>CM077674.1:157819159-160319159 GCA_039707655.1 Elymus sibiricus | reverse complement strand
GTCGTGGTAGCGCGTTACCGGAGTCGTCTCCTCCTCGTCGATCTCACACATACAGGCGATCACCAAGTCCCACAAACAGGTTCGCCGGAGTGGCACAATTGCACCACCTCTAATGGTATCCGCGCGTGCGGGAGGAACGCTATGCGGCGGACTGCTAGGTCCGATCGCACAGCCTGCGGCACGTGGAGGTGGCTAGTTGCAACACATGCAAATCCCTAATGACGACGCCAAAGCGATCAACCTTGATAAGCGTGCTGTACCTCCACTATATATAGGTATCCGTCGTGGGCTCAACACTTGGGCCTCACACAGATCCTAAAGCCTGTTTGTGGGACTGTGATCGACAATCATCTCGATCGGTTTGGAAACTAGCATCGGCGTAACCCTTTACGACGAGCTCCTCCATAAGCTAGAAACATTTCTTTAGTCCTTTTCAGGTACTTTAGAATATTCTTCACGGCTGCCCAGTGAGCCTCACCGGGGTTTGCCTGGTATCTGCTCGTTAAGCTTATTGCAAAAGCAACATCAGGCCGGGTACATATCATGGCATACATGATGGATCCGATTGCCAAGGCATACGGTATCCGGCTCATCCTGCTTTGCTCATCAGATGTCGAAGGACTTTGAGTCTCCCTCAGCCTTATACCATGTGAGAGTGGCAAGAACCCTTTCTTGGCCTCACTCATGTTGAACCGTTTCAACACTTTATCTATGTACGTGCACTGGCTCAAGCCGAGCAGTCTCCTCGATCTATCTCTATAGATCTGAATGCCCAATATGTAAACCGCTTCACCGAGGTCCTTCATTGAAAACTTTTCATTAAATGATTCTTTGACCGAGTTCAGCATCGAAACATTATTTCCGATCAGTAGTATGTCATCCACATACAGGATCAAAAACACTACCGAGCTCCCACTCAATTTCTTGTATAAACAAGCGTCCTCTTCGCTTTTGATAAATCCGAGGTCTGTAACAACCTCATCAAAACGAATGTTCCAGCTCCGAGATGCTTGTCTCAATCCATAAATGGATCTCTTGAGCTTGCATACCTTACCAGCACTAGTCGGATCGACAAAACCCTCGGGCTGTATCATATACACGTCCTCGATTAAATTTCCGTGAAGGAAAGCTGTTTTGACATCCATCTGCCATATCTCGTAATCGAAATATGCAGCTATAGCTAGTACGATCTTCACCGACTTCAGCATCGCTACTAGCGAGTAGGTCTCGTCGTAGTCAATCCCTTGAACTTGTGCATATCCTTTCGCGACAAGCCGAGCTTTGTGGATCTGAACATTTCCATCCACATCGGTTTTCTTCTTAAAGACCCATTTGCAACCAATGGCAGTGACGCCAGGTGGCAGATCAACCAAGTCCCAGACTTGATTGTGATCCATGGACTTTAACTCAGATCTCATGGCTTCCAGCCATTCCTCGAAATCTGGGCTCACCATCGCTTCCGCATACGTAGCCGGCTCGTCGCTTTCCAGCAACAGCACATCGCGCACTCTGCGCAATCTTTCCGACCTCCGTGGTTGTGGTGCTGCTTCCACCTCGGGTTCCCTGACAGACTCCGGTATGATCACATCACCTGCTGAGCTATCCCCAAATGGTTCTCGAATTTCTTCGAGTTGCACCTGCCTCCCACTGGCTTCCCGTCCGAGAAACTCTTTCTCAAGGAAGACCCCGTTCCGAGCAACAAACACTTTGTTCTCTTCGCGGTTGTAGAAGCTATATCCCAAGGTTTCCCTCGGATATCCCACAAATATGCACTTATCCGACTTGGGTGTAAGCTTGTCTGACATGAGTCGCTTGACAAATGCTTCACAACCCCAAATCTTTAGAAAACACAGCTTGGGACTCTTCCCAGTCCACATCTCATGTGGTGTCTTGTCTACGGATTTTGATGGTACTCTGTTGAGTGTAAAAGCTGCAGTTTCTAGAGCGTATCCCCAGAATGACAAGGGTAAATCCGATTTGCTCATCATAGATCGGACCATGTCTAACAAGGTACAATTCCTCCGTTCCGATACGCCATTTCTCTGTGGTGTACCCGGAGGTGTGAGCTGAGGTACTATACCTCGGCCTTTCAAATGATTATCAAACTCCTGGCTCATGTACTCACCTCCACGATCAGATCGTAGAAGCTTTATAGTCTTGCCGAGCTGATTTTCAACCTCGTTCTGAAACTCCTTGAACTTTTCAAAAGTTTCCGACTTGTGCCTCATCAAATAGATATATCCATATCTACTCAAGTCGTCAGTAAAAGTCACGAAGTACTGATAGCCACCTCTGGCAGTTGTGCTCATTGGACCACACACATCACTATGTATCAGTTCCAACAGCTCAGACACCCTTTCGCAACTCTTTGCAAAAGGTGACTTAGTCATCTTGCCGAGGAAGCATGATTCACATGTCTCGAACGACCCGAAGTCAGACGAAGTTAGAAGCCCATCATCATGGAGCTTCTTCATGCGTTTCAGACTAATGTGTCCAAGCCTGCAATGCCAGCAGTATGTTGGATTTATCTCATTAGGCTTATGCCTCTTGACATTCATATTATAGACAGGTTCAGATTCCAGATTCAAAATAAATAACCCATCAACTATGGGTGCATAGCCGTGGAACATTCCATTCAAAGATATCGAACAACCATTGTCCTTTAAATTGAATTCATAACCCTGACTCATCAAGCATGAGGCAGAAATAATGTTCCGACTAAGCGCAGGAATATAATAACAATTATTCAATTCCAAAATGAATCCGGAAGGTAGCTGGAGTTGCATCGTGCCGACCTCCAACGCAGCAACTCTTGCTTTGTTGCCGACCCTGATGTCAATCTCCCCTTGTAACACACGCCTAGTTCTTACCAGCCCGTGCATCGAGTTGCAAATATGAACAACCGATCCAATATCAAATACCCAAGAGCTACTAGGTATGTCGGCAAGGTAAATGTCTATAACATATGTAACAAGTGTACCTTTGCCCGAAGTCGCACTTCCGGCCTTCTTGCCATGCTCGGCAAGCCACTTGCTACAGTTCCTCCTCCAGTGACCGGTCTCCTTGCAGTGATAGCAAACAGTTCCCGAGTCCGGTCCAGACTTTGGCGTAGCAGCGGAGCTCGGAACAGATTCCTTCTCCTTGCCCTTTGCCTTAGCCTTTTTATTGGACCAACTTTTCTTGAACTTGCCCGAATTCTGCACCATCAACACTTGATGCGTGCCTTTCTTAATATCCTGCTCTGCCATCTTAAGCATCCCATGCAGTTCAGTGAGCTTCTTATCCATGCCATGCATATGATAGTTCGAAATGAACGTCCCATAGCTAGCTAGAAGAGAACCCAGAACTGCATCGGTAGCCAGCTCATCCAAGAGCGGGAAGCCTAAGCGTTCCAAAGCTTGCACGTATCCGATCATCTTGATCACATGCGGGCTCAGTGGATCACCCTCCTTCAGCTTACAATCCATCAAGGATCGCTAGACGTTGAACCTTTTGGTCCTAGCCTGCACTGAAACATGCTCTTGAGATTCTCGATCATATCGAAAGCCTCAACGTTTTCGAAATGCTGTTGCAAATCGGGCTCCATACAAGCCAGCATCAGACAGCTGATCTCCGTTGAATCATCAATGAGTTTCTGGTAGGCATTCCTTGTTGTGGCATTAGCATTCTCGGCAGGTTCATCTGGAAGTGGATTCTCTAGAACATGTTCCTTCTTATCATGCTTGAGAACAATTCTCAAATTTCTATACCAGGTGGTAAAATTTGTTCCATTAAGTTTATCCTTTTCCAAGATTGATTTCAATGCAAAGTTGGGTTGAACAGGTGGTGCCATTGATCTACAACAGAAAAATACACAAACACTAAGCACTGTGTTTATGTAGAGTAAATCAAGCCTAAACAGATATACTCCCACTGAAGTTGACATCCCTCTGCAACTTCCAGTGATCCAGGATCCGAGTAGTGCAATCCGACTAGTGAGCTTTAGCATCACTGCTAGCCGAAGTGACTATCCGGTAAGCAACTCTTTGCTAATCGTATCTCTATACGACTCCTGTCGGTTGGGTTGGTATCTTATACCACGGCTCCCGACCTCTTTTGCCACAAGGCCCAAAACCGTTTTGATAGCCTTGTCAAGTTAACCTGATGCAGTGCATGTCCGTGTCCGACACGAACCCTTCAGTTCAAGGACACCTAGCAGCACCCCAATTTTATGAGCCCACTACTAGACGTACTTGACATGCGAAGGTGCAACATCGGGGATGGCAATTTGCTTGATATTAACGAGGGATTTTTTTCTACCATTTCTAACATGTGTAGAAGACAAGAAGCAATATCAATCACAAATAAACAAATATTGTGAAATAGTATGGCTCCTTCATGGACGTCCGAGGACCAGGTCGGCTCCAACTCCGAGGACCAGGTCGGCTCCATCTTGTCATACCGGAACACCACCTCGGATCTCTATCCGAGCAGCGACTTGATCTCTATCCTCCAACTACTACAACTAGTAATGAATTTATAGAGAATCACAAGTTGACACGCAGGTCGTTATACATTATAATGACGGCACTTTGGCTCCTGCCGGCTGACAAATCATGACACGCAGGCCATGTATAATTTACACACATGCATCACATACACATGAGCCATACTATTCACATCAAACCTGCAAAACAAAGTTATGCATAGAATCGCATTCTACCGGTTTGAGTGAACATGTATGAAATCTATGGCGCTACGCGAACGGTGGTCCCGCTAGCCGGTTAGCGGGTGGGGTTCGAAGGGGCAGCGCCCCTCGCGGGTGCGGGTAGCGCCCGACGTTTTCGGAAATCACAGATCGGATCTGTATTCCGATCACGTCGAATTTTCCGATCAGACCGATCTCATCGATCATCACGAATCCGAATCGGATTTACGTTTCACTATTAACCCCGATGGCGGAAACCGACCGATAGGGGTAGGTTGTGTCACGACCTCATCGATTCCGATCGTCAGAAAACATAGCCTCAATGATCCCTTGTGCAATTGATCTGATCAACCGTGCACATAGCCGATCTCTTAAATGACAACAGATCTCATCTGCTGCCTCCACATATCTAATATGCATACGATCTGAATCCAAATCCTATAACAGAGGCTCTGATACCACTGTTGGGTTCTACGGCAGGGTGCGTCGACTGCAAATTAAAATGTTCCTATCCGCAGAACAACCAGGAACATGCTAACAGAGATGGATCACAGATCATTACCACTAGACGCGCAGTGCCGTGCAGCGGAAGTAAAGTCGTGGCAGCGCGTCACCGGATTCGTCTCCTCCTCGTCGATCTCACACGTACAGGCGATCACCAAGTCCCATGAACAGGTTCGCCGGAGTGGCACAATTGCACCACCTCTAATGGTATCCGCGCGTGCGGGAGGAACGCTATGCGGCGGACTGCTAGGTCCGATCGCACAGCCTGCGGCACGTGGAGGTGGCTAGTTGCAACACATGCAAAGCCCTAATGACGACGCCAAAGCGATCAACCTTGATAAGCGTGCTGTACCTCCACTATATATAGGTATCCGTCGTGGGCTCAACACTTGGGCCTCACACAGATCCTAAAGCCCAAAGTCTACTCGGTCACGATCCAAGTCCAGCTCGGATCACATCCGAAGTGTCCTCGGATCCGACCTCGTAGGTTCCTTCCCTTAAGCGCGCGACCCCTTAGGTTCAAGTCGGCTTGGTCGCAGTTCGGATTACCTCCGAGCTGCTCGGCAGGTAGCGGCCTCTAGCAAGGCGTGCCGACCACCAAGTAGACTATGAAGCCGGTTGGCGAACCTGTACGTCACACTTCCGTTCCCTTTGCCACACGATATATGTTGTCGGGCTCAAGGCGATGTGGTCATCCCTGTTACAGCCCGACCTCTCTCTCGTTTCAGTGAATCCGACCAACACCTCGGATTATCTCATAATCCTCGTCGCATGGCCATGCTTATACAAGTCGGATCACACGAGGGGCCCAGAGTATATCTCTCCTCATCGGAGGGGCAAATCCCATCTTGCTTAACCATGTCTCGCAGCATGGGTCTGGACAAGCCCGAAACCTACTTTTATAACTACCCAGTTATGGAGTAGCATTTGGTCGGCCCAAAGCAAGTCGGTCACCATCCCGAGCACATGCGTCAGCTCAGGTCCGAGGACACAGAACGTATGTGTACTAGAGACTCACAGATGACCTATCGCTATGTCTCATAGTTGGGTCTGTCCAATCTGATATCCATCCGAGCTCGGATCCGGTCACCCGTATCCTATCTCGGATCCGATCAGATCCATGCAGTTCGGCAACATCACATGCTTCATGGCTAGTGAGACAAAACCATCCACCGTATTGCATACTAGTCTAGTCCGACGTGTGCCCACACGTCACTTACGACTAGGGACCTTTTTAGGACGTATCATACAACACAAGATCTCACAGACAAGTCACGTACTCATCAACAAGTATCATTGATAACATCCGAGGACTACATCGGTTCATAAACACATCGGAAATATCATCATACATGATTGCCTCTCTCCAGTATTTTTTATATATTCAATAAAAAATCTCTGTAAAATTTCAAGTCATTTGGAGCTCTGTAGAATAGGTATCTCTACTGTAGCTATTTTAGGTCCAGAATTCCAGCTACCGGTATTCTACCTCTTCATATAAACCTTGCAAATTAAGAGAGAAAAGGCATAAGAATTGCATCATAAGGTGAAATAATGACCAAATACATTACAAATAACAGTAGGAAATCATGTTGCAATTTGGACGTATCAACTCCCCCAAGCTTAGACCTCGCTTGTCCTCAAGCGAAAGCTGAAATCGATAATCGTGACCACATGTTTAGAGAGAGAGGTGTCGATAAAATAAAATACGGACATGAGAGCATCATGATTAATTTCATAACAGCAATATATTATCATAAAGCTTCCCATGAACAAGTAATAATTCATCACAATATTGAAGTATAAAGCATAAACTTTCTTGAAAACTAACAAACTATGTCCTTAGTCAATGAAACAATTACAATTCATCATATTTTCAGGAAGAGTCTATGTAAGAGCTTTTGTTTAGCAAGTCCACATACTCAACTATCATTTAGTCTTTTATGATTGCTGACACTCACATCATATTTTTATGTTGCAAAAGTTTCAATCAGACACATAGAAAGATGGGGGTTTATAGTTTTCACCTCCCAACAAATTTACCTCAAGGGTAATGTCAACAATAATAACTCATGATCACTTACATCTAACTGGATATATATGCCTAGATCTTTCCCCACCACATGGTGCTTGCAAAGAGAAAAAAGAAAAACGGAATAGAGAGGAACACTATTGACTCTTGCATAAAAGTAAATACAAAAAAGTAGAAGATAGTCCCTTCGCAGAGGGAAGCAGAGGTTGTCATGCGCTTTTTATTTTTGGATGTGCAAACTCTTAATGTAAAGGAACGTCACTTTATATTGCCCCTTGTGATAGCAACCTTTATTATGCAGTCTGTCGCTTTTATTTCTTCACCATCACAAGATCGTACAAAGCTTATTTTCCCTTACAATAAAAGTTCATACATATTTAGAGCCAATTTTTATTGCTTTGTGCACCGATGACAACTTACTTGAAGGATCTTATTCAATCCATATGTAGATATAGTGGACTCTCATGACATGAAACTGGGTTTAAGGATATTGGATGCACAAGTAGTATCTGTACTTAGTGCGAATTTTCGGCTAGCAAAAGATAGGGAGCAAGCACCACATGTTAGAGGATCTATGACAATATAACTTCTATGTGAATATAAGCAAACATAACTCATTACGTTGTCTTCCTTGTCCAACGTCATCTATTTGGCATAGAATATTTAATGGGGGCTCACAATCATAAAAGATGTCCAAGATAGTATATTTATATGTGAATCCTCTCTTCCTTTATTAACTTTTTCATGAATTGCATCAATGACCAATGCTATGTTTGTTAACTTCCAATAAATTTTATCAACTATACTTTTGTTCATGTAAAGTCATTAAAGGAATTAGCATATGATCTTTTCATTCTTTTATTGCTTAGATTGAAACATAAAAGTAAAGAAGCGAAACTCAAACTACTCTTTATTATATAACTCTCACACACGATTACATAGATAGATAGATCACGAAACCAAGCACTCGAAACTATATTATACTAAAACTTTATTCTTCTAAATCATGAAATAACTAAGGATCGAACTAAGATAGATAATGATAATAAAAAGGTGATGGTGATACGATACCGGGGCACCTCCCCCATGCTTGGAACAAGCCAGGGGTGGTGCCCATACCCATTTACTCAAGTGTCTTTCTTCGGTGATGGTGGTGATGAAGTGATGGGCTTGTCCTCCGTCTTCCACGGCATAGGCTCTCCATCATAAAAGGACGAACGTGTTTCCGGAGTCCTGAAACTTGCAGCTAAACTCATACCTTTAAACCTGGCTTCATACTCAAAATTCTGGTTTTGTAAGTAATAAATTTGGGCCTGAAGATGATCAATCTGGTCATTGAGCTTGAAGATGATATTTCCAATATCCTTGCTGTCCACTTTGTGTTCACGGATGAATTCCGTGATCATGGAGTGGTTGGCGTTGAGACCATGTTCCACCATCCCCTGGCACTTGAAGATCTCCTGTTCCACTACTTCAAGCCTGGCCTTCTCGCTCCCGGTCTTCTTAGGTCCTTGAACGTCCTGGATGTGGAGCACCCCCTCACGCATCTCAATGGCTTGAGGGTGCTTCATCACCTCCGGTAGGTAAGGGTTGATGACCTTCTCGAAGAACTTGTCCTTGGATGAACTTGGGAGCACCATGGCGATCTAGATCTGTCAGAAAAACAACCCGAAACAAGAACAGAGGAGAAACTTGCGATGCGGTGGTCAAAACATACAGGAGTATATATAAAGAATTTTTATCTTGCGAAACAAGTATACGAGAGGAAAACGGAGTTGGGAGGGCACACGAGGGGCCCACAAGGCAACCCGGCGCGCCCCAGGGGTGGCGCCCTGTTGCCTTGTGACCTCCTCATGGGTTCCCTCGGCTGTTTCTTATTTTTGTATTTTTTCTAATATTCCAAAACGGACAGAAATTATTTTTATGGAATTTTTGGAGTCGGTTTACTTACCGTATCACATACCTACCCCTTTTCAGGGTTCTGGAGCGTTCCGGAAGGACTCTTTTATGTGTTCCTCCGGTGTCATTGTTTGAATAATATTAGTTTCAACATTAATGAGCGTACCTGAGATATAATGCTTAATTCTTTGACCATTAACCACTCTCGGGTTAGTGCCCTCAGAATTGTTGATTTTGATAGCTCCGGAGCGATAAACTTCTTTGATGGTGTATGGGCCTTCCCATTTAGAGATAAGTTTTCCTGCAAAAAAATCTGAAACGAGAATTGTACAATAGCACATATTCACCCACTTTGAATTCCCGCTTTTGAATTCTTTTATCATGCCATCTTTTAACTTTTTCTTTAAACAACTTGGCATTTTCATAGGCTTGGGTCCTCCATTCATCTAAAGAGATAATATCAAATAACCTCTTTTCACCGGCAAGTTTGAAATCATAGTTAAGTTCTTTAATTGCCCAATATGCCTTATGTTCTAATTCAGGAGGTAAATGACATGCTTTTCCATAGACCATTTTATATGGAGACATACCCATAGGATTTTTATAAGCAGTTCTATAAGCCCATAATGCATCATCAAGTTTCTTAGACTAATTCTTCCTGGATCTATTAACGGTCTTTTGTAAAATTAATTTTATTTCTCTATTACTCAATTCAACTTGACCACTAGACTGAGGATGATAAGGGGATGCAATTCTATGGTTAACATCATATTAAGCAAGAAGTTTACAGAAAGAACCATGAATAAAATGTGAACCACCATCAGTCATCAAGTATCTAGGGACTCCAAACCTAGGGAATATAACCTCTTTAAGCATTTTAATAGAGGTGTTGTGATCAGCACTACTAGTTGGAATAGGTTCTACCCACTTAGTAACATAATCAATAGCAACAAGAATATGTGTATACCCGTTGGATTTAGGAAAAGGTCCCATATAATGAAAACCCCAAACATCAAATGGTTCAATAACAAGTGAATAATTCATAGGCATTTCCTGATGTCTACCAATATTACCAATTCTTTGACATTCATCACAACAAAGGACAAACTTACATGCATCTTTGAAAAGAGTAGGCAATAAAAACCAGACTGTAATACCTTATGTGCAGTTCTATCTCCCGCATGGTGTCCTCCATATGCCTCGGAGTGACACTTCTAAAGGATTTGTTCCTATTCATGCTCAGGTACACAACGTCTGTCGGAATCGGGGCTCCGGGGACCCTGGTTCAAACTCTGGGGCTTGCTCGTTTCGACTGACCCGACGGTGACCACGGCGAGACTACGGCGAGAGCGCACGGAGCACGGGGCACGACAGGGGACACAACAGCTACCCAGGTTCGGGCCACCGTGCGGTGTAAAACCCTATTCATGCTTTGTGTTGGGATTATGGTGGGCAAGAAGGCTCTCGCGTACAAGGTTGAAGACCAAGGAATCTCCCCCTCTACGGTGGCAGCACTGCCCCTTTTATAGCCGCCTTGGTCCTCTTCCCCCGAAAACGTTGGTGGGAAGGGTTGCCACACACAACGACAATTTGAAAGGGGACAGGCGCCCAGGCTTATCCTGACTAAAGTTGGTCTTCGCCTACAAAGGCATGATCCATGACGCGCCGGTGGGCTCGGTGATGACCTCCTCCCTGCGCGCCTTGTTGTCTTGGTCTTCTTTCACCAAACGGGTAGTCTTTGGGACTTGCTTTTGGGGTGGGCAGCTGGTGCTGCCCCTTTAGCACCAAAGAGGAATCCTCTCAGTCCGCACCTGCTAGTACGGTTCCTGCCGCGGCTTGTCTCCAAGCGCGTCACCCACGTGGCGGGTGCTGGACCGCACGACCGGCGCCAGGCGACGCCCGTCTCGGGTGGCCTCGGGAGGCCGCCTCGCGAGGGGGCCTCGCGAGGCCTCCTGCTGTTGTTGCTGCTGCTAAGTCTTGGTCGTCCGCCTCGCGCGGTGGGGTCCTCGTGAGGCTGGCGCCTCGCGAGGTGTCTTGCTTCGTGGCAGCCGTGACTGGGCCGCCTCTTGGGCCTTTGCCAGGTGTTGCATCCTGAGCCGCAGGCAGACAGGCCATGGTACCCCGGTTCCGACTGGCCCGACAGTAGCCCCCGGGCCCGTGGCACGCACGTTCCCTCATAGACTGCGGGGCCCAGGTTCGACGCGTGGCGCACAACGGGACGTGGGACGCCCCCACTTCCTCCACTACGCCTCGATAACCGCCCGCGCTGCCATAAAGCAGACCCGCGCGCAGTGCAGAGCATCATTGCCTTCCTTCATACTCCCCGCCTCCTAGCACTTGACTCCTCGCATCTCCATCCTTGCGCACCGCTCCTTCTCCCTCTCGCCCCCAAAGCTCCACCGCATAGCAATGGCACCCGCTGGCAAGAGAGGAAAGGCGGCGGCCGTGGCCCCAAGCACGCCGGCCTTGGAGCCGGCTCTGCTGTGCTCCATCATCGCCAACCAGGAGGGCCTGGATAAGGTGATGCCGATGACCGCCGCTGCCACCCACGAGGAGGGGGCGATGGTGATCTGGCCGGGCTCGTGCCCTCTGTGCGACCTGACGGCGACGACCTTCCCCCTCTTCGTCCACAGCGTCTACGCCGGCCTGCTGCCGTCGTTCTCGGATTTCTTCAATGCCATCTTGTCCCACTACCAGATCCATGCACTCCACCTCCAGCCCAACTCTGTCTTCCTCCTCTCCACCTTCACCTTCTTCCGCGAGGCCTTCGTGGGCATGATGCCTTCGGTGGCGCTCTTTCGCCACTTCTTCAGCCTGCGGATGTCCGCGGTGAATCACCACTCTGCGTGCGCCTCGTTCCTTGCCGTCAAGGGGACGGAGGAGGACTCCATCAACCTGAAGATCTCGAGGAAGGTGGAGGGCTACCGGCAGCGCTGGGTCTATGTGGACGCGCGCTAGCACAGCCCGCTGATGATGATCCCGACGGACCCCGCCGTGAAGAGCTCCGGCTGGGAGCACGAGAAGCTCACCGACCCGAGGCTGGCGCCCTTGTGGGGGCGGCTGACCGAGCTGAAGGAAGGCGGGCTCACGGGGCCTATGGTGGTGAAGGAGTTCTTGCAGCGCCACATCGCGCCGCTCCAGAGGCGCTCGCGCCCGGTGTGGAAGATCACCGGACGAGACGACCCCATGAGTCTGAGCGTTGACAACCTGCCAGCGGAGGTGCTGGAGGAGATCATGCAGATCCTGGTCGGCGGCGGCACGAGGGATCCGCCCCGGGATGCGCTCCCGCTGTACCGCTACCAGAACAAGGACGAGCTGGTCAATGAGATGCCAGTCTTTGACCAGTGGGGCCTGTTACCGGAGGGCCTCGAGGGGCCTCGCGAGAACCCATTCGTGGTGGTCCTTGGCTCGGGAGGCCGTGATGACATAGAGGCCTACGCCAGCACCGTGGAGGAGAGCGACGGTGGGCCGACCCCGCGGAGCTGCCGCCAGCTCATCTGCGACCTCAAGGACGACGACGATAGCGACGCCCAATTCAGGGTTGTGCCCTCCCGGCTTGTCGGTACGGGAGGCGAAGGAAGTACCAGTGCGTCGGCCGACGAGCCACGCGTGGAGGAGACTGACACCGGCGGCGGGGGCACCGAGCCCCTCGCGGAGAAGACTGGCGTGAGCGGCGGGGCAACCGAGCCCCCCGCCGAGAAGGACGGTGCCAAGGATGGGGCGGCCGAGCCTCGGGAGGCTACCCCGGGAGGCGGCCTCACAGGGGAGCCTCGCGAGGGGGACATCGGAAGTCACCCGCTGCTGGTCCTGAAGAAGAGGAAGTGGGTCCCGAACAACGAGTAAGTCTCTGCTCTTGTTTCCTTTTCCTTTGTGCCTTTCCTTCTTCCTCCCGAGATCCAGGCTGAGCTCGCGCGTGCGCAAGAGGCCCATGAAGAAGAAGAAGCCCAAGACCTCTGGCTCGAAGGGGGCCCCGACGCCCACCACAGGCGTCGGAGGGCGCGTGGAAGCCATCCGCCACCCTAAAGCCAAAACGGGGCGCGTGGTGGTGGAGGAGGAGCAGGTAGCTCCTCTGGAGCCGCACGTCGACGCGGATCCGGAGGTCGAGGGAGATGAGCCTTGGAAGGCGGCCTCCGGAGGAGCGGCCGCGCCTCCCGAGGATCCCGTTGCAGAAGGGGACGCGACAATGGAGGAGGCTGAAGCGCCGACTCCCCCGCCGAGCACCACCCTCGAGAAGGAGGCAGCCGATGCCGGAGGCACCACGGAGAGCCCCCAGCCCTCGCCCGTGTGCGAGGTTCCTGCCGCAGGCGCGACAAGCCCGCAGAGTGCACCACCGCGGCAAGAGGAGGGGGAGACTACGACGAGCCCCCCGCTCCTGACGAATGACACCGGGCTTTCCCAGGTTGTGACGGCGGAGGGCGGCGAGGAGCCGGACCCGGACTGGGCCCTGGCGCTCATGAGCAGCCGCACACCCCGCTCAAGCGCAGGGTTCTGCGGAACGCCCGGGCAGCTCTGGGCCAGCTCGAGGCAGAATTCCAGGCGGGGGAGATGCGCCTTGCCGAGGAGCGCCTACGCCTTGCCGAGGGGTGGCGTCAGCTCGACGTCATCGTCAAGCTGGGCCGGCGCCAGGACGACGCCGCGTGAGAGAAGCGGGAGAAGGCCACCGCTGAGGCGAAGGAGATCTTCAAGAACGCCTTGTGGGAGGCCGACGCGGCCGATCGGCGTCGCGAGGCGGCAGAGGCTCGCACGAAGGAGCTCCACGAGCAGCACGCCGCGCAGGAGCAACTGTTCCAGACACGGGAAGGCGCCATCACCACCCGCGAGGCGGACCTCACGATCCGCGAGCGGGAGTTCGCGAGGACGACGTCTGAGCTGGCCGCGGAGTGCGAGCGCCTGGAGACGTTGGACCGCCAGGTGGCCGCTGCCCAGGCCTCCTACAACCAGCGCATGGAGAGGGCCAATGCCCAGCTGGAGGCCAAGGAGAAGAAGATCTAGGAGGACGCCGACGCGAAGATAGAGAAGAACTGCCTGGCGCTTGCTGTGGAGCACAGCAAGAAGTTGAAGGCCCAGAAGGACCACTTCAAGCAGAAGCGTGGGGAGCTCCAGAAGGAGATCGACGGCCTCAAGGAGGTGCTCACAGAGGCAGAGGTCCGGCGGAAGACCGTGCTGAAGGCCAAGGCCGACGCCGAGGAGGAGCTGGCCTCCCTCCAACAGTAGGTGGGCGGCGTCTCCAATGTCGTCAAGCAGGCGAGGCTGGAGGCGGATCGGGCGCGGGGGTGGCAGCACGAGCGCGCCAAGATGTTCCACTCCCTCCAGCTCCGAGCCCGTGGTGCCTTGACGACCATCTACCAGGAGAGGCTCGGGGGGCCCCTTGAGACCCACGATGCCAGCTACCTCAACTTCTTCACCAATCTCGTGGGGCGGCTCGAGGTGGGGGCCAAGCGGGTGACCGGCATCATCGAGGATGAGTGCCGCGACCTCCTCAGCCAGGCGGCGACGCGCATCTTCAGCCATCTTCTCCATGCCGACGCCAATTTCGACTTTGACAGGGTGATAGCCCCTGTCCCCGAGGAGCTCCGTGACGGCCTTGGGAAGGCGGTGGAGGACCACGTGGATGCCCTGCTTGCGAAGTTCTCCCACGGCAGCAGCGAGAGCTCCAGCGGTGTCGAAGGAGGCAAAGGCGACGACAATGAAGGCGACGACGGCGGTGATGGTGATGGCGCGTCCTCTTAGGCCTTTTCTTTTTGTTTACCTGTATCAAACCGATGTTGCCCCGTGGGGGCGTGAAAACAATGTCTTTTTGCGTTTAAGTACTTGATGATTTGCTGTAAATTTTGTTCCTCATGAGGCCCTCTCGTGAGGCATGTTTTCCACTTCTTGCATGCCTTGGTGCTCTACATCGTCAGGACCCAGCCCCTGAGCGGGCTACAACCGTCGCTGGTATGCTAGGACACGTGCCTAGGCAAGGCCAGAGGGTGTAAGGCTCAGAGGGGCGGGTGAGAGCTTCTGAGGCGCGATGCTCATGGAGCCCCCCTTTGACGTGCAAGTGGCTTGTGAAAAGGAGAAAACAACAGCACTCAACGAGGTTGCGGAGAGAGGAGAGCTTGAGGGGTGTTGAGAGTAGCTCGCGAGATGTTCTTTTAGACTTAGCTTTTTCGCGGAGTGCGGCGCCTGCCATGTCGTAGTTGCGGAGTATGCCTCGTGAGTATGCCTTGTGAGGCCTCCCGTTGGCACTTGGTGAGGATGGCCGCCGTGGGCCACCTCGCGAGGCCTCCTGCAGGCTTCGTCAAGAGACAGTTCGTCGTGGGTTACCTCGCGAGGCAGCGCTCGCGAGGCCTTCCGCGTGCCTTGTTCATGTGACAACTGCATATCGATAGGTTTCACAAAAGGGGGAGCAGTGCATGCTTGCTAGCTTGCTCATGGACGTCACGCGAGGAGACAAGGCACCAAGGACCTTGGTGAGGTGGCATGCACGGGAGCAGGCCCGCGAGTGAGAGCTCAGTCACTTGGGTTTTGCGGCGCTGCTGGGACTGACCCGAGCACAGGCACACTGTGTCCAGCCCCCGCTCGCGTGATGCGCAGGAGAAAGGTCGCGAGCAGGCATGGCTCCTGAGGCAGACAACTTACCAAACACATATAATATCTTAGGAAATAAACTTTACTGCAGCATAATAATAAGGTTCATTACACAACCAAAAGAGAGATGAGGCTGCCGTGTCTGGCACGGGTCATCTTGAGGTTGGTGCAGCCATGTGGCGCCCTCAGTTTCACATCCAAAAGAGAAGAGGCTGCTGTGACGGACACGAGACAGCGTGAGGATGGTGCAGCCAGGCGGCACCCTCAGTTCGATCGTTCCGTCAGCGCTGAGCATGGGGCTTCCACTGGGTTGTGGGAGGGAGCTCTCGCGGGCCCATTAGGCTGACGCAAGGAGAGCTCCGGAGCGTGTACAGCTCCATTTCGTTCATACGCATGAGGTCACGGGTAGAACTTGCGGAGGTGTTGGATGTTCCATGTGTTGGGCACAGGAACACCCTCCTCCGTCTCCAACCGAGCGGCGCCAGGCCGGGAGACATGAGCAACCCTGAATGGGCCTTCCCACATGGGTGAGAGTTTGTGGAGTCCTTCACTGGAGAGGATCCTTCGCAGGACGAGGTCGCCTGTTTCGAGAGTGCGCGGGCGTATGTTGCGGCTGTGATAGCGACGCAAAGCCTGCTGGTATCGGGCAGCGCGTAGAGCGGCCTAGCGACGAACTTCCTCGAGGAGCAGCAGGTCGGCCTCTCGTGAGGCGTCCTGATGAGCCTCATTGAAGGCGAGGACTCGTGGAGAGCCGTGCTTGAGCTCAGAGGGGAGGACTGCTTCAGCTCCGTAGACGAGGAAGAGGGGAGTCTCGCCGGCAGGCTTGGTGGCCATCGTGCAGATTGACCACAGCACGGACTGAAGCTCGTCGAGCCAGCCTTTGCCGCATGCGTCAAGCTTTTTCTTGAAGCTTCGCGTCTTGAGGCCCTTGAGGACTTCAACATTGGCACGCTCAGCCTGGCCGTTGCTTCGCGGGTGCACCACAGAGGCATAGTAGATCTGCGTGCCGAGGCTGGCGCAGTATGACTTGAAGAGGCCGCTGGTGAACTGCGAGCCATTGTCAGTGATGATGCGGTTGGGGACGCCAAAGCGGCTCACAAGGCCCTTGATGAACTTGACGGCTGAGGCTGCCGGGATGGTACGGACTGGCTCGATCTCCGCCCACTTGGTGAACTTGTCGATGGCGACGTAGAGGTAGTGGTAGCCGCTTGCCACGCGAGGAAAGGGGCCCAAGATGTCCAGCCCCTAGACCGCAAAGGGCCACGAGAGTGGAATCGTCTGGAGGCCTTGAGCCAGCTGATGGATTTGCTTGGCATGGTATTGGCAGGCTTCACAGGATTGGACCAGCTCGGTGGCATCTTGAAGCACTATGGGTCAGTAGAAGCCGCTGCGGAACACCTTGCCAGTGAGGGTGCGCGACGAGGAGTGGTGGCCACAGTCTCCGCCATGGATGTCCGCGAGTAGCTCGCGACCTTGTTCTTTGGAGATGCACCGCAGCGCGACGCCATTGGGGCGCCTGCGGTAGAGCTTGCCGTCTTGCAAGCAGTAGGCGGTGGCCTGGCGTGCCACGCGCTCTACCTCTGAGTCCTTCTCCGGGAGGGTGCCACTCTTCAAGTAGGCCTTGAATTCCGCGACCCAGCTGTCCGCTTGAGGCTCCAGCGCGAGTAGCAAGCGAGCGCCCGAAGATGGGCCGCAATCATGTGCGCGTGTGGGTGGTGCGGGAGGGAGTTTCTCATGAGGCGCCGTGGCGCTCACGGCAGGTGGTGCGACTGATGGCCTCAGGAGCCTTTCTTCGAAGACGCCAGGGTTCTGCAGCTCGCGGCAAGATGCCCGCTTGGCGATGTCGTCTGCCTCTTTGTTGCTGCCGCGAGGGACGTGCTGAAGCTCCAGGCCAAGGAAGCGCTTTGTAACACCCCTATATATTAAGCTACAGTAATCCATCATGATTATGCTAAGTCACTTTGCTTTGCAGTGCTTGATCATATTGGATTCATATCTCATTTCAAAGTCCACATCTGAAATCAATTCAAATTGCAAGTGAAATTTAAAGTTGCACAAACATGGCTGCAAAATAGTTCATCATTTAGCAAATATTCCATAACAATTATGTGTTAAGGAAAACAACATCACTTATTTGCTTAAATGGGCTATAGCAATTAAAACGCCAAATCAGCATAATTAAATGCTTTTCCAATTATGAAAAAATCAAACAAATCCAAATCCCTCCCAAACTTTTTGTGGCAGTGTCAAACATTGCAATGTAATTATGTGGCCAAGTCCCACATTTTACAAAATTCATTTGCTAGCTAAATAAAAATGCAAAAACAGAGAGGAATAAAGAAAACAGAAATAATCCGAAAAAGATAAGAGAAAGGCCACTCTGCACTGGGCCTTAGTGCACAGTGCCTGGCCCAGCCGGCCCAGCCTGCTTCCCCGTCGTCTCCCACCTCTCTCCTCCCCGTGTCAGCTGCACGCGCACGCGACCGACGCCGGGCGCCGTTGCCGCCGAGCCACCTCGCCGCTACAGTGCCGTGGAGGGGATAAGAATGCCACCGCGGCCCCCGGGGACTTGCGCCAGTCCATATCCCCCTTCCCCATCGCTCTCTCCCTCGTCTCCATCGATGCCGAGCGCCACCGTCGCCATGGCTCCGGCGTAGCCGCAACCACCGTCCTCCCCACGCCTCGAGACCGTGCCCAGGAGATGCGCCGTCATCCACTACGTCACCTGCGACCACCCGTTCGAGCTGGGCGACCCCGCAACGATCGCATCATCATCATCTTCTTCCTCGGTCGCCGCCGCTGTTCCTCTTCGATCCACCGCCGTGCTGCGCTACTAAGCCCCGACGAGCCACCGTGAGCTCCCTCGGTGAGCACCGCTCCGTTCCCCCTAGTTTTCCCCTTGCTACATCGCTCGTAGCTCGCCCCGCCGCCATGGTCGTACTCGCCGCCGCGGATGAGCTCGCCGCCGTAGCCCCTGTTGCCGCAGCCCGCGTCCGAGCTCGCTACCGAGCTCCTGGAGCTCCCAGTAGTCGAACGCACGCACGCCCGCAGCCCTACGTGCCCCCTAGCCCCGGTTCCGAGCTTGACTGAACTCCGGCGTCCGCCGCGGTCGTCGCTGCCGTTGTTCCAGCCCAACTCCGGCCGCACCACCGCCACCAAACGACGCGGCGTCGAACGCCCGTTCCAACGCGCCAAGCCGCACGCGAAATGGTGCCCTGTGGGCGATTTCTGGCGAGGCCCGAGGCCCTCCGCCGCTTTTCTGGGTCACCGGCGGCGAGACGCCGGTGCCGCTGACCTGGCATCGCCTAGAGCCCTCCCCTGGGTCACTGCCAGTGGGTCCCACGGGCCCCGTTGACCAAGTCAACATGCTGACTGTGCAGCCCCTAGTCACTGACATATAGGCCCCACACGCTTAATTACTGTTTTTAAAATAAACTTAATCTGTTAATTAATATGACACTGACATGTGGGTCCCACTAGCTAATTAAATTAGTTAGTTAAAATTAACCTCTGTTAAATAGCTCAGTCACTGACGTGTGGGCCCCCCTGGTCAGTTTGACCAGTCAACTGTTGACTGTTGACTGCTGACTTAGCAGTCAACTGGGCCCCACCAGCCAGCCTCTGTGTGCACAGCTGGGTGCACTGCACCGGGTGCACCTAGCAATTTCCCATTTAATTTTGAAATAATAATAATTCCAGAAAATCCAGAAAATCATTTAAACTTTGTAAATTCATATAAAATAATCCGTAAGTCAGATGAAAATGTTTTATATATGAAAAACGTTCAGAAAAATGAGACAAATCCGTTGGTGCCCTCCATGTAGCTGTCACATGCCTCCAACACTGCAAACATGGAACCTTCCCCTACGGATCGCCTGTCCGATAATTGCCTAAAGCCGGGAAAATATTCCCAGATATTTTCCCACTCCGTCTATAACACCTAGCACTGCGTTAGGTCACCCCCAGCGCAACATATTGCCATGTCATGCTTTGTGATGCATTTGTTTGCTTTGCATTTATTGTTTCTTCCCCCTCTTCTTCTCCGGTAGACCCCGAAACCGACGCTGACGCTGCTCCCGAGTACGACTACGCCCCTGACGTCCAGCCCCTCTAAGCAGAGCTTCCAGGCAAGAAAAACCCCCTTGATCATTCCTATATCACCCATTCTTTCTCTCTCATGCTTGCATTAGATTTCACTACTGTATTCGATGGCTCCTATTCTGATGCATAGCCTGATTTTGTAACCTGTTGTTGATACTTTACCTGTTGTCCTATATGCTTAGTATAGGCTGGTTAGTGATCCATCAGAGGCCCTACACCCTTGTCCGTGTTGCCAGGCTTTACTACCGGAAGATTTGATCAATGTGATCGATGTACAGAGACCGAACACACAACCAGCACCCCCTTAGTTGTACGACTTTGCAGAGCTACTATCGAGTGCCGAGGGTGATAACTCCTACCTCACTCCTGATGTATCTCTGTAGCGTAGCTAATCGGTTGTGGATTACCGAGGGTGATTCCTCTTTCACCACCTCTGATGATGACTCTGTCGTGCAACCCCTCAAGTGTGAACCCATCGAGGGTGATTCCTCCAAGTTCACCTTGACGGTTACATCGAGTGGGAATCCATCGAGGGTGATTCCTCGGGTTTCCCCCTTGATGTTACGGACACACTGTTGCCCCTTTTTAACTGTTACTGCGGGACTGAAGGGACAGGCGGTACCACCCCGGTAGAGGTGGACCTGAGTTCCCGACAGTCTCTGGATAAGTCGGGTTGACCAGGAGGGTACCCGCGAGATAATTACGCGGCACGGCCGGGCAGGCAGAGACCGCCCTAGAGAGGGATGGGCCTGGCCCTTGCCGTAAGTCCGCGAGACGGGGCGACAGGAGCACTGATCGTCACTGCGAGCTCCCAACACACTAATGGGTTTGGATATGTGTTCTGAGTAGGCCTCTGGCCTTTTGGCACTAACCACCACGCGGGATAAGTTATGGGCACTCGGCATCGTACGATTCTCCCGAAAGCTCTGTCAGACGTCCAGTTCAGCATTGCGGCACGGCTGGGTCGGCGCCATCCAGGACAGAGGTGGTGCCTAGATTCGCCCTGTGCGCAACGACCCGGAATGCTTAGGACGATTGGCCCATGACCCCTTCGCACTTAGGATGTAGACCGGCGGGGACCTCTCTGCGGAGCCTAGGTAGGACTACGTCGTGTCGATCAGCCGAGACCAGGCATGACCAGGAAAAGTGTGTCCGGCCAGAGTTAATCGAGCGTGTTTGGTAAGTTGGTGCACCCCTGCAGGGAAGTTGTCTATTCTAATAGCCGTGTCCACGGTAACGGACGCTAGGAGTTGTATCCCAATTTACTTCAACTTGAACTGGATACTTGTGATACTTAACTGATATGATGGCTCCGGGATCGCTTCCTCGCGTGGTAGACGAGGAAGGATCTTTGGGCGTTACTAATATATATTTGTTACTACATGTTATGTTGTTCTACTCTCTTCTGTTGCTGCAAGACGCTGCAAGATGCTAGTCTTCGATAGGCTAAGGTTCCCCTCTACTCTGGCATTTCTGCAGTCCAGTCCACAGATACAGCCCCTTCCCATTGATACCGATGCATACTTAGCATAGATCTGATGTAAGTCTTGCGAGTACTTTGGATGAGTACTCACGGTTGCTTTGCTACTTTTTTTCCCCTACCCGATTGCTGCGATCAGATGACGGAGCCCCGGAGCCAGCTGATCCCGTCGACGACTACTACTACCCCAACGGAGCCTACTACTATGTGGAGACCGATGACCAGGAGTAGTTTAGGAGGCTCCCGGGCAGGAGGCCTGCGCCTTTTCGATCTAGTTGTCGTTGTTTTGCTCAGCCTTCTTAAGGTAAACTTGTCTAGTTATGTCTGTACTCTGATATTGTTGCTTCCGCTGACTCTTGTGTATTCGAGCTTTTGTATCCGAGCCTTCGTGGCCTGGCTTGTAATATAAAGTTGTATGACTTTAATTTTGTGTCTAGAGTTGTGTTGTGATATCTTCCCGTGAGTCTCTGATCTTGATCATGCGCATTTGCATGTATGATTAGTGCACGTTGAGTCGGGGGCGTCACAAGTTGGTATCAGAGCCGACTGCCTGTAGGAAGCCCCTTTCCATCTCCTTGGCCGAAGTTGAGTCTAGTCTTTAAAAAATGTTTTACTAACATGGCTGTGTGGCTTACGGGCCCACATCGTCAATGGATGGGATTAGGATCTTTTATTCCTCTCCTTTACTCTGGGATTCTGATCTCTCTTCTTTTCGGGTTAAAGATTTTACTAACTCTAACATTAGGTTCTCGTAATCACATCTACCCGGAGAGCTGGATTATTTGCGACTATTCCTTTAAATGTATGACGTACGATTCACACACTGTCATTTGACATCATTAAACTCCTTTGTTTTAGATGCGTCCCGCAACGCAGCTCGTACGCCAGACTATGACTATTGATGTGACTGGATTCCCTGCTATTCTGGTCGACCTCTTGACCAGGCTGGGATATCGCTGGTACCCCAAGTACACTGTTTACGAGGACTACCGCGAGTTCAACCAGGAGCAGTACCGCGCTGTGGTTCGAATCTTCGATCGGCAGAATGACTCCATCACTGAGTTGCACACCTTTCATGGTGTTGGAGTGACTATTGACATGGCAGTCCATGATGCTGCCTATGCTGCTATTGCCCATCTCCGTGGAGAGCACCCTCACTTGGATGAGTCTGGATTCCGCTACATTCCGTGTGCCTCTGCTGGAGATGAGAGTGGATGCTACACTGCTGTCTGTACTCCTTACGTGCAACGTCGTTATGACCCGTAGGTTTTGGTCCAGTACACTGAGGCTCTGGATCGCACTGCCCGAGCTCTTGCTGTCGAGTTGTACGCCATTCGTGCTCGTCTTTACGACGCTCTGACACAGTTGCTACCAGCAGTCAGTGCAGGGATGCATCCTGAGTACATCCTTTACCCGCGCAGGACAGGGATGCCACCAGGTCTTGAGTGGCCGGCTGTTGGAGGTTGTACTCCTCCACGTGGTCCTCTTCTTCCAGTTTGGGACCAGGTGCTGCACTAGAGTGTTCACGGAGCACAGGATCCTCGTGTCGAGGGCACACTACGTCGTCACTTGCAGTTGCCTGGCTTCAGTGGTTTTCTCCGATGTTCATGTAGCTATCGCTAGGTCCCATTGTTGTAACCCTCCACCGCGTGCCTGCGTGCCGCCTAGTGTGTCTAGCTTTCCTTTCCATTCTTGTAACGCTGGCTTATAACCGACTCTTTGTATGGATCTGTATGTCATGATTGACTATTGTGATGTATCTATTGCACTTCCCTTAATGTGCATGTTACTTCATGAATGATTCCATACTTCTGCAATTACTCGTTGCTAAACTACCCCCTATTAATTTTTAGCAGGATGGTTAGACCCGCAGGTCGTGGCCGTGGTGCCAACAATCCACCACCGCCCGACTATATGGCCGGTATGATGCAACAGTTTGAACCAAACCGCCAATTCATGCAAGGGATTATGGACCAGTTTCCACGTCCGAATGTGAATTAGCAGCCATTTCCAATAACCTTGCAAGACTTTGTTCGCCTCAATCCTGCCGTGTTCCGCAACTCCGTTCAGCCTCTTGATGCTGACGACTGGCTTCGTGACATCACATACGAGATGGAGTCAGCTAATGTTGCCCCTGACAGCTATGTCACCTTTGCATCCTACTTCCTGAAGGGTCCCGCTGCTCAATGGTGGGACAGCCACAGACGCACTCTGCCTGTTGGAACAATCATCACCTGGTTGGAGTTCCAAGCTGCTTTCCGTGCCTGCTGCATTCCCTAGGGAATCATGGACCGGAAGAAACGTGAGTTCCGTAACCTCGTCCAGGAAAGCAAAACTGTGGATGTGTACCAGCGGGAGTTCCTTGAATTGTCTCGCTATGCTGAGGAAGACATCACTACGAATGCCCGCAGACAGGAGAAGTTCCATGAAGGGCTCAACCCTGATATTAAGCTAGCACTCCTTGTCCAAGACTTCGCCGACTTCGCCACCCTGGTGAACAAGGCCATTCAGGTTGAGACTGGTCTGAAGGAACACAAGGACGCACTCAAGCGCACCCGTGACGCGGGCTCATCTTCGGGCTCGTCATCGCAGAAGCGCTATATATGGATTCCTCACAGCATGTACCATCCAGCTGCACCTGCTCCAAGGCCGTCTTATGTTGCACCTCGTCTGCCTCCTCCACCTTCGAGGCAGCCAAGACCTCAAGCTCCACTGCTTCGAGCTCCTGCTCCCCGTCCCAATGACGGTCTGTGTTTCACGTGTGGTCGTCCAGGTCAGCATGCTAAAGACTGCCACCAAAATCAGAATTAGCTTGCACTCCCTTCTGCTAGCCGTGGTAACAACCAGCCCCGCAACAACAATGCCATGCCTTCTTATGGTCGTGGTCAGGCTTATCATGTTGATATGACTGAAACTCCAGACCAGCCTGCTACTGTGATGGGTACTCTTCCTGTTAATTTAGTACCAACTTCTATTTTATTTGATTCAGGAGCATCGCATTCATTCAAATCAGAAGCTTTTGCATACATGCATGCCATTAAATGTGGCGAGTTGCACCATCCGATAGTGGTAAACACCCCCGTGGGCCAATGTCAAACCTCCATGGTTAGCCACAACGTCACCATTGAAATTGAAGGGTTGGAATTCCATGTTCCTCCCATTATTTTGGAGTCTTCTAAAATTGACCTCATTCTGGGTATGGATTGGTTGAAGGCTCATACTTCTTCAATCAATTGTGTCACTAAAGTCGTCAAACTCCTGCATCCTTAGGATGAGATAGTAAACTACCATGCTTATCTCATACGAGATGCTGAAGCCCAGATTTATTCTTTGAATGCGTTGAACGCTTCACCTCTAGTGGGAATCGAAAACGTTCCAGTCGTTCGAGACTTCCAAGATGTATTTCCAGAAGAACTTCCAGGAATACCCCGATCTCTTTCCTTCTACCTCTAAATTCTCGGGACGAGAATTTCTTTTAAAGGAGGAGAATTGTAACACCCCTATGTATTAAGCTACAATAATCCATCATGATTATGCTAAGTCACTTTGCTTTGCAGTGCTTGATCATATTGGATTCATATATCTCATTTCAAAGTCCACCTCTGAAATCAATTCAAATTGCAAGTGAAATTTAAAGTTGCACAAACATGGCTGCAAAATAGTTCATCATTTAGCAAATATTCCATAACAATTATGTGTTAAGGAAAACAACATCACTTATTTGCTTAAATGGGCTATAGCAATTAAAACGCCAAATCAGCATAATTAAATGCTTTTCCAATTATGAAAAATTCAAACAAATCCAAATCCCTCCCAAACTTTTTGTGGCAGTGTCAAACATTACAATGTAATTATGTGGCCAAGTCCCACATTTTACAAAATTCATTTGCTAGCTAAATAAAAATGCAAAAACAGAAAGGAATAAAGAAAACAGAAATAATCAGAAAAAGAAAAGAGAAAGGCCACTCTGCACTGGGCCTTAGTGCACAGTGCCTGGCCCAGCCGGCCCAGCCTGCTTCCCCGTCGTCTCCCACCTCTCTCCTCCCCGTGTCAGCTGCACGCGCACGCGACCGACACTGGGCACCATTGCCGCCGAGCCACCTCGCCACTCCATGCCGCTACAATGCCGTGGAGGGGATAAGAATGCCACCACGGCCCCCGGGGACTCATGCCAGTCCATATCCCCCTTCCCCATCGCTCTCTCCCTCGTCTCCATCGATGCCGAGCGCCACCGTCACCATGGCTCCGGCGTAGCCGCGGCCATCGTCCTACCCACGCCTCGAGACCGTGCCCAGGAGACGCGCCGTCGTCCACTACATCACCTTCGACCACCCGTTCGAGCTGGGCGACCCCGCAACGATCGCATCATCATCATCTTCTTCCTCGGTCGCCGCCGCTGTTCCTCTTCGATCCGCCGCCGTGCAGCGCTACTAAGCCCCGACGAGCCACCGTGAGCTCCCTCGGTGAGCACCGCTCCGTTCCCCCTAGTTTTCCCCTTGCTGCATCGCCCGTAGCTCGCCCCGCCACCATGGCCGTACTCGCCTTCGCAGATGAGCTCGCCACCGTGGCCCTGTCACCGCAGCTCGCGTCCGAGCTTGCTACCGAGGTCCTGGAGCTCCCAGTAGTCGAACGCACGCACGCCCGCTGCCGTACGTGCCCCTAGCCCCAGTTCCGAGCTCGACCGAACTCCGGCATCCGCCGCGGTCGTCGCTGCCATCGTTCTAGCCCACCTCCGGCTGTGCCACCGCCACCAAACGACGCGGTGTCGAACGCCCGTTCCAACGCGCCAAGCCGCACGCGAAATGGTGCCCTGTGGGCGATTTCCGGCGAGGCCCGAGGCCCTCCATCGCTTTTCTGGGTCGCCGACGGCGAGACGCCGGCGCCGCTGACCTGGCATCACCTAGGGCCCACCCCAGGGTCACTGCCAGTGGGTCCCGTGGGCCCCGTTGACCAAGTCAACGTGCTGACTGTGCAGCCCCTAGTCACTGACATGTAGGCCGCACATGCTTAATTACTGTTTTGATAAATAAACTTAATCTGTTAATTAATATGACACTGACATGTGGGTCCCACTAGCTAATTAAATTAGTTAGTTAAAATTAACCTCTGTTAAATAGCTCAGTCACTGATGTGTGGCCCCCCTGGTCAGTTTGACCAGTCAACTGTTGACTGTTGACTGCTGACTCAGCAGTCAACTGGGCCCCACCAGTCAGCCTCTATGTGCACAGCTGGGTGCACTGCACCGGGTGCACCTAGCAATTTCCCATTTAATTTTGAAATAATAATAATTCCAGAAAATCCAAAAAGTCATTTAAACTTTGTAAATTCATATAAAATAATCCGTAAGTCAGATGAAAATGTTTTATATATGAAAAACGTTCAGAAAAATGAGACGAATCCGTTGGGGCCCTCCATGTAGCTGTCACATGCCTCCAACACTGCAAACATGGAACCTTCCCCTCCGAATCGCCTGTCCGATAATTGCCTAAAGCCGGGAAAATATTCCCAGATATTTTCCCGCTCCGTCTATAACACCAAGCACTGCGTTAGGTCACCCCCAGCACAGCATATTGCCATGTCATGCTTTGTGATGCATTTGTTTTCTTTGTATTTATTGTTTCTTCCCCCTCTTCTTCTTTGGTAGACCCCGAGACCGACGCTAACGCTGCTCCCGAGTACGACTACGCCCCTGACGTCCAACCCCTCTCAGCAGAGCTTCCAGGCAAGCAAAACCCCCTTGATCATTCCTATATCACCCATTCTTTCTATCTCATGCTTGCATTAGATTTTGCTACTGTATTTGATAGCTCCTATTCTGATGCATAGCCTGATTTTGTAACCTGCTGTTGATACTTTACCTGTTGTCCTATATGCTTAGTATAGGCTGGTTAGTGATCCATCAGAGGCCCTACACCCTTGTCCGTGTTGCCAGGCATTACTTCCAGAAGATTCGATCAATGTGATCGATGTACAGAGACCGAACACACCACCAGCACCCCCTTAGTTGTATGACTCTGCAGAGCTACTATCGAGTGCCAAGGGTGATACCTCCTACCTCACTCCTGATGATATCTCTGTAGCATAGCTAATCGGTTGCGGATTACTGAGGGTAATTCCTCTTTCACCACCTCCGATGATGACTCCGTCGTGCAACCCCTCAAGTGTGAACCCATCGAGGGTGATTCCTCCAAGTTCACCTTGACGGTTACATCAAGTGGGAATCCATCGAGGGCGATTCCTCGGATTTCCTCCTTGATGTTACGGACACACTGTTACCTTTAACTGTTGCCCCTTTTTAACTGTTACTGTGGGACTGAAGGGACATGCGGTACCACCCCGGTAGAGGTGGACCTGAGTTCCCGACAGTCTTTGGATAAGTCGGGTTGACCAGGAGGGTACCCGCGAGATAATTACGCGGCACGGCCGGACAGGCAGAGACCGCCCTAGAGAGGGATGGGCCTGGCCCTTGCCGTAAGTCCGCGAGACGGGGCGACAGGAGCACTGATCGTCACCGCGAGCTCCCAACACACTAATGGGTTTGGATATGTGATCTGAGTAGGCCTCTAGCCTTTTGGCACTAACCACCACGCGGGATAAGTTATGGGCACTCGGCGTTGTACGATTCTCTCAAAAGCTCTGTTAGACGTCCAGTTCAGCATTGCGGCACGGCTGGGTCAGCGCCATCCAGGACGGAGGTGGTGCCTAGATTCGCCCTGCGCGCAATGACCCGGAATGCTTAGGACGATTGGCCCATGACCCCTTCACACTTAGGATATAGACTGGCGGGGACCTCTCTGCGGAGCCTAGGTAGGACTACGTCGTGTCGATCAGCCGAGGCCGGGCATGACCAGGAAAAGTGTGTCCGACCAGAGTTAATGGAGCGTGTTGGGTAAGTTGGTGCACCCCTGCAGGGAAGTTATCTATTCGAATAGCCGTGTCCACGGTAACGGATGCTAGGAGTTGTATCCCAATCTACTACAACTTGAACTGGATACTTGTGATACTTAACTGATATGATGGCTCCGGGATCGCTTCCTCGCGGGGTAGATGAGGAAGGATCTTTGGGTGTTACTAATATATATTTGTTACTACATGTTATGTTATTCTACTCTCTTCTGTTGCTGCAAGACGCTGCAAGATGCTAGTCTTCGATAGGCTAAGGTTCCCCTCTACTCTGGCATTTCTGCAATCCAGTCCACAGATACAGCCCCTTCCCATTGATACCGATGCATACTTAGCATAGATCTGATGTAAGTCTTGCGAGTACTTTGGATGAGTACTCACGGTTGCTTTGCTACTTTTTTCCCCTACCCGATTGTTGCGATCAGATGACGGAGCCCCGGAGCCAGCTGATCCCGTCGATGACTACTACTACCTCGACGGAGCCTACTACTACATGGAGACCGATGACCAGGAGTAGTTTAGGAGGCTCCCAGGACGGAGGCCTGCGCCTTTTCGATCTAGTTGTCGTTGTTTTGCTCAGCCTTCTTAAGGCAAACTTGTCTAGTTATGTCTGTACTCTGATATTGTTGCTTCCGCTGACTCTTGTGTATTCGAGCTTATGTATCCAAGCCTTCGTGGCCTGGCTTGTAATATAAAGTTGTATGACTTTAATTTTGTGTCTAGAGTTGTGTTGTGATATCTTCCCGTGAGTCTCTGATCTTGATCGTGCGCATTTGCGTGTATGATTAGTGAACGATTGAGTCAGGGGCATCACACGCTTCTCGAGCTTGCGCACCTCTTCCAGATAGGTGGCCATGTGCTCATCCTTGGGCTTGTAGCTTTTGTTGGAGAAGTTGACGAGGAGCTGAGAGTCGCCCTTGATGATGATGCACTTGATACCCAGAGCAGAGGCAGCCTTGTGCCCAGCGATGAGGCCTTCGTACTCTGTGATGTTGTTGGAGACCTTGTCGTCATGCTTGAAGCTGAACTGGACGGCGTAGTGGAGCTTGTCTCCTATTGGCGAGGTGAGCATGACGCCAGCTCCCGCGCCCTGGGGCGAGAACGCACCGTCGAAGTGCATGGTCCAGCCGCCAGGTGCCTCGTCTCCAGGCAGGAGGGATTGGTCCTCGTGAGGTTCATCTTGGTGCGGGTCCGTCCATTCCGCCATGAAGTCCGCCAAGGCTGCACCCTTGATCACGCGCATGGTGCAGAATTCCAGTTCGAAGGCTTGCAGCTCGATGTTCCACTCGGCGACGCGGCCTGCGGCGTTGGGGCTGCGCAAGACTTGCTCCAGGGGGTAGGATGTGATCACCTTGATGGGATGGCCCTGGAAGTAGTGGCGCAGCTTCCTAGAGGTGACAAGGAGCGCGAGGAGGAGCTTCTACTGCATGGGGTAGCGCTCGCGCGTATCCCGCAGCACCGTGCTGACGAAGTACACGGGGTGCTCGACGAGGCGCGTGGTTGTGGAGGCATCTTGCTCTTCGGAGGGCCTCAGGGGCTCATGAGGCTCGGGGGGCTCAGGAGGCGGTTCGACAGGGGTCTCCTGAGGAGGGCCCTCGGCAGGCGATGGCGTGGCCTCGGGAGGCGCTGATGCGGCCTTGGGGGGCTTCTTCTGGATGCAGACGCGCTCTTCTCGTACTGCCACCAAGGCCGCGTTGGCCGTCTGGGGGGTGGCAGCCAAGTACAGGAGCAAGGGCTCACGAGAACGTGGTATGACCATGATGGGCGGGCTCATGAGGTACCTCTTGAGGTCTTTGAAGGTAGCGTCAGCCTCAGGAGCCCACTTGAAGGGGCCGGACCTCTTCATGAGCTTGAAGAACGGCAGGGCTCGCTCGCCGAACTTGGAGATGAAGCGCCCTAGCGATGCCATGCATCCCGCCAGGCGCTGCATTTGCTTGAGGTTCTTGGGAGGGCGCATCTTCTCGATGGCCTTGATCTTCTCATGGTTTGCCTCGATGCCACGGTGGGAGACCAGGAAGCCAAGCAGCTTGCCAGAAGGGACTCCGAAGACGCACTTGTTGGGGTTGAGCTTGAGGTTAACGACGAGCTTCTCGTGCATCCAGATGTCCGTGACGCCGTTGGAGAATGCGGAGACGTTGGCGGCGTCGGAAGCGTGCGGAATCTTGTTGCGCACTTGACTGAAGCGCTGCATGTACTTACGGAGAGTCTCGTCAGGGCGCTGGCGCATGTCGCGCAAGTCGTTGAGCATGAGAGGGCGCTCGTGCGTGCCCTTGAAGTTGGTGACGAACTGCTTGCATAGCTCGGCCCACGAAGAGATGGACGCCTCGGGGAGGTTCATGAGCTAGGAGCGTGGGGCATCCTTGAGGGCCATGGGGAACCAGTTTGCCATGACCTTGTCGTCCCCGTTCGCCGCCTCGATGCTGAGGGGTGTAGAGCTGCAGGAACTCCACGGGGTTGGGGGTGCCGTCATAGTGAGGCGGCAGGTCTGGCTTGAACTTTGTGGGCCACACCACGTGGCGCAACTCACGGGTGAAGGCACGGCAGCCCCTGATGCTGGAAGTGACGCCGCCTGCGAGGGTGGCACGGTTCTGGCGACCGGCAGCCGCAACCTCCTGGATGGTGCGGTCCTGGCGCTGGCACTGCTGCTCAAGGAGCACACACGCATCGGGCGGCGCGCGCCTGACGATCTAGCAGCTCTCATTGTTGGGGTCCAGCGAGGACATGCTGCGGGACAGCTCCCGCGCCCGCGCGCCGCGGTGGCGCCCGACATCCCCGTTCGACGGAGGAGGCGGTGGAGGTGCGCCATGCACCACTTCCCCGGCGTGCGGCGACGGAGGGCGGAGCAAGTGAGAGGCCGCGGGGGCATCTCCGGCGGTGTTGACGAGCTCGGTGATGCGGCCAAGCCAGGCGTCGTAGCTGGCTTCGGTGGGGCGGTAGCAAAGGAGCTCGCGCGCCATGAGCAGCGCGACCTGCAGGCCCGGCGGCTCGCGGCGGGCAAGCGAGAACGCGGTGGCAGTGTGGCTGGCCGCCACCACGGACGGATGGAGGGAGGAGGCCTGCTGCTCCCTAGCAGCAGGGTCGGTGGCGGCACCGGCACGGCGACGGCGGTTGTCACGGGAGACCGGCTCTGTCTGGGCCACCCTGGCCGCCTGGCGCTCTGCGCGCTTGCTACTTGTAGTCTGCGTTGGTATTTCCCCGAAGAGGAGAGGATGATGCAGTACAGTAGAGATAAGTATTTCCCTCAGTTAAGAACCAAGGTTATCAATCCAGTAGGAGAACCAAGCAAAATTCCTTTGAAACGCACCTGCACACACAAGAGCAAACACTTGCACCCAACGCAAATAAGAGGGTTGTCAATCCCCTTAGCGGTTACTTGCAAGGATTAAAACTTATAGAGATAAATTGCTAAACTAAAATACTAATAAAAATAAAAGTAAATAAATTGCAGTAAGGTATTTTTGGGTTTTTAACATGATAAAGATAGACCCGGGGGCCATAGTTTTCACTAGAGGCTTCTCTCTCGAGCGCAGAAACATACGGTGGGTAAACAAATTACTGTTGGGCAATTGACAGAATAGCAAATAATTATGACGGATTCATGGCAATGATCATGTATATACGCATCACGTCCGAGACAAGTAGACCGACTCCTGCCTGCATCTACTACTATTACTCCACCCATCGACCGCTATCCAACATGCATCTAGGGTATTAAGTATAAAACAGAGTAACGCCTTAAGCAAGATGACATGATGTAGAGAAGCAAATTCAAGCAATATGAATAAACCCCATCTTTTTATCCTTAATGGCAACAATACAAATACGTGTCATGTCCCTTTCTGTCACTGGAATTGAGCACCGCAAGATTGAACCCATCACAAAGCACCTCTCCCATTGCAAGATAAATCAATCTAGTAGGCCAAACTAAACCGATAGATCAGAGAGAAATACAAAGCTATAACAATCATGCATAAAAGAGTTCAGAGAAGACTCAAATATTTCTCATGAATAATCTGATCATAAACTCACAATTCATCGGATCCCAACAAACACACCGCAAAAGAAGATTACATCGGATAGAACTCCAAGAACATCGAGGAGAACATGGTATTGAAAATCAAAGAGAGAGAGCAAGCCATCTAGCTACTAGCTATGGACCCGTAGGTCTGTGGTAAACTACTCACACATCATCGGAAGGGCCGCAAGGTTGATGTAGAAGCCCTTCGTGATCGATTCCCCCTCCGACAGAGTACCGGAAAAGGCCTACAGATGGGATCGCGAAAGAACAGAGGCTTGCGGCGGCGTAAAGGTTATTTCTTCTGGCTCTCTGGGGGTTTCCCAATATTTGTGAATTTATAGAAGTGGAATTAGGTCAAACGGAGTCACATGGGCCCCACATGGCAGCACGGTGCACCCCCTGGGGCGCGCCCTGGTGCCTTGTGGAGGCCTCGTGAGGCTTCTGGCCTCCTCCCGAAGCTTCCCAGGTTTAATTTGTCCAAAAAAAAATCTCCAAAAAGTTTCATGGCATTTGGACTTCATTTGGTACTGTTTCTCTGAAAAGCCAAAAACAAGCAGAAAACAACAACTGGCACTGGGCACTAGGTTAATAGGTTAGTCCCAAAAAATGATATATAATTGCATATAAAAACATCCAAGATTGATACTATAATAGCATGGAACAATAAAAAATTATAGATACGTTGGAGATGTATCAGCGCTCACGGCGAGCGTCAGCCATGGCGAGGCTGCGGCGTGGCAACGAAACGGAAGCAAGCCCCTACCTGGAGCCCCAAATGTCGGAATTGGGGCTCCGGGGACCCTGGTTCAAACTCTGGGGCTTGCACGTTTCGACTGACCCGACGGTGACCACGGCGAGAGCGCACGGAGCACAGGGCACAACAGGGGACACAACAGCTACCCAGGTCCGGGCCACCTTACAGTGTAAAACCCTACTCCTGCTTTGTGTTGGGATTATGGTGGGCAAGAAGTCTCTCGTGTACAAGGTTGAAGACCAATGAATCTCTCCCTCTACGGTGGCAGCACTACCCCTTTTATAGCCGCCTTGGTCCTCTTCCCCCGAAAACGTTGGCGGGAAGGGTTGCCACACACAACGGCAATTTGAAAGGGGACAGGCGCCCAGGCTTATACTGACTAAAGTTGGTCTTCGCCTGCAAAAGCATGATCCATGACGCGCCGGTAGGCTCGGTGATGACCTCTGCCCTGCGCGCCTTGCTGTCTTGGTCTTCTTTCACCAAACAGGTAGTCTTTGGGACTTACTTTGGGGGTGGGCAGCTGGTGCTGCCCCTTCAGCACCAAAGAGGAAATCCTCTCAATCCGCACCTGCTGGTACGGTTCCTGCCACGGCTTGTCTCCAAGCGCGTCACCCACGTGGTGGGCGCTGGACCACACGACCGGCGCCAGGCGGCGCCCATCTCGGGTGGCCTCAGGAGGCCGCCTCGCGAGGGGGCCTCGCGAGGCGTCCTGCTGTTGTTGCTGCTGCTAAGTCTTGGTCGTCCGCCTCATGAGGCTGGCGCCTCGCGAGGTGTCTTGCTTCGTGGCGGCCGTGACTGGGCCGCCTCTTGGGCCTTCGCCAGGTGTTGCATCCTGGGCCGCAAGCAGACGGGCCATGGTACCCCGGTTCCCACTGGCCCGACAATGTCTAATAATACCATCCACTCCTTTATATAAATATGGGTTATCCCAAAAGTAATGTCTTAAATCAAAGAAGAGCTTTTTGTTTTGTTGGTATGTAAATCTAGGTGGAATATATTTAGCAATAATGTAATTAGCATAATCTGCATACCAAGGACTAGTGCGAGAAGCATTTACCACAGCTAATTGCTCATCAGGAAAATCATCATTAATAGGCAGTGGGTCATCAAGAACATTTTCCATCCTAGACAAATTATCCGCTACTGGATTTTCAGCTCCTTTTCTATCAACAATATGCAAATCAAATTCTTGTAATAAAAGTACCCACCTAATAAGTCTAGGTTTAGCATCTTTTGCTTCCATAAGATATTTAATAGCAGCATGATCAGTGTGAACAGTTACTTTAGAATCAACAATGTAAGATCTGAACTTATCACATGCAAACACAACTACTAAAAATTCTTTCTCAGTAGTAGCATAATTTCTTTGAGCACTGTCTAGAGTTTTACTAGCATAATGAATAACATTTAATTTCTTATCAACTCTTTGCCCTAGAACAGCACCAACAACATAATCACTGGCATCACACATAATTTCAAAGGGTAGGTTCCAATCAGGTGGTTGAACAACAGGTGCAGATATTAAGGCTTTCTTAAGTATTTCAAAGGCTTCTACGCAATCATCATCAAAAACAAATGGAACATCTTTTTGCAAGAGATTAGTAAGAGGCCTAGAAATTTTAGAGAAGTCTTTTACAAACCTTCTGTAGAAACCAGCATGACCTAGGAAACTTCTTATACCTTTGATATCTTTAGGACATGGCATTTTCTCAATTGCATTAACCTTAGCTTTATCTACCTCAATACCTCTTTTGGAGATCTTATGCCCAAGGACTATACCTTCATTCACCATAAAGTGGCACTTTTCCTAGTTCAAGACAAGATTAGTTTCTTCACATCTCTGCAAAACTCGATCAAGGTTGCTTAAGCAATCATTAAAAGAAGTTCCGTAAATAGAAAAATCATCCATGAAAACATCAACAATCTTTTCACAAAAGTCAGAGAATATAGCAGTCATACATCTTTGAAAGGTAGCAGGTACATTACATAAACCAAAAGGCATACGTCTATAAGCATAAGTTCCAAAAGGACAAGTAAAAGTGGTTTTCTCTTGATCTTCTTTTGATACAGGTTTTTGAGAAAAACCAGAATATCCATCTAGTAAACAAAAGTGTGTATGCTTAGATAATCTTTCTAACATTTGGTCAATAAAAGGCAAGGGGTAATGATCTTTCCTAGTAGCTTTATTTAATTTTCTGAAATCAATTACCATCACTGGTGCAGAGACGTCCTATACAAACAGTTTTTACCCCCTTTCCGCGACAGAGTTTTAAACCATCGCCTTTCCTGTGTGTGCGATAGGGCGGGGTCCTTCCCACACGACCCAGAAACCGTCAACGATAGGGCCTCCGGTCACACACGCGGGGCAAAAAGAGCTCGTGTGCGATCGGGCGAGCCATTGCAGACAATTATACTGGCCCAATCATTTCTGTTCGTATGTACATCCCACACAGTGAATCTCAGAAAAACGTTTCCGTTCATATGTACATCGCACACAATTTTTATGTGGAAATGTTTGTGCAAGGTGGCCTAACGCAAACATTTGTCGGGCGGAAGTCGTGTGTGATTGTTCATTGATCCAACACGGCTACTTTCTAGAAACTGTGTGCGTTGTTTGAGGTCATCGCCCACGGTGTTGTCTGAGAAACCGTCTGCAATACAAAAACCCAATAACCAGGCTAATTGGCCTATTATTGATAATGCATTTAGTAATCAAATTGACATTTCATATCAAACACACCATATGTTTCATAGCCGTATTACGGCAACCAGGATTTCATAGCTCAATTACATCAGAGTACAACATCACATAGCTTCAGCACTTAGTTACACCATATAGGCATATAGCTACCTACAGCATTACACAACAGCACCAAGTTTCACATGCAACATCTAAAACCTTTGAAAAGTAGCATCATACACGGTAAATAGATAGATGAATCTCATCTGGAAAACTGCTGAAGCGAAAGGCGAATATTGAGCCTTCAGTGATGTTGACTGTCCTTGCAACTTTAGGCCAGTGGCTGTGGATAATTGCCCGCCCAACCTTCGTCCTCTTGAGGAAGACTTCAATATTGTACCGTGGGTGCTGAATGAATACCTTCCTTGCCTCTTGACCATGCAGGTGGTTTGAGAGGTAATCATCGGTGAACTGCTTTGGAAAGGACTGAAAACAAAGATATGCATAAATATTTGTTCTAAATTTTGAAATGGCGCAAAGGAAAAAAACACGATAAAAGAGTTAGTACCATCCTATAGTTGACTGATGTCTTCTTCATTGTGCAAACTAAGATCTTGCTGTTATTCGTCGCTAGTTTCTTTATCCTAACAATCTTTCTGAGTTTCTTGACTTGACTGATATTCATGGACATCTCATTTCCCCATATGCAAAATGGGTCGAACAGTGGGTCTAAACCTCTGACAGCAGGACCTACATGTGCAAGACCAAATTCTTAAAAACCTAAATACTAGAATGGTTCCTGCAATTGCACAATAATGTGCTATTAGACAAAGGACCATGCATGTGCGAACCTCGATGGTAAACCTCAGTACCTCCCATTGTTTCCCTGCAACACATAAAAGGCAGGTATTGATCAGGTTAAGTGAGAGTTGGCATACTATCAGTAGATTATGTTAATGAAAAATAACAAATTGCAGATCCAGCAGATTAATTCGAGCCTCATGGAAAAGCTAGTTAACCAAACCAAGCATGCTTAAGAACTAGAAAATATAGCAATTGTATATGTTTCTCATGTACTACGTATTTTGTACAGCCAAATTCGATTTATTTCTCACATGGATAACAATACAAAAATGTACCCACAACAAATGAACATCACATTGCAGAATTGAACCAAACAGTTAACTGGACAACACAACAAATGAACCAAACAGTTAACTAAGCACCATATTGCAGAATAGAACGTATACTAGAAGATCAGACAGTTAACCAAACCAAGCATGCTTAAGAATTACTGGGAAATATAGCAATTGTTGAACCAAACTGTTAACAGAACATCACATTTCAGAAGATCAGATTGCATATTAACATTACAGAGGACAATTCACTAGAAGGCACCAGCGGTGGCCTCGAGAAAACACCACAAACTGTCGTTTAAAGCAGCCAACTGCGTGGCGGCGTCCGCGCGTGAGGAGTCGACGGTGGCCTCGACGGCAAGGTGCTCCTCCAAGATCTGGCGGTCGGCACGCATGGCAGCCATCGCGACCTCATCCGCGCATGCAGCCGCAATTTGCTTCTCCGCTGCTAGATGCTCCTTGAGCTCCTGGCTATATATACTGCGTGCAAAATGGCTATGGGCGGCACTTATTTGGAGGATGGGGCAGTGATTAGGGTGGAAGGTGTCGCGCCGGTGATCGGGGCATGTGGGATGGAGAAGGAGGAGGAGGATGAGGGTGGGGTGTGGATTACCTGACTATATCGACGAGGCCGCGCAGCAGGAAGGAGCGTCGCCGGCGAGCAGGCGGCGCTGCAAGCAAGCAATGAAGGTTTGAACTTGGAAATGAAGGGGGAGACAGTGGAAATGTGGCTTTTGGTCAGGGGGAGGAGGCGGGGAGCTAGATATTTCTGCGGTTGCCAAATTTTCGCTCGGTGCAGCGAAAAACTGGCGCGCAAGTGTGGTTGACGCGCTGGCGATGGACTGTAGCCTACGAAACTTCTGGCATAAGCCATACATGAGGGTGCCCCAAGATATTTTACACTCCATCGTACACGATTCTTGCTAATAAACTATTTGTGGTATACTTGATTTTTTCATTATGATTTGAAAAACAAAATGGGGTTACGGCGGGAAAGGACGATGTTTGAATTGCTAGAACATTTATCTAAAGTGAACATGCAACTATAGGAGTTTCGTGTTACAATTTGGAATTATTCAGGGTTCGTTTGGCCTTTTATATATTAATTGAGTTTCTAGGCATTTAATGTGCATAATTCAAATTTGAACTACAGGCACATGCTCCAATACACCAAAATGGGTTAAAAAAAGCATATATGTGTCCTTGGGTGAATGTTTAGGTCCCATGCAAGAAATGGGAATGAATTTCAAACATCTGGGCGTCGTGGCTCGGCCGTAAACATTGAGAAACTTGGTTTAAAAAATCCTGTAAATCCAGAACTCGCCTGAAAATCATGAAACTTGGCATGGTGTCATGACATGGCACCAACATGCCGTGGTAAATTTTTTGGCCGATTTGGGACAAGTTTTGGTATAAACTTCTCACAAACCGGAGCTTCTCTCAATAAGCATCATGGTTCCGAGAGGGAACGTGCCACCTCTGTGTGCGAAACGACATTCGCTGCGTTTTCCCGCGTTGATTTATTTTACAGAGGCAACATGCAACTATAGGAGTGTCGTGTTACAATTTGGAATTATTCAGGGTTCGTGTGGCCTTTTTTATACATTAACTGAGTTTCTAGGCATTAATTTAATGTGCATAATTCAAATTTGAACTATAGGCACATGCCACAGTGCACCAGAACGGGTTGAAAAATCATATATGTGTCATTGCATGAATGTTTAGGTCCCATGCAAGAAATGGGAATGAATTTCAAACATCTGGGCGTCGTGGCTCGGCCGTAAACATTGAGAAATTTGGTTTAAAAATTCCCGTAAATCCAAAACCCGCCTGAAAATCATGAAACTTGGCATGGTGTCATGACATGGCACCAACATGATGTGGTAAAAAATTGGCCGATTTGGGACATGTTTTGGTATAAACTTCTCACAAACTGGAGCTCCTCTCAAGAAGCATCATGGTTCCGAGAGGGAACGTGTCACCTTTGTGTGCAAAACGACATACGCTGCCTCTTCCCGCCTTGATTTATTTTACAGAGGCAACATGCAATTATAGGAGTGTCGTGTTACAATTTGGAATTATTTAGGGTTTGTTTGGCATTTTTAAACATTATTTGAGTTTCTAGGCATTTAATGTGCATAATTCAAATTTAAACTACAAGCACATGCCACAGTGCACCACAAGTGGTTGAAAATCATATATGTGTCATTGGGTGAACGTTTAGGTCCCATGCAAGAAATGGGAATGAATTTCAAACATCTGGGCATCGTGGCTCGGCTGGAAACATTGAGAAACTTGGTTTAAAAGTTCCTGTAAATCCAAAACTCACCTGAAAATCATGAAACTTGGCATGGTGTCATGACATGGCACCAACGTGTTGTGGTAAATTTTTTCTTTGATTTGGGACAAGTTTTGGTATAAGCTTCTTACAAACCGTAACTTCTCTCAAGAAGCCTCATGGTTCCGAGAGGGAACGTGTCACCTCTGTGTCCGAAATGACATATGCTGACTCTTCCCACATTGATTTATTTTACAGAGGCAACATGCAACGATAGGACTTTCGTGCTAAAATATGAAATTATTCAGCGTTCGTTTTTGCCTTCCTTATACATTATTTGAGTTTTCTAGGCATTTTGGAACAAATAGCTGCCACGTTATTATCGCAAACGCTTGTATTATTCCAACCATGGGCGTTCCACTAACCATTTACTACCGCGAGCAGCTGTTTGATTAGACGGGACGCATGTGAGCTGTCCGCCGTGCAGGCTCGACGAGATGCATGCGAGCAGTTCGCCATGCAGGCTCATCGGGAAGCGAGCCCTTTGACCTGCCAGCGAGCAAAATTTATTGATGGTTTTGGTTTCGACCGCCTCGGGAAGGTACATAGAATAGTTTCCAGTGCTCCTCCTACTCCTCCGTTCGTCGCCGCCGAGGATCACCGCCTGCTGCGATGGAGGACGAGCCGGCCAACAAGCGGGGGCGGGTCGAGCTAGAACCGCAAGAGCCTCCGGCGAGCGTGGACTTCATCAGCAGCCTCCCCGACGAGATGTTGGTAACCATCATATCCCTCCTCCCCATCAAATCTGGCATGCGGACCACTGTCCTCTCCCGGCGATGGTGCCCCCTTTGGCACTTGATGTCTACTACACAACTTATTCTTGTAGACTCGTGTTGGGCCTCCAAGCGCAGAGTTTTGTAGGATAGTAGCAATTTTCCCTCAAGTGGATGACCTAAGGTTTATCAATCCGTGGGAGGCGTAGGATGAAGATGGTCTCTCTCAAACAACCCTGCAACCAAATAACAAAGAGTCTCTTGTGTCCCCAACACACCCAATACAATGGTAAATTGTATAGGTGCACTAGTTCGGCGAAGAGATGGTGATAGAAGTGTAGTATGGATAGTAGATATAGGTTTTTGTAATCTGAAAATATAAAAACAGCAAGGTAGCAAGTAAAAAAAGTGAGCACAAACGGTATTGCAATGCTTGAAAACAAGGCCTAGGGTTCATACTTTCGCTAGTGCAATCTCTCAACAATGCTAACATAATTGGATCATATAACCATCCCTCAATGTGCAATAAAGAATCACTCCCAAGTTCCTATTAGCGGAGAACATAAGATAGAAATTGTTTGTAGGGTACGAAACCACCTCAAAGTTATCCTTTCCGATCGATCTATTGAGCCATTCCTATAATTGTCACAAACAGCCCTAGAGTTCGTACTAAAATAACACCATATGATACACATCAACCAACTCTAATGTCACCTAGATACTCCAATGTCACCACAAGTATCCGTGAGTTGATTATACGATATGCATCAAACAACTTCATAATCATAATATTCAATCCACACAAAGAACTCCAAGGAGCACCCCAAAGTTTCTATCGGAGAAAAGATAATGAAAACGTGCATCAACCCCTATGCATAGATTACCCCAATGTCACCTCGGGAATCTGCGAGTTGAGTGCCCAAAACATACATCAAGTGATCAATATAATACCCCATTGTCACCACGGGTATTCATATGCAAGACATACATCAAGTGTTCTCAAATCTGAATATTCAATCCGACAATAACGAAACCTCAAAGGGAAAAGATTCGATTCATCACAACAAAGATAGAGAGGGAAGAAACACCATATGATCCAATTATATTAACAAAGCTCGCGATACATCAAGATCGTGCCATATCAAGAACACGAGAGAGAGAGAGATCAAACACATAGCTACTGGTACATACCCCTAGCCTCGAGGGTAAACTACTCCCTCCTCGTCATGGAGACCGCCGGGATGATGAAGATGGCCTCCGGTGATGATTCCCCCCCTTCGGCAGTGTGCCAGAAAAGGGCTGTAGATGAGATCTCTTTGGTACAGAGGCTTGCGGCGGCGTAAAAACTCATCTAGGTTAACTTTCGGGGGTTTCTGAATATATATGATTTTTTGGCGTTGGAATCATGTGAAGAGGTGCCACAGGGGGCCCACGAGGCACCAGGGCGCGCCTGGTGGGGGCAGGCGCGCCCAGGTGGCTCGTCGTGCCCCTGTGGCTCTTCTGCTGCTTCCCCGAAGCTTCCTGGGTCCATTTCCTTCCAGAAAAAAATCGTCAAAAAGTTTCGCTGCATTTGGACTTCATTTGATATGGATTTTCTGGAAAACCAAAAACAAGCACAAAACATCAACTGGCACTGGGCACTAGGTCAATATGTTAGTCCCTAAAAATCATATAAAAGCCATATAAAAGTGCACCAAAATCATACAAAACTATAATAAACATGGCATGAATACTTCATAAATTATAGATACGTTGGAGACGTATCAGCATCCTCAAGCTTAATTCCTGCTCGTCCTCGAGTAGGTAAATGATAAAAGAAATAATTTATGAAGTGTGAATGCTAGCATAGTGCATAAGTTTGATCAATGATAATTTCAATCACTTTTTCTAGCATCAATATATATCATAATCAGTAGCTCATCTCATAAAACTTCTCATGATCAAGTAGCAAGCTATTCACACGTTTAAAGTATAGGCCATAAACTTTCTTGAAAACTAACAAACTATGTTCTCAGTCATCAAACAATTGCAATTCATCTTATTTCCAGGAAGGGTCTATGTAAGAGCTTTGATCTAGCAAATTCCACATACTCAACCATCATTTAGTCTTCCATGATTGCTAACACTCAAAGCATATTTTTAGAACAAACTGTTTCAGTCAAACACATAGGAAGATAGGGGCTTAATGTTTTGCCTCCCAACTTATTTATCTCATGGATAATGTCAACAATAATAACTCATGATCACCTATATTCAACTGGATATATGTGTCTGGATCATTACCTACCACATAATGCTTGCCAACTAAAGAATAAATAGAGCGGAATAGGGATGAACATTAATGACTCTTGCATAAAAGTAAATACAGAAAAGTAAAAGATAGGCCCTTCGCAGAGGGAAGCAGAGGTTGTCATGCGCTTTTTGTTGTTGGATGCACAAGCCCTTAATGCAAAGGAACGTCACGTTATATTGCCCCTTGTGATAGCAACCTTTATTATGTAGTCCGTCGCTTTTATTTCTTTACCATCACAAGTTCGTACAACGCTTATTTTCCCTTGCAATAAAAGATCATACATATTTTAGGAGCAATTTTTATTGCTTTTTGCACCGATGACAACTTACTTGAAGGATCTTATTCAATCCATAGGTAGATATGGTGGACACTCATGGCAAGAAACTGGGTTTAAGGGTTTTTGAGTGCACAAGTAGTATCTCTACTTAGTACGGATTTTTGGCTAGCAAAACATCCTAAGCAAGCACCACATGTTAGAGGATCCATGACAATATAACTTCTATGTGAATATAAACAAACATAACTCATTACGTTGTCTTCCTTGTCCAACGTCAACTACTTGATCAAGCTTGAAAATAATTAATGGGGGCTCACAATCATATAAGATGTCCAAGATAGTATATTTATATGTGAAATTTCTCTTCCTTCAGAATTCTTTCATGAATTATTCAAGTGACCAATGCTATGTTTGTTAACTTTCAATAAATTTTACCACTTATATTTCTTGTATGTGAAGTCACTACTCCCCATGGGACAAGCATATGAAGCATATAAATTTTAACTTTATGATATTCAATTCATTTCAACAATTTACTCATAGGATATAAGTGAAGAACAAGAGTAAATGACAAACTACTCCAAAAAGATATAAGTGAAGACCAAATGAGTAGTTAAGTAAATAGGTAGCCATGTGAGGACTCTCTCTCATTTAAAAATTTCAGATCTCAAGTATTTTATTAAAACAGCAAAGAAAACAAAATAAAATGACATTCCAAGAATAGCACACATCATGTGAAGAAGCAAAAACTTAGGCTCAACCATGACTAACCGATAATTGTTGATGAAGAAAGGTGGGATGCCTACCGGGGCATCCCCAAGCTTAGATGCTTGAGACTTCTTGAAATATTATATTGGAATGCCTTGGGCATCCCCAAGCTTGAGCTTTTGTGTCTCCTTAATTCCTCTCATATCACGGTTTCTCTAAATCTTAAAATCTTTATCCACACAAAACTCAACAAGAACTCGTGAGATAAGTTAGTATAAATCAACTCAAAACCTTAACATTCTCTACTATAAAAAATCACAAAAATTATAATTAAACATTGCATACTAAATGCCTCTGCATATTTAATACTCCTATCCTCAAATAGAAACATTAAACAAGCAAACATATGCAAACAATGCAACTATAACAGCAATCTGCCAAAACAGAACAGTCTGTAAAGATTGAATAAGAATTCATACTTACCTAACTCCAAAAATTCAGAAAAATTACCACGTGACAGAGAACTCATGCATTCTTACTGTGTAAAAATTTCAGATTTTTATCATGTTCCGACTATTCAGAAATATTCTGGACATAACAGAAAACTTTCTGTTTTCAAACAGCAACACATGAACATGCAGACTGAGCATGGTAAAGGCTATAATTGGCATTTTATTGAACTAAAATATACAAAACATGATTATTATTAGCAGCAAGAAAATCTCAACAAAATAAAATGACACTCCAAGCAAAACTCATATTATGTGACGAATAAAAATATAGCTCCAAGTGAGGTTACCGATAATGTTGAAGACGAAAGTGGGGATGCCTTCCGGGGCATCCCCAAGCTTAGTTGCTTGGGTCTTCCTTGAATATTACCTTGGGGTGCCTTGGGAATCCCCAAGCTTAGGGTCTTGCTGCTCCTTATTCTCCTCATATCAATATCTCACCCAAAACTTGAAAACTTCAATCACACAAAACTTAACGGAACTTGGTGAGATAGGTTAGTATGATAAAAATAAATCATCCACTTAGGTACTGCCAAGACAAGATTAATAATTGTTCTCACATAATTCCTACTGTATTCTATCATTTTCACAATTTATATTACTCAATATAAGCTATGGAAACACTAAAACAAGCAAACTATGCACTAAAAACAGAATCTGTCAAAAACAGAACAGCGTGTAGTGAGCGATTTAAAAACCATACTTCTGTACCTCCAAAAATTCTGAAAAATTATGAAAACGTAAAAAATTTGTAACCCAATAGTGTGTAAAAATTTCAGAATTTTCTCACGCTCCAGTACAGAATAGAAATTCCAGCACTAGATGCAAAAGTTTCTGTTTTTGCACAGAATCAAATCAACAAGTATCCACACTATCCCAAAGGCTTTACTTGGCACATTATTGAAAGACAACATATGAAACATGATTACTACAGTATATTAATCATGTGGACACACAAAAACAGTAGGTATAAATATGGGGTTGTCTCCAAACTAGCACTTTTCTTTAATGCCTTTTTAGCTAGGCATGATGATTTCAATGATGCTCACATAAAAGTAAAGAATTGAAACACAATGGGAGCATCATGAAGCATATGACTAGCACATTTAAGCCTAACCCACTTCCTATGCATAGGGATTTTGTGAGCAAACAATTTATGGGAGCAAGAATCAACTAGCATAGGAAGGCAAAACAAGCATAACTTCAAAACTTTCAACACATAGAGAGGAAACTTGATATTATTGCAACACCTACAAGCATATGATCCTCTCTCACAATAATTTTCAGTAGCATCATGAAGAAATCCAACAATATATCCATCACACAAAGCATTCTTGTCGTGATACATAAGCATAGAATTTTTATTACTCTCCACACAAGCAATTTTCTTCTCATTCATAAAAGTGGGAGTATCGTATGAAACTCGAATACTATAAATTGTTTCCACATTAAAAGAGTGATGTTCAGTAAAAGGGTAATCATAATTATGACAAGTTTTATAAATACAATCATCACTACTTTTTATAACATAAGTATCATCACAATAATCATCATAAGTAGGAGGCATGCAATCATCATAACAAATTTGATCATTCAAAGTAGGGGGCTAAAAAGATCATCTTCATTAAGCATAGCATCCCCAAGCTTGGGAGAAACATCAATTGTAGCAAATAAATTCTCAAACATGTCATTCTCATCAAACATAGCATCCCCAAGCTTGTTGGTTTGCATATCTTTAGCATTATCACTATTATCATCAATAGTATGAATAGCACCAATAGTATAACAATTATTATCGTATTCTTCCAAGTTGGTGCCATAAAGATTTTCAAGATCATAAGAAGTATCATTATATTCTCAATCATAATCATCACAACAAGCAATAGGCATAACAAAATCATCATCAAGTGTATCATCTTCCACAATTATTTTTGATTCATTCTCGTGAGGTACAACAATAGTAGGAGCAACATTATTTGGGAGATATACCTCTTTGCCTCTACTTTTCCTTCTTTTCTTTTTCTTTACCACATTATGTGTGGGTTTATTTAATCTTCCGAGCTTCTTATTGATGAGATTGGTTGAATAGGAAGCTCCTCCTCGTCACCTATTTCATCATGCGAGACAATAGGAGGGAAAGTGGAAATCTTTACCCTTTCATTAGTTTTCCTTTTATATGCTATTGGTTTTCCCGTCTTTCTATAGTTGGCAATATAAGCATTCTCATTGCAATTTACCATACAAAACATATAGATTTCCTTTAGATTAGTTTCAATGTCATCCGTGATAATGAATACTTCAAACCAACTATTTTTATGTGACAATTCCTCACACCCCAAAAATAGATAAAGCTCATTATATAGTTCAAGGGCGGTCAAGTCATTACAATATTTAGCCATGATTCGATCATGAAAAAGTATGCATTGAAAATTAAGGTGACCAACTTTATTGCAAAGTTCACAAGTAATGGGATGAAGAGAGCATAATTTTGTAGCAAATTCATCTATCACTTTGAGCAAAAAATTGTTTCTATCATGTTTATGCTTCTTACAAAATCTATCATCCCTATAAGGCATGTCTTCACAAACTTTATGCACTCCACAAAAATTGACATGCTTATAAGAAACATTTTTATCATGACTAGTGCAGTCATCTTTAGTATTTAGGATATTCATAGAATTCATACTAACAACATTGCAATCATGCTCATCATTCAAAGATTTTATGCCAAACATTTTATTGAATTCTTCTTCTATCAATTGAGCACAATTTTCCGCTTCATCATTTTCAAGAAAAACATTATAAAGACGAATAATATGAGGCAACCTCAATTCCATTTTTTTGTAGTTTTATTTTATAAGCCAAACTAGTGATAAAGAAGAAACTAAAAGATTCAATTGCAAGATCTAAAGATATACCTTCAAGCACACACCTCCCCGGCAACGGCGCCAGAAAAGAGCTTGATGTCTACTACACAACTTATTCTTGTAGACTCGTGTTGGGCCTCCAAGCGCAGAGTTTTGTAGGACAGTAGCAATTTTCCCTCAAGTGGATGACCTAAGGTTTATCAATCCGTGGGAGGCGTAGGATGAAGATGGTCTCTCTCAAACAACCCTGCAACCAAATAACAAAGAGTCTCTTGTGTCCCCAACACACCCAATACAATGGTAAATTGTATAGGTGCACTAGTTCGGCGAAGAGATGGTGATACAAGTGTAGTATGGATAGTAGATATAGGTTTTTGTAATCTGAAAATATAAAAACAGCAAGGTAGCAAGTAACAAAAGTGAGCACAAACGGTATTGCAATGCTTGAAAATAAGGCCTAGGGTTCATACTTTCGCTAGTGCAATCTCTCAACAATGCTAACATAATTGGATCATATAACCATCCCTCAACGTGCAATAAAGAATCACTCCCAAGCTCCTATTAGCGGAGAACATAAGATAGAAATTGTTTGTAGGGTACGAAACCACCTCAAAGTTATCCTTTCCGATCGATCTATTGAGCCATTCCAATAATTGTCACAAACAGCCCTAGAGTTCGTACTAAAATAACACCATATGATACACATCAACCAACTCTAATGTCACCACAAGTATCCGTGAGTTGATTATACGATATGCATCAAACAACTTCATAATCATAATATTCAATCCACACAAAGAACTCCAAGGAGCACCCCAAAGTTTCTATCGGAGAAAAGATAATGAAAACGTGCATCAACCCCTATGCATAGATTACCCCAATGTCACCTCGGGAATCCGCGAGTTGAGTGCCCAAAACATACATCAAGTGAATCAATATAATACCCCATTGTCACCACGGGTATTCATATGCATGCATCAAGTGTTCTCAAATCTGAATATTCAATCCGACAATAACGAAACCTCAAAGGGAAAAGATTCGATTCATCACAACAAAGATAGAGAGGGAAGAAACACCATATGATCCAACTATATTAACAAAGCTCGCGATACATCAAGATCGTGCCATATCAAGAACACAAGAGAGAGAGATCAAACACATAGCTACTGGTACATACCCCTAGCCTCGAGGGTAAACTACTCCCTCCTCGTCATGGAGACCGCCGGGATGATGAATATGGCCTCCGGTGATGATTCTCCCCCTCCGGCAGGGTGCCGAAAAAGGGTTGTAGATGAGATCTCTTTGGTACAGACGCTTGCGGCGGCGTAAAAACTCATCTAGGTTAACTTTCGGGGGTTTCTGAATATATCTGATTTTTTGGCGTTGGAATCACGTGAAGAGGTGCCACAGGGGGACCACGAGGCACCAGGGCGTGCCTGGGGGGGGGGGGGGCAGGCGCGCCCAGGTGGCTCGTGGGGCCCCTGTGGCTCTTCTGCTGCTTCCCCGAAGCTTCCTGGGTCCGTTTCCTTCAGAAAAAATCGTCAAAAAGTTTAGCTGCATTTGGACTTCATTTGATATGGATTTTCTGGAAAACCAAAAACAAGCAGAAAACAACAACTGGCACTGGGCACTAGGTCAATATGCTAGTCCATAGAAATCATATAAAAGCCATATAAAAGTGCACCAAAATCATACAAAACTATAATAAACATGGCATGAATACTTCATAAATTATAGATACGTTGGAGTCGTATCAGCACTCCACCCCCTGGACCTCATCGAGGACGATGAGCTCTGCAACGGGGAGTGCAAACGCTTGGACACACTGTCCCACATCCTCGCCACGCACCCTGGGCCGGTCAGACGCCTTGCCATCGGCAAGTTCCGTTCCAACTGCAAGGCTGAACGCAAGTTCACGAGTGGTTCCTATCCCCCACCCTAGATCGTCTCGAGGAGCTCAACATTCATGCTGGATATCTGCACTCGCTGCCGCCGTCCGCTCTCCGCCTCGCACCCACGCTACGCCGCGCGACATTCAGGCAGTGCTTTTGCCCCCAGATTAATGCCGCGCCCGCTCTTCATCTTCCTAAACTGAAGGATCTCGAGCTCATTGACGTCAGCATCTTGAAGGAGGATTTGGAGCGCCTGCTCGGCGGCTGTACAACGCTCGAGTACCTTCGTCTTCAGGTGATGGATGGGTTCAGTAGCCTCCACATTGCCACGACGAATGCCCGTACGATTTATGTGCATTGCTGGTGCCGCAACAGGCTGTCATTTGAGGTGTTTCACGATATGGTCATGGAGAATGCGCCTTTCCTTGAGAGATTGTTTGTACTTGATTGAAAGAACATTTGCACCCTTGGTGGTTTTGGTAATTCATAACAACATATATCTCATTGAACTAATGTCCATTCAAGTTAAGGATTTCAGGATGTTCAATGATTGGCATGGCAAGGACTAGAGATGTGGACCCCTCAAAATGCTAAGGACAAGGATTGGCAAAAGATCAAGACTCTACATTTTTGGTTTAGTGATCCAAGATCACATTGAGTCCATAGGAAAGCCAATACTATTAAAAGTGGATGAAGTGTTGCTTACTGGTCTTTTTGCTCAAGTGCTTAGTGACAGTGTTCCAAAACCCTCAACCATCTTCTCTATCCAAATATGTCCAAAACCTACATTCCAGATCGGCCCCACCAAAATTTTCTATCTGGAGCCACCGAGTTCATCTGGACTTAGCCACTGCCAAAACCCTAACAAATTGGATCCACCGATATGGATCTCGGTCTCATCGAGATGGCCTTGCCAAATCTCTGTAATCGTTTGCACTCACTTGGGTCTCACCGAGTTTTGCAAATCGGTCTCACCGAGATGGCTTGCCAACTCTCTGTTGCCTTATTGCTTCACTTCGGTCCTACCGAGTTGATGCAATCGGTGCCACCGAGACGAGGTTTGCCCTAGCCATTGCACTTCGGTCCATACGAGTTGTTCCATTCGGTCCCACCGAGATTCCTAACGTTCATATCTTTTACACAGTTCGGTGCTACCGAGATTAAGGTTTCGGTGCCACCGAGTTGGGTCAAAAGTGTGTAACGGTTGGATTTTGTGTGGAGGCTATATGTACCCCTCCACCACTTCCTTCTCAGAAAGGAGAGCCATCAGAACATGCCTACACTTCCACCATACATTTTCTGAGAGAGAACCACCTACTCATGTGTTGATATCAAGACATTCCAATCCAACCATTTGAACCTTGATTTCTAGCCTTTCCCAAGTTGCTTTCCACTCAAATCCTTCTTCTACCATAGCCAAATCTGTGAGAAGTTGTTTGAGTGTTGGGGAGACTATCATTTGAAGCACAAGAGCAAGGAGTTCATCAACAACACACCGTCTATTACCTTTTGGAGAGTGGTGTCTCCTAGATTGGTTAGGTGTCACTTGGGAGCCTCCGACATGATGTGGAGTTGAACCAAGGAGTTTGTAAGGGCAAGGAGATCGCCTACTTCGTGAAGATCTACCCGAGTGAGGCTAGTCCTTCATGGACTCAAGCCATGGTGGAATAGACAAGGTTGCTTCTTCGTGGACCCTTCGTGGGTGGAGCTCTCCGTGGACTCGCGCAGTCGTTACCCTCCGTGGGTTGAAGTCTCCATCAACGTGGACGTATGATAGCACCACCTATCGGAACCACGCCAAAAACCATCGTGTATTCATTGCGTTTGAAATCTCTTATCCCCTCCTTTACTTACATATGCAATTGTTTACTTTCCGCTGCTACACTCTTAGAATTGCATGTGTAGGGTGATGCTTAACTTGTATGATTGCTAAAATCTGCCTACTACTAAAATTGGGAAAAGGTTAGGTTTTTATTTGGTCAAGTAGTCTAATCACCCCCCTCTAGACATACTTTCGATCCTACAAGTGGTATCAGAGCATTGGTCTCCGTAAGCCTTGATTTCCATTGCTTTGGTGATCATAGCCTTGGTTTCACAACCTAAGAGAGTATGGCGTCTAGTGAGGGTAACTATCACCGTAGAGGTCCATATTTTGATGGTACAAACTTTGCTAGTTGGAAACATAAGATGAAAATGCATATTCTTGGTCATAGCCCCGACATTTGGGCTATTTTTCGTGTTGGCTTGCAAGGTGATTTCTTTGAGGATGGCAAGGAACCGGATCGTGAAGCAACCCCGGAAGAATTGAAGATGTTGCAATACAATGCTCAAGCTTGTGACATTCTCTTCAACGGTTTGTGTCCCGAGGAATTCAACAAAATCAGCCGCCTCGAGAATGCAAAGGAAATTTGGGATACTTTGGTTGATATGCATGAGGGTACCGAGTCCGTCAAGGAATCTAAGTTGGATGTGCTTCAAAGTCAACTTGACAAGTTCAAGATGAAGGATGGTGAAGGAGTCACAGAAATGTACTCTAGGCTTGCTCTCATCACAAATGAGATTGCTGGCTTAGGAAGTGAAGAGATGACCGACAAATTCATCATCAAGAAGATACTTAGAGCTTTGGATGGAAAATATGATACCGTTTGCACTTTGATCCAAATGATGCCAAATTACAAAGATCTCAAGCCCACGGAAGTCATTGGAAGGATTGTTGCTCATCAAATGTCACTCAAGGACAAAGAGGAGCTACACAACAAATCAAGTGGTGCTTACAAAGCCTCAACTGATGCTCCAACAACTCCAAGTGACAAGCTAGTATCCAATGAAGAGATAAGCCTAATGGTGAAAAGATTCAACAAGTTCTACAAGAACAAAGGGAAAGAAAGAAGCTCTAGTTCAAGACACTATGAGAGAAGATCATCAAGTCATGACCATAATTGCTACAATTGTGGAAAACCCGGACACTATTCCAATGAGTGTACGGCTCCCTACAAGAAAAGAGACGAATCACCAAGAGGAAGACATAGAAGAGATGAATAACCTCATAAGGAGAGAAGGAGTAGAGATGATCGTTATGAACGAAGACACTCCCGAAGAAGCAAGGATTCGGAGAGGAAGGACAAGTCATCCAAGAGCTACACAAGAAGAAGACATCAAGCTCATGTTGGTGAATGGGTTTCCTGCTTCGACTCCGACAACCACTCCGAGAGAAGTTATCACTCCAACTCCGACTATAGTCAAGATGAAGGTGTTGCCGGACTTGCTCTTGTGTCATCCAACTCCCATGATCTATTTGACTCACCAAATGAAGGAATTGGAAGATGCTTCATGGCAAAAGGCCCCAAGGTATCACACCCCGAGTATCTTGATTTCAATAGTGATGAAGATGATTTGCTTGGTGATGATGATTCACTTGTTGATAAGGCTAGTGATGTGAGCTATAATGAAAATGCTAGTAATCATGATAGTCAAGAGGAAATGAGTGACAATGCTATGAAGGAGATTGAGCGTCTAACTAAAGAATTAAATGCTCTTAAGTTAGCTCATGAAACAACTCAAGAGGATCATAGAGAACTTCTAAGAACTCATGAGAAGCTACACTTCGAGAAGCTAAATTTAGAGCAAGAGCATGAGTTTCTTAAAGCTATCAATGACGATCTTCGAAAGAAGAGTTCTTCATATCTTGCCAAACGTTTACTCTTGTCTACCTTTATGCCACAAGTTAAACCTAAGCAAACTAGCAACAAGGGTAAAAAGGGTTCTACCTCTAGTAGTAACAATAACAATGCTAAATCCAATGTTGTTGCTTCTAGTAATTCTATTGATTCCACTAATGATTCTCATAGACAAGTTACACTTGAGCAAGAAAATATGCTATTGAAAGGAATTATAGAAAAAGGTGTCTACAAGAGTCTTGCCGGGAGTAAGCAATTTGAGGAAATTGTACGCAAGCAAGGAAGGCACCGGAAGAACCAAGGTGTTGGTTTTGAACAAAAGTTCAATGCCAATGGAGTTCAGTGGGAAGAAGATCAATACCCCAAGACAAAGTTTGTTCCTCAACAAGAGAAGTATGATCCTACTTCCTTCAAGGGAACACAAGCTCAAAAAGATCTTCCACCACAAGACCACAAGCTAAAAGGCAAGGACAAGCTTCAAGAAGAGATCGATTCATTTGAAGAAGCTCCTCAAGCCTTGGTCAAGTGGGTTCCCAAGACTTCATCAAGTTCTACTTCATCAAGTGCTACTACAACTCCAAGGATTCCCATCAAGTTGATGTGGGTCCAAAAGAAGAAGAACTAGAGAGTTCTTGAGGGTGACTCCACCAACAAACTTCACTCATTTCATTATGTCAAGAACTTGTGCAACCAACTTCCACATTTTGCACTAGTTCATGGAGTCACAAACCCTCTTGTTGGTAAGGCAAGGGACAAGGTATTCAATGCATTCATGGACATCATATATGTGTATTTCACTCTATGTCTATGGATATCCTTGTATGTTCCTTGTGTGGGACTAACCCATGTAGGTATTGAAAGCACAAAACTCCAAAGGATTGCTCCCAACTCTTGATGGTCTACATCAACATTAAGCATCCACATCTTCAACATCTACATGAAGGCATCATCGACAAAACCCAAGGTTAGTTCATCCCTCTTTGGGGGGATATCACCTCTAGGGGGAGCTTTGCTCTAAACAATTGAGCTAAAGCAACTCTAATGGTGTGAACACATCAATGCTTTATGTAAAAGTGGCAACCCCACTTGTGCTTAAACGATGAGTATGACCTATGATCAAATGTTCTCATTTGACTCCTAAGTCAATATACTCATATATAGATGACCTAGTCATCGCCATTGCTTGATAGATGCTAGAATTGGTTGTGCATGTTTGACACATATTTCATTTGCTATCTTATTGTGTGAGCATGTTGGTTTGCATGTTTTCTTCATTCGAGGACATCCATTTGTTGTTTTGATTGTCTTGGTTTTTCTGGCCAAGTGGATGTACAAGAATGCCTACGTACCTTCTCTAGCTATATATGATTTCTTGTCTCAAATTCTATTCTTGCTACATCACAAAAATTGAACAAGTCATTTTCGGACCCTCCGGGTGAGGAGCACTCGGAGCCACCGATCTGAAAGGGCTGAACCTCCAAAATCTTCTATATGATTTCGGCCGAACCAATTCACTCAAACTCAGTCGAACCTAAATCATTTAGATTGATCTAGGTTTTCATCTCGGTGCCACCGAGTTGAACCATTTCGGAGCCACCGATGTGCTAAACTGCTTGCAGCTACACATATCGGTGCCACCGAGTTGTCCTACTCGGAGCCACCGATAGCTCGTGGGTATATATATCTGGTGAGACCGTTCGGTTGAAATTTCTCGACCCCCTACGACCTCGCGCCCCACAGCTGTCGTTGCCCTCGTCTCCGAACTTTGTCGTTGTCTCCAGCGCGCCCTCACCGCCGGATTCCGCCGCCGTCAACGAAAATCTGCTCCGCCGTTGCCGCCGTAGAGGATCTCCATCGAGTTAGGGTGAGATTCGACCCCTTTCGTGCTCCAATTTCTGATTCAATGCATGATAGGATTCCCATGATTCTTGCCACGGATTGAGAACTCCTATTACACTGCAATGTCCATAGATTAGATTCGAGTAAAAAATTTAGGTTTAAGTTTCCGCCGAACGCATCTCGGACCGACCGATTAGAAATTTTCGGCGTCACCGATTTGGCCCCAGGCCATAGCACTAGTACGTCTCGGTGCCACCAAGTTGTACGAATCGGTGAGACCGAAAGTAAAATCTCTGTGAAACCCTAGCATCTCGGAGTCACCGAAACCCATCTCGGTCTGACCGAAATGGCGTGTAAGGTTTCTGTTGAGTGCTTCGGTATCACCAAGATGATCAACTCGGTCTATCCGAAATGCTTTCTGTGAAAACTTGAAACTAAGAGTTGAACTCAATTTTTGTGAAAAACATCTGCTTTTTGTGATGACTCATCTACTCTGCCCATACCCATCTATTCACAGGGTCAGCTTTGCAAGATGTCTAATGCCAGCGATAGCCAGAACATGTCAGAGCAGCACACAGATCTCAGCGCAGGCTCTAGCCCTGCAGAAAGTTTTTATGAGGGAGAGAGAAGCTCTCCAGATCTTCCAAAGGCTGCAACTAGAACCAGGAAGAAGAGAACCTCAGACAGTGAGGATGAGGATTTTGTTGCTAGTGAAGCAGCAACAAAGAAAAATAGAGTAGTGCTTGCTAAGGAATATAGCACCAAGCTTATTTTTGCCAAAGATAAAACTGCTGCGAAGAAAGTTCCAAAGAAAACTATGCGATTCACACTTGAAGAGCCAAGTGACACAGAAACAACTGCAGGAGGAAAAAAGAAGAGAGCTAGGAAAACTACTGCTCATGTGCTTGGAAAACCCTCCATGAGGAATGATTCAGAGGAGGAGGAGGAGCCAGCAGCTAATGCACCCCCTGCAAAAGCTCAGAAGCTCGTGTCAGATGCAATCAGGACTGCTGCCCCCACCAAGTCCAAACCAAAAGCTCCAGCACCCAAGAGGTCGACCAGAAACATTTCTGCTAGTGAGAAGAACAAGGCCCCAGTGCCTGAAACCAATGTTGATGAGGAGCCACTAGTGCTCAGAAAATTGAAGCCAAAGATTCCAGACCATGATGATGCACACCCGGTTGCAGAGAATATGATGCTAAGGAAGGACAAAGGACTGCGTCAGTGGAGACTGTCAGATCCCTATGCCGCCAGGAGGAGAACAACTTGTGACTACCGCTTCCAGACCAGAGAACAACAAGACTTCTATGAGACGGTTCTACTGGATAAGAAGCCAATTGTCAGCGACATGAGATGGGTGGATTGGAAGTACATTGATGCCAATGAGGATTATTTCCCCCATGTTCATGAGAGTTTCCGGATTGCTGGTGTTGATGATTTTGTTGGACAGAAGTTGACAAAGTGGAATGATGAGATGATCATGTAGTTCTACTCCACAGCTCACTTCTATCCTGATGGCAGGATTGTGTGGATGACAGAGGGTATCAGGTACCAGTCAACCATCTCTGAGTGGGCTACTCTTCTTGGTGCTCCAGAAGAAGAAGATAATGATGTTGATATCTATGCCAAGCTCAAGATGGACCACAACTCCATGGCCAACATATACACAGCAATACCACAAAAGGACATCGAGACACATAAGCTAGGATCAGTGAAGCACCTGCTTCCAGGATTGGCCACCACAAACACTATCTTGCGGTACACTCTGTTGCCCAAGTCAGGAGATGATAAGATGATACGTGGCCACTCCATCAACCTGCTGTACCTCTTTGACACACCTCAGAAGTTTAAGGTGATGAGCTTGATTGTTGAAACTATCAAGAGGACAACTGCTGATCAGAAGAGATCTTGCGGATATGCTCAACACATCCAGATGCTTATCAATTACAAGGTTGGAACGAGCACTTATCTTCTTGATTGTGAGCATCTCCCACTACGTCCAGAGTTTGAGGATAATGTCATTGTGATGGATCCTTCGCACCCCACCTCTGCTCAAGCTCAAGAGAAGATCCGAGAAGCCAAGGAAGAAAAAGCAGCCAAGGAGGCATCAGCTCCCAATGTTCCAATTGCAAATCTCAAGTCTAAGAGTGACCAGATGACTTATCTGCTAGAAGCCACCCTGAGGATTGAGCGAAGTCTGGCCAACCTCACCCAGAACCAGGCTAGCTTAGAGCGGATAGTCAAGACGAAGATTCATGATCTAGATTTTAAGATCACTGAGGTCCAGACTATAGTGGAGAAGCTGAAGGACGATGTTGATGCTGCCAGGACAACCGCTTCAGATGATAGTGGAGATGACAGACCCACTACAGAGAGATTTCAGACAGTGCCCAGGGCAGCCAGATCTGCTGCAGTGCCAGTTGTGGATCCGAGGACCACAGTCTCTGCACCTGCTGCTGCTGCTACAGTGCCACCTCCGGTCTCCACTCTACTAGCCCAGCAGACATCAGCCGAAGCCTTCGCAGATGCTCTTCTCTCGACGCCATCTACGCACACCGGAGCTGCCAGCAGGAGATCACCTTCAGGAGCCTCCGAGGATCGTGCTTAGAGTGCCGTATTAGTCCTATACCTATTCGATCTTTTTGGTACTTGTTGCCAAAGGGGGAGGATTTGTATAGATCTTAGCTTCGAGAGAGAGAGTCTTGCTTTGTTTTGCCTGTTGGATTTTTCTCGAGTTCTTTTGCTACAATTTGCTTTATGGTACTTTGTTTCGTTGTGTGTGCTTGATACTATGTCTGTGAGTACTTTGTTCTATGTGATTGGTCATACTATGCTCTATGTGATGCTTATGCTTATCATTATCTCTGTATGATCATTCACTTGTGTTGGTGATGCGTGCCTATTATTCCATTCATATCATTTTGCGCGCTCCACCAAGTTGTATGTGACATGGAAGAGTGACCCATGATCCTAATCGATTGTGCATTTGCATTCAAACGCAAATTTTTAATAATGCACAAATTTAGGGGGAGCTCTTGCTTATCACATACTTCTCAAAGCGACGATGTATTTCATTCATTTAATCATTTGTCGAAGCTTTGATCTATATGTTGTCATCAATTACCAAAAAGGGGGAGATTGAAAGCACATTTGCTCCCTTGGTGGTTTTGGTAATTCATAACAACATATATCTCATTGAACTAATGTCCATTCAAGTTAAGGATTTCAGGATGTTCAATGATTGGCATGGCAAGGACTAGAGATGTGGACCCCTCAAAATGCTAAGGACAAGGATTGGCAAAAGATCAAGACTCTACATTTTTGGTTTAGTGATCCAAGATCACATTGAGTCCATAGGAAAGCCAATACTATTAAAAGGGGATGAGGTGTTGCTTAATGGTCTTTTTGCTCAAGTGCTTTGTGACAGTGTTCCAAAACCCTCAACCATCTTCTCTATCCAAATATGTCCAAAACCTACATTCCAGCTCGACCCCACCGAAATTTCCTATCCGGAGCCACCGAGTTCATCTGGACTTAGCCACTGCCAAAACCCTAACAAATCGGATCCACCGATATGGATCTCGGTCTCACCGAGATGGCCTTGCCAACTCTTTGTAATCGTTTGCACTCACTTCGGTCTCACTGAGTTTTGCAAATCGGTCTCACCGAGATGGCTTGCCAACTCTCTGTTGCCTTATTGCTTCACTTCGTTCCTACCGAGTTGATACAATCGGTACCACCGAGACGAGGTTTGCCCTAGCCATTGCACTCCGGTCCATCCAAGTTGTTCCAGTCGGTCCCACCGAGATTCGTAATGTTCATATCTTTTACACAGTTCGGTGCTACCGAGATTATGGTTTCGGTGCCACCGAGTTGGGTCAAAAGTGTGTAACGGTTGGATTTTGTGTGGAGGCTATATATACCCCTCCACCACTTCCTTCTCAGAAAGGAGAGCCATCAAAACGTGCCTACACTTCCACCATACATTTTCTGAGAGAGAACCACCTACTCATGTGTTGAGATCAAGACATTCCAATCCAACCATTTGAACCTTGATTTCTAGCCTTTCCCAAGTTGCTTTCCACTCAAATCCTTCTTCCACCATAGCCAAATCTGTGAGAAGATGTTTGAGTGTTGGGGAGACTATCATTTGAAGCACAAGAGCAAGGAGTTCATCAACAACACACCGTCTATTACCTTTTGGAGAGTGGTGTCTCTTAGATTGGTTAGGTGTCACTTGGGAGCCTCCGACATGATGTGGAGTTGAACCAAGGAGTTTGTAAGGGCAAGGAGATCGTCTACTTCGTGAAGATCTACCCGAATGAGGCTAGTCCTTCGTGGATGTAAGCCATGGTGGAATAGACAAGGTTGCTTCTTCGTGGACTCTTCGTGGGTGGAGCCCTCCGTGGACTCGCGCAACCGTTACCCTTCGTGGGTTGAAGTCTCCATCAACATGGACGTACGATAGCACCACCTATCGGAACCACGCCAAAAACCATCGTGTCTTCATTGCGTTTGAAATCTCCTATCCCCTCCTTTACTTACATATGCAATTGTTTACTTTCCGCTGCTACACTCTTAGAATTGCATGTGTAGGGTGATGCTTGACTTGTATGATTGCTAAAATCTGCCTACTACTAAAATTGGGAAAAGGTTAGGTTTTTATTTGGTCAAGTTGTCTAATCACCCCCCCTCTAGACATACTTTCGATCCTACATTGATAAAGAAGGTCCAACAAGAATCAGGGTCATTGACGCACCAAAATTGATAGTGTTGGGCTATTCGTGTGCTGAATTCTCCGAACTTGTTACTGGATCATTATCCGTTCAGGTACAATAGTCTTCTTCTCCTTCTTCTTATTGGACATCACATTTTATGTAATTTTTGTTGATCTATGTTCGGTTGTAATCCATAAAATGATCCTCACAAGCTTGACCCCGTCTCTGTGCACATTGAAGATCTTGGCACTACAATCTGCCGGCTCCGATCTGGATGAAGTTTTAGATTCCTTAGATGCTTTCCATGCACAGAGTAGCTATACATCGAGGTGAGGCTCCTTTCCTGTTAATTGTTAACCACAACGGAGTTCAATTTGTTGTTACTTTTACCCATGATTACAATGACAAATGTAGTATGATTTCGAAAGGAAATTTGGAGGATTTCAATACATATTTTTTTGAGATGTTAATCATGAACGATTGAAGATGGCATGTCAATCTATTCGTGTATTTTAGAAATCCTCCAAATCAAAGAGGCCCGAAGTGTTTAAAACTGCAGCTAGGCACTAATATGTTGTCTACATTTGCAGATACAAGCAGGCCCGAAAGTGGAAAATGCGGCGCAATATAACATTCCCATTGAATGCCTTGATATCCATCTCACAAAAATTACTTTGAACCACTACCGAGGCACCACACCAGAGATTAAATTCGCCAGGTTCTTTGTTCAGAGAGAAAGTGTGCTCAAGGTAATGAGGTTTGCCCTATATTTAGTGCGCGGAAGTGAATGGTTTGCTGATCAGCACATGTGTCTACAACTGAATGGAAAAGGCTCTGCAGAAGCTAAATTTCAGTTTGGAACTACAAATGACAGATTATTCGGAAGTCACACTATCAAACCGATATATGACTTCTCAGTGACTGATCCATTCGCAGAAATAGTGCATGGCTCAGATTCTGAAGAAGATGAATTTGATTTGTAATAATAGTTTGAACCTTGTAATCTTTGAATTTGGGCCTTGTAATGCTGGAATTTGAACCTTGCAATTTTTCTGGTATTTGTGATATAACGTAATTGGATGTTTAATTTTGTTATGCAATCATGTACTTATAAGTATATATGTTGTTGTTGTTCTGTAGACAGAGCATAGATGTTGTGCAGATAGAGCAAATCACATCAGCCATGGGCTAAACTAGGGAACCCATCGGCGATGATTTCATCAATCGCTGACAATTGTTTACCAGCAAGCGTTTGCCCACAACACACATGGGTTATTAGCAGGAATCGTCTGTGTTGTTATTGGTCTTCCCACACATTTCTGATTACTGACCTGTTTGCCGCGTATCACACAGATCTTGTGAAGTTGAACCGTTTCTGTTGTGTTGGGTAATCACAAACAGTTCATCCGAGTCAACTGTATGCTGTATATCGCACACACCTTGATCTGTCTGACTGTTTCTGTTATGTTGGGTAATCACAAACAGTTCATCCGAGTGAACTGTATGCCGTGTATCACGCACGCCTCGATTTGGCTGACCGTGTTTGTTATTCTGGCTTATCGCAAACAGTTCGTATGGATCAATTGTATGCCACGTATCACACACGCGTCTCTAATCTGAATCGTGCTTGATGTCTCCGCCATCGCAAATAGTTTGTCTTATTGGCGACGGTTTTATTACGACACCGTTTGCGATTCATGCATCACATACAGTTTGGTCGTGGGGTCTCTGATTCATGTGTCGCATTAGCGGTCGCCTGCATTAGTGCATCCTATAACCTGTTATAATTCTTTGTGGGATAAGTTCATTTTTATCATTAGGAACAACAGTGATGCCTCCTTTCCTAGGAACACAATGAACAGAACTGACCCATCTACTATCAGCTATAGGATAAATTTTACCTGCTTCCAGAAGTTTTAATATTTTAGTTCTTACCACATCCTTCATTTTGGGATTCAAACGTCTTTGATGATCAACAACTGGTTTAGCATCTGGCTCCATATTAATCTCGTGCTGACATAAAGTGGGACTAATGCCCTTAAAATCATCAAGAGTATATATCCAATAGCAGCATGGTGCTTCCTCAGAGTTATAAGTAATCTCTTTTCTTCATGCTCTGAAAGGTTAGCACTAATAATAACATGATATATCTTCTTTTCATCAAGATAAGCATATTTAAGTGTATCAGGTAGTTTCTTTAATTTGAAGATAGGATCACTCTTAGGTGGAAGAGGATCTCCAAAAGTTTCAACATGCAAATTATGTTTAAGAATAGGTACTTGTTTAAAGAATATTTCATCTATTTCATTTCTTTCATTCATATGCATATCATTTTCATGGTCTAACAAGTATTGTTCTAAAGGATCATTAGGAGGCACAACAATAGAAGCAAGACCAATAATTTCATCTTTATTAGGTAATTCTTTATCATGAGGTTGTCTACGAAACTTAGAGAAATTAAACTCATGAGGTACATCACGAAAATTAACAATGACTATTTCTTTATTGCAATCAATCTTAGCATTAACCGTATTCAAGAAAGGTCTACCAAATATAATGGGACAAAAATCATCTTGTGGTGATCCAAGAACAAGAAAATCAGTAGGGTATTTGATCTTACCACACAAGACTTCAACATCTCTAACAATCCCAAGTGGTGTAATAGTATCTTTGTTCGCAAGATTAATAGTAACATCAATATCTTCAATTTCAAGAGGTGCAATATCATTCATGACTTCTTGATAAAGAGTAAATGGAATAGCACTCACACTAGCACCAATATCACATAAACCATGATAACAACGATCTCCAATTTTAACAAAAATAACAGGCATGCCAATCACAGATTTTTTTTATCTCGTGGATCTGGATTAGCAATTCTAGCTGCTTCATCACAGAAATATATGACATGTCCATCAATGTTATCAACCAAAAGATCTTTAACCATTGCAATATTAGGTTCAAATTTAATTTGTTCAGAGGGTTTAATGGGTTTAATATTACTTTTATTAACCACAATTGAAGCTTTAGCATATTCCTTAATCCTAACAGGGAAAGGAGGTTTCTCAATATAAGCAGTAGGCACAACTGGATCAACATTATAAATGATTACTTCCTATTTAGCTATAATAGGTTCTTCCTTTAATTAAATAGGTGGATGAAACTTAAACCATTTCTCCTCAGGGAGATCAACATGAGCAACAAATGATTCACAAAAGGTAGCTACTATCTCAGAGTCAAGTCCATATTTAGTACTAAACTTATGAAAAGCATCAGTTTCGATAAAAGATCTAACACAATCAAACTCAAGATTTATACTTGACTCTTTACCTTTGTCAATTTCCCAATCTTTGGAGTTGCGTTTAATTCTTTCCAGAAGATCCCATTTGAATTCAATAGTTCTCTTCATAAAGGAACCAGTAGAAGAAGTACCGAGCATGGATTGATCATTATGAGAAAGCCGAGCATAAAAGTTTTGTATAATTATTTCTCTTGAGAGCTCATGATTGGGGCATGTGTGCATCATATACTTAAGCCTCCCCCAAGCTTGAGCGATACTTTCTCCTTCACGAGGCCAAAAATTATATATATAATTCCGATCACGATGAACCAAATGCATAGGATAAAATTTCTGGTGAAATTCCAGCTTCAACCGGTGCCAATCCCATGTTCCAGTATCATCCAATAGCCTATACCATGTCAATGCCTTTCCTTCCAAAGATAAAGGGAATACCTTCCTCTTAACTCCATCCTCGGATAAACCTGCAAGCTTAAATAATCCACAAATTTCATCTACATAGATCAAGTGCATATCAGGATGTATTGTTCCATCTCCTGCATAAGGATTAGCTAGCAGTTTCTCTAACATACCCAAAGGAATTTCATAATAAATATTTTCATTAGGTTCAATAGGTAGAGGGGCAACTCTTAATGCTTCCAGTCGAGGTGAAGATACCCCGAACAAACCCCTCAAAGGATTACTTTCCATAGTCACAAGTGACAGTAAATTTCAGCACGTAATAAAAATGTTTCCTTACCAAATTCCACTTACCAAAGGCGCTTCACTCCCCGGCAACGGTGCCAGAAAAGAGTCTTGATGACCCACAAGTATAGGGGTCAATCATAGTCCTTTCGATAAGTAAGAGTGTCGAACCCAACGAGGAGCAGAAGGAAATGATAAGCGGTTTTCAGCAAGGTGTTTCTGCAAGCACTGAAAGTAGTGGTAACTGATAGTTTTGTAGCAAGATAATTCGTAATGAGTAGCAAGTAACAATAGTAACAAAGTGCAGCAAGGTGGCCCAATCCTTTTTATAGCAAAGGACAAGCCGAAACGGTCTCTTATATAAAGCAAAGCGTTCTCGAGGACACATGGGAATTCTCACTTTCATCATGTTTATTTGATTCGCGTTTGCTACTTTGATAATTTGATATGTGGGTGGACCAGTGCTAGGGTGCGTTTCTTACTTGAAAAAGCAATCCTCTTATGATTACCCCCTCTCGCAAGCATCCGCAACTACGAAAGAAGAATTAAGATAAATCTAACCATAGCATGAAACATATGGATCCAAAATAGCCCCTTACAGAATAACGCATAGGCTAGGGTTTAAGATTCTGTCACTCTAGCAACCCATCATCTACTTATTACTCCACAATGCCTTCCCTTAGGCCCAAATATGGTGAAGTATCATGTAGTCGATGTTCACATGACACCACTAAAGGAAGCAACAACATACATATCATGAAAATATCGAACGAATACCAAATTCACATGATTACTTATAACAAGACTTCTCCCATGTCCTCAAGAACAAAAGTAACTACTCACAAATCATGTTCATGTTCAAGATCAGAGGGGTATTGAATATCATTAAGGATCTGAACATACGATCTTCCACCAAATAAACCAACAAGCATCAACTACAAGATGTAATCAACACTACTAGCAACCCACATGTACTAATCTGAGGTTTTGAGACAAAGATTGAATACAAGAGATGAACTAGGGTTTGAGATGAGATGGTGCTGGTGAATATGTTGATGAAGATTGGCCCTCCCACGATGAGAGGATCGTTAGTGATGTCGATGGCTTCGATTTCCCCCTCCCGGAGGGAAGTATCCCCGGTGGAATCTGATACGTCTCCAATGTATCTATAATTTTTAATTGTTCCATGCTATTATAGTATCAATCTTGGATGTTTTATATGCAATTATATATCATTTTTTGGGACTAACCAATTAACCTAATGCCCAGTGCCAGTTGCTGTTTTCTGCCTGTTTTTGGTTTTTCAGGAAATCAGAACCAAACGAAGTCCAAATGCCACGAAACTTTTTGACGATTTTTTTCTGGACAAAAGAGACCCTGGAAGCTTGAGGAGGAAGCCAGAAGCCTCACGAGGAGCCAGAACCCTTGTGGCTCCTTTTGACCTAATTCCACTTCTATAAATTCTCAAATATTGGGAAACCAACAGAGAGCCAGACGAGAAAACCCTACCGCCGCCGCAAGCTTCTGTTCTTTCATGATCCCATCTGGAGGCCTTTTCCGGCACTCTACCGGAGGGGGAATCGATCACGGAGGGCTTCTACATCAACCTTGTTGCCCCTTCGATGATGTGTGAGTAGTTTACCACAGACCTATGGGTCCATAGTTAGTAGCTAGATGGCTTCTTCTCTCTCTTTGATCTTCAATACCATGTTCTCCTCGATGTTCTTGGAGTTCTATCCGATGTAATCTTATTTTGCGGTGTGTTTGTTGGGATCCGATGAATTGTGGGTTTATGATCAGATTATTGATGAGAAATATTTGAGTCTTCTCTGAACTCTTTTATGCATGACTGTTATAGCTTTGTATATCTCTCCGATCTATCTGTTTGGTTTGGCCAACTAGATTGATTTATCTTGCAATGGGAGAGGTGCTTTGTGATGGGTTCAATCTTGCGGTGTTCTACAGAAAGGGACAAGACACGTATTTGTATTGTTGCCATTAAGGATAAAAAGATGGGGTTTAATCATATTGCTTGAGTTTACTTTGTCTACATCATGTCATCTTGCTTAAGGTGTTACTCTGTGTCGGAGTACTAAAGTTTGGGTCTCTTTAGTACCCCATACTTGTGCACGGACGGTTGTAGCCATACCAGCGGCAAGGCCTGCCGGAGAGTAGTTGGAAACAGATACAAGATTATCAAGAAGGCATTCAAGCTAACGATCAGAAGATAGAAGACAGAAGGCTGGGTTCCCGGCAAGATCCTTGCCGGGAAGGCTAGCGAAGGCCCGGCAAGGCCTCGCACCCGGCAAGGTCTCGCACCCGACAAGATATCGCGCCTGGCAAGATCCCACCGCTCCAGCACAGTGCCACCGCTCCAGCGCAGCGACCAGCCTGTCGTTTAGGGCTTGTCCTCCTGGTTGCGTGTCACGGCATCGACCGCGGAAGGGGTTAAGCGGTGCTGATGGGACGGGTCTTTTTTCCGTCCCCGAGAAAGTAAGGGACACCTAAACGGAGCATTAAATGCGTTTGTCCTAAGACGTCAGTGGTAATGATGTAACACTGTAGCTACTTTACACCTCTTGTACTGCTGTCCGCCACTGTTAGTGACCCCTTGGACGTATAAAAGGAGGCCCAAGGCGAAGCTACAGGGGGGAGGACCGGGGGAGCCCATTCTGCATGCGTAGCTGCTTCCTGAATGTACTGTTCATCACAAGCGCTCCGTGTACTTAACTTAAGAACATCCATAATACAACCAAAGCAGGAGTAGGGTTTTACGCTTCTCAGCGGCTCGAACCTGGGTAAAGATCCCCGCGTTGATCGTTGGATCCGCTCTTTGTGCACATCTTTTCCCTTGCCGAACCGTAAAGGGATCCACGCGATCCCATAGGTGTCGTACGCCAACATCTTTGGCGCGCCAGGTAGGGGAAAGGATTGCACGAACCCGATCTAGCGGTCAGCGCGCCAGTTCTTAATCACCTTCGTCGCCATGGCTCCCAAGAAGAAGGGCGCTACGGCGGCTGATCCATCCGCGTCCGGCCTGCCCATACCCACAAAGACGGGCGATGGCGTAGGCGCTGGTGGAGGAGGTGGAGGTCTTGAGCCTCCACGACGCTCTGGCGATCAAAGCCAGGCAAACGGCGTTGTTCGCAGCGCCAGGTCTAAGGATGGAGCCGCTCTACCTACGGGTGGCACGGCGAACTCCAAGGACGGGACGACACCTTCCAAGACACCCACGCCGGCGCATGCACCGCGGCCTTCCCAGGTCACGCGTGACGTGCAGTGCCGCGACGTTGGCGGTAGGCACCCCCATGGAAAAAACCCTGCGCATCACTCCCAAGATGTGCGGGGCCAAGATCCACGCCAACATGCCGGCGGAAGCCGCGCGCGATCGCAAGGCCGTGATGGAGCTCCTTCTAACTCAGTTAGGAGTCAGAGCACCTCACGTTCTTCGCACCTTTCGCCGCCGCCTACACCGGCAGAAGCGTTGGCGCGAGCTCTGCTGCTCCTAGACTTCCCTCCTGCTCCAGAGAAGATGGAAGAATGGAGATCTGCTATCCAGAGCCTCATCGGCTTTGCCAATGACGACAGGCCGCAGCAGGCAGGGCCTTCGCGGCGGCAGTCCATCGAGCTGGTGCGTGCTGATGACGAGAAGACTGGAGGCGGCACGACTACGATGCGCTCCCCTCCTCCACGACAATAGCGGCCGCTAACCCGGCGGACCGACGCCCGTGATGACGATTCCATGGCGTCGTCTGATCCGCGGGTTCGCCGCGATCAACGTCAAGTTCTTCGGGAACGGAACAAGGAAGACGCTCGAACCACCATCGAACGGCGGCGGGAGGCGCGCCGTCAATCCGACAGGCGCGCGGGTCCCACTGTCGACGAGCCTGCGCCAGGGTATTCTGGTAGCCTGCCTTACGAGGTGGGTTGTCCAGCCTTTACTCGTGAGCTGCGGCGAGTCCAGTGGCCCAACTCCCGAACCTTCAAGCCGGAGGTGCCGGAGAAGTACGACGGCAAGACCCACCCGTCAGAGTTCCTGAGCATCTACACCATTGCGGTGCAGGCTGCCGAGGCTCGAGACGACAAGATATTCGCCAACTACTTCCCGTTGGTGCTTAAGCCCAACGTCAGGTCGTGGTTGATGCATCTGCCGGAGAATTCCATTTCTTCCTGGGCAGACTTGTGTCATGAGTTTATTGGCGCCTTTACCGGAGGCCACCAAGCTCCTGGCCAAGAAAGCGATTTGCATCTCATCCCCCAGAAAGATGGCGAAACCTTGCGGAAGTACATACAGAGATTCAGCCATATACAACACAACATCCCGGACGTTCATCCTGCTGCTGTTATTAGCGCCTTTCATCAGAATGTGCGCAACCGCAAGATGCGGGAAGAGCTGGCGATGAACAAAGTCAGGGATGTCGCCGAGCTCTATGCTCTGGCTGACAGATGTGCTCGGGCCGAAGAGGGAAGAAGACTCCCCGGCGAGGATGCTGGCACGGAAGTCGACTCTGAGGACGAAGGCGCCACCACCTCGGTGAAGAAAGGCCGACGGCGGAACAGGAGGCGCAAGGGCAAGGCCGTGCTTGCCGTTGAGGGATCCGGCAACCCCAGCACCGCCAAGAAGGTCAAGACTGACGGCCCCGGCAAGGAGGTTGCCGGGTGTGCCGCATGTCAGGCCTTGGCGGCTGCCGACAAGCCGGAGGGCTCCGACAAGCAGTACTGCAAGATCCATCGCACCAAGGGCCACGATCTCCAAAACTGCCGGCAAGTTGAGCAGCTTGTCGAGAAGCAGAAAGCCGAGTACGAGAGGCGAGACAAGGAGAAGGCCCAGGACGGTGCTGAGGGGTCTGGCAAGAAACGCGGTGGCCGAGGAGGTCACCGCGGCAAGGCCAAGCAACAAAAGGAGAGGCCCGCTCGAGGCCGCGACAAAGAGCAAGGGGGTGATGATGATGATGAGGAGGGCGACGAGTCCAGCGAGCACGAGTTCCAGAAAGCTACAGAAGCCATGTGCGTTGACGGAGGTGCCTCGTTGCATTCCTCTCACCGCCGACTCAAACAGTGGGCACGCGAGATTAATGCAGCAGAGCCATCGGTCGATGCCCGGAAACCATTGAAATGGTCCCACACGCCTATCATCTTTGACGCCGAGGATCACCCTGATCGCACAACTGCGGTTGGGTGTTTGCCGTTGTTGGTTTCACCGACAATCCGCAACCTCAAGGTGACAAAGATGTTAGTTGACGGTGGGGCCGGTTTGAACTTGATCTCGCCTGATGTGATCAAGAGATTGCAAATTCCTGATGAAGATCTCGAGGAAACGGGCACGTTCCAAGGGATCAATCCAGGAAGGAGCCAGCCGAAGGGCAAGATCACCCTGCCAGGGACGTTTGGTAGTGAGCTGAACTACAGGACAGAGAAGATCGTCTTCGACGTCGCCAAGATTCCATTGCCATATAATGGGATTCTTGGTCGCCCGACGCTGTCCAAGTTCATGGCGGCATCACACTATGCCTATAACACGTTAAAGATGCCCGGGCCGATGAACGTCATCACTATCCACTCCGACAAGAAGGATGCGCTTATCTACACCGACCAACTCTACCGGGAGGCAGTTGCAGCACCTGCCGCCAAGGCACTTGCTCCTGCCGCCGAAGCTCCCGGGGGGAAGAAGAAGACCGGCAAGACCTCTAGCACACACTCCGGCAAGCGCACCTCCTCGGAGTGTTGTGCTCCCGTTGAGGATGTGCCGGAGAGCTCCGCCGGCAAGAGCAAGAAATCCAAGGCAGCTCCACCAGAAATCAAGAAGGTGCCCGCCAAGGAGGATGGTACGGGAGGAACTTTCACCATAAGTTCCACCCTCGATGACAAATAGGAAAGCGCGCTCATTGCCTTCCTGCGGGCGAATATCGATGTGTTTGCATGGCAACCATCTGATATCCCCGGTGTTCCCAGGGAGGTAATCGAGCACCACCTTGCTGTCTGTCCTCACGCGCGGCCCGTCAAGCAGAAGGTCAGGAAGCAAGCTTTGGAGCGGCAAGAATTTATTGCCGAGGAAATCAGGAAGCTGGAAGCAGCAGGTCTAGTTAGAGGAGTCCTCCATCCAACATGGTTGGCCAATCCAGTTGTAGTGCGCAAAACGAATGGGAAATGGAGGCTATGTATCGACTATACTGATATCAATAAAGCCTGTCCAAAAGATCCTTTTCCCTTGCCGCGCATCGACCAGATTGTGGACTCCACTGCTGGCTGCGATTTGCTGTCATTTCTTGACACATATTCAGGCTATCACCATATTTTCATGTCAAAGGAAGATGAAGAGAAAACCGCATTTATCACCCCATGTGGCACGTATTGCTTCATACGAATGCCTTTCGGGTTGAAAAGTGCTGGTTCAACGTTTGCAAGAGCGGTCCAGATTGGTTTTGAACCCCAGCTACATAGAAATATGGAAGCTTGTATGGATGACATAGTGGTTAAAACCAAGGACAAAGCGACACTCATACAAGATCTAGAAGAAACATTTGCAAATCTGCGCAAGATCAATCTGAAGCTCAATCCTGAGAAGTGTGTGTTTGGCGTTCCATCCGGCAAGCTTCTCGGGTTCTTTGTGTCTCAACGAGGAATTGAAGCAAATCCCGACAAGATCAAGGCAATTGAGCAGATTAAAGCACCAAGGCGTGTCAAAGATGTGCGTCGACTTGCCGGATGCGTTGCTGCTATGAGCAGGTTCATCTCCAAATCCGCTGAGTGCGCCCTGCCCTTTTTCAAAATCTTGAAGAAGGCAGGTCCAATGAAATGGACTCCAGAAGCGGAGGCAGCGCTGCAGGACTTGAAGAGGTACCTCTCCTCTCCGCCGATGCTAGTCGCGCCTAAACCACAAGAGCCGTTGCTGCTATATCTAGCGGCAACGAATCAAGTGGTTAGTGCTGCGTTAGTGGCGCAGAGAGAAGATGGCGAAGAAGCAGCGGCAGCGGCAAGCCCGTCAAGCGACAAGCTGGGATCCTCCCCGGCAGAGTCTGGTGCCGACAAGGCAGGATCTGCGCAGTCAAATGGAGCAATGCAGAAGAAAAAGATGGTGCAGCGCCCAGTCTATTTTGTAAGCTCCCTGTTGCAGGGGGCTAGGTCAAGATATTCTGGCATGCAGAAGTTGCTCTTCGGCCTCCTTATGGCCTCGAGGAAGCTGCGCCATTATTTCCAAGCGCATGAAATCACCGTCGTCACTCGCTTCCCGTTGCAGCGGATTTTAAGAAATCCAGATGCGACCGGCAGGATTGTGGAGTGGGCATTGGAACTGTCAAGCTTTGGTCTCAGGTTTGAAAGCACTTCAACTATTCAGAGCAGAGCCTTGGCGGACTTCATTGCAGAATGGACACCGACGCCAGACGAAGAAATTCAAGAGACAACTATCCCCAGCAAGGAAACAAATCGAGAATGGATTATGTACTTTGATGGGGCTTTTTTGCTGCAAGGCGCCGGTGCTGGCATGCTGCTTGTCGCACCCACCGGAGAGCACCTCAAGTACGTAATTCAGATGCACTTTCCCCGGGAGAGATCAACAAACAACACTGCAGAATATGAAGGGCTGCTTGCCGGTCTCAGGATTGCGGCGGACCTTGGAATTAAGAAGCTCATCGTCAGAGGTGACTCACAGCTTGTCGTCAGGCAAGTCAACAAAGACTATCAGAGCCCGTTGATGGAAGCTTATGTAGATGAAGTGAGAAAGTTGGAGGAGCGTTTTGACGGTCTGCAAGTAGAGCATGTTCCCCGTGCGGAGAACAGCATTGCTGACGACCTGTCAAAGCGCGCTGCCCTCAAGTTACCTATGGAACCAGGAACTTTCGTGCTCCACCTAACTCAGCCGTCCGTATCACCATCAACAAGGCAAGACAAAAGAAGAAAGTTGAGTACCGGCAAGTACTTCCCGGCAGAGCTCCCAGAAGCCACCGGCAAGGAAGTTGCCGGGAACGACACGGTTGCCGGTGAGCAGCAGCTTCGCGCAGAACCTCAGGTTCTTGCCGCAGAAGCAAGCGCTCCCGCGGCCGAAGAGATGCCTTTAGTCCTTGTTGTCGAGCCACAGGCTCCAACATGGGCGCAGTACATCGTCCAGTTCCTTCAAACAAGAGAACTCCTTGAAGAACAGGAAGAAGCGGAGAAAGTAGCACGTCAGTCTAGTATGTACCAGTTCGTGGACAACGTCCTGTACAGAAAGAGACCGAACGGTGTGAAATTGAAGTGTATTCCTCGGGAGGATGGACTGGAGCTGTTGGCAGATATACATGGAGGCATATGTGGCTCCCACATAGGCTCAAGAGCTCTTGTCGGCAAGGCATTCCGGCAAGGTTTCTTCTGGCCCACTGCTCTCCAGGATGCAACTGCACTAGTAACCAAGTGTGAAGCGTGCCAGTTCCATTCGAAGCAATTGCATCAACCAGCTCAAGCTCTTCAGACAATCCCTCTTTCCTGGCCATTTTCGGTCTGGGGGCTCGACATATTGGGCCCCTTTCCCCGCGCTGCTGGGGGCTTCGAATACTTGTACGTTGCCATCGTCAAGTTTACGAAGTGGCCGGAAGTGGAAGCAGTGAGAAAGGTGACAGCACAATCAGCCATCAAGTTCTTCAAGGGAATAGTATGCCGTTTTGGTGTGCCGAACAGGATCATCACCGACAATGGCACATAGTTCACGAGCCGCACTTTCATGCAGTACGTCCAAGACCTTGGCGGCAAAATCTGTTTTGCTTCTGTTGCTCACCCGAGAAGCAACGGCCAAGCGGAGAGGGCAAATGCTGAAGTGTTGCGAGGTCTCAGAACAAGAACTTTCGACAAGTTGCGCAAGTGCGGAAGACGCTGGATTGATGAGCTGCCGGCGGTTCTTTGGTCAACCAGAACGACACCAAATCGAGCTACTGGCCAGACACCCTTCTCCCTGGTCTACGGGGCAGAAGCAGTTCTCCCCACGGAACTCATATATGGGTCACCTCGAGTGCTCGCTTATGATGAGCTTGAGCAAGAGCAGCTGCGCCAAGATGATGCCACGCTCCTTGAGGAAGATCGTCTTCGGGCTGCTGTGCGAGCTGCACGCTACCAGCAAGCTTTGCGCCGCTATCATAGCCGCAAGGTTCATGCCCGAAGCCTTGAGGAAGGCGACCTTGTTCTTCGGCGCATTCAGTCCGCCAAGAATTCCAACAAGTTGACACCGAAGTGGGAAGGCCCTTATCGGGTAGTACGAGTCACCAGGCCTGGCGCAGTCCGCCTGGAGACCGAAGATGGCATTCCAGTGAGCAACTCCTGGAATATCGAACACCTTCGTAAGTTCTACCCATAAGGCGCGGTTGCCGGGTCTCCCGGCAACCACCTTTTATACGAGTCTTGCCGGCAAGGCATGTGATCCTTTGTACAAAGCCAGGCGCATACCCTGTGCATAGTTGAATAAAGTTAAGTGTTTTACAATTCTTGTCGATTTTCATGTCATTTTATATACATGCTTGTCTGAGATATTGTATGACACCTGCTTTCGGTAAGCATTAATGAACCGCCAAGGTTCCATATCTCTATTTTCTCTTCTTTCTTTTTCTCAAAGGACAGAAGGTCTCCTCGCGTGCACGTTTGCCGGGGAGGGGGGATGATGGTATGGACACCGACAGGCGACGTTCAAGTTGACGTATTGCAATAAGGAGTACAGGAACGAAAAGCTAAGTTGCAAAACTCTTAAACAGATTTTTATTGTAGAGTTATTTTCCTTGAACGATTTCGGCCCTTGTATGGAAAACCTGCACGCGAAGGAACCTTGTCGTGATTGGTTGCGCCCTTACTTTGTTTCGAGTCCGCTCAACAACTTAAGTGGCTGCACTGAAAACGTCAAGGTATCTTGTTGGTAGCGACACCTCCAGCAAGCTGCTAAGGATCCATTCCTCAAAGCGCTCGCGGCAAGGGTGCGCGCACCGGCAAGATCCCGATAAGCGTAGGGCCAAAACCATACAGAAAGAAATCAGACGAGGGAAATAGCATACATTCATCCATAACATAGCAAGTTATATTACATTGACAAGTCGCCGCGATTCTAACATAAGATAAAACTGTCTTTGGCATGGAATAGTGGCGGCAAGATGAAGCGAAGCGGCTAGTCCCTGCGCTGGCCTTCGACCCGCTTGACGTGGCTCACTCTGTCAACGATGGGCGCGACAAGCTCTTCGAGCGCCTTGAGATCTGCATCCTCCGGCAAGCTAGCAAGGACATTGGTGAGGTTGATGCCAGGGTTCTTGTGCACCACTTTCATGAGCACCTTGCGGAGGACGGCCCGGCAGAGTTTGCGAGACTCGTTGGCCAGATGGGTTGCTCGGTTAGCCTGGAGCAGATTGAGGGCATCAACGACGCCCTCGAAGAACATGGTCAGCTTGGTGCTCGAAGACACCCTTTCGTCAGAAGAGTAGCCGAAGTTATCCAAGCCCATGGTGGACAATTCTGCGACAAGCCTTTCCGCGACGTCGACAAGGCGCTCAGTCCAGATCGTCACACCTCTCTCAAAATCATTATAGGTGGCGGCAGCGCTGTTGAGAAGACTCTTCTCAGCCTGGAGGTCTTTGATCAGGGTCCTCTCGCGAGCTTTGCTGTTCTCAAGGGACTCCTCCAGCGTTGCCAGCTTCAGTGTCAGATCAGCAATAGATTCATTGGCTGAAGAGAGCTCCTTGATCTTGTCGGACATGGCGGCCTGCATCTCCGCCAAGCTAAAGAGAGTCTTATCACTGTCGGCTTTGAGCGTTGAGATCTCCTTGCCGAGGCCCTCAAGATCCGCTTCCAGCCTCTTCACCTTATCGCCCAGCTCGTTCTTGGCGGCCTCTGCAGTTTCGGCAGCATCGATGGCTTCCTTTAACTTGCCAGCGTGGTCCATGGACAGAGCTTCGAGCGTTTCTTTATGCCTCTGCTCCAGCTCCTGGGTTCGCTGCGCGATGAGCTTCTCGATCTCTTCGTCCTTGCTGCGGAGCTTGGCGACAAGCGCCTCCTCGCGAGCGGCAAGTTCTTCTTCATGAGCATCGAGCCCGACGCGGCGTTCTATCAAGCGAGCTTCCTCTGCAGCAGCCTGCTGCGCAGCCTCTTCCTGTGCCTTCTCGACATCGGACTGCTTCATGAGGAGCTCGTTCCAACTCTGTTTCAGCTGCTCCCGGCCAGCCGTCAGCTCTTGGAAGGCCTCAGCATACCAGACTAGCGTCTCCCCGACGCGCTTCTGGAAATCTACCTCCGCTGCTTCAACAACTGCTGCCCTGGAGTTCAACTTCTCCTTTCGGGCGCGGTGAAGCGCCTGGAGCTTCTGAAAGTCATCGCTCATGGCTTGGAGGAGCTGCTCTTCCCTGAGCCCACTCCTGCTAGCGGCGCCAACGACGTCTTCATCAAAAGTTTCTCCTTCGACTGGCACCCCAATGGTCGCCGTCCCTGGTATGCTGACGAACAGGTTGTCACCAACCTTGAGGTAACTGCTTGACGGGGGCACGTTGGATGTTGACGGTTGATCCTCGACAACCGCCTCACCGGCAACCGGGGGCTCCGCGACCGGTGTAGCGCCAGACGCTCCTGCGGCAGGAATGCCGTTAGTGTGGTCGCCGGTCTCCTTGCCGCCCCCTCGGCAGATCCCTTGGCGGTTTCTTCCTGGGCGGCCTTGGCGGCCTCGTCAGCCATGACCCTGTCGGCCTCAGCGGCAGCATCCCTAGCGGTCTCTTCGATGACAACATCAACATCCATTGATTCCGTTAGGGGGAGATCTGAAAGCCAAGAAAGGAAACAAGATGAGACCAAAGTTGAAGTTCAAGAAGACAAAAATAAAGAAAGAATAACAAGTGTACCGAGGCATGCGGTTTACCTGTGTTGAGCTGTTGAGGGGTGGCTTCTCCTTTCCTGGCAACATTAGTTGCCGATGTAGGATGGCCAGCGCTTGTGCTTGCCGGCTCCTCTTCAACGCGGATGGGCTCACCAGTGGAACCCCCTGCCAAAGGTTCATCTCTGGGTGGCATGGTTGATCGAGGCGGCACTTCAGGGATGGCCTCCAATGGCCCTCCTTGTTGCCGTCCTTCTCCTACAAGCCCGGTGATGTCAATAGCGAAGATAATCTCCCCAACGCTCGCCAGCGGAAAATGAGTAGTGGACTCACGCTGGGGGCTGGGTTGGAGACTGCGTTGAGGGCTGGGCTCCGGGCTGATGACGATGGTCTCTGGCGCACTTACGGTGCTTGCCGAAGGCTCATCGCCCGTAGAAGTCTTCGCCCTCTTCACCAACCTTTGCGCCAACGTCTTTGTATCTCTGCGGGGACAGGCCAAAGTGAAACAGGTGAATTAAACGAAACCAGGAATTCAGAAATTAAGAGATGCGGCAAGGACCCTTACTCTTCTCTATCCAGGCTAAAAGAGGAGATGTCAAAATCGACCTCCGCTTCAGTGTCCGTGCGAGGAGGCGGAGAAGGGGTCCTGGGACGCTTGGCTGCGACAGAAGAAGTAAACTGATGTGATCCTGCTGCTCCAGCCATTGGTGCCGTCGCATGAGATGCCCCCGCCGCACCAGTTGTTGCCGTGGTCGAGCGTGTCGTGCGTCGCACGGGCTGCTGTTGGGCTTCTTGCCGCTGCGCAGCCTTGCCGGCCGCCCCCTTGCCAGGAACCTCATCGCTCGAGGGAGGCTGATGCGCTGGGATGCCAGAGGTGGCTTTCCGAAGAACGCCTTTCTTCTTCTCCGGAGCTGGGGGCTCCTCGTGCAGCTGCTCCTCGGCTGTGCCTTCGACGGAAGAGCTCTCGGCAACCACGCCACTCTGTTCCCCGGCAACTTCACCTTGCTCGGCAAGGGTCTCCTCCAGTGCTATTTCTTCCCCACTGGCTTCCTCTTCCGCGAAGCCAAAGTTGCCGGCCTCCGCGGCTAGGTTCGCCTCCTCCGCCCTGCTGGCGATGTAAGCCACCTCTTCATCAGTGGTGGGCGGATGAGGATTGACTCTTCTCGGATGGCTCTCTCCGAAAAATTGTCAAAGAACTCCTGCACGCGCTCTTTAGGTGGCTCGACCCAAGTTCCATCAAGGCCGTGAGCGTTAAACGCCAGCATCATGGCGATGATTGGGCTCAAAGCAGAGTTGTTGCACAAGGGAATTACGCCAGCCGGCAACTTGTATTTCCCGTCAGGCCTGAATAGCTTGTGGCAGAGAGCTGTGTGCTGGAAGACTGTCAGATTGTTGTTCAGACCAGGGCGCAGCCTCATGATATCTGCTGCATTCTTGAAATCCCAAGCTGGTCTCCCTTTGTTATGCAGAGGGGCGATGCGGCGACGGAGAAAATCGGCGTTAACCATTTCTATTGTGAGCCCGGCAACCTTGAGACGGTGAATCCTGGTGATTGCGATTGCGAGCTTCTCATCCTGAGGATTGAGGCCGCTCCAGTCCTTGCCGCGAACCACCTTCGTGCCGGAGCGAACAGAATGGCTGGGGATCTTTCTCCCTAACCCAGCACCACTCGGCCCGCCATTCCTCCCACTTCTTACGGTAGAGACCGTCTGGGTATATATCTTTATTCCATGCCCTTGGAATCCAAGTGATAGAACCAGAAAGTGCGTCTCCTGTTTCGATGCGGGGAGAGAAGTAGTGGCGGAAGAGGGTTGTGCTGGGAACGACTCCAGTGAAATTTTCACAGAGATGAGCAAAGACCGACATGCATGTCACGGCATTCGGCGTGAAATCCAAGAGGCGGAAGCCGTATGTGTACATGATGTCGATGAACAAATCAGAAAATGGAGGACAAAGCCCGCAGTAAAAGTATGCGGCAAAGAAAAGGAATTTATCTGGGCCGCCCTCGGCGGAAGCTGGGAGTACGCGAGTTGCAGGGTGAGCCTTCGTCTTCTTCCCCCACATACATAGATACCGCTCAATCAGGGCGTGCCTGTCGAGCGTTGGGGCGAAGACGACGTGTTTCTTCCGCATCTCCACCAAATCGGGCTTGTCCGCCTCTGCATCCGAGTCGGCGGTTTTCACCGCTTTGCCCTTGCTTGCTTTGGGCGGCATGGCGGCTGTGGAAGCGGAGGCCGAGGCTGATGAGGGCATGGGGGTGGTGGACAAATGGGAGAGACTCTGTTCCGAGCTCGAGGAAGAAGGCAATGGCGGTTTCCAGATTGGAAATGATGAGAGGTAAATGAGCAGCGCCTCTGCGGATTCCTTTTTATAGGGAAGGAGCGGAGGCTGCCTCTTTACTAATCAATGGGAATGCACTTTTACGAGCGCACTACTGCTGCGGCCATTTCGCGCACGTCTCCCACGTCCCGCATTTAATGCGCATCGTGGGGGGGGGCGGTAAATAAGATGATTACAACAGTTAACTCCTGCCACGCGTGCCCGTGCACTGTTTGGGCCTAGTCCAACAACGCCTCGCACCCATGTATGGCCTAGGCCCGGGGGCTCCTGTCGGAGTACTAAAGTTTGGGTCTCTTTAGTACCCCATACTTGTGCACGGACGGTTGTAGCCATACCAGCGGCAAGGCCTGCCGGAGAGTAGCTGGAAACAGATATAAGATTATCAAGAAGGCATTCAAGCTAACGATCAGAAGATAGAAGACAGAAGGCTGGGTTCCCGGCAAGATCCTTGCCGGGAAGGCTAGCGAAGGCCCGGCAAGGCCTCGCACCCGGCAAGGTCTCGCACCTGGCAAGATATCGCGCCCGGCAAGATCGCACCGCTCCAGCACAGTGCCACCGCTCCAGCGCAGCGACCAGCCTGTCGTTTAGGGCTTGTCCTCCTGGTTGCGTGTCACGGCATCGACCGCGGAAGGGGTTAAGCGGCGCTGATGGGACGGGTCTTTTTTCCGTCCCCGAGAAAGTAAGGGACACCTAAACGGAGCATTAAATGCGTTTGTCCTAAGACGTCAGTGGTAATGATGTAACACTGTAGCTACTTTACACCTCTTGTACTGCTGTCCGCCACTGTTGGTGACCCCTTGGACATATAAAAGGAGGCCCAAGGCGAAGCTACAGGGGGGAGGACCGGGGGAGCCCATTCTGCATGCGTAGCTGCTTCCTGAACGTACTGTCCATCACAAGCGCTCCGTGTACTTGAGCTAAGAACATCCATAATACAACCAAAGCAGGAGTAGGGTTTTACGCTTCTCAGCGGCCCGAACCTGGGTAAAGATCCCCGCATTGATCGTTGGATCCGCTCTTTGTGCACATCTTTTCCCTTGCCGAACCGTAAAGGGATCCACGCGATCCCATAGGTGTCGTACGCCGACACTCTGTTTTATACTTAATACCCTAGATGCATGCTGGATAGCGGTCGATGGGTGCAGTAATAGTAGTAGATGCAGGGAGGAGTCGGTCTACTTGTCTCGGACGTGATGCCTATATACATGATCATTGCCTTGAATATCATCATAACTATGCGCTTTTCTATCAATTGCCCAACAGTAATTTGTCTACCCACCGTATGTTATGCGCTCGATAGAGAAGCCTCTAGTGAAAACTGTGGCCCCCGGGTCATTTATCATTATTATATAAACAAAAATCCTAAAAATACTTTGCTGCAATTTATTTACTTTTATTTTATTTTGTAATTTACTTTATCAATTTTTCTACCACTACGAGATTTAATCCTTGCAATTAACCGCCGAGGGGATTTCACCCCTTGTTCGCATTGGGTGCAAGTATTGGCTTTTGTGTGTGCAGGTGCTGCTAAAGAGGTTTTGCTTGGTTCTCCTACTGGATTGATAACCTTGGTTCTTAACTGAGGGAAATACTTATCTCTACTGTATTGCATCATCCTCTCCTCTTCGAGGTAACCCCAACGCTGCTCACAAGTAGCAGGAAGAATTTCTGGCGCCGTTGCCGGGGAGACATCATCAAAACTTATCAAGTACCTTCGCACAAACTATCCCTTACTTGCATTTATTTTCATTTGCCTTTTTTTGCATCTACCTCTCGTTTTCATCTCCCCCACTTCTAAAACAATTTTACAAAAATACAAAAATACTTTCGTTTGCTTGTTTGCTAGTTTGCTTGCTCAAAGTTGCTATCATGACTAAGATTGGAAAAATTGGTAATTCTCCCACCACTAGAGCGGATTCTTTAGACAACCCTTCCGTACTTTTGAAGCTTATAAGTAATGAAAAGAGAAGTTTTCCTAAAGTTGCTAAAGAAAAATTAGATAATCTTGGTAATGATGATCCTGATAAAGAAGAACCCGCTATCGTGCATACTAAAAAACTCCGTATAGGTAGTGGTAATATTATTGGAAAAGGTGTTATTCAGGATTTCTTTACTTGTGCTGGCACATTACCTATGTTAGGAGGGTCAATTCTTAATACAACTTCTAGCCATGCGGATGCCATATCTTTGCTTATAGTTGAATTTGAGAGACAATTTGTGCATATGCATCCCGCTATACAAAGGATATTTCTAGAGTTTTCAAACATTCGTAATCCTTCTGTCAAACGTGCAGTCACTTTATTCCTAGCTTATGAATTTGGCCACATCATGAAAGAGGCCCGTGAAATATTCGCTCATTATAATATAAATAGTGGATGTCCTCCTATAGAAGAAATCCTTTACAACCAGGAGGCAATGAGGAGATTACAATCTCCAGATTATGCTGCTTATAATGAGAATCTTAGAAAAAAGGTTCCCCCATCTACTTTACTTGATAAAATTTCTGAACTCAATGATAATTTTGCTATACAAAATAATGGATTGGGACTTGTGCTTGAGAAAAAACTAAAGGAACCTATTCAAAGAAACATGTATAATGAAGAGATAGTCATCACTTACAAAGGGCCAAAGGAGGAATCTCCTCCTCCTAAACTTGATCTTACGGATCCTTATCCTATTAAATTTAGCCCTTTTGAGTACTTTTGCTTTCCACTTAGAAAACTTGCTGCTGAAAGAAGAGAGTATGAGATGAGCATGGATGATCTCTCTTACCTTAATGATAATACTTGAAACTATGCATTATGCCTAGCTAGGGGCATAAAACAATAGTGCTTGTTGGGAGGCAACCCAATATTTATTTTTATTGAAAAATTATATTTTCTTGTGTCACAGAATTTTAGCTTCTGTTATGATTGTGTTTTATCTTTTAATTAGTGTTTGTGCCAAGTAATGCCTTTGGGATGATTTGGATGATAGTATAATTGATGCTGTTTGGAAAACAGAAAGTTTTGCGTCCAGTACTTGATTTTTAATTCTGTACTGGAGTGTTAGAAAATCTGAAATTTTTACACAGTATTGGTATATGAATTGTTTACGTTGTCCTAAGTTTTCAGAATTTTTGGAGTTACAAAAGTATGGCTTTTTAATAGATCTTTACAGACTGTTCTGTTTTAGACAGATTCTGTTTTTGTTGCATAGTTTGCTTATTTTGATGAATCTATGGGTTGTATCGGGGGGTATAAGTCATGGAGAAGTTGGAGTACAGTAGCATTATTCCAATACTAAATATGAATCAATTTACAACAGTACCTAAAGTTAAAGATTTATTTGTTATACTAACGGATCTCATGAGGTTTCTGTTGAGTTTTGTGTGCTGAAGTTTTCAAGTTTTGGGTGAGACTACGATGGATAAAGGAATAAGGAGCGGCAAGAGCCTAAGCTTGGGGATGCCCAAGGCACCCCAAGGTAATATTAAAAGGAAGACTCAAGCGTCTAAGCTTGGGGATGCCCCGGATGGCATCCCCTCTTTCGTCTACAATCTATCAGTAATTCACTTGGAGCTATATTTTTATTCATCACATGATATGTGTTTTGCTTGGAGCGTCTTGTGCTATAGTTTTATTTTCTTTGTTTGCTTTTTAGTTTGCCACAATCATCTTTTCTTAACACACCTTTTGAGAGGGACACACATTATTCGTGATTTGTTAGAATACTCTATGTGCTTCACTTATATCTTTTGAGCTAGGCAGTTACTCTAGTGCTTCACTTATATCTTTTAGAGCACGGCGGTGGTTATATTTTAAAGAAATAGTTGCACTCTCATGCTTCGCTTATATCTTTTTGAGAGTCTAATATATAGTAATGGCAATTTGCACATGTTAAAAGAATGGTCCTGATATGATAAGGTATCCAAGGGGGATATAATAAAAACCTTCATGTAGATCACTAAGTATGAAGTGCATGGTTAATTTTATTAATGTCGTAATATGAAAGGATATAGGTTCATGAACTTCGGTGTAAAAACCGGCAGACCTCGGGGTAGGGGGTCCCGAGCTGTGGATCTCGGATCGATGGTAACAGAGACAATGGAGACGGTGTTTACCCAGGTTCGGGCCCTCTTGATGGAGGTAAAACCCTACGTCCTGCTTCTGTTATATTGATAAAGATGTATCGAGTACAGAGTTGATCTACCTCGAGATCGTAATATGTGTCTAACTTCTATGGCTAGGTAAGCGATGTTGCGTTGATGTCCCCCTACGGGCTAAACCCTATGGCTTATATACACGCCAGAGAGGGCACCTAGGGTTACAATGTTGGTATCTAGGAATAAGGCGCCTGGACAAATCTTGAAGTGTACTACAAGTCTTCGGTAGAGACAGCGTCGACCACGCCTCCCATGTACAGTCTCCGAAGTCCATCTTGGTCACATACGGGGGTACATCGTCCCAACCGAGGAGACGGGTCGGCCCGGTTAGCACTCCCTAATTCAGGACACCGTCAGTAGCCCCCGTATTGGTCTTCTACGCCGAGGACGATGGTCGACAGATATTACTTCGGATCCGGAGTCTTTGTCTTGACAGACGAGTTCCACTCTGCATTTCGGGTTCTCTTAACAGAACATCGACATCCGTGGTCCAACCGAGCTGGTACCCTGCCCGAGGGGTGTAGGTATGTTAGCCTCGAAGGCTGGTCATACAGGTATGAACAATCCAATCCCGCCTGACAACTTTATCGGAGAGGCTCGCCCCATGATGGGTCGAGCAGTTACTGCCTCAACCTCAAATCGCGGTTCGAGGCAGCCCGTTTGCTGGCACATCCCTTCGAAACAGAGATCATGCCCGCTTTCTTAGGGATATCATCAAGATTTCGTTTCCCCCCATATGTTTCAACGGCATTTTTGATAGCGGCCGTGAATTTATCGGTGCAGCAGGGGGACTCTTGGCCTTTCATAGGTCTATAAGAACCAAAGGGAGAACGGCACGACGACGCACGCTCCCATTCCTTCCCTACTGCTGCCTCGTCTAGCTCCAGCGCCCAGATCCAACTAGCACGCCCTCCCTTTCTGCGAGCTCAGCTTCTCAACCGGCCATGGATGACACCCTCAAGGGGCACTGGGGCGGTTCCACGGTGATAGCGGCGACTATCGCCAAGCTGCGCGACGCGGGGTATCTAGCCCCTGCCATCGCCGCCCGTGCTCCAGCGGCCGACCAGCTGGTGCCCGCTCCCAACGCCGGGGAGCGGGTGGTCTTCGTCCCCCACCTCATCCAAGGCCTGGGGTTCCCGCTGCACCCCTTCGTGCGCGGGGTAATGTTCTACTACGGGTTAGACTTCCACCACATGGCTCCCAACTCTATTCTCCACCTCGCCGCTTTCATCACAGTCTGCGAGGCTTTCCTCCGCTGCGAGCCACACTTCGGCTTGTGGCTGAAGCTCTTCGGGATCAAAACGAAGTTCAGCGGACAGGATCTCGCGGAGTGCAGGGGAGCCATGGTCAGCAAGAACCAGGGGGCCATCTGGTTCAAAGGAACCTTCATCGAGACGGTGAAGGAATGGCAGAGGGAGTGGTTTTATATCAGTGAACCTCTTGCCCCTGGTCAAACCGAAGTCCCGGCCTTCTCGGCCGGGCCTCCCAAGAAACTTAAGTCCTGGAAGGAGAAGGGCGTTGCTTGGGGGAAGCCAGAAGAGGTGGAGACCCTGACCGACAGGGTCCTGTGGTGGTCCACGACGGGGAAGGTTGAGCTGGCCGACGTCATCAACGTCATGCTCAACCGCCGTATACTTCCCCTCCAGTTTCGGGCTACCCCAATGTGGGCACAAAAGCCCGAGGACATGGACACCATCAACACCTTCTTCCGCTCCACCTTGGCCACCATGTGGACAAAGCTCATGAAGCTGGCCAAGGACAAGATCCCCAAGACGGGAGAGGACCGCGGCCTCGAGCACGGCTATGAGGCCCCCCCGGTAAGTGGTTTTGCCCTTCAATCTCTGTGCTTTATTCATTGTGTCGAGGATCAACGTTTTTACTCGAATCATCGTGTTTTGACATTTTGCAGAAGTGGTCGGCCTGGGTAAAAGGGGTACGATGCCCAGCCCCACTGCCGGAGCAGCCCCCAACTCCCCTGCTCTCGGCTCTTCTGACCGAGGAGCCACATGTGGTGGCCTCCAAAGGGACGAAGCCCCAAACGGGGAGATCTAGCGCTCGGACCAGGGGGACCTCGGTCACCCGGTCAGAAGAGACCCACACCTCCGCCGCTCAAGACGGCGGCGCCGAGGAGGGCGAGGAGGAGATTCCCCCTCCGAAGGGGAAGAGGTCGGCGTTAGAAGACGCCGGCGTGGACATGCTGCCGAAGGGCTCAAAGAGGCCGAGGCGAGCCTCATCCGAGGCCGCAAACAAGTCATCGGAGAGGGCCGAGCTCTCCGGTGACTCAGAGGAAGACCCCCTCGCAATAGGGAGGAAGAAACCGGCACCTCGAGGGTAAGCCCTTGTCTCTATCGTCTTTCCTTAAGTCACTTTTTCAGCAAGGGGAATCTTACCCAAGTAGTTGTTCATGTGCAGTCCGCCGAGGGTAATCCCCAGCGGCTCTTCAAGCGGGCTGCCATCAACCAGCGGGACTCCAGAGCCCGCTGCTTCTCCCCCAAAGCCTAACGGCCTGGGGGAGGTGACATCCACCTTGGTCCCCGAAGTCAACTCGACGGGGGCCGACGAGGTGGTGACCATGGCCGAGGATAACACCTCGGCCCGACAAGATCCGGGGACGGAGCGCCCCGATGTCATCGAAGAACTGCTGGGCCAGTCGTTGGCCCAGCCGGCGTCTACCTCGGCTCCACCACACCGGGCGGAGACCGCTCGGGTGGAGACACCCGAGGTCACCCCTTCACCCCAGCCTACTGCCCAGGGACGGGCTAGCGCGGGGTGGACCGAGGAGGTGGAGGAGACCCTGAGGGGTTCTTCCATCAAGGAGGAGCACCGTCCCTTGATGGGCACGGCGCTGGAGAGCTACCGGTCCGCAGGGGCCGCCCTGCACGAGGTTTTCAAGAACCTCGCAGCAGGTTTCGAGGTACGCATTCTACGCATTCAGCGTGTTTATTTAAGCTGTTTGTCTTTGTGAATTCTAGCCGAGGACATAAGAGTATGGCCTTCTAAATGGCTTAGTGATTGAGTAGCCCCCGAGCCCGAAGTCGGTTTCAAGAAACCGGCATCGGGGTCGTTTGATGTAGTAGGAGCCGATGAGTGATCTTAATTATTCCCTTTATAAGGAGAATCCGTTTTGTTCCAGGTGTCGACCTCGATTCCGGACTCCGTCTCCGAAGAGATGGCGGAGATGAACCGGAAACTTGAGCAGTCTCAAGGTAAGCAAGTTTAAACTTGCCTTTGTATTTTGACAAAATACCCGTAATGTATGTGAAAGAAAACAACTAAGGCCGAACTGTGTTGACAACGGAGCTGGAGATGCTCAAGGCCGAGCTCGACAGAGCTCGGAAAGAGGTGTGACAGTAGGAGACTGCTGCCGTAGGCTGCCGAGAAGGCGCGGGCTGCCGAGAAGGCGGCCGGAAAGAAGCACCAGGCATGGGTGCTAGAGGTCGAGGAGACCCTGAAGGGCGTGTTTGAAGCATGCGACAAACTTCAGGAGGAGGGGAAGCGGACGAAGGAGGACCTCGAGAAGCTGCAGCATGCCTACTCCGAGCTCAAGACCTCGGCCCGAGCGGACCGCGAGGTGCTCCAACAAGTGGAGCAAATCGCCTCGGGTAAGAAATTCTTGCTGCAGTGTGCGTTTGGCAGCAAAGGGTGTGTCGAGCGTACCCAATTATGGCGTTCCGCAGAGGTCTTCGAGGATCTCCCGCAGAGCGCGGAGGATGCGGTGGCATACTTTGGCCAGCTGGCGGGCCATGAGGCGGAAAAAGCCTTCTGGGGTCAATTCCCGGGATCGCCGTCTGCGCAGCTGCTGAATCATCGAGTGAAGCAGCTGGTCGAGCTGTTCCGCATGACAAAGCCGGCGCTTCAGGACCTCTACATCGCTTTGTGGCCTGCCAAAGCCATGCCGAAGAGTTTATTCGGCCTGACGACCCGTCTCCAAAATGCCGTGCCCTGCGTTGAGCGCTGGAAGAGGTCCACGTGTTTCGAAGGGGCGCGGAGGGCATACGCTTGCGTGAAGACTCACTTCCGCAAGGTTGATGCGGAGACGTGTGCCGCTGGCCTTCCTGCCGACAAGCCGCGGACCGCCGAGCAGTTTTTCACCGAGGTTGAGGCGGGAGCTCGGACCACCGAGGCCATGTGCCCCAAGGACACTCCGTATTTTTAGGTGGTACTTCGGAATACCGGAGTGTTATAATGTAAAAACTTTATCTCGTGTTTGAATGAAGATGGCTTGAAATTCCATATGTTTGTTATTTTAGAATTCGATTATTCCTCCAATATGACTGTTCAAAATGAGAGTGGCCAGTCGTCGGCTTCAGCCCCAGTGTAGGTTATACAGAGGGTGTTCCTTAAGGCATACTTGACCCTTGGCCGACGTCTCGGTACCCGGAGGCGGTCAATGACTTAGAGGAACTAGGCAATCGGACTATAATGGCTTGACATCTTTCATTTAGTCGTAGGAGTTTGACTGTGGGGGCTGAGGACCAGCCCCCGGCATAAGAAGTGTGCGGCCAACGCGGCCGAGGTCTAGGCCATAACACACTTCGGCTAGAAATAAAAGCCCTTTGTTTGACACGGGTGATCTCTATCGTCACATCGCTTGACGCGGTCTCCGGATGGCAGACCAGTTTACGCTTACCAAGATAGTCAGTTTTCGGCTTTCTCCACTGAGGCGCCATGCCAATTAACCTGGCAGCGCAATCGCAGTGGTTCTCCTGTTACGCCCTTAGCCGAATACATCGGGAACGTAAGGGGTACACATAGGAGCCGGGCAACCCAACTATTGACCGAAATCTAGGTTCGAAACTAATGCATATAAGGCCAAAAATCCGGGACGCCGAATACATCGGACTTTCATATACAATTGCATCTTTTTAAAGTACTTCATCGTCCTGGAGCTATGCTGATAAAGAAATACAATAAAGACCTTGATAGGGCACGATTTCTTTATTTCATAATATCAATCGTGTACATGCCCCGTTGTGACGAGAGTAATTGAAAGAGTACAACTTAAATAGTAAGGAAGGAAAAGGAAAAAACAGGTCGGATAATTACTGACGGATTTTAAAGGATCCGGACCGAAGCCTACCGCACGTCTGCGTTTCCGAACTATTGACCAGATCATCCCGATTGACGACGAAGGATTTGCGAAGGTCGATGCCCGACCGGCCCTTTATACACTCTAAGTGTTTGGTTGACCGAGTTCCTCAAAGGGAGGTGTTTGCCGGAGTCATTCTGTGGTTAAGGCCACAGAGACGTAGTTACGCTCGGCTGTTTCTTTTACAGATACCTACCTGTGCAGGGGCTCTAAGCCTTGTCTTCGCGTGGTTAATCCGCACCTGACGTGTGGGTAGTTGTGTTGGCTCCTTGGCGTCCCATGGAATTTTGAGTGCGAAGTTGTGTACCCTGGGGACGTAGTGCTCGCAGCTAGGGCACGCGAGGAGCCCGCATCCCTATTTCGGGTGCGGGGGTAGCTGGCCGAGGTCGACTTGTGCAGCCCGGGCTCGCTTCAAAGAGCGAGCGGCACGTTTATCACTGCGGGCTGCCTCCTCGGACGCTGGGACCTCGGCTGCAAAAGCCGCGGTCTGTTCCTCTGTCCGGAGTGAACGTTCGGTGTTACCATTGACTGTGATAACACCGTTGGGTCCCGGCATTTTGAACTTGAGGTAGGCATAATGGGGGACTGCGTTAAAGCGTGCAAAGGCTGTGCGCCCTAAGAGCGCGTGGTATCCACTCTGGAAGGGTACGATGTCGAAGATTAACTCCTCGCTTCTGAAGTTCTCGGGCGAACCGAAGACTACCTCGAGGGTGACTGTCCCGGTACAATGGGCCTCGACGCCCGAAATGACACCTTTAAAGGTGGTAGAGCTCGGCTTTATCCGAGATGAGTCAATGCCCATCTTCCGAACTGTGTCCTCGTAGATGAGGTTAAGACTGCTTCCCCCGTCCATCAGGACGCGTGTTAGATGATAACCATCAACAATAGGGTCCAGAACGAGCGCCGCAGATCCGCCATGCCTGATGCTGGTCGGATGATCGTGCTTGTCAAAAGTAATCGGGTAAGCCGACCATGGGTTATACTTCGGGGCGACTGGCTCCAACGCATATATGTCCCGAAGTACACGCTTTCTCTCCCGTTTAGGGATGTGGGTAACATAGATCATATTGACCTCTGTTACCTCGTTAGGAAATTTCTTTTGCCCTCCATTATTGGGCTGCCGAGGTTCATCCTCGTCGTCGCTGCGGTGTTGGGTTTTATTCTGACCCTCTGCCGCTATCTTGCCAGCTTGTTTGAAGACCCAGCAATTCCTATTAGTGTGTGTTGCTGGTTTTTCCTGAGTACCATGAATCCCGCATGGGCGGTCCAGGAGCCTGTCAAGCTGGCTAGGTCCATCTTTGTTCCCCTTATAGGGTTTTCTTTTCTGCCCGGATTTAGGTCTGGTGAATCCTGCATTGACCGCGGTGTCTTCAGTGTGGCTTCCACCATTTTTATACCTGCGCTTATTCTTATTGCGCTTCGGTTTTCCATTGGCGTCGCGGGTTTCCGAGGTGCCTACCTCACCATTATGAGTACTTCGGGCGAGCCAGCTATCCTCTCCCGCGCAAAAGCGGGTCATCAGAGAGGTCAGGGCAGCCATAGTCCTCGGCTTATCCTGGCCGAGTTGTCGAGCTAGCCATTCATCTCGAATATTATTTTTGAATGCGGCGATGGCCTCGGCTTCGGAGCAGTCTATGATCTGGTTCTTCTTGGTGAGGAACCTGTTCCAGAATTTCCGGGCTGATTCACCTGGCTGCTGGGTAACATGGCTGAGGTCATCAGCGTCCGGAGGTCGGACATACGTGCCCTGGAAGTTTGCTCGAAAAGCGTCTTCTAGGGCCTCCCAGCTGCCAATAGAGTGAGGAGGGAGGCTATTAAGCCAATGCTTCACCGGCCCCTTTAACTTGAGCGGCAGATATTTGATGGCATGGAGATCATCTCCATTGGCCATGTGTATGTGTCGGAGGAAATCCTCGATCCAAACTGCTGGGTCTGTGGTACCATCATATGATTCTATGTTAATGGGTTTAAACCCTTCCGGGAATTGATGCTACATCACCCTGTCTGTAAAGCAGATTGGGTGAGCTAGACCTCGGGACCGAGGAGGATCTCGTTGGGTCTCGGGAGAGCCGTGAGTAAGCTTGATCTCGGGCACGGCCGTTCCTGTCCATCCAGGCATCGTAGCCGTTGGGCCCAGCGGGGGCACGTCCCCTTGATCCGTAGATGGACCGAGGGGGAGCCCTATTTTCTTCAATACGACGTCTAGCGTCGCGAGGATCCAGGTAGTCCACGGGGTCTTTACCATGACGGCGTGGAGGTGGCCTTTCACCATGGTCTTCTCGTCTTGGCCTGTCCCGGCCTCTAGGGGGCCGATCGAGGTCGTCAGCGAGCTCTTCATCAAATTCTGGTAGGAGGCGCCTGCGTGGGTAAGACTTCGGCGCGCTATGGCGTCGGTTCTCCATATCCTGCTCGGCGGAAAGCACTTCAACCCACTTTTCATTTAGCGTGTCGGTATTTTCCTGCAGCTGCAGCTGCTTGCGTTTTAAGCTCTGGGCCATCGCAACGAGGCTTTGCCGGAAGCGTTCTTGTTCGAAGGGGTCCTCGGGGACGATAAAGTCCTCGGTACCGAGGCTGTCGTCCTCCTCGGACTCCGGCATTTAATTGTCGTTGGCCCCTTCAAAGAGGTCATCGGGATCGGATTCCACAAGAGGTCGGTCTGGTGTGCCGTTCCTTACTGGGGAGGCTTGAATGTCCTCCTCAGGGTTATCGGCGTCGCCGTCCTCCTCATTGCCGTTATTGGCTGTTGCGTCATTTCCACTGGGTTCCCCATTATTGCCCCTTCGGCGCCGTCGCCGGCGCCTTGGAGGGGATTTGGGGGTGTCCACCATATAGACATCATAGGTGGATGTGGCTGTCCACCTGCCCGTGTTGACCGAGGGCAAGGTGTTCACGATGGGGCCGTCGGCGTCCTCCTCCATATCTGAGGGTTCGCTGTAGTCCAATATGTCGGTTAAATCATCGATCGTGGCGACTAGGTGGGTGGTGGGTGGGATGTAACTTTCCCTATCGTCGGCTTTAAGTCCGATCTGATCATAAACCGAAGTCTTGCCGTCCAAGATGGACATGCTCTGGATGCGGCAAAGCATCTCATCAAGGTAAGATAACTCTTCGGGATCCATGGATGCGCCGTAGGCATGGCTGATTCGAAACACATCCGACGTGTGACTAGGCGCGTCTTCGGAGCGAAGGGAATCTGAACATAATTCAGAGTTTTGATTCAAAATCCACTCTGGCGTCGGCACCGCTTCGGGAGTGGGATCCGGATCTCTCTCTGGACTAGTGGTCGGGGAGAGATCAGCTGGAGTGGCGGCGTCAGTAGTCTCAAAATACGTCATGACAGAGTTCGGTTCCGGGGTCGAGCCTCCAGAACCGGCCGAGCTTTCGATCAGGCCGGGCGTCCATCCCTATAGGACGAGTTCGCCGCGGGAATCGGCAGTGTACTCGAGGCCACCGAAAGTTACGATCCGCCCTGGGGCGTAGTTCTCGACGGAAGTTAGGTGTCCCGTTGAATCGGCGCAGAATACCATGCTGCCAAAGACGAAAAGTTGTCCGGGGACGTAGACGTCCCCACAGCTGTTGGCATGATTGATCCGTAGGTGAGCCATCGACCCTTCTGGTGATCGCGCAGCAGAACTCTCAATGAAAGCACCAATGTCGGTGTAAAAACCGGCAGACCTCGGGGTAGGGGGTCCCGAGCTGTGGATCTCAGATCGATGGTAACAGAGACAATGGAGACGGTGTTTACCCAGGTTCGGGCCCTCTTGATGGAGGTAAAACCCTACGTCCTGCTTCTGTTATATTGATAAAGATGTATCGAGTACAGAGTTGATCTACCTCGAGATCGTAATATGTGTCTAAGTTCTATGGCTAGGTAAGTGATGTTGCGTTGATGTCCCCCCTACGGGCTAAACCCTATGGCTTATATACACGCCAGAGAGGGCACCAAGGGTTACAATGTCAGTATCTAGGAATAAGGCGGCTGGACAAATCTTGAAGTGTACTACAAGTCTTCGGTAGAGACAGCGTCGACCACGCCTCCCATGTACAGTCTCCGGAGTCCATCTTGGTCACGTACGGGGGTACATCGGCCCAACCGAGGAGACGGGTCGGCCCGGTTAGCACCCCCTAATCCAGGACACCGTCAATGATCATTGGTTAGTAGAAATATCGTTATTAAAGTTTGTTATGACATATTCACCTAAATATTAGTTGTGGCATGGCGAGGAAGTTGGAGCATTTATAGGTCTGAAATGAAATCCTTGAGCGCTGTTATAATCGGGGTCGCGCGATGGTTAACTCCTACCAACCCTCCTCCTAGGGGCATGCGGTGAGTGCTTTGCTTCGAGGGCTAAGTAGACTTTTGCAATAAGTATGTGAGTTCTTTATGATTAATGTGAGTCCATGGATTATACGCACTCCCATATTTCCGTAATTTGCTAGCCTCTTCGGTACCGTGCCTTGCCCTTTCTCACCTCAAGAGTTGGCGCAAACTTTGCCGGTGCATCCAAACCCCGTGATATGATACGCTCTTTCACACATAAACCCCTTTTACCTTCCTCAAAACAGCCACCATACCTACCTATTATGGCATTTCCATAGCCATTCCAAGATATATTGCCATGCAACTTCCACCGTTCCGTTTATATGACACACATCATCATTGTCATATTGCTTTGCATGATCATATAGCTGACATAATATTTGTGGCAAAGCCACCGTTCATCATTTTTCATACATGTTACGCTAAATCATTGCACATCCTGGTACACTGCCAGAGGCATTCATATAGAGTCATATTTGTTCTAGTATCGAGTTGTAATTTCGAGTTGTAAGTAAATAAAAGTGTGATGATCATCATTATTAGAGCATTGTCCCAGTGAGGAAAGGATGATGGAGGCTATGATTCCCCCACAAGTCGGGATGAGGCTCCGGACGAAAAAAAAGGGAGACAAAAAGAAAAAAAAGAAAAAGAAAAAAATGAAAAAAATGAATGAGAGAAAAAGAGAGAAGGGGCAATGTTACTATCCTTTTCCACACTTGTGCTTCAAAGTAGCACCATGTTTTTCATATAGAGAGTCTCCTATGTTGTCACTTTCATATACTAGTGGGAATTTTTCATTATAGAACTTGGCTTGTTTATTCCGATGATGGGCTTCCTCAAATGCCCAAGGTCTTCATGAGCAAGCAAGTTGGATGCACACCCACTTAGTTTTCAGTTTGAGCTTTCATACACTTATAGCTCTTAGTGCATCTGTTGCATGGCAATCCCTACTCCTCGCATTGATATCGATTGATGGGCATCTCCATAGCCCGTTGATCCGTCGAGTTGATGCGAGACTTTCTTCTTCTCCTTTCCATTATTTGATACCTACCACCGCATTCTATTCCACCTAGTGCTATATCCATGGCTTGCGCTCATGTATTGCGTGAGAGTTGAAAATGCTGAAGCGCGTTAGAAGTACGATCCAATTGCCTGGTTTAACACCGTGGTGCTCACTATTTATATATTTGCGGTGAAGATAGAGTCATACCGTGATTAATATGAGAAAGTGAGTAGGGATAACACTCGTTAAGGATCATGTATTTTGAAAGTTAATGATTATGCTTCTTATGTTCATGGATATTATTATGTTGATATTGTTAATTCATCGCTTCACAACTTATATGCCATAAAGAGATTACATAATAAACATGTATGGTAGCATTCCACATCAATTTTTTTGGTTTTTATCATTTACCTACTCAAGGACGAGCAGGAATTAAGCTTGGGGATGCTTGATACGTCTCCAACATATCTATAATTTTTTTATTGTTCCATGCTATTATAGTATCAATCTTGGATGTTTTATATGCAATTATATAGGGACTAACCTATTAACCTAGTGCCCAGTGCCGGTTGCTGTTTTCTGCCTATTTTTGGTTTTTCAGGAAATCAATACCAAACAAAGTCCAAATGCCACGAAACTTGTTGACGATTTTTTTCTGGACAAAAGAGACCCCGGAAGCTTCGGGAGGAAGCCAGAAGCCTCACGAGGAGGTGACAAGGCAACAGGGCGCGGCCCCAGGGGGCGCGCCCTGATGCCTTGTGGGCCCCTCGTGGCTCGTTTTGACCTAATTCCACTTCTATAATTCTCAAATATTGGGAAACCAACAGAGAGCCAGACGAGAAAACCCTACCGCCGCCGCAAGCTTCTGTTCTTTCACGATCCCATCTAGAGGCCTTTTCCGGCACTCTGCCGGAGGGGGAATCGATCATGGAGGGCTTCTACATCAACCTTGTTGCCCCTCCGATGATGTGTGAGTAGTTGACCACAGACCTACGGGTCCATAGTTAGTAGCTAGATGGCTTCTTCTCTCTCTTTGATCTTCAATACCATGTTCTCCTCGATGTTCTTGGAGTTCTATCCGATGTAATCTTCTTTTGCGGTGTGTTTGTTGGGATCCGATGAATTGTGGGTTTATGATCAGATTATTCATGAGAAATATTTGAGTCTTCTCTGAAATCTTTTATGCATGATTGTTATAGCTTTGTATTTCTCTCCGATCTATCCGTTTGGTTTGGCCAACTAGATTGATTTATCTTGTAATGGGAGAGGTGCTTTGTGATGGGTTCAATCTTGCGGTGTTCTATATCCCAGTGACAGAAAGGGACAAGACACGTATTTGTATTGTTGCCATTAAGGATAAAAAGATGGGGTTTAATCATATTGCTTGAGTTTACTTTGTCTACATCATGTCATCTTGCTTAAGGCGTTACTTTGTTTTATACTTAATACCCTAGATGCATGCTGGATAGCGGTCGATGGGAGGAGTAATAGTAGTAGATGCAGGCAGGAGTCGGTCTACTTGTCTCGGACGTGATGCCTATATACATGATCATTGCCTTGAATATCGTCATAACTATGCGCTTTTCTATCAATTGCCAACAGTAATTTGTCTACCCACTATATGTTATGCGCTCGGTAGATAAGCCTCTAGAGACAACTATGGCCCCCGGGTCATTTATCATTATTATATAAACAAAAATCCTAAAAATACTTTGCTGCAATTTATTTACTTTATTTTATTTTGCAATTTACTTTATCAATTTATCTATCACTACGAGATTTAATCCTTGCAATTAACTGCCGAGGGGATTGAGAATCCCCTTGTTCGCGTTGGGTGCAAGTATTGGCTTTTGTGTGTGCAGGTGCTGCTAAAGAGGTTTTGCTTGATTCTCCTGCTGGATTGATAACCTTGGTTCTTAACTGAGGGAAATACTTATCTCTACTGTACTGCATCATCCTCTCCTCTTCGAGGAAATCCCAACTGTCGGTGTACTAAGACATGGGTGCCCTCGTACCCAGACTTGTGCACAAGCAGTTGTGGCCTCTCTTCTGGCAAGGGTCTGGTATAGGATAATTATAGCTTAAGACTCAACACCAAGACAGTGAAGAAGACCTCAAGGCAGGTCATCGAGAAGTACTATTCTCGTACTGAAGATCGACACTGTCCTTGCCGGCAAGCTCCATCCCGGCAAGGTGAAGACCGAGGCTATGATTGCCGGCAAGCTCCCTTGCTGGCAAGCAAGGCCCGGCAAGCCCCGTGCCGGTAGGCTTGTTCTGTCTCGGTATCGCTCCACCTCACCATCGACCAGATAGGCTCGAAGGCTAGGTGTCGAGCGGGCAGACAGTCAATATAGCCAGCCAAGGCACGTGTCAGCACGCCACGCCAAGATTAACTTTAATGACACCCGTCCTTGGGACGTGTCGGGATTATAGAAGGGCGCCAGGACCAGTGGAACATACCTTTTACCCAAGGCCTCACCTCCCCAACATAGCACCTAACGGTGCATTAAATGTGTTTGTCTTACCCCGTCAGAAGATAGACGTGATGACGTTGCAAGTCACTGTTCATACTCTGTAATGACCGGTTTAGCCATTGTGGTAACCCCTTGGCCTATAAAAGGAGGCCCACGGCTACAGGTAGAACGGTCGACGCCCATCTCAATTACATGCGGTAGCTGCATTTTCCCAAGCACCTTGCCGGAAAACTGCGCTCCCTGTAACCAGAGTTCATATACGATCAACCACAGAGCAGGAGTAGGGTTTTGTGCTCATAGGCCTGAACCTGGATAAATCCCCCTGCGTGTTCTTGCACTTACTAAAAACCTGCTCTTTGTCCCATGCATGTCCCCTGAGCCGAATCGCAAAGGGACCCGTTTGGTCCCATAGATAGTCGTTTCCCATGACATCTTTGGCGCGCCAGGTAGGGGGATTGTGTGTCACAAATAAGTTCTTTGGTAGTGTGAGTACCAACTTCATCATCTTCATCGATGGTGCCGAAGAAGAAGAGTGGAGCCACGAAGGCTCCTACCGCGTCCAAGCCACCCTCCCAGGCGGCCGTAGGCAGTGCAGCCGGCGCGGGCGCTATGGTTGGGATGGGCGGCGCAGGAGGCGCAAGTGGTGCGGGTGCCCAGCACCCCCGCCACGGTGCTGAGCCTAGCCACAGGATCGGCGACGTCGCAGCCGGTTAACTTCCAAGACCTTCTGGTGAGCACAGTCATCATAGTAATATAGTTCATACTGCTGTGACCCAGATCCCAGCCGCCGCAACATCCCAGAACGTAGCGGCGACATCCAACAACAGCGCGGGGAGGCGTACGCCGCGACCATCGCAAGATGGGTACGACACGCTCCCCCACGTTGTTGGCGGTTCCAGACGACCGCAAGGCGGGATCCCCGTGCAGCAACTTTCGATTGCTCACGGAGCGCCACCGCCACCACCACATCCACCTGTTGGCGAGCATGAGCCGCGGCGGCACGGACGTAATGAAGCTCCTTCTGGCTCTGCCAGGAGTCGAGCGACGCCTCGTTCTGTGCTCCCAGCCATGCCAACCATGGCAGCGGAGGCCATGGCGCGGGTTCAAATACTTTTGAACTTCCCGCCAAGCCCAGACAAGATGGACGAATGGAGATCTACCATTCAGAGTCTCATCGGTTTTGCCGATCCCGGCAAAACACAAGACGTGGGGCCCTCACGGTGACCACCCACCATGTTGGCGGGACCATTCGGCTACCTTGCCGGAGACACCGCGCAAATGGTGCAGTCGCCTCGGCACCCCCCACCGTCACAGCGGCCAGCCCGCCGATCAGACGACCATGACGTGCTGTCTATGGCTTCGTCAGATCCGCGGTGCCGCCAAGATCAGCGCCAAGTGCTCCACGAGCGGTGCGACGAAGACGCCCGCTTGAAGATCGAGCGGCGCCGGGAAGCACGTCGTCAATCTGACGACCGTGCCAGGCCGGCAGTGAACGTGCTTGCTCTGGTAGCCGCTGGGTACTTGCCCTACGATGTGGGGTGCCCAGCGTTTACTCGTGAGCTGCGGCAAGTTCGCTGGCCGTCCACCCGAGCCTTCAAGCCGGAGCTGCCTGACAAGTACGATGGCACGCTCAACCCAGCCGAGTTCCTTGGCATCTACACCATCGGAGTGGAGGCTGCCGGGGGACGGGACGATAAAGTGCTCGCCAACTACTTCCCGTTGGCGCTTCGGCCCAACGTCAGGTCATGGTTGATGAACCTGCCTGAGGGCTCCATCTCTTCTTGGGCGGATCTGTGCCATCATTTCGTTGGCACCTACCAGGGTGGCCACAAGCTCCCAGGTCAGCCCAGCGATTTGCAAGTCATCCCCCAAAGAGACGAAGAGAACCTCCGTAAGTACATACAACGGTTCAGCCGTGTGCACCACAACATCCCCAACATCCATCCCGCAGCTGTCGTTGCCGCGTTCCACACGAATGTGCGCAACCGCAGGATGCAGTCTAAGATGAATGTTGAGCAGGTCAAGACCATCAATGATCTATACGCCTTGGTGGATAGGTGTGCACGTGCTGTGGAAGGGAGGCGACTCCCCGGGGAAGATGCCGGTGCAGACGTCGATTCAGAGGACGACGACGCATCAACCCCGCAGAAGAAGAACAGGAAGCGTAACAGAAAGCGCAAGAACAAGACTGTACTGGCCGTCGAGAGCTCCGGCGACACCAATGCCACCAAGAAGCCGAAGGCAGACATCCCCGGCAAGGAGGTTGCCGGGTGCAATGCTTGCCGGGAAGCTGCGGCAGGTGAGAGGGCCGGCAAGACCGGCGGGCCATACTGCAAGATCCACCGCACCAAGGGCCACGACCTCCAGCAGTGCCGACAAGTAAAGCAGCTTGCCGAAAAGCAGAAGCAAGAGTACGAGAAGCGTGATAAGGAGAAGGCCCAAGATGGTGCTGGTGGGTCCGGCAAGCAAGACCATGGTGGCCATGGAGGGCGCCGTGGCAAGGCCAAGCAGCCAAAAGAGAAGGCTGCTCGGGGCCAGCAAGAAGAGGATGATAGCGATGAGGATGGAAGCGGGTCTGGCAAGGAGTTCCAAAATGCAGTGGATGCCATGTGTGTTAACGGAGGCGCATCTTTGCACTCCTCACACCGGCAACTAAAGCAGTGGATCCGCGAAGCCAATACAGCGGAACCGGTGATGGAGGCACAGAAGCCACTCAAGTGGTCGCACTTGCCCATCGTCTTTGACGTCGAGGACCGCCCTGATCGCACCACTGTGGTCGGGTGTTTGCCATTGTTGGTCTCACCAACAATTCGCAGCCTCAAGGTGACAAAGATGCTGGTTGACGGTGGGGCAGGCTTGAACTTGATCTTCCCAGATGTGATCAAGAGGCTGCAAATCCCCGACAAAGATCTCGAGGAGACATGCAGTTTCCAAGGGGTCAGTCCGGGGAGGAACAAGCCGAAGGGCCAGATCACATTACCGGTCACGTTCGGCAGCGAGCTCAACCATCGGACGGAGAAGGTTACTTTCGACGTCGCCAAGATGCCGCTGCTGTACAATGGGTTTCTGGGCCGCCCAGCCCTGGCAAAGTTTATGGCCGCATCACACTATGCGTACAACGTCGTCAAGATGCCAGGGCCGATGGGGATCCTCACCATCAAGTCAAAATACAAGGACGCAATCATCTATGTTGACAAGATCTATCGGGAGGCAGCGGCAGCATCTACCATCGAGATACTTGCTCCTGCCGTCAAAGCTCCCGGGGGAGGAAAGAAGAAGAAGACTGGCAAGACCTCTGATACGGACTCTGAGAAGCGCACTTCAGAGTGTAGCATGCCTGTCGAGGACGCACCAGAGAGTTCTACCAGCAAGAGCAAGAGAGCCAAGGCCTCTGCGCTAGCGACCAAGCAAGTCTCTGCGAAAGAGGATGGGATGAACGGCACTTTCTCTATAAGTGCCACTCTCAGTGACGAGCAGGAAAGCGAGCTCGTTGCCTTCCTATGGGCGAATGTCGATGTATTTGCTTGGCAAGCATCTGACATCCCCGGTGTTCCTAGGGAGGTTATTGAGCACCACCTTGCTATTTGCCCTCATGCAAGGCCCGTCAAGCAGAAGATCAGGAAGCAAGCCTTGGAGCGGCAAGAGTTCATTCCCGAGGAGATTAAGAAGTTAGAAGCAGCAGGCCTGGTTAGAGGAGTGCTACACCCTATGTGGTTAGCCAATCCGGTGGTGGTGTGCAAGGCGAACGGGAAGTGGAGGCTTTGTATCGACTTCACCGATATAAATAAAGCATGTCCCAAGGACCCTTTCCCTTTGCTGCGCATTGACCAGATTGTAGACTCCACTGCCGGCTGTGACCTACTCTCTTTCCTTGACACCTATTCTGGTTATCATCAGATTTTTATGGCCAAGGAAGATGAGGAGAAAACCGCATTCATCACTCCATGTGGCACATACAGCTTTTTGCGTATGCCTTTCGGACTAAAGAGTGCCGGAGCGACCTTTGCCAGAGCGGTCTAGATTGGGTTTGAGCCACAGCTACACAAAAATGTGGAAGCTTATATGGATGATATTGTGGTCAAAACCAGAGACAAGTCAACATTGATCCAGGATCTCGAGGAAACTTTTGCCAACTTGTTCAAGCTTAACTTGAAGCTCAACCCCGAGACGTGTGTGTTCGGTGTTCCATCCGGGAAGCTTCTTGGTTTCTTCGTGTCTCAGAGGGGGATTGAAGCCAACCCCGACAAGATCAGAGCAATTGAGCAGATGGACGCACCGAGACGCGTCAAGGATGTCAGGCGCCTTGCCGGCTGCGTTGCCGCCCTCAGTAGGTTCATCTCCAAATGAGCAGAGCACGCCTTGCCATTTTTCAAGATATTGAAAAAGGCAGGTCCAGTAAACTTGACTCCGGAAGCGGAGGCCGCACTCCAAGGTTTGAAGGAGTACCTATCCTCTCCACCAGTCCTAGTTGCGCCTAGGCCGCAAGAGACGTTGCTGCTATATTTAGCGTCAACGAATCAAGTGGTTAGTGCTGCACTTGTGGCTGAAAGAGAGGCCGATGAGGAAGAAGTAGCAACTGCAGAGCCGTGACTTGACGAGCCGGAATCTTCTCCGGCAAGGTCAGGTGCTGACACAAGACAGAGATTATGCAAGCCAGCTAGCTAGATCAGCAAGTTGTGAAGAAGAAGATGGTGCAGCGCCCAGTCTACTTTGTCAGCTCCCTCCTGCAAGGGGCTAGGTCAAGGTACTATGGTGTGCAAAAGTTGCCTTTTGGCCTTCTCATGGGCTCAAGGAAGCTGCGCCATTATTTTCAAGCACACCCAGTCACCGTTGTCACTCGCTTTCCGTTGCAACGCATCTTGAGAAATCCAAAGGCAACCGGAAGGATTGTGGAGTGGGCACTGGAGTTATCAAGTTTTGATCTAAAATTTGAGAGCACCTCGATGATCCAGAGTAGAGCCTTGGCAGAATTCATTGCAGAATGGACTCCAACGCCAGATGAAGAAAAACCAGAGACGTCTCTCCCCGGCAAGGAAACATTTGATGATTGGGTCATGTACTTTGACGGTGCTTTCACGCTGAAAGGCGCCGGTGCCTATGTGCTGCTTATCGCACCCACTGGAGAACACCTCAAGTACGTGGTCCAGATGCACTTCCCCAGGGAGCAGGCCACCAACAACACTGCTGAGTACGAGGGTTTGCTTGCCGGTCTGCGCATTGCAATCGACCTCGGTATCCGGAAACTGATTATCAGAGGTGACTCACAGCTTGTGGTGAGGCAGGTCAACAAGGATTACCAAAGCCCTTTGATGGAGGCATACGTCGATGAAGTGAGGAAGTTGGAAGAGCACTTTGACGGTCTGTAAGCAGAGCATGTTCCTCGTGCCCGGAATGAGATTGTCGATGACCTGTCAAAGCTTGCCACCCAAAAGATGCCTGTGGAGCCAGGAACTTTTGTGCTCCAACTAACTCAGCCATCCGTTACACCATCGAAGCTGGCAAAGAAAAGAAAACAAGATGTTGATGGTTACTTTCCGGTAGAGCTACCCGTAGCCGCCAAGAAAGTAGATACCACCGACAAGCCGCCCTTTGCCGGTGAGCCGCAGCATCCGGCAAGCCAGATCCTTGCCATCGAAGCAAGTGCTCCCGCAGAGGAAGAAATGCCTTTAGTCCTTGTCGTCGAGCCACAAGCTCCGACATGGGCGCAGCCGATTGTCCAATTCCTCCAGACAGGAGACCTTCCCGATGAGCAAGAAGATGCAGAAAGAGTGGCCCGTCAATCAAGGATGTATAAGTTTATTGCCAACACCTTGTACAGGAAGAGACCTAACGAGGTAAAATTGAAATGCATCTCCCGGGAAGATTGTAGGATCGAAAGTATGTCTAGAGGGGGGGTGATTAGACTACTTGACCAAATAAAACCTAACCTTTTCCCAATTTTAGTTGTGGGTAGATTTTAGCAATGGTACATGTCAAGCATCACCCTACACATGCAATTCTAAGAGTATAGCAGCGGAAAGTAAACAATTGCATATGTAAGTAAAGGAGGGGATCGGAGATTTCAAACGCAATGAAGACACGGTGGTTTTTGGCGTGGTTTCGATAGGTGGTGCTATCGTACGTCCACGTTGATGGAGACTTCAACCCATGAAGGGTAACGGTTGCGCGAGTCCACAGAGGGCTCCACCCACGAAGGGTCCACGAAGAAGCAACCTTGTCTATTCCACCATGGCTTACGTCCACGAAGGACTAGCCTCACTCGGGGTAGATCTTCACGAAGTAGGCGATCTCCTTGCCCTTACAAATTCCTTGGTTCAACTCCACATCATGTTGGAGGCTCCCAAGTGACACCTAACCAATCTAGGAGACACCACTCTACAAAAGGTAATAGACGGTGTGTTGTTGATGAACTCCTTGCTCTTGTGCTTCAAATGATAGTCTTCCCAGCACTCAAACAACTCCTCACAGATTTGGATATGGTGGAAGAAGGATTTGAGTGGAAAGCAACTTGGGAAAGGCTAGAGATCAAGGTTCAAATGGTAGGAATGGAATAGCTTGATCTCAACACATGAGTAGGTGGTTGTCTCTCAGAAAATGTATGGTGGAAGTGTAGGCACGTTCTGATGGCTCTCCTTCCTGAGAAGGATGTGGTGGAGGGGTATATATAGCCTCCACACAAAATCCAACCGTTACACACTTTTGACCCAACTCGGTGGCACCGAAACGATAATCTCGGTAGCACCGAACTTTGTAAAAGATATGAACTTTAGGAATCTCAGTGGGACCGATACGAACAACTCGGATGGACCGAAGTGCAATGGCTAGGGCAAACCTCATCTCGGTGGCACCGATTGCATCAACTCGGTAGGACCGAAGTGAAGCAATAAGGCAACAGAGAGTTGGCAAGCCATCTCGGTGAGACCAATTTGCAAAACTCGATGAGACCGAAGTAAGTGCAAACGATTACAGAGAGTTGGCAAGGCCATCTCAGTGGGACCGAGATCCATTTCGGTGGATCCTTTTTGATAGGGTTTTGGCAGTGGCTAAGTCTTGGATGAACTCGGTGGGGCCGGATAGGAAATATTGGTGGGGCCGAGTTGGAATGTAGGTTTAGGACATACTTGGTTATAGAGAGTGGTTGAGGGTTTAGGAGTACTGTCACTAAGCACTTGAGCAAAAAGACCATTAAGCAACACCTCATCCCCTTTTAATAGTATTGGCTTTCCTATGGACTCAATGTGATCTTGGATCACTAAACCAAAAATGTAGAGTCTTGATCTTTTGCCAATCCTTGTCCTTAGCATTTTGAGGGGTCCACATCTCTAGTCCATGCCATGCCAATCATTGAACATCCTGAAATCTTAATCTTGAATGGACATTAGTTCAATGAGATATATGTTGTTATGAATTACCAAAACCACCAAGGGAGCAAATGTGCTTTCAATCTCCCCCTTTTTGGTAATTGATGACAACATATAGATCAAAGCTTCGACAAATGATTAAGTGAATGAAATACATCGTCGCTTTGAGAAGTATGTGATAAGCAAGCGCTCCCCCTAAATTTGTGCATTATTAAAGATTTGCGTTTGAATGCAAATGCACAATCGATTAGGCTCATGGGTCACTCTTCCATGTCACATACATCTTGGTGGAGCACGCAAAAAGATATGATTGGAATAATAGGCACGCATCACCAACACAAATGAATGATCATACAAGATAGAGGTAAAGATAAACATAGATCATCACAGTAAGCATAGTATGATCAATCAACATAGTATCTCACAAGCATTGTAGCAAGCACACACATAAAACAAAGTACGGACAAGCAAACAAAAGAACTCGAGCAAATCAAAGCAGAACACTCTCTCTCGAAGCCTATGATCTATACAAATTCTCCCCCTTTGGCAACAAGTACCAAAAAGATCGAAGAGGTATAGGACTAATCGGCACTCTAGGCACGGTCCTCCGAAGCTCCTGAAGGCGATCTCCTACTGGCAGCTCTGGTGTGCGTAGATGGCGTTGAGAGAAGAGCATCCGCGAAGGCTTCTGCAGATGTTTGCTGGGCTGGTGGAGTAGAGACCTGAGGTGGCACTATGGCAGTAGCAGCTGGTGCAGAAACTGTGGTTCGTGGATCCACAACTGGTATTGCAGTAGACCTGGCTGCTCTGGGCACTGTCTGAAAACGCTCTGTGGTTGGTCTGTCATCTCCACTGTCATCTGATGGGGCTGTCCTGGCAGCATCAACATCATTCTGCAGCTGCTCCACTGTAGTCTGAATCTCTGTCACCTTGACATCTAGATCATGAAATTTTGTAAATAATCTGCTCAAAACTAGCTTGGGTCTGGGTGAGGTTGGCCAAACTTCGCTCAATCCTCAGAGTGGCTTCAAGCAGATATTTCATTTGGTCCTTGGGTGTCTTGAGATTGGCAATTGGAGCATTTGGAGCTGATGCCTCCTGAGCTGCTTTTGCTTCTTCGGCTTTGCGAATCTTCTCTTGGGCTTGTGCTGAAGTGGGATGCGAAGGATCCATCATGATCACATTGTCCTCAAACTCTGGATGGAGTGGCAAGTGCTCTCGATCAAGAAGATATGAGCTGGTTCCAACCTTGGAATTGATCAATATCTGAATATGTGGAGCATATCCGCACGATCTCTTCTGATCTGCTGCAGTCCTCTTGATAGTCTCTACTATCAGGCTCATCACCTTGAATTTCTGAGGTGTATCAAACAAATGCAGCAAATTGATGGAGTGGCGACGAATCATTTTGTCATCTCCTGACTTGGGTAGCAGAGTGTACCGCAAGATGGTGTTCGTTGTGGCTAATCCTGGGAGCAGATGCTTCACTGATCCAAGTTTATGAGTCTCAAGGTCCTTCTGAGGAATTGCAGTGTACATGTTGGCCATGGAGTTGTGATCCATCTTGAGCTTAGCATAAATGTCTATGTCATCATCCTCTTCCTTGGGAGCACCAAGAAGACTTGCCTACTCAGAGATGGTAGACTGGTATCTTATACCCTCAGTCATCCATATAATGTGGCCAGCTGGATAGAAGTGTGCTGTAGAGTAGAATTGCATGACCGTTTCGTTATTCCACTTGGTCAACTTCTGTCCAACAAACTCGTCAACTCCTGCAATCCTGAAGCTCTCATGGACATGGGGAAAAGAATCCTCATTCTCATCGATGTATTCCCAGTCCACCCACTTCATGTCACTGACTATGGGCTTCTTATCAAGCAAAACTGTCTCATAAAAGTCCTATTGTTCACGAGTGTGAAAGCGATAATCACATGCTGTCCTTCTCCTTATAGCATAAGGATCTGTCTGTCTCCACTGACGCAGTCCTTTATCCTTCCTCAGCATCATGTTCTCCGCAACTGGGTGTGCATTGTCATGGTCTGGTATCTTTGGCTTCAATTTTCTGAGCACTAGTGGCTCTTCATCAACATTTGACTCTGGCACTGGGCCTTGTTCTTCTTGGCAGCTGATACGTTTCTGGATGATCTCTTTGGTGCTGACACCTTAGGCTTGGACTTGGGGCCAGAAGTCTTGATGGCATCAGACATAAGTTTCTGAGACTTGGCTGGAGGTGCAGTGGGTTCTGGCTCTTCCTCCTCTTCCTCCTCCTCAATCATCATGGAGGGTCTGCCAATCACACGGGCAGTAGTTTTCCTTATTCTCTTCTTCTTGCCACCTGCAGCTGGTTCTGTGTCACTAGGCTCTCCAAGAGTGAATTGCATAGTCTGCTTTGGCACTTTCCTCACAGCAGTCCTCTCTTTGGCAGTGGATGGTTTGGTGCTGTACTCCTTAGCAAGCACTATTCTCTTTTTCTTAGTTGCAACTTCACTTGCAACAAAATCTTCTTCCTCACTGTCTGAGGTTTTCTTCTTCCTTGTTCTGGTTGCAGTTTTAGGAAGATCCGGAGAGCTCCTCTCTCCCTCATAGAAACTATCTGCTGGACTTGACCCTTCACTCATTTCTGCATGCTGTTCAGATCTGTTCTGACTGTCACTGCTGTCTGACATCTTGCTGAGCTGACCCTGTGAATAGATAGGTATGGGCAGAGTAGATGAGTCATCACAAAAAGCAGAGATTTTTCATAAAATTTGAGTTCAACTCTTAGTTTCAAGTTTTCATAGGATGCATTTCGGATGGACCGAGTTGATCATCTCGGTGATACCGAAGCACTCTACAGAAACCTTACACGCCATTCCGGTCAGACCGAGATGGGTTTCGGTGGCTCCGAGATGCTAGGGTTTCACTGAGACTTTACTTTCGGTCTCACCGATACGTACAACTCGGTGGCACCGAGACGTACTAGTGCTATGGCCAGAGGCCAAATCGGTAGGACCGAAAATTTCGAATCAGTCGGTCCAAGATGCATTCGGCGGAAACTTAAACCTAAAAATTTTACTCGCATCTAATCTACGGAGTTTGTAGTGTAACATGAGTTCTCAATCCGTGGCATGAATTTAGGCAGTCCAATCGTGCATTGAATCGGAGATGGGAGCACGAGAGGGATCGAATCTCACCCTAACTTGGTCGAGATCCTCTACGACGGCAACGGCGGGGCAGATTGCCGTTGACGGCGGTGGAATCCGGCGGCGAGGGCGCGCTGGAGACGACGGCGAAGTCCGAAGACGAAGGGCGACGGCAGCAACGGGGAGCGTGAATGAGTGGGGTTGAGAATTTTCAACCGTTCGGTCCGCGCGATATATATACCCGTAAGCTGTCGGTGGCGCCGAGTTGAACAACTCGGTGGCACCGATATGTGTAACTGCACGCAGTTTAGCACATCGGTGGCTCCGAAATGGTTCAATTCGGTAGCACCGAGATGGAAAACCTAGATCAATCTAAGTGATTTCGGTTGGACCGAGTTTGAGTGAATTGGTTCGGCCGAAATCATTTAGAAGGTTTTGGAGGATCAGCCCTTTCAGATCGGTGGCTCCGAGTGCTCCTCACCCGGAGGGTCCGAAAATGACTTGTTCAATTTTTGTGATGCAGCAAGAATAGAATTTGAGACAAGAAAGCATAGATAGCTAGAGAAGGTACTTAGGCATTCTTGTACATCCACTTGGCCAGAAAAACCAAGACAATCAAGACAACAAATGGATGTCCTCGAATGATGAAAACATGGAAACCAACATGCTCACAAAATAAGATAGCAAATGAAATATGTGTCAAACATGCACAACCAATTCTAGCATCTATCAAGCAATGGCGATGACTAGGTCATCTATATATGAGTATATTGACTTAGGAGCCAAATGAGAACATTTGATCATAGGTCATACTCATCGTTTAAGCACAAGTGGGGTTACCACTTTTACATAAAGCATTGATGTGTTCACACCATTAGAGTTGCATTAGCTCAATTGTTTAGAGCAAAGCTCCCCCTAGATGTGATATTTCCCCTAAGAGGGATGAACTAACCTTGGGTTTTGTCGATGATGACTTCATGTAGATGTTGAAGATGTGGATGCTCAATGTTGATGTAGACCATCAAGAGTTGGGAGCATTCCTTTGGAGTTTTGTGCTTTCAATACCTACATGGGTTAGTCCCACACAAGGAACATACAAGGATATCCATAGACATAGAGTGAAATTCACATATGATGATGTCCATGAATGCATTGAATACCTTGTCCCTTGCCTTACCAACAAGAGGGTTTGTGACTCCATGAATTAGTGCAAAATGTGGAGGTTGGTTGCACAAGTCCTTGCCATAAAGAATATGAGTGAAGTTTGTTGGCGGAGTCACCCTCAAGAACTCTCTAGTTCTTCTTCTTTTGGACCCACATCAACTTGATGGGAATCCTTGGAGTTGTAGTAGCACTTGATGAGGTAGAACTTGATGAAGTCTTTGGAACCCACTTGACCATGGCTTGTGGAGCTTCTTCAAATGAGTCAATCTCTTCTTGAAGCTTGTCCTTGCCTTTTAGCTTGTGGTCTTGTGGTGGAAGATCTTCTTGAGCTTGTGTTCCCTTGAAGGAAGTAGGATCATACTTCTCTTGTTGAGGAACAAACTTCGTCTTGGGGTATTGATCTTCTTCCCACTCAACTCCATTGGCATTGAACTTTTGTTCAAAACCAACACCTTGGTTCTTCCGGTGCCTTCCTTGCTTGCGTACAATTTCCTCAAATTGCTTACTCCCGGCAAGACTCTTGTAGACACCTTTTTCTATAATTCCTTTCAATAGCATATTTTCTTGCTCAAGTGTAACTTGGCTAGGAGAATCGTTAGTGGAATCAATAGAACTACTAGAACCAACAATATTGGATTTAGCATTGTTATTGTTACTACTAGAGGTAGAACCATTTTTACCCTTGTTGCTAGTTTGCTTAGGTTTAACTTGTGGCATAAAGGTAGACAAGAGTAAACGTTTGGCAAGATATGAAGAACTCTTCTTTCGAAGATCGTCATTGATAGCTTTAAGAAACTCATGCTCTTGCTCTAAATTTAGCTTCTCGAAGCGTAGCTTCTCATGAGTTCTTAGGAGTTCTCTATGATCCTCTTGAGTTGTTTCATGAGCTAACTTAAGAGCATTTAGTTCTTTAGTTAGACGCTTAATCTCCTTCATAGCATTGTCACTCGTTTCCTCTTGACTATCATGATTACTATCATTTTCATTATAGCTCACATTACTATCCTTGTCAACAAGTAAATCATCATCACCAAGCAAATCATCTTCATCACTATTGAAATCAAGATACTCGGGGTGTGATACCTTGGGGCCTTTTGCCATGAAGCATCTTCCAATTCCTTCATTTGGTGAGTCAAATAGATCATAGGAGTTGGATGACACAAGTGCAAGTTCGGCAACACCTTCATCTTGACTATAGTCGGAGCTGGAATGATAACTTCTCTCGGAGTGGTTGTCGGAGTCGGAGCCGGAAACCCATTCACCAACATGAGCTTGATGTCTTCTTCTTGTGTAGCTCCTTGATGACTTATCCTTCCTCTCCGAATCCTTGCTTCTTCGAGAGTGTCTTCGTTCATAACTATCATCTCTACTCCTTCTCTCCTTATGAGGTGATTCATCTCTTCTATGTCTTCCTCTTGGTGATTCGTCTCTTTTCTTGTAGGGAGCCGTACACTCATTGGAGTAGTGTCCGGGCTTTCCACAATTGTAACAATTACGGTCATGACTTGATGATCTTCTCTCATAATGTCTTGAGCTAGAGCTTCTCTCTTTCCCTTTGTTCTTGTAGAACTTGTTGAACCTTTTCACCATTATAATAATCTCTTCATTGGATACTAGCTTGTCACTTGAAGTTGTTGGAGCATCGGTTGAGACTTTGTAAGCACCACTTGATTTGTTGTGCAGCTCCTCTTTGTCCTTGAGTGACATTTCATGAGCAACAATCCTTCCAATGACTTCCGTGGGCTTGAGATCTTTGGAATTTGGCATCATTTGGATCAATGTGCAGACGGTATCATATTTTCCATCCAAAGCTCTAAGTGTCTTCTTGATGATGAATTTGTCGGTCATCTCTTCACTTCCTAAGCCGGCAATCTCATTTGTGATGAGAGCAAGCCTAGAGTACATCTCAGCGACTCCTTCACCATCCTTCATCTTGAACTTGTCAAGTTGACTTTGAAGCACATCCAACTTAGATTCCTTGACGGACTTGGTACCCTCATGCATATCAACCAAAGTATCCCAAATTTCCATTGCATTCTCGAGGCGGCTAATTTTGTTGAATTCTTCGGGACATAGACCGTTGAATAGAATGTCACAAGCTTGAGCATTGTATTGCAACATCTTCAATTCTTCCGGGGTTGTTTCACGATCCGGTTCCTTGCCATCCTCAAAGAAGTCACCTTGAAAGCCAACACGAACAACAGCCCAAATGGCGGGGTTATGACCAAGAATAAGCATTTTCATCTTATGTTTCCAACTAGCAAAGTTTGTACCATCAAAATATGGACCTCTACGGTGATAGTTACCCTCACTAGACGCCATACTCTCCTAGGTTGTGAAACCAAGGCTATGATCACCAAAGCAATGGAAATCAAGGCTTTACGGAGACCAAAGCTCTGATACCACTTGTAGGATCGAAAGTATGTCTAGAGGGGGGGGGGGGGTGATTAGACTACTTGACCAAATAAAACCTAACCTTTTCCCAATTTTAGTTGTGGGCAGATTTTAGCAATGGTACATGTCAAGCATCACCCTACACATGCAATTCTAAGAGTATAGCAGCGGAAAGTAAACAATTGCATATGTAAGTAAAGGAGGGGATCGGAGATTTCAAACGCAATGAAGACACGGTGGTTTTTAACGTGGTTCTGATAGGTGGTGCTATCGTACGTCCACGTTGATGGAGACTTCAACCCACGAAGGGTAACGGCTGCGTGAGTCCACGGAGGGCTCCACGCACGAAGGGTCCACGAAGAAGCAACCTTGTCTATTCCACCATGGCTTACGTCCATGAAGGACTAGCCTCACTCGGGGTAGATCTTCACGAAGTAGGCGATCTCCTTGCCCTTACAAACTCCTTGGTTCAACTCCACATCATGTTGGAGGCTCCCAAGTGACACCTAACCAATCTAGGAGACACCACTCTCCAAAAGGTAATAGACGGTGTGTTGTTGATGAACTCCTTGCTCTTGTGCTTCAAATGATAGTCTTCCCAGCACTCAAACAACTCCTCACAGATTTGGATATGGTGGAAGAAGGATTTGAGTGGAAAGCAACTTGGGAAAGGCTAGAGATCAAGGTTCAAATGGTAGGAGTGGAATAGCTTGATCTCAACACATGAGTAGGTGGTTCTCTCTCAGAAAATGTATGGTGGAAGTGTAGGCACGTTCTGATGGCTCTCCTTCCTGAGAAGGATGTGGTGGAGGGGTATATATAGCCTCCACACAAAATCCAACCGTTACACACTTTTGACCCAACTCGGTGGCACCGAAATGATAATCTCGGTAGCACCGAACTGTGTAAAAGATATGAACTTTAGGAATCTTGGTGGGACCGATACGAACAACTCGGATGGACCGAAGTGCAATGACTAGGGCAAACCTCATCTCGGTGGCACCGATTGCATCAACTCGGTAGGACTGAAGTGAAGCAATAAGGCAACAGAGAGTTGGCAAGCCATCTCGGTGAGACCGATTTGCAAAACTCGGTGAGACCGAAGTAAGTGCAAATGATTACAGAGTGTTGGCAAGGCCATCTCGGTGGGACCGAGATCCATTTCGGTGGGACCGATTTGTTAGGTTTTTGGCAGTGGCTAAGTCTTGGATGAACTCGGTGGGGCCGGATAGGAAATATCGGTGGGGCCGAGTTGGAATGTAGGTTTAGGACATATTTGGTTAGAGAGAGTGGTTGAGGGTTTAGGAGTACTGTCACTAAGCACTTGAGCAAAAAGACCATTAAGCAACACCTCATCCCCTTTTAATAGTATTGGCTTTCCTATGGACTCAATGTGATCTTGGATCACTAAACCAAAAATGTAGAGCCTTGATCTTTTGCCAATCCTTGTCCTTAGCATTTTGAGGGGTCCACATCTCTAGTCCATGCCATGCCAATCATTGAACATCCTTAAATCTTAATCTTGAATGGACATTAGTTCAATGTGATATATGTTATGAATTACCAAAACCACCAAGGGAGCAAATGTGCTTTCAAAGATGGACAAAGGCTGTTGGAAGAGATACATGAAGGGATGTGCAGATCTCATATTGGATCACGCGCACTTGTCGGCAAGGCGTTCCCTCAAGGATTCAACTGGCCGACAGCCCTTCAAGACGCCTTGGCGGTGGTTATCAGGTGCGAAGCATGCCAGTTCCACTCCAAGGACATCCACCAACCAGATCAAGCCCTCCAAACCATCCCTCTTTCCTGGCCCTTCTCGGTCTGGGGGCTTGACATCGTCGGCCCCTTCCCTCGTGCTACCGGGGGCTTTGAATTCTTGTACGTTGCAATCGACAAGTTTACAAAGTGGCCTGAAGTAGAGCCAGTGAGAAAGGTGACAGCACAGTCAGCTATCAAGTTCCTCAAAGGATTGGTTGCCTGTTTTGGTGTACCCAACAGGATCATTACCGACAATGGCACCCAATTCACGAGTCGCGCCTTCACAGCATATTGCCAGGAACATGGAAATACGATCTGCTATGCCTCTGTTGCTCACCCAAGAAGCAATGGGAAAGTAGAGAGGGCAAATGCAGAAGTGCTGCATGGTCTAAAGACCAGGACTTTCGACAAGCTGCACCAGTGTGGAAGGCGCTGGGTGGAAGAATTGCCGGCGGTTCTTTGGTCAATCAGAACGACACCAAATCGAGCCACTGGCCAGACACCCTTCTCCCTTGTGTATGGTGCAGAAGTGGTACTCCCCACAGAACTCAAATACGGGTCACCTCGAGTCTTGGCCTTCGATGAGGAGGACCAAGATGAGCTGCGGCATGACGATGCCATGCTCCTTGAGGAAGATCGTTCCCGGGCTGCTGTCCATGCTGCACGGTACCAGCAAGCTTTGCGCCGCTACCATAGCCGCAAAGTGAATGCCAGGAACCTTGAGGATGGCGACCTTGTTCTTTGTCGGATTCAATCCACGAAGGGTAAAAAAAAGTTGACGCCGACGTGGGAGGGCCCTTACCAGGTAGTACGAGTCTCTAGGCCCGGTGCAGTCCGCCTAGAGAACGAAGATGGCACTCCGGTGCTTAACTCATGGAATATTGAGCATCTTCGTAAGTTCTACCCGTAAGGCGCGGTTGCCGGGCTGCCCGGCAACCTATTTTGTACAAGTTTGCCATGAAGGCATGTAAACCTTTGTACAAAGCCGTGCGCAGATCCCGTGCATAATAAATAAAACTAAGTGTTTCACAGCTATTTGTCCAAATGCATATTTATTTATGTATTGCATATAGTCTTGTGTTACAGTCTTTGCCTTGCATAAGGTAGTTAACGAACTGTCAAGGTTCCAGTCTCCTCTTTTCTCTTCTTTCTTTTTCCTAAAGGAAAGAAGGATTCCTCACATATAAGCTTCCCGGGGGGAGTGACGATTATGGATACCAAAGGACGCGTTCAAGATATTGCCCTACGGCAAGAAGTACAGCAAGGAATGAGCTAAGTTGCAAAACTTTGAAATAAATTCTTTGTTGTAGTTGTGGCTCTCCTTGAATGATTTTGGCCTTTGTATGAGAAACCTGCACGCTAAGGAACCTTGTCGTAATCGACTGTGCTCTTACTTTGCTTCGAGTCCGCTCGGCAACCTAAGTAGCTGCATTGTGATCGGCAAGCATGATCTTGCCGGAAGCGGCACTTCCGGCAAGCTGCTGAGGACTTGTTCCTCAGGTACTTGCGGTAAGGGTGTGCACACCGGTAAGTCTTCGGTAAGCGTAGGGTACGGAAATCATGCAAAGACAGAATGGAATAAAGAGAACAACATGCATACGTCTATTCAAAGTACGAACTACAGCAACTGTTAAACATTTAGATACAAAAGTTATCTTCCATGCCCCCACGGGGCTACATTGGTTTTGATACAGGAGCTAAACAAAGGAGCCTAGGCGGAGCACGGCTCATCTTCAAGATTCGACTGGGGCAATACTATGCGCCTAGTCAGAGTCGTCGCCTTCGCTCTTGATACGCGAGGAGATTTCGTCGCTCTCGCTGGTGGAGTCGGTGCCGCTACTGCTCTCACTTTCCGCGCAGCATTCGATGCGGCCGCCGGAGACCCCGAAGAACTTCACGAAGAGTGTGGCAGCTCCGTCGTACCTAAACTGGAGAAGCTGCCCCTGCCCTAGACCACGGGAGTGGGCGAACGATTTCCACCCCCGCGTCAGGAACAGAGAGCTGGCGGTGGAGAACTCTGTCGCCACCCAGGAGGGGCCGTTGCAGCAGCCATCCGCCTGTAGCCACAGGCCCGAGGGCCTGCTGCTCTCCATCACCCTCGCAAAGGGATCCGGGAGCCGGAGCCAACTGCGAAGCCAGCGGCGTAACCCCATGACAAACTCGTGCACTGCCACCGCCGTGTGGGACTCCTGCGCCGTCACCGCCGTGCAGGTTTCCGCCTGAGGGGGAAGGGCAGCCGCCCCGCCATGTCCGCCACGCTTGCCTCGTCCACGAGAACCACGCCCTCCGCGGCCGCGGGAGGCGGCTCTGCTGTGGGCGCTAGGGCTGGCGCTCACGACGACCACCAAGGAACGTGTCCGGCCCCGAGAGGGGACCCTCGAGGCGGAAGCAGATGCGCGGGCTCGACCTCCACCCCTCGCCATCGCAGCGGTAGACCTCAAGGGAAGCAAGGATGAATGAAAGGTTGGAGGAGGAGAATGGCAAAGGCAGAAGATGGGTGGGGAAGATTGCCACTCCCCCCGCCCTCTCTTATAGCGCCCTAGGGGGATTACTCTCCCTGCCGCCTCGCCTCCCATAATGGCAGAAATCGAGGAAGGAGATGCGAGAAGTCAGGCAAAATGAGCAGTGCCCTCCACATTTTTCCTTTTTATGGGGAAGGCGCGAGGGCTGGCTCTTTTTCCTCCTACATGGCTACGCTTTTCAGATGCTCCACCTCCTACAGCCGCTTCGCTCCACCTCTCCCACGCCCGCATTTAATGCGTATCATGGGCGGGTGCGGTAAAAGAGAAGATTATGACAGTTATCCTCTACCATGGGCCGCCTATGCACTGTTTGGGCCTAGCCCAACGACGCCTCGCATGTGCATGTGGCCCAGGCCCAGGGGCTCCTGTCGGTGAACTAAGACATGGGTGCCCTCGTACCCAGACTTGTGCACAGGCAGTTGTGGCCTTTCTTCCGGCAAGTGCCTAGTAGAGGATAATTACAGCTTAAGACTCAACACCAAGACCGTGAAGAAGACCTCAAGGCAGGTCATCGAGAAGTACTATTCTCGTACTAAAGATCGACACTATCCTTGCCGGCAAGCTCCGTCCCGGCAAGGTGAAGACCGAGGCTATGATTGCCGGCAAGCTCCCTTGCCGGCAAGCAAGGCCCGGCAAGCCCCGTGCCGGTAGGCTTGTCCTGTCTTGGTACCGCTCCACCTCACCATCAACCAGATAGGCTCGAAGGCTAGGTGTCGAGCAGGCAGGCAGTCAACATAGCCAGCCAAGGCACGTGTCAGCACGCCACGCCAAGATTAACTTTAATGACACCCGTCCCTGGGATGTGTCGGGATTACAGAAGGGCGCCAGGACCAGTGGAACAGACCTTTTGCACAAGGCCTCGCCTCCCCAACGTAGCACCTAACGGTGCATTAAATGCATTTGTCTTACCCCATGGGAAGATAGACGTGATGACGGTGCAAGTCACTGTTCGTACTCTGTAATGACTGTTTTAGCCATTGTGGTAACCCCTTGGCCTATAAAAGGAGGCCCACGGCTATGGGTAGAACGGTTGACACCCAGCTCAATTACACACGGTAGCTGCATTTTCCCGAGCACCTTGCCGGAAAACTGCGCTCCCTGTAACCAGAGTTCATATACGATCAACCACAGAGCGGGAGTAGCGTTTTACGCTCATAGCGGCCCGAACCTGGATAAATCCCCCGCATGTTCTTGCACTTACTAAAAACCTGCTCTTTGTCCCATGCATGTCCCCTGAGCCAAATTGCAAAGGGACCCGTTCGGTCCCATAGATAGTCGTTTCCCATGACACCAACGCAGCTCACAAGTAGCAGAATCGCTCCGCCGGAGGGCAAAAGTGCTCCTGCCCTAGTTCCGCCTCGAGACGGCGGCGCTTCGTCCCGAAAGTCTTCTCATTAATTTTTTAGGGCAAATGACCTTTTATAGCAGAAGGAGGAGGCCAGAGGCCAGCTGTAGGCCCCACAAGGCATCTTGGCGTGCCCTGGGGGGCACACCCTATTGCCTTGTGGGCAGCTGGTGGGTCCCCTCTATTATTTCTTTTCTCTAGTATTTTTTATACATTCAATAAAAAATCTCCATAAAATTTCAAGTCATTTGGAGCTCTGTAGAATAGGTATCTTTGCTGTAGCTATTTCAGGTCCATAATCTAGGGCGGCACGATGGCATGGACGGTGACGCTTGGAGAGAGCTCTGGGATGGAGTGGCCGGACAACCGCGTATAGTGCGGTGGTTTTTTAGAGCACTCGAGATCTGATTGCCTATGAGAACCGTGTGCGCTAACCCTATTGTGCGTTGCATTCTGATTGGCTGGAACCCCAGCCACGCGGATCGCGCGTGTGCACCGTAGGATGCACCGTGATCGAACGGCAAGCCACATCCCTCCCATCACACCCGTGTAGCTGTAGCTGGGATTTGACTTATATGTGCTAAATCTCAGGTAAATGCTATAAAGTGCTTAAATATATCAAACGAGTCCTGAAGTGTGCAAAAAAAAAAATCAAATCTAGCGGCTGATGGTGCTTTAATATATCCCTCTTCATATAAACCTTGCAAATTAAGAGAGAAAAGGCATAATAATTGCATCATAAGGTGAAATAATGACCAAATACATTATAAATAGTAGTAGGAAATCATGATGCAATTTGGACGTATCAATTGCGAAGAGTAGCACAGTAGTAAAGGGATAGATTAAAAAATGGATAGAACTATTTGCTACAATAGGCTCAACAGCAACCTAAGTCAGGCATTGTAAGTTTCTAGCTGGTATTGGTGAAATTTAACTGGGCAGTTCATACTTGAACATGACAGTGTACATTACTGAAATAAACATGGCATGTGTTAAGTACAGACAACCTAATATAGCCATTGAAACTGGTACTGATGAAATTGAAATTGACAGAGTTAAACATCACAAGGCAAGTGCTGCTAGAGCAGAGAATGGCCCAGTTGTCTATAAAAAGGTAGGGAAAATAGCTAATAATGGTTAGGCGTGTTAACTACAACATGCTTAATACATCAACCGTACAAAACATAGCCATTGCAACTAGTATTGGTAAAATTGAACTGGACAGTTCGTACTTGGTAAATCCCGAGGGGTAGTTGCTGGGGCACTTCATCTGGGCCAGAGCCTGCACCAAGTCGGCGGCGGCAGAGGCGATGTGTTCCTCCGGGTCGAACGCACAGCGGCTGCCACGCCATCGACCGCCATCAGCTCCTCGACCTCCTGCGTGATATGTGGTTACGCTTATGCGGCGATGCTCTGGAGTAGGGGGTGGGAATTTGGAGGCATGAGGATGTTTCACAGGCGCCATCTAAGCAATTAGGCCGGGGCGGTGATGGAGATCGGTGGGTTACCTGACTGGATCGACGAGGCTCGGGCAGAACGTAGATGTGGTTGAAGCTGTGGTTGTGGCGGCGGTGGTTTGAGCTGCCGGGAGGGGGGGAAGGGTGGGAAGATACTGCGGAAATGTAATGGGTGGGGATGGGGGTGGGGGGATAATTCTGAAATCCCGCGCCTACTGAAAATTTCGTTGTGAAACTCGAAACTTACGCGGGTGAAACACACAATGCAGACGAAGTGTATAATATACTCGTGTACGAGAAAAGAGAAAATTGGCGGATCCCGTATTCAAAAAATTGTACACCTGTAGTTGATTAAATCAGTCACGGGTGGTCGTGATGGTATGTGTGTGATGTTTTCTAACTAACTTATGGATCATTAACGCACACGGTACCCCATAGCAACCGTGTGTTTTGTGGTCTTCTAAAAAGTAAAATATCTATCAGCATCTAGAGCCACAGCCTGCAAATTTTAAAATCTCTTTCATTGTAGTAGGCCTATCAACATACATGAACGAGGCGAAGTTGACACTCGATGAACAATCAAAAGTTTATGAAATGCAATCAAGTGTCAACCTGCCTCACTCACACAGCGAGAATTGATCGACCTATGCAACAAGCGAGATGCTTGCCTCCCGCCGGCGCTGTTATTTAAGCCGGTCTGCGTCCGCCCGGTGTGGCGAGGTGGGACTAAAAACCAGCTCCGGTGAGCTCGTCTCTGACCCGGTTGTGCAGAGATGAGAGAAAGGAGCTCCGGGTTGGACCGCTATGACTCGGTTGAGTCAACTTTTTTTGACCGGGCACTAATTTGCTCTAAAAAAGTGGTAAGTAGTACTGGTAGATGCTCATAATTAATTAAACAAACGTACGGGCGACACACACACACACACACACTAACTAACTACTTCTCTCATGCTGGCCAGACCCAGGCGCCGTCGTACTCCTTACCGGCCTTGTCGGCGGCAGCCCACCGTGCTTGAATCTCCGCCTGGCTCTCCTCAGCAGCGCGTGTGGCCGCTTCTTTCGTGCGGCGTCGGGACTCTCTTTTCTTGAGTGCTTTCTACCTTTTCCGCTCCTTCTGTGTGGCTTTGGCCTCCTCTTGCTCCACCGCCCATTCGTCCATGGCAGCTTCAAAGTCCACCCACGTAGGTGTGCGGTCGTGGGCGGCGATGAACTCGGCGCGGCGGGATGCCATCGCTTCCTTACCAGTTTGTGTGTGGTCGCAGGCGGCGATGAACTCGACGCGCCGGGATGCCATCACTTCCTTACCAGTTAGTGTGTGGTGCAATGGCATGGACGGCAACACTTGGAGAGAGCTTTGGGACGGAGTGGCCGGACAACCGCGTATAGTGCGGTGGTTTTTTAGAGCACTCGAGATCTGATTGCCTATGAGAACCGTGTGAGCTAAACCTATTGTGCGTTGCGTTCTGATTGGCTGGAACCCCAGCCACGCGGATCGCGCGTGTGCACCGTGATCGAACGGCAATCCACATCCCTCCCATCACACCCGTGTAGCTGTAGCCGGGATTTGACCGTCGGCTCTGCGTACATCGTCTCGGCAGCCAACGAGATGTTGGCTCTCACCATGGCTGTTGTCACTGCCCCCAGGCCTGCCCCGGGGATGCCCGACACTGTGCCCTCCTCCATCTGGGACATATGCTTGCGCCTCGTGTGGCGTCCGCCACTGCCGCAGTTGTCCTTGCGTCATCGCGGTTCCTGCTCTGCCGCCCGCACCATCCACCACACTCTGCGTCGAGCCTGCAGTATCGCCCGCTGGCGATCCCTAGCGGCTTTTAGGATAACCCTGGCTAACCTGGTGGCTTGCTCGTACCGTGTTTCCTGCCTCGTCTGGCTACCGTCGGGAGAGGCGGCGGCATGGCCGTCGACCGCAAAGCCGACCATCACGCCGGCAGCCTCGATTTCGCTATCGCCCAACTCCATCTGGTCGTCGGCCATTGGGGCTGGGTATATGCCGGTATGTGTGGGTAACTAGCTAGCAAGGGGATCAGTAGTGAGTCACCGCCGCCGGCCATTGTTGTGGTTATTTATAGCTAGCTAGCAGCTGGCTAGGGGATTGGGGATTTACAATTTACCCCTGTGGCTGGCGCTTGCGCGGGAAGCCATCGCTGGAGCACGGGAAGACTAAGTGGCACACACAATTCCCAGCTCACAACCATATGCGGTGTCACGTGTTATCACACACGTGTTAACATAAGGAAACATATGTGTAACTTACAAATCATCACTCATGAGTACTCGCACCATGCATCGTGTGCGATGCTCCTACCATTGCAAACAACTCGTTTACATTTTCAAAGGTTTTTGTACACACATAATCGCACACGAAACAACTGTACTCCCTCCGTCCAGGTGCGTAGGGCGCCTAAGAGAATTCAGATTTTTTCCAAGAATTTTAGTCGCCCTTTCTTAATTAGCACCAATTGCCCGACTGCCTTTCTCATCGTTGAAAGTGTTTTTAGTTTTTAGTTTTTCCCCTCCCACGTATGAGCCAACCAATTACCTCAAAAATTTAATTATGTTTGCATGCATGCGTGGTGGAAGAGGAAAACGACAAGGAAGTGGGCAGTGATTCTACTCTGGCAATTATAATAACTTAATTAATGGGATGTGTTCATTGGCAATTTGGCGCGGTCAATTTTTTCGCCTCGCCCACTCCCTGTTCACCTTGGTTGCGCTGCTCCTCCTTCACTCTCTATCCTCTCTTCGCTCTCTATCGTCTCTTTCCTCTCACAGCCCCCAAATCTGGCCTTCCACACTCGCCTCCCTGCCTCACCCATCGGACTCCGCCATGGATAATCCCCTAAATCCCAGCATCCCGCGGGCTTCCCTCTCACTGTGGCCCGCGGCACTGCCGCCATTGAGCGAAACCCACGTATCTATCAGAGAGGATCTATTGCTCTGGACTCACAGATCGGTGGCGCCAAAGGACATGTCCGGGCTGCATTGGAGGTGGTGGGCAGCAAGGGCAAATCGGATTGAGGAAGCGAGTCATCGATTGGAGACATGTTCGAAGGAGCTGCGCATGGAGAAGCACAAGGCGGAGGCGCAAGTCGATCTCAGGGCAGAGATGCTGAGGGATGTCAGCATCTGGCAGCGTCGCGTCGACTTGGAGCTGGCGCTAATGGCAGAGATCATATTCACGGAGTCGACTGCGGAGGAGAGAATGTGCATGCCTGCGGAATGGTATACGAACCCGATGCGGCTGTTCAGATGGGCGGTAGAAGAAGCCAAATCGCCCAACCTGCTGCAGCGGCGGTGCTGGGCATGCATCCTAGGCGAGGTGACCTGCCCTCCTTCCCCGCCAGATACTGGATGAAGATCACCTCAAGTACGCGGCCATGGATGCGTACAGATGCTACGAGATGTACAGGCAGATCATTGACATGAGGAAGTGCCTCCTTCCTGTAGACGACGAGGGATCGAGCCACAAGCAGAGCATTGGAGGCAAGCGTCACAACAAGAAGTAGTAGTTGATTTGATGATCGTTTCTCCTACTTTATTATGCATGTAATTGTATACTTAGATGTGCAAACGCTATCTGTAGTCAGTTATATAATTGTAAGTTTAATTTGGTTATGCAATCATGTTCTTATAAGTATATATGTTGTCATTCTGTAGACAGAGCATAGATGTTGTGCAGACAGAGCAAATCACATCACACACGGACTAAACTACAAAACCCGTCGGTGATGAATTCATCAATCGCTGACAATTATTTACCACCAACCATTTGCCCACAACACACATGGCTTATTAGCCGGAATTGTCTGTGTTGTTATCGGTCTTCCCACACATTTCTGATTACTGATCTGTTTGCCGCGTATCACACACATCTTGTTAAGTTGAACCGTTTTTGTTGTTTTGGCTCATCGCAAACAGTTCATCCGAGTGAACTGTATGCCGTCTATTGCACACACCTTGATCTGGCTGACCGTTTCTGTTGTGTTGGCTAATCGCAAATAGTTTATCTGAGTGAATTGTATGTCGTATATCGCACACACCTCGAACTGGCTGCCCATTTTTGTTGTTCTGGCTCATCGCAAACAGTTCATATGGATGAACTGTATGCCACGTATCACACACGCGTCTCTAATCTGAATCGTGCTTGATGTCTCTGCCATCGCACACAGTTCGTCTTATTGGTGACGGTTTTATGACAATACCATTTGCGATTCATGCATCGCACACAGTTTGGTCGAGGGGTCTCTGATTCATGTGTCGCATTAGCAGTCACCTGCAGTAGTGTAAGACTTCCAGTTGGCTTTGAAGACATGATGGTATGTTTTTTTACATTGGCTATTCTTTCATTCATGGTGTGCCTAAATTAATGTTAGTTACTTCATGAAACTGTACCAGTGGTCTATGATTTAGGCCTTTGTTAAGGTCATGACCATGGCCGGCCTGCATGCAACTGACTAACAGTAAAATTGATATGTGAACATACATGCAGCTTGTTTTAGACCATTCACATTGCTTTCCGAAAAATCCTAAAAATAGGTATCCATGCATAAATTAGGAAAGATGCTAAAAATAGAACATTACATCTTTCTGAAATTTATGCCACATAGTCCACATTTTTGTTAATGCTTGAATAGGCATATTGATCTCTTGCACATTCATCTTGTTGTTTTGTGCAAGTATGTAACAATAGTAAGCCATTGTTATATTTGTGAACATGTTGACATAAGCCACTGTGAACTAATGGACAATTGGTGTATGTACTTATTTATGACCTGTAAGTGTAACTATTCCAATCCTTCCATTTATCCACAGTTCATCCCGTGCTTTGCAGGAAAACAAGTCCTGAAGAAGCTGGTCATTTATTCATTTCAAAATTCCTCTGCTAAGCCTCGGCTTAAAACAAAGCATGACTTTCTTTTCTATTGTTCTCTCGTAAACTATAAAGGGAAAACATTTTTCACTGACCAACTTGGAGAGAATTTGCCAAAGTATACAAATTCCAAGTTGGTATGAAGTTGTACTTCGATATTAGCACACATGGACCTCAAATTGATGTGGATTTGGACAATGTTCCAATGGTTCATGATACGTCTCCAACGTATCTATAATTTTTGATTGTTCCATGCTATTATAGTATCAATCTTGGATGTTTTTATATGCAATTGTATGCAATTATATATCATTTTTTGGGACTAACCTATTAACCTAGTGCCCAGTGCCAATTGCTGTTTTCTGCTTGTTTTTGGCTTTTCAGAGAAACAGCACCAAATGAAGTCCAAATGCCACGAAACTTTTTGGAGATTTTTTTCTGGACAAAAGAAACCAGGAAAGCCTTGGGAGGAGGCCAGAAGCCCCACGGGGGATTCACAAGGCACCAGGGCGCGCCCCAGGGGGGCGTGCCGTGCTGCCTTGTGGGGCCCACATGACTCCTTTTGACCTAATTCCACTTCTATAAATTCACAAATATTGGGAAACCCCCAGAGAGCCAGAAGAAAAACCCTTTTCGCTGCCGCAAGCCTCTGTTCTTCCACCATCCCATCTGGAGGCCTTTTCCGGTACTCTGCCGGAGGGGGAATCGATCACGGAGGGCTTCTACATCAACCTTGCCGCCCTTCCGATGATGTGTGAGTAGTTTACCACAGACCTACGGGTTCATAGCTAGTAGCTAGATGGCTTCTTCTCTCTCTTTGATCTTCAATACAATGTTCTCCTCGATGTTCTTGGAGTTCTATCCGATGTAATCTTCTTTTGCGGTGTGTTTGTTGGGATCCGATGAATTGTGAGTTTATGATCAGATTATTCATGAGAAATATTTGAGTCATCTCTGAACTCTTTTTTGCATGATTATTATAGCTTTGTATTTCTCTCTGATCTATCGGTTTAGTTTGGCCTACTAGATTGATTTATCTTGCAATGGGAGAGGTGCTTTGTGATGGGTTCAATCTTGCGGTGCTCAATCCCAGTGACAGAAAGGGACATGACATGTATTTGTATTGTTGCCATTAAGGATAAAAAGATGGGGTTTATTCATATTGCTTGAATTTTCTTCTCTACATCATGTCATCTTGCTTAAGGCGTTACTCTGTTTCATACTTAATACCCTAGATGCATGCTGGATAGCGGTCGATGGGTGGAGTAATAGTAGTAGATGCAGGCAGGAGTCGGTCTATTTGTCTCGGACGTGATGCCTATATACATGATCATTGCCATGAATCCGTCATAATTATTTGCTATTCTGTCAATTGCCCAACAGTAATTTGTTTACCCACCGTATGTTTATGTGCTCAAGAGAGAAGCCTCTAGTGAAAACCATGGTCCCCGGGTCTATCTTAATCATATAAAAAAACCAAAAATACCTTGCTGCAATTTATTTACTTTTATTTTAATTAATATTTTAGTTTAGCTATTTACCTCTATAAGATTTAATCCTTGCAAGTAACCGCTAAGGGGATTGACAACCCCCTTATTTGCGTTGGGTGCAAGTGTTTGCTCTTGTGTGTGCAGGTGTGTTTTAACGGAGTTTTGCTTGGTTCTCCTACTGGATTGATAACCTTGGTTCTTAACTGAGGGAAATACTTATCTCTATTGCACTGCATCATCCTCTCCTCTTCGGGGAAATACCAACGCAGACTACAAGTAGCAGGAAGAATTTCTGGCACCGTTGCCGGGGAGACATCATCAAAATTACCAAGTACCTTCGCACAAATTATCATTCACTTGCATTTACTTTATTTGCCTTTCATTTGCATTTTCCTCTCGTTTTCATCTCCCCCACTTCTAATTTTTTTTACAAAAACACAAAAATATTTTTATTTGCTTGCTTGCTTTTATTGCCATGACAACACTCAAGAACAAAAAGTAAAACAAAAATTTAAGATCACTATGGATCCTCATCCACTTGCTAATCTTTTCAAAAGATCCAATTATAATGAACCAATTGCTAGTGATTTGAGTGCTCTTGATTTTCTCTATGAAGTTTTGCTTGAAAATCATGAATCTAAAAATTGTGATGAAGTGTTAGAAGAAGAAATTTATAAAGTGATTCATGATAGCTCCTTGATTGAAAAGCATGATTGCAATGATGTTACTATAAATTCTATTAATGTTAATTGTGCTAATAATATGCAAAACTACAAGCTTGGGGATGATAATTTTGTTATGTCCACTACTTATTGCAATGATCATGATTGGGGTCATAATGCTTATTATGATCTTGAAAATTTATTTAAGCCTCATGATGAATATGTTATTGATAATAATGTTTGCAATACTATTAAAAGTGGGTTTGGAAGAGCATCAACTTTAGGTAATAATGATCCCACTACTTTGGAGAATTATCAATCTTATGAAATTTTTGATAAAAGTGGGTTTGGAGAGGTCATGACTTTAGTTGATGTTAATCCCACTATCTTGGAAGATTATAAAACTTTTATGCATGTGGATCATGAAGATAAAGTTGTATATGATAGCTATGTTTTTGAATTTGATTATAATCCTACATGTAATTATTATGAGAGAGGAAAATATGGTTATAAAAATTTTCATGTCACTAAATTGCCTCTCTTTGTGTTGAAATTTTTAATGCTTCATTCTTCCTATTTGCATATGCTAGATATTGCTTGTCTTAATAATTTGTTTTCATATAAAATGCCTATGCATAGGAAGTATGTTAAACTTAAGTGTTTTTTCAGATGCTACATGATGCTCTCTTTGTGTTTCAATTACTATCTTTCATGGGAGAATCATTGAAATCTCAAGCCTATCTTAATGGCTATAAAGAAAGAGCTTGTTGGGAGATAACCCAATAAACTTTTTTACTTCTGTTTTTGTGTGTTTGCATGATTATAGCTTCTGTTATGATTATGTTTTTATGTTTTAATTAGTGTTTGTGCCAAGTAATGCCTTTGTGATGATTTGGAAGATAGTATAATTGATGCTGTTTGGAAAACAGAAAGTTTTGCGTCCAGAGCTGGAATTTTGGTTCTGTACTGGAGCGTCAGAAAAATCTGAAATTTTTACAAAGTATTGGTATATGAATTTCCCACGTTGTCCTAATTTGTCAGAATTTTTCAAGTTACAGAAGTATGGCTTTTAAATAGATCTTTACAGATTGTTCTGTTTTAGACAGATTCTGTTTTTGTTGCATAGTTTGCTTATTTTGATGAATCTATGGATCGTATCGGAGGGTATGAGTCATGGAGAAGTTGGAGTACAGTAGCATTATGCCAATATTAAATATGAATCAATTTACTACAGTACCTAAAGTCTAAGATTTGTTTGTTATAGTAACGGATCTCACGAGGTTTCTGTTGAGTTTTGTGTGCTGAAGTTTTCAAGTTTTGGGCGAGACTACGATGGACAAAGGAATAAGGAGTGGCAAGAGCCTAAGCTTGGGGATGCCCAAGGCACCCCAAGGTAATATTCAAGGAAGACTCAAGCGTCTAAGCTTGGGGATGCCCCGGAAGGCATCCCCTCTGTCGGTGTATAAAACATGGGTACTTTTATACCCTGACTTATACACAGACGGTAGCAGCCTCCTTGCCGGCCAAGTCTTGCCGGGAACCGCCAAGACCAAGATTCAGGACCTAGTTGCGGAAGCCACTGGACAGAAGCTCAAGATACAGCACCAACAAGCACTCAACTAGTAGTGAAGATGTAGACATTTCTTGCCGGCAAGGCCAAACCGGCAAGGTGAAGACCCGGCAAGCTCCGTGCCGGCAAGCTCTCACCAGCTCGTCCACGCTCCACCTCACTGGGCAGCTAGTCGCTAATCAGTGAGGTGTCGACCGCGCAGGCTGGTTGGTGAGATTTTTCGGGCACGTGTCAGCACGCTGCGACATGATTTGCCTCTAAAGACACCCGTCCAGGAGGCGTGTCAGAATAATACGAGGTAGCTGGGCAAGCGGTGCAGAAACCTTGCTGGGGCTACCTCTCCACATGACACCTAACGGCGCATTTAATGCCTTTGTCCTAAACTGGCAGAGTTAGGTATGATAGCACTGTTTGCTATCTAATCGATATGTAATTACTGTTTTGCCACTTTGGTAACCCCTTGAGCTATAAAAGGAGAGCTAGGGCAACAGTTAGAGGGATTCGGACTCCTTTTCAAACACTTGCACGTCTTGCGTAGCAGCTCTCTCTGCGCCTTGCTGGGAGAAGCGCTCCTTGTACTTGTGCTCTCATACAACCAATACACCAAAAGCAGGAGTAGGGTTTTATGCTTCTCAGCGGCCCGAACCTGGGTAAATCCCTTGCATCTTCCATTGATTCTGCTCTTTGTGCACGTCGATCTCCCCTGCCGAACCACAAGGGGCTGGATGGCCCCATAGATGGTCGTACCACCATGGCATCTTTGGCGCGCCAGGTAGGGGGATCGCTTGCGTGAACCTGAATCAGTGGATTGCGCGTCATCTTCACCAACCTCATCATCGTCCTCCTTGTCGTCGATGGCGCCCAAGAAGAAGGGCATCATGATGATGGCCACTCCGCACGTATCCACAGGCGGCGCAGGTGGCGCGGCCAATGCGGGCGGTGCGGATACCGCGGTTGGCACGGCCAGCACAGGCGGCGCGGTAGCCATGCCCACCGTGGTCGGCGCAGGAGACGAGCGCGTTGGAGGCGGTCGACTTCCTTGATCCTCTGGCGAACGAAGCCGAGACGGCGCGAGCGGGGCAGACGGACGTCTTCCTCCTCCTCCTCGCCACGCCGACGAACGCAGCCACCGGAGCGGTAACGCCCGGGCCGGCGTCCAAGGATGCAGCTTCTAGACAGACACCGCGCCCCTCACACAACGGGCGCGGTATGGCTCCAAGCGGCGCCAACGACTCCGGGCAGCGGCGACCTCATGGCAAGACTCCCGTTGATCAAATCCCGGATCCTCAGGCACCGCCTCCACCACAGCGACCCGCTGCTGATCATGTACCACGGCAGCAAGACCGCGATGGCGCTCCTGCTGCCTCTGCCAGGAGTAGAGCGACGTCGCGCTCTTCGCTTCCGGCCATGCCAGCCACGGCGACGGAAGCAATGGCGCGGGCCCAGATGCTGCTGAATTTCCCTCCTGCAGCAGAGAAGATGGATGAGTGGAGAGCCACCATCCAAAGCTTGATTGGGTTCGCCGAGGCCAGCAAATCACAGCAAGCGGAGCCCTCACGGCGTCCACAAACGGCACCAATAGCTCCAACTGGTGGCCACGTTGACGGTGCTGCACTAACGGTGCAATCACCTCAGCGGCAACAGTCTCAACAGCAGCAACGCCAACAGCTGCGGCAAGCTCAACGATCTTTTGAGCCCGATGAGATGTCGATGGCCTCTTCGGATTCGCGAGCGCGGCAAGACCAGCGGCAAGTGCTGCGAGACAGACGGGCAGAAGACGCCCGCACCACCATCGAACGGCGCCGGGAGGCGCGCCGTCAATCCAACGCGCGCAACGGTCCCATCATTGATGAGCTTGTGCCAGGGGTTGGCGGGTATCTACCTTACGAGGTTGGGTGTCCTGCCTTGACCCGTGAGCTGCGGCAAGTCCGATGGCCGTCCGTCCGAGCCTTCAAGCCAGAAGTACCAGAAAAGTACGACGGCAAGCTGAACTCGGCAGAGTTTCTGGGCATCTACACGATTGCCGTGCAAGCTGCCGGGGGAAGAGATGAGAAGATCCTAGCCAATTACTTTCCATTGGTACTGAAGCCCAACGTGAGGTCTTGGCTGATGAACTTGCCGGAGAACTCCATTTCTTCGTGGTCAGATCTCTGCAACGAGTTTGTTGGTGCCTTTATCGGAGGCCACAAGGCCCCCGGACATCCCAGCGACCTACAAGTGATCCCGCAAAGAGATGGAGAAACTTTACGCAAGTACATTCAGAGGTTCAGCCGCGTGCATCGCAATATCCCAGATGTGCACCCCGCAGCCGTGACTGCCGCCTTCCATACGAATGTGCGCAATCGAAGGATGCGGGAGAAGATGAATGTCAAGCTGCCCAAAACCGTCAACGAACTCTATACGTTGGCGGATAAGTGCGCGCGTGATGAGGAAGGGAGAAGGCTTCCCGGGGAGGACGCTGGTGCCGAGGTAGATTCTGAGGACGATGATGCTGCCACCCCGAGGAAGAAAGGCCAAAAGCGTAACAGGAAGCGCAAAGGCAAAACTGTAATGGCCGTCGAAGGTTCCGGCAACTTTGAGTCCGCCAAGAAGGCCAAGACTAAAAACTCCGGCAAGGAGGCTGCTGTAGGCGAATGAGAGGGCCAGCAAGTCTGATGGGCCGTACTGCAAGATTCACCGCACCAAAGGCCATGATCTCCAAGAGTGCCGACAAGTCGAGCACCTTGTCGAGAAACAGAAGGCTGAGTACGAGAAACGTGACAAAGAGAAGGGTCAAGATGGTGCCGGCGGATCCGGCAAAAAGGGCCGTGGTGGTCGAGGAGGCCGTCGCAGCAACGCCAAGCAGCAGACAGAGAAGCCTGCTAGAGGCCGAGACAAGAAAGGGGAAGATGATGGGAGTGACGAAGAGGATGATGATGAGACCAGCGAACAAGAATTCCAGAAGGCAACCGACGCCATGTGCATCGACGGAGGGGCATCTTTGCACTCCTCTCACCGCCAACTTAAGCAGTGGGCTCGTGAGGTTAATGCGGCAGAACCCGCAATGGGCTCTCAAAAGCCACTCAAGTGGTCACACACGCCTATCATGTTTTATGCTGAGGACCACCCTGATCACATAACCGCGGTCGGGTGTTTGCCGCTGTTGGTTTCACCAACAATTCGCAACCTCCAAGTAACAAAGATGTTAGTTGACGGTGGGGCCAGCCTAAATCTGATTTCTCCGGAAGTTATCAAGCTGCAGATCCCCGACGAGGAACTCGAGAAAACGGGCACATTTCAAGGAGTAAACCCGGGAAGAAGCCAACCCAAGGGAAAGATCACATTACCGGTGACGTTTGGCGGGGAACTGAACTACAGAACGGAAAAGATTGTGTTTGACGTCGTCAAGATCCCCTTGCCATACAATGGAATTCTTGGCCGCCCAGCCTTGGCAAAATTCATGGCAGCATCTCACTATGCTTACAACACGTTGAAGATGCCAGGGCCGATGGGTGTCATTTCCATCAACTCCGACAAGAAAGATGCAGTCATTTGTGTCGACAAGATGTACAGAGATGCGGTTGTAGCAGAGGCCGCCAAGGCGCCAGCTCCTGCCAAGAAGAAGGAAAGCAAGAAGTCTGGCAAGACCTCTAGCAAGGATTCCAGGAAGCACACCTCTTCGGAGTGCTGCACGCCTGTTGAAGACTTGCCGGAGTGCTCTGCCGGTAAGAAATCCAAAGCTGCTTCACCGGCGACCAAAAAGGTGCCGGCGAGGGAGGACGTCACTGACAGTACCTTCACCATCAGTGCCACCCTTGACAGCAAATAGGAAAGCGCGCTCGTTGCCTTCCTGTGGGTGAATGTCGATGTGTTTGCATGGCGACCATCTGACATCCCCGGTGTTCCCAGGGAGGTAATTGAGCACCACCTTGCTGTCTGTCCCCACGCTCGGCCCGTCAAGCAAAAAGTCTGGAAGCAATCATTGGAGCGGCAACAGTTCATTGCCGAAGAAATCAAGAAACTTGAAACAGCAGGCTTGGTCAGAGGTGTACTGCATCCCACTTGGTTGGCAAATCCAGTTGTGGTGCGCAAAGCAAACGGAAAGTGCAGACTTTGTATTGACTACACTGATATTAACAAAGCTTGTCCAAAGGATCCTTTTCCATTGCCGCGCATCGATCAGATTGTAGACTCTACTTCCGTCTGTGATTTACTCTCCTTCCTTGATGCATATTCTGGATACCATCAAATATTTATGGCCAAGGAGGATGAGGAGAAACCCGCATTCATTACTCCATGTGGCACATACTGCTTCGTGCGCATGCCTTTCAGATTAAAGAGTGCTGGTTCAACATTTGCAAGAGCAGTCCAGATTGGTTTTGAGCCCCAGCTACACAGGAATGTGGAAGCATACATGGATGATATAGTGGTCAAAACCAAGGACAAGTCAACCCTAATTCAAGATTTAGAAGAAACATTTGCAAACTTGCGCAAGATTTAGAAGTGTGTATTTGGTGTTCCATCCGGCAAGCTTCTCGGGGTCTTTGTATCTCAACGAGGAATTGAAGCGAACCCCGACAAGATCAAAGCAATTGAGCAGATTCAAGCACCAAAAAGCGTCAAAGATGTGCGGCGTCTTGCCGGGTGTGTTGCTGCCTTAAGTAGATTCATTTCAAGATCCGCTGAGCGCGCCCTGCCGTTTTTCAAGATTCTGAAAAAGGCAGGTCCGATGAAATGGACTCCGGAAGCGGAGGCCGCGCTGCAGGACTTGAAAGGATACCTCTCCTCTGCGCCAACACTAGTTGTGCCTAGACCGCAAGAGCCATTGCTGCTATACGTAGCGACAACGAATCAAGTGGCTATTGCTGCATTCGTGGCGCAGAGGGAAGTCGATGACGAGGAAGCGGCCATGGCAAGCCCATCCAGCGACAAACCGGAATCTTCCCCGGCAAGGTCCGACGCCGACAAGCCAAAAACAGCGCAAGCAAGTGAAGCTGATCAGCAAGTGGTGCCGAAGAAGAAGGTGGTGCAGCGACCCGCGTATTTTGTTAGTTCCCTCCTGCAGGGAGCTAGATCAAGATACTCTGGCGTGCAAAAACTGCTTTTCGGCCACCTTATGGCCTCGAGAAAGCCGCGCCACTACTTCCAAGAACATGAGATCACCGTCGTCACTCGCTTTCCATTGCAACGCATCTTGAGAAATCCAGAGGCAACTGGTAGGATAGTGGAGTGGGCGTTGGAATTGTCAAGCTTTGCACTCAAGTTTGAAAGCACTTCAACCATCCGGAGTAGAGCCTTGGCGGAGTTCATTGCCGAATGGACACCAACGCAAGACGAAGAAATTCCAGAAACAACTCTCCCCGACAAAGAAACAGCTAAAGAATGGATCATGTACTTTGACGGTGCTTTCTCGCTGCAAGGCGCCGGTGCCAGAGTGCTGCTTGTCGCACCTACCGGAGAGCACCTCAAGTATGTGGTTCAAATGCACTTTCCCAGGGAGCAAGCTAAGAACAACACTGCCAAGTACGAAGGACTCCTTGCCGGTCTTAGGATCGCAGTGGACCTTGGAATCAAAAAATTGATCATCCGCGGTGACTCGCAGCTTGTTGTGAAACAAGTAAACAAAGATTACCAGAACCCGTTGATGGAAGCATATGTGGAAGAAGTGTAAGTGCATCTTGTGCCACCCCTTGTTGGTTTTGGAGTATTGAAGACAAACTTGGTTGTGGGACTAATGTGTTTGTGAGATTCATAGTAGAACACAGGTAGAAGTCCCTATTGATTCGGTTTACCCATCGAAGATGACCCCTAAAAATGTATGAAGACATTGAAGACAATGGTGAGTCACGAAGACATTCGTGCTGAAGATAATGGTTCATGAAGACATTCGTCGAAGACAATGAAGCGTGAAGACATAGTCTTTTGGTAGTTTCATTTTCTTATTTCTTGAGTCATTGGAACCACCGAACTATCAAGTGGGGTCGAGGTAAACGAAGTCAGAATTTGACGTGATGCTCAACCTAAAATCCTATGTCTTCAAGCGAAGACAAATGAGAGAAAATCTCTTCCAGAGTTGGTTGAGTCAGCTTTGCTTGTAGCCCAAGTAAAGTTGCCGCGTGGGTTTAAATTCCGACCGTTGGACACGTGTCAGTTCCTAAATGACCAAGGGTCATTTCGGACATATCACATCGGGTTGCCCCTGGCTATAAATAGCCACCCTCTTCCACCATAAGTTGGTGCTGCTCCGAGTTAGTGCATGGCTTTTGTCGTTTGAGAGCAACCCACCTCGAAGCCTTTGAGAGAGAAACCTTGCGAGGACAAAATCCAAAACACCCAGAGCCCAAAGTGATTGAGCATCACTGAAGACATTCTGTTCTAAGTGAACTGAAGGCTTATTACACTTGAAGACTGTGATCTTCCAGTCGGTTAGGCGTCACGTTCTGAGCATCCAAGAGTCATTGTGGATTGCCGGTGAACGAAGTCTGTGAAGGTTTGGAAGTCTACCTTGAAGACTTACCAGAGTGATTGGGCGAGGTCTAAGTGACCTTAGTTCAAGGGGAATAAGGTGAAGACGTGGTCTTCTGAGTTCAATCTCAGCCTCCCTAACCAGATGTACAACTGTCACAGCAGTTGGAACTGGTCAAACAAATCATTGTCTTCCCCGAGCTCCTGGTTCTATCCTTACTCTTCCTTACATACTGTTTCGAACTGTGAAGCCTTTGCATGCTCGCTTGTGTTTGAAGATATTCCCTGAAGCCATTCATCTGTTTACTCATTTATCTTCATGCTTCTTGTGTTTATGTTCAATACATGCTTGTATGCATGATGTCTATGCTTGTCATATCTGTTCATCTTATTGATAGGCTTTGCTAGTTCTCATCCTGCTTCCACTTTCTTCGAAGACATTGCCTGTTTTCGAAGCCTTTCATAAAAATCGCCTATTCACCCCCCTCTAGTCGATGACTAGCACTTTCAATTGGTATCAGAGCAAGGTGCTCCCTTGTTCCGTGTGATTTGGTTTAACCACCCGGAGTTTTAGCTATGTCGACTGCAGGGATAATCAAGGTTTCCGCTGCGTGCCCCGTCTTCGATGGCACTGACTATCCCTACTAGAAGAATAAGATGCGCATGTATCTTGAAGCCATTGACAACGACCTCTGGTATGTCGTCAGGATGGGCGTCCCCAAGGTCGGTGAAGGTGTCACCGCTGCTGACGTGAAGAGGTTCGCGCAATTGGACTCCACCGCTAAGAACATCATCTGTGGTCATTTGACCAAAGGACAGTATGGACGTGTGAGTGCTTTGGAGTCTGCGAAGCTTGTCTGGGACTGGCTTTCCAAGGTCAACGAGGGCGTCTCATCACAACGAGACTCCCGAATCGATGTTCTTCGCAATCTCTTCAATCGCTTCAAAAGGCTCGAGAATGAAAATGTCCAGCTCATCTTCGATCGTCTCACTGATATCACCAATGAGCTTCATGCTCCTGGCGCCACTGACATCACCAAACATGAAGTTGTGAAGAAGCTACTGAGGTCTCTAGACAGTTCCTTTGACACCCTATCACTGATGATCCAAGAGCGCCCCAACTTCAAGTAATTGGATCCTGCCGATATACTTGAGAGGCTCAATACACATGAATTCCAGCTATCTGAGAAGAGAGATATCTATGGTCCTAGCTATGGACGATCGCGTGCTTTGAAAGCAAAGGCTGTATCATCGTCCGAAGACTCTGACTGCTGTTCTGATAGTGCTGAAGACATTGGCAGAGAGCTCGCAATGCTTGTGAAGAAGTTCCAGAAGTTCACCAAGAAGAACCGTTTTGAAAAGTCTTCAAAGTATGACTCCAAGAAAGATGAGGCTTCCACTCGTGACCACAAAAAGAGAACTTGCCACAAATGCAAGAGATCAGGTCACTACATCGCTGATTGTCCTCAATGGGAGAAGGAATCAAAGAAGAAGAAGAGCATGGATTATGACTCTGACAACAAGAAGAAGAAGAAACAATCAAAGTCTTCATCGCGTAAATCAAGTTCTTCTAGCAAAGCTCGTGCATTTATTGGCAAGGAGATGGATTCAGAGGAGGAATCTGATACTGTTGGCGCCCACCGTGGGGCTCACGCACGGTGGAGTTGAGTTCTTAGCGGGATCCCTTCCAGGGTTCGGGAAGTACGCGGTTGGCATGATGTCCAAGAGCCACCGCGGGAAGTTCTACATCGACGATTCATACTGGGGCCCCGACGCCGACTCAATCGAGTACGGGTACCGGGTCCCCTTCGGCAAGATCCATACCTTCATCGGCTTCGTCGGCGAGCCGGCCGCCGGGTTGGAGAATATCGCTGGCGTCGAGTCGGCACGCCGCGTTGGACAGCTCCCGGCGAGACCCGGCCCGCGTCAAGCCGGCCCAGATCATGTCTTCGTAGGCTTCACCCAAGGGGTGGCCCTGTCGGAGAGCCCCCAATCTCAGGACGACACGCTGATCCAATCAGATGGCGAGTCCTCGATGGGGGAAACTGAGTCAATTCTTCCGCTGCATGATGGAAGGCTGGGGCACGTAGATGACGTCTTCCCAGAGAGCCCTGATCCATCTCGATTCGCGGCGGTATACATGGCGGGTAGGCAAGATTCAGCGCGAGACCCGGCCAATCCGACGGCGGGACAGAACAACCTCCTGGCTGGCTCAGGAGGAGCCGGCGCCTTGGCCTCCGGCTCTCAGAAAACCAGGGTTCAGGCGCTCGCGGACTTGATGACTATGCTGGCGGCCCTGTTGGCCGAGCCGGTCACTGCAGAGAACGCAGCGGCGCGCAACACAGAGATCGCGAAGTGTCGCGAGGAGATGGCCAAGATCCAAGAGGACATCCACGCAGAGAACGCCCGCATGATACAGGAGCAGGCACAGATCGCCGCGGAGAGGCAGCACCTTGACGAGGAAACGCAGCACCTGAGCTGCCGGCAGGCTGAGTCAGAGCTTGTTCACCGGAGGCGTCACCAGAGCCGGCTCCCGGTTGACCTCGAGCCGACCCAGCTGTTCACCACACCGCCGGCTCCAACGAACATGGGGCCTGGAGTTATCCCCGCGAGAGAGCCGCTGCTGCAGCAGCCTGTACAGCAGCGAGAGCCGGCCCGGCTTCGTACACTTGTTCAACAGCAGCAGTCGCCGTCTCACCGGTTCCAAACCCCAATTGGACACTACTCCAACCCGGTGGATAACATGCTAGCAGCAACCCACAATTTGGCAGCCATTCCGATTGAGGGGGATGGCACAATTCAGATGGAGGCCAGGAACGCCATTGCAATGCTCAAGACGGCAGTGGTGCAGTAAGCCAACTACTCGCATAGCCAGCATCGACTTCACTCAACCCTTCTTCAGAGCCGCTCCAGGGGTCAGCGCCCTGAGTCGCCCACGGTCTCCAGCAGCGCGCGCCACCGGAGGGCCGCCCAACCGCTGGCGGAGCAGCGGCATCCCAGGGTCCCGCAGGACGTGGCAGATGCAGCTTGGATTCTGCGAGCATGGGAGGAGGAAAACGCGCGCGCAGGGAATAACCCGCCGGTGCACGTCAGCAAGCAGGCGCGCATTAACCCGCCGCCAGCTGCTAACCCAACTAAAAGTGCATCGCGCGCCCGAGACAACCTGGTTTGACGGCCGGCCCAAGGGTACTACGAGCCGCCTGGTCGGGACTCCCTGCTTGGTGCCGGCGCTGCGAGAGGCGTGCATACCCCCAGATTTCAAGGGGCCTCGCAAGGTCCCTAACTACATAGCCAATTTAGTGCCTATAGAGTGGGCCGAGAGCTATGAGCTGGCAATGGACTTGTTGGGGGCAAGCGAGTCAGTCCTGGCGCGTTACCTACCGCTGATGTTGGAGGGCCCTGCACGCACCTGGATGAAAAACTTGCCGGCAAATTCCATCAACACCTGGCAGGAGCTGAAGGAGCGTTTTATCAAGAACTTCCAGGGAACCTGCAAGAGGCCAACCACAATTGTTGATCTTGAGCGTTGTGTCCAGCGCGAGGACGAGTCGGCGCACCATTGGGCTCGCCGGGTTGCAGAAGTGATGCACAGTTCCGATAGCATCACGGCGGCTCAAGCAGTGCTTGTTCTGGAACGAACATGTAAGTTCCAGCCGCTGGTCCAGAAGCTTGGGCGGCTCAAGCGAAAGGTACAGGACATGGGAGACCTCATGGATGTCTTAACCCGGTATGCGGAGTCGGATAACACCAAGGATCCGCTGTCGGACGTGGAGAAGTCTGACAAGAGAAAGAAGGCTAGCGGCAAGGGTCAGCAGCAGAACAATGGCAATGGTCAGGGCAACAACGGTGGAAAGCGCAAGAGCTATGACGGTAACTCTGATTTGGTGGTAAACACAAACACGGAAAACAAAGGCCAGCGTCAGAACGACGGTTCTAAGAAGCAGACCTCCGGCAGTCGCCCTCTTACTTACGAGGAAGCCCTCAAGGCTCCTTGTCCGAAACACAGTTATAATGGTAAACCGGCCACTCACTCCTGGGAAAATTGCTATGTAATGCAAGAGTTCGCCAAGCGTATCTTCCAGAATCATCATCATGGGGGAGGCAACGGCGGTCAACCCGCCAACCCAGGACCCGGCTTCTCAGGGGCCGGCTTGCAGGGACCCTTCCCCGGACCGGGTTTCCAGGGAAATAATACCCAAGGTGGCGGCTTCCAGGGGGCTGGAAATCTGGGAAGCAGTAATCAGAGAAACAATCAGGGAAATCAGCATCAAGCCGGCGCGGCAGGATTTCAGAGTAACCTGAAATAGTTAAACAACGGACAGTATCACGTCTTCACCACTAGCACCTGCAAGCGGGATCAGAAGGTGCAGCGACGAGCCGCCCATTTGGTTGAGCCGGCAACTCCTTACTATCTCAACTGGTCTGAGCAGCCGGTCACCTGGAGTAGGGCGGATCATCCAGTCCTGCTTGACCACCCTGGCCACCTGGCGTTGGTAGTTGCACCGCAAGTCGGCGGTTACACCCTGACTAAAGTGCTTATGGACGGCGGCAGCAGCATCAACATTCTGTACTATGACACGTTCAGGCGGATGAGTCTGTCTGATAAGCAGCTAACTCCGTCGTCTACAGTCTTTCACAGCATCGTTCCTGGTAAGTCGGCTTATCCTATGGGAAGAATTTCCCTCGAGGTGGCTTTTGGCTCAGAGGATAACTGGCGTTCCGAGTTCCTGTCCTTCGAGGTAGTCAAGCTTAAGAGCCCTTACCATGCCCTGTTCGGCCGGCCGGCTTATGCGTGGTTCATGGCGCGCCCATGTTATGTCTACCTGAAACTGAAGATGCCAGGACCAAGGGGAACCATCACAGTGGAAGGAAATCGGAAAATCGCTCTGGAGTGCGAGGAAGGAGATGCAGCTTATGCTGAGACGGCCTGCGCCGCGGAGGAGTTGAGGTATTACAAGGATAACGTTGACCCGGCTGATAGGACGTCTCTGAAAAAGCCCACCACGGAGTTTGATCCCCTGCTCAAAATTAAGTCGGCCAGAGACACGAAGCAAGTTGATTTCACCCCGGGCAATTCTTCAGAGTAGTTCACCATCGGGGCCAATATGGATCCCAAATAGGAAAGCGCGCTCATCGAGTTCATCCGTGAGAATCGGGACATGTTCGCATGGAAACCTTCTGACATGCCAGGTGTACCGAGAGAACTCGCTGAGCACTCCCTTAATGTGGATCCCAAGTTTAAACCAGTTCGCCAGTACCTCCGTTGTTTCAATGAGGAGAGGCGGAAAGCTATTGGAGAAGAAGTGGCTCGGCTCTTAGCTGCCGGGTTCATCGTCGAAGTCTTCCATCCTGAGTGGTTAGCTAACCCAGTGCTTGTTCTGAAGAAAAACGGGACTTGGCGGATGTGTGTGGACTACACAGACCTGAATAAGGCTTGTCCTAGTGACCCCTTTGCCCTGCCCCGTATTGACCAGATCATCGATGCTACGGCTGGTTGTGAGAGTTTATGTTTCCTGGATGCTTACTCTGGTTATCATCAGATCAAGCTGAAGCCGGAGGACCAAGCGAAGACGGCCTTCATCACACCTTTTGGGGCTTTCTGTTATACAACCATGTCATTTGGTCTGAAGAGCGCCCAGGCGACTTATCAGCGTTGTGTCCAGAATTGTTTTCATAATCAAATCGGGCGGAATGTTCATGCTTATGTGGACGACATTGTGGTTAAATCGCGGAAGAAGGAAACTCTATTGGAGGATCTCAAGGAAACATTTGACAATCTCCGTGTCTACCAGATGAAACTTAACCCGGAGAAGTGTGTTTTTGGTGTCGCTGCAGGAAAGCTTCTGGGTTTCCTTGTCTCTGAGCGAGGTATCGAAGCTACCCCGGAGAAAATCAAGGCGATCACGACCCTGGCTAAGCCGGCCAAGCTCAATGACGTGCAGAAACTGGCTGGGCGGGTTGCGGCTTTAAGCCGGTTCATAAGCCGGCTTGGCGAAAAGGCAATCCCGTTATATCAACTGCTCAAGGAATCAGATGACTTCGTCTGGAGTAAGGAGGCAGATCAGACTTTTGAGGCCCTTAAGAAGCAGCTGTCTGAGCCACCAGTCCTGGCCGCCCCTCGCAAGAAGGAGCCGATGCTGTTGTATATTGCTGCCAATAACAGGGCTGTAAGTGTCGCGGTCATCGTCGAGCGCAAGGAGGATGGCATGGAATATCCTGTCCAGCACCCAGTGTATTATGTCAGCGAGGTGTTAAGCGAGTCTAAGCAGCGATACCCACATTGGCAGAAGCTGGTCTACGGAGTATTCATGGCTAGCCGCAAACTGAAGCATTACTTCCACGAGCATCCGATCACGGTGTTTAGCTCAGCGCCTCTTGGGGATATAATCCAGAACCGGGAGGCTACAGGCCGGGTTGCTAAATGGGCTATTGAACTCGGCCCCCATAACCTAAAATATCTGCCTCGTACAACAATTAAGTCTCAGGCGTTGGTGGATTTCATTAATGACTGGACAGAGTTGCAGGCTCCCGAAGAGAAGCCCGACACAACGTACTGGTCCATCCACTTTGACGGCTCATGGCAGCTCGAAGGCTCGGGGGCTGGAGTTGTGATTACTTCCCCCTGAGGAGACAAGTTTTGTTATGTCTTGCGAATCATGTTTACTTGCACCAATAACGCTGCCGAGTATGAGGCTTTGCTTCATGGGCTTAGGATGGCCAAGGAGATGAATCTGAGCCGGGTCAGGTGCCTGGGCGACTCGGACCTGGTGGCCCAACAAGTTTCAGGTACATGGGATTCCAAGGATCCGCTTCTGGCGGCTTACTGGCAGGCAGTCACCAATATTGCAGGACACTTCACAGGTTATCAGGTCGATCATATTGATCGCCGGCAGAACGAGGCGGCAGATGCACTATCTCGTTTAGGTTCTCAGCGTAAGCCAGTGCCACCCAATGTGTTCCTGGACGTCTTGCACAACCCGTCTGTCAAGTTGCCAATAGAGCAGGATCTGGCTGTTCCTGACCAGGAGGCGGCTCTCGTGGCGGCTATCCACGCCATCCCTGATTGGATGGTCCCCTATTTGGCTTACTTAAGCCGGGGAGAACTGCCAACAGAGGAACTCCTAGCTCGGCAGATCATCAGACGATCTAAGTCTATGACTATTGTTAATGGCGAGTTGCACCGACGAAGCGTCACTGGTGTTTTTCAGCGTTGCGTTTTGCCGGAAGAGGGTCGCGCAATCCTCAATGAGATTCACTCTGGCGACTGCGGGCACCATGCCGGCTCAAGATCACTGGTCGCAAAGGCTTTCCAGCATGGGTTCTACTGGCTCACGGCTCATGCTGATGCAGAGGGTATTGTCCGTAAGTGCGATGGTTGCCAGAAATATGCTCGCCTGGCCCATGTGCCGGCTCAGGAGTTGAGGATGATACCAATTACTTGGCCGTTTGTGGTCTGGGGGCTTGACATGGTGGGACCCTTCAGGCGTTCCAAGAACAAGCATACACACCTCCTGGTGGCCGTGGATAAGTTTACCAAGTGGGTGGAAGCAGAGCCGGTCAGCAACTGCGATGCAGCAACGGCTGTCAAGTTTCTGAAAAAGCTGATATTCCGATTTGGATACCCGCATAGCATCATTACAGACAATGGAACCAATCTCTCCAAAGGGGCTATGGAACAGTTCTGTCAGCAAGAGCACATCCGGCTTGATCTGGCATCGGTTCCGCATCCTCAATCCAATGGACAGGCAGAAAGGGCTAATCAGGAATTACTGCGCGGTATCAGACCCCGGCTCATGGTGCCTCTGCAGCGCACGCCAGGTTGCTGGGAAGAAGAGCTACCTTCCGTACTTTGGAGCATACGGACTACTCCCAACAGGTCGACAGGCTATATGCCGTTCTTTCTGGTCTATGGTGCAGAAGTCGTGCTTCCAAGCGATATTCGTCACGACTCCCCTCGAGTGGTGGCTTATGTGGAGGCAGATAATGAGTTGGCTCGCCAAGATGCTCTTGATGCTTTGGAGGAGGAGCGAGACCTTGCCGCTTCCAGATCAGCAATCTATCAGCAAGACCTACGCCGCTATCACAGCCGTAGAGTTCGAAGCCGCACTTTCCAGGAAGGTGACTTAGTGCTCCGTCTGATACAAGACCAGACAGGCATGCATAAGCTTTCACCGCCTTGGGAAGGGCCCTTTGTGGTCAGCAAGAATCTCAACAACGGGTCATATTACCTGATTGACATCTGTGAGGAAGATAAATCACGTACCTCCGAGGAGGAGACAAGCCGGCCTTGGAACATTGCCCAGCTTCGGCCGTATTACACCTAAGTCGTTGACTAGGTTACAACTTGTACATATCTTCTATCATGTATATACCTCTTTTTGATCAAATATAATATCGACCAGCAGCACTGTGTGAAGGTGCTGTTTTGCCTCAAAACTTGTGTACTGGATCTTTATTTGTTGATCTTGGTTACTTGGGGGCTTCCAACTCAATTGAGTTTAGCTTACAAAACCCTCTTAACCCGGCGAGATGCCACAACGTTGGTTAAACCTGCCTGTTAGCAAGATGCTACTCCCTATAAAAACGACCCGGCGTACGTCTGATGAGTCAATCACGTATGTGACCCTGAACTCATCCGAGTTAAAACGTTCGATTGGTTGTGGAGAGCCGGCTTTCAGAAAACGAGGACAAACCAACAGGCCAAGGTGCCGGCTTCCTGACGAAGCATATTCCGGCTTAGGTTTATAAGCCGGTCATTTAACGTTGTGTTGAGCAGGCGGCTTAGCTTTTCTGAGCCGGATTGTTCCGTGCGTATTCCCTGCATCACATTTATTTTTGCATACATGCATACATTCGTGCATAGCATTTACTTAAGTTCCTTATCATATTTTCATTGCAACAGTAACATCGATTACTCGTTCATATGATATCATAAATCACCATCACATGCCTTTGTGTTTCCAGCAGCACCGTTCTATTAACAGACACCGGCTCTCGCGGCCCAAAGAGGACTTAAGAGGCACGGCGTTCTCGAGTGTTAAGGAATCCAGTGCGCGATGGCACTGGCATCAGCAAGGCATCAAAGGTTTATGCTATCCTATTACAAACCGCCCACCAATGGCGGCCATGGCAAAAAGTTTTTTACACATCTTGCTCATGCAAGGTTAAGCCGGCATTCTACATCGCCGGGTCAGAGCTGGCGTCAGCACCCGTTGCATCGCCATGAGCCGGCTCTTCACGGCCGTCGTCATCCTCCTCTTCTGGGCTTAAGCCGCCGGTCGACCACTGAATTGAGCGCAAGGCTTCAAATAGGGCATCTTCGGATATCAGAGAGGAGGGGTCGACGTCAGGAGCAAAGGATTGCTTACATGTACGGGTTAGAGCCACCGGCTAATGATTTGGGGCTTCGATCCGTTCATTGTTCTTTGAATACGGCGCTTGGTATCTGGTCAAGTTGGCTTCTTCTGCAATGACGGTAGCTGCGACCCGGGTTTCCTTGAGGCAGCGTTGGAAGTCCTTCTTCGAGAATGGCATGTCATCGACATTAAATTCTGGGTACTCACCCGCCACCTGAGCCGGGTCAAGCTCCGGCACGTATGCCTTGGCCCGCGCAAGTGCGGTCAGAGCTCCCGTGCGGCAGCATGCCCTTTTCCAGTCGGCAAACCACCTGGGCATGATGGACAGCTCCTTCAGTGTATCTGCAATCAGCTGAGGCGGTGCCTTCGTGCTTTTGGCGGCCATTATGCAACGGCAGCTGCCTATGTACAGTTGTTCTACCAAGGTGTAGACCGCCTTCAGTTTCACCACTGGTAGCTGCACAAGAGTTTGATTTTTTCGGCCTGTAAAGCACAAGTCTGCACGGTCAGTTGAGCCGGCTACGGATGATAAAGCCGGTCCAATGGAATTATGCTCAGTTTTGCTTACCGAAAATGGCGCGACACATGGCGGTAATTTGGCCTTTGAGAGTTGTCAGCTCTTGGGTTACTGGCTCAAGCTTGGCCTCCGCTTCTTCGGCTCTCGTGGCTTGGCCGGCTCGTGCAGCCTCGGTCTCTTGCAAGGTGGCCCGTACAATCGCCAAAGCTTTCTTCACCTCAGCGGCGGCTTACTCATACTCTTGGCGCAATTTCTTCTCTTTTTTGGCCTCCTTTCGGAAGCCGGCAGCCTGAGTTTCTACCTGGTCCAGCATTTCCTGTAGAGCAGACCGTTATACAAAGCATATATGGCCCGGGTCGCCCTCAAGAGCAACCCGGTTCCTGGGGGCTGCATATTATTGAGCTTCAAAAATAAGCAAGGAAGTCCCATACAGCTGCGGGCAGTCTACATGGCACTTGGGGGCTAATGCATGAGTTGCTTTTTCTGCTCAGTTCTGAAGACCCGCCCATCATGAATGATGAGCCGGCCTTTGGGGCAACCGATTGAAGTTGAGCTTATAAATTATCATATTTTGGAGGTCCCGGGTCATTATTTCATATTAACCCGGCCCTTGGGGGCTAATGCATCCATTGATCTATTCTGTTACGTTATGGAGGCCCGCCCGTCATCAATGACGAGCCGGCCTCTGAGGACGCCAGTGGACGGTTCTACTTACAAGTTTCAATTGAAATGTCCCGGCTCATTATTTCATAATGACCCGGCCCTTGGGGGCTACATATATATATGGTACAAGATGGAAGGGTGCAATTTTACCTCATATTTCCGCTTCAATGTAGTGACCATGGCGATTTCTGTGTCCCGGCTTTCAGACAGCCGGGTTAACATAGCCCGATGCAGAGTACTGGCGTCTTGATCTTCAAACGTAGCAAATTCAAGAGCTGATTTCCCCTTATCCTTCTGAGCCGGCTCAGGTTTGGCCGGGACCTTGGTAAGGGCTGTGGAGGTTTTTGGTATGGCAGTCTGATGCTCATTCGTCACCACCACCTCTTCCTGAGCCGGTGCTTCGTTTTGAGCCTGCGCTTCGGGCTGCGGAGCGTTTTCGTCTACAATTATACCTTCCCTCTCCTGAGCTGGAGGGGAGGCACGAGCCGGGCTTGCCGTCTCTAATAACGGCGGGCTGTTATGGAGGGCCGGCTCATCCTGAGTAGCCAAGGGGGTCTCCTTCGCTCGAGGGCCTGTCTCAACTACCGGGTTAGATGATTCGACGACTGTTTTCTTCTTAAAAGCTTTGGCGTTGTACAAAGAGCAAGGGAATTACTCATTTGCAAAGGTAAAACAACAAGAAGTCAATATACGTACAAGAACGACTACTTACCCAAGATTGATATTGAAAGCCGGCGCCTGAGTGGCGCTTGACTCGCCTGATGAGTGCGACGTCTGATATGCCGAGTCATTAAAGGGTAAGGGTTCTTTATAAAGGCAAGCCAGAGGAAAAGAATAAGTTGGGCTAAGAAGCACCTCAGCGCGCGCTTTACGTGACGGCGGCTCATATGGAAGCCCACTACTTAACTCGCCCTCGCCGCTCCGGGTCTTCCTTTTAGTGGTTCCGGCTTGACGAGTTTTCTTCAAAATAAATTTGGGGTCCAAATGAGCATCTTCGTGGGAAAAAGGGACCTTACGGACGGTAACCTGGGGCTTCCTTCGAACCTTGCGGATCACAGCCCGGGTTTTCTTCCGAATAGGAACTGAAGAGTCTGAATCTGAGGAAATTAAAGTTACCTCTGGCTCAACTGCATGGCTAGCTTCAGCTTCTTCCTGGAATGAGTGTGTTAATGATCTGATTAAAGAGGCGACTTAAGAGAATTAAGTTCTACCTCATTGTCTTCGTCGCTATTCGACTCCTCTTCATCGTCTTCTCGAGTAGGGTTTATAGGTTCGACCCGCCACCAGTTGTCGTTTTCCTGTACCAGGGCAGATTGGCGAAATGAAGGCAAAGGCAACGTGATATTGGTAATGATTAAAGGGAGAAGGCGGCTTACTGGAGGGGCCGGCTTGTTAGCACTGAACGGGGCAAGCCCCACAGTCTTGATGTCTTCCATCGTCTCTCCGAGCAATTTTTTGGATAATTTTATAACCTCCTTCTCTTTGAGGTTGACCCAGCTGAACCGTTGTGGATCTTCACGATGGCCGGTGTAGGTGTGCATCAACCGGGTCCTGGAGCTCAGCGGCTGAATCCTCCATTCAACCCAGGTCCGAGTCAAGTCGGCACCGGTTAGGCCGTGAGCAAGTAAGGCGTTCATTTTTGGATATAATGGCTCCAGATTTTCCCTCTCTTCTTGGGAAGGAAGACCCGGGAAGACGGTATTGGCAAGCCGGGTTGCCCGGTAACCCGGCAGGGGATTCTGACCTGCGGGAGAGGTGTCCTTGCAGTAGAACCAAGTCCTCTGCCACCCTTTCGGATGACTGGCCGGCTTGGCATTGGGGAAGGTGATATTTTTTTTACGTTGGATGGAAATCCCGCCGAGTTCAATACTGGGGCCGTCCTTGTGCTCTGTTTGGCGGTTTAGATAAAAGAGCTCTCGGAACAGGATAAGAGACGGCTCGAGCTGCAGATAGACTTCGCAAAATACTTGGAATTGACACAGATTGAAGATGGAATTGGGGGCCAAGTCCTGGGGCCTGATGTTGAACAGGTGTAACACGTCCCTGAAATTTTTTGAGCCGGGAGGGCGAAAACCCCTTGAGACATGATCAGCAAATACGACCACTTCGTCTTCGCCAGGTTGAGGGTATATTTCTTCTTCAGGAGGTCTCCATGAAATTGTCTCCTTGGCTGGCAGCAACCCGGTGTCTGTCAGAGCTTGCAGACTCAATTCAGACATACTGGACTTGGCCGAGTTGACAACCTTGGGCTTGGGAGGCATGTTCTGAAAAAGAAAGAAAGCGAGTCATAAGCCGCCATATCAAACTTATAAAGGGAAACCCGGCGAGGTACTAAAGCAATCATGGCCGGGTTATGCAAACTGTAGTGAGTGATGTTGAGCCGGTATGACAATGAGCCGGCGTTGGTCAATCAGTGGGATTTCGGGTTTCTTCTAAGTGTTGAGATGTCCATAAACAGGAATCTGACGAAGCGAGTGCTATTACAGGATCTAAAAATACTGCAGAAAAGAAAGTCTAAAAGACCTAAGTGGGGATGAACACGATGGCCTGTCGTCAATGCAAATCTGTGAAAGCAGAAGCAGAGATCTAGATGCGAAAACGAGTATTACCGCAGTGAATAGGGTGCCTACATGGATCATTTCGCTGGTTTTGGATCTACTAAGCAAGGGGAGAAGCACGAGCACGAAGAACTCTGATGAGCTACAGAGAAACGGCGTCATAGATCCAGAGGAGCGAGGGTTGAGGTGTACCTGATTGCGGCGAATGCGGCGGCGGTGCTTGGTTGGGCCCGACGATGATGGGGCGTCGGAGGAAGCACGGTCGAGGTCGTCGGAGAATCAAGGGAGACGGCGCTTCGGGTCTGATGAGCGGGCGCGAGGAGGAAGAAGAAGAATGTGGGGTAAAAAGTGAACGTGGGGATGAGCTGGCGTATTTATGGGAGCGGTAAAGGTTAAAATGGCAGGGGCGGAACCCCAGGAGGCGCAGTAATTTTCGGTGGTGTGGTGCCTCGATTCTCGCACTTGACAAGACGGGATATACCCACTAAGGGATTTGAGATGATATTATCCAGATTTCGCGGAGCTGGATTGTGACGTCATGAGGGACAAGAATTGAAAATGCTAAGTTTGAATCTGAAAGGGTGAACTTGACGATCACTTTAACCCGGCGACTTGAGCCGGTCCAAGATGGCGACTTAAAAGAGCGGCTTGGGATGAGCTTGGAAATGTATTACTAATGTTTTGCTTTTTCAGGATAAAGTTTAACGTGAATAAATTCAAGTCAAACTGAGGGCTAATGTTGGGGATATTTACCAGTGCGGAGACCCGACATGGGTTAACCCGGCCGTAAGGCGAGCTTAGCGGGTCAGCTCACTGCGGGCCGGAGACTGGGCCGGCTAACGAGGCCTGGCAAGGTTAAGGCAGCTTAAGCAGTGGGCCGGCTTAATGAAGTCTGGCAAGGTTGAGGCGGCTTACGCGGTGGGCCGGCTTGACGAGAGATACAAGGCAAGATGGCCATCTTGGAGAAAAAGTAGGAAGGAACAAAGAGACGAGTCAAAGAACGACCCGGACTCTCATGTAATCTAGGGTTCCACCTGTGTATATAAAGGGGAGCACCTATACGAAAAAGACTAGTTGCAATCCCCTCGAGAGCTAGGTTAGCGAACCCGCATCCTTGTAATCGAGATCTACAGCAATATAAACAAGCAGGACGTAGGCCTTTACCTCCATTGTGAGGGGCTGAACCTGGGTAACCCGGCGTCTTTTCGTTCCCGATCAACCCCGCTAAACTTCCACATTAGTGCGATGGCTTCATCTCTAAGTCCTTTTACTAGGACATCTGTCGCGACAAAACCAAGACAGATACTGAGGAGGTAGTGGAGGAGTCAGAGGAGGAGTCAGACTCAGGCGTGGCAAGCCTGGCTTTGGCTTCAGCGTTCGTCGCCAAGTCCATCTTCAACACTGAAGACAATGGTCATGTCACCGACACTATGGACGACGACCCTGCTCCTGCCTACTGCTTCATGGCAAGAGGCGCTAAGGTAACCTCATGCACTGCCTACTTTGAAACCTCAAGTGAAGATGACTCTGAATGTGAATCCAAACCTAGCTATAAGACACTTGATAAAATTGCAACTGAGCAACAAACTGCTATGGAAAAGATTCAAAAACTGCTAGACAAAAGCGATGATCTGTTGGACGAGGAAATGAATCGAAGTCAATCCTTAATTGAAGACATAAAAAATCTTCAAGTTAAGTATGAAGAGCTCCTAAGTCGTCACGATACCCTCTCATCTGATCACGAGAAGCTCTCCTATGAATATCTTCAAAGGAAGCAAGAGCTTGAGAAGCTGAGAGCGTCTCATGATGATCTTCGGACTGAAAACGATTCACTACTCACTCAACAGATCAGTACCGCTCAGGATGAATTTGTGCCACCTTGCTTGAAATGCCTTGAGCGTGATAACGCCAATTCTTCTGCTGAATGCTCTACTATTTCTGAAACTGCAATATCTTCAACTACTGTTGTGGCAATTAACCCCTCATCTAAGGAAGCCATTGCTATTACTGATGAGAATGCTAGGTTGAAGACATTGCTTGAGACAGGCATGTTTAAGAGTCTCAAAGGGCATCAGACTCTTTGTGATGTCCTCAAGAAACAGATCCTGAACAGAAACCCTAGGAAAGAGGGTATTGGCTTCGAGAGGAGAATCAATGTTGATGGGTCTTACTGGAAGCCTGAGCAGTACCCCAAAACTACCTGGGTTGCTGCACAAGGGCCATCAGTGGATCCATCCACCTTATCTGGTTAGAACTGTGCTAACCCTATCATCATTGATGAGTCCTTTGACTCAAACTATAAACTGTTCAAAAACCAAAATGGTGAAGTGTTTGCCAGGTTTATTGGAACTAACTGCAGGAATGGTTCATGACACCACCAGGGAAGAAGACAAACCCCAGAGCAAAAGCTTCATATGGACCAAAGTCTTCATACAGACAAAGGTCTTCGTATGATCACCCTAACGCCAATGTTTTGCAGGGTTATAATGATCAGACTCATGAATATGAGAGACGTTCCTCAAACCATTATGTTCACTAATCAAAGAACTTCTCTGCCTATTCATTTGAGTACTCTAACCCCCCCTGTGAAGCTATTTGCTAGGGCTTCAAAGCCAAGGTTCTCAGATGCTACACTTAGACTTATTGCTTCTAAGCCACCCCTTCAGATGTGGGTGGTTAAGAAGAACTGATCTCTTTCTTGAAGGGTCAGGTCTGCAGCTGAAAAGCATTAGGTTCTAAAGACAATACTGGAGACCTGAATAAACTTGTGGGGCACAAGTTATAATGCCCAAAATGCTATGGAACAAAAGACTCAACATAATTTCTTGATGATTACATTTCCATATCTGTCATGAAACTAATCTTGCATGAAGTATCTACGATCACAAGCTTTATCTTCACAAATTGTCATCGTGAAGCCTATCCCACTAACTCTACTGTAGGGTTCACTTCCAAAAGCTACTGAATGGATCCTGGACAGTGGCTGCACCAACCATATGACTGGTGACCAAAGCTTACTCATGGACTCTACACTTCGTCCATCTTCTCAAAAGCACATTACTTTTGCTGATACTAGGAAAAGCAAGGTATTGGGTCTAGGTAGGTTTGCAATCTCAAAGGACCGGCATATGGATAAAGTGATGCTTGTCGAATACCTTGGATTCAACCTCATTTCAGTCTCAATGCTTTGTGATCTTGATATGATTGTCATCTTTGGCAAATTTCGCTGTCTTGTGCTAATGGCTTTTGACAAGACCCAAGTCTTCGAAGGTTATCGAAGAGGTGACTTGTACATGGTAGATTTCTCCACAGGACCACAGCTGGCCACATATCTTCTAGCAAAAGCTTCAGAATGCTGGCTTTGGCATCGACGGCTAGGACATGCTGGCATGAGGAACTTGCACACCCTTGTGAATAAGAAGCACATCATTGGGATCGAGGGCGTCAAGTTCAAGAAGGATCACCTGTGTGGAGCATGTGAAGCCGGGAAGATGACTAGGGCGAAACACCCCTCGAAGACAATAATGACGACCACTCATCCCTTCGAGCTGCTACACATGGACTTATTCGGCCCTACTCATTACTCCACTCTTACTACATCTGCACACCTATATGGCTTCGTGATTGTTGATGATTATTCTAGATATACTTGGGTGCATATAATCCTGTATAAGTCTGAAGTGCAGGATGTCTTCAGGCGGTTCGCCAACCATGCAATGACCAACTATGGCATCAAGATCAAGCACATCAGGAGTGGCAATGGCACTGAGTTCAAGAACACTGGGCTCGACACCTATCTTGACGTTCTTGGCATCACTCATGAGTTATCAGCTCCATACACTCCTCAGCAGAATGGCGTCGTGGAGCGCAAGAACAGGACTCTCATTGAGATGGCTCGCACTATGCTTGACGAATACAAGACACACGTAAGTGGTGGCCCGAAGCCATTGATACTGCATGCCACATCATCAACAGAGTATATCTTCACAAGTTCTTCAAGAAGACATCTTATGAACTGATCACTGGTAAGAAGCCAAATGTAAGTTATTTCAAAGTATTTGGTGCCAGGTGTTGGATACGAGATCCACATCACACTTCCAAATTTGCACCGAAAGCACATAAGGGTTTTATGCTTGGTTACGGAAAGGATTCGCACACCTACAGAGTCTTCAACCTCTTTCACTACAAAGTGGTTGAAACTGTAGATGTGCGGTTCGATGAGACTAACGGCTCGCAAAGAGAGCACCTACCAAATGTGATAGATGAACTCCCTCCTAGTGAATCCATCAAGCAAATGGGTACTGGAGAAATAATACCCACTGAGGAACTCGGAGATGAAGAGGTTGTGATACCTACTCCAGTCCAGCGTGAAGACAATGATCAGACTGAAGATAATGCTGAGCCTGAAGACAATGCACAGCAACAGCAAAGTCTTCGCCCTGTACATCCTCGCGTGGCCAATGAAGTTCAGATCGAGAAGATAATTGACAACATCAACGCACCTGGTCCTCTCACTCGTTCAAGAACCACACAGCTAGCAAACTTTTGTGGGCACTTCGCTTTCATCTCCATCAATGAACCCACCAAAGTCACTGAAGCCTTCATGGAACCTGAATGGATTCAAGCTATGCAAGAAGAGCTTCAGCAATTTGAGCTCAACAATGTGTGGGAACTTGTCAAGCGTCCCGACCCTCGTAAACACAATATCATTGGAACAAAATGGATCTACTGCAACAAGCAAGATGAACATGGTCAAGTTGTCAGAAACAAAGCTCGTCTAGTCGCACAAGGATACACACAAGTGGAAGGAATTGACTTCGATGAAACCTTTGCTCCTGTGGCTAGACTTGAAGCCATCCGCATACTTCTTGCTTATGCAAATCATCATGATATCCTTCTATATCAAATGGATGTGAAGAGTGCCTTTCTAAACGGCAAAATTGAAAAAGAAGTCTATGTTGCTCAACCACCTGGGTTTGAAGATCCAAAGCACCCCGACAAGGTCTATAGGCTCAACAAGGCATTGTATGGCCTCAAGCAAGCCCCACAAGCCTGGTATGATACACTCAAGGAATTCCTGAAAAGCAAAGGCTTCAAACCTGGTTCACTTGATCCCACTCTCTTCACCAAATCATATGATGGTGAACTGTTTGTGTGCCAAATCTATGTGGATGACATTATCTTCGGCCGCACTGACAAACGATATAGTTATGAGTTCAGTCATATGATGCAAGAGCAATATCAAATGTCCATGATGGGAGAGATAAAATTCTTTCTTTGTCTTCAAATTCGCCAACAAAGCAATGGCATCTTCATATCACAAGAGAAGTATCTCAAAGATTGCCTGAAGAAGTTTGGAATGCAAGATTGCAAGGGCTACAAGACGCCAATGCCAACCAATGGTCATTTGAGTACTGACGACAATGGTAAAGAGTTCGATCAAAAGGTATACCGCTCCATGATTGGTTCTTTATTGTACTTATGTGCATCTAAGCTAGATATAATGCTTAGTGTTTGCATGTGTGCCCGATTTCAAGCGGCACCAAAGGAATCGCATCACCTCGGCGTGAAGCGAATTCTTAGATATTTGGCTCACACCCCAACACTAGGATTATGGTATCCAAAGGGCTCAGAGTTTGATTTGGTTGGCTACTCCGATTCTGATTATGCTGGAGACAGGGTGGATCGAAAATCCACATCAGGCACTTGTCATTTTCTTGGACGTTCACTGGTATGTTGGTCTTCAAAGAAGCAAAACTGCGTATCACTCTCTACTGCTGAAGCCGAATACATTGCTGCTGGATCATGTTGTGCACAGCTTCTCTCGATGAAGCAAACTCTCAAGGATTATGGCATCAACAAGAAGAAGGTTCCACTATTCTGTGACAATGAGAGTGCAATCAAGATTTCTCACAATCTTGTCCAACACTCCAAGACGAAGCATATTGAGATTAGACACCACTTTCTTCGTGATCATGTGCTCAAAGAAGACATTGACATCATTCACGTCAACACTGAAGATCAGCTGGCAGATATCTTCATGAAGCCTTTGGATGAGAAGAGGTTTTGCAAGTTGCGGTGTGAGCTAAATATCTGAGAATCCTCAAATGTCTTGTGAGAGGGCATTCATCCAAACACTTATGCATTCTTGACGACTTTGGTGCACAACACACGAAGTAACGTATGTCTTCAATTCATGAAGATATACACTCTAAGTGTGAAGATATTAAAATGGATTTTGACTTCAGAGCGCCACGATAATGGTGCGCTGTGTCTGGGTCTAATACTTCCTATACGGTGGGTAACGCCACCACCAAACTTTTCTTGAAGATTTTCATTTGGCGTCACATCTATTGCATTATCTTCCTGATTTGGTTTGTCTTCGTAAATGGTTTTATCTTCGCATTCTATTTGACTTCATTGCCTATACTATATATATATGAGTTTGTCCTCAACAACATTCACCTATAGCTATGTCTTCAACCTGTGTTTTTGAACTAGGTGAATGTGATCGGACCCTTACCCCTTCTGTGCTTATCTCGTCCAGTCTCTCTAAATCTTCATATGCATTCTATTTGACACATGTCGATTGTCTTCACTGTGTCCTTGTCAGTCGAAGATTTTGAGACAAAAATTTAAAATATTTTTTTATCTCTATCCAATTTACCTGCATCCGCAGAAGGCAGAACGACCGCCCGCCAAAACAGCTGGTCGTTGGGTCAAGGCGTGGTCGCAACAACTGCACATGTGTGCCATGCGTCGCATATATATGTATCGCCAGGGGCATGTCTGTCTTATCCCCCAGACCAGGCCAACCCTTATAAATACTTCGCCCCTGGTTCCATAAATGTTCTTCACCCCTGTCGCCGTCACCCTCACTTAACCCTAGCGCCGCCGCTATCTTCATCGTCGCCGGAGCAGAAGCGCTTAGCTGCCGCGACCTCTTCGACGTCGTACTCACGCCGGCCGCGAACATCTTCTCACCACCGCCGCCGTAGCCATCCTCCACTGCCAAGTTAGGGCGTGGGAGATCAAACTGCTCAGCCTCCATTCGTCTCGTTGAGTTGTTCTTCGTGCGACTTCTTGCAGTTTCATCTCGACTCTCCTGAAGCCAGTTCCTGTCAGATCAGCAGTGTGAAGCCAATCACTCCTGTGAAGCCAATGTCCAGTGGAAAATCTGCAAAGAAGGGAGGAAGGCAACGACGAGCAAACACTACTCTTGACCTCCCTCCAGATCTGTATGAGCAGTACAAATCAGATCCTGATGAAACCTATGGTGAACGCAAATCTCATGTGCAATGGATTCGCCGATACTGGGCAGAACAATGGTTCCATTATCATTTTGTTACACAAGAGTATGCTGAGAAGAATGCAGTCAGACCACCATGGGCGGATATTGTATACCGGAAGCTTATTCCGAAGACAAAGGCTGACACCATTGCCCAGAACTTCTATCCTTGCATGGTAAGAGGTGTGATGCCCGAAGATGCTGACCCATCCAGCATTCGATGGTGTCGTGAAGATGATCTGTTTGAAGCCAATTATCAGTTTGCAAAGGCTTCAGCAGATGCCAACAAGAAGGAGTTTGGTGTGAACTTAAACCCTGGTCCAGCAGAACCAAGACCCGATGGCTCCCGCCAAGCAGATCCCAATCTGACCGGGCCATGGGATAGTCTTCACGCATATGTTGAGCATATCAACGCTCTTCATGCTACCGCCGCTGCTGCGCGCGGAGAAGCCCATGATGAAGACAATGCTCCTGCCTCCCCCAAGACACAAAGAAAGCCAAAGGGCTCCAAAACTAAAGAGGGGCAATCTGCCAAGTCTGATGCTGCTCCAACAGCTTCTAGAGTGAAGCCTGTGAAAGATGCACCTCCTGAATCCAGTGTGCAGTCTGAAGATGTGTCTCGAAACATCCCGAAGACAAAGAAACCTGCTGGGCAAGGCCCCAAACCAACAACCATGTTGATAGATGATGACGCCATAATTGTTTTATCTGATGATGAGTTTGATGATGATGCCCTTGAGCTCCTCATCAAGAACAAGCAGGAAGAGGCTGATATCTTCAAAAACTTGCCTCTGTTCGACCATGATATTCTCAACAACTTCATTGGCGAATGGTTTCACAATCCGTCGTTGTTGATTGACGACTTGCAGCTTCCGATTGACATCAGCGTCACGTTCCAAGGCTTCATCAACAAAGAACTTGCGGTTGTCCAGAAAGTGTTTGAACAGAAAAACAAGATTGAATATGAGAAGCGGCTATTCAAGAAGCACTTGTCCAAATTCAGCGTCGCAGAAATTCAAGGCTACAAGAAGATGATGGCCGGGCTGAAAGAGGAATTTCAAAAGCTTCGTGATGATGCCAAAGGTGCCAGAGAACGTCCCAAGCACTATGCTGAGAAGACAGTGCAAGCCCACAATGAGGGCTTGAAGAGAAAGGCACTTGGTCGCCCTGCCATTGATCCCAAGTTGATCAAGAAAACAAAGAAGAAGCCCGAGACCCAAGCTGCTGAGGCCCCAAGGCAAGATGAGCCTCGAATTGTCTTCCCACCATCCATGCTTGCTTCGAAGCCATCCGCTCCATCAGTTGCTTCTGAGAAGAAGAAGACACAGCAAGCTGAAGCCGAAGCTCGCAAGCGCAAGCAATCCGATGCCTCTGCTGCTCCTCCGTCTCAAAAGCGTCAGAAGACGAAGTCTTCAAAGGCTTCGTGCAAGGCACCAGCAGAAAATGCTCCATCAGCTTCTCAAGAGCCTCTGCTTGTGACACCGATATCTGTTGCTCCCCCTGCCTCTGGAAACACAGAGAGAAGAGTTATCGTGCATGAACCTGCTACCACAGAGGTTCCCATTTCTGAAGAGATTCCAGCTGCTGATCCCAATGCAGCTGAAGACATTGGTACTGATGCCAATGTGCAAAATGATGATGATGAAGTCCTTCCTCAGCTCACCGATAACGTGGTATCATCGCCTGTTCCTGAGCACAGTGAACCGATCAGCATTGGTCGCCCTCTGACGCCAATGGATCGTGACGAAGTCATACCCCACACTCCTCCTCAAGCTGCAACCACTGATGAACCTATGTTGCCAGATACTCCTGAAGCCATGGTTGAAGACAATTCTTCTCCAAAGGCATCGCCCATCTTCTGACGGCTTCGCCGTGGCCCGCGGATGTCCAGCATTTTTGAGGAGGCAGTGCATCAAGATGCCTCTGCTTCTCAAGAGGATATTCAAGGAGATGTTCCACCCACAAACACCATTCAGACTGAAGACGAGCAAGCTGATCCAGTACAGACTGAATCTGGTGAAGCCCAATCTGAGCAAGCGGCTCCACAGTCTGAAGTCATACCGGCTGCAACAGCCGGAGACGTTCAAGAGCAGCCTCCTGTGTCTAACACTACTGCTGCTGATACAAATGTGGCCCCTGAGTCTGAAGACCAAGCCACTGAAGGAAATCTGAATGCCACTCCTGAAGCACCTGCCACCTCGGAAGCCATTGTGGTCTCTGACGCCAATACTGTCATGGCATACACCAGGGCTGGAGAACTTGTGCCTGTCAACTGGCCTCGTCTTGCGTCCCCAGAAAGACCTGGCCCACAATATGAATTCCATGTTGAAAACCGGCCTCTTGTTCAGAAGCCAATGCCTACGCTGCCAAGGCTTCGAGGAGCTGTTTCCACCGAATGCCCCTTCAGTGTCACTAGCTTCCAGAACGATAATACCTTCTTTGACCGCTTCAAGAACCCATACACCAAGCCAAGGATATCATCTGACAGGTTCTGGAGCTACCAACAACGAAGCTATTACATGGGTGTCCTCTACAATCAAGACAGGATTCATCCTCACAAGCGCCTCAACTTTGACGCTATGACTGATCTGCCATGTCTGGATGAAGCCATTGATTGTCTTCGAGATGTAGGTCTGCTTCCATTTGTGACAGACAAAGAGCACTGGAATGAAGAGCTGCTACTACAATTCTATGCCACCCTCCACATTTCTGGATACCATAAGGATATCAAGACTTGGACCCTTCACTGGATGACAGGTGATGTACACCATGAAGCTTCTGCTCAAGATCTTCTAGAGCTCACAAACCTGCCTGCTCCTGGTGATATCTATGAACCTGGCTGTGAAGCCTATGATAGAGCTGTGGAGAGTATCTTTCAGAAGCCTGAGCCAAACATGACTCAGATGCTGACCATGATGAAGCCACTGCCTGCTGAAGCTGATTGTCGCAAGAAGTTTCTTGTCAATGAGCTCCAGTACTTGCCTCGCACTATCTATCATATCCTAAGGCATACCTTATGGCCAATCAAAGGGCACTCCCCGTCGAGGAAGGTTCACCTTTTTCCCTAAATCATGAATATTTTTGAAGGGCATTTTGGGTTCATTGAAAATTATTTTAGTTAAACCTAGTTTATTAATGTGCTGATAAGGTTTGTCATTCTCCATTTCATAATTCTTTGGAATTTAAACATGATGCATGGATTATTCTAAATGCAACTAATTACACTCAATATTCTAGGGCTGTGACAATGGTGAAATGATAATTATTATCTATCCTGATACTGACATATGGTCGATATACTCGACGCCACAAAAGATGGACGCCTCATCGTAATGGATGGCTGGAAGGATTTACTTTCCTTGTACAAATTGGCAGTTGGAGACAGGCTGCTCTTCGTGATCCACCATGGAGGTGATAAGGTTATCCTCTTTGTCAAACTCATGCCTGAGCAATCTGTGTAATCTGATGAAGAGTAGTTCTATGCTCTTGTTGCACTTCCTGTTGATGCTCGAACACTCCTACTCGTGATGTGCGGTACTTTTGGGAATGACGTTGCTGATGTACCAAATGTCTGTTCCATGTCTGGACTTGTAATGCTGTATTACTATTTGTGATCATATTTTCCTGTTCATGCTTTATTTAAGAATTAATATGGCATCTCATAGTTCAGTAAAATGATAGCATACACAGATTTTTTAATAGATTTCATTACGAGCATCTCAACTAATATCCATTAGATAAACCCAAAACTTTGTTTTCAAGCCCACCGCACCATTTTTTCCTTTCCCAACCCGCCGAACATCTCAACTAATACCCTGAAAATTTGATTCTAATATGTTATAAACTCTGCCATGGCAGAATTTATAAGGTACTATGTTCTGAACACCCGCACGCCATTTTTTTAATCATTTTTCTAACCCGTTGAACATTTTTTGTGACACCAAACATTTTCTGTGACCCTACGAATCGTCCCAGAAAATGGGCATGCATAGTGACGCCAAAAGCGTCGCCGAAAATCAGGCCAGAACGTCGCCAAAGTTGGCTAGGACACTGCCCCAGGAGGAAAACACCTGGTGATGGTCGACCGTCATAGAAAATGATTTTAGGCGACGGTTCCTGTTTCGTCACCAGGGTTTTGTCACTAAATAGAGCAGATTTTGTAGTGTTTGTCTAGCAGTTTCTAAATATTTTCCATAGCAGTTTGTTGCTCAATAGCAATTTTAGCAAGTTTTTTATAGCTAGGTTCGGATTCACACTCAGAGTCATCTTCACTGGAAGTGTCAAAGTAGGCTGAATGTGAGGATACCTTGGCACCTTTTGCCATGAAGCAATAGGCAGGAGCAGAGTCGTCGTCGCAAGCCTCATTGTCGGTGGCGTAGACATTGTCTTCATGGTTGAAGATAGACTTGGCGACGAATGTGGAGGCAAGAGCAAGGCTCGCCACACCAGAGTCAGACTCCTCCTCAGATTCCTCCTCGGAATCCATTTCCTTCCTAGTGAAAGCGCGGGTTGTCGTCACGCGTGTGCAGAACACACGTGAGAACACACGTGAGACACCAAGGACTGAAGACGTCTGATGACCCACAAGTATAGGGGATCGCAATAGTCTTCGAGGGTAGTATTTCACCCAAATTTATTGATTCGACACAAGGGGAGCCGAAGAATATTTATAAGCCTTAGCATTTGAGTTGTCAATTCAACCACACCTTAGAAGCAAATTCTCTGATGCAAAATATTAGTAGCACAGTAGTATGATAGTTTTGATAATAGCGGTAGTAGTAGCAATAGCAACAGTAACAGTGACAGTAGCAGTTTTGTAGTAGTTGGAACAGTAGCAACAGTAGTAGAAACTTAGCAAAGACAATATGAGCAAAGTGTAGGCATGGAGTAGCGATGGATCTTTGGATGACATTGATCATGTAATAGTCACAACCTAGAGCGATACACAATAGCTCCAATTCATCAATTAAATGTAGGCATGTATTCCGTATGTAGTCATACGTGCTTATAATATGAACTTGCATAACATCTTTTATCCTACCCTCCCGTGGCAGTGGGGTCCTAATGGAAATCTAAGGGTAATTAAGGCGCTCCTTTTAATAGAGAACTGGAACAAAGCATTAACACTTAGTGAATACATGAACCCCTCAAATTACAGTCAACCCAGGAGAGTATCCCAATTATTGTCACCTTGGGGTCTGCAGTTCAGAATAATAACAGGTGCATATAACTTGCAGATAGGATCAAGAACTCAAACATATTCATGAAAACATAAAAGGTTCGGATCTGAAATCATGGCACTCGGACCCTAGTGACAAGCATTAAGCATAGCAAAGTCATAGCAGCATCAATCTCAGAACATAGTGGATACTAGGGATCAGGCCCTAACAAATTTAATCGATTACATGATCAAGTTCATCCATCTCCATCTACCTCTAGTATGCCTACGATGGAATTACTCACTCCCGGTGGTGAGCATCATGAGGTTGTCGATGAAGAGGGGTTGTTGATGACGACGACGACGAATTGCCCCCTCCGGAGCCCCGAATGGACTCCAGATCATGCCTTCCAAGGAAGAACAAGAGATGGTTGCGGCTCCGTATCGTAAAATGCGATGAAACTTATTATCTTATTTTTTTTCTCTCGGGAAGACGGTACTTATGGAGTTAGAATTAGGTCAGATGGAGGTCGGTGGGGCCCACAAGGCACCAGGGCGCGCCTCGGTGGGTAGGCACGCCCCTTGCCTTGTGGGCAGCCGGTGGCCCCCCTCTGGCAGGTGTTTGCTCCAGTATATTTTATATATTCAATAAAAAAATCTCCGCCAAGTTTCGTCCAATTCCGAGAACTTTTATTTCTGCACAAAAAACAACACCAAGGTAGTTCTGCTGAAAACAGCGTCAGTCCAGGTTAGGTTCATTCAAATAATGCAAATTAGAGTCCAAAACAAGAGCAAAAGTGTTTGAAAAAGTAGATATGTTGGAGACGTATCAACGTCCCTTGCCGATTCGTAGACGGGGCGCAAGGTGTGGATCTATCTCAATGAAGAATGATGAAGGATCGCGAAGATAGGTCTAGAGGGGGGGTGAATAGACACTTAACAAGGCAAATTTGCGATTTTTAGTTTCCTTGGAATTTGGGAAGATTTTAGCACAAGTTAAATGGCAATCAATACTTCCTACACATGCATATCTAGAGATTGGGCAACAGATAAAGAACAACATGCAAGTGCAAGAAAGTAAAGGGAGGTAGAGATCGGAAGATCAAACACAATGAAGACACGGTTATTTTTGGCGTGGTTCCGATAGGTGGTGCTATCGTACGTCCACGTTGATGGAGACTTCAACCCACGGAGGGTAACGGTTGCGTGAGTCCATGGAGGGCTCCACCCACGAAGGGTCCATGAAGAAGCAACCTTGTCTATGCCATCATGGCTTACGTCCACGAAGGACTAGCCTCACTCGGGGTAGATCTTCATGAAGTAGGCGATCTCCTTGCCCTAACAAACTCATTGGTTCAACTCCACATGATTTGGAGGCTTCCAAGTGACACCTAAGCAACATAGGAGACACCACTCTCCAAAAGCTAATAGATATTGTTGTTGATGATGAACTCCTTCCTCTTGTGATTCAAAAGATAGTCTCCTCAACACTCAGTCACTCTCTCACAGATTTGGCATGGTAGTAGGAGAAGGATTGGAGTGGAAAGCAACTTGAGGGGGCTAAAAATCAAGGATCAAATTTTTGGAGTGGAATCCCTTGATCTCAACACAAGTGTAGGTGGTTTTCTCTCAGAAAATGGATATGGGAAGTGGTGGCTTCGTACCGGTTGTTCTCTCTGAGAGTAGGTGGTGTGGGTGGGGTATATATAGCCTTAACCAAAAATCTAACCGTTACACACCTTTATGCACAACTCGGTGGGACCGGGTGAAAAACTCAGTGAAACCGATTAGTGTAAAAGGTTTGAACTTTAGACATTTCAGTGGGACCGGATGAATCCACTTGGTGGGACCGATTGGTGATGGCCTAAGCACTATCAACACTTTCGGTAATCCCGATCGGTTTCACTCGGTAATTCCGAGATGAAGTCGATGGGTTACAGAAAGTTTTCTAGTGCACTTCGATGGGACCGAATGTCATCTTGGTGAGACCGAGTTTCTTGGGTTTAGGCAGTGGCTCTGTCAAGTGTATCTCGGTGTGTTCGGGTGTATGTGTATCGGTGGGACCGAGATGACCTTTAGGGTTTTGGACAGATTGGAGTGTGAGGGTGTGGCTGAGGGTTTTGGAGCAATATCTTCAAGCAATTGAGCAAATGGCTCATGATCAAAACCTCATCCCCTTTTAATAGTATTGGCTTTCCTATGGACTCAATGTGATCTTGGATCACTTAACCAAAAATGTAGAGTCTTGAAGCTTTTACCAATGCATGTCCTTTGTAGCTTGAGGGGTCCACATCTCCATCCATCTACCTGCCTAGGTTGAACTTTTCCTAAAATATACTTGAGGGAAACATTAGTCCAATAACATGTATGTTGACATGAATTACCAAAACCACCATGGGAGCAAATGTGCTTTCAATCTCCCCCCTTTTGGTAATTGATGACAACATACATCAAAGCTTCAAATAAGAATATACCATAGAATTACACTAAAGCTTTGAAGGACATGAAACATATATAAGCTCCCCCTACAAGTGTGCAATCTTTAAAGATAATTGCTTTTGGAATGCAAATGCGCAATATGGTAGGAAACTCAATATGTCACATGCATCTTGGCCATATGCATCAGAGTAAAAGATATGAATGATAGAGTTCATGTGTCCATGATGATTTCTTGCAAACAAGTATGTGCAATAAACAAGATATCATCATGCACATGAGTATGATGCATATACTTACCTTGAGGTGCTTGAGCATTTTACCTGAAGAAACAAACTTGAGAAAACAAGGTTAGACAACACAAGAGTTTCTCTTCAAGAGGAATGCAAGAACTTCAAGAATACCAAGACTGGGATGACATGTATAGGAACAAGTATTACTAGGTGAATACTTCCTTAAGGGACAAGAAATCAATAAAGATTTGCAATAAAATTTCAAGGATTTTTCTCCCCTAAACTTTGAACTTCCTCTCCCCCCTGAATCTGAGATATTAGATTTTGGGAGTAGGTAGGGTGAGACAAAATGAGAGCAATAGATCATATAGAATGATCAAACAAATAAAATCAAGTATATGTTTCTCCCCACCTGGAAACATATAGGCCTCTCTCCTCTTATAACTATGCATTTTTCTCCATATAGAGAGGCTTTGATATGTATCTCTCTCTAAGTGAGTTTAGATAAGCTTTGATGTGATATCTCTCCCCCCTTTGACATCAATTTCCAAGAAGGGTTTAGCTCATGGTCATTTGTCAATAGGTAGGGTCCTTGGGTAACACATCTAGCTGAGATGATACTTAATGCATTAGAGGGGAAAGAATCATTGAGTGGAGCTGAAAAGAATCTGAAGGAAATTTTGGCAAATGAGTCTTTGTGTTGTGAAATCAGTGTCTCCAAGTAGGATCAATTAGTGAGTCCGAGATAACGGAAAGTCATGGGTTGATCACATCGGTGTTGCCGAGTCAGTGCAAGTCGGTTGGACTGATGAACATGTGAGCAATGTAAGTTGTAGTCTCAGTTGCACCGGTGCTATTCGGATTGGAGGGACTGAGTTTAAGACAGAAAGAAGAATTTTTCAAACTCATCTCACTTTGCAATAGGATCTCACAAGGATTTGCAATGAATTCGGATAAGATTTGCAAGGAATTAACTGAATAAAGAAACTATCTAAGATAAGAAAAGAAAATACAAGAAAAGAACAACTAGATGATTTTTTTTGAAATAAGCAAAGCAACTAAAACACAAGGGAAATAGCAAGACAAGAAAACACTAGTGAACTTCATCTAGGAAAGGGTGGGCGACTAGGTCACCTATGTTAGGGCATATTGACTTAGGAGTCAAGTCCTTTTGTGATTTTAATTTGAATTTATTTTCAAAACCAAACTTGTTATAAATTCCTTAAGGAATATTTACACAAAGGTAGACATTTATTTGGGGCCTTTTGATAATTTATTTTGTGCCACTATTTTATATAGTCTTCTTTAAAATATCCAATTTGTTTTATTTCCACTTCCAAATAAGTTTATTTTTATTATTTGTATTCTACTGAATTTGGTCTTCTGCCCAATTAGAATATTTGGTTTGAAAACTTATTTTGGGGATTTGTCTTGTTTTCTTTTGAAAGCTAGGGTCTCAACTATTTGGGTGGTTTTGGAATTCTAATTCCAATCAAACAATCACACAAGGTCTCTCATTCAAGCATTTCAAGCAATCCTAGATCAATTCTAGCTAAATAGCAAGCAGACTATTCATTTCTAGGAAATCTTTTATTCCCTATGAAATTTTAAACATTCCAGATTTGGGAACAATCTAGAATGTGACATATGCAGGTTATCAGTGTGGAGGCTGCTTAACTGATCGATGACACACATGACACCCTCCTTTATCATATACCAACACTTTTTGAAGAAGTTTCCGGTGAAGCCATTCGGACCCGGTGCCTTGTCGCCTGGCATGAGGTCTATAACTGATATGACTCTCCTCCTCAATGATGGTGTCATCAATGCCATCGAAGTCAATCACCTTGAAATCTAAGCTCTCCCAGTTTAGGTCCTTCGATCTCGGTTGATCGTGACCCAAGCTATTCGCGAATTGCTCATGGAGGATATCCTCCTTGATCTTGTGCTCAGGGACCCACCCATTAGTCCTCTTAAGCCGATCAATGTGGTTCTTCCTATGCCTGGCGTTGACTCTAAGGTGAAAGAATTTGGTATTGGCATCTCTCTCTTTGATGTTGGTTATCTGAGAACACTGTTTCTTCCTAGCTTCTCAATAGCACCAAGGCATATGATGTGATGCTTGAGACGAACCCGAGTGTCCCGCTCCTGAGTGGAAAGAGCCCGGGAGTCTTGATCAATGTCAAACTGGAGGATGATGTGAAGGGCCACTTGTAGATGGAGCTTGACTGTGGAAAAGAGCCCTTTACTCCACTTTTCTAGGTGTAGTCCGACACACCTAAGCTTGTGGAAGAGCTGTTGACAAGTCTCAGTATGGTTACTGGCCTCCACCCACGTCTTCTGCACCACATCAAAGAATCCGGGGATACCAGTCCAGAAATTCTTAAATTTGAAACATCACAGCCTCTTAGGCCCTTCGTCGTCCGCGAGGAGAAGGGGCAATGATCTGATAACAAAGAAGACAAGGCATGAAGCATAAGTCAAGCTTGCACAGGGTGGGGTTGAGCCTCTCATTACTTAGGTGAAGCGCCTGTTTTGGAGATGAATCTCACGGAGCTCACCAGAGTTTAGAGCTGCCCGAAAGCGGTTAAGATGACTGCAGCTCATGTTCCTTTTATTCTTATTCAGGCTCAAAAATTTTGGTTGAAATCTCCAAGAGCAGGCTCCAACGACCTAGCAGGTAAGTTTTGGGCAATCAACTCACTGAAGAAGTCATCAGTACGGGCAAGAGGGTTGTCAATCCCCTTGTACTCGTTAATTGCAAGGATTAATTCTGATAGTGGTAGATATATACATTGCAAAAGAAAATAAAAGTAAATAAATTGCAGCGAGTTTTTTTAGGGTTTTAGTAATAATGGTGAATGGACCTGGGGCCATAGCTTTCACTAGAGGCATCTCTCTCAAGAACATAGCAAACGGTGGGTACACAAATTACTGTTGGGCAATTGATAGAAGAGCGAATAATTATGATTTTATTCATGGCATGATCAGTACACAGGCATTGCGTCTATGACAAGTAGACCGTTAAACTTACTGATGCCTACTACTATTACTCCACTTCGAGAGCGCTTCTATGCTTGACTCTCTACGTATTAAGTTCATGACAAACAGAGTAATGCTTTAAGCATGATGCCATAATGTAGTCAAAATAAGATCGATCAAAATGATCAAACCCCATCGTTTTATCCTTAGTAGCAACAATGCAAATACGCGCCTCGCTATAAGTGTATGAAAGCTCAACTGAAACTAAGTAGGTGTGCATCCAACTTGCTTGCTCATGAAGACCTCGGGCATTTGAGGAAGCCCGTCATCGGAATATACAAGCCAAGTTCTATAATGAAAAATTCCCAGTAGTATATGAAAGTGATAACTCAGGAGACTCTCTATATGAAGAACATGGTGCTACTCTGAAGCACAAGTGTGGCAAAAGGATAGTAGCATTGTTCCTTCTCTCTTTTTCTCTCATTTTTTTGTTGGGCTCTTTTGGCCTCTTTTTTTAGAATAATCTCATGGACCTCATCCCCACATTTTGGAGGACTCATCAGTCTCCATCATTCTTTTCCTCACTGGGACAATGCTCTAATAATGATGATCATCACACTTTTATTTACTCACAACTCGATAAAACTGAAACAATATGACTCTATGTGAATGCCTCTGGCAGTGTACCAGGATGTGCCATGATCTAGCGTAACATGTATTACGATGATGAATAGCGGCTTTGCAACAAATATCATGTCAGCTCTATATGATCATGCAAAGCAATATGATGATGAATACACATGTCATAAGACGGAACGTTGGAAGTTGCATGGCATATATCTCGGAATGGCTATAGAAATGCCATGATAGGTAGGTGTGACACCCCGATTTTTGGCCCTTTCTTTTTCTTTTGGATTTCTTTGGATTTTTGATTTGGATTTCTTTTTTGTGGCTCTATGGTCTTGAAACCTGGGAAGATCATCTCTTCTTCCTCTCCCAAGTGGCTTGTCACTCTCAAATCCATCCCAAGACCATGTCATTTCCATCTTAGCCCAACCCCAATATTTATTTCTTGGGAATATTCCTTTTTCTATTAAAGGGATAACCCTGTTTGCTCTAGGTTGTGAAGCAACCTATATTTCTGTCTTTCCTAAAATTCCCACAAAATTCTCAAAATTCCTTTGGACCATATGGACCTTGGATATGTAAAAATATTCAAGATTCCATGCTCATGATGAGCACACCATCCAATCTTTGTTTCTGGACATAATTTCAGTTTGTGAAGCAACTATATTTTATATGGCTTCATAAATTCTGGAATTTTACCAATACATTCTCCTACCTATATAACTTCCCTCCACCAAATTTGGGATTATTTCATTCATCCAATATTTCTCAATAATTTCCCCAAGTTTCTGTCCAGAGGAAAGCATTGTGAAGGAATTACCATTTTTATTTATCCAAATGGTATGAAATTTTTACAGTGCCTTCATATGCCCAAATCATCATTCTCCACCAAATTTCAGTTCAATCCAATAATCCAGGTGAGTGCAGCTTCAAGACTGTAGTCCTTCTTACCCTAAACCCCTGAGACATCTTTCTTGGCCCATTGGTCAAGTCATTTGACCACAGCTTCATGTCCAAGTTTGCTACAACACACTTTAGATGATCCCTCCCATCAGCACCTAGTTGCTTTCACCAAACCAAGACCACAGTGCTTCTCCAGCAAGTAGGGTCCACGCGGTAGACATCTTTTTCCTGGCCAGAGTGCACCGCATGCGCCTGTTCACGCGGTGACCACGCGGCTGGTAGGCCGTTCGACGCGCTCTGGACGTCGGGGCCCTCGGCCACCGCCCAAACGGCGAGCTCTCACCACCGAATCATGTCTACAACATCACCCACACTCTCCTCCATCCACGCCACCCCTCTAGACCCCTCCCCCCTCCTCCTTCCTCCCCGGCGCGCCACGCCGCACCGCGTGCCCGTGGCCGTCGTTGCTTTGCCTCTGTCCTCTTCCTCCTCGCTGATTCTCTGGCACTCCACTAGCTCCCTCTCGTCGCCATCAACCTCTCCGTGCGTGCGCACACGTACGCGGTCGCGTCAGAGCGGCGCCTACCTTTCCGCGACGGCATCCGGGCACGTCATCTTCACCGCGGCTATATAAGCCACCCCCGGACCTCTCTGAGCACGACAACCTCCTCTTCTCACTCCTAGCAACCTCCCCGACCTCTCATTTGAGCTCCGGAGCCCCTCCTCCTCGCCCACGGTCGCCATGGCCGCCGCCTTCTCTCGCTCAAATTGGAGCTGCCCGAGCCTCTCCCTCCCTCCAAACCTCACCTCGGCGCTACCCTAGCCACCACGGAGCTCCCCACCTCTTCAGTTCGTCCCCGGGATGCCCGTGGGCTCTCCTTCAAAACTGGACGACGGCCTCCGCCACGAACGCCTGAGCCACCGCCGCTACGGCCCTCCCCGGCGTGCGTGAAGCACCTGGATGGATGCGGCGTTCCATCCTGAGCTCGCAGGTGGCCGGAGCTCCGCCGGAGGTGGCCCGAGCCGCCGGGACGAGCGCCGGCGAGCGAGAGCTCTCTCTGTCCCATGAGCAAGCGACGAAGGAAGAAGACGAGGGCGACCTGCAGGCGGGCCCCATGTGCCAGTGACCCAGCCGACACAGTAACGTGGATAAGTGGAAACGTCTTTCCCCGAATACGCTTTCCGCATGCGAAGACGCCCTCGGCCACGCCTTCGGAGCAGAATATGCTTTCCTGCAGCGAAGGCGTATTTTTTCCGAAATGCGCTTTCAGTTCTCAGCTCGTGGCCGAAACCTCTAAATTGCGGACGTTCGTCCGTTAAGAGCAGAAATGGACAGTTTTTATTTGTTTTTCTGCCTAAGGAATGAACGGTCGTATTTTCGCAACCGTAACTCCGATTCAGGTGATTCCAAAGCCCACCATCTCAGTTCGTCGAGCCCGTTCTGATGGTATCATTTTCACCATGTTGTAACATTATGAAAATGACCATTTTGCCCTTGCCCTTATTCAGCTTCGCCGAGAGAGAAATGTTTCCGGCTAATTTTTCCGCGAGTTGTTCGCACTTCTTCCCGATGACTCCATCAATCCCAGGCAAGCCACAACAACCACTTGCATGATGGCATTGCAATAGACATGGTTTCCACTTGAATGTTTGAATAATTGCTTATTCATTTAATTATTTTGTAAATGCTATGTATATGCTTGTGAATCCATGCTCATTTCTTATGCCATGTTCATTTACATCTAGCTAGATAGATGATTAATTGCTAATGTTATTATTATCGTGTTTCATTCTTGTAATCATTCCCGATGCTATTGATAATAATATGCTCATATGCATAGTTATTGGTTGGTTGTGAACATACTTGTGAGATTCATGTTCATCTCCATGCCATGCTCATTTGCATCCAATAGACTAAATGATTTATCGTTGTTGATGTTAAGATGCATATGTTCAATGCTTGTGTTACCCATCCATGCAAATGTTGATATCATGATCATATGCACCATTATTCCATCATGTTATTTTGTTATGGATCAGCTCATCACCATTCAAGTTGAACCTGACATTAATCGAACTTGAACAAATCTGTTGGCTGAGTCATGGTGCCACCGAATCGAGCTCACCAGTGCAGCCACATTTGCCTTATGGGGGGCCCTAATGTGGTCTATTGTCATGCCTCTCGCCGGTGCCTCCAACTAGGGAAGGTTATGTGCGCGCGCTACCCTGATCAGGTAGGCGGCCATAATCTTGTGTGCCCGAGTTGTATGGTACCATTGTCCCCGTTTGGGACCGTTTGTTTTGTTTTGCCACGACGGTGGCCGGCCGCGAGGTGGCAGGATGTCACGAGTTGACATCGGGGCCACCCATGACATAGCCCAAAGGGGAGTTTGTCGGAGTGGCCGGGAGAGTGTCATGCAATAGATTGGTTTTGTCGGAATGTCGTTGGTCCACCCGAATGGGAGCACGAGGCCATGAGTTCCGTGGTGTGTGTACAGTGTACTAACCTCTGCAGAGTGTATAATCTATCGATAGCTGCATCCTCGGTCATGGACACAGTTCGTAGTAGGTCACACTATGGGTCAACAGTAATATTAACCTGAATAATAAACAACCCCGGTTCCATGAGAAAAGCAGTTAGTTGATCTTTATATGGTCATGCGATGATCACAGGTAGAGATCAAGCTCCTTGTGATCATGTGATGATCACGATGGTATAGTTGATACCGAGCTTGGTTGATCCTGAGGTGATCGTGTGATGTTCACGACGGTAAGTTTGTTACATATGGTGGTTACGAGATAACCTCCGAGAAGAGTAAGTTGGTTCAAGGGACCTTAAACATTGACCCCCTCTCATGCTAGTGCTAGTATCATCATGTTCATATCATGAGTAACATGTACATGCCATGCTCATTCTCATGATTGCTCTAGTAGTATCATGATCATCATTGATTTTTAACCTGTAAATGCCATGCTGTTGTTTGTCTTGATAGCTTTGGTTGCTGTGAGCTCGCGAGTACATTCAAAGTACTCACCTGGCGTGTCATGCCAGATTGCAGGTGATGCCGTGATTGATTGTTTGTCGAGGATCCCGAGTTTGCGCTCTAGGATGTGTCCCAGCCAGAGTCCCTGCGGAGTGGAGTCCATCACCGACGTCGTTGTTCCGCTGCAAGAAGTTATTCCGTTGCTATGAGTTGTTCCGCTGCTAGCATAGAGCTATCTTAGTAGGCGTAGTGTCGCTGTGCCGATGTAATCCTTTGTATACACGAACCCTTGTACCCGTATTATTTGTAATAAGAGCTGATTTGTTCTATGCCAAGCAGTGCCATATTCCAGAAGACTTGATCTCTGGGCTAGAATGTGGGGTGTTCCGGTTCCTCTAAGCCGGGGTGCCACAGTAGGTATGGTGGCTGTTTGGAGGAAGGTATAAGTAGGCTTATGGGTGATAGAGCGTATCATATCATGGGGTTTGGATGCACCGGTGAAGTTCTCACCGACTCTCAAGGTGAGAAAGGGCAATGCACGGTACCGAAGAGGCTAGCAATATGTGGATAGGTGGGAGTGCTGTACTAGTCCATGAACTCACATTAGTCATAAAGAACTCGTATACTTATTGTGAAAGTTTTATTAGCCCTCGAAGCAAAGTACTACTCGCATGCCCCTAGGGAGGAGGTTGGTAGGAGTTAACCATCGCATGCCCCCGATTTAAACATCACTTAGGGATTTCAATCAGACATAAAAATGCTCAAACTTCCCCACCATGCCATGACCGACACTTAAATGAGTAGTACATAACAAGCTTTAATATCGATATTTTTACTAACCAATGATAATGAACTAATACCCTTTCATATTACGACATCAATATAATTAACTCATACATTTCATATTTAGTGATCTTCATGAAAGTTTTTATTATACCACTCTTAATACCTATCATTTTCAGACTAGTCTTATAACCCGTGAATATTACCACTTCCTATCTAAGACTCTGAAAAAGATTTAAGAGAAGCATGAGAGTGCAATAATTTCTATAAAATATATAACCACCGCTGAGCTCTAAGAATATAAGTGAAGCACAAGAGGAACTGCATAGCTCAAAAGATATAAGTGAAGCTCATAGAGTATTCTAACAAATTATGATGAATGTGTGTCTCTCTCAAAAAGGTGTGTCCAGCAAACAATTATTGTGGCAAAATAAAAATCAAACAAAACTATGGCACAATATGCTCCAAGTAAAACTCATATCATGTGATGAATAAAAATATAGCTCCAAGTAACATACCGATGAATTGTGGACGAAAGAGGGGATGCCATCCGGGGCATCCCCAAGCTTAGACGCTTGGGTCTTCCTTGAATATTACCTTGGGGTGCCTTGGGCATCCCCAAGCTTAGGGTCTTGCCGCTCCTTATTCCTTTACTCATCGTGATCTCACCCAAAACTTGAAAACTTCAACACACAAAACTCAACAGAAACTTCGTGAGATCCGTTAGTATAATAAATCAAATCACCCCCTTTAGGTACTGTTATACACTCATTCATAATTGTTCTTGCATAATACCTACTGTATTCTAACTTCTCCATGACTTATACCCCCCGATATAATCCATAATATCATTAAAACAAGCACACTATGCAACAAAAATAGAATCTGTCTAAAACAGAACAATACGTAATGACAGAATATTTATCCATACTTCTGTAACACCAAAAACTCTAAAAAATTAGGAAAACGTAAAAAATTTGTATCCCAATACTATGTAAAAAGTTCAGATTGTTTGAACATTCCAGTAATAAATGTAAAATCAAATACTGGGCGTAAAACTTTCTGTTTTCAAACAGCATCAATTATACTATCATTTAAATCATCCCAAAGGCATTGCATGGCACAAACACTAACTAAAAGATAAAAACACAATCATTAAAGTAGCAATAATCATGTGACTAAAGAAAAATAAAAATTGCAATAAAGATAAATATTTGGTTGCCTCCCAACAAGCGCTATTGTTTTATGCCCCTTGCTAGGCATAATGCATTATTTTAAGTATTGTCATCTTTGGACTCCAACTTTCCCTTAAAAATAATATTTTCATAAGCGTTTCTCAAAAGTTCCCTTTTCTCAGCAATGCATTTTCTATTTGGGGAGCTCAAGTAATAGAAAGGACTATCGTCGGCAATCTTCATGTTTTCAATATCATTCTTATCTGGGATATGATCATCATATAACCCTTCATATGCAACGGTAAACTTATCATTAAGAGTAATCCTAGCATTTGTAAGATTTTTTTCATCATACCCTTGTTGGTTTCCCTTAACAATCCAAGCATATTGATCATTAGTGCTTTCAAAAAGATGTTGGATTTAAGCTATATGTGGAACCTTTTTTCTAGAGTTCTCCTCAAATTCATAGCAATCTTTAGATTCGATTTTTCGAATAAAATCCTTGTCATAAAGAACCTCATCTATTAAAGGGCATTCATAATTAATATCACAATAGTCAAAGATTTCTCTAGCCTCTTGAATTATGTAGTCAAATTCATTCATAAGGATGATATAGTAGCAATTTTCTTTGCCCCGGGATTGTCTATGAGGGGAAGTTCAAAAAATAATATTTGCAAAGTAGGATGGGTACGAGCGAACTTCCTTTCAAGTTTTTGCACAAGCATAAAAATAGCATCAGCATAGCAATTTGTTCTTCTAAGAATAGATCCTTCACTTGAAGGCAAGGTTCCAGTGCAAGTAAAAAAAAATCTTGGATAACACTTTTCCCAATAATGTTACCACTACCAAAGAGAAAGTATTTTGTTTTCCAAGCTACGTGAGGCTCATCATTAGGAGGATCATTATTGTGATTAAAAAATTTAGGTTCTTCCTCATAAGATTCGCTAGGATTATCCTTACTAGCACTTCCAGCGATAATAAATTCAGACATGATAGAAACTTCAAGCAAACAGGCAAAATAAAATATTTTTGTGTTTTTTGATTTTTTAATGAGACTAATAAAACAAGTAAAGGCAAATAGAAAGTAGAACAATTAATGATAATGTGAATGTAGGGACCTGTAAGTGTTTGATGATGTCTCCCCGGCAACGGCGCCAGAATTTCTTTCTGCTACTTGTGAGCTGCGTTGGGATTTTCCTGAAGAGGAAGGGTGAAGCAATATAGTAGTGGATAGTATTTCCCTCAGTAGAGAAGCAAGGTTATCGAACCAATAGGAGAACCACGCAAACACCCGTCAACAGTACCTGCACACACAAGAGCAAATACTTGCACCCAACGCGGGCAAGAGGATTGTCAATCCCCTGGTACTCGTTAATTGCAAGGATCAAATCTGGTAATGGTAGATAGATAAATTGCAAAGTAAATAAAAAGTAAATAAATTGCAGCAAGGTATTTTTGTTTTTTATAATATGATTAAAGTAGACCCCGGGGCCATAGTTTTCACTAGAGGCATCTCTCTCGAAAGAATAGCATACGATGGGTAGACAAATTACTATTGGGCAATTGATAGAAAAGCGCATAGTTATGATGTTATTCATGGCATAATCATGTATATAGGCATGACGTCCATGACAAGTAGACCGAAATGATTCTGCATCTACTACTATTACTCCACCAATCGACCGACTCCTGCCTGCATCTATGGTAGTAAGTTCATGATGAACAGAGCAACGCTTTAAGCAAGATGACATAATGTAGATATAAAAAAACCAATCAATATGATTAAACCCCATCATTTTACCCTTAGTAGCAACAATACAAATATGTTCCTCGCTACCCCTTCTGTCACGAGGTGAGGACACCGCAAGATTGAACCTACTACTATGCACCACTTCCACTGAAGATCGATAGATCAACTTGGCCAAAGAAAACCCATAGATCGGAAAGCATTACATAGCTATAACAATCATACATAATAAAGTATAGCAAGGACTCAATTACTTTCAATGAATAATCTGATCATAAACCCACAATTCATCGGATCCCAACAAACACCGCACAAAAGGATTACATCGAATCGATCTCCGAAGAGAACATTGTATTGAAGATCAAAGAGAGAGAGAGGGAGCCATCTATCTAATCACTATGGACCCGTAGGTCTGTGGGAAACTACTCACACATCATTGGAAGTGCAGCAAGGTTGATGTATAAGCCCTTCGTGATCGATTCCCCCACCGGCAGAGTACCAGAAAAGGCCACCAGATGGGATCGCAGAAGAACAGAAGCTTGCGGCGGCGGAAAAATTATTTTGGGTGGCCCTCTGTTGGTTTTGGGATTTTAGGGAATTTATAGCGCTGGAATTAGGCCAAGGAGGGTCTATGGGGGGCCCACAAGCTCAGGTGGCGCCCCCCAGGGGCGCGTCGTGTGAGCTTGTGGCTCACCCGTAGGCTTTCTGGCCTCCTCCCAAAGTTTCCTGGGTGTCTTCTGGTCCAGAAAAAATCACCATAAATTTTTATTGTATTTGGACTTCGTTTGATATAGTTTTCCCCTCAAACAAGAAAATAGGCAAAAACAGGAACTGGCACTGGGCACTGGGTTAATAGGTTAGTTCCCAAAAATGATATAAAATTGCATATAAAGTATGTAGAATTGATATAATAATAGCATGAAACAATCAAAAATTGTAGATACGTCGGAGACGTATCAATAAGCTCCCGGCGGGCCTTTAACAGTGCCCTTGAGACAACCAGGATATAGTTTGGCTACTGCCTGGTTGAGCCGAACAGTGAGCCCTTGTATTATTGCTCCATGGCTGCCCATGGTATTTTAAGTGCGAAGTTATGTACCTGAGGCACGTAGTCCTCGGTCAGGTAGGGAGGGCCGTGGAGCGCGTACCCCTATTTGAGGTTGTCGCTTGACTGCGTGGATGCAAAGGTAACACCACGGAAACGCTTGAGGGGATTCCGTCTACTGGGTGCTCTATCAGTCCTTGATGCCTCCTCGGCGGCTTCGGCCTCGGCTGCGAGAGCCACGGTTTGCTCCTCAGTACGAAGGGAGCGTTCTGTGTTGCCATTGACTGTTATAATGCCATTAGGCCCTAGCATTTTTAGCTTTAGATAGGCATAATGTGGGACGACGTTAAATCGGGCGAAAGCAGTTCGCCCGAGAAGTGTGTGATAGGCGCTGCGGAATGGCACAATATCAAAGATCAAGTCCTCACTCCGAAAGTTCTCGGGAGAACCGAAGACCACCTCCAAAGTTAGAGTGCGGTGCATTGTGCCTCAACTCCTGGTATGATACCTTTGAAAGTGGTGTTACTGGGTTTAATCCTTGACGGATCGATGCCCGTCTTCCTGACAGTGTCAGCGTATATCAGGTTGAGGCTGCTTCCTTCGTCCATAAGGACCCTTGTGAGGTGGAAACCATCCACTATGGGATCGAGTACCAGGGCGGCCGTTCCTCCATTACGGATACTGGTTGGATGGTCACTTCGATCAAAAGTGATCGGGCAAGCCGACCATGGGTTGTACTTCGGCGCTACGGGCTATAATGCGTAAATATCACGTAACGCGCGCTTCCTCTCCTTCTTAGGGATGTGGGTGACATAGATCATGTTCACATCCTTTACTATGGGAGGGAACTGGTTTTGGCCTCCACTATTCGGCCTAGGAGGCTCGTCCTCATCCTCGCTGCAAGGCTGGCCTTTGCTCGGGTTCTCGGTTGCGATCTTGCCGGACTGCTTTATGACCCAGCAGTTCCAGTTTGTATGATTAGCAGGCTTGTCCGAGGTGTCGTGAATTTGGTAAGGTTTGTTGAGGATTTTATCCAATGTGGATGGGCCATCTTTGTTCCCTTTGAAGGGCTTCTTCTTTTGGCCGTTCCGCCGATTACTGAACCTAACATTTATAGTCGCCTCGTCAGCATCACTGCCGTATCATTACGGGCCCTGTCATGCTTGTCCAACCATGCCTAATATCTAGCCTGTCCAGCAGGCGCGCGGTCCCTTGATCCGTATATGGAACGCGATGGAGCAGGTTGTGCGGTCAATTTTCCTCGCAAGGCGTACGGTGGAGCAGACGGGGCTGGATCTTTGCCTTCACGGTGAGGGATTGTAGGGGGGGTCTCGAAGCCCTCCCTTTTGCCTGTCTCACCCTCGAGGAGGATGGTCAGGCTGATCGGTTCGATCGTGTCTATGGAGCAGATTGTTGTCAGCCTCGTCATCGAATGTCAGAAGTAGACGTCGTTTTGGGTAGAATTTGGCTTGGTCTGTGCACCGTAGCTTGAGGTCTTGCTCAGTTGTGAGAACTTCAACCCATTTGTCATTCAGTGTGTCCTGATCAGCTTTAAGCTTCTCACGCCCTCGTTTTATACTTCGGGTGGAGGCAATGAGGCGTCGTCGGAAGGTTTCTAGATCGAGGAGGTCCTCGGGACTTCAAATTCGTCGGGTCCGAGACTTATCTCCTCCTCCGATTCGGGCATATAGTTACTATCATCGGGATCGTCAAGATCCTCCATCCCTGCAGCGCCATCGATCTGATCAGATGCAGCGTTGTCGTCGTTATCCTAGTCCTCGGCACCATTCGGGGTGTTGTTGTCACCGGAGGCGTCATTGGTAGTGTTGTTGTTGCTGGTGTTCCCATCCCCGGCGCGTTTAGAGCACTTCTTGCTCCGTCAGCGTTTGGGAGGATCTCTTTTTTCCTCCTCCTCGTCGTCCTTGGGGGTGTCCACCATATAGACTTCATAGGTGGAGGTTGCCGTCCAGTTGCCGGTTTTGGATGGTGTGGTACCTGGTAGTTCGCCGACATCTTCATCCATGTCGGTTGCCTCCTCGGAGGCGTAGTCTAGTACGTCGGTTAAATCCTCAACCGTAGCGACTAGGTGGGTGGTGGGTGGGATGTAAATTTCCCTGTCATCGGCTTTACATCCGATCTGATCATAGACCGAAGACTTGTCGTCCGAAATCCCGAGGATCTGGATTTGGTCTAGCATCTTGTTCAAAAGCGAGAGGTCTGCGGGGCCCATCTCTTGACAGTAAGTTGGGCTAACCTGTAGTTTTCTCAGTGGAGCGTGAGACACGTCTTCGGAGCATGGATCTGCCAGGGCGAGGGTCTGGTCTGATTCCGAAGTGATGGGATCCGAACTCGATGCCGGTTCCAAGGTATGACCTGATCTGTGGTCCGGATCAGAGGTCGAGTCTGAGGTCAAGGCCATGGTGTTTGTGGAGTTCTCCAGCTGTCCTAGCATCCAGCCAGAGAGGGCGAGATCGCCACGGGAGTTGGCAGTGTACTCCAGGCTTTTAAATCTGATGATCTGATCTGGAGCAAAGTTCTCGACGAGGCCGAGGTGGCCGGTCGAGTCGGTGTGAAGGACGATGCTGCCGTGCGCAAAAAGTTGGCCGGGGATGAAGATGTTGCCGCAGCCGATGTCGCTGTTGATCTGAAGATGAGCCATCGGTCCTTTTTGACCACACAGCGGGACCTACATGGGCCACCAATGTCGGTGCTGAAACCGGTAGATCTCGAGTAGGGGTTCCTGAGCTGTGGGTGTAAGAACGATGGTAACAGTAGACGAAGGGAGACGATGTTTACCCAGGTTCGGGCCCTCTCGAAGAGGTAAAACCCTACATCCTTCTTTGATTGTTTTGATGTGATGGGGTACAGAGTACAAGGTGATCTACCTCGAGATCGTATGCTTGTGTTCTAAACCCTAAGGTTGGTAATCATGCCTCTAAAGCCTAAACCCCTTGGCTTATATATGCACCGGGGGTACCTAGGTTATACACATGGTCGATTGTCAAAATGCCGGCTACAAAGCAATCCTTGAAGTACACGCCAAGTTCCCAGAGGTTTCCATCTTGGTCAAGCCGAGGTTCATGGCTTCGGTAATCCTTCCTTTTAGTGATCGGCCGGGCCAAGAGCTCGGCCCATGGACTGTGGGCCGTACGGTACGGGTTCGCACCCCTTAGTCCAGGACACCGTCAATCCCCAAGATTAATTCCTGCTCGTCCTCCAGTAGGTAAATGATAAAAACATAATTTTTGATGTTGAATGCTACATAGCATGTTTATCATGTAATCCTTTTACGGTATGAATATTGAGAAACGATGAGTAATAAATATCAACATAATAATATCCATGAATACTAGAAAATAATCATTAATCTTCAAAATATATGATACTTAACGAATGTTATCCCTAATCTTTGAATTATGTAAGCATGGCATGACTCCGTCTTCCTAACATAAATACAAATAATGAGCAACCCGGTGCCAAACCAAGCAATTGTATCATATTTTTTCTCGCCTCAGCATTTTCAGCTCCACTCAATACCTGAGCGTGAGCCATGGACTTAGCACTTTGGATGGCATAGACAACGATGATAGGGGTTCATAAGGGAAGACAAAAAATAGAGAAAGTCTCGCATCAACGTGGCTGATCGTTAGGCAATGGAGAGGCCCTACAATCGATATCAATGCGGGGAGTAGGGATTGCCATGCAACGGATGCACTACAGCTATAAGTGTATGAAAGCTCACTACTGAAACTAAGTGGGTGTGCATCCAACTTGCTTGCTCATGAAGACCTTAGCCATTTGAGGAAGCCTGTCATCGGAATATACAAGCCAAGTTCTATAATGCAAAAGTTCCCACTAGTATATGAAAGTTACAAATCATGGAGACTCTCTATATGAAGAACATGGTGCTACTTTGAAGCACAAGTGTGGTAAAGGATAGTAGTGCACCCCCTCTCAATTTTTCTCTCATTTTTTTAGAACAGTCTCATGGACCTCATCCCCACTTTTTTGAGGACTCATTAGTCTCCACCATCCTTTTTCCTCACTGGTAGGGGCAACACTCTAATAATGATGATCATCACACTTTTATTTACTTACAACTCGATAAAACTGAAAAAGAGTATGAGTATATATGAATGCCTCTGGCAGTGTACCAGGATGTGCAATGATCTAGTGTAACATGTATTACAATGATGAATGGTGGCTTTGCCACAAATATCATGCCAGCTCTATGATCATGCAAAGCAATATGACTATGAACACACAAGTCATGTGACTAGTAACGGTGGAAGTTACACGAGAATATATCTCAGAATGGCTATGGAAATGCCATAATAGGTAGGTACGGTGGCTGTTTTGAGGAAGGATATATTGAGGCTTATGTGTGATAGAGCGTATCATATCACGAGATTTGGATGCACCGGCAAAGTTTGCACCAACTCTCGAGGTGAGAACGGGCAATGCACGGTACTGAAGAGGCTAGCAAAATATGGATAGGTGGAATTGCTTTCGTCCACAAATTCACATTAGCCATAAAGAACTCAAATACTTATTGCGAAGCCTATTAGCCCTCGAAGCAAAGTACTAGCCCCATGCCCCTAGGGAGGAGGTTGGTAGGAGTTAACCATCACGCACCCCCGATTCAAGCAACACAAAGGATTTCAATGAGGAATACAAATGCTCCAACATCCCGGTCATGCCATAACTGACTGTCGGTTCTAAATCCGGCATCTCTCATAGTAGGGGTCCTAAGCTAGGCGTCTTGGAGCGATGGTAACACGGACATAGGATTTTACCCAGGTTCGGGCTCTCTCGAAGATATAATACCCTACGTCCTGCTTTTGATTGTATTCATATGGGGTGTAGTACAGAGTACATGTATCTACCACGGGATTTGTTCTAATGAATATGAGTTGATCTATTGACTAGCCTAGCCTCAGTTTATATAATGCATCGGAGGCCTAGGATATAGAGGAGTCTTCGTCTTGTGCGCCAAGTCTTGTGGAGTCTTCCTTGTATGCATCATGGGCTGCCCAAAGTGGCCCATGAGTGAACCGCCATGGGGGGTCCTCAGCCCGATCCACCTGGTCGGGAGACGACGTGGTGAGTACCCCCTAGTCCAGGACACCGTTAGTAGCCTCCTGAACTGGTATTCAAGTTGGGGACACTCCTCGGTTCTTCCGAATTGTTCTTCGTCTTCGGTCGTCGGTCTTGAAAACTGGTTCAACAAATCTTTCTCATCTCTGATCTTGAGAATCGCCGAGGTGTATCCGAAGAGTTCATACGTCGGGTATGCGAGGAGCCCCTTTAAGTTCTCGGACTTTGTCAATGCCTTGTTATTTTTACGCTGCACCTCGGGTTCAATGTTTTTCCCCGTGCAGCGATGTCCTCTTGCAACCGAGCTTGAACGCCGGACTGCATCCGAGGTGTCTTTTTGCAGCCGAGCTCTAACGTCGATCGGCATCCGAGGTGTCATAGATTACCTCGATCTGAAAAAAGTTTGAAGGATTTCAACCAAGCTTAATGCCGGAAAAGTCCTCTAGGGAGCCAGCCACTCACATCCAAGCTTTATGCCGGACTGCTTCCGAAGTGGTGCACCACCTCGACCTTGGGCTGATTTTTTGCGGATTTTTTTCTATTGGTGCAATTTATTCTCTGCCGAGATATATAGACAGTAGCCCTCAAGGTGTGTGTCGGCCAAAAATCCGAGATGCACCTGAAGGAAAACATAAAATTGCTGATCCCAGTAGCCCCTGAGACTCAGGTCGATTCACGAAATCGGCCTGAGGATCAACTCCTAGCTCGGCAACATACTTAGGAATGGAAACACGGTGTGCATAGTCCTCGAGACTCAGGTTGGGTGCGGCCGACCAACCTGAGGATCGTAATCTCCTCGGAAACTGTTTTGCACTTTGTAAATTGTCTGCATTGAATCATCAATGCAGTAGCCCCCGAGCCACTGGTCGGGTGGCAACACCAGATCAGGGGATCGATGTAACCCGTTAATGGCTTTTAAGTGAGAAGCGCGAAGCCCAGTAGCCCCCGAACCTTAATTTGGGTAAGGATTGCCGAATTAAGGATCGATATCCAGAGTAAATTGACTTTAATCATAATTTATGTGTAATGATTCGATGTATCCAAGTACTTTACATCATTAACGCTCGGATCCGCATTGTACAAAACTTTGTTGACCGACCATCGGCTTCAACCTCCTCGGCCAGTATCCAAGGAGTGTTTTCCTACTTTATATAGCCTTTATAAGGGCAAAGATTTACGGAAAACAAGGCAATCCGGCCATATGGTTTTAGAAACAAAGGTACGCGGAGAGATATGTTATATTACTATTTAACGTAAGAAACATCTTCTGGGAAAAATAGTTCCTTTATAAGTTCCTTTTCCCTGGCTGTCATGTTGACCATGATCATGAAACCTCACCTCCGATCAATGTGGGAGCAAAATATTAAGGATTTAGTTTGGGGAAAGTTCCCGAACTCTGTGGTCTTAATGAACCGAAATTTTCACTTCCGTCGTTGCCGACCAATTATATTCTTAAGATAGCTAGCTTTTGGCTTCACCCATCTAAGGTACGAACCCGGATGACCCAGTAGTAACAATCACAGAGGTGCTCCCTTTACCCCGTAGCCGAACAATCGGGAACGTAGGGGGTAAGCACAGGAGCCAGGAAAACCCAGCTTGGCCAAAATCTTAAGTCAAATTGATGCATATTTATGGCTTTATAACGATGATTACGGAAGGCAGCACTTGTATATTGAATACAAACGCTTTATGCTATATGCTATTTTGACTCCGTTGTGACCGTTTATCATTTGAAAGTGGCCCATCGTCGGCTTCCACCCCTTTGTATACGCTACGTAGGGTGTTTCCGCAGTAACAAGACAACCCTTAGCCGACGTCTCGGTGCCCGGAGGCGGTTGTGTTAGCGGAAATGAGGCAATCAGATATGCATGCTTTATAACTTTCTCTTAGTCATAGGAGCTTAAAGTTGGGAGGCCAGTTACTAGCCCCCGGTTAGTGTTCGGCGTCAGCCGAGGTCAAGCCATTAACACTTCGGCCAATTTTATGAGAGGCCCATCATTTAACAAGGGGTAATCTCTATCGATCTATAGTTTGACACAGTCATCAGATCGCTGACCAGTTTACGCTCATTGTGACAACCAGTTTTTGGTTTTCTCCACTGAGGTACTTGACGAGTTAAACCAGAAGTACAATCGCAGTGGTTCTCCCTTTACCCTTAGCCGAACAATCGGGAACGTAAGGAGTAAGCACAGGAGCCGGGCAACCCAACTATTGACCAAAGACACAATTCGAAACCGATGCATATAAAGCAATATCCGAGAACGTTTTGCCGAGGACTCGATGGAGTACCTTGGCTTTTGGTGGGTTCGGCTCTAGTCGCAGCCTCCCGTTGATATTGACGATGCTTTAAAGGCGTCCGGCGTTGTACTGCGAGAGTTATGCTGGAGACACACAAATAGGTTAAAAGTGCCATAAGCTTAGAAAACCAAAAAACTCACATAAAAACTTTACGTCTAAATTAAATCAAGTTTTTTGGTGCCAATCCAAAATTGGTCTTTTAAATTTAATTTGTGTTTTCGTCGTTCTTTAACATGACACATCCGATCTCTAGACGTCAAGTGGGTCAGCCGTTGGCTTCAACCTCCTTTCCCAAAGGCGGAGTGCTTCTCATGCCAGTTTATCGAACTAGACTCAAGCGACTTGAGAGAGAAACTAGGCCATCCGGCTATTGACCACACACTTGAGTCAAAAAAGGAGTAGTAGAAAAAGATTTTGCAACGACTTAGAAGAAAAATATTTATTATAAAACAGCTCATACAAATTTAAGAGCCCCCAGTTAACATGGGAAAAAGAAGCGTTTTCAACAAATAACATTTTTAACAAACTAAGTTTTTGACAAACCACTTTTTTGTTTAACATAAATATAATGCTTGGTTGAACCGAACAGAAATTTAAAATTTAAAAAATTTGAGCATGAAAGCGACTTAGCTGGTTAATGTGCTCGGTGTTGAGCACGCGGTCCGGGCTTGAGGCGGGACGAGGATGCCCAGTGAATTTTGACAGATCCGACGTGGTGTGTAGTCCTCGACTTGACTGAAGTCTCAGCCCCCAAGCCCGAGGTGACCGAGCGAGGAGCTCGGCTTGATGAAGTGGCAACGCAACATGGTTGATGTGGCAAGGCGAATCCCTCAGTCCAACTAACGTGACGAAGCTGGTCGGCTGGTAACACCGGAGTCCCCGGAGTAGGTTGATGAAGAGAAGACGAAGCCCCCGGTCCAGCCAAGATGTCAGAGCAGGTCGGCGGGGAGACGCCAGAGCATCCATGTTAGCCGACATGTCGACGCATGTCGGCGTGGTGGATGTCGGCTTGAAGAAGAGGCGGCGTGGCGATGCCGGCATAGGGGGGCTCGCCAAGGTGAAGACGCAATTTGGTCGACGGAGGCGGGACGACAATGTCGGCACGCCGTGTTAACCGCGTAATGCAGTCGAAATCGATTACCTGCGCACATAAAATAGTGCAAGCAAGAAATAATAATAATTGACAAAAAAAGGTGCATAATTAATTTATGCGGAGTGAATAATCTAGTAAATATGGCATGAGCGCTAAGGTCGGCTCGATGGTGTGACGGCGTTGTGGCACGACGATGTCGACACAGGTCGGCCGGTCTAGGTGACAGCGAGAGGCTGGCCAGACCGACGCCACGTACAAACGTCGGTAAAATATCTCTGCAAAAATAATGTAGTACAAAACAACAACAAATATTCTGTGTGTAATAATTTTACATACTAAACGAATGGTCAGGAAAAATAAAACCTGAGGTTATCCGCAGTTGGGGATCGAGGCAAGATTGATAGTTCCTGTACGGACGCCGGATGAATTGCTGTTTTGTGCATGGTAGCTCTTTGTTCTCCACATGAGTGCTAGCTAGCTAGGATTAGCTTGGTCTTCATGTGGGTCAGCACCTCATGCACCGCTCTGAGGGGATTGCTTTGGAGAAAAAATGAATTTGACTTGTGCACCACAGGAACGAACGTGAGGCAGCTGTTCCTTTTGGCTCAATCTGATCCATGCGTGCATGATAGCTCCTCGGGAACCCACGCGTACACATCCCACGAACGGGGCCGTAGCACACGTGTACATCAGCTATCTCAAATTCTGTAGATTGAATCGAAGGAATAGCCACGAGGCAAAGCCAAACCGTGACGCACAACGGCCCAACGCCATGCAAGGGGAATCGGCCGCCTGCCACAGGAGCCGCCAAGATGGTCGCTAGGGTGTGGCCAGCGTCGAACTCAAGGCTAACAAAAATTTTGATCTGCAGATAGAACAACAGGAGACCAGAAAAAATATCTCTTCAAAGAAATTGATTTACAAAGAAAAAGGTCTAATTGAAACAATGTCACCTGATCATCCCATCAATCCATGGAAATCACCTAGCAGGCTCTCAATAAAAGCACCAATGTCGGTTCTAAATCTGGCATATCTCGTAGTAGGGGTCCTAAGCTAGGCGTCTTGGAGCGATGGTAACACGGACACAGGATTTTACCCAGGTTCGGGCTCTCTCGAAGAGATAATACCCTACATCCTGCTTTTGATTGTATTCATATGGGGTGTAGTACAGAGTACATGTATCTACCATGGGATTTGTTCTAATGAATATGAGTTGATCTATTGACTAGCCTGGCCTCGGTTTATATAATGCATCAGAGGCCTAGGATTTAGAGGAGTCCTCGTCTTGTGCGGCAAGTCTTGTGGAGTCTTCCTTGTATGCGTCATGGGCTGCCCGAAGTGGCCCATGAGTGAACCGCCATGGGGGGTCCTCTGCCCGATCCACCTGGTCGAGAGACGACATGGTGAGTACCCCCTAGTCCAGGACACCGTCACTTCCATATTACAACATCATTATTATTAAATCATACACTTCTTATTCAGTGATCTACATGAAAGTTTTTATTATACCACTCTTGTATACCTATCATTTTTGGACTAGTCATATAACTCGTGCAAATTACCACTTCCTATTAAAAGACTCTAAAAAAGTTATAAGTGAAGCATGAGAGTGCAAATAATTTATATAAAATATAACCACCACCGTGCTCTAAAGATATAAGTGAAACACATGAGCAACTGCATAACTCAAAAGATATAAGTGAAGCACATAGAGTAGTCTAACAAATCATGATGAATGTGTGTCTCTCTCAAAAGGTGTGTCCAGAAAACAATGATTGTGGCAAACAAGCAAACAAAATAAAACTATGGCACAAGACGCTCCAAGTAAAACTCATATCATGTGAGGAATAAAAATATAGCTCCAAGTAACATACCGATGAATTGGAGACGAAAGAGGGATGCTATTCGGGGCATCCCCAAGCTTAGACGCTTGGGTATTCCTTGAATATTACCTTGGGGTGCCTTTGGCATCCCCAAGCTTAGGGTCCTGCCGCTCCTTATTCCTTCATCCATCGTGATCTCACCCAAAACTTGAAAACTTCAGCACACAAAACTCAACAGAAACTTCGTGAGATCCGTTAGTACAATAAATCAACCATCCACTTTAGGTACTATTATATATTGATTCATAATTGCCCTTGCATAATATCTACTGTATTCTAACTTCAACATGACTTATACCCCCCCCCCCCCCGCCGATATAATCCATAGCATCATGAAAATAATCACACTATGCAATAAAAACAGAACCCGTCTAAAACAGAACAACACGTAATGCCAGAATATTTATCCATACTTCTGTAACTCCAGAAATTCTGAAAGCTAGGACAACGTAAACAATTTGTTACCCAATACTATGTAAAAATTTCAGATTTTTCCAACATTCCAATACAGAATGTAAATTCCAGCACTGGGCGCAAAACTTTCTGTTTTTGCACAGAATCAACTTTACTATCATTCAAATCATCCCAAAGGCTTTATTTGGCGCAAATACTAATTAAAAGATAAAAACACAATCATTATAGTAGCAATAATCATGTCATCACACAAAAACAGAAACTATTGGGTTGTCTCCCAACAAGCTCTTTCTTTATAGCCATTAAGATAGGCTTTGGATATTAATGATGCTCACATAAAAATCAAGAATTGAAGCACAAAGAGAGCAACATATAGCATGTAATTAACACATTTAAGCCTAACCCTCTTCCTATGCATAGGCATTTTATAGGAAAATAAATTATCAAGACAAGCAATATCTAGCATATGCAAATAGGAAGAATGAAGCATTAATAATTTCAACACAAAGAGAGTTAATTTAGTGACATGAAGTTTTTTTATAACCATATTTGTCTCTCTCAAACTAATTACATGTAGGATCATAATCAAACTCAACAATATAACTATCATGCAAAACATTCTCTTTATGATCCATATGCATGTAAATCTTATAATCTTCCAAGATAGTGGGATTAACATCAACTAAAGTCATGACCTCTCCAAACCCACTTTTATCAAAAATTCCATGAGATTGATAATTCTCCAAAGTAGTGGGATCGTTGTTACCTACAGTCGATGCTTGTCGGGGATATAACCCGCCGGTATAACCCGCCCGTTCAGGGCTGGGTTACCGATTGGCGGCTTAAATGATAAAGGACGCAGCATTCAAAGATCAGGAGGCCCATCAGGCGACTCATAAAGCAGGCCGGGTTAGGGCCCAATAGTTGAGGCGGCGGCTAATCCAAGGATGTGATATGTTTTCCTTTCTTGAGGAGGACGATGAGTAGGAAATAGACTAGATCATGGGTCATGTTACGACCCGGACTCTGTTGTAAACCCAGGACCTCGACCTGTATATAAAGGCGAGCCCCCGAGGCAGAAAGACCAAGTTACCAGCTCTCGAGTACTAGGTTAGCCAAGTTGCACCCTTGTAATCGAGATCATCATCATCAATAACAATTAAGCAGGACGTAGGCCATTACCTCCATCGTGAGGGGCTGAACCTGGGTAAACCCTTGTCTCTCGATTCCGATCAACCCCGTTCGAGTTACCACCTAGCTGCGATGGCCTCACGACTAAGTCCTTTCATGAGGACATCTGCCATGACCAAACCACGACAGTTGGCGCCCACCGTGGGGCTATCGCTCGGTGGTGTTGAGTACTTGAAGGGAACTCCCGCAGGGATCAAGGGATACGCGATCGGCCGCATGACCAAGAGTCGCCGCGGCAAGCTCTACATCGACGATTCAGGCTGGGGCCCCGAGGTCGACTCAATCGAGTACGGGTACCGGGTCCCCTTCGGCAAAATCCACGTCTTCATCGGCAAAGCCGGTGGATCTGAACCCGAGCCGAACATCTGCACCGACATCGTCGAGCCGGCTCGGCGCGCGCAACCCGCCCAGGCTCAGGCCGGCCGGAAGCCCGTCTTCATCGGCTTCACTCAGGGGGTGGACCTTGCAAATAACTCTGCGTCCGGCGGCGATACCCTCGTCTACTCTGATGGCGAATCCTCGGTAGGCGAGATCGAGTCGATCCTCCTGCTTTACGATGGCGGGCTTGGGGGCTACTCCGACAACCAGCCGGCTCAGGACTCCTTCAACACGCCCCCCGGGCTGCTGTCTACATGGCAGGCTCGGCCCCGGCCCTTAATTCCACGGTGGCCGGCGCCGCGACGGGAACCGGTACCTCAGGGGCAGGCTCAGCCGTACCGCCAGCTCAGGCCTTGACAGAATTGGCAACCGCCTTGGTGACTCTCCTTGCGACGCCGGTGACCGTAGAGAACCAGGCAGAACGCAACACAGAGGTGACAAAACACGGCGAGCAGATGGCTAAGGTACAGGCAGATATCAAAACCGAAAACACTCGTATAGCGGAGTTGCAGTCCCAATTCCAAAGCGAGGTAGAGCGCCTGAAAACTGAAGCCTGGCGCATGGGGCTCCGTCAGAATGCCTCAGAGGCAGTTCATCAGAGACGCCATATGAGCCGTCTGCCACCTAACTACGAGCCCATGCGACTGTTCAACATGCCGCAGGATACGCCTGTTCAGGGGGCTGGGGCAGGCACCCTGGAAGCTCCGCTTGTGCCCCCAAGCAGAGGCAGGCAGGCAGCCGTCGCCGGGTCAACCCTACCAGCCGGCTCAGCAGCACCAGCAGGAGCCGGCCCAGCGACTCCTGCCAGTTCAGATGCCCCCGCATCGTTTCCTTACGCCGGCGGGTCACTTCTCCAATCTGTTGGACAACTTGGTAGCAGCAGCGACCAACTTGGCCGCGCTCCCGATCACGGAAAACTCACTGGTTGAGATCGAAGCCCGGAATTCCATTGAGATGTTAAAAACTGCGGTCGCCCAGCAGGCGAACTACTCCTACAGTCGGCAGCGGCTTCACTCTACCCCGCTTCCAAGCCGTAGCAGGAGCCGCCACAATGAGTCGCCGGCCGTCTCTAGCAGCGCTCGTCGACATCGTGAGCAGCCTCATGACCCGCCGCGCCTTGGGCCCCTTAACGCCCAGGAGATTGTTGACACGGCTCGGGCTCAGCAAGCGGCGGAGGCGGCAAATACGGCGGCTCAAGCGCCGCTTGTCACAACCCAATTGACTCCCAGTAGCAGGACCATTGGGATACCGTGTTTGATGCCAGCCTTACGCAATGAGCGCATGCCCAAGGATTTCAAAGGCCCCCGCAAGGTTCCAATTTACACGGCTGACCTTGAGCCGGCAGCTTGGATTGAGAGCTACGAGATAGCCATGGACATGCTGGATGTCAGCGATGCTGTCTGCGCCAAGTACCTGACGATGATGTTGGAGGGGCCGGCTCGTACATGGTTGAAAAACTTGCCCCCTAACTCTATTAACACCTGGGCGGAGTTGAAGGACCATTTCATCAAGAACTTCCAGGGAACCTGCAAGCGCCCAATGACGATCGTCGATCTTCAGCACTGCATCGAACATGAGGGTGAGTCGGCCGATCACTGGATGCGCCGAGTCGCAGACATTATTCACGCCTCTGACAGCATCACGGCGGCTCAGGCGGTTCTGATCTTGGAGAAGAACTGTCACTTCGAGCCCCTCGTGCAGAAGCTGGGCCGGCTTAAGCGGAAGGTTCAGGATATGGGCGAGCTCATGGATGTCCTCACTAGGTATGCCGAGTCAGACACCATGAAGGATCCTAACCCAGACGATGAACAGACTGGCAAGGGAAAGAAAAACAATGGTGGCAAGAGAAACCAGCAGAACAATTCAGGGAACAATGGAAACCATGGTAATCAAGGCACTAGAGGGAAGCGTAAGAATCAGGAAGGAGGATCAGACTTGGTTGCTAATACAAACACTGGTTACAAATACCCGAGAGGGAATAATTCGGGAAGATCCTACAGTGGCAACAAGCCCCGTAATTTTGAGGAAGCCCTCAAAGGCCCATGCCCAAAGCACAGCTTCCCTAATAAGCCGTCAACCCACTCTTGGGAAAACTGTCACATAATACAAGCTTTCGGAGAGCAATTCTTTCAGAGCCGCCAGGGCGGTGGAGGAGGCAATCCGGGGCATCCTGGAGCCGGCTCGTTCGGCGGCTTTCACAACCTGGGATTCACGGCCCGGGCGGCTCAGGAGCAGGTTACCAGGGTTCTGGCAACAATGGAGGCAATCAGCATCCGGGGCAAGGAAATCACCAGCAGGGCAATCAACAACAGGGCAATCAGTCTAGTTTTCAGAGCAATCCCAAACATTTGAATAGTGGGCAGTATCACGTGTTCACGACCCATACTGACAAGCGAGATCGCAAACTCCGGAAACGAGCCGTCAGTGTTGTCGAGCCGGCAGTCCCGGAATATCTACGTTGGTCAGAATAGCCCATTACATGGAGCAGAGAGGACCACCCTCCCCGGGTTGACAGTCCAGGTTGCTTGGCTTTGGTGGTGGCGCCTCAAGTCGGCAGCTATTCACTCACAAAGGTGCTCATGGACGGAGGAAGCAGCATAAACATATTGTACTACGACACTTTCCGACGGATGAATCTGTCTGAAAAACAGCTCCAGTCATCTTCCACTGTGTTTCACGGGATTGTTCCTGGAAAGTCTGCATATCCTATCGGGCGGATCAAGATGGATGTCGCGTTTGGCACTGATGATAATTACAGGTGTGAGTCTTTGACCTTTGAGGTGGTCAAGATCAAGAGCCCGTATCACGCCCTGTTTGGGCGGCCGGCTTACGCTCGCTTTATGGCTCGACCCTGCTATGTCTACCTCAAACTCAAGATGCCTGGACCAAAAGGCACTATCACAGTTAAGGGAGATCGAAAGATCGCCCTTGAGTGCGAGGAAGGGGATACAGCCTACGCCAAGACGGCTTGCGCTGCGGAAGAGTTGAAATATTACACTGCAAATGTTGACCCGGCCAATATGACGCCCTTGAAGAAGCCCACTGCAGAGTCTGACCTGCCACTCAAGTTCAAGTCGGCCGAGGACACCAAGCAGGTTGAGTTTGTCCCTGGCGACCCGTCCAAGACGTTCACTATTGGGACTGGTATGGATCCCAAATAGGAAAGCGCACTCATTGAGTTCATCCGTGAGAATCGGGACATCTTCGCATGGAAACCTTCTGACATGCCGGGTGTACCGAGAGAACTCGCTGAGCATCGCCTTAATGTGGATCCACAAATGAAGCCTGTCAGACAATTCCTTCGTCGCTTTAACGAAGAGAGACGCAAAGCTATTGGAGAAGAGGTAGCCCGGCTCCTACCTGCCGGGTTCATCGTTGAAGTTTTTCACCCTCAGTGGTTGGCTAATCCAGTGCTTGTTCTAAAGAAAAACGGCACTTGGCGTATGTGTGTTGACTACACAGATCTCAACAAGGCTTGTCCCAAAGACCCGTTTGCCCTCCCTCGCATTGATCAGATCATCGATGCCATAGCGGGTTGTGAGAGTTTGTGTTTCCTGGATGCTTACTCCGGTTATCATCAGATAAAGATGGCCGTCGAGGATCAGGAGAAGACGGCTTTCATCACACCTTTTGGGGCCTTTTGCTATGTCTCTATGCCCTTCGGGCTCAAAAGTGCAGGAGCAACTTATCAGCGGTGTGTCCAGAATTGCTTCCACAAGCAGATTGGGTGCAACGTTCATGCTTATGTGGATGATATCGTGGTCAAGTCATTGAAGAAGGAGACCTTGCTGGATGATCTCAAGGAAACTTTCGCTAATCTTCGGACTTACCAGATGAAGCTTAACCCGAATAAGTTTGTTTTTGGTGTTCCTGCAGGCAAGTTGCTGGGTTTCCTTGTATCAGAGCGAGGCATCGAAGCCAACCCAGACAAGATTAAGGCAATAACCTCGCTTGCAAAACCGGAGAATATCAATGACGTTCAGCGCATGGCGGGTTGTATTGCGGCTCTAAGCCGGTTCATAAGCCGCCTTGGTGAGAAGGCTATTCCCCTATACCAGATGCTGAAAAAGACTGATGACTTTGTCTGGAGCAATGCTGCTGATGCTGCCTTCGAAGCCCTTAAGAAGCAGCTGGCTGAGCCGCCTGTTCTCGCTGCTCCCATCGCCAAAGAGCCTATGCTCATGTACATTGCTGCCAATAACAAAGTAGTAAGTGTTGTAGTTGTTGTCGAGAGGAAAGAGGCAGGGAAAGGATATCCAGTGCATCGGCCAGTCTATTATGTCAGCGAAGTTTTATCTGAGTCCAAGTAGAGGTACCCACATTGGCAGAAACTGGTGTTTGGCGTCTTTATGGCTAGTCGCAAACTTAGACATTATTTTCTGGAGCACCCCATTACTGTGGTCAGTTCAGCACCCTTGGGAAACATCATCCAGAACAGGAAAGCTACAGGCCGGGTTGCCAAGTGGGCGATTGAGCTTGGCCCACATCATCTTAAATATGTGCCTCGCACGGCTATCAAATCCCAGGCACTCGTGGATTTCATCAATGATTGGACGGAACTCCAAACTCCAGAGGAGAAGCCAGATAATACATATTGGACTATACATTTTGATGGTTCCAGACAGCTAGAAGGCTCGGGGGCTGGAGTGGTCATATCTTCCCCTCGAGGTGATAAATTTTGTTATGTCCTGAGGATTCTGTTTACTTGTACTAACAATGCAGCTGAATACGAGGCTCTCCTCCATGGTCTTCGGATGGCTAAAGAGATGAATCTCAGCCGGGTCAGGTGTTTAGGCGACTCAGATTTGGTCGCTCAGCAAGTTTCAGGAAAGTGGGATTCCAAGGACCCGCTTATGGCGGCTTATCGGCAAGAGGTAACCAATGTGGCCGGACACTTCAAATGATATCAAGTTGATCACATCGATCGGTGACTCAACGAGGCGGCTGATGCATTTTCACGACTCGGCTCTCAACATAAGCCGGTCCCTCCGTATGTGTTCCTTGACGTACTTCATAATCCTTCTGTTAAACTGCCTTCCGAGGAAGATCTCACCATCCCTGACCCGGAGGCACTGTTGGTGGTGGCTCTCCACGCTATTCCGGACTGGACAGTTCCTTATCTGGATTATCTGACTCGAGGCGAGCTCCCTGAAGATGAACTCATGGCTCGTCAGATCGTCCGCCGCTCTAAGTCTATGTCCATCGTCAATGGCGAGTTACATAGGAGGAGCATTACAGGAGTTTTCCAGCGTTGTGTTTCCCCTGATGAAGGGCGAGAGATCCTCAATGAGATTCATTCTGGAGATTGTGGTCATCATGCCGGCTCAAGGTCCTTAGTGGCAAAAGCTTTTCGGCATGGTTTTTACTGGCTTACGGCTCACGCAGATGCTGAGGATATCGTACAAAAGTGTGATGGTTGCCAGAAGTTTGCTCGCCAGGCTCATGTTCTGGCTCAAGAGCTCCGGATGATCCCAATAACTTGGCCCTTTGCAGTCTGGGGGCTTGATATGGTTGGTCCATTTAAACTGTCCAAAGACAAAAAGACCCATCTTTTGGTTGCTGTCGATAAATTTACCAAGTGGGTTGAAGCCGAGCCAATCAGCAATTGTGATGCAGCCACAACAGTCAAGTTCTTGAAAAAGTTGATTTTTCGCTTTGGTTATCCCCATAGCATCATCACTGATAATGGCACAAATTTGTCAAAGGGAGCTATGAAGCAGTTTTGTCAAGAAGAGCATATTCGGCTTGATGTTGCATCAGTTGCACACCCTCAGTCCAATGGCCAAGCAGAACGCGCTAACCAGGAGATTTTACGAGGTGTTAAGCCTAGGCTTATGGTCCCACTCGAGCGCACGCCGGGTTGTTGGGTCGAAGAGCTCCCTTCTGTCCTTTGGAGCATCCGGACCACTCCTAATAGATCCACGAGCTATACGCCTTTCTTTATGGTCTATGGTGCAGAAGCTGTTTTGCCTAGTGACATCCATCATGATTCCCCAAGAGTTACCGCCTACGTCGAAGCAGACAATGAACAAGCTCGTCAAGACTCTCGGGATGCCTTGGAAGAGGAACGTGACTTAGCAGCAACACGATCTGCGATCTATCAGCAAGACCTACGTCGCTATCACAGCCGTCGGGTTCGCCGCCGTACTTTCCAAGAGGGCGACTTAGTGCTCCGTTTGATTCAAGAACAGGCGGGTATGCACAAGCTCTCCCCTACCTGGGAAGGGCCTTTTGTCGTCAGCAAGAATCTCAACAACGGTTCATATTACCTGATGGACATACGTGAACGCAACAAGTCACGCACATCGGAGGAAGAGACTAGCAGGCCCTGGAATATTGCTCACCTCCGTCCTTACTATACTTAGAGCCACTGGCTCAAGTTTGCTTGTACATACCTTTGTATATATTATGATCAATAAACATAAGCCGGCATCCCCGAAACTCGGGGCCTCTGTCGTTTCATCTCAACTATTGTGCATGAGTCTTTTCGTTTTTGATCATTGGTCACTTGGGGGCTTTCAACTCACCGAGTTTAGCTATCTCACCCTCTTGACCCGGAAAATGACGCCACATTATCTTGGTTAAACCTGCCTGTCTACTTGATGCTACTCCGATTAGGTGACCCGGTGTACTCTTGACAAGTCAATCATCTCTATGACCCTGAAACTTGTCTTGGTTAAAGCATCAGATGTCACGTGAGAGTCGGCTTACGGAGAGCAAGGATAAACCATGGGCTATCACGCCAGCTTCATTGAAGCAAGACTCGAGCCTCGAAAGCCGGTCTATATTGTCGTGCCTCAACAGCCGACTTAACATTGATATTTATTCACGACTTCTGTTCAATTTTTACAAGGGTTATCTTTGTTTTCTTTTTGGCCATGAGCCGCCGGATCATGGACGAGCCGGTTTAAACAAACATCATAACAAGCTATTTCAGACTGGTGCTAACCACAAGCCGGACAGCTATTAAGCGCCCTGGGTTATTCTACGCCTGTGTTATGCAGAGAAGGATTAACTATTGATGGTTCGTACAAATATGACTCGCCATACTGTTACTCCACGAAGCATAGATTCCTTCAAAGGAGACTGGGCGGGTTAACATACAATCGCACCAGTGCAGCTGTTTTATACAAAATACTACCAAATATTTAAGTGCGCGAAGGCACGCTCAGCACCTAAATGTTTCCAACTATCCTATTACAAAGCCACAGCTGAGCTCCATGATATCAAACGTTTTCTGGAGACATCTACTCCTGGGCACCAGTTTCTGTGCCCTCCGGGTTGTTAGTTCCCGGGTTAGCTCCTTCCTGGTGTTCATCGGCGGCTTGGGCTTCCGGGTCATCCTGCTCCGGCTCCGCTCTTCTTCCGATCTGAAGATTGTCCAGATCCCAGTTGATTGTTGTCAAGGCTTGAAAGACGGCATCCTCTTGCATGATAATTGACGGGTCAACATCAGGAGCAAAGATATGCTTACGCCATGCTGGAGTTAGGTCGATGGGCGTGTAAGATGGCGGGGTAACCCACACATTCTCTTCATTGTAAGCCGGCTGGTACCTCTTCAAGTCCAACTCTTCAACAAGTTGACTCGCCAAAACACGAGTTTCCTTCATGCACCGGGTGTAATCTGCTGAAGAGAATTCGCTGCCATCAGTACTGAACTTTGGAAACCTGCCGGCCATCTCGGAAGGATCCATATCTGGCACATAAGCCTTGGCCCGGCTTAAGGATAACATGGCGCCCGCTCGGGCGGCTGATCTCTTCAACTCTTCAATTTGGCCTGGCACGGTTGAAAGTTGCTTCAACACGTCCTTTATGAAACGTGGCGGCTCTTTGTGACCCATAACAGACATAATGGTGAACAGGCTCCCTGCATAAAGTTGCTCGAAGAACGTGTAAACTGCCTTGAGCTTGACACGGGGATCTTGCCGTAGATTGATGCTTCTGCTACCTGCAAAATTTGAACAGATTTGATTACAGCATTCCCATACAAACGACACTGATTGCGGGCGAGTCATTCCTAACTGATTGGCGGCTCACTTACCAAAGATGGCCTGGGTCATGTCGGTAATATAGCGCTTCAAGCCGCTTAATTCATCAGTAATGGGCTTGAGCCGGTTCTCTGCTTCTTCAGCACGTTTCAACAACGCTGCCTTTTCTTCCTCGTGAGAGGTCTTCACAGATTTCAAGTTTTCAGCAGCTGTTGATATAGATTCTTGCAAGGCTGCGACAGATGACTCGGCGTCTGTACGGAGCTTCTTTTCCACTTTGAGTTGCTCTTGTAAACCGGCCGCCTTTGACTCGGCGTCATTGAGCATATCCTGTTAAAACCAGATTTCGTCAGTGGAATGCTATATACTGGAGCCCACAAAATTGCACAACCCGGCCCATGGGGGCTATGGGACAGCTAACAATTCTCATCTAAATTCCCAAGCAGTTTGCTAGCAATCTACATGGCACTTGGGGGCTAATGCAGGTCATTTTTTCTCGTCTGTTGATCACTAGGGGAATAAGATCCGGCTCATCTTATCAAATTGAGTCAGCCCTTGGGGGCGACACGCCACTTTTAAAGGACAATTGTTGAAGATCCGGCTCATCTTATCAAAATGAGTCGGCCCTTGGGGGCTACATGTCACTTTTAAAGGACAATTGTTGAAGATCCGGCTCATCTTATCAAAATGAGTCGGCCCTTGGGGGCTACACGTCACTTTCAAAGGACAATTTTTGAAGATCCGGCTCATCTTATCAAAATGAGTCGGCCCTTGGGGGCTACACGTTGCTTTTACCAAACAGATGTTAAAGAACCGGTTTGTTATATACATAACAACCCGGCCCTTGGGGGCTACAGTCCTGAAGCGAGTATATCATACTGAAAGTCTTACACATATTCATTCTGACCTATGCCTAAGACTTGGCGGCTACACAAGATATATACAGTATGGAAAGAAGGGATATTTCTGACCTCATATTTCTTCTTCAGCATATTGACCAGGCTTACTTCCATTTCCCGGCTTACAGATAGCCGGGTCAAGTACACCTCATGGAGATCGGCCGCGCTGAGAACTTCAAAGTTTGGGAGCTCAAGCTTCCCTATTCCTTTCTCAGACGCGACCGGCTCATTTTTTGATACAAGCTTGGCCAGAACGCTTGACGTCTCTGGAGTCTTGAAGGATACCCCTGTGATGCCAACATCATCATCAGCTTGGGGAGATGACAAGACCGTATCTTCAGTTGCTTTCATCGGACTAGAAGGGCGAGTTGGACTTGGCGGGTTAAGATCCTCCGCCATGTCAGCAGCGTCGACTTGAGTATCCACCTTTTCAGTTGTTGGCGGCTCGTTTTGCTTGGGCGGATCAACATTTTCACCAGGCTGATCCTTTGCCGTCTCGTGTTGACCTTCAGGGATCTCCAAATTTGGGTCTTCTGTTTCCAAGTTTTCTGGAGTCGAAGATGACTCGCCAGTTTTCCTCTTCTTAGCCTTTGCCCTATGAATTCATAAGCAGACTCAAATACGTGACATAATGGTTACAACGAAGCACGGTTTATAGAGAAGCACTTACCCTTGCTTAATGACCAAAGGTGGCAGTTGAGTGGCAGATGAGTCACCAGATGATGGTGGCGACTCCTGGTAATTTGAATCAGATGGGTTAAGAGGATGCTTAAAAAGGACGGCTCGTGGAAGAGATGGGGTTGGACTGTGAGGCACCTCATTGCGTCGCTTATGGGTGGCTGAAGCATCAGGCAAGCCGGTCAGGAGTTCTCCAGAACCGCTTCGAGTGTGGCGTCTTGCAGAGCCGGCATGCTGCGATTTCTTTAAAGAAAATTGTGGGTCTAAATAAGCGTGTGGATGAGAAAATGGCACTTTTCGAACAGATTTTCTGGCTCTTTGGGGAACAAAATTTTCTGAGTCGGAGGAGATGGAAATTACCTCAACATCATCAGCCCGGCTATTTTTAGCATCGCCCTGGGAATTAGAGGCGTTAGCCAGTTCAATAAAAATACGGCCAAAGGGAGTCAAGTTCTACCTCTGATTCATCATCAGCTGCTGGTGACCCGCCTCTAGCTACCGTCTCACTTTCAATAGCCGGTTTATTCTTCTTTTGAGCCGGTGCAGCTTTAGCAGCCCTAGGCTTGGATGCGGGTACTTTCTTCTTTTTCCTGTTCCAGAATGGAGAGTCGGCCTGCACAGTTTTAAACAAGATCAACAAGTAAAGTTTAAAGAGTTGATAAAGATGGACAAGTGATCACATGAATGCTTACTGGAGGAGCCTGGTTAAGGGCATAGAACGGTCTCAGCCCCGTCTTGTTACAGTTTTCTTGAGACTCCCCAAGCAGTTTCTTCACAATCTTCTTTATTTCATCAGCTGACAGGTCAATGGGACTGAACCATTGCGCATCATTTGATTTGCCTGAGTAATTGCACATTCAATCTGCCCGACTACTTAAGGGAAGAATCCTCCAAGTAATCCAGCACCGGGTTGGATCAACCCCGGTCAAACCATTGGCTAATAAAGCCCTCAGCTTTGGATATATGTGGGCGACTTGAGCGCGCTCTTCTTGAGGAGCCCAGCCAGGAAGTTCAATGGTGGAATCAAGACGGTCAGGTCTATAACCCGGCAACGGGTTCTCATCAGCAGGAGTTGTGTTCTTACAATAGAACCAGGTCTTGTTCCATCCTTTTGGATGACTCGGCAGAGTGACTGCAGGGAAAGCAACGTCTCTTCGCCTCTGGATCGAGACCCTGCCAAGTTCTAGACTGGGGCCATCAGCACATTCAGTCTGGTGGTTGATATAGAAAAACTCCCTAAAGAGGGGAACGGTGGCTTCCATTTGCAGATATGCTTCACAGAGGACTTGAAATTGGCATAGGTTGGATATAGAATTTGGACCAAGATCTTGAGGATGGAGGTTGAAGAAACTTAAGGCGTCCCGGAAATTTTTTGACCCGGGCGCAGAGAAGCCCCTAAGAAGATGGTCTGTAAACACCACGACTTCTCCTTCGCGGGGTTGGGGAACAGTTTCGCCTTGAGGAGCCCGCCAGCCAATCACCTCTTGAGCAGGCAGAAAACCTTGTTCTTTATAATCATTGAGCATGAGTTGTGAAACTTGGGAGCTCACCCAGTTGCAGACTGTGGTCTTTGCCATGGTAAGTTGCCTAAAGAATTAACGGCTGCGGATAAAATATGAATGGCGAGTCATTGCATGATCGCTAAAGTCGCCATGGCGGTTTGGAAAAAGCCAGTATGACAAGGTGGTTAAAATTCAGAGGCGAGCCAACATAGTTTTTCAATTTCCAAAATATGCCAATGAATTACAAGCCGCCCGAACAGAGATTCAACCATGCTTCCCAAGAATGGCGGGTCATGATTTATATGGCGGTTCATCTTAAAGTTGAAGATTCTGATTTTTGCTAAGTGTTGCAGGAACAGATTTCAAACAAAGTGGCTATAATTATGGATCTACAAAATATGCGAAAAGGGAAAATATTTACTATACCTAGTTCATACAATGGAAACACAGTTTGATCTACTACGAGTTTCTAGAAAAGGACTGAGGTTCCTAGATGCAAAATGGTACTACGGCAAGCGGCGGGGTATTTTCTACAATGGACGCGCTTGAAGCTTGATCCGAAACGGCAATGAACAGGATAAACAGATGAACGACGATGAACTGCGAAGAACGCTCGGGTGTTGCTACGAACCGAAAGGAGGTAATGAGGCGTACCTGGATGCGGTGAGTGGCTCTGAGATGATCTTGAGCAGCTGTGGCACCCCGGCTCAGAGCAACCGGTTTACCTTGCATTGCCAGCCCAGAGATCAAGTCTTCTGGCAATACACAACAACTTGGTACAGAAAACAACCGCTTTATTGATCTCTTAGCGGGAACATAGGTTTACATCTTACATGATGAGCGAGGCCAAGCGGCACACATGGTGCGGCTGCACTTATGTACATTATTTAGTAGACATCTTTAGGGCCTCGATGATAAGGGAACTACTACGCGACAGCGGAACGACGGGGTAGTGGAACTCCATTCCACAAGGACACTGCTGGGACACGGCCTAGATCGCGACATACTGCTCGACATCAACTCCTTGCACGGCTTCTCCTGCATATGGCATGATAAGCCAGATGAGTACTTTGAATGTACTCGCAAGCTCACAACAAAAAAAACAAGTGCGACAAACAACAACAAGGCATTTAACAAATTTAATGCATGAGCATGATACTACTCAACATGAGATGTGCGTGAAGCATTGCCATGGTCCTCGGGACCAACTTGCCATCCCGGGGTTACCGTGTAACCACCGTTCATAACTTACCAACGTGATCCTCACTTGATCACATTCATACCTTTCATAGTGATCCTCGATCACCATGTCTGCATGTGCCATTTTTTGAACCTTAGGGTGCAACTTAATTATATCCGTTGACCCACGGTGTGACCTACTACGAACTATGTCCATATCCGAGGACGCGGCAATCCATAGATTATACACTCTGCAGAGGTTAGTACACTGTACCCACACCACGGAACTCATGGCCTCGTGCTCCCATTCGGGTGGACCAACGACATTCCGACAAAACCAATCTATTGCATGACACTCTCCTGGCCACTCCGACACACTCCCCTTTGGGTTATGTCCTGGGTGACCCCGATGTCAACATGTGACATCTGCCACCTCTGTGGCTGCCACTGTCGTGGCCAAACATAAACATTGTCCCAAACGGGGACCTTGGTACCATCAAAACTTGGGTCCTCAAGGTTATGACTGCCTACCGGGCCAGGGTAGCGCCAGAGCACAACCTTCCCTCGTAGGAGGTACCGACGAGAGGCATGACAATATACCACATTAGGGCCTCCCCATCCAGGCAAGTGTGGTTGCACTGGTGAGCTCGATTCGGTGGCACCATGACTCGATCAACAGCATGTTCAAGTTGGATTATTATCAAGTTTAACTTGAGAAGAAAATGATTCGAGCCATAGTGTATGAATGGATGCACGGGTCACGATTATGAATGATGAATGCATCATACTACCATATGTGCATATGACATGGTTCCTACTGCCTACATTAACAAGTAAGCATGTAACCTATTGTATAATATCAGAATGATAGAATAAAGTCTATGGAATCAAAGTTATGTAGCAAGTTAGTTTAAATAGTGACTATATGATGATTTAATTCAATTAAACCAAAGTTATTGCAATGCCATCCTTGTATATGAATGTTGTGGCTTGCCTTGGTTCAGAGGAGTGTCACAGTACTCCTGGCCTTTTCCAACACAGCTAGGCTCTTCTGAAATTAATTTAAATGCAAAAAGAAAATGTCACATAACACTATTTATTGCCCCAAAAATTCTCAACAGCAAGAAAAATTCTGAAATTTGGCAAACAGAAACTTTGGAATTTTATAAACCAGTAGCAAAAAGAATCAATTCAAGTGGACTTATAGATTAAAAGTTATGGATGGTCAAAGTTTCCATTTAAAAGAAAATCCAGCAGCGGCCACGTCAAAGACGTATTCAGAGAATACATCTCCACTTATACCGCTTCGGCCGAGCGGGTGAGAGGCTGACGGGCGGGGCCCGCTATCAGGGTTAAACAGAGGAGAGGGAGGGAACATGGCCGGGCGGCTCTGTCGCCGGCGTTTCTCCGGCGAGGAGACGTCGGCGATCACCGGAGAGAGGGGGAATGGGATCAGCTCGGCGAGACGGTCACGCACGTACCCGAAACACAAGCTGAGGAGGTCGGACGGCGTCGCGGCGATCCTCTCCAGAGACGGCGGTGGCGGAGCTGATCGGGATCGGCGTTCCCGGCAACAATCCGGCGAGCTCTTGGTACCGTCGTGCTCTGGAGGTTGCTACGGTCTCAGGGGTGGCAGTGGTTGGAGCTGGGGTGGACTAGGCTGAGTGCTCGGAGGAGAGGGATCCGCGGCTGCCGCCGGCGAGGTTTGAAGGCCAGAGGCCTTCCCGGCGTTGCCAGCAGCTACTAGGGCTCGATTAGAGAGTGGAGAGGTGGTTTGGGATGGCTAGAACGATCGGGGAGGGGCTTTATTTATAGGAGGAGGCGGGGCAGAGCTCGGGCTCCGTCGGAGTTGAGCGGCAGGGCGAACTGGGGGCGGTGAGGACTCGGGTGAGCTCGGGGATGACGCAGGCGAGTCCAAGCATAGTGCACGCAGGCGGGCTCGAGCGCAGGCGCACTAAGAGGAACAGGGGCGCGCGTGCAAGCCACTGTACTGCAAGCTAGCGCCGTGGCCGCTTCCGGCATGCCTCCTACTGGCGTCGGGGTGGGTCAGAGGGGGGCTAGGTGGAAGAATGGGAGTGCTCTGAGTGGACTGGACATGCTGTGGTGGCGCGAGGGGAGAGGTTGGACGACAGCCGATCGAACCCGACGGGCAGAGCGCTCAGAGCGCGCGCAATGCACCATGCCCGCACGCGGTCACCGCGTGCATTGGCATGCAGGTGACTTTCGGCGCTGCCACACCATGTCCTAGGTGTTGTCCCTTCAACGCTTTGCCAAGGAATGCGCTGGGCTTGCCAAATGGCCCATTGGAGGTGACTGGAGCTAGAGAGAAAGTTTCTGGACAGAAACTTGCTCCAAGCACTGAGGACAAACGGCTGAGGTTCTAGGGCTGATTTTAGGCGTTTAAGCATCACTTAGGAGGGTGATCAAGTGGTAAAAATTTCAGCTAAAAAGGATCAAGGAAAAACATAGTTGCTTCACAATGTGCTCTTTCTGACCAGAAGCAAAAACATTTTCCCTGGCTGAAATTTTCCAAATGACCATGGGATATTTTTGCATAGCAAGGTGATACATGATCGAAAGAATATTTGGGAATTTTCTTGGAATTTTCTGGGCAATAAAAATGGGGTTTGCTTCATAGCTCTGTGGGAAAATAGGCATTTTCAGAGAGAAAATGAATATAATGCCATTAAATAAAAATATCCAATGGCATTATTTTGAGAGGGATGAGGTCTTGGGAGGGTTTAAGGATGGTAGAACCCACTTGGAAGAAAATCAAAAATAAATCCAAGTGGTAAGTCCAAAAGAAATGACAGAAAACCTCAAATGCAAATAAAATATTCAATAAATCCAAATAAAAGAAAAAAGGCAAAATCCAAGGTGTTACAAACCTGCCCCCCTTAGGATGAATCTCGTGCTCGAGATTCGGTTGCTCAGGAAACAAATATGGGTATGCAGTCCTTAAGAAATCCGCTCTTTCCCAGGTGGCTTCATCCTCGGTGTGGTGCTCCCATTGGACTTTGTAAAATCTTATAGTCTTGCTGCGGGTGACTCTGTCCATTTCTTCCAAGATTCTCAAGGGTTTCTCCTCGTAGGTTAAATCCTTGGCAAGCTCTAGTTCTGTCATATTTGTCCATTTTGCAGGTGGTGCGATGCATTTTCGTAGCTGAGACACGTGGAACACATCATGCACCTCGGATAGCTCGGGAGGCAATTCTAACTGATAAGCCACTTTGCCCAGTTTGGTCATAACTGGAAACAGACCGATGTATCTTGGTGCGAGCTTTCCCTGGGTGTGAAATCTTTTAACTCCTTTCATGGGGGTATCTCGGAGATATGCATATTCACCTGTTTCGAAGCTGATCTGTCTATGCTTTGAGTCATAGTAACTCTTCTGACGAGATTTTGCCACTTGCAGTCTGTCTCGAATTTCTTTGACTTGCTTTTCTGCTTCCATCATTAAATCTGTCCCGAAGATTCGGCTGTCTCCTGTCTGAGACCAGTTCAGCGGGGTACGACACTTACGTCCATATAGAGCCTCAAAAGGTGACATCTTAAGGCTAGTCTGGTAGCCGTTGTTGTACGAAAACTCAGCGTATGGCAGACTGTCTTCCCATTTGGGTCCATGAGCAAGAGCGCATGCTCGAAGCATATCTTCCAAGATTTGATTTACCCGCTCTGTCTGCCCATCTGTCTGAGGGTGATAAGCAGTGCTATGCTTCAAAGCGGTTCCCAAGGCTTGGTGTAGACGTAGCCAGAATGCCGAGGTAAATAAAGATCCTCGGTCTGAAGTGATAGTCCTTGGTACCCCATGCAGACTGACAATCCTGGATACGTAGAGTTGAGCAAGTTGGTCTGCACGATAGGTTGTCCTTATTGGGATAAAGTGGGCCACCTTGGTGAGCATGTCGACCACGACGCATATGGCATTGTTGCCTCGTGGTGTCCTTGGTAATCCCACGATAAAGTCCATGCAGATATCGTCCCATTTCCATTGTGGAACGGGTAAGGGTTGAAGTAGACCAGCTGGTTTCTGGTGTTCAGCCTTCACCTTATTGCATATATCATAACAGGCGATGTAATAGGCGATATCTTTCGTCATACCTTCCCACCAGAATGTTTGCTTTAAGTCTTGGTACATTTTAGTGCCTCCAGGATGAATAGAGTATGCGGACTCGTGAGCTTCCTTCAGAATCTGCTGCTTTAATTCTCCGAAGTTTGGTACACAGACTTGATCCCGGAATCGGAGTGTACCTTTGTCATCAATGCTGAAATCTGGCGTCTTCCTTTCTCGTACTTGGGCCATTATCTTTAGTAACATAGGGTCACCAGGTTGAGCCTTTCGAATTCCGTCTTCCAGGGTCGGGGTTACTTCCAAGGTAACTGAGCAGATTGCATCACACAGGATCATATTGAGCTGAGCTATTTCTTCTTGAAGTGTTGGGTGCAGACGCTCGATTAATGAGTTTGCGGTGGCCGGTTTGCGACTGAGGGCATCGGCGACCACATTTGCTTTTCCTGGGTGGTAATTGATACCCAGGTCATAGTCTTTGACCAACTCAAGCCATCTTCGCTGTCGGAGATTCAAGTCCGGTTGAGTGAATATATATTTGAGACTCTTGTGGTCGGTGTAGATTTGGCATCGCTTTCCAATGATGTAATGCCTCCAAATCTTTAAGGCGTGAACCACAGCTGCCATCTCTAGGTCATGAGTAGGGTAATTCTCCTCATTCGGTCGGAGCTGTCTTGATGCATAGGCCACGACCTTTCCATCTTGCATAAGTACACACCCAATGCCACACCTGGACGCGTCACAATAGATGTCGAAGCTCCGGTAGATATCTGGTAGAGTTAACACCGGAGCGGTAGTCAACCGGGTCTTGAGCTCATTGAAACTGTCTTCACATGCTTCCGTCCATATGAATTTCTGATTTTTCTTGAGTATCTCCGTCATTGGCTTGGCAATCTTGGAGAAGCCTTCAATGAATCGACGGTAATAACCTGCCAGACCCAAGAAACTTCTGATTTCTGTTACTGAAACAGGGGTCTTCCACTTCAGGACTTCTGTGACTTTGCTTTGATCCACGGCCACTCCTTGAGCGGAAAGAGTGTGCCCAAGGAATCCCACTTCTTTAAGCCAAAATTCACATTTGCTGAACTTGGCGTAGAGTTGATGAGCGCGTAATCGTTCCAACACTGCTCGGAGATGTTGCTTGTGCTCCTCTTCACTTTTGGAATATATGAGGATGTGATCAATGAACACCACTACAAACTTGTCCAAGAAGTCCATGAACACCTTGTTCATCATGTGCATGAAGAATGCAGGAGCGTTGGTCAGCCCAAATGACATGACCGTATACTCGTACAGCCCGTACCGTGTAGTGAATGCTGTCTTGGGAATATCTTCTTTTCTGATTTTCAGCTGGTGATATCCGGTGCGCAAATCAATCTTGGAGAATACTTGAGCTCCGCTGAGTTGATCGAACAAATCATCAATCCTGGGCAGCGGGTATTTATTCTTGATTGTGACATCATTGAGAGCATGGTAGTCAACACACATCCGAAGACTGCCGTCTTTCTTACCCACGAATATCGCAGGTGCACCCCAAGGAGATGAGCTGGGCCGAATATACCCTTTTTGGAGCATCTCGTCCAATTGCTTCTTCAACTCCACTAGTTCAGACGAAGGCATTCGATAATATTTCTTGTAAATTGGTGCTGTTCCGGGCACAAGCTCAATGGAAAATTCAAGCTCTCTATCAGGTGGCATGCCTGGTAATTCATCTGGAAACACATCTGGGAACTCACAGACCACTGGGACTAGATTCATTTCTGTTGCAACGGCAGCATAAACCATCCCTTTCTTTGGTATGGCTCGACCGGCATAGAATCGAGCGGACTGGCCTGAGGGATTTATTAGCGTGACTTCTCTTGTTGTGCAGTTGATGCAAACCTGGTGTCTTGTCAACCAATCCATCCCCAAAATAATATCCAAGGTGGGAGACACAATGGATACCAGTGATGCGGGGAAGATGACTCCATAGATCGCTATTTTCAATCCTCGGCATACAATTATTGTCTTGAGCATGGATCCGGGGGATTGTACCACCATAGCTTTGTCCAAAAGAGTGTAGGAAAGGCGATGTTGGGCAACAAAGCTCCGCAAAATAAAAGAATGGGAAGCCCCGGAATCGAATAAAATTGTTGCAGGTATGTCATTAACAGGAAACATACCAATGACCACATCGGGGACTTCTGCGGCTTCTTCAGCGGAGATATGATGAACTTGCCCTTGAATATACCTCTGTTTGGGGAATTGCCCCACATAATTGACTTGAGGCTTCAGGTTGGCTTGTGTCTTGCCGTTCTTGGGACACTGCCTAGCGTAATGCCCAGTCTGTCGACATGTGAAACAGGCATTGTTACGCTGACAGTCTTCCTTGTTTGGCTTGGCGACCACGGTCTTGATCTGACTTTCATTCTTGATATTCCCCTGCTGCCAAGTTGGCTTAAACTCGAACTGAGGTTGCTGCCAAGTACGAACCTTCTGAAAAACTTGCCCTTCCTTCTTGGGTTCAAACTTGCGTTTGCGGTCTTCATAGGCAGTCTTATGATCATTAACCAGTTTGTGTTCTCTTTCGGCATTGAGTGCCTTGTTCAACAAAGTTTGGAAGTCGGGGAAATCTAGCATGCTGAGTGCACATCGGAGGGTAAGATTGAGCCCTCCGAGGAACCGATCTATCTTTCGTTCTTCGGTGGCCACATCATGAGTAGAGTAACGGGCCAAGTGATTGAACTTGTTTAAATATTCGCTTACATCATGAGGGTGGGAAATTCTCGCTGCTTGACCTTCATGATGCCGGCAGGAATATGGTACTTGCGGAATTTATCTTTGAATTTATCCCAAGTAATCTCGTCTTCAGCGGGCCACATCACCTTGGCATTGTCCCACCATATAGCAGTTGGCCCTTCTAGGCAATGAGTGGCGAACGGCACCTTGTCAGCATCTTCCGTGCGAGCAATTTCTAGCTTCTTCTCAATAGTCCTCAACCAATCATCGGCTTCCATCGGGTCCACTGCTTGACTGAAACTTGGCGGTTTGGTTCTCTGAAAATCTGACAGCTTGGAGTGGTTACCATTGTGATTATTCTGCCCAACCACAGTCTGCATGCTTCTCAGGAATTCCATCAGGTCATGGTTTCTCTTCTCCTCAAACATCCGCATAATCTGTTCTATTGTGGGTGCTTGAGATGGAGGAGGCGGTGGCTGATACGGTTCTGGAGAATGTCCTGCTTGCCTGGCAGATCGACGAACTGGAGTATCGTCGCCACCATGACAGTTACTGCCACACCTTGTCATCCTATATATGTTTCCCAATACGAAGCATCGAGATGAGCAACATCCATTAGGGGAAAACAAGCGAAATAGGGAGGTGAGGCAACAACCCCGGAAAAGAAATCGAAAAAAGGCCAAAGTGAATAACAGAAAGCAACATAATAATACATCATCCAGCATACATAGCAGGGCAACAGCAGGGATAGTACTACTACATGCAAACACCACCTTATCCTCGTCTACATGCGACGACAGGGAACGCAATGGCACACTGACGGTCCTGCTGGTGTATCCTCGGTGTCGGACTCCGAATCGGAACTGATAACGGATACATCTAGAGCAAAGGAAACGCGACAACGCTGACGGGAAGGCTCTCCCTCAGGGTCTGGAGCAGGGTGACTCCGCAGCATCGGGGCGGCGGGGGTAGCGAGAAGCATAGCCCACTGGGCTGGGGACTCATGAGGAGTCACAACCGAAGTGCCTGAGCTACTCTGGGAGGGTGTGGGGATCACGGGTGTGGGTGGAGGTAATGTAGCTGGAGGAACAAGTGATGTGTGGATAAGCAGAGGTGGAGTGAAGGCAGATCGAGCGGCAGCTAGCTCACCTCGAACGCGGTCCAGCTCCAAGGCTAGACTAGTGATCAGAAAATATCCCGCCATTATGTAGCAAGACAGGTGACTGGCTGACCGGTCACACTCCGGATTAATGTAAGGGAAGCGGATCTGTCCTGACTCATACAGGGATGGATAGAAGTAGAAACCTGGGTGAGTCTGCATCTGAACCTCGTTATAGCGCAAGTCAGTGAGAGCCTCGAATGCTGCAAACTGGACCGCCTGGTCGGGTGTAGAAGCAGTCCCGCCCTTGGTGGAGCGAGTGTAAGTGCCCACCACGGTACTGTTGTGCATGATGACCTCCGCATGATACTCGTAAACGCCATCAGCAAGCTACTCTCGGTACACCTGGTATATGGGGTCATCGCCATCGGGGTAGAGTCAGCGCCATACGTTGGTAAGCAGGTGCGGAAAGGTGGAAGGTGCCGGCTCAGGCTGGTACGGATAAGGGACTGGTGCCATCTACACTCACAACATTAGCGGGTTAGCACTAATAGTAAGCTATATGCATGCAATGCAACACCCAAGTGCACAATCAACCTCAAACCACTACAGAGGCTAAAACTACCGTTTTCTAACGCGTCGGCTGTCTAGGGCGTCCTACAGTCAGCACGGCTCTGATACCAAGCGTTGTGGCACCCCGGCTCAGAGCAACCGGTTTACCATGCATTGCCAGCCCAGAGATCAAGTCTTCTGGCAATACACTGTTGGAAATATGCCCTAGAGGCAATAATAAATTGGTTATTATTATATTTCCTTGTTAATGATAATCGTTTATTATCCATGCTATAATTGTATTGATTGGAAACTCAAATACATGTGTGGGTACATAGACAACACTGTGTCCCTAGTAAGCCTCTAGTTGACTAGCTCGTTGATCAAAGATGGTTAAGGTTTCCTAGCCATTGACATGAGATGTCATTTGATAACGGGATCACATCATTAGGAGAATGATGTGATGGACAAGACCCAAACTGTAAACGTAGCATTTGATCGTGTCAGTTTATTGCTATTGTTTTCTGCATGTCAAGTATCTGTTCCTTTGACCATGAGATCATGCAACTCACTAACACCGGAGGAATACCTTGTGTGTATCAAACGTCGCAACGTAACTGGGTGACTATAAAGGTGCTCTACAGGTATCTCCGAGGGTGTCTGTTGGGTTGGCATGGATCAAGACTGGGATTTGTTACTCCGTATGACGGAGAGGTATCTCAGGGCCCACTCGGTAATACAACATCACAATGAGCCTTGCAAGCAATGTGACTAAAGTGTTAGCCACGAGATCTTGTATTACGGAACGAGTAAAGAGACTTGCCGGTAACGAGATTGAACTAGGTATAGTGATACCGACGATCGAATCTCGGGCAAGTAACATACCGAAGAACAAAGGGAACAGCATACGGGATTAACTGAATCCTTGACATAGAGGTTCGACCGATAAAGATCTTCGTAGAATATGTAGGAGCCAATATGGGCATCCAGGTCCCGCTATTGGTTATTGGCCGTAGAGGTGTCTCGGTCATGTCTACATAGTTCTCGAACCCGCAGGGTCTACACACTTAACGTTTGGTGACGATTAGTATAATTGAGTTATTATGTTGGTGACCGAAAGTTGTTCGGAGTCCCGGATAAGATCCCGGACATGACGAGGATCTCCGGAATAGTCCGGAGGTAAAGATTGATATATGTGATAATAGTGTTTTGATCTCTGGAAGGGTTCCGGAGTTCACCGGAAGGGGTTCCGGATGTTTACCGAAGTGTTCGGGTGCAGCAACACTTTATATGAGCCAAAGGGATAAAGCCCACAAGGTATTGGAAAGTGCAAAAGTAGTTTTGCTGCCGCGTAAGCGGTACTACCGCTTGGTGAAGCGGTACTACCGCCGGAGCGGTACTACCGCTTGTGTGAAGCGGTACTACCGCCCGAGCGGTACTACCGCTTGTGTGAAGCGGTACTACCGCCCAAGCGGTACTACCGCTTGTGTGAAGCGGTACTACCGCTTGTGCGCGGCTGTGCACGGTTCGGCAGGGATCCGAGTTGGACTCTTTCCCTGCGGGCCAAACCGACCTTGTGCGGGCAAAACCGACCCGGAGGAGGCTTTTACTCCAAGTTTAGACCCCAAGGCTCAACATATAAATAGAGGGGCAGGGCTAGCACACGGGATACATCAAGATTTCCCCAAGCCGTGTGCGGCAACCCTAACCCTCTAGATCCTCCGTCATAATCTCCGTAGCGCTTGGCGAAGCCCTGCAGAGATTGTTCCTCACCACCATCACCACGCCGTCGTGCTGCTGGAACTCAACCACTACTTCACCATCGCTCGCTGGATCGAGGAGGTGAAGGCGTCATCAAGCCGTACGTGTGTTGAACGCGGAGGTGCCGTCCGTTCGGCACTAGATCGGAAGGATCGTGATTGGATCGCGGGACGCTCGGCGATTTGGATCGCGAAGACGTTCGACTACATCAACCGCGTTTATTAACGCTTCCGCTTAGCGATCTACAAGGGTATGTAGATTCACTCTCCCTCTCGTAGATGCTCATCACCATGGATAGATCTTGCGTGTGCGTAGGAAAAATTTTTGTTTCCCATGCAACGTTCCCCAACAGTGGCATCATGAGCCAGGTCTATGCGTAGATGAGATCTCGAGTAGAACACAAACGAGTTGTGGGCGTGGGTGTATACATATTGCTTGCCGTTACTAGTTGATATTTGATTCGGCGGTATTGTGAGATGAAGCGGCCCGGACCGACATTACGCGTACACTTACGCGAGACAGGTTCCTTCAACTGACATGTAATTTTGTTGCATAAAGATGGCTAGCGGGTGTCTATCTCTCTCACTTTAGTTGAATCGATTTCAATGAAGAGGGTTCTTTTAGAAGATCAAAAAGCAATCACTACACCACGTTGTGGTTTTGCGTAGGTAAGAACGGTTCTTGCAAACCCGTAGCAGCCACGTAAAATTTGCAACAACAATTAGAGGACGTCTAACTTGTTTTTGCAGGGTATGTTGTGATGTGATATGGCCAATTACATGATGAGATATATGTGATGTATGAGATGATCATGTGATGTATAGAATATCACGACTTGCATGTCGATGAGTATGGCAACTGGCAGGAGCCATAGAGTTGTCTTTAATTATTGTATGACCTGCGTGTCAATCATTAAGCGCTATGTAATGCTTTACTTTATCGCTAAACGTTAGCTATAGTCGTGGAAGCAACAGTCAGCGCGACAACCTTATGGCGACACGTTGATGGAGATCAAGATGATGGAGATCATGGTGTCATGCCGGTGACGATGGAGATCATGCCGGTGCTTTGGAGATGGAGATCAAAAGCACAAGTTCATGGCCATATCATGTCACTTATGATTTGCATGTGATGTTAATCCTTTTATGCATCTTATTTTGCTTAGGATGACGGTAGCATTATAAGGTGATCCCTCACTTAAATTTCAAGATAAATTGTGTTCTCCCCAAGTGTGCACCGTTGCGAAAGTTCGTCGTTTCGAGACACGCCGTGATGATCGGGTGTGATAGACTCTACGTTCGCATACAACGGGTGTAAGCCATGTTACACGTGCGGAACACTCGGGTTAAACTTGACGAGCCTAGCATGTACAGACATGGCCTCGGAACACAAGAGACCGAAAGGTCGAACATGAGTCATATAGTAGATATGATCAACATGAAGATGTTCACCATTGAAACCACCTCAACTCACGTGATGATCGGACTTGAGTTGGTGGATTTGGATCATGTTACACTCGAATGATCGGAGGGATGTCAATTTGAGTGGGAGTTTTTTAAATATGATTAACTAAACTCATTATCTAAGAACAATAGTCTAAGTTGTCTTTGCTATATTTATGTTGTAGATCATGGCTCGCGCAGTAGCACCCCTGAATTTTAATGCGTTCCTAGAGAAAGCTAAGTTGAAAGATGATGGAAGTAACTTTGTGGACTGGGCCCGTAATCTAAGGATTATCCTTACGGCTTCCCAGAAGGCTTATGTCCTTGATGCACCGCTTGGTGATCCACCCGCTCCAGTTGAGTCTCTAGACGTTGTGAACGCCTGGCAGGCTCGTTCTGATGATTACTCAATAGTTCAATGTGCAATGTTGTATGGCTTAGAACCGGGACTTCAAAGACGTTTTGAACGTCATGGAGCATATGAGATGTTCCAGGAGTTGAAGTTTATCTTTCAGAAGAATGCCCGGATCGAGAGATATGAGATCTCCGATAAGTTCTATGCTTGCAAGATGGAGGAGAACGGGTCTATCAGTGATCACGTGCTCAGAATGTCTGGGTACTCCACCCGTCTGGCTGAGTTAGGGATGCCCCTTCCGCCAGAGGCTATCACTGACAGAGTTCTTCAATCATTGCCACTTAGCTACAAGAGCTTCGTGTTGAACTATAACATGCACGGGATGAACAAGTCAGTCGCCGAGCTGTTTGCGATGCTGAAAGCCGCTGAGTCTGAAATTCAGAAGGAGCATCAAGTGTTGATGGTCAATAAAACCACTAGTTTCAAGAAAAATGGCAAGGGTAAGAAGGGTAACTCCAAGAAGAGTGGCAAAGCAGTTGCTCCTCTCGTGAAGAAACCCAAGGCTGGACCCAAACTGTGTGTTTTCATTGCAAGGGAACTGGACACTGGAAGCGGAATTGCCCCAAGTATTTGGCTGACAAGAAGGCGGCCAACAACAAACAAGGTATATATGATATACATGTTATTGATGTGTACCTTAGCAACTCTCGTTGTAGTGCCTGGGTATTTGATACCGGTGCGGTTGCTCATATTTGCAACTCAAAACAGGAACTGCGGAATAGACGGAGGCTGGCAAAGGACGAAGTGACGATGCGCGTGGGAAATGGTTCCAAGGTTGATGTGATCGCCGTCGGCACGCTCGCTCTTCGATTACCGTCGGGATTAGTGATGAACCTAAATAAGTGTTATTTGGTGCCTGCGTTAAGCATGAACATTATATCTGGATCTTCTTTATTGCGAGACGGTTACTCATTTAAATCAGAGAATAATGGTTGTTCTATTTATATGAGTAATATCTTTTATGGTCATGCACCCGATGTGAGGGGTTTATTCTTATTGAATCTCGATAGTAATGATACACATGTTCATAACATTGATGCCAAAAGATGTAGAATTGATAATGATAATACCACTTTCTTGTGGCACTGCCGTTTAGGTCATATTGGCATAAAACGCATGAGGAAGCTCCATGCTGATGGACTTTTGGAGTCACTTGATTTTGAATCACTTGACACATGTGAGCCATGCCTCATGGGCAAGATGACTAAAACTCCGTTCTCTGGAACAATGGAACGGGCAAGTGACTTATTGGAAATCATACATACTGATGTGTGCGGTCCGATGAGCATTGAGGCGCGCGGTGGTTATCGTTACTTTCTCACCTTCACTGATGACTTAAGTAGATATGGGTATATTTACTTAATGAAACACAAGTCTGAAACATTTGAAAAGTTCAAACAATTTCAGAGTGAAGTTGAGAATCATCGTAACAAGAAGATTAAATTCCTACGATCTGATCGAGGAGGAGAATATCTGAGTTATGAGTTTGGCAGTCACTTAAGACAATGTGGAATTGTTTCACAACTGACACCGCCTGGAACACCACAGCGTAATGGTGTGTCCGAACGTCGTAATCGAACCTTATTAGATATGGTGCGATCTATGATGTCTCTTGCCGATTTGCCGCTATCGTTTTGGGGTTATGCATTAGAGACAGCTGCATTCACTTTAAATAGGGCACCATCGAAATCCGTTGAGACGACGCCATATGAACTTTGGTTTGGCAAGAAGCCAAAGCTGTCGTTTCTTAAAGTTTGGGGATGTGATGCTTATGTCAAAAAGCTTCAGCCTGAAAAGCTGGAACCCAAAGCGGAGAAATGCGTCTTCATAGGATACCCAAAAGAGACAGTTGGGTATACCTTCTACCTCAGATCCGAAGGCAAAGTGTTTGTCGCTAAAAACGGAACATTTCTTGAGAAAGAGTTTCTCTCGAAAGAATTGAGTGGGAGGAAGATAGAACTTGATGAGGTTGTTGAACCTTTACTTCAACCTGAGAGTAGCGCAGCGCAGAAAGTTGTTTCTGTGGAGCCTACATTAGCTGAAGAGGAAGTTAATGATGATGATCATGAAGCTTTGGATCAAGTTGCTATCGAACCTCGTAGGTCGACAAGGACGCGTACTGCTCCCGAGTGGTACGGCAACCCTGTCTTAGAGGTCATGTTGTTAGACAACGATGAACCTACGAGCTATGGAGAAACGATGATGGGCCCGGATTCCGAGAAGTGGTTAGAGGCCATGAAATCCGAGATGGGATCCATGTATGAAAACAAAGTATGGACTTTGGAAGTATTACCTGAAGGGCGTAAGGCCATTCAGAACAAATGGATCTTTAAGAGGAAGACGGACGCGGACGGTAATGTCACCGTCTATAAAGCTCGACTTGTGGCAAAGGGTTTTTCACAAGTTCAAGGAGTTGACTACGATGAGACCTTCTCACCTGTAGCGATGCTTAAGTCCGTCAGAATCATGTTAGCAATAGCTGCCTTTTTCGATTATGAAATTTGGCAGATGGATGTCAAAACAGCGTTCCTTAACGGTTACCTTAAGGAAGAGTTGTATATGATGCAACCAGAAGGTTTTGTCGATCCAGAGAATGCTGACAAAGTTTGCAAACTCCAGCGATCCATTTATGGACTGGTGCAAGCATCTCGGAGTTGGAATCTTCGTTTTGATGAGGTGATCAAAGCGTTCGAGTTTATACAAGTTTACGGAGAAGCTTGTATTTACAAGAAAGTGAGTGGGAGCTCTATAGCGTTTCTAATATTATATGTGGATGACATATTGCTGATTGGAAACAATATAGAAATGCTGGAAAGCGTAAAGGAATATTTGAACAAGAGTTTTTCAATGAAGGACCTAGGAGAAGCTGCTTTCATATTAGGCATCAAGATCTATAGAGATAGATCAAGACGCTTAATAGGACTTTCACAAAGCACATACCTTGATAAGATTTTGAAGAAGTTCAAAATGGATCAGTCCAAGAAGGGGTTCTTGCCTGTTTTGCAAGGTGTGAAGTTGAGTAAGACTCAATGCCCAGTGACTGCAGAAGATAGAGAAAAGATGAGTGTCATCCCCTATGCTTCGGCCATAGGCTCTATCATGTATGCAATGCTGTGCACAAGACCCGATGTCAGCCTTGCCATAAGTATGGTCGGAAGGTTTCAAAGTGATCCAGGAATGGAACACTGGACGGCGGTCAAGAATATCCTGAAGTACCTGAAAAGGACTAAGGACATGTTTCTCGTTTATGGAGGTGATCAAGAGCTCGTCGTAAAGGGTTACGTCGATGCAAGCTTTGACACTGATCCGGATGACTCTAAGTCGCAAACCGGATACGTATTTATTCTTAATGGGGGTGCGGTTAGCTGGTGCAGTTCCAAGCAAAGCGTGGTAGCAGATTCTACATGCGAAGCGGAGTACATCGCTGCCTCGGAGGCGGCGAAGGAAGGTGTCTGGATGAAGGAGTTCATGACAGATCTTGGAGTAGTGCCTAGTGCACTTAACCCAATGACTCTGTTTTGTGATAATACTGGTGCCATTGCTCTAGCCAAGGAACCAAGATTTCACAAGAGGACCAGACACATAAAGCGACGTTTCAATTCCATCCGCGATTACATCAAGGAGGACGACATAAATATTTGCAAAGTACACACGGATCTAAATGTTGCAGATCCGATGACTAAACCTCTTCCAAGGGCTAAACATGAACAACACCAGAACTGCATGGGTGTTCGATTCATTACAATGTAAATCACATAGTGATGTGAACTAGATTATTGACTCTAGTGCAAGTGGGAGACTGTTGGAAATATGCCCTAGAGGCAATAATAAATTGGTTATTATTATATTTCCTTGTTAATGATAATCGTTTATTATCCATGCTATAATTGTATTGATTGGAAACTCAAATACATGTGTGGGTACATAGACAACACTGTGTCCCTAGTAAGCCTCTAGTTGACTAGCTCGTTGATCAAAGATGGTTAAGGTTTCCTAGCCATTGACATGAGATGTCATTTGATAACGGGATCACATCATTAGGAGAATGATGTGATGGACAAGACCCAAACTGTAAACGTAGCATTTGATCGTGTCAGTTTATTGCTATTGTTTTCTGCATGTCAAGTATCTGTTCCTTTGACCATGAGATCATGCAACTCACTAACACCGGAGGAATACCTTGTGTGTATCAAACGTCGCAACGTAACTGGGTGACTATAAAGGTGCTCTACAGGTATCTCCGAGGGTGTCTGTTGGGTTGGCATGGATCAAGACTGGGATTTGTTACTCCGTATGACGGAGAGGTATCTCAGGGCCCACTCGGTAATACAACATCACAATGAGCCTTGCAAGCAATGTGACTAAAGTGTTAGCCACGAGATCTTGTATTACGGAACGAGTAAAGAGACTTGCCGGTAACGAGATTGAACTAGGTATAGTGATACCGACGATCGAATCTCGGGCAAGTAACATACCGAAGAACAAAGGGAACAGCATACGGGATTAACTGAATCCTTGACATAGAGGTTCGACCGATAAAGATCTTCGTAGAATATGTAGGAGCCAATATGGGCATCCAGGTCCCGCTATTGGTTATTGGCCGTAGAGGTGTCTCGGTCATGTCTACATAGTTCTCGAACCCGCAGGGTCTACACACTTAACGTTTGGTGACGATTAGTATAATTGAGTTATTATGTTGGTGACCGAAAGTTGTTCGGAGTCCCGGATAAGATCCCGGACATGACGAGGATCTCCGGAATAGTCCGGAGGTAAAGATTGATATATGTGATAATAGTGTTTTGATCTCTGGAAGGGTTCCGGAGTTCACCGGAAGGGGTTCCGGATGTTTACCGAAGTGTTCGGGTGCAGCAACACTTTATATGAGCCAAAGGGATAAAGCCCACAAGGTATTGGAAAGTGCAAAAGTAGTTTTGCTGCCGCGTAAGCGGTACTACCGCTTGGTGAAGCGGTACTACCGCCGGAGCGGTACTACCGCTTGTGTGAAGCGGTACTACCGCCCGAGCGGTACTACCGCTTGTGTGAAGCGGTACTACCGCCCAAGCGGTACTACCGCTTGTGTGAAGCGGTACTACCGCTTGTGCGCGGCTGTGCACGGTTCGGCAGGGATCCGAGTTGGACTCTTTCCCTGCGGGCCAAACCGACCTTGTGCGGGCAAAACCGACCCGGAGGAGGCTTTTACTCCAAGTTTAGACCCCAAGGCTCAACATATAAATAGAGGGGCAGGGCTAGCACACGGGATACATCAAGATTTCCCCAAGCCGTGTGCGGCAACCCTAACCCTCTAGATCCTCCGTCATAATCTCCGTAGCGCTTGGCGAAGCCCTGCAGAGATTGTTCCTCACCACCATCACCACGCCGTCGTGCTGCTGGAACTCAACCACTACTTCACCATCGCTCGCTGGATCGAGGAGGTGAAGGCGTCATCAAGCCGTACGTGTGTTGAACGCGGAGGTGCCGTCCGTTCGGCACTAGATCGGAAGGATCGTGATTGGATCGCGGGACGCTCGGCGATTTGGATCGCGAAGACGTTCGACTACATCAACCGCGTTTATTAACGCTTCCGCTTAGCGATCTACAAGGGTATGTAGATTCACTCTCCCTCTCGTAGATGCTCATCACCATGGATAGATCTTGCGTGTGCGTAGGAAAAAATTTTGTTTCCCATGCAACGTTCCCCAACATACACAACAACTTGGTACAGAAAACAACCGCTTTATTGATCTCTTAGCGGGAACATAGGTTTACATCTTACATGATGAGCGAGGCCAAGCGGCACACACGGTGCGGCTGCACTTATGTACATTATTTAGTAGACATCTTCAGGGCCTCGATGATAAGGGAACTACTATGCGACAGCGGAACGACGGGGTAGCGGAACTCCATTCCACAAGGACACTGCTGGGACACGGCCTAGATCGCGACATACTGCTCGACATCAACTCCTTGCACGGCTTCTCCTGCATCTGGCATGATAAGCCAGGTGAGTACTTTGAATGTACTCGCAAGCTCACAACAAACAAAACAAGTGCGACAAACAACAACAAGGCATTTAACAAATTTAATGCAGGAGCATGATACTACTCAACATGAGATGTGCGTGAAGCATTGCCATGGTCCTCGGGACCAACTTACCATCCCGAGGTTACCGTGTAACCACCGTTCATAACTTACCAACGTGATCCTCACTTGATCACATTCATACCTTTCATAGTGATCCTCGATCACCATGTCTGCATGTGCCATTTTGTGAACCTTAGGGTGCAAGTTAATTATATCTGTTGACCCATGGTGTGACCTACTATGAACTGTGTCCATATCCGAGGACGCGGCTATCGATAGATTATACACTCTGCAGAGGTTAGTACACTGTACCCACACCACGGAACTCATGGCCTCGTGCTCCCATTTGGGTGGACCAACGACATTCCGACAAAACCAATCTATTGCATGACACTCTCCCGGCCACTCCGACACACTCCCCTTTGGGCTATGTCCTGGGTGACCCCGATGTCAACATGTGACATCTGCCACCTCTGTGGCTACCACCGTCATGGCCAAACATAAACATTGTCCCAAACGGGGACCTTGGTACCATCAAAACTTGGGTCCTCAAGGTTATGACTGCCTACTGGGCCAGGGTAGCGCCAGAGCACAACCTTCCCTCGTAGGAGGTACCGGCGAGAGGCATGACAATAGACCACATTAGGGCCTCCCCATCCAGGCAAGTGTGGTTGCACTGGGGAGCTCGATTCGGTGGCACCATGACTCGATCAACAGCATGTTCAAGTTGGATTATTATCAAGTTTAACTTGAGAAGAAAATGATTCGAGCCATAGTGTATGAATGGATGCACGGGTCACGATTATGAATGATGAATGCATCATACTACCATATGTGCATATGACATGGTTCCTACTGCCTACATTAACAAGTAAGCATGTAACCTACTGTATAATATCAGAATGATAGAATAAAGTCTATGGAATCAAAGTTATGTAGCAAGTTATTTTAAATAGTGACTATATGATGATTTAATTCAATTAAACCAAAGTTATTGCAATGCCATCCTTGTATATGAATTTTGTGGCTTGCCTTGGTTCAGAGGAGTGTCACAGTACTCCTGGCCTTCTCCAACACAGCTAGGCTCTTCTGAAATTAATTTAAATTTAAAAAGAAAATGTCACATAACACTGTTTGTTGCGCCAGAAATTCTCAACAGCAAGAAAAATTCTGAAATTTGGCAAACAGAAACTTTGGAATTTTATAAACCAGTAGCAAAAAGAATCAATTCAATTGGACTTATAGATTAAAAGTTATGGCTGGTCAAAGTTGGATTAGATCTGGTCAAAATTTCCATTTAAAAGAAAATCCAGCAGCGGCCACGTCGAAGACGTATTCAGAGAATATGTCTCCACTTATACCGCTTTGGCCGAGCGGGTGAGAGGCTGACGGGCGGGGCCCGCTGTCAGGGTTAAACAGAGGAGAGGGAGGGAACAGGGTCGGGCGGCTCTATCGCCAGCGTTTCTCCGGCGAGGAGACGTCGGCGATCACCGGAGAGAGGGGGAATGGGATCAGCTCGGCGAGACGGTCACGCACGTACCCGAAACACAAGCTGAGGAGGTCGGATGGCGTCGCGGCGATCCTCTCCAGAGACGGCGGCGGCGGAGCTGATCGGGATCGGCATTCCCGGCGACAATCCGGCGAGCTCTTGGTACCGTCGTGCTCAGGAGGTTGCTATGGTCTCAGGGGTGGCAGTGGTTGGAGCTAGGGTGGACTAGGCTAAGTGCTCGGAGGAGAGGGATCCGCGGCTGCCGCCGGCGAGGTTTGAAGGCCAGAGGCCTTCCCGGCGTTGCCAGCAGCTACTAGGGCTCGATTAGAGAGTGGAGAGGTGGTTTGGGATGGCTAGAACGATCGGGGAGGGACTCTATTTATAGGAGGAGGCGGGGCAGAGCACGGGCTCTGCCGGAGTTGAGCGGCAGGGCGAACTGGGGGCGGTGAGGACTCGGTTGAGCTCGGGGACGATGCAGGCGAGTCCAAGCATAGTGCACGCACGCGGGCTCGAGCACAGGCGCAATAAGAGGAACAGGGGCACGCGTGCAAGCCACTGTACCGCAAGCTAGCGCCGTGGCCGCTTCCGGCGTGCCTCCTACCAGCGCCGGGGAGGGTCATAGAGGGGCTAGGTGGAAGAATGGGAGTGCTCTGAGTGGACTGGACATGCTGCGGTGGCGCGAGGGGAGAGGTTGGACGGCGGCCGATCGAACCCGACGGGCAGAGCGCTCAGAGCGCGCGCATTGCACCATGCCCGCACGCGGTCACCGCGTGCATTGGCATGCAGGTGACTTTCGGCGCTGCCACACCATGTCCTAGGTGTTGTCCCTTCAACGCTTTGCCAAGGAATGCGCTGGGCTTGCCAAATGGCCCATTGGAGGTGACTGGAGCTAGAGAGAAAGTTTCTGGATAGAAACTTGCTCCAAGCACTGAGGACAAACGGCTGAGGTTCTAGGGCTGATTTTAGGCGTTTAAGCATCACTTAGGAGGGTGATCAAGTGGTAAAAATTTCAGCTAAAAAGGATCAAGGAAAAATATAGTTGCTTCACAATGTGCTCTTTCTGACCAGAAGCAAAAACATTTTCCCTGGCTGAAATTTTCCAAATGACCATGGGATATTTTTGCATAGCAAGGTGAGGCATGATCCAAAGAATATTTGGGAATTGTTTTGGAATTTTCTGGGCAATAAAAATAGGGGTTGCTTCATACCTCTGTGGGAAAATAGGCATTTTCAGAGAGAAAATGAATAATGCCATTAAATAAAAATATCCAATGGCATTATTTTGAGAGGGGTCTAGGGAGGGTTTAAAGATGGTAGAACCCACTTGGAAGAAAATCAAAAATAAATCCAAGTGGTAAGTCCAAAAGAAATGATAGAAAACCTCAAATGCAAATAAAATATTCAATAAATCCAAATAAAAGAAAAAAAGGCCAAATCCAGGGTGTTACAGCAGCTTCGACGACGGCATGTACGAAGAAGAGGATGCGGTTAAGGCCATCGGCGCGCGTCGGGGTCGTACGGCGGTGGAGCTCCTGACACAGGCGGACGCGTCACAAGGATGAAGAAGAAGTGGCGGTCGGAGTGGTAAAGTGAAAATGAAAACCCCCTCGGGTATATTTATAAAAAAATAGAAGTGAGAGAGGCAGGTGCGAAAATAGAGGAGCGCATTAACTTTTGTGAGTGGATGACGCCTCGATTTTCGGGCTTGACAGATATACTCAAAAGATTCGCTATGATGTCGCGCCTAAACCCTGCGATTTCTGGATGGTGATGTCATGACACGGAGGAATCAGAAATGTTACGGTAACAGTGTTTTATGAGCCGGTGAACTCGCGCGACTCGGCCATGGAATGAGCCTAGATGATGAAAGGAAGGATAACCCGGTAATGTGACTTCTGAAGATTGATGCGAATAAATTCACCTCACTCTGGGGGCTAATGTCGGGGATCTAACCCGCCGGTATAACCCGCCCGTTCAGGGCCGGGTTACCGATTGGCGGCTTAAAGGATAAAGGACACAACATTCAAAGATCAGGAGGCCCATCAGGCGACTCGTAAAGCAGGCCGGGTTAGGGCCCAATAGTTGAGGCGGCGGCTAATCCAAGGACGTGATATGTTTTCCTTTCTTGAGGAGGATGATGAGTAGGAAATAGACTAGATCACGGGTCATGTTACGACCCGGACTCTGTTGTAAACCCAGGCCCTCGAATTGTATATAAAGGCGAGCCCCCGAGGCAGAAAGACCAAGTTACCAGCTCTCGAGTACTAGGTTAGCCAAGTTGCACCCTTGTAATCGAGATCATCATCATCAATAACAATCAAGCAGGATGTAGGCCATTACCTCCATCGTGAGGGGCTGAACCTGGGGAAACCCTTGTCTCTCGATTCCGATCAACCCCGTTCGAGTTACCACCTAGCTGCGATGGCCTCACGACTAAGTCCTTTCACGAGGACATCTGCCGTGACAAAACCACGGCAATGCTCTTCCAAATCCACTTTTAATAGTATTGCAAATTTTACCATAAATAATTGATTCATTATGAGGCTTAGAATTATCAAGATCACAAGAAACATCATGATTATCACCCCAATCATGATCATTAGAACACTTGATATTCATAGAATTTATACTAACAACATTGCAATCATGCTTTTCATTCAATAAATGTGTCCCAATAGCATTTTCTTTTATCACTGCTTCATTATTAGCTATTGGTTTACAATAAATAGCAAGTTTGAAAAGATTGGCAAGTGGATGAGGATCCATATGTCTTTATTTTTATTTTTACTTTCTGTTATTGTGTGTTAACGAAAAGGATAGCATAATTAGGTGATACGTCTCCGACGTATCTATAATTTTTGATTGTTTCAGGCTATTATATTATCATTCTTAGATACTTTATATGCAATTTTATATCATTTTTGGGGACTAACCTATTAACTCAATGCCTAGTGCCAGTTGCTGTTTTCTCCTTGTTTTTGGTTTTACAGAAAATCTATACCAAACAGAGTCCAAACGCTATGAAACTTTTTGAATTTTTTTTTCTAGACATAAGAGACCCTAGAAGCTTCGGGGGAGAACCAGAAGACCTACGAGGAGACGACTAGGCAACATGGCGCGCCCTGGGGGGGTAGGCGCGCCCTGTTGCCTTGTCGGCCCCTCGTGGCTCCGTCTGACATAATTCTAGTGCTATAAATTCTAAAATATTCTAAAACCCCCAGGGAGCCACCCAAAACAATTTTTCCGCCGCCGCAAGTCTCTGTTCTTTCGCGATCCCATCTGGAGGCCTTTTCTGGTACTTTGCCAGAGGGGGAATCGATCACGGAGGGCTTCTACATCAACATTGCTGCCTTTTGATGATGTGTGAGTAGTTCACCACAGACCTACGTGTCCATAGTGATTAGCTAGATGGCTTTCTCTCCCTATTTGATCTTCAATACAATGTTCTCTTCGAAGATCGGTCCAATGTAATCTTCTTTTGTGGTGTGTTTGTTGAGATCCGATGAATTGTGGGTTTATGATCAGATTATTCATTGAAAGTAATTGAGTCTTTTCTGAACTTTATTATGTATGATTGTTATAGCCATGTAATGCTTTCCGATCTATGGGTTGTCTTTGGCCAAGTTGATTCATTGATCTTCAGTGGAAGTGGTGCACAGTAGTAGGCTCAATCTTGTGGTGTCCTCACCTCGTGACAGAAGGGGTAGCAAGGCACGTATGTGCATTGTTGCTACTAAGGGTAAAACAACGTGCATTAATCATATTGATTGGTTTTATTCTATCTACATTATGTCATCTTGCTTAAAGCGTTGCTCTGTTCTTCATGAACTTAATACCAAAGATGCAGGCAGGAGTCGGTTGATGGAGTAATAGTGGTAGAAGCAGGCATGACTCCGTCTACTTTTCACAGACATAATGCCTATATACATGATTATGCCATGAATAACGTCATAACTATGCGCTTTTATATCAATTGCCCAACAGTAATTTGTCTACCCACCGTATGCTATTTTTATGAGAGAGATGCCTATAGTGAAAACTATGGCCCACGGGTCTACTTTAATCATATTACTAAAACCAAAAATACCTTGTTGCAATTTATTTACTTTATTTTACTTTGCAATTTATCTATCTACCACTATCAGATTTGATCCTTGCAATTAATGAGTACAAGGGGATTGACAACCCTCTTGCCCGCGTTGGGTGCAAGTATTTGCTCTTGTATGTGCAGGTACTGCTAAGGAGTGTTTGCGTGGTTCTCCTATTGGTTCGATAACCTTGGTTCTCTACTGAGGGAAATACTTATCTGCTACTATATTGCTTCACCCTTCCTCTTCGGGGAAAATCCCAACGCAGCTCACAAGTAGCAGAAAGAATTTCTGGCACCATTGCTGAGGAGACATCATCAAACACTTACAGGTTCCTACATTCACATTATCATTTACTTGGTCTACTATTTATTTTCTTTTAATTGCTTTATTAGTCTCGTTAAAAAAAAATAAAAACACAAAAATATTTTAATTGCTTGTTTTATTTCTTACCTAGTTATGCTATCTTTCATGTGACTCAAGAAAAATAAAATAAAGACATATGGATCCTCATCCGCTTGCTAATCTTTTCAAACTTGCTGCTTGTTGTAAACCAGTAGCTAATAATGAAGAAGTGATAAAATAAAATGCTATTGGGATACATTTATTGAATAAAAAGTATGATTGCAATGTCATTAGTATAAATTTTATGAATATCAATTGTGCTAATGATCATGATTGGGGTGATAATCATGATGTTTCTTGTGATCTTGAGAATTCTGAGCCTCATAATGAATCTATTATTGGTGATAAAATTTGCAATACTATTAAAAGTGGGTTCAGAAGAGCGTCAACTTTAGGAAATAATGATCCCACTATCTTGGAAGATTATAAGATTTGCATGCATATGGATCATAAAGAGAATGTTTTACATGATAGTTATACTGTTGAGTTTGATTATGATCCTACATGTAATTATTTTGAGAGATCACGATGAGTAAAGGAATAAGGAGCGGCAAGGCCCTAAGCTTAGGGATGCCCAAGGCACCCCAAGGTAATATTCTCTTTCGTCCACAATTCATCGGTATGTTACTTGGAGCTATATTTTTATTCATCACATGATATGAGTTCTACTTGGAATGTCTTGTGCCATAGTTTTGTTTTGCTTTTTAGTTTGCCACAATCATTTTTTGCTGGACACACCTTTTGTGAGAGACACACATTCATCATGATTTGTTAGAATACTCTATGAGCTTCACTTATATCTTTTGAGCTATGCAGTTGCTCTTGTGCTTCACTTATATTCTTAGAGCACGGCGGTGGTTATATATTTTATAGAAATTATTGCACTCTCATGCTTCACTTAAATCTTTTTGAGAATCCTAAATAGGAAGTGGTAATGTGCACGGGTTATAAGACTAGTCTGAAAATAATAGGTATATAAGAGTGATATAATAAAAACTTTCATGTAGATCACTAAATATGAAATGTATGAGTTAGTTATATTGATGTTCTAATATGAAAGGGTATTAGTTCATGATCATTGGTTAGTAAAAATATCGATATTAAAGCTTTTATGAACTACTCATTTAAGTGTCCGTCATGGCATGGCGAGGATGTTAGAGCATTCTTATTCGTCTATGAAATCCTTTTGTTGTTTGAATCAGGGGCGCGCGATGGTTAACTCCTACCAACCTCCTCCCTTGGGGCATGCGAGTAGTACTTTGCTTCGAGGGCTAATAAAACTTTCACAATAAGTATATGAGTTCTTTATGACTAATGTGAGTTCATGGACTAATACAACACTCCCACCTATCCACATATTGCTAGCCTCTCCGGTACCGTGCATTGCCCTTTCTCACCTCGAGAGTCGGTGCAAACTTCACCGGTGCATCCAAACCCTGTGATATGATACGCTCTATCACACATAAGCCTCCTTATATCTACCTCAAAACAGTCACCATACCTACCTATCATGGCATTTCCATAGCCATTCCGATATATAATGCCATGCAACTTCCACCGTTCCGTCTTATGACATGTGTGTTCATCATCATATTGCTTTGCATGATCGTATAAAGCTGACATGATATTTGTGGCAAAGCCACCGTTCATCATTGTAATACATGTTACGCTAGATCATTGCACATCTTGGTACACTGCCAGAGACATTCATATAGAGTCATATTGTTTCAGTTTTATCGAGTTGTAAGTAAATAAAGTGTGATGATTAGCATTATTAGAACATTGTCCCAGTGAGGAAAAGAATGATGGAGACTGATGAGTCCTCCAAAATGTGGGGATGAGGTTCTTGATATTGTTCTTATTAAAAAAGGAGGGGAAAAGAGAGAAGGGGCAATGCTACTATCCTTTTACCACACTTGTACTTCAAAGTAGCACCATGTTCTTCATATAGAGAGTCTCCTGAGTTGTCATTTTCATATACTAGTGGGAATTTTTCATTATAGAACTTGGCTTGTATATTCCGATGACGGGCTTCCCCAAATGCCCGAGGTTTTCATGAGCAAGCAAGTTGGATACACACCCACTTAGTTTCAGTTGAGCTTTCATACACTTACAGCTCTAGTGCATCCGTTGCATGGCAATCCCTACTCCTCGCAGTGATATCGATTGATAGGCCTCTCCATTGCCTATTGATCCGCTGAGTTGATGTGAGACTTTCTTCCATTTTGACTTCCCTTATAAATCTCTACCACAGCATTCTAATCCACCCGTAGTGCTAAGTCCATGACTCACGCTCATATATTGAGTGGAGTTGAAAATGCTGAAGTGCGTGAAAAAGTATGATACAATTGCTTGGTTTGACACCGGGGTGCTCATGTTTTATATTTATGTGGTGAAGACGGAGTCATGCCCTGCTTACATAATTCAATCAGTAGGGATAAAATTCGTTGAGCATCGTATATTTTGAAAAAGTAATGATTATGTTCTTGTATTATGGATATTATTATGTTGATATCAATTACTTCATCGTTTCTCAATATTTATACCGTAAGAAGATTACATGATAAACATGCTAGGTAGCATTCAATATCAAAAATTATTTTGTTTTATCATTTACCTACTCGAGGACGAGCAGAAATTAAGCTTGGGGATGCTGATACGTCTCCGACGTATCTATAATTTTTGATTGTTTCATGCTATTATATTATCAGTCTTAGATACTTTATATGCAATTTTATATCATTTTTGGGGACTAACCTATTAACTCAGTGCCTAGTGCCAATTGTTGTTTTCTGCTTGTTTTTGGTTTTACAGAAAATCTATACCAAACGGAGTCCAAAAACTATGAAACTTTTTGACAATTTTTTCTGGACATAAGAGACCCTAGAAGCTTCGGGGGAGGACCAGAAGAACTACGAGGAGACGGCAAGGCCACAGGGCGCGCCCTGGGGGGGGGGTAGACGCGCCCTGATGCCTTGTGGGCCCCTCGTGGCTCCGTCTGACCTAATTCCAGCGCTATAAATTCTAAAATATTCCAAAACCCTCAGGGAGCCACCCGAAACAATTTTTCCTCCACCGCAAGTCTCTGTTCTTCCGCGATCCCATCTGGAGGCCTTTTCCGGTACTCTGCAGGAGGGGGAATCGATCATGGAGGCTTCTACATCAACCTTGCTGCCCCTGCGATCATGTGTGAGTAGTTCACCACAGACCTATGAGTCCATTGTGATTATCTAGATGGCTTTCTCTCTCTCTTTGATCTTCAATACAATGTTCTCTTCGGAGATCAATCCGATGTAATCTTCTTTTGCGGTGTGTTTGTTGGGATCCGACGAAATGTGGGTTTATGATCAGATTATTCGTTGAAAGTAATTGAGTCTTTTCTGAACTTTATTATGTATGATTGTTATAGCTATGTAATGCTTTCCAATCAATGGGTTTTCTTTGGCCAAGTTGATTCAATGATCTTCAGTGGAAGTGGTGCATAGTAGTAGGCTCAATCTTGCGGTGTCCTCACCTCGTGATAGAAGGGGCAGCGAGGCACGTATTTGTATTGTTGCTACTAAGGGTAAAACGCCTGGGTTTAATCATATTGATTGGTTTTATTCAATCTACATTATGTCATTGATACGTCTCCAACGTATCTATAATTTTTGATTGTTTCATGCTATTATATTATAAATCTTGGATGCTTTATATGCAATTATATGCTATTTTATATCATTTTTTCAGATTAACCTGTTAACCCAGTGCCCGGTGCCAGTTCCTGTTTTTTGCTTGTCACTACAAGAAATATGGCAACTGGCGACCATCAATATTGGTCACTGAATGGTCGTTGTTTTTCACTTATGACCTTTTTGTGACCAAAAATAGTTGGTCAAAAGCTGGCCATCTTTAATGAAACTTAACGACCTTCACTGTGATATGGTCCTAGACGGTTACGACTAAAACAAAAGGTCGTAGATACTACGACCAATTGTTTTGGTCACTGGCAACCTGCCCACACCACGTCAGATCCAACGTGGCAAGCTGACATGGCAAAATTTTGACAAAACGAAATGGTCGTAGATTAGAATCAGCCCAGTCCAGTTCAACCGTCTATATGGGCCGAGCCCAGTAATTCAACAAATTTATGTTTTTTCCGTGGTCAACTAAATGGGCCTAGCCCAATTTTATGGCCCTTTTCTTTTTTGGGCCCTTTCCTTTTTCTAGTAAATTTCTTTTTTTTGTTGGCCTTTTTGTTTTTTTTGTTGGCCTTTTCATTTTGTTTTTTATAACTTTCAGCAGAATTATTATTATTTTTGCTATTTAAACTAAAATAAACAATTCCACAACTAACATCATCAGTTGGGCTGTAGCCTTTTCAGGCGCAGTACAACTTTAAGCATAGAAAATTGGAAAACAGATATTTAACCCATATATATTATTGAGAAATTTTCATAAATTTGCTGTCAAAGCAGCATGTACACAGGAATACAATTTTGATGTCAAAGCAGCATTTCAAACGTACATCTTCATGACATCGTACATAAAAACAGCAATAAAAAGATTACAATATGCCATATGGCTCAGATCACATAAAACATGACATCCAGGTTCAAATGACCCCAGCAACGAAAAAAGATCACCATCACAGCATACAATCTGCACATTCAAAGAGAACAAACTATATGTCAAAAGATAACTGAGCAGAAAATAGCCACTAAAAGAAAGCAGATAGTATACTCAGTAATTACTACAGATTTGCTCACTGGATACACACACATTTTGCATGTACTTTTGGAAGGAACTGTAGATTCAAGTAAACTGCAGAGTTATATCAAGACCAAGATACCTGACGGTAGGCAATCTGCATGTTGGCGATGGACACACATGCTCCAGGGCCATGATCTTGCATGCGCAGCATCTCACACTCATGTCCAGGAAAGGAGGAAGGACGAGCGATTTAGGGAGAGCTATATACCTGCTTGAGCTATCCTGAAGGATACGCATTCCTGAAGGACACAAAAAGTATAGGTATTATTTTGGACAATAAGCTTTGAGAAAACATTGTAGGCTATTAACGTAAAAGAAGTTGTTATCAGGTTAAGCCTCCTTAGTTTAGTGATCATTTACTCATACAATTTTTCACCAAGGATTGCACTAGTACGTCATTTCAACTTTATATTCAGCAAGTTTGCATCAGGCAGGCTACTGATAGCATGATAATTACCAAGCAGATAGACAAATGAACAAACAAACAAAAAAGAACAGCAGCATCAGCATCATGCAAGGACAGACTATAACAGCCTAACCTGACATACACATGGCACAATGGCCATGAACGCAGAGCGACCACCATAGTCGTGGCTCCATGTCCACGACAAGCTCAGACCAACCACCAGAGGCGGGGAGCAGAGGAAGGAAAGGAGCTCACCATGGTTGTTTTTGTAGCCGATGCCGAACAGCACCGTCGCCACCACCGTTGCATGGAAGCAGCAGAAAAGAGGAGCCTGGCACGATGAACCCCTTGTACCGAATCAAATCCTGCTGCACAAGAAGGACAAGAGAAATAATAAGATAATCTTGAGGTCAAATCAAAAAACAGACCAATAAATCATGGACTCGAGCACATTCATACATATACGGAAGTTGTTAAAACAGAATCGTAGAATGCCATCACGTAATCCAGAAAAATTGAACACATATATATGCATGCTTATCAAAGTTCCATTCCAGAGAATTAAAGTTCTTCCAATAGTAACCAAATTGTTTTAATACTCAGGCATCCAGTACCACACAGGAAGCAAATCCTAAAATAAAAATGCACTTCCGAATAGAGCGACACATTGCAAGAACTTAACCAACAGGTTTGAAGAATGGATGACATACAGTACAAGAAAAAGAGTAGGAGATGGATTCGGGTAGAATGTTGCATCTTCCAAATGAAGATGCATTGCGTTTGGAGCTAGCTAGCACTTGGAAGAATCTGGAGTCAGCCCAGATTTCCAAGAGATGGGTTAGTCTATAAAATCAGCATCAATAGAGAGAGGACAATAGAGGATCAATTAGCAGCAATAGATGATCAATCAGAGCAATATAATTGAAAGAATCTGTAATGCAAAAACCATAACCATTGAAGATTGAAAGAATCTGTGAAGTGCGTTCACTCTCTTTCAAGATATTTTGACAGTTTTGAGTAAACACACATATTTAAGTAAGCGACCATATGCTTTATATATGCTGGCCCAAACACTACCCTTGAGTAACATCTCAATTAAGCACAAGTAACAAAGTAGCGGGGATGGATAAATCATAGCAGGGGTTTAGGATAATTCCCTCAAACTTGTATGTGTCAAGTATTTAGAAACAAAACAGTGTCACGTTTATAGAAACAGAGGGAGTAAAAAGAAATATGAGCATAAGGTCTTTAATAAGTAGACCCAAAGGTGCATGACATCACAGAGAAGATAAAAACACTGGTGATACAAGTAGCATAAGCATAATACAACACGGTATATTTGTTGTGTGGATATATACATATAATTGGCCATCACTGTATCTTGCAAATTAATAGTTACCACAGGGAAAACCTTGACAAGAGAAGATAAACTTTGACAACATAAGGTGAGATGAAAGATAGCAAACAACACATGTCAGCCATCTATTTTTATTCTACTGAACCAATTGGACAACAGCCACCTATTTTGTAACAACTTCAGTTAACTTGGGAGAAATCCAACCAAACCAATTGATAAACAAAATTCTACTGAATTTTGGGGCATCAAGCAAGCAACTTAATTGGCAAACAATGAAATTTAATCAAGCATGTAAGCAAATTTGGAGCAGCATCAAATGAAACAGAACCGGACTATGCCTAGAATATGTATCCCAAATTTAGTTACCAGGCATTTAGCTCAAAAGTACTTATTCTGCAAATTTACTTATCAGGCACTTAGCTCAAGAATATGAATCACAAATTTTCTGATGACACAAGGCCTGATGAACACATTTTCTAATTAACTAGCACCTAAATATATACATGCACTACTTCAGGAAATGTATGACTTGGACATTGTATTAATAGCAGATTATGAACTAATGTACTTGTACTTGATTTAGTTGAATACATGCAGATTAAGTTCCTGGTACAGCCAGCTCCAAGAGGGAGGGAGGGAGGGAGGGAGGGAGGAGATCCGGCGACACTATGGCTAGATCAGGCGACCCCGAGGCCAGATCTGGCGCCCCGTGGATTGGTCAACCCCAGGATCTCACGCGCGCCACCGCTGCCGAGGCCGTCCATCTCGCCCACGAGCTTGATGATCCAGCCCCCCACGACGACCACGTCGTGATCCATGCGGAGCTCCACCTCCTGCACGTCTGATCCATGCTCCAGTGGAGGCTCGGGCTCCACCCTCGAATCCGGTGGCGCCTGCAGAAAGATAGAGAGAGATTGAGCAAGTCAAACCGAGAGAGGGGGCAGGTACACCACCGCCACCGCTAAATCCAAGGGGATAGGAGAGGAGAGGGGGCGGACCTCCATGGCGCCGGGACGGGGTAGGGAGCTGCCTTCCCGTCCATGGCGTCCCGGTGCTCGAGAGAGGACGGCGCCCTGGATCTAGGAGGGAGAGAACATGAGCTGAGGAAGTGAGGGAGAGTTGTGAGGAGGAGAGATGGGGTGCAGGGACGCACCTGAGTCACCGGTGCCAAGCCGGCCGAAACCCTAGTGCCGGTCGCGGGTGGCTCTGGAGGACGCGCGTGTCGGATCTCGCTGGACAGGAGGGAGGTGCGGAGCGAGGGGATCCCGGTGGTGTGCTTGGCACCGTCGATTCCCGCCGGAGTTTGCCGGGATCGGGCGCCATTGGTGGCGGCGGCGAGGAGAGTCGTGCGGCGAAGAGATGGGGACGAGGGAGGAGTGTGGGGCTGTGGGTTGGCTATGTTGGGCGAGTGGGTAAGGGGGTGAGGGCTGCCGTTGGATTGGGAGCATCCGACGGCGTTCGACGCACGATCCGTGTGACATGCCCATGGACCAATCAGAACGCAGTACACACGTACGACGTTATGACCATCTAAATTGGTCATAATCGACTAAAAATAAGATGCTAAATCATACTCGTATCAGCTATTTTATGACCTGAGAAATTCAAAAAATGAAAACCTTCTCATTGTGTCACCAAATGTGGCCTAGTTTTGAGGATAAATAATGAATTTGGAATAAGACAAATATCTTTAAAAAGTGTCCTGAGAAATGACTTTTTTTGCGAAAAAATAATATTTTCTATTTTTGGACTTCAAAAAATGATTTTTTTTGTGAAGAACCTACTAAATATTTGTTGCAAAATGGCATCACTCCATTTTTCAAAAATATTAGACCATATTTTATGTGCAATTAACCAAATGGTTGTGTGTCAAAAGGGTTCGAGCCACCTCTCATCAAAAAGACAATTTTTTGTCCATTCAACATTAACCGGGTCTAATTTGAACTACAGTTGCTTCATATTTTGTTAAAATGATATCATATTTTGCACAAGGGTGCATCTTGGAATTACAAACAATGTTGTCGAAGGGAGTTTTCATTTTCTTTGCATAAAAATTTCGTTTTCCATTTTCCGAGTGCCCAAAATGAGTTCTTTTGTGAAGGACCTACCAAATCTTTGTTGCAAAATGGCACCACACCATTTTTAGAAAATATTAGACCATATTTTATGTACAATTGACCAAATGGTTGAGTGTCAAAAGCTTTCAATCCACCTCTCATCAAAAAGACAAATTTCTGCCGATTCAGGTGGAAGTGGGTCAAATTTGAACTACGGGTGCCTCATAGTTTGGTCATGATTTTTTTTCAAAAATCATTTTTAGGTACAAAAATAGCTATTTCATTAGAGAAACACCAAAAGTTTTCCAAGATTCAACCACTAGCTAGGAACGGTCATGCCCGCCGTTTTGACCGCATTTTGAAACGGGCACGGAAAATTCAAAAAAAATCAAAAAATTGGAAAACCTTCGCATTGTGTCATTATATATGACCAAGTTATCAGGAAAAATAATAAACTTGTAATACGGCAATTATTTTAAAAAAGTGTTCTCAGAAATGAGCTATCATGTGTGAAGATTCATGGCTTTCAAGTCAAATGATCAATCTTATGGCCGCATTCATGGCATAGTTTGTTCAAATGATCTCATATTGTGCACGAGGTTGCATCTTGGAATGGCAAACGATGTTGCCAAAGGGAGTTTTCATTTTCTTTGCATAAAAATTTCATTTTCCATTTTTCAAGTGCCCAAAATTAGTTTTTTTTGTGAAGAACCTACCAAATATTTGTTGCAAAATTGGACCAAATCAATTTTCTAAAATAATAGGCCATATTTAGTGTACAATTGACCAAATGGTTGGGTGTCAAAAGCTTTTGATCCACCTCTCGTAAAAAGACAAATTTCCACCGATTCAGCGGGAAGCGGGTCAAATTTGAACTGCACCTGCCTTATAGTTTGTTCTTTATTTTTTCAAAAAATCATTCCTAGGTACATAAGTATCTATTTAATTAGATAAACACCAAAAGTTTTCAAAGATTCAACCACTAGGTAGGAACGGTCATGCCCGCCGTTTTGACCGCATTTTGAAATGGGCATGAAAAATTCAACAAAAATCAAAAAATTGGAAAACCTTCGCATTGTGTCATTATATGTGACCAAGTTACCAGGAAAAATAATAAACTTGTAATGCTACAATTATTTTAAAAAAGGGTTCTAAAAAATGAGCTATCATGTGTGAAGATTCACGGCTTTCAAGTCAAATGATCAATCTTATGGCCACATTCATGACATAGTTTGTTCAAATGGTCTCATATTGTGTACAAAGGTGCATCTTGGAATGGCAAACAATGTTGTCTAAGAAAGTTTTCATTTTCTTTGGACGAAAATTTCATTTTCCATTTTTCGAGTGCCCAAAATGAGATTTTTTGTGAAGGACCTACCATATATTTGTTGCAAAATTAGACCAAATCAATTTTATAAAATATTAGGCCATATTTAATGTACAATTGACCAAATAGTTGCGTGTCAAAAGCTATGATCCACCTCTCGTGAAAAAGACAAATTTCCGTCGATTCAGGAGGAAGCGGGTCAAATTTGAACTGCAGCTGCCTTATAGTTTGCTCTTTATTTTTTCCAAAAATCATTTATAGGTACATAAGTATCTATTTAATCAAAGATACATGGTGTGGTGGCGAGACGTCGATGTTTGGATGGTGGCCGAGGCCCCCAACTCCAGAGCGCGTAAACTGGCATGCTAGCCGCGTGGTCACCGCGTGGCCGTGGCGTTGCCACGCGTTCTGTGCGGCCTAGGCATGTCTGGTGAGTTGGGCACTCCCCCGGTTGGTGTTAGGAAGAAGAATACAACAGAAGAATCTCACGAGGAGAGTGAACTAAGCTCAAACATGAATTAGCAGCCAAATGTTTGATTAGCGGTGGGGGAAATGCACATGGCCAATGGGCCTGAGTTTTGGCTGAGGATGATCATCTACTAAGGAGACTGTCTTGGCAAATTTGCAGCTCAAATGGAGGAGCCTAGGTGGCACTTGCTTTGCAAAGTACCACACTGGAAAGAAATAGGGATGTTGAAGCTGGGCTCAAATGAACGAATGGATTGAGCTGACATTTTGTGGAGGGAAGTTATATAGGTAGGAACATGCCCTGGTAAAGTTTCAACAATAATTAAGCAATATAAAATATAGTTGCTTCACAAACTGAAAATATGACCAGAATGAAAGATTGGATGATGAGCTCACATGGATTGCTGGATAGAACTCAAATTTTATGGAGAGTGATGATTTGAGCATATGGAAGATTTGGAAAATCTCAAATTATTTGGATAATCCTAGCTAGTACTTCCTTCACAAAGCTTCTCTCTAGATAGAAACTTTGGAAATTTTCTGAGGAAGATTTACTATGCAAATGGAGCTGAATATTGTCATGTGGCAATGATTTGGATATGGAAGAGTGCCCAAAAAGTTTGAGGGCAATAGGAGTGGTCTAGATAGCACTTGCTTTGCAATGTGCCAATCTGGCCAGAAAATAGAAATTGAAGCTGGGCTCACATAGATGATTCGATTGAGCTGCAATTTGGATGAGGATGATAATTTGGGCATATGAACGCACTGTAAAAATTTCATACCATTTGGATAAATAAAAATGGTACTTCCTTCACAATGCTCTCCACTGAACAGAAAATTGGGAAAAATATTGAGGGAAATTGGCTAAATTAAATGAGCTAAAATTTGGTGGAGGGAGGTTCTATGGGCAGGGTCATGTCTTGGTAAATTTGCAGCAATTATAAAGTAATATAAAATATAGTTGCTTCCCAAACTGAAAATATTACTAGAAACAAAGATTGGATGGTGAGCTCACATGGATTGTTAGATGGGGCTCAAATTTTGTGGAGAGCTATGATTTGGGCATATAGAAAATGTGGCAAAAATTCAACTCATTAGGATATGCCTAGATAGTACTTCCTTCACAAAGCTTCTAGCTGAACAGAAACTTTGGAAATTTGCTGAGGAAGATTTACTAGGCAAATGGAGCTGAATTTTATCATGAGACAATGATTTGGATAGGAAATAGTGCCCAAAAATTTTGAGGGCAATCTAGAAAATATAAATAGCAATTCCTTCACAAAGTGTTGTTCTGAACAGAATAGGAAAATGAATATTCCTAAATTATTTTTGAACTAGGCAAGGAAGGTTTTTGACATATTTGAGGAAGATATGATCCAAAGAATTGATGAGAATTTTTTGGGAATTTTAGGAATGACAGAAATGTAGGCTGCTTCACAACCTAGGGAAAAAATTGACACATGGACATGACACATAGGCAAAACTGATGAGGTGGCGCCTAGTCATAGCAATGCACCACAATTTACATGGCTATGACCATCTATATTGGTCGTGATTAGCTAGAAATAAGGCAGCGGACCAGTGCTGTCTGCTTTACGACCATTTCGTGTAAGGAAATTATGACCTTTCTGACCAAAATGGTCGTTATGGTTTAGGGTTTGGAGCCCCCCGAACAGCTTATGACCAATTGGTCTCAAATGGTTGTAGATTTACGACCATTTCTTTCAGGGTCACTGACAGAAGGTCACAAGTTGACATATTTCTTGTAGTGTGTGTTTGGCTTTTCAGAAAATCAATATCAAATAAAGTCCAAACGGAAAAAAAATCTTTAGATTAGTTTTTTCTGGACCAGAAGGGACCCTAGAAGATTCGGGAGGAGACCAGACGAGATACGAGAGAGCCACAAGCTCGAGAGCCGCCCCCTGAGCTTGTGGGCCCCACGCAACTCTGTTTGACCTAATTCCAAGCCTATAAATTCACATATATTCCCCAACCAACAGAGAGCCAGACGATATAACTTTTCGCCGCCGCAAGCTTCTGTTCTTCCGCAATCCCATCTGGAGGCCTTTTCCGGTAATCTACCGGAGTGGGAATCGATCACGGAGGGCTTCTACATCAACCTTGCTACCCTTCCGATGATGTGTGAGTAGTTCACCATAGACCTACGTGTCCATATCTAGTAGCTAGATGGCTTCTTCTCTCACTTTGATCTTCAATACAGTGTTCTGCTCGATCTCTTTGGAGTTCTATTCGATGTATTCTTCTTTTGCGGTGTGTTTGTTGGGATCCGATGAATTGTGGGTTTATGGTCAGATTATTCATTGAAAGTAATTGAGTCTTTTCTGAACTTTATTATGCATGATTGTAATAGCTTTGTATTTCTCTCCGATCTATCTGTTTGGTTTGGCCAACTAGATTGATTTATCTTCAGCGGGAGAGGTGCTTTGTAATGGGTTCAATCTTGTGGTGCTCTATATCCCAGTGACATAGTAGGGGACAAGACACATATTTGTATTGTTGCCATTAAGGATAAAATGATGGGGTCTATTCATATTGATTGAGTTTACTTTGTCTACATCATGTCATCTTTCTTAAAGCATTACTCTGTTTGTCATGAACTTAATACAATAGATGCTTGCTGGATAGCGGTCGATTGGTGGAGTAATAGTAGTAGATGCAGGCAGGAGTCAGTCTACTTGTCACGGACGTGATGCCTATATACATGATCATTGCCGTGAATACGTCATAACTATGCGCTTTTCTATCAATTGCCCAACAGTAATTTGTTTACCCACCGTATGCTATGTGTTCGAGAGAGAAGCCTCTAGTGAAAACTATGGCCCCCGGGTCTACTTTAAACATATTAAAAAACCTAAAAATACCTTGCTGCAATTTATTTACTTTTTTTGCAATTTATACTTTTTCCTATACAAGATTTAATCCTTGCAAGTAACGAGTTTAGGGGGATTGACAACCCTCTTGCCCGCGTTGGGTGCAAGTATTTGCTTTTGTGTGTGCAGGTGCTGTTCACGAGGCTTTGCGTGATTTTCCTATTGGCTCGATAAACCATGGTTCTCACTGAGGGAAATACTTATCTCTAATGTACTGCTTCACCCTTCCTCTTCGGGGAAAATCCCAACGCAGCTCACAAGTAGCAGTCATCTTGCTTAAAGTGTTGCTCTGTTCTTCATGAACTTAATACCATAGATGTAGGCAAGAGTTGGTCGATGGAGTAATAGTGGTAGATGCAGGCAGGAGTCAGTCTACTTGTCGCGAACGTAATGCCTATATACATGATCATACCATTAATAACGTCATAACTATGCGCTTTTCTATCAATTGCCCAACAGTAATTTGTCTACCCACTGTATGCTATTTTTATGAGAGAGATGCCTCTAGTGAAAACTATGGCCCCCGGGTCTAGTTTAATCATATTACTAAAACCAAAATACCTTGCTGCAATTTATTTACTTTTATTTTACTTTGCAATTTATCTATCTACCACTATCAGATTTGATCCTTGCAATTAACGAGTACAAGGGGGTTGACAACCCTCTTGCCCGCGTTGGGTGCAAGTATTTGCTCTTGTGTGTGCAGGTACTGCTAAGGAGTATTTGCTTGGTTCTCCTATTGGTTCGATAACCTTGGTTCTCTACCGAGGGAAATACTTATCCGCTACTATATTGCTTCACCCTTCCTCTTCGGGGAAAATTCCAACGCAGCTCACAACACTGGTGCAGTGACCTGCTATACAAACGGTTTTTACCCCCTTTCCGCGACAGAGTTTTAGACTGTTACCTTGCCTATGTGTGCGATAGGGGGGGTCCTTCCCACATGACCCAGAAATCGTCGGCGATAGGGAGCACGCAAGCATACGTTTCACAGAACTAAGCGTATGCGATGCCCGCATCTATCCCAAACGCGAGTCGTCACACAACTGTTTGTAATCTATCAAATATCCCAAATGCTCCATCCTTGCTACTCGTGTGTGCTCGCATTACCATCACACTCAGTATTCTATGGTGCAATGTTTACGATGCGCGCCCTGATATGTCCCAAATGTATCTACTTTTCCAAACACTTTTGCTCTGGTTTTGGACTCCAATTTGCATGATTTGAATGGAACTAACCCGGACTGACGTTGTTTTCAGCAGAATTGCCATGGTGTTATTTTTGTGCAGAAATAAAAGTTCTCGGAGAATTATTTCTGAATATTGCCTGAAATTGCCTGAAAATTTACGGAGAATTATTTCAGAATATATAAAAAATACTGGCGAAGAGATTTACCAGAGGGGGGCCCACCAAGCGCCACAAGCCTGGGGGCACGGCCCCCCCCAGGGCGCGCCTGGCAGGCTTGTGCCCCCCTGCCAACTCCGTTTACCCTAATTCCAATGCTATAAGTACCTATTCATGGAGAAAAGAACCAGAGAGAAAGAATCATCGCGTTTTACAATACGGAGCCGCCGCCACCTCCTGTTCTTCACCGGGAGGGCTGATCTGGAGTCCGTTCAGGCCTCCGGAGAGGGGGATTCGACGCCGTCGTCATCATCCACCATGCTCCATCACCAATTCCATGATGCTTGCCACCCGGCGTGAGTAATTTCTTCATAGGCTTGCTGGACGGTGATGGGTTGGATGAGATTTACCATGTAATCAAGTCAATTTGTTAGGGCTTTGATCCCTAGTATCCACTATGTTCTGAGATTGATGTTGCTATGACTTTGCTATGCTTAATGCTTGTCACTAGGGCCCGAGTGCCATGATTTCAGATCTGAACCTTTATGTTTTCATGAATATATTTGAGTTCTTGATCCTCTCTTGCAAGTTATATGCACCTATTATGTGTTATGATCCGCATACCCCAAGGTGACAATAATTGGGATTCTTTCTGGTGATTACCGTAGTTTGAGAATTTTCCGGTTCTCTATTAAAAGGAGGCCTTAATATCCCTTATATTTCCTTATGGACCCCGCTGCCATGGGAGGGTAGGACAAAAGAAGTCATGCAAGTTCTTACTATAAGCACGTATGACTATATACGGAATACATGCCTACATTACATTGATGAATTGGAGCTATTGTGTATTGCCCTAGGTTGTGACTGTTACATGATGAATATCATCCAACATAACTATCCATCATCGATCCAATGCCTACGCTTTTCGCATATTGATCTTTGCTAAGTTACTTTCGTTGCTGCTGCTGTTACAATCACTACAAAACTGCTACTGTTACAGTCTCTGTTACTATTGCTATTGAAACTATCATACTACTATGCTACTAAACACTTTGCTGCAGATATTTAGTTCTCCAGGTGTGGTTGAATTGACAACTCAACTGCTAATACTCACAAATATTCTTTGGCTCCCCTTGTGTTGAATCAATAAATCTGAGTGAAATACTACCCGCGAAAACTGTTGCGATCCCCTATACTTGTGGGTTATCAAGACCTTTTTCTGGCACCGTTGCTAGGGAGCATAGCTTTATTTGTTGAGTCACTTGGGATTTATATATGTTGATCACTATGAAGAATCTAAAAGACGCTAAGACCAAGATTGTCCCCTCTATGACTAGAGGAGGTAAGGAACTGCCATCACACTCTGCACTTGATTCACCTTCTGTTTTGAGTAGGCTTGTGACACTGCCACCTGTTATTCACTCTGATATGTCACAAGTTAACGATGATACTACTTCTGCTATGAATGAAACTATTGATGATGCTAGTACTATGCTTGATAATACTGTGCCACTTGGTGAATTTCTTGATGAACAAACTGCTAAAGCTAAAGGAATTGAAAATGTTGAAACTCTTGAAAATTATGATTAACCTATTATGCCTAGCTCTCCTACTAGAGTTGAAATGCCTAAGACATCTGATGGTTATGTTTTTGATAGGGAGACAGCTAGGGCAATTCTTGCTTGTAATGAAAGAGGTGAGGTTAGAAAATTGCTTGCTGAATTGAAAGAAAAATCTATGAGGGAGAGAATGAAATATGATCCTAAGTTTGCTACCTCTCCCATATTTGTTACCGATAAGGATTATGAATTCTCTGTCGATCATGAGTTAATTACTTTGGTTGAATCTGATCCTTTTCATGGTTATGAAACTGAAACTGTTTTGGCACACCTTACTAAGTTGAATGATATTGCCACCCTATTTGCTCATGAGGAAAAAATTCATTACTACTTGACGGTGTCCTGGATCAGGGGGTGCTAGCCTAGCTGGCCCGTCTCCTCGGATGGGCCGAGGGGCCCTCGTACGTGATCAAGATGGACTCTGGAGGCCATACACAGGAAGCGTGATCGAGACTGTCTCTACTGAAGACTTGACGTATACTCCAAGATCTCTCCTGCCGCCTCTCTCCTAGATACTGACTTTGTAACCCTAGATACCCTCCCTGGCATGTATATAAGCCATAGGGTTTAGCCCATAGGGGGGAGGAAAAGAACGCAATATCGCTCACCTAGCCCTAGAAGTTAGACACACATTACGATCTCGAGGTAGATCAACTCTGTATTTGATACATCTCCATCAATATAAACAGAAGCAAGACGTAGGGTATTACCTCCATCAAGAGGGCCCGAACCTGGGTAAACATCGTCTCCCTTGTCCTAGTTACCACCGATCCGAGATCCACAGCTCGGGACCCCCTACCCCGAGGTCTGCCGGTTTTGACACCGACACTGGTGCTTTCATTGAGAGGTCCGCTGCGCGATCACCAGAAGGATCGATGGTTCACCTGCAGATCAACTGCGCCAACGGCCATGGGGACGTTTACACCCCCGGCCAGCTCTTTGTCTTCGGCAGCATGGTATTTTGCGCCGACTCAACGGGTCATCTGACCTCTGTCGAGAACTACGCCCCAGGTCGGATCGTGACCTTCGGTGGCCTCAAATACACCGCGGATTCCCGTGGTGAACTCATCCTATCGGGATGGAATCCCGGCCGGATTGAGAGCTCGACCGGTTCTGGAGGCTCGACTCCATAACCGAACTCTGTCGCGGCACCTCTTGAGACCCCTGACGCCACCACTCCGGCCAGTTTCCTTCCGATCGCCAGTCCGGAGATAGATCCGGCACCCACTCCCGAAATTACGTCAGTGCTAGAACTGACTTCGGCGCAGAACTCAGAATTATGTTCGGATTCCCTTTGCACCGAAAACGCATCCGGTTACACGCCGGGCATACTTCGAGTCAGCCCTGCCTATGGCGCATCAATGAATCCCGAAGAGTTATCTCACCTCGATGAGATGCTTGACCGCATCCAGAGCATGTCCATCTCGAACGGCAAAACTTCGGTTTACAATCAGATCGGACATAAAACCGACGATAGGGAAATTTATATCCCACCCACCACCCACCAAGTCGCCACGATCGACGATTTAACCGACATGCTGGACTATGGCGAGGCCTCAGACATGGAGGAGGACGATGATGGCCCCATCGAGAACACCTTGCCCCCGGTAAACGCGGGCAGGTGGATCGCCGCGTCCGCCTACGAAGTTTACATGGTGGACACCCCCAAATCCCCTCCAAGACGTCGGCGAAGACGCCGAAGGGGTCCTAACAGGGAACCCAGTGGTAATGACGCGACAGCCAATAACGGCGACGCGGAGGACGGCGATGCCGGCAACCGTGAAGAGGACGTTCAAGCCTCCCCAGTAAGGAACGGCACACCGGACCGACTTCTCAGGGACTCAGATCCCGATGACCTCTTCGAAGGGGTTGACGACAACTACATGCCGGAATCCGAGGAGGACGAGAGCCTCGTTACTGAGGACTACATCATCCCCGAAGACCCTTTTGAACAAGAACGCTTCCGGCGGCGCCTTGTTGCGACCGCCCGGAGCATGAAACGCAAGCAGAAGTAGTTGCAGGCCAATACCGATGCACTAAATGAAAAGTGGATTGAAGTGCTCTTCGCCGAGCAAGACATGGAGAACCGGCGCCATAGTGCGCCGAAATCATACCCACGTAGGCGTCTCTTCCTGGAGTTCGACGAGGAGCTCGCTGACGACCTCAACCGACCCCCTAGAGGCTGGGACAGGCCAAGACGAGAGGACCTCAGTGAACGGCCACCGCCACGCCATTATGGCAAGGACCCCGTGGATTACTTAGATCCTCACGATGCTAGACGTCGCATTGAGGAAAACAGGGCTCCCCCTCGGTCCATCTATGGATCAAGGGGACGCGCGCCCGCTAGGCTCGACGGCTACGATGCCTGGGTGGACAGGAACGGCCGTGCCCGAGATCAAGCCTACTCACGACTTTCTCCCGACCTCCGACGAGATGCTTCTCGGTTCTGAGGTCCGGCTCACCCAATCTGCTTCACAGACAGGGTGATGGAACATCAATTCCCAGAAGGATTTAAGCCCATCAATATAGAGTCATACGATGGCACCACGGACCCAGCAGTTTGGATCAAGGATTTCCTCCAACACATACACATGGCCAACGGAGATGATCTCCATGCCATTAAATATCTGCCGCTCAAGCTAAAGGGGCCTACGAGGCATTGGCTTAATAGCCTCCCTCCTCACTCTATCGGCAGCTGGGAGGCCCTAGAAGACGCTTTTCGAGCAAACTTCCAGGGCACATATGTCCGACCTCCGGATGCTGATGACCTCAGCCGTGTCACCCAGCTGCCGGGCGAATCAGCCCGGAAATTCTGGAACAGGTTCCTCACCAAGAAGAACCAGATCATAGACTGCTCCGAAGCCGAGGCCATCGCCGCATTTAAAAACAATATCCGAGATGAATGGTTGGCTCGTCAACTCGGCCAGGATAAGCCGAGGACTATGGCGGCCCTGACCTCACTGATGACTCGCTTTTGTGTGGGAGAAGATAGCTGGCTCGCCCGCAGTACTCATAACGGCGAGGCAGGCACCTCGGAAACTCGCGACGCCAATGGAAAACCCAAGCGCAACAAAAATAAGTGCAGGTATAAAAATGACGGAAGCGACACTGAAGACGCTGCGGTCAAAGCAGGGTTCACTGGACCTAAATCCGGGCAGAAAAGAAAACCCATTAAAGGGAACAAAGATGGACCTAGCCAGCTTGATAGGCTCCTGGACCGCCCATGTGGAATTCACGGCACTCAGGAAAAACCAGCAACCCACACTAACAGGAATTGCTGGGTCTTAAAACAAGCCGGCAAGATAGCGGCAGAGGATCAGAGTAAAACCCAACACCGCACCGAAGACGAGGATGAACCTCGGTGCCCCAATAAAGGAGGCCAAAAGAAGTTTCCTGACAAGGTAACAGAGGTCAATATGATCTATGTCACCCACATCCCTAAAAGCGAGAGGAAGCGTGTGCTTCGGGATGTATACGCGCTGGAGCTCGTCGCCCCGAAGTATAACCCATGGTCGGCTTACCCGATCATGTTTGACAAGCACGATCATCCGACCAACATCAGACATGGTGGATCGGCGGCACTCGTCCTGGACTCTATTGTTGATGGTTATCATCTAACAGGCGTCCTAATGGACGGAGGAAGCAGCCTCAACCTCATCTACGAGGACACAGTTCAAAAGATGGGCATCGACTCATCTCGGATCAAGCCGAGCTCCACCACCTTTAAAGGTGTCATTCCGGGCGTCGAAGCCCGCTGTACCAGAACGGTCACCCTAGAGGTAGTCTTCGGCTCGCCCGAGAACTTCAGAAGTGAGGAGTTAATCTTCGATATCGTACCTTTCCGAAGTGGATACCACGCGCTCTTAGGGCACACAACCTTCGTGCGTTTCAACGCAGTCCCGCATTACGCCTACCTTAAGCTCAAAATGTCGGGAACCTAACGGCGTTATCACAGTCAATGGTAACACCGAACGTTCACTCCGGACAGAGGAACAGACCGCGGCTTTCGTAGCCGAGGTACAGGCGTCCGAGGAAGCAGCCCGCAGCGATAAATGCGCCGCCCGCATTTTGAAGCGCGCCCGGGCTGCACAAATCGACCTCGGCCAGGTACCCCCGCACCCAAAATAGGGATGCGGGCTCCTCGCGTGCCCTCTCTGGAGTGGGCACTACATCCTAGAGTGCATAATTTCGCACTGAAGATTCCCTAGGCCGTTGAGGAGCCGAACATTTACTCAAACGTCGGCGCGGTTCAACCAAGCAAAGACGTGGCTTCGAGCCCCTGCACAGGCAAGTCTCTGTAAAAGAAAGAGCCAAACATGACTACGTCCATGTGGTTTCAACCACAGAGCGGACTTCGGCAATGCCTCCTCTAAAGGAGCTTGGTCAATCAAACACATGAAGTGTATAAAGGACCGGAAGGGCATCAACCTTCACAAATTCCTCACCATCAATGGTGAACATCTGGTCAATAGCTTGGAAACGCAGACGTGCGGTAGGTAGCGGCCCGGATTCTTCGAAATCCATTAGCAATTATCCGCCCTGTTTCTTCCTCTTTCTTCTTTACTTTTTACATTGTATTCTTTCAATTCCTCTCGCCGCAGATGGGCATGTACACACTTGAAATTATGAAATAAAGAAATTGTGCCCCTTCAAGGTCTCTATCATATTTCTTTATCAGCGTGGCCCCTGTGGGACTAAGAAGTTCTCTAAAAAAGATACAATTGTATAACAAGTCCGAAGTATTCGGCGTCTCGGATTTTGGCCTTATATGCATCAATTTCGAACCTAGATTTTGGTCAATAGTTGGGTTGCCCGGCTCCTATGTGTACCCCTTACGTTTTCGATGAATTCGGCTAAGGGTGTAATGGGAGAACCACTGCGATTGCGCTGCCAGGTCAATTGGCATAGCGCCTCAGTGGAGAAAGCCGAAAACTGACTATCTAGGTATGTGTAAACTAGTCCGCCATCCGTAGACCGCGTCAAGCGATGTGACGATAGAGATCACCCGTGTTAAACGAAGGGCTTTCATTATTAGCCGAAGTGTGTCATGGCCTAGACCTCGGCCGACCTGGCCGAACACTTCCCACACCGGGGCTGGTCATTAGCCCCCACAGTCAAACTCCTATGACTAAGTGAAAGGTATAAAGCCACTATAGTCTGATTGCCTAGTTCCTATAAAGCACCGACCACCTCCGGGTACCGAGACGTCGGCTAAGGGTCAAGTGTGCCTTAAGGAACACCCTTTGTATGACCTACACTGGGGCTGAAGCCGATGACTGGCCACTCTCATTTTAAAACAGTCATATCGGAGGAAAAATTAATTATAAAGCAACACACATGGAATTTAAAGCCATCTTCATTCAACCAAAAGATAAAGTTTTATACATTATACACTTCGGCATTCCGAAGTACTATCTAGAAATACATAGTATCCTTTGGACACATGGCTTCTGTGGTACGAGCTCCCGCCTCCACCTCGGCGAAGAACTGTTCGGCGGTGCGCGGCTTGTCAGCAGGAGGGCCCACGGCACATGTCACCACATCAACCTTTCAGAAGTGCATCTTCACGCAGGCGTACGCCCTCCGCATTCCTTCAAAGCACGCGGACCTCTTCCAACGGTCCACGCAGGGCACGGTGTCTCAGAGATGGGCCGTAAGGCCGAAGAGGCTCTTTGGCATGGCTTCGGCAGGCCACAACGCGATGCAGAGGTCCTGGAGCGCCGGTCTCGTCATGCGAAACAACTCCACCAGCTGCTTCACTTGATGATTCAGCAGCTATGCGGATGGCGACCCCAGGAACTGCTCCCAGAAGGCCTTCTCCGCCTCGTGGTCTGCTAGCTGGCCGAAGTACGCCACCGCATCCGCCACACTCTGTGGAAGATCCGCAAAGACCTCTGCGGAATGCCATAACTGGGTGAGCTCGACACACCCTTTGCTGCCAAACAAACACTGCAGCAAAAATAGCTTACCCAAGGCAATTTGCTCCACTTGCTGGAGCACCTCGTGGTCAGCTCGGGCCGAGGTCTTGAGCTCGGAGTGGGCAAGTTGAAACTTCTCGAGCTCCTCCTTTGTTTGTTGCCCCTCCTCCTGAAGCTTTTCACGTGCTTCAAACACGCCCTTCAGGGTCTTTTCAACCTCCAGCACCCACGCTTGGTGCTTCTCCCCGGCCGCCTTCTCGGCGGCCTGGGCCTTCTCTGCCGCGGTGGCAGCAGCCTCCTGTTGCCGCACCTCCTGCCGAGCCCTTTCGAGCTCGGCCTTGAGCGTCTCCAGCTCCGCTAACGCTGCTGTTGTCAAAACAGTTCGGCCTTAGTTGTTTTCTTTAACAAAACATAACATACCTCCTTCGTCCAAAGTACAGGGCAAGTTTAAATTTGCTTACCTTGAGACTGCTCGAGTTTTTGGTTCGCCAGGATGAGCTCCTCCTGGGACCTCTCGAGTTTCCGGTTCATCTCCGTAATCTCCTCGGAGACAGAGTCCGAAACCGAGGTCGAAACCTGGCACAAAAAAGATCCTTATTACAAAAGGAACAGTTAAATCACTAAAAGGTTCCAGGATGGCTGCCTCAAGCAGCGCCCTAGGGGCTACTTAATGGGCTCCTACTTAATCAAACGACCCCAATGCCGGTTTCTCGAAACCGACTTCAGGCTCGGGGGCTACTCACTCACTAAGCCATTTAGCAGGCTGTACTCTTATGTCCTTGGACAAACTCATAACTCAAAAAAGCTCAAATAAACAAATTAGACTAGATACACAGATAGAAAGCGTACCTCGAAACCTGCTATGAGGTTCTTGAAAACCTCATGCAGGTCTGCCCCTGCGGACCGGTAGCCCTGTAGCGCACGCCTATTAAGGCACGGTGCTCTTCCTTGATGGAGGAGCCCTTCAGGGTGTCTTCCATCTCCTCGGTCCACCCCACGCCAGCCCATCCTTGGGCAGTTGGCTGGGGTGGAGGGATGACCTCAGATACATCTACCCGGGTAGCCTCCACCTGGGGCGGCGGAGCCGAGGTAGATGTCGGCTGGGCCGATGACTGGCCCAACCCTTCTTCGATGACCGCGGGGCGCTTCTCCCCCGAGTCCTGTTGGGCCGAGGTGTCGACCTCGGCCATGATGGCCACCTCGTCGGCCCCCGTCATGTTAACGTCAGGGACCAAGGTGGATGTTGCCTCCCCTAGCCTGTCATGTGCCGGGGAGGATCAGCGGGCTCTGGAGTCCCACTGGCAGATGGCAACCCGCTTGAGGAACCACTGGGGATTATCCTCGGTGGACTACATAAGAAAAGACGCCTTTGTAAGTTTCCCCTTGCCTAGAAATAACTTGTCAAATTAAAAGATGGGATGCAAAGACGACGGCTTACCCTCGGGGCACTGGCTTCTTCCTCCCCACAGCAAGGAGGTCTTCTTCTGAGTTACCGGAGAGTTCGGCTCTCTCCGACAACTTGTTGGCAGCCCCGGACGAGGTTCGCCTCGGCCTCTTTGGGCCCTTCGGCGGCATGCCCACATCGGCATCTTCTAACGCCGACCTCTTCCCCTTCGGGGAGGGGGGGACCTCCTCCTCCTCACTCTCCTCTGCGTCGCCGTCTTGGGCGGCGGAGGTGTGGGTCTCTTTGGACCGGGTGACCGAAGTCCCCCGAGTCCGAGCACTTGACCTACCCCTCTGGGACTTCGTCCCTTTGGGGGCCACCACGTGCGGCTCCTCGGTCAGGAGCGCCGAGAGCAGGGGAGTCGGAGGCTCCTCTGGCAGTGGGGCCGGGCATCACACTCCTTGTACCCAGGCCAACCATTTCTGCAAAACATCAAACACGACGATTCAAGCAAAACTTTACTCCTCGGTACGATGGGCAAAGAATAACGATTGAGGGGCAGGACCACTCACCGGGGGGGCTTCATAGCCGTGTTCGAGGCCGCGGTCCTCCCCTTCCTTGGGGATCTTGTCCTTGGCCAACTTCATGAGTCTCGTCCACTTGGTGGCCAAGGTGGAGCGGAAGAAGGTGGTGATGGTGTCCATGTCCTCGGGCTTTTGTGCCCACATCGGGGTAGCCCGAAGTTGGAGAGGGAGTATGCGGCGGTTGAGCATGACGTTGATGACGTCGGCAAGCTCAACCTTCCCCGTGGTGGACCACCACAAGATCCTATCAATCAGCTCTTTTGGGTTCCCCCAGGCGACGCCCTTCTCCTTCCAGGATTTGAGCTTCTTGGGAGGCCCAGCTGAGAAAGCCGGGACCTCGGTCTGACTAGGGGCGAGTGGTTCAGTGATGTAAAACAACTCTTTCTGCCACTTCTTCACCGTTTCGATGAAGGTGCCCTTGAACCAGGTGGCCCCCTGGTTTTTGCTGATCATGGCCCCTCCGCACTCCGCGAGATCCGAGCCGCTGGACTTCGGCTTAATCCCAAAGAGCTTCAGCCATAGGCCGAAGTGCGGCTCGCAGTGGAGGAAGGCCTCACAGACCATGATGAAGGAGGCGAGGTGAAGAATGGAGTTGGGGGCCATGTGGTGGAAGTCCAACCCATAGTAGTACATCACTCTGCGCACGAAGGGATGCAATGGGAACCCCAGACCTCGGATGAGGTGGGGGATGAAGACTACCCGCTCCCCGGTGTTGGGAGCGGGTACCAGCTGGCCAGCCACCGGAGCGCGGGCGATGGTGGCGGGGGTCAGGTACCCCGCGCTGCGCAGCTCTGAGATGGCCGCGGCCGTCACAACGGAGCCGCCCCAGTGCCCCTTGAGGGTGTCGGCCATGGCTGGTAGTGGAGGTTGGGCTCGCGAAAGGGAAAAGCGGGTAGGATGGATCTGAGCGCTGGAGCTAGACGAAGCAGTAGAGGGGGAAAATGGGAGCATGGTTGATTGCGTTGTCCTCCTTTTTGCTCTTATAAACCTGTGAAAGGCCAAGAGTCCCCCTCGCTGCGCCGATAAACTCGCTATTCCCATCAAAAATGTTGTTGAGCATATGAGGGGAAACAAAATCTTGATGATATCCCAAAGAAAACGGGCACGATCTCTGCCTCGAGGGGACGTGCTAGTAAAAGGCTGCCTCGAACCACGATTTAGGGGGGGAGGCAGTAACTGCTCGACCTGTCGTGGGGCAAGCCTCTTCGATAAAGTTGTCAGGCCGGATTGGACCGCTCATACTTGAACAACTAGCCTTCGAGGCTAAGATATCTACCCCCTTCGGGCAGGGTGCAAGCTCGGCTGGACCTCGGATGTCAGCACTCCATTAAGAGAAGATGAAATATGAAGGGGAACTCGTCTGTCAAGCCAAAGACTCTGGATCTGAGGTGGTGTCTGTTGAGAAAGTCGTCCTCGGCATAGAAGACCAGTTCGGGGGCTACTGACGGTGTCCTGGATCAGGGGGTGCTAGCCCAGCCGGCCTGTCTCCTCGGATGGGCCGAGGGGCCCTCGTACATGATCAAGATGGACTCCGGAGGCCGTACACAGGAAGCGTGATCGAGACTGTCTCTACCGAAGGCTTGACGTATACTCCAAGATCTCTCCTGCCGCCTCTCTCCTAGATACCGACTTTGTAACCCCAGATACCCTCCCTGGCGTGTATATAAGCCATAGGGTTTAGCCCGTAGGGGGAGGAAAAGAGCGCAATATCGCTCACCTAGCCCTAGAAGTTAGACACACATTACGATCTCGAGGTAGATCAACTCTTTTTCGATACATCTCCATCAATATAAACAGAAGCAGGACGTAGGGTATTACCTCCATCAAAAGGGCCCGAACCTGGGTAAACATTGCCTCCCTTGTCCTTGTTACCACCGATCCGAGATCCACAGCTCGGGACCCCCTACCCCGAGGTCTGCCGGTTTTGACACCGACACTACTATATTCTTAAGTTGTTTCCTTTCTCATTAAAGGGTGATGCTAAGAAATGGTTTTTCCTTTCTCATTAAAGGGTTATGCTAAGAAATGGTTTAATACTCTTGCTCCTGGTTGTGTGCGTAGTCCCCAGGATATGATATATTACTTCTCTGAAAAATATTTTCCTGCTCATAAGAAACAAGCTGCTTTACAGGAAATATTTAACTATGTGCAAATTGAAGAAGAGAATCTCCCTCAAGCTTGGGGGAGGCTTCTCCAACTACTTAATGCTTTGCCTGATCATCCTCTTAAGAAAAATGAAATACTTGATACCTTTTATAATGGACTAACCGATGCTTCTAGGGACTACCTAGATAGTTGTGCTGGTTGTGTTTTCAGGGAACGAACTATTGGACAGGTAGAAGAACTATTGAATAATATATTGAGAAATGCCGATGATTGGACACTTCCTTAACCACCACCTAAGCCAACCCCGAAGAAAAGAGGTATTCTATTCCTCAGTCCAGAAGATATGCAAGAAGCTAAGAAATCTATGAAGGAAAAAGGTATAAAAGTTGAAGATGTTAAGAATTTACCACCTATTGAAGAAATACATGGGCTCGACATCCCGACACAGGTAGTGGAGGTAAATTCTCTCACTAGATTCGATGAAGGTGATATACTGTATAATAAATCTGCTAGTCAATGCCTGTATGAATTTGACAGTTACATCATTAAACAGGAACACTTTAATTTATATGTTAGCAATCAACTAAAATGAAATGCCATCATGATTGAATGCTTGAGTGATTTGATGTTTAGAACTGCCAATGATGCTAAATGCTTGAGTAAACATGCTTCTATGGTCCAGAATCAGTTAGAACAAATTGCTAACTCACAAAATGATTTGCTTGATGAGATGAATAATAAAATGAATGATCATGCTGTTAGAGTTGTTACTAGAGGGGGTAGAATGACTCAGGATCCTTTATATCCTGAAGGTCATCCTAAAAGAATTGAACAAGATTCTCAAAGAAATAATATTGATGCACCTAGTCCATCTAAGAAGAAAAAGAAAAAGAAAAATGATAGGACTTTGCATGCTGCTAGTGAACCTGAGATAGAAAAACCTCCTGGGAACCAAAATGATGTTTCTATTTTTGATGCTGAGACACAATCTGGTAATGAACATCCACCTAGTGATAATGATAATGATAATGATAATGATAATGATAATGATGATGTTCATGTTGATGCTCAACCAGATAATGATGTAGAAATAGAACCTGCTGTTGATCTTGATAACCCACCTCCTAAGAATAAAGGATATGATAAAACAGATTTTGTTGCTAGAAAACATGGGAAAGAAAGAGAACCATGGGTTCAAAAACCTATGCCTTTCCCTACTAAACCATCTAAAAATAAGGATGAGGAAGATTTTGAGTGATTTGTTGAAATGCTTAGACCTGTCTTTTTGCGCACTCGCTTGATTGATATGTTGAAAATGTCTCCCTATGCTAAATACATGCAAGATATTGTCACTAATAAAAGAAAGATACCTAAAGCTGAAATTTCCACCATGCTTGCAAATTATTCTTTTAAGGGTGGAGTACCCAAAAAGTTAGGAGATCCAGGAATACCTACTATACCATGCTCCATTAAAAGAAGTTATGTCCAAACTGCTTTATGTGATTTGGGAGCCGGTGTTAGTGTTATGCCTTTCTCTTTATATAGAAGACTTAATTTGAATAAGCTCACACCTACTGAAATATCTTTGCAAATGGCTGATAAATCAACTGCTATACCTATTGGAATTTGCGAGGATGTTCCAATTGTAGTTGCAAATGTTACTATCTTGACAGACTTTGTTATACTTGATATGCCCGAGGACGACAACATGTCGATTATCCTTGGAAGACCCTTTTGGAATACTGTAGGGGCCGTTATTGATTGCAACAAAAGCAAGGTTACTTTTCATGTCAATGGTAATGAGCATACGGTTTATTTCCCGAAGAAACAAAGTTCGGTGAATGGTATCAATTGTATTGAAAAAATTTCGACGATCACTATTGGAGGTTTCAAATCTTCTCTTCCAACTGTCAAAAAGAAGTATGAAATTCTTATTGTTGGGGAGATGCATATCCCCATTGAGGTAACTTAGTGCTATACAAAGATTCTTCGGTTTCATGCCATTCGAAAATAGTTTGTTAATAAGACATGATAAACCTTATTAATGGATTCTTTTCAAGGGGCATGTGGTTGATGAATTTAGTAAGCACAAATTTCTGTACCCACCTTTTGCTCTCTGTTATTTGTAGTTGAATAAAATAAAATGCCATGATTATCCTGTTTTCTGAATTTTTCGTGCAATAAAAAATGGCCCAAAAAAAGTTCTCAGAATGCCATGAAAATTTAGTATGATTTTTTTCCAGAATATTTAAGAATTTTTGCCACTAAACACACCCTAGGGGGGTGCACCTGTGAGCCACAAGCTCACAGGGCGCGCCCACCCCCCTGGGCGTGCCCAGCAGGCTTGTGGGTCCCACAGGGCCCACTCACTTATGCCAGCCACCCATCTCCTTCTTCTTCCTCCAGAAAAAATCAAACTTGCTCCCAAGCCCGTGTTCTTCCTCATATTGCTGTGATTTTTGATCTCCTTGCTCGGAACTCCGTTTCCAAAACTGTTTTGAGGAATTACTCCTTGGTATGTGACTCCTCCAATGCTCCAATTAGTTTTTGCTCTAGTGCTTTATACTTTGTAAATTTTTGCTGCTGTGGTGACCATGTTTATGAGCTTGCATGTTGAATATGTATGGTCCAAAGTAGTTTTGATGCATGATATAGCCTCTAGATACTTGTGGGAGTAGTTGCTATCAATTTTGTTGAGTTTCGTTCACTTTTATTTTGAGTCACTAAAAAATTCAGAAATTTTCAGAGGAAGAAAATGTTTAGGAAGATGTTCCATGGTGGTTCCTCGAGCAAGAGTGCTCCTAGGCCCGCGATACGCAAGCCAGATACCGAACCGCCGCGGGAGGCTTCGGATTTGCCATGCGAGTGGCCATCGGATGCCTTCATGATTCGAGCCGGCATCAAGGAAGAATTTGATATGTACGTGCGCAATGTCGAGCTCACGGAGTTTTTGACACACAAGTGCCCGCAATACTATGATCTCACTGACTCCTTTGTGCGGAGATTCAAGTATGTATATCAGCGCACTGCACATGATGTTATTTTCAACTTATATGAGAAGCCTTTTCGCATGTCCGTCAAAGAATTTAGTAGTGTTTGTAAAATTCCATTTTCGGGGACTTGCACTGAACCTCGTAAATCTGACTGCAATGAATTTCTCATGAACATTACTAGGGGTGAAACTAGAGGCATTACGCAAGCTACTATGGGGAGCATTCATTTTCCTGCTATACATTATTTTGATATGTTCATTGGTAGATGCATTAATGGTAAACAGGTCCCTAGTCATTTATGCGCTCCTGATTTGAGCATTCTTAAGAGTGCAGTGCTGAGAGATAGACAATTTAACATGGGGGCTATTGTTGCATGTCGTTTACATAATAATGCCTTAGTTGGTGATTTCTTTGGTGCAATTTATGCTACTCGCTTAGCCGCTTATCTTGGTGTGCCCATAAAACGTAATGATACCCTGTTGCCATCGAGTTTTCTTGATTATGATGCTATGGAACGTTCCTTGATAGGGGTGGCCCCCCGTTCAGATACAGGCTAATCTTTAATGGGCGTCGTGTTTTCCATATTGTTTTGCCTGCTCCTGCCTTCTTTGATTTCCAGGAAAAACATAGACATTTCATACTTGAGGAGGAGGCTGAGGAGTACGAGAGGGCGGCGGAGACCGAGCGCCTCAATGAGACAGCTCGCCAAGCTATGGCAGCTGCACTTCGGTATAACCCGGACTACCATCACGGGCACTATCCAGGCCAGGAGTGGCCGTAGACCAACTTAGGCCAAAAGCCTAAGCTTGGGGGAGTACGTATTTCTCACCGACATTACATTCATGTTCACACACTCATTCCAGTTGTCGGTGTTCATCATTTTTCATTGTATTATCCATGTTAGTTTTATTTTCACTTTCTTCTTGTGTGTTTGAAAAACTTTCGAAAATCCAAAAAAAATAGTTGTAGTTTCTTTCCTGTTTAGTTAACTCGTAGAAGTAAAAGAAAACCCAAAAAGATTTCTTGTTTCTTCTTTTACTTGTTGGGAGCTTTCCCGTGTAAATAGTTTTTCTCGTTTTTCATTTTCCTTCGTTAATTTGCTTCCTTCAGAAAAACTAAAAACTCCAAAAAATATTTCAGTGTGTTTCTCTGAATTTCTTTTCTTTTCATTGAGTCATCGCAAGGAGAAGACCATGATGAAAATGTTGAGTGGCTCTCATATGCTTTATTGTTGATCTAACAAAGAGCTACTATTACTTTGTCTTCTCCTTTGAATTAATGTTTGCAGATTCTAGCTTAGTCCACAACACCCTTGCACTATTATTATTTTCATATCATTCGGTCGTGCAAGTGAAAGGCAATAATGACGATATTTGATGAAGTGATTGCGGTGAAGAAAAGCTGGTATGAACTCTTCTTGTTTTTGTCTTTGTAAATATGTTTAGCTCAGTATTCATGATTCAGCATTATTATGAGTAAACATATTTGTGATGACAATTAGAGATTATAGTTGCTCATGCCATGCCTAAATAGCTAGGAGTGGATAATGATTTATCTTGAGTGTCAACATGCATTAAAATGGTTGTGATGTAGTATGTTAGCATGGTATCCTCCTCTGAGTAATTCGAGTGGCTTGACTTGGCACATGTTCATACATGTAGTTGAATCAAAACCAACATAGCCTCCATGATATTTATGTTCAAGGTGTTGATATCCTACTCATGCTCGTGTTCAATGTTAATTATTCGCAATGCATGTCTATGACTTTTTTCGCTCTCTAGCTGGTCGCTTCTCAATCTATTTGCTAGCTTTCGCCTGTACTAAGCGGGAATACTGCTTGTGCATCCAAATCCTTAACCCAAAGTTGTTCCAGATGTGTCCACTATATCTACCTATATGCGGTATTACTCTGCCGTTCCAAGTAAATTTGCATGTGCCACCTCTAAACATTCAAACGAACATCTATTTTGTGTGCCAGTACCGCTCATGGAGCGATAGGGGGCGGTCAGTATCTTCCATGCTAAGCGGGTTATTCTCAGATGAGTGTTTATTCACTTGTCATTGCATGAGAGAGGCTGGTAATCGGGATGCCCAGTACTATGCTCAAATCAAAATTATATAATGCAAACAAACTCCCACGGAAAGTTGTTGGTATGGAGGGCACCCGTGAATTTGGCTAGCCATGGCTTGTGTTAGTATGGTGGAGGGGGGTAAACATTACCTTTCCGCTTGGGAACCGCCTATAATGTGTTTAGCATGGAAGATATTGAAAACTCTCTGTCGTGACGTTGACAGGAAAAGCATGCCTCCCAAAATTATTTTCATCCTTGTTTTAAGCTTCGAGCTCTGGCACCGCTGCAAATCCATGCATCCCTCTGCGAAGGGCCTATCCATTTACTTTTATAGTTGAGTCACCACCTTCTCATTTAAAGCACCAGTTGGAGAGCACTATTGTTATTTTTATGCATTGAGTATAATTAATGTTGGGTGTGACCATGACTGGATATCCTCTACCTTGAATTACAATGTTTAGTCACTGCTTGAATCTCAAGGGTGCTCTGCATTTATGTTTTGCGGTCTCAGAAAGGGCTAACGAGATACCATGTTGTCATATTATATCATGATTGTTTTGACAAAGTGTTGGCATCTGAGATATCTTATTATTGCTCGCTAGTTGGTTATGTTATTGATATGAGTAAATGTGAGACCTAAGTGTTATCATTCATATGGTTAGTTCATAATTTTTGCCGAAAACTTGGATGCTAGTTAAGTATATATACAGACAACAAGAAAAAAAGAGTTTGTAAAAGTTTTTCTTTGTCACTTTTAGTTTGTCAACTGAATTGCTTGAGGACAAGCAATGAGTTTAGATTGGGGAGTTGATACGTCTCAAACATATCTACTTTTCCAAACACTTTTACTCTGGTTTTGGACTCTAATTTGCATGATTTGAATGGAACTACCCCGGACTGACGCTGTTTTCAGAAGAATTGCCATGGTGTTATTTTTGTGCAGAAATAAAAGTTCTCGGATGGACCTGAAAATTTACGGAGAATTATTTCAAAATATATAAAAAATACTGGCGAAGAGATTTACCAGAGGGGTGCCCACCAGGCGCCACAAGCATGGGGGGCGCGGCCACCCCCCCAGGGCACGCCTGGCAGGCTTGTGGCCCCCTGCCAACTCCGTTTACCCTAATTCCAACGCAATAAGTACCTATTTGTGGAGAAAAAAACCAGAGAGAAAGAATCATCACATTTTACGATACGGAGCCGCCACCACCTCCTGTTCTTCATCGGGAGGGCTGATCTGGAGTCCATTTGAGGCTCTAGAGAGGGGGATTCGACGCCGTCGTCATCATCAACCATCCTCCATCACCAATTCCATGATGCTCGCCACCAGGCGTGAGTAATTTCTTCGTAGGCTTGCTGGACGGTGATGGGTTGAATGAGATTTACCATGTAATCGAGTCAATTTGTTAGGGCTTTGATCCCTAGTATCCACTATGTTCTGAGATTGATGTTGCTATGACTTTGCTATGCTTAATGCTTGTCACTAGGGCCCGAGTGCCATGATTTCAGATCTGAACCATTATGTTTTCATGAATATATTTGAGTTCTTGATCCTATCTTGCAAGTTATATGCACCTGTTACGTGTTATGATCCGCATACCCCAAGGTGACAATAATTGGGATTCTTTCCGATGATTACCGTAGTTTGAGGAGTTCATGTATTCACTATGTGCTAATGCTTTGTTCTGGTTCTCTATTAAAAGGAGGCCTTAATATCCCTTAGATTTCCTTATGGACCCCGCTGCCACGGGAGGGTAGGACAAAAGATGTCATGCAAATTCATACTATAAGCACGTATGACTATATACGGAATACATGCCTACATTACATTGATGAATTGGAGTTATTGTGTATCGCCCTAGGTTGTGACTGTTACATGATGAATGTCATCCAACATAACTATCCATCACCGATCCAATGCCTACGCTTTTCGCATATTGATCTTTGCTAAGTTACTTTCGTTGCTGCTGCTGTTACAATCACTACAAAACTGCTACTGTTACTGTCTCTGTTACTATTGCTACTGTTACTATTGCTATTGAAACTATCATACTACTGTGCTACTAAACACTTTGTTGCAGATATTTAGTTCTCCAGGTGTGGTTGAATTGACAACTCAACTGCTAATACTCACAAATATTCTTTGGCTCCCCTTGTGTCGAATCAATAAATCTGGGTGAAATACTACCCGCGAAAACTGTTGCGATCCCCTATGCTTGTGGGTTATCACATCCCATCACAAATAGTTCATGATTGTAAAACATGTATGATAAGGAGACTATCACACACATTCACTTCTCCCGAACTATATGCGATATATAATTAAGATGATTAGTTAATCATCGTATGAGTGTCGGATAGGATTACGAAACGTCGGACCGTCGTACCAGTGTCGTACAGGATAACTGTCGCACACGCTATTCTGTGGTGCAAACGTTTATGATGCGTAAGACATCAAAAACAGTTCATGATTGTAAAGCATGTACGATAAGGCGACTATCACAAACATTTAGTTTGCTCGCAGCGTTTGTGATATTGTCTGACATCACACACGCTTTGCAAACGGCAACTGTGTGCATGGTCGCACACGTTTCCTCTCTGTGAACCATGTCGGATTAGGATGTATATCACACACGTTGTGCTTTACAGACCGTGTGCGCTGTAATGACCTGCAGAGCGTATTTTCACCCTAATTTAATCGCTGCTATTTAAAATTGTCGAATTTGAATTCGAAAGTAGGCTATAACTTTATTCATATCCATCAGGTTCAACAACCAATGCATTATTCGATTCACAGGTACATATGTTCAAGAGTTACATCAAAAAAAAGAATTACACACTGGTACCGTTACGTGCTATACAAATGGTTTTTACCCCCTTTCCGCGACGGAGTTTTAAACCGTTGTCTTGCCTGTGTGTGCGATAGGGGGGGGGGTCTTCCCACACGACCCAGAAAACATTTGCGATAGGGCGACCCGCTGCTGACGACTTTCGTAAAGTAATCGTATGCGAAGTCATGGACTATCCCACACGTTAGACACGGGCACTACGTTTGTGATCCGCGACACATCAGAAACGATATCACAGATATCCATGTGTGCAAAAGCTGGATATCACAAACATTTATTTCTACCGTTCTGTTTGCGATACGTACACTATCACACACAGTTCAAAAATATAAAATGTGTGCGCTGTCTTTACTATCGCCAACGTGTCCATTTTCATAACTGTGTGTGATAGGTATACCTATCACACACGGTCTCCAAATGTGAATTGTCTTCTTTTTATCCAAGAATCGCACATGCACATCATACGGAAACGTGTGTAATACTTATGACAATCCCACACGTGTATGAGAATAAACCGTGCGTTCGACCGCTGAGTATCGCACACGTTTTCTATGAAAGAACCGTGTGTTCTTTATTTTACTATCGCACACGCTGTTTTATTTCTAACCGTGTGTACAGTGTTCTAATACATGCTATTTTTTTATTTTTTTTCCTGTAATTTATTATTCAAATTGGAAAATTTCAAATTTTGAATACTATGGAATTTAAATATTTCATATTCTCATCACAATGGTTCAACAACCAATCCATAAATCGAAATCTCAGTACAATGTGTTCAGTAATTACAGAATTAGGCAGCAGATTAACTATGATGAACCACAATATTTAGAGGCGGTAAAGGTGAAGAGAGAAGTGTAAATCATTTTGGCTGCCGATAGTGTTGCGGAAGCGGAATGCCCATAATGTGCCCTCCTCCATGCCAAAGGCGCGCACAACTTTTGTCCAACCCCTTGTGACGATCGCCCTCCCATCCTTCACCGTCTTCAGGAAGACTACTAGACCATTATCATGGTAGTATGAATTATATACTTTAACCTTAGTTGCCTCCACTCCGGTCATGTAAGTTTGCAAGGTAATCATGAGTAAATTGCTTCGGAAACCACTGAAAAGAGAAAACTTTCAGAAATTCATGTCTAATAGAGTAACTCGTTGTGGGTAGGGGGAAAAGGCAACAGATTACTTACCATCCTAAAGTTCACTGTTGTCTTGGATAAAGTGTAAATAAAGTGTTTAATTCCCATCACCCGTCTCTTCCGCCTAACAATCTTTCTTAGTTTCCTCACTTGATGCTTGTTCATGAATATCTCATTACCCCATACACAAAAGGGGTCGAAGCTTGGATCAGTACCGCTGATATATGTACCTACAAGCAACCAGTAAATGTTAGAAGCTAAACTTCAATTGCACAAATGATATAAAAAACTATAAGACATGGCATGCAACTAACCTCGATGGCAAACAACAGCATCGCCCATTGCGGCCCTGCGTAAGTACATGGAAAGGCATGTTAACTTCATCCACCAAAAATAGCAAATGGTAATAAAACGACAGCATCTCTAGTGATATCTCCATTGCGAAGAGTAGCACGGTAGTGAAGGGACAGATTAAAAAATGGATAGAACTTTTTGCTACAACAGGCTTCACAGCAACCTAAGTCAGGCATTGTAAGTTTCTAGCTGGTATTGGTGAAATTGAACTGGACAGTTCATACTTGAACTTGATAGTGTACATTACTGAAATAAACAAGGCATGTGTTAAGTACAGACAACCTAATATAGCCATTGAAACTGGTACTGATGAAATTGAAATTGACAGAGTTAAACATCGCAAGGCAAGTGCTGCTAGAGCAGAGAATGGCCCAGTTGTCTATAAAAAAGTAGGGAAAATACCTAAGAATGGTTAGGCGTGTTTACTACAACAGGCTTAATACATCAACCATACAAAACATAGCCATTGCAACAGGTATTGGTAAAATTGAACTGGAAAGTTCCTACTTGGTAAATCCCGAGGGGTAGTTGGTGGGGCACTTCATCTGGGCCAGAGCCTGCCCCAAGTCGGCGGCGGCGGAGGTGAGGCGTTCCTCCGGGTTGAAGCGTGGATTAGTGCCGCTGACATGTGTACCTACAAGAAGCACGTAAATGCTATAAGCTAAACTGCAATTGCAGAAATGATGTAAAATACTATAAGACATTGGGATGGAACTAACCTCAACGGTAAACAACAAAATTTCCCATTGTGGCCCTGTGTAAGTACATGGAAAGGCATGTTAACTACAACAGGGTTAACATCCACCAAAAATAGAAAATGGTAATAACACGACAGCATCTCTAGTGATATCATCATTGCGTAGAGTAGCACGGTAGTAAAGGGATAGATTAAAAAATGGATAGAACTGTTTGCAACAACAGGCTTGACAGCAACCTAAGTCAGGCATTGTTAGTTTCTAGCTGGTATTGATGAAATTTAACTGCGCAGTTCATACTTCAACATGACAGTGTACATTACTGAAATAAACAAGGCATGTGTTAAGTACAAACAACCTAATATAGCCATTGAAACTGGTACTGATGAAATTGAAATTGACAGAGTTAAACATCGCAAGGCAAGTGCTGCTAGAGCAGAGAATGGCCCAGTTGTCTATAAAATGGTAGGGAAAATAGCTAAGAATGGTTAGGCGTGTTAACTACAACAGTCTTAATACATCAACCGTACAAAACATAGCCATTGCAACTAGTATTGGTAAAATTGAACTGGACAGTTCGTACTTGGAAAATCCCGAGGGGTAGTTGCTGGGGCACTTCATCTGGGCCAGAGCCCGCACCAAGTCAGTGGCGGCGGAGGCAAGGTGTTCCTCCGGGTCGACACGCACAGCGGCCACTGCGCCATCGACTGCCATCAGCTCCTCGACCCCCCGCGTGATATGTGGTTACGCTTTCGCGGTGATACTCTGCAGTAGAGGGTGGGGATTTGGAGGCATGAGGATGTTTTGCAGGCACCATCTAAGCAATCAGGCCGGGGCGGTGATGGAGATCAGTGGGTTACCTGACTGGATCGACGAGGCTCGGGTAGAACATAGATGTGGTTGAAGTTGTGGTTGCGGCGGCGGTGGTTTGAGCTACCGGGAGGGGGAAGGGGGAGATAGTTTGGAAATGTGATGGGTGGGGATGGGGTGGGGGGGGGTAAATTCTGAAATCCCGTGCCTATCAAAAATTTCGCTGCGAAACTTGAAACTTACGTGGGCGAAACACACAACGCAGTCGAAGCGTATAATATACTCGTGTGCGAGAAAAGAGAAAATTGGCGGATCCCGTATTCAAAAAATTGTACACATGTAGTTGATTAAATCAGTCACGGGCGGTTGTGATTGTACGTGTGCGATGTTTTCTAACCGACTTATGGATCATTAACGCACACGGTATGCCATAGCAACCGTTTGTTTTGTGGTCTCCTAAAAATTAAAATATCTATCAGCATCTAGAGCCGCAGCCTGCAAATTTAAAAATCTCTTTCATTGTGTTAGGGCTATAATCAACGTACATGAACGAGGCGAAGTTGACACTCGATGAATAGTCATAAGTTAATGAAAATGCAATCAAGTGTCAACCTGCCTCGCTCACACAGCGAGAATTGATCGACCTATGAAACAAGAAAGATGATTGCTGCCTCCCGGCGGCGCTGCTATTTAAGCCAGTCTACGTTCGCCCCGCGTGGCGAGGTGGGACTAAAAATCAGCTCCGGCGAGCTCGTCTCAGACCCGGTTGTGCCGAGGTGAGAGAGGAAGGAGCTCCGGGGTGGATGCGGGTTGGACCGCAATGACTCGGTTGAGTCAACTTTTTTTGACCGGGCACTAATTTGCTCTAAAAAAGTAGTAGTAAGTAGTAGTAGATGCTCATAATTAATTAAACAAACGTACAGTGGACACACACACACACTAACTACTTCTCGCATGCTGGCTAGCCCCAGACGCCGTCGAACTCCTTACCGGCCTTGTCAGTGGCAGCCCACCGTGCATGAATCTCCGCCCGGCTCTCCTCAGCAGCGCGTGCGGCCGCTTCTTTCTTACGGTGGTGGGACTGTCTTTTCTTGAGTGCTTTCTACCTTTTCCGTTCCTTCTGTGCGGATTTGGCCTCCTCTTGCTCCACCACTCATTCGTCCATGGCAGCTTCAAAGTCCGCCCACGTAGGTGTGCGGTCGCGGGCGTCGATGAACTCGGCGCGGCGGGATGCCATCGCTTCCTTACCAGTTAGTGTGCGGTCGCGGGCGGCGATAAACTCGGCGCGTCGGGATGCCATCGATTCCTTACCAGTTAGTGTGCAGCGTGGTGGCATGCACGATGACTCTTGGAGAGAGCTCTGGGACGGAGTGGCCGGACAACCGTTCGTAGTGCGGTGGTTTTTTAGAGCACTCGAGATCTAATTGCCTATGAGAACCGTGTGCGCTAACCCTATTGTGCGTTGTGTTCTGATTGGCTGGAATCCCAGCCACGCGGATCGCGCGTGTGGATCGTAGGATGCACCGCGATCGAATGGCAATCCACATCCCTGCCATCACACCTATGTAGCTTTAGCTGTAGCTGGAATTTGACTTATATGCGCTAATTATCAGGTAAATGCTATAAAGTGCTTAAGTATATCAAACGAGTCGTGAAATGCACAAAAAATTCAAATCTAGCGGCTGATGGTGCTTGCGCACCGTGTAAATAGTTTGGACGTGAAACGATAAAGTCACAGTAAATTCAAGTCCAAATTGCCATTTATCAATTTTCTAGAGTTGGAAACCAATAAATTACACGTTTGTGGTTGACATTTGCCACACATGTCCTTGAAATCTCTCCCCATTCCTCGTAAAAGGCATGTAAATTTACTAAACACCACAAGCATGATTTTCCAAACCCTTTTTTCGCACTTTTTCATGGACCGATTGTGCGAAATTAAATTATGTGCACTAATGCCTAGAAAATGCACATAACGGCCTAGATATAGTAAATTAGACCGGAAAATTGCCAAATTTGAACACGGTGCATGATAGGGTCTATGTTGATCATAGAAAAAAACTCAATGACAAACGAAGAAGGAACTTTGGATTCCCCTTCAAACTTGGTAATTTCCCTCTGGAAACCACCAAAATTTCCTTTTGTGATGGTTCGGTTTATGAAGAGCGTGTACAGCTACATTAGCCGAACCTTCTCAAAAAATTACCATGCTTTACTGAGGTCATACCATGGCACCATGCCAGGTATCATCTTTTTCATGCATGTTTTTCAATTTTCTAGAGTTGAAAAACCAATAAACGACACGTTTGTGGTTGACTCTTGGGACACATGTCCTTGAAATCTCTCACCATTCCTCGTAAAAGGCATGCAAATTTAGTAAATACCACAAGCATGATTTTCCAAAATGTTTTTGTGAACTTTTCCATGGACCGATTGTGCGAAATTGAATTATGTGCGTTAATGCCTAGAAAATGCACATAACTGCCCAAATATACTAAATTAGCCCGGAAAATTGCCAAATTTGAACATGGTGCATTATAGGGTGTATGTTGATCATACAAAAAAATGCAAGGACAAATGACGAATGAAGTTTGGATTCCCCTTCAAACTTGGTGATTTCCCTCTCGAAACCACGAAAACTGCCTTTTGTGATGGTTCGGTTTATGAAGAGCGTGTACAACGACATTAGTCGAACCTTCTCAAAAAATTACCACGCTTTTCTACGGTCATACCATCGCACCATGCCAGGTATCATCTTTTTTAGGCATGTTTTTCAATTTTGTAGAGTCGAAAAATAAATAAACGACACGTTTATGGTTGACTCTTGCCACACATGTCCTTGAAATCTCTCCCCATTCCTCGTAAAAGGCATGCAAATTTAGTAAACACCACAAGCATGATTTTCCAAACCATTTTTGTGCACTTTTTCATGGACCGATTGTGTGAAATTGAATCATGTGCATTAATGCCTAGAAAATGCACATAACTGTCAAAATGTAGTAAATTAGCCCGGAAAAGTGCCAAATTTGAACACGGTGAATTATAGGGTGTATGTTGATCATAGAAAAGAAACTCAAGGACAAACGACGAAGGAACTTTGGATTCCCCTTCAAACTTGGTGATTTCCCTCTCGAAACCACCAAAACTTCCTTTTGTGACGGTTCGGTTTACGAAGAGCGTGTACAACGACACTAGCCGAACCCTCTCAAAAAATTACCATGCTTTCTTGAGGTCATACCATGGCACCATGCCAGGTATCATCTTTACCAGGCATGTTTTTCAAATTTGTAGAGTCGAAAAATCAATAAACGGCACGTTTGTGGTTGACTCTTGCGACACATATCATCGAAATCTCTCCCCATTCCCTTGTAAAAGGCATGGAAATTTAGTAATACCACAAGCTTCATTTTTCATACTGTTATTGTGCACCTTTTCATGCACCTATCGTGCCAATTTCAATTATGTGCATAAATGCCTAGAAAATGCAAATAATGGCCCAAATATGGTAAATGGGCCCGGAAAAGTGCCAAATTTGAACACGGTGCGTTCTAGGGTCTATGTAGATCGTAGAAGAAAAAAAAAGGGCGGACGACCAAGGAAGATTGGATTCCCTTGAAATCCTGGTGATTTATTATCACACATGGTTCATTTTTGCTGCTTATGAAAGCCATGTGGGCAGACTCTATCGTGCGATTCATTCTGATTGGCCGGAACCCCAGCCACACGGATCGTGCATGTGCACCGTAGGATGCACCGCGATCGAACGGCAATCCACATCCCTCCCATCACACCCGTGTAGCTGTAACTGGGATTTTACTTATATGCGCTAAATGTCAGGTATATGCTATAAAGTGCTTAAGTATATCAAACGAGTCCTGAAATGTGCAAAAAAATCAAATCTAGTGGCTGATGGTGCTTGCGCACCGTGTAAATAGTTTGGACGCAAAACGATAAAGTCACAGTAAATTCAATTCCAAATTGCCATTTAACAATTTTCTAGAGTTGGAAAACAAATAAACGACACGTTTGTGGTTGACTCTTACCACACATGTCCTTGAAATCTCTCCCCATTCCTCGTAAAAGGCATGCAAATTTACTAAACACCACAAGCATGATTTTCCAAACAGTTTTTTTGGAATTTTTCATGGACCGATTGTGCGAAATTGAATTATGTGCATTAATGCCTAGAAAATGCACAAAACGGCCCAAATATAGTAAATTAGACCGGAAAAGTGCCAAATTTGAACACGGTGCATGATAGGGTCTATGTTGATCATAGAAAAAAACTCAAGGACAAATGACGAAGGAACTTTGGATTCCCCTTCAAACTTGATGATTTCCCTCTCGAAACCACCAAAACTTCCTTTTGTGATGGTTCGGTTTATGAAGAGCGTGTACAGTTACATTAGCCAAACCTTCTCAACAAATTACCACGCTTTACTGAGGTCATACCATGGCACCATGCCAGGTATCATCTTTTTCATGCATGTTTTTCAATTTTCTAGAGTTGAAAAACAAATAAACGACACGTTTGTGGTTGACTCTTGGGACACATGTCCTTGAAATCTCTCACCATTCCTCGTAAAAGGCATGCAAATTTAGTAAATAGCATAAGCATGATTTTCTAAAATGTTTTTGTGAACTTTTCCATGGACCGATTGTGCGAAATTGAATTATGTGCATTAATGCCTAGAAAATGCACATAACTGCCCAAATATACTAAATTAGCCCGGAAAATTGCCAAATTTGAACACGGTGCATTATATGGTGTATGCTGATCGTACAAAAAACTCAAGGACAAATGACGAAGGAAGTTTCGATTCCCCTTCAAACTTGGTGATTTTCCTCTTGAAACCACGAAACTGCCTTTTGTGATAATTCGGTTTTATGAAGAGCGTGTACAATGACATTAGCCGAACCTTCTCAAAAAATTACCACGCTTTTCTAAGGTCATACCATGGCACCATGCCAGGTATCATCTTTTTCAGGCATGTTTTTCAATTTTGTAGAGTCGAAAAACCAATAAACGAGACGTTTGTGGTTGACTCTTGCCACACATGTCCTTGAAATCTCTCCCCATTCCTCGTAAAAGGCATGCAAATTTAGTAAACACCACAAGCATGATTTTCCAAACCATTTTTGTGCACTTTTTCATGGACCGATTGTGTGAAATTGAATTATGTGCATTAATGCCTAAAAAATGCACATAACTGCCGAAATATAGTAAATTAGCCCGGAAAAGTGCCAAATTTGAACACGGTGCATTATAGGGTGTATGTTGATCATAGAAAAAAACTCAAGGACAAACGACAAAGGAACTTTGGATTCCCCTTCAAACTTGGTGATTTTCCTCTCGAAACCACCAAAACTTCCTTTTGTGATGGTTCGGTTTATGAAGAGCGCGTACAACAACATTAGCCGAACCCTCTCAAAAAATTACCACACTTTGTTGAGGTCATACCATGGCACCATGCCAGGTATCATCTTTTTCAGGCATGTTTTTCAATTTTGTAGAGTCGAAAAACTAATAAACGACACGTTTGTGGTTGACTCTTGCGACACATATCATCGAAATCTCTCCCCATTCCCTTGTAAAAGGCATGGAAATTTAGTAATACCACAAGCTTCATTTTTCATACTGTTATTGTGCACCTTTTCATGCACCTATCGTGCCAATTTGAATTATGTGCATAAATGCCTAGAAAATGCAAATAATGGCCCAAATATGGTAAATGAGCCCGAAAAAGTGCGAAATTTGAACATGGTGCATTCTAGGGTCTATGTAGATCGTAGAAAAAAAACAAGGGCGGACGACCAAGGAAAATTGGATTCCCTTGAAATCCTGGTAATTTATTATCGCACACGGTTCATTTTCGCTGCTTATGAAAGCCGTGTGGGCTGACTCTATCGTGCGATGCGTTCTGATTGGCCGAAACCCCACCAATGCGGATCTCGCGTGTGTACCATAGGATGCACCGCGATCGAACGGCAATCCACATCCCTCCCATCACACCCGTGTAGCTGTAGCTGGGATTTGACTTATATGCGCTAAATGTCAGGTAAATGCTATAAAGTGCTTAAGTATATCAAACGAGTCCTAAAATGCGAAAAAAATTGAAATCTAGCGGCTGATAGTGCTTGCGTACCGTGTTAATAGTTTGGTCGCGAAATGATGAAGTCACCGTAATTCAAGTCCAGATTGCCATTTTATCATTTTGGAAGCAGTGATTCTTCTTGTGAGATGCTCTCGTTTTCAAGGAGTTATCGTTACAACTTCTGCCACAATTTGCCATTTTATTTACCACATAATACTGAGGTCATACCATGGCACTAGGGGCACCGTGCCAGGTATCATCTTTTTCAGGGATGTTTTTCATATTGCAAAATGAGATAATATATAGATATGCCAGCCCATACAATTGACATATTTGACATGCATGAACAAATAATCAATCGAGCATAGATATGCTCAAATTGTCCAGTGCCTAGTTCGAGGAGTAATTTACAAACCATTATTAGCTCCCTAATTTACATCAATATAACAAACCACCTTGATCAATCGAGGCTGGGCTGCCGTCACTGCCCCCAGGCCTGCACCGGCGACGCCCGGCGATGCGCCCTCCTCCATCTCGGACATAAGTCTGCGCCTCGTGTGGCGGCCACCACTGCCGTAGTTGTCCTTGCGTCATTGCGGTTCCTGCTCCGCCGCCCGCACCATCCGCCGCACTCTGCGCCGAGCCCGCAGTATCGCCCGCTGGCGATCCCTAGCCGCTTTCAAGACGACCCTGGCTAACCTGGTGGCTTGCTCGTTCTGCGTTTCCTGCCTCGTCTGGCTGTCGTCAGGAGAGGCGGTGGCATGGCCGTCGACCGCAAAGCCGACCATCGCGCCGGCTGCCTCGATTCCGCTATCGCCCAACTCCATTCGGTCGTCGGCCGTTGGGATGGGGATCAGTAGTGAGTCGCCGCCGCCGACCATTGTTGTGGTTATTTATAGCTAGCTAGCAGCTGGCTTGGGGATTGGGGATTTACAATTTACCCCCATGGCTGGCGCTTGCGCGGGAAGGCATCGCTGGAGCGTGGGAAGACTAAGTGGAGCACACAATTCCCAGCACACAACCGTATGCGGTGTCACGTGTTGTCACACACAGTTAACATAAGGAAACGTATGCGTAACTTACAAATCATCACTCATGAGTACTCACACCATGCATCATGTGCGATACTCCTACCATCGTAAACAACTCGTTTGCATTTTCAAAGGTTTTTGTACACACACATAATCGCACACGAAACATCCAGGTCCATAGGGTGCCTAAGAGAATTCAGTTTTTTCCAAGAATTTTAGTCACACTTTCTTAATTAGCACCAATTGCCTGACTGTCTTTCTCATCGTTAAAACTGTTTTTAGTTTTTAGTTTTTCCCCTCCCACGTATGAGCCAACCAACTACCTCCAAAATTTAATTATGTTTGCCTGCATGCATGGTGGAAGAGGAAAACGATAAGGAAGTGGGCAGTGATTCCACACCAGCAATTATAATAACCTAATTAATGGGATGTGTTCATTGGCAATTTGGCGCGGTCAATTTTTTTGCCTCGCCCACTCCCTGTTCACCTTGGTTGCGCTCCTCCTTCGCTCTCTATCCTCTCTTCGCTCTCTATCGTCTCTTTCCTCTCGCAGCCCCAAAATCTGGCCTTCCGTGCTCGCCTCCCCGCCTCACCCATCGGATTGCGCCATGGATAATCCCCTAGATCCCAGCATCCCGCGGGCTTCCCTCTCGCCGCGTCCCGCGGCACTGCCGCCGTTGAGCAAAACCCACGTATCTATCAGAGGGGATCCATTGCTCTGGACTCACAGATCGGTGCTGCCGGAGGACATGCCGGGGCTACGTTGGAGGTGGTGGGCAGCAAGGGCAAATCGGATCGAGGAAGCGAGGCATCGATTGGAGACATGTTCGAAGGAGCTACGCATGGCGAGGCACAAGGCGGAGGCGGAAGTCGATCTCAGGGCAGAGATGCTGAGGGATGTCAGCATCTGGTAGCGTCGCGCCGAATTGGAGCTGGCGCTAATGTCAGAGATCATATTCACAGAGTCGACTGCAGAGGAGAGAACACGCATGCCTGCGGAATGGTATACGAACCCGGTGCGGCTGTTCAGATGGGCGGTAGAAGAAGCCAAATCACCCAACCTGCTGCAGCGGCGGTGCTGGGCATGCATCCTAGGTGAGGTGACCTGCCCTCCTTCCCCGCCAGATACTGGATGAAGATCACCTCAAGTACGCGGCCATGAACGCGTACACATGCAATGAGATGTACAGGCAGATCATTGACATGAGGAAGTGCCTCCTTACTGTAGACGACGAGGGATCGAGCCACAAGCAGAGCATTGGAGGCAAGTGTCACAACAAGAAGTAGTTGATATGATGATCGTTTCTCCTAGTTTATTATGCATGTACTTGTCTACTTAGATGTGAAAACGCTATTTGTAGTCAGTTATGTAATTGGAAGTTTAATTTGGTTATGCAATCATGTTCTTATAAGTATATATGTTGTTGTTCTGTAGACAGATCATATATGTTGTGCAGACAGAGCAAATCATATCACACACAGACTAAACTACAGAACCCGTCGGTGATGAATTCATCAATCGCTGACAATTATTTACCACCAACCGTTTGCCCACAACACACACGGGTTATTAGCAGGAATCGTCTGTGTTGTTATCCGTCTTCCCACACATTTCAGATTACTGACCTGTTTGCCGCGTATCACACACATCTTGTTAAGTTGAACCATTTCTGTTGTTTTGGCTCATCGCAAACAGTTCATCTGAGTGAATCGCATGCCGTATATTGCACACACCTTGATCTACCTGACCGTTTCTCTTGTGTTGGGTAATCACAAACAATTCATCTAACTGAACTGTATGCCGTTTATCGCACACACCTCGAACTGGCTGACCGTGTTTGTTGTTCTGGCTTATCGCAAACAGTTCGTATGGATCAACTGTATGCCACGTATCGCACATGCGTCTCTAATCTGAATCGTGTTTGATGTCTCCGGCATCGCAAACAGTTCGTCTTATTGGCAATGGTTTTATTACGACACCGTTTGCGATTCATGCATCACACACAGTTTGGTCGCGGGGTCTCTGATTCATGTGTCGCGTTAGCAGCCGCCTGCAGTAGTGACATATGCACCAAATAAAGAATGATGAACCAGGGTTGTATACTTGTACTATTAAAGACGGTAAAGAAAGAGGCGAAAGACATTCTGGTTGCTGAACAAGGTGAAGTGGAATGCCCATATTGTGCCCTCCTCCATGCAGAAGGCACGCACGACTCTAGTCCAACCCCTTGTGATGGCCGACCGCTCATCCTTCACTGTCTTCATGAGGACATCTAGATAGTCATTGTGTTCTGGTAGAAATACTTTAACCTTTGCATGCCCACCAATCATGTAGTTTGAGAGGTAATCTTGAGTAAACTGCTTTGGGAACCACTGCAACGGAAAAAAGATTCAGACATTGTCATCTAGCACAACTCATTATGGGCAGTAAAAAGAAGGTTGTAGAGTTCTTACTTACCATCCTGCAGTTCAATGTTGTCTTGGATAAAGTGTAAACAAATAGTTTAATTGCATCTTTTGACCCATTTTACTAACAATCTTTATCAGTTTCCTCACTTGATGTTGGTTCATGAATATCTCATTGCCCCATACGCAAAAAGGGTCGAAGCGCGGATCTTTACCAATGACATATGTACCTAAAAGAACAAGTTAATATTAGAAGCTAAACAATTGCACAATGATGTAGTACAACACTCCCTCTATCCCATTATATAAGATCTTATTACATCCAATATACTCACATATTGGATGAATTAACATCTTATATTATGGGGCGGAGGGAGTTTATTACATTATTACAAATATCGGCTGATTAATTGCAATTAACTGCTGTTGTGTTGTTGTTGTTGCTGCTCTTCTATGTATATCTAGACATCATCAGAACATTAAGGTAACACTCTTCCTTGTTGCTATGTAGCCTAGGATTGCATATTTAGACATTCAGTACAATGCATGTTGCTATGTAGCCTTAGATATATTAGATATGGCCATAGTTAACCTACCGATAAATGGGTTACAGATATATTCAGTTAAATGTCCGATTCACCGATTAATCCCTTATCAGACCCCGGCCTATATGGTACCAGCTACCGATATCCTGAATAGTGAGTATATATATATAAGCCATGGTATGAAACTAATCTCGATGGAAAACAGCAGTCGTTCCCAATATTGTCCTGTGAAAGTACATCGAAAGGCATGTTAAGCACAACAGGTTAAACATCAACCAAATATATCCATGGTAGACAACATAATCTCCAAATGATAGCTTCAGTGTGCAGGTTTAAGCACGCTAGTTAAGCAAAACAAGAAGTGGAAAGGTGTGTTAACTGCACAGTTCATACTTGCACATATAGAACATCACATTGTGAATAACTGAAATAAACAAGGCATACTACGAACAACCAAAGATAGCAATTGAAACTGGACATATGCTAACCATAAACAACCGAACAACCAAAAACCGTTAAAAGAGGCATATGGTCGCTACAACTGGCTTAACAGCAAGCAAATATAGTCATTCATATTGGTATTGTTGAAACTGGTATTGATGAAATTGAACTGCAAAGTTTATACTTGCACATATAGAACATCACTTTGTGAATAACTGAAATAAACAAGGCATACTATGAACAACAAAAGATAGCAATTGAAACTGGACATATGCTAACTACAAACAACCGAACAACCAAAAACCGTTAAAAGAGGCATATGCTCGCTACAACAGGCTTAACAGCAGCCAAATAGTCATTCATATTAGTATTGTTGAAACTGGTATTGATGAAATTGAACTGCACAGTTCATACTTGCACATATAGAATATCACTTTGTGAATAACTGAAATAAACAAGGCATACTATGAACAACCAAAGATAGTAATTGAAACTGGACATATGCTAACTACAAACAACCAAACAACCAAAAACCGTTAAAAGAGGCATATGCTAGCTATAACAGGCTTAACAACAAGCAAATATAGTCATTCATATTGGTATTGTTGAAACTGGTATTGATGAAATTGTACTGCACAGTAAATAGTTGCACATATAGAGCATCACACTATGAATAACTGAAATAAACAAGTCATACTGCAAAAAATCAAATATAGCAATTAAAACTGGACATATTCTCACTACAAAAGGGGCTCGACAAAACAAATCATGGGTTCCCCCCTATGAAGAGGCACGGCAAAACAAATCATGGGTTTCGTCACTTGTCACAGATGGGCTCCTTCCCATGGGAAGAGCACGGACTCTGGGTGCGCTCCATGTTGTCGCAGATGGGCTCCTTCCCCTTGGAAGAGCACGGCTGTAGGGTGCCCTCCCTGATGTCGCAGATGGTCTCTTTCCCCTTGGAAGAGGCGGAGAGGGTGCCCTCCTCGTGGTCGCCATCGATGAGGTCTGACTTGGCAACTGAGGATCCCAAGCCAGCGTCGCAGAACGTGTCCTTCAGAAATGACAAAAGGGGCTCAAATGGCGATGTAGGATGGAAAATTCTTGACAGCGAGCCAGAGGAGATCAGCGGCGGGGCCATGGATGAGATCGCCAGCGGTTGAACCCGAGGGGTTGGGGGTGGGCCACTTAACCTATGACATAGCCCGCGTCAGGCCGTCGCTGTCGATGACCTCGTTGTCGTAGTCGGCGTCTGCAACATACCAGCATACTCTAGCCCGCTGATTGAGAGCCTGTGGCCAGTAATCGTCATTAGCTTCCTCGGCGGCCACCTTGCCGACGTCGGCCGAAGAGGCCATGATAAACCTCTTTTAGGCCATTAGCTCCTGGAGCTCCACGGGAAGCGTAGCCGGGCATAGGCTACAACGCTCTGGAGTGGGGGAGGGGGATGGGGATCTATGGGAAAGGGGGCGTTTGGCAGGCGTCATCTAAGAAACTCAGGGCGACTAGGGTATGGAGATCGGTGGGTAACCAGCACGGGCAAACCGGCAGATGTTGACGATGGAGGCAGCGCGTCGGCGACGACGACCTTGCTAGGGTTTCGAGCGAGGGAGGGGTGGTGTGTGTGTGTGCGCGCGCGCGGAGTTTTTGGGGTGTGTGTGTGGAGGGGGGGGCAAGGTGGTGTTTGAGGAAATGACGCGGCTACTGAAAATTTTACTAGGCGGGAGTAAAAAGCCGGGGCTACTGAAAATTCGGATGGAGGGATTGAGCAACAAACATCGCACACGGTCCAAACATAACAACCGTGTGCTATCAATCAGAAAAACCCTCCAGGCGGCTAGATATTTTTGTGGGATACAGGCGGGAGCGGGAGCAAACAACATCGCACACGGTCTGAACATAATAACCGTGTGCTATCAAACAGAAAAACCCTACACGCGGGTAGATATTTTTGAGGGATGCAGGCTGGAGCGGGGGCAAACAACATCACACACGGTCGAAACATAATAATCGCGTGCTATCAAACAGAAAAACCCTCCAGGCGGGTAGATATTTTTTAGATTGCGAGGGAAGCCTCGTGGAGCCCAATCTACTGTGCTGATGTGGGTGTCAGGGGCACGAGCATGGCACACGGGTAGTCTGAGGGAACCGTGTGTGTTGCGTGGCCAAAAAAACGCGGGAAAGGGTCAGAACAGGAACACACTTGCATGTGGACCAAATATATGTATGAAAAGGATGGTTTGATGTTCAAATACCCAATGCACAACTTTGATGTGGCACCTATATCACAAAGTGCACAGTATTGCTAGTCCGCCACCCCACCCCCTGGCCCCCACACTTTGAACGCATGCCCCCAAATAGCTAGGTCTGATATATCTCACCCTACCGTAACACTAAACCTATAGGAGTCCATCATGGTCAAACCCCCCTTTCGCTTCCGGTCAAAGGTGGACCGTGTGCGGGCCCACAAATGTGTGCTTGTGGCGCGAGATGGGTGAGACCACATACGAACCACCTGCGAGTGGCCCAACTATATGTATGAAAAGGGTGGTGTGATATTTAAATACCCAATTCACAACTTTGATGTGGCACATGTGCCTCGCAAATTAACCGGACATCCCCGACCCCACGGAGGTTCAGGAAGTGCGAAGTCTATACCCCCCACCCCACCCCCCCCCCCCCCACACACACACACTTTGAGTCGGTGGGAGAGGGCATCTCACCAAGACGTAGTGTAACACGGACCAAGAAGAATCCACCTTGGTCGTATAACCTCTCTTGTTGTTGGTCAAAGTGATGGACATCCACGCGACCCCACAGATGGGCTAGCTCGCCGATAACCATGCAAGGGAGTAGTGCCCGAAGACAACCACTGCGTGCATGTGGCCCAAACATATGTATGGAAGTGTTGTGTGGTGTGTTTGAATACCCAATGCACAACTTTGATGTGGCACCGTGCTTTGGAACCGGAAAGTCCCCACACGGAGCGAGGGTTCACGACGCGTACTCTGTATGTCACCCCACTTCGAGCCGGTGACGGGGATTCATGCGTACGCATGCGCTCAAACTTAGGTCTGGAATCTCACCATGACCTACTATATGGTAACACGAACCAAAGAAGAAGAATCCACCCTGGTAACCTCTCTCGTTGTTGGTCGAAGTGATGGACGTCCACACGGGCCCACGAATATATAGGCTTGTCGCCGATAACCACGCGAGGGGGAGTACTGTCAGAAGACAACCACTGCATGCATGCATGTGTCCCAAACATATGTATGGAGGTGATGCATGCATGTTTGAATACCATGCACAACATTGATGTGGCGCCTGCGTCAAAAATCGTACAGTCCCCACACAAAGCGAGATCGGTTCATGACGCGTCGTGTGCTGCCCCACCCCCCCCCCCCACTTCGATCCGGTGGGAGGGATTCATGCGTACACATGCATGTCCTCAAACTATATTATGTAATCTCACAGCATGACCTATACCGTCAGACAAACCAAAAATTAATCCCCTCCTAAGTCAAATTAACCTCTCTTGCTGTTGGTCAAAGTGATGGACCAAGCGGGACCACAGATGGAAGCATCGATATCACAGATAACTGCATGAGTGAGTGCCAGAGGACAACCGCCATCGCTTGCATGTGGGCCAAAACATATGTACGTACGGAGGTGTGTGGTTGTTGTGATGTTTGAATACCCAAAATGCACAACTTTGATGTGGCACCTGCCTCGGAAACCATAAAGTCCCCACACAGAGCGAGGTTCATGACACGTAGTATATGCTGGTCCCATACCCCCCCCTTCGACGCGTACTATATACTCCTACTGTAACACAAACCAAAAAGAATCCTCCTTGTCGGTCAAATTAATTAACCTCTCTCTCATTGGGTCAAAGTGATGGACGATGACCTCGCGGGCCCACAGATGGAAGCGTCGCACGTGAGTGAGTGTCCTGTAGGACAACCACCGCCTGCATGTGGCCCAAAGAGGTGTTTGTGTGATGTTTGAATACCCAATGCACAACTTGCATGTGGCACCTGCCTCGGAAACCAGAAAGTCCCCACACGAAGCGAGGTTCATGACGCGTAGTAATATATGCTGGTCGATCCCCTCCCCCCTCTTTGACGCGTACTATATACTCCTACCGTAACACAAACCAAAAAGAATCATCCTTGTTGGTCAAATTAACCTCTCTCGTTGTAGGTCAAAGTGATGGACGACGACCTCGCGGGCCCACAAAAAGCGTCACCCGCGAGTGAGTGTCCTAGGACAACCACTGCCTGCATGCCCAAAGAGGTGTTGTGTGATGTTTGAATGTACCCACTGCACAACTTTGATGTGGCTAATGCTTCGCAAACCGGAAATGCCCTGCACAAAGGTTCAAGACGTGTCGTAGTCCCCCTAACTTCGAGCCAGTGGGAGTGAATCATGTGTACGCACACGCTCGAACTTTGATCTGGAATCTCACCATGATCCACACTGTAACTCATCCCAAGATGAATCCACCTTTGGTCAAATGCCTCTCGATGTCGGTGAAAAGTGATAACATTCGCGGGCTAACGAATGGGCGCATCGCTGATAACCGCACGAGGGAGTGTCCGAGGACCACCATGCATGCATGTGGCCCAAACATGTATGTATGAAAGCGTTGTGTAATGTTTTAAATAACCAATTCACAACTTTGATGTGTCACCTGCCTCACAAAACGGTCAACCCCACACAGTGGCTCACGACTCGTAGTGTACTGCCGGACCCCCCCCCCCCCGATACACACACACCGCACCACCACCGCCACTATGAGGCATGTTAAACTTTTTCCGTGGTGAACATATGTGACCAAAGGAGTGTCTTGTTAAAATTTGGAAGAAAAAAATCAGAGATCATTCGGACGTTTTTATACATTGATTGATTTCCTAGGGATATAATGTGCAAAAATCAAATTTGAGCTACATGCACACGTGATAGTGCACGAAAATGGATTGGAAAATCATATGTGTGTCCCTGGGTGCATGTTTATATAGTCCCCATGCAAGAAATTTCAAACATTGAGAATCTTGATTTTTAAAATCTAGTAAATCCAAAACTTACTTGAAATTCATGAAACTTATCGTGGTGTCATATGGACACCAATAGACTGTGATATTGTATTTTTTTGTCAAATTTGAGACAAGTTTTGATATATTCTTCTTACAAAGGGGAGATTATTAATAATTGGCAACCAATATCGCAAACGGATTATTTATTCGTACTGTGGGCGTTGGACCAACAATGTACGTGCCATGCTTCGGTTAAGTAATAGAGCGGCAGAATTAATCATCAAAAAACAAAAAAAATATGCATGCCGCCACGCGTCCCGTGTGCCGTGCGAGCAGGTGTGAGTTGACGGGACGCATGCGAGCAGTCCGCCGTGCAGGCAGACCGAGAGGCGTGTGGGTAGGTGTGTGAATTGACGGGAGGCGTGTTCGCTGCACAGTGTCACCGGGAGGCATGCGAGTAGCTGTGTGAAATGAAGGTAGGCATGCCAGCAGTCCGCTGCGCAGGCTCACCGGGAGGCAAGCCAGCCCTTTGACTGCCGCCCGCCTTGCTCCCACTGCTCCATATTAATGGCGTGCCCGAGCCGCTGGTCATAAGAGGCGGCCGCACCCCCCATTCTCGCTACACACACAATCCTCTCTCTCCGCCTGCATCCTCGACGCCGCTCTCAGTCGTCATCGCCGTCAATGTATGAGGATGCCGCCGAAGCGCACCATCGGAGGGAGTGGCGATGCCGGGGCTGCTGAAGCACCCGAGCATGGCGTCAAGCTGGAGACAGAGGTTGCCGTCGCCGCCGATGAGGTTTTGCGCGGGCAGAAGCGTGACATTGACGTCGTCGACGGCGTCGTGCTTCCACTGTCGGAGCCGGAGGTCCATAACGACTCCGGCGACGACTCCGACGACCACTCCGGCGACGACTCCGACGACGATGGAGAACCGGTTAGTCATCTATACCCATTTATGTGGCAAATATATCCTAGGGTTTCTCCGGTTAGTCCTGCCTCCCCCTTTCTGGAATAGAAACCCTATGGTTGTGTTCTCTCAATCCATGAAATCTGAGTTAGATTCGATAGATCCGTGTAGTGTATTGATTGTTTGAATGGTACAAATGATAAGTAATTAATTGTTTCTTCTATACAAATGATTTCTGCTAATAATCCGACTAGGGTTAGTGTTGCTAATAATTCCTAGCCAGATCTTGACAATTGATTTTGAATGTCGTACATATATGCTTGTGCCAAAAAAATTTCCTAGATTTGTATGTAGATAGATGATTGTGCTAAAAAATTGAACCAAAATCTTTGGACCTGTCTAAAAATATAGCCATAAAATCCTAATCCTACTTTCGGCATGTAAATTGGTTTGATGCCAAAAGTCGTTGGCATGCCAAATTTTGGCAACTACCAAATGTTCGCTAGAGATTAGTTTGCATTCCATTGTTCATTACAATTCTCACAAAAGGTTGCCAAGTGTTGGCAACTTTTGATTTTGCCAAATGTCAGTGGCAAAACAAACTTTTGATTCTGCCAAATGTTGGTAGCAAACCAAGCAGACTCTTAATTTTGTTGCACTAAGTTGTGTGCTCTCTATTTATGCATTTCTTTCATCAAGATCACTTGATGATTTAGGGTTCACGTTGTCACAAGATATATTATGTTTCATAAACTCTGCCTACTAAATTTGCATTATTATAAAATATACTGACGCCACATTTTTTACTATATGTCTAGGTGCTATCTGACGATGTCGACAGCGAGGACGAAGATGGCCAGAGGAGGTTCAAGAGGCAAAAGCTCAGGGAGCTTTATGCGGGACTGCATAACAGGCGTGTTAGGACCTGGAATATGGGCTTTGGATGCCCGTTTTGCAACCAAAAGCTTCATCACGAGTATGAAAGTGTTCTGGCGCATGCAAGAGGACGAGCCGTTGGCTCCTTCAAGCGGAAGTATTCTCGCAGGGTGGCGCACGCCGCGTACGCTGAGTACCTGGAGAAGCTTCACCTTCATGCAGGCCTGTCGGTAGTTGAGATGTGGGCTTGAACTATATATGGCTCTGTAGTGTCTTAATTATAACTATGCTTGAGTATGCTTAATATCGGTTGAACTATATATGGTTGAACTATGCTTGAGTATGCTTATTATCTATGCCTGAGTATGCTTATATCTATGTTTACTTATGTCTACATGTGGGATGAGTATGCAATCAGTTTGGTTGATGGAATTTTATGCATATTAGGGTGAATGTTTAGCGTGGGTAAAAATTTCAGATTCAACCGACGAAGGAAATGTGGACCCACCCTGAAACTTGGTGATTTTACCAGATTGGAACCATGTGCGATGACTTTTATTGTGCCGCGGCATGTGTGTTCTGATTGGCCAGAATGCATCCCCACGGATCGCACGTCTGCACCGTAGGATGTACACAAATCGAACAACACTCCATATCACCCTCACACCGGACTGATGTTTTTTTTTGAAAATACACCGGAGTGATGTTAATCACACACGGTTGGCTCTACCAAACCGTTGCCACTGAAATGCTTTGTGGGACAGAAAACCCTCACCACCCAATTCAAAAAGGAAAAAAGAAAACCCTCACCATCCCCATGTCACAAAACCCTCACCCCGCCCGCCACCCCCCCCCCCCCCCGGTCCCCATTCGCACCTGCACTCCTCCGCGACTCTGTATGTCACCGTGTATCGCCGCGGCAACCACGTAGCTCGACGCAGCCGGCAAACCCCACTGCATTTCGCCACTGCCGCTTGCCGCCGCCTATCGCCATCGACTTTCTCGACGCTGCTCGCCGTCGACCTAGCTCTGTCAGATTGGGGAATCTGCGGTATTGGGTTTTTTTTCTCATGGAGAACCAGGTAACTAATTTACTGAAATATTCGCTCATCTCTTATCCCAGTCCGTCTGCCCCTTTTAATCACCCGGACGAAATCGTCGTGAATTCTTTTTTTTCTAGCTGATTCGAGGGTTTTCTTTCATTCATAGAGTGTACAGTGCACGGAGACATCAGGCATTTGCGGCCTTGCTACTTGTAGACTGCGTTGGTATTTCCCCGAAGAGGAGAGGATGATGCAGTATAGTAGAGATAAGTATTTCCCTCAGTTAAGAACCAAGGTTATCAATCTAGTAGGAGAACCACACAAAATTCCTTTAGCAGCACCTACACACACAAAAGCAAACACTTGCACCAAATGCAAATAAGAGGGTTGTCAATCCTCTTAGCGGTTATTTGCAAGGATTAATTCTGATAGTGATAGATAGAAATATAAATTACAAAATAAAATAAAAATAAATAAATTGTAGCAAGGTACTTTTGGATTTTAATATATGATAAAGATAGAACCGGGGGCCATAGTTTTCACTAGAGGTTTCTCTCTCGAGCGCAGAACATACGGTGGGTAAACAAATTACTGTTGGGCAATTGATAGAAAAGCAAATAATTATGACGGATTCATGGAAATGATCATGTATATAGGCATCACGTCCGAGACAAGTAGACCGACTCATGCCTGCATCTACTACTATTACTCCACCCATCGACCGCTATCCAGCATGCATCTAGGGTATTAAGTATGAAACAGAGTAACGCCTTACGCAAGATGACATGATGTAGACAAAGTAGACTCAAGCAATATGATTAAACCCCATCTTTTTATCCTTAATGGCAACAATACAAATACGTGTCATGTCCCTTTCTGTCACTGGGATTGAGCACCGCAAGATTGAACCCATCACAAAGCACCTCTCCCATTGCAAGATAAACCAATCTAGTTGGCCAAACCAAATCGATAGATCGGAGAGAAATACAAAGCTATAAAAATCATGCATAAAAGAGTTCAGAGAAGACTCAAATATTTCTCATGAATAATCTGATCATAAACTCAAAATTCATCGGATCCCAACAAACACACCGCAAAAGAAGATTACATCGGATAGAACTCCAAGAACATCGAGGAGAACATGGTATTGAAGATCAAAGAGAGAGAAGAAGCCATCTAGCTACTAGCTATGGACCCGTAGGTCTGTGGTAAACTACTCACACATCATCAGAAGGGCAGCAAGGTTGATGAAGAAGCCCTCCGTGATCGATTCCCCCTCCGGCTGAGTACCGGAAAAGGCCTCCAGATGGGATCGCGGAAGAACAGAGGCTTGCGGCAGCGGTAGGGTTTTCTCTTCTGGCTCTCTGATGGTTTCCGAATATTTGAGAATTTATAGAAGTGGAATTATGTCAAAAGGAGCCACGAGGGGCCCACAAGGCATCAGGGCGCGCCCCCCTGGGGCCGCGCCCTGTTGCCTTGTGGATTCCTCGTGAAGCTTCTGGCTTCCTCCTGAAGCTTCCAAGGTCTCTTTTGTCCAGAAAAAATCATCCAAAAGTTTTGTGGCATTTGGACTTCGTTTGGTACTGATTTCCTGAAAAACCAAAAACAAGCAGAAAACAGCAACCGGCACTGGGCACTAGGTTAATAGGTTAGTCCCAAAAAATGATATATAATTTCATATAATTGCATATAAAAACATCCAAGATTGATACTATAATAGCATGGAACAATCAAAAATTATAGAAACATTGGAGACGTATCAGGCCTCGGCCACACAGCCGAGGAGTTCCATCTCACCGTACCAGATGACTTTAGGAGGCGCACGGTATGTTCAATCTCACCCTACCTCGGTTGGGATGACCTACTTTTCTGAACATATACTATATATTGCTGCATTTGGATAAAAGGTGCCACATGCAGCATACACGTCATAGGGGATTTTTCTTCTTTCTATACTAGGCAAATTAATGTTGTAATGTTCTTTTGATTACTCTCATATTTGCATGACATCATGGTTACACTATCTGTTTAATTATAAATTTGTGTCCTTTGATTTCAACTACTGTGTAATGTTCTTTCAATTACTCCCATATTTGCATGTTACCCTATTTTTTAACAATCTTATCATTTCATGCAGTACATCCCTTGCTTTGCAACAGCAACTGTAGTACACAATTTTGACCTTTACATAACTGAAGACTCCAGGAATGTCATATTGAACACAAACCATGGATTTACAATCGTTGTTTCCGTAAAACTTGATGAACATGGTCACTCCTATTTTGGCGCGGGCCTTTGGACAGAAATTTCTAAGTTTTATGTAGTGAAAGCTGGCACTAAAATTGCACTGCACCTAAAAGAGCCTGGTCATATGATATATGCTAACTTCCCCAACGATATCATCCGTACAGACTTTGTTCAAAGTAAGTGTTCTTTTCAAGTATCTGCATGTTGACTTGCCTAGCAATATCAAAGTAATTGTGTAGTATTTAGGCAACCAATAGGGATTCCATTTTCTGACTCTGTTAAGTCTGTTCCTACCTAGTAACTTCTAGTTACCAATACACTTTTCTTCTGCCCTGTTCTAACTAAATATTTCCTATCCTCCCACTCCTCCACTACTATTAGATAGCGTCGCCGCCGAGGAGACTCCGGAGGTGGAGGACGAGGCTGCCAACAAGCGGAGGCAGGTCGAGCAAGAACCGCAAGCGACTCCGGCGAGCCTATACTTCATCAGCAGCCTCCCCGATGATATGTTGATCGTCATCATCTCCCTCCTCCCAATCAAATATGGCACGCGGACAACCGTCCTTTCCCGGCGGTGGCGCCCCCTATGGCACTCCACCCCTCTCGACCTCATCGACGTCCACAAGCTCTTCCATGGCTATGGCAAAAGCTTGGACGCATTGTCCCAGATCCTCGGCAGGCACCCTGGCCCAATCAGAGGCCTTATCACGGGCAAGTTCCATTCCAACGGCAAGGACCGAGCCAAGCTTGACGAGTGGTTCTGATCCCCCGCCCTAGATCACCTTGAGGAGCTCAGTTTTAATGATGGACATATGCGCTTGCTGCCACCGTCCGCGCTCCGCCTCACGCCCACGCTGCGGCTCGCCAGGTTCATGAACTGCCATTTGCCCCCGATTAATGATGCCCCGCTCTTTTTCTCCCTCGACTGAAGCACCTTGAGCTCGTCGCCGTCTATGTCCCCAAGGATGACATGGAGCGCCTGCTCCGCGGCTGTATTGCACTCGAGTACCTTCGTCTTCAGGCGATCAATGGGTTGAGTAGCTTCCAAATCACCTCCATGACTCTCCAGACAATTTATGTGTGTTGCTGGTGCTGCAACAAGAGATCACAGAAGGTGTATCACAGTATGGTCATTGAGGACACACCTTTACTTGATAGATTACTTGTAGTTGATCAACAAGGTCCAACAAGAATTAGTTTCATTTCTTCGCCGAAATTGATAGTGGTGGGCTACTCGTCTGTCAAATTTTCCGAACTTGTTATTGGATCCACACCCGTTCAGGTACAACAGTCGCCTTCTTCTTATCATTCTTGAAATTAACATTTTTTTCTAATTTTGAAGATGTATGTTCGTCTGTCATCCAGAAAATGAACCCGACGAGCTTGACCCCGTATCTGCGCACAGTGAAGGTCTTCGCACTAGAATCTATCGGCCCCAACTTGGACGAAGTTGTCAGTTTCCTGAGATGCTTTCCGTGCCTGGAGAAGCTATATATCGAGGTGATGCTCCTTTCCTGTTAAATGTTAACCATAAGGGAGTTCAATTTGTTGGTACCTTTTCCCAAGTTTACCATGATGAATGTACTACGATTTCTAAAGGAAGTTTGGAGGATTTTAGTACATAGATGTTTTTCCCTATAGTGGTTGCTTGGTTCATAAGGTTACAATCCACATGCATTTCTCCTTTGGATTCATCTATACTAGTTTTCGTAGGGAAATTTCCATCCACTCCAACCTCTAGGGAAGAAGCCTACGTTTTCCTAGATTGTAATCAAATGCCCATGTTAATCATGTAGGATTGACGATGGCATGTCACTCTATTCGTGTATTTTAGAAATCTTGTAAATCAAAGAGGCCTGTAGTAGTGTTCAAAACTGCATGTAGGCACTAATACGTTCTCTTCTTTTGCAGATAAGATTAGGCCCGGTAGTGGATAATGTGATATAATATAACAACCACATCGAATGCCTTGATCTGCATCTCTCAGAAATTACTTTGAACTCCTACCGAGGGACCTTACCGGAGATTATATTCACCAGGTTCTTTGTTGTGAGAGCAAGGGTGCTAAAGGTAATGAGGTTTGCCCTACATTTGCTTCGCAAAACTGAATGGTTTGCTGATCAGTGCCGGCGGCTACGGCAGAATGGAAAAGGTTCTATAGAAGCTGATTTTCATTTTGGAAGTTCAGTTGACAGAGTAATCGGAAGTAATTATGTCAAGCCCATACATGACTTGTCAGTGGTTGATCCCTTTGCAGAAATGTTGAGGTTTCGAAAAGGGTGTTACAAGTTGTAATATAAGTTTGAACCTCTCATATGTCCATGTTCAGCTGATCAGCGCGGGCGTCTGCAGCTGCATGAGCTGAATTTCATTTCTAATATCAGTTTGAACCTTGTAATCTTCGAATTTGAGCCTTCTAACTCTGGAATTTGAACCTTGTAATATTTCGGGCTTTTGTGGTACAATCGTTGAAATGGCATCGTATGAGACTCTTATATTGGTAGTACTATTTTGGCCTTCATATGCAATGGGCGATTAATATCTGGACCTCAATGGACTTGATTTTATTTACCATTCTCGAATGTGTTTCCCCTGTCCATCTCATCGCAAACGATCTATATTGCGGACTCGACAGCGACCTTCGATATTATTGTACACAGTTGGTTTCTTCAACTGTGTGCCCAGAATTATCGCACTCGAGTGTCCATCATTACCCGTCTGTGTAACTTTGACCTCATCACCCATGGGTAAACTTGGTGCCTCTTCGAGCCCACGCGTGGTCAAACAAAACGCATGTGGGGTGCTCAAGCGTGCACTGGAATCCTCCACTAGGAACGCGGTGACAAGACGTGACGATTACAAGCCGTTCGGCCCCCATTTATTACAGCGGCCATTTAACCCTTGTGTCTCTTCAACCTTTCGATTGCGCACCAGTATTGCAAGAAGCACACCCACGACGACAAATACAGAGAGGGTATCGTGCGCGGATCCAATGGCGCTCCCAGCGGCTGCCGACGATGAGCGGCAATTCACCATGCATGCCGCAGTGGACACCCACAGAAGGTTCATGGAGCTCTCGGTGGTGTACACCAACAACCCGATCTGGGTGGAGAACTCCATCCACACTATGGAGTTGTTGCTTGCTGTGGAGAAGTACAAGGTGGTCGGGTTCGACCTCGAGTACACCCGCGCTCGTGCCGGGTCTCGTCACAAGGTCGCCATCCCCCAGATGTGCGTGCGCAATCACATCCTCGTCTACCACTACTGCCTGGCCACAAGGCCTTGCGAGCGTTTCACCAGGTTTGTCAACAGCCCCCACTACATGTTCGCTATGGTGGACATCACCAAAGATGTACAGGTGCTCAAGAATTCGGGCATCGCCTACCAGAATCTTGTCAACATCCAGGGCCAATACAAGATCTAGGGCAGCAAGAAGCATGAGAAGGACTCACTAGTTCACCTTGCCGAGGCCATCATCGACCCCTACTACAGAGACATGAAGGATTCCTGCAACAAGGACAAGCGTGCCTGGCACTCAGCCTGGATGGAGAAACTCGATGAAGCTCATGTCGTGTACGCGGCCAAGGAGGCGTACATGAGCTACAAGATGTACATGTTGATCATTGACATGAGGAAGTGCCTCCTTCTTCCCCAAAACAGCCAGGGATCCAGCCGGAAGCAGAGCAATGGCAAGCGTCGTCACAACAAGAAGTAGATGATTAGATGATCGTTTCTCCTAATTTAGTATGCATGTAATTGTTTACTTTGGTGTGTGTAGTCACTTAAGTAATTTGATGTTTAATTTGGTTATGCAACAATGTTCTTATAAGTATATATGTTGTTGTTGTGTAGACAGAGCATAGATGTTGTGCGGACAGAGCAAATCACATCGGCCATGGGCTAAACTAGGGAACCCGTCGGTGATGATTTCATCAATCGCTGACAATCGTATATCAGCAAGTGTTTGCCCACAACACACACGGGTTATTAGCAGGAATCGTCTGTGTTGTTATCCGTCTTCCCACGCATTTTGGATTACTGACTTGTTTGCCGCGTATCACACACATCTTGTTAAGTTGAACCATTTCTGTTATGTTGGGTAATCGCAAACAGTTCATCCGAGTGAACCGCATGCCATATATCGCACACACCTTGATCTGCTTGACCGTTTCTGTTGTGTTGGGTAATCACAAACAGTTCATCCGAGTGAACTGTATGCCGTGTATCACACCACCTCGAACTGTCTGCCCGTTTCTGTTGTTCTGGCTCATTGCAAACAGTTCGTATGGATGAACTGTATGCCACGTATCGCACACGCATCTCTAATCTGAATCATGCTTGATGTCTCCGGTATCGCACACAGTTTGTCTTATTGGCGACAGTTTTATTACGACACCGTTTGCGATTCATGCATCGCACACAGTTTGGTCGCGGGGTCTCTGATTCATGTGTCGCGTTAGCGGTCGCCTGCATTAGTGCAAGTAGCACTAGGCAATAAATAAAACAAGAAAATAAGGTTTGTGTGTGTGTGTGTGTGTGTGTGTGTGTGTGTGTGCAGGTACCTTGCTTTATTTGATGAATTCTCCCCGGCAACGGCGCTAGAAATTCTTTCTGCTACTTGTGATATGCGTTGGGATTTTCCCCGAAGAGGAAGGGTGAACTAATATAGTAGCAGATAGTATTTCCCTCAGTACAGAACCAAGGTTATCGAACCAATAGGAGATTCACACAGACAAAGGTCGACAGTACCTGCACGCACACAAACAAAATACTTGCACCCAACGCGGGAAAGAGGGTTGTCAATCCCCTTGTACTCGTTTTGCAAGGATTAATTCTGATAGTGGTAGATATATAAATTGCAAAATAAAATAAAAGTAAATAAATTGCAGCGAGCTTTTTAGGGTTTTAGTAATAATGGTGAATGGACCCGGGGGCCATAGCTTTCACTAGAGGCATCTCTCTCAAGAACATAGCAAACGGTGGGTACACAAATTGCTGTTGGGCAATTGATAGAAGAGCAAATAATTATGATGTTATTCATGGCATGATCAGTACATAGGCATTACGTCCGTGACAAGTAGACTGTGAAACTTACTGACGCCTACTACTATTACTCCACTTCAAGAGCGCTTCTATGCTTGCCTCTCTACGTATTAAGTTCATGACAAACAGAGTAATGCTTTAAGCATGATGACATAACATAGACAAAATATGATCAGTCAATATGATCAAACCTCATCGTTTTATCCTTAGTAGCAACAATACAAATACGTGCCTCGCTACCCCTTCTATCACTAGGTGAGGACACCACAAGATTGAACCTACTAGTATGCACCACTTCCACTGAAGATCTAATCATCAACTTGGCCAAAGAAAACTCATAGATCGGAAAGCATTACATAGCTATAACAATCACACATAATAAATTTCAGAATATAACTCAATAACTTTCAATGAATAATCCGATCATAAACCCACAATTCATCGGATCCCAACAAACATACCGCAAAAGAAGATTACATCGAATAGAACTTCGAGTAGATCATTGTATTGAAGATCAAAGAGAGAGAGAGAGAGAGAGAGAGAGAGAGAGAGAGAAAGCCATCTAGCTACTTGCAATGGACCTGTAGGTCCTGTGAGGAACTACTCACACATCATCGGAGGTGCAGCAAGTTTGATGTAGAGGCCCTCAGTGATCGATTCCCCCTCCGAAAGAGTACCGACGGTGGCCTCCAGATGGGATCGTGGAAGAACAGAGGCTTGCGGTGGCGGAATAATTGTTTCGGGTCTCGCTCTAGGTTTTTTGGAATATTTGGGAATTTATAGCGCTGGAATTAGGTCAGAAGGAGCCACGAGGGGCCCATAAGGGGCACGGTGCGCCCACCCCCGGGGCGCGCCATGCTGCCATGCCGTCTCCACGTCTAGCTTCTGGACTCCCCCCGAAGCTTCCTGGGTCTCTTTTGGTCCAGAAAAAATCGTCAAAAAGTTTCGTTGTGTTTGGACTCCGTTTGGTATGGATTTTTTGTAAAATGAAAAACATGCAGAAAACAGCAACTGGCACTTGGCACTAAGTTAATAGGTTAGTCCCAAAAAATGATATAAAATGATGTATAAAGCATATAAGATTGGTAATATAATAGCAAGAAACAATAAAAAATTATAGATATGTTGGAGACGTATCATGATGTCAAAGACACTAATGACTGTGTCATCCCAGAGAAGAAGCAAGCCACCCCTCGTACCAACCACGGGCCGCTGTGCAAAATTCTTCAACCGATGACCACCAAGGAAGGAAACGACAAACATGTCGATCACTTCCAACTTCGTCTCCTGGAGGCAGACGATGTGGCATGATGAGGATACGATCGTCTAATGCACCGTGGCGCGCCTCTCTGGGTTGTTAAGCCCTCGCATGTTCCAGCCAAGAAAATTGATAGTTTGGTCTAACATATGAACACTTTGGGTGTCAAGGAATTCTTCTTCAATGCCCATTGGAGCTGCTGTGTGGAATGGTTGAAACTAGCAGAGGAATATGTTGAACCAGAGCCATAGCAAGTATGGATACAATCAGGACACATGGAATTTATTGGGGTAATAGCTTGTCGTCTCCTTGGGGTGGTGATGTTAGGGTTTCTCGTTGTGTGGCGAGATTTGATGCCAAGTGCTTTAGATCTATTCAATGGTTCAACGGCGACGAATGCGGCTCTAGGACGATGGTCCTTAAGGACACGTGGACGAAGATGTCCCGACTGTCATCAAGAAGGTCAAGCTGGCTCTAGCAGAGGAGCGGTGACAGCTTCTCGTCGGTGGCTCATTCTGACGGCGACAGCGATCGTTTGGCGGTCTCAGAATCTTGATGTAATTTTTTATTATGTTTGAGGTGCTGTGTAATTCCAGTGAACTTTAATAATAGATCTTTTTTGAAAAATAGGATGACCCCCGGCCTCTGCTTCAGGGCGATGCATACAACCATTTTATTAATTATTCACCAAGACCTTACAAAGAAATACATCAATAAGTATGAAGCCTCCTTCTTTGGCAACAACAATCGCTACACCTATGAAATGATGGAGGGGGTGCACATGATCGGGGCCGCCTGCCCTGACCTCACACCAACGCCGAACATCAAAACTGGAGGCCCCAACTAAGCTATCCAACGGCGGGTCGAGGGCACAAACTGGTCCCGCGTACTCTCAGCGGGCACCTCATGCGCACGCTCCAGAGGCCGCCACCATCTTCCGCCAATCCCTCTTCAGAACTGGTATCAATTTATGACCTTACCAGGCATGCCGTCTACGCCGCCACGCCGCCAGACAGGGCCACCTCCCTACGCGTGTCGATCATCCTGCATCCATCGCCGAGACCCTGCCACACCACGCCGCCGAGACTCCATGTCATCGATGCGTCACAAGCAACGCCGCTCCATCGCTGAAATCGTCCACTGGTCCCTCGAGCCGATGAACACCTCCAAGAATGACGCCCCCATGGGAGGAACGACACATGAGCGCCGCCATCATCCGATCAACTGATCAAGGGTTTCCTCCGGAGGTAGTAGAAGGAAGTGGGAGCTTCACCTTGATGATGCCTTCAAGAAGGAAATGGCGCCAAGGGCATCGCCATCACTGGCTCCGGCCACCGGCCGAAGACAAGGTCTTCACCCAGATCAGCCCCACTAGATTCCAACCGACATCCTGTGCACCGCCAGGCCACCTTCAAAGCCCTAGATCTGGCCACCCAGATCTGGCGACTACCCACAACACACTGCCACCGAGAGATCCCTGACGCTCCGGTCACTGCCGAAGAACACCACCACTGGAGCCTGGGGAAGGGCTGGCATCCCACCTCGCCAAACCGCGAGAGCCGCCAGGAAGGATCACGGTCCTGGCCGTCACCGTCACTGATCCGAACCAATCGGAGCCAAAGCCACCAGATCGCCGGTACAACTCCGCTTTGGACATGGGCACCACCACGCCATGCTACCGAGGGCCACCTGAGATCCAGGTCGGAGGTGGCTGTCGCCACCTGCTACTTGTGAGCTGCGTTGGGATTTTCCCCGAAGAGGAAGGTGAAAGCACATTTGCTCCCTTGGTGGTTTTGGTAATTCATAACAACATATATCTCATTGAACTAATGTCCATTCAAGATTAAGATTTCAGGATGTTCAATGATTGGCATGGCATGGACTAGAGACGTGGACCCCTCAAAATGCTAAGGACAAGGATTGGCAAAGATCAAGACTCTACCTTTTTTGGTTTAGTGATACAAGATCATATTGAGTCCATAGGAAAGCCAATACTATTAAAAGGGGATGAGGTGTTGCTTAATGGTCTTTTTGCTCAAGTGCTTAGTGACAGTATTCCTAAACCCTCAACCACTCTCTCTACCCAAATATGTCCTAAACCTAAAGTCCAACTCGGCCCCACCGATATTTCCTACCCGGCCCCACCGAGTTCATCCAAGACTTAGCCACTGCCAAAACCCTAACAAATCGGATCCACCGAAATGGATCTCGGTCTCACCGAGATGGCCTTGCCAACTCTCTGTAATCATTTGCATTTACTTCGGTCTCACCAAGTTTGCAAATCGGTCTCACCGAGATGGCCTGCCAAGTCTCTGTTGCCTTATTGCTTCACTTCGGTCCTACCGAGTTGATGCAATCGGTGCCACCGAGATGAGGATTGCCCTAAGCCATTGCACTTCGGTCCATCCGAGTTGTTCATATCGGTCCCACCGAGATTCCTAAAGTTCATATCTTTTACACAGTTCGGTGCTACCGAGATTATCGTTTCGGTGCCACCGAGTTGGGTCAAAAGTGTGTAACTGTTGGATTTTGTGTGGAGGCTATATATACCCCTCCACCCCATCCTTCTCAGTAAGGAGAGCCATCAGAACGTGCCTACACTTCCACCATACATTTTCTGAGAGAGAACCACCTGCTCATGTGTTGAGATCAAGCCATTACATTCCTACCATTTGAATCTTGATTTCTAGCCTTTCCCAAGTTGCTTTCCACTCAAATCCCTCTTCCAAAATAGCCAAATCTGTGAGGAGTTGATTGAGTGCTGGGAAGACTATCATTTGAAGCACAAGAGCAAGGAGTTCATCAACAACACACCGTCTATTACCTTTTGGAGAGTGGTGTCTCCTAGATTGGTTAGGTGTCGCTTGGGAGCCTCCAACCAGATGTGGAGTTGAACCAAGAAGTTTGTAAGGGCAAGGAGATCGCCTACTTCGTGAAGATCTACCCCGAGTGAGGCTAGTCCTTCGTGGACGTAAGCCATGGTGGAATAGGCAAGGTTGCTTCTTCGTGGACCCTTCGTGGGTGGAGCCCTCCGTGGACTCGCGCAGCCGTTACTCTTCGTGGGTTGAAGCCTCCATCAACGTGGACGTACGATGGCACCACCTATCGGAACCACGCCAAAAATCCACCGTGTCTTCATTGCGTTTGAAATCTCCTATCCCCTCTCTACATACATATGCAATTACTTACATTCCGCTGCTATGCTCTTAGAATGGCATGTGTAGGGTGATGCTTGACATGTACTATTGCTAAAATCTGCTTACAACTAAAATCTGGGAAAAGGTTAGGTTTTATTTGGTCAAGTAGTCTAATCACCCCCCCCCCTCTAGACATACTTTCGATCCTACAAGTGGTATCAGAGCCTTGGTCTCCGTAAGCCTTGATTTCCATAGCTTTGGTGATCATAGCCTTGGTTTCACAACCTAGGAGAGTATGGCGTCTAGTGAGGGTAACTATCACCGTAGAGGTCCATATTTTGATGGTACAAACTTTTCTAGTTGGAAACATAAGATGAAAATGCATATTCTTGGTCATAACCCCGCCGTTTGAGCTGTTGTTCATGTTGGCTTGCAAGGTGACTTCTTTGAGGATGGCAAGGAACCGGATCGTGAGGCAACCCCGGAAGAATTGAAGATGTTGCAATACAATGCTCAAGCTTGTGACATTCTATTCAATGGTTTATGTCCTGAAGAATTCAACAAAATCAGCCGCCTCGAGAATGCAAAGGAAATTTGGGATACTTTGGTTGATATGCATGAGGGTACCGAGTCCGTCAAGGAATCTAAGTTGGATGTGCTTCAAAGCCAACTTGACAAGTTCAAGATGAAGGATGGTGAAGGAGTCGCAGAGATGTACTCTAGGCTTGCTCTCATCACAAATGAGATTGCCGGCTTAGGAAGTGAAGAGATGACCGACAAATTCATCATCAAGAAGATACTTAGAGCTTTGGATGGAAAATATTATACCGTCTGCACATTGATCCAAATGATGCCAAATTACAAAGATCTCAAGCCCACGGAAGTCATTGGAAGGATTGTCGCTCATGAAATGTCACTCAAGGATAAAGAGGAGCTACACAACAAGTCAAGTGGTGCTTACAAAGCCTCAACCGATGCTCCAACAACTCCAAGTTACAAGCTAGTATCCAATGAAGAGATAAGCCTAATGGTGAAAAGGTTCAACAAGTTCTACAAGAACAAAGGGAAAGAAAGAAGCTCTAGCTCAAGACACTATGAGAGAAGATCATCAAGTCGTGACCGTAATTGCTACAATTATGGGAAGTCCGGACACTACTCAAATGAGTGTACAGCTCCCTACAAGAAAAGAGACGAATCACCAAGAGGAAGACATAGAAGAGATGAATCACCTCATAAAGAGAGAAGGAGTAGAGATGATCATTATGAACGAAGACACTCTCGAAGAAGCAAGGATTCGGAGAGGAAGGACAAGTCATCAAGGACCTACACAAGAAGAAGACATCAAGCTCATGTTGGTGAATGGGTTTCCGGCTCCGACTCCGACAACCACTCCGAGAGAAGTTATCACTCCAACTCTGACTATAGTCAAGATGAAGGTGTTGCCGGACTTGCACTTGTGTCATCCAACTCCTATGATCTATTTGACTCACCAAATGAAGGAATTGGAAGATGCTTCATGGCAAAAGGCCCCAAGGTATCACACCCCGAGTATCTTGATTTTAATAGTGATGAAGATGATTTGCTTGGTGATGATGATTTACTTGTTGATAGAGATAGCAATGTGAGCTATGATGAAAATGCTAGTAATCATGATAGCCAAGAGGAAACGAGTGACAATGCTATGAAGGATATTGAGCGTCTAACTAAAGAACTAAATGTTCTTAAGTTGGCTCATGAAACAACTCAAGAAGATCATAGAGAACTTCTAAGAACTCATGAGAAGCTACGCTTCGAGAAGCTAAATTTAGAGCAAGAGCATGAGTTTCTTAAAGCTGTGAATGACGATCTTCGAAAGAAGAGTTCTTCATATCTTGCCAAACGTTTACTCTTGTCTACCTTTATGCCACAAGTTAAACCTAAGCAAACTAGCAACAAGGGTAAAAATGGTTCTACCTCTAGTAGTAACAATAACAATGCTAAATCCAATATTGTTGCTTCTAGTAGTTCTATTGATTCCACTAATGATTCTCTTAGCCAAGTTACACTTGAGCAAGAAAATATGCTATTGAAAGGAATTATAGAAAAAGGTGTCTACAAGAGTCTTGCCGGGAGTAAACAATTTGAGGAAATTGTACGCAAGCAAGGAAGGCACCGGAAGAACCAAGGTGTTGGTTTTGAATGAAAGTTCAATGCCGATGGAGTTGAGTGGGAAGAAGGTCAATACCCCAAGACGAAGTTTGTTCCTCAACAAGAGAAGTATGATCCTACTTCCTTCAAGGGAACACAAGCTCAAGAAGATCTTCCACCACAAGACCACAAGCTAAAAGGCAAGGACAAGCTTCAAGAAGAGATTGATTCATTTGAAGAAGCTCCTCAAGCCATGATCAAGTGGGTTCCCAAGACTTCATCAAGTGCTACTACAACTCCAAAGATTCCCATCAAGTTGATGTGGGTCCAAAAGAAGAAGAACTAGAGAGTTCTTGAGGGTGACTCCGCCAACAAACTTCACTCACATTCTTTATGGCAAGGACTTGTGCAACCAACTTCTACATTTTGCACTAGTTCATGGAGTCACAAACCCTCTTGTTGGTAAGGCAAGGGACAAGGTAATCAATGCATTCATGGACATCATCATATGTGTATTTCACTCTATGTCTATGGATATCCTTGTATGTTCCTTGTGTGGGACTAACCCATGTAGGTATTGAAAGCACAAAACTCCAAAGGATTGCCCCCAACTTTTGATGGTCTACATCAACATTGAGCATCCACATCTTCAACATCTACATGAAGTCATCATCGACAAAACCCAAGGTTAGTTCATCCCTCTTAGGGGGGATATCGCATCTAGGGGGAGCTTTGCTCTAAAAATTGAGCTAAAGCAACTCTAATGGTGTGAACACATCAATGCTTTATGTAAAAGTGGCAACCCCACTTGTGCTCAAACGATGAGTATGACCTATGATGAAATGTTCTCATTTGGCTCCTAAGTCAATATACTCATATATAGATGACCTAGTCATCGCCATTGCTTGATAGATGCTAGAATTGGTTGTGCATGTTTGACACATATTTCATTTGCAATCTTATTGTGTGAGCATGTTGTGTTGCATGATTTCATCATTCGAGGACATCCATTTGTTGTTTTGATTGTCTTGGTTTTTCTGGCCAAGTGGATGTACAAGAATGCCTAAGTACCTTCTCTAGCTATCTATGCTTTCTTGTCTCAAATTCTATTCTTGCTGCATCACAAAAATTGAACAAGTCTTTTTCAGACCCTCCGGGTGAGGAGCACTCGGAGCCACTGATCTGAAAGGGCTGAACCTCCAAAACCTTCTAAATGATTTCGGTCAGACCAACCTACTCAAACTCGGTCGAACCGAAAGCATTTAGACTGATCTAGGTTTTAATCTTGGTGCTACCGATTAGACCAACTCGGTTGGACCGAGTTGCTGTAACTGCAAGATGTTGCACGTCTCGGTGCTACCGATTTGTTCCACTCGGTGCCACCGACAGCGAATGGGTATATATTCCCAGCGAACCGTGCGGATGAAAATTTCTTCAAACGTCACGCGCTCGCGCCCCATTGCTGCCGCCCCTTTGGTCTTCGGATCGTCGCCGTCGTCTCCTGTGCGCCCTCGCCACAGGATTCCGTCGCCGTCAACGGTAATCTCCATCGCCGTTGCCGCCGTAGAGAAACTCCACCAAGTTAGGGTGAGTTTCGATCCCCTTCGTGCTTCCTTTTCCGATTCAATGCACGATTGGATTGCCTGTAATCTTGCCACGAATGCAATACTCTTTCCACCAGATTAGTTCGTTTGAACGAGATTCGAGCAAAAAATTTAGGGTTAGGTTTCCGCCGAATGCATCTCGAACCGACCGAATAGGAATTTTTGGTCCCACCGATTTGGCCCTGGCCATAGCACTAGTACATCTCGGTTCCACCGAGTTGTGCGAATCGGTAAGATCGAAAGTAACGTCTCAGTGAAACCCTAGCATCTCGGAGCCACCGAAACCCATCTCGGTCTGACCGAAATGGCGTGCCATGTCTCTGTAGTGTGCTTCGGTGTCACCGAGATTACCAACTCGGTCCATCCGAACTGCATTCTGTGAAAACTTAGAACTAAAGTTTGAACTCATTTTTATGAAAAACTATCTGCTTTTTGTGATGACTCATCTACTCTACCCATACCCATCTATTCACAGGGTCAGCTCAGCAAGATGTCTAGTGGCAGTGACAGTCAGAACAGGTCTGAGCAGCAGGCAGAAATGAGTGAAGGATCAAGCCATAATGAGAGTTTCTATGAGGGAGAGAGAAGATCTCCAGATCTTCCTAAAGCTGCAACCAGAACAAGGAATAAGAAAACCTCAGACAGTGAGGATGAGGATTTTGTTGCCAGTGAGACAGCAACCAAGAAGAAGAAAGAAGTGCTAGCTAAAGAGTACAGCTCCAAGCCTACATTTGTCAAAGAGAGAACTGCTGTGAGAAAAGTGCCAAAACAGTCCATACAATTCACTCTTGAAGAGCCTAGTGAGGTAGATGCAGGTGCCAAGAAGAAGAGGATAAGGAAAACTACTGCCCGTGTGATTGGCAGACCCTCCATGATGATTGATGGGGAGGAAGAGGAGGAGGATGAGCCTGCTGCTGCACCCCCTGCAAAAGCACAGAAGCTCATGTCTGATGCAATCAAGACTGCTGCACCTCCCAAGTCAAAGCCTAAGGCACCAGCACCCAAGAGATCAACCAGGAACATATCTGCTGCTGAGAAGAACAAGGCCCCAGTGCCTGAGTCAAATGTGGATGAAGAGCCTCTAGTGCTCAGAAAATTGAAGCCTAAGATACCAGAACATGACAATGCACACCCCGTAGCTGAGAACATGATGTTGAGAAAGGACAAAGGACTGCATCAATGGATATTGTCAGATCCTTATGCTGTGAGGAGGAGAACAGCTTGTGATTATCGTTTTCACACCCGTGAACAACAGGACTTTTATGAAACAGTTTTGCTTGACAAGAAGCCCATAGTCAGTGACATGAGGTGGGTGGATTGGAAATATATTGATGCCAATGAAGATTATTTCCCCCATGTTCATGAAAGCTTCAGAATTGCAGGAGTTGATGAGTTCGTTGGACAGAAATTGACTAAGTGGAACGATGAGATGGTTATGCAATTTTACTCCACCGCACATTTCTATCCAGATGGCAGAATAGTGTGGATGACTGAAGGAATCAGATATCAATCAACCATCTTTGAGTGGGCAAATCTTCTTGGAGCACCCAAGGAAGAAGATGATGATTATGATGTATATGCCAAGCTCAAGTTTGATCACAATTCCATGAAGAACATGTACACTGCTATTCCCCAGGAGGATTTTGAGACTCACAAACTTGGATCCGTGAAGCATTTGCTACCAGGTCTGGCCACCTCGAACACTATCTTGAGGTACACCTTGTTACCCAAGTCAGGCGATGATAAGATGATTCGTGGCCACTCCATCAACTTGCTGCACTTATTTGACACTCCTCAGAAATTCAAGGTGATGAGCCTGATAGTAGAGACTATCAAGAGGACAGCAGCAGATCAGAAGAGATCGTGTGGTTATGCTCCACATATTCAGTTGTTGATCAATTCAAAGGTTGGAACCAGCACGTATCTTCTTGATCGAGAGCATTTGCCACTCCGTCCAAAGTTTGAGGACAACGTTATAGTGATGGATCCTTCGCATCCCACTTCTGCACAAGCTCAAGAGGAAATCCGCAAAGCTCAAGAAGCTAAAGCAGCTCAGGAAGTAGCAGCTCCCAATGCTCCAATTGCGAATCTCAAGACACCAAAGGATCAAATGCAGTATCTGCTTGAAGCCACTTTGAGGATTGAGCGAAGTCTGGCCAACCTCACCCAGACCCAGGCTAGTTTTGAGCGGATCATTGAGACCAAATTTCACAATTTGGATGTCAAAGTGACTTAGATTCAGACCACAGTGGAACAGCTGCAAGGAGATGTAGATGCTGTAAAGCAAGCCAGATCAGATGATAGTGAAGATGAGAGACCGACCACACAGCAGTTTCAGCAAGTGCCTAGGGCTGCCAGGTTAGCTGCGATACCAGTTGTGGATCCACGGACCACAGTATCTGCACCAGCCGCCACAGCCACAGTGCCACCGCAGATCTCAACTCCACCAGTCCAGCAGTCATCAGCAGAAGCATTCGCGGACGCTCTTATCTCAACGCCGTCTACGCACACCGAAGCAGCCAGCAGAAGGTCGCCTTCAGGAGCTTCGGAGGACCGTGCCTAGAGAGCCGACTAGTGCTATACGATTAGAACTTTTTGGTACTTGTTGCCAAAGGGGGAGAATTTGTATAGATCATAGGCTTCGAGAGAGAGTGTTTCGTTGTTTTTTTTAGTTCATTTGCTACTTGTTTGTTTGGTGCTACTCTGTTTTATGTGTGCTTGTTACAGTATTCTGTCGTTTATGTTTGTGAGATACTATGTTGATTGATCATATTATGCCTATTGTGATATTCCATGTTTATCTCTACCACTATCTTGTATGATCAATTACTTATGTTGGTGATGCGTGCTTACCTTTCCAATCATATCATTTTGTGCGCTCCACCAAGATGTATGTGACATGGAAGAGTAACCCATGAGCCTAATCAATTGTGCATTTGCATTCAAACGCAAATTTTTAATAATGCACAAATTTAGGGGGAGCTCTTGCTTATCACACACTTCTCAAAGCGATGATGTATTTCATTCATTTAACCATTTGTCGAAGCTTTGATCTATATGTTGTCATCAATTACCAAAAAGGGGGAGATTGAAAGCACATTTGCTCCCTTGGTGGTTTTGGTAATTCATAACAACATATATCTCATTGAACTAATGTCCATTCAAGATTAAGATTTCAGGATGTTCAATGATTGGCATGGCATGGACTAGAGACGTGGACCCCTCAAAATGCTAAGGACAAGGATTGGCAAAGATCAAGACTCTACCTTTTTTGGTTTAGTGATCCAAGATCATATTGAGTCCATAGGAAAGCCAATACTATTAAAAGGGGATGAGGTGTTGCTTAATGGTCTTTTTGGTCAAGTGCTTAGTGACAGTATTCCTAAACCCTCAACCACTCTCTCTACCCAAATATGTCCTAAACCTAAAGTCCAACTCGGCCCCACTGATATTTCCTACCCGGCCCCACCGAGTTCATCCAAGACTTAGCCACTGCCAAAACCCTAACAAATCGTATCCACCGAAATGGATCTCGGTCTCACCGAGATGGCCTTGCCAACTCTCTGTAATCGTTTGCATTTACTTCGGTCTCACCGAGTTTGCAAATCGGTCTCACCGAGATGGCCTGCCAAGTCTCTGTTGCCTTATTGCTTCACTTCGGTCCTACCGAGTTGATGCAATCGGTGCCACCGAGATAAGGATTGCCCTAAGCCATTGCACTTCGGTCCATCCGAGTTGTTCATATCGGTCCCACCGATATTCCTAAAGTTCATATCTTTTACACAGTTCGGTGCTACCGAGATTATCGTTTCGGTGCCACCGAGTTGGGTCAAAAGTGTGTAACGGTTGGATTTTGTGTGGAGGCTATATATACCCCTCCACCCCATCCTTCTCAGTAAGGAGAGCCATCAGAACGTGCCTACACTTCCACCATACATTTTCTGAGAGAGAACCACCTGCTCATGTGTTGAGATCAAGCCATTACATTCCTACCATTTGAATCTTGATTTCTAGCCTTTCCCAAGTTGCTTTCCACTCAAATCCCTCTTCCACCATAGCCAAATCTGTGAGGAGTTGATTGAGTGCTGGGAAGACTATCATTTGAAGCACAAGAGCAAGGAGTTCATCAACAACACACCGTCTATTACCTTTTGGAGAGTGGTGTCTCCTAGATTGGTTAGGTGTCGCTTGGGAGCCTCCAACCAGATGTGGAGTTGAACCAAGAAGTTTGTAAGGGCAAGGAGATCGCCTACTTCGTGAAGATCTACCCCGAGTGAGGCTAGTCCTTCGTGGACGTAAGCCATGGTGGAATAGGCAAGGTTGCTTCTTCATGGACCCTTCGTGGGTGGAGCCCTCCGTGGACTCGCGCAGCCGTTACCCTTCGTGGGTTGAAGCCTCCATCAACGTGGACGTACGATAGCACCACCTATCGGAACCATGCCAAAAATCCACCTTTCTACATACATATGCAATTACTTACATTCCGCTGCTATACTCTTAGAATTGCATGTGTAGGGTGATGCTTGACATGTACTATTGCTAAAATCTGCTTACAACTAAAATCTGGGAAAAGGTTAGGTTTTATTTGGTCAAGTAATCTAATCACCCCCCCCCCCTCTAGACATACTTTCGATCCTACAGAAGGGTGAAGCAATATAGTAGCGGATAGTATTTCCCTCAGTAGAGAACCAAGGTTATCGAACCAATAGGAGATTCACACAGACAAAGGTCGACAGTACCTGCACACACACAAACAAAATACTTGCACCCAACGCGGGCAAGAGGGTTGTCAATCCCTTGTACTCATTAGTTGCAAGGATTAATTATGATAGTGGTAGATATATAAATTGCAAAAGAAAATAAATTGCAGCAAGTAAATTAGGGTTTTAGTAAATTTGGTGAATGGACCCGGGGGCCATAGTTTTCACTAGAGACATCTCTCTCAAGAACATAGCATACGGTGGGTAAACAAATTACTGTTGGGCAAATGATAGAAAAGTGCATAGTTATGATGTTATTCATGGCATGATTAGTACATAGGTATTACGTCCGTGACAAGTAGACCGACTCCTGCCTGCATCTACTACTATTACTCCACTCCTCGACCGCTATCCAGCATGCATCTTAAGGTATTAAGTTCATAACAAACAGAGTAATGCTTGGAGCATGATGACATAATGTAGACAGAATAAAACCGAGCAATATGATTAAACCCCATCGTTTTACCCTTAGTAGCAACAATACAAATACGTGCCTCGCTACTCCTCCTGTCACAGGGTGAGGACACCGCAAGATTCAACCTACCACAAAGCACCTCTCCCGCTGAAGATAAATCAATCTAGTTGGCCAAACCAAATGGATAGATCGGAGAGAAATACAAAGTTATAACAATCACACATAATAAAGTTCAGAAAAGACTCAATTACTTTCAATGAATAATCTGATCATAAACCCACAATTCATCGGATCCCAACAAACGCACCGCAAAAGAAGATTACATCGGGTAGAACTCCGAAGAGAACATTGTATTGAAGATCAAAGAGAGAGAGAGAAAGCCATCTAGCTAATCACTATGGACACGTAGGTCATGTGTGAACTACTCACACATCATCGGAAGGGTAGCAAGGTTGATGTAGAAGCCCTCCGTGGTCGATTCCCCCTCCGGCAGAGTACCGAAGGAGGCCTCCAGATGCGATCGCGGAAGAACAGAGGCTTGAGGCAGTAGAATAATTGTTTCGGGTCTCGCTCTGGTGGTTTCTGGATTTATGGGAATTTATAGGCTTGGAATTACGTCAATCGGAGCTACGATGGGCCCACAAGCTCAGCTGGCGCCCCCCTGGGGGCGCGCCGTGTGAGCTTGTGGCTCTATCATAGAGCTTCTGGCCTCCCCCCGAAGCTTCTAGGGTCCCTTCTGGTCCAGAAAAAATCACCATAAAGTTTCATCGTATTTGGACTTCGTTTGGTATGGTTTTTCTGCGAAACAATAAAATAGGCAAAAACAGAAACTGGCACTTGGCACTAGGTTAATAGGTTAGTTCCCAAAAATGATATAAAATTGCATATAAAGCATACAAGATTGATAATATAATAGCATGAAACAATAAAAAATTATAGATACGTTGGAGACGTATCACCACCAGCCACGCCCGGCCACACCCCCATACCTCTGGCCGAACCCCCCAGCAGCACACCAAGCACCACCGCCGGGAGGGCCGCACCCCGCGGATTTGGGTGCCCGCGGACCTGGGAGAGGGAGAAGAGGCCCTCTGTCGTCGCCTTCGCACGCACGGGCTTTGACCGGCGCCAACCACTGGCGGCGACGGAGGGGGAGGTGGGTCGCTGGAGGAGGTCGCTGGTGGCGGAGGTTGAGGCCTCCCGTGTCTCCCGCGAGGGGGGCGACGAGAGAGGAGAGGAGGTTCGACCCCTTTGTATCAAAATATAACATGTTTTGTGCATAGGGCATAAAAAGCATCTTAAATTTTGTCACGGAGGGAGTAGCAGCAACAGTGGCCTTCGTCAGGTTGTCATGTGCAGCAACTTTTGAAACAAATGAAATGCATAACATACATAGTCTACACGTCGGCAAACAGAGTGGCCGTCGTCGCCTAGGGTTTTCCCTCATCCCGCCTCTTCCCTTGCCGAGCACGCGCCGCTGCCACCGCCTAGGGCTCGCCCTCATCCCGCCTCTTCCCTCGCCGCCGCCAACGAGCGCCATTGGGCAAAGCCCTGTGGTGTTGGCGGCGGCAGGGATCTTCTCCTGGCGTGTGAGATGGGGTGCGGCGGGGATCTTCTCCTCTCTTCTATGCAGTGGGCCGCCATGGCAATCCCCTCCCTCGGCCCCTTCCCGCGACCCCATGGCGCGATGGATTCCTCTCTGTTGCGTTGTGGGCCGCCGTAGCGCTGCCCTCTGGCTGCAGATCAGGGAGCCCATGCCCAAATCCGTCAGGGTTGGAGGCGTTTGGTTTGGGATGGCCGGCGCCCCGCGGGACGGTGGTGGTGATGCATCTGGTAACTTGGTTGCGCCGATGAGGCGTGGCAGGTGTCCCAGGCGTAATGACCAGGGCGTGGAGGCGCTTGGTGCTATGGTGGTTTGGCCCTAGTGCTATTCGTCCGCCATGTCTTCTTTCTGCCGGACGTCGACCTCTTCGATCTGGCCATGGACGAGTTCCGGTCTTTCCCGTCAGAGACCTATACGGATTGGCGTATGTCGCCCCTAGATATCTAGATCAAAAAGGTTTCGGTCGCGCTCGCTCATGTTATCAGCTAGCACGGCTTCAAGAGGGCGCGGCGTGAAGCTTGGCTTTATTATCGGAGTCATGGGACATGTCTAAGTCAAGATTCTCAAGGCATTGATAGAGGAGGAGAAAGTCATGGCGGCTGCGATTGGAGGTCTTGAAGCGTTGGCGTAAAGGTGTACTGGATGTGATGAAGACTGTGTGCTAGGTGTTTGGTGACTTGCAACAACAGCCTCGGCAAGCGGGGGCGGCAGCACTGGAGGACTGCAGTTTTGGTGGTGCTTCTCGAGTACCGAGTCTAGGTTCCCAGGGTGAAAACCCAAGGTCTGGCCTTTATTGGTTGTACCTGGCAATGACCTTGTTGAAGGCATTGTTTTTTTGGGTGAACTCGGACTTTCTCTAGGGTGAAAACCCAAGATCTTCGATTGGGCAACGACAGCGCTTGTGCATTTTTTCCTTCTTGGAGGCGTTGCTTTTGGAGAACCTCTTTTGTAATCCGGGTGTTGTCTTCGGTGGTGGTTAGTGTTGTTGTTGCTAGTGATTGATCACCGTGACGGGGCTTTTTTCTTCTGTTCTTTTTATTTTCTTTTTTGGCTGTGTATATCCTTGATGCCTTTGGACATCTTGTTGATACAGAGACTGGGTGTAATGGTATCTTTGCGATATTAATATATTCTCTTTCTCGAAAAAAACAGAGTGGTCACAAACAGTGATGCACGGACATGTCCAGGAGCAGCCGAGCAGCCAACTACAGGGCAACGACGACGGCGACAGCATCTAACAGGGAGTTGAAGTAAGGGCATCTCCAAGGCTGACCCGCAAACCGCCCGCATCCATCCGGACCGCGAAAACCATCCAACGCCGACATGTATCGGTCCGCAGCGCGGTCCGGACGCGATTTCTCCCGCAAATTGCAGACAAACGTGGGGGAGCTTTGCGGGAGTCCGGACACCCAAAACGTAGGACTCCGACACCCCCGGCCCACCCAATCCCCCCTCCCGGTCCCATTTCCTTGCACTCCGCTCCTTCTCCCCCTTGCTTTGCATCCGCACCCTCCACCGCCGCCGCTGCTCCTTGTACGTCTTCGGCCTCCACAAAGGCATTGCCGGACATCCGCAACCAGCACCGACGCGCCCGCTCGCCGTTACGACGGAGCTTTCCACCCTGGAGCCGTTTGTACCCAGGTACACTCCGCCCTCCTGTCGGCGTCCTCCATGACGGACACCACGCCCGGCAGGTGTTCGGTCAAATGACATTGAGCTTATTTTCAAATGCTATGTCGTTTTTAAGAGTTCGAAGGATGGTGAGCTACTCGACCATGGAGGATGAGTTGTTGTGCGATTCGTGGCTGGCCGTATCCGCGGATTTCGTAGGCAGGAGCAGAGGGGAGCCCTTCTGGGAGCAAGTGCATGAAAACTTTCACGCAGGAAAGCACATTGCGCCCTACGACATGTACATCATTCAACCACGCAACGTGAAGTCGTCGCTGGCACGCTATCCAGATCAGCGTCACCAAGTTTTGTAACGTGGTTCATCAGCTGGAGGCAAGGTGGCCATTGCACGTGGCAGAGGACGAGATCGTAAGTTTTACTTCCTCTTGCTCAACTTGTCGATTGATTCATTCACTCAATGTTGGTCTACACATTATATGTAGCCTGCACGCGCTGCCGGGGCGTATCACAGGACAGAGGGGCGGGTATTTACGTACACACACTATTGGATGAAGCTGAAGGGGCAGTATGTGTGGGACGACGTGATCCGTTGATCAAAAACTTGTTAGACATCTGGTTAATGTACTCGAATTTGAGACCTTGTCGTACTAGACTTAATTTGCATGATATGTATGGATGATTTATGCTATTTCCTATCCGAACTTTGATGAATATCGTTCGGTTTGCATGAATTTCGTCCGGTTTGTTAAAATGCGGGTTGAAATGTATGCGGCTAGCGTTGGATGGCGTCCTCCCGCATCTGTGTCTGCGGACTGGTCTCCCTCTGTCTGCGGACGGATGCGAAAGGAAATTTGCGGGTTGCCGTTGGAGATGCCCTAACACATAAGCAAACTTGTACTCTGTGCTACTTGACAACAACGACAACACTCAGGCAACAACATATCAGCTAGGACTTGCACTATCAAAAAAAAAAAAAAAAAAGAAGAGCTAGAACTTGCACTACCATGTAGACTCCTAGTTAATTACTTACATCTTGATACATCAGGAAAGATTAGTTCTAACAGAGCAGCGTGTGTGCCCGGCGGCCCTGGCCAGCGTGACCCGGCTGCTGTGTGCGCCCCTCGCGGCTACCCACCGGTTTCTGTCGGCTTCTTCCTCCGCGAGAAGGAACTGAACTGGCAAAAACAAAGGCTGTTGCAGCTCGCGAGTGCGGATCCATGCACGCATGAGACACACGCACGTCCGAAGCAGACGAAACCAGCCATTCTTCTTCTTTTTGATGGAAGCAGACGAGGCCATTCTGGCGTATGCACAGATTGGCACAGACGGCTCCAAATCCACTTCGACGATTAGACCGGATTGCCCTTCATGTCCGACGGATCTCAGCGACCGTGTGCGGTGGTAATGGGGTGCGGTTGAGGGGCAGAGTAGGCAGAGGCCATGGGAGAGGCCGGGCTTCGTTGCTCACTGGACACGCCACCTGATGGATGGAGAGAGTGCTGAAACGGGTATAAAATGGCCGCGGAGCCACCTCCCTTCCCAAGAACGACAGAGGCCAGTGAGGGAGTGAAGGACTCAAGAACTCCTAGGCAGGGCACGTATCAGTTCTGTCTTCCTTCCTCGAGGTATGCGTATGGCTAGACTGCAAAACAATCTCGATACTGGTTTTTCCTATCCCTGACTAGAGATCGACCCAAAGAGAAACAAGCTGAATATGTTTACTCGCTCAGTTTTAGTTCCATGTAGTTTGAATTATAATAAAAGTATGTTGATTTTTTTTCTGCGAAAAAGTATGTAAACGTTTTAATGCATAGAAATGAACTTTGAGTAATTCATATATATATATAACCGGATCAAAAATAATAGTCCATATAATTTTCATTTAGACAATTTGTTACCTTGTGAATACCTGCGCGTGTAAACGTTTTTTGTTTTCATCCAGCTTAGATTATGTCTTTTTATATTTAAGTAGTGTTTATCAGTAATTCAGTGTTAAGTTGGATAAACCAATCTGCTCTTAAGATCTAATTCCATCACCATAATGTCATTTTGAGTGATCTTGGTGTTCCCTTGTGTGTTTTGTGTTCCAAAATGACTTGTCAACTCAAGAATAAGTTCGATTGTTTTGTGATATGAATTGAGCTGATCTCAGTCTTGCTCACTCCAACTTAGCTCGTTCGCCCTTACATATATAATCCTTGATGTGTTTGAGTTGAATTAGATGGCGGCGGCAATGGCGGCAACGACAATGGTGACCAAGAACAACAGCGGCTCGCTCGCCATGGACAAGAAGAACTGGTTCTTGCCGCCGGTCCCTGAGGTCGCCTTCCCTTGGAGCTCGCAGCCCGAGTCCAGGAGCTTGGACTTCCCACGCAGGGCCCTGTTCGCCAGCGTCGGACTCAGCCTGTCCCTCGGCTCCCCGCCGGGGGCGCGCGAGCATGACGGGAAGGCTCGGCCGGCCGACGACGTCGCACACCAGCTCGCAGCCGCGGGCGAGGCGGGCGTCCAGCAGGCGGCGGCCCAGAAGGCGAAAAAGGCCAAGAAGCAGCAACTGGGTCCGAGGAAGGTGAGGGTCAAGATTGGCAACCCGCACCTGCGGCGGCTGGTCAGCGGCGCCATCGCCGGCGCCGTGTCGAGGACTTTCGTGGCGCCGCTGGAGACGATCAGGACGCACCTGATGGTGGGAAGCTCCGGCGCCGACTTCATGGCCGGGGTTTTCCGGTGGATCATGCGGACGGAGGGGTGGCCAGGCCTCTTCCGCGGCAACGCCGTCAACGTCCTCCGCGTCGCGCCAAGCAAGGCCATCGAGGCAAGCCAGCCAGCCAGCCACCTCACGTGTTAATTTTTCCTTGAAATTTCGTAGATGCGAGATGAATGCAGTGTTGCTGATTCCACATGGCGCGGTGCAGCACTTCACTTACGACACGGCCAAGAAGTACCTGACCCCGGAGGCCGACGAGCCAGCCAAGGTCCCCATCCCCACGCCGCTTGTCGCCGGAGCGCTCGCCGGAGTTGCCTCAACCCTGTGCACCTATCCCATGGAGCTCGTCAAGACCCGTCTCACCATCGAGGTGAAAACACAGAATTCCAGCACAGTACTTACTGTATCTCAACCAGTGGCAGTGCCATCTGACGGCTCCGTTGCGTTGCATGCAGAAGGACGCGTACGACAACCTCCTCCACGCGTTCGTCAAGATCGTGCGCGACGAAGGCCCCGGAGAGCTGTACCGAGGGCTGGCGCCGAGCCTGATCGGCGTGGTGCCGTACGCGGCCGCCAACTTCTACGCATACGAGACGCTGCGGGGCATGTACCGCCGCGCGTCGGGGAAGGAGGAGGTGGGCAACGTGCCGACGCTGCTGATCGGGTCCGCGGCGGGCGCCATCGCCAGCACGGCCACGTTCCCGCTGGAGGTGGCGCGGAAGCAGATGCAGGTGGGCGCCGTGGGCGGGAGGCAGGTGTACAAGAACGTCCTGCACGCCATGTACTGCATCCTCAAGAAGGAGGGCGCCGCGGGGCTCTACCGCGGCCTCGGCCCCAGCTGCATCAAGCTCATGCCCGCCGCCGGCATCTCCTTCATGTGCTACGAGGCCTGCAAGAAGATACTCGTCGACGACAAAGAAGACGGCGACGGCGCCGAGCCCCAGGAGGAGACCGGACAGACGGAAGGACAGGCAGCGCCCAAGAGCTCGAACGGTGATCGACCATGAACGCGATGAAGCATTACGGTGACCGTGAGAATCAGAAGAAAATGCGTGATCTGAATTTTGAAGTGTAGAGCCTAGTGCAATTGAATCCTAAGCTGGAAGTGGCGCCTTAGAATTTGAATTTCCTTTTGTTCAGGGAACATGCTCCGTTTCAATAATGCCGTAGGATTTAGGTCACCTTTCTGTATTCAATTCAATAAGTCCACTTTTGGACCTTCAACTTTGCCCCAAGCTCACTTTTGGCCCTCGAACTTTCAAGCAGTCCAAAACAAATTAAAAAAACTGAAACTGAACTTCATAATGCCTAGTTTTTTTGGCGGCTTCTAAAATAATCCGCCCCCTCGTGAGTTTATTATAGAAGCCGGTAACTAATTTAAAAGCCCCAATGAATAAGGGGCTAGCTTCTAAAATAAGCGGGGAAGGGACGGTTTATGCCATAAGCCGTCATAAGTCGCCAAAAGAACATGCGAACTGAGGGTGTTTGATTCGGCGCCGTAAACCCAAACATAAAGATCAAATTGCATTGTTAATGTAAAGATAATGGAGTAAAACAGGACATCCGCTGCTCGATTTCTTCTGAACCGCTAAACGTGGCTGCCTCATCTACTTTCGCTCGTGTTAGGAATAAATTAGCACATGTCTATTGTTAATTTGCACATGCTAATTAACGAACCGTCATTAGCAAGGGGTGTGTCCAATCCCGAAGAGTCATGTCCCTTCTCTCTCTCTATTGTCAAAAGGCACATGTTCTGGAGGGATGCCTCCGAACAGGCACCTCTTATTCCCATCTCTTCCAGATGTATATATACTTGAGAATCAATAGAAACCAGGACTAATCGTCCATTCACTTTCAATCTCGTTTTACTCTTAACACGTTATCAGCATGCTCTACCGAGAGCGACTTGGACGAACAGGGAAGAAAAGATAGAAGGGGCCTCCAAGAACTGCAGTTCCATCCAGCGCTTACAGCGATGCCTTCCGGCGGCGAGGACGGCGGCCGCCCATGGCCCCGACGTTGCTCTGAAGATCAACAAGAGCATGGACGATCTTCTCAGAGACCGAAGATACACCAGAAGCGCGCTAAGAGGAGATTCAAGTGACCGGCTGGCCCAAGAGGGAGCCTCGCCGTCCCGCTCGGCTCGCTGGGCCGGAATGGGCTCTACTGGAGACGCCCACTACTTAAAGGCGCAACTGTGTGCGTGCATAGGTAGGCGGTGGCAAACGACTAGTTGGCCGCAGGGTTAGCGTGTGAGTGTGTCTCTTCCTCCCCGATCCCCTCCCCTTGTAAGCTTGTAGCTCGGATTCGAATTCCATGGCGTAAATTGAGAGAGATGCCCAAACAATCTGGTATCAGAGCCATCTCCATCCTGGAATTCCCTCGTCACTCCCGCCACACGCGTTTCGCCTACCGTCGTCGCACCGAGATCATGGATCGAATTCCACCGAAGATGAATGCGCTATACGATCTTCTACGGGCGGATTTCGACGCCGCCCTCGCCAAGAGCTCTTCCGAGCGGAGCGAGGAGATGGTCACAGCGCTCGCCAAGCTCGACACCAAGTTGGATCTGTTGGAAATAAGCCCTACATGCAATAATAAATTAGTTATTATCATATTTCCCCGTTCATGATAATAGTTTATTATTCATGCTAGAATTGTATTGACCGGAAACTAAATACATGTGTGAATAGATAAACAAATACTGTGTCCCTAGTAAGCCTCTACTAGACTAGCTCGTTGATCAAAAGATGGTCAAGATTTCCTGACCATGGACATGAGTTGTCATTTGATAATGGGATCACATCATTAGGAGAATGATGTGATGGACTTGACCCAACCGTTAGCATAGCAAATGATCGTTCAGTTTATTGCTATTGCTTTCACTATGTCAAATACACGTTCCTCTGACCATGAGATCATGCAACTCCCGGATACCGTAGGAATACTTTGGGTGTATCAAACGTCACAACGTAACTGGGTGATTATAAAGGTGCACTACAGGCATCTCCGAAAGTGTTTGTTGAGTTGGCATGGATCGATATTGGAATTTGTCACTCCGACTATCAGAGAGGTATCTCTGGGCCCTCTCGGTAATACAGCATCACAGAAGCCTTGCAAGCACCGTGACTAAAGAGTTAGTTAAAAGATGACGTATTACGGAACGAGTAAAGAGACTTGCCGGTAACGAGATTGAACTAGGTATTGGATACCGACGATCGAATCTCGGGCAAGTAACATACCGCCAGACAAAGGGAACAACGTATGTTGACATATGAGGTTCACCGATAAAGATCTTCGTGGAATATGTAGGAACCAATATGAGCATCCAGGTTCCGCTGTTGGTTATTGACCGGAGAGTCGTTTCGGTCATGTCTACATCATTCCCGAACCCGTAGGGTCCGCACACTTAAGGTTCGATGACGATTTAGTATTATATGAGTTATGTGATTGGTGGCCGAAGTTTGTTCGGAGTCCCGGATGAGATCACGGACATGACGAGGAGTCTCGAAATGGTCGAGAGGTAAAGATTCATATATTGGAAGGCTATATTTGGACGTCGGAAAGGTTCCGAGTGATTCGGGTATTTTTCGGAGTACCGGGGAGTTACGGGAATTCACCGGGAGAAGTAATGGGCCTTATTGGGCCATACGAGAAAAGGAGAGGCAGGCCACGTGAGGAGGCTCACGCCCCCCCTTGCCCAAACCGAATTGGACTAGGGGAGGGGGCGCAGCCCCCTCTTTCCTTTCCCTCTCCCTTCCCTCTTTCCTACTCCGTATGGGAGGTGGAATCCTACTAGGACTAAGGAGTCCTAGTAGGACTCCCCACACTTGGCGCACCCCTAGGGGGCCGGCCTCCTCCCTCTCATCCTTTATATACGGGGGCAAGGGGGCACCCCAAAGTACACAATTGTCCCATAGCCGTGTGCGGTGCCCCGATCTCCGTTTTCCACCTCGGTCATATTTTCGGAGAGCTTAGGCAAAGCCCTGCCGGAATCACTTCACCGCCACCGTCGCCACACCATCGTGCTGACGGAACTCATCTACTACCTCGACGTCTTGCTGGATCAAGAAGGCGAGGAACGTCACCGAGCTGCACGTGTGTAGAACTCGGAGGTGTCGTACGTTCGGTACTTGATCGGTGGAGCTCGAAGGATTGTTCGACTACATCAACCGCGTTGTGAGACGCTTGCGCTAACGGTCTACGAGGGTACGTAGACACACTCTCCCCTCTCATAGCGATACATCTCCATGGATAGATCTTGCGTGAGCATAGGAAATTTTTGAAATTCATGCTCCGTTCCCCACCAGTGGTATCAGAGCCAGGTTTATGCGTAGATGTGATTTGCACGAGTAGAACACAAGTGAGTTGTGGGCGTGGGTGTATACATATTGCTTGCCGTTACTAGTTGTTACTTGATTCGACGGTATTGTGAGATGAAGCGGCCCGGACCGACATTACGCGTACGCTTACGCGAGACAGGTTTCACCGCTACGTGCACTCGTTGCATAAAGGTGACTGGCGGGTGTCTGTCTCTCTCACTTTAGTTGAATCGGTTTCAATGAAGAGGGTTCTTTTAGAAGATCAAAAAGCAATCACTACACCACGTTGTGGTTTTGCGTAGGTAAGAACGGTTCTTGCAAACCCGTAGCAGCCACGTAAAACTTGCAACAACAAAGTAGAGGACGTCTAACTTGTTTTTGCAGGGTATGCTGGTGATGTGATATGGCCAAGACATGATGTGATATAAGTTGTTGTATGAGATGATCATGTTTTGTAAGTTATCAGGCAACTGGCAGGAGCCTTATGGTTGTCTCTTTATTGTATGCAATGCCAACGCTATGTAATTGCTTTACTTTACCGCTATTAGTTAGCAGTAGTAGTAGTAGCAATAGCCGGCGAGACGACCACGACGCTACGATGGAGATCAAGGTGTCACGACGCTACGATGGAGATCAAGGTGTCAACCCGGTGACGATGGAGATCATGACGGTGCTTTGCTGATGGAGATCAAAAGCACAAGAGGATGATGGCCATATCATGTCACATATATTGAATTGCATGTGATGTTAATCCTTTTATGCATCTTATTTTGCTTAGGACGACGGTAGCATTATAAGATGATCCCTTCACTAAATTTCAAGATAAGTGTTCTCCCCTAGTATGCACCGTTGCGAAGGTTCGACGCTTCTAAGCACCACGTGATGATCGGGTGTGATGGATTCTTTCGTTCGCATACAACGGGTGTAAGCCAGTTTTACACACGCAGAATACTTGGGTTAAACTTGACGAGCCTAGCATGTACAGACATGGCCTCGGAACACAAGAGACCGAAAGGTCGAACATGAGTCATATAGTAGATATGATCAACATGAAAGATGTTCACCATTGATAACTAATCCACCTCACGTGATGATCGGACGTGGTTTAGTTGATGTGGATCATGTTACACTTAGACAATTTGAGGGATGTTAATCTAAGTGGGAGTTCTTAAGTAATTTGATTAATTGAACTTCAATTGTCATGAACATAGTCTTACTTGTCTTAGCAAATTTATGTTGTAGATCCATAGACCGCGCTGTAGTTCCCCTGTTTTTATTATGTTCCTAGAGAAAACGAAGTTGAAAGTTGATGGAAGCAACTATGCGGACTAGGTCCGTGATCTGAGGATTGTCCTCACTGCTGTACAGAAGGCTTATGTCCTTAATGCACCGCTCAGTGAAATACCCCTACGGCTTCGTCTGAGGACGTTATGAACGTCTGGCAGACAAGAAAAGATGACTACTCGATAGTTCAGTGCGCCATACTTTACGGCTTAGAACCGGAGCTCCAAATATGTTTTGAGCAACACGGAGCATATGAGATGTTCCAAGAGCTGAAAATTTGTTTTTCAAGACTCACATCCGGGTCGAGAGGGATGACACCTTCGACAAGTTCTATAGCTACAAGATGGAGGAGAACAGCTCCGTTAGTGAGCATGTACTCAGAATGTCTGAGTACTTCAAACACTTGAATCAAGTGGGAGTTAGACTTCCGAATAAAGTGGTGATTGATAGAGTTCTCTAGTCACTATCACTAAGCTACTGGATCTTCGTGATGAACTATAAACATGCAAGGGATAGAAGATCCTTAAGCTATTCGCGATGCTACAATCTGCGGATGTAGAAATCAAAAAAAGGGAGCATCAAGTGTTGATGGTTAATAAGACCACTAGTTTCAAGAAGGGCAAGGGAAAGAAAAGGGAACTTCAAGAAGAACGGTAAAACAGTTGCCGCTCACGCGAAGAAACCCAAGGCTGAACCAAACCCGAGACTTAGTGCTCCCATTGCAAAAGGAAATGTCACAGGGAGCGGAACTTCCCCAAAGTAACTGGCAGATAATAAGACTGGCAATGTCAACAAAGATATTTGATATACATGTTATTGATATGTACCTTACTAGTACTCGTAGGAGCACCTGGGTATTTGATACTTGTTCAGTTGCTTACAACTTGAAACATGGAGGTTCGGAATAAACGAGGGCTAGCTAAGAACGAGGTGACGATGTGCATTGGAAGTGTCTCCAAGGTTGATGTGATCACCATCGCCACGCTCTCTCTACCTTCAGGATTAGTGATGAACCTAAATAATTGTTATTTGGTGCTTGCGTTAAGCATGAACATTATATCTGATAGTGTTTATTGCAAGATGGTTATTCAATTTCAGAGAATAATTGTTATTCTATTTGGATAATATCATTGATGATCATGCACTTAAAATGAAAGGTTTATAGAATCTTGATCGTAGTAATACATATGTTCATAACACGAATGCCAAAAGATAATGATAGTACCACATATTTGTGGCACTGCCGCTTAGGTCATATCAGTGTTAAACACATGAAGAAACTCCATGCAGATGGGTTTTTGGAATCTCTTGATTATGAATCATTTGAGACATGTGAACCGTGCCTTATTGGCAAGATGACTAAAACTCCGTTCTCCGGAACAATGGAGCGAGCAACCAACTTATTGGAAATAATACATACCGATGTATGCGGTCCGATGAGTGTTGAGGCGCGCGGTGGATATCGTTATATTCTCACGTTCACTGATGATTTGAGTAGATATGGTTATGTCTACTTGATGAAGCATAAATCTGAAACATTTGAAAAGTTCAAAGAATTTCAGAGTGAAGTAGAGAACCATCGTAACAAGAAAATAAAGTTCTTACGATCTGATCGTGGAGGAGAATATTTGAGTTACGAGTTTGGCAATCACTTAAGACAATGTGGAATTGTTTCACAGCTCACGCCACATGGAACACCACAGCGTAATGGTGTGTCCGAACGTCGTAATCGTACTCTATTGGATATGGTGCGTTCTATGATGTCTCTTACTGATTTGCCACTATCATTTTGGGGTTATGCATTAGAGATAGCTGCATTCACTTTAAACAAGGGCACCGTCTAAATTCGTTGAGATGACACCGTATGAACTGTGGTTTGCAAGAAACCTAAGATGTCGTTTCTGAAAGTTTGGGGATGCAATGCTTATGTCAAAAGGCTTCAGCCAGATAAGCTCGAACCCAAAGCGGATAAGTGCGTCTTCATAGGATACCCAAAGGAGACCGTTGGGTACACCTTCTACCACAGATCCGAAGGCAAAGTATTCGTTGCTAAGAATGGATCCTTTCTAGAGAAGGAGTTTCTCTCGAAAGAAGTGAGTGGGAGGAAAGTAGAACTTGATGAGATAATTGTACCTCCTCTGGATAGTAGTACGCCACAGAAAGAAATTTCTGTGACACCAACACAGACCAGAGAAGAAGTTGATGATGATGATCATGAGGCTTCGGATCAAGTTGCTATAGAACCTCGTAGGTCAACCAGGACACGCTCCGCACTAGATTGGTACGGCAATCCTGTCTTGGAGGTCATGTTGTTAGACAACGGTGAACCTACGAACTATGAAGAAGCGATGGCGAGCCCGGATTCCGACAAATAGCTTGAGGCCATGAAATCCGAGATTAGATCCATGTATGAGAACAAAGTGTGGACTTTGGTAGACTTGCCCGATGAAACGGCGAGCTATTAAAAATAAATGGATCTTTAAGAAGAAGACGGACGCTGATGGTAATGTCACCGTCTATAAAGCTCGACTTGTTGCTAAAGGTTATCGACAAGTTCAAGGAGTTGACTACGATGAGACTTTCTCACCCGTAGCGATGCTAAAGTCTGTCAGAATTATGTTAGCAATTGCCGCGTTTTATGATTATGAAATCTGGCAAATGAACGTCAAAACGGCATTCCTTAATGGATTCCTTAAGGAAGAATTGTATATGATACAACCGGAAGGTTTTGTCGATCCTAAAGGTGCTAACAAAGTATGCAAGCTCCAGCGATCCATCTATGGACTGGTGCAAGCATCTCGGAGCTGGAATACTCGCTTTGATGAAGTGATCAAAGTGTTTGGGTTTATGCAAGTTTATGGAGAAACTTGTATTTACAACAAAGTGAGTGGGAGCTCTATAACATTTCTAATAAGTATATGTGATTGGAAATGATGTAGAATTTCTGGAAAGCATAAAGAATTAATTGAAAGGAGTTTTTCAATAAAAACCTGTTTTTTGAGTTATCCACGGTTTGGGCATCGAGATCTATAGAGATAGATCAAGACACCTGATAAAAGATTTTCACACACCTTGATTAGATTTTGAAGAAGTTCAAAATGGATCAAGTCAAAAGAAATAAGTTCTTGGCTGGTGTGAAGTGGAGTAAGACTTGAAGATCTAGGTAAAGGTTGTTTACATGTTAGGCATCAAAATCTATAGAGATAGATTGAGACGCCTCATATGACTTTCACAAAACATATACCTTGACAAGATTTTGAAGAAGTTCAAAATGGATCAGTCAAAGAAGGAGTTCTTGGCTGTGGTGAAAGGTGTGAAGTTGAGTAAGACTCGAATCTCGACCACGGCAAAATAAATAGAATGGATGAAGGTTATCCCCTATGCCTCGGCCATAGGTTCTATAAAGTATGCCAAGCTGTGTGCCTTGCCATGTGTCTGGCAAAAGAGGTACCAAAGTGATCCAGGAGTAGATCACTGGACAGCGGTCAAATTATCCTTAAGATGACTAAGGAAGAATTTCTCGGGAATAGAGATGATAAAGAGTTCGTCGTAAGGGGTTACGTCGATGCAAGCTTTAAACACTGATCCGAAAGACTATGAGTCTCAGACCGGATAAGTATAGTGGGGAAATTTTTTGGAGTAGCTCCAAACAGAGTGTGGTAGCAGCATCTACATAGAGATTTGCCAAGAACACACGGATCTGAATATTGCAGACCCGTTGACTAAAACCTCTCTCACAAGCAAAACATGATCAGCTTTAGAACTGATTAAGTGTTAATTACATGGAGATGTAATCTAGATTATTGACTCTAGTGCAAGTGGGAGACTGTTGGAAATATGCCCTAGAGGCAATAATAAATTAGTTATTATCATATTTCCCCGTTCATGATAATAGTTTATTATTCATGCTAGAATTATATTGACCGGAAACTAAATACATATGTGAATAGATAAACAAATACTATGTCCCTAGTAAGCCTCTACTAGACTAGCTCGTTGATCAAAAGATGGTCAAGATTTCCTGACCATGGACATGAGTTGTCATTTGATAATGGGATCACATCCTTAGGAGAATGATGTGATGGACTTGACCCAACCGTTAGCATAGCAAATGATCGTTCAGTTTATTGCTATTGCTTTCACTATGTCAAATACACGTTCCTCTGACCATGAGATCATGCAACTCCCGGATACCGTAGGAATACTTTGGGTGTATCAAACGTCACAACGTAACTAGGTGATTATAAAGGTGCACTACAGGCATCTCCGAAAGTGTTTGTTGAGTTGGCATGGATCGATATTGGAATTTGTCACTCCGACTATCAGAGAGGTATCTCTGGGCCCTCTCGGTAATACAGCATCACAGAAGCCTTGCAAGCACCGTGACTAAAGAGTTAGTTAAAAGATGACGTATTACGGAACGAGTAAAGAGACTTGCCGGTAACGAGATTGAACTAGGTATTGGATACTGACGATCGAATCTCGGGCAAGTAACATACCGCCAGACAAAGGGAACAACGTATGTTGACATATGAGGTTCACCGATAAAGATCTTCGTGGAATATGTAGGAACCAATATGAGCATCCAGGTTCCGCTGTTGGTTATTGACCGGAGAGTCGTTTCGGTCATGTCTACATCATTCCCGAACCCGTAGGGTCCGCACACTTAAGGTTCGATGACGATTTAGTATTATATGAGTTATGTGATTGGTGGCCGAAGTTTGTTCGGAGTCCCGGATGAGATCACGGACATGACGAGGAGTCTCGAAATGGTCGAGAGGTAAAGATTCATATATTGGAAGGCTATATTCGGACATCAGAAAGGTTCCGAGTGATTCGGGTATTTTTCGGAGTACCGGGGAGTTACGGGAATTCACCGGGAGAAGTAATGGGCCTTATTGGGCCATACGGGAAAAGGAGAGGCAGGCCACGTGAGGAGGCTCACGCCCCCCCTTGCCCAAACCGAATTGGACTAGGGGAGGGGGCGCAGCCCCCTCTTTCCTTTCCCTCTCCCTTCCCTCTTTCCTACTCCGTATGGGAGGTGGAATCCTACTAGGACTAAGGAGTCCTAGTAGGACTCCCCACACTTGGCGCACCCCTAGGGGGCCGGCCTCCTCCCTCTCATCCTTTATATACGGGGGCAAGGGGGCACCCCAAAGTACACAATTGTCCCATAGCCGTGTGCGGTGCCCCGATCTCCGTTTTCCACCTCGGTCATATTTTCGGAGAGCTTAGGCGAAGCCCTGCCGGAATCACTTCACCGTCACCGTCGCCACGCCGTCGTGCTGATGGAACTCATCTACTACCTCGACGTCTTGCTGGATCAAGAAGGCGAGGAACGTCACCGAGCTGCACGTGTGTAGAACTCGGAGGTGCCGTACGTTCGGTACTTGATCGGCGGAGCTCGAAGGATTGTTCGACTACATCAACCGTGTTGTGAGACGCTTCCGCTAACGGTCTACGAGGGTATGTAGACACACTCTCCCCTCTCGTAGCGATACATCTCCATGGATAGATCTTGCGTGAGCGTAGGAAATTTTTGAAATTCATGCTCCGTTCCCCAACAGGATCAGCTTTCGGGGTGCATCGACAACGTCAAGCTCTCCCTCAGCATCGACCTCGACGAGATCCGGGGAGAAATTGGAGCTGACCGCAACACTGCCACACTGCCCCCGTCTCCGCGAGACCCACCGGTCACCAACAAGCAGCCGGTGCAAGGCAGCACGGCAGCAGGATCTGAGGGAGCAGGACCCAAGTATGTCCCTCCGCAAGCCCGAGGTATGCAAACAGACCACAGTACATCCCGACCTACTAGTTCAGCGCCCGAGAATTTTCGCCTGTTCCCGGTTGATGCGTTTGGGTTTGGTCCTCGAATTGAGTTGCCTAGATTTGATGGTTCCAACCCTAAGCTGTGGCAGACCCGTTGTGAGGATTACTTTCGGTTCTGGAACACGCCGCAGAATCAATAGGTTTCGTTTGCCTCGTCCTTGTTTGATGGACCAGCTGCTAGATGGTTGGACTCTGTTCAGCGTCGAGCGCCCAATGCATCCTAGAATGACTTATGTAGCCTGCTATTTTCCAGATTTGGTCGCAATAAGCACCAGAACTTACCGCGTCAGTTGTTTCATATTCGTCAGACTAGCACTGTAGAGGAGCATGTCGATCGATTTTCTGAATTGTTTGACCAGCTGACTGCGTATGAGGAACATCCTAATGCAGTTCATTATGTGACTCGTTTCATGGAAGGATTGACCCCTGCAGTGCGTATGTTAGTGGGTATTCAACAACCACTTGATCTGGACTCTGCTTATGCTCTGGCCCTATTGTCTGAAGAATTGGCTGACTCTTCTGTGCAGTCTGCTCCAACTCCGTTTGCACAACATCCATCATCTTCAGTGTCGGTGGGCTCTGGCCGTCCTACTCCATCCAAGATGATGGAGGACAGGAAACTGCCTGATATTCCTAAAGTGAACACAACTGAAGATCAATGGTCAGCTTTCTGTGCATTCAGGAAGTCCAAGGGATTGTGTTTTGTTTGTGGTGAATGCTGGGCTCGAGACCACAAGTGTAAGCAGGAAGTTCAACTACATGTGGTTCAGGAAATGTTGGAGTATGTGCAGTGTTTGCCTGATGACTTTAGTAATTCAGAAGAAGATGTTGTCAGTGAGGCCAATGCTATGACACTTTCTGCAGCTGCCACTGGTGATCCTGCTGCTCTTGCTGTGTTAACTATGAAACTCAGAATTCAGTTACAGGGACGCACATTGCTCTTTCTAGTGGATTCTGGTAGTAGTCATACCTTCCTTGACACAGTAGTGGCTAGTTCCTTGTCAGGTGTTTCTGATATGCCAGTTTCCATGGTCATAGTTGCTAATGGGAAATTAATCCATTGTTCTAGTCAACTGATAGCAGGGCAATGGTCTTGTGGTGGTCACAGTTTCACTAGTCATTTCAGAATTTTTCCCTTGGGAACTTAAGATGGTATATTGGGCATTGACTGGCTTGCTGCTCACTACTACAGGCGACCGCTAACGCGACACATGAATCAGAGACCCCGCGACCAAACTGTGTGCGATGCATGCATCGCAAACGGTGTCGTAATAAAACCGTCGCCAATAAGACGAACTATGTGTGATGGCAAAGACATCAAGCACAATTCAGATTAGAGACGCGTGTGCGATACGTGGCATACAGGTGATCCATACGAACTGTTTGCGATAAGCCAAACAACAGAAACGGGCAGCTAGTTCGAGGTGTGTGTGATACACGGCATACAGTTCACTCGGATGAACTGTTTGTGATTACCCAACACAACAGAAACGGTCGGACACTGTATGGTGTGTGCGATACACGGCATACAGTTCACTAGGATGAACTATTTGTGATTACCCAACACAACAGAAATGGTTCAACTTAATAAGATGTGTGTGATACGCGGCAAACAGGTCAGTAATCCGAAATGTGTGGGAAGACGGATAACAACACGGACGATTCCTGCTAATAAGTCGTGTGTGTTGTGGGCAAACGCTTGCTGGTATACAATTGGCAGTGATTGATGAAAATCATCACCGACAGGTTCCCTAGTTTAGTCCGTCTGCGATGTGATTTGCTCAGTCTGCACAACATCTATGCTCTGTCTACAGAACAACAACATATATACTTATAAGGACATGATTGCATAACCAAATTTAATATCCAATGACGTTATATCACAGATACCAGAAAAATTGCAAGGTTCAAATTCCAGCATTACAAGGCCCAAATTCAAAGATTACAAGGTTCAAACTATTCTTACAAATCAGATTCATCTTCTTCAGAATCTGAGCCATGCATTATTTGTGCAAATGGATCAGTCACCGAGAAGTCATATATCGGTTTGATACTATGACTTCCCAATAATCTGTCATTTGTAGTTCCAAACTGAAATTCAGCTTCTGCAGAGACTTTTCCATTCAGTTGTAGACGCCTGCGCTGTCAGCAAACCATTCACTTCTGCGCACTAAATATAGTGCAAACCTCATTACCTTAAGCACACTTGCTCTCTGAACAATGAACCTGGCAAATTTAATCTCTGGTGTGGTGCCTCGGTAGTGGTTCAAAGTAATTTCTGTGAGATGAAGATCAAGGCATTCAATGGGATTGTTATATTGCGCCACATTTTCCACTTTCGGGCATGCTTCTATCTGCAAACGAAGACAACATATTAGTGCCTAGCTGCAGTTTTGAAAACTTCGAGCCTCTTTGATTTGCAGGATTTCTAAAATACACGAATAGAGTGACATGACATCTTCAATCGTTCATGATTAACATCTCAAAAAATATATGTATTGAAATCCTCAAAATTTCCTTTAGAAATCATACTACATTTGTCATTGTAATCATGGGTAAAAGTAACAACAAATTGAACTCCGTTGTGGTTAACAATTAACAGGAAAGGAGCATCACCTCGATGTATAACTTCTCCGTGTAGGGAAAGCATCTAAGGAATCTAACAACTTCATCTAGATCGGGGCCGACAGATTGTAGTGCCAAGATCTTCACTATGCGTGGAGATGGGGTCAAGCTTGTGGGAATCATTTTCTGGATGACAGTCGAACATAGATCAACAAAACTTAGATAAAATGTGATGCCCAATAAGAAGAATGAGAAGAATAAGACTTTTGTACCTGAGCGGGTAATGATCCAGTAACAAGTCCGGAGAATTCAACACACGAATAGCCCAACACTGTCAATTTTGGTGCGTCGTTGACCCTGATTCTTGTTGGACCTTCTTTATGAAATACAATCAATCTCTCAAGGAAAGGCGCATTCTCAATGACCATTTCGTGAAACACCTCAAATGACAGCCTGTTGCGGCACCAGCAATGCACATAAATCGTACGGACATTCGTCGAGGCGATGCGGAGGCTACTGAACTCATCCATCACCTGAAGACGAAGGTACTCGAGCGCTGTACAGCCGCCGAGCAGGTGCTCCAAATCCTCCCTCGAGATGCGGATGCCCATGAACTCGAGGTGCTTCAGTTTAGGGAGATGAAGAGCGAGCGCGGCATCAATCTGGGGGAAAAGACACTGCCTGAACGTAGCGCGGCGCAGCGTGGGCGCGAGGCGGAGAGCGGACGGCGACAGCGAATGCGGATGTCCAGCATTAAAGCTGAGCTCCTCGAGCCGATCTAGGGCGGGAGATAGGAACCACTCGTGAAACTTGCATTCGGCCTTGCAGTTGGAACGGAACTTGCTGATGACAAGGTGTCTGACCGGCCCAGGGTGCGTGGCGAGGATGTGGGACAATGCGTCCAAGCGTTTGCCTGCAGAGCTCGTCGTCCTTGATGAGGTCCAGGGGGTGGAGAGCCAGAGGGGGTGCCACCGCCGGGAGAGGACAGTGGTCCGCACGCCAGATTTGATGGGGAGGAGGGATATGATGGTTACCAACATCTCGTCGGGGAGGCTACTGATGAAGTCCACACTCGCCGGAGGCTCTTGCGGTTGTGGCTCAACCCGCCCCCACTTGTTGGCCGGCTCGTCCTCCATTGTAGCAGGCGGTGTTCCTCGGCGGCGGCGCTTATAGATAAGAACGGAGGAGTAGGAGGAGCATTGGAAACTGTTCTACGTACCTTCCCGAGGCGGCCGAAACCAAGGCCATCAATAAATTTTGCTCGCTGGCAGGTCAAAGGGCTCGCTTCACGGTGAGCCTGCGCGGCGAACTGCTCGCACGCGTCCCGTCGAGCCTGCACGGCGGACAGCTCGCACGCATCCCGTCTAATCAAACAGCTGCCCGCGGTAGTAAATGGTTAGTGGAACGCCCACGGTTGGAAGAATACAACCGTTTGCGATAATAACGTGGCAGCTATTTGTTCCAAAATGCCTAGAAAACTGAAATAATGTAAAAGGAAGGCAAAACGAACGTTGAATAATTTCATATTTTAGCACGGCACTCCTATAGTTACATGTTGCCTCTGTAAAATAAATCAAGGTGGGAAGAGTCAGCGTATGTCGTTTCGGACACAGAGGTGACACGTTCCCTCTCGAAACCATGAGGCTTCTTGAGAGAAGCTACGGTTTGTAAGAAGCTTATACCAAAACGTGTCCCCAAATCGAAGAAAAAAATTACCACAACATGTTGGTGCCATGTAATGACACCATGCCAAGTTTCATGATTTTCAGGCGAGTTTTGGATTTACAGGAATTTTAAAACCAAGTTTCTCAATGTTTCCGGCCGAGCCACGATGCCCAGATGTTTGAAATTCATTCTCATTTCTTGCATGGCACCTAAACATTCACCCAAGGACACATATATGATTTTTCAACCCATTTTGGTGCACTGGAGCATGTGCCTGTAGTTCAAATTTGAATTATGCACATTAAATGCCTGAGAAACTCAATTAATGTATAAAAAAGGCCAAACAAACCCGGAATGATTCCAAGTTGTAACACGAAACTCCTATAGTTGCATGTTGCCTCTGTAAAATAAATCAACGCGGGAAGAGGCAGCGTATGCCGTTTCGCACACAGAGGTGACATGTTCCCTCTCGGAACCATGAAGCTTCTCGAGAGAAGCTACGATTTGTAAGAAGCTTATACCAAAAGTTGTCCCAAATCGGCCAATTTTTTTACCACAGCATGTTGGTGCCATGTCATGACACCATGCCAAGTTTCATGATTTTCAGGCGAGTTTTGGATTTACAGGAATTTTAAAACCAAGTTTCTCAATGTTTCCGGACGAGCCACGATGCCCAGATGTTTGAAATTCATTCCCATTTCTTGCATGGGACCTAAACATTCACCCAAGGACACATATATGATTTTTCAACCCATTTTGGTGCACTGGAGCATGTGACTGTAGTTCAAATTTGAATTATGCACATTAAATGCCTAGAAACTCAATTAATGTATAAAAAAAGGCCAAACGAACCCTGAATAATTCCAAATTGTAACACGAAACTCCTATAGTTGCATGTTCACTGTAGATAAATGGTCTAGCAATTCAAACATCGTCCGTTCCCGCCGTAACCCCATTTTGTTTTTCAAATCACAATGAAAAAATCAAGTATACCACAAACAGTGTATTAGCAAGAATCGTGTGTGATGGAGTATAAAATATCTAGGGGCACCCTCATGTATGGCTTACGCCGGAAGTTTCGTCGGCTACAGTCCACCGCCAGCGCGGCAACCACACTTGGGCGCTAGTTTTTCGCTGCACCGAGCGAAAATTTGGCAACCGCGGAAATATCTAGCTCCCCGCCTCCCGCTCCCGACCAAAAGTCACATTTCCATTGTTTCCTCCTTCCTTTTCAAGTTCAAACCTTCACTGCTTGCTTGCAGTGCTGCCTGCTCGCCGACGACGCTCCTTCCTGCTGCGCGGCCTCATCGATATAGTCAGGTAATCCACACCCCAACCCCATCCTCCTCCTCCTTCTCCATCCCACATGCCCCGACCGCCGGCGTGACACCTTCCACCCAAATCACTGCCCCATCCACAAAATAAGCGCCGCCCATAGCCATTTTGCACGCAGTATAGCCAGGAGCTCAAGGAGCATCTGGCAGCGGAGAAGCAAAATCGCAGCCGCATGCGCGGATGAGGTCGCGATGGCTGCCATGCGTGTCGACCGCCAGATCTTGGAGGAGCACCTCGCCGTCGACGCCTCACGCGAGGACGCCGCCACGCGGTTGGTTGCTTTAAATGACAGTTCGTGGTGTTTTCTCGAGGCCACCGACGGTGCCTTCTTGTGAATTGTCCTCTGTAATGTTAATATGCAATCTGGTCTACTGAAATGTGATGTTCAGTTAACAGTTTTGTTCAATAATTGCTATATTTCCCAGTAGTTCTTAGGCATGCTTGGTTTGGTTAGCTGTCTGACTTCTAGTATATATTCTATTCTGCAATACGGTGCTCAGTTAACTGTTTAGTTCATTTGTTGTGTTGTCAAGTTAACAATGGGAGGCACTGAGGTTTACCATCGAGGTTCGCACATGCATGGTCCTTTGTCTAATAGCACATTATTGTGCAATTGCAGGAACCATTCTAATATTTAGGTTTTTAACAATTTGGTCTTGCACATGTAGGTCCTGCTGTCAGAGGTTTAGACCCACTGTTCGACCCATTTTGCATATGGGGAAATGAGATGTCCATGAATATCAGTCAAGTCAAGAAACTCAGAAAGATTGTTAGGATAAAGAAACTAGCGACGAATAATAGCAAGATCTTTGTTTGCACAATGAAGAAGACATCAGTTAACTATAGGATGGTACTAACTCTTTTACCTTGTTTTTTTTTCTTTGCGCCATTTCAAAATTTAGAACAAATATTCATGCATATCTTTGTTTCCAGTCCTTTCCAAAGCAGTTCACTGATGATTACCTCTCAGACCACCTGCATGGTCAGGAGGCGAGGAAGGTATTCATTCAACACCCACGGTACAATATTGAAGTCTTCCTCAAGAGGACAAAGGTTGGGCGGGCAATTATCCACAGCCACTGGCCTAAAGTTGCAAGGACATTCAACATCACTAAAGGCTCAATATTCGCCTTCTGCTTCAGCAGTTTTCCAGATGAGATTCATCTGTCTATTTACCGTGTATGATGCTACTTTCGAAAGGTTTTAGATGTTGCATGTGAAATTTGGCGCTGTTGTGTAATGCTGTAGGTAGCTACATGCCTATATGGTGTAATTGAGTGCTAAAGCTATCTGATGTAATTCAATTATAAAATCCTGGTTGCCATAATACGGATATGAAATATATGGTGTGTTTGATATGAAATGTCAATTTGATTACTAAATGGATTATCAATAATTGGCGAATTAGCCTGCTTATTGGTTTTTTCTATTGCAGACGGTTTCTCAGACAACATCGTGGGCGATGAACTCAAACAACCCACACAGTTTCTAGAAAGTAGGCGTGTTGGATCGATGAACAATCACACACGACTTCCACCCGACAAATGTTTGCGTTAGGCCACCTTACACAAACGTTTCCACATAAAAATTGTGTGTGATGTACATACGAACGGAAACATTTGTCCGGGATTCACTGTGTGGGATGTACATACGAACGGAAATGATTGGGCCTGTATAATTGTCTGTGATGGCTCGCCCGATCGCACACGAGCTCTTTTTGCCCCGCATGTGTGACCGGAGCCTCCATCGCCGACGGTTTCTGGGTCGTGTGGGTTGGACCCCCCTATCGCACACACAGGCAAGGCGACGGTTTAAAACTCCGTCACGGAAAGGGGTAAAAACCGTTTGTATAGGACGTCTCTGCACCAGTGGCTCACAGCCCTATGCAGGTGGATTGGGCTGAACACTGGCTTTCATTCCAGAAGGACAAGGTTTTGGTCACATTGTTGGGAGCAGATGCTAGTCCTCAGTTGTGTGCAGTAATGGAGATGTCAGCTCTACTAGTAACTGAAGAAACTGTGTTGTCTGAACTGCCTTCTGAAGTTAAGGAAATTATTGATAGATTTGCTTCAGTATTTGCAGCTCCTACTGGTTTACGTCCTAGAAGGAAGTATGATCATCCAATCTCTCTTATTCCTGGAGCTGGTCCTATTGCTGTCAGACCCATAGAGTAGCTCATGCATTAAAAGATGAGCTGGAGAAACAGGTACAAGAAATGCTAGATTCTGGTGTGATCAGGCATAGCAATAGCCCCTTTTCTTCTCCAATGATTTGAGTGCAAAAGAAAGATCAGACTTGGAGGCCTGTTATTGACTACAAGCATCTTAATGCTATAACTGCTAAATGCAAATATCCAATTCCAGTGATTGATGAGCTTTTAGATGAGTTAGCTAGTTCTTATTGGTTTTCTAAGTTGGATTTAAGGTCTGGATATCACCAGATCAGGCTGGCCCCTGGAGAAGAGTATAAAACTGCCTTTCAAACTCATAATGGCCATTTTGAGTTCCTAGTTATGTCATTTAGTTTGACTGGAGGTCCCAATACTTTTCAGTTTGCTATGAATAGTGATCTGTCCCCTGTTCTGAGGAAATGTGTAGTAGTATTCTTTGATGATATCTTAGTTTTCAGTGAAACTTATGAGCTCCATTTGCAACATTTGGCAGAAGTGCTTCAGTTACAGTTTAAGCACCAGTGGCAAGTCAGATTATCTAAGTGTGCATTTGCTCAGCAAGAAATTGGTTATTTGGGTCATGTCATTAGTGGTGAGGGTGTGTCCACTAACCCTGCCAAGATTTCTGCTATTCAGGATTGGCCAGTTCCTGTGTCTGTTAAGGAGGTCAGGGGGTTTTTGGGCCTAGCTGGGTATTATAGAAAGTTTATTAAACTTTATGGTGTTATCAGCAGACCCCTCACATTACTGCTCAAGAAAGGGGTTTACTTCCATTGGACAGATGTTGAGCAACAGTCCTTCCTGGCTCTGAAAGAAGCTTTAGCATCAGCACCAGTTTTAGCTCTTCCTGACTTCTCCAAAAAGTTTGTTGTGGAATTTGATGCTTGTGATGTGGGGATTGGAGCAGTTCTCATGCAGGAGGGTCATCCATTGGCATATGTCAGCAAAGATTTGGGCCCCAGAAACCATACTCTTTCTGTCTATGAAAAAGAGTACTTAGCTATACTTTTAGTTGTGGAGCATTGGAGACAGTATTTGCAGTTGTCTGAATTTGTTATTCAGACAGATCAGAGGAGTTTAGCCAGTTTGTCTGATCAGCGTTTGCACACTGTTTGGCAGCAAAAAGCTTTAACTAAGTTGCTTGGCCTTAGCTATACCATTTTTTATAAGAATGGGGCTGAGACTAGAGCTGTTGATGCTCTACATAGGAGACCACACACAGAGAAGGAAGTGCTTCTTGAACTTCATCACATTTCTTCTGCACAGCCATTGTGGCTAGATGATATTGTTCAGAGTTATGTTGATGATCCTTTCTCTGCTGCTTTGTTACAAAGGCTGGCACTTCATCCTCACTCTGATAAGAAATTTTCTCTGTAGGCTGGTATATTATTACGTCTTGATCAGTGTATCTGGGTTGGTAACAAACCTCAGTTGCATCATAAGCTGGTCAGTGCCTTCCATGATAGTGCACTTGGTGGGCATTCAGGGTTTCCAGTGACTTACAAGTGTGTGAGGCATCTTTTTCATTGGGCAGGCATGCGTGGTTTCATCAAAAAGTTTGTGCAACACTGCTTGGTCTGCCAGCAAGCTAAGTCTGAACGTATACCATATCCTGGACTGTTACAGCCTTTGCCAATTCCAACACTGCCCTGGGAAATGGTGACTGTGGATTTTGTTCAGGGTCTCCCTACTTCTGGCGGGTATAATTGCTTATTTGTGGTTATTGACAAGTTGACTAAGTATGGCCACTTTATCCCTCTTCATCATCCTTTCATGGCTCAATCAGTGGCTGAGGCGTTCTTGAATTCAGTCTATCGCCTCCATGGCATGCCCTTGTCAATCGTTTCAGATCGTGATCGTGTATTTACCAGTCTCTTTTGGAAGGAGCTTTTCAACAAGACAGGCACATTACTTCGTATGAACTTTGCACGGCACCCGCAATCAGATGGACAGACCGAGCGTGTGAACCAGCAGGTGGAATGTTTTCTTCGCTGCTTTGTCAGTGCACATCCTAATCGTTGGGCATAGTGGATTCCGTTGTGTGAGTTCTGGTACAATACGAACTGGCATTCAGTTACGGGGAAAACGCCATTTGAGATCGTTTATGGGCATACTCCGCGTCATTTTGGCATTACGGCTGACGACACAATTCAGTCCAAAGATTTGTGAAAGTGGCTTGATCAGCGTCAAGTGGTTCTTGATTCAGTTCAGCAGCATTTGCTACGCGCTCAGCAACGAATGAAAGCTCAAGCCGATAAGCATCACACGAAGCGCTCGTTTGAAGTGGGGGAATTTGTTTTTCTGAAGCTTCAACCATACTTACAGTCGTCTGTTGCTCCGCGCGCTAACCACAAGTTGGCTTTTAAGTTCTACGGGCCCTTCCAAATTCTCCCCGAGTGGGGGAAGTTGCTTATGAGTTGGCCTTACCTGCTTCTAGCAAAGTGCACCCAGTATTCCATGTGTCCTTGCTCAAGAAAGTCTTGGCTCCCGATTGCCAGGTACTTCCTCAGTTGCCTTCTTCTGATGCTCATCTCCAAGTACCTGTACAGATTCTACAGCAACGTGTGGTCCGCCGTGCTTCCGACTCCTTGGTCCAAGTTCTGGTATGTTGGAGTGATTCTTCTAAAGAGCTTGCTACTTGGGAAGACAAAGATACTCTGGAGAAATTGTTTCTAAGGGCACCGGCTTGGGGACAAGCCGTTTCTAAGAGAGGGGGAATTGTCAGTGATCAAGCTATGATACACCAGAAGTGCGCCAAGAGGAGATATAACGCCCCGGACACACCCGCCAGTGATCGTTACTCCTGGCAGGATCTAGACTGGCCCCACAGATCAATAATAGTTTTTCCTGCGCAGTTTGTCCTCACTCATGCGCACCCGGGACTAACTTCCTGGTCGGTCACCCATCCTGAAATTACTCCAAGCTGAGCATGCTTAACTTTGGAGTTCTGTCCGAATGGGCTCCCGGAAAAGAAGGAATTCCTTATTGATATGAGTAGTCTATCATCCCTAATAAGCCAGGCTATCACATACACCCCCACTCAGAGGAACCAACGTCCTCGTCGGGGCCACAGGAACGTTCCCTCTTGGCACATACGTCTGTCCATCCAGTCCAGTACATGTGCCATGCCGTGTGCCACGACAGGTCACAAACGTCATGAACAACATGACCACGCACATGTCCGCAAACATCCGTGTAACCGCGAGGGTCGGCTCTGATACCAACTTATAATGCCCCGGACACACCCGCCGGTGGTCGTTACTCCTGGCGGGATCTAGACTGGCCCCACAGATCAATACTAGTCTTTCCTGCGCAGTTTGTCCTCACTCATGCGCACCCGGGACTAACTTCCTGGTCGGTCACCCATCCTGAAATTACTCCAAGCTGAGCACGCTTAACTTTGGAGTTCTGTCCGAATGGGCTCCCGGAAAAGAAGGAATTCCTTATTGATATGAGTAGTCTATCATCCCTAATATAATAAGCCAGGCTATCACAGGAGATTCAAGTGACAGGCCGGTCCAAGAGGGAGCCTCGCCGTCCCGCTCGGCTCGCTGGGCCGGAATGGGCTCTACTGGAGACGCCCACTACTTAAAGGCGCAACTGTGTGCGTGCATAGGCAGACGGTGGCAAATGGCTAATTGGCCACAGGGTTAGCGTGTGATTGCGTCTCTTCCTCCCCGATCCCCTCCCCTTATAAGCTTGTAGCTCGGATTCGAATTCCATGGCGTAAATTGAGAGAGAGGACCTAACACGATGCCCCTCGCAAGCAGCGGCCAACCGGTCGGTGCTCCCCATCCCGACGGCAGGGGCAAACGACGAACGGAAGCGGCGCCCCTTGGTGCGGCGCTCCTTCCTCCGACCGGCTGGCGCACGGCGGCGCCGTGAGGAACGGCGACTACAGCCTCGGCCCTGTCCTCCTTGCGGAGCCATGGCCCTCGGCCTGGCTCGACGCGGTACAACTGTGCGCGGCCCGGCGAGGACCTCATCCGACGGCACGGTACCTGGCCCGACGCGATGCTTCTCCTCCCAGGGCAACCTTGGCGGCTATCAGACCGGAGCGCGGACCAGCGTCGCCCAAGAGCGCTGCTCCCGGCCTCCGGCATGGCTGCCTGCGGTAGCGACCCCTCCCGCGGCGATAGCAGCGGCGCCATGGTGGTATCCGCCTGTGTCGGTCGTCTGTGCAAGGGATCGAAGCTACTGGGGATTTCCTATTCCTGGTCGCTCTCCTTATCCATTCAGTGACCATACTGGTCCTTGCGATGGCTGCCAATCTGGCCCATTTGCGTACCGGGCCACTAGCAGCCCTTGCTTATTTGCTTTATTGCTTAAAAATTTCAGCTTTTTAGCAGATTAGTGTTCTAACAGCACTTCTAGCAGTGATTTTATTCCTGGTTTAGACTCTGTTAAATTCAGTACATCTATTTATATACTGTTTTTCTGTTGAGTACCATGTATTCCAGAATCTATCTATGATGTAATATATTTTCATGTTTGCCACGTGTTGAGATTAATTACGTCTATTTACAATTGAGATTTTCAATTTCTTGCAAATATAAATGCAAAATTCAAAGTGATTTTCTTCAAATTGATGCTTGGGATCACAAGGTAGTCATATAGATCTACTGCCTACGCATATTGTCAATGACTAGTGTTAAAGCCTACATTTTGTCATTTCGACATTATGATTGCTTTACAAAGTGCTCTCCCACACATTTTACTAAGTCATGACATAAGGCATTAGGAGCAAGTATCTACTGATTTTATCAGATTATACTCCCTAGTGCTGCGAGATCTACTCCATTTTGGAGATTATCTTCAAGGTGTCATACTTAGCAATTTGAGATTACTACTAATGATTTCAAGATAACGTCTTGAAATTTTCATTAATTTTGCAAAATTCATTACATCACTAACCATGATGGTCTTTAATTTACTGACCGTAAATTAATTATCTCTAGTAACAGGTGGCTAGAGAATTTGAGGCAATCGCCCTCAATGGCCAACACTGCCCTACCTGGGCCATGGACATCATGATCGCTCTTGTGTCTCGTGGGATAATGTGTGCAATCTAAGAGTCGTAGGATTCACCTCTAGTCGGAATCACACCACTAACAGAGAAAAATATGTTGCCTGATACATCATAAGGCATTGGGATTTCTATTTTCGTGCCCCTCGTTGCTTAGTTCTCCTCAGTTTTGCCCCGCCCAACTACCGCTGCTCACTTTTGCCCTCCCCCCTCCACCACCCGCTCACAAAAGCCCAAACGGAGCACTTTCGTCCGGTCATAGACTTTGACCATTACCTCCTGACTAGTGGGGCTGCATGATATCCTGACAGGTGGGGTCAGTCAACTCTCTCTCACAGCAGTGCTGACGCGGTAGAATCCTGACATGTGGGGTCGAGGTAACTTATGACATGTGGGGCCGCGTGATACCCTGGCAGGTGGGGTCAGGCCACTCTCTCTCCCCACAGTGTTGTCTCGGTAGAATCCGGACATGTGGGGTCGAGGCAACTTATGACATGTGGGGCCGCTTGATACCCTGGCAGGTGGGGTCTGGCCACTCTCTCCCCACAGTGCAGACGCGGTAAGATCCTGACTTGTGGGACTGAGGCAGCTTATGACAGGTGGGCCGGCGTTGCATATGACAGGTGGGGTATATTCTCTCTATCATTTGTCAACGGCCGACCGCGCACAGCCCCGAGCACCATCCCCACAGAGCAGTCATAGCCATGGCCGCAGCTTGCCCGCATCGCCGGATTTGATTCCGGCGTCGACCAGCGACCCGCGGCGGTGCACGTCTGCCACGACACCAGCAATATTTCTCTGCCCGCATTGTCCCTCCAGGCCAACATACCGCACGCAGAGCTGCCGCCGCCACACCCCCACTCCCCACCATCTGGATTTGCTCTGCCGTCAAAGACAACCACCGAGAGCCGCGTGACATTTCTTAGTGAGCTCTCTAATCCTGATCCGCCTTATTCAAGCGCTTCTGAACACTTTCCCTTAATCTCATCTGAACACCTAATTTCAGGGGCGCCGTCGCGGTAAATGTCCGGTCGCAGCGGTTATAGCGGCGAGGGTGGCGATTCGATCATGTCTTAGCCACGCTCACTTGCACCAGATTCGGAGGAGGTTCAGGTAGTTAGCGCTCACGGCCTGTCTGAATGATCCCTTGTTTAATTTGTAGGTTAATTTACTTTTGGATGGATTATTATAGTTTAACAGGAAGGCTGATGATCCTTGGTATATTGCATACAAGATGAGTCAATCCAGTGGGGTAGAGAGAAGATGGCTTTGGAGGAGGTGGTGGCTAATTTGGGTGTTGAATTAGCCAGTAAAAACAGATTGATTGTTGAGCTGAAGCGTACTATTGCCGAAGAAAGGAGAATTGCTCGCAATGATAAGTTGAAACTAGAGACTGATCTGGCCATATTTGATCATGTAGTAGAGGAGCTGCAAATGGATGGAGAGGAGAAAGCAAGAGTCATACAAGGACTTGAAGTGAAGGCAAAGGAGAAAAACAGATACATGGTGGCACTTACAATAGTTGTCATCTCTTTACTAGCTCTTTACTATGTAGTTAAGGTAAATTGAAATAAATTAATGTAGAGATCTCCAAATATGATGGGCTGTTGAGCAAGTTTGTACCCATGCAATCTGGGCAAGATGTGACATCTTGTTAACCCCTTGGAATTTAGTCCACATGATATGCAACTTTGTTTGTAAAAGTTTCAGAAAAAAGATGCCCTTCCCTTCTTTTTAGGGCTCGCATCCCTTCTTTTTATTAGGCGTCCACATGATATCCAGTTTCAATACAAATCATATGCTATTTTGTGTCTACAAATTGGAAATTTAAGGAATTGAAAACATCGCGGTTTGTGAACTGGTCCACTTCAAATTAGCCTTGCATCCAAATGTTTAGGGATCCCAAATGTTTATTACACCAGCATGTTCAAGACAGTAGCTTGACAAACATAGCAAATAATGCTACTACTAAAACACATTTCAGCACAAATTTCTCTCCCTCTAATTTCGTATGGTTACCCCTTAGCTGGTTAATAGCAGCAGAATTTTCAGCATCTTTCTTTAATAACACCTCAATTTTGCATATCCTTCCTCTTGATCAAATCATCTATTGAAGCCTTCTTCTGCAGCAACTCTTGATTCCATGCTTTGTAGGCCTGTAATTCAGTAAGAACTCGGGGATCCTTTTCTCTTTTGAGCCGACGCACCATGTCACGCAAATCAATCAAGTGCTGCTTTAAGAACTCGGGCACTTCTGGATCAGCCCATTCGAAGAACTTATAGCCACCAACCTATGATATTAACACTATTTAGAGTCAAGATTATATTTTCATTTAGGGATCTCTTTCATTTAATGGCCAAAAAACTTGGGAAATGAGAAGAAATAGGAAATCACCCGAACTCTTGTGCAGCAGTAATATCTCCGTCCTGGGTTGGAATCACTCCAAGAAATCCACCTGGAAGTCTTCTCCTTGCACCAACAAGGTACATATGGCCAATACTGCAGCGGCTTTTCTCTGTACGGTATTGGGGAAGAGGAGGATTCCTCGTGGATGTACCATGTAGTGCTATTGACGCTAGAACTAGACATGTCCTGGCTTTGTGTAGACTTATGAAATTAAACAAAAATGTCAATGGTCATAAAGCAGATCATGGAGTAGCTCAATGTGTAGTAGCGGTGGTGATAAACTAGCGCAATGTGCAATGGCATTGGTGAAAAACTAGCTAAATGTGTAGTAGCAGTGGTGATAAACTAGCTCAAAAAACTAGGCATGTACCAAATCTAACCCCAAAATACTCTAACGTTCTTACTGGCGCCAAACACTCAGATCCGCGGAGATCCTCACCGCGACGCCTCGCTCAGATCCGTGGAGATCCTCACCGCGACGCCTCGCCCAGATCCGTCCAGATCCATGCAGCCGACACAAGGCGGCGAGGGGGACGGGGGGTGAGGAGGAGGTCGAACTCGCCGTCAACGGCCGGGATTTAGAGTTCGAGTAGAGAGGGGGAAAAGGGGGAAATGCGGCGGCGCGAGAGAGATTCAGTGGCTTATCTGTCGCTTGTCCCTCTTCTGCCGCTGCTAGGTGGGCCACGGAACACCTGACCGAATCCAGCCAATCAGGTCACCTCTCGCGGATCGACCATGTCTAACCCTAGCATCTGATCCAAACCGTCCCCGAACAGCGATCCAATGGCTTGGATGGTGAGGGGTTTTGAGAGGCGTTTGAGGGGTTTTGAGAGGAGTTTGAGGGGTTTTGAGAGCGGTTTGAGGGGTTTTGAGATGGTTTCAGTGATTAGGGTTGAGGATAACTAATTTAAAAAAATCAAAAAAATATGAAACTTGCGCACATCATTGTTTTATGTTACTGGGTTCCTAGGAAAAATAAGAAACCACGTCTACAGATATTTTCATGAAATTCCCTTCACATAACTTAGCTATCATCAACAAGGTTGCATGGTTTTCAAGGGAAATGAGCTAGGGTTTAGGGTTAAACATAACATAGTTTGTCCAAACGATCCCATATTGGGCATGGACCCTATATTTGCAAACTAGACGTCAAGGTTTTTTTTAGCTCATTTAGAGAAGGTCAGAAAAATGCTTAGAAATGGGGCTATCTATCCTAGCTTTGGAGCTCATTTGGAGCACATTTTTCATGCCCCAAAAGAGAAGTCTTCAAAGTACTTCACAAAAGAGACCTCTTCAGAGTACTTCACAAAAGAGACGTCTTCAAAGTACTTCACAAAAGAGACGTCTTCAAAGTACTTCACAAAAGTAGCATTACATCACACAAAATGACAAATATCAAATTGTTCCTACTGAAATCCAAATTCACAACATTACAAAGTTCAAACTCAAGTTCAGAACATCGAAAGGTACACAACATTACAAAGTTCAAGCTCAAGTTCACATCATTTCAAAGTTCAAACTCAATTTCACATCATTTCAAAGTTCAAACTCAAATTCCAATCCTTTTCTGTCTCCTTGTGTTTCTTGCTGGATTCACCACCTTGCTCCTTGTGTTCCTTGCTGGGTTACTGGGTAGATTCACTGACTTTGTTCTTTTGGTCTTCACAGCAGGTTCGGGCAGTGGAGGTGGTGAAGGAGTACTTCCAGTAACAGAACATGTGATGGCCAATGGGCAAACAGCTTCAGGTGCCACAGGTTGAACTGATCTTTCTTCGGCTTCTAGCGCTTGAAAACCATCGAGAGCCATTCTTTGAAAGTCATCATCAGATGTGGCTTCAACAGTTGGTTCACCTTCAGTTGATGTCAAATCAACTTGTGCTATGTTCCTTTTAGTCCCTTTCTTTGCCTTTGTTATATTCTTCTGTGTGCTTATCCTAGAGCTGTTGATAGAGAGAACATTAAAATATGTTTCCCTTAAAAAAAATGAGAACAAATGCATAAAGAGAAGGCACACATACCAAGCTGTACTTGCAACCAATGATAGCTCAAGTGGCTCAAGTTGTGTTTATTCTAGTTCTTCTAGTTGTTCTACAGCTGCTTGTCCTTCTGCCCCTTCTTCTAGCGCTTCATGGTCCTCTGCATTTTCGGCGCCCCATTGATCATCCTCTCCAAATGATGGATCCACTGGATTGGTACAAATCCTAGCAATGTGGCCTAGTCCTCCACATCTTTTGCACTTGCACCTCCTACGTGTACCTCCCTCTGCACTTGATCTTATCATGTTCTTCCTCGGCCTTCCTGGTGGTCTAACTAAAACTGGAGTGTGAAGCTTAAAACCTGGATCGATGATGGTCCATTGGTCTTTTCCCAACAATGCAGTCACGTTCTCAGCATATGTTACCTTAAACTTCGCAACAGAGAAGTATTCAGACACATACTGATCAACCTCACCAATTTCACCCCGATGAGTGTCATGAAAAATAGGGCATGTATGCATGGCTGCCCACGGATCTGCCATTGTCTACAGCTGCATGTCTTACTACTTAAATCCACTGGGTACCTCCATTCCTTGTTTTTAGTGTCAGTATATGTTACCTCAGCCTCGTGTGTTGATCGTCTAATGCATTTCATCCTCAATCCTCTTGCCCTAGCATGCAATGCCTTTATCACAGACGGGATTATGACATGGCCAACATATTGTGTATCTACAATTCTTCTACGCAAATCCATCTTTATCATGATCATCTGCCTAATCTTGTCAAATGCTTGCCACAACATAAGCCCTTTCACTGACTTAATTTTTGAATTGAAACACTCGGCAAGGTTATTGGTCACATAGTCTACCTTGCATATTTCATTGAATTTGCTCCTTGACCACACCATTCCATGATGCGCTTCCATGTATTCCCGCACAGCAGAATTTTCAGCATACAAAACTCTCAAGTGGTCCTCATGTTTCCTCAAGCTGCAAGTGTATGATGCTGGCCATAGGTTCTCATCATACACTTTACCCCTAAATTTCTTTGTAAAATTAGTATCTAGGTGTCTCATACATTCCCTATGCTCAAATCCAGGGAAAACTACACCTACCGCAGTCTCTAAACCCTTGCAAGCATCTGTGTGTATAGCCAATCCTGGTGGCTGACCTATAATGTTGGGCAAATTCTTCAAAAACCACACCCAACTTTCCTCCGACTCCATCTCCAACACACCATATGCCACTGGGAAAAGCCAGTTGTGTGCATCAACTGCACAAGCAGCTACTAGCTGTCCCCTAAATCTTCCATTGAAAGTTGTTGCATCCACAGCCAAATATGGCATGCAACCGTCCAGAAACCCCTTCCAGCAAGCCTTGAAACAAACAAAAGCCCTCCTGAAACACTCCTTCTCAAATGTCTTCCCCCTAATTTTGTACTGTACAGTATGCTTGTCAAGCTCTACAACACTGCCTGGACTTGCCATCTCCACTTCAGCTTTGTAGGTGTACAACAAAGCAAAACTTTCATTCCATGGACCATTAATTATGTCAAGAGCCATTGCCTTTGCATAAAAATCCTCATGTACGGTATGTTCATCTTATACTTGTCAAACAACAACTTATGTAGTGCTGTAGGACCAAGTGTTGGTGTCTCTCTAAGCATATCCATGATTGCATCTGCCACCCACCTAGTTTTTGCTAATTTTGTTGTTTGGGCCTTCCCCCCTCCATGTGGGCAAGTGTGCTTCTGTGGGTTCAGTTTGACCTAAAATTCAATGAAACAAGTGTATCAAACAAAAGGGATCAAACATCATTGAAACTAATGTTCTGCGCAAAATTAAATACCTGAATATATTTACTTGTACGCATACGGGAGGCATGCAACCTCCACCTACACCTCTCATATGGACAGTGAACCGTCAACCTTCTGGGTTCACTCTTGTCAATCACAAAATCATTTTGAGTGAGAATGCAGTATGTAGTCAGTGCATTCCGACAGTCCATCATCGATTCGAATATTGTTCCTGGAGTAAGCTTAGGATCGTTCCTGTCCCACTCAATTGTTGGCATGTCCTCACCAGCGTATTCTTCTGGCACCAACATGTCAGCATTCTCTTCCTTCTCTTCATCATCAGTGTCATCAAATCTAGCAAGGCTGCTTGGCTCCTCCTGGTATTCGTCCTCCATTGCTTGTTTGCTGAATTCTTCAACCAATTCATGGTACATCCTCTCATCCTTGTCATCGTTTCGAGGCACTACCTCGTCGGGTTGTGCATCATCTTCAACATCCACTGCAGCACTCGCCTAGCTGTCACTGCTAGTAGGTTTAGCCGGTCCTGACCTACGAGGAGTGTGGGGCCGTTCACTATTAGCAGAGTTATCAGGGCCCGCACCCTTTCCCTTTTCCAATTTTTTTGGAGGCTGGAGCACGTCGATTTGAATTTTTCCGAAACGGCTGGGAGCATTCATAGCAAAAATATTTTCTACATGCTCGTCGCAAGTTAGTGGCACAAATTTTTGCTCACTACTATCGAAATATTTCAGCTCAACAGCATCGGCTTGGCTCCAGGGATAATCAGAACAGAGGGATATGCATAAATCTTTAAACAAAATAATTGTTTCTACCACCTTTGGATACCAAAATCCAGACAAACGATGCGCTTTTGTACCTCGCAGGATGCTAGTTTCCATTCTAACTGCGAGCCGAAAGGCAAGCGCTCAATCAATCCTACTGTTAGGTAGGCAATAATTCAGTCAAGTAGGCAATAATTCATGCGCCCATTGGTCAAATGCTAGGAGTTAGATCACACATTGCAAAGGGGTTTGAGGCTTACCCAGCCGGAATCCATGAGTTCCCTTCTGCTCCTGGTTCGACCCAATCCTCCCCACGGTCGATGGGACGGACGCCGGTGTCCATCGACATTGCATCTCAAGATGATGCCGCAGGTCCACCCTCCAGATCCCCTCGAACCACTACAAGCCTGGGGCACGAAATGCGGTGGATCAGTGCACCGTGGGCGAGGGTTCCTGTCGATTACAGGCTAGATTGGGCGACGGTGGTGGGCTGGGTGGGTAGGGGTTGGTGGGGGTCATGCGGTGCAGCCTTTCTACGGCCGCCCCACCGGCTATCGGCGGATGGTCCGGCGGCGGCGGTGGCGGCGGCGGTGTGGGGAATGGCTCGGGTACTGGCTGTTCAAAATGAGGTAAGAGAGAGACCCACCTGCAGTAAGCTGCCTCCGCCCCACCTGTCAGGATATCAGGCGGCCCCACTAGGTAGGAGGAGAGCAAAACAAACTAGTCGGGAGGTAATGGTCAAAGGTTGACCCGACGGCAGTGCAACGTTCGGGCTTTTGTGAGCTGGTGGTGGAGGGGGGAGGGCAAAAGTGAGCAAAATTAGTTGTGTTGGGTAAAACTGAGCACAACTAAGCAACCAGGGGCACAGAAATAGAAATCCCTAAGGCATTATATTTATTTAGATCTCAGCATCTGATTATTCTGTGTTAGCATTCCCTGGGACACAAAGGACCTCAAGGGCAAAGGTTTGAAGCTCACTTCAATCTTCAACCCGACATCACCAGTGGTGATGGGACCCTATGGGCAGGGAGAACGTGATGGGTGAATATGCCTCAACCGACATGTTTGAAGACTATGAATAGTCTCTCAATCTCCTGAGTGGTCAATATAATTTATGTCCATTTCTGATGTTGTAATAAGAATATAAGTATTGTTGTCATCATATATCATATATCACAATATATTGTATCAGCACTTTGGTACAAATACAATCATATGTATTCAATATATACATTAGAGATTTTCATACTGAGAATCTTTAAGTATATTTATAGATTTCTACGGGGTCAAACTCCTTGAAGCACATTCTCTATGTATCATCAGGATTGCACTACACATACTACAAAACCCGTAGCACATGTTGCGTACAAGATAGTTTTCCAAAATGTCTTTTACATGAAAAACTTGGCATATTGACATTGGGTTGAAACCGAAACTATCAGCAATTCCATTGGTTTTACTATTATGATGCTAAATTCTAACAATATATGGATTTTATGTGTGCTGCATGTGACACAGGGAAGCTAATTTTAAGGCTCGCGCACCTTAAAGCCTACGCTGAACCACTCAAACTCCTTGAAGCGCATCAAGTCGAGGTAAGTGGTTCTTCCCAACCATTGACTAGACTATTCGGGTATTCCATGGTTTTAAAAGACACATCTACATGATGATCTCAAGTGTGTCTTTATCCACACGAAAACCATTTGTTGATTATCCTGACCATCGATTTCAAGCAAATCGAATGGACAACGTTGCAGAATTCTCCTTTGTGCCTTTAATATGGCCCTAGGATAGAAGTTTAGCACTTTGTCTGAATGTCTAGGCTCAAAATGGTTTGGTGGAATCCTTTATCCAAAGAATTAAGCTCATTGCATTGTTTTCACTTGGAATTGCAACTTACCAACTTTACGTTGGAGTCATGAAGTTTTACATGCTCATGACCAAACTGCATAACATTATTCCCCTCTATCTTTGATACGTGGAAATCTACCAAGTATTTCCCATCTGCGGTAATTCGGTTGCATACCGATATCACCACCCCGGCATACATCATTGGCCCCTCAATATATATTTGGGATCTATGTGAGGAATAACTGTATTTCCGTCAATACCTTAAGCCCCTCACCTGGGCAGTTATTTATGGCCAGTATGTTGATTCAATGAGGAACATTTCCAGGCATTAGGGGGAGATTTCAAGTACCATAAAGAATGCCAGGAAATTAGTGGAATGCTCAACACATTTCTGCCTCAAATCCACGTACTCAAAGATCTGAACCACGCGTTCAAAGATTTGCAACATATTGCAAATAACCTGCCAAATTCATTTACTGACTATAAAGGTGTCACACAATCCTACAATCCTGTAAAAATACGCCTGGAAGAGTGGAGGTACCAACAAAAACCACTCAACTCCCCGTTCACAACAACAGGGGGAGAAGTATGGCAATAGTACATCAGGATTAGGCTTCCCGCAAGCAAGGATATCGAGGCCTCTGAATCAGTAAATGCAAGTCAACTTCACGTTGGCAGACACCTAATGGGTAGTATACACCCAGTGGATGGCCAACCTCCACCAACCCAACTCATAGTGCACACAATGAGTGGGACATCGGAATACCCGACTCAACCGCATTGGAAATGGCGAACAGTCACCATGGGTAACGATATTTCCATCAACTATATACTCACATATAGATTCTGGAGAAACATCTAACCGGAAGTCTACAACTATCGACATACATTTTCTCAACTAGATTGCAAATAACCTTTCAAATTATTCAGATCCAAAGACCATGGCCATGGCAAAGTGTGAACAACACTCGGACTGAACTCGAGCAAAGGGCATAATCTAGGTAGAAATAATCTTGCTCAATAAAGGGAAGGTATTCACATAAGCAATACCTACACCAGTTTTCTTCTGGAAACAGAATTGGGAACAATGAGGTGGTGAAACATAGAGCAAGTATTGTAGCACAAGGGTCCACGCAGATACCCAACTATTCTCCAGAGGTGGAATCTCTTTTCGATAACTTATATCATTCGCAGTACAAAATCATCTATCTATGCAGTTGGTAGATGTAGTGATTACATATCCATGTGGATCACTAGATTCAAAAATAGATGATTCCCGATGGAATCTCACTTCTGAATCGAAATGAAAACGCAACATACATTGTGTAAAAATTAATAAGTCATCATACGACTCATCATTGTCGGTACATTTGGTACAACCGATGTAGTGAGTCCCTTCGATGCAAGGAGTACTCCTACAATGATGATTATCCATATGTGCTCATCATATACAAGGATTACTCCTGCAATGATGAAGCATGTGATCATCTAACAGACGAAACTTGAGATGAAGGATTTGGGTAAGTCCTCGAGAACCTTCACTCATACATTATGGTACACCATGTTGTCTATATCCATATTATATTGGAGAAATTGATTGTGGACAAGTCTTATCCATCCATAATTCCCATGGTTGTTTGTGCTCTAGACGTAGAGAAAGATTCATTTAGACCATGAGGAGATGGAAATAAAGATGTTGAGAACTAAAGTTCCATATCCTAGTGTCATTGGACCCACCAAACATAATTGGTTGGGACTCAAGAATATCTTTCAATATCTCCAATGCATCAAACATTTTTTCCTAATCTTTCAGTTTCAGAGAAATCTGGATACCAATATCATTGGATACATCGATCAGATCCCTACTATGTCAGATCGTAGACAAGGTTTGTGTTCCTGCTAGGTGTGGTAGCCATCCCATAAAAGTCTTCGAAACAGACATGGCTACATCCACCAACCATTATCTCTAAGATAATGTTGCTTGTGTTGCCCGGATGCAAACAGGTTACATAATAAGCAATATGACTATATTGCCCATCTTGCAGGTCAAATCATGCGACAACTTTCCTGATTTGTTCACCAAGCCTCTACCAACTTCTACATTCCAGAAATATGTTCATGGAATTGGTATGTGACGGCTTCGGAATTGGCAAGAATCAGGGGGGGTATCTTCATGAATTGTTCCTGTTCAAAGCATCATATTATACTCTTTTTCCCTTCATGAGTTTACTTTTACACGTTCTCATCAAGGTTTTTAATGAGGTAATATCAACACAAGATCATATGTCATACTTTCTGTTTTCTCCACCGGGTTTTTTTTAGGAAAGTATATACGACATATTTATTGTCCTCTAAATTCTATGAGTTTCCCATATTGATTTAAAAGAGACAATAACCATTATATGTTGCATCATTTTCTCCTTATTTTTTCCACCGGGTTTGAAGGAGTTTTAGCAACATATCAAACACCTATCTCCTCCCATTTTTCCCACAGGGTTTTTGGGGGAGACTCTCAAGATTGTACAAATGATTTCTCAAGATGGAAGATGAATATACAAGACACCTTCAGTGATGTTCAAGAAGCCTTCAATGATGATCAAGAAGCGGTGTTGTACAAGGGGGGTGTTAGGAATAAATTAGCACATGTCTATTGTTAATTAGCACATGCTAATTAACGAACCGTCATTAGCAAGGGGTGTGTCCAACCCCAAAGAGTCATGTCCCTTCTCTCTCTCTATTGTCAAAAGGCACCTGTTTTGGAGGGATGCCTCCGAACAGGCACCACTTCTTCCTATCTCTTACAGATGTATATATACTTGAGGACGTGGATAGGCAGCACGCGGGCGCCGGATGGAGTGCCCGAGCATACCCTCATAATAGGAAACCAATGTGCCACGTCATCATACTCTGTCAAAAAGCGAAAGTACATGACCCTCCAACCTCACGGTCAAGAGTCCACGTGCATTTATTTGGGGTTTCAAAAAATTTAAAAAGCTATAACTTTTGATTCGAGCGTTGAAATCAAGATCCGTTTTCACCGTTGGGTTTCTCGTGACGAGCTCTTCAAAAGTAGATCCCATATGGGTAGATTTCGACGAAGTTTATTTTAGAGCAACTTTGGGGTGCTACAGAGGCAACTTTAGTGCTACAGGAGAGCAACTCCTTTTTATTGCCTAATATGACTACCTATCAATCGGGAGTCCTTCTAATTTGGTTACCATGACCACCAATGATTAGTTTCAACTATAAGTAGCAATATAGGGAAGCAACTCCTTTTTGCCCTAGTAAGACTGCCTATTAGGTTGGTTTGTGCACTACTGTAGGAATGCCTAGCAGTGGCGGGTGGGAAAAGGCCATTAGTGGCGGGCGAGCCTCTCGGGGGCGCCCGCCACTGACCTTCCATCACTGCTAATACGCCATCAGTGGCGAGCGCACGCCCGCCAGTGGTAGCCCATCAGCAGTGGCGGGCGTCTGATGAGGCCCGCTGCTGTATTGTTTTATTAGTTGTGGCAGGTTTTGTGTAGCACCCGCCACAACTACTTCTCCATCTGCTAGTACACAAACGTGACAATTAGCCAATACAAATTACCCTCAAAATTGACAGTACACAGCAGGCAATACGCATTACGTAAGCGATCACGCACATTACATTCAATACAAATTGATGTACAAATTAGAGTACAACAACTCACGTGACATTACATATAGCCTTCTTAGCAAAGCATTCAACATATTACATACATACAAGACCTCATGATAACAACAACACCATAATGACAATGAACTGGATAAGGATAATCAAATTCTTTACTCGTCCACTTGTCCACACGGTCTTGCATACTTCATAGTTGATTTTCTCTTTGCGGACGTAGTTGGCGTAACGATCCTCTGCTTCTTTTTTAGTCATATATCCTTTATAGCAGTTGTTCGGGTAACCATCCACTTGTTCCTTACATATCTCCCATGAATCATAAACTCCTGGATTCCTCCCGGTGTACACCACATACCAGTACCAATTCATCTACGAAGATAAATAAATAAGCTAACAAGTCAATTTCATAGTTATCCAATCACAGAGCAAAGTCATATAACAATCTTCATAGCATCATAGACGATACAAATGACCACATTGCAATTCACTAGTAGTTCGAAAGCAAAAGTTTAGCTCCATCATAGCAACTTAGAAATTAAGTTCACACGCATCCATCATATAGATCACATGAAGGCAGTGCACTAGTTGTTCAGAAGTACAGCTCCATCATGAGCTATCCTCGCCTTCTATCATCTTCGTGATCTCGGCTTGGGCGGTCCTCGCAGCTTCGATGGCTGCTCGCGCATTCTTGGCGGCTGCTCGCGCACTCTCAACGGCTGCTCTAGCGCTCTCAGCGGCTGTTCTCGCACTCTCGGAATATTCCTGAGCGCTCTCGAAATATGACTTAGCGCTCTCGGTGGCTGCTTGAGCACTCTCGACATAGGCGAGCACGATCTTCGTGTACTGAGCCACCCTCGTGACGATGTCTACGGCAGTAGGAATTCCGTCTACGGGTGTAGGAGTCCTAACGAGGCGTCTTGGCTTCTCCATCTAAATCGCATTGAACAAGTTGACATTTAGATAAAACATTTAGATGTCTTCGTAAGTAGGTCGTCCATAAAAAAGTAATAAATTTACGGAAAAAATCGGCATGCCTTTGATAGAAATTGGACATATTGAGTGCCAGAAATTAAGCGAAACGGAACTTAATCCACGCTTCGCGAAAACATTGGCACTCAGTATGAATACCTGCATCATGAAAAAAATATTGTACTATATGTTCATCCATATGTCGTACATAGTCCTCTAGCACACGCATTCAAATTTATTGTACTATATGTTCATCATAACAAATTTTAACTACACTAACAAAATGTTGCAGATTTACAAGTACAACAATGAGAACAACTAAAATCTCAAATTTAAGACGTCTACTTACGAAGATTCAATGGTACATCATATAACAAATTTTAACTACACTCAAAATGTTGCAGATTTACAAGTACAACAATGAGAACAACTAAAATCTCAAATTTAAGACGTCTACTTACGAAGATTCAATGGTACATCATATAACAAATTTTAACTACACTAACAAAACGTTGCAGATCTACAATTGCAATAATGAGAACAACTAAAATCACCATTAATAGAGAGAAGGAAGGTGTGCTTACCGGGCCGGAGTCGGACGGCGGGCAGGACGAGGCCGAGGTCGATGGCGGAGGCGTCAGCGGACGGCGAGTTCGACGGAGACGAGAACGACGTTGGATGCGGAGGAAGGCGCGGGCGACGGTCACGGGGAAATAGTTGGAGGTAGCGTTGCAAGGCGACGCCGACGAGCTTCGAGGCGGGGACGGACGGTGCGGGCGACGGGGAAGATTGGCTCCTCGGCGCTGTTCGAAGCGGCGAACGGCGACCTCGCCGGTGGCGACAGACGACGCCACGACGCTGCGACGGGGAGAGAGAGAGGGGGGAGAATGAGATGTTTGCATCTGGATCGGAATTAGATCCGACGAGGGGTTGTGGTCGATAAGGTCATGTGTCGCAGTGACGGGCACCGAGTAGAGCCCGCCACTGCTATATATGCGTGGTAGGCGGCAGCGTGACCAAATATAGCTGTGGCGGGCGGTTAACAGCGCCCGCCACTGCACACTCTAAAAAAATTTCAAATATTTTGGCGCGTGGGTACCGAAATATAGCTGTGGCGGTCGTTTACAGTTGCCTGCCACTGCTGCAGGATGGACCAGTGGCGGGCAGGCACACCCGCTCGCCACAGCCGCTTTTCGGTCAGGAAGAAATTAGAAATCATATAGCTGTGGCGGGTAATATGTCGTGCCCGCCACTGTAGCACCCGTAGCTGTAGCGGGCGCTCTTTATTACTCGTCACTGCAAATTTTCCAAAATAGCTGTGGCGGGTGCCCGGCCACGCCCGCCACTCATTAGGGTTCACCTATAAGCCCTTTCTCAGTAGTGGTGTAAAACTGAGAAAAATCACACGAAACATGAGGCTAGTGCTATATGCAAGCAACTTCACTGCACTATGTGCACCTGTTAATTTTGCTAACATTATCCCAACTTGCCTATCGTTGCTGCTTAGTTGCCTATAAAATATTATGGAATTGCCTATCATTGATGCCTAGTTGCCTGCTATTGGTAATTAGTTGCCTACCATTGCTGATCAGTTGTCTAACTTTGCAAATTAGTTGCCTACATATATTGTGAAGTTGCTTATCATTGCTTTTCTAAGTTGCCTTCAACACTATAAAGTTGCCTACCAGTGATGCTTAGTTGCCTGCTTTTGGTAATTTGTTGCCTACCATTGCTGCTCAGTTGCCTAACTTTATAAATTAGTTGCCTACATATATTGTGAAGTTTCTTATCATTGCTTTTCTAAATTGCCTACAACACTCTAAAGTTGCCTACTGGTGATGCTTATATTAGTTGCCTGCCATTACTTTTTTAGTTGCCTACAATACATCGAAAAGTTGCACATTAGTGTTGCTAAGGTGCCTATCTATGAAACGAAGTTGCTTACCATATCGAAAAGTATTGTAAGCAACTAAGGATGTTGTTAAGCTACTCGCTAGTCATTGCAGCAAACTTATTATAATGTAAGCCTACCTCGGAAACTAAGTTGCCTACAATACTATAAACTTGGAGGCGAAGCTAGTTATGGTAGAATACTTGCTAGTTATGGTAGAAAACTTAGAGGTGAAGCTAGTTAACTTGGTAGCCATGGTAGCCAACTTTAAAGGGATTTTCGATGATAGGCAGTCATACTGCGCACACTAACAAGAAGTTGCTTTTCTATAGCACTAAAGTTGCTTCCGTAGCACCCAAAGTTGCTCGTGAAAAAAGTTAGTCGAAACATACTCATATGAGATCTTGTTTTGAAGAGCTAGTCACGAGGAACCTAGTGGTGAAAACAGATCTTGATTTCGATGCTCGGTTCAAAAGTTATAACTTTTTAAAAATTTAAAAACACAAATTAAATGCATGCATGTGGGATCTTGCTGAGAAATCAAGGGACGGGAGGGCGCGCGGAGACGTAGGGACCAGGTGTTTTTCCTACGCGTTAAGTCCTCTCTGTGGGCCCCATGATTGGGTTGGTTTTATTTCCATTATCCATTAGGGACCACGCGAGGGAGGGAGGGGGGATAAGAGCGTGCGCTCAAGACAACGAGAAAGCGCAGCTGTGTTTTTAAGCAATTAGGGAGAATCAATAGAAACCCGGACTAATCGTCCATTCACTTTCAATCTCGTTTTACTCTTAACAGCTCGCACGATGCCTACTGCCTTTGCTCCCCTGATGCCCTTGTGTTGCGGCGCTGCCGGGTTTTCCTGGTGCCGGTGGATGGTCTTGATCGAGGGGGCCGCCATTGTCGCGCTCCATGGAAAGCTGAGTGTGTCCGTCGTTGACAACGCTGCTGGGGCGAGAAACTAAGAGCATCTCCAGCCGTGCCCCCAAGAGCCCCCCCCCCCCAGGAGCCATTTTTTTCCACCCGCAGAGCGAAATCCTCCCAGCCGCCCCCCCAGGTCCTCGTTTTCCGCCGGATTGGGCCAAAACCATCCGGCGAACCCAAGCCGAACCCAACACGCTGGGGGGCGCCTGGGGGCGCCGGCGGAAGCGAAAAGGCCTGTGGGCCAGCTCTGTCGGCGAGCCAGCCGCAGATTCGTCCTCCCGCGCGTCGCTGTCGGCGAGCCAGCCACTTTCCCCTTCGCCGCCACGTCGCTGCCGGCACCACCCCTCTACCCTCCACGGCTGGGAACCGGAGCCCCCCCACACCGAAAATAGCGCCGGCAAGCCCCCAAGAGGCGCTATTTTCCGCCTAAAAATGCTCTTGGGGGGGGGGGGGGGGGGGGGGCGAACGGCTGGAGATGCCCTAAGAGGATGCTGCGATTGCAACGTCTCAGACAGCTCCGACTGCTCAGCAACATCGTCGGACGGCGCATCCAACGACGGCAGCGTCAAGGACGTCAAGAAGAGGCTGCGAGGATTTCCTGTGACTTCTACCGTGAGCAGAGGATAGCTTCTCATGTGGCTCGGCGGCTATCTAGTTCAGCAAGGAATGAAATGGAATAAAAGAAGACGTCCGATATTGCTTACTCTTGTCTGTGGCAACCACATCAATAAAACCAGCTCACATAGACCCTGTCAAAAAATAAAACAGCTCACATAGCCAAAATCCTGACGAGTCCAAAGGTGAACTTCGACAGTTTGAAAAACTGAAGGACCAGAAGTGAACTTGGGGCAAAATTCAGGGTCCAAAAGTGGACTTTCTTCATCCAATAATGATCTAAGCTGCACGTGCAACGTGTGTTATACTAGGAGATCTCTTTTAATTGCATGTTAGTGACGTGAAAAGAATTATCTTGAAATTCGATCCTTGGTAAATAAACCTCACGCGCAATAGGAGAAACCGCCAACCAAATGAACGAGAGGACAAATCAAGAGTATATCATACTCATAATCCCATTATCACAAGTTGCCATGTAACCCTAACAAATCAACAAAAAGCGCACTAAATAAGCTGCACCCTTACTTGATTATGCGAGCACTTGTCTCTTGTCGACACAACAAACTAAAACACAGCAAAGAGCAGAAGAACAGTAAAATTAAGCTACAACAGGAACCTTCCAAGTGTTCAGCTTTGCTCTTCCTCGGCGCCCGCTGCCTCCCTCTCCTCTGCAGCGGCAGCCATCAGTTCATCGAATTTCTCGGTCTTGCCAATCAATATTTCGATCTGGCCAGTATAGGTTATGAGAGTAAGGAAAAACAGTCATGTGGATAAATCATGGTAAGTACGGTCCGTATGTCATCCGAAGAACACTAACCTTGGCCTTCTGGATAGGGCGGTTCCTTGTATCATCTTTGACATCAACAGTAGATGTCATTATTTCTGCAAGGATTTCCGACCAAGTTAAGAGACTGAAAAGAGGACATAATCGAGCAGAATTATGAGAAACGAGACTCACTCTTCTCAACAGCAAGGCCGTTATTTTTTAGAATTTCAGCAACAGTCACCACAGTTGCAATAGCTGAAAGGACGAAGTTAAAAATAGTTTCATCACAACAACAAAAAAAGGAATGTAGATAAATAACACACAGTCAGACAGTAAGAAAGGATCATGTTGACCAACGAAGAAAATAAACCAAGTATCCATCAACACAAGTGCTGAAGCATTATTACCATGAGTATATGAAACATCCATGTAAATTTAACCTTACAAATAGTCTAACCAAAATTAATATCATATTAAGGTGCCTAAAACCACTGTAACCCAAGGCTTAAATAGCAACACACGGGTGCAAAAGCTGGCTACTAGACTTCAGCTACAACTGACAGCAGAACGCTATGATGCAGAAAATAATTTTTGGGAGAAACAATGTCATCAGCAGTTTCTGATTTAATCTAAGTATTACATGTCCAGAGCTAGATGACTGTTGGCTGGACATATTATTACATCAGCACAAACTTGCCCATACAAGCAATATTGATTTGATGATCAATGAGCAATGAAAACTTCGCCCAGTGGATGAAGGCTCAAATCACTCTATTTTTAGTACACTCCCTCCACCTCTATTTACATGAGGTCATCGTTTCTCATGATCAAAATTTGATCATCAATTTGACCAATAATATGTTGGTCATATGTCACAAAAATTATACCGTTTGAAAATTTTAATACGAATGGAATGGTATAAATTTAATGACACATAGCCCATGTTTTGTTGGTCAAATCAATGGTCAAAGTTGAACCTAGAAATACATGAGCGCCATGTAAATAGAGACAGAGGGAGTATCAATTGTCAGTTCTTTGCATGGCAGGTACTTTATTCTTGAGCCTGGTCTTCTGCGAACTTCCCAGAATAGTATAATTTACTTTTCCACAGCCTTTATGAACAGAATAGGCAAGTGTAATCTTCCCACAACCAGGTGGGAGATCCAACTTCAAATTATTATTAGTTAAAGTAACACAAAGTGCGGTATAAAGCTAAAGGGCTCAGACTGAGATGAAGGAAGAACATCAATTGTAGGCAAGCAAGAACTATGTGACATGAAAGTAGTAGACTCCCCCTCCCCCTCTTAAATGAGCTGCAACAACCTCAGTTAGCAGGTAATAAAATGCCACTCATGGACAAGCAGAAAGTTACCCATCACAGTATAACAAGTCATCAACATTGATATGCGCCTATGCATACAGCAAATCATTGCCAAAGTAACATAACAGAGGCCTAAACTGATACAAAAATAAGCTTCGGCGAGTGAAGATTTACCCATGCCGAGGGCCGAGAGCTCCACCTCTTCGTGCAGCTGCATGTACCTCTGCACACAAACAGCATCACAAACCAAATTAGTCTTGTTGATTTCATGGTAAATGTTAGCAGGACGCCCAAATCCAATCAAATCACTCGCAAAGATATCTCCTCGGCGGACCCCCCTACGCAAAAAGGACAAGGCTCTCTAGAGTTTAACGCCCAAACAGATGTGCCCCTAAAACCCGGAAGAAATCCCCAACCAACGGCACGCTTCCCTCATCCACTCGTCCACAGGAGAATAGATTGGACTCTGTTTTCCTACCTTGGCGAGGTTGACGTAGAAGAAGAGGGGCTTCTTGGTGTTGGAGACCTGGATGCGGTTCTTCTTGTGCCCCTCCGCTCCCGCCGTCGCCGCTGCGCCTTCCGCTATGGTAAGGTTGTTCACCGCCTCCGTCACCTCCTCCATGGCTGCCGCCGACGCCGCGCGAGAACAGCAACACTGGCTAGCTACGGGGACTTGAGGGGAGCACGAGTAGAGATTTCGGCGGCGACGGAGGGGGGTGAAGCCTTATCGCAGCTTGGGGTTTTATACGGGGTAGGGTTACGGGGTTTGGAGGCGTTCCGGTTTTTCCCTCTTCCAGTCGGAGTCTGGCCGTAGCAAACCTTCGGTTAACAAGCGAAAGGGCACCACTTCGCTGAAATAGACGGTGTTCAGCTAGATTTCCCCCTGTTTGGTGTCGGGCGTGATTGCGGCATGCGCGAGCAGAGCACGGAAAGGTATTTTTCCCACCTCAACATTGCATTTTTGGTTGCATTTGCTACTCCCTCCATTCTTTTCATAAGACATTTCAGACAGCTAATATGGAACTGTTTTGAGCGTTGTCTGAGCTGTCTACAACGTCTTATAAAAATGAACAGAAGAAGTATGCTTAAAAAAAGTGAACAAAGGGAGTATTATTATTTTTGAAAGGGCCTAAGGCCATATATTAAACATCGCAGGCAAAACTTCATCATGTGCCGGGCTGGGCCGGGTTTCAGAACAGGCTTGTGAAACTAAAAGACTGAGCCTGGCCCGAAGACCAAAGATAGCTATTTTCTCATGCCCGACCCGGCTTGAAAAGCAGCTTGAAGCCCGAAATCCTGGCCCGAACACTATTTTTTAGCCTACGCACGTGCAAGCCTGGCCGAAAATCAGGAAAATAGAAGCTCAAGCCTGGCTCGAATCCTCTTTCGTGTTGTAATATGAAGCACGAGCCCGAGCCTGACCCGAAAGGCAAACCTGGGTCGGGCTGCCCATGATCAAGTTTAATCACAGGTCCTTAAAAACACACTCATACAGAAAAATAAAATTACATTCAAATCCTTGGGGAGTGGATCCAATTCCTATCTCATTAAGGATCATGTTGTTCTGAGTGGAGGGCATCTTATGTTAGAACCAGTCGAATTTGTCATGTAGTTGTTGATCAACAATTGTTGGTTTGTTCGATTTTGTCTTCTACAAAACGGACGGCAGAAAATTTAAGGGCACATATGTTCGGAATGGATGCTTTCCGAATAGGTACATATTTTTACTATCCTTTTTGCCTTGTATAAATACCGCAAATCACTCATCAATAAATGACACATGATTTTTTATCCATTGCGTGATTATATTCCTTACTAATCTAAACATGTTATCAAGACTTCGCTTTGCATCGAAGTACCCGATACTCCATATAGTATATCTTAGTGTCATTAGATCTAGCAAATCCAGCGGGTTGGGCATGATTTATTTATTTTTGGGTATCTCTAAAGCACAAGGATACTGGCCTATTCTTGTAAATTCACAAATTGTGGACATCAATACTAGAGCTCAGGCACATCAACTCAATGGATCATGTTTTTAGGGACTATTTCTATTGTTCATGGGATTATGATGTTGCATAAATCAAATGTGTTTGTATTACTTAGGAATGAAGGACCTCGGGAATGGCGGAGTTGTTGGAAATATGCCCTAGAGGCAATAATAAATTGGTTATTATTATATTTCCTTGTTCATGATAATCGTTTATTATCCATGCTATAATTGTATTGATTGGAAACTCAAATACATGTGTGGGTACATAGACAACACTGTGTCCCTAGTAAGCCTCTAGTTGACTAGCTCGTTGATCAAAGATGGTTAAGGTTTCCTAGCCATTGACATGAGATGTCATTTGATAACGGGATCACATCATTAGGAGAATGATGTGATGGACAAGACCCAAACTAAGAACGTAGCATTTGATCGTGTCAGTTTATTGCTATTGTTTTCTGCATGTCAAGTATCTGTTCCTATGACCATGAGATCATGCAACTCCCTGACATCGGAGGAGTACCTTGTGTGTATCAAACGTCGCAACGTAACTGGGTGACTATAAAGGTGCTCTACAGGTATCTCCGAGGGTGTCTGTTGGGTTGGCATGGATCAAGACTGGGATTTGTTACTCTGTGTGACGGAGAGGTATCTCAGGGCCCACTCGGTAATACAACATCACAATGAGCCTTGCAAGCAATGTGACTAAAGTGTTAGCCACGAGATCTTGTATTACGAAACGAGTAAAGAGACTTGCCGGTAACGAGATTGAACTAGGTATAGAGATACCGACGATCGAATCTCGGGCAAGTAACATACCGAAGAACAAAGGGAACAGCATACGGGATTAACTGAATCCTTGACATAGAGGTTCGACCGATAAAAGATCTTCGTAGAATATGTAGGAGCCAATATGGGCATCCAGGTCCCGCTATTGGTTATTGGCCGTAGAGGTGTCTCGGTCATGTCTACATAGTTCTCGAACCCGCAGGGTCTACACACTTAAACGTTTGGTGACGATTAGTATAGTTGAGTTATTATGTTGGTGACCGAAGGTTGTTCGGAGTCCCGGATAAGATCCCGGACATGACGAGGATCTCCGGAATAGTCCGGAGGTAAAGATTGATATATGTGATAATAGTGTTTTGATCTCCGGAAGAGTTCCGGAGTTCACCGGAATGGGTTCCGGATGTTTACCGAAGTGTTCGGGTGCAGCAACACTTTATATGGGCCAAAGGGATAAAGCCCACGAGGTATTGGAAAGTGCAAAAAGTAGTTTTGCTGCCGCGTAAGCGGTACTACCGTTTTGTGAAGCGGTACTACCGCCCAAGCGGTACTACCGCTTGTGTGAAGCGGTACTACCGCCCAAGAGGTACTACCGCTTGTGTGAAGCGGTACTACCGCCCAAGCGGTACTACCGCTTGTGTAAAGCGGTACTACCGCTTGTGCGCGGTACTGCAGGGATCCGAGTTGGACTCTTTCCCTGCGGGCCAAACCGACCTTGTGCGGGCAAAACCGACCTGGAGGAGGCTTTTACTCCAAGTTTAGACCCCAAGGCTCAACATATAAATAGAGGGGCAGGGCTAGCACACGGGATACATCAAGATTTCCCCAAGCCGTGTGCGGCAACCCTAACCCTCTAGTTCCTCCGTCATAATCTCCGTAGCGCTTGGCGAAGCCCTGCAGAGATTGTTCCTCACCACCATCACCACGCCGTCGTGCTGCTGGAACTCAACCACTACTTCACCATCGCTCGCTGGATCGAGGAGGTGAAGGCGTCATCAAGCCGTACGTGTGTTGAACGCGGAGGTGCCGTCCGTTCGGCGCTAGTTCGTGATCGGATCGAGGGACGACTTGCGATTTGGATCGCGGAGACGTTCGACTACATCAACCGCGTTTCTTAAACGCTTTCGCTTAGCGATCTACAAGGGTATGTAGATTTACTCTCCCTCTCGTAGATGCTCATCACCATGGATAGATCTTGTGTGTGCGTAGGAAAATTTTTGTTTCCCATGCAACGTTCCCCAACAGTGGCATCATGAGCCAGGTCTATGCGTAGATGAGATCTCGAGTAGAACACAAACGAGTTGTGGGCGTGGGTGTATACATATTGCTTGCCGTTACTAGTTGATATTTGATTCGGCGGTACTGTGAGATGAAGCGGCCCGGACCGACATTACGCGTACGCTTACGCGAGACAGGTTCCTTCAACTGACATGTAACTTCGTTGCATAAAGATGGCTAGCGGGTGTCTGTCTCTCTCACTTTAGTTGAATCGATTTCAATGAAGAGGGTTCTTTTAGAAGATCAAAAAGCAATCACTACACCACGTTGTGGTTTTGCGTAGGTAAGAATGGTTCTTGCAAACCCGTAGCAGCCACGTAAAATTTGCAACAACAATTAGAGAACGTCTAACTTGTTTTTGCAGGGTATGTTGTGATGTGATATGGCCAATTACATGATGAGATATATGTGATGTATGAGATGATCATGTGTTGTATAGAATATCACGACTTGCATGTCGATGAGTACGGCAACTGGCAGGAGCCATAGAGTTGTCTTTAATTATTGTATGACCTGCGTGTCAATCATTAAGCGCTATGTAATGCTTTACTTTATCGCTAAACGTTAGCAATAGTCGTGGAAGCAACAGTCGGCGCGACAACCTTATGGCGACACATTGATGGAGATCAAGATGATGGAGATCATGGTGTCATGCCGGTGACGATGGAGATCATGCCGGTGCTTTGGAGATGGAAATCAAAAGCACAAGTTCATGGCCATATCATGTCACTTATGATTTGCATGTGATGTTAATCCTTTTATGCATCTTATTTTGCTTAGGACGACGGTAGCATTATAAGGTGATCCCTCACTTAAATTTCAAGATAAATTGTGTTCTCCCCGAGTGTGCACCGTTGCGAAAGTTTGTCGTTTCGAGACACGCCGTGATGATCGGGTGTGATAGACTCCACGTTCACATACAACGGGTGCAAGCCATGTTGCACACGCGGAACACTCGGGTTAAACTTGACGAGCCTAGCATGTACAGACATGGCCTCGGAACACAATAGACCGAAAGGTCGAACATGAGTCATATAGTAGATATGATCAACATGAAGATGTTCATCATTGAAACCACCTCGACTCACGTGATGATCGGACTTGAGTTGGTGGATTTGGATCATGTTACACTCGAATGACCGGAGGGATGTCAATTTGAGTGGGAGTTTTTAAGTAATATGATTAATTAAACTCATTATCTTGAACAATAGTCTAAGTTGTCTTTGCTATATTTATGTTGTAGATCATGGCTCGCGCAGTAGCACCCCTGAATTTTAATGCATTCCTAGAGAAAGCTAAGTTGAAAGATGATGGAAATAACTTTGTGGACTGGGCCCGTAATCTAAGGATTATCCTTACGGCTTCCCAGAAGGCTTATGTCCTTGATGCACCGCTTGGTGATCCACCCGCTCCAGTTGAGTCTCTAGACGTTGTGAACGCCTGGCAGGCTCATTCTGATGATTACTCAATAGTTCAATGTGCAATGTTGTATGGCTTAGAACCGGGACTTCAAAGACGTTTTGAACGTCATGGAGCATATGAGATGTTCCAGGAGTTGAAGTTTATCTTTCAGAAGAATGCCCGGATCGAGAGATATGAGATCTCCGATAAGTTCTATACTTGCAAGATGGAGGAGAACGGGTCTATCAGTGATCACGTGCTCAGAATGTCTGGGTACTCCACCCGTCTGGCTGAATTAGGGATGCCCCTTCCGCCAGAGGCTATCACTGACAGAGTTCTTCAATCATTGCCACCTAGCTACAAGAGCTTCGTGTTGAACTATAACATGCACGGGATGAACAAGTCAGTCGCCGAGCTGTTTGCGATGCTGAAAGCCGCTGAGTCTGAAATTCAGAAGGAGCATCAAGTGTTGATGATCAATAAAACCACTAGTTTCAAGAAAAATGGCAAGGGTAAGAAGGGTAAATCTAAGAAGGGTGGCAAAGCAGTTGCTGCTCCTGTGAAGAAACCCAAGGCTGGACCCAAACCAGAAACTGAGTGCTTTCATTGCAAGGGAACTGGACACTGGAAGCGGAACTGCCCCAAGTATTTGGCTGACAAGAAGGCGGCCAACAACAAACAAGGTATATATGATATACATGTTATTGATATGTTCCTTGCCAACCCTCGTTGTAGTGCCTGGGTATTTGATACCGGTGCGGTTGCTCATATTTGCAACTCTAAACAGGAACTGCGGAATAGACGGAGGCTGGCAAAGGAGGAAGTGACGATGCGCGTGGGAAATGGTTCCAAGGTTGATGTGATCGCCGTCGGCACGCTCGCTCTTCGATTACCGTCGGGATTAGTGATGAACCTAAATAAGTGTTATTTGGTGCCTGCGTTAAGCATGAACATTATATCTGGATCTTGTTTATTGCGAGACGGTTACTCATTTAAATCAGAGAATAATGGTTGTTCTATTTATATGAGTAATATCTTTTATGGTCATGCACCCAATGTGAGGGGTTTATTCTTATTGAATCTCGATAGTAATGATACACATGTTCATAACATTGATGCCAAAAGATGTAGAATTGATAATGATAATACCACTTTCTTGTGGCACTGCCGTTTAGGTCATATTGGCGTAAAACGCATGAGGAAGCTCCATGCTGATGGACTTTTGGAGTCACTTGATTTTGAATCACTTGACACATGTGAGCCATGCCTCATGGGCAAGATGACTAAAAACACCGTTCTCTGGAACAATGGAACGGGCAAGTGACTTGTTGGAAATCATACATACTGATGTGTGCGGTCCGATGAGTATTGAAGCGTGCGGTGGTTATCGTTACTTTCTCACCTTCACTGATGACTTAAGTAGGTATGGGTATATTTACTTAATGAAACACAAGTCTGAAACATTTGAAAAGTTCAAACAATTTCAGAGTGAAGTTGAGAATCATCGTAACAAGAAGATTAAATTCCTACGATCTGATCGAGGAGGAGAATATCTGAGTTATGAGTTTGGCAGTCACTTAAGACAATGTGGAATTGTTTCACAACTGACACCGCCTGGAACACCACAGCGTAATGGTGTGTCCGAACGTCGTAATCGAACCTTATTGGATATGGTGCGATCTATGATGTCTCTTGCCGATTTGCCACTGTCGTTTTGGGGTTATGCATTAGAGACAGCTGCATTCACTTTAAATAGGGCACCATCGAAATCCGTTGAGACGACGCCATATGAACTTTGGTTTGGCAAGAAGCCAAAGCTGTCGTTTCTTAAAGTTTGGGGATGTGATGCTTATGTCAAAAAGCTTCAGCCTGAAAAGCTGGAACCCAAAGCGGAGAAATGCGTCTTCATAGGATACCCAAAAGAGACAGTTGGGTATACCTTCTACCTCAGATCCGAAGGCAAAGTGTTTGTCGCTAAAAACGGAACATTTCTTGAGAAAGAGTTTCTCTCGAAAGAATTGAGTGGGAGGAAGATAGAACTTGATGAGGTTGTTGAACCTTTACTTCAACCTGAGAGTAGCGCAGCGCAGAAAGATGTTTCTGTGGAGCCTACATTAGCTGAAGAGGAAGTTAATGATGATGATCATGAAGCTTTGGATCAAGTTGCTATCGAACCTCGTAGGTCGACAAGGACGCGTACTGCTCCCGAGTGGTACGGCAACCGTGTCTTAGAGGTCATGTTGTTAGACAACGATGAACCTACGAGCTATGGAGAAGCGATGATGGGCCCGGATTCCGAGAAGTGGTTAGAGGCCATGAAATCCGAGATGGGATCCATGTATGAAACAAAGTATGGACTTTGGAAGTATTACCTGAAGGGCGTAAGGCCATTCAGAACAAATGGATCTTTAAGAGGAAGACGGACGCGGACGGTAATGTCACCGTCTATAAAGCTCGACTTGTGGCAAAGGGTTTTTCACAAGTTCAAGGAGTTGACTACGATGAGACCTTCTCACCCGTAGCGATGCTTAAGTCCGTCAGAATCATGTTAGCAATAGCTGCCTTTTTCGATTATGAAATTTGGCAGATGGATGTCAAAACAGCGTTCCTTAACGGTTACCTTAAGGAAGAGTTGTATATGATGCAACCAGAAGGTTTTGTTGATCCAGAGAATGCTGACAAAGTTTGCAAACTCCAGCGATCCATTTATGGACTGGTGCAAGCATCTCGGAGTTGGAATCTTCGTTTTGATGAGGTGATCAAAGCGTTCGAGTTTATACAAGTTTACGGAGAAGCTTGTATTTACAAGAAAGTGAGTGGGAGCTCTATAGCGTTTCTAATATTATATGTGGATGACATATTACTGATTGGAAACAATATAGAAATGCTGGAAAGCATAAAGGAATATTTGAACAAGAGTTTTTCAATGAAGGACCTAGGAGAAGCTGCTTTCATATTAGGCATCAAGATCTATAGAGATAGATCGAGACGTTTGATAGGACTTTCACAAAGCACATACCTTGACAAAGTTTTGAAGAAGTTCAAAATGGATCAGTCCAAGAAGGGGTTCTTGCCTGTATTGCAAGGTGTGAAGTTGAGTAAGACTCAATGCCCAGTGACTGCAGAAGATAGAGAAAAGATGAGTGTCATCCCCTATGCTTCGGCCATAGGCTCTATCATGTATGCAATGCTGTGCACAAGACCCGATGTCAGCCTTGCCATAAGTATGGTCGGAAGGTTTCAAAGTGATCCAGGAATGGAACACTGGACGGCGGTCAAGAATATCCTGAAGTACCTGAAAAGGACTAAGGACATGTTTCTCGTTTATGGAGGTGATCAAGAGCTCGTCGTAAAGGGTTACGTCGATGCAAGCTTTGACACTGATCCGGATGACTCTAAGTCGCAAACCGGATACGTATTTATTCTTAATGGGGGTGCGGTTAGCTGGTGCAGTTCCAAGCAAAGCGTGGTAGCAGATTCTACATGCGAAGCGGAGTACATCGCTGCCTCGGAGGCGGCGAAGGAAGGTGTCTGGATGAAGGAGTTCATGACAGATCTTGGAGTAGTGCCTAGTGCGCTTAACCCAATGACACTGTTTTGTGAAAATACTGGTGCCATTGCTCTAGCCAAGGAACCAAGATTTCACAAGAGGACCAGACACATAAAGCGACGTTTCAATTCCATCCGCGATTACATCAAAGGAGGACGACATAAATATTTGCAAAGTACACACGGATCTAAATGTTGCAGATCCGATGACTAAACCTCTTCCAAGGGCTAAACATGAACAACACCAGAACTGCATGGGTGTTCGATTCATTACAATGTAAATCACATAGTAATGTGAACTAGATTATTGACTCTAGTGCAAGTGGGAGACTGTTGGAAATATGCCCTAGAGGCAATAATAAATTGGTTATTATTATATTTCCTTGTTCATGATAATCGTTTATTATCCATGCTATAATTGTATTGATTGGAAACTCAAATACATGTGTGGGTACATAGACAACACTGTGTCCCTAGTAAGCCTCTAGTTGACTAGCTCGTTGATCAAAGATGGTTAAGGTTTCCTAGCCATTGACATGAGATGTCATTTGATAACGGGATCACATCATTAGGAGAATGATGTGATGGACAAGACCCAAACTAATAACGTAGCATTTGATCGTGTCAGTTTATTGCTATTGTTTTCTGCATGTCAAGTATCTGTTCCTATGACCATGAGATCATGCAACTCCCTGACATCGGAGGAGTACCTTGTGTGTATCAAACGTCGCAACGTAACTGGGTGACTATAAAGGTGCTCTACAGGTATCTCCGAGGGTGTCTGTTGGGTTGGCATGGATCAAGACTGGGATTTGTTACTCTGTGTGACGGAGAGGTATCTCAGGGCCCACTCGGTAATACAACATCACAATGAGCCTTGCAAGCAATGTGACTAAAGTGTTAGCCACGAGATCTTGTATTACGAAACGAGTAAAGAGACTTGCCGGTAACGAGATTGAACTAGGTATAGAGATACCGACGATCGAATCTCGGGCAAGTAACATACCGAAGAACAAAGGGAACAGCATACGGGATTAACTGAATCCTTGACATAGAGGTTCGACCGATAAAAGATCTTCGTAGAATATGTAGGAGCCAATATGGGCATCCAGGTCCCGCTATTGGTTATTGGCCGTAGAGGTGTCTCGGTCATGTCTACATAGTTCTCGAACCCGCAGGGTCTACACACTTAAACGTTTGGTGACGATTAGTATAGTTGAGTTATTATGTTGGTGACCGAAGGTTGTTCGGAGTCCCGGATAAGATCCCGGACATGACGAGGATCTCCGGAATAGTCCGGAGGTAAAGATTGATATATGTGATAATAGTGTTTTGATCTCCGGAAGAGTTCCGGAGTTCACCGGAATGGGTTCCGGATGTTTACCGAAGTGTTCGGGTGCAGCAACACTTTATATGGGCCAAAGGGATAAAGCCCACGAGGTATTGGAAAGTGCAAAAAGTAGTTTTGCTGCCGCGTAAGCGGTACTACCGTTTTGTGAAGCGGTACTACCGCTTGTGTGAAGCGGTACTACCGCCCAAGAGGTACTACCGCTTGTGTGAAGCGGTACTACCGCCCAAGCGGTACTACCGCTTGTGTGAAGCGGTACTACCGCCCAAGCGGTACTACCGCTTGTGTAAAGCGGTACTACCGCTTGTGCGCGGTACTGCAGGGATCCGAGTTGGACTCTTTCCCTGCGGGCCAAACCGACCTTGTGCGGGCAAAACCGACCTGGAGGAGGCTTTTACTCCAAGTTTAGACCCCAAGGCTCAACATATAAATAGAGGGGCAGGGCTAGCACACGGGATACATCAAGATTTCCCCAAGCCGTGTGCGGCAACCCTAACCCTCTAGTTCCTCCGTCATAATCTCCGTAGCGCTTGGCGAAGCCCTGCAGAGATTGTTCCTCACCACCATCACCACGCCGTCGTGCTGCTGGAACTCAACCACTACTTCACCATCGCTCGCTGGATCGAGGAGGTGAAGGCGTCATCAAGCCGTACGTGTGTTGAACGCGGAGGTGCCGTCCGTTCGGCGCTAGTTCGTGATCGGATCGAGGGACGACTTGCGATTTGGATCGCGGAGACGTTCGACTACATCAACCGCGTTTCTTAAACGCTTCCGCTTAGCGATCTACAAGGGTATGTAGATTTACTCTCCCTCTCGTAGATGCTCATCACCATGGATAGATCTTGTGTGTGCGTAGGAAATTTTTTGTTTCCCATGCAACGTTCCCCAACAGGAGTGTTGGAGCATAACCAAATATGGAGATGGAGGCGAACGCACAAGGAATGAACATGGAAATTCAAGCACAAATATCAGGACTTTGGAGCCAGCATAATGCATAGATATGTATAGGTGTTGTGACACTTTATCTTTGGGCTAGGCCCATATATTTTTGAAATGTCACTTTAGGCAACTTTTAGAGTCCATAACCATGGAGGAAACCAAATAGGGTTGGATTCGACCCCCATCATTGGATTGGCTGAACCGCTAGCTTTTTCCTTCTTAAATACATCCTAGGGGTCGTTTGTATTAGGGTTAGTTAAGAATTAACTATTGCTACAACTTTGTTTGTGTCCAATAACCAGGCCAAGATTACTATCGGAACCATAAGCTTTTATCTATATACATAATATCTAGATTCATATTATAGTTCTTGCTTGTTACTACCTTTGTTTTTAAATATAAAACGTTTTGGCAGTTTAAATTGAACTGCCAAAACATCTTATATTTAGGAATATGGGGTGCATTTAATTGCTTGCATGGATAAACCTTTTTGGTCTGGTTGATAATGCCTCGACATGATCAATAACCTCTCGAGAGTTGGTTTATCGATTACTAAGGCATGTCATCCTCGCATGTTGTATCGAACCGTCAAAGTCGACTCCACCCAATTGCTGAAATGTGTCTTATTAAAAGATCGGGAAACCCATAGTGTTATCATGTTCCATTAAATCATCATCCATACTATCTACTAATACAATGTGCTATGTTGCTATATAAAGAGCAATATCACTAAGTATATTGCCCCTAAATCATTTTATCCCCTTAAGTTACAATAAAGTGGGGAAATAAACACTTCTGCAAGCCAAGTCTTGCGATAAGCTCGCCGACTTGTTCACAAAGTCCTTACTGATTTCAAAAAATTAAAGATATGTTCATTGAAAGTATGCGATGACTTTGATATTTGCAAAGGTCAAAGGGTGTCTCTTCCTGAATTATAACCTATTCAAACATCATATTTTATACTCTTTTACCTTTATGAGTTTGGTTTTCAAGGTTCTCATGAGAAGTTTTTAGTGCAGTAGTATCGACACAAGATTATATGTTATACCTCATATTTTCCCTACTCATGGGTTTAAAGGAAATATACAAAACACATTTATTATTCTTAAACTCACTTTTTTTCATTTTAAGTTTTTTCTCATGTGAATTACCAAAGGAGCCAATAATCATTGTATGTTATATTTTTTTTTCCTTTGGGCTGAAAGAAGTTTTAACATGTTAAATATAAGGGGGCTGCTAGGCGTCCGCCGGTGGATGAATTGGAAACATCCGCCGCCTGGCTGGCCGTTGGATGGACGCGCTGCTGGCCGTCCAATGTACCACCCACGTTCCCCACCTCCCTTCTGCAACAAGCGCGGTGTTGCAGAAACAAGCCCACCTCCCATGCCGTTAGATCTCCCCACGTGAGCGTCACAAATTGCAACAAGTTGGTTGTTGCTGAAACAGAGACTTTGTGCGGAGACGTGATGTAACTTTTGCAACAATGGTATTGTTGCAGAAAACTTTGCAACTGTGGTGATGTTGCAGAATTTTTTTCTGCAACAAAGCTAATGTTGCAGAATTTTTTTTCAACGGAAGAGAGATTTGAAACATACCTAATGTTGCATAAAATTTTCTTGCAACAAGGAGGATGTTGCAAGAAAAAACCATTGTCGTTCACCGCGAGCTCCGTCGAACGCAGCTGAGGGAGGTAGGCGCCGCCCGTCCCTGCCGTCGACGAGCGCTGCTAGAGGGCCAAGTTGCAAAGGGTGGAGATGGCTGCGAGCCGTCCAAGTTGCAGAGGGTACGAGTGGTCGCGGGTTGCAGCGGCGGGAGAAGCAGCTTGGGCAGCAGATCTTAGAGAGAGACACCGGCCTGTGCCCGTGGTGGTCGCGGGTTGCGGCGGCGGGAGTAATAGCTTGGGCAACAGATCACAGCGAAGAGATAGGTGGCTGAAACCATTCGTCGCTTTGTTTTTGAGATAAGGTCGATGGGGAAGCGGTGTGCAGGGACCACCAGGACGCGTGGCACCCTATGGAGGCGGCGGACGCCCGCGGTATTATCAGCCGGCTGTGGCTAAGCATTTCCCTAAATATAACCCAACTCATATTATCCCAAAAGTTTTTTAGAATAAATTTTTCAAGATGATACATATATATACAAGGAGCAGCAACATGCAAACAGGAGAGGTATTATTCGTGGAGCTGCCAGGCAATTGCTACTCCCTCCATACCATAGAATATGTTTTGGACAAGTCTTCAATGACTACAAATATCATTTTAATTATCTGTATTGAAACTTTCAAAATCGCATATGTATATTTATCTCATTTTTTGCTAGAATATTGTAATTTCTTGGGTTTTACACATTTTAATACAAAATAGTAGTCAAATTTTTATGCCATGAAGAACGTGATAATATCAAAGATGCCACTTATTTGTGATATCAAGGATAATTAACAACTGCCTATTGCCAACAACAACCAAAAAAAGACTGCCTATTGTTCATCGTGCCTATTGCCAAAAGGCTGATGTTCATGAGGAACAAATACTTCTTCCTTCCATCCTTTCACCTAGTATAAATACCCGAAATCATTCATTAAAATGTGAGACGCAATTTTTTATCCACATCATATCACCTCGGCAAATGGCAACAATTTACCTGATCACGGCCACCTATCAAGATCTTGGAAAACAAAATCCTTTCTCGACGGTTGAAGAATTGAGGGAAAAGTAATGCCTCCTTACCTACTAGGGCAGCTTACTAGGAATAGCTGGAGTAAGAATTTTTCAAAAGATCACCTAGGAGCAAGAAAAGCTTACAGAAATGGCGATTTTGTTCTTACTAAGGCCATCAGTATAATTGTCATGGTAAGGCCAGCAGTATAATTGCCATGGTATGATAAAATCCTTAGTGACAAAAAAGGGATCAATTTGGTCCTACGATTCAACCTGCTAATCTAGAAACCAATTTGACCGCAAGCTAGGTTGGCATGAACGCTCCTATAATAGAACATAGGGTTATCTCCACATTCTGAAGGCAGATGAAACATGAAGCTCCACTAATGTGCAGCAAGAGCATTACAACATCCATTAATTGACGAATGCAACAGTATTCTTTCACTGGAGGTCATTGCTGGATTTGCATTAGCTCCCCGGGTTGTTTTTCGTAATCTCCAAGCCTCTTCAACCACTGTAAACCGAGGTCAGATCCAGACTCAGCTGCTATTTGGAACTGCTCCTTTGCAAGCTTTACTGGGTCCTGCTGTATGGTCCTTTTTCGCACCTTCCCAGTTGACGGACTCTTACCTGAGTTGAACCTGGTAATGACTTCAGGCACTTCAGCACCTGAAACAACCACACTGTAAGCATAAACAGATAGGCCTGGAGTAATCTAACAATTCCAGCCAAAATTAAAAAAAAATCAGTTGATCAAGAGCTGTCCAAATTAATGGTGAAACCATAACTTCACAACCTGTGTACTCTAAAATAGCCACTACAAGAAGGATAATATAAGGACACACGATTATCTCTTGAAAAGTTGAGTTGCTTGTCTGCAAATCTTTCAGAAGAAGTGAACCATATGCAATTGCAGCTCCAGCATGTCCCTGAGATGTTCAAAACTGAGATGTCAGAAAAACAGAAATAACTACGTGATTCATGGGTTGCAAGTAAATAAGACAATTTTTTAGTTGATCTATTATTCTATTTCATTTACCACCTTTTCTGAAACTCTATGGAAACACCACATAGCTGAAGCTATGTCCCTCTTGACGCAATCCCCAGTTATATATACAGCACCAAGAAGATACAAAGCACCAGGATGCAACTGCAATCAAAGATAGGTAAAAGCTAAATATTGCTTATCACGAAGCAAAGTAGAAAATATTTGATCAACATTCAGGTGACGAGCATACCTGGTCAACAGCTTTCTCTATATAATGGAAGGCCTGTTGATCAGACTGAACATGATCATTCTACAAGCAACAAAGGTAACCATCAACTGTGGTTAAGACATATTCCACACAAATGGTATAAAGAATGAAACTATTTTCCATAAGAAACAACTAAGATTCAATTAATAAAGTGCAGAAAGGGGCAAAAGCACATGAAGCGTGAAGACCTCAACTCTTAGCCGACATCCAAGTTCATATTGTGCCTCTGGATCACCCATGTTCGCAGCTTCAACTAGCAAAGCAGCGCCACTGTACGCATGAAAAGTGAGAAATGAGCATAATCCACATGAAATGTGTACTGAAGGCAAGTTTAGCTTCATGTAGAGGTAGAGAAATAAATGTTCCTACTAAAACGCCGCCAAAAAAAGGATGGTTTTGCTCACTTAATATTTTACGATTTAATTGAAGGTCAAAACAGTAAAAATCGTTCCCAATTTTCTTTTCCAATCAAGGTGCTAATCTCGTTAATCGTCTGTCCTAAATACTAATGCAGCAATTATTGCCGCAACTAATTGGACAAATAATGTTAGTAACCACAATTTAGATATATTGTCAGTACCAATTATCTCAAAGTGCCAAGCTCGAAGCATATCAGTGGTTTATTAAACATTTTGATCAAGACAATAAAGTTCAACTCCAGTTAGGATTTTGAAGAGGTTTTGGGTACTTAGAACGGTACCCCAAAAAATTCAAGTTATTATTTTCTATTAGATACCAATGCCCATCAGGGCAGTACCCACATTTCGCTGCATACACCTTATAAACATTAATCGAGATTCATAAGCAAAGCTGTATGACATTCACACGAACTTCTAACTTTGTTGGGGAAACTAGTATTTCACGTGAGCCGCTGCTAAGGATAGTAGCTACACGAGTAACAAGACTCATACAAGTAGGGGTGACTTCGACATCAACAAAGACACATTCTTATGGCAGATTTCTTCACACTGCCTGGTACATAAATATTACTAAAACACTTAACAAGGTATACCTACAGCACTAGCCAAATTATATGCAATGTAAACAAAACTATCCTGCAACTTTAGCTCTGTCAGATAAAACAAACAGTAAGAAAGCAAACACGGTTTTATCTGCAACTGGTTCGTCAGATAAAACAAATACTAAGAAGCATCATCCCTGGATCTGATATATCATCCAAAAACAATTCTGGTATGCAACAATCTAACTGAGGTGCAATGGTATCCAGTATTCAGAATCATGGCACTTACACACTAGCCAGGTCACTTATAAAGGATTCAAATTGAGTCAAAACAACATAACTACATAAGCAGCGATAAAACTAGTTGTTTGCATCGCATTTGCAGATTCCTGGAATAACAAAGTAGTGTACATGCCATATGAGCAGCTTGAACGACACAGCGAAGTAAGTAAATTACACTAACATCAGAGGGAGATAAAATCGACTCACATTGCCTTGCAAGCTCCGGGAACATGGTACTTGAAATGCATCTTGGCCAGCCAACATCTCGCGTGAGTATTCATGTTGTCGATCTCTAGAGCCAGCTCAAAGTTCTCCTTTGCGCCCTTCAACACCGAGCAAGAATCGCACAACAAGAAGTTAAAACCGCAACATCGGGGCACAACAAAGTTGTGCCAAATGGGGGCAGAGAAGGAAGGTGGATCCAGAGCTGTACCCTGAGAAGTGGGATTAGTCGCTTGTCGTTGCGGTCGGCGAAGTCGATGACGCGATCGACCTCCTGTAGGGCGCTCCAACCCTTGGCCACCAGCTCCATTGCCTTCTTGTTCCGGTCGTGAATCCATCTCTGCAACCACAAAGAAGTTTATTCACCGCCTGGCAACGCACTAGAGCACGAAATCAAATAGATACGAAGATGCGCGCATCTCATCCACGCCACACTCACCTGGTGATTCAGCGTGGAGGCCAGCTGGGAGACACGGCCGGACGGGGAAGAGGAAGCAGCGGCGGCAGCGACCCGCCGCGCCGATGCGGCGATCATGGCGGGGTGGTGCCCTTCTCCGTGAGCCCGGCTGCAGAGGGGATCAACCCTAGGGCCTAGCAGCTGTGCAGTGGTGGATCTAGGAATTTAAAACAGGGTGGTCCACCTACAAAAAATTGACAACAAATATGACATGTGAACATTCTAATAATTAACCAATAGCACATAGATATAAATCAATATGGTCTTACAAACACACTAATATTCTCAGTTAAGTCTCAGTTTTGCATTAAAAAAGCCTACATGGTACATACCAATTCTTCAACAATTCTACAAGTAAAAAAATACAACAGCCCCTGTATTAGTATCAATCATAGCTGAACAACAGAAAATGAATCAACCAATATAAGGTTTGAATCTGAAATTGGGAAAATTAGGGACCGTGGAATTTTGGGATAATCGTACCTTGTGTACTGTGTTTAACCGTGGGACGGTGGGAGGGCTGGCTGGCAGCTGGTGGCTGCAGGCTGCTGCTATAGTGCAGGGCAGGGTGCACGTGTCACGCGGTCAGGCTTGCACACCGCCGACCGCCGGGCAGGACTAGTCTACGGACTGGGCGGCTAGGTGCGGTGAGTGTGCGGGCGCGGCAGTTGAGTGTGGAGAAGGGCGCAGCGAAGCAGGGAGCCAAGCGGGAGGCGGCGACGGCGAGTGGCCGACGAGGAATGGACCATGGAGGTAGGCGGGAGGTGGTTGGCGGCGAGTTCAGATCGGGAGAGCCACACAGGGAGCAGAGAGGAATAAGGGACTGGGCCACTGGGGCGAGTCCTTTCACGCCGGGAACACTAGGCAGCTTGCTGGGCTTCTTTGTTTCCCTCCAGCCCATCTCCTCTATGTTTTCCCACCGCGCCGCGGGGTGCCCTATGGGCCTGTTCTGAATCTCTCCAGCTTCTCAGAAACTTCTCAGATTCAGCTTCTCAACTGGCTTCTCGCTTCACCTGGCGCTGCAGAAACCGTTCGGCAGCAGAGGAGCTTCTCGTAGCGTTGCCTTGTCGCTACAGTATGCTTGCAGCCCAACAGTTGGACTGTAGGCCTGCTCGTCCCAGCTTGGGCCGGCTGGAAGCAGCCCATTGCGGGGGCAAAGTGTAGACAGGCCGAATGAGAGAGAGAGAAAGGACCTGGGTCATTGTCCACGTGACGATGGCTGGGCTGAATTGATGTTTTTTTTTCAGAGGACCAAATTCCTGCGATTTTGTGGCTGTACAGAGAGGTTTTCAGATAGCTCTTTTGTAGTTCTGCGGTATTCAAAGTATAGCGTAAATGTATTTTCCAAAATATCACTAATATTCCCAGTTAAGACAAGTTATAATAAAGATGAATGACTAGTTTTGTTATGTGTCATACAACAAAAGCTTCATGAACATACTGTGTCATATTTGCATATAGTTTGCAAATCAAAATGTTCACACATCTAAAGACATGAACATGATTACTTCACTTGCACGGCAATGTCACCAATCCTTCACTTGCACGGCAAACAACTCAGAGATAATCCGAGTGTACTGCATTCAGCAGCCATCCTCCACACTTCTGTAAGAAAATGCATGTCACTTTGGTCCTCACTTGTACTAGGATAAATATGAAAATTGTACTATCTGAACTATGCATCGTGTATTAACAACAACAACAACAGCCAAACTCATGTAATATTCAGCAACAGCAGCAGCCAAACTCATGTCATATTCAGCAGCCAAACTCATGTAATATTCAGCAGCAGCTATATGAACTATTCAGCAGCTATTCAACAGCAGCTATCTGAATTATTCAGCGTGTAATAACAGCAATAACAACAGCCTCACTCATGTAATATCTGAACTATGAAACAATCTTAGCAGTACACACTTCACACGGCCCCATGTATGCACTACACTCATGAAACAACCTTAGCAGCACACATATAACACTACACTCATGTAATATCTGATTTTTTTTGCAGTTTTCATGTACAGTACGAACAACACATGGGTACACCATAGGGAAGAAGGAAGGAGGAGCTCACCTTGCGGTTTGGGTGATGGGGGTTGGTCGTCGGGATGCTTCTCCTTGCTGGGGGGTGTGGGGGGGGGGTTCTCGGGCGTCAATGGCGTGGGGGTGACATCCTCCTTTCCATGGTGGCGCTGCTCCTCGCTGACGGAAGCACGGGCGGTGGTGAGGACGGGATCCGGCGGGAAACTCGCTGGGAAGGCCGGATCTATAGGCCTTCGAGAGGAATCGGCCGGCGACGGGGTGGGCCGGGACGGCGGCGCTGAGGGTTTGGAGAGGGAGAACGCGAGGGAGAGGGGAGATACGAGAGGAGCCAGCCCGTGCGTGTATCTGTCGAGCGAGGAGACGCGGGATTGAACCGTTTTTCTTAGCGGTGGCAGTCTGCGCGTAAATAATAGGAACTCCAGATTCTTAAAAACGTGGAGCTTTTTTTTTTTAGGGGAAAAAATGGAGCTGGGAAACCCTTGCTTCACATATTTGCACCGCCCGCCCAGTTTAGCTTCGTGAATTGACCCTCTGTTCGGCAGCCCTCCGCTCCTGGAGCGGCCGGAGTGGTTTCCTCGGAGCGGAGTGGCCCGCGGGCTATTTTTCTGAAGTTGCCAAAGCGACGCTCCGCATCTACATTGAGTTTTACCTCAAAAAATCTACATGGAGTTAAGAGTTGAGAAGTGAGGAGTGGAGGACTGCCGAACAGATTAACTTTGAGAAGTTAAAGCGTTCGGGCTGGCTTTTCTCTGATAATTAGTGAAGTTAGGAGCTGGAGAGATTCAGAACAGGCCCATAGGGCATCCCGCGGCACGGCGGGAAAACATAGAGGAGATGAGCTGGAGGGAAACAAAGAAGCCCAGCAAGCTGCCTAGTGTTCCCGGCGCGAAAGGACTCGCCCCAGTGGCCCAGTCCCTTATTCCCCTCTGCTCCCTATGCGGCTCTCCCGATCTGAACTCGCCGCCAGCCACCTCCCGCCTACCTCCGTGGTTCATTCCTCGTCGGCCACTCGCCGTCTCCACCTCTTGCTTGGCTCCCTGCTTCACCGTGCCCTTCCCCACACGCAACTGCCGCGCCCGCGCACTCACCGCACCCAGCCGCCCAGTCCGCAGACTAGTCTTGTCTGGCGATTGGCGGTGTGCAAGCCTGACCGCGTGACACGTGCACCCTGCCCTGCACTATAGCTGTAGCCTGCAGCCACCAGCTCCTAGCTCCCAGCCAGCCCTCCCACCGTCCCACGATTAAACACAGTACACACGTACGATTATCCCAAATTTCCACGGTCCCTAATTTTCCCAATTTCAGATTCAAACCTTATATTGGTTGATTCATTTTCTGTTGTTCAGCTATGATTGATACTAATACATGGGCTGTTGTATTTTTTTGCTGGTAGAATTGGTATGTATCATGTAGGCTTTTTTAATGCAAAACTGAGACTTAACTGAGAATATTAGTGTGTTTGTAAGACCATATTGATTTATATCTATGTGCTATTGGTTAATTATTAGAATGTTCACGTGTCATATTTGTTGTCAATTTTTTGTAGGTGGACCACCCGGTTTTAAATTCCTAGATCCACCACTGCACGGCTGCTAGGCCCTACGATAGATCCCCTCTACAGCCGGGCTCACGGAGAAGGGCGACACCCCGCCATGATCGCCGCATCGGCGCGGCGGGTCGCTGCCACCGCTGCTTCCTCTTCCCCGTCCAGCCGTGTCTCCCAGCTGGCCTCCACGCGGAATCACCAGGTGAGTATGGCGCGGATGAGACGCGCGCATCTTCGTATCTATTTGATTTCATGCTCTAGTATGTTGCCAGGTGGTGAATAAACTTCTTTGTGGTTGCAGAGATGGATTCACGACCGGAACAAGAAGGCAATGGAGCTGGTGGCCAAGGGTTGGAGCGCCCTACAGGAGGTCGATCGCGCCATCGACTTCGCCGACCGCAACGACAAGCGACTAATCCAACTTCTCAGGGTACAACTCTGGATTCGCCTTCCTTCTCTGCCCCCATTTGGCACCACTTTGTTGTGCCCCGTTGTTGGGGTTTTAACTTCTTGTTGTGCGATTCTTGCTCGGTGTCGAAGGGCGCAAAGGAGAACTTTGAGCTGGCTCTAGGGATCGACAACATGAATACTCGCGCGAGATGTTGGCTGGCCAAGATGCATTTCAAGTACCATGTTCCCGGAGCTTGCAAGGCAATGTGAGTCGATTTTATCTCCCTCTGATGTTAGTGTAATTTACTTACTTCGCTGTGTCGTTCAAGCTGCTCATATGGCATGTACACTACTTTGTTATTCCAGGAATCTGCAAATGCGATGCAAACAACTAGTTTTATCGCTGCTTATGTAGTTATGTTGTTTTGACTCAATTTGAATCCTTTATAAGTGACCTGGCTAGTGTGTAAGTGCCATGATTCTGAATACTGGATACCATTGCACCTTAGTTAGATTGTTGCATACCAGAACTGTTTTTGGATGATATATCAGATCCAGGGATGATGCTTCTTAGTATTTGTTTTATCTGACGGACCAGTTGCAGATAAAATCGTGTTTGCTTTCTTACTGTTTGTTTTATCTGACAGAGCTAAAGTTGCAGGATAGTTTTGTTTACATTGCATATAATTTGGCTAGTGCTGTAGGTATACCTTGTTAAGTGTTTTAGTAATATTTATGTACCAGGCAGTGTGAAGAAATCTGCCATAAGAATGTGCCTTTGTTGATGTCAAAGTCACCCCTACTTGTATGAGTCTTGTTACTCGTGTAGCTACTATCCTTAGCAGCTCACGTGAAATACTAGTTTCCCCAACAAAGATAGAAGTTCGTGTATATGTCATACAGCTTTGCTTATGAATCTCGATTAATGTTTATAAGTTGTGTGCAGCGAAATGTGGGTACTGGCTTGACGGACATTGGTATCTAATAGAAAATAATAACTTGAATTTTTTAGGGTACCATTCTAAGTACCCAAAACCTCTTCAAAATCCTAACTGGAGTTGAACTTTAGTGTCTTGGTCAAAATGTTTAATAAACCACTCATATGTTTCGAGCTTGGCACTTTGAGATAATTGGTACTGACAATATATCTGAATTGTGGTTACTAACATTATTTGTCCAATTAGTTGCGGCAATAATTGCTGCATTAGTATTTAGGACAGACGATTAACGAGATTAGCACCTTGATTGGAAAAGAAAATTGGGAACGATTTTTACTGTTTTGGCCTTCAATTAAATCATAAAATATTAAGTGAGCAAAACCATCCTTTTTTGGCGGCGTTTTAGTAGGAACATTTATTTCTCTACCTCCACATGAAGCTAAACTTGCCTTCAGCACACATTTCATGTGGGTTATGCTCATCTCTCACTGTTCATGCGTACAGTGGCGCTGCTTTGCTAGTTGAAGCTGCGAACATGGGTGATCCAGAGGCACAATATGAACTTGGATATCGGCTAAGAGTTGAGGTCTTCACGCTTCATGTGCTTTTGCCCCTTTCTGCACTTTATTAATTGAATCTTAGTTGTTTCTTATGGAAAATAGTTTCATTCTTTATACCATTTGTGTGGAATATGTCTGCACCTCAGTTGATGGTTACCTTTGTTGCTTGTAGAATGATCATGTTGAGTCTGATCAACAGGCCTTCCATTATATAGAGAAAGCTGTTGACTAGGTATGCTCGTCACCTGAATGTTGATCAAATATTTTCTACTTTGCTTCTTGGTAAGCAATATTTAGCTTTTACCTATCTTTGATTGCAGTTGCATCCTGGTGCTTTGTATCTTCTTGGTGTTGTATATATAACTGGGGATTGCGTCAAGAGGGACATAGCTTCAGCCATGTGGTGTTTCCATAGAGCTTCAGAAAAGGTGGTAAATGAAATAGAATAATAGATCAACTAAAAATTGTCTTATTACTTGCAACCCATGAATCACGTAGTTATTTCTGTTTTTCTGATGTCTCAGTTTTGAACATCTCAGGGACATGCTAGAGCTGCAATTGCATATGGTTCACTTCTTCTGAAAGGTTTGCAGACAAGCAACTCAACTTTTCAAGAGATAATCGTGTGTCCTTATATTATCCTTCTTGTAGTGGCTATTTTAGAGTACACATGTTGTGAAGTTATGGTTTCACCATTAATTTGGACAGCTCTTGATCAACTGATTTTGTTTAATTTTGGCTGGAATTGTTAGATTACTCCAGGCCTATCTGTTTATGCTTACAGTGTGGTTGTTTCAAGTGCTGAAGTGCCTGAAGTCATTACCAGGTTCAACTCAGGTAAGAGTCCGTCAACTGGGAAGGTGCGAAAAAGGACCATACAGCAGGACCCAGTAAAGCTTGCAAAGGAGCAGTTCCAAATAGCAGCTGAGTCTGGATCTGACCTCGGTTTACGGTGGTTGAAGAGGTTGGAGATTACGAAAAACAGCCCGGGGAGCTAAAGCAAATCCAGCAATGACCTCCAGTGAAAGAATATTGCTGCATTGGGCAATTAATGGATGTTGCAATGCTCTTGCTGCACATTAGTGGAGCTTCATGTTTCATCTGCCTTCAGAATGTGGAGATAACCCTATGTTCTATTATAGGAGCATTCATGCCAACCTAGCTTGCGGTCAAATTGGTTTCTAGATTAGCAGGTTGAATCGTAGGACCAAATTGATCCATTTTTTGTCACTAAGGATTTTATCATACCATGGCAATTATACTGCTGGCCTTACCATGACAATTATACTGATGGCCTTAGTAAGACAACAAAAATCGCCATTTCTGTAAGCTTTTCTTGCTCCTAGGTGATCTTTTGAAAAATTCTTACTCCAGCTATTCCTAGTAAGCAGCCCTAGTAGGTAAGGAGGAATTACTTTTCCCTCAATTCTTCAACCGTACTTGAATATCATCGAGAAAGGATTTTGTTTTCCAAGATCTTGATAGGTGGCCATGATCAGGTAAATTGTTGCTATTTGCCGAGGTGATATGATATGGATAAAAAATTGCGTCTCACATATTTGGCGCTGCAGGCGCCGGTTTCTACTGTTTTTGCAAGGAAAACCCTTATAATCATCCGACTGATCGCACGCATCTCTCCAGCCGGGTTGTGCGCTTGACACGTGCCCTGGTCCCCCACACGTCGCTGTCCCTTCGTCAATGCCTCCCATTCTATTTCTTCTCCCTCCAGCACGCATCCCAGCTCGCTGAATCGCCGCCGCCGCTGCCGCTGCTGCAATACTCACCGGACCACCGCGCTGCCTAGGGCGTGCAGCTGTTACTGCCACTGCTACAAACCCATCGACCCCGCTGTGCTGTGAAGCTTAAGCCTGTGCTGCAATGAAGCTGCTCCCATGGCGCCCCGTGCTGTCACCAGATGCTCCGATGGCGTCCTCGACAGCGCGACGGTGCGTGCTGCTGCGTGATGCTACGACGACGGCGTAGGCTACGGGATGCTGTGGGCTACTGCGTGATGTTGCGATGGCGTCGCCGGCTGCGTGACGGTGCGGGCTGCTGCGACGGGTTGTTGGATGCGCGATGGTGTGGGCTGCTGCATGATGCGGCAATGGCGTCGCCGGGTGCGCGACGGTGCGGGCTGCCGCGTGATGCTGCGCCGGCGTCGTCGGCTGCCCGTTGTTGCGGGCTGATGCGTTATGCTGTGATGGAGTCGTCGGTTGCGCGACGGTGCGGGCTGCCACGAGGGCCAACCAGTGAGCCATAGTTGTAGGGCGCTGGGCTGCGCTGCCTATACTACTGTCGTTGCTACAACAGCAAGCAGCCATGGCGATGCTGCATCAACTCGCAGAGACGGCGATTACCAGAAGCTGACACAGAGACCACAAGCTGGAACGACGACAACCGATCGAGTGCTGCTAATGGCGAGCTGCAATGGAGCGCTCACCGAAGCTACACCCGAGCAAGAGACGGCTAGCGGAGCGCATAGTCTACTGCATCGGGGGCAAGCCGTGGACCGGTTGTTCATACTGAAGAGGAAGGGATGCTTGCTTTGCTGCGGGAGTGCGATGCAGTATCCGCGTGAGACAAAAGCGACGGTTACGATGGGGCTCATCTAACGACGTGGAGGCGGCTTACGTTCCCCCAAATCAACCGGATGATTTGTAGCATCCGCCATTTTGCAAACCGGCGCCTGCAGCAGCTACTCGCGCGTCTTAATTGGGCCGGCCCATATTTCATTTTTTTTTCTGTTTTCTAAAAACTAAAGAAACTGCAAAAAATGCACGCGGGCTAGGATTCGAACCCGCGTACTGGGTTATCAGTGAACGACGCCAAACCAACCTGACCACTTCACTAGGTGTGATAACATCCATGTTTTCCCTTCATTTCTTCATTCCTCTTTTTCCTTTTTTCTTTTTTTCTCTGTCCTTTTCTTCTTTCTTTTTCCAAATTCATAATTTTTTTCGTCAAATAGATGAACTTTTTTTCGAAATTTGTGAACTTTTTTCCAAATTGATGAACCTTTTTCAAAATTGATGAACTTATTTTTCAAATTTGATGAACTTTTTTCAAATTTTGTGAACTTTTTTTCAAAATCGATGAACTTTTTTCAGATTCGATGAACTTTTTTTAAAATTTGATGAACTTTTTTCAAATTCGATGAACTTATTTCCAAAAGATGAACCTTTTTTCAAATTTGTGAACTATTTTCCAAATCAATGAACTTTTGTTTTGCCATCGAATGAATTATTTTCAAATCCAATTTTTTTTTTGAACAAAGTGAACGAGCCACGTTTTTTCTCCTGAGAAATGCGAACGAGCCAGTTGGTTGAAAAAAAAGGATCGACGCTACAGGCGAGCGATGCCACAGACGCAACATTCATCGCTAGCGCTCGAGGAAGGAAAATATAATGGGCCTCGGCCCAGCCGGATCTGTAGGGTACGACAGAAGGCAAAACCGGCGCCTGCAGCGCTGATTAGGACCTCCCTCGCATCGCTATGTCTCGCGTTCAGCGAGTCGAGGCTTCTGACTCGCTGAAGCGCGCGAGCATATGGGCCGGCTCAGGTTCGCGGGTACTACACTGGCTCGTTTTTTACGTTTTTATTTTGTTTTTATTCCATTTTTTTAATTTTGTTTACACTTTCAAATAGTCTAAACATATATATTACAAAAATATACTTTACATAATATTTAGAAAAATGTTAATCATGCACTTGAAAAATGTTGAACAAGTATTTAAAAAATGTTGAACGAGTATTTGAAAAATGTTGAACGAGTATTTGAAAAAAATGTTGAACAAGTTTTTGAAAAAATGTTGACAAGTATTTGAAAAAATGTTGAACAAGTATTCGATTTTTTTATCATGTATATAAAAATATTGAACAAGTATTCGAAAAAATGTTAAACAAGTAATTGAAAAAATATTAAACAAGTAATTGAAAAATGTTGAATAAGTATTAAAAAAATTGAATGAGTATACGAAAAATGTTAAACAAGTATTTGAAAATGTTAAATAAGTATTAAAAATATTGAAAAAGTATTTGGAAAATATTGAATAAGTATTAAAAAATGTTGAACAAGTATTTGAAAAATGTTGAATAAGTATTAAAATGTTGAACAAGTATTTCAAAAAATGTTGAATAAGTGTTCGGACAATGTTGAACGTGTATACAAAAAATGTTGATCACTTATTAAAAAAATGTTTTTGACATATACGAAAATGTAGAGTGAAAAAGGAAACAAACATAAGAAAAAACAAAACAAACACAAAAAATGGAGAAGAAAAAAGAAAACCAAAACAAAAAATGGAGAAGAAGAAAGAAACCAAACAAAAAATGAGAAGAAAAAGGGAAATGCAAAGAAGAATGAAAAATAATGACAGAAAAATGGAGAAGAAAAAAAGAAATGAAACAAAATAAAATAAAATAAAGGAAAAAATCTCGAAGAAAACGGCTCGAGTAGCCTCAAGTAGGTGGCGCCCCTTGTTCTTACCATGAAAGTCTAGCGCAGCGCGCGTTCAACCTGAAGACCAGGGATCGAACCCCGCTTCTCGCATTTCCTTTCCTTTTTACGAATATGCGCATGTAAATGGGCCGGCCCAATACGACGCGAGGGGAGAAAAAGCTTCAGCGAGAGCTGGTGCTTGTCTCGCTTAAGGCGATAAATAGTCACCGCGCCGCGTATATAGATAGGCTGACCAAAACACGACCCACCCTGTAGATCCGTCCTTCGCTAAAGGGCTTGTTCCGCGAAATCATTGGTTGAACGCGAGCGCTATTGTCTCGCATTAAGCGAGACTAATGGTTCTCTCGCTGAAGCGTCTGGAGTAATCAGGCCGGCCCATTAGCACATAAAAGAACAGAAAAATAGGAAGAAAAATGGGGTCACGCGCCGGGGAAATCGATGCTTGGCCACTTCGATAGCTTAATGAGCTGCTAGCCACTGCACCACTGCTGCGTTCGTGGATACAGAGGAGACGTGGACTACTTGAGGTAAAAGACCCGAGTTTTTTATTTCTCCTTTTTTTGTTTTTTTCTCCGTTTGTGGTTACACAGGAGCGCGGACTACTTTATAGCTAGTCAACATTTTTTTTCGTTTTCTTTTGTTCCTTTTCTTTTTTTCTTCTGCATTTTTTCATTCTTTTTTTTTTCATTTTGTTTCTTTGTTTTTTTTCCTTATGTTTATTTGTTTCTTTTTGGATTTCTTTGTTCTTTTGGTTATTATTCTACATTTTTTGTCCATGTCAACAATATTTTTCTAATACACGTTTAACATTTTTTCAATACAAATTAAACATTTTTGTAATACATGGTCAGCATTTTTTCTATACACATTTAAAAAAAAATCAAATGCTTGATTAACATTTTTTAAATACAAGATTAACCTTTCTTGCTACATGGTAAACATTTTTTCTATACATTTTAAACATTTTTTAAATGTTTGATTAACAGTTTTAAATAAAAAGATTAACATTTTTTTGAATACATGGTCAACACTTTTCCTATACACATTTAACATTTTACAAATGCTTGATTAACATTTTTCAAACACTTGTTCGTCATTTTTTCGAATGATTGATTAACATTTTTATATACATGATAAAAAAAAATCATCATTTTTTTAATACATGATCAACATTTTTTCTATACACATTTAACATTTTCCAAATGCTTGATTAACATTTTTCAAATACTTGTTCAACATTTTTTCGAATGCTTGGTTAACATTTTTATATACATGATCAAAAAAGTTCATCCTTTTTTTAATACACGGCCAACATTGTTTCTATACACATTTAACATTTCCCAAATGCTTGATTAACATTTTTCAAATACTTGTTCAACATTTTTTTTAAATGCTTCATGAACATTTTTATATACATGATTAAAAAGAATCATCATTTTTTTAATACATGATCAACAATTTTTCTATTTACATTCAACATTTTTCCGAATGCTTGATTAACATTTTCAAATACTTGTTCAACATTTTTCAAATACTTATGCTATATTTTTCAAATACTTGTTCAAAACTTTTTCAAATGTTTTTGTAATATATATTTATAATATTTTAAAGTGTAAACAAAAGTACAAAAATAAAGCAAGAAACGAAAACAGAAAACAGAAGAAAAAAACACAGAAAAAAAGAGCATGTGGCCTGCCGCGCGCGTGGGCCGGCCCATCTCGGCCGCCCCTTCAGGGAGTCCGAAGGTGGACTCGCTGAAGGTGAGGCATAGGGACGCCCCTGGTTGAGGGCTCCCACCTGGCACCTCCCCTCGAGTCCCACTTCATCCTCATGGCGGGAGGACCTGGTGCGCACTGTGTTTGTCCCGATTGATGCTGAAGAAATTTTGAAAATACCTTTGTGCACGAGGAGAGTCGAGGATTTCTGGGTATGGAGTGAGGAGACCCGGGGAAACTTTTCAGTGCGTTCAACGTATAGGATGATCCTATCAACGAAACTGAGCAGGCAGGACTGGCTGGAGCACAATGGCGAGCCTTCTAGCACTGTGTCGGAAGGCAAGAGTTGGACGAAGCTTTGGAAAATCAATGTGCCATCTAAACTGCGGGTGTTTGTCTGGAGACTTGTGCAACATCTAATTCCCATGGGTGAACTACTACATCATCGCAACATGGCCACGACACCGGCGTGCCCCCTATGCGGTATGCATGACAGATGACCCACAAGTATAGGGGATCAATCGCAGTCCTTTCGATAAGTAAGAGTGTCAAACCCAACGAGGAGCAGAAGGAAATGGCAAGCGGTTTTCAGCAAGGTATTCTCTGCAAGTACTGAAAGTAGCGGTAACAGATAGTTTTGATAGCAAGATAATTCGTAACAAGTAACAAGTAACAATAGTAACAAGGTGCAGCAAGGTGGCCTAATCCTTTTTATAGAAAAGGACAAGCCGGAACGATCTCTTATATAAAGCAAAGAGTTCTCAAGGACACATGGGAATTCTCATCTAGTCACTTTCATCATGTTTGTTTGATTCGCGTTCGCTACTTTGATAATTTGATATGTGAGTGGACCGGTGCTTGGGTGCTGTTCTTACTTGAACAAGCCTCCCACTTATGATTACTCCCTCTCGCAAGCATCCGCAACTACGAAAGAAGAATTAATATAAATCTAACCATAGCATGAAACATATGGATCCAAATTAGCCCCTTACGGAATAGCGCATAAACTAGGGTTTAAGCTTCTGTCACTTTAGCAACCCATCATCTAATTACTACTCCACAATGCCTTCCCTTAGGCCCAAAGATGGTGAAGTGTTATGTAGTCGACGTTCACATGACACCACTAAAGGAAGCAACAACATAGATATCATCAAAATATCGAACGAATACCAAATTCACATGATTACTTATGACAAGACTTTTCCCATGTCCTCAAGAACAAAAGTAACTACTCACAAATCATATTCGTGTTCAAGATCAGAGGGGTATTGAATAGCATTAAGAATCTGAACATATAATCTTCCACCAAATAAACCAACTAGCATCAACTACAAGATGTAATCAACACTACTAGCAACCCACAGGTACCAATCTGAGGTTTTGAGACAAAGATTGAATACAAGAGATGAACTAGGGTTTGAGATGAGATGGTGCTGGTGAATATGTTGATGAAGATTGGTCCTCCCACGATGAGAGGATTGTTGGTGATGTCGATGGCTTCGATTTCCCCCTCCCGGAGGGAAGTATCCTAGGCGGAATCGCTCCGCCGGAGAGCAAAATTGCTCCTGCCCAGGTTCCGCCTCGAGACGGCGGCGCTTCATCCCGAAAGTCTTACCTTTATTTTTTCTAGGGAAAATAGCCTTATATAGTAGAAGATGGGCCCTGGAGGCCTGCCAGGGGCGCCAGAAGCTCGGGGGGCGCGCCCAGGGGGGTAGGGTGCGCCCCCCAGGCTTGTCGCTTCCTGGTGGGTCCCCCTCTGGTATTTCTTCAGCCAATATTTTTTATATATTCCAAAACAATTCTCCCTAAATTTTCAGGTCATTTGGAGGTGTATAGAATAACTATCTCTGTTGCACCCCTTTTCGGCCCAGAATTCCAGCTGCCGGCAATCTCCCTCTTCATGTGAAACTTGCAAAATAAGAGAGAAAAGGCATAAGAATTGTATCATAAAGTGAAATAATGACCCAAAACATAATAAATAACAGTAGGAAAACATGATGCAAAATGGACGTATCAACTCTCCCAAGCTTAGACCTCGCTTGTCCTCAAGCGAAAAACCAAAATCGATAATCATGACCACATGTTTAGAGAGAGAGGTGTCGATAAAACAAAATACGGACATGAAGGCATCATGATCTTTATTATAACAGCAATACATTATCATAAAACTTCTCATGACAAAGTGACAATTCATCCGCAAGATAAAGTATGAACTACAAACCTTATTGAAAACTAACAAACTATGATCTCAGTCACTGAAGCAATTGCAATTCATCATATTATCGGAAAGAGTCTATGTAAGATCTTTTGTTTAGCAAGTTCACATACTCAACTATCATTTAGTTTTCTATGATTGCTGACACTCACGGCATACTTATGGAGCAAAAGTTTCAGTCAGACACATAGAAAGATAGGGGCTTATAATTTCGCCTCCCAACGTATTTACCTCAAGGGTAATGTCAACAATAATAACTCATGATCACCTACATTCAACTAGATATATATGTCTGGATCTTTCCCCACCACATGATGCTTGCCAAGAGAGAAAAATAAAAACGGAATAGAGGAGAATGCTATTGACTCTTGCATGAAAGTAAATACATAAAAGTAAAATATAGGCCCTTCGCAGAGGGAAGCAGAGGTTGTCATGTGTTTTTTATTTTTGGATGTGCAAACTCTTAATGTAAAGGAACGTCACTTTATATTGCCCCTTGTGATAGTGACCTTTATTATGTAGTCTGTCGCTTTTATTTCTTCACCATCACAAGATCGTACAAAGCTTATTTTCCCTTATAATAAAAGATCATACATATTTAGGAGCAATTTTTATTGCTTTTGCACCAATGACAACTTACTTGAAGGGTCTTATTCAATCCATAGGTAGATATAGTGGACTCTCATAACATGAAACTGGGTTCAAGGGTTTTTGGATGCACAAGTAGTATCTCTACTTAGTACAGAATTTTGGCTAGCAAAAGATAGGGGGCAAGCACCACATGTTAGAGGATCCAAAACAATATAACTTCTATGCGAATATAAGCAAACATAACTCATTACGTTGTCTTCCTTGTCCAACGTCGACTATTTGACATAGAATATTTAATGGGACCTCACAATCATAAAAGATGTCCAAGATAGTATATTTATATGTGAGACCTCTCTTCCTTTATTATTTTTTCATGAATTGCAACAATGACCAATGCTATGTTTGTCAACTTCCAGCAAGTTTTATCAATTATACTTCTTTTATGTGAAGTCATTGATATGTCCCAAACGTATCTACTTTTCCAAACACTTTTGCTCTGGTTTTCGACTCTAATTTGCATGATTTGAATGGAACTAACCCGGACTGACGCTGTTTTCAGCAGAATTGCCATGGTGTTGTTTTTGTGCAGAAATAAAAGTTCTCGGATGGACCTGAAAATTTACGGAGAATTATTTCAGAATATATAAAAAATACTGGCGCAAAGATCCACCAGAGAGGGGGGCCACCAGGTGCCACAAGCCTGGGGGGCGCGCCTGGCAGGCTTGTGGACCCCTGGCAGCTCCGTTTACCCTAATTCCAGTGCTATAAGTACCTATTCATGGAGAAACAAATCAGAGAAAAAGAATCATCACGTTTTACGATACGGAGCCGCCGCCACCTGTTCTTCATCAGGAGGGCTGATCTGGAGTCCGTTCGGGGCTCCGGAGAGGGGGATTCGACGCCGTCGTCATCATCAACCATCCTCCATCATCAATTTCATGATGCTCACCGCCGTGAGTGAGTAATTTCTTCGTAGGCTTGCTGGACGGTGTTGGGTTGGATGAGATTTACCATGTAATCGAGTCAATTTGTTAGGGCTTTGATCCCTAGTATCCACTATGTTCTAAGATTGATGTTGCTATGACTTTGCTATGCTTAATGCTTGTCACTAGGGCCCGAGTGCCATGATTTCAGATCTGAACCTTTATGTTTTCATGAATATATTTGAGTTCTTGATCCTATCTTGCAAGTTATACGCACCTATTACGTGTCATGATCCGCATACCCCAAGGTGACAATAATTGGGATTCTTTCCGGTGATTGCCGTAGTTTGAGGAGTTCATGTATTCACTATGTGTTAATGCTTTGTTCCGGTTCTCTATTAAAAGGAGGCCTTAATATCCCTTAGATTTCCTTATGGACCCCGCTGCCACGGGAGGGTAGGACAAAAGAAGTCATGCAAGTTCTTACTATAAACACGTATGACTATATATGGAATACATGCCTACATTACATTGATGAATTGGAGCTATTGTGTATCGCCCTAGGTTGTGACTGTTATATGATGAATGTCATCCAACATAATTATCCATCACCGATCCAATGCCTACGCTTTTCACATATTGATCTTTGCTAAGTTACTTTCGTTGCTGTTGCTGTTACAATCACTACAAAACTGCTACTGCTACTATCACTGTTACTATTGCTACTGTTACTACTGCTCTTGAAACCATCATACTACTGTGCTACTAAACACTTTGTTGCAGATATTTAGTTCTCCAAGTGTGGTTGAATTGACAACTCAACTGCTAATACTCGCAAATATTCTTTGGCCCCCCTTGTGTCGAATCAATAAATTTGGGTGAAATACTACCCGCGAAAACTGTTGCGATCCCTTATACTTGTGGGTTATCAAGACCTTTTTCTGGCGCCGTTGCCGGGGAGCATAGCTCTATTTGTTGAGTCACTTGGGATTGATATCTGTTGATCACTATGAAGAATCTGAAAGACGCTAAGACCAAGATCATCCCCTCTATGACTAGAGGAGGTAAGGATACCATCACACTCTGCACTTGATTCACCTTCTGTTTTGAGTAGGCTTGCGACACCACCACCTGCTATTCATTCTGATATGTCGCAAGTTATTGATGATACTACTTTTGCTATGAATGAAATTGTTGATGATGCTAGTACTATGCTTGATAATACTGTGCCACTTGGTGAGTTTCTTGATGAACAAATTGCTAAAGCTAAAGGAATTGAAAATGTTGAAACTCTTAAAAATTATGATTCACCTATTATGCCTAGATCTCCTACTAGAGTTGAAATGCCTGAAATGTCTGATGGTTATGTTTTTCATAGGGAGACAGCTAGGGCAATTCTTGCTTGTAATGATAGAGATGAGGTTAGAAAATTGCTTACCGAGTTGAAAGAAAAATCTATGAGGGATAGAATGAAATATGATCCTAAGTTTGCTACTTCTCCCATATTTGTTACTGATAAGGATTATGAATTCTCTGTCGATCCTGAGTTAATTACTTTGGTTGAATCTGATCCTTTTCATGGTTATGAAACTGAAACTGTTGTGGCACACCTTACTAAGTTGAATGATATTGCCACCCTATTTGCTCATGAGGAAAAAATTTGTTATTACTATATTCTTAAGTTGTTTCCTTTCTCATTAAAGGGTGATGCTAAGAAATGGTTTAATACTCTTGCTCCTGGTTGTGTGCGTAGTCCCCAGGATATGATATATTACTTCTCTAAAAAATATTTTCCTGCTCATAAGAAACAAGCTGCCTTACAGGAAATATTTAGCTTTGTGCAAATTGAAGAAGAGAATCTCCCTCAAGCTTGGGGGAGGCTTCTCCAACTACTTAATGCTTTGCCTGATCATCCTCTTAAGAAAAATGAAATACTTGATATCTTTTATAATGGACTAACCGATGCTTCTAGGGACTACCTAGATAGTTGTGCTGGTTGTGTTTTCAGGGAACGGACTGTTGGACAGGCTGAAGTACTATTGAATAATATATTGAGAAATGCCAATGATTGGACACTTCCTGAACCACCACCTAAGCCAACTCCGAAGAAGAGAGGTATTCTATTCCTCAGTCCAGAAGATATGCAAGAAGCTAAGAAATCTATGAAGGAAAAAGGTATTAAAGCTGAAGATGTTAAGAATTTACCACCTATTGAAGAAATACATGGGCTCGACATCCCGACACAGGTAGTGGAGGTAAATTCTCTCACTAGATTTGATGAAGGTGATATTCCGTATAATAAATCTGCTAGTCAATGCCTGTATGAATTTGATAACTACATCATTAAACAGGAACACTTTAATATGTATGTTAGCAATCAACTAAAACGGAATGCCATTATGATTGAACAATTGAGTGATTTGATGTTTAAAACTGCTAATGATGTTAAATGCTTGAGTAAACATGCTTCTATGGTCCAGACTCAGTTAGAACAAATTACTAAGTCACAAAATGATTTGCTTGATGAGATGAATAATAAAAAGAATGATCATGTTGTTAGAGTTGTTACTAGAGGAGGTAGCATGACACAGGATCCTCTATATCCTGAAGGTCATCCTAAAAGAATTGAACAAGATTCTCAAAGAAATAATATTGATGCACCTAGTCCATCTAAGAAGAAAAAGAAAAAGAAAAATGATAAAACTTTGCCTACTTCTAGTGAACCTGAGATAGGAAAACCTCCCGAGAATCAAAATGATGTTTCTATTTCTCATGCTGAGACACAATCTAGTAATGAACATATACCTAGTGATAATGATAATGATAAGTGATACGTCTCCAACGTATCTATAATTTATGAAGTATTCATGCCATGTTTATAACAATTCTATATGGTTTTGGTATGATTTGAATGGAACTAACCCGGATTGACGCTGTTTTTAGCAGAATTGCCATGGTGTTATTTTTTGTGCAGAAATAAAAGTTCTTGAAATTGGATGAAACTTTTTAGAGATTTTTTATGGAACATATAAAAATAATGGCACCAAGACCCACTGGAGGGGGCCACCCAGTGCCCACGAGGCATGAGGGCGTGCCACCCCCCAGGCGCGCCCTGGTACCTCGTGGGGCCCACGTGGCTCCTTCTGACGTGATTCCAACGCTGAAAAATCCTATATATTCAGAAACCCCCGAAAGTTAACCAAGATGAGTTTTTACGCCGCCGCAAGCCTCTGTACCTCCACGATCTCATCTACAACCCTTTTCCGGCACCCTACCGGAGGGGGGAAGGCATCACCGGAGGCCATCTTCATCATCCCGGCGGTCTCCATGATGAGGAGGGAGTAGTTCACCTTCGGGGCTGAGGGTTTGTACCAGTAGCTATGTGTTTGATCTCTCCCTCTCTCTCGTGTTCTTGAGATGGCACGATCTTGATGTATCGTGAGCTTTGTTGATATAGATGAATCATATGGAGTTTCCCCCTCTCTATCTTCTTGTGATGAATTGAGTTTTCCCTTTGAAGTTTTCTTATCGGATTGAGTCTTTAAGGATTTGAGAACACTTGGTGTATGTCTTGCATATGGATATCTGTGGTGACAATGGGATATTCACTTGAGTCACTTGATGTATGTTTTGGTGATCAACTTGCAGGTTCCGTGACCTTGGAGATTTATGCATAAGGGTTGGCACACGTTTTCGTCTTGACTTTCTGGTAGAAACTTTGGGGCACTCTTTGAAGTTCTTTGTGTTGGTTTGAATAGATGAATCTGAGATTGTGTGATGCATATCGTATAATCAAACCCGTGGGTACTCGTGGTGACATTGGAGTGCCTAGGTGACATTAGGGTTTTGGTTGATGTGCATCTTAAGGTGTTATTCTAGTACGAACTCTAGGGCTGTTCGTGACAATTAATGGGGATGACTCATAAGATTGACCGGGAAGGATAACTTTGAGGTGGTTTCGTACCCTACAACAATTTCTTCGTTTGTTCTCCACTATTTGTGACTTTGGAGTGAACTCTTTGTCGCATGTGAGGGATTTACATATGATTCAACTATGTCAACAATGTTGGGAGATCGCACTAGTGAAAGTATGAACCCTAGGCCTTGTTTCTAAGCATTGCAATACCGTTTTTATGCCCGTTTACTTTCTGCTACCTTGCTGTTTTTATATTTTCAGATTATAAAAACCTATATCTACTATCCATACTACACTTTTATCACCATCTCTTCGCCGAACTAGTGCACCTATACAATTTACCATTGTATTGGGTGTGTTGGGGACACAAGAGATTTCTTGTATTTGGTTGCAGGGTTGCTTGAGAGATACCATCTTCAACCTACGCCTCCCACGGATTGATAAACCTTAGGTCATCCACTTGAGGGAAAATTGCTACTGTCCTACAAACCTCTGCGCTTGGAGGCCCAACACGAGTCTACAAGAACAAGTTGTGTAGTAGACATCAAGCTCTTTTCTGGCGCCGTTGCCGGGGAGGTGAGTGCTTGAAGGTATATCTTTAGATCTTGCAATCGAATCTTTTAGTTTCTTGTTTGTCACTAGTTTGGTTTTATAAAAAGAAAATACAAAAAAATGGAATTGAGGTTGCCTCATATTATTCGTCTTTATCATGTCTTTCTTGAAAATGATGGATCGAAAAATTGTGCTCAATTGATAGAGGAAGAATTCAATAAAATGTTTGGCATAAAATATTTGAATGATGAGCATGATTGCAATGTTGCTAGTATGAATTCTTTGAATATCCATGATGCTAATGATATGCAAAGCCACAGGCTTGGGGATGCTATGTTTGATGAAGATGATATTTTTAGCACCCCAAGTTTTGATGAGAAAATTTATTATGATGATAGAATTCCTCCTATTTATGATGATTATATTGATGAAAGTAGATTTAGAGAGGTCATGACTCTATTTAATGATGATTCCACTATTTTGGAAGAGGTTTCAATTGACTATGATAAAAAAGTTGCTATCTATGATGATTATTGTGATGACATGTATGCTATAAAGAATAATTATAGCCATGAAATTTTTCATCATGATTTTAATGCTCAAATGGATTATGCCAATAAAGTATCTCATGATAGTTATTTTGTTGAGTTTGCTCCCACTATTATGAACGAGAGGAAAATTGCTTGTGTGGAGAGTAATAAAAATTCTATGCTTACGTATCATGACAAGAATGCTTTATGTGATGGATATATTTTTGAATTTATTCATGATGCTACTGAAAATTATTATGAGGGAGGATCATATGCTTGTAGGTGTTGCAATAATATCAAGTTTCCTCTCTATGTGTTGAAAGTTTTGAAGTTATGCTTGTTTTGCCTTCCTATGCTAGTTGATTCTTGCTCCCATAAACTATTTGCTCACAAAATCCCTATGCATAGGAAGTGGGTTAGGCTTAAATGTGTTTTATATATTTCTCATGATGCTCCCTTTACGTTTCAATTCTTTACTTCTATGTGAGCATCATTCAAAATTATCATGCCTAGCTAAAAGGCTTTAAAGAAAAGCGCTTGTTGGGAGGCAACCCAATATGTATCCTTTCTGTTTTAGTGTGTTCACATGATTAAGCTACTGTAGTAATCATGTTTTATATGCTTTCTTTCAATAAAGTGCCAAGCAAAACCTTTGGGATAGTGTGGATACTTGTTGATTCAATTCTGTGCAAAAGCAGAAACTTTTTCCTCCAGTGTTTAATTTCCCAGATTTTACTGGAGCGTCAAAAAATTCTGAAATTTTTACACAGTATTTATATGAATTTTTTTGACGTTTTCCTAATTTTTCAGAATTTTTAGAGTTCCAGAAGTATGGTAGTTGCTCAGATCATTACAGACTGTTCTGTTTTTGACAGATTCTGTTTTCAATGCATAGTTTGCTTGTTTTAATGTTTCCGTAGCTTATATTATGAGATATAAATTGTGGAAATGATATAATACAGTAGGAATTATATTGGAACAATTATGAATCATGTCTTTGACAGTACCTAAGTGATGGTTTATTCTTTATCATACTAACCGTTCTCACGAAGTTCCGTTAAGTTTTGTGTGTTTGAAGTTTTCAAGCTTTGGGTGAGATGACGATGGATGAAGGAATAAGGAGTGGCAAGACCCTAAGCTTGGGGATGCCCAAGGCACCCCAAGGTAATATTCAAGGAAGACCCAAGCGTCTAAGCTTGGGGATGCCCCGGAAGGCATCCCCTCTTTCGTCTTAATCCATCGGTAACCTTACTCGGAGCTATATTTTTATTCGTCACATGATATGAGTTTTGCTTAGAGCGTCATTTTCTTCTGTTGATATTTGCTTGCTGTTATCAATAATAATGTTTTGTATCTTTTAGTTCAATAAAATGCCAATTATAGTCTTTACCATGCTCAGTTTGCAAGTTTATGAGTTGCTGTTTCAAAACAGAAAGTTTGCTGCTATTGATTAAATTTCCCAGAAATGTCAGAATGTGATAAAATCTTGAAATTTTGACACAGTAAACTTTGATAAATTATTTCCAGTTTGGTAAATTTTCAGAATTTTTTGAGTTATCTAAGTATGGATTCTTAATTATTCTTTACAGACTGTCCTGTTTAGGCAGATTGCTGTTATGTTTGCATTGTTTGCATATGTTGGCTTGTTTAATGATTCTATTTGAGGATAGGAGTATTAAATATGCAGAGGCATTTAGTATTCAATGTTTAATTATACTTTTAGTGATTTGCTACAGTAGAGAATGTTGAGGTTTTGAGTGGATTTATACTAACACATCTCACAAGTTCTTGTCAAGTTTTGTGTGGATGAAGTTTTTAAAACTTAGGGAAACTATTATATGAGAAGAATTAACGAGACACAAGAGTTCAAGCTTGGGGATGACCAAGGCTCCCCAAGTTAATATTCCAAGAAGTATCAAGCATTCAAGCTTGGGGATGCCCCGGTAGGCATCCCATCACTTTTCTTCATCAACTATCGGTTAGTCTCGATTGAACCCAAGTTTTTACTTGTTCACATAATGTGTGCTATACTTGGTTGTGTTATTTGTTTTGCTTGCTATTTGAATAAAATATCAAGATCTGAAACTTTTTAATAAGAGAGAGTCCTTACATAGCTACTTAATTGTTTCACTACTCATTGATCTTCGCTTATATATTTTGGAGTAGTTTGTCATTAATTCTCATGCTTCACTTATATCTTTTTGAGAGTTAATAATAGTAATGGTAATTTGCACAAGATATGAATTTGGTCCCAAGATGAATATTCGAGAGGGATATAATAAAAACTTTCATATAGATCATTGGATATGATAAGTGTGATTCCTTGCAATGAAAATAATGAAAGCGATCATATGCTAATCTTATGGAAAGTAATGACATTACATAAAGAAAAGTATAAGTGGTAAAATTTATTGGAGGTTAACAAGCATAGCATTAGTCAATGATGTAATTCATGAAAAAGTTAATAAGGGAAGAGAAGATTTACATGCAAATACACTATCTTGGACATCTTTTATGATTGTGAGCCCCCATTAAGTATTTTATGTCAAAGTGTTGACATTGGACAAGGAAGACAACGTAATGAATTATGTTTGTTCATATTCACATAGAATTTATATTGTTATAGATCCTCCAACATGTGGTGCTTGCCCAATATCTTTGCTAGCCAAAAATCCTCACCAAGTAGAGATACTACTTGTGCATCCAAAACCCTTAAACCCCGTTTCTTCCCATGAGTGTCCACCATACCTACCTATGGATTGAATAAGATCCTTTAAGTAAGTTGTCATTGGTGCAAAAAGCAATAAAATTTGCTCCTAAAATATGTATGATCTTTTATTGTAAGGGAAATAAGCGTTGTACGAACTTGTGATGGTAAAGAAATAAAAGCGACGGACTGCATAATAAAGATTGCTATCACAAGGGGCAATATAACGTGACGTTCCTTTGCATTAAGGGCTTGTGCATCCAAAAATAAAAAGTGCATGACAACCTCTGCTTCCCTCTGTGAAGGGCCTATCTTTTACTTTTATGCATTTACTTTTATGTATTTATTTTTTATGCAAGAGTCAATAGTGTTCTCCTCTACTTCCTTTTTATTTTTCTCTTTTGCAAGCATCATGTGGTGGGGAAAGATCTAGGCACATATATCCAGTTGGATATGAGTGATCATGAGTTATTATTGTTGACATCACCCTTGAGGTGAATAAGTTGGGAGGCGAAATCACAAGCCCCTATCTTTCTATGTGTCTGGCTGAAACTTTTGCTCCATATATATGTCGTGAGTGTTAGCAATCATAAAAGACTAAATGATGGTTGAGTATGTGGACTTGCCAAAAAGCTCCTACATGAGACCCTTCCTGAAAATATGATGAATTGCAATTGCATTGTTGACTAGAATAGTTTGTTAGTTTCCAAGAAAGTTTATGCCTTATACTTCATTGTTGTGATGAATTGTTACTTGCTCATGAGAAGTTTAATGATAATAAATATTGCTGTTATAATAATGATCTTGCTTTGAATCATTCAAGTCTAATGTCCATGCTATAAAAGAAAAGAATATATGATGATTATGATAGGTAGCATTCCACATCAAAAATTTTGTTTTTAATTGCTACTTTATCATGTTGAGTTTTATGAGAAAAAGTTGCTGTTATGATGCTAGGAAAAGTGATTGAAATTATTATTGATCAAACTTATGCACTATGCTAGCATTCACACTTCATAAATTATTTCTTTTATCATTTACCTACTCGAGGACGAGCAGGAATTAAGCTTGGGGATGCTGATATGTCTCCAACGTATCTATAATTTATGAAGTATTCATGCCATGTTTATAACAATTCTATATGGTTTTGGTATGATTTGAATGGAACTAACCCGGACTGACGTTGTTTTCAGCAGAATTGCCATGGTGTTGTTTTTTGTGCAGAAATAAAAGTTCTTGGAATTGGATGAAACTTTTAGGAGATTTTTTATTGAACATATAAAAAATAATGGCACCAAGACCCACTGGAGGGGGGCCACCCAGTGCCCACGAGGCACCAGGGTGCGCCACCCCCCCAGGCGCGCCCTGGTACCTCGTGGGGCCCACGTGGCTCCTTCTGACGTGATTCCAACGCTGAAAAATCCTATATATTCAGAAACCCCCGAAAGTTAACCTAGATGAGTTTTTACGCTGCCGCAAGCCTCTGTACCTCTACGATCTCATCTACAGCCCTTTTCCGGCACCCTGCCGGAGGGGGGAAGGCATCACCGGAGGCCATCTTCATCGTCCCGGCGGTCTCCATGATGAGGAGGGAGTAGTTCACCCTCGGGGCTGAGGGTTTGTACCAGTAGCTATGTGTTTGATCTCTCTCTCTCGTGTTCTTGAGATGGCACGACCTTGATGTATCGCGAGCTTTGTTGATATAGATGAATCATATGGAGTTTTCCCCTCTCTATCTTCTTGTGATGAATTGAGTTTTCCCTTTGAAGTTTTCTTATCGGATTGAGTCTTTAAGGATTTGAGAATACTTGGTGTATGTCTTGCATATGGATATCTGTGGTGACAATGGGATATTCACTTGAGTCACTTGATGTATGTTTTGGTGATCAACTTGCGGGTTCCGTGACCTTGGAGATTTATGCATAAGGGTTGGCACACGTTTTCGTCTTGACTTCCGGTAGAAACTTTGGGGCACTCTTTGAAGTTCTTTGTGTTGGTCTGAATAGATGAATCTGAGATTGTGTGATGCATATCGTATAATCAAACCCGTGGGTACTCGTGGTGACATTGGAGTGCCTAGGTGACATTAGGGTTTTGGTTGATGTGTATCTTAAGGTGTTATTCTAGTACGAACTCTAGGGCTGTTCGTGACAATTAATGGGGATGGCTCATAAGATTGATCGGGAAGGATAACTTTGAGGTGGTTTCGTACCCTACAACAATTTCTTCGTTTGTTCTCCACTATTTGTGACTTTGGAGTGAACTCTTTGTCGCATGTGAGGGATTTACATATGATTCAACTATGTCAACAATGTTGGGAGATCGCACTAGTGAAAGTATGAACCCTAGGCCTTGTTTCTAAGCATTGCAATACCGTTTTTATGCCCGTTTACTTTCTGCTACCTTGCTGTTTTTATATTTTCAGATTACAAAAACCTATATCTACTATCCATACTACACTTTTATCACCATCTCTTCGCCGAACTAGTGCACCTATACAATTTACCATTGTATTGGGTGTGTTGGGGACACAAGAGATTTCTTGTATTTGGTTGCAGGGTTGCTTGAGAGATACCATCTTCAACCTACGCCTCCCACGGATTGATAAACCTTAGGTCATCCACTTGAGGGAAAATTGCTACTGTCCTACAAACCTCTGCGCTTGGAGGCCCAACACGAGTCTACAAGAACAAGTTGTGTAGTAGACATCAATAAGGATAATGATAATGATAATGATAATGAAGATGTTCATGTTGATGCTCAACCAGATAATGATGTAGAAATAGAACCTGCTGTTGATCTTGATAACCCACATCCTAAGAACAAAAGATACGATAAAAGAGACTTTGTTGCTAGAAAACATGGAAAGGAGAGAGAACCATGGGTTCAAAAACCTATGCCTTTCCCTACTAAACCATCCAAAAACAAGGATGATGAAGACTTTGAGCGGTTTGTTGAAATGCTTAGACCTATCTTTTTGCGCACTCGCTTGATTGATATGTTGAAAATGTCTCCCTATGCTAAATACATGAAAGATATTGTCACAAATAAAAGAAAGATACCTGAAGCTGAAATTTCCACCATGCTTGCAAATTATTCTTTTAAAGGTGCAATACCCAAGAAGTTAGGAGATCCAGGAATACCTACTATACCATGCTCCATTAAAACAAGTTATGTCAAAACTGCTTTATGTGATTTGGGAGCCGGTGTTAGTGTTATGCCTTTCTGTTTATATAGACGACTTGATTTGAATAAGCTCACACCTACTGAAATATCTTTGCAAATGGCTGATAAATCCACTGCTATACCTATTGGGATTTGCAAGGATGTTCCCGTTGTAACTGCAAATGTTACTATCTTGACAGACTTTGTTATACTTGGTATGCCCGAGGACGACAACATGTCGATTATCCTTGGTAGACCTTTTTTGAATACTGCAGGGGTTGTTATTGATTGCAACAAAAGCAAGGTTACTTTTCATGTCAATGGTAATGAGCATACTGTTTATTTTCCGAAGAAACAAAGTTTGGTGAATGGTATCAATTGTATTGAAAAAGTTTCGACGATCACTATTGGAGGTTTCAAATTTCCTCTCCCTAATGTCAAAAAGAAATATGAAATTCTTATTGTTGGGGAGATGCATATCCCCATTGAGGTAACTTAGTGTTATACAAAAATTCTTTGGTTTCATGTCACTCGGAAATAGTTTGTTAATAAGACTTGATCAACCTTATTAATGGATTCTTTTTGAAGGGCATGTGGTCGATGAATTTAGTAAGCACAACTTTATGTACCCACCTTTTGCTCTCTGATATTTTTAGTAGAATAAAATAAAATGCCATGATTATCCTGTTTTCTGAATTATCCATGCAATAAAAAATGGTCCAAAAATAGATGTTCTTAGAATGCCATGAAAATTTAGTATGATTTTTTCTAAAATATTTAAGATTTTTTGGCACTGAACACACCCCAGGGGGTGCACCTGTGAGCCACAAGCCCACAGGGCGCGCCCACCCCCCTGGGCGCGCCCAGCAGGCTTGTGGGTCCCACAGGGACCCATTCACTTATGCCACCCACCCATCATCTTCTTCTTCCTCCAGAAAAAATCAAACCTGCTCCCCAGCCCGTGTTCTTGCCCATTTTACTGTGATTTTCGATCTCCTTGCTCGAAACTCCGTTTCCAAAACTGTTTTGAGGAATTACTCCTTGGTATGTGACTCCTCCAATGCTCCAATTAGTTTTTGCTCTAGTGCTTTATACTTTGCAAATTTTTGCTGCTGTGGTGACCATGTTTATGAGCTTGCATGTTGAATTTGTATGGTCCAAAGTAGTTTTGATGCATGATATAGCTTCTAGATACATGTGGGAGTAGTTGGTATCAATTTTGTTGAGTCTTGTTCACTTTTATTTTGAGTCACTAAAAATTTCAGAAATTTTTCATAGAAAAAGAAAATGTTTAGGAAGATTTTCCATGGTGGTTCCTTGAGCAAGAGTGCTCCTAGGCCCGCAATACGCGAGCCGGATACCGAACCGCCGCGGGAGGCCGTGGTGCTACCGTGCGAGTGGCCGTCGGATGCCTTCATGATTCGAGCCAGCATCAAGGAATTGTTTGATATGTACGTGCGCAACGCCGAGCTCACGGAGTTCCTGGCAGATAGGCGCCCGCAATACTATGACCTCACTAACTCCTTTGTGCGAAGATTCAAGTATGTATATCAGCGCACTTCACATGATGTTATTTTCAACCTATATGAAAATCCTTTTCGCATGTCTGTTGAAGAATTTAGTGAAGTATGCAAAATTCAATTCTGGGGAACTTGCACTGAACCTCGTAAATCTGATTGCAATGAATTTCTCATGAACATTACTAGGGGTGAAACTAGAGGCATCACACAAGCTACTATGGAGAGCATTCATTTTCCTGCCATACATTATTTTGCTTTGTTCATTGGTAGATGCATTAATGGTAAACATGATCATAGTCATCTTTGCGCCCCTGACTTGAGCGTTCTTAAGAGTGCGGTGCTGGAAGACAGACAATTTAACATGGGGGCTATTGTTGCACGTCGTTTACATAATAATGCCTTAGTTGGTGATTTCTTTGGTGGAATTTATGCCAGTTGCTTAGCTACCTATCTTGGTGTGCCCATTAAACAAAATGACACCCTTTTGCCACCTAGTTTTCTTGATTATGATGCTATGGAACGCCACCAGTTCCTTGAGAGGGGTCTCCCCCCGTTCAGATACAGGCTAATCTTTAACAGGCGTCGTGTTTTCCATATTGTTTTGCCTGCTCCTGCCTTCTTTGATTTCTAGAGAAAACATAGACATTTCATACTTGAGGAGGAGGCTGAGGAGTACGAGAGGGCGGCAGAGACCGAGCGCCTTAATGAGGCAGCTCGCCAAGCTGTGGCAGCTGCATTTCAGTATAACCCGAACTACCATCACGGGCATTATCCAGGCCAGGACTGGCCGTAGACCAACTTAGGCCAAAATCCTAAGCTTGGGGGAGTACGTATTTTTCACCGACATTACATTCATGTCCACACACTCATTCCAGTTGTCGGTGTTCATCCTTTTTCATTGTATATCCATGCTAGTTTTATTTTCGCTTTCTTCTTGTGTGTTTGAAAAACTTTCGAAAATCCAAAAAAATAATTAGTTGTAGTTTCTTTCTTGTTTAGTTAATTCGTAGTAGTAAAAGAAAACCCAAAAAGATTTCTCTTTTCTTCTTTTTCTTGTTGGGAGCTTTCCCGTGTAAATAGTTTTTCTCGTTTTTCATTTTTCCTTTGTTAATTTGCCTTCCTCAGAAAAATTAAAACCTCCCAAAATATTTCAGTGTGTTTCTCTGAATTTCTTTTCTTTTCATTGAGTCGTCGCAAGGAGAAGACCACGATGAAAATGTTGAGTGACTCCCATATGCTTTATTGTTGATCTAACAACGAACCACTATTATTTTGTCTTCTCCTTTGAATAAATGTTTGCAGATTCCAGCTTAGTCCACGGCACACTTGCACTATTATTATTATTATTATTATTATTATTATTATTATTATTATTATTATTATTATTATTATTATCACATCATTCGGTCGTGCAAGTGAAAGGCAATAATGACGATATTTGATGAAGTGGTTGCGGTGAAGAAAGGCTGGTATGAACTCTTCTTGTTTTTGTCTTTGTAAATATGTTTAGCTCAGTATTCAGGATTCGTCATTATTATGAGTAAACATATTTGTGATGACAATTAGAGATTATAGTTTCTCATGCCATGCTTAAATAGCTAGGAGTGGACAATGATTTATCTTGAGTGTCAACATGCATTAAAATGGTTGTGATGTAGTATGTTAGCATGGTATCCTCCTCTGAGTAATTCGAGTGGCTTGACTTGGCACATGTTCATACATGTAGTTGAATCAAAACCAACATAGCCTCCATGATATTTATGTTCAGGGTGTTGATATCCTACTCATGCTCGTGTTCAATGTTAATTATTCGCAATGCATGTCTATGACCGTTTTCGCTCTCTAGCTGGTCGCTTCTCAATCTATTTGCTAGCCTTCGCCTGTACTAAGCGGGAATACTGCTTGTGCATCCAAATCCTTAAACCAAAGTTATTCCAGATGAGTCCACTATATCTACCTATATGCGGTATTACCCTGCCGTTCCAAGTAAATTTGCATGTGCCACCTCTAAACATTCAAACGAACATCTATTTTGTGTGCCCGTACCACTCATGGAGCGACAGGGGGCGGTCAGTAGGGCTGGGCGTTCGGTTTATGTGGTTAATTCGGTTCGGTTTATTCGGTTTTCTATAAATTCGGTTTTGAGAAAATGAACACCGAAATAGTTACATATAATTTAGACACCGAACCATATTAACCGAAATATAACGGTTCGGTTTATTCGGTTAACCAAAAAACCGAACTACATGCACCCATCAGTTTAAGTGTCATGACCTATGTGTAGTGTGGGCATTCTACGGAATGCACAAAATAACTAGATCCATGTGACGTACATACATACACTTACATTTTTAACCAATTATTTTTTCCCGGGGATTCACTACCTCTTTGACCGCCGTTGCATCCAAAACAATGATAAAATATTCCAATGGAATAAACTAATCATTAGCATGGTGTTACGTATAATTGTGAGATTGGAACTACCCATTAGCATGGTATCATGTATATTGACTATTGGGTTGGGCCGATCTGAAAATTAACTCGACTGCTGGCTATTGCGCTTACATTTACGGTAACCAACCAAACTAGGATACAGTTAGATCGGTTTGTTCGGTGAATTCGGTTTGTTAATGATAGAAACCGAACATGACACCGAACACCGAATAGCGACCATGTTTCACACCGAACCGTACAACCGAACATCAAATAAACTGACAAATCGGTTAAATCGGTTCGGTTCGGTTTGGTTTTTCGGTTTTCGGTTTTGAAGTGCCCACCCCTAGCGGTCAGTATCTTCCATGCTAAGTGGGTTACTCTCAGATGAGTGTTTATTCACTTGTCATTGCACGAGAGAGGATGATAATCAGGATGCCCAGTCCTATGCTCAAATCAAAATCATATAATGCAAACAAACTCCCCCAAAAAGTTGTTGGTATGGAGGGCACTCGTGAATTCGGCTAGCCATGGCTTGTGTTGGTATGGTGGAGGGGGAGTAAACTTTACCTTTCCGCTTGGGAACCGCCTATAATGCGTTTAGCATGGAAGATATTAAAAACTCTCGGTCGTGACATTGACAGGAAAAGCATACCTCCCAAAATTATTTTCATCTCTAATTTAAGCTTCGAGCTCTGGCACCGCTGCAAATCCATGCTTCCCTCTGCGAAGGGCCTATCCATTTACTTTTATGTTATACTTTTATGTTATTTTACTTTTATTGTTGAGTCATCACCCTCTCATTTAAGCACCAGTTGAAGAGCACTATTGTCATTTTTATGCATTGAGTGTAGTTAATGTTGGGTGTGACCATGACTGGATATCCTCTACCCTGAATTACAATGTCTAGTCGTTGCTTGAATCTTAGAGGTGCCATGCATTTATGTTTTGCGGTCTCAGAAAGGGCTAGCGAGATACCATGTTATCATATTATATCATGATTGTTTTGACAAAGTGTTGGCATCCGAGATATCTTATTATTGCTCGCTAGTTGGTTATGTTATTGCCATGAGTAAATGTGAGACCTAAGTGCTGAAAACTTGGATGCTAGTTAAGTATATATACAGACAACAAGAACAAAAGAGTTTGTAAAAGTTTTTCTTTATCACTTTCAGTTTGTCAACTGAATTGCTTGAGGACAAGCAATGAGTTAAGCGTGGGGGAGTTGATACGTCCCAAACGTATCTTCTTTTCCAAACACTTTTGCTCTGGTTTGGACTCCAATTTGCATGATTTGAATGGAACTAACCCGGACTGACGCTGTTTTCAGCAGAATTGCCATGGTGTTGTTTTTGTGCAGAAATAACAGTTCTCGGATGGACCTGAAAATTTACAGAGAATTATTTCAGAATATATAAAAAATACTGGCGCAAAGATCCACCGGAGGGGGGCCACCAGGCGCCACGCGCCTGGGGGGCGTCCCCACCCCCCAGGGCGCGCCTGGCAGGCTTGTGGGCCCCTGGCAACTCCGTTTACCCTAATTCCAGTGCTATAAGTACCTATTCATGGAGAAAAAAAATCAGAGAAAAAGAATCATTGTGTTTTACGATACGGAGCTGCCGCCACCTCCTGTTCTTCATCGGGAGGGCTGATCAGGAGTCCATTCGGGGCTCCGGAGAGGGGGATTCGACGCCGTCGTCATCATCAACCATCCTCCATCATCAATTTCATGATGCTCACCGCCATGAGTGAGTAAATTCTTCGTAGGCTTGCTGGACGGTGATGGGTTGGATGAGATTTACCATGTAATCGAGTCAATTTGTTAGGGCTTTGATCCCTAGTATCCACTATGTTCTGAGATTGATGTTGCTATGACTTTGCTATGCTTAATGCTTGTCACTAGGGCCCGAGTGCCATGATTTCAGATCTAAACCTTAATGTTTTCATGAATATATTTGAGTTCTTGATCCTATATTGCAAGTTATACGCACCTATTACGTGTCATGATCCGCATACCCCAAGGTGACAATAATTGGGATTCTTTCCGGTGATTGCCATAGTTTGAGGAGTTCATGTATTCACTATGTGTTAATGCTTTGTTCCGGTTCTCTATTAAAAGGAGGCCTTAATATCCCTTAGATTTCCTTATGGACCCCGCTGCCACGGGAGGGTAGGATAAAAGAAGTCATGCAAGTTCTTACTATAAGCACGTATGACTATATACGGAATACATGCTTACATTACATTGATGAATTGGAGCTATTGTGTATGGCCCTAGGTTGTGACTGTTATATGATGAATGTCATCCAACATAATTATGCATTACCGATCCAATGCCTACGCTTTTCGCATATTTATCTTTGCTAAGTTACTTTCGTTGCTGCTGCTGTTACAATCACTACAAAACTGCTACTGCTACTGTCACTGTTACTATTGCTACTGTTACTACGGCTCTTGAAACCATCATACTACTGTGCTACTAAACACTTTGTTGCAGATATTTAGTTCTCCAGGTGTGGTTGAATTGACAACTCAACTGCTAATACTCACAAATATTCTTTGGCTCCCCTTGTGTCGAATCAATAAATTTGGGTGAAATACTACCCGCGAAAACTATTGCGATCCCCTATACTTGTGGGATATCAGTCATCACTCCCCATGGGATTAGCATATGATCTCTCTGTTCTTTATTCTCTTTATTTTATTTCTAGAATTGGATCAACAAAAGTAAAACAACTCAACTCAAACTACTCTTTATTATATAACTCTCACACTCGATTACATAGATAGATAGATCGCAAAGCAAGCACTAGAAACTAAATCATATTAAAACTTTATTCTTCTAAATCATGAAATAACTAGAGATCGAACTAAGATAGATAATTATGATAAAAGTGATGGTGATAAGATACCTGGGCACCTCCCCCAAGCTTGGCACAAGCCAAGGGTGGTGCCCATACCCGTGTACTCAAGTCTCCTTCTTTGGTGATGGTGCTGTTGATGTAATAGGCTTGTCCTCCGTCAACCAAGGCATAGGCTCTCCATCATAAAAGGATGAACATGTTTCCAGAGTCCTGAAATCTGCAGCTAAACTCATACCTTTGAACTTGGCCTCATACTCAAAATTTTGGTTTTGTAAATTATAGATCTGGGCCTCAAGATGATCCATCCGATCATTGAGCTTGAAGATGATGTCCCCAATATCCTTGTTGTCCACCTTGTGCTCACAGATGAATTCCGTGATCATAGAGTGGTTAGCACTGAGCCCGCGCTCTACCATCCCCTGGCACTTGAAGATCTCCTGTTCCACCACTTCCAGCCTGGCCTTCTCGCTCCCGGTCTTCTTGGGCCCTTGAACGTCCCGGATGTGAAGCACCCCCTCATGCATCTCAATGGCTTGAGGGTGTTTCATCACCTCCGAAAGGTTCGGGTTGATGACCTTCTTGTAGAACTTGTCCTTGGACGAGCTTGGAGGCGCCATGGTGATCTAGATCTGTCAGAAAAACAGCCCGAAACAAGAACAGAGGAGAAACTTGCGATACGGTGGTCAAAACATCCGAGAGTATATATAATGATTTTTTTTCATGCAGGACAAGTAATATGGGAGAAAAACGGAGTCAGGAAAGTCCACGGGGGAGCCACAAGCTCGGTAGGCGCGCCCTAGGGGGTAGGCGCGCCCCCAAGCTTGTCGCTCCCTCATGCACTTTTCGGACTATTTATTATTTTCCTTTTTTATATATTCCAAAACAAACAGAAAGTAATTTTATGGAATTTTTGGAGTCGGTTTACTTACCATACCACATATCTACTCCTTTTCAGGGTTCTGGAGCGTTCCGGAAGGTTTCTTCTATGTGCTCTTTCGGTGTCATTGTTTGAATAATATTGGTTTCAACATTAGTGGGAGTACCTGAGATATAATGTTTAATTCTTTGCCCATTAACCACTCTCGGATTAGTGCCTTCGGAGTTGTTTATTTTGATGGCTCCGGAGCGATAAACTTCTTCGATGATGTATGGTCCTTCCCATTTAGAGAGAAGCTTTCCTGCAAAGAATCTTAAACGAGAATTGTATAATAGAACATGATCACCTACTTTGAATTCCCGTTTTTGAATTCTCTTATCATGCCATCTTTTAACTTTTTCTTTAAACAACTTGGCATTTTCATAAGCTTGTGTTCTCCATTCATCTAGAGAGCTAATATCAAATAACCTCTTCTCGCCGGCAAGTTTAAAATCATAATTAAGTTATTTAATTGCCCAATATGCCTTATGTTATAACTCAAGAGGTAAATGTCATGCTTTTAAATAGACCATTTTATATGGAGACATACCCATAGGATTTTTATAAGCAGTTCTGTAAGCCCATAATGCATCATCAAGTTTCTTAGACCAATTCTTTCTAGATCTATTAACGGTCTTTTGCAGGATTAATTTTATTTCTCTATTAGTTAATTCAACTTGACCACTAGATTGAGGATGATAAGTGATACCCACAAGTATAGGGGATCGCAACAGCTTTCGCGGGTAGTATTTCACCCAGATTTATTGATTCGACACAAGGGAAGCCAAAGACTATTTGCGAGTATTAGCAGTTGAGTTGTCAATTCAACCACACCTGGAGAACTAAATATCTGTAGCAAAGTGTTTAGTAGCACAGTAGTATGATAGTTTCAAGAGCGGTAGTAACAGTAACAGAAGCAGTTTTGTAGTAATTGTAACAGCAGCAGCAACGAAAGTAACTTAGCAAAGATCAATATGTGAAAAGTGTAGGCATTGGATCAGTGATGGATAATTATATTGGATGACATTCATCATGTAATAGTCACAACCTAGGGCAATACACAATAGCTCCAATTCATCAATGTAATGTAGGCATGTATTCCGTATATAGTCATACGTGCTTATAGTAAGACCTTGCATGACATCTTTTGTCCTACCCTCCCGTGGCTGCGGGGTCCTTAAGGAAACTAAGGGATATTAAGGCCTCCTTTTAATAGAGAACCGGAACAAAGCATTAACACATAGTGAATACATGAACTCCTCAAACTATGGCAATCACCGGAAAGAATCCCAATTATTGTCACCTTGGGGTATGCGGATCATGACACGTAACAGGTGCATATAAGTTGCAAGATAGGATCAAGAACTCAAATATATTCATGAAAACATAGAGGGTTCAGATCTGAAATCATGGCACTCGGGCCCTAGTGACAAGCATTAAGCATAGCAAAGTGGTGGGCTCCTACTTCTATGACAAAAAATTATGACAGAAAATGGGCTTTTCGTCCTGGGCAGGCCGGAGACGCAGCCGCATGACATTCTTTGGGTCGTCCATGACGTAAAAAATCATGGTAGAAGTGAGGCCAAGGAAATTTTCGGGGAATTCCCGATTACGGTGGGTGGTCGGGGCCGAGTGATGCAGTGTGGTTTGCGCGTTTCTCTCGTACGCGCACGTGTGTGCGAGGCATTCGCTAACTGAACCCGAGCGAGGCGTTCGCTTACTGAACCCGAGCGATCGCACTAGCTACGTACTGAAACTGATCGATCCCTTCGCTGCTAACTGAACCCGAGCGCTTCCTTCGCTGCTAATTGAACCCGAGCGATTCCTTCGCTGCTAACTGAAGCCGGTCAAGCCCCCGTACGTGCGAGACGTAGCTGGTTGGGTTGACTCTCGATGAACAGTGCCTGGTGCTGCCACGCGCGCGATACATAGAACGAGTCGAGATGCATCAATCGAGCCCCTTGCGCGAGACGTGGTGAGTTGACCTAGCCGGTTGGTTGGCTGTGGATGAACACTTCCCGTTGCTGCCGCCTGCTCGTACGCCCCACCCCAGCCAGTGGGTTGGCTGTGGATGAACAGTACCCTAGCCATGTGAAGGTGGTTGGAGCTGGATGAACAGGACCCCGAGGAGGCCAGCCGGTTGGGGGTGGATGAACAGGACCCTGTGGAGGCTGGATGAACAGTAGCCAGTGGAGGCTGGAGGAAGTCGACGGTGGATGAACAGTAGCTGGTGGAGGCTGGAGGGAGGTCGACCGTGGATGAACAGTAGCCCGTGGAGTCCCGTTTTGCGGTACGCCACACCCCTCCCGATGAACAGGACCCCCGTTTTGACCATAGGCAGTTGGGGAGAAGTCCGTTTCCTCCGTTTTGCGGTACGCCAGAGCCCTCCCGATCAACAGGACCCCGTTTCGACCATAGGCGCTCGAACAAAAGTCCGTTTCCTCCGTTTTGCGGTACGCCAGACCCCCAGCCGATGAACAGGACCCCGTTTCGACCGTAGGCGGTCAAACAGAAGGCCGTTTCCTCCGTTTTGCGGTACGCCAGACCCCGAGTCAATGAACAGGACCCCTTTTCGGCTGTTCCGTCCAAGCCGGTTGGCTCCCGATGAACACGACGCGTTCCGACCCAGTCGCTTGGCTCCCGATGAACACGACGCTGTTTCTTCCGTTCTTACCCAGCCGGTTGGCTGCTGATGAACAGGAGGCCGTTGCTGCCGTCCGTTGCCTCTCTCCATGTACACGAGCCCTGGCCATACGTATGCGTGAGTATGCGTTTGAGACCCCGTCCGTATATATGTACGTACGTGCCTGTAATTTTTGCCGTGTGGTTGTACGTACGTGTACACGATTTAGATGGGGCTGCCTGAACTGCTACGTCGGGGGCTCTACTACGACATGTGCCGCTCCTTACACGCCCACGGTTCATCGTTGCAGAGAGACCGATCGACTAGTATGTACGTACATGTTCGCGACCAGACAGACAACGCTTCGTACACTTCGACCGGGTGGGTCCCAGCTATCTGGGAGGATAAGGAGGCACTTCCTTGCGTGCGAAGACATAGCAGGTGGGTCCCAGCTGTAAGGGAAGAATCATTTTTTGCGCGTAATAAGGAGGCACTTCGTTGCGAATGAAGATGTATCTGGTGGGTCCAGCTGTTAGCCTCACCGCGTACTGTCCTCTTCCGATGGCTGCCGTTCATTGACCACGTTGACTACGCCGCGCCGAGAGCACCAAGGCGGTGGACGACGGCGAGGCCTAGGAAGGGAACGACGCGGAGCCGGGGAAGACGCGGTAGTGGATGCCCACGCGGAGGGGAGTACGAGGGTTGACTGGTTCGGCTGCGGTGTGAGGCTGCCATTGCTGGAGAATAACAGGGGATGTGGTTGAGTAGAGAGAAGGCCTGGCCAGCGGTGGAAGTAGGGTGGGGCGGTGAGGCCTGCGCGGCAGCATAGCCGGCCACGGGAGGCAGGAGCAGGCGGTCCCGCCGGCGCTGGTTTGGGCAGCTGGAGCAAGAAGATCAGAGATTGAAGAAGCAGCACGGCCGTTGGATTAACATCCAACGGTCACCGCTGCTACAATCGTTTGTTGACTAAGTTGACAAAGCCCTGCGTACGCGTGAACTTAGTAGGCCCACAAGTCAGCCTCCAAATCCAGTGGGTCCCAGTTGTCATTGGGAGGAATCTTTTTTCGCTTAATAAGGAGGCACTTCCTTTCGTGCGAAGATATAGCTGGTGGGTCCCAGCTGTCAGGGGGAGGAATCATTTATTTTTCACATAATAAGGAGGTAGTTCCTTGCGTGCGAAGATGTAGCTGGTGGGTCCCGGATGTCAGGGGGGACGAGTCATTTTTTTGCGCGTAATAAGGAGGCACTTCTTTGCGTGCGAAGATGTAGCTGGTGGGTCCAAGTTGTCAGGGAGAGGAATTATTTTTCGTGGCATGCGACCATGGACCTCGTAGGTCCTAGCTGTCTGCGTCTCCATGTATAGTCCTCTTCCGATGGCTATCATTCATTGACCGCGTTGACGACACCGTGCCGAGAGCACCAACGCGGTGGACGACGGCGAGGCCCAGGAAGGGAACGGCCCGGAGCCGGGGAAGCCACAGTAGTGGATGCCCACGTTGAGGGGAGTACGAGGGTTGACTGGTTTGGCTGCGGTGTGAGGCCTGTGTCGCCGGAGAATAACAGGAGGTGTGGGTGAGTAGAGGGATGGCCTGGCCAACGGTGCGGTAGTAGGTGTTGGGGAACGTTGCATGGAAAACAAAAAAATTTCTACGCACATGCAAGATCTATCCATGGAGATGCATAGCTATGAGAGGGGGAGTGTGTCTACGTACCCTCGTAGACTGTAAGCGGAAGCGTTAGAACAACGCGGTTGATGTCGTCGAACAACTTCACGATCCAACCGACCGAGTACCGAACGTACGGCACCTCCGCGTTCAGCACACGTTCAGCTCGGTGACGTCCTCGACTTCTTGATCCAGCAAGACGGCGAGGTAGTGGATGAGTTCTGGCAGCACGACGGCGTGGTGACGGTGATGGTAATGCTATCTCCGCAGGGCTTCACCCAAGCACTGTGAAAATATGACCGAGGGACGGAACCGTGGAAGGGGGCGCCGCACACGGCTAAGACAATGTTGTGTCCCCTTTGGGGCGCCCCCTCTCCTCTATTTATATATGTGTAGGGGCTTGGAGTAGAAGGAATAGTGCCACGTGAACAGTAACCATGAATAGTACACACGTGGACTTGGACTCCAAAGTCCAATCCTATTCCTACTAGGACTCTCCCTTTTTTCCTTCCCTAGCTGCGTGGGCTTTTGAGGACTTGGTGCGCCTGGCCCAATAAGGCCAGGGCGCCTCCCCTTAGCCCATGCCAGCCCTTGGGACGTGGTGGACCCACTTGTGGACTTCCGGACCCCTTCGGAATCCTCCGGAACCTTCTGGAAGCTTCCCGGTACAATACCGAAAAAACTGCACTTTTTTCCGGAACCCAAAATATGACTTCCCATATATAAATCTTTACCTCTCGACCATTCCGAGACTCCTCGTGACGTCCGGGATCTCATCCGGGACTCCGAACAATATTCGGTTACCAATTCACATAACTCATATAACACTATATCGTCAACGAACGTTAAGCGTGCGGACCCTACGGGTTCGGGAATGATGTAGACATGACTGAGACGCCTCTCCGGTCAATAACCAATAGCGGAACCTGGATGCTCATATTGGTTCCTACATATTCCACGAAGATCTTATCGGTCGAACCGCAATGACAACATACGTAATTCCCTTTGTCCGTCGGTATGTTACTTGCCCGAGATTCGATCGTCGGTATCTCCATACCTAGTTCAATCTCGTTACTGGCAAGTCTCTTTACTCGTTCCGTAATACATCATCCCGTAACTAACTCCTTAGTCACTTTACTTGCAAGCTTCTTATGATGTGCATTACCGAGAGGGCCCAGAGATACCTCTCCGAAACACGGAGTGACAAATCCCAGTCTCGATCCATGCCAACTCAACGGACACCTTCGGAGATACCTGTAGAGCATCTTTATGATCACCCAGTTACGTTGTGACATTTGATAGCACACAAGGTATTCCTCCGGTATCCGGGAGTTGCATGATCTCATGGTCTGAGGAACATGTATTTGACATTCAAGAAAGCAGTAGCAATAAACAGAACGATCATATGCTAAGCTAACGGATGGGTCTTGTCCATCACATCATTCTCCTAATGATGTGATCTCGTTATCAAATGACAACTCATGTCTATGGTTAGGAAACCTTAACCATCTTTGATCAACGAGCTAGTCTAGTAGAGGCTCACTAGGGACACGGTATTTGTTTATGTATTCACACATGTATTTAAGTTTTCCGGTCAATACAATTCTAGCATGAATAATAAACCTTTATCATGAACAAGGAAATATAAAATAATAACAACTTTATTGTTGCCTCTAGGGCATATTTCCATCAGTCTCCCACTTGCACTAGAGTCAATAATCTAGATTACATAGTAATGAATCTAACACCCATGGAGTCTTGGTGCTGATCATGTTTTGCTCGTGGAAGAGGCTTAGTCAACGGGTCTGCCACATTCAGATCCGTGTATACTTTGCAAATTTCTATGTCTCCATCCTTGACATATTCACGAATGGAGTTGAAGCGTCTCTTGATGTGTTTGGTCTTCTTGTGAAACCTGGGCTCCTTGGCTATGGCAATTGCTCCAGTGTTGTCACAAAAGATTGCCATTGGACCCGATGCACTAGGTATTACACCTAGATCGGATATGAACTCTTTCATCCAGACTCCTTCATGTGCTGCTTCCGAAGCAGCTATGTATTCCGCTTCACACGTAGATCCTGCCACGACGCTCTGCTTGGAACTGCACCAACTGACAGCTCCACCATTTAATATAAATACATATCCGGTTTGTGACTTAGAGTCATCCGGATCAGTGTCGAAGCTTGCATCGACGTAACCCTTTACGACGAGCTCTTCGTCACCTCCATAAACGAGAAACATGTCCTTGGTCCTTTTCAGGTACTTCAGGATATTCTTGACCGTTGTCCAGTGATCCACTCCTGGATTACTCTGGTACCTCCCTGCCAAACTTATGGCAAGGCACACATCAGGTCTGGTACACAGCATGGCATACATAATAGAACCTATGGCTGAGGCATAGGGAATGACTTTCATTTTCTCTATATCTTCTGCCGTGGTCGGGCATTGAGTCTGACTCAACTTCACACCTTGCAAGACAGGCAAGAACCCTTTCTTTGACTGATCCATTTTGAACTTCTTCAAAACTTTGTCAAGGTATGTGCTTTGTGAAAGTCCTATCAAGCGTCTTGATCTATCCCTATAGATCTTGATGCCCAATATATAAGCAGCTTCACCGAGGTCTTTCATTGAAAAATTCTTATTCAAGTATCCCTTTATGCCATCCAGAAATTCTATATCATTTCCAATCAACAATATGTCATCCACATATAATATTAGAAATGCTACAGAGCTCCCACTCACTTTCTTGTAAATACAGGCTTCACCGTAAGTCTGTACAAAACCATATGCTTTGATCACCTCATCAAAGCGTATATTCCAACTCCGAGATGCTTGCACCAGTCCATAGATGGATCGCTGGAGCTTGCACACTTTGTTAGCACCCTTAGGATCGACAAAACCTTCTGGTTGCATCATATACAACTCTTCTTTGAGAAAACCATTAAGGAATGCAGTTTTGACATCCATTTGCCAGATTTCATAATCATAAAATGCGGCAATTGCTAACATGATTCGGACAGACTTAAGCATCGCTACGGGTGAGAAAGTCTCATCATAGTCAACCCCTTGAACTTGTCAAAAACCTTTCGCGACAAGTCGAGCTTTGTAGACAGTGATATTACCATCAGCATCCGTCTTCCTCTTAAAAATCCATTTATTCTCAATTGCTTGCCGATCATCGGGCAAGTCCACCAAAGTCCATACTTTGTTCTCATACATGGATCCTATCTCGGATTTCATGGCCTCAAGCCATTTGTCGGAATCTGGGCTTATCATAGCTTCTTCATAGTTCGTAGGTTCGCCGTTGTCTAACAACATAACTTCCAGAACAGGATTACCGTACCACTCTGGTGCGGAACGTACTCTGGTCGACCTACGAAGTTCAGTAGTAACTTGATCTGAAGTTTCATGATCTTTATCATTATCTTCCTCTCTTATTGGTGTAGGCATCACGGGAACGGTTTTCTCTGATGAGCTACTTTCCAATTCGAGAGAAGGTACAATTACCTCATCAAGTTCTACTTTCCTCCCACTCACTTCTTTCGAGAGAAACTCCTTCTCTAGAAAGGACCCATTCTTGGCAACAAAGACCTTGCCTTCGGATCTGTGGTAGAAGGTGTACCCAATTGTTTCTTTAGGGTATCCTATGAAGACGCACTTCTCCGCTTTGGGTTCGAGCTTATCAGGTTGAAGCTTTTTCACATAAGCATCGCATCCCCAAACTTTAAGAAACGATAGCTTAGGTTTCTTGCCAAACCATAGTTCATATGGTGTCGTCTCAACGGATTTAGACGGTGCCCTATTTAACGTGAATGCAGCTGTCTCTAATGCATAACCCCAAAACGATAGTGGCAAATCGGTAAGAGACATCATAGAACGCACCATATCCAATAAAGTACGGTTACGACGTTCGGACACACCATTACGCTGTGGTGTTCCAGGTGGCGTGAGTTGTGAAACAATTCCACATTTTCTTAAACGAAGGCCAAACTCGTAACTCAAATATTCGCCTCCGCGATCAGATCATAGAAACTTTATTTTCTTGTTACGATGATTCTCTACTTCACTCTGAAATTCTTTGAACTTTTCAAATGTTTCAGACTTGTGTTTCATCAAGTCGATATACCCATATCTACTCAAATCATCTGTGAAGGTTAGAAAATAACGATACCCGCCGCGTCCTTCAACATTCATCGGACCGCATACATCGGTATGTATTATTTCCAACAAATCAGTAGCTCGCTCCATTGTTCCGGAGAACGGAGTTTTAGTCATCTTGCCCATGAGGCATGGTTCACAAGTATCAAATGATTCATAATCAAGAGATTCCAAAAGTCCATCTGCATGGAGTTTCTTCATGCGCTTTACACCAATATGACCTAAACGGCAGTGCCACAAGTATGTTGCATTATCATTATGAACTTTGCATCTTTTGGCATCAATATTATGAATATGTGTATCACTACGATCGAGTTTCAACAAGGATAGACCATTCACAAAAGGTGCGTGACCATAAAAGATGTTACTCATATAAATAGAACAACCATTATTCTCTGACTTAAATGAATAACCGTCTCGCAATAAACAAGATCCAGATATAATGTTCATGCTCAACGCTGGCACCAAATAACAATTATTTAGGTCTAAAACTAATCCCGAAGGTAGATGTAGAGGTAGCGTGCCGACGGCGATCACATCAACCTTGGAACCATTCCCGACGCGCATCGTCACCTCGTCCTTAGCCAATCTTCGCTTATTCCGTAGCTCCTGTTTCGAGTTACAAATATGAGCAACTGAACCAGTATCAAATACCCAGGCGCTACTGCGAGCATTAGTGAGGAACACATCAATAACATGTATATCAAATATACCTTTGCTCACTTTGCCATCCTTCTTATCCGCCAAATACTTGGGGCAGTTCCACTTCCAGTGACCAGTCCCTTTGCAGTAGAAGCACTCTGTTTCAGGCCTGGGTCCAGCTTTGGGTTTCTTCGTGGGAGCGGCAACTTGCTTGCCGTTCTTCTTGAAGTTCCCCTTCAAGATTTCTACCTCCGCTGATTTCAGCATCGCGAAGAGCTCGGGAATTGTCTTCTCCATCCCTTGCATATTATAGTTCATCACGAAGCCTTTATAGCTTGGTGGCAGTGACTGAAGAACTCTGTCAATAACACTCTCAACCGGAAGATCAATTCCCAGCTGAGTCAAGTGGTTGTGGTACCCAGACATTCTGAGTATGTGTTCACTGACAGAACTGTTCTCCTCCATCTTACAGCTGAAGAACTTGTTGGAGACTTCATATCTCTCAACCCGGGCATTAGCTTGAAATATCAATTTCAGCTCTTGGAACATCTCATATGCTCCATGGCGTTCAAAACGCTTTTGTAGTCCCGGTTCTAAGCCGTAGAGCATGGCACACTGAACTATCGAGTAGTCATCAGATCGAGCCTGCCAGGCGTTCACAACGTCTGTAGCAGCTCCTGCAGCAGGTCCATCACCTAGCGGTGCACCAAGGACATAATTCTTCTGTGCAGCAATGAGGATAATCCTCAAGTTACGGACCCAGTCCGTGTAGTTGCTACCATCATCTTTCAACTTAGCTTTCTCTAGGAACGCATTAAAATTCAACGGAACAGTAGCACGGGCCATTTATGTACAACATAGATATGCAAAAACTATCAAGACTAAGTTCATGATAAATTAAGTTCAATTAATCAAATTACTAATGAACTCCCACTTAAATTAACATCCCTCAAGTTAACTAAGTGATACATGATCCAAATCAACTAGCCCATGTCCGATCATCACGTGAGATGGGATAGTCATCAATGGTGAACATCTCCATGTTGATCATATCTACTATATGACTCATGTTCGACCTTTCGGTCTCCAGTGTTCCGAGACCATGTCTGTACATGCTAGGCTCGTCAAGTTTAACCCAAGTATTCTGCTCGTGTAAAACTGGCTTACACCCGTTGTATGTGAACGTAGAATCTATCACACCCGATCATCACGAGGTGCTTCGAAACGACGAACTTTAGCAACGGTGCATACTCGGGGAGAACACTTTTATCTTGAAATTTAGTGAAGGGATCATCTTATAATGCTACCGTCGTTCTAAGCAAAATAAGATGCATAAAGGATAAACATCACATGCAATCAAAATATGTGACATGATATGGCCATCATCTTGTGCTTTTGATCTCCATCTCCAAAGCATTGTCATGATATCCATCGTCACCGGCTCGACACCTTGATCTCCATCGTTGCGTCGTGGTCGTCTCGCCAACTATTGCTTCTACAACTATTGCTAACGCATAGCGATAAAGTAAAGCAATTACATGGCGCTTGCATTTCATACAATAAAGAGACAACCATAAGGCTCCTGCCGGTTGCCGATAAATTACAAAACATGATCATCTCATACAATAACGTATATCACATCATGTCTTGACCATATCACATCACAGCATACCCTGCAAAAACAAGTTAGACGTCCTCTACTTTGTTGTTGTAAGTTTTACGTGGCTGCTACGGGCTTCTAGCAAGAACCGTTCTTACCTACGGCACAAAACCACAACGGTGATTTATCAAGTTTGCTGTTTTAACCTTCAACAAGGACTGGCCGCAGTCAAATTCGATTCAACTAAAGTAGGAGAAATAGACACCCGCCAGCCACCTTTATGCAAAACAAGTTGCATGTCTGTCGGTGGAACCGGTCTCATGTACGTGGACATGTAAGGTTGGTCCGGGCCACTTCATCTTACAATACCGCCGAATCAAAATAAGACGTTGGTGGTAAGCAGTATGACGATCACCGCCCACAACTCTTTGTGTTCTACTCGTGCATATCATCTACGCATAGACCTGGCTCATGATGCCACTGTTGGGGAACGTTGCATGGAAAACAAATTTTTTTCTACGCACACGCAAGATCTATCCATGGAGATGCATAGCTACGAGAGGGGGAGTGTGTCTACGTACCCTCGTAGACCGTAAGCGGAAGCGTTAGAACAACGCGGTTGATGTCGTCGAACAACTTCACGATCCAACCGACCGAGTACCGAACGTACGGCACCTCCGCGTTCAGCACACATTCAGCTCGGTGACGTCCTTGACTTCTTGATCCAGCAAGATGGCGAGGTAGTGGATGAGTTCCGGCAGCACGACGGCGTGGTGACGGTGATGGTAATGCTATCTCCGCAGGGCTTCGCCCAAGCACTGCGAAAATATGACCGAGGGACGGAACTGTGGAGGGGGGCGCCGTACACGGCTAAGACAATGTTGTGTCCCCTTTGGGGCGCCCCCTCTCCTCTATTTATATATGTGTAGGGGCTTGGAGTAGAAGGAATAGTAACACGTGAACAGTAACCATGAATAGTGCACACGTGGATTTGGACTCCAAAGTCCAATCCTATTCCTACTAGGACACTCCCTTTTTTCCTTCCCTAGCTGCGTGGGCTTTTGACGACTTGGTGCGCCTGGCCCAATAAGGCCAGAGCGCCTCCCCTTAGCCCATGCCAGCCCTTGGGATGTGGTGGACCCACTTGTGGACTTTCGGACCCCTCCGGAATCCTCCGGAACCTTCTGGAAGCTTCCCGGTACAATACCGAAAAAACTGCACTTTTTTCCGGAACCCAAAATATGACTTCCCATATATAAATCTTTACCTCTCGACCATTCCGAGACTCCTCGTGACGTCCGGGATCTCATCTGGGACTCCGAACAATATTCGGTTACCAATTCACATAACTCATATAACACTATATCGTCAACGAACGTTAAGCGTGCGGACCCTACGGGTTCGGGAATGATGTAGACATGACTGAGATGCCTCTCCGGTCAATAACCAATAGCGGAACCTGGATGCTCATATTGGTTCCTACATATTCCACGAAGATCTTATCGGTCGAACCGCAATGACAACATACGTAATTTCCTTTGTCCGTCGGTATGTTACTTGCCCGAGATTCGATCGTCGGTATCTCCATACCTAGTTCAATCTCGTTACCGGCAAGTCTCTTTACTCGTTCCGTAATACATCATCCCATAACTAACTCCTTAGTCACTTTGCTTGCAAGCTTCTTATGATGTGCATTACCGAGAGGGCCCAGAGATACCTCTCCGAAACACGGAGTGAAAAATCCCAGTCTCGATCCATGCCAACTCAACGGACACCTTCGGAGATACCTGTAGAGCATCTTTATGATCACCCAGTTACGTTGTGACGTTTGATAGCACACAAGGTCTTCCTCCGGTATCCGGGAGGTGCATGATCTCATGGTCTGAGGAACATGTATTTGACATTCAAGAAAGCAGTAGCAATAAACAGAACGATCATATGCTAAGCTAACGGATGGGTCTTGTCCATCACATCATTCTCCTAATGATGTGATCCCGTTATCAAATGACAACTCATGTCTATGGTTAGGAAACCTTAACCATCTTTGATCAACGAGCTAGTCTAGTAGAGGCTCACTAGGGACACGGTATTTGTTTATGTATTCACACATGTATTTAAGTTTTCCGGTCAATACAATTCTAGCATGAATAATAAACCTTTATCATGAACAAGGAAATATAAAATAATAACAACTTTATTATTGCCTCTAGGGCATATTTCCATCAGTAGGAGGGGGCGGTGAGGGCTGCGCGGCAGCACAGCCGACCACGGGAGGCGGTAGCAGGCGGTCCCGCCGGCGCTGGTTTGGGCGGCTGGAGCAAGAAGATCAGAGATTGAAGAAGCAGCACGGCCGTTGGATGTTATCCAATGGTCACTGCCGCTAGAATCATTTGTTGACTCTTTTTTGAGAACTCCTCGTTTGTTGACTAATAAGTTCACATAGCCCTGTGTATGCGTGAATATAGTAAGCCCACAAGCCAGCCTCCAAATCTGTGGCAAACAGCATACAACCCATTTGCCATTATTTTTAATAATTTATAGCCCATTTACTAATTCTTAAGGATTTTTTAAGCCCATATTCTTTTTGTTAGCATTACAGCCCATATTCTGGCCACGGTTAAAAAATTCAACGAAATTTTGCATATTACGGTGGGGTCCGAACTTTTTTTAATCCCAAAATTTGGAGTCAGATTCAAACTAATTTGAAAAATTAATTTATATTAATTTAAATCCAATGAAATTTTCCCCGCAGAAAAATCAATGAGATTTAAAATATCAAAATCCCAGAAAACTGTAATTTGAAACTAATTGCCGGCTTGCATTTTTTTATTGGCTATTGCCGGTTTGCTGTGTTGTTCTTAAAATTTACAACCCATTTCTTACTACTTATAGCCCATTTTCTGGGCAAACCCCGAATACATCCCTCCTCGTCTTGAAAGATTTACAGGCCAGCAGTGCTGAGAAAAGCAAGTAGGCCTCGATTGGGTATTCTTCAAAAAAAAATAGAGCTGGGCTAGCCATTTTTAGAAAGAGAAAAAAACAACTGGGCTGGTCATGTGGTAAACAGAAAATAAAAGCCTGAGCTAGACGGGCTACAGCCCCCGCACAGCCCAGTTGATACCCTGCTCCGTCTCAAAAACAAAAAAACAACTGCCCGAGCTGCTGGGTCCCTGGTGTCAGCCGCTCGTTAGGCAATTCTCTCGCTTATTGACTACGTTGACAATGTTGTGGGACCCAAATGTCAAACCATTAGGAGGAAGCATTTTTTTGGCTTGTAATAAGGAGGCACTTGCTTGCGTACTGCAATGACCCTCGTGGGTCCCTACTGTCATCCTCTCCACGTACAGTCATGTCCTAATTCCTCTCGGTTGTTGACCATGTTGACAACGCCAGCGGCGGTGCCGCGGCGAGCGAACCAAGGCGAAGGACGACGGCGAGGCCTCGGACGGGAATGAACAGGAGCCGTGGAAGATGCGGCAGTGTAGTCGTAGGCGGAGGGGAGTACGAGGGTTGACTGGTTCGAGTGCGGGGTGGGGCTGACTTTGCCGGAGAATAACAGGAGGTGTGTGGGGTAGATGGATGGCCTGCCAGAGATTTAGGGTGCGATGGGGGAGGCGATGCGTGCGCGGCAGCGCAGCCAGCCGTGGGAGGCGGGAGCAGGCGGTCCCGCCGGCGCTGGTTTGGTTTTGGCGGCTGGAGGAAGAAGAGACTGGAGAAACACGACAGACGTTGGATGTCAATCCAACGGTCAACGTTGGCAGAATCGTTTGTTGACTAAGCCGACACCATGTTGCATACGTTTTTCGCAAGAAAAGAAAAACTGGGTTTGTTCGCCAGATAACATTCCCGAAACTGCCACCGTTTGATCTTGCGTCGCAACTAAAACTGCCAGGAAAATGCGTTCGTTTGCCATCCTCCTCCCAGGGAACGTTCGCCAGATAACATTCCCGAAAATCAAAGACTTGAGAAGGCGTACAGAACAAGCTAGTCCGGCAGTAAAGAGACGTTCCTGACTATTAGAAAAAAGAGAGACATGCTGCTGTAACTGGTTCGAATCCAAACCTAGACTATATATAGTGTTATACTACTTTGCAAGTAATGAAACTGACATATCTAACGTTCGTTTCTCCTCTTCTCTAGTTACTCTGCCTAGCTTCAGAAGCTCCAGCCGCAACAACCATGTCCGCTGGCTCGTCCACCTGCTCTTCAGCAGGGAATCGAGCCAACAACCAGATGTGCGCGAAGTCGCCACCCGTACCACCGCCTGTTGGTCTCATCACACCCCCGCCGACACACTCACCGCAGTCGGTTGCTCATCGCACCCCGCTGCCGTTGGTGTGGTGCCACTGTTGCAAATCACGCAGAGTCATCCGTCGTGTCTCAACTACAACCCTCAACCCTGGCCGAGTCTTCTACAAATGCCCAAATCATGGGGTAATATGGTCAAGTTGTTCGCCTGCTTTCAGTTGCTGAATTTTATTTTTTAAGAGTTTGGTTGATGATCTTCGAATTTGATTCGTGCAGAAAAGGGAGGATTCTTGTGATTTGTATTTCTAGGAAGTTGCAGATGTGGGGGAATGAAACTATGCGGATTATTTGGTTAGCCGACGAATCCCAATACCAGCAGGCTGGGGTGTTGGACAAGTAACTAAAGGAACGGCAGAAGAGGAAGATGCAGAGCAGAAGGTTAAAGACGATGCAGTTGATCAAATCATGGCCAAGCAACAGCTGGTGAACAGCCTTGGCAGGAATGAGGAGATGAAAGAGCTTGTGAAGATAATGGGCAAGATCGTTGTGCTCTGTAGGATGATTGTCTCTTTATTTGTAGTGTATGTAGCACTCGTGATGTATTTAGTGGCTCTGACATGAGCACTTTGCTGAAACTAGTAATGAATGAAACCTATTTAGCAGGCTGGGCGTCTAGTGTTGTGAACATCTAATGATTTCTATATTAACGGGAATCGAGGGGCATCCCCTTTTGCTAATAAATAAATAAATAAGCGGAGGACCTGTCGGGTCAGCTCTGTTCCCATTGCAAGACGTTCAGCAAATTGCAGTCCAACAGCAAACTGTCATCAACTACATTTGCGGTTGTACAATCATCAAATACAAGTTTCACAGCAAAATATGAGTACTACTAAACAACAATGTCATCATGTTTCAGTCGTCATACAATCACCAAACACAAATCAACCATACATAATAAGTGATGTTCTCACTGAACAACTACTTCATCAGGTTTCAGTTGTCATAACAAACACAATTTAACATAGTAGATAATAAGTCGTCTTCTCACAGGCAAATACGACAAAAGCAATCTAATCATCACCCGCAGCAGCAGCATCAACATCTTCACCATGTGTGTCAGTCTGAATCATAATTCCCCCCAGTGTCATCTTCTTCTTCAACATCAATCTCCTCGAACGTTGGCTTCTTATTGATCAACTCATCTACTTCCACAGCATGACAGACAATCTTTTCTCTAGCCTTATTGATGTGATGGTCCGCAAACATATCGTAAACATCTGTGGAATCCTCTACATCAGCGGCATTGTAAGCATCATCTTGTTGTGTAACTTCATTAAACGAATTCCTCTGCTCAAACTTTTACAATATTCTCCAGTCTTGGTTATGTGCATATGTGTCTTCCAAGAAAAATATCTGTGTTGCTTGATTTGCCAAAATATAAGGCTCGTCGGTGCGGTACGCCGCCTTGACATTGATGGATTTGAAATAATCATCAGCTTTGGGTTTTGAGATCCTGGTAAACTGGTTATACCAACGACAGCAAAATAGAACCACGCACCGATGAACCTCGAAACTGGAGATATACTGCAACTGAACAATGTCTTTTATGTTAGCATACATTTCAGTTGTCACTTTCTTGTGCGTATTCGTGCTCATGACAGCACTGTTTTGTGTCATCCTGCCTTCGTCGCGTGCAAGAATGTTGTAGCGCACATCTCCAACAACGCAAGATGCATAATGTCTTACTCGAGTATCAGGACCCATTGCTAGTGCGTAAAGGGTATCACTAACTGCCTGCCCCTCCTCCCACATCTCCTTAACCTATGGTTAGAAAATAGACAAGCTGATCATCTTATGTACTCTATATATTAAAAAAACTGACAGTGCAATTCAAAAGCTTACACGGCTCTTCAACCATTTCGCAAATCCTTCCCTAACCCGTTTGTCAATGTTTCTTGGATTTTGCGCCAGTAAATCCTCTTCATACACGTTGCAGAACATAGTGATCGTGTCAAACATCTAAATATATAAGAATGTGCTGCAAGTTTAGTAGATTACGATGTATAAGCTGCAATACTTAGAACTTACTCGATATAAGGTAGAATCTCAGGACAATTATTCAACACATACCAAACCATTTTGTCCAAATCTTGTCAACTCTTCCCTGTTACTCGAACAGCAGGATCGAAAACATTGAGCTCATGATTTTTTTCGCCCACCTTTTTGCTAGGCTGATCAGCTGTTTCAATGTATCTTGAGGAGAATGTCAATGCTTCTGTAGCAATGTAGGCCTCTGCAATGGAACCCTTAGGTCTAGCTCTGTTCCTAACATAGCCCTTGAAAGTGCCTAGCCGCCTTTCAATAGGGTACATCCATCCATACTGTACTGGACCTCTAAGTAGTGCTTCACCAGGTAGATGAACAGCCAAATGCACCATCACATCAAAGAAGGCTGGAGGATATATCTTCTCAAGGTCACATAGGATAGTTGGTATCCTCTCTTTAAGACGATTCACAGCATCTATCCTGATATTTCTACCGCAGAGTTCCCTAAAGAATTGTCCCAACTTTGCAACTGCCCTGTATAAGTTAGGGCGGCCCAATCCTCTAAGGAGAATAGGTAAAACCCTTTGAAGTAGGACGTGGCAGTCATGAGTTTTCAACCCTTGTACCTTGGTTCCATCTGCACTGATTCTCCTGTCAGGGTTGGAAGCAAATCCATGTGGGAATCTCACACGTGATAGGATCTTGCAGAATTCTTTTCTCTTTTGCTGGTGCCATATCCCGTGATTCACCGTTGTCTTTCACCTGCAAATCAGATCTGATAGCCAGGTGTGTCAAATCAATCCTAGATTTTAAGGTATCTTTTGTCTTGCCTTCAATATTAAGAAGTGTGCCGATAATGCTGTCACATATATTTTTCTCGATGTGCATCACATCAAGATTATGCCTCAGATCCAAATCCTTCCAATACTCCAAGTCACACAAAGTGGACCTGTGGGTAAACAATAATCTCTCTTTTGCCTTGCCACGCTTCATTTTCCTGCTACCATTATCGGGATGGTTTCCCGGTGTAATATGCCTGACCTTCTCTAATTTCTCCTGCAACCCATTGCTGGTGAGCCTCTCTGGTGCATCACGGTTTTCATGACTTGCATTGAACACAGGTTTTCGGTATTTTCTAAGACGCAGCTTGTCCTTGTCAAGGAAACGGCGGTGTCCAATGTAACAGACCTTGCTAAGTATTGGGTATGACAGCGGATTCTTGTCACAACAAACACATGCATTGTAACCATGTGTCGTTCGCCCTGACATAGTGTCCAAAGCCGGATAATCATGGATGCACCAAATTATAACAGCACGCATAATGAAATCAGCTGGTGGGCTGCTATATAGGTCTCGAGTGAGAACACCCCTCCATAGCTTTTGAAGTTCCTCCACAACAGGCTCCATGAATAAATCAAAATCCTTTCCAGGACTTTTTGGACCTGGGATGAGCAAGGCCATGATGTAGTTTGATTCTTTGGTGCAGACATTTGGCGGCATGTTGTAAGGGATAACAAGCACTGGCCACATGCTATATGTCATGCTCTGGTGGCCAAATGGGTTGAATCCATCTGTAGCTAAGCCAAGTCTAATGTTTCTCAGCTCAGCAGCAAACTCTTCGTGTTTCAGATTGAAGCTTGTCCAGTCACTACCATGAGATGGATGGCTCATTACATTCCGATCTCTGTGCTCTTGGTTCCTAGAATGCCACAGTACATCCTCTCTTGTTTGAGCATCATGAAACAACCTCTGCAATCTTGGTATAATTGGAAAATGTCTCAGAACCTTATGAGGAATCCTCTTCACAGCATCGCCATCTTTCCATCTTGATGATTTGCATTTTGGGCATTCACTTAAGTTGGCATAATCCTTCCGAAACAAAACACAATTATTCTCGCAAACATGGATCATATCATATCCAATTCCAACCGCACGGAGGAAATTCTTCATTTTACTGTAGGTGTGTGGTAGCTCCGACACAGCTGGGTAAGAATCGCGGAAAGCAGCCATCATCGCATCGAATGATTTGTTGGTCATCCGCTGAGATGACTTTACCTGAAGAAGGCTGACCATAGCTGAGAATACTGACAGCTTACAACCTGCGGTGACTGCCACGTTGCATTGGTCCAACATGCGGGCCCACCGTTTTTCTTGTACATGTGTAAGTTCTCAAAATGCGCGAGCATTTCGTACCATTGTTTCAATCTTGGTCAAAATCACTGGCTCCGCCACCACCTCCACCTCCTCCTCTTCCTCCTGAGCATCAGGCAGATCAAGATGGTGATCTGCTGCTTCCACATAGTCAGTGACATTGACGTTCACAGCTTCACCATGATGAATCCACCTAGTATATGTGACTGACATCCCATACAAGTGTAGATGATTTTGCACAGTTGACTGGGGTCTTGAAACTGAATTCATACAACTGCTACACGGGCAGCGCACATATGCTTTCAGACCACCGTACTCAGCTCTGATAAAGTTCATGAAGTTTTGAACCCCCTCGACATATGCAGGGGAGTGTTGGAAATATGCCCTAGAGGCAATAATAAATTGGTTATTATTATATTTCCTTGTTCACGATAATCGTTTATTATCCATGCTATAATTGTATTGATTGGAAACTCAAATACATGTGTGGGTACATAGACAACACTGTGTCCCTAGTAAGCCTCTAGTTAACTAGCTCGTTGATCAAAAGATGGTGAAGGTTTCCTAGCCATGGACATGAGATGTCATTTGATAATGGGATCACATCATTAGGTGAATGATGTGATGGACAAGACCCAAACTATAAACGTAGCCTATGATCGTGTCAGTTTATTGCTATTGTTTTCTGCATGTCAAGTATCTGTTCCTATGACCATGAGATCATGCAACTCACTGACACCGAAGGAATACCTTGTGTGTATCAAACGTCGCAACATTACTGGGTGACTATAAATATGCTCTACAGGTATCTCCGAGGGTGTCTGTTGGGTTGGCATGGATCAAGACTGGGATTTGTTACTCCGTGTGACGGAGAGGTATCTCAGGGCCCACTCGGTAATACAACATCACAAGAAGCTTGCAATCAATGTGACTAAAGTGTTAGCCACGAGATCTTGTATTACGGACCGAGTAAAGAGACTTGCCGATAACGAGATTGAACTAGGTATAGAGATACCGACGATCGAATCTCGGGCAAGTAACATACCGAAGAACAAAGGGAACATCATACGGGATTAACTGAATCCTTGACATAGAGGTTCGACCGATATAGATCTTTGTAGAATATGTAGGAACCAATATGGGCATCCAGGTCCCGCTATTGGTTATTGACCGTAGAGGTGTCTCGATCATGTCTACATAGTTCTCGAACCCGCAGGGTCTACACACTTAACGTTTGGTGACGATTAGTATAGTTGAGTTATTGTGTTGGTGATCGAAGGTTGTTCGGAGTCCCGGATAAAATCCCGGACATGACGACGATCTCCGGAAGAGTCCGGAGGTAAAGATTGATATATGTGATAATAGTGTTTTGATCTCTGGAAGGGTTCCGGAATTCACCGGAAGGGGTTCCGGATGTTTACCGAAGTGTTCGGGTGTAGCAACACTTTATATGGACCAAAGGGGTAAAGCCCACGAGGTATTGGAAAGTGCAAAAGGAAGTTTTGCTGCTGCCTTAAGCAGTACTACCGCTGGTAAGGCAGTACCACTGCGTAAGCGGTACTACCGCTTGTGTGAAGCAGTACTACCGCTCAAGCGGTACTACCGCTCATGAGCGGTACTACCGCTTGTACGCGGTACTGCTGGAATCCGAGTGGGACTCTTTCCGTGCGGGCCAAACCGACCTTGTGCGGGCAAAACCGACCTTGTGGAGGCTTTCTCTCCAAGTTTAGACCCCAGGGCTCAACATATAAATAGAGGGGCAGGGCTAGCACACGGGATAGATCAAGATTTCCCAAGCCATGTGCCGGCAACCCTAACCCTCTAGTTCCTCCCGTCACAATCTCCGTAGTGCTTGGCGAAGCCCTGCAGAGATTGTTCCTCACCACCATCACCACGCCGTCGTGCTGCCGGAACTCATCCACTACTTCACCATCGCTCGCTGGATCGAGGAGGTGAAGGCGTCATCAAGCTGTACGTGTGTTGAACGCGGAGGTGCCGTCCGTTCGGCGCTAGATCGTGTTTGGATCGAGGGACGACTTGCGATTTGGATAGCGAAGACGTTTGACTACATCAACCGCGTTTCTTAACGCTTCCGCTTAGCGATCTACAAGGGTATGTAGATTCACTCTCCCTCTCGTAGATGCTCATCACCATGGATAGATCTTGCGTGTGCGTAGGAAATTTTTTGTTTCCCATGCGACGTTCCCCAACAGGGAGAATCGTCGAGCAGAAGTTATCCAAGTCCTGTCCATCTGTCAGACATACAAATTAGTTCTTCTACTAGATATTACAGGAAAAACATATATGTTTCATTATAAAGTCCAGAAAAAATACCTAGGTCGATGTCTAAAGCTATGACAAGACATTTGGACAAGCAGATCTAAGTAACGAAATATATGTAAAGCTGATTCAGCAAACAGATTGAGTGCTAAATTATGGCAGGCTATTTCAGCAATCAATGAGGCCGAGCACACAACCATCAAAGGCCATCTCAGCAACAAAGATTGAGTGTAAAATGGTGTCGAGCTATTTCACCTAACAGATTGGCTACTAGACCATGGCAATCTACTTCACAATACATACATGGTCCTAAAATATGGCAGGATATTTTAGCAACTTATCAGGCGTGGCATGCCATCTCAGCAAAGTAGATTGAGTGCAGAACAGGGCAAGGTAGCTTTTTAAGCAGAGCATATTGAGTGTAAACTATTTCGGCAAGCAGTGAGATTAACAACGTCTATTAGCTAACATCCAGCGCTACTCTGACATGCACGGGGTCTCAGTCGAGAATGCGCGTACCATGGGAGAAGATGACCGCCGTGCGTCTCCACAAGAACGTCGCCAGCGGTGGCGGTGCGGCCGGAGGACGGCAGTTTATGAGAGTGTACTGTGGGATTGAGAGGATCGCCGTGCGTCCCCTCAAAGAACCGCGACGTCAACGTATCGGCGCGACGGGGAGGGCTAGTTTGGCAGAGCGAATGGAGTGGAGGGGGGCGGGGGAGGGGGGTTTGGGGAATATTATTGGCTAGTTGGCCGAAGGAGAGTTGAATTTGGGATTTGGGGGGAATTTTCGTGCGGTGGGCGGGGAAGTTTGGCGAATGGTCGGTTTCTCCAATTGCGGTCCCATGTGTTAGTGAAGAGGCAAGCCGAAGCGCGTTCCCTTTGGGTGAGCGGTGTGCAGGACCGACCATGTGAGGGGTGCAACGCGACCGCGATAGGCGTGCTGTAAGTGTACCGCCTTTTCCTTTTGAACTTGTAGAGCGCAACACTTGGTTTTGGTGCTTGGCGCGATCCATCGATACAAATCCCGACTAAAACGGCGCGGGCGGGTCTTTTCCCGTGCAATATGTTGGGAGTTTGGCTTAGTTGGTTTGACAGACAGAGCGAGAGAAAGACGTGAAATGCGTGAATGTGTAGTGGACGTACTTTTGGAGGGCCTAAGATAAATTGTGTATGTAAACCCTCTGTATTTATTTACTTCGCATATTAGGTTTGTCTCAAGTCAAACTTTCTAAACTTTGACCAAATTTATACATACAAAAACAATGTCAACCACAATACGAAGTAAATACGATTAAAATCATTATTCAATATATTTTCATACAACATATGTTTTTATTGTGAAACTTCATATAACCGGACGAGATTCATGCAAACATGGCAGATTTTCATTACATTTTGAACTTTTAGGACAAAAAAAAAAAGAAACACGACCCTAAACCTATCCTACGGCGACGGCGTACATCCACTTTCCTTTGTATTCCGCATCGGCGACCACGTCCTCCATCTGCCGTCTCCATGAACGGCGGCGGGGTTCAAGACCCGTGAAGTAAAGGTGCGGTCTCCGGCGAGGAAGAGTAGAACATGGGAGACGGACCGGCCTACTTGGGACACCATGCCTGCCGCCTCCCATGCCCTACTCATCCTCGGAGGAGTCCGCGACCTCGGCGGTGCCGGTGGACGTGAGGTCGATGATGGACGTGGACGGTCCGTCGCTGTTCACGTGCCATATGCGCCCCCGAACGTTGGACGGCGGCACGTAGAACGCGCGGCTGGCGGTGCTCTTGTCCTGGGCCACCGGCGCGGCCGGCGCTTGTGCGGCCGCGTCCGCGTCCAGCTACACTGGCATTGCGTTGCGAGCGGCGGGTTGAGCAAGGGCAGCGACCTCGAGCTTCATCTCTGAAGACAAGCTCTCCCGCAGAGCGTTCCCGCCCGCGGTCATGGTGGATGTGGTGCCAGGGAGGAGGATGTGCTCTGGTGTGGAGTTTAGCTGGGTGGTGCCGCCTTTAAGTAGCGCATACTGGTGAGGCCAAGCGTCCGGGTGTGTCAATGAGTCACCGGAGTTCGTACCTCGGGCGGAGAGCCTGCCTAATGGCGGCATGTGTACGGACGGCATGAATGTGGGCAGCTGGCGCCGGGGGGGGGGGGGGGGGGAACGCACGCGGGCGAGGGATGAGGGTTTTTGTGGGCCAGGGTAGTCAGCTGCGGGCGTGGCAACGTCGCAGATGCCCTTTGCTCACACAGGGGTGCTGTCAGTGACAAAGCAAGATTATTTGTGTCAGTGACAAAGCAAGATGACCCGCGTTCCCTTGGGTCAGAAGCTTGCCGGACCGACCGTCTAGGGGTGCGACGTGAACGCGGCAGGGGTGCTGTCAGTGCACCGCCTTTTCATTTCGAACTTGTAAACCGTAACACTTGTAGAGCGTAAGACCGAAAGCATATAGTATGAAGTTGGCACCTCACCTATATCCAGCCTAGTAGCCCACATGTACAATAGTTATTCATACTAGCATATGTACCAGTATAATTAGTGTACCGCCCTTTCCTTTTCAACTCGTGAAGCGTAACACTTGATTAAGTAGCCGGACAATGTGTGTTGCCTGTCTTTGTATGTATTTGAGGTGTGCTGATTGAGGTGTCTGACTATTTGAAGGAATAATTGAGGTGTGCCCGCTCCGTGCTTGCATTTAGGTGTCCAACTTACCATGTTTCGGCTGTAGTAACTATACTATGTAAGTTGCTTGGAAAAATAGTTACCTAGGTCGGTTTTGTGAGCCGTCCACTACGTGTCACTCCCCATCTTAGTAGTGACAAACCCCTTCGGTTCATGACCCGACACACCTTGACGAGATTGATAGATGTGGAGAGATCGAGTGTGTGTCATGCAAATCAAGGTTTTGGTGTGTGTCTATGATAGAAATGATCGTGTGAGGTGGAGAGTGTGGGGGTGTTTGTGTGTACGCTAGTCTGTCATGTACCATCTAGCTGTAGATCGATTGAAATAGGACTAGGGTGGGTCCGAAGATCGATCGATCGACCGATGTACATAGGGGTGTAGAGAAAGATGAATGTATGCTTAAAAAAAGATAGATGAAAGGCTTGGTTACAATTAATGCATGGTAGAGTGACCTAGGCGTGTGTCGAAGAGCGACCTGATGAGCGAGATACAATCCCGATACCTCAAGAGGTCGATCATGTGTGACATGCACAAAGACGAAGAGAGGTGCTATGCGTGTGTGTGCGAGAGAGAGAGAGAGAGAGAGAGACCCTGAGATGAAACCGAGAGAGATCGAGTGGGTGTGCAATACAGAGAGAGCGTGTGTCAAAGAAAAAAAACGTGACAACACTCTATGTTGGGTGTGTGAGACACATTATGCATAAGAAGACACTTGGTACTTGAATCCAACCTAAAAAAAAGTTTCAAATATTAGAATTTAACCTAAAGTGGATTCAAATATTTGAACCGGTGATCATAGCATTTGCAAATCATATGTAAAGGGCATTCAATCTTCGTTTCGCTTTTCAACTTACAATATACCATGTACAAGCACGTATATAAATTTGTATTCAAACAGAAAATGGTTTCCAATTTGTATTCAAACACGTGAATGTTTGTTCTCGCGCATGCGCTTGCTACTAGGATTTCGCCACGTCTAGCCAGTCCAATAGCAGTAGGAGTACTAGTACTAGTAGTACTACCTTTGTTTTTCGTGCCAAATTTTGACCATAATTTCAACTCAATTTTTTTAATGCATGTCATCAAAAATTACATCGTTCGATTCGTATTTGAACATAGTTTCCAATGATATTATTTTTGGTGACATGCACTAATATTATTTTAGTTAAATCTAAGGTCAAAATTTGACACAAAATATGAAGGGGACCAATAAACCAGGACGGAGGCATCTGCACTAGAGTATGGAGTGCTTATTAACACATGGCCCACCTCACACTCTCAAAAAAATTCTTGGAATCCGTGCTACAATCTCTCCCTCCTCGTCTCTCTCTTCTAGTGTGTTTTTTTACACCAGTCGTCTCTCTCTTCTAAATTCAGCCGACGCGGGCGGGGGAGGGGGAGATGGAGGGAGAAAGTTTGCCTACCGTCGGTTTGCTCTCAACTGCGGTCCCGCAAGAGAGCGAAAATGCAAAACGAAGCGCGTTCCATTCGGTGAGTGATGTGCCGGACCAACCGTGTCGGGGTGCAACGCGAACGCGACAAGTGTGATGTACACCGTCAGTTCCTTTTGAACTTCCATACTTTTTTTGGAATGGCTAACGCGCGCGCGCGTCGGAGCGCACGATTTCCGACCGGCTGGGCTTGTCGTAATTAAGTAAGTTCATCAGGGTGTATTATTGATAATTAAGGAAAGGGCGGGCAAGTAGCTGGCGTAGAATATCGGGGGTTATCTTCACAAGTTTAAAATGAGGAAAAGGAACACTCACAACACGCCTGTCACGTTCGCATCAGACCAGCACACGGTCGATCTACCCCGCCGCTCAACGCCAACCGGCTTGGCATTTCACTGGCATGTGGGAACGCATGTCAGCAATCCGACCATGGGCCAAACTAGCCCGCCCCGCCGTCGCCATTCCCTCCACATGCGTGGTTCGGCCAAAATTTTCGCTCGCTTTTTTTTGAGAAAGTATGCTTGTATTCAAATCATGAAATAATACAAAGAAAATTTTCGCTCGCTGATGAACGAGGCAGTTAGGGGAACGAGGACAGAATTTAATGCATTGCCCCTAAGCGTTTTGGGAATATCTGATTTTCGTAAGGTGACTTATACACCTGGACGGAGGGAGAAACCGCATGTGATCAAACCAAACTCAGCCATCCAATCGCTGACACCTAATTTTCATCGATACAGTATGTTTATAAGGCTGATTTATTAAATATAAATATGTTTTTACACATCAAATGATCCCTAAAAACAACAACATAAAGAAAAACTATCACTGCTCACGGAACGAGCCGGCCTCATCGTCTTTGGCTGCCGGCGCGAACCAGCCGGAGCTGCCGACGTGTGTCTCTGCGGCGTGGTTGTCCTCGGCCTCCAGCTACTCATTCATGTGGAGCGTGATGGCGCTCTGCACGGACATGAGCACCGCCCGGTTCACATCCACGACGTTCGGTTCTGCCTGCAGGAGGGCCTCAATGGCAGCGGCATCCGCGCACTCCGCGTCGAGTTGAGACTCCGCCACCCGGTTCAAGTCCACGACGTCCGGTTCCACCTGCAGGAGGGCCTTGATGGCAGCGGCATCCACGCGCTCCGCGTCGAGTTGAGCCTCCGCCGCTCGGTTCACGACCACGACATCTGGTTCCGCCTGTAGGAGGGCCTCGATGGCAGCGGCATCCGCGCGCTCCGCGTCGAGTTGAGCCTCCGCCGCCCGGTTCACGACCATGACATCCGGTTCCGCCTGCAGGAGGGCCTCGATGGCAGCGGCATCCACACGCTCCACGTCGAGTTGAGCCTCCGCCGCCCGGTTCACGACCACGACATCCGGTTCCGCCTGCAGGAGGGCCTCGATGGCGGCAACATCCTCGCGCTCCGCATTGAGTTGAGCCTCCGCCGCCCGGTTCACGACCATGACATCTGGTTCTGGCTGCAGGAGGGCCTCGATGGCAGTGGTAGCCACGCGCTCCCCGTCGAGTTGAGCCTCCGCCGCCCGGTGCTTCTTTAGGATCGCCAGGTTGAACCGCTGGTCCGCCTGCACCATGGGGGACCCGGACGCCGGCACGAAGTTGACGTCCATCATCTCCTTCGCTGTGGGAGACTTCTGCGCCGCAACCTCCAACATGAACATTGGATCGCCTTCCTCCTCGGATCTCGGCTCCAGAGGACTCGGGGATTGGCCCGCCGCAAAGCGAGCTTGGGTCTGTGGCGCATATCGCCATCGCGATTTCTTTGCGGCGCTCCGGTGTCAACATCTTGTAGTACGTGATCTTGCTGCGCACCATGGCTATCCGGCGAACTAGGGGATGGCTGATGCTGGCTAGGGGATCGAAAGGTGGGAGAATGGGCTGCGAGGTGGGGTTTTGGGGCAGGGGTGACCGGCCGGCAAGTAGCTGGCGTAGGCCGAGCAGTGAAGGTTCCAGTGTGAATAGTGGTACCGGTGACGACCGGTCAATCGGTTTTGACTGTGCGGAGTTTGCAAAGCCGGACGGCTGGAGCTTGGAGAGTTGTGGGGTGGGATGGGACCAAAGTTTCGGAGTTTGACGTCGCAGACGTCCGGACCTCCCCACCCGTTCGGTCTGTGGGATTTGTTTTTTTTTTTAGATGCTGTAGGTGGGATTCGTATCCGAAAAGACTCTTCCGCGATCGCGCGTGCCAACGCACGGATCCCCTTCTCGCAACCTCAATCAACTTCCGACCAAGTCTGTTTCTTTCCGAATTAATAACTGCAGCCGTTTCCATGAATTTATAGTGGCCCCACCTCCTTTGACGATACAAGCAGCACATGGTTGCATGCATGTTGGCCCACTTTACTTTCCATTTAATCCTCGCCTCGTGAATGCGCATGGACCTTTCCATCCCCAATTAATCGCCCCCCTAATTTTCACTTGGGTGGGGCCCGCCCTTTCCTTAATTATCAATAATACACCCTGATGAACTTACTTAATTAGGACAAGCCCAGCCGGTCAGAAATCGTGCGCTTCGACGCACGCGCGCGTATCAAATTTTTTTGTGAAGATAACACTTCGTTCTTTGCCTTCGCGGGATACATCGATGTAAATCCCGATTATAATGACGCAGAATTTTCTACTAAATCCCGTAACAAGGCGTCCTCTTCGCCCCTTTGGCCGCAATCATCGTGCTAATCATATACTTTCTATTTGACTTCTTTCCCCATTACGGTGACATCGACGATATCGCGATCGCTGTGGCTTTAGCGAAGTGCATTCGACGGAGCGCACCATTGAGGCAGACGACGGTCATGTCGTTCGGAAGTGCCGCCTGGAAGCCGAGACAACCACCTTCTTTGCATCCAGGAAGTCCGTAGGAGACAGCAACTGTCGTGTCACCGTGACCATTGGATGTGATGTGACCACGTCGTTTGAGCTCGAGCTGCCGCAAGGGGACTCGAACGTGACCGTGTACCCTTACACGGGCACCGGTTTACTGTCGGAAAGGCTCTTCCACGCCGGGGACCCGTCCAGCCTGTGCAACCAACAGAAATGCCGGTGTGCAGTTCGGGGCTGGCTCCGCTCATCGATCTACATCCCAACGAAACAGAGTGGGAGACGGTCGTCCCCGACGGTGTTTTGAGGAAGATAGTCCAAGAGGCGAATCACCGGCGGTTGCATCAACGAGGAGGGTGTGACTTTAGCTTCGACATGAAGGTGGACCGGCATCATGTCCTTACCCTGCCGGTGCTATGTTCGTGGAGAAGCTTCTTGGTGAGGAAGGTGCTGGGACGTGCCCGGCATGTCTCGCACACACCATCAAACAAGTAGTACAGTAGTACCGCTTATCTAGGCTTTCGCCGGCCTATTGATGCACATACGAGAATTTTTAAATCAGATAATGCTCTATGTACGTTTGGTCTTGTCACTAATAAGTACTAGTACTATATTTGTAACCATTGAGTAACTGGTACTAGTTGGTGAATGTTGCGTAGCCGTGGATGTCCGAGCTAAATTTGAAACACAGTCACGATCAAACGAGATGTTACCATTGGGCTCCACCACTCCACTAGCCAGAATCACCTTGGCCTATTTGATTTGCAGGATCCTCAAAACGCAGGAATCGCAAAAATATAGGATTGTTCTCTTTGGATGGGAATGGCTTGGATTGGAGTATAGGATTAGGATTGTGTGTATGATGTCATAGGAAAGACAGATGAATTTTTAAAATACTCCTAGGTTGGAGTAGATGCAGGATTTCCTATATTATTAAATGTAGCACAATAGCTTCATCCGTCCAGCTTACTGCGGGAAAGGTCGTTTCTGGAAGAAGACGATGGAGAAGCGGATTCAGCGAAGAGTGAATTATGGTTGCTTCGCCCGTGACTTTGTGATTTCACGCCTCATTGCTTTGTGATTTGTGATAGTAGAAGGGAGTAGACTCTGTGCTCTATGCATGCGTCCATGCAAGGGAGAAAGAGGAGAGATGTTGCATTTTTTATTCCTTCAATCAATTTGGCATCGGCGCACCACCGAGTTCCGGTTCCCTCTTTTTTTGGCTTTCGCAGCACCCTCCACAATGGTTCCCATCGATGCCAAAAGCTATTTTACCATTTGGCTACACATTGTGGATGCCCTTAAGCATACCACTTGGTTAAAGAGGAGGTGCTTTTGCCGCGCGGAAGGCAGGGGAGGTTGGCCTCACGGTTTGCTAACATGCGGTCCCACGTGTCAGTGATGTACCAAGCCGATCCGTGTCCCACATGATTACATGAGGCAGAACAACGGCAGAAGCAACTTCAACGAGGAGTGAAATGATGGTTGCTTCGTCCCTCCAACTTATACTGCGGGAAAGCTGCAGCTTTGTGATTTGACGCCTCATTGCTCATTACTACTGCGGCGCCACGACCGGGGTGCGTCGCCCCTGCTGCTCTGCACTGTTATTTGGTACATGGCACGTGGACCCGGATGCTGGATGTCCCACATGTCGGCGAAAGGGAGTAGAACATTTATGAAAGCGAGTGCTCCACTCTTACGACGGAGGAGTACAAGACACGGCGGCCCAGTGAACTGTAACTTGTACTGTACTACTATACTACTACTATGTGGTAGTCTTGTACTACTCTTGTACCACTTGGTTTTGCTGTTTGGCGCGATCCATCGATACAAACCCGATTAAACAGGCGAGGCAGGGTCTTTTCCTGCACGGTAGGCAGGGTAGTTTGGCATAGTCGGTTTGACAGAGAGACCGAGAGAAAGATGTGAAATGCTTGAATGTGTAGTGGCCCCTTTTTTTGTGTCATGTGTGTGTAGTTGGACCTTTCAAATCACTAGATGATACTAGCCATACATTTCAACACAATTTTAATGTATGCAACATGAATAACTGAAGTAACAATATGAGATCTAAAACTTAAAATACATATGATTTATTGTGTTAGAGTATAGTAGTATTGTATTGCATAGTTGTTAGATATAACATGCGAGAACGTGTAGGGATGTACTTTTCGAGGGCCTATAGAGAGAAATTCGGCATAAAGTGGATTCAAATATTTGTATTCGTCATCATAGCATTTGTAACTCATATCTAGAGTTTATACGGTAGACGTGAATGCTTGTTCGCTCTTACGAAACTAGTACAACAATATTGGGGTGGCGTGCGCCAATTTAGGCGTGGGAGGTTAGCCTAGTCGGCTCCATGGAGAGAGCAACAGAAGAGACAAATACACTGGCGGTCACTGTATTTGAAGCGAAAGCATAACATAGTCACCGGACTTCAGAATACGCTCATTAGGGTCACTATATACGTTTGACGGTGATTATACGGTCACTCGCTCACCGTTCAACATCGTACTGCACTCTGTTGACCAGCCAAATAGTCTACATGGCACTATGTTGACTGGTTAAATTTGCCACGTTCCTTGTGGGTCCCACCTGTCAGTTGGCAAAGGAAAGAGATAAGATAAACAGAAATTTACGCAGGCGCGACAAGACTCGAACCCTTGCGCGCGAACCACCTGGCTGTGTATGTGTGTGTCAGGGCCTGATGTGTGTGCATGCATGTGTAGGTTGAGCACTTGAGCGTGAGTGTGTGTGTTGGTCGTGTGGTGAGTGCATGCATGCGTGCGTGCATGTCTACGTGTGTGTGCATGTATGCATGCGTGTGAGTGTTGCATGCATGCAGTTCATGTGCATGCGTGCGTGTGTGTGTATAATCACCACACTAGATCCTGTGGATTAAAAGAACCAGTCAACCAGCACAGCATACCAATACAAGGCCACCTTGTTCGCGCCACTTCGAATCTCTTCTACTAGTGATACCCACCATGCAATATTTTATTTTTGTTTGTTTACATTCTTATACCCGCTGACAGGTGGGCCCTATGGTAGTGAGATAATGAGCGCTGATGATGCAACACTAGATGCGCCACGTGGACTGTTTAACTGGTCAACTAATCGTGTCTTCAACAAATACATAGCTCTACGGTGAGCCTGTGACTCAGTGACTGTATAACAACCACAAAACGTATATGGTGACCGTAGTGAGTGTATTGTGAAGTCCAGTGATCGTATCGTGCTTTCGCTTCAAATACAGTGATCGTCGATGTATATCTCGCGAGAGAGAGAGATGGAACATGCGTGAATGTGACGGGGCGTACTTTTAGAGGGCCTAGAGATAGTTTGTGCACGTACGTGAAAGAGGCGTAGAAAGGGGGGGCGATGGGGGGAGAGAGAGATGCTCTTCGTTTCTCTTTATTATGACTAACTTCATAGTATAAAAATGTCATAAGAGAGAGATGTAGTTGACAATTTGCATTCCGAGAAGGCTCCAGGTCCTGATGGTTTTACGGGCTTATTTTACAAGAAGTGTTGGGGGACTATTTGCGAGGATCTGCTCTTGGCCATCAACCAGCTGCACTCTCTCAAGGCTGATCAATGGAATCTGCTGAATTCGGCCAACATTGCCCTGATTCCGAAGAAAGAGGGGCCTTCCGATGCTCTGGATTTCTGACCTATTAGCCTCATGCATAGTATTGCTAAGATCCTGTGCAAGTTGCTTGCGAACAGACTGGCCCCCGAGCTGGACTCCTTGGTGTCTCACAGCCAAAGTGCTTTTATCAAAAAGCGGTGCATCCAGGACAACTTCATTTATGTCCAAAATGTCATAAGAGAGGCTCATGTCAAGAAGATGCCCACAATATTTTTGAAGCTCGATTTTGCAAAGGCTTTTGACTCCGTGGGCTGGGGCTATCTGCTGGACATCTTGCAAGCCTTTGGGTTTGGGCAGCGGTGGAGGGACCTCCTCTCCATTGTGTTGAGAACTTCTTCCTCCAGAATTTTGCTAAATGGTTCCTCCGGCCAACCCTTTATGCATAGACGCGGTCTACGTCAGGGAGACCCCCTCTCCCCTATGTTGTTCATCCTTGCCATGGAGCCGCTTCAGCGCCTGCTTGACCTTGCAACCGAGCATGGGATCTTAACTCCACTCGCTCCGAAGACGGCCAGACTGCGAATGAGCTTGTATGCTGATGATGCTGCCCTCTTCATCAATCCGAAAAGAAGTGAAATATGGGCTGTCCGTGCAATTCTTGAAAGATTTGGGAAGGCATCAGGACTCAGGATCAACGCCAGCAAGTGTGTTGCCTATCCCATCAAGTGCGAAGACCTTGATTTTGACAACGTCATCCAGGATTTTGGTGGTGCTGTGGGCTCCCTCCCTTGCCGATACCTTGGCCTGCCGTTGGGAGTCCGTAGGCCTCGTCGAGTGGATTTGCTCCACATCATTGACAGAATGGCTGGGAGGTTAAAAGGATGGAAAGGGAAGTTGATGGCTAGGCCAGGGCGGTTAACCTTGATCACCTCGGTTCTAACTTCCACGGCTACTTATTTTCTTACCTGTTTTAAGGCGGATAAGTGGGCGATAAAGAGAATTGACAAGATCTGCAGAAACTTCTTGTGGACTGCGGATGAGGAGGCGAGCGGGAGCAAGTGTCTCGTCAATTGGAGGAGAATCTGTGCCCCCAAGAAGGTTGGCGGCCTCGGAATCAAGAACACCGAATGCTACAGTAGAGCGCTTCGGCTGAGATGGGCTTGGCTCGAATGGAGCGATGACTTGAGGCCATGGAGGGGAGCTAACATCCCCTGTGATGAGATGGATCGGCAACTATTCTCCGCATGCACCCAGATTACCATTGGCAACGGCGAGCGTGCTCGGTTCTGGTCGGATCGTTGGCTGCATGGAAATGCCCCAGCCACTATTGCCCCTGGTTTGTTCGCACTTGCTCGAAGGAAGAAGCTAACTGTCAAGTAGGCTCTACTGGAAAACCGCTGGATGAAAGGATTACAGCGCATGGATACTGAGTTGCTGCTGGATCAATTTATTTGTCTTTGGGAGCTGCTGCGGCCAATATCTTTGTCCACTGAGCCGGACTCCATTCGTTGGTCGCTTACGGCGGACGGATCCTACTCTGCGGCCTCTGCTTATGGTGCGCAGTTCTTGGCTCGAATTGACCGGCCTCTCCTGCACAAGACCTGGAAGATCAAGGTCGAACCGAAGGTAAAATTCTACATGTGGCTGTTACTCCAAAACAGAAACTGGACGACGGATAGACTCCAGATTAGGGGCTGGACCCATTCCGAACGCTGCGTGCTGTGTGATCAAGTGGTTGAATCAGCGGCTCATCTCACTCTGGGCTGTTCCTTCGCTCGGGAGGTTTGGCACGGCTTCTCCAGAACTGATGCCGATGCGTCCAGTCTTGCCTCGAACACCGCATCCATTTCTGACTGGTGGCGCAAGACCCTGGGCCTTGGTAGGCTACAGGCTACCAGGAAGCAGGTCACAACCGCGGCATATGTGGCTTGGAATTTGTGGAAGGAATGAAATCGGCGAACTTTCGAAGGCAAAAGGTGTTCTCCTGAAACCGTCGCGGCCATGGCAAGAGACGAGATTGCTCTTTACTGGGAGGCTGTCACTTGAGGATTTTGCTTTCCTTCTTTTTTCTGCTCTCTTTTTCTTGTTCTTCTCCTCTTTTCCTCTTACTCTGAGTTGTGTGTGCTCTGCCTGAACCCATGCTGGGTCCTTGGCATTGTTCTGTACAATACTTTGGGACTTTGGCTCCCTTTCCCCCTTCTAATATGAATTGGCAGTGCTCCTGCCGTTGCCCGTCAAAAACATAGTATAAAAATATAAACATTCACAATGCGGAATAAATATCATTGGATGCACCATGCAATTAACTTTCGTACTCCATATAACTTTGCAATATTGTATAGATGTAGATTTTATAAAATAAATTTTGGCCACATTTTGCGTAGTTCTAATTCAAAAGGAATCTTGTATGCGAAGTAAACGTGAACAGAGGGATTTTTAGATCAATGGAGCACATGATAGGATGCAACATGTGTGAATGTGTAGTTTACGTATTTGGCAGGGCCTGGAGAGGGTATGTGTACATATTCGAGAGAGGCGTGGATAGAGGGGGTGTGTGTGTGCGATGAGAGATAGATAGCACGAGAAATGAGAGAGGTCTAGAGAGATAGAGACGAATAGGATATGTCTCGACGAGAGATGGTCTTGAGTGTGTGTATGCAAGGGAGAAGGGGAGAGAGACATGAGCAGAAATAGTGTCAGGGGTGTGTGTGTCTGGTATGCATGTGTGGGTGTGACAAGATACTGAGACCTAGGGGTAGGGGTGTGTGAGGTCTGGTGGGCCGAGGTGAGGCCCCGGTCGATTCCGTCCTACGCCACATTGGTCCGCCCGTGACACATTATACGGAGACCCCTGGAGGACTAGTCGCACAAGACAAAGAAACCAGAGCCGCGAAGGACTTTGTGTCCACTGACAAAGCCGACTAGGAATTGTAACCCTAGGCCCCAGGTATGTTTATACAAGCCTGGGGCCTAGTATGTTGATAGGATACACAGAATCCCTTGGTATTCACGTAGTGTACTCTGTACACACCCTCGTCACAAATATACATGACCGGGGGTAAGGTATTTCCTGGATCGCAAGGGCCCGACCTAAGGTAAATCCTTGTCTCTTATTACCATGCATCCAACCTAACTATAAGGGATATCCTACTGAATGCTCTGCTGGAATCATATTCGTCAACTAGTAAGAGAGGTGGAGACCGACAATGCGTGCGAGATAGGCCTAAGCGTCCGGGAGACACGTAGGCATGTATATGTATAGAGAAAAGGGTCGATGTAGATCGTGCATGCCTATGCGTGTGAAAGAGTTCTTGTGACAGGGACTAGTGAAAGGAGTCATAGATAGTTGTGAGATAGAGGGAGGGAGGGTGATATATATAGACAGCATGTGTGCGAGAGACACCTCAGGAGAGAGTGTGAGGATGTGCGAGAGAGAAGGCCGATGAATATACAGCGTGTGCGCCTATGTGTGAGAGAGAAAGATAACACGTGTGTGAGGACGGTACGTGATACGTCTCCAACGTATCTATAATTTATGAAGTATTCATGCCATGTTTATAACAATTCTATATGGTTTTGGTATGATTTGATTAGAACTAACCCGGACTGACGTTGTTTTCAGCAGAATTGCCATGGTGTTGTTTTTAGTAGCTATAGGATTTTCAAGAGTCAAAATTTCAAAAGAAGCGCATAATTTAATGAGGTTTTCAATCATACAAGGTCAAATTTAACGAGGTCTATTAAGGTCAATCCTAATAGTTCAAGAATACTGTAAACGTGAATGCTTCTGGTTCAAAATTTTGAACGAAGCGCTAAAAGAGCCTCTCCTCGCCCGAAACCGCGCGAGACCAATGTTTGTTAGAAGGAAATTACCATCCTAACTCTGATCCGTGAAGCCTATCGGCCCGACGTCCATAAGTCTAAACCGAGGTAGGTTTGTAACTTCACCGAGACGCCACACAACCGCCTCCGAAAAACATTCATATACCGTGGGCGCCTAAACGCCGATGCGCTCGGCCGAAATCACTCCCGCCCACTATTTTGGACATGTGAGATTACCGTCCTACCCCCGACCCGCTGCATGTCCGAAATTTTAGATGGGGGCAAAGTTTGTAACTTTCCCCAAATTTCAAACAAGCGCATCCCGGAAACATGGTTCCCCCTTAGCTTCCCCCCACCCCCGTCTGATTCCCCATTCATACTCCGTGGGTGCCAAAACTCCCTCTCCACCAGCCGCGAAACCCCAGCCTCCTCCGTCCGCCACCCCATCGCATCGATCCACCGCCGCCCTCCTCCATCACGCCGGAGCCGATACCCCGACGTCATCGTCCACCGCAACCTCAACCGCAGTGCCCTCCAGGACTTAGCAGTTGAAGCCGAGGCAGAGCTGCCTCCACGACGCGGACGTGTGTCGTACTCGAGCCACTTCAACCCCTCCGTCCCGCGCCTCACCGCTGCTGCTCCAACGTCGCAACCGTCCACCGCACCAGATCTGTTCCCGCTATGCCGTCATTCGCCGCCTTGGATCTGCTTCTCCGCAGACGACAGAGGGCCACCGCACCACACTCAACAACTTGGCCATGGGTGCGTCTGATGTCTACTACACAACTTATTCTTGTAGACTCGTGTTGGGCATCCAAGCACAAAGTTTTGTAGAACTGTAGCAATTTTCCCTCAAGTGGATGACCTAAGGTTTATCAATCCGTGGGAGGCGTAGGATGAAGATGGTATCTCTCAAACAACCCTGCAACCAAATACAAGAAATCTCTTATGTCCCCAACACACCCAATACAATGGTAAATTGTATAGGTGCACTAGTTCGGCGAATAGATGGTGATACAAGTGTAGTATGGATAGTAGATATAGGTTTTTGTAATCTGAAAATAAAAAAACAGCAAGGTAGCAAGTGATAAAACGGAGCACAAACGGTATTGCAATGCTTGAAAACAAGGCCTAGGGTTCATACTTTCACTAGTGCAATCTCTCAACAATGCTAACATAATTGGATCATATAACAATCCCTCAACGTGAGACAAAGAATCACTCCAAAGTACCTATTAGCGGAGAACATAAGATAGAAATTGTTGTAGGGTACGAAACCACCTCAAAGTTATCCTTTCCGATCAATCTATCAAGCCATCCCTATAAGTGTCACAAACAGCCCTAGAGTTCATACTAAAATAACACCATATGATATGCATCAACCAACTCTAATGTCACCTAGATACTCCAATGTCACCACAAGTATTCGTGAGTTTATTATACGATATGCATCAAACAACTTCATAATCATAATATTTAATCCACACAAAGAACTTCAAAGAGTGCCCCAAGATTTCTACCGGAGAAAGTAGGACAAAAACATGCATCAACCCCTATGCATAGATTACCCCAATGTCACCTCGGGAATCCGCGAGTTGAGTGCCAAAACATATATCAAGTGAATCAATATAATACCCCATTGTCACCACGGGTATTCATAAGCAAGACATACATCAAGTGTTCTCAAATCCATAAAAATATTCAATCTGATAATAGTGAAACCTCAAAGGTAAAAACTCAATTCATCACAACGAGATAGAGAGGGAGAAACACCATATGATCCAACTATATTAACAAAGCTCGCGGTACATCAAGATCGTGCCAAATCAAGAACACGAGAGAGAGAGATCAAACACATAGCTACTAATACATACCCTCAGCCCCGAGGGTGAACTACTCCCTCCTCGTCATGGAGACCGCCGGGATGATGAAGATGGCCTCCGGTGATGATTCCCCCCTCCGACAGGGTGCCGGAAAAGGGCTGTAGATGAGATCCCTTTGGTACAGAGGCTTGCGGCGGTGTAAAAACTCATCTAGATTAACTTTCGGGTGTTTCTGAATATATAGGATTTTTCAGCGTTGGAATCACGCAAAGAGGTGCCACAGGGGGCCCACGAGGCACCAGGGCACACCTAGGGGGGTGGCGCGCCCTGGTGGCTTGTGGGGCCCCTGTGGGTCTTCTGCTGCTCCCCCGAAGCTTCCTGGGTCTGTTCTCTTCTAGAAAAAATCGTCAAAAAGTTTCGCTGCATTTGGACTTCATTTGATATGGATTTTCTGGAAAACCAAAAACAAGCAGAAAACAACAACTAGCACTGGGCACTAGGTCAATATGTTAGTCCATAAAAATCATATAAAAGCCATATAAAAGTGCACCAAAATCATACAAAACTATAATAAACATGGCATGAATACTTCATAAATTATAGATACGTTGGAGACGTATCAGCGTCCAAGGCTCCACCATCCTCCACAACATCTGATTTCCAGCGAACCACAAGAAGATCGTCAAAAAATCATAAGGAGGACACAACATGGCAAGCCGATATTGGTACTCCTCTTCCCCTATTCTTGCAAATCTTACATGTCTGCTCGCACGGTATTCATCCCACGAAGGAAACTAGTTGACCACTTCTTACTACACATTCTTCCTAATACTAGATGTTCCAAGTAACTCGCGATGCACAAGGTTTCCCCCCATTTACTATTTCACTTTAGCTAGAGGTTCGTCGCCTGCTTGGATTTCAATTCAGTGTCAGTTGATTCCCAATTAAAGGAAGCACCACCCGCGGAGGCGCGCGGAGCACCTAGTCCGCCTGTTCGTCGGGGAATCAGCGCCTCAGTGTCTATCTTAGAGGTGTGTGTGGCGCAGGAGCTGCTGGCGCCCGATCTGGAGGTCCGCCGGGCTTAAAGGGATGGCCGGGGGGCGCTGCCAAGCACGGCGGTGGGGTGAGGTCGAGGGGAGGGAGGGGCGGCGGAGGCAGGGGTCTGGGCCTATGGTCGTTGGCGGTTCGAGGAAGATCATCAACAATGACTGGCGGGAGGTAGATGAAGGTCACCTGCCCGTTCCTTGTAGATCGGACGGTGTAGAAAAAATCGACTGACCTATTTGTTTTCAGTCGATTGTTATTTTCGTAGGACCACATGTGGTGGTTTGCTGGAGGATTACCTGCACTTCCCAGCCATCCCTGTGCTCATATTTCAAAAGCCTAGAATCTAATTTCGTGTGCCATGCATGTTGTAGAGCTATCATATGTCTGTCGTCATTTGTTTTTGACCCACCAGCTATCTGATACTTTTACACTGCACTAGTTGTGCACAAACTACACCCATACTCTCTCTCTATTGTTTTATTAGGCATGGGTATTTCAGAATCTCAACCATAGTATTCCAAAAAGAAAACACAGCTGTCGCTCCAGTCTGCATCGAGGATTGGAAAGGCGCAGTTTGACGCTCTAAAGAACAGTGTAGTGTCATTCGATGAAGACTGTCAACGTAGCTCTGTAGTTGATGACCCTATTCGCCATACACCAGCATCGCATGTGCTTGCTTTAACTTCATGGTGTCATATGTGGTTATATGTTGCATATGGTGTCTACCTTGTATATTGCTTCTAAATTGGTTAAATTGCATCTGCTTAGCCATATATTGTGAATATGACATGCCTTCCTGTTTTTGGTACATACTGCATATGTCTATTAACCATGTTCTTGCATCAAACTAATGTTCTTGTGTATCCCTCATCAATCACTTATGATGAGATAGTCAGACAGGTGGGTTAGTGTGAGATGCGCTACTCTTTTAAAGAGTGTAGTGTCATCCTTCCCACATGATTCTCAACAAACATCAAGGCTAGATGAAGATAGTCAACGTAGCTCTGTAGTTGGTGACCGCATTTCCCCTACACCACCATCGCAGGTGCTTACTCTAACTTGGCAGTGTGATATGTGGTTGCATGTTGCATATGGTGTCTAGCTTGTAATTCTTCTAATTTGGTTAAATTGCATCTGCTATTCTGCTTAGTTTACACATTATTGTTGGTGCAATATTTGCCCCCTTGTGTTTTGGAGATTGTTGACAGAAACAGGCATGGACTGATTTGTTTGCTAGTGCACACAGATAGAAATAGCCCATGCAGTACCGAAGAGAATGCTGTCTCCGGTGTTCAGTTCGAAGAACTTCACCGAAGAATATCTGCACAGCAGAGAAGAATGTGCCACTTCCTTGAAGTCTTATAGACGAGACGAATGACGTGAAGGAGTTGACCCCTCGAAAGTTTATTGCTGACGCGAAGCAATTGGTCCGGTGATTCTATCCGAAGAAAATTGACTGCAACGATGGAAGATGAAGACGAAGTGAAGACGTAGCATTATTTTCGTTGTTTCTCTTTCATTCGTTTGAGTCATAGGACCTCCGTACTATTAAGAGGGGTATAGGTTCTCGAAGCTTAGATCCGCTGTGATGCTTAGCCCAATCCTATGCGAGACTAAAAGAAATCTCTTTATTCTTCGAATGATTACCTGCCAGCAGAAGACATTGTTCTTCGGTGCTGCAGGAGATATCTTTCAAACTGAGGAGTTAGCATTACTTGCTCCGCAAGTAATGTTACCAGTGTGCTCAATTTCCGACCGTTGGACTCGTGTCGATCGCCCGTTGGCTGCTCTACATGTCCAATTTGGTCTTTTCCCTTCAGGGAAGGCCGCGGCTATAAATAGCCACCCCGCTCCAACGATGCCCGTTGGCTGCTCCGCTTAAGATTTCTGAGAAGATTGATTGAGCATCCCCTCTCCGAGTGATTTGAGTTTAAGATCCACCGAGAGAAAAATCAAGAGCCAAAACTTAGACAGTGGTTGTGCATCATAGTAGTTCTGAGTTAGAGTTCTTGTACCTATTACTCTTGAGAGCTGCGCACTCTCTAGACGGATAGGTGTCGGCTCGAGTGTCGAAGAGTAATTGTCTTCACCAAGCAAGATCTTTAGCAACCAAGAGTCATTGTGGTTTGCGAAGAAGTCTGTCGAAGGTTTGGAGATCGCCGACAAGTATCTACCACGAGTGAAATCAACTGGAGTCTGATCAGCTCCGAGTTGAAGGAGAATAGGGCGAAGAGAGTTTATCTTCTGTGTTAAATCACAACCCCTCCAACCAGACATAGTCCTTTGGCAGAAGGGCGAACTGGTCTACCAAATTCATCTGTCGCCATCGAGCACCACTGGTTCATTCTATTTCAGTGCATTTCTTTCAGCAGTTTACTCTCGTGCTCTGTGTCGATAGTTTATCCGATCAATCATAGTTCGTCAATTATCTGTTTCATTCTCATCATACATTTCTTTCGTCTCAAGTAAATTTATTTTCTTCGAACTACTGTATGTCTGCGTGATTTCATTCAGTGCTGAATCCATTCACCTTGTCACCACTTCCCGTTCATTTTCATCGCAGTTCATATTGTGTTTTCCCTCGTGCTACTGCATCTGCTCATATAGTGCATTACCTTCACATCTGTCAAACCTGTGTTCAAACAATTACTGCTTCCTACATCGATTGATATGTTCCTCTATAGCGAGCTTAATTAAGTGCTTTTCTACCGAAGTTTATTTCCTCTGCTGTGTTTGGGATCAGTTCAAAACATTCGCAAGAATTTTTGAATCTCCCGTTCACCCCCCCTCTGGTCGATATACTCTCGGTCCCAACAATTATACCTGTTAATGTGACATGCCTTTCTGTTTTTGGTACATACTACATCTGTCTATTAACCATGTCCTTACATAAAACTACTGTTCTTGTGTATCCCGCATCAATCACTTATGACGAGACACCTTTAGTATATGCCGCTTGATATTTTTTGCATCTTGCATATGATTTATAGCATGTACCGCATCTAATTTTTTGAAACGCTATTTATTATGAGACGCTTTTAACTTGGCAGAGTCATATTGGTTGCATCTTTCATGTGGTGTCTACCTTGCATTGCTTCTAATTTGTTGAAATGGCTTCTGCTTAGTTTACACAAATAGGTGTGAATATGCCATGCCGTTCTGTTTTTCGTACATATTCCATCCTTGTATCATGTGTTTGCCTTACATCCAAGTAGTGTTCGTCAGTATCATGCATGAATGAGTTCTGAAGAGTGATTTTTATTCCTTTTTCTTGTCGTTTGACTTGACAATGCAAAATCAATAAAGCGGAAGGAAATTAGCAAGGCAGTGGATGATGGTGCTCCTTCCGACCAACTGAAATGGAAGGTCTCTATAGATTCTACTCCGCCATCCTCCAAACAAGATTTGCAAGACAACACATGCATAGACAGTCAACGTAGTTGTGTTGATGATGAGCACATCTCCCCTACCCAACCATCACAGGTGCTCGCTCTAACTTGGCACTATTATATGTGGTTGCATGTTACGTATGATGTCTAGCTTATATTGCTTCTAATTTTGTTGAATTGCATCTGCTTAGTTTACACATTATACTTGTGAATAAGACATGTGTTCCTGTTTCTAGAACATACAATATATGTCTATCACGCCATGTTCTTACATCAAAGTACTACTGTTGTGTAACCTGCAACAATCACTTATCATAAGCCACATTTAACTTGGGAGTGTGATATAGGTTGCATCTTGCATTGTTTTCTAGCTTGTACTGCTTCTAATTTGTTCAAATGGCACTTATGACGAGACATTTTTAACTCGGTAGAGTGACATTCGTTGCATCTTTCATACGGTGTCCAGCTTTCATTGCTTGTAATTTGTTGAAATGCCCGCTGCTTAGTTTACACATCATAGGTGTGAATATGCAATGTTGTCCTTTTTTCTTACATATTCAATCCTCCTATCATGTGGTCGCCTTACATGAAAGTAGTGTTCGTCAGCATCATGCATCAATGAGTGCTGAAAAGCGAATTTTATTCATTTTTCTTGTGGGTTTGACTTGACAAGGCAAAAAAAATAAGAGAGAGGAAGGGAAAAGGAAGGCAGGGGCTGATGGCGATCATCTGGTGCCACCGATAAGGAGGCGCTCTAGAGATTCTGCTACTACTGCTAGTGCAGTAGAAGTTCCAAGTAAATATGATGTGCCCAACAACCCTACTCCAGCATCCTAGGTGCTTTCTCTAGCTTGGCAGTGTGATATTTGCTTGCATGTTGCATATGGTGTCTAGCTTGTATTGCTTCTAATTTGATTAAATTGCATCTGCTTGGTTTACACATTATACATGTTAACATGGCATGTCTTCCTTTTTTTGCATATACTACATCTCTCTATTACATGTTCTAACATCGAAGTACTGTTCGTGTCTATCCTGCATCAATCACAAATGACGAAACACCTTTAACTTGGTAGTGTGATATTGTTTGGATCTTGCATATGATTTATTGCTTGTACTGCTTTACATTTGTTTAAATGCCACTTATGACGAGACACTATTAACTTGGCAGAGTGATATTTGTAGCATCTTTCATATGGTGTCTAGCTTCCATTGCATTGCTTCTAATTTATTGAAATGCCTTCTGCTTAGTTTATGCATCATAGGTCTGATTATCTCATGCCGTCCTATTTTTTCGTACATATTACATCCTCCTATCATGCGGTTGTCTAACATCAAAGTTCAGTTCGTCTGAATCACACATCAATTAGTTCTGAAGAACTAAATTTTTATTCCTTTTTCTCGTGGGTTTGACTTGACATGGCAAAAAAAAAGGAAGGTACAAAGAATGGTAAGGGATGGTGTTACTACTCGAGAGGCACGGAAACGGAAGCGGAACAGCTCTGCAGATTCTGCTTGTACTGATAGTGCAAGAGAAGGTCGAAGTCCACCGGATAAATGTACAAACACAGTATCCCCTGCTACACCACCTGCAAAACATACCAAAGACAAACGAACCAAACAAGCAATGACAGCCCTAGTTGTTGCAGCACCTTCTTCCACAGTACCAACATGTGTACGACTTACTCGTTCGTCAACTCTGCTAGCGGCAAGTTCCCAAGCTCCTTTGCCACCTGACACTACTTCCGAAGCACTCTTGGCACAAGAGGACTTGGCAAGATCAGATGAACCTTGTGAGCTTCAACACCAAGATGGTAGTTGATCGAGTCAAGTTACAGTTGCATGCTTCTTTATATGTAGTCTTTGACGAACTCTTTATATGTAGTCTCATAGTTTGATGTACAGTAACACTTCCCATGTTCGTTATTAAACTAGCACCTAGGCGCAAGAGGGAATAGACATCAGGGATAATGCTCGACAGGTTAACTAAATCTAAAGGAGGAAGAATGGAGATCCATTTTGAGTCAGGTTTACAAAGGCCACGTGATGCTACAGAGTCAGCCAAGTTAGTATCAGAGGCAGCCATTGCTGTTAGCTGTCATGCACGTATCCTCCCAACATGGATTCAGTACAGGAATGACAAAGACGAAATCCAGTTTAACACCTTCCTCGACCATTTATCTGTAAGTATGGTTAGTTATGGAACTTAGTAATATCGTCTTGCTCTGTCCCATACTTTCTAGGTTGCTGGTAATGAGACTCCTATAATTTTGAACAGATGAGGTTCAAGTTGGATTGGCAAGATGATGCAACTAGACAAGCATGCACTCATGTTTTCAAGTCTACTCTGCGACAGTATTGGTATAATCTAAGGAAAACTCACTTTGAAGGCAAGGCTAACAATGAACTTGCCCAAACATCTCAAGTGGAAAATATAACGGATGAAGACTGGACAGCCCTTGTTAAACACTGATCTGATCCAAAGTATCAAGTATGTTATATAGATGTGTTCAGATCACATGTTGAACTCCTATTTACGCATGTCCCTCACAAATCTATCTTCTTCTAGGTGAACTGTTCAAAGAACAAGGCCAACCGTACGAAAGTGAAATTCCAACATACAACAGGATCTCGTAGCTATATTGCACACTGCGAGGCTCTGGTAACTAGTTGTTGTTTCACTCTTTTGGCTGTGCCATATTATCAGATCTATATTGACTTGCTCCAAATGCAGAGGAAAGCCCGCAAGGACCAAAAAGAACCTGAACCAAATGCGGTGGAAATCTTCAAGGACTGTCACACCAGCAAGACGAAGGGCATGACTACACCAGTCAAAGCCGATGTAGTAAGTCCTTAATCCTCAGGCCCTTTGAACTACTGGTTACTCTAACTTGTGGTGCATTGAACTGCATGGTTTGCAGCCAATGTCTATTAGTCTTTTCAATTTTATACACGGTTGTCTGAATGTATCATTGCACTTTACAAGGTTTAAAAGAGAGGAACGATGTTCCTTTGCTCTTGATCTGTAATCTAGTTCCGTGCTGCACACAATGTTACAATTGCCTGTTTGTCTAATCTCAGTAGTTTTGTGATATGAATGATGTCATACTATGCTCACCATATTATAAACTTTGTCTCTTTATCTTAGCTGTCAATACAATGTGAAGAAATAGACAATACATTAGCCATGGTATATGGTCATATGTTTGGAACCTGGTTTTATTATGTACTTTGCAGTAAAATACAACTAATATTTTACACGGGTTCACCAAAATAAGTTCTGTATATAAACCAAAGCTATTCTGTTTGGTTTTGCTGCCTCATTAATAACTCATGTTCTGGTACTACAAATGTACAAACTCAACTTTTCAGCAAGCTATGGAACAAATGGTGGAACCGCAACAACCTCCTGAAGGTGATGAGGCAACCATAACCACAATGTCACCTCTTGCTGCAGTGGGTCAGTATCTCTCCACTAACAGTGCCAAAAGCACCTTCCTGCATAATACTGGGTTGGTAGTTAAGGCAACCGAGTCCAAACTACCTCGTGAACAAGATCTGCAAGCTCGACAGAATGATATATCTGCGCTCCAGACACAAGTCCAATCCCTAACAGAGACCCTTTGTGAAACAAGAACGGCCATTGTTCGATGTCGTCAAGATATGCATGGTTTTGAAACCAGACTATCAGACATTTGCTATGTTGTTCAGGAGGCTAGGAGAAATGACAGCAAAGTTTATGGTGCTCCATTAGACACTATAGCATGAACACGTACCAGTCAGGTCAAATCATCCGAGCTTCTGAACTTCTGATGGTGCATTTACTTTTATGCCAACCCTCCTTTTGTTATATGGCTGTAATTTGTTTTGTTGCATTACAAAATTTGTTCTTAACGGGCAGCGACCGGCTGAAGAAAACAGCAAGCGATTTCTGTATAGTGTAGGGTGTTCCCTATATTTGCACGGGTGGCAAACTTTGATGCCCAGTGGATGTAATGTGTGCAATCGCCATAATAGCCTAGCGTTAGTTGCTTGCTTATTTATTTCCTTGTAGTCATCTTTTTCCTCGGTTTGTTAGTGGCCGTAATAACCATGGGCCACATACGACCCATGGTAACCATGGGCCTGCTACCTGCTGTAGTGCCCAAGGGCCATTCTACGGGCCGTAGGATCCGTGGGCCAAAAGCGGACCGCATTATGGGCCGTAAACGGGCCATAGTGGGAATGGTCCGTTTAAGGGCCCGTAGCATAACGGGCCGTTAACAGGCCGAAAGTCATCACAGGCTTAGATCTATCGACAGTCATAACGGGTCATTAATTGGCTAGAATACATGACGGGCTGAAAATGGCCCAATGGGTTAACAGACCACAAACGGGCCGATTGTTACCACGGGCTGAATCTGGCTCATTAGCATAACAGGCCAGTAACGGACCGTAAGTAATCGAGGGCCGGAAATGAGCCCAAGATTTTATGGGCCTTTAGAAGGCTGAAAGAAAACACGGGCTGGAAACGGCCCAACTGAATCATGGGCCTTTAATGGGTTCAAAGCCATTTACTTTTCATGATGGGCCAGAATCACCACGGGCCATCAATGGGCCCAGAGAAACAAAAGGCCTACTATGGGCCGAAAGACGTCACGGGCCATAGATGGGCCCAGAGAAACAAAAGGCCTAATATGGGCCGAAAGACGTGACGGGCCATAGATGGGCCGAAAGTGACAATGGGCTGAAATCATAAGGCACGACCCACATGGCGCTACTGGGCCGAATTTTGAAAGGCCATAACGGGTCGTGAGTACCCGGGCTGTAAATGGGCTGTATGCGAACATGCCGTTAACAGGCTTTCCTTGGGCCGGCCCATTTACTTTTGACCAAGTCAAACAGGTTGGCCTTTTTAACGTAAATGGGCCACTATTGGGCCATGCCACGTGTCGACATATCATAGGTGTCTCGCGTCCAATGAATGGATGACATCTGTCCCAACGCCGAGCTGACACGTGGTTCAGCTGGCGAATGAGAAATTTACACGTGGAAAATCATCATTGGTCAGGGCTGCTAACGGGTTATCGGATCGAAACCGGATCCCGATAGCTTAACGGCGGCCCGTTACGGTGAATGCCACGTGTCGGTTACCCTTGACGAAAACACTTCCATGACGCAACATTTATCGTCATGGAAGTGGACACTTCCATGATGATAATTTCAGTATTGTCATGGAACACTTCTACGACAGCACAAGTATGACTATCTTGATTCTGTCATAAAATTGTCATGGATGTACATGCATGACAGAAAACTTGACCTACTGTGACAAAGACGTATCATCACGGAAGTGTTTTTTTTGTAGTGCTAGGGATCAAAGCCCTAACAAATTGACTCGATTACATGGTAAATCTCATCCAACCCATCACCGTCCAGCAAGCCTATGAAGAAATTACTCATGCCCGGTGGTGAGCATCATGAAATTGGTGATGGAGGATGGTTGATGATGACGACGGCGTCGAATCCCCCTCTCCGGAGCCCTGAACGGACTCCAGATCAGCCCTCCCGATGAAGAACAGGAGGTGGCGGCGGCTCCGTATCGTAAAACGCGATGATTCTTTCTCTCTGATTTTTTCTCCACAAATAGGTACTTATAGCATTGGAGTTAGGGAAAACGGAGTTGCCAGGGGCCCACAAGCCTGCCAGGCGTGCCCTGGGGGGGTGGGCGCGCCCCCCAGGCTTGTGGTGCCTGGTGGCCCCCCCTCTGGTGGATAGTTGCGCTAGTATTTTTTATATATTCTGAAATAATTCTCCGTAAATTTTCAGGTCCATCCGAGAACTTTTCTTTCTGCACAAAAACAACACCATGGCAATTCTGCTGAAAACAGCGTCAGTCCGGGTTAGTTCCATTCAAATCATGCAAATTAGAGTCCAAAACCAGAGCAAAAGTGTTTGGAAAAGTAGATACGTTTAGGACGTATCAACTCCCCCAAGCTTAACTCATTGCTTGTCCTTAAACAATTCAGTTGACAAACTGAAAGTGATAAAGAAAAACTTTTACAAACTATTTTGTTCTTGTTGTCTGTATATATACTTAACTAGCATCCAAGTTTTCAGCAAAGACTATGAACTAACCATATTGATGATAACACTTAGGTCTCACATTTACTCATGGCAAATAACATAACCAACTAGCGAGCAATAATAAGATATCTCGGATGCCAACACTTTGTCAAAACAATCATTATATAATATGATAACATGGTATCTCGCTAGCCCTTTCTGAGACCGCAAAACATAAATGCAGAGCACCTCTGAGATTTAAGCAACGACTAAACATTGTAATTCAGGGTAGAGGATATCCAGTCATGGTCACACCCAACATTAACTAAACTCAATGCATAAAAATGACAATAGTGCTCTCCAACTGGTGCTTAAATGAGAGGGTGATGACTCAACAATAAAAGTAAAATAACATAAACGTAAATGGATAGGCCCTTCGCAGAGGGAAGCATGGATTTGCAGCGGTGCTAGAGCTCGAAGCTTAAATTAGAGATGAAAATAATTTTGGAGGTATGCTTTTCCTATCAACGTCACGACCGAGAGTTTTCAATATCTTCCATGCTAAACGCATTATAGGCGGTTCCCAAGCGGAAAGGAAAAGTTTACTCCCCCTCCACCGTACCAACACAAGCCATGGCTAGCCGAATTCATGGGTGCCCTCCATACCAACAACTTTTCGGGGGAGTTTGTTTGCATTATATGATTTCGATTTGAGCATAGGAGTGGGCATCCAATTAGCATCCTCTCTCATGCAATGACAAGTGAATAAACACTCATATGAGAGTAACCCGCTTAGCATGGAAGATACTAACCGGCCCCTGTTGCTCCATGAGCGGTACGGGTACACAAAACAGATGTTCGTTTGAATATTTAGAGGTGGCACTTGCAAATTTACTTGGAACGGCATAGTAATACCACATATAGGTAGATATAGTGGACTCATCTGGAACAACTTTGGTTTAAGGATTTGTGAAAGAACATGTGCTGCCCCCATGTTTGGTTTTGGTAATTGATGACAATCTCTATGGACTAATGGTTGCCTTGAGTTATATTTGAAGGGTTTGTCCATAGGATTTGCTTGTAGACCATTTGTTGGTCTCAAGGTGATTTGAAGAAGAATATGTGTTGACCAAGGTGCTATTCAAGGATTTATCCAAAGATTGGTCATGTTGATCAAGACTAAATACGAAGAGTGATTCAAGTTGATCAACACACAAAGCGTAGAAGATGTACCAAGCGAGATCAAGTGATCTCATGGTATGGTAAGCATTGTCCATTACGCTTTGTGTACTAACCCATGTTCTATGTGAGAGTTCTTTGTGGGGTTAGGTTTGTTTCCATGGGCGTGCATCAAAAGGAAGATATCACACAACCCATGGAGGATGACATCAAGTGGTGATCGTCATCAAGATTGCGGTGTGCAAGTTCAAGTGGAGCATCACGAAGAGATCACATGCTTGAAGCTTGCCGTCCATTGTGGTGACAATGGACTTGTGAAGATGTGCCGAAGAGTGGCTCACCCATAGTGGAGTATGGGGGAGCAATCAACTAGTCTTCATTGAGCCGGCGCAATCAAGAAAGGTGGTCCAACTTGAGGAGGTCAAGATCGTCTTCATCTAGCTCTAGTGGACTGTGCGCAAGGCAAAGGTTTGCCCTTGATAGGTTTTCTATTTTACCGGTCTCATGGTAGTAGTTGGGAGACCGGGTTATAGGATCGATAGCCGTACTATCAAGGGGGGCTCTCAAGTGAGTAGCTTTATCGTATCTTCGTAGAGAGCTCAAACCATTGCATCCTTGCATCATCTTTCTTGGTTCGTGTTTGGTGTTTCTCTTTGTGAGTCTTTGAGCTTTTGGTCATCTTCATGACAAGCTCGAGGTCATCGAAAACGGAGTTCATCTATGCATCTTCTATGATGTTTTCGATGTTGGAGTTTATGCCGGGTCTTCATTCATAGAGGTTTCTCATCTCTATACCTTAGGCATATCTCCCCTGCCACTTCTTATTATAACCAGTCGCTGTTGGATAGTATTTGTCGTCATCTATCCAACAAGCTTGAGTTTGCTCAATTCGGAGCTCATTTGTAGAAGTTGTGGCAGTTCAGGGTTTATTGTCTTATCTGTTTGCTTGGGATTGTTTTCAGCTCTCTAGCGGTAGTACCGCCCTGGGAAGCGGTAGTACCGCTTTCGCGGTACTTCCGCGGTCCAGTGCCGCGGGCACTACCGCTTATGTTTTTCTTCTGGTATCGTTTTTAGCTAAGCGGTAGTAAAGCGGTAGTAGAGCGGTAGTACCGCTTGACACGGTACTGCCGTTGTGGTCTACCGCAGCACTACCGCTTAGAGAAACCTCTCTGGTATTGTTTTCTGCTAAGCGGTAGTAAAGCGGTAGTAGAGCGGTAGTACCGCTTGACACGGTACTACCGCCCCCTACTACCGCTGCACTACCGTGTTTTCTTCTGGTGTTATTTTTCCCTAAGCGGTAGTGGGGCGGTAGTGGAGCGGTAGTACCGCTTGTTGCGGTACTGCCGTTCCAGTGCTACCCCACTTCCTCTGTTTCCTCTGTCCTGCGAAAGCTTAAGCGGTAGTACCGCTTAAGTTGAGCGGTAGTACCGCTTGGTGCGGCACTACCGCTCCAGTTTCTTGTTGTTGCCTGCTGCTTTTTGAATTACTACCGCCCGAGCGGTAGTACCGCTCTGTGGAGCGGTAGTACCGCTCTGTGCGGGCTGAGACAGGTAACGGTTGGATTTGGGGTGGCCCTATAAAAGGGGTCTTCTTCCCCAACGGTTTTCTTATCCATTGCAGCTCTCTCTCCTCCCATTGTTGACCTTCTAGAGCTTTGCTAACTCTCAATCCCTCCATGGTTTCTTGCTAGTTTTTGGGGGAAAAGAGAGAGGAGATCTAGATCCACATTTCCACCAATCACTTTCTCCTCTAAGTGAGGGGAACCCCTTGGATCTAGTTCTTGGAGTTCTTCGTGTTCTTCTTCGTTCTTCCTCTCATTTTCCTCCATAGCTTTTGTTGCTTTGGTGGGATTTGAGAGAGGAGGACTTGGGCACTCCGTGTGCCCTTGCCATTGCATTAGTTGCATCGGTTTGAGTTCTCCACGGTGATACGTGGAAGTTAGTAGTTGAGAAGCTTATTACTCTTGGGTGTTTGAGCACCCTAGAGCTTGTTCCTCTTGGGTGCCTTGGCGCCCTAGACGGCTTGGTGGTGCCTCGGAGCTCAATCATTGTGGTGTAAAGCTCCGGGCAAGCGTCGGGGTCTCTAATTAGGTTGTGGAGATCGCCCCGAGCAATTTGACGGGTACCGGTGACCGCCCCCAAGGGTTGCCAAAGTGTACGGGTTCGGTGACCGCCCTCAAGGGTTGCCATTTGTACGGGTTCGGTGACCGCCCTCAAGGGTCCCTTAGTGGAATCACGGCACCTTGCATTGTGCGAGGGCGTGAGGAGAATACGGTGGCCCTAGTGGCATTGTTGGGGAGCATTGTGCCTCCACACCGCTCTAACGGAGATTAGCATCCGCAAGGGTGTGAACTTCGGGATACATCGTCGTCTCCGCGTGCCTCGGTTATCTCTTACCCGAGCCCTTTACTTATGCACTTTACTTTGTGATAGCCATATTGTTTCTAGTTATATATCTTGCTATCACTTAGTTGTTTATCTTGCTTAGCATAAGTTGTTGGTGCACATAGGTGAGCCTAGTCGTTTTAGGTTTTGTGCTTGACAAATTAACCGCTAGGTTTATTCCGCATTTGTTCAAGCCTAAACCGTAATTATTTTAAAGCGCCTATTCACCCCCCCCTCTAGGCGACATCCACGATCTTTCAATTTGGATGCACAAGCAGTATTCCCGCTTAGTACAGGCTAAGGCTAGCAAATAGATTGAGAAGCGACCAGCTAGAGAGCGAAAACGGTCATAGGCATGCATTGCGAATAATTAACATTGAACACTAGCATGAGTAGGATATCAACACCCTGAACATAAATATCATGGAGGCTATGTTGGTTTTGATTCAACTACATGTATGAACATGTGCCAAGTCAAGCCACTCGAATTACTCAGAGGAGAATACCATGCTAACATACTACATCACAACCATCTTAATGCATGTTGACACTCAAGTTAAATCATTATCCACTCCTAGCTATTTAAGCATGGCATGAGCAACTATAGTCTCTAATTTTCATCACAAATATGTTTACTCATAATAATGCTGAATCATGAATACTGAGCTAAACATATTTACAAAGACAAAAACAAGAAGAGTTCATACCAGCTTTTCTTCACAGCAACCACTTCATCAAATATCGTCATTATTGCCTTTCACTTGCACGACCGAATGATGTGATAATAATAATAATAATAATAATAATAATAGTGCAAGTGTGCTGTGGACTAAGATGGAATCTACAGACATTTATTCAAAGGAGAAGACAAAGTAATAGTGGCTCGTTGTTAGATCAACAATAAAGCATATGGGAGCCACTCAACATTTTCATCGTGGTCTTTCTCCTTGCGATGACACAACGAAAAGAAAAGAAATTCAGAGAAACACACTGAAATATTTTTGGAGTTTTTAGTTTTTCTGAAGAAAGCAAATTAATGAAGGAAAAACGAAAAACGAGAAAAACTATTTACACGAGAAAGCTCCCAACAAGCAAAAGAAGAAACGAGAAATCTTTTTGGGTTTTCTTTTACTACTACGAATTTACTAAACAAGAAAGAAACTACAACTAATTTTTTTTATGGATTTTTGAAAGTTTTTCAAACACCCAAGAAGAAAATGAAAATAAAACTAACATGGATATACAATGAAAAACGATGAACACCGACAACTGGAATGAGTGTGTGAACATGAATGTAATGTCGGTGAGAAATACGTACTCCCCCAAGTTTAGGCTTTTGGCCTAAGTTGGTCTACGGTCAGTCCTGGCCTGGATAATGCCCATGGTGGTAGTTTGGGTTGTACTGAAATGCAGCTGCCACAGCTTGGCGAGCTGCCTCGTTAAGGCGCTCGGTCTCCGCCGCCCTCTCGTACTCCTCAGCCTCCTCCTCAAGTATGAAATGTCTATGTTTTCCCTGAAAATCAAAGAAGGCAGGAGTAGGCAAAACAATATGGAAAACACGGTGCCTGTTAAATATTAGCCTGTATCTGAACGAGGGGAGACCCATCTCAAGGAACTGGTGGCGTTCCATAGCATCATAATCAAGAAAACTAGGTGGCAAAAGGGTGTCATTTTGTTTAATAGGCACACCAAGATAGGTAGCTAAGCAAGTGGCATAAATTCCACCAAAGAAATCACCAACTAAGGCATTATTGTGTAAACGACATGCAACAATAGCCCCCCATGTTAAATTGTCTATCTCCCAGTACCGCACTCTTAAGAACGCTCATGTCAGGGGCGCAAAGATGACTATGATCATGTTTACCATTTATGCATCTACCAATGAACAGAGAAAAATAATGTATGGCAGGAAAATGAATGCTCCCCATAGTAGCTTGTGTGATGCCTCTAGTTTCACCCCTAGTGATGTTCATGAGAAATTCATTGTAATCAGATTTATGAGGTTCAGTGCAAGTCCCCCAGAATGGAATTTTGCATACTTCCCTAAATTATTCAACAGTCATGCGAAAAGGATGTTCATAAAGGTTGAAAATAACATCATGTGAAGTGCGCTGATATACATACTTGAATCTTCGCACAAAGGAGTTGGTGAGGTCATAATATTGCGGGCACCTGTCTGCAAGGAACTCCGTGAGCTCGGCATTACGCATGTACATATCAAACTCTTCCTTGATGCCGGCTCGAATCATGAAGGCATCTGACGGTCACTCGCACAGTAGCACCGCGACCTCTCACGTATTGCGGGCCTAGGAGCATTTTTGCTCGAGGAACCACCATGGAACATCTTCCTAAACATTTTCTTTTCTCTGAAAAATTTCTGAAATTTTTAGTGACTCAAAATAAAAGTGAACAAAACTCAACAAAATTGATACCAACTACTCCTACAAGTATCTAGAAGCTATATCACGCATGAAAACTACTTTGGACCATACAAATTCAACATGCAAGCTCATAAACATGGTCACCACAGTAGCAAAAATTTGCAAAGTATAAAGCACTAGAACAAAAACTAATTGGAGGATTGGAGAAGTCACATACCAAGGAGTAATTCCTCAAAACAGTTTTGGAAATGGAGTTCCGAGCATGGAGATCAAAAATCACAGCAAAATGAGCAAGAACACGGGCTTGGGAGCAAGTTTGATTTTTTCTGGTGGAAGAAGAAGAAGATGGGTGGCTGGCATAAGTGAGTGGGTCCCCGTGGGACCCACAAGCCTGCTAGGCACGCCCAGGGGGGTGGGCGCGCCCTATGGGCTTGTGGCTCACAGGTGCACCCCCTGGGGTGTGTTCAGTGCCAAAAATTCTTAAATATTCTGGAAAAAATCATACTAAATTTTCATGGCATTCTGAGAACTTTTATTTTTGGGCCATTTTTTTATTGAACAGAAAATTCAGAAAACAGGATAATCATGGCATTTTATTTTATTCTACTAAAAATAACAGAGAGGAAAAGGTGGGTACATAAATTTGTGCTTACTAAATTCATTGACCACATGCCCCTCAAAAAGAATCCATTAATAAGGTTGATCAAGTCTTATTAACAAACTATTTTCGAATGGCATGAAACCGAAGAATTTTCGTATAGCACTAAGTTACCTCAATGGGGATATGCATCTCCCCAACAATAAGAATTTCATATTTCTTTTTGACAGTAGGGAGAGGAAATTTGAAACCTCCAATAGTGATTGTTGAAACTTTTTCAATACAATTGATCCCATTCACAGAACTTTGTTTCTTTGGAAAATAAACCGTATGCTCATTACCATTGACATGAAAAGTAACCTTGCTTTTGTTGCAATCAATAACAGCCCCTGCAGTATTCAAAAAGGGTCTTCCAAGGATAATCGACATGTTGTCGTCCTCGGGCATATCAAGTATAACAAAGTCTGTCAAGATAGTAATATTGCAACTACAACGGGAACATCCTCGCAAATTCTAATAGGTATAGCAGTGGATTTATCAGCCATTTGCAAACATATTTCAGTAGGTGTGAGCTTATTCAAATCAAGTCTTCTATATAAAGAGAAAGGCATAACACTAACACCAGCTCCTAAATCACATAGAGCAGTTTTAACATAACTTCTTTTAATGGAGCATGGTATAGTAGGTATTCCCGGATCTCCTAGTTTCTTAGGTATTCCACCCTTAAAATAATAATTAGCAAGCATGGTGGAAATTTCAGCTTCCGATATTTTTCTTTTATTTGTGACAATATCTTTCATGTATTTAGCATAGGGAGACATTTTCAACATATCAATCAAGCGAGTGCGCAAAAAGACAGGTCTAAGCATTTCAACAAAGCGCTCAAAGTCTTCATCATCCTTATTTTTAGATGGTTTAGTAGGGAAAGGCATAGGTTTTTGAACCCATGGTTCTCTCTCCTTTCCATGTTTTCTAGCAACAAAGTCTCTTTTATTCTTAGGAGGTGGGTTATCAAGATCAACAGCAGGTTCTATTTCTACATCATTATATGGTTGAGCATCAACATGAACATCATCATTATCATTATCATTATCATTAGGTGTATGTTCATTACCAGATTGTGTCTCAGCATCGGAAATAGAAACATCATTATGATTCTTAGGAGGCTTTTCTATCTCAGGTTCACTAGAAGGAGGCAAAGTTTTATCATTTTTCTTTTTCTTTTTCTTCTTAGATGGATTAGGTGCATCAATCGTATTTCTTTGAGAATCTTGTTCAATTCTGTTAGGATGACCTTCAGGATGTAGAGGATCCTGAGTCATGCTACCTCCTCTAGTAACAACTCTAACAGCATGATCATTCTTTTTATTATTCATCTCATCAAGCAAATCATTTTGTGACTTAGCAATTTGTTCCAACTGAGTCTGGACCATAGAAGCATGTTTACTCAAGCATTTAACATCATTAGCAGTTTTAAACATCAAATCACTCAAGCATTCAATCATGATGGCATTCCGTTTTAGTTGATTGCTAACATACATATTAAAGTGTCCCTGTTTAATGATGTAATTATCAAATTCATAGAGGCATTGACTAGCAGATTTATTATACGGAATATCACCTTCATCAAATCTAGTGAGAGAATTTACCTCCACTACCTGTGTTGGGATGTCGAGCAAATGTATTTCTTCAATAGGTGGTAAATTCTTAACATCTTCAGCTTTTATACCTTTTTCCTTCATAGATTTCTTAGCTTCTTGCATATCTTCTGGACTGAAGAATAGAATACATCTCTTCTTCGGAGTTGGCTTAGGTGGTGGTTCGGGAAGTGTCCAATCATCGGCATTTCTCAATATATTATTCAATAGTTCTTCAGCCTATCCAACAATTCGTTCCCTGAAAATAGAACCAGCACAACTATCTAGGTAGTCCCTAGAAGCATCGGTTAGTCCATTATAAAAGATATCAAGTATTTCATTTTTCTTAAGAGGATGATCAGTCAAAGCATTAAGTAGTTGGAGAAGCCTCCCCCAAGCTTGAGGGAGATTCTCTTCTTCAATTTGCACAAAGTTAAATATTTCCTGTAAAGTAGCTTGTTTCTTATGTGCAGGAAAATATTTTTCAGAGAAGTAATATTTCATATCCTGGGGACTACGCACACAACCAGGAGCAAGAGTATTAAACCATTTCTTAGCATCACCCTTTAATGAGAAAGGAAACAACTTAAGAATATAGTAGTAATGAATTTTTTCCTCATGAGCAAATAGGGTGGCAATATCATTCAACTTAGTAAGGTGTGCCACAACAGTTTCAGTTTCATAACCATGAAAAGGATCAGATTCAACCAAAGTAATTAACTCAGGATCGATAGAGAATTCATAATCCTTATCGGTGACAAATATGGGAGAGGTAGCGAACTTAGGATCATATTTCATTCTCTCCCTCATAGATTTTTCTTTCAACTCAGCAAGCAATTTTATAACCTCATCTCTATCATTACAAGCAAGAATTGCCCTAGTTATCTCCCTATCAAAAGCATGTTTCAGGCATTTCAACTCTAGTAGGAGAGCTAGGCATAACAGGTGAATCATAATTTTCAAGAGTTTCAACATTTTTAGTTTCTTTAGCTTTAGCAATTTGTTCATCAAGAAATTCACCAAGTGGCACAGTATTATCAAGCATAGTACTAGCATCATCATAAGTATCATTCATAGCAGAAGTAGTACCATCAATAACTTGTGACATATCAGAATGAATAGCAGGTGGTGGTGTCGCAAGCTTACTCAAAACAGAAGGCGAATCAAGTGCGGAGCTAGATAGCAGTTCCTTACCTCCCCTCGTCTTAGAGAGAACAATCTTGGTTTTAGCGTCTTTCAGATTCTTCATAGTGATCAACAGATATAAATCCCAGGTGACTCAATAGATAGAGCTATGCTCCCCGGTGTGACATCCCCAGGTATTAAGCACAGTGATCACCTCTTAATCATGCCAAGTCATCATGCTTAACAATGCTAGATCATCAGTTGCATCATATCTCATTTTAAATTCCCATTCAAATTGAAATTCAAATTTAAAGTGAAAATAAAAGTTGTTCCAAATTGGAAACAAAAATGTTCATAATATTGCAAATAATCCAAAAGCAATTATAAAAATATAATCAACACTAATTGAATTAGTTAAATGACTCTAACAACATGAAACAGTGCCAAAACAGAAATGTTTAATCCATTTTCATTTAGTTAAAATTCAAATGAAATCATATGGACTCCAAACCTTTTTATAACAGTGCTAAATATTTCACTGTATTTATTAAGCTAAGTCACACATTTTACAAAAACTCAATTGGTGCCTAAACATTTTACAAAACAGAAACAAAAAAAACAGAAAACAGAAAAGAAAAGAAGAAAAAGAGAAAGGCCGCTGTTGCTGGGCTCTAGTCAAACCAGCCGGCCCAGCCCACCTTGCCACCTCCTTCTACCTCCGACTGGCGCCGGACAAAAGCTCGAACCCGAGCTGGGTTCGTCGTCCGCGCCGAGCCGTCTCGGCCTCCGCGCCGCTGCAAAGCTGCGGGTCGGGATAAAGATCCCCCGCGCCCCCCCCGACGCAGCCAAGCCCCTCTTCTCTTCCTCCCCTCATCGCTTTCCTCTGCTTCGCGATGACCGACACTGCCATGGCCGTCCACCACTGAAACCCATAGCCACTGACCACCCTACGCCGCCGGAGTTGTCCAAAAGCACCGCAGCAGACGCCTACTTCGTTCCCCTCAAGCGATTCGAGCCGGGGCACTCTGCATCGTCGTCTTCAACCTCTTCTTCCTCCTCGAATGCCCGAGACCGCCGTGCTCGATTCGCTCCGCTCCGTCAACCCCCGAGCTTCCTAAGCATCCCTACGAGATCACAGTGAGCTCCGCTACCTCTGCCCCCACTCCTCGCGTCTGTTTGCTCCATGTAGCCCCTGCCGCCATGATCGGCCGAGCCGGCTGCTGCCGTAGCTAAGGTGTGCGAGCCGTGCGTGCCCGTTAGCACCCGCGCGTGTCACCAGTGCGCTCCAGGGCGTCCGCTGTGTCGTTTGCTGCCGCTAGTTCGCGCTCAAACCCACCCCCGCGTCGATTCCGTGCGAGCCCCGAGCGCCGCCTCTGCCATTGCCGTCGGTGTGCTCGGTTCCGACCAGCCCCGCCCCTCTAAGCACCACCAAACAATGCACCGCATCGAGCCAGAGCCAACGGGCCTAGCCACGCATCGAACGGTGGCCGGAGTTGGCCGGACGGGCAACTCCGGTGAACCGGATTAACTCCGGCGCTTAACGCCGGTAAGCGCTGACGTGGCGCGTCATTAGCACTAAGCTAATGACCCCCCTGGCCCTATGACAATGGGGCCCACCCACTTAATTAACGCGGTTAATTTTTGGTTAGGGATTAGTTTAAATACCCGCCGGTCCCACCATCAGATTTGACCCTGCTGACGTGGCTTTGACCCGGCCCCACTCGTCAGTGTCTGTGGCTAGGCAGAGCTGAGTATAAAAAGTATATGCACTGTTTTGGATAATGTTTCGGATAATTCGAATTTATTACGTAAAATAAATTCCAGAAATTAATAAAAACTTTAGAAAATCATATGAAATAAACCGTAACTCGGATGAAAATAATTTATATATGAAAAACGATCAGAAAAATATGAAGAATCCGAATATGCCACTCCCATACCTGCCACACCTCTCTAACATGATGAACATGGAACTTTCCCCTCCATTTCATCTGTCCGATAAATGCCCGGAGCTGGTAAAACACCTCCAGATGTTTCCCGCTCCGACTAACTTGCGTAGTACTGCATTAGGGCACTTCTCGAATAACGTGATGCCATGCCACGCATCTGTGATTGCATTTGTTGCTTGTATTTATTGTTTCTTCCCCCTCTTCTCTCCGGTAGACCCCGAGACCGACGCTGCTGTCGAGTACGACTACGTCACCGACGACCAGCCCCTTTTAGTAGAGCTTCCAGGCAAGCAAAACCCCCTTGATCATCCCTATATCGCCTATTCCTTCTCCCTCATGCTTGCATTAGATTTTGCTACTGTAATTGCTTGCTCCTATTCTGATGCATAGCCTGTTTTTGTAACCTGTTGTTGCTACTTTACCTGTCATCCTAAACTGCTTAGAATAGGTTGGTTATAGAGCCATCATTGACCCCTTACCCTTGTCCTTGTTGCCCCGCTTTACTACCAGTGCCTCGATCTATGCGATCGATGTGCAGAGACCGTCACATCACCGCACCCCCTTAGTTGTACGACTCTGCAGGGCTATTATCGAGTGCCGAGGGTGATACCTCGTACTGCACTGCCAATGATATCCCTGTAGTATAACACATCAGTGGTGATTGCAGAGGGTGATTCCTCGCTCTCCCCTCCCGGTGATGACTCTGTTGTGCAACCCCTCAAGTGTGGACCACCGAGGGTGATTCCTCCTGGTTCTCCTTGATGGATTACATCGAGTAGGAATCCATCGAGGGTGATTCCTCGGATTCCCCCTTGATGTGATGAACACACGGATACCCTACTTTTACTACAGTCCCCGGGTAAAGACGGGTCGACCCCGAGGGGTACCCGCGAGAGTTGTGTAGTTGGGTTGACCGTGAGGGTACCCGCGAGATAATTACGAGGCGCGGCCGGGCAGGCAGAGACCGCCCTAGAGAGGGATGGGCCTGGCCCTTGTTGCACTTCCTCGAGACGGGACGACAGGAGTACTGATCGTCACCGCGAGCTCCTAATAATTCGCTAACGGATTTGGGTATTGATCTGAGTTGGCCACTGGCCTATACACACTACCACCACGTAAGATAATGGTTTAATGGGGCCCTCTACGCCGTATGTATCAGCCGAAAGCTTTGTTAGACGTCCAGTTCAACATTGTGGCACGGGCGGATCGTGCCGTTGGCGCTGGTATCCACCGTCCTCACAACGACCCGGAGTGCACAGGGCGATGGCCCAAGACCTCTGAGCACTTGGGATGTAGACCGGCGGGGACCTCTCTGCTGAGCTCTAGGTAGGGCTGTGGTGTGTCGATCAGCTGAGGCCAGGCATGACCCGATAAAAGTGTGTCCGGCCAGAGTTAATTGAGCGTGTTGGGTAACAGTAGTGCACCCCTGCAGGGAAGTTATCTATTCGAATAGCCGTGTCCACGGTAACAGGACGCTCAGTGTTGTATCCCGATCTATTACTACTTGAACTGGATACAAGTTAATTAATTGGACGCTCCGGGATTGCTTTCTCGCAGGGAGTCGAGGAAGGATCTCTAGGCTATGTTACAACATGCTTGCTACTTTAATTATGTACTAATCTGCACTCTTCTAATGCTGCAAGATGCTGAAGATGCTAGTCTTCGATAGGCTAGGCTTTTCCCCCTCTGTTCCGGCATTTCTGCAGTTTAGTCCAATGATATAGCCCCATTCCTTGGATGAGTACTCACGGTTGCTTTGCTACTCTTTTCCCCCATACCCAATTGTTGCAATCAGACGGCGGAGCCCCGGAGCCAGACGCCACCGCAGAAGCTTACTACCAGGAGAGTCCTGGAGGCACGTACTACTGGGTTGAGCCAGCCGACCAGGAGTAGATTCGGAGGCTCCCAGGCAGGAGGCCTTGCCTCTTTCGATCAGAGTCGTTGTTTGTTTTCGCCTTCTTAAGGCATCTTTGTTTAACTGGTGCCTGTACTCAGATACTGTTATTGCTTCCGCTAACGCTTGATCGCGAGCTTATGTATTCGAGCCCTCGAGGCCCCTGGCTTGTAATATAAAGCTTGTATGATTTTTTTTATTTGTGTTTGGAGTTGTGTTGTGATATCTTCAAGTGAGTCCCTAGGCTTGATCATGTGCATTTGCGTGTATGATTAGTGCACGATTAAGTCGGGGGCGTCACAAGTTGGTATCAGAGCCAACTGCCTGTAGGAAGCCCCCTTTCCAACTCCTTGGCCGAAGTTGAGTCTAGACTTTGAAAAACTGTTTTACTAACATGACCGGTGTGGCTTACGGGCTCACGTCGCCAGTGGGTTGTATTAGGATCTTTTATTCCTCTTCCTTACTCTGGGACTCCGATTTCTCATCCTTTCGGGTTAAATGATTTTACTAACTCTGACTCTAGGTTCTCGTGACCACGTCCATCCGGAGCTTTGGCTACCTGCAAATTACTTACTTAAAATGCACGATGCAAGAATTCACTCACTGTCATTTGACAATCTTGAAATTTCCTCTGTTTCAGATGGATCGCTTGTTCCCGCCGCGTCCCACGACGCAGCTTGTGCTTCGCACTTGGGCTCGTGATGCGACTGGTTTTCCAGCTATCCTGATCGCCCTCCTGACCAGATTGGGCTACCGCTGGTACCCCGAGTACATGGTTTACGAGGATTTCCGCGAGTTCAACCAGGAGCAGTACCATGTCGATGTTCGTATCTTTGATCAGCGGAACGACTCCGACACTGAGTTGCACACTTTTCACGGTATCGGCATGACGATTGATATGGCAGTCCATGACGCTGCCCATTCTGCTGTCAAACATCTTCATGGCGAGCATAGTCGCTTGGATGACTCCGAGTTCCGATACATCCCGTATGCCCCTGCTGGAGATGATACCGGATACTACACAGCTGTGTGTGCCCCTTACGAGCGACGTCGATACGACCCGCAGGTCTTGATTTAGTGCACTCAGGCTCTGGATCGCACTACCAGGGCTCTTGCCGTCGAGTTGTTCACCACTCGCGCACGTCTCTACGAGGCTATGACACAGTTGCTGCCAGCTGTTCGTGCAGGGATACACCCAGAGTACATCCTCTACCCGCGCAGGGCTCAGATGCCTACAGGTATCGACTGGCCTGCTGTTGGAGGTCGCAAACCCACACGTGGACCTCTCCTCCCAGTTCGAGATCGGGTTCTGCATCAGAGTATTCATGGAGCGCATGACCTTTCTGCCATGGACACTCACCGTCCGCACCTGCAGTTACCAAGTTTTAGTGGTATTCCTTGACGTTGATGTAGCCTTTGCTATGCCTCGTTGTTGTAATTCCCTATCGCGTGCCTGCGCGCCGCCTAGTATGTCTAGCTGTTTGAATTTCCGGACTTATGCTATCCTCTTGTAATCGACCTTGTGTATGGATCTGTATGTCTTAATTGACTACTGTTATGAATCTATTGCACTACTTGTTCATTGTCGTGTTACATCATGCTGTCTCTGAACACTTGCAGTTGTTTTTACTAAACTACCCCTGTTAAATCTTTAGCAGGATGGTTAGACCAGGTGGTCGTGGTCGTGGCCGTGCTGCCAACGATCCACCCCCGCCAGATTATATGGCAGCTATGATGCAGCAATTCGAGCTGAACCGTCAGTTCATGACTAGAATCACGGCTCAGTTCCCAAACCAGAACCAGAATGCTCAGAATCAGCAACCTGCTCCAATAACTCTGCAGGAGTTTGTGCGTCTCAGCCCTACTACTTACCGCAACTCTGAACAGCCACTGGATGCTCACGACTGGCTTCGCGATATCTCCTTCGAGATGGAATCTGCCAATGTCGCCCCTGACAACCTCGTTAACTTCGCGTCCTACTTCTTGAAGGGTCCCGCTGCTCAATGGTGGGACACCCACAGGCGTTCACTACCTGATGGGACAGTCGTTACCTGGATCGAGTTTCAGACTGCTTTCCGTGCCCGTTACATTCCTCAGGGAATCATGGACCGGAAGAAAACAGAGTTTCACAACCTTACTCAGGGCAATAACACTGTTGGAGCTTATCAGCGGGAATTCCTTGAATTATCCCGCTATGCTGAAGAAGACATTGCCACTGATGCTCGCAGACAGGAGAAATTCCGTAATGGACTCCACCCAGACCTCAAACTTGCACTTGCTGTTAATGACTTCACCGACTTCGCCACCCTGGTGAACAAGGCCATCAAGGTTGAGACCGCTCAGATGGAACACAAGAAAGCCATCAAGCGCACCCATGACGTTGGCTCATCTTCGGGCTCGTCATCGCAGAAGCGCCGTATCTGGATTCCCAATAGCATGTACCATCCAGCTGCACCTCCTCCATTGTCGGGACAACCAAGATCTCAGGCTCCACTGTTTCGAGCTCCTGCTCCCCGTCCCAATGATGGGCTCTGCTTCAAGTGTGGCCGTCCAGGTCACCGTTCCAGGGAATGCCCTCAGAACCAGAATCAGCTTGCACTTCCCTCTGCTGGCCGTGGTAACAATCAGCCTCGCAACAATAATGCCAGGCCTTCTTATGGTCGTGGTCAAGCTTACCATGTTGATCTGAATGAAGCTCAAGATCAGCTTGCTACTGTGAACGGTACTTTCCTTGTTCACTCAGTGTCCCTCCTGTTTTAATTGATTCAGGGGCATCACATTCATTTTTGCTAAAATTCCTTTGCATTCAAGCATGACATTAGATGTGAACCGTTACATAATCCGTTAATGGGAAATTCTCACGCGGGCCCATGCCAAGCATCCTTGGTGTGAATACCCCCCTTTCTTCTTTCTACCTATGAATTCTCGGGACGAGAATTTCTTTTAGAGGAGGAGAATTGTGACATCCCCAGGTATTAAGCACAGTGATCACCTCTTAATCATGCCAAGTCATCATGCTTAACAATGCTAGATCATCAGTTGCATCATATCTCATTTTAAATTCCCATTCAAATTGAAATTCAAATTTAAAGTGAAAATAAAAGTTGTTCCAAATTGGAAAAAAAAATGTTCATAATATTGCAAATAATCCAAAAGAAATTATAAAAATATAATCAACACTAATTGAATTAGTTAAATGACTCTAACAACATGAAACAGTGCCAAAACAGAAATGTTTAATCCATTTTAATTTAGTTAAAATTCAAATGAAATCATATGGACTCCAAACCTTTTTATAACAGTGCTAAATATGTCACTGTATTTATTAAGCTAAGTCACACATTTTACAAAAACTCAATTGGTGCCTAAACATTTTACAAAACAGAAACAAAAAAAACAGAAAACAGAAAAGAAAAGAAGAAAAAGAGAAAGGCCGTTGTTGCTGGGCTCTAGTCAAACCAGCCAGCCCAGCCCACCTTGCCACCTCCTTCTACCTCCGACTGGCGCCGGACAAAAGCTCGAACCCGGGCTGGGTTCGTCGTCCGCGCTGAGCCGTCTCGGCCTCCGTGCCGCTGCAGAGCTGCGGGTCGGGATAAAGATCCCCCGCGCCCCCTGGACGCAGCCAAGCCCCTCTTCTCTTCCTCCCCTCATCGCTTTCCTCTGCTTCATGACGACCGACGCAGCCATGGCCGTCCATCACTGAAACCCGTAGCCACTGACCACCCTACGCCGCCGAAGTTGTCCAAAAGCACCGCAGCAGATGCCTACTTCGTTCCCCTCAAGCAATTCGAGCCGGGGCGCTCTGCATCGTCGTCTTCAACCTCTTCTTCCTCCTCGGACGCCCGAGACTGCCGTGCTCGATTCGCTCCACTCCATCAACCCCCGAGCTTCCTGAGCATCCCTACGAGATCACAGTGAGCTCCGCTACCTCTGCCCCCACTCCTCGCTTCCGTTTGCTCCATGTAGCCCCTGCCGCCATGATCGGCCGAGCCGGCTGCCGCCGTAGCTGAGGCGTGCGAGCCGTGCGTGCCCGTTAGCACCCGCGCGTGTCACCAGCGCGCTCCAGGGCGTCCGCTGTGTCGTTTGCTGCCGCTAGTTCGCGCTCAAACCCACCCCCGCGTCGATTCCGTGCGAGCCCCGAGCGCCGCCTCTGCCATTGCCGTCGGTGTGCTCGGTTCCGACCAGCCCCGCCCCTCTAAGCACCACCAAACGATGCGCCGCATCGAGCCCGAGCCAACGGGCCAAGCCACGCATCGAACGGTGGCCGGAGTTGGCCGGACGGGCAACTCCGGTGAACCGGATTAACTCCGGCGCTTAACGCCGGTAAGCGCTGACATGGCGCGTCATTAGCACTAGGCTAATGACCCCCCCTGGCCCTATGATAGTGGGGCCCGCGCACTTAATTAACGCGGTTAATTTTTGGTTAGGGATTAGTTTAAATACCCGCCGGTCCCACCGTCAGATTTGACCCTGCTGACGTGGCTTTGACCCGGCCCCACCCGTCAGTGTCTGTGGCTAGGCAGAGCTGAGTATAAAAATTATATGCACTGTTTTGGATAATGTTTCGGATAATTCAAATTTATTAAGTAAAATAAATTCTAGAAATTAATAAAAACTTTAGAAAATCATATAAAATAAACCGTAACTCGGATGAAAATAATTTATATATGAAAAACGATCAGAAAAATATGAAGAATCCGAATATGCCACTCCCATACCTGCCACACCTCTCTAACATGATGAACATGGAACTTTCCCCTCCATTTCATCTGTCCGATAAATGCCCGGAGCTGGTAAAACACATCCAGATGTTTCCCGCTCCGACTAACTTGCGTAGTACTGCATTAGGGCACTTCTCGAAATAACGCGATGCCATGCCACGCATCTGTGATTGCATTTGTTGCTTGTATTTATTGTTTCTTCCCCCTCTTCTCTCCGGTAGACCCCGAGACCGACGCTGCTGCCGAGTACGACTACATCACCGATGACCAGCCCCTTTCAGCAGAGCTTCCAGGCAAGGAAAACCCCCTTGATCTTCCCTATATCGCCTATTCCTTCTCCCTCATGCTTGCATTAGATTTTGCTACTGTAATTGCTTGCTCCTATTCTGATGCATAGCCTGTTTTTGTAACCTGCTATTGCTACTTTACCTGTCATCCTAAACTGCTTAGAATAGGTCGGTTATAGAGCCATCATTGACCCCTTACCCTTGTCCCTGTTGCCCCGCTTTACTACCAGTGCCTCGATCTATGCGATCGATGTGCAGAGACCATCACATCACCGCACCCCCTTAGTTGTACGACTCTGTAGGGCTATTATCAAGTGCCGAGGGTGATACCTCGTACTGCACTTCTGATGATATCCCTGTAGTATAACACATTGGTGGTGATTGCAGAGGGTGATTCCTCGCTCTCCCCTCCTGGTGATGACTCTGTCGTGCAACCCCTCAAGTGTGGACCATCGAGGGTGATTCCTCCTAGTTCTCCTTGACGGATTACATCGAGTAGGAATCCATCGAGGGTGATTCCTCAGATTCCCCCTTGATGTGATGAACACACGGATAACCTACTTTTACTACAGTCCCCGGGTAAAGACGGGTCGACCCCGAGGGGTACCCGCGAGAGTTGTGTAGTCGGGTTGACCGTGAGGGTACCCGCGAGATAATTATGAGGCGCGGCCGGGCAGGCAGAGACCGCCCTAGAGAGGGATGGGCCTGGCCCTTGTTGCACTTCCTCGAGACGGGACGACAGGAGTACTGATCGTCACCGCGAGCTCCTAATAATTCGCTAACGGATTTGGGTATTGATCTGAGTTGGCCACTGGCCTATACGCACTACCACCACGTGGGATAATGGTTTAATGGGGCCCTCTACGCCGTATGTATCAGCCGAAAGCTTTGTCAGACATCCAGTTCAGCATTGTGGCACAGTCGGATCGTGCCGTTGGCGCTGGTATCCACCGTCCTCACAACGACTCGGAGTGCACAGGGCGATGGCCCAAGACCTCTGAGCACTTAGGATGTAGACCGGCGGGGACCTCTCTGCTAAGCTCTAGGTAGGGCTGCGGTGTGTTGATCAGCCGAGGCCGGGCATGACCCGATAAAAGTGTGTCCGGCCAGAGTTAATCGAGCGTGTTGGGTAACAGTAGTGCACCCCTGCAGGGAAGTTATCTATTCGAATAGCCGTGTCCACGGTAACAGGACGCTCAGTGTTGTATCCCGATCTATTACTACTTGAACTGGATACAAGTTAATTAATTGGACGCTCCGGGATCGCTTTCTCGCAGGGAGTCGAGGAAGGATCTCTAGGCTATGTTACAACATGCTTGCTACTTTAATTATGTACTAATCTGCACTCTTCTAATGCTGCAAGACGCTGAAGATGCTAGTCTTCGATAGGCTAGGCTTTTCCCCCTCTGTTCCGGCATTTCTGCAGTTTAGTCCAAAGATATAGCCCCATTCCTTTGATACCGATGCATACTTAGTATAGTTCTGATGTCAGTCTTGCGAGTACTTTGGATGAGTACTCACGATTGCTTTGCTACTCTTTTCCCCCATAACCAATTGCTGCAATCAGACGGCGGAGCCCCGGAGCCAGACGCCACCGCAGAAGCTTACTACCAGGAGAGTCCCGGAGGCACGTACTACTGGGTTGAGCCAGCCAACCAGGAGTAGATTCGAAGGCTCCCAGGCAGGAGGCCTTGCCTCTTTCGATCAGAGCCGTTGTTTGTTTTCGCCTTCTTAAGGCATCTTTGTTTAACTGGTGCCTGTACTCAGATACTGTTATTGCTTCCGCTAATGCTTGATCGCGAGCTTATGTATTCGAGCCCTCGAGGCCCCTGGCTTGTAATAGAAAGCTTGTATGATTTCTTTTATTTGTCTTTAGAGTTGTGTTGTGATATCTTCAAGTGAGTCCCTAGGCTTGATCGTGTGCATTTGCGTGTATGATTAGTGCACGATTAAGTCGGGGGCATCACACCCGGCAACAGCGCCAGAAAAAAGTCTTAATAACCCACAAGTATAGGGGATCGCAACAGTTTTCGCGGGTAGTATTTCACCTAGATTTACTGATTCGACACAAGGGGAGCCAAATAATATTTGCGAGTATTAGCAGTTGAGTTGTCAATTCAACCACACCTGGAGAACTAAATATCTGTAGCAAAGTGTTTAGTAGCACAGTAGTATGATAGTTTCAAGAGCGGTAGTAACAGTAGTAACAGTAACAGAAGCAGTTTTGTAGTAATTGTAACAGCAGCAGCAACGAAAGTAACTTAGCAAAGATCAGTATGTGAAAAGCGTAGGCATTGGATCAGTGATGGATAATTATGTTGGATGACATTCATCATGTAACAGTCACAACCTAGGGTGATACACAATAGCTCCAATTCATCAATGTAATGTAGGCATGTATTCCGTATATAGTCATACGTGCTTATAGTAAGAACTTGCATGACATCTTTTGTCCAACCCTCCCGTGGCAGCGGGGTCCTTAAGGAAACTAAGGGATATTAAGGCCTCCTTTTAATAGAGAACCGGAACAAAGCATTAACACATAGTGAATACATGAACTCCTCAAACTACGGCAATCACCGAAAAGAATCCCAATTATTGTCACCTTGGGGTATGCGGATCATGACACGTAACAGGTGCATATAACTTGCAAGATAGGATCAAGAACTCAAATATATTCATGAAAACATAGAGGGTTCAGATCTTAAATCATGGCACTCGGGCCCTAGTGACAAGCATTAAGCATAGCAAAGTCGTAGCAACATCAATCTCAGAACATAGTGGATACTAGGGATCAAAGCCCTAACAAATTGACTCGATTACATGGTAAATCTCATCCAACCCATCACCGTCCAGCAAGCCTATGAAGAAATTACTCACGCTCGGTGGTGAGCATCATGAAATTGGTGATGGAGGATGGTTGATGATGACGACGGCGAATCCCCCTCACCGGAGCCCCGAACGGACTCCAGATCAGCCCTCCCGATGAAGAACAGGAGGTGGCGGCGGCTCCATATCGTAAAACGCGATGATTCTTTCTCTCTGATTTTTTTCTCCATGAATAGGTACTTATAGCGTTGGAGTTAGGGCAAACGAAGTTGCCAGGGGCCCACAAGCCTGCCAGGCGCGCCCTGGGGGGGGGTGGGCGCGCCCCCCAGGCTTGTGGCGCCTGGTGGCCCCCCCTCTGGTGGATATTGCACCAGTATTTTTTATATATTCTAAAATAATTCTCCGTAAATTTTCAGGTCCATCCGAGAAATTTTATTTCTGCACAGAAACAACACCATGGCAATTCTGCTGAAATCAACCTCAGTCCGGGTTAGTTCCATTCAAATCATGCAAATTAGAGTCCAAAACCAGACTAAAAGTGTTTGGAAAAGTAGATACGTTTAGGACGTATCAATAAGGAGATGCAATTCTATGATTAACATCATACTTAGCAAGCAATTTACGGAAAGCACCATGAATAAAATGTTAACCACCATCAGTCATCAAATATCTAGGGACTCCAAACCTCGGAAATATAACTTCTTTAAGCATTTTAATAGAAGTGTTATGATCAGCACTACTAGTTGGAATAGCTTCTACCCACTTAGTAACGTAATCAACAACAACTAAGATATGTGTATACCCATTAGAGGAAGGAAAAGGTCCCATATAACCAAATCCCCAAACATAAAATGGTTCAATAACAAGTGAATAGTTCATAGGCATTTCCTGACATCTACCAACATTACCAATTCTTTGACATTCATCACAAGAGAGGACAAACTTACGTGCATCTTTGAAAAGAGTAGGCTAATAAAAAGCAGATTGTAATACCTTATGTGCAGTTCTGTCTCCCGCATGGTGCCTCCGTATGCCTCGGAGTGACACTTCCGTAAGATTTGTTCCTGTTCATGCTCAAGTACACAACATCTAATAACACCATCTACTCCTTCTTTATATAAATGTGGGTCATCCCAAAAGTAATGTCTTAAATCAAAGAAGAACTTTTTCTTTTGTTGGTATGTGAAACTAGGTGGTATATATTTAGCAACAATATAATTAGCATAGTCTGCATACCAGGGAGTATTACGAGAAGCATTTATAATAGCTAATTGTTCATCAGGAAAACTATCATCAATAGGCAGTGGGTCATCAAGAACATTTTCCATTCTAGACAAATTATCAGCTACGGGATTCTCAGCTCCCTTTCTATCAATAATATGCAAATCAAATTCTTGTAGTAAAAGAACCCACCTAATAAGTCTAGGTTTAGCATCTTTCTTTTCCATAAGGTATTTAATAGCAGCATGATCGGTGTGAATAATTACTTTAGAATCAACAATTTAAGATCTGAATTTATCACATACAAACACAACTGCTAAAAATTCTTTCTCAGTAGTAGCATAGTTTCTTTGAGCACTGTCTAGAGTTTTACTAGCATAACGAATAACATTCAATTTCTTATCAACTCTTTGTCCTAGAACAGCACCAACAATGTAATCACTAGCATCACACATAATTTCAAAGGGTAGGTTCCAATCAGGTGGTTGAACAATAGGTGCAGATATTAAGGCTTTCTTAAGTATTTCAGAGGCTTCTACGCAATCATCATCAAAAAAAAATGGCACATCTTTTTGCAAGAGATTAGTAAGAGGCCTAGAAATTTTAGAGAAATCTTTTATAAACCTTCTATAGAAACCAGCATGACCAAGGAAATTTCTTATACCTTTGATATCTTTAGGAAATGGCATTTTCTCAATCGTATCAACTTTAGCTTTATCAACTTCAATACCTCTTTCAGAAATTTTATGCCCAAGGACTATACCTCCATTTACCATAAAGTGGCACTTCTCCCAATTCAAGACAAGATTAGTTTCTTCATATCTCTGCAAAACTCGATCAAGGTTGCTTAAGCAATCATCAAAAGAAATTCCGCAAACGGAGAAATCATCCATGAAAACCTCAACAATCTTTTCACAAAAGTCGGAGAATATAGCAGTCATACATCTTTGAAAGGTAGCAGGTGCATTACATAAACCAAAAGGCATACAACGATAAGCATAAGTTCCAAAAGGACAAGTAAATGTGGTTTTCTCTTGATCTTCTGGTGATACAGGTATTTGAGAGAAACCAGAATAACCATCTAGGAAGCAAAAGTGTGTATGCTTAGATAATCTTTCTAACATTTGATCAATAAAAGGCAAGGGGTAATGATCTTTCCTAGTAGCTTTATTTAATTTTCTGAAATCAATTACCATTCTATAACCGGTTACAATTCTTCGTGGGATAAGTTCATTTTTATCATTAGGAACAACAGTAATACCTCCTTTCTTAGGAACACAATGAACAGGGCTTACCCATCTACTATCAGCTATGGGATAAATTATACCTGCCTCCGGAAGCTTTAATATTTTAGTTCTTACCACATCCTTCATTTTAGGATTTAATCTTCTTTGATGATCAACAACTGGTTTAGCATCTGGCTCCATATGAATTTTATGCTGACATAGAGTGGGACTAATGCCTTTAAGACCATCAAGGGTATATCCAATAGCAGCACGGTGCTTCCTCAGAGTTTTAAGTAATCTTTTTTCTTCATGCTCTGAAAGTTTAGCACTAATAATAACATGATATATCTTATTTTCATCAAGATAAGCATATTTAAGTGTATCAGGTAATTGCTTTAAATCAAAACACATGATCACTTTTTGGTGGAAGAGGGTCTTCCAAAGTTTCAACATGCAAGTTATGCTTAAGAATAGGTGCTTGTTTAAAGAACAACTCATCTATTTCATTTCTTTCATTCATATGCATATCATTTTCATGGTCTAGCAAGTATTGTTCTAAAGGATCAGTAGGAGGCACAACAATAGAAGCAAGACCAATAACTTCATCTTTAGTAGGTAATTCTTCATCATGAGGTTGTCTACTAAACTTAAAGAAATTAAATTCATGAGATATGTAACACCCCGATTTTTGGCCCTTTCTTTTTCTTTTGGATTTCTTCGAAATTTTTATTTGGAGTTCTTTTTCCGTGGCTATGTGGTCCCGAAACCTGGGAAAATCTTCTCTCCTGCCACTTCCTAGTGGCTTGTCACTCTCAAATCTATCCCAAGGCCATGTCATTTCCATCTTAGTCGAACTCCAATATTTATTTATTGGGAATATTCCTTTTTCTATTAAAGGAATAACCCTGTTTGCTCTAGGTTGTAAAGCAACCTATATTTCTGTCATTCCAAAAATTCCCACAAAATTCTCATAAATTCTTTGGATCATATATCCCACCAATATGCCAAAAACCATCCTTGCCTAGTTCAAAAATAATTCTGGAATATTCATTTTCCATTCTGTCCAGAATGGCACTTTGTGAAGGAAGTGCTATTTATATTTTCTTGATTGCCCTCAAAAATTTTGGGCACTCTTTAACATCCAAATCATTGCCACATGCCAAAATTCAACTTCATTTGCCTAGTAAATCTTCCTCAGAAAATTTCCAAAGTTTCTGCCCAGAGACAAGCTTTGTGAAGGAAGTACTAGCTAGGCTTATCCAAATGAGTTGAAATTTTGGTAGATAATTTATATGGTCAAATAATTTCTCTCCACCAAATTTCATATACATCCAACAAACTATGTGAGCACAGCTTCAAATCTTGGTTTCTGGTCACAATTTCAGTTTGTGAAGCAACTATATTTTATATTGCTTCAAAAATTCTGAAATTAATCCTGGACCTAAATGTCCCTATATAATTTGAGCATGCCAAAATTCACATCATTTTGCCAATCCATTTTCTCTGCAAAATTCCCCCAAGTTTCTGTCCAGTGTGGATCATTGTGAATCCCCCAAGTTTCACACCACGCGGCCGGCAGGCCATTGTCGTGCTCTCGGCGTCGTTTGCTTCGGGCGTCATCCTCCTACCCGTTCTCGCGTGTCTCCTGGTGCCGTCCACCCTCCTCCATCGCCCACGTAACCCCCTGGCCCCTAACCCCCTCCTCTCGCTTGCCCGACGCGTCGCTGCGACCGCGTCCGGGAGCAGACCGCGTCTGCTCCACTACGGCCGGTCGGCCACGCCGCACCGAGCCTTCTCGAGCACGCCGAGCTGTCCCCGCACCGCGTGAACCCCCCTGGACGAGTCGCCCTCGCTCCTCCGCGTGTCACCGAGCCCGGCGCGCGGCGCACGCGTCGCCACGACCACGGCTCCGCCTCGGCTATTTAAGCCGCTCCCGGCCACGCCTCTCCTCACCAGCGACCTTCCCACTCTCCCAGCACCCACCTCGACCACTCCAACGAGCTCGAGCCGCCCTCCTCGACTCAATTGGCCGCCATGGCAGTCGTCGGCCGCAGCTCAAATACGAGCTCCACGGGCCCTCTCTCTCCACCTAGCCCCTCCTGGAGATCACCAGAACCACCCGTGAGCCACCCCCTACTCCCTCCCCTCCTCTTAGCAGCCATAGCGCCGAGCCCAAGTCCGGCCGAAGCCGTCACCCGCGGGAGCCAGAGCCCCACTTGCCTTGGTCGTCTCCGGCGCCCGTGAGGTAGCTCACCCGACGCGCGGCACCGCCCCGATCACTCCGGTGGCCGGAGCACCACGAGGGACGGCCGGAGTCACCGGCGCGAGTCCCGGCCAGGCTCTCTGTGCCTCTCCCCGTCGGGAGGTTGAAGACGGCGAAGAAAGAGAGAGGGAGTTGCGGTGGGCCCCTCATGTAAGCCTCTCACGCGGGCCCGCTGACGTGGCAAGTGGAGACGTATTTTGCCGGAGTGCGCTTTCGCCTTATGAAAGCGTAAGCAGTCACGGCTTCGGAGGAAAATACGCCTTCTCTGCACTAAAAGCGTATTTTTCAGAAATGCGCTTTCTATCTCCAGCCGCCGGCCGAAACTGCTAATTTGCGGACGTTCGTCCGTTAACAGCAGAAATGGACAGTTTTTAATTCTTTTTCTGCCTAACGAACGAACGGCCGTATCTCCGCGACCGTAACTCCGATTCAGGTGATTCCAAAGCCCACGATCTCAGTTCGTCGAGCCCGTTCCGATGGTATCATTTTCATGAGGTTGTCACATTGTGAAAATGACCATTTTTCCCTTGCCCTTAAAACAGTTTCGCCAAGAGGGAAACTTTTCCGGCGAATCTTTCCACGAGTCCATCGCACTTCCTCCCGGTGATTTCTTCATCTCCAGGCAAGCCACAACAGCCACTTGCATGATGGCACTGCAGTAGCCATGGTCTCCACTTGAATATTTAATAATTGTTTGCTTATTTAATTATTTTGTTAATGCTTCGAATATGCTTGTGAATCCATGTCTATGCTTATGCCCTGTTCATTTTCATCTAGTAAGTGATATGATTAATTGCTAAGGATATTCTTATCATGTTTTATTCTTGTAATCATTTCAGCTGCTAGTGATAATAACATGCTCATATGAATCATTATGGATTGATATGAAAATACTTGTGATATTCGTCATCGTCATTATGCCATGCTCATTTGCATCCCGTAGATTAAATGGATTATCATTGTTGATATTATGATATTAAATGGTTATGTTGCCCATCCATGGTTACACTGATCTCATGCTGATCTGCATTGTCATTTCATTATGTATTTTATTATGACTCAGCTCATCACCATTCAAGTTAAACCGGACATTAATCGAACTTGAACAAATATGTTGGCTGAGTCATGGTGCCACCGAATCGAGCTAACCAGTGCAGCCACACTTGCCTTATGGGGGGACCTAATGCGGTCTGTTGTCATGCCTCTCGCCGGTGCCTCCTACTAGGGAAGGTTATGGGTGCGCGCTACCCTGATCAGGTAGGCTACCATAAGCCTTGAGGACCCGAGTTTTATGGTACCGAGGTCCCCGTTTGGGACGATGTTTATGTTTGGCCACGACGGTGGCAGCCACAGAGGTGGCGGATGTCACATGTTGGCATCGGGGTCACCCAGGACATAGCCCAAAGGGGAGTTTGTCGGAGTGGCCGGGAGAGTGTCATGCAATAGATTGGTTTTGTCGGAACGTCGTTGGTCCACCCGAATGGGAGCACGAGGCCATGAGTTCCGTGGTGTGGGTACAGTGTACTAACCTCTGCAGAGTGTATAATCTATCGATAGCCGCGTCCTCGGTCATGGACACAGTTCGTAGTAGGTCACACTATGGGTCAACAGTAATAATAATCTGAATAATAACAACCTTGGTTTGATGAGAAAAGAAGTTGGTTGATCTTTATGTGATCATGAGAGGATCACGATGGTATCGTGGATACCGATGTTGGTGGATGATGAGGTGATTGAGTGGTGATCACGGTGGTAAGTAAGTTTGATGCATATGGTGGTTACGAGATAACCTCCGAGCAGTGTAAGTTGGTCCATGAGACCTTAAATGTCGACCCCCGTGCATGCTAGTGCTAGTATCATCCTGTTCATATCATGAATTATATGTACATGCCATGCTCATGTTGTTGCCATGCTCATGATGTTCAAGTAGTATCGTGTTCATCTTTGATGATTAACCTGTAAATGCCATGTCGTTGTATGTCTTGATTGCTTTGGTTGCTGTGAGCTTGCGAGTACATTCAAAGTACTCACCTGGCGTGTCATGCCAGATTGCAGGTGATGCCGTGATTGATTGTTTGTCGAGGATCCCGAGGTTGCGCTATAGGATGCGTCCCAGCCAGAGTCCCTGCGGAGTGGAGTTCATCACCGTTGTCGCTGTTTCGCTGCTAGAGTTATTCCGCTACGAGTTGTTCCGCTGCTAGCATAGAGCTACCTTAGCAGGCGAAGTGTCGTCGTGCCCCTGTAACCTTTGTGCCTTCAGAACCCTTGTATCTGTCTTATTCGTAATAAAGAGCTGATTTGTTCTATGCCAAGCACTGCCGTATTCCAGAAGACTTGATCTCTGGGCTGGAATACGGGGTGTTCTGGTTCCTCTGAGCCGGGGTGCCACAGCGATTGGTATCAGAGCAGGTCTGGCTGTAGGACGCCCTAGTTAACGCGAGCGTTAGAAACCGATAGTATAGAGTCTAGTCGGTTTGCGGCATTTGATTGCTGCATTTGTTTGTCGCATAGCACGCATATAGATTCATTATATTGTCACTAACGGTTGATCTTGTGAGTGTAGGTGGCATCGGTTTTGATCCACTACCTGCACCCTCTAGTTTTGCATACTTACTCTTTGGTTTATGGTGCCATCTCTGTCCCAGCGGAGTGACGCCGAGGTACCTAGTGGTGTCCATCACTTGCAGGATTGATGCGCAGGTATCACACCAATATTTTATTTTCAGCCACACCCATCGTTTCGGTGGTAGACATGTTTCTACCCCGGATCTTGCCATTTAACCCGCCGCTTTGGCAACCCTTACTGGTCTTTGTTACCAGAAAAAGGGCAATGTCAGCAGACCCTGATTTCCACCGCTACCCTACCTTGCCACCCATTCCCTGGACGAGTACGGTTCCCTTCCGTACGCTTGATGATGATGTGGCCATGACATCCGTGTCTCGGTACATGATCACTGAGTCCGTCCTCACCTCTAAACTGGTGCAGATGCAACCTGTGCTGAGCCAGTGCTTGGTGTAGCTCTGTTTACACCAACCTCTCCACACGTTGATTCACTTTCGTGCACACTGCCACAGCATGTTAGATCATAGTACCGGAGTTTCCTCGAGAATTGTGTGCTTAAGTAGGCATGCATAGTGAGGTGAATAGCTGTGAGATGTGATGTTGTTTGTAATCTTGATGCCTTGTGTGCTTTTGTTTAAGTCGTTTCTTTTGCTTCTTTCTTTGGGCCTTCGGTGTTACCTTATTTCCCCTTATGAAAGTTGCTCATCAACCGACACCGGACTCGAAGACTCAGTAAAGATTTCAAATATTTTGAAGCTCAGCTAAACATTATGAAACTCTCAGCCGACTGCATTATATTGAGAATATTCGGTATGAATACAAATGATATTCTGGAATAACTATCAGCATCAAGACTGACTCAGTATGCAACCATCACAATCGTAATGAACCAGCTGGAAGACAATGTGTGTGCAAGACAACAGTACATTATCCGTCAAAGGAATATCAAGGATATATTTATATATATATGGCATTCAGTCCGCACACTATAGTGAGAAGCTTCTGGTTTAAGAAAATCCAGTCTTCCTCCGCATGCTACCAAAGAAGCTTACGACGTAAGGTTCCTCAGTCTTCTTCGGTAAGCTATTGCCAGAAAGCTTCTGGCAGAAGGCACCGAGTCTTCCTCAGTAAGCAACCAAGGGAAAAGCTTCTGGGGTACGATACCCAGTCTTCTTCAGCACGCTATCCCGGCAAAAGCTTTGAGTGTAAGATATCCAGCCTTCCTCAGCACGCTACTCCCGATGGCTTACGACACAAGCTATCCTGTCCTCGTCAATACAGCACTACAAACATTCATCGTCATTGGTACAAGATATTACACAGTGAGTTGGCAGCATATGGCAGTGCATTTCAAGGGTCAAGCCCATAACAGTTTGGTCAGAAACACGAGCTACTCAGGACCCAAGTGTCTGCAATGGGAATCAAATGTTCAGCTACACAGATCTCTTATTTATTGTGAACATGCTGCCAAGGTCATTCAAGTCACTCGTATGATGATACCAGCACGGTGAGAATCCAACAAATCTGTGAGTATGTAAGAGGAAGAAAGCAAGTTATACACCTCAGTGTGATGCAATGTCTGATAAGCTATGAAGCAAAATAATGATGGGACGACAATCCTGACAGTGGATATCAAGGCCAGCTTCCTCACACCCGACAAAGTGATATCATTAACCTCTGTCACTGTCATGTATGATTGACCACAATAGTGAGCTCCATACAAGTAACTGTGAACCTGGTATATGATCCTGATGGACCCTTGCTTACCTCTTCCTGGTAACGGCACCACGCCTGTGTTCTGAGCTACTTTCGGCCGTCTAGGGTGGATGCCGCCTTTATATTTCTCTTTTCAACAACTGGCCCGTGTTCTGAGCTGCTTTTCGGCCGTCTCGGGCAGCTGTTGAGTTTCTTTTTGTAGCAATGACCCTATGCTCTGAGCTGTTCTTCTGCCGTCTTAGGGAACTGCTACATTCTTCTTATCAACACTGTCTCATGCTCTGAGCTGCTTTTCAGCCGTCGTGAGCCATGGTTGAGTTATCTCAGTAATGTCCCAGATCTGAGTTGTAAAGAGCGTTCTGGTGGCTACTGATTTATTTGCCGATTTAATGCAAAGGTTCGGACGATCATTGCCCTACAGTTAAAGCTCGGGAGATGATAAACTTGCCAGTTAAGCATTGTTGCACGGCCATAGGATAAGGACAAGGTATGACTACCGGAATATTGCACCTGACAGCACCTATGGTCACACGAAGAATTAAGGATATACAAGACCAAGTTCTTTCGGCAAAAGATTCAGAAAAAGAGAACAATAATGAAGGAGCAAGACCGGCAATGCAGGTGTGATAATCGTTGCCCGAACAACACGATACGGATACCCAAGACAGTCTGATTCCGTATTGGTCACCATGAATCAACATCCAAGGGGTCTACTCTGTTTGTAAGGACCTCATATTAAGGTGACAGTTGAATCGTCGGTACGGATCTGAGACAAAGAAGTCAGCAAGATTTAGAACTACCTACAAGCAGTCAGATTCCGCCAAGAGAACGCTTATGATTCTCAGCATTGTTTTGAACTCAGAGGACATGCATCTACTCGAGTAACCCGATGTAATGATTAAATGTTTCATGTCCACCGAGGTAGTTTGTTCACAACTCCATGGATACTCTCAGTGCTGGATAAAAGAATGTCACGTCAAATGGAAGTCACTCCCGGACTTATGGAAATCCCAGTCATGATAATATCAGACAAGCCAGCAGACATAAAAGAATTGGAGTCAGAGCAAGGATGAACATATGAAGGGAGGCCTGTCAGAATGTGGGATACAGTGAAGCAAACCACCCCAGAGCAAGGCAGTCAGTCATATGAAATCCAGAGGAAACATTAAAGGATACCCGAGTTGGAAACGGTTTCCTTAAGTCAGAATATTCATACCTGTTCCCTGAGCAACCAAATCTCGAGGACGAGATTTATCGTAAGGGGGGTAGGTTTGTAACACCCCGATTTTTGGCCCTTTCTTTTTCTTTTGGATTTCTTCGAAATTTTTATTTGGAGTTCTTTTTCCGTGGCTATGTGGTCTTGAAACCTGGGAAAATCTTCTCTCCTGCCATTTCCTAGTGGCTTGTCACTCTCAAATCTATCCCAAGGCCATGTCATTTCCATCTTAGTCCAACTCCAATATTTATTTATTGGGAATATTCCTTTTTCTATTAAAGGAATAACCCTGTTTGCTCTAGGTTGTAAAGCAACCTATATTTCTGTCATTCCAAAAATTCCCACAAAATTCTCATAAATTCTTTGGATCATATCTCCCACCAATATGCCAAAACCCATCCTTGCCTAGTTCAAAAATAATTCTGGAATATTCATTTTCCATTCTGTCCAGAATGGCACTTTGTGAAGGAAGTGCTATTTATATTTTCTTCATTGCTCTCAAAATTTTTGGGCACTCTTTCACATCCAAATCATTGCCACATGCCAAAATTCAACTTCATTTGCCTAGTAAATCTTCCTCAGAAAATTTCCAAAGTTTCTGCCCAGAGAGAAGCTTTGTGAAGGAAGTACTAGCTAGGCTTATCCAAATGAGTTGAAATTTTGGTAGATCATTTATATGGTCAAATAATTTCTCTCCACCAAATTTCATATCCATCCAACAAACTATGTGAGCACACCTTCAAATCTTGGTTTCTGGTCACAATTTTAGTTTGTGAAGCAACTATATTTTATATTGGTTCACAAATTCTGAAATTAATCCAGGACCTAAATGTCCCTATATAATTTGAGCATGCCAAAATTCACATCATTTTGCCAATCCATTTTCTCTGCACAATTCCCCCAAGTTTCTGTCCAGTGTGGATCATTGTGAAGGAAGTACCATTTATACTTATCAAAATGGGATGAAAATTTTATGGTACCTTCATATGCCCAAATGATCATACTCCACCAATTTTCAGCCCAATCCAAGCAACCATGTGAGTGCTATTTCCTGATCTAGATTCTGGCCAATTTTTGCAGTTGTAAAGCAACTACACCCAAACCTTGTCCAATTGACCTCATAATTCACAGGACTGTAGTCCTTCCTACCCCTAACCACTGTGACATCTTGTTCCTTTCTTTTACCAAGCCATTTTACCTCAGCTTCTGGATCAAGTTTGCTACAGCAAACTTTAGCTGATCTATCCCATCAATTCCTAGTCTTTTTGCTCGATCCATCACATCAGTGGGGGTGTATGTTGAAGAGACAACACGCTAGACATGTTCCTGAGGGCCAGAGTGCACCGCGTGCGCCTGTGCACGCGGTGACCACGAGGCCGGCAGGCCATTGTCGTGCTCTCGGCGTCGTTTGCTTCAGGCGTCTTCCTCCTGCCCGTTCTCGCATGTCTCCTGGTGCCGTCCACCCTCCTCCATCGCCCACGTAACCCCCTGGCCCCTCTCCCCCTCCTCTCGCTTGCCCGACGCGTCGCGGCGACCGCGTCCGGGAGGAGACCGCGTCTGCTCCACTACGGCCGGTCGGCCACGCCGCCCCGAGCCTTCTCGAGCACGCCGAGCTCTCCCCTCACCGCGTGAACCCTCCCCCCTGGACGAGTCGCACTCGCTCCTCCGCGTGTCACCGAGCCCGGCGCGCGGCCCACGCGTCGCCACGGCCACGGCTCCGCCTCGGCTATTTAAGCCGCTCCCGGCCACGCCTCTCCTCACCAACGACCTTCCCACTCTCCCAGCACCCACCTAGACCACTCCAACGAGCTCGAGCCGCCCTCCTCGCCTCAATTGGCAGCCATGGCAGTCGCCGGCCGCAGCTCAAATACGAGCTCCACGGGCCCTCTCTCTCCACCTAGCCCCTCCTGGAGATCACCAGAACCACCCGTGAGCCACCCCCTACTCCCTCCCCTCCTCTTAGCAGCCGTAGCGCCGAGCCCAAGTCCGGCCGAAGCCGTCACCCGCGGGAGCCAGAGCCCCACTCGCCTTGGTCGTCTCCGGCCCCCGTGAGGTAGCTCACCCGACGCGCGGCACCGCCCCGATCACTCCGGTGGCCGGAGCACCACGAGGGACGGCCGGAGTCGCCGGCGCGAGGCCCGACCAGGCTCTCTGTGCCTCTCCCCGTCGGGAGGTTGAAGACGGCGAAGAGAGAGAGAGGGAGTTGCGATGAGACCCTCATGTAAGCCTCTCACGCGGGCCCGCTGACGTGGCAAGTGGAGACGTATTTTCGCGGAGTGCGCTTTCGCCTTATGAAAGCGTAAGCAGTCACGGCTTCGGAGGAACATTCGCCTTCTCTGCACTAAAGGCGTATTTTTCAGAAATGCGCTTTCTATCTCCAGCCGCCGGCCAAAACTGCTAATTTGCGGACGTTCGTCCGTTAACAGCAGAAATGGACAGTTTTTAATTCTTTTTCTGCCTAACGAACGAACGGCTGTATCTCCGCGACCGTAACTCCGATTCAGGTGATTCCAAAGCCCACGATCTCAGTTCGTCGAGCCTGTTCTGATAGTATCATTTTCAAGAGGTTGTCACACTGTGAAAATGACCATTTTGCCCTTTTCCATAAAACACCTTCGCCGAGAGGGAAACTTTTCCGGCGAATCTTTCCACGAGTCCATCGCACTTCCTCCCGGTGATTTCTTCATCTCCAGGCAAGCCACAACAGCCACTTGCATGATGGCACTGTAGTAGCCATGGTTTCCACTTGAATATTTAATAATTGTTTGCTTATTTAATTATTTTGTGAATGCTTCGAATATGCTTGTGAATCCATGTCTATGCTTATGCCATGTTCATTTTCATCTAGTAAGTGATATGATTAATTGCTAAGGATATTCTTATCATGTTTTATTCTTGTAATCATTTCAGCTGCTAGTGATAATGACATGCTCATATGAATCATTATGGATTGATATGAAAATACTTGTGATATTCGTCATCGTCATTATGCCATGCTCATTTGCATCTCGTAGATTAAATGGTTTATCATTGTTGATATTATGATATTAAATGGTTATGTTGCCCATCCATGGTTACACTGATCTCATGCTCATCTGCATTGTCATTTCATTATGTATTTTATTATGACTCGGCTCATCACCATTCAAGTTAAATCGGACATTAATCGAACTTGAACAAATCTGTTGGCTGAGTCATGGTGCCACCGAATCGAGCTAACCAGTGCAACCACACTTGCCTTATGGGGGGCCCTAATGCGTTCTATTGTCATGCCTCTCGCCGGTGCCTCCTACTAGGGAAGGTTATGGGTGCGCGCTACCCTGATCAGGTAGGCTACCATAAGCCTTGAGGACCCCGAGTTTTATGGTACCGAGGTCCCCGTTTGGGACGATGTTTATGTTTGGCCACGACGGTGGCAGCCACAGAGGTGGCGGATGTCACATGTTGGCATCGGGGTCACCCAGGACATAGCCCAAAGGGGAGTTTGTCGGAGTGGCCGGAAGAGTGTCATGCAATAGATTAGTTTTGTCGGAACGTCGTTGGTCCACCCGAATGGGAGCACGAGGCCATGAGTTCCGTGGTGTGGGTACAGTGTACTAACCTCTGCAGAGTGTATAATCTATCGATAGCCGCGTCCTCGGTCATGGACACAGTTCGTAGTAGGTCACACTATGGGTCAACAGTAATAATAATCTGAATAATAACAACCCTGGTTCGATGAGAAAAGAAGTTGGTTGATCTTTATGTGATCATGAGAGGATCACGATGGTATCGTGGATACCGATGTTGGTGGATGATGAGGTGATTGAGTGGTGATCACGGTGGTAAGTAAGTTTGATGCATATGGTGGTTACGAGATAACCTCCGAGCAGAGTAAGTTGGTCCATGAGACCTTAAATGTCGACCCCCGTGCATGCTAGTGCTAGTATCATCCTGTTCATATCCTGAATTATATGTACATGCCATGCTCATGTTGTTGCCATGCTCATGATGTTCTAGTAGTATCGTGTTCATCTTTGATGATTAACCTGTAAATGCGATGTCGTTGTATGTCTTGATTGCTTTGGTTGTTGTGAGCTTGCGAGTACATTCAAAGTACTCACCTGGCGTGTCATGACAGATTGCAGGTGATGCCGTGATTGATTGTTTGTCGAGGATCCCGAGGTTGCGCTCTAGGATGCGTCCCAGCCAGAGTCTCTGCGGAGTAGAGTTCATCACCGTTGTCGCTGTTTCGCTGCTAGAGTTATTCCGCTACGAGTTGTTCCGCTGCTAGCATAGAGCTACCTTAGCAGGCGAAGTGTCGTCATGCCCCTGTAACCTTTGTGCCTTCACAACCCTTGTACTTGTCTTATTCGTAATAAAGAGCTGATTTGTTCTATGCCAAGCAGTGTCGTATTCCAGAAGACTTGATCTCTGGGCTGGAATACGGGGTGTTCCGGTTCCTCTGAGCCGGGGTGCCACAAGATATATCACCAAACTTAACTCTAACCTTTTCTTTAACACAATCAATTTCAGCATTAACGGTATTCAAGAAAGGTCTACCAAAAATAATAGGACAAAAATTATCTTGTTGTGAACCAAGTACTAAGAAATTAGTAGGGTATTTGATTTTTCCACACAAGACTTCAACATCTCTAACAATCCCAAGTGGTGTAATAGTATCTCTATTTGCAAGCTTAATTGTAACATCAATATCTTCAATCTCAATAGGAGCAATATCATTCATTACTTCTTGATATAAAGAAAAAGGAATAGCACTCACACTAGCACCCATATCACATAAACCATGATAGCAATGATCTCCAATCTTAACAGAAACAACAGGCATGCCAAATACGGGCTTGTTTTTGTCTAACATGTCTCGTTTATTTCTAACGGGTTTAGCAATTCTAGCAGCCTCATCACAAAAATATATGACATGTCCATCAATATTATCAACCAAAAGATATTTAACCATTGCAATATTAGGTTCAACTTTAATTTGTTCAGAAGGTCTAGGTGCTCTAATATTATTTTTGTTAACCATAGTTGAAGCTTTAGCATGTCCCTTAATCCTAACAGGGAAATGAGGTTTCTCAATATAAGCAGTAGGCACAACTGGATCAACATTGTAAACAATTGTTTCTTCTTTAACACTAACAGGTTCTTCATTTAATTCAATAGGTGGATGAAACTTAAACCATTTCTCCTTAGGAAGATCAACATGAGCAGCAAAAGATTCACAAAAAGTGGCTACTATCTCAAAGTCAAGTCCATATTTAGTACTAAACTTATGAAAAGCATCAGTTTCCATAAAAGATTTAACACAATCAAACTTAAGATTTATACCTGACTCTTTACATTTGTTGATTTCCCAATCTTCAGAGTTGCATTTAATTCTTTCCAGAAGATCCCATTTGAATTCAATAGTCCTTTTCATAAAGGAACAAGTAGAAGAAGTATCGAGCATGGATTGATCATTATGAGAAAGCCGAGCATAAAAGTTTTGAATAATTATTTCTCTTGAGAGCTCATGATTGGGGCATGTATGCAACATATACTTAAGCCTCCCCCAAGCTTGAGCGATACTTTCTCCTTCACGAGGCCAAAAATTATATATATAATTCCGATCACGATGAACCAAATGCATAGGATAAAATTTCTGGTAAAATTCCAGCTTTAACCGGTTCCAATCCCATGTTCTGCTACTTGTAGACTGCGTTGGTATTTCCCCGAAGAGGAGAGGATGATGCAGTATAGTAGAGATAAGTATTTCCCTCAGTTAAGAACCAAGGATATCAATCCAGTAGGAGAACCACGCAAAATCCCTTTAGCAGCACCTACACACACAAAAGCAAACACTTGCACCCAACACAAATAAGAGGGTTGTCAATCCTCTTAGCGGTTATTTGCAAGGATTAATTCTGATAGTGATAGATAGAAACATAAAGTGCAAAATAAAATAAAAGTAAATAAATTGCAGCAAGGTATTTTTGGATTTTAATTTATGATAAAGATAGACCCGGGGGCCATAGTTTTCACTAGAGGCTTCTCTCTTGAGCGCAGAACATACGGTGGGTAAACAAATTACTGTTGGGCAATTGATAGAAAAGCAAATAATTATGACGGATTCATGGCAATGATCATGTATATAGGCATCACGTCCGAGACAAGTAGACCGACTCCTGCCTGCATCTACTACTATTACTCCACCCATCGACCGCTATCCAGCATGCATCTAGGGTATTAAGTATGAAACAGAGTAACGCTTTAAGCAAGATGACATGATGTAGACAAAGTAAACTCAAGAAATATGATTAAACCCCATCTTTTTATCCTTAATGGCAACAATACAAATACATGTCATGTCCCGTTCTGTCACTGGGATTGAGCACCGCAAGATTGAACCCATCACAAAGCACCTCTCCCATTGCAAGATAAACCAATCTAGTTGGCCAAACCAGATCGATAGATCGGAGAGAAATACAAAGCTATACCAATCATGCATAAAAGAGTTCAGAGAAGACTCAAATATTTCTCAGGAATAATCTGATCATAAACTCACAATTCATTGGATCCCAACAAACACACCACAAAAGAAGATTACATCGGATAGAACTCCAAGAACATCGAGGAGAACATGGTATTGAAGATCACAAAGAGAGAAGAATCCATCTAGCTACTAGCTATGGACCCGTAGGTCTGTAGTAAACTACTCACACATCATCGGAACGACAGCAAGGTTGATGTAGAAGCCCTCTGTGATCGATTTCCCCTCCGGCAGAGTACCGGAAAAGGCCTCCAGATGGGATCGCGGAAGAACAGAGGCTTGCGGCAGCGTAAAAATTATTCAGGGTGGCTCTCTGTTGGTTTCCGAATATTTGAGAATTTATAGAAGTGGAATTAGGTCAAAAGGAGCCACGAGGGGCCCACAAGGCATCAGGGCGCCCTCCTGGGGTCACGCCTTGTTGCCTTGTGGCCTCGTCGTGAGGCTTCTGGCTTCCTCCCGAAGCTTCCAGGGTCTCTATTGTCCAGAAAAAAATCGTTAAAAAGTTTCATGGCATTTGGACTTCGTTTGGTACTGATTTCCTGAAAAAACAAAAACAAGCAGAAACCAGCAACTAGCACTGGGCACTAAGTTAATAGGTTAGTCCCAAAAAATGATATATAATTGCATATAAAAACATCCAAGATTGATACTATAATAGCATGGAACAATAAAAAATTATAGATACGTTGGAGACGTATCAAGCATCCCCAGGCTTAATTCCTGCTCGTCCTCGAGTAGGTAAATGATAAAAACAGAATTTTTGATGTGGAATGCTACCTAACATGTTTCATCATGTAATATCTCTTACGATATGAATAATATGATCCGAACGATTCAAAGCAATAGTCTATAATTTGATATAAAGACATCAATACTCATGCATACTAACAAACAATCATGCCTTTCAAAATAAAAATGCTAAAGAAAGTTATCCCTACAAAATCATATAATCCTGTCATGCTCCATCTCCTTAACACAAAATATTTATCATGCACTACCCCGATGACAAGCCGAGCAATTGGTTCATACTTTTTAACGTGCTTCAACTTTTTCAACCCCCACGCAATACATGAGCGCAAGCCATGGATATAGCACTATGGGTGGAATAGAGTGTGGTGGTAGAGATTAAAAGGGGGAAGTCAAAAATAAGAAGATAGTCTCACATCGACGCGGCTAATCAACAGGCTATGGAGATGCCCATCAATTGATGTCAATGCGAGGAGTAGGGATTGCCATGCAACGGATGCACTAAGAGCCATAAGTGTATGAAAGCTCAACATGAAAACTAAGTGGGTGTGCATCCAACTTCCTTGCTCATGAAGACCTCGGGCATTTGAGGAAGCCCATCATCGGAATATACAAGCCAAGTTCTATAATGAAAAATTCCCATTAGTATATGAAAGTGACAATATAGGAGACTCTCTATATGAAAAACATGGTGCTACTTTGAAGCACAAGTTTGGAAAAGGATAGTAACACTGCCCCTTCTCTCTTTTTCTCTCATTTTATTTTTTTCTTTTTTCTCTTTTTTTCTTTTTTTTTCTTTCCCTTTTTTTTCCCGTGGGCTCTTTTTGGCCTCCTTATTTTCCTTTTTTTTATTTCCTCACTGGGACAATGCTCTAATAATGATGATCATCATACTTCTATTTACTTACAACTCAAAAGAAAATTACAACTCGAAACTAGAACAAAAATATGACTCTATATGAACGCCTCTGGCGGTGTACCAGGATGTGCAATGATACTAGCGTAACATGTATAAAAATGATGAACGGTGGCCGAGCCACAAATACTATGTTAGCTATATGATCGTGCAAAGCAATATGGCAATGACGATGTGTATCATAAAAATGAAACGGTGGAAGTTGCATGGCAATATATCTCGGAATGGCTATGGAAATGCCATGATAGGTAGGTATGGTGGCTGTTTTGAGGAAGATATAAGGAGGCTTATGTGTGATAGAGTGTATCATATCATGGGGTTTGGATGCACCAGCGAAGTTTGCTCCAACTCTCGATGTGAGAAAGGGCAATGCACGGTACCGAAGAGGCTAGCAAATTGCGAAAAGGTGAGAGTGCGCATAATCCATGGACTCACATTAGTCATAAAGAACTCACATACTTATTGCGAAAGTTTATTAGCCCTCGAAGCAAAGTACTACTATGCATGCCCCGAGGGGGGTAGATTTGTAGGAAAAGACCATCGCTCGTCCCCTACCGCCACTCATAAGGTAGACAATCAAGAATAAATCATGCTCCAACTTCTTAGCATAACGACAGATCATACGTGCATGCTTCGAGAATCACAAACCTTAACACCAATATTCTTACTAAACCACAATTATCTACTAGCACCTCCCACATATTACCATCTTAATATCGCAAAACTATTGCAAGGAATCAAACTTATCATATTCAGTGATCTACATGAAAGTTTTTATAATATCCCTCTTGAATACCTATCATATTAGGACCAAATTCATAACCCGTGCATATTACCATTGCTATTCATTAGACTCTCAAAAATATATAGGTGAAGCATGGGAGTGCAACTATTTCTTTAAAATATAACCACCGCCGTGCTCTAAAAGATATAAGTGAAGCACTAGAGCAACTGCCTAACTCAAAAGATATAAGTGAAGCACATAGAGTATTCTAACAAATCACGAATAATGTGTGTCCCTCTCAAAAAGGTGTGTTCAGCAAAGATGATTGTGACAAACTAAAAAGCAAACAAAAGCAAACAAACTATAGCACAGGATGCTCCAAGTAAAACACATATCATGTGATGAATAAAAATATAGCTCCAAGTGAGTTACCGATAGATTGTAGACGAAAGAGGGGATGCCATCCGGGGCATCCCCAAGCTTAGACTCTTGACTCTTCCTTGAATATTACCTTGGGGTGCCTTGGGCATCCCCAAGCTTAGGCTCTTGCCGCTCCTTATTCCTTTATCCATCGTAGTCTCACCCCAAACTTGAAAACTTCAGCACACAAAACTCAACAGAAACCTCATGAGATCCGTTAGTATAACAAATAAATCTTAAACTTTAGGTACTGTTGTAAATTGATTAATATTTAATATTGGCATAATGATTCTGTAATCCAACTTCTCCATGACTCATGCCCCCCGATACGATCCATAGATTCATCAAAATAAGCAAACTATGCAACAAAAACAGAATCTGTCTAAAACAGAACAGTCTGTAAAGATCTGAATTAAAGTCATACTTCTGTAACTCCAAAAATTCTGAAAAATTAGGACAGAGTGGTAAATTCATATATAAATATTGTGTAACAAATTCAGAAGGTTATGACGCTCCAGCGAAAAATAAAAATTCCAGCACTGGACGCAAAAGTTTCTGTTTTCAAACAGCATAAATTATACTATCTTCCAAATCATCCCAAAGGCATTACTTGGCACAAACACTAATTAAAAGATTAAAACACAATCATAACAGAGGCTATAATTGTGTAAACACACAAAAACAGAAGGTAAAACCAAAATTTATTTTATTCATTGGGTTGCCTCCCAACAAGCGCTATTGTTTTATGCCCCTAGCTAGGCATAATGCATAGTTTCAAGTGTTGTCATTCTTCATTTCCAAATCCTCAATTACACAACCACTCTTTCTAGGAGATTTAACATAGGAATTTCTTATCATCACGCTCCTAGGCACAAAATTAAGAATTTTGCTTTTATAGATAGGTTCCTTTATTATATCAATGAAATTGGGGTGCACACTAATCATTTTAAGATCCTCAGTCCCCTTGCTAGAAGTGGCACCCTTAGTCTTAGGAACATACATAAACTTGCAATTTTTATTGGGGGGAGTCCTATCAATAGTTTTAACAAAGGAAAAAGGCAGAACCCAAATTATTGATGATCTCCTCTAACTTATCAATTCTAGCGGGACTTTGTTCTATTCTTTCGTTAATTATTGGTTCCTTTTCCTTTAAGGTTTTCAATGTAATTCCCACCTTAGAACCAAATTGAGTAATATGATTATGGAATTTTTTATCTAAATTCTCAAGATGTTCAATAGTAGGCATTTTATTTTCAATAGTTTCTAACCTTTGCATAACATGTTACAAGGTCAATGTTGTTTCATTAATAATGATAGGTGGTGATCCCACTAAATTTCCCATAGCATTGAAAGCATCCATAGAGGGACACATCAAGAAATTCCCTCCGGTAATAGTGTCAAGCACAAATCTATACCAAGTAGTGATTCCCACATAAAAATTGCGAAGAAGAATGGTGATGGATTGCTTACGAGTTGATCTATTTTGAGCATCGCAAATCCTATACCAAGCATCCTTTAAATTTTCTCCTCTCCTTTGTTTAAAATTGAGCACTTCATTTTCAGGGGTAATAGTAACAAGCGAAGAACTAGCCATAGTGGTGAAGCAATCAAACAAGCAAACAAGCCAACGAAAATATTTTTGTGTTTTTGTGAAAAAAAATAGAAGTGGGGGAGATGAAAACGAGAGGCAAATGCAAATAAAATAAATGCAAGTGGAGGATAGTTTGTGCGAAGGTACTTGATAAATTTTGGTGATGTCTCCCCGGCAACGGCGCCAAAAATTCTTCTTGCTACTTGTAGACTGCGTTGGTATTTCCCCCAAGAGGAGAGGATGATGCAGTATAGTAGAGATAAGTATTTCCCTCAGTTAAGAACCAAGGTTATCAATCCAGTAGGAGAACCATGCAAAATCCCTTTAGCAGCACCTACACACACAAAAGCAAAAACTTGCACCCAACACAAATAAGAGGGTTGTCAATCCTCTTAGCGGTTATTTGCAAGGATTAATTCTGATAGTGATAGATAGAAATATAAATTGCAAAATAAAATAAAAGTAAATAAATTGCAGAAAGGTATTTGGATTTTAATTTATGATAAAGATAGACCCGGGGGCCATAGTTTTCACTAGAGGTTTCTCTCTTGAGCGCAGAACATACGGTGGGTAAACAAATTACTGTTGGGCTATTGATAGAAAAGCAAATAATTATGACGGATTCATTGCAATGATCATGTATATAGGCATCACATCTGAGACAAGTAGACCGACTCCTGCCTGCATCTACTACTATTACTCCACCCATCGACCGCTATCCAGCATGCATCTAGGGTATTAAGTATGAAACAGAGTAACGCTTTAAGCAAGATGACATGATGTAGACAAAGTAAACTCAAGCAATATGATTAAACCCCATCTTTTTTATCCTTAATGGCAACAATACAAATAAGTGTCATGTCCCTTTCTGTCATTGGGATTGAGCACCGCAAGATTGAACCCATCACAAAGCACCTCTCCCATTGCAAGATAAATCAATCTAGTTGGCCAAACCAAATCAATAGATCGGAGGGAAATACAAAGCTATAACAATCATGCATAAAAGATTTCAGAGAAGACTCAAATATTTCTCATGAATAATCTGATCATAAACTCACAATTCATCGGATCCCAACAAACACACCGCAAAAGAAGATTACATCGGATAGAACTCCAAGAACATCGAGGAGAACATGGTATTGAAGATCACAAAGAGAGAAGAAGCCATCTAGCTACTAGCTATGGACCCGTAGGTCTGTAGTAAACTACTCACATATCATCGGAAGGGCAGCAAGGTTGATGTAGAAGCTCTCCGTGATCGATTCCCCCTCCGACGGAGTACCGGAAGAGGCCTCAAGATGGGATCACGGAAGAACAGAGGCTTGCGGCGGTGTAAAAGTTATTCGGGGTGGCTCTCTGTTGGTTTCCGAATATTTGAGAATTTATAGAAGTGGAATTAGGTCAAAAGGAGCCACGAGGGGCCCACAAGGTATCAGGGTGCCCCCTGGGTCCGTGCCCTGTTGCCTTGTGGCCTCCTCGTGAGGCTTATGGCTTCCTCATGAAGCTTCCAGGGTCTCTTTTGTCCAAAAGTTTCGAGGCATTTGGACTTCGTTTGGTACTGATTTCCTGAAAAAACAAAAACAAGCAGAAAACAGCAACTGGCACTGGGCACTAGGTTAATAGGTTAGTCCCAAAAAATGATATATAATTGCATATAAAAACATCCAAGATTGATACTATAATAGCATGGAACAATAAAAAAATTATAGATACGTTGGAGACGTATCATGTTCCAGTATCATCACATAGCCTATACCATGTCAATGCATTTCCCTCCAAAGATAAAGGGAATACCTTCCTCTTAAATCCATCCTCGGATAAACCTGCAAGCTTAAACAATCCACAAATTTCATCTATATATATCAAGTGTATATCAGGATGTACCTTTCCATCTCCTGCATAAGGATTAGCTAGCAGTATCTCTATCATACCCGAAGGAATTTCATAATAAATATTTTCAGTAGGTTCAGTAGGTTGAGGGGCAACTCTCAATGCTTTCGGTCGAGGTGAAGATACCCCAAACAAACCCCTCAAAGGATTACTTTCCATAGTGACAAGTGACAGTAAATTTCAGCACGTAATATAAATGTTTCCTTACCAAATTCCACTCACCAAAGGCGCTTCACTCCCCGACAACGGCGCCAGAAAAGAGTCTTGATGACCCACAAGTATAGGGGATCAATCATAGTCCTTTCGATAAGTAAGAGTGTCAAACCCAACGAGGAGCAGAAGGAAATGACAAGCGGTTTTCAGCAAGGTATTCTCTGCAAGTACTGAAAGTAGCGGTAACAGATAGTTTTGATTGCAAGATAATTCGTAACAAGTAACAAGTAACAATAGTAATAAGGTGCAGCAAGGTGGCCCAATCCTTTTTGTAGCAAAGGACAAGCCAGAACGATCTCTTATATAAAGCAAAGAGTTCTCGAGGACACATGGGAATTCTCATCTAGTCACTTTCATCATTTTTGTTTGATTCGCGTTCGCTACTTTGATAATTTGATATGTGGGTGGACCGGTGCTTGGGTGTGGTTCTTACTTGAACAAGCCTCCCACTTATGATTACCCCTCTCGCAAGCATCCGCAACTACGAAAGAAGAATTAAGATAAATCTAACCATAGCATGAAACATATGGATCCAAATCAGCCCCTTACTGAATAGCGCATAAACTAGGGTTTAAGCTTCTGTCACTCTAGCAACCCATCATCTAATTAGTACTCCACAATGCCTTCCCTTAGGCCCAAAGATGGTGAAGTGTCATGTAGTCGACGTTCACACGACACCACTAAAGGAAGCAACAACATACATATCATCAAAATATCGAACGAATACCAAATTCACATGATTACTTATGACAAGACTTCCCCCATGTCCTCAAGAACAAAAGTAACTACTCACAAATCATATTCATGTTCAAGATCAGAGGGGTATTGAATAGCATTAAGGATCTGAACATATAATCTTCCACCAAATAAACCAACTAGCATCAACTACAAGATGTAATCAACACTACTAGCAACCCACAGGTACCAATCTGAGGTTTTGAGACAAAGATTGAATTCAAGAGATGAACTAGGGTTTGAGATGAGATGGTGCTGGTGAAGATGTTGATGAAGATTGGTCCTCCCACGATGAGAGGATCGTTGGTGATGTTGATGGCTTTGATTTCCCCATCCCGGAGGGAAGTATCCCCGGCAGAATCGCTCCGTCGGAGAGCAAAATTGCTCCTGCCCAGATTCCGCCTCAAGACGGCGGCGCTTCGTCCTGAAAGTCTTCCCTTTATTTTTTCTAGGGCAAATAGCCTTATATAGAAGAAGATGGGCCTTGGAGGCCTGCCAGGGGTGCCACAAGCTCGGGGGGCGCGCCCAGGGGGGTAGGGCGCGCCCCCAGGCTTGTCGCTTCCTGGTGGGTCCCCCTCTGGTATTTCTTCAGCCAATATTTTTTATGTATTCCAAAACAATTCTCCGTAAATTTTCAGGTCATTTGGAGGTGTGCAGAATAGCTATCTCTGCTGCACCCCTTTCCGGTCCAGAATTCCAGCTGCCGGCAATCTCCCTCTTCATGTGAAACTTGCAAAATAAGAGAGAAAAGGCATAAGAATTGTATCATAAAGTGAAATAATGACCCAAAACATAATAAATAATAGTAGGAAAACATGATGCAAAATGGACGTATCAATGACACGTGGCGACACACTTTGCTTGAGTGTTCCATGTCACGAAGTGTGTGTTCATTATATTTAGAGGAGTTGGTTGAACGAATCTGTCTTGACCAAGAGCCGGGTACTAGATAGTGGATTGTCTCCTTACATAATTCATTATGGCATGTGAACTTTGTTCGTCTAGTGGTGACACTATGGGTGATTTGGGGAGCCAGAAGGAAGGCCATATGTGAGGACATTTTTTAGAGGCCGCTGTCTACACACATGTTCATCAACTCTTTTATTTCAGACATGCAATATGAGGACAAGCCAACTGCGGCTGCTGCAGGAGGAACAACATCAAGGCCATCGCGGTGGCTTGCCCCTCCCGAGAGTATTTCCAAGACCAATGTAGATGGCACTTTGACAAGAACTAGGCATTTTGGGGCTGTTGGAGCGACATGTAGAAATTACCATGGAACATTCTTAGGTGCCTCTGTTATAGTGCTGGCAATGATCTGCGACCCACTGCTACTTGTGAACTGCGTTAGGATTTCCCCGAAGAGGAGAGGATGATGCTGTACAGTAGAGATAAGTATTTCCCTTAGTTAAGAACCAAGGTTATCAATCCAGTAGGAGAACCACACAGAACCTCGTTAGCAGCACCTACACACACAAAAGCAAATACTTGCACCCAACGCAAACAAGAGGGTTGTCAATCCCCTTGGCGGTTACTTGCAAGGATTAAGTCTGATAGTGATAGATAGAAAAGTAAATTGCAATACAAAAGAAAAGAAATAAAATTGCAGCAAGGTATTTTTGATTTTATAAATGATGGATAGATGACCCGGGGGCCATAGTTTTCACTAGAGGCTTCTCTCTTGAACGCATAGCATACGGTGGGTAAACAAATTACTGTTGGGCAATTGATAGAAAAGCGCATAGTTATGACGATATTCAAGGCAATGATCATGTATATAGGCATCAGGTCCGAGGCAAGTAGACCGACTCCTGCCTGCATCTACTACTATTACTCCACCCATCGATCGCTATCCAACATGCATCTAGGGTATTAAGTTAATGAAAACAGAGTAATGCCTTAAGCAAGATGACATGACGTAGACAAAGTAAACTCAAGCAATATGATTAAGCCCCATCTTTTTATCCGTAATGGCAACAATACAAATACGTGTCTTGTCCCTTTCTGTCACTGGGATATAGAACACCGCAAGATTGAACCCATCACAAAGCACCTCTCGCATTGCAAGATAAATCAATCTAGTTGGCTAAACCAAACGGATAGATCGGAGAGAAATACAAAGCTATAACAATCATGCATAAATAAGTTCAGAAAAGACTCAAATATTTCTCATGAATAATCTGATCATAAACTCACAATTCATCGGATCCCAACAAACACACCGCAAAAGAAGATTACATCAAATAGAACTCTTAGAACATCGAGGAGAACATTGTATTGAAGATCAAAGAGAGAGAAGAAGCCATCTAGCTACTAGCTATGGACCTGTAGGTCGGTGGTAAACTACTCGCACATCATCGGAAGGGCAGCAAGGTTGATGTAGAAGCCCTCCGTGATCGATTCCCCCTCCGGCAGAGTACCGGAAAAGGCGTCCAAATGGGATCGCAAAAGAACAGAGGCTTGCGGTGGCGGAAAAGTTTTCTCGTCTGTCTCTCTGGTATATTGGGAATATTTGGGAATTTATAGCACTAGAATTAGGTCAAGATGTGCCACGAGGGGCCCACAAGTCTGGGGGCGCGCCCTCCGGGCTTGTCGCTCCCTCGTGACTCGTCTGGTCTTCTCCCGAAGCTTCTAGGGTCCCTTCTGGTCCAGAAAAATTAATCCAAAGTTTTTTCTTCGTTTGGACTCCGTTTGATAATGATTTTCTGAAAAGGCAAAAACAGGCAAAAAACAGCAATTGGCACTGGCACTAGGTTAATAGGTTAGTCCCAAAAAATGATATATAATGGCATATAATTGCATATAAAACATCCAAGATTGATACTATAATAGCATGGAACAATCAAAAATTATAGATACGTTGGAGACGTATCAAGCATCCCCAAGCTTAGTTCCTGCTCGTCCTCGAGTAGGTAAATGATAAAAACAGAATTTTTGATGTGGAATGCTACCTAACATGTTTCATCATGTAATTCCTTTTTTTACGGTATGAATATTAAGATCCTGATGATTCAAAGCAATAGTCTATAATTTAATATAAAGACATCAATACTCAGGCATACTAACAAACAATTATGTCTTTCAAAATAAAAATGCTAAAGAAAGTTATCCCTATAAAATCATATAATCCTGTCATGCTCCATCTTCTTAACACAAAGTATTTATCACGCACTACCCCGATGACAAGCCGAGCAATTGGTTCATACTTTTTAACGCGCTTCAGCTTTTTCAACCCCCACGCAATACATGAGCGCAAGCCATGGATATAGCACTATGGGTGGAAAAGAATATAGTGGTAGAGATTAATAAGGGGAAGTCAAAAAGAAGAAGATAGTCTGACATCGACGCGGCTAATCAACGGGCTATGGAGATGCCCGTTAATTGATGTCAATGCGAGGAGTAGGGATTGCCATGCAATGGATGCACTAAGAGCTATAAGTGTATGAAAGTTCAAAATAAAAACTAAGTGGGTGTGCATCCAACTTGCTTGCTCATGAAGACCTCGGGCATTTGAGGAAGCCCATCATCGGAATATACAAGCCAAGTTCTATAATGAAAAATTCCCACTAGTATATGAAAGTGACAACATAGGAGAAACTCTATATGAAAAACATGGTGCTACTTTGAAGCACAAGTATGGAAAAAGATAGTAACACTGCCCCTTCTCTGTTTTTCTCTTATTTTTTTCGCTGGGCACTTTTTGGCCTCTTTTTTTTGAACCTCACTAGGACAATGCTCTAATAATGATGATCATCACACTTCTATTTACTTACAACTCAAAAATTACAACTCGATACTAGAACAAATATGACTCTATATGAATGCCTCTGGCAGTGTACCATGATGTGCAATGATGCTAGCGTATCATGTATGAAAATGATGAACGGTGGCTGAGCCACAAATACTATGTCAGCTATATGATCATGCAAAGCAATATGACAATGATGATGTGTGTCATATAAAAAGATCGGTGGAAGTTGCATGGCAATATATCTCGGAATGGCTATGGAAATGCCATAATAGGTAGGTATGGTGGCTGTTTTGAGGAAGATATAAGGAGGCTTATGTGTGATAGAACGTATCATATCATGGGGTGTGGATGCACCGGCGAAGTTTGCACCGACTCTCGAGGTGAGAAAGGGCAATGCACGGTACCGAAGAGGCTAGCAAATTGCGCAAAGGTGAGAGTGCGTATAATCCATGGACTCACATTAGTCATAAAGAACTCACATACTTATTGCGAAAGTTTATTAGCCCTCGGAGCACAGTACTACTATGCATGTCCCTAGGGGGGATAGATTGGTAGGAAAAGACCATCGCTCGTCCCTGACTGCCACTCATAAGGTAGACAATCAATAATAAATCATGCTCCAACTTCTTAGCATAACGACAGACCATACGTGCATGCTTCGGGAATCACAAACCTTAACTCCAATATTCTTACTAAACCACAATTATCTACTAGCACCTCCCACATATTACCATCTTAATATCACAAAACTATTGCAAGGAATCAAACTTATCATATTCAGTGATCTACATGAAAGTTTTTATTATATCCCTCTTGAATACCTGTCATATTAGGACCAAATTCATAACCCGTGCATATTACCATTGCTATTTATTAGACTCTCAAAAATATATAAGTGAAGCATGAGAGTGCAACTGTTTCTTTAAAATATAACCACCGCCGTGCTCTAAAAGATATAAGTGAAGCACTAGAGCAACTGCCTAGCTCAAAAATTATAAGTGAAGCACATAGAGTATTCTAACAAATCACGAATAATGTGTGTCCCTCTCAAAAAGGTGTGTTCAGCAAAGATGATTGTGACAAACTAAAAAGCAAACAAAAGCAAGCAAACTATAACACAAGACGATCCAAGTAAAACACATATCATGTGATGAATAAAAATATAGCTCCAAGTGATATACCGATAGATTGTAGACGAAAGAGGGGATGCCATCCGAGGCATCCCCAAGCTTAGACGCTTGAGTCTTCCTTGAATATTACCTTGGGGTGCCTTGGGCATCCCCAAGCTTAGGCTCTTGCCGCTCCTTAGTCCTTCATCCATCGTGGTCTCACCCAAAACTTGAAAACTTCAGCACACAAAACTCAATAACAAATAAATCTTCAACTTTAGGTACTGTTATAAATTTATTCATATTTAATATTGGCATAATGCTACTGTAATCCAACTTCCCCATGGCTCATACCCCCCGATACGATCCATAGATTCATCAAAATAAGATGCAACAAAAACAGAATCTGTCTAAAACAGAACAGTCTGTAAAGATCTGAATAAAAGTCATAACTCCAAAAATTCTGAAAGATTAGGACAACGTCAAAAATTCATATACCAATACTCTTTAAAAAAATCATAATTTTATCACGCTCCAGTACAGAACCAAAAATCTAGCACTGGACTCAAAACTTTCTGTTTTCAAACAACATCAATCATACTATCATCCCAAAGGCATTACTTGGCACAAACACCAATTAAAAAATAAAAATCACAATCACAACAGAAGCTATAATTGTGTAAACTTACAAAATAGAAATAAAAAGCAAAAATTTAAGATACATATTGGGCTGTCTCCCAACAAGCTCTTTCTTTATAGCCATTAAGATAGGCTTAAGATTTCAATGATGTTCACATGAAAGATAGTAATTGAAACACAACGAGAGCATCATAAAACATGTGAAAAACACATTTAAGTCTAACCCTATTCCTATGCATAGGCATTTTATAAGCAAACAAATTATCAAGACAAGAAATATCTAGCATATGCAACACAAAGAGAGGTAATTTAGTGACATGAAAATTTCTATAACCATATTTGCCTCTCTCATAATAATTACATGTAGGATCATAATCAAATTCAATAATATAGCTATCATATAAAATATTCTCTTCATGATCCTTATGCATAAAAGTTTTGTAATCTTCCAAGATAGTGGGATTAACATCTACTAAAGTCATGACCTCTCCAAACCCACTTTTATAAAAAAAATCATAAGATTGAACACTCTCTAAATATGTGGGATTATTTTTTCCTAAAGTTGACACTCTTCCAAACCCACTTTCAATAGTATTGTAATCATTATTATCAATATCATATTCATCATGAGGCTTACATAAATTTTCAAGATCATAAGAAGCATCACCCCAATCATGATCACTACAATAAGTTGTGGACATAACAAAATCATCATCCCCAAGCTTGTAGTTTTGCATATTATTAACACAATTGACATTAATAGAATTTATAATAACATCATTGCAATCATGCTTTTCATTCAAGGAGCTATCATGAATCACTTTATAAATTTCTTCTTTTAACACTTCATCACAATTTTCAGATTCATCATTTTCAAGCAAAACTTCATAGAGATAATCAAGTGCACTCAACTCACTAGCAATTGGTTCGTCATAATTGGATCTTTTGAAAAGATTATCAAGTGGATGAGGATCCATATCAATAGATTTTTAGCAAGCGAAGATGCAAGCAAATAGAAGGCACATGGCAACACAAACAAAGATAGCACACAAAATATTTTGGTATTTTTGATTTTTTTAGAGAAGTGGTGGAGATGAAAACGAGAGGCAAATGCAAATAAAAAGGCAAATGAAAATAAGAGCAAGTAGATGATAGTTTGTGCAAAGGTAATCGATAGGTTTTGGTGATGTCTCCCCGGCAACGGCGCCAGAAATTCTTCCTGCTACTTGTGAACTTAGTTGGGATTTCCCCAAAGAGGAGAGGAAGATGCAGTACAGTAGAGATAAGTATTTCCCTCAGTTAAGAACCAAGGTTATCAATCCAGTAGGAGAACCACACAGAACCTCGTTAGCAGCACCTACACACATAGAACGCAAACAAGAGGGTTGTCAATCCCCTTGGCGGTTACTTGCAAGGATTAAGTCTGATAGTGATAGATAGAAAAGTAAATTGCAAAACAAAAGAAAAGAAATAAAATTGCAGCAAGGTATTTTTGATTTTATATCTGATGGATAAATGACCCGGGGGGCATAGTTTTCACTAGAGGCTTCTCTCTTGAACGCATAGCATACGGTGGGTAAACAAATTACTGTTGGGCAATTGATAGAAAAGCGCATAGTTATGACGATATTCAAGGCAATGATCATGTATATAGGTGATACGTCTCCAACGTATCTATAATTTTTGATTGTTCCATGCTATTATAGTATCAATCTTGGATGTTTTATATGCAATTATATGCCATTATATATCATTTTTTGGGACTAACCTATTAACCCAGTGCCCAGTGCCAGTTGCTGTTTTCTGCTTGTTTTTGCCTTTTCAGAGAATCATTATCAAAAAGTGTCCAAATGAGAAAAAAACTTTGGATTAATTTTTTCTGGACCAGAAGAGACCCACAAAGCTTTGGGAGAAGACCAGAAGAGCCATGAGGAGGCGACAAGCCTGGAGGGCGCGCCCCCTAGGCTTGTGGGCCCCTCGTTGCCCCTCCTGACCTAATTCCAGCGCTATAAATTCCCAAATATTCCAAAACAACCGGAGAGACAGAAGAGAAAACCTTTCCGCTGCCTCAAGCCTCTGTTCTTCCGCGATCCCATCTGGAGGCCTTTTCCGGTACTCTGCCGGAGGGGGAATCGATCACGGAGGGCTTCTTCATCAACCTTGCTGCCCTTCCGATGATGTGTGAGTAGTTTACCACAGACCTACGGGTCCATAGCTAGTAGCTAGATGTCTTCTTCTCTCTCTTTGATCTTCAATACCATGTTCTCCTCGATGTTCTTGGAGTTCTATCCGATGTAATCTTCTTTTGCGGTGTGTTTGTTGGGATCCGATGAATTGTGAGTTTATGATCAGATTATTCATGAGAAATTTTTGAGTCTTCTCTGAGCTCTTTTATGTATGATTATTATAGCTTTGTATTTCTCTCTGATCTATCGATTTGGTTTGGCCTACTAGATTGATTTGTCTTGCAATGGGAGAGGTGCTTTGTGATGGGTTCAATCTTGCGGTGCTCAATCCCAGTGACAGAAAGGGACATGACACATATTTGTATTGTTGTCATTATGGATAAAAAGATGGGGTTTAATTATATTTCTTGAGTTTACTTTGTCTACATCATGTCATCTTGCTTAAGGCATTACTCTGTTTCATACTTAATACCCTAGATGCATGCTGGATAGCGGTCGATGAGTGGAGTAATAGTAGTAGATGCAGGCAGGAGTTGGTCTACTTGTCTCAGACGTGATGCCTATATACATGATCATTGCCATGAATCCGTCATAATTATTTGCTTTTCTATCAATTGCCCAACAGTAATTTGTTTACCCACCGTATGCTATGTGTTCGAGAGAGAAGCCTCTAGTGAAAACTATGGCCCCCGGGTCTACTTTATCATATATAAAAAACCTAAAAACACCTTGCTGCAATTTATTTACTTTTATTTTATTTAGTATTTTAGTTTATCTATTTACCTCTATATGATTTAATCCTTGCAAATAACCGCTAAGAGGATTGACAACCCTCTTATTTGCGTTGGGTGCAAGTGTTTGCTCTTGTGTGTGCAGGTGCGCTTAACAGAATTTTGCATGGTTCTCCTACTGGATTTATAACCTTGGTTCTTAACTAAGGGAAATACTTATCTCTACTATACTGCATCATCCTCTCCTCTTCGGGGAAATACCAACGCAGTCTACAAGTAGCAAGAAGAATTTCTGGCGCCGTTGCCGGGGAGACATCATCAAAATTACCAAGTACCTTCGCACAAATTATCATTCACTTGCATTTATTTTATTTGCAATTGCCTCTAGTTTTCATCTCCCCCACTTCTAATTTTTTTTTACAAAAACACAAAAATATTTTTATTTGCTTGGTTGGTAGCTTACTTGCTTTGCTTGAAGTTGCCACTATGTTTGAGTTTGTTATTGAAAAGGGTGAGGATGGTAAAATCCCTAAAATAGAAATTCCCTCTAATTTAGACTCAAATTTTTTTGTAGTAGGGAGTGGAAATGTCAGAGGGAAAAACATTATTCAAGAGTTCTTTAATTGCACGAGAACTTTGGTTTGTAATGACACTCCAATTCTAAAAAGAACCAACTGTTATGGGGAGGCTATTTCCGCACTCATTCTTAAACTTGAAAGAAGATTTATCCATACTCACTCTACCTTGCAAAGATTGTTTTATGAGTTGCCGGTTAAAAATAACCCCAAAGCTAAAAAGATAGCTACTCTTATCCTTATGAATGAGTTTGATTACATAGTACGAGAAGCTAGAGAGATCTTTGATTTCTATAATATGAGCCAGGAAAATCCTGTGATAGATGAAATTTTATATAATGAGGAATACATGTTGAGATATGTTTTTCATGATCACCATGCTTTTGATGAAAATACTAAAAAAGAAGTTCCTCCTCTACACATCATCCAACAAGTTTTTAATGGAATTAATCAGAAGTACTCTTGGATTGTAAAAGGGAACCAACAAGGGTTTGAAGAAAGCAGCCTTAATGACCCTAAAATTTTGGTTGATGATGTGTTCCCCACTGTTTTTGAAAAGCCTCCTGAAAATCACACACCTAAGGATGTCAAAACTAAGGATGACAACACTTGAAACTATGCATTATGCTTAGCTAGGGGCATAAAACAATAACGCTTGTTGGGAGGCAACCCAATGAATAAAATAAATTTTTGCTTTTTCTTTCTATTCTTGAGTGTTTACACAATTATAGCCTCTGTTATGATTGTATTTTTTATGTTTTAATTGGTGTTTGTGCCAAGTAATGCCTTTGGGATGATTTGGAAGATAGTATGATAGATGCTATTGGAAAACATAAACTTTTGCGTCCAGTGCTGGAATTTCGGTTTTTTTCTGGTGTGTGATAAATTTCTGAATTTTTTACACAGTATTGATATATGAATTTCCCACGTTTTCCTAATTTTTCAGACTTTTTGCAGTTACAGAAGTATGACCTTAATTCAGATATTTACAGACTATTCTGTTTTAGACAGATTCTGTTTTTGTTGCATAGTTTGCTTATTTTGATGAATCTATGGATCGTATCGGGGGGTATGAGTCATGGAGAAGTTGGAGTACAGTAGCATTATGCCAATATTAAATATGAATCAATTTACAACAGTACCTAAAGTTTAAGATTTGTTTGTTATACTAATAGATCTCACGAGGTTTCTGTTGAGTTTTGTGTGCTGAAGTTTTCAAGTTTTGGGTGAGACTACGATGGACAAAGGAATAAGGAACGGCAAGAGCCTAAGCTTGGGGATGCCCAAGGCACCCCAAGGTAATATTCAAGGAAGACTCAAGCGTCTAAGCTTGGGGATGCCCCGGAAGGCATCCCCTCTTTCGTCTATAATCTATCGGTAACTCACTTGGAGCTATATTTTTATTCATCACATGATATGTGTTTTGCTTGGAGCGTCTTGTGATATAGTTTGTTTGCTTTTGTTTGCTTTTTAGTTTGTCACAATCATCTTTGCTGAACACACATTTTTGAGAGGGACACACATTATTCGTGATTTGTTAGAATACTCTATGTGCTTCACTTATAATTTTTGAGCTAGGCAGTTGCTCTAGTGCTTCACTTATATCTTTTAGAGCACGGCGGTGGTTATATTTTAAAGAAATAGTTGCACTCTCATGCTTCACTTATATATTTTTGAGAGTCTAATGAATAGCAATGGTAATATGCACGGGTTATGAATTTGGTCCTGATATGATAGGTATTCAAGAGGGATATAATAAAAACTTTCATGAAGATCACTGAATATGATAAGTTTGATTCCTTGCAATAGTTTTGCGATATTAAGATCGTAATATGTGGGAGGTATTAGTAGATAATTGTGGTTTAGTAAGAATATTGGTGTTAAGGTTTGTGATTCCCGAAGCATGCATGTATGATCTATCGTTATGCTAAGAAGTTGGAGCATGATTTATTGTTGATTGTCTTCCTTTGTGTGGCGGTCAGGGACGCGCGATGGTTAACTCCTACCAACCTCCCCCCTAGGGGCATGCGTAGTAGTACTTTGCTTCGAGGTCTAATAAACTTTCGTAATAAGTATGTGAGTTCTTTATGACTAATGTGAGTACATGGATTATACGCACTCTCACCCTTCCGCAATTTGCTAGCCTCTTCGGTACCGTGCATTGCCCTTTCTCACATCGAGAGTTGGTGCAAACTTCGCCGGTGCATCCAAACCCCGTGATATGATACACTCTATCACACATAAGCCTCTTTATATCTTCCTCAAAACAGCCACCATACCTACCTATCATGGCATTTCCATAGCCATTCCGAGATATATTGCCATGCAACTTCCACCGTTTCGTTTTTGTGACACACACCGTCATTGTGATATTGCTTTGCATGATCATATAGCTGACATAGTATTTGTGGCTCAGCCACTGTTCATCATTTTTATACATGTTACGCTAGCATCATTGCACATCCTGGTACACTGCCAGAGGCATTCATATAGAGTCATATTTTTGTTCTAGTATCGAGTTGTAAGTAAATAAAAGTGTGATGATCATCATTATTAGAGCATTGTCCCAGTGAGGAAAGGATGATGGAGACCATGATTCCCCCACAAGTCGGGATGAGACTCCGGACAAAAAAAAAGAAAAAAAGAGAGGCCAAAAAGAGCCATGATAAAAGAAAAAAAATGAGAGAAAAAGAGAGAAGGGGCAATGTTACTATCCTTTTTCCACACTTGTGCTTCAGAGAAGCACCATGTTTTTCAAATAGAGTCTCCTATTATTTCACTGTCATATACTAGTGGGAATTTTTCATTATTGAACTTGGCTTGCATATTCTGATGATAGGCTTCCTCAAATGCCCGAGGTCTTCATGAGCAAGCAAGTTGGATGCACACCCACTTAGTTTTCATGTTGAGCTTTCATACACTTATAGCTCTTAGTGCATCCGTTGCATGGCAATCCCTACTCCTGGCATTGACATCAATTGATGGGCATCTCTATACCCCGTTGATTAGCCTCGTCTGTGTGAGACTATCTTCTTATTTTTGACTTCTCTTATTTATCTCTACCACCACACTCTATTCCACCCATAGTGCTATATCCATGGCTTGCGCTCATGTATTGCGTGGGGGTTGAAAAAGCTGAAGCGCGTTAAAAAGTATGAACCAATTGCTTGGATAAAACCAGGGTTGTTCATGATAAATATTTTGTGTTAAGAAGATGGAGCATGACAGGATTATATGATTTTGTAGGGATAACGTTCTTTAGCATTTTTATTTTGAAAGACATGATTGTTTATTAGTATGCCTGAGTATTGATGTCTTTATGTCAAATTATAGACTATTGCTTTGAATCATTTGGATCTTATTATTCATACCGTAAGAGAAAGATTACATGATGGAACATGATAGGTTTGATACGTCTCGAGGACGAGCAGGAATTAAGCTCGGGGATGCTTGATACGTCTCCAACGTATCTATAATTTTTGATTGTTCCATGCTATTATAGTATCAATCTTGGATGTTTTATATGCAATTATATGCCATTATATATCATTTTTTGGGACTAACCTATTAACCCAGTGCCTAGTGCCAGTTGCTATTTTCTGCTTGTTTTTGCCTTTTTAGAAAATCATTATGAAAAAGTGTCCAAACGAGAAAAAAAACTTTGGATTGATTTTTTCTGGACCAGAAGAGACCCACGAAGCCTCGGGAGAAGACCAGAAGAGCCACGAGGAGGCGACAAGCCTGGAGGGCGCGCCCAGGGGGGTAGGGCGCCCCCCCAGGCTTGTGGGCCCCTCGTTGTCCCTCCTGACCTAATTCCAGCGCTATAAATTCCCAAATATTCCAAAACCAACGGAGAGACAGAAGAGAAAACCTTTCCGCCACCGTAAGCCTCTGTTCTTCCACGATCCCATCTCGAGGCCTTTTCCGGTACTCTGTCGGAGGGGGAATCGATCATGCAGGGCTTCTTCATCAACCTTGCTGCCCTTCCGATGATGTGTGAGTAGTTTACCATAGACCTACGGGTCCATAGCTAGTAGCTAGATGGCTTCTTCTCTCCCTTTGATCTTCAATACCATGTTCTCCTCGATGTTCTTGGAGTTCTATCCGATGTAATCTTCTTTTGCGGTGTCTTTGTTGGGATCCGATGAATTGTGAGTTTATGATCAGATTATTCATGAGAAACATTTGAGTCTTCTCTGAACTCTTTTATGCATGATTATTATAGCTTTGTATTTCTCTTCGATCTATCGATTTGGTTTGGCTTACTAGATTGATTTGTCTTGCAATGGGAGAGGTGCTTTGTGATGGGTTCAATCTTGCGGTGCTCAATCCCAGTGACAGAAAGGGACATGACACGTATTTGTAATGTTGCCATTAAGGATAAAAAGATGGGGTTTAATCATATTTCTTGAGTTTACTTTGTCTACATCATGTCATCTTGCTTAAGGCGTTACTCTGTTTCATACTTAATACCCTAGATGCATGCTGGATAGCGGTCGATGGGTGGAGTAATAGTAGTAGATGCAGGCAGGAATCGGTCTACTTGTCTCGGACGTGATGCCTATATACATGATCATTGCCATGAATCTATCATAATTATTTTCTTTTCTATCAATTGCCCAACAATAATTTGTTTACCCACCGTATGCTATGTGTTCGAGAGAGAAGCCTCTAGTGAAAACTATGGCCCCCAGGTCTACTTTATCATATATAAAAAACCTAAAAACACCTTGCTGCAATTTATTTACTTTTATTTTATTTAGTATTTTAGTTTATCTATTTACCTCTATAAGATTTAATCCTTGCAAATAACCGCTAAGAGGATTGACAACCGTCTTATTTGCGTTGGGTGCAAGTGTTTGCTCTTGTGTGTGCAGGTGCGCTTAACGGAATTTTGCTTGGTTCTCCTACTGGATTGATAACCTTGGTTCTTAACTGAGGGAAATACTTATCTCTACTATATTGCATCATCCTCTCTCCTTCGGGGAAATACCAAGGCAGTCTACAAGTAGCAATAGGCATCACGTCCGAGACAAGTAGACCGACTCCTGCCTGAATCTACTACTATTACTCCACCCATCGACCGCTATCCAGCATGCATCTCAGGTATTAAGTTAATGAAAACAGAGTAACGCCTTAAGCAAGATGACATGATGTAGACAAAGTAAACTCAAGCAATATGATTAAACCCCGTCTTTTTATCCTTAATGGCAACAATACAAATATGTGTCTTGTCCCTTTCTGTCACTGGGATATAGAACACCGCAAGATTGAACCCATCACAAAGCACCTTTCCCATTGCAAGATAAATCAATCTAGTTGGCCAAACCAAATGGATAGATCGGAGAGAAATACAAAGCTATAACAATCATGCACAAATAAGTTCAGAAAAGACTCAAATATTTCTCATGAATAATCTGATCATAAACCCACAATTCATCTGATCCCAACAAACACACCGCAAAAGAAGATTACATCGAATAGAACTCCAAGAACATCGAGGAGAACATTGTATTGAAGAACAAAGAGAGAGAACAAGCCATCTAGCTACTAGCTATGGACCCGTAGGTCGGTGGTAAACTACTCACACATCATCGGAAGGGCAGCAAGATTGATGTAGAAGCTCTCAGTGATCGATTCCCCCTCCGGCAGAGTACCGGAAAAGGCCTGCAGATGGGATCACGAAAGAACAGAGGCTTGCGGCGGCGGAAAAGTTTTCTCGTCTGTCTCTCTAGTATATTGGGAATATTTCAGAATTTATAGCGCTGGAATTAGGTCAAGATGTGCCACGAGGGGCCCACAAGCCTGGGGGGCGTGCCTACCCCCCTGGGCGCTCCCTCCGGTCTTGTCGCTCCCTCGTGACTCGTCTGGTCTTCTCCCGAAGGTTCTAGGGTCCCTTCTGGTCCAGAAAAAATTAATCCAAAGTTTTTTCCTTTGTTTGGACTCCGTTTGATAATGATTTTCTGAAAAGGCAAAAACAGGCAGAAAAACAGCAACTGGCACTGGGCACTAGGTTAATAGGTTAGTCCCAAAAAATGATATATAATGGCATATAATTTCATATAAAACATCCAATATTGATACTATAATAGCATGGAACAATCAAAAATTATAGATACGTTGGAGACGTATCACCCACCAATTTGGAGGCGATGGCAATAAGAGAGGTGTTGGCCCTTGCAGACGATCTCTATCTACAGAGGATTCAGGTGGCTTCAGACTGCAAGGTGGTTTTGAATGAGATCAAGCAAGGGAGTACCGCAAGCTACGGGGCTATTGTCCGAGAATCGTTCATCACTCTAGTTCTTTTGTTTTTTGCAATTTTGTTCATGAGTTTAGATCCTCAAATGTCGAGGCACACAATTTAGCGAAGCATGCTCTTACTTTAGGGGTTGTTTGTCATGTTTGGTTAGGTTAGCCCAACGATCTCTATTCCATCCCTGTAAACATTGTAACGAATTAATAAAGCTTCGCGAGATTGTCTAAAAAAAACTCATCTCGTATCGAATATTCATTTCCGAGCCTGAGCTCATCTGCACCCTATGAACAGTAAAAAAAAAAAATACTTAAAACATTAAAAAAATCGATTTTTTTTTCATGGAAGATGTTCAAGTGCGTGAGGTCCGTGCCAAATTTCAGCTCTGAGTAGCTCTCAGCAAATAAAGCAAAATTGGTGCGAACAGTACATTGTTTCACATACCCCAAATTTGTCATTTTTGCTGAGAGCTACTCGGATGTCCAAACGAGCTGAAATTTTGCACGAACCTCACGCACCGAAACATCTTCCATGCAAAAAAAAGTTTTTTTTTTGAATTTTTCTAGTATTTTTTTATTTTACTGTTCATGGCGGGTGTAGATGAGCTCTGGAGCCAAATCGCTCCTCCCCTCTCGTATGCTAAAAAAACTCTCGTGGTTACAAGAGGTGCACTGCATGTGTGACACTTATCGCAACCGAGAGCTTTGTGTTATTGTTCATCCTTTTTATCTCTTGAGCCGTGCGTCCAAATCACAAACCGTTTCATGGTTGTATTTATTGCATTGAGATCTTCGAAACTAAATCCCAAGTTAAGAAAAAACATTTAAAAAAATAGAAAAAAAACTAGAAATAGAAAAAAGGGGAAACCCAAACAACCGAAACTAGAAGAAAAAAAGGGAAACCCGGAAAAAAAATGAAAACCGAAACCATAACAGTGCTTTTCACTTTTATTGGAAGCACAACTGTGCTTTTTTAATTTTTGGGACAACTGTGCTTCCTGAAAAGCACAATTGTGCTGCACGGTGAAGCACAACTGTGTTTTTCACTTTTTCAAAAAGCACAGCTATGTGAAGCACAAATGTACTTCTCGCCGAAGCATAATTGTGCTTGTCACTTTCGGGAAGCACAACTGTGCTTTTTCACACTGTGTGCTTCACGCGAGAAAAACAAAAAATGTAAAAATATCACAAAAATCTAGGAAAAATCCAACAAAATTTAAAAAATCAGAAAAAAATAAAACGTGTGCCCACTTGTGCGCCCAGCGCGTGACATGTGGCGGTGACTGGGTGCACCACACGGCGTGCCCCCACTGGTTACCCCCTCGCAGGGGGTACCCGCTGACTAGTCGCTCCCCTTGTTCCGTCACCCCGCCTATGCCGGAGCCTGTTCTTGTTGGGCCATTAGATAAATTGCTTTGACTATTTGATAAAATGCCATATTTTCATATTAGTGTATTTCTCACAGTAATCTCACATCTCCAATGACCATTTGCACCCTGCTCTCTCTCACACCCTCTTCTCTGTCTCTCTTACCGCTTTCTCCCCACTCTCTTTCCTATTACTCTCATGGCTCACGGATGAGATAGAGAAAATTAGAGGAGAAGGTGGACTGATCGGAAGGGATAGCTAATCTGTGGAGAAGGATCACCTTGCGACATTGCTGCTAAGCCGTTGTCCGTAGTCATTGTTGGCGCCGACTGGACCTCTTGTGGACATAGGGGTGCCTATGGGTCTTGATCATGAGAGGAGGGAAGGATGCAGATGGGAAGGAACACGAGATCAGTGGTTTTGCCTCGGTCGTCGATCGCCGCCGACCGCCGGCATTGCTGCCTAGGGTTGCTGCTCGCGGTGCCTGGGTCTCGCGTAAGTAGGGCCTTAGTCTAGGTTGCTGGGCGGCAAGGAGGCATGACGTCTACCCCTTGGCCGTAGGTCGGCACCACCCGCTGGCGTTGATGTCGGTTCTGCGCTATTAGATTACTGAGGGTACAAGTTTCTTTTTTTAGAAAAAACTATGGTGACAATGTTTTTAAAATTATCTTAACTCTATTCATTCTGGCAACTATTACGTTAGAATGCTTGAATCCAAAATCCAAGAACTACAAAGTAACTCCTACAACTAAGAATTACGACGAAACTTCTTGAAGACATCTTATGTGTGGTAGTAATCCATGCAAAATGAATATTTCTAAAACTTCAATAAAGAAACTGCAATTCCATGAGAGCACCCGTTTAATGGCATGCACTTGATTACCAATAAAGAAACTACAATTCGACAGGGCTCCCTTCCTCATAGCTTCCTATCAACGACACAGCCGAGCGAGCGAGTGACGGCATACGCTGGAGCGAGGGATCCCGCGACGACAGGACGAAAGCAGAGCCGCCGAAACCTCCGTCGATCCAGAATGCGTTGCACCACTTCCTCCTTGCCACCGATCCATGTCCAGCTTTCTTCTTCATGGAGCCTGCGTCCAAGAAGCATGTTCCTGTTCGTTCCAAGCACTCTAGACTGACCCAAGATCCTTCTGACGTGACACGCAATGTGACGGGACTGAGTGGTCCAGTGTGGGACTCTTCTCCCTGTACGTCAGTGCTTTGCTCTCTGGATGACATGTCTAGTGGGAAACTGCCTGCTGGACTACACTTGAAGGTATAGTTGGACTTGACCTCTCTCAGTGGATGTTATACTTGTTTCTTGTTGCATGTCTTGGTTGGTATTGTCACTTGAAAGTATATGTTGTAGGAAGTTCAAACATACCGCCCATACCAGTTCAAATTTGAACCAATTATGCCTACAAAGTTCAATGCGCTGAGTTGTAAAATAAAATAATTATGATTTTTGTAGTTCAAACACATTGTCCAGATGAGTTCATGTTGAAAAGTAAAATATAAATAAATTGTTTGCAAGTCTAGGAGTCCAAACTTAGAAATCTCCGAAGTTCAACTAATAAAGCTTAGAGTTGTTTAATTTTCAGCACATACTGTCTATCCCTAGAAGTTCAAATAATTAAAATGGTTCAGTTCAAGTTGACTGAAAATAGTGTTTGATTTTTTTTAAACAAACAACAATAGAAAGAAAAGGTTGGCTCCCTCTGAACTTTTGCTGGCAAATATTGTTCGCAACTTGTTCTTTGCAGGATGGTAGACGCAAGAAATGGAGTAGACTTCTGCAGGAGGAAGTATACGGCCCTCAGCCTGTCCAGTTTGTAGCGCCTCCTGATTGGTCACACCTGAAATCACCAACAGGTTCTATGGATCCCAGTCCATTCTTCTTCTATTGCTTTCAGCCTTGATCAAACACTCTTTACAATTCTTTGTTTTATTTCCTTTCCTTGTAATAACAATCTTTCATACACACTTGTGTTTAATCCTTGTAACTAGAAAGACTGACAATCTTACTAGTTTCGTTGGGGCCAAAGCAGTTTTGTATTTTGTGTGTGCATGTACTTATCATTGGCAGTAGTTCAAAGCTCCTACTAGTTCGATAAACCTTAGGGTCATCCACTTTGGGGAGAAATTGTTGTTTTCTACAAACCCTTGCAAAGTGGATAAATTTTTTTCTACAAACCCTTGCACTTAGGGCCCCTATACCTTCCTATTTAAGAGGAAGCAAACCCTTTTCTGGCGCCATCGCCAGGGAGACTTTGAGTATCGCCATAGGTCCTACACTCCTTTACTTTAATTTCTTGTTAATCTTGCTTAGTTACCTTGTGTTGCTTTTTATCTTTCTTTTCTGCTTTTCAAAAAACTCCAAAATACCAGTATATTGAAAGTTTGACATGATAGTATTCTCTGAAGTATTAACCTTGTTGGCACACAAAAGCAATAGAAATTTATGAACTTCTCAAGGGTATTTCATACTTTGGGCCAATAACTAAAGAAGGGGCTATTTGGCTATGCTCGTCAAATGATAAATCTGATTGGAATAAACATGATGAACTTTATGATTCAATTGTTGAAAAAGATGAGTGGGTAGCTAAAAATCTCAGGGAGGAAATCACCTTAGATGTTGTTATTCCAAATAATGATACACTTGGTGAAAGTATTGCTTTTTATGCCGACAATATGTCAGTAAGCACTACTGAGGATGATTTTTTTGGAACCACAAATCTTCTTTAAGTTATTAAGGCAACAGACATTATTAATTTGCAATGATATTTGCCATGTCCCATGTGCCAATATCTTAAACTCCCTAGGTGGAGCATCTCTTTTAACTTGCCATGGAACAAACAACTTGAGACCCTATGGGCAAAACATAATTTAGTTGCCATGATATTTGTTGTGGTAAAGTTATCACATAAAACGTGGGCTAGTACATTAAAACGAAAAAAATGGTAGCTAAGAAAAGCATGAAATAGCAATTTTGGCAAGGTGAAAAAGAGGGAGGTTTATCTTGGATAGTTTTGCCATGTGAGCGGTACAAAACATTCTTCTACAATTGCAATGTTTTAGAAAACAGAGTATTCTAAACATTCCATGTGCACATTACAAAAATTAATAAATATAGCTTGATTTATGAAATACAAAATATCTAAAATTAGCATTAGATGAGTAGAAACATTTTTGAATAATTGGAATGATTTAGAAAACAAACCTAAAATTGCCATGTGACCATTGGAAATTTTATAAATTTGCCATGTTTTGGTAAACATAAAGTACTGAACTTGCCATGTGACCATTAGAAACAATTTTTTTTTCTTCATAATTTGCTATGTTTGGACAACATTTTTGTTTAAATTGCCATGGAAAACTAGCAAGACCAACTAAAAATCTAAAAACAACACTACAATATTAGATGTTTTTAATCTAGAAAACTGGAAATTCATGCTGCATTTCGAATATTACTAGATAAAACTCCACCTTCAATCTTCTGAGAAAGTTGCACATTGTTTAAATACTCTATCGATTCCACCCCGAAACTGTACTGATGCTATTTGAACTAGAACAACAAGATGTTCTACAAATCCGATGCTCATAAAATGAAGCTAATCTTGACTGACTCTACACAATGTCAAGGAACAAGATGCTCAACTCACCAATAACGCGCACCAGCCGCATGATCCTCACCCTCTAGTACCTGACCATCGCCTGTTGGACACACAGAATCAACGAAACAACTCTGACGATCAGACATTAGATCATAGCATCAAACCCAACAGACCAACAAAAGAAGGCGAGAGACGCGCACCTTTCGGATCGCCTCATCGTTGGTGAGGCGGAGAGGTGCCCAACAAAGACAGTGTGTAGGGGTCATTGGTGATAGGAGAGGATGGGTGATGGATGGATAGGACGGGTAGAAGCCGACCGATGGTGGATGAGCTCCTCCGGTAGACCGAACTGGCGTGTCGTGAAGACCTCCTCCGCCAACAACGGTGTCCCCGCCGCGATGCCCTTGATCTGATGGCGACTTCACCACTGGCGGTGGATGAGCTCCTCCTCCCACACTGAGCTCGCGTGCCATGAAGACCTTCTTCCGCCATCAGCGGCGTCGGTGCCGCGACGGCCCTTGGTCTGGTGGCGACTTCGCTGAAGATAGACAGATGAGAGGAGCGAGTAGGAATGAGGAATGGATAGGACAGGGTAGAAGAGACGATGACATACTAGAATGGATAGAGCGGCGCAATTTGGAAAGAGAAGTCGGCAATGTGTCGCGCGATATACGTCTTAGAGCGAAGGGTTTTCCATCAATAGACACATCATCACCTCGCGCCGAGATTTGTGCGTCGCGCGAAAAACTGGCTGAGCGGATGTAAGTTCGTTAACATTTTTTTTTTTTTGACAGATTAGCCACACCAGGAGTCATGGAGGTGCTAAGCAGCCCACACCGTGAAACTCAGGGGGGGCTTATTGGTTTAGAAAGGACAAAACTTAGGTTTACGTAGGTTGATTAGGTAGGTCTAGCATTATTGTTTTTTTACGGAAAAGGTTTGCTTTAAACCGGTTGATTTTCTGTCTCTGTAAGCTGCCTCGTACGCACGCCACGTGCCCCACTCAGCCACCGCTTCCATCCCCACCTTATCCCCTCCGATGCTCTCTCCTCCACTCATTCCCCTCCTCATCTTCTTCCTTCTTTTTTCTCCTCCACGGCTCTCTCATTTGCAACTCTGGCCGGCGACCACCGAATCAGTTCGCGCGCGCTGCTTCCACCTGCTGTTGCAAGGAAGAGGCAGAGCCGGTCAAACCCCCAGATCGATGTGTGCTGCATGGAGAAGCTCCCCCGCGCCACCGGGAGGGCCGCAATGGCGGCCGCCGGTGCTGCAGACGATGAAGAATACGCCATCGCCGCCGTCACCGCCGTGTGCTGCGTCATAGCACTCCCGTCGCCGCCGTGCCGTGTCGCAGCATACGCCCGTCGCTGCCGCATGCTTCGTTGCAGCCACCGCGTCGCGCGTCGCGCTGCGATGAGCACACCCCGCGCCGGTGATGGTGCTGTGAAGTGAAGCTTCGCCGAGCCATGGGGTGCTGTGATGGAGTTTCGACGGGAGCAGCCGGTGCCGCGATGCAGCACCACCGCGCGGTGGTGCCGTTGCAGTGAAGCTCCGCCGGCGGCGCCGTCGTGGTGCTGCAATGGAGCCCTCCGCGCCGGTGTGGCACTGCAATGAAACATCGGCGGCACCGTTGGGTGCTACGATGGAGCACCGATGGCGCTGCAGTGAAGCATCGTCGGCGACGTCGGCGCTGCGATGGAGCGCCGCCGCGTCGGGACGCCGGCGTTGCGATGGAGCTTCGCCGAGGTTGCGATGAAGCTCCGTCGAGGTCATTCAGTGCTGCAATGGAGCTTCGCTGGGGGGCCACCAGTGCTGCAATGGGCTTCGCCGGGGGCCGCCAAGGTTGCGATGAAGCTTTATCGAGCGGCCGGTGTTTCAATGGAGCATCGCCGGCGGCGTTGGGTGCTGCCATGGAGCGCCGCCGTGCCGATTTTTATCGCTGCAGTGAAGCGTCGCTGGTGGCTTCGGGTGTTACGAGATCGAGGGAGAGAAGGGGGCTGTTGTGCGATGTGAGGAGAAGATCGTGTGCGCGTTGACCATTCAAACCAGCTGACGGAAGGGATCCAACGGTGCGATCAGGCTGATCAAACGGCCAGCGAGGCGGCTTAAAAATCCCTGGCATGAGCCGGTTGATTTGTAGCACTGGCCTTTTTTTACAGTTTGCAAAAACGTGTTATATTACGGGACAGAGGGAGTAAGTATTTTTTCTTAGGACCAACACCTCTAAGCCTCAAGGACTTGGCAATGGAGGACGCGGTTTTTGGCCCGGCCGCGGCCGGCAATGCTCGCCAGGAGGTTCGTGACGAAGCTCTTTATCTGCCCTTTGCCGACGAGGGTCTCCCACGGCTGGTTTCCTGCCCCGGCGGCGACGTCGACGACCGACACGCTCATGTCGTTTCGAACGACACAGAGCTTGCCACGAAGCGTGACCATTGCGACCGCCTCGAGAGCGTGTGAGCTCCCCAGGTGGTGCCCACTTGAGGCGCAGCCACTCCACGCGTCTGCGGCCTCGTCGTAGGCTCTGAGCCGGCAACCGTCCTTGCAGTCAGCGGCGTAGAGCCGGCCGTCGATGCAAGCGCTGGGGCTTCTCCAGCCGGTGACCATGCTATCGAGCGTTGCCACCGTGGACCACTTGTCCGTCTCCGGCGTGTACACCTGGCTGAGCACCTGCCGCTCCGCGCCGAGCCCCTTGACATACCACCTCCCGCGGTGCACCACGCTGACAAACGGCACTAGCGCCCGGGCCATGTCGGACACGAAAGACCACCGGTTCTTGGCCGGGTCGAAGACCTCGGCGGACTTGAGGCCGCCGCCGCCGCTCTCTCCGCCAGCGACGTACAGGCGGTTTCCCATCACGCACGTGCCGAAGCAGTGGCGCCGGCGCAGCATGTCCGGCGCGCGGTGCCACCGGTTGCTCCGGGCGCTGTAGAACACCACCCGCCGCATGGCGCCCCTTCGCGGGTCCCTGCCGCCGAGCAGGTACAGGTGGCAGCCACCGAGCACGGCGCAGCTGAACCCGGCGGCGGCCGCGTATTCACCGGGCACGGGCGGCATCGCGCGCCATGCCGCGGCCGCCGGGTCGAGCACGTCCCACGACACGCGCCCGTCGCCATCGGATTTGAAGGCGTACAGCCATTGCTCGGTGAGCCCGAGCCTCCCGCGGAGGCCGTAGAAGTAGTTGCCCGCGAGGAGGCGGAGCCACCTCCTGCACACAAGCCTCAGCTTGAAGTGATCAGCTCGCGGCACGCGGATGAGGCACGCGATGGCGAGGTCGTCGGGAAGCCCGGGGAACAGTGGCCGTTGCCCGTCGCCACGGCGGTCAGCCCGCGACGATCGCTTCTCGCTCAGTGGGTGGATGGAGGCTCTGAGGCTCGATTGCACGCAAGGTCTGGATCTCTGGACGTGCCTGCCGGTGGAGGCGATGGCGGCGGCTCTCTCCGCTCTGCACAAGCATGCCGAGCTATCGACCTATCCAGCAAAAAGGACAGGAAAAGTCTCTAGTAAGTAAGATGAACAAAGCGCGAGGGACAGGGGAAGAGTGAACCAAGAGCAAAGCCATGCTTCAAAATGTACAAAAAATTCTCAACACGCGTTCACAGGGATGGCAATTAACTGACATGCTTCTTGTGCAAAAAGAAAAAAGAAAAAAAACTGACATGCTTCTCTCATTACTCGTTTATTTCTCTCGAAATAAGCTACTCCACCGAGCTACTGTCGAAAAAGAAAAGGTAAAAAAAACTACTTCACCGAGCATATTCTGACAGGTGCGTCATAATTCGGTTCCATATATGAAGAACTCTTCTTCATTCAGTGGTGGGCACACGCGGTTCCGAACCTAACCCACTCAGGCTGGAGTGTCTTTTCCAAGGTGATTTTTGAGCGAGTCCTTTTGAATTGGGAGGGGCCAAGTCTCATCATGCCACTAACCTTTAAAAAGAGAAGAGAAAAAGGAAGAAAACGGTGCCGGTTACGACTAAAGTCTCGGCGGCCTGTCCTAAAAGGGATTGAATGTTGGATAATGCCAAGAGTAATGTGATGAGACAGGAACACACAGCACTCGATGGTGTCACGAAACAACAGCTACTTACAAAAGTAGTTGAACTACTTTGTGTGGGAACCAACCTCTTACCACTCTTTTGAAGTTGAGACCAACGAGGGAAAGAGACTCCTACCTTCTCCTTACGTTTTTTCTAGTACAATTTATTTAGATGATCTATAGACGTACTATATAATTTTGCACTACTAGAGTACAAAGTATCAACAAAGGAATTCTCTCTTGCATATGCGATGTTCGAGCACAAAAGAAGCATTACTGATTCTGAATACAAAAACTTGTCTTGAAGGAAAGTCTAGTTGCTCAAAAGCACTTGCAGCTGCAGGCTTCCTAGACTTCAATACAAGTAGATACTATCACTTGTTTGGTTCTTTCTGATCTAAAATTCTGAAACAATTTGGAATCATGCTGATGGACTAGCAGATGAATGGTGGATTTATCCAAAAGCATCCGTACAACATCAAACATTTCAGAACTCTGGAAAAACTCCGGCGATCTAAGTATGGTGTGTATGCATAAAAAGAAGAGGGGGCATAAATGGGATGGAAGACTCACCAGAGGAGCTTGGATCCGTCTATCCATGGCTGACTGCTGCTGAAGCAAAGAATCAAGAATCCACAAGCATACACTAACCACCCAGATATCGCACAACTTCTGCAAGCTTCTTTGTGGTAGCGCCCCCTTCCTAGGAGGAGGAGGAGAAGGAAGATGGTGACACTAGTAAATGGAGACCACCTCTTGAATTTAAGGCAGGTGTGTGTGATTGTGGGCCATGTCTACAGCTGCAGGGCACCACAATGGCCAAGGCAAACTTGGGCCTTTCTCTCAGAAATGAAACTCTCCTTCTCTGCTGCTTGAGCCAACCACCTTTGTTTGTTTGCCTGGTTGATTAGTTTGAGGATATTCCTCTGGATTATTAATAGCACAATAAGCTTCAATGTCTCGTGTTCTCTTCTCCTCTCCTTTTGTGTTGAGAAGATGGCAACTTGATCACTGAGGATTTGATTAGGTTTTATGGCTGTGTGTATCGGAGAATGTAGGGGCCGGAAGGTTGTGACCTTTCTTTTCGATTTTGCCTTAGCGTTTTTAATGCGATTATCTAAGAAAAATGGTGATCGCGTCCAGATTGTGATAGCAGCACCTCCAAAACCAGCAAGCACAGACAAGAGAAAAAGGCAAGGGCGCACGTCAGTCTCATACCAATATAAAACGAACGCACACCATCAATTTGGACTCCTTGGAATCAAAACAAGAGGAAAGATGCTGATGGAAGGGGCTGAGTTGTTCACCCATATGACCTATATCGTCGAGGAGTCATCAATCTGCAGGAGCCATAACATGACAGGGCTGCATTGCCGACACCGGACGTGCGCATTTTTCCAATAGTAGAAAGTAAATCGCCCAACAATAAAATGTTTGGATTGTGCTTGTAGATACATAAAAAATGATACAGATCATATGTTAAATCACCCGAAACTAATTTTCCGAAATTATTAACGAAGCACGACACGTGGTGCTGAACTTCATATAGTATGATGGGGACATCTGTGAAGATCTACACAGGTTTTGGCCCCAGTTTTTTGAGGTTATCCTTTGGCCAGAAAGCTTCCAACCAGTTTAAGTTCCAGACATGGTATATTTTGGGATCGATCAACGCAGCTATATTCCATCCTAGGGCCTCTTTGATTCATGGGAAATGAACCCTGATAACCTCTGTGCTATTGACCCTCACTTGGCCCTCTTCTGCTCACAGTGGTGTTCTTCAGGATCTGCACAACAACGAACAGCTCATTCAGGACATGTTTTATTTGTCCATGATCAGAGTACTTGTGCCAACCAGTACGTGGCAAACAAAAGCTTTTGTGTTCCCCTTTGATGGTATGATTCAAACTTTTTATGACCTAGAGAATTCGATACCAGAGTAACAGAATGTGAACCGCATGTATAGCAGCGATCTTAGGCAGTGGTTTTCGGTATCCTTTAGAAGCGAATGACTTGTACAACAAAGCTTTTTTTAAGAAGACTTGTATAACAAAGCTATGAGACCTTCTGAACTGTGATCAAGGTCAACCGGACTTTCCGATAAACATGATGCATTAAATAATTTGTGCACAAAACTGAACCACCCAAATGAAGAGGAAGAATTAGGAGAAGACAAAGGTACCTGTCGGAGCATCTGGTTCTCATTCTGTAGGGTGGAGTGCCTCTCTTCCAGCTCTGAATTCTTCTTCTCTAGGTCCTTCACCTTCACCTCCAGATCGCCCAAATAAGCTTTCTTCCTCTCCCTTGCCTGCTGGGCTGATACCCGGTTCCTTAGCAACCTTCACAGGTCAATGACACACAAATAAGCACATATGTAGGATTTAGACAAAGTCTAATTTCTTAATAATCAAAAAGTAATAATAATCATCATAGGTAATAATCATGTTCATGTAACACCAATACAAAGAAAATTGAGTACAACACATAGATAATTGCTCCATAATTGGCAACATAAGTTTCTTATGTTAGTTCTGAAAATAAATTTTACGATAGAAATACAGCACACCTAATTAAAGTCTTTGATGACATATTATGGTTAACAATTCCAACTATACAATAACATTTGTACAGGGAAGGCACTAATGTTACTCATGTCAGAAAAATATTGCTGAGATAAGTCGAGACCACTTACTGTTTTTTTTTTAAAAGGAGGATAACGCCTGGATTGATGCACACGGCCATATATTATCAATTATTAAAAAATTCCAAGCAATGCTAAGTAATTCAGAAACATACTCTATTTGCTCCGGCACTTCTGAGCATAACTTTTTTCATCAGCACTTCCGAGCCGTCTCGGTTTGCTTCTCGTGCGTCACAGTATAAGTTCGGTACCTCTGCTACTTTTTCAGCTGGAACTTCCGAGCTGTGACTTAGCCTTTTTCTGTAACTTCTCATTCTGACAATTGCTCTTCCTACTATGGTACTACCAAGCAATTGGTTTTACCCGATACTTCACAGCCGTTCTATCTTCGCAGAAAAGGTGCTGCCTTTTTTGTTCGGAACCACCACTCATCTTTATACCGGTAATTCTGAGTACTATATTCTATCTAGTTTTTGAACATTGCCCTGGGTGTTCAATTTTATTTGAACTATCTAGGTTGTTCTGCAAGTTTTCTTCCAGCACTTCTGAGTCTAGTTAGTTTTGTAGTAATGGCTATATTTTGGATCTTCTCTATATATATCTTCTCATACCCCTTTGTGGCTGCATCGACCCCATTCCACCCTTAGTCATTTCACTCAACCAATCCACTCCTTGCAACCCACTCCACACCACTCTATCCTATTGGAGTATAATGTCCGGCCCTTTCCCATAGTCCGGACTTTTGGATGAGCTGGCTGGAGCATGAATTCAATATGGTATCAGAGCCAAGAGGTCCTGAGTTCAAGACCCTGCCAATGCAGTATTAAGAAAAGAAAAAGATTCTGCGGCCTACACCTATCCCACATCTAAGGACTAAAAAAGCCTAGACGTGAGGGGGAGTGTTGAAATATATTGCCCGCATCTCTCCATCAGTTCGGACTGATGGGTGAACTGGTTAGGTGCATAAACTTGCAACCAAGAGGTTCAGGGTGGTTCCATGTTTGCTTCTTTGATTTTTTGAAGGCCAAGAACCCCCCTTCTTAAATCCCTACACCTCAGGTTCATCTCTTTCACCACAATCATGTCCTTGTGAGAGAGTGATCCTTTGGATTCTTGAGAGAATCTTTGATTGAAGACCATTCAAGGAGTTCTTATCAAGTGATTTTGCTTTCCTTTGTTACTCTTGTATGGTGAGCGTATCCTAGACAATTACAAGTCACTTGAGATTCTACCAAGTTATACATGTGAATGACTCGAAAGTTTGTACAGACATGGAGATCACGCATTTTGTAAAGATCTATCCTTAGTGGGGCTTCTAAGGGCAAGCCATGATGGAATCGGTTGGTTGTGCTCGGTTTGCCGCTTGGTGAGCGACACAACAGGGATCCTTGTGATCCAAGAACCATTGGTTCAAAGCCTTCATCAACGCGGACATAGGATAGCGCCAACCATCCGAACCATAGGAAAAACATCCACGTGGCACGAGTGTTTGCATTCTCTCAAGCCTACCTCATACTTACTTGCAAGTTGTTATTTTTCGCTGCTCAATACTCTTGTTTACTTTCCTGCTAAGTACTTGTTGTTGTCTAGTCCTAGATGTCTTGTGCTAAAAACTGCCAATCCTAAAGTTGAAGTAGAACTGTTTCATAGGACTGTTCACCCCTGGTCCTTAGACCTCGCTCCCAAGATGGCCGTCATTGTAGCCACGAGCAACGACAAAGGAGGGGTGGGGGTATGGTGGGTGGAGGTGGGGGTTTCAATGCCTCCACGAGCAACGACAAAGGAGGGGGTGAGGGTGGGTGTAGCGGTGGAGAAACTTCTAGCGGCTTTGGTTTGATAAGCCTCGCCCGGGAATGACTTATCTGGATGTATGTGTGGACGAGCTTTTGCGTTAGAGAACTTTGAAGATGGAAAGTGAAGCACAGTTTCCAACATAGGTGTAACTTTGAAGCCTCGACTCCAAAACCAATAAACTGACACTCCCCCCGGGTTGTCCAAACGTTCACTTTACTTTTCTCCTATATCCAAATTAGTGTATTCATAGGGGTGAGGGTGTGTGCATGTTGTGAGTGTTTGAGTCTGTATTGTGTTGCTCAAAAGAAAAATAGTGTTTTGGATGACGTGGCATGCACTGATCCATTTTCTGAAAATAATGTCCACTCGAACAAATACAATAATTTAATCATGTAGTTTATTTTTTGAAAAATATTATAATTTTTAAAATAAAATCCCATGAGATTATTAAACAGAGAAATATCTCATTTGACAAAGAAATCACTACAAAACATAATCGTGGAATGGAGGAAATATTTTATTCCTAAATTTTCATGGATTGTTTATGATCATTGAAGACCTTTTGCAGACTTTCTGAATAAAATTAGCATTCAACTCGAAGCCTTTTTCTGTTTCCCAGGCTTTTCTTAGATTTATGATTTTTCCCAAAACTTATTTTTGTGGACAAGTTTCTATGGGTTGGTAACCGCCGTCGCATTATTGTCCACACCTGAGGACCATATATGTCTGATGTTGAATGTTAAAAGTCAAATTGCTTATGTTTGTACTTCACGGACTAGATCTAAACTTAAAACCAAATAGTGGTAGACTAAAAGTGGACTTTTCATTATTTTAGTGGTGTTTCATGTATTAATTTGCTTACGACAAACATAGTAGTAGCACATATCATACTGGTTCAAATCCAGCGTAACACTTGTACTTTAGCCAAATGCTCGAAAATACCTCGATATATTGCAAGTTCTAGGTTGTAGGATTTGCGATGGTTTTTGGTAACAGATTGGAAAATATTCCAAAGGTGAACTGATAGGTGGGTTTTATAGGGATATTCCAAATTTTAAAAAGAGTTTGACGGAATTTGCTTTGATTTTATCTAAAACCGATTTATTTTGTTTGATTAGATGTTTTTAGAGAAAAGACATTATGCCTGGTTTCAAATTAACAAACCCCCAAAAGGCATGTACAAGGTTCAAGAAAACATCCTACAAGCATCATAAATACTTGAAATAATACTGCTTAATTGAAAATTCTCATTTTATATATTTATGCTAGACCAAAAAAAAAACGAAAGTTTTTTCACACACTATAGTTATAAAGTTCTGTTGACCTGCAAAGATTGAGATCAATAGGCTTTAAATTAAAGATATCTCTTTTGCTACAGCACTATCATCTATCGATCTCAACCAGGCTGAGCATCTTATTAGTAACCATAAACTTTTTTTTCAAACCATGCAGGAGAGGCGAATGTATTTCATTAGATAGAAAGAAGAGTACAACGCCATAGAAGGCACCGCACAACGCCAAAGATGGCACGATCCCAAAACCATAAGCTAAACAACGATGAAGAATCTATGGATCCTGGCACAATCGTCGGCGACCAACGACCTAGACATAACACTAGAACCCACACGAGTACAAGTAAGGACCACAAACAAAGAAGCATGAAAGCATTGATGACACGTCGAAGGAGCTTGCAACTTCCGAGAGCAAAGACCACGAAACAGAAGCTCAAGTCCTCCATTATGGCCACTTCTGCCAGCCCAAAGTGACCCAACTTGTACAAGCAGGAGACCATAATATTTATTTAGAGACCTCGGCATTTGATCCGTATAGCAGTTTTCGTTCCTATCTAGATCCACCAGAGATCTCGCTAGGAATAAGACAGGTCCACAAGAAAATCATTTTTGTTTCCAACTTGGATCCACGTGCAATCTTGGTTTGTCTAAACTCAGCAAAGGGGACCTATATATATGCATGGCGTGGTTTCAGTATGGACCATCAGGAGTTGAGGACCACCATGCATTGAATCCAAAACATGCATGAATGGGCATCCGTACTCGATCTACCATCCAAACATCAAATTGGGCACACAGGAGGCATTATCCACATTCAGAAACTCAAACTGAATTGTGCAGCATGAAGCTCGTACCTCTTGAGGCGCTTGTGCTCCTTGTCGGCCGGGGTGCGTCCGCGGCGGCGCGCGCTGCCTTGTGCGGTGGAGGACTGGGAGCGCTCCGGCCCGTCGGCTTCCCTCCTGCCGGACGTGGAAGCGCCGCTTGGCCCCAGGCCCAGCTCCGGCACCGTCCCTATTTCGTCGTCGCTCTCCATCCCTGCAGTCCAACGAAGCTCAGCTCAGCTCAGCTCACTAATAAGTTCTTTTGGAGATATCGGTCTTTCTGCAAACACAAACGCGCATAAACGCTCTCTAGAAACGAGTGCAAAGCTTCTTTCCTCAAAATGCCCAGTTAAAGATGACGTGAAATTAGACCCGAAATTCTAGAAAAGTATAGAACATCTCTGGCAAGTGCCCAAGATGATCGGAACTTTTGGAGGCCCGGCCCAATGAACACTAATCGGAAGGCGCAGCGCACAAGAGCTTCGTTTCAAGAACCGATCGAGCTAAGACAGCATTACAGAGCTAAAACAGCATTACAGAAGGAGAAAATTGAAGTGCTAGCTTGCCTTCCTTGTGCCCCATGTGGTTGCCGGAGCTGGACGACCTGTCGCTGCTCGAAGGCCGCGAGCTCTCCCCCTGCTCCTGCATTCTCTCCCCGCCTCTCTCGTCCCTCCCAATCCCGAGGAAGACGAGGCCACCGCTGCTCCTCTCTTCCTATCTTCTGCTCCTCTTCCTCGGTTCCTCCTCCCAGCTGCTTGCTTGTATGGACCATGAGAACTTTTTTGTCTTAAGGCGCCACAAAGCGCAGGTATTTCACGGACCAGCCCCTGCAAAGCCCCGTGCGTTTCATACAAGCACTCGTCAATTTGCATTACAGTCCCTGTACAGCGTAGTCGCGGCAGGAAAGAGGCTCAAACGGGGATTCCGGAATACAGAACGGGGTTTCATGTAAGATGGAGCTTCGGGAGATGTCATTTATTGGCCCGAAAGTTCCATGGGGTTTGGGTTTTAGCGGGCCAATCCCAGCCACCCAACCCGCGAGGATCGCACGGCTGGAAGCCGCAGGTCGTGGCTGCCCTGGAGACCACCCGCCCGGAGTCGCGATCCACAGGCGCGGAGACCAGCTACGTGGAGGCGCTGAGGCCCTTCCGCTTCGCCTGCCACACTGACGCACGGGCCATCGGGCCCATGGTCCTACCCGTCAGTGAGCTGTCTCGATGTATCGTGGCGCTTTCGCCTGAGGCCGCCGCGCGCGTGCGCGTTTGCTCGGGGCTTGCTGGCGCCTCGTCGGCCACGCAGAAAAAGAAGCGAAATATCTATCGCACGGACGCAGGTGGTGGTGCCTTTTCGATATCGCCGTCGTGGAAGTAATGCTCTCCGGAAGCTCGTCGGGCAACAACGGCAGCGTGATCATCGTTCAACCAGATATTCCATACCCGAATCGAGGGTACTTGGTGCGCATCTTTGCAAAGGAGGAGATATTTTAACTTTGTCGATTAGCTAAGGGCAGTGAAGGCTGGTTAAACTCAAGCACTTGTATCGCATAGGCAAAGCTATGGGCTAAGAGCATCTACATCCGCGATGGGCAAATCCGGCCCCTTAAACGTCCGCAGGCGCATCCGCGGACACTGACCGGGCACCCCTCAAATAAATCAATCCACATCCGGACACCTTAATTATCATATCTCAAATCCATACTACTCATGCAACTACGTCGATGCATTACACACATCGTCCGGCTAATCTATCACTACTACATGCCATCGGACTACCAAAATTTGGCATGTTTGGCTTGATGGAGGTCATCCACGGCTGCCCTTGCCCTTCCCGGCGCCCTTGCCGTCCTTCTCGCGGAAGTACCGGTCGAAGACGCGGTAGGGATCGAGCCGGATCTGCTCGTCGCCGGAGCTGTCCTCGTCATCGCTGTCCTCCTTCTCCTCCCTCGGTGGCAGTCCGGCCATGACACGGACCGCCCGATTCTGCTATCGGACGAGGGCGCGCGTGTTCCTCCGATGCCGTTTCTTCAGAATGCGGGCGCGGATGGCTTCCTCCTCTGCGGCCGCCCGCGCCGCCGCATCAGCCGCCTCAGCGGCCACCATTTCGGCCGCGATACGGGCCTCCGCGTCCCTCATCCTCTCCTTCCCACGGCGGGCTGCCTGTTCCCAGTGGGACTCATAGTCTGCCCGACCGGTGATGGGGAAGGAGAGATTTTCCGGCCGCCGGGACCGCGATGATCCAGCCCCAGGGGACCTGAAAGCGCAGGTTAACTCCTAGAGGGGGGGGGGGTGAATGGGAGATTTTTAGAAATTCGTCAAACTCCGAAGATTTTGACGAAAATCAGAGTGACGAAATAGAAACAGAAGTGAAACTAGATCGACACAGATGTAACTAGCATGCATATGAAATACATACAAGTGAAGAACAAGTAGTCATACAAGCAGACATGCATGAAGAAGATGAACTGAAGAAATGATAAACAACATGATGAAAGTCTTCAGTTCAAATTCATCAGAAAGGTAGAGCACAAGTTCTTCAGCAGCAGAAATTGCGTAAAGGTAAAGGGGTGAGGAATTTGAAACCGGTTGGGCTTGATGAAGACACAGCGATTTGGTAGACCAGTTTCAGTTGCTGTATCAATTGTACGTCTGTTTGAGGCGGTTGAGTCTTACCTCGGAGGACACTTAGTCATCACCGTATTCCTCTTGAGCTAAGGTCACTTAGACCTCGCCCAATCACTCGTGGTAAGTCTTCAAGGTAGACTTCCAAAACCTTCACAGACTTGTTCACCGGCACACCACAATTACTCTTGGGTGCTCAGAACATGACGCCTAACCATCTGGAAGAATGACAGTCTTCAAATGTAATAAGCGTCGGATCACACAGATCAACTTCTTTAGTGATGCTCAGTCACTTAGGCTCTGGTTGGGTTTTTTCTCACTTGGGTTCTCACAAAGTCGTCAGAGGAAGGGTTGCTCTCAAATGACAAGTGTCAATCTCTCTCTAGAGCAGCCAACCAACTAGTGGTTGTAGGGGGCGGCTATTTATAGCTAGGGGGCAACCCGACATAAATTGTAATAAATGCCCTTCTCAGACATGACCGTTGTTAGGGTAAGAATCCACTCGACAGCTGGCACGCGGCGCAGCAATGGTCGAAAATTAAGCTCTCAATTTCGTCGGGGCACTCTATTTCCTCACGATAGGCAGATCGCACTGGCGAAATCCTAACTCCTTGGCCTGACCCAATTCGTCAGAGACCAGATGAACTTCGTCACTGTCACTGTCAAATTCGTTAGCTGTTCCGGAGGTTTCCAAAGGCTTCACTCGAAGCGGCTTAGGTTTGTATAGTTTTGAGCATCGCTTTGAAGTATGAAATATGTATCACCTTGACCCCCTTTGACAGTACGGTTTTTCCTATGACTCAAATAAGAAGAAAAGAAACTATGAAAACAAAGTCTTCAAGTTTCCAAGTCTTCACATCAATTTCCTCAAAGGCCGCACCAAATTCTTCACTTGAAGAAATACATTTTTAGGGGTCGACTTCCGTGGTTAAACCAAGTCTTCAGGGACTATTTTCTCCTATGTACACTCACAAACTTATTAGTCCCTTAACTTATTTGTCTTCAATACTCCAAAACCACTAAGGGGGCACTTGATGCACTTACAATCTCCCCCTTTTTGGTGATTGATGATAAATCAGTTAAGTTTTCAACGGGAGTAAAAATAGTGGAAGTGTAAGTACATAATATGAAGACATTGGTTACAAGATATTGAGGGACTCTCCCTGAAGATGTGCATATGAAGAATTTGCTCTGGATTGCAAATGCACATGGCAGGTTGAAATTGTGGAGATCTCCCCCTATATCTTGGAATCCAATCATGCATGATCATAAGATATTTAAGAATTTGAATGCATGATGAAAATTGGTGTCTGACGAATTATAACATGCATGCACAGATATATATATTTTGAGGATCAGAGCATAATCACGCATGCACATAAAACGTCGCAAAAGAATGTCAGACCACCAACAGTATTTAAGTTACAACTCATCAAAGGAGCGAATCAAACGAAGAACCAAGAGTTGCAACTTAACAAAATAAACAGCCCAATATAAGACATGCTTGAAGACTAACTCAAATTTCTCCCCCTTTGTCATCAGATGACCAAAAGGAGACGAAACTGAGAACTAACGCCCCTGAGGAAATCAAATCATGAAGCAGTCGAGGGAGCGCCAGCGTCGTTGTTGGGGTCGCGAGTTGAAGAAGGGCCTGCTGCAGTGTCTTCAACGTCTTCATTTTCGTCAGTGGTGCGTGAAGAAGACACAGAGCTGGGAACCATCGGAGGAACTTAGAACCTTCTTGAACTTCTTCCTGGGGGGATTGGCCCAATCAAAGTTCATTTTGAATTCCATTTCTTCAAGTTCGTCAGGGGTCTTCAGATGTGAAAGAATGGCCCAACTTCTGTCAAAGATCTCACGCAGATAATAATGATTTTTTCCGGACTGAATTTTGCGTCACAGTCATATTGCCTAGAATTGCATGGAGTTGACGCTTAACCCAGTTGTGGTTCTTGTCAACTTTCTGATGAAGACTTATGAGCAGCTCACGACCAGTCATCACTCGAGGAGCTTCACCTTGAGGGGTTTGCTGAGTGGCATTTGCGTCAGTGTCATGGCTTGAAGAATCATAACCAGTGGATTGTGAGACAGGCTGACGAAATTGGCCATCAAGGGGACGGACTCCTTCATCAATGACAGCTTTCCCTTTGCCAGGAACTGAAGCAATTGTGCTTTGAAGAATTTCAATATCTGGCAGAAAGCTGAGATGATTTTGAGTGTCAGCGTTGTAGTTGATTGATGATCTTGTGTGGATGAATCTCATGAGCCAGGGAGCATAAGGCTTCAAGTCAAATGGGGATTGTGCGACAGTGGCCAGAGTCATGAAGAAATCATGCACATTGATAGGAATACCATGGATGATATTGAATAGCAAGTTCTTCATGATCCCCACAACTTCTTCAGTCTCAGAATTGTGGCCTTTGATAGGACTGAGGGTTTTAGCCAGAATGCGATATACTGTCCTTGGCACGTATAGCAAATCCTTCACTAAGAAGGTGGTTCTCTGAGCTTCTCCTTGAGCCAAAGGCTTCATCAATACTTGCATTAGATGATTTGGCAGCTCGGGTTCTTCATATATTTTTCTGGCTTCAGCTGAGGGCAAATCAACAGGAAGAGCTCGAAGCAACTCATCAGCAGGAGCCTTGTAGTGCGTGTTCTCACTCATCCAATCGAGAGCCCATGAGTGAATATCATCAACATCACCAGATAGATGCAAGGTGGCATAAAACTGAAGAATGAGTTCTTCATTCCAATCACACATATATGTGATGAAACTGAGTAATCCGGCATCGTGAAGAACAGCCAGAACTGGCCGAAAGCATGGTAAGGATTCCATATCCACATGAGAAATATGACGATGCGGGAACACTTTATTCTTGTCAAACAGCAGTGAGGAATAGAAGTTCATCTGAGCATTTGTCCAAAATCTCTGACGCCTGATTTTTGCAAAGTCATATGGGGACTCGCCTATGAAGAAATTCTTCTCTTGAAAGAAGGCGGCATTGTCGAATTTTGGCCTTCTGACGCTTTTGCCAACCTTGGGCATTGAGGGCACTGGCTAAAGATTTATCTTCTTTGGCCTTACATCGAAGATGGGTCTCTGAGAGCCCGTTGAGTTGTTGGGATCCGTGATGGCCAAAGACTTTGCAACTTCCTCAGCTGTTGCGAATGGAACCGTGTCTGAATCTGCTGAGGGTGTTGGATCTTCACGTTGTGTTGGAGGGGGTGCAACTTTTTCATCATTCATTTGTTGTATAATTTCTTCAGCTGATGCAGCTGGAATTTCTTCATTGATGGTTTGAAGGGACGGTTGATGACCTTCAGAACCAGTTTGTATTTCCTTAGTAATAGCAGGGGACTGAGGTACTTGCGTGAGCGGCGTGGTGAGGGGTGAGTTTGGATGTGAGACATCCCAGAAGTCATCATGGATTACTGGAGTTGAAGAACCCACATCCACGTCCTCATCAGTTTCTTCATCAGTCACTTGGACTGGAGGCGATGATACCTGGTGTAATGAAGCTTCTGCTTCAATCTCAATTTCTTCATCCACTTGCTCTATGGAAGCAGCAGAGTGGGAATTCTCTTCTTCATCTTCAGGTGGGATGACATAGTCCACACCGAAGGGGATGATCTGAAGCTCTTGACTTGATCTGGTTGGAGGGGCAGAAGAAATTGGTATGTCATCGATAGGTGCATTTGAAGATATTGGAGTCATCTTCAATTTCTTCACAGATTCTGCGACAGAGGGTGCTGAAGCTTTTCTCTTCTCAGCAGCCTTTGTTTTCTTCACTTCTGATGCAGAAGGAAGTGTGAGACGCTTCAAAGATGAAGACTGTTCTGGCGCTGCTGCTGAGGAACTAGGTGGTACAATTTCATCAGGCACGACTGATGCAGTCGCCCTGACAGTTTCTTCAGGTGCAACAGTTTCAGTTGCCCTGGTAGGTTCTTGCGGTGGAGCTGAAGAACTTGTTGGAGGAGCTTGACCACACTTCGCAGCCTCCCTTTGATTATAATCATCAACAACCTTGTTGGAGGCGCTGATGAATCTGTCTTTTACTCCACAGCAGTGCTCAGCCTGGCGCTCATATTCCTCAGACAGGCGCTGAATCTCTATTTGCATAGTAACCAGTTGCTGAGGGGATATAGAAAGCATTCTATCCTTGAGCTCCTTCTGCTTCTTCTTCATCTCTTTTCTAACGAGCTTTGCCTTCTCTATCTTGTGTTTTTCGTTGAGGACAAAGGCAGACAGAACGTGACTTGGTCCAGGTGGCAAGTCCAAGTCGTCAAGTGGTGTATCTGGTTTCTGACACCATACATCAATGAAGTCAAGGATCTTTTTCGGACTAAGAAATGTTGGGACTGAGGAATTCTTGGCACGAGCGGCCTCTTCCATTCTTCTCTGTACAAATTCTGCAAGTTCATCTTCATCAGCCATATCGTGTTCATCAGTTTGAGGCAACACAGCCTTGCTCTTGGGGATGGGCCTAGTTCCTCGGCCTGTAGTGGCCTTCTTCTTCAGCATTGGCGTGTTTGAGGAAATATGCCCTGATGCCGAGGCACTTGATGCAGCAATGGAGGCTGTTGGAAAGCCTTCAGTGCGCTGGCATGATGCCAGCACAACTGGTGTTGATGCTCTAGCTGTAGCCCTTGAAGAACTTACGGATGGTGGAGGTGCTGATGAAGTTGGAGCAGTTTGTGCCTTAGGCGCTGAAGCCTTTGAGGAAGATGGCTTGGGCTCTGAGGGCTTTGATGAAGATTTAGGCCGTGAGGGCTCTTCAGTTGAAGGTTTAGGCTTTTGAGCCGGCTTCTTCTTCATAGCTTTCTTGGGCGCACCGCCACTTGAGCCCGCACCCGCTTCTTGTGAAGCCTTTGTGGCCCTGTTGAATTCTTCAACAGCCTTTTGAGCCTGTTTCTGTAGTTTGGCCTGACGTTTAGCCCATTCTTTGGGGAATTCTTCACCCCTTCTGATGCTAGTGGGATCAGCTGTTTAACCAGGAGCCAACTGTGGTCTTTTGCACGGAGGCTTTATAGCAAAATCCTTCATGTATTTGGAGGTGACGAAATTGTAGCTCATCCACTGATAAGTCCAGTACCTCTTGATCTTTTGCATGCGTGTTTTGCGCTGCTCCTTGGTTTCCTTTCCATGAGTTTCTTCATCGGGTGTACAGTATCCTGAGTAGATATCCTCAGGTATCTCAAAAGCAGTTTGTTCCTCCTTTCTCTTGCCTCCCTTCTGAGGCTTTCTGCCATCAGCCATTTTCTTCAACTGAGGGTTTTGAACTTTTGATGTTTCTGAAGAAGTCTGTAGATTTTCCTCAAGCAATACTACAAATGAATTAAGTTGATGAGAACCAAGAGATTCGTCTGCAGACATGGGTACTTGTGAACAGAGTATAGTTGCAAGGAAATTTGGAAGAGTCACATGCGTTCTCAGAGATTTTCAAAATAAAACCAGTTGGGGAAATTGACCCTTATCGTCTTGAAGAAATTTCCTAAGTGATCTTGACTTAGATTTCAGAGATGTACAGATTGAGGCAATTGCACAACTGAGGAATCTAATCATGAAGTGCAACTTAGATGAAATTACCAAGACTGGCCAAAAGGAAGTGCTGAAGATTTGGAACGAAGTGGTAAAAACAGCACTTGAAGAATTTGAGAAAGTAAACAGATCAAACTTGGGCAGTAAAAATAAGCTTTAATTACCCCAAGGATGAACTTGATGAACTGGACGATGAGTTGAAGGAAATCGTCAGCTCAGATCTCTCGTGCCCTAACTTGGCGACGAGAGACAGCTACGGCGATGGCGGAGGTGAAGAAATCCGCGGCCGGCGTGAGTACGACGATGAAGAAGTTGAGGCAGTCAAGCTCTTCCTCTCCGGCGACGATGAAATCCAGCAACGGCGCTAGGGTTTTGAGAGCGACAGGGGCGTGAGAGTGAATGAACTAGGTTTGACGAGGTCAAGCCATTATATAGGCGCCGTGAAAACCGAGTGGTCCGAAACTTTTGGACGGATAAGCCCCTGGCTCTTCGCATTTCTGCGACACGCGTCACACATGCATTTTGAGTGCGCTTATCCACGCGTGGTGCGCGGGATTAAGTTACTGTGGCAACCGCCAAAAATTTGAATAGAATATTTTAAAAATGTGTTCGCAATTTCTTCAGCTGTCAAGGACACAGTGAAGACTTTGAACAGTGTCAAGTAGAACGCATATGAAGAGATTGTGAACAGAGTAGTTTGAGTTTAGCATAGAGGGGAGTGGGTCCGATCACATTCACATAGATGGAAAAAAACTTGAAGAATTAGCAATATGTGAATGCTGTAGAGGACATGAAAAACTCAGATATATATGAATAGGAAGAATTAACTCAAGTAATGAAGAACAACCACAAATGACGAATTTGAAAAGTTTTGACAAAAATGCAAATGACGAGAAGTTCAAATTTAAGCAAGTCGAAAGTGGGTGGTGGCGTTACCCACCGTATAAGAACTATGATGATTCTAGACACCGCGTACAATTGTCGTAGGGTTCTGAGAATCAAGTTCTTCATTAATTTCTTCACACTTAGAGGGTTAGTCTTCATTGATTGAAGAAAAATGTTACTTCGTGTGTTGTGAATCAAAGTCATCAAGAATGCATAAGCGTTAGGATGTGTGTCCTTTTCAAAGGACATTCGAAGATTCTAGGATGTTTAGCTCACACCACAACATGCAAAACCTTCTCTCATCCAAGGGCTTAGTGAAGATATCTGCAAGCTGGTCTTCAGTCTTCACGTGGTTGATGACGATATCTCCCTTCAGCACATGATCACGAAGGAAATGGTGACGAATCTGGATGTGCTTCGTCCTAGAGTGTTGCACTGGGTTGTGGGCGATCTTGATGGCACTTTCATTGTCGCAGTAGAGTGGCACTTTCTTCACGTTGACGCCATAGTCCTTGAGGGTTTGCTTCATCCATAGAAGCTGTGAGCAACAGGCACCAGCGGCAATGTGTTCAGCCTCAGCTGTGGAAAGTGAGACACTGTTTTGCTTCTTCAAGGACCAACAAACAAGAGATCGTCCAAGGAAATGACATGTGCCTGATGTTGACTTGTGATCCACTCGATCTCCAGCATAATCAGAATCAGAATATCCAGCAAGATCAAATGATGAGCCCTTGGGATACCATAATCCAAGTGTTGGTGTGTGAGCTAAATATCGAAGAATTCGTTTCACAGCCTAATGGTGTGACTCCTTCGGTGACGCTTGAAAGCGGGCACACATGCAAACGCTAAGCATAATATCTGGCCTAGATGCACATAGGTAAAGCAGCGAACCAATGATGGAGCGATATACCTTCTGATCGAAATCTTTACCATTTTCGTCAGTGCAGAGTTGACCATTTGTTGGCATTGGTATCTTGAGGCCTTTGCAATCTTACATGCCGAATTTCTTCAGGCAATCCTTGAGATATTTTTCCTGAGATATGAAGATGCCATTTCGTTGTTGACGAATTTGAAGTACGAGGAATAATTTCAAATCCCCCGTCATAGACATCTGATATTCTTCTTGCATTATATATGCAAATTCGTCACTGTATTTCTTGTTAGTGCAACCAAAGATAATATCATCAACATATATTTGGCATATGAACAGTTCACCATCATAAGATTTTGTGAAAAGAGTAGGGTCAAGTGAACCGGGTTTGAAACCCTTTTTCTTCAGGAACTCTTTCAGTGTATCATACCAAGCCCTCGGTGCTTGCTTGAGGCCATAGAGAGCCTTGTTGAGTCTGAAGACTTTGTCTGGATGCTTTGGATCCTCAAAACCTGGTGGTTGAGCAACATATACTTCTTCCCCAAGCTTACCATTGAGGAATGCACTTTTCACATCCATTTGATATAAGAGGATATCATGATGGTTAGCATATGCAAGCAGTATACGAATGGCTTCAAGCCTAGCAACAGGTGCAAATATTTCATCGAAATCAATACCCTCAACCTGTGTGTAGCCTTGAGCTACAAGACGGGCCTTATTCCTCACCACTTGGCCATTTTCGTCTTGTTTGTTGCGGTAGATCCATTTGGTGCCGATGATGTTGTGCTTGCGTGGATTGGGACGCTTGACAAGCTCCCACACGTTCTTGAGCTGAAATTGATGCAATTCCTCTTGCATCGCTTGAATCTATTTCGGTTCAAGAAATGCTTCATCAACTTTGGTGGGCTCTGAAATAGAGATAAACGCGTAATGCCCACAAAATTTAGCTAGATGTGAAGCTCTTGAGCAAGTGAGGGGACCAGGTGCATTGATGTTGTCGAGGATCTTTTCAATTTGCACTTCATTCGCCACTCATGGATGTGCTGGACGAGGGCCTTGTTGTTGTTGTTGCCGTGCAGAATCCTCAGCATCATTTTCCTCAGGATTAGCAGTTTCTTCATGACGAGGGATAAGTACTTCTTCATCAGCTATTTCTTCACTGGGCACAATTTCACCAGTGCCCATAAGCTTGATCGATTCCTCAGGAGGCATTTCATCTAGCACAGGAAGCAGGTGCTCTCTTTGCGAGCCGTTAGTTTCATCGAACCGCACATCTACAGTTTCAACAACCTTGTGGTGGAAGGAGTTGAAGACTCTGTAGGTGTGCGAGTCCTTTCCGTAACCAAGCATAAAACCTTCATGTGCTTTCGGTGCAAATTTAGAACTATGATGAGGATCTCTAATCCAATATTTAAAACCGAAGACTTTGAAATAACTCACATTGGGTTTCTTGTCAGTGAGGAGCTCATATGAGGTCTTCTTGAGGAATTTGTGAAGATATGCCCGGTTGATGATGTGACATGCAGTGTCAATTGCTTCAGGCCAGAAATGACGAGGTGTCTTGTATTCATCAAGCATAGTACGCGCCATCTCGATGAGGGTTCTGTTCTTGCGCTCCATGACTCCATTCTACTAAGGCGTGTAGGGAGCAGAGAGCTCATGAGTGATACCAAGTTCATCAAGATAGTCATCGAGGCCTGTGTTCTTGAACTCAGTGCCATTGTCACTCTTGATGTGCTTGATCTTGAGACCATAATTCGTCATGGCCCGATTGGAGAATCATCTGAAGACATCCTGAACTTTATTCTTGTAGGAAATGATGTGCACCCAGGTGTAACGAGAGTAGTCATCAACAATGACGAATACGTAGAGAGATGCTGCATTGGTTAGTGTGGCATAATGTGTGGGACCAAACAAATCCATATGAAGTAATTCAAAAGGACGAGTAGTGGTCATGATTGTCTTAGTCGTATGCTTGGATCTGGTCATCTTTCCAGACTCACAAGCACCACACAAGTGATCTTTGACGAATTTGACGCCTTCGACGCCAATGATGTGCTTCTTCTTGACGAGTGTGCTCAAATTCCTCATGCCAGCGTGTCCAAGACGTCGATGCCATAGCCAGCACTCTGAAGCTTTTGCCAGTAGACACGTGGCAGGCTGAGGACCTAGAGAGAAATCTACAATATACAAATCCCCTTTCCTAAAGCCTTCGAAGACTTTGGATTTGTCAGATTCCAACAGCACAATGCATCTATATTTGCCAAAGATGACAATCATATCAAGATCACAAAGCATTGAGACAGACATGAGGTTGTGTCCAAGGGACTCGACAAGCATCACCTTTTCCATGTGTCGATCCTTTGAGATAGCAACCTTACCTAGACCCAATACCTTGCTTTTTCCTTTGTCAGCGTATGTGATATGCTTCAAATGAGACGGAGTAAGGGGAGCATCAGTGAGGAGATTCCTGTCTCCAGTCATATGATTCGTGTAGCCACTATCCAAGACCCATTCAGTGGCTGAAGGTGTATCATCCCGTAGAAGCATTAGTCCGACTTACAAATTCATATACTTTAAAGTGAAGAATATGATGATGATCAATTTCGTCACACAATTTCATCAAGAAATAATATCTAGCAGCATAAGGGATGTGTGAAATGAGATATTCATTTCATCGTGATTAGCCTGCATCCCAACAGGTACTTTGTCATGTCTTCAGCAAATAAATCAGACATTTCAGTTGTCTGAAGACCTGACCCTGCAGAAGAGATTAGTTCTTCTTCTTAACCACCCACATCTGTACGGGTGGCTGAGAAGCAATGTAGCGAAGTGCATTAATGGAGAACTTAGGCATTGAAGAATATGCATTTCTCTTCACATGAGGGTTATAGTAATTGAATGAATAAACAGAGAAATTCTTCGATGATTTGTGAACATAGTGGTTCGAAGAATAATGCTCATATTCATCAAATCGATGTTTGTTTCCCTGTGAAACAGAGGCATTAGCACGGCCATAAGTGGATCTGCATCCATTTGACGACTTTGATCCCTGTGAATAATTTGCTCTGGGAAGACTCTTCTTCATTGGTGGCGTCATGATGACATTCACCTGAAGATTTTCCAGAAGGCTTTTAGGAACCCAGATTTTCTTCATAGGTGGACCGTTCCTGTAGTTAGTACCAATGAATCTGGCAAAGACTTCGCCATTCTGATTCTTGAACAGTTTATAGTTGGAGTCAAATGACTCATCTGAAGAATATGAAGAATCACAAGTATAGCAAGATAAAGTGGATGGATCTATTGGAGGTCCCTTTGCAGCAACCCATGTGGTTTTGGGATACTGCTTAGGCTTCCAATGCGAACCATCAGCGTTGAGCTTTCTCTCAAAAGCAATGCCCTCTCTCCTAGGGTTTCTGTGAAGAATTTGCTTTTTGAGCACGTCACACAGGGTTTGATGCCCTTTGAGGCTTTTGTACATGCCAGTGACATACAATTCCTTCAGCCCTGCATTTTAATCAGTATCACAGGTGGCTTCCTCAGATGAGGGTTTAATGGCCACCATAGCAGTTGAAGCAATTAAAAGTACAGAAGCATTTGAACATTCAGCTGAAGAATTTGCATTATCACGTTCAAGGCATTTTAGGCATGGTGCAACAAATTCTTCCTGAGCGGTACTGATCTGTTGAGCGAGGAGTGAATCATTTTCTTTTTGAAGATCATCATGAGACACTCTCAGCTTCTCAAGATCTTGCTTCCTTTGAAGAAATTCATAGGACAGTTTCTCATGTTCGGCTGAGAGGGACACATGACGACTTTCAAGTTCGTCAAACTTTGACTGAAGTCGTTTGATTTCGTCAGTCAAAATCTGTGAGCGTTCCATCTCGTCGTTCAACAAATCATCGCTTTTGTCTAACAAGTTTTGAATTCTTTCCATGGCATTTTGTTGCCGAGTGGCAATACTAGCAAGCTTGGAATAGTTGGGGCTCATGTTTTCATCAAATTCACCTTCACTTGAGGAACATAAAGGTCTTTGCAGTACCTTTGTGTCTCTTGCCATGAGGCAGACGACTGACGAAGTTGAGACTGGATCAGGATCCCGAGATCTTAGGGAATTTCTGAATTCCACAAGCCAGGGGTCATCACGTCTATATGCTCCTTCATAGAAGTCAGAGATCCTGTCCCAGATGAGCTTTGCATTGCCCAGGTGATAGATGCTAGTGAACTCATTCTTGGTCAGACGAGAGCAGATGAAGTACTTAGCCCTAGCATCAAGTTGAGTGTACTTGCGAATGTCTTCAGCATTCGCCATCTTGCAGAGATCGGTCAGCCACAGTTCTGTGACCGTCCATAGTTCACTGTCCATGGCCAAGAGACGCTTTCGCATCGACCTTCCAGTATGGATAGTTCGTGCCAACGAAGATGGGGCACGCAGCGGATACCTTGATCATACCTGCGGTCGACATAACTAAAATTCTAGGTGGTTAAACCAAAATCACACAGAACAAGGGAGTACCTTGCTCTGATACCAATTGAAAGCGCAGGTTAACTCCCAGAGGGGGGGTGAATGGGAGATTTTTAGAAATTCGTCAAACTCCGAAGATTTTGACGAAAATCAGAGTGACGAAATAGAAACAAAAGTGAAACTAGATCGACACAGATGTAACTAGCATGCATATGAAGTAATTCAAAGGGACGAGTAGTGGTCATGATTGTCTTAGCCATATGCTTGGATCTGGTCATCTTTCCAGACTCACAAGCACCACACAAGTGATCTTTGACGAATTTGACGCCTTCGACGCCAATGATGTGCTTCTTCTTGACGAGTGTGCTCAAATTCCTCATGCCAGCGTGTCAAGGACGTCGATGCCATAGCCAGCACTCTGAAGCTTTTGCCAGTAGACACGTGGCAGGCTGAGGACCTAGAGAGAAATCTACAATATACAAATCCCCTTTCCTAAAGCCTTCGAAGACTTTGGATTTGTCAGATTCCAATAGCACAATGCATCTATATTTGCCAAAGATGACAATCATATCAAGATCACAAAGCATTGAGACAGACATGAGGTTGTATCCAAGGGACTCGACAAGCATCACCTTTTCCATGTGTCGATCCTTTGAGATAGCAACCTTACCTAGACCCAATACCTTGCTTTTTCCTTTGTCAGCGTATGTGATATGCTTCAAATGAGACGGAGTAAGGGGAGCATCAGTGAGGAGATTCCTGTCTCCAGTCATATGATTCGTGTAGCCACTATCCAAGACCCATTCAGTGGTTGAAGGTGTATCGTCCTGTAGAAGCATTAGTCTAACTTACAAATTCATATACTTTAAAGTGAAGAATATGATGATGATCAATTTCGTCACACAATTTCATCAAGAAATAATATCTAGCAGCATAAGGGATGTGTGAAATGAGATATTCATTTCATCGCGATTAGCCTGCATCCCAACAGGTACTTTGTCATGTCTTCAGCAAATTCATCAGACATTTCAGTTGTCTGAAGACCTGACCCTGCAGAAGAGATTAGTTCTTCTTCTTAACCACCCACATCTGTACGGGTGGCTGAGAAGCAATGTAGCGAAGTGCATTAATGGAGAACTTAGGCATTGAAGAATATGCATTTCTCTTCACAGGAGGGTTATAGTAATTGAATGAATAAGCAGAGAAATTCTTCGATGATTTGTGAACATAGTGGTTCGAAGAATAATGCTCATATTCATCAAATCGCTGTTTGTTTCCTTGTGAAACAGAGGCATTAGCATGACCATAAGTGGATCTGCGTCCATTTGACGACTTTGATCCCTGTGAATAATTTGCTCTGGGAAGATTCTTCTTCATTGGTGGCGTCATGATGACATTCACCTGAAGATTTTCCAGAAGGCTTTTAGGAACCCAGATTTTCTTCACAGGTGGACCGTTCCTGCAGTTAGTACCAATGAATCTGGCAAAGACTTCGCCATTCTGATTCTTGAACAGTTTATAGTTGGAGTCAAATGACTCATCTGAAGAATGTGAAGAATCACAAGTATAGCCAGATAAAGTGGATGGATCTATTGGAGGTCCCTTTGCAGCAACCCATGTGGTTTTGGGTTACTGCTCAGGCTTCCAATGCGAACCATCAGCATTGAGCTTTCTCTCAAAAGCAATGCCCTCTCTCCTAGGGTTTCTGTGAAGAATTTGCTTTTTGAGCACGTCACACAGGGTTTGATGCCCTTTGAGGCTTTTGTACATGCCAGTGACATACAATTCCTTCAGCCCTGCATTTTCATCAGTATAACAGGTGGCTTCCTCAGATGAGGGGTTAGTGGCCACCGTAGCAGTTGAAGCAATTAAAAGTACAGAAGCATTTGAACATTCAGCTGAAGAATTTGCATTATCACGTTCAAGGCATTTTAGGCATGGTGCAACAAATTCTTCCTGAGCGGTACTGATCTGTTGAGCGAGGAGTGAATCATTTTCTTTTTGAAGATCATCATGAGACGCTCTCAGCTTCTCAAGATCTTGCTTCCTTTGAAGAAATTCATAGGACAGCTTCTCATTTTCGGCTGAGAGGGACACATGACGACTTTCAAGTTCGTCAAACTTTGACTGAAGTCGTTTGATTTTGTCAGTCAAAATCTGTGAGCGTTCCATCTCATTGTTCAACAGATCATCGCTTTTGTCTAACAAGTTTTGAATTCTTTCCATGGCATTTTGTTGCCGAGTGGCAATACTAGCAAGCTTGGAATAGTTGGGGGTCATGTTTTCATCAAATTCACCTTCACTTGAGGAAGATAAAGGTCTTTGCAGTACCTTCTTGCCTCTTGCCATGAGGCAGACGACTGACGAAGTTGAGACTGGATCAGGATACCGAGATCTAAGGGAATTTCTGAATTCCACAAGCCAGGGGTCGTCACGTCTATATGCTCCTTCATAGAAGTCAGAGATCCTGTCCCAGATGAGCTTTGCATTTCCCAGGTGATAGATGCTAGTGAACTCATTCTTGGTCAGACGAGAGCAGATGAAGTACTTAGCCCTAGCATCAAGCTGAGTGTACTTGCGAATGTCTTCAGCATTCGCCATCTTGCAGAGATCCGTCAGCCCCAGTTCTGTGACCGTCCATAGTTCACTGTCCATGGCCAAGAGACGCTTTCGCATCGACCTTCCAGTATGGATAGTTCGTGCCAACGAAGATGGGGCACGCAGCGGATACCTTGATCATACCTGCGGTCGACATAACTAAAACGCTAGGTGGTTAAACCAAAATCACACAGAACAAGGGAGTACCTTGCTCTGATACCAATTGAAAGCGCAGGTTAACTCCCAGAGGGGGGGTTGAATGGGAGATTTTTAGAAATTCGTCAAACTCCGAAGATTTTGACGAAAATCAGAGTGACGAAATAGAAACATAAGTGAAACTAGATCGACACAGATGTAACTAGCATGCATATGAATTAATTCAAAGGGACGAGTAGTGGTCATGATTGTCTTAGCCGTATGCTTGGATCTGGTCATCTTTCCAGACTCACAAGCACCACACAAGTGATCTTTGACGAATTTGACGCCTTTGACGCCAATGATGTGCTTCTTCTTGACGAGTGTGCTCAAATTCCTCATGCTAGCGTGTCCAAGACGTCGATGCCATAGCCAGCACTCTGAAGCTTTTGCCAGTAGACACGTGGCACGATACAGAGGCCGAGCTGGTAGGCGCGGATGAAGATGGTTTCCCCTTTTGTGCTAAGGGAGCAAGGTCAGCTATCTGCTTCCCAAAGCAACCCCAAAGGTTGCCCGATCGGCGAAACAAGACCAAGGCGGTGGGCGCGCTGGGCGGAGGTCATCACCGAGCCCACCAGAGCATCATGGATCATGCTTTTGCAGGCGAAGACCACCTTTAGTCAGGATATCCTGAGCGCCTGTCCCCTTTCGAAACCCGCCAAGTGTGGCAACCCTTCCTGCCTAAGTTTTGAGGGGGAAGAGGACCAAGGCAGGTATAAAGGGACAGTGCTGCCGTTGTGGTAGAGGGAGCCAACTGAGTCAACTCCTTCTCCTACCTTGTACGCGAGAACACTCTCTTGCTCTCCGCAATCAAAACCAAGCAGGAGTAGGGTTTTACACCGCAAGGTGGCCCGAACCTGGGTAAACCACTGAGTCCACGGTCCGCTCCTCGCTAGCGCGCTCCCGCCGTAGCTTCATCGTAGCTTAGCCGTGGTAGGGGACGAAGAGGTAGGAACAAGCTCACCCTAGTGTTCAAACCTTTGGGTCCCCAGAGCCCCGCATCCGACATTTGGCGTGCTAGGTAGGGGTGCGCTACTGTTCTCCCGCTCCGCCCTCCGCTCCACCAGCCTCATGGCCGAAGCACGTCGCGAGCGCGCCGAGCGCAGGGCTGGCCGCATGGCTCAGACGGAGCCGGTGGCTCGCGGCAACCGCCGCCGCCCTGTCGAGGCTGCTGCCGCCACCGACCCTGCTACCCGCGAGCAGCATGACACCTCCCTGCACCCCTCAATGCAGGTGAACGGCCACACCGCCATGGCTTCTTCCTCCCTCGCCCCCTGTGGGCCGCCGAACGCGCAGGCCGCGCTACTCATGGCGCGCGAGCTGCTCCGCTACCGTCCAGCTGACGCCGGCTATGATTCCTGGCTTGGTCGCATCACCGAGCTCGTCAACGCCGCCGGGGACGCTCCGGCGCCTTCCCACTCGCTCCGCCCTCCGCCGTCTCGCGCTGGGGACCTGGCGCACGGTGCTCCCCCGCCGCCTCCTCTGCGCGACGAACTCGGCGGGCCCTAGCGCGACGCGCGGGCGCGCGAGCCGTCCCGTGGCGCGTCCCCGCCAGCCCGTGACGAGGCCAGCTGCAAGATCATCCGACGCGTGCCCCCCGATGCGCAAGTGCTCCTCGAGCGGCAGCGCCAGCGCCAGGACCAGGCCGTCCAGGAGGTTGCGGCGGCAGGACGCCAGAACCGCGCCGCCCTCGCCGGCGGCGTCCCCTCGAGCGGTGTGGGCTGCCGCGCCTTCACCCGCGAGCTGCGTCGGGTGGTGTGGCCCGCGAAGTTCAAGCCTGAGCTGCCTCCGCGCTACGACGGCACCCCCAACCCTGCGGAGTTCCTTCAGCTCTACGCGCTGAGCGTTGAGGCGGCGAACGGCGATGACAAGGTCATGGCGAACTAGTTCCCCATGGCCCTCAAGGATGGCCCGCGCTCCTGGCTCATGAACCTCCCCGAGGTGTCTATTTCATCATGGGCCAAGCTCTGCAGCCAGTTCGTTGCCAACCTCAAGGGCACGCAAGACCGCTCCCTCACCATCAACAACCTGCGGCACGTGCGGCAGTGCCCAGACGAGACTCTCCGCAAGTACATCCAGCGCTTCAGCCAAGTGCGCAACAAGATCCCGCGCGCCTCCGACACGGCCGTCATCTCTGCGTTCTCCACCGGCGTCACGGACGTCAAGATGCGCGAGAAGCTTGCCATCAACGACGAGCTTGACTCAGTGCTTGAACTGTTCGACCTCGCCGACAAGTGCGCCAAGGCTGAAGAAGGCCGCCTCTTCGTCCAGAACGACCCCGACGCGGCGCTTGAGGCTGCCAAGACCAAGAACAATGACGTCAAGCGTAAGGGCCCTGCCGTGCTTGCGGCGGAGCCCGAGTAGAAGCGTGGCCGCGACCATGACGAGCCCAGGAAAGACGGCCGGCCGCTCTGCGCCTACCACAACATGCGCTCCCACAGCACTGAAGACTGCCAGGAGCTCAAGCTGCTCCGCGACGAGCGCCAGGGCCGCCGAGATGACCTCAATGGCCACGGTGCCGGTCGCGGAGGTGGTCGCGGCGGCAACCGCTGGGACGGCCGTAACGGCAACGGTAACTTCCGCCAGGGCTGGCGCGACCAGCCTCGTGAGGCCGCCTGGCGCGACCAGCCTCGTGAGGCGAACCCTCAGGCCAATGCCGCTCTTCCGCTGCTGCCGCCGCCACCCTGGAGGGACAACGTCAACCAACTTGAGGAGGGCGTTGGGGGCTACCAGGAGCCTCGCACGGTCGCCTGCATCCTTGGCGGTGCTCAGGCCCCCGTGTCCAACCGCCACTTCAAGCAGCTCTCTCGTGAGGTGAATGCCGCCCTCCCGAGGCCTGAGGCCGCGCGGCCCCTCAAGTGGTCGCAGTACGCCATCACCTTCGACTCCAGGGACCACCCCAAGTCCACGGCCTCCGCAGGCGCACTCCCCATGCTGTGCACTCCCACCATCAGCAACGTCACGGTCACCAAGACCCCCATCGACGGAGGCGCCGGCCTCAACGTGATCTCCATTGAGACCTTCGAGACGCTCCAAGTGCCCTATGACCAGCTGATGCCGACCAGGCCCTTCTCCGGAGTGACCGATGGCTCCACCATCCCTCTGGGGCAAGTGCGCCTCCCCGTCACCTTTGGCACCCGCAAGAACCACCACACGAGCTCATTGACTTCGACGTGGCACACATCGGCCTGCCTTACAACGCCATCTTGGGCTACCCAGCTCTCACTAAGTTCATGGCAGCGACCCACCACGCCTACAACGTCCTCAAGATGCCTGGCTGCAGCGGCATCATCACTGTCACCTGCGACAAGAAGGACGCTATCTGCTCCCTGGAGCACACCTACAAGGCTGCTGCCGCCGCGCATCCGGCTGGCGAGGATGCGACCGAGCCTCCTGAGGCCGCGCCTGCAAAGAAGAAGTAGCTGTTCTCTCAGGACCGCGCCGAGACGAAGAAGGTGTCGGTGGACGGCAGCGGCTCAGGCCCTGCCTTCACCATCGGCGCTGGCCTTCCCCCTGCATAGGAAAGCGCGCTCGTCACCTTCCTTCGGGCAAACTCGAATGTTTTCGCCTGGAAAGCATCTGACTTGTCTAGTGTGCCGAGGGAGGTGATCGAGCACCACTTAGCGCTGTGCCCTAACGCACGCCCCATCAAGCAAAAAGCATGGCGCTAGGTGCCAGAGACGCAAGATTTCATCATCAAGGAAGTTCAGAAGCTCCAGGAAGCTGGGGTCATCCGCGAGGTGCGCCATCCCAAATGGCTCGCCAACCCAGTCGTCGTCCCCAAGAAAGGAGGCAAGGAGTGTATGTGCGTCGACTTCACCAGCCTCAACAAGTTCTACCCTCAGGACCCCTTCCTGCTGCTGCGAATCGGCCAGGGCGCTGGCCCCACCGTCGGCGGCATGCGCATGCCCTTCGCCCTGTGGAACGCCGGCGCCTCCTTCCAGAGGCTAGCGCCCCTCGTGCCAGGGCCTCGTGAGTCCCCTGCTCCTGGCGAGTCCCCAGGGCCTTGTGAGCCCCCGGCCCCGGAGGAGCGGTCTTCCTTGGCGCGCCTTGCCAGGCGGTCTGACGACTCCCCAACACAGTCCTGCCAGGTGCGTCCGAAGCGTCACCTCGCGCGACCCACGTTCCTTCTCGCCGCGCCTTCTGCACCTTCGCTCCCGGAACCCTTCCACCAAGGTGATGTGGTTTAGCGCGACTGAGGGCGCCCCACGGGCTGCACCAACCTCAAGCTGACCCATGCCGGACACAGCAACCTCGCCCCTCTCCTTTTTGGTTGTGTAATGGATTTTGCTGATTATGCTCTGATAAGTTTATGTTGCCTACTTAATTGCGTGTTTAGTACGATGCCATCCCGAGAGCGCCACGCGCTCGCGACCCCTCCCCTGACCGGTTCCGTGAGCGGGGGCTAGGTACGGCGCCTGTGCTCAGGTCCATCCCCGCAGCGCCGAAAAATCCAAGCGACTGAGCTCTGGCTCGCGGGCCCGCTCCCGTGCACGTCACCTCACCAAGGTCCTTGGTGCCTTATCTCCTCACGCAACGGCCACGGGCGAGCTAGCGAGCGTGCGTCGCTCCCCCCACTGTGAAATTTGTCGACATGCAGTGCCTCAGGAGGCAAGCCGCATGGGGACCTCACGGGCGGCCTCTCGCGAGCCGAGCTGCGGCGGTCGCCTAATCAGAGGGCCTCGCGAGACGAAGACTTCGAAGGCCGAGCCTCGCGAGGCACGCCTCGTGAGCCGCATGTGCCCCTCATGAGCTGTGGCTCGCCCGACACCGCTCTCCGCCAAAATCTAAGTCTAACTACCTCGCGAGACGCCCTCGCCATCACTCAAGCTCTCTCCCTTCGCGATCTTGCTGAGTGCTAGCGTTTTTCTTCCGCGTGAGCCGCTTGCACGCCAAAGGGGGGCTCCCAGAGCATCGCGCCTCAGGAGCCCTCACTAGCTCCTGATGCCCCTCACCTCCTGGCCTTGTCCCGGCATCACGACCGGACATACCAGCGGCGGCTGAGGCACGCTCGGGGGCTGGGTCCTGACGGCGTAGAGCGCTGAGGTGAACAAGGAAGAAAAACAGCCTCACGAGAGGACTTCGGGAGGGAACGCGTACATTCCAAATCGCGAAAGCATTAAGTTAAAACATAAAAGATATTGTTTTCACGCCCCCACGGGGCTACATCGATTCAGTGCAGGAGAATAAAAAGAAGGAAAAGGCCTAGGCGGGGTGCCGTCACCCCCAAGACTCCAACACGGACGCCGCGCGCGCCTAATCAGAGTCCTCATCCTCACTCTTAACGCGGGGGGAGCTGTCGTCGCTTTCGCTTCCGCCAGAGGGGGTGGCACCGTGTCGCTGTCGTCCTCGCTGGAGGAGCCACTGTAGCTGCCGTCCTCGCTCTCCGCGCAGCACTCCAGACGGCTGCTGGAGATCCCGAAGATCTTCATGAAGAGCGTGGTGGCCCTGTCATACTTGAATTGGAGGACGTGCCCCTGCTTCAGGCCGCGGGCAAGGGCGAATGACTTCCACCCCTGCTTCAAGAACATGAAGCCCGAAGGGGTGAACTCCGTCGCCACCCAGGAGGGGCCGTTGCAGCAGTCATCGGCCTGCACCCATAGGCCCAGGGGTGCGCGGTCTGCCATTGCCTCCGCGAAGGAGTCCGGGAGCCGGAGCCAGGTGCAGGGGCGGCGATGCATGTTCACTATGAACTCATGCGCCGCCTCCGCCGAATGGCTCCCTGCCTGGGGTGGTAGGGCGGCTGCCCCGCCATGGCCACCTCGGCCGCGCGCGCCACGCTCTCCGTGCCCGCGGGCGGCGCCCCTTCCACGGCCGCTGGGACCGGCGCCGGCAGCCGCTGGGGAGCGCCTGCGCCCCCGGGGCGGGACCTTGGATGCAACAGCAGAAGCACGGGCACACCCTCTTCCCCTTGCCATCTCCGCGGCGGCTCTGGCAAGACGAGGAAGGAAAGGTTGGAGGAAGAAGAAGATGGGCGGAGGACTTCGGCTCTTCTCTCCCCCTCTTTATGCTCGGTGCGGGGCTCTTATCGTCGCTCCGCCTTCACCGGCGTCGGGAATCGAAGTAGCAGCAATACGCGAAGGAAGGCAATGATGGTCTCGCGTCGCGCGCGGCAGGCTTTATGTCAGCGCAGGCGGTTACCGAGGCGTCGTGGGAGAAGTGGGGGCGTCCCTTGTCACATCGTGCGCCACGCGTCACGCCTGGCCCGCAGGCGGTTAGGGCTCGCGTCGTTTCGCCCCCTAGTAGGCGGGAACGTGCGCGCCGCGGGCCCGGGGGCTACTGTCGGGCCCATGGAACCCAGGGTATCCAGGCCCGTCTGCCTTTGGCCAAGGGCGCAACGCCTGGCGCGGGCCCGGCGGGCCGTCGTCATCAGGCATCTCACTAAGACCCCTCATGAGGCCTTGGCCTCCTGAGGACCCCACCTCAGGGAGCGGCGAACAAGACATCTTCACCAGCAGCCTCGCGAGGCTCTCTCGTGAGGCGGCCTCCCGAGGTGGCCTCACGAAGGCGCTCAAGACGAAGGCTATTCGGTCTGGCAGCGCGGTCCCGTGCCCATCACGTGGGTGACGCGCGCGGCGATGAGCGGCGACAGAGGCCGCGCCAGCAGGCACGGATGAAGATGGTTTCCCCTTTTGTGCTAAGGGAGCAAGGCCAGCTATCTACTTCCCAAAGCAACCCCAAAGGTTGCCCGATTGGCGAAAGAAGACCAAGATGGTGGGCGTGCTGGGCGGAGGTCATCACCGAGCCCACCGGCGCATCATGGATCATGCTTTTGCAGGCGAAGACCACCTTTAGTCAGGATAGCCTGAGCGCCTGTCCCCTTTCAAAACCCGCCAAGTGTGGCAACCCTTCCCGCCTAAGTTTTGAGGGGGAAGAGGACCAAGGCAGGTATAAAGGGACAGTGCTGCCGTCGTGGTAGAGGGAGCCAACTGAGTCGACTCCTTTTCCTACCTTGTACGCGAGAACACTCTCTTGCTCACAGCAATCAAAACCAAGCAGGAGTAGGGTTTTACACCGCAAGGTAGCCCGAACCTGGGTAAACCACTGAGTCCACAGTCCGCTCCTCGCTAGCGCGCTCCCGCCATAGCTTCGTCGTAGCTTAGCCGTGGTAGGGGACAAAGAGGTAGGAACAAGCTCACCCCAGTGTTCGAACCTTTGGGTCCCCGGAGCCCCGCATCTGACAGTCGTCAAGGCCAAGGTTGATACCTAGGCCCCACAAGGCCAAGGGGACAAGGTCCCCGAGCTCATCCAGGAAGGGCTGGGCCAACCGGCGGCCCAGCCGAAATCTGCACCGGCTCCACCGCCGCAGCCGGAGACCCACGTAACCAGCACCCATGTGCTCGGGCCCAAGGTCTTTCCACCCTCACCTCCCGCTCCAGGGCGGGTTAGCACGGGGTGGACTGAAGAGATGGAGGCATCCTTGACAGGCTCCTCCCTCAAGGAAGAGCACCGCGCATTGATTGGCGCGGCGCTGCAGGGATTCCGGTCCACAGAGGCTTGAATGCGTGAGGCCTTCAAGGGCCATATTACGAGCTTTGAGGTAATCTTTCTGTCTTTACGCGAAAGAGGGTCTTTTCTGCTTAGATTTACTTTATTTGATCCTTGTAACTGTCCGAAGACATCCGTTACCTAGCGTTTAGATGGCCTACCCAGTGAGTAGCCCCCGAGCCCAGGGTCAGTTTGAAAAACTGGTGTTGGGGTCAAAATATATGTGCAGAGGAAAGAGTAGCCCCCAGGACTGATAAGACAGGATGTGTGTCCGAAGTGTCAATAAATTGATCATGGGGCTTATTAGAAAGTGTTCATGCAGGTTTCGACCTCGGCTCTGGGCTCCACCTCCGAGGAGATTGCGGAGATGAGCCGGAAGCTCGAGGGGTCTGAAAAGGACCTTGACCTGATGAACAAGCAGGTCGAGCAGTCTCAAGGAAGGCGACCGATGCGTCGTTTTTTGAAATTAATTTTGAACAAGGATAGCTGATGCCGAACTGGTTTAATGACAGCGGCGTTGGCCGAGCTTGAGGGGCTCAAGGCCGAGCTCTTGACGGCTCGGCAAGAGGTCGAGCAGCAGAAAGCTGCTGCGGCGAAAGCAGAAAAGGACCTAGCCGCCGAAAAGGTGGCTCGGGGGAAAGATCAGGCGTGGGTCCTGGAGGTCGAGGAGACTCTCAAGGGCGTGTATCCCGAACGCGATTCCCTTGAGAAAAAGGAGAAAGAGATGGGCGAGGAGCTATGAAAGCTACGTCTGTCTCATGCTGAGCTCCAGACCCGGGGCCGGGCTGATCACCAGGTGATCCAGCAAGTGGAGCGGGTAGCCGCGGGTAAGCCATATGTACTTCAATGTGTATTTGGCACCAAAGGGTTCGTCGAGCTCACCCAACTGTGGCGATCCGCAGAGGTCTTCGCCGATCTCCCGAAGAGTGCGGCAGACGCCGGCCTTCATTTGGGCCAACTGGAGGGCCATGAGGCGGAGAAGGCATTCTGGAGGCAGTTCCAGGAATCGTCGCAGCCGCAGTTGCTCAATCATCGGATGAAGCAGCTAGCAGAACTTCTTCGGATGGTGAGGCAGGCACTCCAGGACCTCTGCATCAATCTGTGGCCCACGGAGGTGTTGCCAGCCAGCTTCTTCGGGCTCCTGGTGCGACTGCAAGAAGCCATCCCGCAAGTCAACCGCTAGAAGCAATCCGCGTGTCTGGAAGGAGCGCGGCGGGCGTATGCCTGCGTGAAAACACACTTCCGGAAGGTTGAGGCGGAGGTTGTTGCTGCGGGCCCCCTAAAGGGAAGGCGCGCACCGCGGAGCAGTTTTTTGCCGAAGTGGAGGACGGCGCCCGTGTTACCTAGTCCACGTGTCCTAAGGACAAATTGTATTTTTAGGCAGCACTTCGGAATGCCGAAGTGCGTGTGATGTACAAAAATTATCAGTTGTTTAATGAGTATGGTTTAAGTTCCTCTCATATGTTTATGTTTTGTTTTTAATATTCCTCCTGTTTGACCGTGTTTACACTGAAAGTGGCCAGTTGTCGGCTTCGACCCCTTTGTACAATATACGAAGGGTGCCCCTTTTAGGCGTTCATGACCTTTAGCCGACGTCTCGGTTCCCGAAGGAGGTCTGCACACATAGGGACTAGGCAATCGGACTATGGTGGCTTTATAACTTTCACTTAGTCATAGGAGTTTGATGGTGGGGACCGACGACGAGCCCCCAGTGAGTGAAGTGGTCGGCTTAGTCAGCCGAGGTCTATGCCCATGCCCACTTCGGCCAATTCAAGGAAGAAACCCTTCATTTAACACGGGTGATCTCCAACGACACGCCGCTTTACGCGGTCTTCGGATGGCCAACCAGTTTTCGCTTACCTAGATAGTTAGTCTTCGGCTTTCTCCACTGAGGCGCTCTGCCAGTTAAACTAGCGGCACTATCGCAGTGGTTCTCCCGTTACACCCTTAGCCGAATTTGTCGGGAATGTAAGGGGTACACATAGCAGTCGGGCAAACCAACTATTGACCAAAATCTAGGTTCGAAACTGATGCATATAATGCAACATCTGAGACGCCGAGTACTTCGGACTTGTGTTTCAGGGTGTAAAATTGAGGCCCTTTAGCAATTGTACCTTAGAGATGTTCTCATAGTTCGTGGGCAGTGCTTGTAAGAAAATTCTTTTAAAGACCTTTATGGGCATGATTTCTTTATTTCAAGTAGACAAGCTTTACATGCCAAACTTTTGATGAAAGGAACTAAGCAAGATACAATGCGAGTAAAAATATTGAGGGACAAACTTAAAAGAAAACATGACGGATCTTGTCATCGGGTTTATGAGCCCAGGCCGCGTCCTGCCGCACGTCTGCGTCTCTGTGCTGTTGACCAACTCGTCCTCGTTTATAGCGGGGGTTGATATTGGTAGTATGCAGCTTCGGCCAAGTATGCGCTTGATGCGTTCGCTGGTCGATCCCTTCGAAGAAGTCTGCAGCTGTTAGTTGTGTGGTTAAAGCCACATGGGCATGCTAGTGTTGGCTAGCTCTTTGACAGAACCCTGCCGACATGTGAGCCCAAGGTTTCGTCGCTGCTCGGTCTAGCCGACCCGACGTTTCCATTGTCTTAGCTCCTCGGCGACCCAGGGAATTTTTAGTGCGAAGTTGTCCACCCTGGGGACGTAGTGCCCCTTCCAAGGGAAGCGCGCGGGGAGCCCGTACCCCTATTTAGGGAGGGGAGGTACATGTCCGAGGTCAACTGGCGTAGCCCGCGTACATTTCGAAGAGCTGGGGATGTGTTTACCGTAGCGGGCTGCCTCCTCGGATGCGTGCACCTCGGCTGTGAAAGCCGCGGTCTGCTCCTCCGTACGGAGAGAGCGTTCAGTGTTACCATTTACTATAATAACACTGTTGGGTCCCGGCATTTTGAGCTTAAGATAAGTGCAATGCGGGACTGCATTAAAGTGGGCGAATGCGGTGCGTCCTAGGAGCGCATGGTATCTGCTGCGAAAAGGTACGATGTTGTGACACCCCGCTTTTTGGCCCTTTCTTTTTCTTTTGGATTTCTTCGAATTTTTATTTGGAGTTTCTTTTGTGTGTCTCTGTGGTCTGGAAACCTAGGAAGATCATCTCTTCTTCCTCTCCCAAGTGGCTTGTCACTCTCAAATCCATCACAAGACCATGTCATTTCCATCTTAGCCCAACCCCAATATTTATTTATTGGGAATGTTCCTTTTTCTATTAAAGGAATAACCCTGTTTGCTCTAGGTTGTGAAGCAACCTATATTTCTGTATTTCCTAAAATTCCCACAAAATTCTCATAAATTCTTTGGATCATATCTTCCACAAATGTGTCAAAATCCATCCTTGCCTAGTTCAAAAATAATTCAGGAATATTCATTTCCTATTCTGTCCAGTATGGCACTTTGTGAAGGAAGTGCTATTTATCTTTTCTTGATTGCCCTCAAACTTTTTGAGCACTCTTTCATATCCAAATAATTGCCACATGACAAAATTCAGCTTCATTTGCCTAGTAAATCTTCCTCAGCAAATTTCCAAAATTTCTGTCCAGAGAGAAGCTTTGTGAAGGAAGTACTATCTAGGCTAATCCAAATGAGTTGAAATTTTGGCAGATCTTCCATACACTCAAATAATTACTCTCCACCAAATTTCATCTCCATTCAACAATATGTGTGAGCACACCATCCTATCTTTGTTTCTGGTCATAATTTCAGTTTGTGAAGCAACTATATTTTTATTGCTTCATAAATTCTGAAATTAATCCAGGACCTAAATATCCATATATCCCTTGATCATGACAAAATTCACATCATTTTGCCAAGGAATTTTCTCCGCAAAATTCCCCCAAGTTTCTGTCCAGTAGAAAGCATTTTGAAGGAAGTACCATTTTTATTTATCCAAATGGTATGAAATTTTTGCTGTGCCTTAATATGCCCAAATCATCATCTTCCGCCAAATTTCAGACCAATCCAACACTCCATGTAAGTGCAGCTTCAAGATCTAGTTTCCTGGACCAGATTGTCAGTTGTGAAGCAACTATGATAAATACTGGTCCAAATCTTTTAATATTTCACAGGATTGTAGTCCTTCCTACCCTAATCCCCGGTGACATCTTTATTAGCCCATTGGTCAAGTCATTTGACCACATCTTCATGCCCAAGTTTGCTACAACAAACTTTAGTTGATCCCTCCTATCAGCACAGAGGTGATTTAACCTAACCAAGCCCAGAGTGGTGCTCCAGCAAGTAGGGTCCACACGCTAGACATCTTTTTGCTGGCCAGAACGCAACGCGTGCACCTATGCACGCGGTGACCACGCGGTCTGGCAGGCCATCCGCGTGCTCTAGACTTTGGGGCCCTCGGCCGCCGTCCAAACCACGCGCTCTCGCCACCGCACCATGTCCACAGCGTCGCCCGCACTCCCCTGCGTCCACGCGTGCCCTGGCCCCCTCCTCTTTCCTCCCGGCGCGCCACGCCGCACCGCGTGCCCGCGGCCGTCGTCGTCTTCCTACTGTCCTCTTCCGCCTCGAGCTCTCCCGAAGCCCCTGCGAGCTCTCTTGAGCACCCCGTGGCCTCTCCGCGTCGCGCAAACCCTCTGGCCCCTCTTCCCCTCCCCCTTCTTTCCCCTCCAGAAAGACCCCCAGGACGAGGCGAAGCTCCTGCCCTCTTCTCCTTCTCCTCCGGTGGCCCACAGCCGCGAGCCCATCGTCGCCCGATGCCGCCGTCCACCGCGGTCGAAGGATCGCTCGAGCCTGACTCCCCTGAGGTCCGTCTACTACATGGATGGATGCGCCTCGACCTCCTGAGCACGCCAGTAGGCAGAGCTCCGCGAGAGGTGGTCGGAGCCGCTGACAAACGCCGTCGGGAGCCGCCCCTCTCCTCTGCCAGGCGTGCACGGGGGGATGACGATGGACCTGCAGGCGGGCCCCGGCGGTCAGCGAGAGAAGAGAAGAGCGCGGCGGGCCTGCATGTTTAAGTGGAAATGGTTTTCCACATAGCTGTTTTTCCTAAGGGAAGGCGTACTTGGAGAAAACCGTCTTCGGCGTCACCCCGCGCGCAGTTGGGCTTGGCCCATGTCCACAGTAGCAGCGGCGGCAATTCCAGCCCGAGCCGGCCCAGTGCAACAGTGCACTTTAATCTTTTCGGCCGACTTCCAGTCACGGACTTGTTTGTGAATACTTCTTCTACAGATTGGTCCCTGGCATTCAACTACCTATATTTTTTTTAACCGTGACTCCGATTCAGGTGATTCCAAAGCCCACGTTCTCTATTCGTCGAGCCCGTTTCGATGATATCACTATCACCATGTTGCAACATTCTAAAAATGACCATTTTGCCCTTGCCCTTTATCAGCCTCCTTCGAGAGGGAAAAGTTTTCGGCAAATCTTTCCGCGAGCTCATCGCACTTCTTCTCGATGAATCCTTCATCCCCAGGAAAGCCACGACAGCCACTTGCATGATGGCATTTCAATAGCCATGGTTTCGACTTGAATGCTCGAATAATTACTTGTTCATGTAATTATTTTGAATACTACTTATATGCTTGTGAATCCATGCTCATTTCTTATGCCATGTTCATTTTCATCTAGTAAGTGATATGATTAATTGCTAATGTTATTATTATCATGTTTCATTCTTGTAATCATTTCCGATGCTAGTGATAATGACATGCTCATACGAATAGTTAGGGTTTGTTATGAAAATACTTGTAAGATGCATGATCATCACTATGCCATGCTCCTTCGCATCCCGTGGACTAAATGATTTATCATTGTTGATGTTATGTTGTTAAATGGTTATGTTGCCCATCCATGGTTACACTGATATCATGCTCATATGCATTGTTATTTCATTATGTTATTTTATTGTGACTCGGCTCATCACCATTCAAGTTAAACCTGACGTTAATCGAACTTGAACAAATCTGTTGGCTGAGTCATGGTGCCACCGAATCGAGCTCACCAGTGCAACCACACTTGCCTGGATGGGGAGGCCCTAATTCGGTCTATTGTCATGCCTCTCGCTGGTACTTCCAACTAGGGAAGGTTATGTGTGGCACCCCGGCTCAGAGAACCGGTTTACCCAGTGTTTCCAACCCAGAGATCATGTCTTCTGGAAACACACAACAACTTGGAATAGAACAGAACTGATCTTTATTGATATATCTCGAGTACAAGCTCATAATTTACATCGATAGCGAGGCCAGAAGCACAGCACGTGCTATGACAATATCTACATTATTTATAGAACATAGCAGGGCCTCGATTCTACTAGGTGATTCTACGGCGTAGCGGAACATCGCGGAAAACTCCATCCACAGGGACACTGCTGGGACACGGCCTAGTTAGCGTAGCACGAACCATCGGGACCTCCGTCCTCGGCTTCTCCTGCATCTGGCATGATACGCCAGGTGAATACTTGGAATTTACTCGCAAGCTCACAACAAGCATAACAATGCAGCAAACAACAGCATGGCAATTAACATATTAAGTCCTTAAGTTGCTTACTTACTGGTACCAAATACCAACTTACTCTCTTCTGGGTGGTCCCACAACCCTCGAGATACTCATGATTCATCAAGCACTTCCGAACATAAGACAAGTTCTTCCATCATTATTATCATTACGGTTCACCACTCAGTGTGAACTAGTGCGGACTGTGTCCAATACCGTGGACGCGGCTATTCGAATAGATTCTTACACTCTGCAGAGGTTGCGCACTTTACCCACACCATGGAGCTCCTTGTCCCATACCTCGGTACACTTCCCTCTTGGATGGACCGGTGCTGCTCCAACGAAACCTGCCTAACCCGTGACTCTTCCATCGTACCACCGACAATCATACCCTCCCAAGGTCATGTCCTGGGTGGCCCCTGTGTCACCCCGTGACACCTGCCACTGTCGTGGCCAACTAAACTGTCCCAAACGGGGACGCCGGCAAAATAACTCAACTGGGCTCACAGGATTATCATCCTCTACCTGATCAGGGCAGCACACACGCATAACCCTCCCTCTTTTGGTGGTACTGACAAAAGAGCACACAGTCAGACCAAGTCAAGGCCGTCCCATACCGGCAGATGTGGCTGCACAGATAAGTCCGGGTCGGTGGCACTTGATCAACCAATTAGGTTTAATTTTGAAAAGTACTTAACAAGCATGGTTATTTATCATGAATAACTTAACAAGGCAGTAGCTATGCATCAAAGTAATTTACTATGAATTATCACATATTAAAATAATGCAAAAATTCAATTAAATAACCAACACTATTGAAATGCCTCATGTAATGGATGATGTGGCTTGCCTTGCTCTGTTGGGTTGTCCACAAACTCCTGGGCTTCAAAACCAAAAGTATTTCCTTCTGAAAAATATTACAAAAAGGCAAAGGAAAATGTCACATAACACATTTCTGTTCACCAGAAATTCTATGAGCATGAGAAAAATACCAAAATTTTCCAGAAAATAGAGGGGCTCAAGGCAAACCCAATGCAAAAAGAATCAATTGATTTGGACTTATGGATAAAAAGTTATGAGTGGTCAAAGTTTCTGGTCAAATCTAATTTAAAAACAGAAAATAGAAAAACTAACAGAGGGCCACGTCGAAGGCGTAAAGTGGAGGGGCGCCTCCACTTACCGCTTCGGCGCTCGAGGCGAGCCGTTGACGTGTGGGCCCCACTGTCAGAGTTAAAAGGGGAGAGAGAGAGAAAAGAGCACCGCGGAGCTCCGGCGATGGTCGCCGGCGATGCAGACGACGGCGAGATCCGGCGACTATGGGGATGGGACGAGCTCACGGAGATGAACATGTACGTACCCGTAGCATGATGAGAGATGGCCGGACGACGTCGTCCCCTTCCTCTCCGGCGGCGACTGCGCTTGGGTGTTGCCGGAGACGGCGTTTCCGGCAGGGTTTCGGCCGGGCAAGGGGTCAGGCGAGGTCAGGGGAGCTAGCTGAGCTTGTTGGTAGAGTCGGTCGAGGCTGGGGTGGAGTGAAACGGCGAGGTGGCGGAGCTCGGGTGGCGGCGGCTCGCCGACGAGATGCGAGGCCAGAGGGCCTCTCGGCCTTTGCTCGATGCTCAGGAGCTCGATTGGGAGGTGGTGGAGGGAGGTGAGGAGCTGGGGAGGGCTGGCCGTGGCTATTTATAGGCGGGGTGGAGCTCTCTGGAACCGGGCGGCGCCATGGCCACTTCGCCGGCGCAAGGACGCCGCGCTGGCTGGCTCGGTGTGGGCTACAGGATGGGAGAGGGCAGGAGAGTAAATGCGGGCAGTGGCGGCTTGCGGAGGAAGATGACGGCCAGCGGGGCCACAGTGCCAGCACGGGCGCCACGGTGGCCGCGTGCGGTGGCGGCCGTCGGGAGCGATTCCGGCGAGGAGAGGGTTCGGGAGTGGGGTACGTGGACGGCAACGGCGACGTCGGTACTACCAGACACAGTACGGCAACGCGGGACGGCCGGAGTCATCTTATCAGACGCGGGCGAGGTGCAGAGCACGCGCACTGGCATGCCAGTGCCGTGCTCACCACGGTGGCTGGCACCTGGAGGCCACGCAAGTCTGGCGCTTCGTGTCCAGCACGTCGACCCTCGACCACCTAGTCCCCCTGTGCCTCTGGTTCGGCTAGATACATGCTGGTTCGAAGTGTAGCTTCAACTACAGTTTCTGACAGAAACTTCGGGAGAGCGCTAGAGGAAAGATGAGCTGGAGATGAAGCCAGTAGAGATGTCCAGAGTGATCTACTTTGGAAGGACTACAAACTGGCCAAGTTGGAGAGATTATCATCAAGGCTAGAATGTAGTTCATGTACAACTGCTGTTACTGGTCCAGAAACAAGATGAGCTTGTAGCACTCATATGGTTGATCTGCTAGAGCTGGAATTTGGTGTGTGAGGGTTATTTGGTGGATAGAAGATGTCATAAAAATTTCAGCTCAATTGAATACCTCTAGCTGGTACTTCGTTCACAGGGGTTTGAATTGAGCATAAACTTAGCAGAATATTGCTGCTGAAAAATTGTACTGGACAAGATGATATTTTTGGATATTGTGGCAAGATAGGTTCCCTAGTATCTCAGGGAATTATCTGAGAGTTTTTTGAGTTTGGAAAATATGAGTTGCTTCACAAAGGGCCAGTACTATCCAGAAGATAAATGAAGTTTTCTGGACAAATTTTAATACTGGACCATGAAATGTTTTTGAAGATTGTGGGAGTGGATGATGACAAGAAGGTGTGGTATTAATTTGGGATTTTTCTGATCATCAGAACTATAGGTTGCTTCACAACCCATAGTGATGACAGATTTTCCCAAAGAAAGAAAATGAATTATTGGGAAAGATTGAGAATTGGAATTTGATCCAGTAGGTGTGTGACAAGATTTTGGCAAGATGTTGAGGGCTTTGGATCACTTAGAGAGAGATTCAAAAGTTCCTAAGTCCAAAGTCAACTGAAAAGATTCAAAACCCTTCGAATTGCAAATGAAGCCAGAAAGATTTTGAAAAGAAAAAGTTGCCCAAAACGAGGGTGTCACAAACCTACCCCCCTTAGAATGAATCTCGTCCTTGAGATTCGGTTGCTCAGGGAACAAGTGTGGATATAGTGATCTCAGAAAATCCTCTCTTTCCCAGGTAGCTTCTTCCTCGGTATGATGCTCCCACAATACTTTGTAAAATTTGATTACTTTACTCCTGGTAGTTCTTTCCATCTCATCCAATATTCTGACAGGTTTTTCCTCGTAGGTCAAATCTTTAGTCAGCTCTAGCTCACTCATATATGCCTGTTTGATCGGGGGTGCAATGCACTTTCTTAGCTGTGATATGTGGAAGACATCGTGAACATCAGACAACTCCGGTGGTAATTCTAGCTAATATGCCACTCTGCCTCTTCTAGCAATTACTGGAAAGGGACCGATATATCTCGGTGCAAGCTTGCGTTGGGTATGAAACCTCTTTATTCCTTTCATGGGTGTGACTCGGAGATAAGCATATTCTCCAGGCTTAAAAGTTACTTCTCGGTGTTTAGGGTCATAGTAACTCTTTTGACGGGACTTGGCTGCTCGAAGACGTTCCTGAATATCCCTGACTTCTTTCTCAGCCTCGAGCATCAAATCCGTGCCGAAGATACGGCTGTCTCCTGTCTGAGACCAATTTAAAGGAGTGCGACACTTTCCTCCATACAGAGCTTCAAATGGCGACATCTTGAGACTCGACTGATAACTGTTATTGTAAGAGAATTCTGCATAGGGTAAACTATCCTCCCATTTGGGTCCATAGGTAAGAGCACAAGACCGAAGCATATCTTCCAATATCTGGTTCACACGTTCGGTCTGTCCATCTGTCTGTGAATGATATGCCGTACTATGCTTTAGCACGGTTCTCAGGGCTTGGTGCAATCGTAGGCAGAATGTTGAAGTGAACAAGGAGCCTCTATCCGATGTGATAGACTTGGGTACTCCGTGAAGGCTGACTATCTGGGACATGTAGAGCTGTGCAAGCTGATTAGCTTTGAAAGTGGTCTTTACTGGAATAAAGTGAGCCACTTTCGTAAGTATATCCACGATGACCCAGATAGCATCATGGCCTCTTGTTGACTTGGGTAGTCCAACAATGAAGTCCATGCATATGTCATCCCATTTCCACTGGGGAACTGGTAAAGGTTGCAGTAGTCCAGTGGGTTTCTGGTGTTCAGCCTTGACTCTGTTGCAGATGTCACAACAGGCGACATAGTATGCAATGTCCTGTCGCATTCCTGGCCACCAAAAGGTTTCTCGCAAGTCCTGGTACATTCTTGTTCCTCCCTGATGGATAGAGTAGGTGGATTCATGTGCCTCTCTAAGTATTTGCTGTCTCAGGTTTTCTTGATCAGGCACGCATATTCGGTTCTCAAACCATAAGGTGCCTTGGTCATCAATACGGAAGGACTTGGCCTTTCCTTGCGGAATGTGCTCCTTGATCTCTTGTATACCTTTATCTGATTTCTGAGCTGCCTTATTTTCTTCCATAAGTGTCGGAATAATTTCCAAGGTATCCGGGCTAATTGGGCCGCATAGCACCATATTCAGCTTGGCAAACTCTTCTTGTAGCCTTGGATGGATACCCTCAGTTAGTGCATTCATTATGCCTTGTTTTCTACTGAGAGCATCTGCGACCACATTGGCTTTTCCCGGATGGTAATTGATTCCAATGTCATAGTCCTTGACCAGTTCAAGCCATCTTCTCTGTCTGAGATTAAGATCAGGTTGGGTGAAAATATACTTGAGACTCTTATGGTCTGTGTATATTTCACATCGCTGCCCAATGAGATGATGCCTCCAAATCTTCAATGCATGAACCACGGCTGCCAACTCCAAATCATGAGTGGGATAGTTCTCTTCATGGGGTCGTAGCTGTCTAGACGCGTATACTACAACCTTTCCTTCTTGCATTAGAACGCAGCCGATTCCATGCCTGGAAGCATCGCAGTATATATCAAAGCTCTTGTGGATGTCTGGAAGAACTAAGACAGGGGCCGTAGTTAGCCTCGTCTTTAATTCCATGAAACTGCTATCGCATTCTTCCATCCAAGCAAATTTGTGGTTCTTTTTCAGCAACTCTGTCAATGGCTTGGCTATTTTTGAGAAGCCTTCAATGAAACGAGGGTAGTAGCCTGCCAATCCCAGAAAACTGCGGACTTCTGTTATTGTAGCTGGTGTCCTCCAGTTTAATACATCAGTCACTTTGCTGGGATCGACGGCCACACCCTGGTCTGATAGAACATGTCCCAGAAATCCCACCTCTCTTAGCCAAAATTCACATTTACTGAATTTGGCATACAAGCGATGGGTCCTTAGTCTTTCCAGGACAGTACGGAGGTGTTGCGTGTGTTCTGCTTCATCTTTGGAGTAGATGAGAATATCATCGATGAATACTACCACAAACTTGTCCAGGAAGTCCATGAAGACTTTATTCATCATGTTCATGAAATAGGCTGGAGCATTTGTCAGCCCAAATGACATGACTGTAAACTCATACAGACCATATCTAGTAGTGAAGGCTATCTTGGGGATATCCTCTTTCCTGATTTTTAACTGATGATACCCCGTTCGAAGATCAATCTTGGAAAATACCCGGGCCCCGTTCAACTGGTCAAACAGATCATCAATGCGGGGGAGCGGATATTTATTTTTAATGGTGACCTCATTCAGTTGGCGGTAGTCCACGCACATCCGTAGGCTGCCATCCTTCTTCTTAACAAACAGCACATGTGATCCCCATGGTGAAGTACTTGGACGAATGTACCCTTTTTGCAATAATTCATCCAACTGTTTCTTTAGTTCCACCAGCTCTGGGGAAGGCATGCGGTAGTACTTCTTATAGATTGGAGCGGTTCCGGGAACAACATCAATAGCGAACTCTAGTTCCCGATCCGGTGGCATTCCTGGTAATTATTCTGGAAATACGTCCGGAAATTCACTGACTACTGGAATCAAATTTATTTCTGTAGTTGTGGCTTTGAATGCCATTCATTTCTTTGACATCATTCTGCTAGCAGTGAATTGCACTGTTTGGCCTGCCGGGTTAACCAGTGTCACCGTCCTGGTGGCACAGTTGATACACACCTGATGTGGTACCAACCAATCCATTCTCAATATTATATCCAGTCCAGGGGATTCAATGGCAACAAGAGTAGCTAGAAACTTGACACCATGTATCAAAATTTCCAGATCCTTGTATATCACATTTGTTCTGAGCATGGAGCCAGGGGATTGCACCACCATGATTTTGTCCAAAAGAGAAGGAGAAAATTTGTGCAAGGTGGCAAAACTCTGCGAAATAAACGAATGAGAAGCCCCAGAATCAAATAAAATTATTGCAGGTATGTCGTTACTAGAAAACATACCAAGGACCACGTCCGGTGCTTCGCAGGCTTCCTCAGCGGATATATGATGGACTTGGCCGCGATAGAAGTTTGGATTGGGGCGGCGTCCAACATTGTTGACTTGTGGCTTGTAATCGGATGAGGGCTTCCCATTTCTTGCAGGGCACTGCTTGGAGTAATGCCCGCCCTGGCCACAATTAAAACATGTGTTGTTGCGACGGCAGTCCTCCAGCACTGGTTGTTTGCCGAAGGTCTTGTCCTGGCTGACGGGCTTATTGTTATTGTTACCATTGTTCCAAGCAGGCTTGCATTCCGATGGACCTGGTTGCCAGATGCGTGGCTTCTGCGCAAATTGCTCACGGTTGTCCTTCTTGGGGTCAAACTTCCGCTTGCGATCGTCATATCCTGACTTATGCTCTCGTTCAGCTATGAAAGCCTTATTCACCAACGTCTGGAAATCAGGAAAGTCGAGCATACAAAGCTGACAGCGGAGGGCATGATTGAGTCCTCCTAGAAATCGATCAATCTTTCTTTCTTCTGTAGACACGTCGTGAGTGGAGTACCGGGCCAGATTATTAAACTTGTTCAGATACTCAGCCACTGACATATTGCCTTGAGTAAGGGCCAGAAATTCCCTCTACTTCACCTTCATTATGCCGGTAGGAATATGATACTTGCGGAATGCCTCTTTGAACTTCTCCCAAGAAATATCTTCCCCAGGGGACCACATTATTTTTGTATTGTCCCACCATATAGCTGCTGGTCCCTCCAGGTAGTGAGTAACAAAAGGAACCTTGTCTGACTCATCACAGCGGGCTATGTCCAACTTCTTTGCCATGGTCCTCAGACAGTCATCAGCTTCCATAGGATCCACAGCTTGACCAAAACTGGGTGGCTTGGTCCGCTGAAAATCAGACAATTTAGAGTGTGTCCCATTGTTGTGATTCTGACCCACCATAGTCCGCATACTTTTCAGAAATTCCATAAGATCTTGATTTCTTTTCTCTTCAAACATTCTCATGATTTGATTAGTAGTCGGTGACTGTGGTGGCGGAGGTGGTAAATCTTCTGGTGACTGTCCTACTTGTCTGGCGGATCGACGAACAGGAGTTCCATCGCCGCCTTGATTACTACACCTCTTCATCCTAAATTTGTTCCCGTTGCAAAATACCGAATCGATGAGCAACATCCACAGGGGAAGCACATCAATATGACACCAGAAAAAGAAACCAAATAAAAAGAGAAGATAAAGAGAACAACATAATTATACAAGGCAACCCAACATCATACATGACACGCTAGTAGGGGGATTATCATGACTGGAACTGCTCATACGGCAGTTGACATATGCAGGGATGCTATGATGCATGCACTGAAAATCAAGCCTCCACTCTAGTAGCGCGGGTGGCACGAACACGGACAAACTGAAGACTCCTCGTCATCTGATCCTGTCTCGGAATCTGAGCTGATGATGTGAATCTCGATCTCCGGATCAAAGGTAACACGGCGATGCTGACGAGAAGGTTCTCCCTCTGAAGAAGAAGAAGCATGACGCCGCAGCATCGGAGCAGCTGGAGTAGCTAGGAGTGAGGCCCATTCTGCTGGGGTCTCACGTCAGCTACCAGACGAAAAGCCTGGCGGTCCGAACGAGCTGAAGGAGTCTCAGAAGGTGGAACGGGTGGAGTATACACGGGTGAAAACGGAGGTGGAGGAGGAGACTGTGCTGCCGCAATAGCTGCAAGTGCCTCTCAGGCATGAGTCAGCTCCTCAGCTAGTGAAGTCATCATACGGTAACTTGCATTCAGATAACGAGATAACACACCAGTAGCACGATCACTCGCCGGGTCAACAGGTGCGAAAAGTACTCGCCCTGTCGCATGCGACAGGGTGGGGTAGTGAAAGAAACCTGGATGAGTCTGCATCTCGAACTCGTGGAAGCGCAAGTCAGTGAGAGCCTCCATCGCAGCAAACTGGATCGCCAGCTCCGGAGTAGAAGAAGTTCCGCCCTTGGAGGAGCGAGAGTAGCTACCAATGTCTGAACTCGCAGTAAGAAAGGCCTCCGCGTGATAATCGTACACTGAACCAGCAAGCTTCTCTCGGAACACCTGGTACACTGGGTCTTCGCCGTTGGGATACAGCCGAAGCCAGACGCTATGAAGCAGTATTGGAAAAGTTAACGGTGCCGGCTCATGGTTGTAGTGGTACGGAACTGGTGCCATCTACACTCATCAAACCAGCGGTTAGCACAATAATAAACTATATGCATGCCATGCAGCAAACAGATGCAACAAGCAGGATACATCCCAAAACTCTCAACTAATCGTGGTTCTAGCGCAGGGTTAACTAGGGTGTCCTACAGTCAGCGCGGCTCTGATACCAAGCGTTGTGGCACCCCGGCTCAGAGAACCGGTTTACCCAGTGTTTCCAACCCAGAGATCATGTCTTCTGGAAACACACAACAACTTGGAACTGAACAGAACTGATCTTTATTGATATATCTCGAGTACAAGCTCATAATTTACATCGATAGCGAGGCCAGAAGCATAGCACATGCTATGACAATATCTACATTATTTATAGAACATAGCAGGGCCTCGATTCTACTAGGTGATTCTACGGCGTAGCGGAACATCGCGGAAAACTCCATCCACAGGGACACTGCTGGGACACGGCCTAGTTAGCGTAGCACGAACCATCGGGACCTCCGTCCTCGGCTTCTCCTGCATCTGGCATGATACGCCAGGTGAGTAGTTGGAATTTACTCGCAAGCTCACAGCAACCATAACAATGCAGCAAACAACAGCATGGCAATTAACATATTAAGTGCTTAAGTTGCTTACTTACTGGTACCAAATACCAACTTACTCTCTTCTGGGTGGTCCCACAACCCTCGAGATACTCATGATTCATCGAGCACTTCCGAACATAAGACAAGTTCTTCCATCATTATTATCATTACGGTTGACCACTCAGTGTGATCTAGTGCGGACTGTGTCCAATACCGTGGACGCGGCTATTCGAATAGATTCTTACACTCTGCAGAGGTTGCGCACTTTACCCACACCATGGAGCTCCTTGTCCCATACCTCGGTACACTTCCCTCTTGGGTGGACCGGTGCTGCTCCAACGAAACCTGCCTAACCCATGACTCTTCCATCGTACCACCGACAATCATACCCTCCCAGGGTCATGTCCTGGGTGTGTTGGGGAACGTTGCATGGGAAACAAAAATTTTCCTACGCACACACAAGATCTATCCATGGTGATGAGCATCTACGAGAGGGAGAGTGGATCTACATACCCTTGTAGATCGCTAAGCGGAAGCGTTAAGAAACGCGGTTGATGTAGTCGAACGTCTCCGCGATCCAAATCGCAAGTCGTCCCTCGATCCAAGCACGATCCAGCGCCGAACGGACGGCACCTCCGCGTTCAACACACGTACGGCTTGATGACGATCTCCGCCTTCTTGATCCAGCAAGAGGGAGCGGAGAAGAAGAAGAGTTCCAGCAGCACGACGGCGTGGTGGTGTTGATGAAGAACTATTTCAGCAGGGCTTCTCCTAAGCCCTACTGAAAATATGACGTAGGAGGAACTAGAGGTTGCCGGCACATGGCTTGGGGCAATCTAATGTCTCCCGTGTGCTAGCCCTGCCCCTCTATTTATATGTTGAGCCTTGGGGTCTAAACTTGGAGTAAAAGCCTCCTCCAGGTCGGTTTTGCCCGCACAAGGTCGGTTTGGCCCGCAGGGAAAGTGTCCAACTCGGATCCCTGCAGTACCGCGCACAAGCGGTAGTACCGCTTACGATAAGCGGTAGTACCGCTTGACCAGCTTAAGCGGTCGTACCGCTGACGATAAGCGGTAGTACCGCTTGACCAGCTTAAGCGGTAGTACCGCTGACACAGTAGCGGTAGTACCGCTTAACCAGCTTAAGCGGTAGTACCGCTGCTACAGTAGCGGTAGTACTGCCTTACCAACTTAAGGCAGTAGCAAAACTTCTTTTTGCACTTTCCAATACCTCGTGGGCTTTATCCCTTTGGCCCATATAAAGTGTTGCTGCACCCGAACACTTCGGTAAACATCCGGAACCCCTTTCCGGTGAATTCCGGAACCCTTCCGGTAACCAAAAACACTATTATCACATATATCAATTTTTACCTCCGGACTATTCCGGAGATCCTCGTCATGTCCGGGATCTTATCCGGGACTCCGAACAACTTTCGGTCACCAACAAAATAACTCAACTATACTAATCGTCACCAAACGTTAAGTGTGTAGACCCTGCGGGTTCGAGAACTATGTAGACATGACCGAGACACCTCTACGGTCAATAACCAATAGCGGGACCTGGATGCCCATATTGGCTCCTACATATTCTACGAAGATCTTTATCGTTTGAACCTCTATGTCAAGGATTCAGTTAATCCCGTATGCTGTTCCTTTTGTTCTTCGGTATGTTACTTGCCCGAGATTCGATTGTCGGTATCTCTATACCTAGTTCAATCTCGTTACCGGCAAGTCTCTTTACTCGTTCCGTAATACATGATCTCGTGGCTAACACTTTAGTCACATTGCTTGCAAGGCTCATTGTGATGTTGTATTACCGAGTGGGCCCTGAGATACCTCTCCGTCACACGGAGTAACAAATCCCAGTCTTGATCCATGCCAACCCAACAGACACCCTCGGAGATACCTGTAGAGCACCTTTATAGTCACCCAGTTACGTTGCGACGTTTGATACACACAAGGTATTCCTCTGGTGTTAGTGAGTTGCATGATCTCATGGTCATAGGAACAGATACTTGACATGCAGAAAACAATAGCAATAAACTGATACGATCATATGCTACGTTCGTAGTTTGGGTCTTGTCCATCACATCATTCTCCTAATGATGTGATCCCGTTATCAAATGACATCTCATGTCAATGGCTAGGAAACCTTAACCATCTTTGATCAACGAGCTAGTCAACTAGAGGCTTACTAGGGACACAGTGTTGTCTATGTACCCACACATGTATTTGAGTTTCCAATCAATACAATTATAGCATGGATAATAAACGATTATCATGAACAAGGAAATATAATAATAACTAATTTATTATTGCCTCTAGGGCATATTTCCAACAGGGTGGCCCCTGTGTCACCCCATGACACCTGTCACTGTCGTGGCCAACTAAACTATCCCAAACGGGGACGCCGGCAAAATAACACCACTGGGCTCACAGGATTATCGTCCTCTACCTGATAAGGGAAGCACGCACGCATAACCCTCCCTCTTTTGGTGGTACCGACAAAAGAGCACGCAGTCAGACCAAGTCAACGCCGTCCCATACCGGCAGATGTGGCTGCACAGATAAGTCCGGGTCGGTGGCACTTGATCAACCAATTAGGTTTAGTTTTGACAAGTACTTAACAAGCATGGTTATTTATCATGAATAACTTAACAAGGCAGTAGCTCTGCATCAAAGTAATTTACTATGAATTATCACATATTAAAATAATGAAAAATTCAATTAAATAACCAACACAATTGAAATGCCTCATGTAATGGATGATGTGGCTTGCCTTGCTCTGTTGGGTTGTCCACAAACTCCTGGGCTTCAAAACCAAAAGTATTTCCTTCTGAAAAATATTACAAAAAGGCAAAGGAAAATGTCACATAACACATTTCTGTTCACCAGAAATTCTGTGAGCATGAGAAAAATACCAAAATTTTCCAGAAAATAGAGGGGCTCAAGGCAAACCCAATGCAAAAAGAATCAATTGATTTGGACTTATGGATAAAAAGTTATGAGTGGTCAAAGTTTCTGGTCAAATCTAATTTAAAAACAGAAAATAGAAAAACTAACAGAGGGCCACGTCGAAGGCGTAAAGTGGAGGGGCGCCTCCACTTACCGCTTCGGCGCGCGAGGCGAGCCGTTGACGTGTGGGCCCCACTATCAGATTTAAAAGGGGAGAGAGAGAGAGAGAAAAGAGCACCGCGGAGCTCCGGCGATGGTCGCCGGCGATGCAGACGGCGGCGACATCCGGCGACTACGGGGATGGGACGAGCTCACGGAGATGAACATGTACGTACCCGTAGCATGACGAGAGATGGTCGGACGACGTCGTCCCCTTCCTCTCCGGCGGCGACTGCGCTTGGGTGTTGCCGGAGACGGCGTTTCCGGCAGGGTTTCAGCCGGGCAAGGGGTCAGGCGAGGTCAGGGGAGCTAGCTGAGCTTGTTGGTAGAGTCGGTCGAGGCTGGGGTGGAGTGAAACGGCGAGGTAGCGGAGCTCGGGTGGCGGCGGCTCGCCGACGAGATGCGAGGCCAGAGGGCCTCTCGGCCTTTGCTCGATGCTCAGGAGCTCGATTGGGAGGTGGTGGAGGGAGGTGAGGAGCTGGGGAGGGCTGGCCGTGGCTATTTATAGGCGGGGTGGAGCTCTCTGGAACCGGGCGGCGCCATGGCCACGTTGCCGGCGCAAGGACGCAGCGCTGGCTGGCTCGGTGTGGGCTACGGGATGGGAGAGGGCAGGAGAGTAAATGCGGGCAGTGGCGGCTTGCGGAGGAAGATGACGGCCAGCGGGGCCACAGTGCCAGCACGGGCGCCACGGTGGCCGCGTGCGGTGGCGGCCGCCGGGAGCGATTCCGGCGAGGAGAGGGTTCGGGAGTGGGGTACGTGGACGGCAACGGCGACTTCGGTACTACCAGACACAGTACGGCAACGCGGGACGGCCGGAGTCATCCCATCAGACGCGGGCGAGGTGCAGAGCACGCGCACTGGCATGCCAGTGCCGTGCTCACCACGGTGGCTGGCACCTGGAGGCCACGCAAGTCTGGCGCTTCGTGTCCAGCACGTCGACCCTCGACCACCTAGTCCCCCTGTGCCTCTGGTTCGGCTAGATACATGCTGGTTCGAAGTGTAGCTTCAACTACAGTTTCTGACAGAAACTTCGGGAGAGCTCTAGAGGAAAGATGAGCTGGAGATGAAGCCAGTAGAGATGTCCAGAGTGATCTACTTTGGAAGGACTACAAACTGGCCAAGTTGGAGAGATTATCATCAAGGCTAGAATGTAGTTCATGTACAACTGCTGTTACTGGTCCAGAAACAAGATGAGCTTGTAGCACTCATATGGTTGATCTGCTAGAGCTGGAATTTGGTGTGTGAGGGTTATTTGGTGGATAGAAGATGTCATAAAAATTTCAGCTCAATTGAATACCTCTAGCTGGTACTTCGTTCACAGGGGTTTGAATTGAGCATAAACTTAGCAGAATATTGCTGCTGAAAAATTGTACTGGACAAGATGATATTTTTGGATATTGTGGCAAGATAGGTTCCCTAGTATCTCAGGGAATTATCTGAGAGTTTTCTGAGTTTGGAAAATATGAGTTGCTTCACAAAGGGCCAGTACTATCCAGAAGATAAATGAAGTTTTCTGGACAAATTTTAATACTGGACCATGAAATGTTTTTGAAGATTGTGGGAGTGGATGATGACAAGAAGGTGTGGTATTAATTTGGGATTTTTCTGATCATCAGAACTATAGGTTGCTTCACAACCCATAGTGATGACAGATTTTCCCAAAGAAAGAAAATGAATTATTGGGAAAGATTGAGAATTGGAATTTGATCCAGTAGGTGTGTGACAAGATTTTGGCAAGATGTTGAGGGCTTTGGATCACTTAGAGAGAGATTCAAAAGTTCCTAAGTCCAAAGTCAACTGAAAAGATTCAAAACCCTTCGAATTGCAAATGAAGCCAGAAAGATTTTGAAAAGAAAAAGTTGCCCAAAACGAGGGTGTCACAAACCTACCCCCCTTAGAATGAATCTCGTCCTTGAGATTCGGTTGCTCAGGGAACAAGTGTGGATATAGTGATCTCAGAAAATCCTCTCTTTCCCAGGTAGCTTCTTCCTCGGTATGATGCTCCCACAATACTTTGTAAAATTTGATTACTTTACTCCTGGTAGTTCTTTCCATCTCATCCAATATTCTGACAGGTTTTTCCTCGTAGGTCAAATCTTTAGTCAGCTCTAGCTCACTCATATCTGCCTGTTTGATCGGGGGTGCAATGCACTTTCTTAGCTGTGATATGTGGAAGACATCGTGAACATCAGACAACTCCGGTGGTAATTCTAGCTGATATGCCACTCTGCCTCTTCTAGCAATTACTGGAAAGGGACCGATATATCTCGGTGCAAGCTTGCGTTGGGTATGAAACCTCTTTATTCCTTTCATGGGTGTGACTCGGAGATAAACATATTCTCCAGGCTTAAAAGTTACTTCTCGGTGTTTAGGGTCATAGTAACTCTTTTGACGGGACTTGGCTGCTCGAAGACGTTCCTGAATATCCCTGACTTCTTTCTCAGCCTCGAGCATCAAATCCGTGCCGAAGATACGGCTGTCTCCTGTCTGAGACCAATTTAAAGGAGTGCGACACTTTCATCCATACAGAGCTTCAAATGGTGACATCTTGAGACTCGACTGATAACTGTTATTGTAAGAGAATTCTGCATAGGGTAAACTATCCTCCCATTTGGGTCCATAGGTAAGAGCACAAGACCGAAGCATATCTTCCAATATCTGGTTCACACGTTCGGTCTGTCCATCTGTCTGTGAATGATATGCCGTACTATGCTTTAGCACGGTTCCCAGGGCTTGGTGCAATCGTAGGCAGAATGTTGAAGTGAACAAGGAGCCTCTATCCGATGTGATAGACTTGGGTACTCCGTGAAGGCTGACTATCTGGGACATGTAGAGCTGTGCAAGCTGATTAGCTTTGAAAGTGGTCTTTACTGGAATAAAGTGAGCCACTTTCGTAAGTATATCCACGATGACCCAGATAGCATCATGGCCTCTTGTTGACTTGGGTAGTCCAACAATGAAGTCCATGCATATGTCATCCCATTTCCACTGGGGAACTGGTAAAGGTTGCAGTAGTCCAGTGGGTTTCTGGTGTTCAGCCTTGACTCTATTGCAGATGTCACAACAGGCGACATAGTATGCAATGTCCTATCGCATTCCTGGCCACCAAAAGGTTTCTCGCAAGTCCTGGTACATTCTTGTTCCTCCCTGATGGATAGAGTAGGTGGATTCATGTGCCTCTCTAAGTATTTGCTGTCTCAGGTTTTCTTGATCAGGCACGCATATTCGGTTCTCAAACCATAAGGTGCCTTGGTCATCAATACGGAAGGACTTGGCCTTTCCTTGCGGAATGTGCTCCTTGATCTCTTGTATACCTTTATCTGATTTCTGAGCTGCCTTATTTTCTTCCATAAGTGTCGGAATAATTTCCAAGGTATCCGGGCTAATTGGGCCGCATAGCACCATATTCAGCTTGGCAAACTCTTCTTGTAGCCTTGGATGGATACCCTCAGTTAGTGCATTCATTATGCCTTGTTTTCTACTGAGAGCAGCTGCGACCACATTGGCTTTTCCCGGATGGTAATTGATTCCAATGTCATAGTCCTTGACCAGTTCAAGCCATCTTCTCTGTCTGAGATTAAGATCAGGTTGGGTGAAAATATACTTGAGACTCTTATGGTCTGTGTATATTTCACATCGCTGCCTAATGAGATGATGCCTCCAAATCTTCAATGCATGAACCACGGCTGCCAACTCCAAATCATGAGTGGGATAGTTCTCTTCATGGGGTCGTAGCTGTCTAGACGCGTATACTACAACCTTTCCTTCTTGCATTAGAACGCAGCCGATTCCATGCCTGGAAGCATCGCAGTATATATCAAAGCTCTTGTGGATGTCTGGAAGAACTAAGACAGGGGCCATAGTTAGCCTCGTCTTTAATTCCATGAAACTGCTATCGCATTCTTCCGTCCAAGCAAATTTGTGGTTCTTTTTCAGCAACTCTGTCAATGGCTTGGCTATTTTTGAGAAGCCTTCAATGAAACGACGGTAGTAGCCTGCCAATCCCAGAAAACTGCGGACTTCCGTTACTGTAGCTGGTGTCCTCCAGTTTAATACATCAGTCACTTTGCTGGGATCGACGGCCACACCCTGTTCTGACAGAACATGTCCCAGAAATCCCACCTCTCTTAGCCAAAATTCGCATTTACTGAATTTGGCATACAAGCGATGGGTCCTTAGTCTTTCCAGGACAGTACGGAGGAGTTGCGTGTGTTCTGCTTCATCTTTGGAGTAGATGAGAATATCATCGATGAATACTACCACAAACTTGTCCAGGAAGTCCATGAAGACTTTATTCATCATGTTCATGAAATAGGCTGGAGCATTTGTCAGCCCAAATGACATGACTGTAAACTCATACAGACCATATCTAGTAGTGAAGGCTATCTTGGGGATATCCTCTTTCCTGATTTTTAACTGATGATACCCCGTTCGAAGATCAATCTTGGAAAATACCCGGGCCCCGTTCAACTGGTCAAACAGATCATCAATGCGGGGGAGCGGATATTTATTTTTAATGGTGACCTCATTCAGTTGGCGGTAGTCCACGCACATCCGTAGGCTGCCATCCTTCTTCTTAACAAACAGCACATGTGATCCCCATGGTGAAGTACTTGGACGAATGTACCCTTTTTGCAATAATTCATCCAACTGTTTCTTTAGTTCCACCAGCTCTGGGGAAGGCATGCGGTAGTACTTCTTATAGATTGGAGCGGTTCCGGGAACAACATCAATAGCGAACTCTAGTTCCCGATCCGGTGGCATTCCTGGTAATTATTCTGGAAATACGTCCGGAAATTCACTGACTACTGGAATCAAATTTATTTCTGTAGCTGTGGCTTTGAATGCCATTCATTTCTTTGACATCATTCTGCTAGCAGTGAATTGCACTGTTTGGCCTGCCGGGTTAACCAGTGTCACCGTCCTGGTGGCACAGTTGATACACACCTGATGTGGTACCAACCAATCCATTCTCAATATTATATCCAGTCCAGGGGATTCAATGGCAACAAGAGTAGCTAGAAACTTGACACCATGTATCAAAATTTCCAGATCCTTGTATATCACATTTGTTCTGAGCATGGAGCCAGGGGATTGCACCACCATGATTTTGTCCAAAAGAGAAGGAGAAAATTTGTGCAAGGTGGCAAAACTCTGCGAAATAAACGAATGAGAAGCCCCAGAATCAAATAAAATTATTGCAGGTATGTCGTTACTAGAAAACATACCAAGGACCACGTCCGGTGCTTCGCAGGCTTCCTCAGCGGATATATGATGGACTTGGCCACGATAGAAGTTTGGATTGGGGCGGCGTCCAACATTGTTGACTTGTGGCTTGTAATCGGATGAGGGCTTCCCATTTCTTGCAGGGCACTGCTTGGAGTAATGCCCGCCCTGGCCACAATTAAAACATGTGTTGTTGCGACGGCAGTCCTCCAGCACTGGTTGTTTGCCGAAGGTCTTGTCCTGGCTGACGGGCTTATTGTTATTGTTACCATTGTTCCAGGCAAGCTTGTATTCCGATGGACCTGGTTGCCAGATGCGTGGCTTCTACGCAAATTGCTCACGGTTGTCCTTCTTGGGTTCAAACTTCCGCTTGCGATCGTCAAATCCTGACTTATGCTCTCGTTCAGCTATGAAAGCCTTATTCACCAACGTCTGGAAATCAGGAAAGTCGAGCATACAAAGCTGACAGCGGAGGGCATGATTGAGTCCTCCTAGAAATCGATCAATCTTTCTTTCTTCTATAGACATGTCGTGAGTGGAGTACCGGGCCAGATTATTAAACTTGTTCAGATACTCAGCCACTGACATATTGCCTTGAGTAAGGGCCAGAAATTCCCTCTGCTTCACCTTCATTATGCCGGTAGGAATATGATACTTGCGGAATGCCTCTTTGAACTTCTCCCAAGAAATATCTTCCCCAGGGGACCACATTATTTTTGTATTGTCCCACCATATAGCTGCTGGTCCTTCCAGGTAGTGAGTAACAAAAGGAACCTTGTCTGACTCATCACAGCGGGCTATGTCCAACTTCTTTTCCATGGTCCTCAGCCAGTCATCAGCTTCCATAGGATCCACAGCTTGACCAAAACTGAGTGGCTTGGTCCGCTGAAAATCAGACAATTTAGAGTGTGTCCCATTGTTGTGATTCTGACCCACCATAGTCCGCATACTTTTCAGAAATTCCATAAGATCTTGATTTCTTTTCTCTTCAAACATTCTCATGATTTGATCAGTAGTCGGTGACTGTGGTGGCGGAGGTGGTAAATCTTCTGGTGACTGTCCTGCTTTTCTGGCGGATCGACGAACAGGAGTTCCATCGCCGCCTTGATTACTACACCTCTTCATCCTAAATTTGTTCCCGTTGCAAAATACCAAATCGATGAGCAACATCCACAGGGGAAGCACATCAATATGACACCAGAAAAAGAAACCAAATAAAAAGAGAAGATAAAGAGAACAACATAATTATACAAGGCAACCCAACATCATACATGACAAGCTAGTAGGGGGATTATCATGACTGGAACTGCTCATACGGCAGTTGACATATGCAGGGATGCTATGATGCATGCACTGAAACTCAAGCCTCCACTCTAGTAGTGCGGGTGGCACGGACACGGACAAACTGAAGACTCCTCGTCATCTGATCCTGTCTCGGAATCTGAGCTGATGATGTGAATCTCGGTCTCCGGATCAAAGGTAACACGGCGATGCTGACGAGAAGGTTCTCCCTCTAAAGAAGAAGAAGCACGACGCCGCAACATCGGAGCAGCTGGAGTAGCTAGGAGTGAGGCCCATTCTGCTGGGGTCTCACGTCGGCTACCAGACGAAAAGCTTGGCGGTCCGAACGAGCTGAAGGAGTCTCAGAAGGTGGAACGGGTGGAGTATACACGAGTGAAAACGGAGGTGGAGGAGGAGATTGTGCTGCTGCAATAGCTCCAAGTGCCTCTCAGGCATGAGTCAGCTCCTCAGCTAGTGAAGTGATCATACGGTAACTTGCGTTCAGATAACGAGATAACACACCAGTAGCACGATCACTCGCCGGGTCAACAGGTGCTAAAAGGACTCGCCCTGTCGCATGCGATAGGGTGGGGTAGTGAAAGAAACCTGGATGAGTCTGCATCTCGACCTCGTGGAAGCGCAAGTCAGTGAGAGCCTCCATCGCAGCAAACTGGATCGCCAGCTTCGGAGTAGAAGCAGTTCCGCCCTTGGAGGAGCGAGAGTAGCTACCAATGTCTGAACTCGCAGTAAGAAAGGCCTCCGCGTGATACTCGTACACTGAACCAGCAAGCTTCTCTCGGAACACCTGGTACACTGGGTCTTCGCCGTTGGGATACAGCCGAAGCCAGACGCTATGAAGCAGTACTGGAAAAGTGAACGGTGCAGGCTCATGGTTGTAGTGGTACGGAACTGGTGCCATCTACACTCATCAAACCAGCGGTTAGCACAATAATAAACTATATGCATGTCATGCAGCAAACAGATGCAACAAGTAGGATACATCCCAAAACTCTAAACTAATCATGGTTCTAGCGCAGGGTTAACTAGGGTGTCCTACAGTCAGCGCGGCTCTGATACCAAGCGTTGTGGCACCCCGGCTCAGAGAACCGGTTTACCCAGTGTTTCCAACCCAGAGATCGTGTCTTCTGGAAATACACAACAACTTGGAACAGAACAGAACTGATCTTTATTGATATATCTCGAGTACAAGCTCATAATTTACATCGATAGCGAGGCCATTAGCACATCATGAGCTATGACAATATCTACATTATTTATAGAACATAGCAGGGCCTCAATTCTACTAGGTGATTCTACGGCGTAGCGGAACATCTAGAAAAACTCCATCCACAGGGACACTGCTGGGACACGGCGTAGTTAGCGTAGCACGAACCATCGGGACCTCCATCCTCAGCTTCTCCTGCATCTGGCATGATACGCCAGGTGAGTACTTGGAATGTACTCGCAAGCTCACAGCAACCATAACAATGCAGCAAACAAGAGCATGTCAATTAACATATTAAGTGCTTAAGTTGCTTACTTACTGGTACCAAATACCAACTTACTCTCTTCTGGGTTGTCCCACAACCCTCGAGATACTCATTATTCATCGAGCACTTCCGAACATAAGACAAGTTCTTCCATCATTATTATCATTACGGTTGACCACTCAGAGTGACCTAGTGCGGACTGTGTCCAATACCGTGGACGCGGCTATTCGAATAGATTCTTACACTCTGAAGAGGTTGCACACTTTACCCACACCATGGAGCTCCTTGTCCCGTACCTCGCTACACTTCCCTCTTGGGTGGACCGGTGCTGCTCCAACGAAACCTGCCTAACCCATGACTCTTCCATCATACCACCGACAATCATACCCTCCCAGGGTGATGTCCTGGGTGGCCCCTGTGTCACCCCGTGACACCTGCCACCGTCGTGGACAACTAAACTGTCCCAAACATGGATGCCGGCAAAATAACTTAACTGGGCTCACAGGATTATCGCCGTCTACCTGATCAGGGCAGCACGCACGCATAACCCTCCCTCTTTTGGTGGTACCGACAAAAGAGCATGCAGTCAGACCAAGTCAAGGCCGTCCCATACCGGCAGATGTGGCTGCACGGATAAGTCCGGGCCGGTGGCACTTGATCAACCAATTAGGTTTAGTTTTGACAAGTACTTAACAAGCATGGTTATTTATCATGAATAACTTAACTAGGCAGTAGCTATGCATCAAAGTAATTTACTATGAATTATCACATATTAAAATAATGCAAAAGTTCAATTAAATAACCAACACTATTGAAATGCCTCATGTAATGAATGATGTGGCTTGCCTTGCTCTGTTGGGTTGTCCACAAACTCCTGGGCTTCAAAACCAAAAGTATTTCCTTCTGAAAAATATTACAAAAAGGCAAAGGAAAATGTCACATAACACATTTCTGTTCACCAGAAATTTTGTGAGCATGAGAAAAATACCAAAAATTTCCAGAAAATAGAGGGGCTCAAGGCAAACCCAATGCAAAAAAGAATCAATTGATTTGGACTTATGGATAAAAAGTTATGAGTGGTCAAAGTTTCTGGTCAAATCTAATTTATAAACAAAAAATAGAAAAACTAACAGAGGGCCACGTCGAAGGCGTAATGTGGAGGGGCGCCTCCACTTACCGCTTCGGCGCGCGAGGTGAGCCGCTGACTTGCGGGCCCCGCTGTCAGATTTAAAAGGGGAGAGAGAGAGAGAGAACAGAGCACCGCAGAGCTCTGGCGATGGTTGTCGGCGATGCAGATGGCGGCGAGATCCGGCGACTACGGGGATGGGACGAGTTCACGGAGGCAAACATGTACGTACCCGTAGCGTGACGAGAGATGGCCGGACGACGTCGTCCCCTTCCTCTCCGGCGGCGACTGCGCTCGTGTGTTGCCGGAGACGGTGTTTCTGGCAGGGTTTCGGCCGGGCAAGGGTTCAGGCGAGGTCAGGGGAGCTAGCTGAGCTTGTTGGTAGAGTCGGTCGAGGCTGGGGTGGAGTGAAACAGCGAGGTGGCGGAGCTCGGGTGGCGGCGGATCGCCGGCGAGATGCGAGGCCAGAGGGCCTCTCGGCCTTGGCTCGATGCTTGGGAGCTCGATTGGGAGGAGGTGGAGGGAGGTGAGGAGCTGGGGAGGGCTGGCCGTCGCTATTTATAGGCAGGGTGGAGCTCTCTGGAACCGGGCGGCGCCATGGCCACGTCGCCGGCGCAAGGACGCCGCGCTGGCTGGCTCGGTGCGGGCGACGGGATGGGAGAGGGCAGGAGAGTAAATGCGGGCAGTGGCGGCTTGCGGAGGAAGACGACGGCCAGCGGGGCCACAGAGCCAGCACGGGCGCCACAGTGGCCGCGTACAGTGGCGGCTGCCGGGAGCGATTCCGGCGAGGAGAGGGTTCGGGAGTGGGGTACGTGGACGGCAGCGGCGACGTCGGTACTACCAGACACAGTACGGCAATGCGGGACGGCCGGAGTCATCCCATCAGACGCGGGCGAGGTGCAGAGCACGCGCACTGGCATGCCAGTGCCGTGCTCACAACGGTGGCTGGCACCTGGAGGCCACGCAAGTCTGGCGCACCGTGTCCAGCACGTCGACCCTCGACCACCTAGTCCCCCTGTGCCTCTGGTTCGGCTAGATACATGCTGGTTCGAAGTGTAGCTTCAACTACAGTTTCTGACAGAAACTTTGGGAGAGCTCTAGAGGAAAGATGAGATGGAGATGAAGCCCGTAGAGATGTCCAAAGTGACCTACTTTGGAAGGACTACAAACTGGCCAAGTTTGAGAGATTATCATCAAGGCTAGAATGTAGATCATGTACAACTGCTGTTACTGGTCCAGATGAGCTTGTAGCACTCATATGGTTGATCTGCTGGAGCTGGAATTTGGTGTGTGAGGGTTATTTGGTGGATAGAAGATGTCATAAAAATTTCAGCTCAATTGAATACCTCTAGCTGGTACTTCCTTCACAGGGGTTTGAATTGAGCAGAAACTTGGCAGAATATTGCTGCTGAAAAATTGTACTGGACAAGATGATATTTTTGGATATTGTGGCAAGATCGGTCCCCTAGTATCTCAGGGAATTATCTGAGAGTTTTCTGAGTTGGGAAAATATGAGTTGCTTCACAAAGGGTCAGTACTATCCAGAAGATAAATGAAGTTTTCTAGACAAATTTTAATACTGGACCATGAAATGTTTTTGAAGATTGTGGGAGTGGATGATGACAAGAAGGTGTGGTATTAATTTGGGATTTTTCTGATCATCAGAACTATAGGTCGCTTCATAACCCATAGTGATGACAGATTTTCCCAAAGAAAGAAAATGAATTATTGGGAAAGATTGAGAATTGGAATTTGATCCAGTAGGTGTGTGACAAGATTTTGGCAAGATGTTGAGGGCTTTGGATCACTTAGAGAGAGATTCAAAAGTTCCTAAGTCCAAAGTCAACTGAAAAGATTCAAAAACCCTCCAAATTGCAAATGAAGCCAGAAAGATTTTGAGAAGAAAAAGTTGCCAAAAACCAAGGTGTCACATTATGTGTGCGCGCTGCCCTGATCAGGTAGGCGGCCATAGCCTTGTCTGCCCGAGTTGTATGGATCCAGAGTCCCCATTTGGGACAGTTATTATTTTGGCCATGACGGTGGCAGCCACGAGGTGGCAGGATGTCATGGGTTGACATCGGGGCCACCCATGACATACCCCAAAGGGGAGTTTGTCGGAGTGGCCGGGAGAGTGTCATGCAATAGATCGGTTTTGTCGGAATGTCGTTGGTCCACCCGAATGGGAGCACGAGGCCATGAGTTCTGTGGTGTGGGTACAGTGTACTAACCTCTGCAGAGTGTATAATCTATCGATAGCCGCGTCCTCGGTCATGGACACAGTTCATAGTAGGTCACACTATGGGTCAATAGTAATATCAACCTGAATAATAAACAACCCCGGTTCCATGAGAAAAGAAGTTGGTTGATCTTTATGTGGTCATGCGGTGATCACAGGTAGAGATCAAGCTCCATGTGGTCATGTGATGATCACGATGGTATAGTTGATACCGAGCTTGGTAGATCCTAAGGTGATCGTGTGATGTTCACGACGGTAAGTTTGACACATATGGTGGTTACGAGATAACCTCCGAGAAGAGTAAGTTGGTCCAAGGGACCTTAAACATTGACCCCCCCTCTCATGCTAGTGCTCGTATCATCATGTTCATATCATGAGTAACATGTACAGGCCATGCTCACTCTCATGTTGATTCTAGTAGTATCATGCTCATCAATTAACCTGTAAATGCCATGCTGTTGGTTGTCTTGATTGCTTTGGTTGCTGTGAGCTTGCGAGTACATTCAAAGTACTCACCTGGCGTGTCATGCCAGATTGCAGGTGATGCCGTGATTGATTGCTTGTCGAGGATCCCGATTTGCGCTCTAGGATGCGTCCCAGCCAGAGTCCCTGCGGAGTGGAGTCCATCACCGTTGTCGCTGTTCCGCTGCTAGAAGTTATTCCGTTGCTATGAGTTGTTCCGCTGCTAGCATAGAGCTATCTGAGCAGGCGTAGTGTCGCCGTGCCCCTGTAATCTTTTGTAATATCGGACCCTTGTACCCGATTATTTGTAATAAAGAGCTGATTTGTTCTATGCCAAGCAGTGCCGTATTCCAGAAGACTTGATCTTTGGGCTGGAATGCGGGGTGTTCCGGTCTCTCTGAGCCGGGGTGCCACAATGCTTGGTATCAGAGCAGGTCTGGCTGTAGGACGCCCTAGTCCGCGCGAGCATTAGAAACCGGTAGTATAGAGTCTAGTCGGTTGCTGCATTTGATTGTTGCATTTGTTTGCTGCATAGCATGCATATAGACTCACTATCTTGTCACTAACGGTTGATCTTGTGAGTGTAGGTGGCATCGGTTTCGATCCACTACCTGCACCCTCCAGTTTTGCATACTTGCTCTTTGGCGTTTGGTGTCATCTCTGTCCTAGCGGAGTGATGCCGAGGTACCTAGTGGTGTCGATCACTTGCAGGATTGATGCACAGGTATTGCACCAATATATTCCCTTCAGCCACACTTATCGTTTCGGAGATAGACATGCTTCTATCCCAGACCTTGCCATCCGACTCGCCGCTTTGGCAACCCTTACTGCTCTTTGTTACCAGAAAAGGGCAATGCCAGCAGACCCTTCTTTTCACCGCTATCCTACCCTATCACTCATTCCCTGGACGAGTATGTTTCCCTTCCATACACTTGATGATGATGTGGCCATGACATCCGTGTTCCGCTACATGATCACCGAGTCCGTCCTCACCTCCGAGCCCCTATCCAAGCTTTTATGCAATTTTTATTTTTATTTGAGTCTCCATCTTCTCTTACAAAAGCACCAACTAGAGAGCACTATTGTCATACTTTTGCATTGTGTGTAGCTAATATTTGAGTGTGTTTCATGAATGGATCAATGATTGAGCATAATGGGCTAGGGATAACTTTCTTTAGCGTTGATATTTTGAAAGACATGGTTGCTTGTTAGCATGCTTGAGTATTTATATTTTCATGTCAAATCATAGACTATTGCCTTGAATCATTCAAGTCCAATGTCCATGCTATAAAAGAAAAGAATATGTGATGAATATGATAGGCAGCATTCAACAACAAAAATTCTATTTTTATCATTTACCTACTCGAGGACGAGCAAGAATTAAGCTTGGGGATGCTGATACGTCTCCAACATATCTATAATTTTTTATTGTTCCATGCTGTTATATTATCAATCTTGGATGTTTTTATAAGCATTTACAACAATTATATATCATTTTTGGAGACTAACCTATTAACCTAGTGCCTAGTGCCAGTTGCTGTTTTCTGCCCTGTTTTTGTTTTACAGAAAATCAATACCAAACGAAGTCCAAATGCCACGAAACTTTTTGGGATTTTTTATTGGACAAGATAAACACTAGAAGCTTCGGGAGAGGGCCAGAAGACCCAGGAGGTGGCCACGAGCCACCAGGGCGCGCCTGGGGGGGGCAGGCGTGCCCTGGTGCCTCGTGGGCCCCCCTTTGCTCCGTTTGACCTAATTCCAGCACTATAAATTCAGAAAAAATCAGAAACCCTTAGGGGAGTCCACTAAATACTTTTTCCGCCACCGCAAGTTTTTGTTCCAGAGAGATCCCATCTGGGGTCCTTCTCCGTTAATCTGCCGGAGGGGGAATCGATCACGGAGGGGCTCTACATCAACCTTGCTGCCCTTCCGATGATGCGTGAGTAGTTTACCACAGACCTTCGGGTCCATAGTTAGTAGCTAGATGGCTTCCTCTCTCTTTTTGATCTTCAATACAATGTTCTCCTCGATGTTCTTTGAGTTCTATCCGATGTAATCTCTTTTTGCGGTGTGTTTGTTGGGATCTGATGAATTGTGAGTTTATGATCAGATTATCCATGAAGTTATTTGAGTCTTTGCTGCACTCTTTTATGCATGATTGTTATAGCCTCATATTTCTTCTCCGATCTATTGATTTGGTTTGGCCAACTAGATTGATTTATCTTGCCATGGGAAGAGGTGCTTTGTAATGGGTTCGATCTTGAGGTGCTCAATCCCAGTGACAGAAAGGGACATGACACGTATGTATCGTTGCTATTAAGGGTAAAAAGATGGCGTTTATTCATACGTGAGTTTATCTTGTCTACATCATGTCATCGTTCTTAAGGCATTAATCCGTTCTTTATGGACTTAATACACTAGATGCATGCTGGATAGCGGTCGATGCGTGGAGTAATAGTAGTAGATGCAGGCAGGAGTCGGTCTACTTGTATTGGACGTGATGCCTATATACATGATCATTGCCTTGGATATTGTCATGATTATTTGCTTTTCTATCAATTGCCCAACAGTAATTTGTCTACCCACCGTATGCTATTTTCTCGAGAGAAGCCTCTAGTGAAAACTATGGCCCCCGGGTCTATCTAAATCATATTACTAAAACCCTAAAAATATTGCTGCCATTTTCTTTTATTTATTTTATTTTGTATTTTTGTTTCAATCTATCTATCTATCACATACAATTTAATCTTGCAATTGACCGCTGAGAGATTGACAACCTCTCGTTTGCGTTGGGTGCAAGGGTTTTTTGTTTGTGTGCAGTTGCTGCTAACGAGGTGTTGTGTGATTCTCCTACTGGTTCGATAACCTTGGTTTCATAACTGAGGGAGATACTTATCTCTACTGTGCTGCATCATCCCTTCCTCTTCGGGGAAAATACCAACGCAAGCTGCAAGTAGCAAATATCTGCCGGGTCGTTTTATTTATCACTAAAAATCAAGAGCACATTGTTTTCAGAGGTAAGAGGACCTGTTATAATGTTTCTGCCATGTTGACACTGTCATATGCACATTTTCAAATGAACATATGTTTTAACCTGTGGATTATATCAAAACGTGCATTATATGAAGTTTAATAAGTTTTCAGTGGGCTACATGATTCTGGCATTTTAACCTATGTTAGGATTTATTTAACTGTTGCAAACTCTGTTTGAAAAGTGCATCCTGATGTTAAGTATAGAATCTCTTAAAACGTGCAAACTTTGCATGATGATAGCCATTGATCCATAGCTTATATGTAAGTGCTTCCTACATGTGTTGTGGACTATATTCTGTTTACTTCCATTCCATGCCCATATGTGCCATGTTAACTTTCTGTAGCATGTTCTTTTCTTGCTTTCAAGTGAGCATGATAATGTTACTGGTCATATGAACCACTGTTTTTCACTAAGTCCTAAAATGCAGCAGAAATTTGCATTTTTCAAAAGTAATATTAATTTAACATTGACTCATATGAACTTGAACCATATATGAATTGTGTTGCATTTGCAACCTACTGCAAGTTTCATTCTTAGATAATAAACTGCAAGATTCTATTTCAGATAAGTTTATACGAACACACACTTCTTCTTGTCGGCGGGCACGTCGGGGACAGTGAAGGGGAGGAGGAGGAGAAGGACGGTGCATTGGTTCCTCTCACCGGGCACGTCGGGGACAGTGAAAGGGACGAGGACTAGCACTTGACCTCGATCTGGATCGATTAGACGTGGTTCTGGTCGTGGAGGGGATCGGTTGAAATCTAAATATTTCATCGTTGACCATTATGCCCTTCTTAGATAAACAAATTAAATTTAATCATTTTTAATCCCCCACCAGATTTTACGGCTAATAAAAATCAGAGGGGTCGGTCCTGGGTATTAGTGAGAGTACTAGGCCAATCACCGTAAAAGAGCTCTAGCATATTACTTTAACAATAGCATTAAATCATGATGACAATAAAGTAGGAAAAATTGGCTCATTCAACCAGTGGCAATGAATTGACATACGAAATGATAGAATTACTATCTCATGACACTACCAAGATAGTAGCAACACCGTAATATAGTACCACTAGCAACATGTAAGGATAACAAAGGACGGTACCAGCGGGTGATCCGTCTTCATTTCCTCCTCCTCCTCCTTCTTCTTCTTCTTCTTCATCATCATCTTCTTGGTCTGTTCCCCTTTCTCCTCACCAATTGGTGAAACCAAGAACATGATTGGCCTTCAGTGTTAGATTTGGTTTTGTTAGTGAGGGGGTACAAGTATACAAGTAAACAATGGCATTATTTTCTCATGACCGTAGCAAAATAGAGGTGAACAGATGTGCTAAATATCATTCTTACCTAAGGGAAGGTTATGGTGCCGATATGGATGATGAGGATTGGAACACAGATCGCCCTTTGTGCAATTCCACTGAAATCGACCAACGGTTCCGGTGTGAAATTTTAGTTCAACTGCACAAAGCACTTCTCGCTTCTTTTAAGAAGTGTTTTGTGCAGTACACCAAAAGGTCGCAAAAGCAACGAGGTGAAATGGATATCCTTGTTTACACAAAAAGCTACAAAGGAAACAATCAGAGTCTCAAACAATTACTGTCAATAACAATTGGTTAAATTTGTCATGACTAATAACAGTGGCATGGCTTCATTTTACCAGGGGCATTAGATTAAGAACAGCTAAATAGTCGCTATAAGGGCATGGGACAGTGGGTGCCCCAGCACCATGTACCTCAACCGGGGCATAAAGTGGTGATGCAGACTTTGTTGCCCCAAGAGAAACAAACATCCAAGCAACATATCTGGGTTGGTCCCATTTTTGTTCTCTTTAGCCACCTATTCCTATGTGTGGATAGAAATTCTAGTCCTGGTCATACTCTATTGCCTTGTCACACCCACCCCCTACTTTCTTTCCTTTTTCAACCAAGATATTGGTTGCTTATCCAGTGTGTACATCGTTTCCCCTATGTTTCCCTTTTCAACCAAGAGACCAGTTGGATAGCCAGTCTGTACTACTTTTACCCCTTTCTTTCCTATTTGAACCAAGTCCTATATACATACTACATCTTTCCCCCCTTTCTTTCCTGTTTGATCCAAGTACAAGATTCGACTGCATGAAGTAGCTTTACCTCTAATAATAGAAAAAAATAGGTGGAGTTGGACCAGTCGACCGAGCCTAGCTACGTGGGGGGCTGAGAGGTAGAAAATGATGCACATGCAGCGACGTGGGGAGCTGGGGCAGTAGAGCGAGGCCGGTTTCAAAGGAAGATATACTAGAAGGTCGTCGGGGTGTGGCTAGGTGGGGTGCGGGAGGTCGGATCCGCCAAAACTACGGCAGCGACGAAGGGATCGGAGGACCTCCCATGCTGGCGCTTGGTCAGAGATGACGGTGAGGCCGGCAGTGGGACTCCTCCCTCGCCGTCGACGATGGCCTAAACATTGTACCTCCTCCCCTTCCCCGGCGGAGGGGATGCGTCCGGATCTGTGACCAGCGGTGAGCAGAGAGAGAGAGAGAGTGACCACCGCTATCTTGCTTAGGTTTGGAGAGGATGAGAGTGTGTGAAGAGAACAACCCTAGCAAGCAAGCGCGGAGGCTCCTGCCTATATATACATATAGTCGAGTAGTTTTCTTTTTTCACTCCATAAAAACAATCGTTTAAAATTGTGTACGTGCCAGGTCGCACTTTGTAACGTTCACATGTAGTACTCGACCCTTGATACGTCCATTTTGCATCATGTTTTCTTACTATTATTTATTATGTTTTGGGTCATTATTTCACTTTATCATACAATTCTTATGTCTTTTCTCACTTATTTTGCAAGTTTCACATGAAGAGGGAGATTGCCGGCAGCTGGAATTCTGGACCGGAAAGGGGTGCAACAGAGATAGCTATTCTGCACACCTGCAAATGACCTGAAAATTTACGGAGAATTGTTTTGCAATATATAAAAAATATTGGCAGAAGAAATACCAGAGGGGAGCCACCAGGAGGCGACAAGCCTGGGGGGCACGCCCTACCCCCCTGGGCGCGCCCCCCAAGCTTGTGGCGCCCCTGGTAGGCCTCCGGGCCCATCTTCTGCTATATAAGGCTATTTGCCCTAGAAAAAATAAAAAGGAGACTTTCAGGATGAAGTGCCACCGTCTTGAGGCGGAACCTGGGTAGGAGCAATTTTGCTCTCCAGCGGAGCGATTTCGCTGGGGATACTTCCCTCCAGGAGGGGGAAATCGAAGCCATCGACTTCACCAACGATCCTCTCATTGTGGGAGGACCAATCTTCATCAACATCTTCACCAGCACCATCTCATCTCAAACCCTAGTTCATCTCTTGTATTCAATCTTTGTCTCAAAACCTTAGATTGGTACCTGTGGGTTGCTAGTAGTGTTGATTATATAATGTAGTTGATGCTAGTTGGTTTATTTGGTGGAAGATTATATGTTCAGATCCTTAATGCTATTCCATACCCCTCTGATCTTCAATATGAATATGATTTGTGAGTAGTTACTTTTGTTCTTGAGGACATGGGAGAAGTCTTATCATAAGTAATCATGTGAATTTGGTATTCGTTCGATATTTTGATGATATGTATGTTGTTTCTTCCTTTAGTGGTGTCATGTGAACGTCGACTACATGACACTTCACCATCTTTGGGCCTAAGGGAAGGCATTGTGGAGTAGTAATTAGATGATGGGTTGCTAGAGTGATTCCGTAAGGGGCTGATTTGGATTCATATGTTTCATGTTATGGTTAGATTTATCTTAATTTTTTTTCGTAGTTGCGGATGCTTGCGAGAGGGGGTAATCATAAGTGTGAGGCTTGTTCCAGTAAGAACAGCACCCAAGGACTGGTCCACCCACATATCAAATTATCAAAGTAGCAAAGGCGAATCAAACAAACATGATGAAAGTGACTAGATGAGAATTCCCATATGTCCTCGAGAACTCTTTCATTTATATAAGAGATCGTTCTGGCTTGTCCTTTGATACAAAAAGGATTGGGCCACCTTGCTGCACTTTATTATACTTGTTACTTGTTACGAATTATCTTGCTATCGAAACTATCTGTTACCGCTACTTTCAGTACTTGCAGAGAATACATTGCTGAAAACCGCTTGTCATTTCCTTCTGCTCCTCATTGGGTTTGACACTCTTACTTATCAAAAGGACTACGATTGATCCCCTATACTTGTGGGTCCTCAAGACTCTTTTCTGGCGCCGTTGCCGGGGAGTGAAGCGCCTTTGGTGAGTGGAATTTGGTAAGGAAACATTTATATTACGTGCTGAAATTTACTGTCACTTGTCACTATGGAAAATAATCCTTTGAGGGGTTTGTTCGAGGTATCTTCACCTCGACCGGAAGCATTGAGAGTTGCCCCTCAACCTACTAAACCTACTGAAAATATTTATTATGAAATTCCTTCGTGTATGATATAGAAATTGCTAGTTAATCCTTATGCAGGAGATGGATAAGTACATCCTGATATGCACTTGATATATATAGATGAAATCTGTGGATTGTTTAAGCTTGCAGGTTTATCCGAGGATGGAGTTAAGAGGAAGGTATTCCCTTTATCTTTGGAGGGAAAGGCATTGACATGGTATAGGCTATGTGATGATATTCGAACATGGGATTTGAACCGGTTAAAGCTGGAATTTCACCAGAAATTTTATCCTATGCATTTGGTTCATCATGATCGGAATTATATATATATATTTTTGGCCTCGTGAAGGAGAAAGTATCGCTCAAGATTGGGGGAGGCTTAAGTATATGTTGCACACATGCCCCAATCATGAGCTCTCAAGAGAAATAATTATACAAAACTTTTATGCTCGGCTTTCTCATAATGATCAATCCATGCTCGTTACTTCTTCTACTGGCTCCTTTATGAAGAGGACTATTGAATTCAAATGGGATCTTCTGGAAAGAATTAAACGCAGCTCTGAAGATTGGGAAATCGACAAAGGTAAAGAGTCAGGTATAAATCTTAAGTTTGATTATGTTAAATCTTTTATGGAAACCGACGCTTTTCATAAGTTTAGTACTAAATATGGACTTAACTTTGAGATAGTAGCTACCTGTTGTGAATCTTTTGCTACTCATGTTGATCTCCCTAAGGAGAAATGGTTTAAGTTTCATCCACCTATTGAATTAAATGAAGAGCTTGTTAGTGTTAAAGAAGAAACAATTGTTTACAATATTGACCCAGCTCTGCCTACTGCTTATATTGAGAAACCTCCTTTCCCTGTTAGGATTAAGGAACATGCTAAAGCTACGACTGTGGTTAATAAAAGTAATATTAGAACACCTGGACCTTCTGAACAAATTAAAGTTGAACCTAATATTGCAATGGTAAAAGATTTATTAGTTGATAATATTGATGGGCATGTTATTTACTTTTGCGAAGAGGCTGCTAGAATTGCTAAACTTGTTAGAAATGAACGAGACATGTTAGATAAGAACAAGCCCGTAGTTGGCATGCCGGTTGTTTCTGTTAAAATTGGAGACCATTGCTTTCATGGTTTATGTGATATGGGTGCTAGTGTGAGTGCTATCCCTTTCTCTTTATATCAAGAAGTTATGAATGATATTGTACCTGTTGAGATTGAGGATATAGATGTCACTATTAAGCTAGCAAATAGAGATACTATTTCACGAATTGGGATTGTTCGAGATGTTGAAGTCTTGCGTGGTAAGATCAAATGCCCTACTGATTTCTTAGTACTTGGTTAACAACAAGATAATTTTTGTCCCATTATATTTGGTAGACCTTTCTTGAATACCGTTAATGCTGAAATTGATTGTGCTAAAGAAAAGGTTAGAGTTAAGTTTGGCGATGTATCTCATGAATTTAATTTCTCTAAGTTTCATAGACAACCACATGAGAAAGAATTATCTAATAAAGATGAAATTATTGGTCTTCCTTCCATTGATGTTTCTCCTACTGATCCTTTAGAACAATATTTGCTAGATCATGAAAATGATATGCATATGAATGAAAGAAATGAAATAGATGAGATATTCTTTAAACAAGCACCTATCCTTAAACATAATTTGCCTGTTGAAACTCTTGGAAATCCTCTCCCACCTAAGAGTGATCCTGTGTTTGAATTAAAGAACCTACTGATACACTGAAATATGCTTATCTGGATGAAAAGAAAATATATCCTGTTATTATCAATGCTAACCTCTCAGAGCATGAAGAAAAGAGATTACTTAAAACTCTAAGGAAGCACCGTGCTGCTATTGGATATACTCTCGATGATCTTAAGGGCATTAGTCCTACTCTATGTCAGCACAAAATTCATATGGAGCCCGATGCTAAGCCAGTCGTTGATCATCAACGACAGCTGAATCCTAAAATGAAGGATGTGGTAAGAACTGAAATATTAAAGCTTCTGGAGGCAGGTATAATTTATCCTATAGCTGATAGTAGATGGGTAAGTCCTGTTCATTGTGTTCCTAAGAAAGGAGGTATTACTGTGGTTCCTAATGATAAAAATGAACTTACCCCACAGAGAATTGTAACCGGATATAGGATGGTAATTGATTTCAGGAAATTAAATAAAGCTACTAGAAAGGATCATTACCATTTACCTTTTATTGATCAAATGTTAGAAAGGTTGTCTAAGCATACACACTTTTGCTTCCTAGATGGATATTCTGGTTTTTCTCAAATACCTGTATCACAAGAAGATCAAGAGAAAACTACTTTTACTTGTCCTTTTGGAACTTATGCTTATAGACGTATGCCTTTTGGTCTATGTAATGCACCTGCTACTTTTCAAAGATGTATGACTACTATATTCTCTGACTTTTGTGAAAAGATTGTTGAGGTATTCATGGATGATTTTTCCGTTTACGGAACCTATTTTGATGACTGCTTAAGCAACCTTGATCGAGTTCTGCAGAGATGCGAAGAAACTAATCTTGTCTTGAATTGGGAGAAATGACACTTTATGGTGAACGAAGGTATAGTCCTTGGGCATAAAATTTCTGAAAGAGGTATTGAGGTAGACAAAGCTAAAGTTGATGCAATTGAGAAAATGCCATGTCCAAAGATATCAAAGGTATAAAAAGTTTCCTTGGTCATGCTGGTTTCTATAGGAGGTTTATAAAAGACTTCTCTAGAATTTCTAGGCCTCTTACTAATGTCTTGCAAAAAGATGTTCCATTTGTTTTTGATGATGATTGCGTAGAAGCCATTGAAATACTTAAGAAAGCCTTAATATCTGCACCTATTGTTCAACCACCTGATTGGAACTTACCTTTGAAATTATGTGTGATGCTAGTGATTATGCTGTTGGTGCTGTTCTAGAACAAAGAGTTAATAAGAAATTGAATGTTATTCATTATGCTAGTAAAACTCTAGACAGTGCTCAAAGAAATTATGCTACTACTGAGAAAGAATTTTTAGCAGTTGTGTTTGTGTGTGATAAGTTCAGATCTTACATTGTTGATTCTAAAGTAACTATTCACACCGATCATGCTGCTATTAAATACCTTATGGAAAAGAAAGATGCTAAACCTAGGCTTATTAGGTGGGTTCTTTTGCTACAAGAATTTGATTTGCATATTATTGATAGAAAGGGAGCTGAGAATCCTGTAACTGATAATTTGTCTAGAATGGAAAATGTTCTTGATGACCCACTGCCTATTGATGATAGTTTTTCTGATGAACAATTAGCTGTTATAAATGCTTCTCGTAATACTCCTTGGTATGCAGACTATGCTAATTATATTGTTGCTAAATATATTCCACCTAGTTTTACCTACCAACAAAAGAAAAAATTCTTCTTTGATTTAAGACATTACTTTTGGGATGACCCACATTTATATAAAGAAGGAGTGGATGGTATTATTAGACGTTGTGTACCTGAGCATGAATAGGAACAAATCCTACGGAAGTGTCACTCCGAGGCATACGGAGGACACCATGCGGGAGGCAGAACTGCACATAAGGTATTACAATCTGGTTTTTATTGGCCAACTCTTTTCAAGGATGCACGTAAGTTTGTCCTATCTTGTGATGAATGTCAAAGAATTGGTAATATTGGTAGATGTCAGGAAATGCCTATGAATTATTCACTTGTTATTGAACCATTTGATGTTTGGGGATTTGATTACATGGGACCTTTTCCTTCCTCTAATGGGTATACTCATATCTTAGTTGATGTTGATTATGTTACTAAGTGGGTAGAAGCTATTCCAACTAGTAGTGCTGATCATAACACTTCTATTAAAATGCTTAAATAAGTTATATTTCCGAGGTTTGGAGTCCCTAGATATTTGATGACTGATGGTGGTTCACATTTTATTCATGGTGCTTTCCGTAAACTTCTTGCTAAATATGATGTTAATCATAGAATTGCATCCCCTTATCATCCTCAATCTAGTGGTCAAGTTGAATTGAGTAATAGAGAAATAAAGTTAATCTTGCAAAAGACCGTTAATAGAACCAGAAAGAATTGGTCTCAGAAACTTGATGATGCACTATGGGCATACAGAACTGCTTATAAAAATCCTATGGGTATGTCTCCATATAAAATGGTCTATGGAAAAGCATGTCATTTACCTCTTGAGTTAGAACATAAAGCTTATTGGGCCATTAAAGAACTCAACTATGATTTTAAACTTGCCGGTGAAAAGAGGTTATTTGATATTAGCTCTCTAGATGAATGGAGAACACAAGCTTATGAAAATGCCAAGTTGTTTAAAGAAAAGGTTAAAAGATGGCATGATAAAAGAATTCAGAAACAGGAATTTAAAGTAGGTGATCATGTTCTATTATACAATTCTCATTTAAGATTCTTTGCAGGAAAATTTCTCTCTAAATGGGAAGGACCATACTGTAAGGGAACACGACAAAAAACAAAAAATTACTGCACTGCGAACATGCCCAGGATCACTATGGAGATGCATACAGGGTTTTTGATCTAATCATTACTGACTCGTAGCGCAGCGGAAGTAGAGTCGATGAAGATCGGTGGCGCATATCCTTGCAGCTAGGATTTACAACCTCCCAACCGCGAGGATGTTCTCCCTCGCCAGCTCCTTGGACAGCCCTTCGGGAGGCGGTCGGATAGTCCCTCGGACTGTGTCACGGACAGCCCTTCGGGAGGCACTCTCAGAATCTCGGACGGTCACTCGGACAGCCCTTCGGGAGGCACACTCGAACTAAGATCGAAACTACGACCTCTCTAACAGGTTGCACACATACGGTGTGAGCTATCCGGCAGGGCTTCGCCATCCAGAACTAGTTCCCGCCGGAACCCAGACAGCCTTTCGGCTCTACAAAACTATTTCGATGGGAGGGAGAGAGAAAGCCAGATCATGCATGGCATTTGTATGAGAGTAAAGAGTGAGTGTGGAGAGAGAAAGCCAGATCATGCATGGCATTTGTATGAGAGTAAGGAGTGAGTGTGGCGAGCTCCTCTCCACCTCTATTTATAGGAAAAACCAAGGGGTAGAGTGGCACTTGAAAATACCAAAAAACCCATCACATATGAACTTCATAAGGGCAAAAAGGGAAGGCAAGTGGAGCTCCATGGAGGAGCTCCTCCTCGGACGTCCACACCATGTGGGCCCCCCCAAAAAGGGGTTCCCTCCTTCCCAAGTCTTCCCCAAGATCTTTTGGGGAAAGCCCAAAAAGGCGGCTTTCCAAAAAGCAACCATAAAGGTGTTTTCACTATTCATGAAAACATTTTTCCGCGCCCGTTAGAACCGAAAATATTTCTGTTGGCCCAGAACATTTCCAGTACCGCCTAAAATAATTTTGGACACGTTCCGAAACAATTTCGGATCAATGATTTTTGTCAGCAAAAAGATACCACAGCGTTTCCGGCAGCTCCGGAACATTTCTGGTTTTTTTCTCCGAAAAAATTTGAGAAGTTCCCAGAACAATTCTGGCATCCTCCAAAAGTTCCAGGCGCTTACCAAAACCTTTTTGGCTTAATGGTTTACTCCGAAACAACTTTTCGGTTTTACTGAAACTTATTCGATGTTCTCTCCGGAACTTTTTCATTGTCTTTCTCTCAGACTCCCTGTCTAGTATTCAGCAGATAGATGACCCTTAAGCGTGTGACCCTATAGGTTCGGTGAAGTATAGACATGACCGAAACACGTTTCGATCAATGATCAATAGCGGAACCGTGGACACCCATATTGATCCCTATAGCCACACGAATGAATATTCGAGTGAACCTGTAGTTTGCCGTGTGCTATTCCTGTTGCTATGCGATATGTTACAAACACCCGAGGTGAGACTTATCGGCATCCCCGTGGATCAACAACTTGTCCACTATGCTAGTTACCTCGTTACCGGTTTTGTTTTCTTTTCTCATTTCCGTGTTGCGGCATCCCTGTGATCAAATCACATTGTGTCTGGCCAGACGATGATGGATACCGTAACACCAAGAGAGCCCTAAGAATATCTCTCCATCGTCGGAGAAGCAAATCCTAATCTTGAGCTATCAAGTTACTTGTCATACTCTTTCGTGAACCCGTAAGCCGTCGTAATAGCCACCGTGGTACACATGATGTTTAACAAACCCCAAAGTTCACGAAACTAGTATGAAGGAACTCGATACTCTCATGGTCTAAGGAATTATGCAAACGTTAACTTTCTCTGTGTTATTAACCATTTACTTGTGATGAATGTATCTCATAGCATAACATCAATTCGGGTCGATTCTACACAAACGTTCTTCTAACATTGTGCCCTCAAAATTGCCGGCATAGTCATGCCCATGATCAGGAAAATAGGATCATCATGCAATACTTGAGCTAGTCTTAGAGGCATGACTAGGAATACATTTTTCTGTTTAATATACCACACGTGTACATGAGTTTCCCTCCGAGCCTTGTGGTTATTGTAGACTCGAGAATCATTGCAGTTATAGCATGGAACATAAACATTCATTACAAACCTGGAGATCCGGTGCTGCTCATGCTTTGCTCGTGGTAGAGGCTTTGTCATCGGGTCTGACACGTTCAGATTCGTGTGAACTTTGCGTACTTTCACTAAACCCGCTTCGACATGATGTCGAATGAGTTTATATTTGCGTTCAATATGTCTTGTCTTATGGTGCGAAGATGGCTCCCTAGCCTGAGCCACGGCGCCACTATTATCACAATAGATCTCCACCAGGTCCAGCACACTTGGAACCACACCAAGGTCTTCAAGAAACTGCTTGATCCAGACCGCCTCCTTGGAGGCTTCTGAAGCTGCAACATATTCCGCCTCCATCATAGAATCTGCCACAGTCTTTTGTTTGGAACTTTTCCAGTCAACTGTGCCACCGTTCAATATGAAAACATAGCCTGATTGAGATTTGAAGTCATCTGGGTCAGTCATGAAGCCCGCATCGTTGTAACCACTTACAATGAGCTCTTCATCACCTCCGTACACAAGGAGTAAATCCTTGGTCCTTCTGAGGTACTTAAGAATATTTTTGATTGCGGCCCAATGTTCCAATCCTGGATCACTTTGGTACCTGCTGCTAACACTTAGCGCATAGGAAACATCCGGTCTTGTACATAGCATGGCATACATAATAGAACCAACTGCCGAAGCATATGGAACATCATTCATTTGTACTCACTCATCGAGAGTCCGAGGACACTGATTCTTGCAAAGCACTGTGCCAGGTGGCATGGGGAGTAGGCCTTTCTTGGCGTTCTCCATATTAAACCTTTTTAATACCTTGCCAATGTGCGTGCTTTCGCTAAGCGCTATTAGGCGTTTTGATCTATCTCTATAGATTCTGATGCCCAATACGTAAGCTGCTTTGCCTAAGTCCTTCATTGAAAAACTCTTCTTCAATGAGTCTTTTATTTTGCTAAGAAAATTCATGTCATTTCCAATCAACAATATGTCATCCACATACAAGATTAGAAATGCTTTTGCGTTCCCACTAAACTTCTTGTAAACACAAGATTCTTCGTCATTCCTGATGAAGCCAAACTCTTTGACTACTTCATCAAAACGAATGTTCCAACTCCTTGACACTTGATTCAGACCATAAATGACCTTCTGAAGTTTGCATACCTTTCCAGCATCCTTATGAACGACAAAACCTTCAGGCTGTATCATGTATACATCTTCTTTGAGATTTCCATTTAGGAAAGCCGTTTTGACGTCCATTTGCCATATTTCATAATCGAAATAAGCAGCAATTGCTAGTAATATCCGAACAGACTTAAGCATAGCTACGGGCGAGAAAGTCTCATAGTAGTCCACTCCTGGAACTTGCGTGAACCCTTTCACGACAAGTCTAGCTTTATGGATAGTAATGTTACCATCTGTGTCTGTCTTTCTTTTGAAAATCCATTTACAACCAATGGGCTTAACGCCTTCTGGAAGTTCTTCCAAGTTCCAAACTTGGTTTTCGTACTTGGATTCCATTTCGGATTTCATGGCTTTGTGCCATTCCCTTGAGCTGGGCCCCGCCATTGCTTCCTTGTAGTGCGCAGGTTCATCGTCTTCAAGGATGAAGATTTTTTTATGAAACCACTCAGGTGGCTCGATAGCCCTACCTGATCTACGCGGTTCAAATACAAACTTGTCTGAAGTTTCCGCATCACATGTGACAACTTCCGGCTCGGTTGTAGGGATAATTTTTGGAATTTCTTTCGGTTCCTTAGCCATATCAACGGTTGCCGAAGATTCACTAATCTCATTAAGTTGTACTGTCCTCCCACTTAATTCTTTAGCGAGAAATTCTTTCTCGAGAAAGTGTCCAACTTTTGCGACAAACACTTTGCCCTCGGACTGGTGGTAGAAGAATACCCAATGGTGTTATTAGGATAACCTACAAAGTAACATTTGTCTGATCTTGGTTCCAGTTTGCTTGGTTGTAAACGTTTTACGTATGCCTCACAACCCCAAACCTTGAGATGCAACACATTGGGTTTCTTCCCATACCATAATTCAAATGGCGTCGTCTCAACAGACTTAGACGGTGGTCTGTTTAATGTATAAGCGGCAGTGAGTAGTGCATGACCCCAAAAAGATATCGGCAGATCTGTAAGAGACATCATTGACCTTACCATGTCTAACAGGGTTCGGTTACGTCTTTCCGACAATCCGTTTCGCTGTGGAGTTCCGGGAGGCGTAAGCTATGAAACGATTCCACGGTCACTCAGATGTTGGCTAAACTCATGACTAAGATATTCGCCCCCGCGATCTGATCGCAGAAACTTAATCCTTTTGTTACAATGATTTTCTACCTCATTCTGAAATTCTTTGAACTTTTCAAAGGTTTCCGACTTATGCTTCATCAAATAGATATATCCATACCTACTTAAATCATCAGTAAAAGTCACGAAGTAGAAATAACCACTCCGTGCGGCCATGCTCATTGGACCACATACATCACTCTGTATTATTTCCAATAATTCACCCGCCCGTTCAGGATGACCCATGAATGGCGTCTTGGTCATTTTCCCCATCAGGCAAGCTTCACATGTGTCAAATGATTCAAAATCAAAAGATGGTAAAACTCCATCTTTATGGAGTCTTTGCATGCATTTCTTTCCGATGTGGCCAAGGCGACAGTGCCACAAGTATGTGGTGGTGGTATCAGCCTTCTTAAGGTGTTTAGCATTCACATTAAAGACATCATTTCCACATTCAAGATTTAGTATGAAAAGGCCCCCAACAATGGGTGCAAATCCATAAAACATATCCTTACAATAAAGTGAACAACCATTGTTCTCAGACTTGTAGGAGTACCCATCGTGTACTAAACATGATCCAGAGATAATGTTTCTACACAATGCCGGAACAAAAAAATAGTTGCTTAGTTCTAAGGTAAATCCTAAAGGGAGACGTAGAGGCATAATGCCGACGGCTTGAGCGGCAATCCTAGCGTCGTTCCCGACGCACATCACGACTTCATTCTTTTTCAGCTTGCGCACCTTCTGAAGTCCCTGTATCGAGTTGCAAATGTGAGCAACCGATCCGGTATCAAATACCCAAGACTTAGAATTTTCGCTTGCAAGGAAAACGTCAATGACATTAACCTGTATAACAGTTATACCTTTCTTCTTATCTGCCAGGTACTTCTTGCAGTTCCTCTTCTAGTGTCCAGTGCCCTTGCAGTAGAAGCACTCAGTTTCAGTCTTGGCTCCGCCCTTAGAGTTGCTCTGGGAGCCTGTCTTACCGGCGCCCTTGCCCTTCTTGGACTTGCCTTTCTTTTTGAAACTGGCGGTTTTATTCACAAGCAACACTTGCTTGCGATTTTTCCGCAGTCCTCCTTCCGCAGTTTTCAGCATGGCGAGCACCTCGTTTGGTGTCTTCTCCATCCCATTCATGTTGTAGTTCATGATAAAACCGCCGTAAGACGGGGGGAGTGACGCAAGCAACACATCCATCATATGGGTTGGTGGAATTGGAAATTCCAGGGTTTTAAGCCTTTCAGCATAGCCAATCATATTGACCATGTGCTTGCCAACTGAACTTCCCTCAGCCATCTTGCACTCCATCATGGTCTTTGTTACATCGTAACGTTCAGACCTTGCATTTTTCTTGTACAGAGCATCCAATTCCTGGATCATATCTCGGGCGTTATGGAATTCAAAACGTTTTTGAAGCTCTGGACTCATGCAAGATAGCATGAGGCACTGCACTAAATTGCAGTCATCATCCTTAGTGGCCCAGACATTTTGTTCATCTTCCGGGGCAGTTTTCGCCGGTTTAGCTGGAAGAGTCGTGTCAAGCACATACACTTTCTTAGCACTCCTGAGGACAATCCTCAGGGTATGGACCCAGTCCGCATAGTTGTTTCCAGTTGCAGCTAACTCCTCTCTCTCTAACATCGGGCCTAAGCTGAACGGTGTGTTGCGAGCCATGAGATCTACAATGGTAAACACAAGTTTCACTTAGACTTGTTCATAATAAATTTGCACTAGTGAATAAATGATTTTATTCTAAGGTGCACTCCCACTCAAATCAATATCTCTCATAATTGATTGTGAGTGATTCAAGACCCACATTTCAATTCACCGCCATTGAACGAGATGAACACTGATGGCGCAAACTTCAATCGGTAGGCAAACTTGCCGATCACATCTCTATGTGACTCTTGTTCATCTTTCGATGGGCGTGTTCCGAGCTCAGGACGATCCTCCGGAACGTCAAGACAACCAAGTGATCTCGCTGCGAGGTCTCAACTCACCGGCCTCACACTTCTTTAATCGTTCGTACCCATGGAGATCATGTGATACCCTGAACAGATAGGTGCCGTGACGGTGCTACTCTTGGGAGAACACTAACTACCTGATATATTTAAGTGAGAGATCACCCTCTTAAAAAGTGACTACCGCGCAATCAAGAAAGGTGCATCAAGAGGGATAAACATCTCAGGCAATTCATAATAGAATAATATGGTATAGCCCTTTCTGACGGAGAAGTCTTTTATTTCTTCGTCTTCGGCATTTGCGTCGGTGTTCACCTTCGCGAAGATTGCCACCACCTTGTCAATGCACCAGATAATATTGCTATCTCTATAGCTAATAAAATAAGTGCATTACAAAAGGTTGACACATAGGTCATTAATGTGACAATCATATGGCTCCAGCCATCATGCCGAATCATGACACACATGTCATGTTAATTAATTTACATCATATAGTCATCTCATACATAATCAAATTAATATGAGAACTGTAATACCACATCACATGTCATCATGAAAAACCAAGTTAGACGCCTCTAATCGGTTTATGCAAAGTTTTATTTTACGTGGCTTCTAAGGTTTTGACTTAAACCGCAGCTACCAATGTTTATCATCAAGTATGATTATTCAAGTCGCTAGAATAACTTTGCGGGGTGTATGAAGCACGAGATAAAAATCTCGAACCCCATACTGAACTTCGTCATACGCATGACCCCCATGCAGATCATATCTGCATTGCCCTTTAGTCTGCGAAATTTCATCTTTCTTTTAACTATGGTGGAACCCAAAGAACTGATAGCACTTCGTTGATCAATCAGGATCGCAGATTGCCAGAACTTTGTGAAATTCCACCATGCCGTTTGAAGATCAGAAATACGCAAATTCTAGGGAAGCAACAAGAACATCGGGTAATAGATTTCATCGGCTACCCGCATAAATAATTTTCAGCAATAGATCTCATCTACTACAAAATTATATTATGCAATACCCATACATCTCTATGTATTCTAGATCGTAACCTACATCTACGCATAGCACGGTTCATGATGCCACTGTAGGGGAGCGCGACAGAAAACAAAAAAATTCCGCACTACGAACATGCCCAGGATCACTATGGAGATGCATACAGGGTTTTTGATCTGATCATTACCGACTTGTAGCGCATCGGAAGTAGAGTCGGTGAAGATCGGCAGCGGAGATCCCCGGAGCTAGGATTTACAACCTCCCAACCACGAGAATGTTCTCCCTCGCCAGCTCCTCGGACAACCCTTCCGGAGGCGGTCGGACAGTCCCTCGGACGGTGTCACGGACAGCCCTTCAGGAGGCATTCTCAGAATCTTGACCGGTCACTCGGATAGCCCTTCGGGGGGCACACTTGAACTAAGATCGAAACTACAACCTCTCTACCAGGTTGCACACATACGGTGTCAGCTATCCGGCAGGGCTTCGCCATCCAGAACTAGTTCCCGCCGAAACCTAGACAGCCTTTCGGCTCTACGAAACTATTTCTATGGGAGGGAGAGAGAAAGCCAGATCATGCATGGCATTTGTATGAGAGTAAGGAGTGAGTATGCAGAGATCCTCTCCACCTCTATTTATAGGAAAAACCAAGGGGTAGAGTGGCACTTGAAAATACCAAAAAAAAACCCATCACATATGACCTTCATAAGGGCATAAAGGGAAGGCAAGTGGAGCTCCATGGAGGAGCTCCTCCTTGGACGTCCACACCATGTAGGCCCCCCCAAAAAGAGGTTCCCTCCTTCCCAAGTCTTCCCCAAGATCTTTTGGGGAAAGCCCAAAAAGGTGGCTTTCCAAAAAGCAACCATAAAGGTGTTTTCACTATTCACGAAAACATTTTTCCGCGTCCGTTAGAACCGAAAATATTTCTGTGGGCCCAGAACATTTCCAGTACCCCCTAAAATAATTTTCGACGCGTTCCGAAACAATTTCGGATCAATGATTTTTGTCAGCGAAAAGATACCACAGCGTTTCCGGCAGCTCCAAAACATTTCTGGTTTTTTTCTCTGAAAAAATTTCAGAAGTACCCAGAACAATTCTGGCACCCTCCAAAAGTTCCAGGCGCTTACCAAAACCTTTTTGGCTTAATGGTTTACTCCGAAACAACTTTTCGGTTTTACCAAAACTTATTCGGTGTTCTCTCCGAAACTTTTCCGTTGTCTTTCTCTCAGACTCCATGTCTAGTATTCAGCAGATAGATGACCCTTAAGCGTGTGACCCTGTAGGTTCGGTGAAGTATAGACATGACTGGAACACTTTCCGATCAATGATCAATAGCGGAACCATGGACACCCATATTGATCCGTATACCCACACGAATGAATATTCGAGTGAACCTTTAGTTTGCCGTGTGCTATTCCTGTTGCTATGCGATATGTTACAAACACCCGAGGTGAGACTTATCGGCATCCCCATGGATCAACAACTTGTCCACTATGCTAGTTACCTCGTTACCGGTTTTGTTCTCTTTTCTCGTTTCCGCGTTGCGGCATCCCTGTGATCAAATCACATTGTGTCTGGCCAGACGATAATGGATACCATAACACTGAGAGGGCCCTAAGAATATCTCTCCATCGTCAGAGAAGCAAATCCCAATCTTGAGCTATCAAGTTACTTGTCATACTTTTTCGTGAACCCATAAGCCGCCGTAATAGCCACCCTGCTACAGATGACGTTTAACAAACCCCAAAGTTCACGAAGCAAGTACGAAGGAACTCGATACTCTCATGGTCTAAGGAATTATGCAAATGTTAACTTTCTCTGTATTATTAACCATTTACTTGTGATGAATGTATCTCATAGCATAACATCAATTCAGGTCGATTCAACACAAATGTTCTTCTAACATTGTGCCCTCAAAATTGCCGGCATAGTCATGCCCATGATCAGGAAAACAGGATCATCATGCAATACTTGAGCTAGTCTTAGAGGCATGACTAGGAATACATTTTTCCGTTTAATATACCACACGTGCACATGAGTTTCCCTCCGAGCCTCGTGGTTATTGTAGACTCGAGAATCATTGCTGTTATAGCATGGAACATAAACATTCATTACAAACCTGGGGATATGAAATAACTATTATCATTGCCTCTAGGGCATATCTCCTACATCATCGAAGAAGTTTATCGCTCCGGAGCTATTAAGGTAAACAACTCCGAAGGCACTAATCTGAGAGTGGTTAATGGGCAAAGAATTAAATATTATATCTCAGGTACGGCCATTAATGTTGAAACTAATATTATTCAAACCATGACACCGGAGGAGGACATAGAAGAAACCTTCCGGAACGCCCCAGAACCCTGAAAAAGGAGTAGGTATGTGGTACGGTAAGTAAACCGACTCCAAAAATTCCATAAAAGCACTTTTTGTTCGTTTTGGAATATATAAAGAATTAGGAAAATAATAAACAGTCCGAAGAGTGCACGAGGGAGCGACAAGCCTGGGGGGGCGCGCCCTACCCCCCAGGGCGTGCCTACTGAGCTTGTGGCTCCCCCGTGGACTTTCCTGACTCCGTTTTCTTTCCATATTACTTGTCCTGTATGGGAAAAATTCATTATATATACTCTCGGATGTTTTGACCACCGTATCACAAGTTTCTCCTTTATTCTTTTTTCGGGCTGTTTTTCTGACAGGACTTAGTCGTCAAGCTCTCCATGGCTCCCCGAAGGCTCCGTACAAAGCACCAGATCGTGCAACCCTCACCAGGCAAACGACCTTTCAGTGAGGTCTACTATGAGTGGTCATCCAGAGAGTAGGATACCGTCGAGCAGGATGGAGCTAAATAGGTTATAGGCGGCCAGATCCATGAAGAGAGGCAATCCACACCTCTAGTGGAGGCTACAGAAAAGGGAGACATATTGCAAACTCTCCATCATAATCTTTCTTTATCTGAAATTGATGCATTAAGGGTTGTTGAAGCAATTTGTGCCCAGAATACGGTGCTCACCCATGAGGTTATTTTATTGGAGGAGCAGAACCGTGCTCTTAGGAGGATCAATGATAATCTGCGGTTCCTACTTCTGAAGGACGAGCCTACCTCATCATCACCACCATCACCGAAGAAGTAAACTTGAGTACACGGGTATGGGCACCACCCTTGGCTTGTGCCAAGCTTGGGGGAGGTGCCCCGGTATCGTATCACCATCACTTTTATCATAATTATCTATCTTAGTTCGATCCTTAGTTATTTCGTGATTTAGAAGAATAAAGTTTTAGTATGATTTAGTTTCGAGTGTGAGAGTTATATAATAAAGAGTAGTTTGAGTTTAGTTGTTTTACTTTTGTTGATTCAATCTTAGAAATAACATAAAGAGAATACATAAAAAGGAGATCATATGCTAATCCCATGGGGAGTGATGACTTCACATAAAAGAAATATAATTGATGAAACTCATTGGGAGTTAACAAACATAGCATTGGTCATTGTTGCAATCCATGAAAAAGTAATAAAGGAAGAGAGGTCTCACATATAAATATACTATCTTGGGCATCTTTTATGATTGTGAGCCCCCATTAAATATTCTATGTCAAATAGTCGACGTTGGACAAGGAAGACAACGTAATGAGTTATGTTTGCTTATATTCACATAGAAGCTATATTGTCATGGATCCTCGAACATGTGGTGCTTGCCCATAATCTTTTGCTAGCCAAAATTTCGTACTAAGTAGAGATACTACTTGTGCATCCAAACACCCTTGAACCCAGTTTCATGTCATGAGAGTCCACCATATCTACCTATGGATTGAATAAGATCCTTCAAGTAAGTTGTCATCAGTGCAAAAGCAATAAAAATTGCTCCTAAATATGTATGATATTTTATTGTAAAGGAAAATAAGCTTTGTACGAACTTGTGATGGTGAAGAAATAAAAGCGACAGACTGCATAATAAAGGTTGGTATCACAAGGGGCAATATAAAGTAACGTTCCTTTACATTAAGAGCTTGCACATTCAAAAATAATAAGCGCATGACAACCTCTGCTTCCCTCTGCGAAGGGCCTATCCTTTACTTTATGTATTTACTTTAATACAAGAGTCAATAGTATTCTTCTCTATTCCGTTTTTAGTTTTTTCTCTTGGCAAGCATCATGTGGTGGGGAAAGATCCATGCATATATATCCTGTTGGATGTAGGTGATCGTGAGTTATTATTGTTGACATTACCCTTGAGGTAAATAAGTTGGGAGGCAAAATTATAAGCCCCTATCTTTCTATGTGTCTGACTGAAACTTTTGCTCCATAAGTACGCCGTGAGTGTCAGCAATCATAGAAGACTAAATTATAGTTGAGTATGTGAACTTGCTAAACAAAGCTCTTACATAGACTCTTTCTGATAATATGATGAATTGCAATTGCTTCAGTGACCGAGATCATAGTTTGTTAGTTTTCAATACGGTTTATGGTTCATACTTTATCTTGTGGATGAATTGTCACTTATTCATGAGAAGTTTTATGATGATATATTGATGTTATGATAATGATCATGATGCTTTCATGTCCGTATTTTGGTTTATCGACAACTCTCTCTCTAAACATGTGGTCATGATTATCGATTTCGGTTTTCGCTTGAGGACAAGCGAGGTCTAAGCATGGGGGAGTTGATACGTCCATTTTGCATCATGTTTTCCTATAGTTATTTATTTTGTGTTGGGTAATTATTTCACTTTCTATGATACAATTCTTATGCCTTTTCTCTCTTATTTTGCAAGTTTCACATGAAGAGGGAGATTGCCGGCAGCTGGAATTCTGGACCAGAAAGGGCTACAACAGAGATAGCTATTCTGCACAACTTCAAATGACCTGAAAAACTATGGAGAATTATTTTGGAATATATAAAAAATATTGGCGAAAGAAATACCAGGAGGGGACCCACCAGGAAGCCACAAGCCTGGGGGCCGCGCCCTACCCCCTGGCGCGCCCCCCGAGCTTGTGGGGCCCCTAACTGGCCTCCGAGGCCCATCTTTTGCAATATGAAGCCATTTTACCTAGAAAAAAATCAAGAGAAGACTTTCGGGATGAAGCGCCGCCGTCTCGAGGCGGAACCTGGGCAGGAGCACTTTGCTCTCTGGCGGAGCGATTCCGCTGGGGAAACTTCCCTCCGGGACTGGGAAATCGAATCCATCGACATCACCAACGATCCTCTCATCGTGGGAGGACCAATCTTCATCAACATCTTCACTAGCACCATCTCATCCCAAACCCTAGTTCATCTCTTGTATTCGATCTTTGTCCAAAACCTCAGATTGGTACCCGTGGGTTGCTAGTAGTGTTGATTACATCTCGTAGTTGATGCTAGTTGGTTTATTTGGTGGAAGATTTTATGTTCAAATCCTTAATGATATTCAATAGACCTCTGATCTTGAACATGAATATGATTTGTGAGTAGTTACGTTTGTTCTTGAGGACATGGGAGAAGTCTTGTTATAAGTAATCATGTGAATTTGGTATTCGTTCGATATTTTGATGATATGTATGTTGTTGCTTCCTTTAGTGGTGTCATGTGAACGTCGACTACATGACACTTCACCATACTTGGGCCTAAGGGAAGGCATTGTGGAAAAATAAGTAGATGATGGGTTGCAAGAGTGACTAAAGCTTAAACCCTAATTTATGCGTTACTCCGTAAGGGGCTGTTTTGGATCCGTATGTTTCATGCTATGGTTAGATTTATCTTAATTCTTCTTTCGTAGTTGCGGATGCTTGCGAGAGGGGGTAATCATAAGGGGGTTGCTTGTTCAAGTAAGAACAGCACCCTAGCATTGGTCCACCCACATATCAAATTATCAAAGTAGCGAACGCGAATCAAATAAACATGATGAAAGTGACTAGATGAGAATTCCCATGTGTCCTCGAGAACGCTTTGCTTTATATAAGACACCGTTCCGGCTTGTCCTTTGCTATAAAAAGGATTGGGCCACCTTGCTGCAGTTTGCTACTATTGTTACTTGCTACTCGTTATGAATTATTTTGCTACAAAACTATCAGTTACCACTACATTCAGTGCTTGCAGAAAACACCTTGCTGAAAACCGCTTATCATTTCCTTCTGCTCCTCGTTGGGTTCAACACTCTTACTTATTGAAAGGATTACGATTGATCCCCTATACTTGTGGGTCATCACATATAACTCCAGGGCTCACGGCTGCCGGACATGGGGATGACAATGGAGATCCGACGCGGCCGGCAGTAGACTAATCGAGGGTATCCATGTCGTCAGAATGGATATCCGCCGGCGCCGGCCGTAGACTAGTTTTATCTTAGTCCGGTATCGTTTTTAGTTCAAACTATGTCCAAAATGTAAACGTTTTCGTCCGGTTTGTTCGAAATCCGCTGTGTTTGCATGAATTTCATCTAGTTTGTTGAAAAAGTGTTTGAAATGTATGCGGGCAACGTTGGATGGCGGCCTCCTGCATCCGTGTCCGCGGACTGGTCCCCCTAGTCTGCGGACGGATGCGGGAGGAAATTTGTGGGTCACCGTTGGAGATGCCCGTGTCCGCGGTCTGGTCCCCCTATCCACGGACGGATGCAAGAGGAAATTTGTGGGTCGCCATTGGAGATGCCTTAGGGCATCTCCAAACACTAACTCACAAATTTGCTCTGGCATCCATACGCAGACAGGGGGATCAGTTCGCGGACATGGATGCTGGAGCCGGCCATCCAACGCTGCATGCATACATTTCAACCACTGTTTGAACTAACCAAACAAAATTCATGCAAACATGTCAGATTTTGACCATGATTGGTTTGATGCCAACATTTGGCATTGCCAATATTTGGCAAGCCAACATTTGGCAAAATCAGAAGTTGTCAAATATTGGCAACTTTTTGTGAGGTTGATAAGAAAAGTTGGTAGCCAACATTTGGTATTTACCAAATATTGGCATGCCAACTTTTGGCATCGAACCAATCATGCTTTCATATAATTCGGACAAAATTCATTACATTTTGAATATTTTTCATATAAATCGGACAAAATTCATTACATTTTTCATATAAACCAGACTAAACCTCACTCTAAACCTAATCTAAATAATCGTCATCGCCTGTTCCCCATGTCCGGCCATGAGTCCCGAGAACTGAAGCTCCGGCTATTGCCTTCGCCATCTCCAGTTCCGCCTCTATAACCTCTGCCTCACCAGCCCCCGCCTCAGGAGCCCCGGGCGTCGTCGACATCCATCTGCTGGTCGGCCTGCTAGCCAGCAGCAATGGTGATCTTCTTCTTTTGCTCCGAGGAGAGGGTGTACCAGAGGGCTTTGGAGCGCGAGGAGGCCATGGCGGGCGTGCTATGGAGAGGAGAAAGGGATCGGAGGAGGATGATCGTGGCTATGGCCAGGACTGGAGTTTATATAGCGGGCGGATGGCAATGGGCCGCGGTAGTGTGGTTAATGGTGGGCGGCAGACGGACGGACGGGTGGTGCCAGAGTAGGTTCCTCGGCGCACTTGCGGGTTTAATGGAGGAAGGTGGGTAGTCTGTAGCCGTTTCAATGAGGCGAGGAGGCGTGTTCAGCCGGGCGTGCAGCGGGTGGCGCTCTCTTGGCTGGTGCGCCGCTTCAATGCCGGTAGTGAGAGGTCGCGTCGGTTCTGCGCCGGCGTCAATGCGGAGCGGCCGCACTACAACTGCATGGATGCGAGCAGCTAGCGCCGGGCATTGGGGGTTAATGGTGGGCCAGGGCAGTCAGAAGCGGATGTGGCAGCGGTTCGGACGCCCGGAAAGCCCCCTAGTTTGTCTCCGGTTTGCGGGAAAAAGTGCGTCCGGACCACCGAGCGCACCGATACAGGCCCGCGTTGGATGACACAACACGTCCGGACCACACGGTCCGGATGGTTGCAGGTGGTTAGGGCATCTCCAACGCTGACCCTCAAACCCTACACCGCATCCGTCCGCGGATCGAGGGACCAGTATGTGATAGCCTGGCATAATAGGGATGATAGACTACTCATATCAATAAGGAATTCCTTCTTTTCCGGGAGCCCACTCGGAAAGAACTCCAAAGTTAAGCGTGCTCAGCTTGGAGTAATTTCAGGATGGGTGACCGACCGGGAAGTTGGTCCCAGGTGCGCACGAGTGAGGACAGAGTGCGCAGGAAAGACTAGTATTGATATGTGGGGCCAGTCTAGATCCCGCCAGAAGTAACGACCACCGGCGGGTGTGTCCGGGGCGTTACAAGTTGGTAATCAGAGCCATACCGACTATAGGAGCCCCTTGTTTGATCGAACCGTTGACGAGTCTAGAAGAAAAACTATTTTGAGTCCTAGTTATATATCGGAGAGTAGGAATTCTTTTTACTCCTTATCCCCTTCGTCGCTCTGGTGAGGAATTGTGGCGTAGGTGTTTTATTCTACTACCTCTTCTCACTCAATTTTTTTTAGGATCACGCGGGTATTGTTGGAATGGTTGCGATATCGGTGTGACGTGACTCTGTTCTTGGTGCCTCCTGACCGTATGGATTGGACCCGGGGAGTTGAGCTCCAAGGGGTTTTGTCACACTCGCTATCATTTCTTTTCCGGAATACCAGAGGACGCCGACATCGAAACGCTTCTATACTTTTTGTGGTGGCAAATAGTGCCGTGACTTTTCCCCAATACTGGTGGAGATAGCTCGGATGATCCACTATGACTAGTATCGCTGTGTTTTTGAAGGTCCGAGGTAGACGAATTTGCGAAGTTTCTCGGTCGTGTGTATTGAAGATTGCGGATGCGGTTTGTAGCTGATTAGGTTGTTGTTTGCTGAGTAGGTTCCTGGGTCCGCAACCTGATCTCATAACCAAGAAGTTTCGGGAGTTCCTAGGGGAATTCAAGTATCACCTAGGATATCTTTCCAACAGACACATGATACGATATGGGGTCTATCATATGTTTGTTTCCATCTTCGTTACCTTGTGGATTGTTCTAACATTCCTTTCAAGTGGCTTCTCAATCTTTGGTGTGTCATCTATCTTTCGGAATGCATTCGTTCATATTTGTTCAGATGCTAGCTTGTGAAGAATTCGGTTGCAATATCTATACTATTGATTTAGCTTTTCAATTGTCTCATGGAAGATTCTAACGGTTGTTTCCATCTTCAGGATGGCTCCCGCAACCCGTGGGAATCCGACTCGTGATGATGGGGAGCAGTCAGAACCTCCACCTCCACCGCCACCTCCTCCTCCACCTCCGCCTCCAGAGGCATGGCAAGCGTTGATGGCAGCAACCAATGCCAATACTCAGATGCTGCTCCAGTTTATGCAAGAGCGGAATCAAGGGTATCATGGCAATCAAGGCCAAGGCAACTTCAACAATCAACCTCAATATGCAACTCTCAGCCAGTTTCTCAGTAACCAGCCCAAGTCCTTCAGTTCGTGCACTCAGCCTCTCGATGCCGACGATTGGTTACTGGATATCAACAAACACTTCAAGTGCAGCAATGTCAGACCTGAGGACTATGTCAAGTTTGCTTCTTTCCAGCTCAAGGACCAGGCAGCCGAGTGGTGGCAGCAGTACAAAGATTCAAGAGGTGGTCGAGTCATCACTTGGACCGACTTCTGTCATGATTTCAGAGCACATCACATTCCGTCAAGTGTGTTTGAGGAGATGCGTGAGAAATTCAGAAATCTCAAGCAAGGAAGCATGTCTGTCTATCAGTATAACACTGAGTTCCAGAATCTCGCTCGTTATGCCAAGCAAGACATTCCAGATGACAAGAGCAAGATCTACCTGTTCAGGGGTGGTCTCAGAGAGGACCTACAGCTTGCTCTCATCCTAGTCGATCCACCTGAGTTTGACCAGTTCTATAACATGGTTCTCAAGCAAGAATCAGCTCAAGTCAAGTTTGATGCTTCTAAGAAGAGAATCAGAGATGCAGTTCACTCTTCTTCCTCGTCTCAAGTGGTTGCCAAGCAGCAGAAGTTCTGGTTACCTCCTCCTCCTCAGTTTTGTCCTCAGCATCAGCAGAAGCAGTTTGGTGGTCGTGGTTCTTCCCACCCACCCAACCCAGTGTACCATCAGAGACCTCAGGCTCCCAGGGCAGTCGTTCCTCCTCCTCGCCGGCTCTCAGAGGTTACTTGTCACAAGTGTGGGCTGAAAGGACACTATGCCAACAAGTGCACCCAGAAGCGCCTTCCACCTCCTCCTCCTGGCAGACCTCCAAGCAATGCTATTGTCAAGCACAATCCCAAGTCTGCAAGAGTGAACATGTTGAATGCAGCTCAAGCAGAGGAGTCTTCTGAAGTGATCATGGGTAATCTCTTGGTTAATTCCATTCCGGCTAAAGTTTTATTCGATTCTGGTGCATCGCTTTGTTTCATGTCAAGACCATTTTTTGCTAAGCACAACTTTGATTCGGAATACTTGGGCAAACCTTTGCGTGTTCTTTCCCCGGGTGCGTTGATGAGCTCCAACACGGTGGTTCCTAATGTTGGTATCAAGATGGGCAATTATTCTTTTCTGGTTGATCCGATGGTCCTTGGAAATTCTGATATTGATCTTATCCTCGACATGAATTGGCTTTCTAAGCACAAGGCTTCTCTTGATTGTGCTGCCAAGGAAGTTAAATTGACTCATCCTTCTGAAGAGGTCATTATATTTGCTGCTCGTGATGATACTATTCGGTTATTCTCCCTCAATGAGAAAGGCGAGATTAATGCCATATCTCAAATTCCAGTGGTAAGTGAATATGAGGATGTTTTTTCAGAAGAGTTGCCAGGAATGCCTCCTCGCCGGCCTGTTGAGTTTGTCATTGAGCTCGAGCCCGGCACAGAACCCGTATGCAAACACCCCTACAAGCTTGGGCCAGAAGAGCTGAAAAAATTGAAGAGACAACTCGATGAACAAGAGCGTCTGGGTTTGATCAGACCAAGTTCATCTCCTTGGGGTTGTGGAGTTCTCTTTGTCAAGAAGAAAGATGGCACAGAAAGACTTTGCGTTGACTACCGGCCATTGAATAAGAAGACAATCAAGAAAAAATATCCACTTCCCAATATCAATGAATTGTTCGAGCAACTTAAAGGTGCAAAGGTGTTCTCAAAGCTCGATCTTCGTATGGGATATCACCAAATCTGTATTCGCGATGAAGACATTCCCAAAACAGCTTTCAGGACAAGCTTTGGTTCTTATGAATACACAGTGATGTCCTTCGGCCTTGCAAATACACCTCCTACCTTCTCTCGTGTGATGAACTATGTGTTCAATCCATACACAAACGAGTTCGTTCTTGTCTATCTTGATGACATCCTGGTTTTCTCCAAGACTGAAGAGGATCATGCAAAGCATTTGCGCTTGGTACTTGATAAGCTCAGAGAGCATCAGTTCTATGCAAAGTTCTCTAAGTGTGAATTCTGGTTTGATGAAGTTCTTTACCTTGGTCACATTATCTCTGCCAAGGGCATCTCGGTAAATCCTGAAAAGGTTGAAGCCATTGTCAACTGGCAGCCTCCTCAAAATGTCAAGCAACTTAGAAGCTTTCTCGGGCTTGCAAGCTATTGCAGAAGATTCGTGGAGAACTTCTCCAAGATTGCCAAGCCTCTGTCTAACCTCCTCCAGAAGAATGTCAAATATTCTTGGACTCCTGAGTGTGATGTTGCATTCAAAACACTCAATGAGAAGCTCATAACTGCTCCAGTTCTCACTCCTCCAGATGAATCCAAGCCTTACCAAGTGTTCTGTGATGCTTCTCTGCAAGGTCTCAGTGGATTACTTATGCAAGAGAAGAAAGTGGTGGCTGATACCTCTCGGCAGTTGAAGCCGAACGAGAGGAACTATCCTACTCATGACTTGGAGTTGGCAGCCGTCGTCCATGCCTTAATCACATGGAGACATCTCTTGTTGGGCAGGCAGGTGGACATTTTCACTGATCACAAGAGCCTCAAGTACATATTCACTCAGCCCAACCTTAATCTCCGTCAGACCCGATGGGTGGAGATGATTCAAGAGTACAATCCGAGCATTGAATACACTCCAGGCAAGGCTAATGTTATCGCGGATGCTTTGAGCAGAAAAGCATATTGCAACAGTCTTATTCTCAAGCCGGTCCAGCCTAATCTGTGTGAGGCCTTCAGAAAGCTCAATCTCCAGCTTATTCCGCAAGGATTTCTTGCAAACCTCCAGATCACTCCCACATTGGAGGATCAGATTCGCGAAGCTCAGCTCTTAGATGCCATGGTGAAGAAGGTGAAACTTGGCATTACAAAGAGCATTCCCAAATACAAGTGCTATCGAGTGGATGACAGGGATACCTTGTTCTTTGAGGACTGGCTAGTTGTGCAAAAAGGGGATCTCAGGAAGGTCATAATGAACGAAGCACACAATTCTCTCTTGTCTATCCATCCAGGAAGCTCCATGATGTACCATGATCTCAAGTCAACTTATTGGTGGACTCGTATGAAGCGTGAAATCGCTCAGTTCGTAAACGAGTGCGATGTGTGCCGCAGAGTGAAGGCGGAACATCAGCGTCCAGCAGGACTTCTTCAGCCTCTACCCATCCCCGAGTGGAAATTTGATCATATTGAGATGGACTTTGTCACCGGTTTTCTCAAGTCCAAGAGAGGGAATGATGCCATCTTTGTGGTCATTGACAAGCTCACTAAAGTCGCTCACTTCCTTCTAGTCAAGGAGTCTATCACTGCAGCCCAGTTGGCAGAGATGTACACTTCCAGAGTGGTCTCCTTGCACGGTGTTCCTCAGTTGATATCCTCAGATCGTGGAAGCATCTTCACTTCCAGATTTTGGGATTCCTTCCAGCAGGCCATGGGCACAAAGATTTGCTTCAGCACAGCTTTTCATCCTCAGACTAGTGGCCAAGTCGAGAGAATCAATCAAATTCTTGAGGATATGTTGAGAGTGTGTGTCATCTCTTTCGGCATGAAGTGGGAAGACTGCCTTCCTTTTGCCGAGTTCTCCTACAACAATAGTTTCCAAGCAAGCTCGGGCAAGGTCCCATTCGAGATTCTCTATGGCAGAAAGTGCCCTACTCCGCTCAACTGGTCTGAAACTGGTGAACACCAACTCCTTGCCAATGATATGATTTCTGAAGCTGAAGAGATGTGTCGTATCATCCGTGAAAATCTGAAAGCAGCGCAATCGCGCCAGAAGAGCTACTATGATAGTAAGCACCGTGATTTGGCTTTCGAGATTGGAGACCATGTCTATCTCCGTGTTTCTCCTATGAAAGGCACCCAACGATTCGGTATCAAAGGAAAGCTTGCTCCAAGATACGTGGGCCCTTTCAAGATAGTTGGCAAGAGAGGCGATCTAGCCTACCAACTCGAGCTACCTTCCAACTTCTCAAATGTGCACGATGTGCTTCACGTGTCACAACTTCGCAAGTGCTTCAAGACTCCCGACCGCACCATTGACTTCCAAGACATTGAGCTCCAGGATGATTTGTCTTATCGAGAGCATCCCATTGCCATTCTCGAAGAAACTGAGCGCAAGACTCGCAACAAGTCAATCAAGTTCCTGAAAGTGAAATGGTCTCATCATTCTGACCGAGAAGCCACATGGGAGCGCGAGGACCACCTCCGTTTCGAATATCCGGAGTTCTTTCGTTCCTAGATCTCGGGACGAGATCCTCTTGTAGTAGGGGAGAGTTGTAACACCCCAAGTGTGCTCCTTCCATATTTGTACTTCCCAACATTGCCATATATGGAATTGTCATGTTGATCTTGATGGCTGTGGTATTCTCATGCTGTGTTTTTGCCTTTCTTTTTCTCCTTGCATTTCATTTTCATATTATTTTGTCATGTGCTTGCATCATCATATCCATTTATGTTGTTCATGAGCTTTGCACCCATTGTTATGATATGTTCTTCATGTATGCATGAGGTGTGTCATCATCTTCTTCTTGCCTCACCCAACTCTTGGGTTTCACCAATGCTAGCCATCTTCCATCCCCTCTCTCTCAAACCCTTCTTTTCCCTATTTTATTCATGTGGTCATTATTTCTGTTTCAGATTAATGTCCACTATTTTCCTATAAATCCTACACCATGTCATTTACCTCTCTGCCAAATTTCAGCAATTTTGGAATTGATTTGGTTGGGTTCAAAAATGGTGCAAGTTTGAATTTAATTCAAACTTGAATTATTTTTCTTCCTCTAAAAAAGCCCAAACCAATTTATTCAAATACTACATAAATTGTACATTCTAGGGATATTTTTATATCTCTCTCACACTTCTCCAAACTCCCTGTGCATTTCTGGCTTATTTTCTCTGTTTGAGGAAATAGAAAAGGGAAAGAGGGAGCAGCCCAGCAGCGCAGCCAAGCAGCGCCAGCAGCAGCAGCGTAGCAGGCCCAGCGCCGCGCGGCCCAGCTCGCCCGCGCGCCCGCCTCCGACTTTTCTCACCCACAGCGCGCCCGCACCCCCGCTCGTCCCTCGCCATGTGGCCCAGCGGGCCCCACCCGTCAGCGACCCCGGCGCGCGCCTCACCCACCTTTCTTCCTCCTCGGTCCCCCCTCGCGCTCATGCACATGGCCGCGGCCGAGAGCGCCCGATCTCGCCCTGCTCGCCCTAGCCCCCTATAAAGCCCCCCACCTTGTCCCTCGCTTCGCCTAGGGTTCCCTCTCCATCCACCCACCGCCGCCAGGCTCGGAGAGCCACCAGATCCGCCGCCTTGCCGCCGTCCCGAGCGCATCTGAGCGCACGGCCATGGCGCCGCCGTGACCGTCGTCCACCTCCGCCTCGCCAACCGTGTCCCTCTTCTTCCCCGACGTCGACTACTTCCCCTCCGTCCTCTACAGCCCGCGGGACGCCAAGTTCGACGCCGTCCTCGTCGTCTTCTTCCACTTCGGCCACCGATCGTCTCCGGCGAAACTCCGGCGACTCCGTCACCCTCTCGAGCAACCAAGCACACCACAGTGCTTGTGGTATGTTCGCGCACCTCCCCGTGCCCCTTTTCCCCTAGATCTCGAGCTCCGTCGTCGTTTCCCAGGGTGCCCGAACTCACCGCCGTCGGGCCTCATCTCCGGCGAGTGCCCCGACCACCTTAGGCTTCACGCGCATGTCTGCCGTGTTCGCCGTAGTGCGTAGGTTCCGTTCTGTCGCTTCGCAGTAGCCGCCGTGCCCCGTAGTGAGTGGCACGAGCTTGTCGCCGCCGCCTCTGTACTCCGTCGCCGGTGACGCCTCCGTCGTCGTCCGAATGCGTGAGATGCATGCGCGCGTGCGGGATCTTCTGGCGAGTCGATCCAACCCACTCGCCACGCCTTGCGGTCACCGGAGCCCTACTCCGGCGAGTGTGCCGCCGGGTACAGTGGTCGCCGGCGCCGCCCTCCCCTGTTTTCCCTCTGTCACCGCGCGCACCCGCCATGTGGGCCCAATGGGACCCACAGGTCAGCCACACAGCACCCACGACCCCACTGTCATACACACGCGCAGATGGGTCCCACAGGTCAGCCACCCCTCTCTGTCTTTAGCCAGTTTCGGCATATTCCAAATCGGGCATATTTCCTTTTCTGGCGTATTTCCGTTTCTGTGCATTCCGTTTTTGGCAGGTTTCCCGATCTGGTGCTTTCCAAATCGGGCATATTCCAAATCTGGAATATAACTTATAATAAGTTTCTGTCCAATATGTTTTGTGGCATTTTGAGCATTTTCCATATTGAAACATATGTGTGTAATATATGATTTTGGGGTAGAAAAATCCAACTAATCCATTGGTGGCATCAGATTTATCTTTTGAGCAAGTTTGCATGCATGCCATTTTTGCATAATATGTCATTTTGTCATTTTTGTGTGATTTAATGCAATGATCTTGTCAACATGAGTTTGGATCATTTTCATGCTATCTTGCTGCTAGTATTTATTTCATGCCATGATATGCCATGATAGGAGTGCTACAAGCTTGCAAACATGCTTAGTCATTGTTACTGTTTTGCACTTGTTAAATTTCTGCTGAACTTGCCATGTTGCTTTGATGCTACCATCTAATCCATAACTATTATGAGCATGATCAGTAAACATGTTTTGTTCTATGTTGTTAGTACTTTCACACCATGCCAATTGCTGCCCTGTTTAACTCCTGTAGCATATATAAATGTTGCTCTAAATATGCCTAGTCAATGTTGAAGTTTTCTGTCAGCATTAAGTTGCCATGTTGTGAGCTCATTTCTGGTGAATCCATGCTTCATATGTTTTTGTGCCGATGTAATGAAATGTTCTATGCCATGTGTACTGTAGCTGCAGGACATTTTCTTGCATTTTAGAGTACTGTAGCTTGCTGTTTTGATGTGCATAAGATGCCATGTTGCTGTTAATTTCAGTTTTGCATTGCATATTGTTTTGCACACCATTTGAGTTTCGTGCATCCGTTCCCCGTGATCTTTATATCGATTTCTACCGAAATCTTCCAATCTTTCCAGAGGCATACTTGGATTGCCAATATTTTGCCCATATCCGTCTTTTGCTTCACCGTTCACATCTCGTTATCATTTCTATCGTCCCGGTAGCACCGTTCCTTCATTTATGTCATGCTCATTATTTCATCATGCCATTTCATGCATCATTTTGTTTTTGCATCTATGCCATGTTTGTTTGTTTATTCCGGTGCTTGTTCTTTCTTTTGGGTAGTTCCGGGAGACGAGTCCGAGTTCGAGGAACCGGTTGAGAACGTGTTCGAGGAGCAGTATTCCTATCCTACCGAAGAGACTTCAGGCAAGATGATCATTACCCTTGATAACACTACTATCTTTGCTTGCTAGTTGTCTCGTTGCTACCGCTATGTCACGCTTCCTACCACATACATGTCAGCCTCTCATATGCCATGATACAGCCTCTAACCACCCTACCCGGCAAACCGTTGTTTGGCTATGTTACCGCTTTGCTCAGCCCCTCTTATAGCGTTGCTAGTTGCAGGTGCAGTGCAGGTTATTCCATGTTGGGACATGGATATGTTGGGATATCACAATATCTCTTATTTAATTAATGCATCTATATACTTGGTTGTGTGTGGAAGGCTCGGCCTTTTGCCTAGTGTTTTGTTCCACTCATGCCGCCTTAGTTTCCGTAATACCGGTGTTATGATCCTGAAAGCACATTTGCTCCCTTGGTGGTTTTGGTAATTCATAACAACATATATCTCATTGAACTAATGTCAATTCAAGTTAAAGATTTCAGGATGTTCAATGATTGGCATGGCATGGACTAGAGATGTGGACCCCTCAAAATGCTAAGGACAAGGATTGGCTAAAGATCAAGACCCTACATTTTTGGTTTAGTGATCCAAGATCACATTGAGTCCATAGGAAAGCCAATACTATTAAAAGGGGATGAGGTGTTCTTAATGGTCTTTTTGCTCAAGTGCTTAGTGACAGTACTCCTAAACCCTCAACCACTCTCTCAATCCCAAATATGTCCAAAACCTACATTCCAACTCGGCCCCACCGAATCTCTCTATCCGGCCCCACCGAGTTCACCAAGACTTAGCCACTGCCAAAACCCTAACAAATCGGATCCACCGAAATGGATCTCGGTCCCACCGAGATGGCCTTGCCAACTCTCTGTAATCGTTTGCACTCACTTCGGTATCACCGAGTTTTGCAAATCGGTCTCACCGAGATGTCTTGCCAACTCTCTGTTGCCTTATTGCTTCACTTCGGTCCTACCGAGTTGATGCAATCGGTGCCACCGAGATGAGGATTGCCCTAGCCATTGCACTTCGGTCCATCCGAGTTATTCCTATTGGTCCCACCAAGATTCCTAAAGTTCATATCTTTTACACAGTTCGGTGCTACCGAGATTATTGTTTCGGTGCCACCGAGTTGAGTCAAAAGTGTGTAACGGTTGGATTTTGTGTGGAGGCGATATATACCCCTCCACCACTCCCTTATCAGTAAGGAGAGCCATCAGAACGTGCCTACACTTCCACCATACATTTTCTGAGAGAGAACCACCTACTCATGTGTTGAGATCAAGCTATTCCATTCCTACCATTTGAACCTTGATCTCTAGCCTTTCCAAGTTGCTTTCCACTCAAATCCTTCTTCCACCATAGCCAAATCTGTGAGGAGTTGTTTGAGTGCTGGGAAGACTATCATTTGAAGCACAAGAGCAAGGAGTTCATCAACAACACACCGTCTATTACCTTTTGGAGAGTGGTGTCTCCTAGATTGGTTAGGTGTCACTTGGGAGCCTCTGACATGATGTGGAGTTGAACCAAGAGTTTGTAAGGGCAAGGAGATCGCCTACTTCGTGAAGATCTACCCCGAGGGAGGCTAGTCCTTCGTGGACGTAAGCCATGGTGGAATAGACAAGGTTGCTTCTTCATGGACCCTTCGTGGGGGGAGCCCTCCGTGGACTCGCGCAGCCGTTACCCTTCGTGGGTTGAAGTCTCCATCAACGTGGACGTACGATAGCACCACCTATCGGAACCACGCCAAAAACCACCGTGTCTTCATTGCGTTTGATATCTCCAATCCCCTCCTTTACATACATATGCAATTACTTACTTTCCGCTGCTATACTCTTAGAATTGCATGTGTAGGGTGATGCTTGACATGTACTATTGCTAAAATCTACCTACAACTAAAATTGGGAAAAGGTTAGGTTTAATTTGGTCAAGTAGTCTAATCACCCCCCCTTTAGACATACTTTCGATCCTACAAGTGGTATCAGAGCTTTGGTCTCCGTAAGCCTTGATTTCCATTGCTTTGGTGATCATAGCCTTGGTTTCACAACCTAGGAGAGTATGGCGTCTAGTGAGGGTAACTATCACCGTAGAGGTCCATATTTCGATGGAACAAACTTTGCTCGTTGGAAACATAAGATGAAAATGCATATTCTTGGTCATAACCCCGCCGTTTGGGTTGTTGTTCGTGTTGGCTTGCAAGGTGATTTCTTTGAGGATGGCAAGGAACCGGATTGTGAAGCAACCCCGGAAGAATTGAAGATGTTGCAATAAAATGCTTAAGCTTGTGACATTCTCTTCAACGGTTTGTGTCCCGAAGAATTCAACAAAATCAGCCACCTCGAGAATGCAAAGAAAATTTGGGATACTTTGGTTGATATGCATGAGGGTACCGAGTCCGTCAAGGAATCTAAGTTGGATGTGCTTCAAAGTCAACTTGACAAGTTCAAAATGAAGGATGGTGAAGGAGTCGCTGAGATGTACTCTAGGCTTGCTCTCATCACAAATGAGATTGCCGGCTTAGGAAGTGAAGAGATGACCGACAAATTCATCATCAATAAGATACTTAGAGCTTTGGATGGAAAATATGATACCGTTTGCACATTGATCCAAATGATTCCAAATTACAAAGATCTCAAGCCCACGGAAGTCATTGGAAGGATTGTTGTTCATGAAATGTCACTCAAGGACAAAGAGGAGCTACACAACAAATCAAGTGGTGCTTACAAAGTCTCAACCGATGCTCCAACAAATTCAAGTGACAAGCTAGTATCCAATGAAGAGATTAGTCTAATGGTGAAAAGGTTCAACAAGTTCTACAAGAACAAAGGGAAAGAAAGAAGCTCTAGCTCAAGACACTTTGAGAGAAGATCATCTAGTCGTGAGCGTAATTGCTACAATTGTGGAAAGCCCGGACACTATTCAATGAGTGTACAGCTCCCTACAAGAAAAGAGACGAATCACCAAGAGGAAAACATAGAAGAGATGAATCACCTCATAAGGAGAGAAGGAGTAGAGATGATCGTTATGAACTAAGACACTCTCGAAGAAGCAAGGATTCGGAGAGGAAGGACAAGTCATCAAGGAGCTACACAAGAAGAAGATATTAAGCTCATGTTGGTGAATGGGTTTCCGGCTCCGACTCCGACAACCACTCCGAGAGAAGTTATCACTCCAACTCCGACTATAGTCAAGATGAAGGTGTTGCCAGACTTGCTCTTGTGTCATCCAACTCCCATGATCTATTTGACTCACCAAATGAAGGAATTGGAAGGCCCCAAGGTATCACACCCCGAGAATCTTGATTTCAATAGTGATGAAGATGATTTGCTTGGTGATAATGATTTACTTGTTGATAGGGCTAGTGATGTGAGCTATAATGAAAATGCTAGTAATCATGATAGTCAAGAGGAAACGAGTGACAATGCTATGAAGGAGATTGAGCATCTAACTAAAGAACTAAATGCTCTTAAGTTAGCTCATGAAACAACTCAAGAGGATCATAGAGAACTTCTAAGAACTCATGAGAAGCTACGCTTCGAGAAGCTAAATTTAGAGCAAGAACATGAGTTTTTTAAAGCTATCAATGACGATCTTCGAAAGAAGAGTTCTTCATATCTTGCCAAGCATTTACTCTTGTCTACCTTTATGCCACAAGTTAAACCTAAGCAAACTAGCAACAAGGGTAAAAAAGGTTCTACCTCTAGTAGTAACAATAACAATGCTAAATCCAATGTTGTTGCTTCTAGTAGTTCTATTGATTCCACTAATGATTCTCTTAGCCAAGTTACACTTGAGCAAGAAAATATGCTATTGAAAGGAATTATAGAAAAAGGTGTCTACAAGAGCCTTGCCGGGAGTAAGCAATTTGAGGAAATTGTACGCAAGCAAGGAAGGCACCGGAAGAACCAAGGTGTTGGTTTTGAACGAAAGTTCAATGCCAATGGAGTTGAATGGGAAGAAGATCAATACCCCAAGACGAAGTTTGTTCCTCAACAAGAGAAGTATGATCCTACTTCCTTTAAGGGAACACAAGCTCAAGAAGAACTTCCACCACAAGACCACAAGCTAAAAGGCAAGGACAAGCTTCAAGAAGAGATTGATTCATTTGAAGAAGCTCCTCAAGCCATGGTCAAGTGGGTTCCCAAGACTTCTTCAAGTTCTACTTCATCAAGTGCTACTACAACTCCAAGGATTCCCATCAAGTTGATGTGGGTCCAAAAGAAGAAGAACTAGAGAGTTCTTGAGGGTGACTCCGCCAACAAACTTCACTCAAATTCCTTATGGCAAGAACTTGTGCAACCAACTTCCACATTTTGCACTAGTTCATGGAGTCACAAACCCTCTCGTTGGTAATGCAAGGGACAAGGTATTCAATGCATTCATGGACATCATCATATGTGTATTTCACTCTATGTCTATGGATATCCTTGTATGTTCCTTGTGTGGGACTAACCCATGTAGGTATTGAAAGCACAAAACTCCAAAGGATTGCTCCCAACTCTTGATGGTTTACATCAACATTGAGCATCCACATCTTCAACATCTACATGAAGTCATCATCGACAAAACCCAAGGTTAGTTTATCCCTCTTAGGGGGGATATCACATCTAGGGGGAGCTTTGCTCTAAACAATTGAGCTAAAGCAACTCTAACGGTGTGAACACATCAATGCTTTATGTAAAAGTGGTAACCCCACTTGTGCTTAAACGATGAGTATGACCTATGATCAAATGTTCTCATTTGGCTCCTAAGTCAATATACTCATATATAGATGACCTAGTAATCGCCATTGCTTGATAGATGCTAGAATTTGTTGTGCATGTTTGGCACATATTTCATTTGCAATCTTATTGTGTGAGCATGTTGGTTTGCATGTTTTTATCATTCGAGTACATCCATTTGTTGTTTTGAATGTCTTGGTTTTTCTGGCCAAGTGCATGTACAAGAATGCCTAAGAACCTTCTCTAGCTATCTATGCTTTCTTGTCTCAAATTCTATTCTTGCTGCATCACAAAAATTGAACAAGTCATTTTCGGACCCTCCGGGTGAGGAGCACTCGGAGCCACCGATCTAAAAGGGCTGAACCTCCAAAACCTTCTAAATGATTTCGGCCGAACCAACTATCTCAAACTCGGTCCAACCGAAATCACTTAGATTGATCTAGGTTTTTCATCTCGGTGCTACCGAATTGAACCATTTCGGCGCCACCGATGTGCTAAACTGCGTGCAGTTACAAATATCGGTGCCACCGAGTTGTTCAACTCGGCGCCACCGACAGCGTACGGGTATATATATCGCGCGGACCGAACGGTTGAAATTTCTCGACCCCACTCGTTCCCGCACACCTTTGCTGCCGTCGCCCTTCGTCTTCGGACTTCGCCGTCGTCTCCAGCACGCTCTCGCCGCCGGATTCCGCCACCGTCAACGGCAATCTGCCTCGCCGTTGCCGCCGTAGAGAGTCTCCACCGAGTTAGGGTGAGATTCGATCCCTTTCGTGCTTCCATTTTCCGATTCAATGCACATTAGGAATGCCATGATTCTTGCCACGATTGCAATGCTAATTCCACCAGGAGAATTCCGTAGATTAGATTCGAGCAAAATTTCTAGGTTTAAGTTTCCGCCGAATGCATCTCGGACCGACCGATTCGAAATTTTCGGTCCCACCGATTTGGCCTCTAGCCATAGCACTAGTACGTCTCGGTGCCACCGAGTTGTACGAATCGGTGCGACCGAAAGTAAAGTCTCAGCGAAACCCTAGCATCTCGGAGCCACCGAAACCCATCTCGGTCTGACTGAAATGGCGTGTAAGGTTTCTGTAGTATGCTTCCGTGTCACCGAGATGATCAACTCGGTCCATCCGAAATGCATCCTGTGAAAACTTGAAACTAAAAGTTGAACTCAAATTTTATGAAAAACTTCTGCTTTTTGTGATGACTCACCTACTCTGCCCATACCCATCTATTCACAGGGTCAGCTCAGCAAGATGTCAAGTGGCAGTGACAGTCAGAACAGGTCTGAACAGCATGCAGAACTTAGTGAAGGGTCAAGCCCTGATGAGAGTTTTTATGAGGGAGAGAGGAGCTCTCTAGATCTTCCAAAGGCAGCCACTAGAACAAGGAAGATGAAAACCTCTGACAGTGAGGATGAAGATTTTGTTGCTAGTGCAGCAGCAACTAAGAAGAAGAGAATGGTGCTTGCTAAGGAGTATAGCACTAAGCCTACATCTGCCAAAGAGAGGATTGTTGTGAGGAAAGTCCCTAAGCAGACTATGCAATTCACTCTAGAAGAGCCTAGTGACACAGAACCAGCTGCAGGAACTAAGAAGAAGAGAGTAAGAAAACTCATGCCCGAGTGATTGGCAGACCCTCCATGATGATTGATGAGGAGGAAAAGGAGGAGGAGCCAGCAGCCACTGCACCCCCTGCAAAAGCTCAGAAGCTTATGTCTAATGCAATCAGGACTGCTGCCCCCAAGTCCAAGCCAAAGGTGTCAGCACCAAAGAGGTCAACCAGGAACATTTCAGCTGCTGAGAAGAACAAGGCCCCAGTGCCTGAGGTAAATGTTGATGAAGAGCCACTAGTGCTCAGAAAGTTGAAGCCTAAGATTCCAGACCATAACAATGCACACCCAGTTGCGGAGAACATGATGCTGAGGAAGGATAAAGGACTGCATCAGTGGAGACAGTTAGATCCTTATGCTATAAGGAGGAAGACAGCGTGTGATTATCACTTTCACACTCGTGAACAACAAGATTTCTATGAAACAGTATTGCTTGACAAGAAGCCCATTGTTAGCGACATGAAATGGGTGGATTGGGAATACATTGATAAGAATGAAGATTATTTTCCCCATGTCCATGAGAGCTTCAGGATTGCAGGTGTTGATGAGTTTGTCGGAAAGAAATTGACCAAGTGGAACGATGAGATGGTCATGCAGTTCTACTCCACAGCTCACTTCTATCCAGATGGCAGAATAGTGTGGATGACAGAGGGTATCAGGTACCAGTCAACCATCTCTGAGTGGGCAAGTCTTCTTGGTACTCCCAAGGAAGAGGATGATGACATAGATATCTATGCCAAGCTCAAGATGGATCACAACACCATGAAGAACATGTACACTACAATTCCCGAGAAGGACATTGAGACTCATAAACTTGGATCAGTGAAGCATCTGCTACCAGGACTGGCCACCACGAACACAATCTTGCGGTACACCTTGTTACCCAAGTCAGGAGATGACAAAATGATTCGTGGTCACTCCATCAATTTGCTGCATTTGTTTGATACACCTCAGAAATTCAAGGTGATGAGCCTGATAGTAGAAACTATCAAGAGGGCTGCAGCTGATCAGAAGAGATCGTGCGGATATGCTCCACACATTCAGCTATTGATAAATTCCAAGGTTGGAACCAGCACATACCTTCTTGATCGAGAGCATTTGCCATTGCATCCAGAGTTTGAGGACAATGTCATAGTGATGGATCATTCGCATCCCACTTCTGTACAAGCTCAAGAGAAGATCCGCAAAGCCAAAGAAGCAAAAGCAGCTCAGGAGGCAACAGCTCCAAATGCTCCAATAGCAAACCTAAAGTCTAAGTCTGACCAAATGACATATCTGCTTGAAGCCACCCTGAGGATTGAGCGAAGTCTGGCCAACCTCACCCAGCACCAGGCTAGCCTAGAGCGGATTATCGAGACTAAATTTCATGATTTGGATGTCAAGGTCACAGAGATTCAGACGACAGTGGAGAAGATGCAGAGTGATGTTGATGCTGTTAGGACAGCCCCATCTGATGACAGTGGAGATGACTGACCTACCATAGAGCGTTTTCAGACAGTGCCTAGGGCAGCCAGGTCTGCTGCAGTGCCAGTTGTGGATCCACGGACCACAGCCTCTGCACCTGCTGCTGCTGCCACAGTGCCACCTCAGGTCTCCACTCCACCAGCCCAGCAAACATCTGCCAAAGTCTTCGCGGACGCTCTTCTCTCAAACGCCGTCTACGCACACCAGCGCTGCCAGCAGGAGATCGCCTTCAGGAGCTTCGGAGGACCGTTCTTAGAGTGCCGACTAGTCCTATACCTATTCAAACTTTTTGGTACTTGTTGCCAAAGGGGGAGAATCTGTATAGATCATAGGCTTCGAGAGAGAGTGCTTTGCTTTGATTTGCTCGAGTTCTTTTGCTACTGCTTGTTTGATGCTACTTTGTTATGTGTGTGTTTGCTACAGTGCCTATGAGATACTCTATCTTTTATGCTTGTGATTGGTCACACTATGCTTATTGTGATGATCAATGTTTATATCTATCATTATCTTGTATGATCACTCACTTATGTTGGTGATGCGTGCTTGCTATTCCAATCATATCATTTTGCGCGCTCCACCAAGATGTATGTGACATGGAAGAGTGACCCATGAGCCTAATCGATTGTGCATTTGCATTCAAACGCAAATTTTTAATAATGCACAAATTTAGGGGGAGCTCTTGCTTATCACATACTTCTCAAAGCGACTATGTATTTCATTCATTTAATCTTTTGTCAAAGCTTTGATCTATATGTTGCCATCAATTACCAAAAAGGGGGAGATTGAAAGCACATTTGCTCCCTTGGTGGTTTTGGTAATTCATAACAACATATATCTCATTGAACTAATGTCCATTCAAGTTAAAGATTTCAGGATGTTCAATGATTGGCATGGCATGGACTAGAGATGTGGACCCCTCAAAATGCTAAGGACAAGGATTGGCTAAAGATCAAGACCCTACATTTTTGGTTTAGTGATCCAAGATCACATTGAGTCCATAGGAAAGCCAATACTATTAAAAGGGGATGAGGTGTTCTTAATGGTCTTTTTGCTCAAGTGCTTAGTGACAGTACTCCTAAACCCTCAACCACTCTCTCAATCCCAAATATGTCCAAAACCTACATTCCAACTCGGCCCAACCGAATCTCTCCATCCGGCCCCACCGAGTTCACCAAGACTTAGCCACTGCCAAAACCCTAACAAATCGGATCCACCGAAATGGATCTCGGTCCCACCGAGATGGCCTTGCCAACTCTCTGTAATCGTTTGCACTCACTTCGGTCTCACCGAGTTTTGCAAATCGGTCTCACCGAGATGTCTTGCCAACTCTCTGTTGCCTTATTGCTTCACTTCGGTCCTACCGAGTTGATGCAATCGGTGCCACCGAGATGAGGATTGCCCTAGCCATTGCACTTCGGTCCATCCGAGTTATTCCTATCGGTCCCACCAAGATTCCTAAAGTTCATATCTTTTACACAGTTCGGTGCTACCGAGATTATTGTTTCGGTGCCACCGAGTTGAGTCAAAAGTGTGTAACGGTTGGATTTTGTGTGGAGGCGATATATACCCCTCCACCACTCCCTTATCAGTAAGGAGAGCCATCAGAACGTGCCTACACTTCCACCATACATTTTCTGAGAGAGAACCACTTACTCATGTGTTGAGATCAAGCTATTCCATTCCTACCATTTGAACCTTGATCTCTAGCCTTTCCCAAGTTGCTTTCCACTCAAATCCTTCTTCCACCATAGCCAAATCTGTGAGGAGTTGTTTGAGTGCTGGGAAGACTATCATTTGAAGCACAAGAGCAAGGAGTTCATCAACAACACACCGTCTATTACCTTTTGGAGAGTGGTGTCTCCTAGATTGGTTAGGTGTCACTTGGGAGCCTCCGACATGATGTGGAGTTGAACCAAGAGTTTGTAAGGGCAAGGAGATCGCCTACTTCGTGAAGATCTACCCCGAGTGAGGCTAGTCCTTCGTGGACGTAAGCCATGGTGGAATAGACAAGGTTGCTTCTTCGTGGACCCTTCGTGGGTGGAGCCCTCCGTGGACTCGCGCAACCGTTACCCTTCGTGGGTTGAAGTCTCCATCAACGTGGACGTACGATAGCACCACCTATCGGAACCACGCCAAAAACCACCGTGTCTTCATTGCGTTTGATATCTCCGATCCCCTCCTTTACATACATATGCAATTACTTACTTTCCGTTGCTATACTCTTAGAATTGCATGTGTAGGGTGATGCTTGACATGTACTATTGCTAAAATCTGCCTACAACTAAAATTGGAAAAAGGTTAGGTTTAATTTGGTCAAGTAGTCTAATCACCCCCCTCTAGACATACTTTCGATCCTACAGATCCTTGATTAGCATTCCTAACATGCTCAGGGAAATGGGACCCTCTTGGCAGTTCGCTTTGAATAACCGCTTCCAGCAAGGCCCAACATTGGTTTTAACATTTGCCTAATAACAACTAAAACTTGCATAGGGTCTAGCTAACCCGAGGATTTTTTTTAATCAACAAACCCGGGCCATTGCTCCTCATGAGTGTTGGTCCAAACTAGAGCACTGTGCGGGGCCGCCCCTTGGCAACTTGGGGATTTGGCACCTGTACGCGTCGCTTATCCATCGTGGCCTGATTATGAGATACGCACGGCTCCAGTCGGGGTGTCGGTACGTCGGGAGGTCTTGCTGGACTTGTGTTTCCATTGTCGAAATGTCTTGTGCACAAGGATTCCGAGGATACTTTGGGCTATCTTGAGGTTGAGGTATTTCCACCGCAGCTTGTGTTGGTCTATGATGGACCAGGTTGGAACACCCCCTACAGGGTTAAATCTTACGCGAAGCCGTGCCCGCGGTTATGTGGAGACTTGGATATTTTTAACCACCGGTTGTAGAGAACTTGACACTAATTCTAATAAAAGACACCAACTGTGTGCGTAACTGTGATGGTCTCTTTTTGAGTAAGTTCGGGAAGAGAACACGGTGGGGTTATGGTTGAACCGTAAGTAGGTGTTCAGGATCACTTCTTGATCATATTAAACTTGCAACCGTTATGCGTAGTATGCTCATCTTTATTCTTGTGCTCGTAAGTTAGCCACTTAAATATGCTTAGTGCTTGCTGCAACCTCACCACATTTACCCCTTCCATTCCTATAAGTTTAAATAGTTTTGTTACCTTGGGTGATGAGATTGCTGAGTCCCTGTGGCTCACAGATTACTATAAACACCAGTTGCAGGTACGCTTGAGACAGACACAGGTGAGCCCAAGATGCTCCATTGGGAGTATGATGATGAGAGTGGACGTATGTACGTCACGATGCCAGACGGTCAGTAGTGGACCCTAGTCGGTTGATCCGGGGATAATAGCAGGGTGGTGTTTTCTCGTTTGATTTCGTCCGTAGTCGGACCCTGTCTTTCATTTGGATGATTGTATGATGATTATGATATATTATGCTGTAGCATGTGGCGAGTGTAAGCCTTTATCTAGTATTCTCACCTGTTCATTCGGTTGTATGTATTTGAGAATCACCTTGCTATGCGTCCCAAAATGAGGTTCTGTCACGATCTTGAGTTCATCACGAGATTGCGATAGAGCTTCATATTGTGCGTTACACAGTCCGCGGACATGGTTGCAGGAGCCATCCATCCAACGCTAGCCCCTAAATGTCCACCAGTACGGTTAATTTGAAATTCAAATATGTCCGATCACATAGCACGACCTCGATCACACTAGCGTCGGATCACATCCCTCATCACAACCTAAATGGGGCAAGTATGCATAGTTTTTACATACCCGGTCACAAAAAGAATATCGTTTAGCAGTCCATGAAAAAAATTGGATTTTCTGCCCTGCCGAACCGGCAATCCGAGCCTCCACGCTCAATCTGCCTTCTCCGCTTCTGCCTCTGCCTTCAGCTCTTCCTTCTACCGCTTCAACATCTTGAAACGGACGGCTTGCATGATCATCCTTGCATCATCATCTAAATCCTCCATCTTCAAGGTCAAGATCTTTGTGCCCTTCGAAGCGGCTGCAATCTCAACCTTCTCCTCTTTGAGCATGGCCTTCTTCTCTTCAAGCTCGAGCTTGTTCTCGGTCCCCGCCATCAACATGTTAAATCTCTCCGCCTTTTTTTCTCCTTGATGTCGGAACGCTTGACACATGCCTCCTCTTTCTTAGACAAGATGTCCTTGAACCTCTCCGTCATCTTGGTCACTGCCCCTTCTCGCTTCGCCCTCTCCTCCTCCCACTTTCTTTCCCCGGAACCCTCTTCTAACCTTCTTGAGCGGTCCTTTTATTGGGTCGGTTGGATCACCGGTTTCTTCCTCGGTGCCATGAGCGATGGTCTTGGCAATGTATAGATTCCACTTGGATTGTCCATTCAACTTCAACCAATAATGCATGACGGTGAAGTTCTTCTTCTCCAACTTAATGCATATCCGGCCAAATGATCTACAAAACAATGCATATTCGGCCAAATGATCTACAAAACAATGCATATCCGGCCAAGTGATCTAAAACAATGCATATCTGACCAAATGATGTACAAAACAATGCATATCCGGCCAAATGATGAACTTACTTGCTCGGTGATTTGTGCACCACTTGGCCACCGTGAGATGAGTTGCCTCAAGTGGTCGCAAAACTTTGACACGGGCTCTTGGATGATGTACCATTTATGGTTGAGAGACTTTGCGCCACGGTTGCGGATGAGCGCATCGGAGTAGGGCTCGAAATGCTTGTGTTCATGGAACCAAGAGTGAATGTTGGCCCAAAATGTTGTGCCCTTTTGTTCCGTGCCATGGATCGGATCAAGGCTAGTGGTCAACCATGCATTTCACAACAACTCGTCCTCCCGCATGTTAAAGCTTTCTCTTCTACCCCTCTTCTTTAGATCGGCAGCAAATTCATCCAAATCATTGTCGTCGCCATCATCCTCATGCTCCTGCTGTCCGGCGGCCCAATCCTACTGCTGTGTGTCCGTGCCCGGCTGGGTGTACATGACGGACTGCGTAGCCCGACTGCGTGCCCGGCTGGGTGTACGTGTCGGACTGGTTGTAGCCCTGCTGCAAGCCCGGCTGGGTGTAGGAGTCGGCCTGGGTGGTATCTCGCTGGCCCTTTCTAAGACCGCAAAACATAAATGCAGAGCATCTCTGAAGTTCAAGCAGCTACTAAACAATGTAATCCAGCGTAGAAAACATCTTGTCGTGCTTCATTCAACATTAATTAGACCCAATGCATGTTAAACTAAGGATAATAGCGCTCCCTAAGTTGGGGCTTGAATAAGAAGGTGATGACTCAAAAATAAAATAAAAGAAGGGTCCTTCGTAGAGGGAAGCAGAGATTTGACATGTACAAGAGCTCATTGGGTTAACATAGAGGAGAATTTATTTTGGGAGGTGCACTTTTCAGTTAACGGTTAACGACAGAGAATCTCGTGATCTTATATGCTAAACATGTGTGAGAGCGATTCCCATGCTTACCACCCCCTCCACCTTGTCTTTCCACAAACCATGGTTAGCCGAATTCACAGGCACGTGCCAACATGCCCCGGGGAGTGAAGGCTCGCCAAGTAGACAGCAAGCCCCCACCCCGCCAGTCCTGTGTTGCCGTAGCATGCCCTACTTCAATAAGGTATTACCTCACCGATTTTAAAGGGGATGGGATTGGATTCATTCACTTACATTCCAGCTAGCACTACAAAAAGCTCCGGTCGGCGTTTAATGACTACACCACTTGAATCCCCAGGGATAGGATCTGTGTTACTGTAGTAAACATTTCTATCACTGGTGTTTAGAATAACACTTCACGGTCTCCGTGCCATTAGCCTCTCAGTGGCTCGTTCTCCATGATCCTGGGTACCTACAGGGATGAAAAAAGCAAACGAGAAAAGAGACAACTAGAGAACAATTTTATGTTACACATACGAGACGTTAATTCAAAGTTCTTCCATTAATCCCTCCGACAAATACATCGAGTTGAAAGGCTCTTGCCTGAACTCATACCTTACTGAACTACTCACACATGGAGATCAGATCACACAAAGAACACATCGAAGAAAACATCATGAAGATAGATTGATTGATAATATGTCTTTTTTGCTTTTCCAAGAGGGCACTACTGTGCCTCTCGCGGAAGCAAATGTTGGAACACGTGGTACGCTACGCTAGCGCCAAATAAAATTTTCTACCGCGCACCCAAGATCATGCTGCTAGAAATAGATCACGGGATCGGGTTTACCACTAGACGCGCAGTCACCGCAGCGGAAGTAGAGTTGGTGATGCGTGTAGTCGATCTCCCGAGGCGTCTCCTCCTCGCGTCGCCGATCTCCCGCGAACAGCGATGACCCGTGAAGGGTGATCTCCCGCGAACGGTACCTCGTGAATCCCTCGAACGGTTCGTCTGAGCACCGCAGATGCGATGCCTCCAAGGTATCCACACATGCGGGGAGCAGCGTTGGGCGACAGACTGCTAGGTCGGGTCGCGCAGCATGGGCGTGGGGAGTTGCGGCGGCGGCCGTCACGGGTGGAAAAAGATCAACCCTAAGTGGTGCGGCCACTCTCCTTTATATAGACCTCTGAGGTGGGCTCAACACTTGAGCCCGCTAGGAGTCTACATCCATTTTCCACTCGGATCCAATCCGAATGGGCTGCAGCCCCTTAAGTGTGCAACCCTATAGGTTCGCATACACATGGACACGACCGAAGTCGATAGTTGGTAGCGGCTCCTAGCAGAACGTGCCAACTCCCATGTGTGCGTAAAGTTGTTTGATGAACCTCGACAATGTGTCATATGCAACATTCCTTTTGCCTCACGATATATGTTGTCGAGCTCAAGGCGAGTACTTGTCACCCTTGTGGTAGCTCGACCTCTCTTCTCGAAACCGTGATACAAATTCCCGAACCAGGTTAACACTTAACCCAAGTCGCATGGCCATGCTTTCCGAATCTAATCACTCGAGATGGCCCAGAGAATATCACTCCATATATATAGGAGGGGCAAATCCCATCTTGGTCAGCCATGTCTTGCGGCATGTCTCACAACTCACCCGAAAGCTACCTTTATAACTACCCAGTTACGGAGTAGCATTTGATAGACCCTAAGTGAGTCGATCCTCATCCCGAGTACATGCGAGGACCTCAGGTCTAGGACATGGCATAGACATTGTACTTGAGACTAACAGATGACAATATCTCGCTGCGTCTCAAAGTGGGTCTGTCCGACTCGGTGATCTCCATCCCCGAGTCCATACTACCGGTTTAGCATCTCCATGCACATGACTTGTGAAACATAGTCATCAACCGAGTCGTATACTAGTCATGGATATGTGTCCGCATAACCTTATCAACTAGGGACCATTAGAACGATCATCATACAATACATAGTTCCACAAACAAGTCACATACTTATTGGTACATATCTCCAACAGTCAAGAACGATCATCATACTTATTGATACATAGTTCCACAACCGAGTCGTATACTAGTCAAGGATGATGTTCGAGGACAATACAAAAGACTCATGAATACATAGGGAAATATGATCATCACATGATTGCCACTAGGGCATATCTCCAACAGTCTCCCACTTGCACTAGAGTCAATCATTTAGGCATCGTATGCCCATGGAACTCATGTGCGCCTCATGCTTCGGCCGTGGGAGAGGCTTCATCAATGGATCAGCAACATTTCCATCCATGTGTATCTTGCATATGTTTACATCACCTCTCTCGACAATGTCGTGAATAAGGTTAAAACGCCTGAGTATGTGTTAGGTTTTATGATGGTTTCGTGGTTCCTTGACTTGCGCGATAGCACCACTATTATCACAATAGAGGTCCAATGGATTGGACACGCTCTGAACCACACCAAGATCAGAAATAAAAATTTTCACCCAAACACCTTCTTTTGCACCTTCAGAAGCCGCAATGTACTCGGCCTCTATTGTAGAATCAGCTACTGTATCTTGCTTGGAACTCCTCCAGCTCACTGCTCCTCCGTTCAGAATGAACACAAACCCAGATTGCGATCGACTATCATCCCTATCGGTTTGGAAACTAGCATCGCTGTAACTCTTTACAACGAGCTCATCCTCACCTCCATAAACCAGGAACATATCCTTAGTCCTTCTCAAGTACTTAAGGATATTCTTAACCGCTGTCCAGTGACTCTCACCTGGATCAGCCTAGTATCTGCCCACCACGCTGAGAGCAAAGCTAACATCGGGACAAGTACATACCATAGTATACATGATGGACCCAACAGCCGAAGCATACGGAATCCCATCCATGCGTCTTCGCTCATCAGGAGTCGAAGGACTCTGAGTCTTTCTAAGACTAATGCCATGTGACATGGGCAAAAAACCTTTCTTGGCATCTTGCATGTTGAACCGCTTCAACACCTTGTCAATATACGCACTCTGGCTTAATCCAATAAGCTTTCTCGATCTATCTATATAGATCTTGATTCCCAGAATATAAGCTGCTTCTCCCAAGTCCTTCATCGAAAAACTATTTTTCAATGAGTCCTTGACAGATTCAAGCATTTGAACATCATTTCCAATCAACAATATGTCATCCACATATAAGATTAGAAATGCTACTGAGCTCCCACTGACCTTCTTGAATACACAATGATCACAACGAATGTTCCAATTCCGAGATGCTTGCCTCAATCCATAAATGGATCTGTGAAGCTTGCATACCATTCTAGACTTCTTTGGATCGACAAAACCCTTAGGTTGTGTCATATACACATCCTCGGTTAAATTTCCATTAAGGAAAGCCATTTTGACATCCATCTGCCATATCTCATAGTCGAAATATGCAGCTATAGCAAGAATGATCCGAATTGATTTAGGCATCGCTACCGGTGAGTAAGTCTCATCGTAGTCAACTCCTTGAACTTGTCGATAACCTTTAGCGACAAGTCGAGCCTTATGAACTGTGACATTTCCGTCCATATCAGTTTTCTTCTTAAAGATCCATTTGCACTCAATGGCTCGAACGCCATCTGGCAGATCAACCAAGTTCCAAACTTGATTGTCATCCATGGACTTTAATTCGGATCTCATGGCCTCAAGCCATAACTCGGAATTAGGGCTCACCATTGCTTCCACATACGTAGTCGTCTCGTTGTTCTCCAAGAACAACACATTGCAGTCCTGCATATTGCGCAAACTTTTCGACCTCCGTGGAACCGGCGTCGACTCCACTACGGGTTCCCTGACTAACTCCGGTGTGACAGAATCACCTACCGGGACGTCCCCGTGTGGTTCTCGAATTTCTTTGAGTCAAACCGTCCTCCCACTAGCCTTCTGATTGAGAAACTCTTTCTCAAGGAAAACTCCATGTCAAGCGACAAACACTTTGCCCTCTTCACGGTTGTAGAAGTAATATCCCAAGGTTTCCCTTGGATATCCCACGAATATGCACTTGTCCGATTTGGGTGTGAGCTTGTCCAACTGGAGTCGCTTGACATATGCTTCACATCCCCAAACTTTCAGAAAAGACAAACTGTGACTCTTCGTAGTCCATATCTCATATGGTGTCTTATCTATGGACTTTGATGGTACCCTATTTAGTGTGAAAGCTACAGTTTCTAGAGCGTATCCCCAAAATGACAAGGGTAAATCCGACTGACTCATCATTGATCAGACCATGTCCAACAGAGTCCGATTCCTCCGTTGCGACACGCCATTTCTCTGTGGCGTACCCGGAGGAGTCAGTTGTGGAATCATTCCACGACTCTTCAGATGATCATCAAACTCCTGGCTCATATACTCACCACCACGATCAGATCATAGAAGTTTGATTCTCTTGCCGAGTTGATTTTCCACTTCGTTCTGAAACTCCTTGAACTTTTCAAAAGTTTCTGACTTGTGCCTCATCAAGTAAACATATCCATATCTACTCAAGTCGTCGGTAAAAGTCACCAAGTATTGGAAACCACCTCTGGCTATGGTGCTCATTGGTCCACATACATCACTATGTATAAGTTCCAACAGCTCGGACGCCCTCTCGCAACTCTTTGCAAAAGGAGTCTTAGTCATCTTGCCGAGTAGGCAAGACTCGCATGTCTCGAATGACTCAAAATCAAACGAAGTTAGAATTCCATCATCATGGAGCTTCTTCATGCGCTTTTGACTAATGTGTCCTAGTCGACAATGCCAGATGTAAGTCGGATTTATTACGTTAGGCTTATGCCTCTTGACATTTGTGTTATAGACTGACTCACCTTCAAGATCTAGGATAAATAACCCATTCACAACGGGTGCAAAGCCATGAAACATATTATTCAAGTAAATAGAACAACCATTGTCCTTAATACTGAATTCATAACCTTATCTCATCAAACATGAGGCAGAAATCATGTTTCGACTCAAAGCAGGAACATAATAACAATTATCAAGTTCCATTACAAATCCTGAAGGTAAATTAAGTTGCATAGTGCCGACGGCCAATGCAGCAACTCTTGCTTTATTCCCGATGCATATGTCAACTTCTCCTCTTGCAACATTCCTAGTTCTGCTTAGCCCCTGCATTGAGTTGCATATGTGAACAACCGATCTGGTATCATATACCCAAGAGCTACTAGAAACATCAGCAAGATAAATGTCTATAACATATACAACAAGTGTGCCTGAAGAAGAAGTCACACTTCTAGTCTTCTTGCCCTTCTCGGCAAGCCACTTGCTGCAGTTCCTTTTCCAGTGTCCGGGTTCCTTGCAGTGAAAGCAAACGGTCCCCAAGGCTGACCCTGACTTAGGCGCAGTGGCGGCAGTTGGAGTTGCCTCCTTCTCCTTGCCCTTTGCCTTAGCCTTTTTCTTGGACCAGCTCTTCTTGAACTTAGCCGAGTTTTGCACCATCAACAGTTGACGATGCATACCTTTCTTTATATCCTGCTCTGCCACCTTGAGCATTCCATGCAATTTAGTGAGCTTCTTTTCCATCCCATGCATATGGTAGTTCGAGATGAACGTCCCATAGCTATCCGGAAGAGAACCCAAAATTGTATCTGTGGACAACTCGTCCCCAAGAGGGAAGCCCAACCGATCCAAAGCTTTCATGTACCCGATTATCTTGATCACATGCGGGCTCAGTGGATCACCTTCTTTCAGCTTACAATCCATCAAGGATCACCAGACGCTGAACCTTTCGGTCCTAGCCTGCATTTGAAACATGCTTTTGAGGTTCTCGATCATATCAAAAGCCTCAATATTTTTGAACTGCTGCTGCAGATCGGGCTCCATAGAAGCCAGCATGAGATAACTGATCTTGTTTGATTCATCAACGAGTTTCTTTTTCTCATGCCTAAGAACAATTCTCAGGTTTCTATACCAGGTGGTAAAGTTTGTTCCATTCAATTTATCCTTTTCTAGGATTGATTTCAACGCAAAAGGAGTAACTTGAGCAGGTGGTGCCATTGATATACAACAGAAATATGCAAAACACTAAGACATGTATTCATGAAGAGTAATTCATATTAAACATTTTAAACAGATCATTACTCCCACTAAAATCAACATCCCTTCATTGATACTTAGTGATTCAAGATCCAAGATCAACATGTCAATTAGTGAGCTTTTGCATCACTGCTAGAAGATGAGATCACTCGGTAAGCAACTCTTGCTAATCGTATCTCCATATGACTCTTGTTGTTGGGGACATCTCATGCCGCGCCAACTCCTATGCCTCGTGGCCCAAAACTTTTTTGATAGCCACGACAAGTCAACCAATGCTTCGCATGTAAGTGTCCGACACAAACCCATCACTTCAAGGAGATCTAGTGGCACCCTAATTTTATAGGCCCACCACTAAATATACTTGATATGTGAAGGTGCAGCAATTGGGGAGGCATTTATACTTGACATTCTTTGAGGGATCACCCTACTTAAAACATCTACCATGCAAAAGAAGGGTGCATAAAAGGGATAAACTTTCACAAGCAGTTTATACAAGTGTGATATGGTATAGCCCCTTTTCATAGCGCATGGTGATCTCCATCTCCACGTGTGCGGTCTGCCCATGGTGATCTCCATCTCCATGCATGGTTGTCCTCGTGGTGATCTCCATCTCCACGCCACCCATGTCAACCGCCAAGTGTTACATAAGATACTACGCTATTACAAACTAATAGCTATGAAAGTAAATTACATTACATGGCTCATGTTGACACACAGGTCATTAAAACAATAATGAGACAACCATATGGCTCTAGCCGGTTGTCGTACTCACGACGCGTAGGTCATGATATAATTACATACATGCAACATACACGGGCTATACCAAATCACAAGCATTCCCTGCAAAAACAAGTTATGTGCCGCCCCTAAGAGATTAACGCGATGGGGGTCGAGGGGGCTTTGCCCCCCCCCCCCCGTGGGGTCAAGGGGCAGCACCCCTGCGGGGGTCGAGGGGGCTGGCCCCTCGCGGTATCTATGCATTTTTACACTAGAATTTTCACCGACAAATCATATTTACCAAATTTTGACCATCTTTCTGATTCGACCAATCTCATTGGTCTTCGCGTGTTGTGACCGGCTTTACGTTCCACTGTCTACCCCGATGGCAGAAACCGACCGGTAGGGGTAATTTGTGTCATGACCTCCGCAACACGATCACGGAAAAACAGATCACAATTCCGAATGCCTGATACCATGTACAGTCAATCATATTGACAACCGATCTCATTGGCCAGTACATAAACCAATCTACATATCATCATATGCAAATTCTACCCCGAATCTAATACCACGCAGCATAGGCTCTGATGCCACTGTTGGAACACACGGTACACTACGCTAGCGCCAAATAAAATTTTCTATTGCGCACCCAAGATCATGCTGCTGGAAATAGATCACGGGATCGGGTTTATGAAAGTGCAACTAATCCCCGGGTGGTTTTGGTAATCACTAACAACATATATATCATTGATCTAATTCTTATTGCTAGTAAATTTCAGAAAAGATCAATGATTGGCATGGCAAGGACTAATGGATGTGGACCCCTCAAAATGTCAAGGACAAGTTTGGCATCCACAAGACTCTTCATTTTCATTTTAGTGATCCAAGATCACATTGAGTCCCTTAGGAAAGCCAATACTATTAAAAGGGGATGAGGTATTGTTGATGAGGTTATTGCTCAAAGTGCTTAGTGATATTGCTCCAAAACCCTCAATCACTTACCCAAAACACATCTGTCCAAAACCCTAATTCATCATTTCGGTCCCACCGATAACATCTACTCCGGACTCACCGAGATGATCACTCCACTACCACAGCCAAAACCCTAACACTTCGGTGTAACCGAAATGGTTCTCGGTCCCACCGAGACGGCTTGACCAAGTTGCTGTAACGATGTCACTTCACTTCGGAATTTCCGAGATGAAATTTTCAGTCTCACCGAAACGTGGTCTTGCCCTAGCCATTGCACTTCGGTATCACCGAGATGTTTTGATCGGTGCCACCGAAAAGCCTAACGTTCATGTCTTTTACACTAGTCGGTCTCACCGAGATTTTCATGTCGGTGTCACCGAGTTGGGTCAAAGGCTTGTAACGGTTAGATTTTAGGTGAAGGCTATTTATACCCCTCCACCACCCTCTTACCAAGTAAGAGAGCCATCAGAATGTGCCTACACTTCCACCATACACTTTCTGAGAGAGAACCACCTACTCATGTGTTGAGATCAAGATATTCCAATCCTACCATTTGAACCTTGATCCCTAGCCTTTCCCAAGTTGCTTTCCACACAAATCTTTCTTCCACCAAATCTAAATCTGTGAGGAAGTGTTTGAGTGTTGGGGAGACTATCATTTGAAGCACAAGAGCAAGGAGTTCATCATCAACACACCATTTGTTACCTTTTGAAGAGTGGTGTCTCCTAGATTGGTTAGGTGTCACTTGGGAGCCTCCAAGATCATGTGGAGTTGAACCAAGGAGTTTGTAAGGGCAAGGAGATCGCATAATTCATGAAGATCTACCCCGAGTGAGGCTAGTCCTTCGTGGACGGAAGCCATGGTGGAATAGGCAAGGTTGCTTCTTCGTGGATCCTTCGGGGGTGGAGCCCTCCGTGGACTCGCGCAACAGTTACCCTCCATGGGTTGAAGCCTTCATCAACGTGGACGTACGATAGCACCACCTATCGGAACCACGCCAAAAATCATCGTGTCTTCATTGCGTTTGAAATCTCCAAACCCCTCCTTTACTTACATGTGCAATGTTTTACTTTCCGCTGCTACACTCTTAGAATTGCATGTGTAGGGTGATACTTGACTTGGTGTACTTGCTAAAATCTGCCCACAACTAAAATTAGGAAAAGGATAGATTTTTATTCGGTTAAGTAGTCTAATCACTCCCTCTAGACATACTTTCGATCCTACAAGTGGTATCAAAGCATTGGTCTCCATTGCATTGGTTTCACAACCTAGGAGAGTATGGCGTCTAGTGAGGGTAACTATCACCGTAGAGGTCCTTATTTTGATGGTACAAACTTTGCTAGTTGGAAGCATAAGATGAAAATGCATATTCTTGGTCATAACCCCGCCGTTTGGGCTGTTGTTTGTGTTGGCTTGCAAGGTGAATTCTTTGAGGATGGTAAGGAACCGGATCGTGAAGCAACCGCGGAAGAATTGAAGATGTTGCAATACAATGCTCAAGCTTGTGACATTCTCTTCAACGGTTTGTGCCCCGAGGAGTTCAACAAGATCAGCCGCCTCGAGAATGCAAAGGAAATTTGGGATACTTTGGTGGATATGCACTAGGGTACCGAGTCCGTGAAGGAATCCAAGTTGGATGTGCTTCAAAGTCAACTTGACAAGTTCAAGATGAAGGATGGTGAAGGAGTCGCCGAAATGTACTCTAGGCTTGCTCTCATCACAAATGAGATTGCTGGCTTAGGAAGTGAAGAGATGACCGACAAATTCATCATCAAGAAGATTCTTAGAGCCTTGGATGGAAAATATGATACCGTGTGCACATTGATCCAAATGATGCCCAATTACAAAGATCTCAAGCCCACGGAAGTCATTGGAAGAATTGTTGCTCATGAGATGTCACTCAAGGACAAAGAGGAGCTACACAACAAATCAAGTGGTGCTTACAAAGCCTCAACCGATGCTCCCACAACTTCAAGCAACAAGCTAGTATCCAATGAAGAGATAAGCCTAATGGTGAAAAGGTTCAACAAGTTTTACAAGAACAAAGGAAAAGAGAGATGCTCAGGCTCAAGACATTATGAGAAAAGATCATCAAGTCATGACCGCAATTGCTATAATTGTGGAAGACCTGAATACTATTCCAATGAGTGTACGGCACCTCACAAGAAAAGAGATGAATCACCAACAGAGGAAGACATAGAAGAGATGAATCACCTCACAAGGAGAGAAGGAGTAGGGATGATCGTTATGAACAAAGATCTTCTCGAAGAAGCAAGGATTCGGAAAGGAAGGACAAGTCATCCAAGAGCTACACTAGAAGAAGACATCAAGCTCATGTTGGTGTATGGATTTCTGGCTCCGATTTCGACAACCACTCCGAGGGAAGCTATCACTCCGACTCCGACTATAGTCAAGATGAAGGTGTTGCCAGACTTGCTCTTGTATCCTTCAACTCCTATGATCTATCTGATTCACCAAATGAAGGAATTGGAATATGCTTCATGGCAAAAGGCCCTAAGGTATCACACCCCGAATACTTTGAGTTTAATAGTGATGAGGATGATTTGCTTGGTGATGATGATTTACTTGTTGATAAGACTAGTGATGTGAGCTATAATGAAAATGCTAGTAATCATGATAGTCAAGAGGAAACGAATGACAATGCTATGAAGGAGATTGAGCGTCTAACTAAAGAACTAAACACTCTTAAGTTAGCTCATGAAACAACTCAAGAGGATCATAGAGAGCTTCTAAGATCTCATGAGAAGCTACGCTTCGAGAAGCTAAATTTAGAGCAAGAGCATGAGTTTCTAAAAGCTATCAATGACAATCTTCGAAAGAAGAGTTCTTCATATTTGCCAAGCATTTACTCTTGTCTACCTTTATGCCACAAGTCAAATCTAAGCAAACTAGTAACAAGGGTAAAAAGGGTTCTACCTCTAGTAGTAACAATAACAATGCTAAATCCAATGTTGTTGCTTCTAGTAGTTCTATTGATTCCACTAATGATTCTCTTAGCCAAGTTACACTTGAGCAAGAAAATAATTTATTGAAAGGAATTATAGAAAAGGGTGTCTACAAGAGCCTTGCCGGGAGTAAGAAATTTGAGGAAATTGTGCGCAAGCAAGGAAGGCACTGGAAGAACCAAGGTATTGGTTTTGAACGAAAGTTCAATGCCAATGGAGTTGAGTGGGAGGAAGATCAATACCCCAAGACGAAGTTTGTTTCTCAACAAGAGAAGTATGATCCTACTTCTTTCAAGGGGACACAAGCTCAAGATGATCTTCCATCTCAAGACCACAAGCTAAAAGGCAATGACAAGCTTCAAGAAGAGATTGACTCATTTGAAGGACCACCTCAAGCTTTGGTCAAGTGGGTTCCAAAGGCCTCATCAAGTTCTACTTCATCAAGTGCTACTACAACTCCAAGGATTCCCATCAAGTTGATGTGGGTCCCAAAGAAGAAGAACTAGAGAGTTCTTGAGGGTGACTCCGCCAACAAACTTCACTCACATTCATTTATGGCAAGAACTTGTGCATCCAACTTCAACATCTTGCACTAGTTCATGGAGTCACAAACCCTCTTTTTAGTAAAACAAGGGACAAGGTATTCAATGCATTCATGGACATCATAATGTGTGCATTTCACTCTATATCTATGGATATCTTTGTATGTTCCTTGTGGGACTAACCCATGTAGGTATTGAAAGTGCAAAAATCCAAGGATTGCTCCAAACTCTTGATGGTCTACATCAACATTGAGCATCCACATCTACAACATCTACATGAAGTCATCATCGACAAAACCCAAGGTTAGTTCATCCCTCTTTGGGGGGATATCACATCTAGGGGGAGCTTTACTCTAAGTCTTGAGTCAAAGCAACTCTAATGGTGTGAACACATTAATGCTTTATGTAAAAGTGGCAACCCCACTTGTGCTTAAACGATGAGTATGACCTATGATCAAATGTTCTCATTTGGCTCCTAAGTCAATATACTCATATATAGATGACTATGTCATCGCCAATTGCTTGATAGTTGTTAGAATTGGTTGTGCATGTTTGACACATATTTCATTTGCCATCTTATTGTGTGAGCATGTTGCTATGCATATTTCTTATTCGAGGACATCCATTTGTAGTTTTATTGATTTGGTTTTATTTAGCCAAATGGATGTACAAGAATGCCTAAGCACCCTCTCTAGCTATCTATCTCAACCTGTCTAAATTCTTTCTTGCTATATCACAAAAACTTGAACAAGTCTGTTTCGGACCCTCCGGGTGAGGAGCACTTGGAGCCACCGATCCGACTAGGGCTGACCTCCAAAACCTTCTAAGTGATTTTCGGATAGACCAATTCACAAGCATCCGGTCACACCGAAATCACTTGGACTGGTCTGGTTTTCTATCTCGGAGATAACGATTTGAAATTCTCGGCGTCACCGAAAAGATGTGCTCATAGCAGTTACTCATTTCGGTGCCACCGATGTGTTTCACTCGGTCTCACCGACAGCTTACGGGTATATATATCGCGCGAACCGTACGTTGAAATTTCTCAACAGTTACGACTCCCGCACCCCGTTGCTGCCGTCGCTCGTGGTCTCCGGATCGTCGCCTTCGTCTCTAGCGTGCCCTCGCCACAGGATTCCATCGCCGTCAATGGCATTCTTCACCGCCGTTGCCGCCGTAGAGGATCTCCACCAAGTTAGGGTGAGATTCGATCCTCTAGTGCTTCAAAATTCTGATTCTATGCACTAGAGTTGTTGCGCCCACAATATTCACACGGATTGAGATTTCTATTCCATCAAATTTCATAGAAATAGATTTGAGCGAAAAAAAATTAGGGTTAGGTTTGCGCAGAAATCATTTCAGACAGACCGAATCGGAAGAATCGGACTCACCGATTTGGCCTCAGGCCATTGCACTTTGTACATCTCGGTGTCACCGAGTGGTATAGATCGGTGGATCCGAGACTAACATTCTGTAGAATCCTAGCTTGTCGGAGAGATCGAAACGCACCTTGGTCAGACCGAGTCTGTGTGGCCAAGTCTCTGTTACAACTTCGGTACTACCGAGATTACCTACTCGGAATTTCTGAAATCATCTCTGTGAAAACCTAAAGCTGAAGTTTTTACTTAAAAAATTTGTCAAAATGTTGTGTTTTTGTGATGCTCATCCATTCCACTCTACCCCATCTACTTCACAGGTGCAGGTATCAGTATGTCAGAGGCAAGTGACAGCCAGAACAGGTCAGAACAAGATGTTGAGCTGAGTGCAGGTTCTAGTCCTGAAGGGAGTTTCTATGAGGGAGAAAGAAGTTCTCCAGATTTGCCAATGGCAGCCACCAGGGCCAGGAAGAAGAAGAAGAATTCTGATGATGAGGATGAAGACTTTGCTGCTGAAGGAGTAACTTCAAAGAAGAAGAAACCAACTGCTGTTGCCAAGGAGTATGGCACTCAAAGAGAGAGAGGAGTCACAAGGAAAGTTTCTGCCTCTATAGCTGCAAAGAGAGGCATCTCTTCAGAGAATCCAGAAGGATCTCAACAGGCCCCCACTTAGTCAAAGCCCAAGGTAGCAGGCAAGAAGAGAGTCAGAAAGGAAACAGCTCATGTGATCTTCAGGCCAACATCCATGAGAAGAGATGATGCAACAGATGAGGAAGAGTAAGCAGCAAATCCACCTCATCCTAAATAGCAGAAGCTCATGGGAGATGCTATCAAGACAGCTAACACTTCCAAGGCCAAGCCTACAGCTGTCAAGCCCAAGAGGACTACCAGAGATGTACCAGCTGTAGAGAACAACAAGGCCCCAGTGCCTGAAAGAGAAGCTAAAGATGATGATAAAGCCCAAGTGCTCATGAAGCTAAGGCCCAGATTGACTGAACATAATGATGCTCATTCCATTGCTAAAAACATGAAGAAGAGGAAGGACAAAGGTCTCAGGACATGGAGGGAATCTGACCCCTATTCCATCAGAAGGAGGACTGCTGTGGACTACAGATTTCACACGAGAGAACAACATGATTTCTATGAGACAGTCTTGCTTGATAAGAAGCCAATTGTAAGTGATATGAAGTGGGTGGACTGGAAGTACATTGATGCCAATAAGGATCACTTCCCCCACGTTCATGAGGATTTCAGATCCATAGATCTTGATGAGTTCATTGGGAAGAAGCTGACAAATTGGAATGATGAGATGATTATGCAGTTTTACTCGACAGCTCACTTCTACCCCAATGGAAGGATTGTATGGATGACTGAGGGAGTCAAATACCAGTCTAGTGTGCTTGAGTGGGCCACATTGCTTGGTGTGCCCGAAGCTGATAAAGATGACATAGATGTGTATGCAAAGCCCACGATGGATCACAATACCATGGAAAACTTGTATACAAAAATTCTAGAGAAGGCGAAGGAGAATCACAAGCTTGGATCAGTGTATTATCTGTTGGCAGGACTTGCCACCTCCAACACTATCATGAGGCATACCTTGATGCCCAAATTAGGAGATGATAGGATGATTCGAGGTCACTCCATTAACATGCTGCATCATATTGACCAACATGAAAAATTCAAAGTCATGGATCTCATAGTGGAAACCATCAAGAGGACAGCTGCTGATCACAAGAGGTCTTGTGGATTTGCCCCTCATATTCAGATGCTTATCAACTCAAAGGGTGCAAACAAGTCTTTTCTGTTGGATCGTGAGCATTTGCCACTTCAGCCTGAGCCTGAGGACAACACAGTGACTATGGATGCATCTCATCCTACCTCAGCCGCAGCACAGGCAAGCGCAGAAGCTGCTAGAACTTCAGGGCCAAGTGCTCCATCTGCTCCAGTGCTCAACACCAAGACCAACCAGATGAACCATCTTCTTCGAGACACTCAGAGGATTGAGAAGAGTTTGGCCAACTTAGCTGCGAACCAGAAGAGCCTTGAGAGGATTGTTGAGACTAAATTTCATGATCTAGACATTAAGGTCACTGAGATATAGACTGTTGTTGAAACCTTCAAGTCACAGGTGGATGAAGTCAGGAAGGGCACCAGCAGTGAAGATGAGGAGCATCAGGGCACATGTCTTCCCACGACTGCCCAGTTCCAGAGGATGCCCAGATCCGCAGCTATGCCAGTCACTTTTAGAGCCACAGTCTCTGCCCCTGCTGCTGCTCCCACAGTCACACCTTTAGTGCCTCCAGTATCTACACCTCCAGCTCCACAGACTTCAGCTGAGATCTTTGTAGATGCACTTCTCTCCACTCCGACGACATCGACGCACACCGGCGCTGCAAGTCAGAGGACTTCATCACCAGGAGCTACCGGAGATCAAGCCTAGAGAGACGTTTAGCTCTATACTTCTTTGATCTTTTTGGTACTTGTTGCCAAAGGGGGAGAATTTGTATAGATCATTAGGCTTCGAGAGAGAGAGAGAGAGAGAGTGCTTTGCCTTTTGTTCATTTGATTTCTTGAGATACTTGCTCTTTGGATTACCGCTTTGCTTGATGCATGTATGAGATACTACTTTATTGTGTGCTTGATCACACCATACCTTAATGCTATGCTTGCTTGGATATTCATTCATATGCTCTTGTATGATCATTCACTTGTTTGTTTGGTGATGAGTGCTAATTGCTATGCAATCATATCATTTTGAGCGCTCCACCAAGATGTATGTGGCATGGAAGAGTAACCCATGATCCTAATCGATTGTGCATTTGCATTCAAACGCAAATTTTAAATAATGCACAAATTTAGGGGGAGCTCTTACTTATCACACACTTCTCAAAGCGATGATGTATTTCATTGATTATATCATTTGTCGAAGCTTTGATCTATATGTTGTCATCAATTACCAAAAAGGGGGAGATTGAAAGTGCAACTAATCCCCGGGTGGTTTTGGTAATCAATAACAACATATATATCATTGATCTAATTCTTATTGCTAGTAAATTTCAGAAAAGATTAATGATTGGCATGGCAAGGACTAATGGATGTGGACCCCTCAAAATGTCAAGGACAAGTTTGGCATCCACAAGACTCTTCATTTTCATTTTAGTGATCCAAGATCACATTGAGCCCCTTAGGAAAGCCAATACTATTAAAAGGGGATGAGGTATTGTTGATGAGGTTGTTGCTCAAAGTGCTTAGTGATATTGCTCCAAAAACCCTCAATCACTTACCCAAAACACATCTGTCCAAAACCCTAATTCATCATTTCGGTCCCACCGATAACATCTACTCCGGACTCACCGAGATGATCACTCCACTACCACAGCCAAAACCCTAACACTTCGGTGTAACCGAAATGGTTCTCGGTCCCACCGAGACGGCTTGACCAAGTTGCTGTAACGATGTCACTTCACTTCGGAATTTCCGAGATGAAATTTTCAGTCTCACCGAAACGTGGTCTTGCCCTAGCCATTGCACTTCGGTCTCACCGAGATGTTTTGATCGGTCCCACCGAAAAGCCTAACGTTCATGTCTTTTACACTAGTCGGTCTCACCGAGACTTTCATGTCGGTGTCACCGAGTTGGGTCAAAGGCTTGTAACGGTTAGATTTTAGGTGAAGGCTATTTATACCCCTCCACCACCCTCTTACCAAGTAAGAGAGCCATCAGAATGTGCCTACACTTCCACCATACACTTTCTGAGAGAGAACCACATACTCATGTGTTGAGATCAAGATATTCCAATCCTACCATTTGAACCTTGATCCCTAGCCTTTCCCAAGTTGCTTTCCACACAAATCTTTCTTCCACCAAATCTAAATCTGTGAGGAAGTGTTTGAGTGTTGGGGAGACTATCATTTGAAGCACAAGAGCAAGGAGTTCATCATCAACACACCATTTGTTACCTTTTGAAGAGTGGTGTCTCCTAGATTGGTTAGGTGTCACTTGGGAGCCTCCAAGATCATGTGGAGTTGAACCAAGGAGTTTGTAAGGGCAAGGAGATCGCCTACTTCATGAAGATCTACCCCGAGTGAGGCTAGTCCTTCGTGGACGGAAGCCATGGTGGAATAGGCAAGGTTGCTTCTTCGTGGATCCTTCGTGGGTGGAGCCCTCCGTGGACTCGCGCAACAGTTACCCTCCGTGGGTTGAAGCCTCCATCAACGTGGATGTACGATAGCACCACCTATCAGAACCACGCCAAAAATCATCGTGTCTTCATTGCGTTTGAAATCTCCAAACCCCTCCTTTACTTACATGTGCAATGTTTTACTTTCCGCTGCTACACTCTTAGAATTGCATGTGTAGGGTGATGCTTGACTTGGTGTACTTGCTAAAATCTGCCCACAACTAAAATTGGGAGAAGGATAGATTTTTATTTGGTCAAGTAGTCTAATCACCCCCCCTCTAGACAAACTTTCGATCCTACAGTTTACCACTAGACGCGCAGTCACCGTAGCGGAAGTAGAGTTGGTGATGCGTGTAGTCGATCTCCCGAGGCGTCTCCTCCTCGCGTCGCCGATCTCCAACAGCAAAGACCCGCGAAGGGTGATCTCCCGCGAACGGTACCTCGCGAATCCCTCGAACGGTTTGTCTGAGCACCGCATATGCGATGCCTCCAAGGTATCCACACATGCGGGGAGCAGCGTCGGGCGGCGGACTGCTAGGTCCGGTCGCGCGGCATGGGCGTGAGGTGTTGCGGCGGCGGCCGTCACGGGTGGAAAAAGATCAACCCTAAGTGGTGCGGCCACTCCCCTTTATATAGACCTCCGAGGTGGGCTCAACACTTGAGCCCGCTAGGAGTCTACATCTATTTTCCACTCGGATCCAATCCGAATGGGCTGCAGCCCCTTAAGTGTGCGACCCTATAGGTTCACGTACACATGGACACGACCGAAGTCGATAGTTGGTAGCGGCTCCTAGCAGAATGTGCCAACTCCCATGTGTGCGTAAAGTCGTTTGACGAACCTCGACAATGTGTCATATGCAACATTCCTTTTGCCTCACGATATATGTTGTCGAGCTCAAGGCGAGTACTTGTCACCCTTGTGGTAGCTCGACCTCTCTTCTCGAAACCGTGATACAGATTCCCGAACCGGGTTAACACTTAACCCAAGTCGCATGGCCATGCATTCCGAATCTGATCACTCGAGATGGCCCAGAGAATATCTCTCCATATATATAGGAGGGGCAAATCCCATCTTGGTCAGCCATGTCTCGCGGCATGTCTCACAACTCACCCGAAAGCTACCTTTATAACTACCCAGTTACGGAGTAGCGTTTGATAGACCCTAAGTGAGTCGATCCTCATCCCGAAAACATGCGAGGACCTCAGGTCTAGGACATGGCATACACATTGTACTTGAGACTAACAGATGATAATATCTCGCTGCGTCTCAAAGTGGGTCTGTCCGACTCGGTGATCTCCATCCCCGAGTCCATACTAACGGTTTAGCATCTCCATGCACATGACTTGTGAAACATAGTCATCAACCGAGTCGTATACTAGTCAAGGATATGTGTCCGTATAACCTTATCAACTAGGGATCATTAGAACGATCATCATACAATACATAGTTCCACAAACAAGTCACATACTTATTGATACATATCATTAATGATGTTCGAGGACAATACAAAAGACTCATGAATACATAGGGAAATGTCATCATCACATGATTGCCTCTAGGGCATATCTCCAACAGCAAATCCATGCCTCCATGAGAAATAAATCCGTGCCTCCCGCGGAAGGAAAAAAATGTGTTTTTTTTCTCTTTTTCGAGAGGCACAACGGTACCTCTCGCGGAAGGAAATCCGTGCCTCCACGACAAGTAAATCCGCGCCTCTCGCGGAAAGAAAAAAAATGAAATCGTGTTTTCCCTTTTTCGAGAGGCACGACTGTGCCTCTCGAGGAAGCAAATCCGTGCCTCCACGAGAAGTAAATTTGTGCCTCTCGCGGAAGGAAAAAAAGAAAACGCGTTTTTTTCCTTTTTTGAGAGGCACGTTGTGCCTCTCGCGAAAGCAAATCCGTGCCTCCACGAGAAGTAAATCCGTGCCTCTCGCGGAAGGAAAAAAAAGAAAACACATTTTTCTGCTTAATTCTTTTGGAGTCCAAAACCTAAGAAAAACCGGGGGAAGCTGAAAAGCCAAAAAAAAACTAAAAAAATCATCTAAAAGCCGAAAACGCGTACAAAAAATAAAAAATAAAATTCAAAGGGAGCTCCCAGAGCGCGACACGTGGCAGCAGCTGGGAGCGCGCCAAGGGGTCCGCTCCCAGCCCACCCAAAGTAACCCTTGCGGGGGCTCCCGAAGGAATACCGGCTAATTAGTTGCGCTCTCATCAGGGCGCACCGGAAAGCCGGAGGTACCGCGTGACATTGGGCCCCTAATGGGCTCCGAAATTGGAAACATTTTGTAATACATCATAAACATTTTTAAAGCATGGTTGAGCCTTTTAATAACAATTAACTTTTTAAATATAGATATACATTTTATGAATATATGATGAACATTTTAAGAAACTATAAAAAAATTGATACCTGGCAACATTTTTCAATAGACGATGAACATTTTTTTAATACATGATGAATATATTTTTTCATACGCTACGAATTTTATTAATAAGAGATCAACATTTTTGAAAATACACTATACACATTTTTAGTACACCATAAAGTTGTTTGGTACACGACAAACATTTGAAAATAATATGATTAACATTTTTAGTACATGATGAAAAAACTAGAAGAATAAAAAAAATCAAATTTAGAAAGAAAATAAAGACAGGAATGGAAAAGTAAGAAAAGCTTAACATGGAAAAGGAAAAGAAAACAGAAAACAAAAGATAGAGTGGAAATAAAATAAAATAAAGAATAAAATAATTGGACCGTTGAAAAAGGTATGAAAACTACGAAAAAACAGCTCGAATAACAGTTTCAACCAAAAAAGCAGAAAGAAAACGAACCCAACCTTGCTCATTACTGGGCAGGTCCATTCACTACATGTTGTAGGCGAGGCGTCTGTATATCACAGGAGAAATAGGATCTCCGCTGAATTGGAAGTCTCGTAGGGCACCTCCTATTTGACGCTCTTTGCGTCAAACAGGAGGGTTGCCGCACATGGAGGCGTCATGGATGCGTCGGCGAACGGGTGAGCAGGAGAATCAAGTACTCTAGCGAGCTGAATGTATTGTATCAAGTCGTTGTACAGTAGAGAGAAGATGTACTGTAACGACAGGTACTACAGCGAACCGATGTACTATAGCGATCAGTTTTTTTGTGCTTTTTTTTCTTCTGAAAAAACATTTTTTTTTTATAAAACGCAAATAATGGTTTAAATTTTGAAATTTATTGAATTTTTAAAAAACAACTCTAAGCACTTTTTGAAAACCATGAACATTTTTGAAATTCTATTTTTTTACCAAAAACACAAACATTGTTTGGAATTCTAAAGTGTTACTTGAAATTCAATTATATTTTTTAAAACATGAAATTTTTTAAAATTCTGTACATATTTATTGAATAATATTAAAAAATGTAATTTTCTTGAAATTCTAAACATTTTTTAAAAAAGTGAATGTTTTTGTAAAAACAAGAAATATTTTCATATTTCATTTTTTGAAATTCAAACATTTTTCGGAATTCCCAAACAATTTTTTAAATTTCTGAAGAAATGTAAAAAAGAAAAAAGAATCGTAAATAGAAAAGAAAAAAAACCCTTCTAAAATGTTCCCAAAGAGTTTTTTAGTAGTATGTTCCCAAAACAGTTTAAACTGAACTAGAACCTTATAAAAAGTTCACAAAACGGGAATAATGTGCTACGCTACTTATCAAATGAGCCAGCCCATTTACGTCGTTGCCTCCCCTTGCCTGTGTGTTTCAACATCGTTTTGATGTGAAGTGCGTCAAATGGGACACACCGTCTCCTAGTAATACACTAGCGCGACACTACACACACAAGCAAAAAAGAAGTGCCATAGTCAGCCTAGCCTAGGCCCAAAACATTAAGGGCAAGGGTAAAAGTTTGGGATGCTTTCGGCCTAGCCCACTCTAGCCGGCCCAATGTTTCGTCTCTAGCTTGGAGCAGGTCATTAGGCACAGGGATCGATATGTATCGCTTCTGGGATCCTATTTGGCGAGAAGGTCACCCGATAGCGACCGCGCGCGTACCCCCTGGCAACCAGCTCCATACATGTGGGCCGGCCCAACGAGCTCACTTCCGGTTTTAGGAAAGTCTTAGAACCTTCCAAATCGGTTTTTCTTTTCTTTTTCTTATTTCCCTTTTCTTTTTTGATTTCCTTGTTTTTCTATTTTTCTTTAGAAATTCATGATTATTTAGGAAATACGGGAACACATTTTCAATTATGTGACATTTTTTAAAATTCAAACATTTTTCAAATCATGGGTGAACATTTTTTGAAATTCAAAATTTGTTCATTGAAATCAAAAAATGTTCATGAATTTTTTAAAAATGTTCATATAATTCAAAAAATGTTCTTGAATTGAAAATTTGTTCATAAAATTAAAAAAATGTTCATTGAATTTTATTATTTCCATGAAATTTTCCCAGCACGCATCGCACGGAATAGGAGCTCCCTTTTGCTTGACGCCATACGTATGAAGGGAACGCTCACGTAGGTCGTCCCTCCCGCTCGATTGTGTTTTTTCTTCTCTTCTAGGTACGGCGTTTTATGGTTTTATTTTCTTTTTTGTAACGTTTTTCCTTTTTTGTTGTTTTTTATACTATAAACATTTTTCTAATACACACCAAACAACGGAGAGAAAAAACCCGTTTGAAAACCGACTAGGAAACTGCTTATCTGGGCCTCGGGCCATGTGTTTATCGCGTGGGCGATCACCTGATATGTATTGCAACGGCTGATACATATCACTCAGGCGCTCAGAACCGCCAGGGCTATATGTCGCAAGTACCAATTCCTAATAGGAATCGCCTATGAGCGATGACTAGCGGGTCAGCTCATTAGTGCGGTTGCTCGCTGCACGATGTAGGTTCACATCGTTTCGGTTTTCTTCATTTTTTATTTCGTTATTTCACCATTTTTTTATTTTTATTTCTGCCTTCGTTTTACTTTGGTTTTCTTTGTTTTCTCATTGGGGTTTTTTCGGGTTTTTCTTTCTTCGACATACTTTGCTTTTCTTCGTTTCTTTCTTTGTTTTCTTTGACTTTTTTTATTTTTCTTTTGTTTCTTTGTCAGTTTTTATAAAAAAATTCAACACATTTCTATTTTTTTCTCAATACACAATGTACATTTTTAGAGCACATGTGAAACATTTTTCCGATACATGTTGGGCATATTTCAAATATATTATGTACACTTTTTTATAATACATGATTTGAAAACTTTTTCAAAAACACGGTAATATTTTGAAAATACATGTTTTTCATTTTGTAATGGAAATAAACATTTTTTTAACTATCCAAACATTTTTTTTTGACATTTTCTAATTATTTTGAAAATTTCACGGACATATTTTTTTGGAAACATTTTATTATTTCTTTAAAATATCATGTACATTTGTAGTGGAAATAAACATTAACCTATGGGAACATGTTTCAAATGTCACAAACATTGTTTTGAACGCGGGAATATATCCATAAAATGTTACTACAATTTGGTAATGGTATGAAACATATTTTTATATTACGCAATCATTTTTTTTCATTGTATACAAATTTAAAAAAAATTGCATACATTCTTTTGAAACGCGGGAACATTTTTCTCATTGTCATGAACATTTTTACAAATTTATCAACATTTTTTAAAATTGTTCTAACTAATTCTTAATACTATGTTAACATTTTTTCAAATACATATTTTTAAATTTCTTAAGTAAATATAAGTTTGTGAAATATATACATTTAAAATATGAATAAAATTTTAAAAAAGTAAGTGACATCAGCATGACGAGCCACGTCTTATTGGACCGGCCCATCACCAACTGTTGGCGAGGCTGCGGTTTGGCTTGCAGTAAGCGGCACATAGCGGCGCCCACTAGGAACTGGTAACGGGATTCCTAGCCACCTGTCCTTCGGTTTTTTTTAACACAGTACAGACGCAAGTGCTCATATATACGCGCATACACTCACCCCTATGAACGCACACACACACCCTACCCCTATGAGCACCTCCGAGAGACTGAGACTGCTTATCATCTTGAGATTTTACGAAGTCACCGTAGGCGCCTCGTTGTCGACGGGAACGTCTCCTCCCACTGAACGCGCATCGTCGAGAATGCTGAAATAAATTCAGGATAAATACAAGCACCAGGACTTGAATCCTGATGGGCTGGAGATACCACTGTTCTCCTAACCATCCAATCACAGATTGGTTCGCACCTGTCCTTCGCTTTCGTTTGGAACGAAAGGACACTCACTGCACACTCAGTGATGGAGCGAAAAGTTAGAGTAGGGAGTACTCCTACAAAAAGATGAAAGAAGACAGAGAAATCAAAATGAAACAAAATCATGTCCAGCAGACCAGCACCCTTCTTATTTTGACCTCTAGCAATCTCGTCACGACAGAAACAGGATGGTCCTTGTTCAAGCCGGAAATGCACGATTTAGATGCCAGGAATTTCCAAGTAACCACGCAGCGTCTCGTGTGGCTCGCGGCTAATATATATAGCATTCCCGGAGCAGGTGAAGCATACCTATCCCAACATTCCGACGGCAACTTGTCAATCATCGCAACCGCAAGCCATGACATCACCACAATTACAATTTACACCGTGCGGTAGGGCGCCGTACTTATCCTATAGAGTACAGCATCTGTCGTGAGGCGGCCGCTTCGCGCCAAACCAAGCCAAGCCTCACTCTATTATAAACTCCAGCGGCGCTGCGTGCTTCGACCGCCAACGGGTAGCATAGGTTGAAGACGAGAAAGTCCACGGAATTCATCCATCGGCCTCCATGGCGCCGCAGCACTTCCTGGTCGTCGCGTTCCCGGGCCAGGGCCACATCAACCCGGCACACGCTCTGGCGGAGCGCCTCGCGCGGGCCGCACCGGGCGCGCTTGTCACGCTCTCGGCCGCGTGTCCGCGCACCGTCGCATGTTTCCCTCGCTCGCGTCCCCCGACGACGAGGTCCACGACGGTGCTATCTCCTACATCCCCTACTCGGACGGCTACGACCACGGCTTCAGCCTCTTTGCCGGCGACGGGGACGAAGCGGAGAGATACACGGAGGCGTTCGGCCGCGTAGGCCGCGAGACCTTCTCGGCGGTGCTGGACCGCCTCGCGGCGCGGGGCCGGCCCGTCACGTGCGTCGTGTACGCCATGCTCATGTGGTGGGCCGCCGAGGTCGCCCGTGACCGCGGCGTGCCCCGGGCGCTCTACTGGATCCAGCCGGCCACGATGCTGGCCGTGTACTACCACTACTTCCATGGGTACGAGAGGCTCGTGACGGAGCACGCTGCCGAGCCGGGGTTCACGGTGTCTATGCCGGGCCTCCCGCCGATGGCGATCCGTGACCTCCCGAGCTTCTTCACCAACCTTACGGACGGCAGGATAGTCGCGGCGTTCGGGGACATCCGCAGGACGTTCCAGCAGCTGGACCTGGACGTTGGCAGTGGCAGCAGCACTGGAGGAAGGCAAGTCATGGTGCTAGTGAACACCGTCGAAGAATTAGAGGCCGGTGCTCTCGCGTCTGTCCCTGAATTGGACGTGTTCCCCGTCGGGCCAGCCGTGGTGTCGCTCTTCACTGAGGGCGGCGGCGGCACGAGCGGCACCGCCACCGCAGTAGGAGATCTCTTTGAGCACGACGACAAAGGTTACATGGAGTGGCTGGACACAAAGCCAGCACGGTCGGTGGTGTACGTGTCGTTCGGGAGCATGTCGGCGGTGAGCAAGCGACAGAAGGACGAGTTGAAGCGAGGCCTCGCCGCGAGCGGCCGGCCGTACCTGTGGGTGGTGCGAAAGAACAACAGAGACGATGGCTTCGACGACGTCGACGACATGCAGGGCATGGTGGTTGGGTGGTGCGACCAGGTGCAGGTGCTGTCGCATCCGGCCGTCGGGTGCTTCGTGACGCACTGCGGCTGGAACTCGACGCTGGAGAGCGTGGCGTGCGGCGCGTCGGTGGTCACCGTGCCGCAGTGGTCCGACCAGGACACGAACGCGCGCCTGGTCGTCCAGTGGGGCATCGGCGTGCGCTCCGCGACCGGCGCTGATAGGGTTCTGGAAGCGGAGGAGCTCGCGAGGTGCGTGGAGATCATCATGGGTGAAACGGAGGAGGGCGCCGCCATACGGGCGAGCTCTGCGGCGTGGAAGGCGAAGTTGCAGGAAGCAATCGCGGACGGCGGCTCATCCGGTCGTAATCTGAGGACTTTCCTGGACCAATTTGCGATTGACGCTTACAAGCATTTATCTACAACGTCATCGGTTTTCTTACTATAAATAACGTGCATTTCTTTTCATAAGTCAAGATTTCTAAAATCTAACTAAGTTTATTAAGAAAAATATATTCTCATATTTTTTTGAACACAATACAATCAAAGTCGTCCACATACACGAGCATGCACTCACCCCTATAAATGCACGCACGCACACCCTATCCCTATTAGCACCTCTAAGAGACTAAGCCGGCATATCATCTTGAGATTGACGAAGTCGCCACAGACGACTTCATTGTCGACGGGAACGTCTCCTCCCACTGAACGCACATCGTCGAAAGGACTGAAATAAATTAAAAAAAATGCGAGCACCAGTATCAAGTCTAGGACTTGAACTCTGGTGTGCTGGGATACCACTGTCCTCTTGACCATCTAATCACAGGTTGATTCACAAATATATATATTCTCATATGATAATAGATAAATGTTCTTAAATACATTGGGAAACATTTATATTATATTTACTTGATATTGTCAATGTTGATATTGTCCTCTGTAAACTTTGTCAATTTTTACAAGGCTTGCCTTGCCTGTTCAGTGCTTGAAGTAGAAAAGTATGGATTTTTAGTGCAAAGTTGGCTTAATTATGTTATACAATGCATTCGTCGTCTGTAGACCCTAAGGCCTTGTACAATGCTAGGTGCTTAGGGAGGAGCATAGAAAAATAAACCGAGTTTTTTCTGAAGCACCAATGCCTATTTCTATAGAAGAGACGCTTAATTAAACGTCTATCCTCTACAAATAAGCACCGGTGCTTAAAGAAACACTGGTTTATTTCTGTAAGCACCTTCCCTAAGCGTCTTGCATTGTACAAGGCCTAACTACACTCACATGGCACCGTTCCGTTTGGAGATGCCCACTCTAGTACCTGTCCTTTCATCATCAACAGGGTTCTTGTTGGACAAGCATACCGGATCTGATAAACGAAGGCGGAAGACTCAAGCCCAACCCGTGGAACATATCTATACTACACCGTTTTTATGCTTAGCTCTGTTTATCTTTATCTTAGTATAGATTATTGCTTAGCTCCATCCAGATGATTATAGGGTGAATTAAATAAAGTTTATTACCCCAAGGTATCTTATATTCGCTTTCGTGCCTTTATTTAATTTGTTGATCGTATTCAATAATTTACCCAAGTCCGATTTTCCTAAAAGTTTGATTTCGTTCCCCACCACCGGATTTTGGGGCTCTTAGAGCCTTTACTTTAATCTGTATCGCTAGCCGGCCTATGTGTTTTCTTTCATTACTTGTTTTGCTGCCTTTTTCTTTGCTACGGTCTTCGACATGTGTCTTTTAGCTAATAGCCAGGTTGCCTTGCTTCTCTGTTTGCCTTTACTTTCCGCTAGTTTGGCCAAGTTGGTCGTTGAAGCACTCCTGAATGCCTTGTTGCCGATGAGGTTGAAGCCGAAAGCTAGATGACACACTGTTTGAGACCGGATGCAGGCAAAGTTAAAGCACGACGGAAGCACATTTTTTTTAAGACCAAACTCGTCTTTGGCATCCAAAATAAACTACATTAGTTAAGGCTTAATCTTTTCATAGCACTTCCTCGGCATTCCGAGGTCACACTACTACTAAGAAATCTGTTCTATTGTCTATTTCAGGAGGCAGTCATGCTTGGTTAGACGGGGGCACTCCATCACGACGTCAAAGTAATTCTTTGGCGTCACCTTGTTTTTGTCGGGACCTAAGGGGCCAGCCTCCGCAATAGGGCGGATGTTGAGTGTGGGGTAGTGGGCTTGGAGCATTGCCCAGGCATGACGCACTTCTTTCTGTGCATCAGACGCCTTCAAGGTGTCAATCCGGAGAGGCGTCCGTTGGAGGCGGACGATGAGGTCGAAGAGATTGCTAGGGGTGGCCTCCTCGGGCCTAAGTTGTTGGAAGATGCTCTCCATCGCCGGCCTAGCAAGCACGTGCAGCTCCCCGGGCTTCTTGAGCTTGTCTCCAAGAATCGCAGGGCGGGAGACATCCAGGAACTGCAACCAGAAGGCCCCGATCATGCCCATGCTCCGGATGATGGCTACCATTGCAAAATTGGCAAGCAGAGGCGTCACTTTGGGGCAGGTCAGAGAACCTCTTTGAAGAATGCCAAGCTTGTGTCAGCTCGACATAACCTTGATGTCCGAAAATGCACTGCATAAGATATGGCTTACCGGCTATGATATCCGTAACTTGCTTCACCTCCTCCTTGGCATTGGCCTGACGTACCTTGGCCTCCATCAGATTCGAGGCCTACTTCCTAAGATCCTCGACTAAGGTGTCGCATTTGACCTCCAGTTGGTTGTACTCCTCGATGTGCTTGTTGACATCTTGCTGGAGGAGGGTGGAAGCTTCTTGGGCCGCCTGACCGGACTCATGCTCTTTATTCAGGAGCATTGTCAGGGATATACCCCGCGGAGCATAACCCGGCGTTTAGGCCCAAGGAGTCGAGACCCGCCGATGGTCCCAAAGGACAGGAGCCGGCTTATCCTTGGGGCCGTCAAAGCCGGCTTACTGAAGCCCAGAAGGAAACCCGGCCCACGGTGACAGGGCCGGCTTATGGAAGTCCCAATACTAAAAGGAGTCCCCCTCACTTGGAAGACACGAAAGGTTTACAAGACTCAGAGTAGGACTCTAATTATGGGTGGGACCCGGAATCTATTGTAAGTTCCAGGAACTCGGCTATTATATAAAGGGGTTTCCTAGGGCGTCTAAGGGGACGGACACGTTATAATCTCTCGAAAGCTAGGTAGCGAAACAACACCCTTGTAATCGAGATCATCATCATCAATAGCAATCAAGTACGAGTAGACTTTTACCTCCACCGTGAGGGGCCAAACCTGGGTAAACTCACGTCCCTCATTTCCGATCAACCTCGTCCAAGCCAAGCAGCAATGTCTTCACAACTTAGTTCTCCTATGAGGACATCTGTCGTGACAAAACCACAACAGTTGGCGCCCACCGAGGGGCCAGTGCACGGTGGTGTTGAGTTCTTGGAGGGAGCTCCAGGGGACGAGGCATTCGCAATAAGTCGGATGACGAAAATCCGGCGCGGGAAGCTCTACATCGACGACGCCAGCTGGGGTCCCGAGGCCGACTCTATCGAGTCAGGATACCGGGTTCCTTTCGGCAAGATCCACGTCTTCATCGGCATCATCGGCGGGTCCGGACCAGAGCTGGACGCCGTTGCCAGCTTCGTCGAGTCGGCGCGCCGGGTTACCCCTGGCCGGACCAGCGCCTTCGTCGGTTTCATCGGCGAAGTCGCGCAGGAGTCAGAGCCTGTCACCGATTCGGTGTCCGGAGGCGACACGCTTGCCTATTCAGACAGCAAGTCATCGTTCGAGGAGAACGACCGTGATGAAACCGGGTCCATTATCCTGCTTTTCGATGAAAGGTTGGGAGAGTACTAGGGAGTAGAGGAGTATTCAGATTCCTATGGACCACCTCGTCATGTTGTTGTCTATATGGCAGGAAACCAGAACCATCCTCGCTACGATGATCAACAGAACCTGATTACGGATGAGTCAAACCCGTCCTCAAGCCAGAATCCGGTTCTGGTTACGTCGGGTTAGCTCTCCAATGCTGTGGCAGCAGCAACAGCTGCAGCTGAAGGGACCAGCACCGGGATACCAGGGGCACAGTCACCAACAGAGACAGCGGCGGCTCTCAACGCACTCCAGGCGAATCCAGTGACCCCAGAGAACGAGGACACTCGGAAGGCGGAGATCGAGAAGTGTCGTGAAAAGCTAGCCAACGTTCAGGAGGAAATCATTGCATAAAATACACGTCTCGCTAAAGCTCGGAGCGACGTCCTTCAGGAGGCCCAAACGTCTGGAGGATGAGGGAATTCACCTCAGTTTTCACCAAAACGAGTTATCCACGATACACCAGAGAAGGTTCCAGAGTTGGCTCCCGGCCGAGATAGACCCGCAGAGGCTTTTTCAGACTCCAATAGACACTCCTCCCAGGCTACGCTGGGAGCCGGCGTGGGAACAGCAGGCGCTGGAGCCATCATACCCCAATTGACCCATGCCGATCCGCTTGCCACACTCCAGCAACAGCCGCCGGCTCAGCAGCGGCTGCCAGCTCCACTGTGGCCTCAGCACCTGCCATCTCCAGCAGATTCGACAACAACCAGGACGCTTTCATACACCAGCCAGCCACTATTCAAATCCGGTGGATGACGGATGGGTAGCGACACGCAACCTTGATGTGATCCCGATCAATGGGAACAACCCAATGGAAGTGGAAGCTAGGAACGTGATCAAGATGTTAAAGATGGCGGTTACGTAGCAGGCGAATTACTCATATAGTCCAAACCGGTTGCACTCCATGCCTCACCAAAGCCAGAGCAGGAGATGGCATGGAGAGTCACCTGCCGTATCGAGCAGTATGCCACGCCGAAGGGAACGTCAAGGTCATCAGCCGGCCCCGCAACAGCCGCTTCAGCAGCACGGACCGGTGATCTCAGATGCACATGCTATTGTCGACAACGCACGCGCCGTGCGTGCAGCAAACATGGATGTTAGGCATAACCAGCTGGTATCACAAAACCCTCCCGCCACAACCCAATTGGCTCCAACAGGGACTGGATTTGTTGGGAGAACCATTGGGACTCAGTGTTTGGGACCAGCTTTGAGGAACGAATGCATGCCCTAGGATTTTAAGGGTCCTCGCAAAGTTCCTAATTATACAGCGAATATGGAGCCTGTAGATTGGATAGAGAGCTACGAGCTAGTCATGGATATGTTGGAAGTCAGTGATGCCGTTTGCGCCCGGTATCTGACTATGATGTTAGAAGGTCCGGCACAAACATAGTTAAAAAATCCACCCGCAAATTTCATCAACGCCTGGCAGGAGTTGAAAGAGCGCTTCATTAAGAACTTCCAGGGTACTTGCAAGTGTCCAACTACGATTGTCGATTTGGAGCATTGTGTCCAGAAAGACGGCGAGTCGGCTCATCATTGGGCACGCCGGACCGCAGAGATCGTTCACTCTTCGGACAACATCATGGCACAAATAGTTGTTCTCGTCTTGGAGAAAAACTGCAAGTTTCAACCTTTGGTTCATAAACTCGGACGTATCAAAAGGACTGTGAAAGACATGAGTGAACTCCTGGACGTCCTAGCCAGATACGTTGAGTCAAATAACACCAAGGATCCAGCTTCAGACGATGAGAAGTCTGGGAAAGCAAAGAAAAATGGTGGAGGTTCTCATTCATGCTACAAGATGGAATTTGTCTCAAGGTGGAGTTTGTTATGTTATGATCCAAATTCAAGTATAAAGAGAAAGGCTAACTTCTGACGAGCGAGCGGAGCGAGGCCCGTCGCCGGGAGGCTTGGGCCGAAGAGGATCAGTATTGACCTAGGTCACCTATGTTATATATATCCTTTGTAAGCCGCGGCACGGGATGAGTTGACCAGTTGTAAAATCCCCGGCGTTTGTAACCTCCCCCGATATAGTGAAGATTTGCTGGCTGGCGCCCGTGGTTTTTTCCCTTTCCTGTTGGAGGGGTTTTCCACGTTAAATCTCGTGTCTCCTGCTTGTTTTTCGTTCTTCGTCGTGTTGATTTGCTTGTCGTATCTCTAACAAGTGGCATCAGAGCCTTGTTTCTGTCTAGGGTTTCGATGACATGGCATCGATGAAGTTCGATCTTCCACTGCTGGACTACGACACGAGGTTTTCCTTGTGGCAAGTGAAGATGCGGGCTGTGCTGGCACATCCCGATCTTGACGAGGCGCTAGATGGCTTCGGTGGAAAAGAACCGAAGACGTGGACCGAGGATGAGAAGCAAAGAGATCGTAAGGCTATGTCTTTGATTCATCTTCATTTGTCTAACAATATTTTGCAAGAAGTGCTGGAGGAGAAATCTGCAGCAGCTCTCTGGCTGAAACTGGAGTCGATCTACATGTCCAAGGATCTGACCAGTAAGATGCACATGAAGATGAAGTTGTTCACGCACAAGTTGCAAGAAGGTGGTTCGGTGCTAAACCACTTGTTGATCTTCAAGGAGATCGTTTCTGACTTACAATCTATGGACGTAAAGTATGATGATGATGACTTAGGTCTTCTACTTTTATGCTCTCTGCCTAGTTCCTTTTCAAATTTTCGAGATACCATATTATATAGCCATGATGAACTAACAGTTGCTGAAGTATATGAGGCCCTTCAACAGAAAGAAAAGATGAAAGATATGTTGCAATCTGATGAATCGTCCTCCAAGGGAGAAGCTTTGCAGGTATGAGGCAGGCCTGAGCAAAAAAAATACTACAACAACAACAGAGATAAAATCAAGAACGGTAGAGGTCGTTCGAAGTCCAGAGGATTTGGGAAGAAAGAATTCTGTAGGTATTGTAAGAAAGATGGTCACCTCATTGATGACTGTTGGAAGTTGGAAAATAAGGAGAAGAGGAACGGTACGTGGAAACCTAAAAAAAAAATCCGATGGTGATGGTAAGGTCAATGTTACATGTGGTAATAAGTCTGATTCAGATGATGCTTTAGTTGTTTTTGCTGGCTGTGTTTCATGTCATGATGAATGGATACTTGATTCTGCCTGTTCGTTTCATATATGCTGTAACAGAGATTGGTTCAGTACTTATGAGTTTGTGCAGAGTGGAGATGTTGTGCATATGGGAGATGACAACCCACGTGAGATTGTGGGTATTGGTTCTGTTCAGATCAAGATGCATCATGGCATGATATGCACGTTGACAGATGTGAGACACATACCAGGCATGGCCAGAAACCTCATCTCGCCGAGTACTCTTGACATCAAAGGGTACAAGCACTCCGGTTCAGGTGGAGTTTTGAAGGTAACGAAAGGTTCTCTCATTTATATGGTAGGTGACATGAATTCTGCTAAGTTATATGTTCTTAGAGGAAGAACTATTACTGGTACTACTACTGCTGCTGCTGTTACTTCTGATAAATCCAGTAGAACTAATATTTGGCATATGCGCCTTGGGCATATGAGTAAACTTGGCATGGCATAATTGACCAAGAGGGAACTTCTGGATGGCTGCAACGTAAGTGATTTGGAGTTATGTGAGCACTGCATTTTTGGTAAGCACAAGAGGGTAAAGTTCAATGTTATTGTTCATACCACAGAAGGTATATTAGATTACGTACATGCTGATTTGTGGGGACCTTCCCGTAAACCCTCGCTTGCTGGTGCTCATTATATGCTTACAATTATTGATGATTACTCCAAAAAAGTGTGGCCTTATTTTCTAAAAAATAAATATGATGTGTTTGATGCCTTTAAGGATTGGAAAGTTATGGTAGAAAGGCAAACTAAGAGGAAGGTAAAAATGCTTCGTACTGACAATGGTATGGAATTCTATTCAAAAGCTTTTAACAGTTATTGCAGAAACTTGGGCATTGTCAGGCACCAAACCGTCCCGTACACTCCTCAACAGAATGGTGTGGCTGAGCGCATGAACAGAACCATCATCTTCAGGGCTCGCTGCATGTTGTCCATGTAGGAGATATGCCCTAGAGGCAATAATAAATGTTATTGATTATCTCCCTGTTCATAATTATGTTTATGTTCCATGCTATAACTGCAATGATTCTCGAGTCTACAAATAAAACGAGGCTCGGAGGAAGACTCATTTGCACGTGTGGGATAATAAACGGTAAAATGTATTCCTAGTCAAGCCTCTATGACTGGCTCAAGTATTGCATGATGATCCTGTTTTCCAGATCATGGGCATGGCTATGCCGGCAATTTTGAGGGCACAATTGTTGGTAGAACACTTGTGTTGAATCGACCCAATATTGATGTTATGCTATGAGATACATTCGTCATAAGTTAATGGTTAATAACACAGGAAGTTAATGTTTGCATAATTCCTTAGACCATGAGAGTATCGAGTTTCTTCATGCTTGCTTCATGAACTTTGGGGTTTGTTAAACGTCATCCGTAAATGGGTGGCTATTACGGCGGCTTACGGGTTCATGGAAAAGTATGTCAAGTAACTTGATAGCTCAAGATTGGGATTTGCTCCTCCGACGATGGAGAGATATCTCTGGGCCCTCTCGGTGTTACGGTATCCATCATCGTCTGGCCAGACACAGGGTGATTTGATCACAGGGATGCCGGAACACGGGAACGAGAAAAGAGAACAATACCGGCAACGAGGTAACTGGCATAGTGGACAAGGTGTTGATCCACGGGGATGCCAACATGTCTCACCTCGGGTATTTGTAACATATCGCGAAGCAACAGGAATAGCACACGGCAACTGGAGGTTCACTCGAATATTCATTCGTGTGGGTATAGGGGTCAATATGGGTGTCCACGGCTCCGATGTTGATCATTGATCGGAAGGGGTTCCGGGTCATGTCTATGCTTCACCGAACCTATAGGGTCACACGCTTAAGGGTCATCTATCTGCTGAATACTAGACAAGAAGTCCGAGAGAAAGTCACTGGAAAAGTTTCGGAGACAACGGAAAAGTTCCGGAGAGAACACCGGAAAAGTTTCGGTAAAACCGAAAAGTTGTTTCGGATAAAACCATTGATCCAAAAAGGTTTCGGCAAGCACCGGGAAAGTTTTGGAGGTTGCCAGATTGGTCTGGTAATTTCTGGAATTTTTCCGGAGAAAAAACCGAAAAAGGTTTTCGGAGCTGCCGGAATTGTTTACCGGGTAAACGAAGATGGTTTTAAATTAAACCACCATACCGGAAATGTTCCGGAGTGCGTCCAGATAATTTTAGAGAGTGCCGGAAATGTTCTGGGACCTTCCGGAATTTTTTAGAAGAAATAGTTTCGGAAAACATCTTGTCCCAGCGAGAGGGGACAAGATCCCACGGATCGTGGGGGCTGTTTTTGGGCTGTTTTTGGGGGCGCCCCCTTTAGGGGACAGCCCCCTTGTGGCTGGACAAAGTGTTGGGGGGCCCCCCCATGGTGGGGGGCAGCCCCCACAAATGGTGGAGAGTGTTGGGAGGAAGGTGGGGCCCCATGGGGGAACACCATGGACAAGGGAACATGTTTTCTCCATGTTTGGTGGGAACATGTTTCCTTGTTTGGTGGGTGCTTGTTTTGTGGGCTGAAATTTCAGCCCCCCCCCCCCTCACCCCTTCCACCACTATATAAGGAGGTGGATAGGAGCTCTCCATCCTCACTCCAACTCTCACACACATGGCATGCATGATCTGCCTTTCTTCTCTCCCTCCCACGAAATAGTTTCGTAGAGCCGAAAGGCTGTCTGGGTTCCGGCAGGAACTAGTTCTGGACGGCGAAGCCCTGCCGGATAGATGACACCGTATGTGTGCAACTCTGTAGAGAGATCGTAGTTTCGGTCTTAGTTCAAGAGTGCCTCCCGAAGGGTTGTCCGTGTGACCGTCCGAGTTTTGGAGGTCCTCCCGAAGGGCTGTCCGAGTGACAGTCCGAGTTTCGGAGGTCCTCCCGAAGGGCTGTCCGCGACACCGTCCAGGGGACTGTGCGACCGCCTCCCGGAGGGCTGTCCGCGGGGCAGATGAGGGTATACATCCTCGCGGTTGGGAGGTTGTAAAATCCTAGCTGCGGGGATCTGCACCGCCGTTCGTCATCGACTCTACTTCCGCTGCGCTACGAGTCGGTAACGAAATGATCAAACCTTGTATGCAGTCTCCATAGTGGTCCTGGGCTGGTGCGTAGGTCGGAATTTTTTTGTTTTCTGCTGCGTTACCCTACAATGGCATCAAGAGCCGTGCTATGCGTAGATGCAGGTTGCGATCTAGAATACATAGAGATGTATGGGTATTGCACAATATAATTAGGTAGTAGATGAGATCTATTGCTGAAAATTATTTGTGCGGGTAGCAAATGAAGTCTGTTACCCGATGTTCTTGTTGCTTCCCTAGAATTTGCATATTTCTGATCTTGATAACAGTATGGTGGAGTTTCAATGTTCTGGCAATCCGCGATCCTGATTGATCAACGAAGTGCTAACAGTTCATTGAATTCCACCGTAGTTAAAAAGAAAGATGAAATTTCGCAGACGAAAGGGCAATGCAGATATGATCTGCACGGGGGTCACGCGTATGACGAAGTTTAGTATGGGGCTCGAGATTTTATTATCTCGTGTTTCATACACCCTGGAATGTTAATCTAGCAACTTGAAGTATCATACTTGATGATGGACGTTGGTAGCTTCGGTTTGTTTCGAAACCTTAGAAGCCACGTAAAACTAATTTCGCATGAACCGATTAGAGGCGTCTAACTTGGTTTTGCAGGATGGTTTGCATGTGCATGTGATGTGGTATAGCAGTGTTCATAATAATTTGATTATGTATGAGATGACTATATGATGTAAATTGATTAACATGACCTGCGTGTCATGATTCGGCATGATGGCTGGAGCCATATGATTGCACTTTAATGACCTGCGTGTCAACCTTATGTAATGCACTTATTTTATTAGCTATAGAGATAGCAATATTATCTGGTGCATCGACAAGGTGGTGGCAATCTTCGCGAAGGTGAACACCGACGCGAATGCCAAAGACGAAGAAATGAAAGACTTCTCCGTCACAAAGGGCTATACCACATCTTGCTATTTTGAATTGCCTGAGATGTTTATCCCTTATGATGCACCCTTCTTGATTGCGCAGTAGTCGCTTTTTATTAGGGTGATCTCTCACTGAAATATCAAGTAGTTAGTGTTCTCCCAAGTGTAGCACCGTCACGGCACCTAACTTTTCGGGGCATTGCATGATCTCCATGGGTGTGAATGATTAGGGATGTGTGAGGCGGGTGAGTTGAGACCTCGCAGCGAGATCACTTGGTTGTCTTGACGTTCAGGCATGAAAGTCATGAGCTCGGAACACACGCATCGAAAGATGAACAAGAATCGCATAGAGATGTGATTGGCAAGTTTGCCTACCGATTGAAGTTCACGCCATGGGTGTTCATCTCGAACCGTGACGTTGAATGGATATGCGGGTCTTGAATCACTCACAATCAATTATGAGAGATATTGATTTGAGTGGGAGCGCACTATAGAATTAACTTGTTTAATTCTCAGTGCAATTAATTTTGAACACTCTCTAAGTGTGGTTTGCATAATAGTTGTAGAATAATGGCTCGCGTTTCCACCTTCCCTATTAAAATTGAATAGCTGTTAAATATCTGGTTAAAACTTTACGGTTGGTAACGTAATGTGAGGATTGTCCTCAAGAGTGCCGAGAAGGACTTTGTCCTATCGCATGTTTTCGGTATTCTCCCGCTAAAGCTATGGATCATGTGACTCTCGTCCTTCGATCCAAAAGCTAGAATTCCTTTTCAGTCAAAGTGCAATATGTTTGCTTCCATGATACCCGAACTTCGAAAGTTTGGATAGTTATAATCTGAAAATCTTTTTCAGAGACAGACAAAGGCTAAAAGATATGAGATATCCAAAGCAATGTTTGTTTGCAAACTATTAGTAAAGGAGTTTACTATGCATTAGACTGATAAGAGAGGGATCCAGGAGAACGCCTGTCATATGATGAAAGGTGAATAAAACAACAACTTAAAGAGAAAGGAAGTGTCCGAAGGGTGTTAGTGAAACTTTCACGCCTAGGAAGTCCGGGGCTATCGCCACTCTTAAGTTGGGTGCTTCTTCTAAGAGTAGGAGAAATACTGAAAGTGAAACTGTTAGAAGTATAATGGCAAAAGGAAAGAAGACTGGAATATCCAGCTCATGTATGAATGTCATACAGGTTTTTGATGTATAGAAGGCTGGTCAAAGATATAGTTCTTGGGAATTATGGTTAAACATGTTAATCACTAATTCTTGGGTATTGTGAGTTAATCACAAAGATACCCGCTCGATTGCATTCTGTTGCAACTCGATGTAAGAACTACTATGGCCTGAAAGACTAGCCAGGAATGAGGTTAGATACACGCAGGGAACATAGTAAATGTTACTATGCCTTCCATAGGTATATTCCCTATGTATTTACTTTCATAATTCATTTTAGAGTTTCACACTCTAGCCCTTTGCATAAGGTATCTTGCAAGAAGGTTGTTCATAAGAGAACTTTTAATGTTCGGTGTTATGAATAACATAAGGGCCATACTTTCATTATGAATGAGACGTATGTTATGAATATTGATATTAATACATTACCTTTGTATTTACTTTCATAATTCATTTAGAGTTTCATACACTCTAGCCCTTTGCATAAGGTATTTTGCAAGAAGGTTATTCATAAGAGAACTTTTGATGTTCGGTGTTATGAATAACATGAAGGGCCATGCTTCCATATAGGATGGGATGTATGCTATGAATATTGATGGTAATATGATACATCCATAACACTGACGCTAAATGTCGCAAGACTAAAAGAATACCACACAAGTGTGGCACTACATTTGGTCACAATGGAGAAACCCGCATGGAAAATTCCATTATGATGGATTTTTGAAGTCATTTGATTTTGAATCATCTGACACTTGCAACTTTCCTCTGAAAAGTGAAGTGACTAAAATACCGTTCACAGGCCATAAGGAACGAGCAAAGAACATATTGGTGATCATACATTATGATGTGTGAAAGTCCAACAAATGTTGTTGCAAGTAGTGGAGTTATCTATCTTCAGAAATGACTCAAGTAGATATATGGATATTTACTTGTTGAGACGTAAGTCTGGATCTTTTGAATTCATTCATAAGGTTTTCAAAAATGAAGTAGAAGTTGTTGTAACAAGAAAATTATGTTTCTACAATTCGATTGCAGAAAGGAATATTTGAGTTACAAGTTTAGCGAATGTCTGATGAGTTGTGAAAAGAGTTTCATAACTTGCACCTCCCGGAACACCACTGCAAGTGAAAAGTCCGTGAAGATGTAATCAAACCATTTATGACATGGTAAGATCAAAGATGACATAAATAAATTTGCCATTATCCATTTTTATAGAGTGATGCTTTAGAGACTGCGGCTTTTACACTGAAAAGAGCTTCATCGGGTCTGTTGAAATAACGTCATGGTATGGTACGCCCAACCATGTTATATCTTTTCTTAACATTTGGAATATGGTGCTTGTGTAAAAGGTTACAAACCTATTCCAAATCAGACAAGTGCTACTTTGTTAGGTTATCCCAAGTCATTGGGTATTCCCCCACCACTATACCGAGGCAAAGGATTTTTGCCACAAAACGGTATACTTTTAAAGAGAATAGTTCTTACAAAAGGTGAGTGGGAGGACAGTGCAACTCGACGAGATAACCAGTATCTTCGTCATCAGGTCAAAGGAAAGGAACCTTGGAAGTGATTCCGGAGTTTCCTACTGCGACTGATACGGAAGTCTCTACAATAAAATGTATGGACTTCGGTCGAACTTGCAGCTGAACCGCGTAGGAAAAACTCGTGCAAACCTCTCAGGTGCGCATACGAGATATTGTTGTTAGACAACAGTATACCTACGATACACAAGGAAGCGTTGATGGGCCCTGACTCCGGAATTGGCTAAATGCCAATACAATCCGAGATAGTTTCCATATAAGTGGTTCGAGATTAAAATCTTGATACACCTTTCGGAAGACTTAGAGTCTAACGAATATTTATGAAACTATAAACTGATGTGGATAAAATATTTTATCCATAAAGCTCGACTTGTTGAAATAACAAGTTCAAGGACTTGACTACGATGAGGTTGTTTCACCGTAGCGATGCTTGAAGTTGGTTCGGGTTGAACTAGCAATTAATACATATTTCAATCATGAGATATGAAACATGGATGACAAAAGGATTTCCATCTGATGGAAATAAAACCTAGGACTTGTATGTGATACAGTCCATAGTAATTTGTCGATCCAAAGGATGCTAGTAAGTATGCAAACTTCAGAGTTCCAGCGATGAACAGAAGAGAGCAAAGTGGAGTTGGAAACTTCGTTTTTTGATGGAATGGTCAAAGGGGTTTGACTTCATCAAATGGGTATCGAAGATGCTTGTGATTCAAGAAAGTAATGTTGGAAATATGCCCTAGAGGCAATAATAAATTGGTTATTATTATATTTCCTTGTTAATGATAATCGTTTATTATCCATGCTATAATTGTATTGATTGGAAACTCAAATACATGTGTGGGTACATAGACAACACTGTGTCCCTAGTAAGCCTCTAGTTGACTAGCTCGTTGATCAAAGATGGTTAAGGTTTCCTAGCCATTGACATGAGATGTCATTTGATAACGGGATCACATCATTAGGAGAATGATGTGATGGACAAGACCCAAACTGTAAACGTAGCATTTGATCGTGTCAGTTTATTGCTATTGTTTTCTGCATGTCAAGTATCTGTTCCTTTGACCATGAGATCATGCAACTCACTAACACCGGAGGAATACCTTGTGTGTATCAAACGTCGCAACGTAACTGGGTGACTATAAAGGTGCTCTACAGGTATCTCCGAGGGTGTCTGTTGGGTTGGCATGGATCAAGACTGGGATTTGTTACTCCGTATGACGGAGAGGTATCTCAGGGCCCACTCGGTAATACAACATCACAATGAGCCTTGCAAGCAATGTGACTAAAGTGTTAGCCACGAGATCTTGTATTACGGAACGAGTAAAGAGACTTGCCGGTAACGAGATTGAACTAGGTATAGTGATACCGACGATCGAATCTCGGGCAAGTAACATACCGAAGAACAAAGGGAACAGCATACGGGATTAACTGAATCCTTGACATAGAGGTTCGACCGATAAAGATCTTCGTAGAATATGTAGGAGCCAATATGGGCATCCAGGTCCCGCTATTGGTTATTGGCCGTAGAGGTGTCTCGGTCATGTCTACATAGTTCTCGAACCCGCAGGGTCTACACACTTAACGTTTGGTGACGATTAGTATAATTGAGTTATTATGTTGGTGACCGAAAGTTGTTCGGAGTCCCGGATAAGATCCCGGACATGACGAGGATCTCCGGAATAGTCCGGAGGTAAAGATTGATATATGTGATAATAGTGTTTTGATCTCTGGAAGGGTTCCGGAGTTCATCGGAAGGGGTTCCGGATGTTTACCGAAGTGTTCGGGTGCAGCAACACTTTATATGAGCCAAAGGGATAAAGCCCACAAGGTATTGGAAAGTGCAAAAGTAGTTTTGCTGCCGCGTAAGCGGTACTACCGCTTGTGTGAAGCGGTACTACCGCCCGAGCGGTACTACCGCTTGTGTGAAGCGGTACTACCGCTTGTGCGCGGCTGTGCACGGTTCGGCAGGGATCCGAGTTGGACTCTTTCCCTGCGGGCCAAACCGACCTTGTGCGGGCAAAACCGACCCGGAGGAGGCTTTTACTCCAAGTTTAGACCCCAAGGCTCAACATATAAATAGAGGGGCAGGGCTAGCACACGGGACACATCAAGATTTCCCCAAGCCGTGTGCGGCAACCCTAACCCTCTAGTTTCTCCGTCATAATCTCCGTAGCGCTTGGCGAAGCCCTGCAGAGATTGTTCCTCACCACCATCACCACGCCGTCGTGCTGCTGGAACTCAACCACTACTTCACCATCGCTCGCTGGATCGAGGAGGTGAAGGCGTCATCAAGCCGTACGTGTGTTGAACGCGGAGGTGCCGTCCGTTCGGCACTAGATCGGAAGGATCGTGATTGGATCGCGGGACGCTCGGCGATTTGGATCGCGAAGACGTTCGACTACATCAACCGCGTTTATTAACGCTTCCGCTTAGCGATCTACAAGGGTATGTAGATTCACTCTCCGTCTCGTAGATGCTCATCACCATGGATAGATCTTGCGTGTGCGTAGGAAAATTTTTGTTTCCCATGCAACGTTCCCCAACAGTGGTATCAGAGCCAGGTCTATGCGTAGATGAGATCTCGAGTAGAACACAAACGAGTTGTGGGCGTGGGTGTATACATATTGCTTGCCATTACTAGTTGATATTTGATTCGGCGGTATTGTGAGATGAAGCGGCCCGGACCGACATTACGCGTACACTTACGCGAGACAGGTTCCTTCAACTGACATGTAATTTTGTTGCATAAAGATGGCTAGCGGGTGTCTGTCTCTCTCACTTTAGTTGAATCGATTTCAATGAAGAGGGTTCTTTTAGAAGATCAAAAAGCAATCACTACACCACGTTGTGGTTTTGCGTAGGTAAGAACGGTTCTTGCAAACCCGTAGCAGCCACGTAAAATTTGCAACAACAATTAGAGGACGTCTAACTTGTTTTTGCAGGGTATGTTGTGATGTGATATGGCCAATTACATGATGAGATATATGTGATGTATGAGATGATATGTGATGTATAGAATATCACGACTTGCATGTCGATGAGTACGGCAACTGGCAGGAGCCATAGAGTTGTCTTTAATTATTGTATGACCTGCGTGTCAATCATTAAGCGCTATGTAATGCTTTACTTTATCGCTAAACGTTAGCTATAGTCGTGGAAGCAACAGTCAGCGCGACAACCTTATGGCGACACGTTGATGGAGATCAAGATGATGGAGATCATGGTGTCATGCCGGTGACGATGGAGATCATGCCGGTGCTTTGGAGATGGAGATCAAAAGCACAAGTTCATGGCCATATCATGTCACTTATGATTTGCATGTGATGTTAATCCTTTTATGCATCTTATTTTGCTTAGGACGACGGTAGCATTATAAGGTGATCCCTCACTTAAATTTCAAGATAAATTGTGTTCTCCCCAAGTGTGCACCGTTGCGAAAGTTCGTCGTTTCGAGACACGCCGTGATGATCGGGTGTGATAGACTCTACGTTCGCATACAACGGGTGTAAGCCATGTTACACGTGCGGAACACTCGGGTTAAACTTGACGAGCCTAGCATGTACAGACATGGCCTCGGAACACAAGAGACCGAAAGGTCGAACATGAGTCATATAGTAGATATGATCAACATGAAGATGTTCACCATTGAAACCACCTCAACTCACGTGATGATCGGACTTGAGTTGGTGGATTTGGATCATGTTACACTCGAATGATCGGAGGGATGTCAATTTGAGTGGGAGTTTTTTAAATATGATTAACTAAACTCATTATCTAAGAACAATAGTCTAAGTTGTCTTTGCTATATTTATGTTGTAGATCATGGCTCGCGCAGTAGCACCCCTGAATTTTAATGCGTTCCTAGAGAAAGCTAAGTTGAAAGATGATGGAAGTAACTTTGTGGACTGGGCCCGTAATCTAAGGATTATCCTTACGGCTTCCCAGAAGGCTTATGTCCTTGATGCACCGCTTGGTGATCCACCCGCTCCAGTTGAGTCTCTAGACGTTGTGAACGCCTGGCAGGCTCGTTCTGATGATTACTCAATAGTTCAATGTGCAATGTTGTATGGCTTAGAACCGGGACTTCAAAGACGTTTTGAACGTCATGGAGCATATGAGATGTTCCAGGAGTTGAAGTTTATCTTTCAGAAGAATGCCCGGATCGAGAGATATGAGATCTCCGATAAGTTCTATGCTTGCAAGATGGAGGAGAACGGGTCTATCAGTGATCACGTGCTCAGAATGTCTGGGTACTCCACCCGTCTGGCTGAGTTAGGGATGCCCCTTCCGCCAGAGGCTATCACTGACAGAGTTCTTCAATCATTGCCACCTAGCTACAAGAGCTTCGTGTTGAACTATAACATGCACGGGATGAACAAGTCAGTCGCCGAGCTGTTTGCGATGCTGAAAGCCGCTGAGTCTGAAATTCAGAAGGAGCATCAAGTGTTGATGGTCAATAAAACCACTAGTTTCAAGAAAAATGGCAAGGGTAAGAAGGGTAACTCCAAGAAGAGTGGCAAAGCAGTTGCTCCTCTCGTGAAGAAACCCAAGGCTGGACCCAAACCAGAAACTGTGTGTTTTCATTGCAAGGGAACTGGACACTGGAAGCGGAATTGCCCCAAGTATTTGGCTGACAAGAAGGCGGCCAACAACAAACAAGGTATATATGATATACATGTTATTGATGTGTACCTTACCAACTCTCGTTGTAGTGCCTGGGTATTTGATACCGGTGCGGTTGCTCATATTTGCAACTCAAAACAGGAACTGCGGAATAGACGGAGGCTGGCAAAGGACGAAGTGACGATGCGCGTGGGAAATGGTTCCAAGGTTGATGTGATCGCCGTCGGCACGCTCGCTCTTCGATTACCGTCGGGATTAGTGATGAACCTAAATAAGTGTTATTTGGTGCCTGCGTTAAGCATGAACATTATATCTGGATCTTGTTTATTGCGAGACGGTTACTCATTTAAATCAGAGAATAATGGTTGTTCTATTTATATGAGTAATATCTTTTATGGTCATGCACCCGATGTGAGGGGTTTATTCTTATTGAATCTCGATAGTAATGATACACATGTTCATAACATTGATGCCAAAAGATGTAGAATTGATAATGATAATACCACTTTCTTGTGGCACTGCCGTTTAGGTCATATTGGCGTAAAAAGCATGAGGAAGCTCCATGCTGATGGACTTTTGGAGTCACTTGATTTTGAATCACTTGACACATGTGAGCCATGCCTCATGGGCAAGATGACTAAAACTCCGTTCTCTGGAACAATGGAACGGGCAAGTGACTTATTGGAAATCATACATACTGATGTGTGCGGTCCGATGAGCATTGAGGCGCGCGGTGGTTATCGTTACTTTCTCACCTTCACTGATGACTTAAGTAGATATGGGTATATTTACTTAATGAAACACAAGTCTGAAACATTTGAAAAGTTCAAACAATTTCAGAGTGAAGTTGAGAATCATCGTAACAAGAAGATTAAATTCCTACGATCTGATCGAGGAGGAGAATATCTGAGTTATGAGTTTGGCAGTCACTTAAGACAGTGTGGAATTGTTTCACAATTAACACCGCCTGGAACACCACAGCGTAATGGTGTGTCCGAACGTCGTAATCGAACCTTATTGGATATGGTGCGATCTATGATGTCTCTTGCCGATTTGCCACTATCGTTTTGGGGTTATGCATTAGAGACAGCTGCATTCACTTTAAATAGGGCACCATCGAAATCCGTTGAGACGACGCCATATGAACTTTGGTTTGGCAAGAAGCCAAAGCTGTCGTTTCTTAAAGTTTGGGGATGTGATGCTTATGTCAAAAAGCTTCAGCCTGAAAAGCTGGAACCCAAAGCGGAGAAATGCGTCTTCATAGGATACCCAAAAGAGACAGTTGGGTATACCTTCTACCTCAGATCCGAAGGCAAAGTGTTTGTCGCTAAAAACGGAACATTTCTTGAGAAAGAGTTTCTCTCGAAAGAATTGAGTGGGAGGAAGATAGAACTTGATGAGGTTGTTGAACCTTTACTTCAACCTGAGAGTAGCGCAGCGCAGAAAGTTGTTTCTGTGGAGCCTACATTAGCTGAAGAGGAAGTTAATGATGATGATCATGAAGCTTTGGATCAAGTTGCTATCGAACCTCGTAGGTCGACAAGGACGCGTACTGCTCCCGAGTGGTACGGCAACCCTGTCTTAGAGGTCATGTTGTTAGACAACGATGAACCTACGAGCTATGGAGAAACGATGATGGGCCCGGATTCCGAGAAGTGGTTAGAGGCCATGAAATCCGAGATGGGATCCATGTATGAAAACAAAGTATGGACTTTGGAAGTATTACCTGAAGGGCGTAAGGCCATTCAGAACAAATGGATCTTTAAGAGGAAGACGGACGCGGACGGTAATGTCACCGTCTATAAAGCTCGACTTGTGGCAAAGGGTTTTTCACAAGTTCAAGGAGTTGACTACGATGAGACCTTCTCACCCGTAGCGATGCTTAAGTCCGTCAGAATCATGTTAGCAATAGCTGCCTTTTTCGATTATGAAATTTGGCAGATGGATGTCAAAACAGCGTTCCTTAACGGTTACCTTAAGGAAGAGTTGTATATGATGCAACCAGAAGGTTTTGTCGATCCAGAGAATGCTGACAAAGTTTGCAAACTCCAGCGATCCATTTATGGACTGGTGCAAGCATCTCGGAGTTGGAATCTTCGTTTTGATGAGGTGATCAAAGCGTTCGAGTTTATACAAGTTTACGGAGAAGCTTGTATTTACAAGAAAGTGAGTGGGAGCTCTATAGCGTTTCTAATATTATATGTGGATGACATATTGCTGATTGGAAACAATATAGAAATGCTGGAAAGCGTAAAGGAATATTTGAACAAGAGTTTTTCAATGAAGGACCTAGGAGAAGCTGCTTTCATATTAGGCATCAAGATCTATAGAGATAGATCAAGACGCTTAATAGGACTTTCACAAAGCACATACCTTGATAAGATTTTGAAGAAGTTCAAAATGGATCAGTCCAAGAAGGGGTTCTTGCCTGTTTTGCAAGGTGTGAAGTTGAGTAAGACTCAATGCCCAGTGACTGCAGAAGATAGAGAAAAGATGAGTGTCATCCCCTATGCTTCGGCCATAGGCTCTATCATGTATGCAATGCTGTGCACAAGACCCGATGTCAGCCTTGCCATAAGTATGGTCGGAAGGTTTCAAAGTGATCCAGGAATGGAACACTGGACGGCGGTCAAGAATATCCTGAAGTACCTGAAAAGGACTAAGGACATGTTTCTCGTTTATGGAGGTGATCAAGAGCTCGTCGTAAAGGGTTACGTCGATGCAAGCTTTGACACTGATCCGGATGACTCTAAGTCGCAAACCGGATACGTATTTACTCTTAATGGGGGTGCGGTTAGCTGGTGCAGTTCCAAGCAAAGCGTGGTAGCAGATTCTACATGCGAAGCGGAGTACATCGCTGCCTCGGAGGCGGCGAAGGAAGGTGTCTGGATGAAGGAGTTCATGACAGATCTTGGAGTAGTGCCTAGAGCACTTAACCCAATGACTCTGTTTTGTGATAATACTGGTGCCATTGCTCTAGCCAAGGAACCAAGATTTCACAAGAGGACCAGACACATAAAGCGACGTTTCAATTCCATCCGCGATTACATCAAGGAGGACGACATAAATATTTGCAAAGTACACACGGATCTAAATGTTGCAGATCCGATGACTAAACCTCTTCCAAGGGCTAAACATGAACAACACCAGAACTGCATGGGTGTTCGATTCATTACAATGTAAATCACATAGTGATGTGAACTAGATTATTGACTCTAGTGCAAGTGGGAGACTGTTGGAAATATGCCCTAGAGGCAATAATAAATTGGTTATTATTATATTTCCTTGTTAATGATAATCGTTTATTATCCATGCTATAATTGTATTGATTGGAAACTCAAATACATGTGTGGGTACATAGACAACACTGTGTCCCTAGTAAGCCTCTAGTTGACTAGCTCGTTGATCAAAGATGGTTAAGGTTTCCTAGCCATTGACATGAGATGTCATTTGATAACGGGATCACATCATTAGGAGAATGATGTGATGGACAAGACCCAAACTGTAAACGTAGCATTTGATCGTGTCAGTTTATTGCTATTGTTTTCTGCATGTCAAGTATCTGTTCCTTTGACCATGAGATCATGCAACTCACTAACACCGGAGGAATACCTTGTGTGTATCAAACGTCGCAACGTAACTGGGTGACTATAAAGGTGCTCTACAGGTATCTCCGAGGGTGTCTGTTGGGTTGGCATGGATCAAGACTGGGATTTGTTACTCCGTATGACGGAGAGGTATCTCAGGGCCCACTCGGTAATACAACATCACAATGAGCCTTGCAAGCAATGTGACTAAAGTGTTAGCCACGAGATCTTGTATTACGGAACGAGTAAAGAGACTTGCCGGTAACGAGATTGAACTAGGTATAGTGATACCGACGATCGAATCTCGGGCAAGTAACATACCGAAGAACAAAGGGAACATCATACGGGATTAACTGAATCCTTGACATAGAGGTTCGACCGATAAAGATCTTCGTAGAATATGTAGGAGCCAATATGGGCATCCAGGTCCCGCTATTGGTTATTGGCCGTAGAGGTGTCTCGGTCATGTCTACATAGTTCTCGAACCCGCAGGGTCTACACACTTAACGTTTGGTGACGATTAGTATAATTGAGTTATTATGTTGGTGACCGAAAGTTGTTCGGAGTCCCGGATAAGATCCCGGACATGACGAGGATCTCCGGAATAGTCCGGAGGTAAAGATTGATATATGTGATAATAGTGTTTTGATCTCTGGAAGGGTTCCGGAGTTCACCGGAAGGGGTTCCGGATGTTTACCGAAGTGTTCGGGTGCAGCAACACTTTATATGAGCCAAAGGGATAAAGCCCACAAGGTATTGGAAAGTGCAAAAGTAGTTTTGCTGCCGCGTAAGCGGTACTACCGCTTGTGTGAAGCGGTACTACCGCCCGAGCGGTACTACCGCTTGTGTGAAGCGGTACTACCGCCCAAGCGGTACTACCGCTTGTGTGAAGCGGTACTACCGCTTGTGCGCGGCTGTGCACGGTTCGGCAGGGATCCGAGTTGGACTCTTTCCCTGCGGGCCAAACCGACCTTGTGCGGGCAAAACCGACCCGGAGGAGGCTTTTACTCCAAGTTTAGACCCCAAGGCTCAACATATAAATAGAGGGGCAGGGCTAGCACACGGGACACATCAAGATTTCCCCAAGCCGTGTGCGGCAACCCTAACCCTCTAGTTTCTCCGTCATAATCTCCGTAGCGCTTGGCGAAGCCCTGCAGAGATTGTTCCTCACCACCATCACCACGCCGTCGTGCTGCTGGAACTCAACCACTACTTCACCATCGCTCGCTGGATCGAGGAGGTGAAGGCGTCATCAAGCCGTACGTGTGTTGAACGCGGAGGTGCCGTCCGTTCGGCACTAGATCGGAAGGATCGTGATTGGATCGCGGGACGCTCGGCGATTTGGATCGCGAAGACGTTCGACTACATCAACCGCGTTTATTAACGCTTTCGCTTAGCGATCTACAAGGGTATGTAGATTCACTCTCCCTCTCGTAGATGCTCATCACCATGGATAGATCTTGCGTGTGCGTAGGAAAAATTTTGTTTCCCATGCAACGTTCCCCAACAAGTAAGTGGGAGCATAATAATATTTCTAAAAACCTTGTGTACTTGACACATTGTTAATTGGAAATAAATTTCTTGACACGAATTAGGACTTCATTTAAAATAGTTTTTCGATGAAGTGCTTACGCTAAAATGGCCTCAATATTAGGCATGATGATCTATGGAGATAGATTTACCTAAATGGGGCTAAGCAATGAATACATATTGACAAGATGCTAAAACTTTTTAGCATTTAAAACGCCAAGGAGTGATTCTTGCCGAAGTCACATGGAAAGAGTTTTTGCAAGACTCAGTGTCCCAAAACACTGATGAGTGAAATACATGATAGAGGTTCCACACACTCTTGTGTTTGGATTAATCATGTATTCCGTGGTATGTAAAAACAACCAGATATGTCCAATACTCCAAAGTTGTTGCGAGTATAGATACCAAAGTGATCAAAGTACTGATCATGGGACAACAGTGAAAGATGTCATTGAGTACTAGAGCAGTACTGATGACATGCTTTCTCGCAAGCAGAGATTATGAAGTGCTCGTTGTAAGTAATTACATCGATACATTCTTCATCAATGCTCCATGCGATTTTCGATTTAAGTTAAGGGTTTTGTGTAATACACAATATGGTGGCACGGTAGTTGGAAATTGTTCCAAACAAGATACTGTGGCGAATTCTATAACAAAGGCTAAGTATGTTGACGCTTGAGAAGCGACAAAGAAGTTGTTGAATCATATAGTTCATTCATGAACTTAGTATGGTTCCAAGAAGGCTTTGGTCTATGGGACACTATAGCAGATAGTTGCTCCATAGCTCAGTCTGAGGAATCAGGTTTCGACCAATGATTCACACATATGCAAAGCCAAGTCCACACAAAATATGAATTTTGTGAAAGCGTGAAAACGCGAGGATATGCAAAGTTACACACGGAGCTGAAGTTGTCAGATCCGTTGGACATCAGGCTATACCACATGCGAAGCATATTTTACACCAGGATGCCATAGGTGTAAAGTGCATTAGCATTGACTAGATTATTGACTCTAGTACAAGTGGGAGTCTGAAGGAGATATGCCCTAGAGGCAATAATAAATGTTATTGATTATCTCCCTGTTCATAATTATGTTTATGTTCCATGCTATAACTGCAATGATTCTCGAGTCTACAAATAAAACGAGGCTCGGAGGAAGACTCATTTGCACATGTGGGATAATAAACGGTAAAATGTATTCCTAGTCAAGCCTCTATGACTGGCTCAAGTATTGCATGATGATCCTGTTTTCCTGATCATGGGCATGGCTATGCCGGCAATTTTGAGGGCACAATTGTTGGTAGAACACTTGTGTTGAATCGACCCAATATTGATGTTATGCTATGAGATACATTCGTCATAAGTTAATGGTTAATAACACAGGAAGTTAATGTTTGCATAATTCCTTAGACCATGAGAGTATCGAGTTTCTTCATGCTTGCTTCATGAACTTTGGGGTTTGTTAAACGTCATCCGTAAATGGGTGGCTATTACGGCGGCTTACGGGTTCATGGAAAAGTATGTCAAGTAACTTGATAGCTCAAGATTGGGATTTGCTCCTCCGACGATGGAGAGATATCTCTGGGCCCTCTCGGTGTTACGGTATCCATCATCGTCTGGCCAGACACAGGGTGATTTGATCACAGGGATGCCGGAACACGGGAACGAGAAAAGAGAACAATACCGGCAACGAGGTAACTGGCATAGTGGACAAGGTGTTGATCCACGGGGATGCCAACATGTCTCACCTCGGGTATTTGTAACATATCGCGAAGCAACAGGAATAGCACACGGCAACTGGAGGTTCACTCGAATATTCATTCGTGTGGGTATAGGGGTCAATATGGGTGTCCACGGCTCCGATGTTGATCATTGATCGGAAGGGGTTCCGGGTCATGTCTATGCTTCACCGAACCTATAGGGTCACACGCTTAAGGGTCATCTATCTGCTGAATACTAGACAAGAAGTCCGAGAGAAAGTCACTGGAAAAGTTTCGGAGACAACGGAAAAGTTCCGGAGAGAACACCGGAAAAGTTTCGGTAAAACCGAAAAGTTTTTTCGGATAAAACCATTGATCCAAAAAGGTTTCGGCAAGCACCGGGAAAGCTTTGGAGGTTGCCAGATTGGTCTGGTAATTTCTGGAATTTTTCCGGAGAAAAAACCGAAAAAGGTTTTCGGAGCTGCCGGAATTGTTTACCGGGTAAACAAAGATGGTTTTAAATTAAACCACCATACCAGAAATGTTCCGGAGCGCGTCCAGATAATTTTAGAGGGTGCCGGAAATGTTCTGGGACCTTTCGGAATTTTTCAGAAGAAATAGTTTCGGAAAACATCTTGTCCCAGCGAGAGGGGACAAGATCCCACGGATCGTGGGGGCTGTTTTTGGGCTGTTTTTGGGGGCGCCCCCTTTAGGGGACAGCCCCCTTGTGGCTGGACAAAGTGTTGGGGGGGGGCCATGGTGGGGGGCAGCCCCCACAAATGGTGGAGAGTGTTGGGAGGAAGGTGGGGCCCCATGGGGGAACACCATGGACAAGGGAACATGTTTTCTCCATGTTTGGTGGGAACATGTTTCCTTGTTTGGTGGGTGCTTGTTTTGTGGGCTGAAATTTCAGCCCCCCCCCCCTCACCCCTTCCACCACTATATAAGGAGGTGGAGAGGAGCTCTCCATCCTCACTCCAACTCTCACACACATGGCATGCATGATCTGCCTTTCTTCTCTCCCTCCCACGAAATAGTTTCGTAGAGCCGAAAGGCTGTCTGGGTTCCGGCAGGAACTAGTTCTGGACGGCGAAGCCCTGCCGGATAGATGACACCGTATGTGTGCAACTCTGTAGAGAGATCATAGTTTCGGTCTTAGTTCAAGAGTGCCTCCCGAAGGGCTGTCCGTGTGACCGTCCGAGTTTTGGAGGTCCTCCCGAAGGGCTGTCCGAGTGATAGTCCGAGTTTCGGAGGTCCTCCCGAAGGGCTGTCCGCGACACCGTCCAGGGGACTGTGCGACCGCCTCCCGGAGGGCTGTCCGCGGGGCAGATGAGGGTATACATCCTCGCGGTTGGGAGGTTGTAAAATCCTAGCTGCGGGGATCTGCACCGCCGTTCGTCATCGACTCTACTTCCGCTGCGCTACGAGTCGGTAACGAAATGATCAAACCTTGTATGCAGTCTCCATAGTGGTCCTGGGCTGGTGCGTAGGTCGGAATTTTTTTGTTTTCTGCTGCGTTACCCTACAGTCCAATGCTCGCATGGGCAAACATTTTGGGCTGAAGCCGCCTCCACCGCCTGCTACCTCATTAACAGGTCAGCATCCATTCCACTTAATAAGAAAACTCCCATTGAGGTATGGTCTGGTACACCAGCTGATTATTCACAGTTGAGAGTTTTTGGTTGCACCGCATATGCACACGTTGATAATGGAAAACTTGAGCCTAGAGCTATTAAGTGTGTGTTTGTTGGTTACGATTCAGGAGTAAAAGGATACAGGTTATGGAATCCTGAAACTAATAAGGTTTTCGTGAGTAGGAGTGTTGTTTTCAATGAATCTGTTATGTATCATGATGATCTGTCCACATATACTTTTGATGTAGAGCCACAACGAGTTATTGTGCAGGTGGAGCATGTTGATGAGGAGGAAAATGTAATTGTTGATAATCATAATGTTACTCCAGATGCACAGGTTGATGATAATGTTGATGATGCTCCAGATACAGAGGTTCATGATGATGATGTTGTGCAGCACCCACCCCCTGTTTTGCAGCGACAAATTCAGTCTCTTGTAGATGGCAGGAGAAAGAGAGTCATTAAGAAAACTAAACGTCTAATTGAAGAGTGTGACATTGTTCATTATGCTTTCAGTTATGCAGAACAGGTTGAGAACATCCATGAGCCATCCACATACACTCAAGCAGTTGTTTTCGGTGAACGCGAGAAGTGGATTGCTTCTATGCAGGAAGAGATGCAGTCACTTGAGAAAAATGGCACATGGGATGTTGTGCACTTGCCTAAACAAAAGAAGACCGTTCGCTGCAAATGGTTAGTGGCTAAGGGTTTGTCTCCTAGTGAGCCTGCGAGGTTTAAGGCAAGGTTAGTGGCTAAGGGTTTTAGGCATATACCAGGTATTGATTATAATGATGTGTTCCCTCCAGTTGTGAAGCATAGTTCCATTCATGCATTTTTCGGTATTGTTGCTATGCATGATCTTGAGCTTGAGCAGTTAGATGTCAAGACTGCTTTTCTACATGGAGAACTGGAGGAGGAGATTTACATGGACCAGCCAGAAGGTTTCATAGTGCCTGGTAAGGAGAAATTTGTTTGCAAGTTAAAGAGGTCCCTATATGGTTTGAAACAGTCTCCGAGACAGTGGTATAAAAGGTTTGATTCATTTATGATAGCACATGGATTTAAGAGGTCTGCATATGATAGTTGTGTTTACATTAAATTTGTTGATGGATCACCTATATACTTGCTGTTATATGTTGATGATATTTTGATTGCTGCCAAGGGCAAGAATGAGATCACTACTTTAAAGGCACAGTTAAGCAGTGAATTTGAGATGAAGGATCTTGGTGCTACTAAGAAAATTCTAGGTATGGAGATTACCAGTGACAGAAATTCTGGTTTGCTATTTCTTAGTCAGCAAAGTTACATTAAGAAAGGTCTTCATTGTTTTAACATGCATGATTCTAAGTCAGTAAGCACTCCAATTGCTCCTCATTTCAAATTATCATCTTCTCAATGTCCTAGTACGGATGAAGATTTTGATTATATGTCAAGAGTTCCATATTCTAGTGTTGTCGGTTCTTTAATGTATGCCATGGTGTGTTCTAGGCCTGATTTGTCATTTGCAATGAGTTTGGTCAGTAGATACATGGTTAACCCTGTTAAAGAACATTGGAAGGCTGTTCAATGGATTTTCAGGTACCTTCGTGGGAATTCCAATGCTTGTTTGAAATTCGGCAGGACTGGTGAGGGACTAGCTGGCTATGTGGATTCAGATTTTGCTTCCAGCGATTTGGACAAGAGGAGGTCCCTTACAGGTTATGTGTTCACTGTTGGTGGTTGTGCCGTGAGTTGGAGGGCAATGTTGCAACCAGTAGTTGCCCAATCCACCACTGAAGCCGAATACATGGCTATTGCAGAAGCGTGTAAAGAATCAGTTTGGCTGAAAGGTTTGTATGCTGAGCTTTGTGGAGATAATTCTTGCATTAATCTATTTTGTGACAGTCACAGTGCCATATACCTCACTAAGGATCAGATGTTACATGAGAGAACAAAGCACATTGATGTCAAATATCATTATGTTCGAGATATTGTTGAGCAAGGTAAACTGAAGGTATGCAAGATTAGTACTCATGATAATCCTGCTGATATGTTGACAAAGCCAGTTCCTGTTGCTAAGTTTGAGCTAACTTAGTTGGTATAAAACATTAGCCCTAGTGGCTGTTTGGCACCGAAAGTGTTTTCTTTGTTGTTCAGGGAGGAGGTTCTCATTCATGCTACAAGATGGAATTTGTCTCAAGGTGGAGTTTGTTATGTTATGATCCAAATTCAAGTATAAAGAGAAAGGCTAACTTCTGACGAGCGAGCGGAGTGAGGCCTGTCGCCAGGAGGCTTGGGCCGAAGCGAATCAGTATTGACCTAGGTCACCTGTGTTATATATATCCTTTGTAAGCCGCCGCATGGGATGAGTTGATCAGTTGTAAAATCCCCGGCATTTGTAACCTCCCCCGATATAGTGAAGATTTGCTGGCTGGCAGCCGTGGTTTTTTCCCTTTCGTGTTGGAGGGGTTTTCCACGTTAAATCTCGTGTCTCCAGCTTGTTTTTTGTTCTTCGTCGTGTTGATTTGCCTGTCGTATCTCTAACAAGGGCCACCAGAACAATCACAATGGATGTAATGGCAACAACAATAACAATAATGGTAACAAGCAAAAGTATGGCGAAGGAGGTTCAGACTTGGTAGCCAATACCAATGCAGGTTTTAAAAGTCAGCGTCAAAACGACCACTTCAAGAAGAAATCCCAAGGCTTTCACCCCTGAAGTTACCAAGAAGCCCTTAAAGGCCCCTGCCCAAAGCATAGCAAGGAGAATAAACCAGCAAACTGTTGGAAATATGCCCTAGAGGCAATAATAAATTGGTTATTATTATATTTCCTTGTTCATGATAATCGTTTATTATCCATGCTATAATTGTATTGATTGGAAACTCAAATACATGTGTGGGTACATAGACAACACTGTGTCCCTAGTAAGCCTCTAGTTGACTAGCTCGTTGATCAAAGATGGTTAAGGTTTCCTAGCCATTGGCATGAGATGTCATTTGATAACGGGATCACATCATTAGGAGAATGATGTGATGGACAAGACCCAAACTGTAAACGTAGCATTTGATCGTGTCAGTTTATTGCTATTGTTTTCTGCATGTCAAGTATCTGTTCCTTTGACCATGAGATCATGCAACTCACTGACACCGGAGGAATACCTTGTGTGTATCAAACGTCGCAACGTAACTGGGTGACTATAAAGGTGCTCTACAGGTATCTCCGAGGGTGTCTGTTGGGTTGGCATGGATCAAGACTGGGATTTGTTACTCCGTGTGACGGAGAGGTATCTCAGGGCCCACTCGGTAATACAACATCACATTGAGCCTTGCAAGCAAAGTGACTAAAGAGTTAGCCACAGGATCTTGTATTACGGAACGAGTAAAGAGACTTGCCGGTAACGAGATTGAACTAGGTATAGAGATACCGACGATCGAATCTCGGGCAAGTAACATACCGAAGAACAAAGGGAACAGCATACGGGATTAACTGAATCCTTGACATAGAGGTTCGACCGATAAAGATCTTCGTAGAATATGTAGGAGCCAATATGGGCATCCAGGTCCCGCTATTGGTTATTGGCCGTAGAGGTGTCTCGGTCATGTCTACATAGTTCTCGAACCCGCAGGGTCTACACACTTAACGTTTGGTGACGATTAGTATAGTTGAGTTATTATGTTGGTGACCGAAGGTTGTTCGGAGTCCCGGATAAGATCCCGGACATGACGAGGATCTCCGGAATAGTCCGGAGGTAAAGATTGATATATGTGATAATAGTGTTTTGATCTCCGAAAGAGTTCCGGAGTTCACCGGAATGGGTTCCGGATGTTTACCGAAGTGTTCGGGTGCAGCAACACTTTATATGGGCCAAAGGGATAAAGCCCACGAGGTATTGGAAAGTGCAAAAGTAGTTTTGCTGCCGCGTAAACGGTACTACCGCTTGTGTGAAGCGGTACTACCGCCCGAGCGGTACTACCGCTTGTGTGAAGCGGTACTACCGCCCAAGCGGTACTACCGCTTGTGTGAAGCGGTACTACCGCTTGTGTGCGGCTGTGCACGGTTCGGCAGGGATCCGAGTTGGACTCTTTCCCTGCGGGCCAAACCGACCTTGTGCGGGCAAAACCGACCTGGAGGAGGCTTTTACTCCAAGTTTAGACCCCAAGGCTCAACATATAAATAGAGGGGCAGGGCTAGCACACGGGATACATCAAGATTTCCCCAAGCCGTGTGCGGCAACCCTAACCCTCTAGTTCCTCCGTCATAATCTCTGTAGCGCTTGGCGAAGCCCTGCAGAGATTGTTCCTCACCACCATCACCACGCCGTCGTGCTGCTGGAACTCAACCACTACTTCATCATCGCTCGCTGGATCGAGGAGGTGAAGGCTTCATCAAGCCGTACGTGTGTTGAACGCGGAGGTGCCGTCCGTTCGGCGCTAGTTCGTGATCGGATCGAGGGACGACTTGCGATTTGGATCGCGGAGACGTTCGACTACATCAACCGCGTTTCTTAAACGCTTCCGCTTAGCGATCTACAAGGGTATGTAGATTCACTCTCCCTCTCGTAGATGCTCATCACCATGGATAGATCTTGTGTGTGCGTAGGAAATTTTTGTTTCCCATGCAACGTTCCCCAACAGTGGTATCAGAGCCAGGTCTATGCGTAGATGAGATCTCGAGTAGAACACAAACGAGTTGTGGGCGTGGGTGTATACATATTGCTTGCCGTTACTAGTTGATATTTGATTCGACGGTATTGTGAGATGAAGCGGCCCGGACCGACATTACGCGTACACTTACGCGAGACAGGTTCCTTCAACTGACATGTAATTTTGTTGCATAAAGATGGCTAGCGGGTGTCTGTCTCTCTCACTTTAGTTGAATCGATTTCAATGAAGAGGGTTCTTTTAGAAGATCAAAAAGCAATCACTACACCACGTTGTGGTTTTGCGTAGGTAAGAACGGTTCTTGCAAACCCGTAGCAGCCACGTAAAATTTGCAACAACAATTAGAGGACGTCTAACTTGTTTTTGCAGGGTATGTTGTGATGTGATATGGCCAATTACATGATGAGATATATATGATGTATGAGATGATCATGTGTTGTATAGAATATCACGACTTGCATGTCGATGAGTACGGCAACTGGCAGGAGCCATAGAGTTGTCTTTAATTATTGTATGACCTGCGTGTCAATCATTAAGCGCTATGTAATGCTTTACTTTATCGCTAAACGTTAGCAATAGTCGTGGAAGCAACAGTCGGCGCGACAACCTTATGGCGACACGTTGATGGAGATCAAGATGATGGAGATCATGGTGTCATGCCGGTGACGATGGAGATCATGCCGGTGCTTTGGAGATGGAGATCAAAAGCACAAGTTCATGGCCATATCATGTCACTTATGATTTGCATGTGATGTTAATCCTTTTATGCATCTTATTTTGCTTAGGACGACGGTAGCATTATAAGGTGATCCCTCACTTAAATTTCAAGATAAATTGTGTTCTCCCCGAGTGTGCACCGTTGCGAAAGTTCGTCGTTTCGAGACACGCCGTGATGATCGGGTGTGATAGACTCCACGTTCACATACAACGGGTGCAAGCCATGTTGCACACGCAGAACACTCGGGTTAAACTTGACGAGCCTAGCATGTACAGACATGGCCTCGGAACACAAGAGACCGAAAGGTCGAACATGAGTCATATAGTAGATATGATCAAACATGAAGATGTTCACCATTGAAACCACCTCAACTCACGTGATGATCGGACTTGAGTTGGTGGATTTGGATCATGTTACACTCGAATGACCGGAGGGATGTCAATTTGAGTGGGAGTTTTTTAAGTAATATAATTAACTAAAACTCATTATCCTGAACAATAGTCTAAGTTGTCTTTGCTATATTTATGTTGTAGATCATGGCTCGCGCAGTAGCACCCCTGAATTTTAATGCGTTCCTAGAGAAAGCTAAGTTGAAAGATGATGGAAGTAACTTTGTGGACTGGGCCCGTAATCTAAGGATTATCCTTACGGCTTCCCAGAAAGCTTATGTCCTTGATGCACCGCTTGGTGATCCACCCGCTCCAGTTGAGTCTCTAGACGTTGTGAACGCCTGGCAGGCTCGTTCTGATGATTACTCAATAGTTCAATGTGCAATGTTGTATGGCTTAGAACCGGGACTTCAAAGACGTTTTGAACGTCATGGAGCATATGAGATGTTCCAGGAGTTGAAGTTTATCTTTCAGAAGAATGCCCGGATCGAGAGATATGAGATCTCCGATAAGTTCTATGCTTGCAAGATGGAGGAGAACGGGTCTATCAGTGATCACGTGCTCAGAATGTCTGGGTACTCCACCCGTCTGGCTGAGTTAGGGATGCCCCTTCCGCCAGAGGCTATCACTGACAGAGTTCTTCAATCATTGCCACCTAGCTACAAGAACTTCGTGTTGAACTATAACATGCACGGGATGAACAAGTCAGTCGCCGAGCTGTTTGCGATGCTGAAAGCCGCTGAGTCTGAAATTCAGAAGGAGCATCAAGTGTTGATGGTCAATAAAACCACTAGTTTCAAGAAAAATGGCAAGGGTAAGAAGGGTAACTCCAAGCAGAGTGGTAAAGCAGTTGCTCCTCTCGTGAAGAAACCCAAGGCTGGACCCAAACCAGAAACTGTGTGTTTTCATTGCAAGGGAACTGGACACTGGAAGCGGAATTGCCCCAAGTATTTGGCTGACAAGAAGGCGGCCAACAACAAACAAGGTATATATGATATACATGTTATTGATGTGTACCTTACCAACTCTCGTTGTAGTGCCTGGGTATTTGATACCGGTGCGGTTGCTCATATTTGCAACTCAAAACAGGAACTGCGGAATAGACGGAGGCTGGCAAAGGACGAAGTGACGATGCGCGTGGGAAATGGTTCCAAGGTTGATGTGATCGCCGTCGGCACGCTCGCTCTTCGATTACCGTCGGGATTAGTGATGAACCTAAACAAGTGTTATTTGGTGCCTGCATTAAGCATGAACATTATATCTGGATCTTGTTTATTGCGAGACGGTTACTCATTTAAATCAGAGAATAATGGTTGTTCTATTTATATGAGTAATATCTTTTATGGTCATGCACCCAATGTGAGGGGTTTATTCTTGTTGAATCTCGATAGTAATGATACACATGTTCATAACATTGATGCCAAAAGATATAGAATTGATAATGATAATACCACTTTCTTGTGGCACTGCCGTTTAGGTCATATTGGCGTAAAACGCATGAAGAAGCTCCATGCTGATGGACTTTTGGAGTCACTTGATTTTGAATCACTTGACACATGTGAGCCATGCCTCATGGGCAAGATGACTAAAACGCCGTTCTCTGGAACAATGGAACGGGCAAGTGACTTATTGGAAATCATACATACTGATGTGTGCGGTCCGATGAGTATTGAGGCGCGCGGTGGTTATCGTTACTTTCTCACCTTCACTGATGACTTAAGTAGATATGGGTATATTTACTTAATGAAACACAAGTCTGAAACATTTGAAAAGTTCAAACAATTTCAGAGTGAAGTTGAGAATCATCGTAACAAGAAGATTAAATTCCTACGATCTGATCGAGGAGGAGAATATCTGAGTTATGAGTTTGGCAGTCACTTAAGACAGTGTGGAATTGTTTCACAATTGACACCGCCTGGAACACCACAGCGTAATGGTGTGTCCGAACGTCGTAATCGAACCTTATTGGATATGGTGCGATCTATGATGTCTCTTGCCGATTTGCCACTATCATTTTGGGGTTATGCATTAGAGACAGCTGCATTCACTTTAAATAGGGCACCATCGAAATCCGTTGAGACGATGCCATATGAACTTTGGTTTGGTAAGAAGCCAAAACTGTCGTTTCTTAAAGTTTGGGGATGTGATGCTTATGTCAAAAAGCTTCAGCCTAAAAAGCTGGAACCCAAAGCGGAGAAATGCGTCTTCATAGGATACCCAAAAGAGACAGTTGGGTATACCTTCTACCTCAGATCCGAAGGCAAAGTGTTTGTCGCTAAAAACGGAACATTTCTTGAGAAAGAGTTTCTCTCGAAAGAATTGAGTGGGAGGAAGATAGAACTTGATGAGGTTGTTGAACCTTTACTTCAACCTGAGAGTAGCGCAGCGCAGAAAGTTGTTTCTGTGGAGCCTACATTAGCTGAAGAGGAAGTTAATGATGATGATCATGAAGCTTTGGATCAAGTTGCTATCGAACCTCGTAGGTCGACAAGGACGCGTACTGCTCCTGAGTGGTACGGCAACCTGTCTTAGAGGTCATGTTGTTAAACAACGATGAACCTACGAGCTATGGAGAAGCGATGATGGGCCCGGATTCCGAGAAGTGGTTAGAGGCCATGAAATCCGAGATGGGATCCATGTATGAAAACAAAGTATGGACTTTGGAAGTATTACCTGAAGGGCGTAAGGCCATTCAGAACAAATGGATCTTTAAGAGGAAGACGGACGCGGACGGTAATGTCACCGTCTATAAAGCTCGACTTGTGGCAAAGGGTTTTTCACAAGTTCAAGGAGTTGACTACGATGAGACCTTCTCACCCGTAGCGATGCTTAAGTCCGTCAGAATCATGTTAGCAATAGCTGCCTTTTTCGATTATGAAATTTGGCAGATGGATGTCAAAACAGCGTTCCTTAACGGTTACCTTAAGGAAGAGTTGTATATGATACAACCAGAAGGTTTTGTCGATCCAGAGAATGCTGACAAAGTTTGCAAACTCCAGCGATCCATTTATGGACTGGTGCAAGCATCTCGGAGTTGGAATCTTCGTTTTGATGAGGTGATCAAAGCGTTCGAGTTTATACAAGTTTACGGAGAAGCTTGTATTTACAAGAAAGTGAGTGGGAGCTCTATAGCGTTTCTAATATTATATGTGGATGACATATTGCTGATTGGAAACAATATAGAAATGCTGGAAAGCGTAAAGGAATATTTGAACAAGAGTTTTTCAATGAAGGACCTAGGAGAAGCTGCTTTCATATTAGGCATCAAGATCTATAGAGATAGATCAAGACGTTTAATAGGACTTTCACAAAGCACATACCTTGATAAGATTTTGAAGAAGTTCAAAATGGATCAGTCCAAGAAGGGGTTCTTGCCTGTTTTGCAAGGTGTGAAGTTGAGTAAGACTCAATGCCCAGTGACTGCAGAAGATAGAGGAAAGATGAGTGTCATCCCCTATGCTTCAGCCATAGGCTCTATCATGTATGCAATGCTGTGCACAAGACCCGATGTCAGCCTTGCCATAAGTATGGCCGGAAGGTTTCAAAGTGATCCAGGAATGGAACACTGGACGGCGGTCAAGAATATCCTGAAGTACCTGAAAAGGACTAAGGACATGTTTCTCGTTTATGGAGGTGATCAAGAGCTCGTCGTAAAGGGTTACGTCGATGCAAGCTTTGACACTGATCCGGATGACTCTAAGTCGCAAACCGGATACGTATTTATTCTTAATGGGGGTGCGGTTAGCTGGTGCAGTTCCAAGCAAAGCGTGGTAGCAGATTCTACATGCGAAGCGGAGTACATCGCTGCCTCGGAGGCGGCGAAGGAAGGTGTCTGGATGAAGGAGTTCATGACAGATCTTGGAGTAGTGCCTAGTGCGCTTAACCCAATGACTCTGTTTTGTGATAACACTGGTGCCATTGCTCTAGCCAAGGAACCAAGATTTCACAAGAGGACCAGACACATAAAACGACGTTTCAATTCCATCCGCGATTACATCAAGGAGGACGACATAAATATTTGCAAAGTACACACGGATCTAAATGTTGCAGATCCGATGACTAAACCTCTTCCAAGGGCTAAACATGAACAACACCAGAACTGCATGGGTGTTCGATTCATTACAATGTAAATCACATAGTGATGTGAACTAGATTATTGACTCTAGTGCAAGTGGGAGACTGTTGGAAATATGCCCTAGAGGCAATAATAAATTGGTTATTATTATATTTCCTTGTTCATGATAATCGTTTATTATCCATGCTATAATTGTATTGATTGGAAACTCAAATACATGTGTGGGTACATAGACAACACTGTGTCCCTAGTAAGCCTCTAGTTGACTAGCTCGTTGATCAAAGATGGTTAAGGTTTCCTAGCCATTGACATGAGATGTCATTTGATAACGGGATCACATCATTAGGAGAATGATGTGATGGACAAGACCCAAACTGTAAACGTAGCATTTGATCGTGTCAGTTTATTGCTATTGTTTTCTGCATGTCAAGTATCTGTTCCTTTGACCATGAGATCATGCAACTCACTGACACCGGAGGAATACCTTGTGTGTATCAAACGTCGCAACGTAACTGGGTGACTATAAAGGTGCTCTACAGGTATCTCCGAGGGTGTCTGTTGGGTTGGCATGGATCAAGACTGGGATTTGTTACTCCGTGTGACGGAGAGGTATCTCAGGGCCCACTCGGTAATACAACATCACATTGAGCCTTGCAAGCAAAGTGACTAAAGAGTTAGCCATAGGATCTTGTATTACGGAACGAGTAAAGAGACTTGCCGGTAACGAGATTGAACTAGGTATAGAGATACCGACGATCGAATCTCGGGCAAGTAACATACCGAAGAACAAAGGGAACAGCATACGGGATTAACTGAATCCTTGACATAGAGGTTCGACCGATAAAGATCTTCGTAGAATATGTAGGAGCCAATATGGGCATCCAGGTCCCGCTATTGGTTATTGGCCGTAGAGGTGTCTCGGTCATGTCTACATAGTTCTCGAACCCGCAGGGTCTACACACTTAATGTTTGGTGACGATTAGTATAGTTGAGTTATTATGTTGGTGACCGAAGGTTGTTCGGAGTCCCGGATAAGATCCCGGACATGACGAGGATCTCCGGAATAGTCCGGAGGTAAAGATTGATATATGTGATAATAGTGTTTTGATCTCCGAAAGAGTTCCGGAGTTCACCGGAATGGGTTCCGGATGTTTACCGAAGTGTTCGGGTGCAGCAACACTTTATATGGGCCAAAGGGATAAAGCCCACGAGGTATTGGAAAGTGCAAAAGTAGTTTTGCTGCCGCGTAAACGGTACTACCGCTTGTGTGAAGCGGTACTACCGCCCGAGCGGTACTACCGCTTGTGTGAAGCGGTACTACCGCCCAAGCGGTACTACCGCTTGTGTGAAGCGGTACTACCGCTTGTGTGCGGCTGTGCACGGTTCGGCAGGGATCCGAGTTGGACTCTTTCCCTGCGGGCCAAACCGACCTTGTGCGGGCAAAACCGACCTGGAGGAGGCTTTTACTCCAAGTTTAGACCCCAAGGCTCAACATATAAATAGAGGGGCAGGGCTAGCACACGGGATACATCAAGATTTCCCCAAGCCGTGTGCGGCAACCCTAACCCTCTAGTTCCTCCGTCATAATCTCCGTAGCGCTTGGCGAAGCCCTGCAGAGATTGTTCCTCACCACCATCACCACGCCGTCGTGCTGCTGGAACTCAACCACTACTTCATCATCGCTCGCTGGATCGAGGAGGTGAAGGCGTCATCAAGCCGTACGTGTGTTGAACGCGGAGGTGCCGTCCGTTCGGCGCTAGTTCGTGATCGGATCGAGGGACGACTTGCGATTTGGATCGCGGAGACGTTCGACTACATCAACCGCGTTTCTTAAACGCTTCCGCTTAGCGATCTACAAGGGTATGTAGATTCACTCTCCCTCTCGTAGATGCTCATCACCATGGATAGATCTTGTGTGTGCGTAGGAAATTTTTGTTTCCCATGCAACGTTCCCCAACACAAACCACTCTTGGGAGGATTGTTACATCATGCAAGAGTTCAAAAATGGAGGCTTTGGTGGTAACAACAACAACAGTGGTGGTAATGGTGGACACCCTGGGAACTCTGGAGCTGGCTATCATGGAACCGGCAACCCGGGAGCCGACTTCCAGGGGGCTGGCAATTATGGCGGCAACCATGGAGCCGACCAAGGGAATCAGCTTCAAGGAGGCATGTCTGGGTTTCAGAGTAACCCGAAGCAGTTGAACAGTGGGCAATATCATGTTTTCGCCACTAATGCATGTAAAAGAGATAGAAAGCTGCAAAAGCGCGCCGTGCACGTAGTAGCGCCGGTAGTTCCTGAGTGGCTAAATTGGTCAGAGCAACCTGTCACCTGGAGTCGAGCAGATCATCCTTCGTGGGTCGATAATCCTAGCAGTCTGGCTTTGGTAGTTGCCCCTCAAGTTGATGGATATAAATTAGCCAAAGTACTCATGGATGGTGGCAGTAGCATCAATATGTTGTACTATGATACCTTCAAGAGGATGAATCTTTCAGAGAAGCAGCTAAAGCCATCATCAACAGTCTTTCATGGTATTTGATGGTGTCCTGGACTAGGGGGTACCAACCTAGATGTCCCATAGTCCTCGGGCTGGGCCTGAAGGCCTTGTTCTCATCTAGATGGACTCCGGAGGGCATGCCGTGATCAAGATTATATCTGCCAAAGACTTGGAGTGTACCCCAAGACATCTGCTGCCGCCTCCATACGCATCCCTAGATACCACCTATTTAACCCTAGATGACCCTGCCTGGCATGTATATAAGCCGGAGGGTTTAGCCTGTAGAGGACACAGAATCACAATTACCATCCACCTAGCTCTAGGGTTAGACTTCTCTTGACGATCTCAAGGTAGATCAAGCTTGTACTCGATACTTCATCATCAATACAAACAAGAGCAGGACATAGGGTTTTACCTCCATAGAGAGGGCCCAAACCTGGGTAAACATCGTCTCCTTTGTTCCTGTTACCATTGATCCGAGATCCATAGCTCGGAACCCCCTACCCCGATGTCAGCCAGTTTTTACACCGACACTGGTGCTTTCATTGAGAGTTCCGCTGTGAGATCAACAAAAGATCGATGCGATCGTCGGTCAACGACTCCAACCCCCAGGGCACTATTTCTATGCCCGAAACCCTCATTGCCGAATCGCTCCCTCTCCTTTACGAGCAAGGAATGATCCCGGACACCTCTTTCGCCCCGACCGAAGTCTCCATAAAGAGCGAGGGGCTGAGGTACTTTCTAGAAAGCGATTCCGACAGTGGCCGGCTGGAAACAACCAACAAGTCGGATCCCCCAATCAGTTCGGCCTCTCCGGCAGCTACGTGTCCCTCGGAGGACAAAAACGTTATTGCTTCAAGCCCTCGGCCTACGGAGGTCGAAGTTCCCTTCCTGAAGACATCCCACATCGAATACTGTCCTAACAAATTGGGCCCACCCGATGTTTGGGATCTAGCCTACGTACGACAGCTACCTAACGAGTCGATCAGGCACTTCTGGGCCAGGTTTTCATCTGTCAAAGATGACATACCGGATTACCAGGACTCAGAAATAATAGCAGCCTTTCAGCGCGGCTGTAGAGACTAGGGCGTTTCGAATGCTCTCACTCGCCGATGTATCCAAACACTACTGGAACTGTCCAATCTGGTGTCAAGATTCTGCGCCATTGAGGACACTTGGCTGGCCCAGGAAAAGCGAATAGACTCGATCTGTAGCAACCACTTGAAACACGACAGGTCCACGCCTCATCATGAGCCCCGCGATCAATGCACGATGGTCACGCGACTTCGGAAAAAGAAGAAAACCGCGGACCGATCTAGGACCGCCCTCGATGGCCTCCTGGATAAGCCATGCACGATCCACTCCATCCTACTGAACACCAGCCCCACTCACAGCCTTCGCGACTGCTGGGTGACGAGGCAAGTGGCCAAAGGAGGCCTAAACCTTCTCACAACCGCGCCTCGGCGTTCGGAGGAGCCATCAGGTGATGGCGAAGTGCTAATGATCTACGAAACCTTCACGTCCAATAACCAGATGAAGCGAGCCCTCTGGGAAGTTAATTCCATCCGGGAAGTAGCCGCCCAAGGCGCGTGGTTAGACACGTCGATCACCTTTGATCAACCGAGATCCGCCCCGAGCAGGTGCCCTGCGGCGCTGGTCCTTGACCCAATCATGGGCAGCTGCCGTCTCCGGAAGGTGCTCATGGACGGGGGTAGCAGCTTAAATTTAATATATGAAGATACTCTGGATAAGATGCAAGTTGATAAATCGCGCATCAAACAGAGCCGCACTACCTTTAAAGGTATAATACCCAGACACGAAGCACGTTGTAGCGGGAAAATCACCTTGGACGTGTTCTTCGGAACGCCTAACAACTACCGATCCGAAGAAATAACGTTCCATATCGTTCCCTTTAAAAGCGGCTATCATGCCCTCTTGGGACGGGACGCCTTCTCGAAATTTCAAGCGATTCCACACTACGGCTACATGAATCTCAAAATGCCGGGACCCAATGGGATCATTACGATCTCGAGCAACCCCGACAGGGCGCTAAGGGCCGAAAACAAGACGGCGTCGCTTGCCCTAGAGTCTCTATCCGAGGCTCTCGCAGCCGAGGAGCTGACAACACTGCGAGCCTAAGTCGACCCACATGATGTCATCCTCAGCAAATGGCCGAAGTCGACCTCATTCAAGCCGGTCGACGACATAATCAAGTTTCAAGTGCACCCCACTGACCCGGCCAAAACGGCATCGATCGGGGCGAATCTTGAGCCAGGAATTGATGAGGCCTTACGCAACTTCCTTAGAGAAAACTGGCATATATTTGCTTGGCATCCCTCAGACATGCCGGGGATACCCCGCAGGCTCGCCAAACATAGCTTGAATATCTTAAAGGGCTACAAGCCTGTCAAACAAGCACTTCGGCGCTTCTCTGAACCCAAGCGTCAAGCGATGGGTGAAGAACTAGCTAAACTTCTCGAGGCCGGATTCATAAGGGACATAAAGCACCCTGAGTGGCTCGCCAATCTAGTCATGGTGCCCAAGAAGGACAAGTCCTGGCGCCTGTGTGTCGATTTTAAAGACCTTAACAAGGCTTGCCCCAAAGAACCCTTCCCACTACCCCGCATTGACCAGATTGTAGACGCCACTGCTGGGCACGATTCATTGTGCTTCCTGGATGCCTACTCAGGGTATCATTAGATAAAGATGAAAGACTCCGATCAAGCCGCGACCGCTTTATTACGCCCTACGGGCCGTTTTGCTTCAATACAATGCCTTTCGGGCTGAAAAACGCTGGGGCAACATACCAACGCATGATCCAAACATGCCTGGAAAAACACATCGGAAAAACCATCGAGGCTTACGTCGACGACGTGTTGGTCAAGACTAAGCACGTTGGACAGTTGGTAGGCAACCTCCGTGACATATTTAACAGCCTACGGGAGTACCAGATCAAACTCAACCCGGAGAAGTGCGTTTTCGGCATACCCACGGGTAAACTCCTTGGCTTTATCGTGTCTAGCCGAGGTATCGAGGCCAATCCGGCAAAAATAAGAGCCCTGTCCCGACTAGAGGTGCCTACCGAGCTCATGCATGTCCAGAAGTTAGTGGGCTGTGTGGCCGCCTTAAGCCGTTTTATCTCAAGACTCGGGGAAAAAGCTTTACCCCTGTATAGGCTACTAAAACAGACCAAGAATTTTAAATGGACTGATGAGGCAGCAGCCGCCCTGGAAGACATCAAATCCCTCCTCGCCACAAACCCCATCTTAGATGCGGCAGGCATAGGTGAGCCGATGATACTATACATCTCGGCCACCAACCAGGTGGTCAGTGCAGTACTCGTGGTCGAACGAGACCTGGAGGGCCATAAGTTCCAGGTGCAAAAACTAGTCTATTATGTTTCCGAGGTCTTAACCCCGTGTAAAACAAGCTACCCACACTATCAGAAGATAGCCTACGCCGTATTTATGGCATCGCGAAAACTTCGGCACTACTTTCAAGAGTGCTCGATCACTGTGGCATCCGAAGTCCCTTTAAGCGACATAATTAACAATAGGGATGCTACATGGTGCATAGCCAAGTGGGGCCATAGAGCTCATACCCTTCGAAATAACATACCAGCTGCCCCGAGCCATTAAATCTCAGGTGCTGGCAGACTTCATGGCCGAATGGATAGAGGCCGAGCTCCCTAAAGAGTACAACACATATTCACACTGGACCATGTATTTCGATGTCTCAAAAATGCTCGCTGGGCTAGGGGCTGGAGTAGTACTCACATCGCCAACAGGCGACAATATTCGCTATGTGCTGCAGATCATGTACACAGATTCCAATAACGCGGCCGAATACGAAGCTCTTCTACACGGGCTCCGGATAGCAGTCTCAATGGGCGTTAAATGCCTCGAGGTCCGAGGAGATTCCAACCTCGCCATCTCCCAAGTAAATGGCGAGTTTGATGCAAAGGACCCAAAAATGACAGCCTACCAGAACACAGTTCTAAAAATCTCGGCCAGGTTCGAGGGGCTTGAATTTCATCATATCCCCCGTGACAGCAACCAGGCCGCCGATATCCTAGCCCAAATGGGCACTAAACGGGATAAGGTACCAGAAAACACCTTCCTCGAATGGCTCTTCAAGCCATCCGTAACCTGGCTGGACGACACAGAGACGTCGGTGTCAAACAATGCAAGGCAATTTGCCCCACCCGAGGACGAAACAGAGGAATAAGTAATCGGAGGATCCGCTGTTCAGGAAACTGCCTCGGCCCATGAGGTCATGGCAGTCATTGCTCCCTGGACCGAGCCCATCCTCGCTTACCTACTTCGGAAAGAGCTTCCTGAGGACCAAACCGACGCACGTCAGATCGTAAGGCACTCTAAAGCCTATAAAGTCCATGAGGGTGAGCTGTACAAGCAAAGTACCACACGCGTCCTCCAACGGTGTATATCCGAAGAGGAAGGAAGATCGCTACTTAGCGAAATACACTCCGGTATGAGCGGACATCATGCCGCTACTTGGACCTTGGTAAGCAAGGCGTTTCGAGCTGACTTCTACTGGCCAACAGCAGGGGCCGATGCCAAAATTCTGGTACACTGCTGCTCCGGCTGTCAAGTGTTTGCCCAGCAAAGCCACATGCTCTCTACAGCCCTCAGGACTATTCCGATCACTTGGCCTTTTACGGTCTGGGGGCTAGACATGGTCGGCCCACTTAAGGGAGGGTCACGCCAAAACAAATATCTACTCGTCATGGTAGACAAGTTCACAAAGTGGATCGAAGCAAAACTAGTCACCTCGGTGGGGGCAGTCCCAGTAATCGAGTTAGTTTCCGGAGTGGTGCACCGTTACGGTATCCCCCACAGCATTATAACGGACAACAGGACAAATTTCACTGGCAAGGAGGTGAAGGAATGGTGCATAAAGATGGGCATAAAGCTCGACTACGCATCAGTCTACCACCCGCAGTCAAACGGGCAGGTAGAACACGCCAACGGATTAATTCTCAGCGGCATTAAGCCAAGGCTAGTACACTCCCTTAAAGAGGCGGACTACAAATGGAAGGAGGAACTTGATTCCGTCCTATGGGGTTTACGCACCACACCGAACCGATCCACGGGGTACACCCCATTTTTTATGGTATATGGTGCCGAGGCGGTACTCCCCTGCGACATAATACATGATGCACCTCGGGTACGCATGTATGAGGAACGGGAGGCCGAGTTAGATTGGCACGATGCATTGGATGCCTTGGAAGAAGAACGCAACGTAGCCAGGGCACGCTCTGCAATATATCAGCAGCAAGCGAGACGCTATCATAATAGGGAGGTTCACAGAAAGGATTTCAATGTCGGGGATCTGGTCATGAGGCACCACCCGGAGAAGCAGAAACATAAACTTTCGCCCAAATGGGATGGACCATTCATCATCGACCAGATCCTAAGTAGAGGCGCATATCGGATCCGAGATCCAACGGACGGACGCCTAGAGCCCAACCCCTGGAATGCCGCGCTACTTTGGCATTTCTATGGATAAAAGCCCGAGCGTCTTCTTCCCATGTACATACCTTTTCTTTTCGTACATTCAAACATTATTTTACCCTCTTCTCACCTCGGTGACATTTTTTACATATCGTTCCCTACGGAACATGTTAACATGCTGCACGTTCTTTATAACATGCGTCTTTTCCAATTCCTTTATCCCATCGCCAATAAAGCCAACGTATGCACTAAATTTGACTTAAGATTTGGCCAAGCTGGGTTGCCCAGCTCCTGTGTTTGCCCTTTATGTTCCCGATTATTTGGCTAAAGGGCAAAGGGAGCACCGCTGTGATTGTTACTCCCGGGTCACCCGGAGCAGTACCTCAGACGGACAAAGCCAAAAGCTAGCGGTCTTAAACGTACAAATTGGTCGGCCATGGCTTCGGAAAATAGTGGAACGGGTCTTTACACCCCGACCAGGGGCTTTATCCCCGAAGTCGCTTGTCTTCAGACACAAGTGCTCGGCACAATCACCCAAGGAAAGGAACTGTTAGAAAAACTATTTTTCTTGGAAGATGTTTCTTACGTTAAAAAGTAATATAACATAACTTTTTGCCCCACCCTTGTCTTTCGAACCATATAGCCGGATTGCCTGGTCGCCCGAAGTATCTGGTCCGACTAGTTCGGCCAATAGTAAGGGACACTCCTCGGCCAATGGACGACGAGGTCGAAGCCGATGGCTGGTTAACAGGGTTTGGATGCGCAGATTGATTCATGACATAAAGTACTTTAATACATAGAGTCATACAAACATTCAACTACTCTTGGTCTAGCCCATCTACTAAGGTATCTAGGGTACAATCCTTCTGAGAAAAGCGAGCCGCTAGCATGACATCTTCATACACTAGTGTCGGTGTGAAAACCGGCAGACCTCGGGGTAGGGGGTCCCGAGCTGCGGATCTCGGATCGATGGTAGCAGAGACAAAGGGAGACAATGTTTTACCCAGGTTCGGGCCCTCTTGATGGAGGTAAAACCCTATGTCCTGCTTCTGTTTATATTAATGGAGGTGTATCGAGTACAGAGTTGATCTACCTCGAGATCGTAATATGTGTCTAACTACTATAGCTAGGTGTTCGATGTTTGCTCATGTCCCCTACGGGCTAAACCCCCTGGCTTATAAACACGCCAGGGAGGGTATCTAGGGTTACAAGGTCGATATCTTGGAGTAAGGCGGCTGGAACAATCTGGGAGTATACTGCAAGTCTTCGGTAGAAGTAGTCTTGATCATGTCTCCCATCTGCGGCTTCCGAAGTCCATCTTGATCACATACGGGGGCATACCGGCCCATCCGAAGAGACAGGCCAGCTAGGTTGGCACCCCCTAATCCAGGACACCGTCAGTAGCCCCTGAACTGGTCTTTGATGCCGAGGTCGATGGCCTTCACTTCCTGGAGTCTTGGCCCGATAGACAAGTTCCCATGCTTTATTCCCCGACCAAATTTTAAAGACTTCGGTCAACCCCTAGAATTCCGTTGGGGCCCGATTTTAGATTTCGAGAATCGTGCGGCCTAGACGGCCGAGCCTCCTTTATGGAGAAAACGTCGAAACGTCAGCCCCCTCTGCCCTTATTTAACAGACGCGTAACCCCTGCTGGTCACAGTTCACATTTGCCACCACAGCGAAAAATCCCCTCCCGTCTCCGGCTCAAGAGCCCAAACAATGGCGAGTGGCGAAGGATCGTCAAAGCATCCTCATGGCCCTGATAGGGGAGACTGGGGGAGCTGTTCCGTTCCGCGCCTCCAATTGGAGCGCTTGGTGACGCAAGGGTACCTGCCTGATGCGGATCTAGCCGCTACCCGTCCTGGACTGACGTCCATTGATGGTCAAGCCCATGCCGAAAATTTCCCTACACCCCAAGGAGATGAGCAGGTATGCTTCGTGCCTTTCCTCCTTCGCGGCTTAGGGTTCCCAATACACCCCTTCCTCCGTGGTCTGCTGGAGTTTTACGGGCTGCAGTTACACCACCTCTCCCCGAATTCGATACTGCATATTGCGGGGTTTGTTGCGCTCTGCGAATTACATCTCGGCTGTCAAGCACACTTCGGATTGTGGCGGAAGTATTTCTGTGTCGTGCCCCGCTCTTCGGCAGACAAGCTATTCGAGGTTGGAGGAGCCGAAGTCTGCCGAATTGACCAGACCAACTACCCAGCAGGGACACCTCGGGAGGAAACCGATTACTGGCCTTCCGAGTGGTTTTACATCACCGACGTCCTGTTGTATGATCCTGTCCAGCCAGGCCTTCCGCCCTTCTCATTGGACCCGCCGCGGAAGCGTTACAGCTGGAGGCCGCTGAGTTCGACTCAAGAGGAGGGCGAAGCCGTGACTAGGCTAGAAGCCAAGGTGAAGTCCCTATCAAGCGCTGGCCTGACCATCATTGACGTGATGGCGGTTGCTCTAGACCAAAGAATCCAGCCTCTCCGGCAGCGTCAGCACTTATTGTGCGATTACAATGGGTCCGAAGATGCCTCTCGGTCCATCAAAGGGGCTTTTATGGACCAAATGACCCTCGGAGCTGTACTAGCCAGCATATACCAAGGGTCGGCCGAGGAGTTTGCCAAGCGCCGGTTCCAAGACGGGTTGTCATACTACAACCCTGCCGACATAGTAAGTGTTTACTTCGGGCTTTATTCATTTTACCTCGGGGATCCTCAACATTAATCCGTTTCACATCGGTTAAACAGAGGTGGAGACATTGGCTTGAAGGAGTAAGCAGTCCGGCCCCCAAGCCGGAGTTGCATAGCCGCGCCGAAGACCCTCTTCATCATGAGGACGAAGATCTAGGATTGATTTATGAAGGGAGGAGTTTCTTCCTGGAGAGCCTTGATGGCTCGAAAGTAGCGGTCGTACCTGACATGCCGGGGACGAGGCCAGCCTCATCGGTAACTCTCCCTTCCTCTAAACGAAAGAGAGTCCCTCGTCCCCTGTCTCCAGTCTTCTGACTCCTCCTCCAAAGGGGCGGCGCTCCCAACGCCTACGCAGAGCAGCAGTTCCACCGGAAAGGGCCCAGCCAGAAGCGCGAGAAGCTCCGGTCAAGGGCATGGGAACAGGCGAAAGTGCTCCATCCGTCACTAGGTATTTTCTAGGTCGATATTTTCAGGAAAGACACTTCGGATTCTAACATCCCTAATTGTTTGCAGATAGCCTCCATCCGCTAATGTACATGTGGAGGCCGAGAAAAGCGCGTCTCCGCCCAAGGAAACAGAGGTCCGAAATACTGCAAGGGTGGACCCCAGATCCACCCAGCCCGAAGACTCGGCAACGTCAGCCACCCCGTCCGAAATCCAATGTGCCGCGAATTATCGTCGGCGAAAGGCTTCTTTAAACAATCCGGCATTTTCGGACAGGGAGCTTAATGCGCTCAGCACGGTAGACGCGTACCTCGGGGCGACCCGAGGTGCCTTTGACGAGGTGCTGGATATCCTGTCGCAAGGGCTGCGAGTAAGGTCTTTTAAAAGACAAGTATAACTACCAAGTATGGTAGTAGCCCCTAAGGCTTGATACGAGCCCCTGGGGTCGAATCAAGACTTGAATGTTAACCTGCAAACTTTGCTATAACAGGAGGCTCGCTTAAGGAACGAGCAATTGACCTCGGCTTTAGACCAAACAAGGGTGCAGCTTGACGCGGCGTTAACCGAGGTCTTGCAGGTGAAGAAATTCACCAGAGAGGCGCACGGTAAGTGCGTGTTTGTTAAATTAAGTAATGTCCAAAGAGTAGAGTTGACGCCAGGATTGCTTGTAGCAGCGGAAGCCCTGGGCCATCTCGACAGAGACCTGAAGCGGGCCCACGACGATCTGGCGTATGCTGAAGCGCAACGCCAGGCGAATCAACAGGTGGTTACTCAGAGAGCGGGTAGCGTGAATACGCTTAGGGCTGAGAATGCTCGCCAAGCCCAGGAGATTGAGAGCTTAAAGGCTCGCCTAGCTGTTGCAGAAGCAAAGAATCGACACACGGACGACATGATTTATGGTAAGTTATAAGTCGCGACAGACATGTGTTATTCGGTTAATCCGAAAGATTTGTCATGCGAAATGTTATTGATGACAGCTAGCTTGACTGGTCTTCCTCCGGAGTCTCGGGGTTCGTCGTCCGAAGACATGAGCATCCGTTTATCCGAGGTGCACGAAGGAGCGCGGAAAGCGATGAAGGACGTTCCCCAGGTTTTATGGCCCGAGGGTTACCAGTTCCCGAGGACATGGCCGTGCTGGTCGAACAGTTAAAGAGAGCACGGCGCCGGATCCAAGCATGGAAAGTGTCATCTTGTCAAGAAGGGGCGAGGGAGGCCTGGGCCATGGTGAAGACCCACTATACCGGTCTGAAGACGACGGAATTGGCAGAGGTGGGACCCATGGGGCCTGGTGGGGAAGAAATCCCTACCAGTCAAGCATATGACAGTGTAATGCCTGCGGCACGCCTCTCGCAAAAGGATTGTTCATTAGATATCCGGATAGATGGGCTCGACCGTGCCTGAAAAGTATTGTATGACTTTATGTACCGAAGTATACTATGTCAATTTGTGTCCGTCCGTTGATCCAAACTCTGTCAGCCAGCCGTCAGCTTCTCCCTTCCCGAATAAATTCCGGGGAGTGTCCCCTACTACTGGCCAAGGTCATCGGGCCAGATGCTTCGGGTGACCAGGCAATCGGGCTGTCCGACTCGAAGGACAAGAGGGTAACGGAAGGTTATGTTATATTACATTTTAACGTAAGAAACATCTTCCGAGAAAAATAGTTCATCCAACGGTTCCTTTTCTCGGGTGTTGTGTCGAACACGCCCGTCCGGAGATGGATGACCTCGGGGGTAAAGCCCCTGGTCGGGGTTTGAAAAGACCCATGCCACGGTAGTCCTATGTCATAGCCGACCGATCCACATTGTAAGAACGCTAGCTTTCGGCTTTGTCCGTCTGAGGTACTACATCGGTTGACCCGTGAGTAACAATCACAGCGGTGCTCCCTTTGCCCTCTAGCCAAAATATCGGGAACGTAGAGGGCAAGCACAGGAGCCGGGCAACCCAGCTTGGCCAAATCTTAAAGTGGATCGATGCATATATTGGCGTGAAAGACAATAGTTCATAAGGGGCAGAATAGCTTATGTTTTGAAAAGAACATGCGGGATGGTTCTCCGGGTCACTAAATGACTGTCCGAGGTAAAGGACAAAAGGGGAGAAGAAGAAAAAAGAAAAATGCACAAGGTATTTACACGAACCGTATGCTTTAGTTTCATGCATAGAAACGTCGGAGTAGCGCCGCGTTCCACGGATGGGGCTCCAGTCGTCCATCTTCTGGGTCTCGGATTCGATAAGCTCCTCCGGCGAGTACTTGGTCAATGACAAACGGTCCGTCCCATCTAGGGGAGAGCTTGTGTTTTTGCTTTTCGGGGTGTAATCTCATTACGAGGTCCCCGACATTAAATTCTTTGGCGCGAACCTCTCTAGCGTGGTAGCGCCGTGCCTGCTGTTGATAAATAGCTGATCTAGCCCGTGCGACATTGCGCTCTTCATCGAGAGCGTCTAGGGCGTCTTGCCGATCGAGTTCGGCCTCCAACTCCTCATACATGCGCACCCGAGGTGCGTCGTGTATGATATCGGAGGGGAGGACCGCTTCGGCACCGTATACCATAAAGAATGGGGTGTACCCTGTGGATCTGTTCGGTGTGGTACGCAAGCCCCATAATACGGAATCAAGTTCCTCAACCCATTTGCAATCGGCTTTTTTAAGGGAGTGGACGAGCCGTGGCTTAATTCCACTGAGGATGAGTCCATTGGCTCGTTCCACTTGGCCATTAGACTGCGGGTGGTAGACGGACGCGTAATCGAGCTTAATGCCCATTTTCTTACACCATGCCTTGACCTCTTTGGCCGTGAAGTTGGTTCCGTTGTCTGTGATCAGACTGTGGGGGACACCATAACGGTGAACTACCCCCGAAATGAATCCGATGACTTGGACGGCCTCGGCCGAGGTAACCGGCTTTGCTTCGATCCACTTAGTGAATTTATCTACCATAACGAGTAGGTATTTGTTTTTGTTTAATCCTCCCTTGAGTGGCCCGACCATATCAAGCCCCCAGACCGCGAAGGGCCACATAATGGGGATGGTGCGCAGAGCCGTGGGGGGCATGTGGCTTTGTTTGGCAAATACCTGGCAGCCCGGGCAACGCTGTACTAATGCCGAGGCATCAGCACTTGCCGTTGGCCAGTAGAAACCGGCTCGAAAGGCCTTGCTGACCAGGGTCCGAGCTGCGGCGTGATGTCCGCTCATGCCGGAGTGTATCTCGCGTAGTACGAGTTTCCCTTCTTCTTCGGATATGCATCTCTGGAGGACGCCCGTTGTGCTCATTTTATAAAGTTCCCCTTCATGAACCTTGTAAGCTTTAGACTGTCTTACAATCCGACGGGAATCGGTTTGGTTATCAGGGAGCTCTTTTCGGAGTAGGTATGCGAGGAGTGGCTCGGTCCATGGTGCGATGACTGCCATGACCTCGTGCACTGAATCGGTCTTCCGGATAGTTGATCCGCCTATGATACCGTCGTCCTCTTCGGGCGGGGCTTGTTGCCCGACATCGGTTGAATCCGGTGTCCCCTTGCTGTCTAGCCAAAATACGGATGGCTTGAAAAGCCGCTCGAGGAAGGTGTTCTCGGGAACCTTGTCCCGTTTTGCGCCCATTCGGGCGAGTACATCTGTGGCCTGGTTACTATCTCGGGGTACATGGTGAAATTCCAGCCCCTCGAACCTGGCCGAGATCTTTATGACGGCATTGCGGTAAGCTGTCATCTTTGGGTCTTTGGCATAGAATTCGCCATTAATTTGCGAGATCGCGAGGTTGGAATCACGTCGGACTTCGAGCCGCTTGACACCCATGGAGACTGCTATCCGAAGCCCATGTAAAAGGGCTTCGTACTCAGCCGCGTTGTTGGAATCTGTGTACATGATTTGCAGTACATACTTAATGTTGTCTCCCGTGGGGGAAGTAAGCACCACGCCAGCCCCTAGACCGGCAAGCATTTTGGAACCGTCGAAATACATCATCAAGTGCGAGTAGGTACTGTACTCACGGGGTAGTTCGGCTTCGGTCCACTCGGCGACGAAGTCTGCCAACACCTAGGATTTAATGGCCCGGCGCGGTTTGTAGGTAATTTCAAAAGGTAGGAGCTCTATAGCCCATTTGGCGATGCGCCCCGTTGCGTCTCTATTGTTGATTATGTCACTCAACGGGACGTCGGATGCCACCATCACCGCACACTCTTGAAAGTAGTGGCGAAGCTTGCGCGATGCCATAAAGACTGCGTAAGCTATCTTTTGGTAGTGAGGGTAGCGTGTCTTGCAGGGGGTTAAGACCTCGGACACATAGTATACGGGTTTTTGGACCTGGAACTTATGACCTTCCATGTCCCGTTCGACCACGAGGACTGCGCTAACCACCTGGTTTGTAGCCAAGATGTATAATAACATCGGTTCGCAAACGCCCGGTGCTGCCAGGATTGGGTTGGTGGCAAGGAGGGCCTTGATGTCTTCCAAGGCCGCCGCGGCCTCCTTGGTCCACTTGAACGTTTTGGTCTGCTTTAACAGCCTGTACAATGGTAAAGCTTTTTCACCAAGCCATGATATAAAACGACTTAGGGCTGCTACGCAGCCTGCTAGCTTTTGTACATCTTTGAGCTCTGTAGGGATCTCCAGGCGATCCAGGGCTCTAATTTTGGCCGGATTGGCCTCAATTCCTCGGCTAGATACAATAAAACCGAGAAGTTTACCAGTTGGGACCCCGAAATGCATTTTTCGGGGTTGAGTCTTATTTGATATTACCGTAGGCTGGCAAATGTATCACGGAGGTTGTCCACCAGTTGATCGACGCGTTTGGTTTTGACAACCACGTCGTCTACATAGGCCTCTACAGTTTTTCCGATGTGGTCCTTCAGGCATGTTTGAATCATGCGCTGGTATGTAGCGCCAGCGTTCTTTAATCCGAAGGGCATCGTATTGAAGCAAAACGGTCCATAAGGCGTAATGAATGCTGTTGCTGCCTGGTCCGATTCCTTCATTCTTATTTGATGATACCCTGAATAGGCATCTAGGAAGCACAATGCGTCGTGGCTCGCAGTGGCGTCCACAATTTGGTCAATACGGGGTAGAGGTAAGGGGTCTTTAGGGCAAGCTTTGTTGAGGTCTTTAAAATCGACGCACAACCGCCAGGACCTATCCTTCTTCGGTACCATGACCAGGTTGGCTAGCCAGTCGGGGTGTTTTATGTCCTTGATGAATCCTGCTTCGAGCAGCTTTGCCAGTTCCTCGCCCATTGCTTGACGCTTGGGCTCAGAAAAACACCGAAGTGTTTGCTTAACAGGTTTGTAGCCTGCCAGTATGTTTAGGCTGTGCTCTGCGAGCCTACGGGGTATCCCAGGCATGTCGGAAGGGTGCCAGGCGAATATATCCCAGTTTTCCCTAAGGAAAGCGCGCAGGCCTTCGGCAACTTCCGGGTTGAGGTTAGCCCCTATGGACGCCGTTTTGGCGGGGTCAGTGGGGTGAACCTGGAATTTGATAATCTCGTCGGCCGGCTTGAAAGAAGTAGGTTTTGATCTTTTGTCCAGGATGACATCATCCCAATCGATTTCGGCGCGTAGTGCGGTTAACTCTTCGGCTACGAAGGCTTCGGCCAGGGTCTCGAGGGAGAGGGACGCCATTTTATTCTCGGCTTTGAGCGCCCTGTCGGGATCACTTGAAATGGTAATGACCCCTTTTGGGCCCGGCATCTTGAGCTTCATGTAGCCATAATGCGGTACCGCTTGAAATCTTGAAAAGGCGTCCCGTCCGAGGATGGCATGATATCCGCTTTTGAAAGGCACTATATGGAACGTTATCTCTTCGAAGCGATAATTGTCCGAGGTCCCGAAGACCACGTCTAAGGTTATTTTTCCACTGCAGCGTGCCTCTCTCCCGGGCACTATTCCTTTAAAGGTAGTAGTGCTTGGTTCTATGCGTGTTCTATCAATGTGCATTTTATCCAGAGTGTCTTCATATATCAAATTCAGGCTGCTGCCTCCGTCCATCAGGACCTTATGGAGGCGGCAGCGGTCCACGATAGGATCGAGGACTAGCGCGGCGGGGCACCTGTCCGGGGTAGACTTCGGTTGATCATTCTGAGTGAAGGAGATCGGTGTGTCTATCCACGCATCCCGAGGCGATACCTGCCGGACGGCGTTAACTTCCCGTAAGGCCCGTTTGCGTTGGTTTTTAGACGTAAATGTATCATAAATCATTAAGACCTCGTCATCATCCGAGGTCCGTCCAGAGTGGCTGGAGGTGCCCGCCAAAAGGGCGCCCCCCCCTTTGGCCACCTGCCTTAGCACCCAACAGTCTCGAAGGCTGTGGGTTGGGCAGGCGTTAACTAATACGGCAAGGATCGGGCATGGTTTACCCAGGAAGCCGTCCAGGGCCGTTCCGGAGTGATCGGAGGTTTTCTTCTTCTTTCGAGGTCGATCGGCCGGGATGTTCCGTTTGCGACTTTCACGCCGAAGCGCTGGCTGGTCGCGTCCCGGGTAGCTGTCACAGATCGAGTCTGCATTCTCCTCGGTCCGCCAGGCGTCTTCGATGGCGTAGAATCGAGTTACTAAGTTGGTTAATTCAGGGAATGTTTGGACGCAACGGCGAGTAAGGGCGTTTGAGACGCCGTTATCCTTGCATCCACGCTCGAAGGCGGCGATTATATCTGAGTCTTGATAGTCTAGGATCTTGTTCTTGACGGATAAGAATCTGGTCCAGTATTGTCGAATTGGCTCGCCGGGGACCCGCCGTACGTAGGCTAAGTCCCAAATGTCAGACGGGCCGAGGTTATCGGGACGATATTCCGTGCAGTGGATGAGCGGGCCAGATCCGATCTCTAAAGACGGCGGAACCCCATCACCCTCGTCCGATGCAGGATTCGCCATTATCGGTCTAGCCGATTCGATCTGGGAGTCGGTTGCTGGTGAGTCGCTGTCCGATCCGCTTTCCAGGAAGTACCTCAGCCCCTTGCCCGTGAGGGGACTCTCTGGTAGGATCAGAGAGGGGTCAAGGTTTGCTCCCACCATAGGTGGGGGTGTTGTCGTGACCGAGACTTCGGTCATGGAGATGTGCTCTACGGGTTTGAGGCCGTTAACCGGCGATCCCATCGATCCCTCTGGTGATCACGCAGCGGAACTCTCAATGAAAGCACCAGTGTCAGTGTGAAAACCGGCAGACCTCGGGGTAGGGGGTCCCGAGCTGCGGATCTCGGATCGATGGTAGCAGAGACAAAGGGAGACAATGTTTTACCCAGGTTCGGGCCCTCTTGATGGAGGTAAAACCCTACGTCCTGCTTCTGTTTATATTAATGGAGGTGTATCGAGTACAGAGTTGATCTACCTCGAGATCGTAATATGTGTATAACTACTATAGCTAGGTGTTCAATGTTTGCTCATGTCCCCTACGGGCTAAACCCCCTGGCTTATATACACGCCAGGGAGGGTATTTAGGGTTACAAGGTCGGTATCTTGGAGTAAGGCAGCTGGAACAATCTGGGAGTATACTGCAAGTCTTCGGTAGAGGTAGTCTTGATCATGTCTCCCATCTGCGGCTTCCGAAGTCCATCTTGATCACATACGGGGGCATACCGGCCCATCCGAAGAGACATGCCAGCTAGGTTGGCACCCCCTAATCCAGGACACCGTCAACTAGGCTGGTGGGGATTTCCTCCCCATCAGGCCCCATGGGCCCTACCTCGGCCAGGTGAGCTATCTCCACTTTGGTGTATCAGGTCTTGACCATGGCCCAGGCCTCCCTCGCTCCCTCGTGGCACGCTGATACCTTCTAGGCTTGAATCCTGCGCCGAGCTCTTTTTAGACGCTCAGCCAGGATGGACATGTCTTTAGGCACATGTTCCTCCTCGGACCATAAGGCATTGACCACCACCTTCATTGACGTCCCTGCACTTTCATGCACCTCGGCTAGACGAGTTGCGGCGTCTTCGGGCAGCACGCCAGGGGCTTCCAAGGGCTGACCTATTAATGAAGCTGCCAGGAATTAAATATTAGTCTGCCGATCAACTCTAGCAATCCTGCGACCAAGAGACCATCTTCAAATGGAAACAAAAAGGTTACCGAATATTGCTTCACTTGTTCGTTGGTTCTTCGCCTCGGCAGCGACCAATCGAGCTTTCAGGGTCTTAATCTCCTGAGCCTACCGGGCATTCTCCGCCTTTAGCACGCTTGAATCTTCCCTCCTTTGGGATAACGCATGCTGACTGGCCTGCCGCTGCGACTCCGTGTAGAGTAAGCCTTCGCGGGCTTGTTTAAGATCCCTTTCTAGATGACCAAGGGCTTCCGCTGCTACAATACACCAAGGTGTTATACAACCCAAGGATTCTCACCAAGAAAGTAACATATAAAATGGAAGCACTTACCGTGCGCCTCTCTGGTGAAAGTTTTCACTTGCTCTACCTCGGCTAGAGCAGCGCTCAACTTCCCTTCAGTCCGGGAAAGCACTTCGGCGAGGTGCTCATTCTTCTCCTGAGCACCCTGTAAAAGGAAAAAGCATTTGTGTTAACAAGCCTCGCCATGGTTGCTAGCACCCATATCGAGACTTAGGGGCTACTGCCAGGACCGGCAGTTCAGTTTGCCTTTAAGCAAACAAAGTACGGTGGGCACAATAAATTTGCAAAAGAAACTGGGGCAGGGTCGTACCTGCAAACCCTGAGATAAAATGCCCACTGCCTTCTCAAAGATAGCGCGGGTCGCTCCGAGGTAAGCGTCCACCAAACTCAGGGCATTGAACTCCTGACTCGTAAAGGCAGAATTCTGTAGGGACGCCTTTCGTCTTCGGTGGTTCATGGCGCTCTCGACCTCGGACGGGGTGGCCGAGCAGGTCCCCGAATCTTCTGGATGGGATACCTCGGGAGTAGCTCCCGAAGTGGGTAGATGCCCAGCACCACCGCCTGGTGCCGAGGTCCCCTCGTCTCTTGCATCCTCCATTAGCGGGGGAGGAGCCGACTGCCGTGAATGGATTAAAATAATTGGAATCCGGAACTCTGTTCTCTGAAATATAACGGCAAGATTATTACCTAGGGATGGTAGGAGTATCTCGGCCTGCCTCCACGGTCGCCGCTGGGGCCCGGGCTTCGCGTAATTCCGGCGGAGGGGTCCTTTGAGGGGCTGGTTCTCTGCACAAACATTTTGAGCGTCGTCCCTTTTGAGAAGAAGTCAGAGGACTCGCGGCCCTAGGTCGAGTATCTCTCTTTCGAGTCGAAGTAAGGGGCTTTACCGATGAGGCCGGCCGAGTCCCCGGCACGTCAGGAGTGACAGATACCCTTGAGACATCAAGGCTCTCCATATAGAACTTTCCCTCCTCGTATATGAGGGACAGTTCTTCATCTTCATGGAAGACGGGGTCTTCCGCCCGATGATGTACCTCGGGTTCGGGCGCAGGGCTGCTTAACGCCTCGACCCACTGTCTCCATCTCTGTCCGGATCAAGTAAAGGGTCGGTCAGAGAAGATTAACCATGAAACATCTCGGATAAATATGAAAATCCATGAAAACTTACAATCTCGATGGGGTTATAACTAGCCAGCCTGTCTCGGAACTGCCGCCTTGCAAAATCCTCCGCTGAGCCTCAATAGATACCAGCTAGTGCGGCCCCGAGTGCCGCCTGGTCATCGAGATCCTCCTTTATCGACCGGGAGGCATCGTCGGTTCCATTATACATACACAACAGATGTTGGCGTTGCTGAAGTGGCAGAACTCTTCGTTTGATCACCGTTGCCATCACATCTATGATAGTGAGGCCGGTGTCGGATAGCTGCTTCACTTGAGCTGCCAGGCGGACAATGTTGGCGTCGTCCTCTGTGGCACCCCGGCTCAGAGAGACCGGAACACCCCGTATTCCAGCCCAGAGATCAAGTCTTCTGGAATACGGCACTACTTGGCATAGAACAAATCAGCTCTTTATTACAAATGATCGGGGTACAAGGGTCCGACATTACAAAAGATTACATTGGCACAGCGACACTACGCCTGCTAAGGTAGCTCTATGCAAGCAGCAGAACATCTCGTAATAGAATAACTTGTAGCAGTAGAACAGCAACAACGATGATGGACTCCACTCCACAGGGACTCTGGCTGGGACACATCCTAGAGTGCAACCTCGGGATCCTCGACAAGCAATCAATCATGGCATGACCTGCAATCTGGCATGACACACCAGGTGAGTACTTTGAATATACTCGCAAGCTCACAGCAACCAAAGCAATCAAGACAAACAACAGCATGGCAATTACAGGTTAATTATCAATGATGAACATGATACTACTAGAACAACATGAGCATGGCATTTACATAATTCATGATATGAACATGATAATACTAGCACTAGTATGCAAAGGGGGGGGTCGACGTTTAAGGTCTCATGGACCAACTTACTCTGCTCGGAGGTTATCTCGTAACCACCATGTGTAACAAACTTACCATCGTGATCATCACACGATCACCTCAGGATCAACCAAGCTCGGTATCAGTTGTGCCATCGTGATCATCACATGACCACACGGAGCTTGATCTCTACCTGTGATCATCGCATGACCACATAAAGATCAACCAACTTCTTTTCTCATGGAACCGGGGTTGTTTATTATTCAGGTTAATATTTTTGTTGACCCATAGTGTGACCTACTACGAACTGTGTCCATATCCGAGGACGCGGCTATCGATGGTTTATACACTCTGTAGAGGTTAGTACACTATACCCACACCACGGAACTCATGGCCTCGTGCTCCCATTCGGGTGGACCAACGATATTCCGACAAAACCAATCTATTCCATGACACTCTCCGGATCACTCCGACAAACTCCCCTTTGGGCTATGTCCTGGGTGTCCCCGATGTCAACTCGTGACATCCGCCACCTTTGTGGCCGCCACCGTCGTGGCCAAAACAAACTCGTCCCAAACGGGGACTCTGGATCCATACAACTTAGGCGCACAAGGCTTATGGCCGCCTACCTGATCAGGGTAGCGCGCACCCATAACCTTCCCTAGTAGGAGGCACCGGCGAGAGGCATGACAATAGATTGCATTAGGGCCTCCCCATCCAGGCAAGTGTGGTTGCACTGGTGAGCTCGATTCGGTGGCACCATGACTCAGCCAACATATTTGTTCAAGTTCGATTAATGTCAGGTTCAACTTGAATGGTGATGAGCCGAGTCATAATGAAATAACAATGCATATGAGCAGGCTATCAGTGTAACCATGGATGGGAAACATAACCATTTAACAACATTATTACATCAACAAAGATAAATCTTTTATTCTACGGGATGCAAATGAGCATGGCATAACGATGATCACAAATATCACAAGTAATTTCATATCAAACCCTAACTACTCATGTGAGCATAACATTATCACTAGCATCAGAAATGATAGCAAGAAGATAGCATGGTAATAATAACAATAACACTATCAAAGGAGAAGAATCACATATACACAAGAACATAGCATAAGCATGGACATGGATTCACGAGCATATATTATTCACAAAATAATTAGATGAGCAAACAATTATTTAAATCTTCAAGTGAAAACCATGGCTACTGCAATGCCATCATGCAAGTGGCTATTGTGGCTTGCCTGGGGTTGATGGAGTCACCGGGGAGAAGTGTGAGACACTCGCGGAAAAATTTGCCGGAAGCATTTCTCTCTCGGAGGGGGCTGAATAAGGGCAGGGGCAAAATGGTCATTTTCATAGTGTGACAACCTCATGAAAATGATACCAACAGAACGGGCTCGACGAACTGAGATCGTGGGCTTTGGAATCACCTGATTCGGAGTTACGGTCGCGGAGATACGGCCGTCCGTTCGTTAGGCAGAAATCGAATAAAAATATGTTCTTTTCTGCTGCTAACGGACGAACGTCCGCAATGTAAGGATTTCGGCGGCTGGGCTGAAACAGAAGGCGTACTTCCGGGAAATACGCTTTCAACAAAGTGAAAGCGCATTCTGAACAGAAGCCGCACGAAAGTACACTTTCACCGAATCGAAAGCGTAAACGCTGGGATTGCGCCTCCACTTAAGTGGCGGGCCTGGGCTGTTGGGTCACTTACGGGCAGGGCCCGCTTGGCCTGCTGGCAAGGTTGCCGTCGCCTTCCTGTCGCTCGCCCGTGGCCGAGACAGGGGCGGGCTCCGGCGACGGCCGCCGGCGCTGTGGGCCACCAAACGCGGCGCTCCGACCACAGGTCTGCTCAGGGCGACGAGGCGGACCCGTCCCAGAGTGGTGCGGTCGCCGGGGAGCTCAGAAATGGCTAGAGTTTCGGGCGCGGCGGACGGTGGCTCGGCCACGATGGGCACGGGCACTTCGGTGGTCCGGCGAGCGAGGGGAAGATCGGGGAGGCTTCGGAAGGCTACGGGGGGTCGAGCTGGAGTGGCTAGGTGGAGGGAGGAGGCCGGCATTGCTCCAATTTGAGCATAGCCGAACGGCGGCCATGGCGGCCGAGGAGGGCGGCTCGAGCTCGAATGAGTGGTGGGGAAGGATGCTAAGGAAGTGAGGAAGAGGTTGGTGAGGAGAGGCAGCACCGGGGAGGGCTTATATAGCCGCGGCGAAGATGCCATGCCCGGATGCCGCCGCGGATGGTGTGCGCCGCTCTGACGCGACCGCGTACGCGTGTGCATGCGCGGAGAGGCTGATGGTGACGAGAGAGGGGTAGTGGAGCGCCAGAGGAGGACAGACGCGGGCGGGGCGAAGTCCGGTCAGCCACTCGGCCACTGTGCGCATGAGGCCGTGGCTATCGTGGCGCGAGGAGGGCGAAGAAGGGGGGGCAGGGCGGGGGAGCGAGCGCGTGGCTACGGCGGTGCTCTGGGACATGCTGGGACGCGCGGAAATGGTAGGGAGAGAGGTGCCTGAAGCTAGCCGGCGTGCAGAGCGCGCCAAACGCATGCCAACGGCGTGGTCACCACGTGCATTGGCGAGTGGAGGGCACGTATGCCTGGCAAAAAGTGTCCAACATGTAGTCCCTTCAACATGGGGCCTCTCTGAAGTGATAGAACGAAGAAAGCTACTTTGTGCTAATGGATAGCATCAATAGAAGTTTCTGTAGCAAACTAGATCATGAATTTGTGGTCAAAATAAATGGGATAAATGATAAACAGGATGTCACAGAGGTTTAGGGTAGGAGGGACTACCATCCTGTGGATTTTGAAAGGATTTGGACCAAGATTTAGCATGGTTGCTTCACAACTGCCAATCTGGTCCAGGAAACAAGATCATGAAGCTGCACTCACATGGAATGTGGGATTGGGCTGAAACTTGGTGGAGGATGAAGATTTGGGCATATGAAGGCACTGCAAAAATTTCATACCATTGGGATACACCAACATGGTACTTCCTTCACAATGCTCTCTACTGGACAGAAACTTGGGGGAATTTTGTGGAGAAAATTACCTTGCAAAAAGATGTGAATTTTGGCATGCTCAAAGGATATAGGTATATTTAGGGCCTGGATTAATTTCATATTTTATGAAGCAATATAAAATATAGTTGCTTCACAAACTGAAATTGTGACCAGAAAACAAGATTTGAAGGTGTGCTCATATAGATTATTTGATGGAGATTAAATTTGGTGGAGAGTAATTATTTGATCATATAAATGATCTACCAAAATTTCAACTCATTTGGATAAGCCTAGGTAGTACTTCCTTCACAAAGCTTCTCTCTGGTCAAAAACTTTGGGAATTTGCTGAGGAAGATTTACTAGGCAAATGAAGCTGAATTTTGGCATGTGGCAATTATTTGGATATGAGAGAGTTCCCAAAATTTTTTAGGGCAATCAAGAAAAGATAAATGGCACTTCCTTCACAAAGTGCCATACTGGACAGAATAGGAAATGAATATTCCTGAATTATTTTTGAACTAGGCAAGGATGGGTTTTCACATATTAGTGGAATATATGATCCAAAGAATTTATGAGAATTTTGTGGGAATTTTTGGAATGGCAGAAATATAGGTTTTGCTTCACAACCTAGGGCAAACAAGGTTATTCCTTTAATAGGAAAAGGAATATTCTCAAGGAATAAAAATTGGGGTTGGGCTAAGATGGAAATGACATGGTCTTGAGATGGAGTTGAGAGTGACAAGCCACTTGGGAGAGGAAGAAGAGATGATCTCCCTAGGTTTCAAGACCACATAGCCACGGAAAAAGGAACTCCAAATAAAAATTCGAAGAAATCCAAAAGAAAAAGAAAGGGCCAAAAATCGGGGTGTTACAAACCTACCCCCCTTACGATAAATCTCGTTCTCGAGATTTGGTTGCTTAGGGAACAAGTATGAATATTCTGACTTAAGGAAACCGTTTTCGACTCGGGTATCCTTTTCCTTTATAAATTGTTCCCACTGAGTTTCATATGATCTGATTACCCTGCTATGGGGTGGTTTGCTTCACCGCATTCAACATTCTGACAGGTCTTCCTTCATATGTTCATCCTTACTCTGACTTTCTTTTATATCTGCTGGCTTATCTATTATTATCAGTCCGGGAGTGATTTTTAATTGACGTGACATTCTTCCATCCAGCACCGATAGTATCAATGGAGTTGTGAGCAATTTCCTCGGTGGACACCAAACCTTTACTCCTTGCATCGGGTTACTCGAGTAGTTGCATGTCCTCCGGGTTCAATACAATGCTGAGAATCATAACCGTTCTCTTGACGGAACCTGACTACTTGCAGGGATTTCTGAATCACCTTGGCTGACTCCCCAGTCTTGGGTATCCGTACCGTGTTGTTCGGGCAATGATTATCACACCTGTATTGCCGGTCTTGCTCCTTCATTATTGTTCTCTTTTTCTGAATCTTTTGCTGAAAGAACTTGGCCATATATATCCTTAATTCTTCGTGCGACCATAGGTGCTGTCAAATATCTTGTCCTGATCCTATGACCGTGTAACAACGCTTAACTGGCAAGTTCATCATCTCTCAATCTTTAACTGTAGGGCAATGATCATCCGAACCTTTGCACGAAATTGGCAAATAACTCAGTAGCCACCAGAATGATCTTTACAACTCAGATCTGGGACATTACTGAGATAACTCAACCATGGCTCACGACGGCTGAAAAGCAGCTCAGAGCATGAGGCAGTGTTGATAAGAAGAACATAGCAGTTCCCTAAGACGGCCGAAGAACAGCTCAGAGCATAGGGTCACTGCTACAAAAATAAACTCAACAGCTGCCCGAGACGGCCAAAAAGCAGCTCAGAACACGGGCCAGTTGTTGAAAAGAGAAATATAAAATCGGCATCCACCCTGGACGGCCGAAAGCAGCTCAGAACACAGGCGTGGTGCCGTTACCAGGGAAAGGTAAGCAAGGGTTCATCATGATCATATACCAGGTTCACAGTTACTTGTATAGATCTCATTGTTGTGGTCAATCATACATGACAGTGACAGAGGTTAATGATATCACCTTGTCGGTTGGGAAGAAACTGGCCTTGATATCCACTGTCAAGATTGTTGTCCCAAAGTTGTCTTACTTCATAGCTTGTGAGTCCTTGCATCAGACTGAGGTGTATACTGGTTTTCTTCCTCTTACATAATCCATGTGGTTGTCAGGTTCTCACCGTGCTTGCATCATCATACGAGGGATTGGCATGACCTTGGCAGCATGCTCACAATATGTATGGAAGCATGTGTAACTGAGCATTTGATTCCCAAGGCAGACACTTGTGTCCTAACTAGCTCGTGTTTCTGACCAACCTGTTGCGGATCGGACTCTTGAGATGCACTGCCATATGCTGCCAACTCACTGTGTAGTATCTTGTACCAAAGCCGATAAATATTTGTAGTGTTGTACGGATGAAGACTGGATAGCTTGTGTTGAAAGCTATCTGGGCGTAGTGTGCTGAGGAAGACTGGATATCTTATGCTCGAAGCTTTTGCCGGGATAGCTTGCTGAAAAAGACTAGGTACCGTGCTTCAGAAGCTTTTCCCTTGGTTGCTTACTGAGGAAGATTGGTGACTTATGCCAGAAGCTTTCAGCGGTGGCTTATCGAAGAAGACTGAGTAGCTTACGCTGGAATCTATCCACGTATCGTACTGAGGAAGGATGCGGAACCTTGTGTCGTAAGCTTCCCTGGTAGCGTGCGGAGGAAGACTGGGTTGCTTACTCCAGAAGCTTCTCACTATAGTGTGCGGACTGAATGCCATATATATATCCTTGATATTCCTCTGACTGGAAATGTACTGTTGTCTTGCACACAAATTGTCTTCCAGCTGGTTCATTACGATTGTGATGGTTACACACTGATGTAAATCTTGATGTTGATAATCACTCCAGGATGTCACTTGTATTCAAACCAGATATTTCCAATATACTGCAGTCCACTGATAATTCCATCCTGTTTAGCTGAGCTTCAAAATATTTGAAATCATCACTGCTTCTTCGAGTCCGGTGGCGGTTGATGAGCAACTTTCATAAGGGGAAATAAGGTAACACCGAAGGCCCAAAGAAAGAAGCAACATAAACGACTCAAACAAAAGCGCACAAGCATCAACATTGCATACAAGCAACATCACATTTTACAGCTATTCACCTCACTATGCATGCCTACTTAAGCACACAATTCTCGAGGAAACTCTGGTACTATGATCTAACATGCTATGACGGTGTGCACGAGAATGGGTCAACGTGTGGAGGGGTTGGTGTAAACAGAGCTACACCAAGCGCTGGCTCAGCACCGGTTGCATCTGGACGGGCTCAGGGGTGAGGAAGGACTCGGTGATCATGTAGCGGGACACGGATATCATGGCCACATCATCATCAAGCGTACGGAAGGGAACCGTACTCGTCCAGGGAATGAGTGATAGGGATAGCGGTGGAAAGAAGGGTCTGCTGGCATTGCCCTTTCCTGATAACAAAGACCAGTAAGGGTTGCCAAAGTAGCTAGTAGGATGGCAAGATCCAGGATAGAAATATATCTATCACCGAAATGATAGGTGGCTGGCGGAAAGATATCTACACGATACCTGCAAGTGGTGTCTGGAACACTTGGTACCTCGGCATCACTCCGCTGGGACGGAGATGACGTCAAACACCGAAAAGCAGGTATGCAAAACTGGAGGGTGCAGGCAGTGGATCGAAACCGATGCCACCTACACTCACAAGATCAACCGTTAGAGACAAGATAATAAGTCTATATGCATGCTATGTAGCAAACAAATGCAACAACCAAATGCAGTAGACCGACTAGATTCTATACTAACGGTCTATAACGCTCGCGCTGACTAGGGCGTCCTACAGCCAGACCTGCTCTGATACCAATCGCTGTGGCACCCCATCTCAGAGAGACCGGAACACCCCGTATTCTAGCCCAGAGATCAAGTCTTCTGGAATACGACACTGCTTGGCATAGAACAAATCAGCTCTTTATTACAAATGATCAGGGTGCAAGGGTCCGACATTACAAAAGATTACATCGGCACAGCGACACTACGCCTGCTAAGGTAGCTCTATGCAAGCAGCAGAACATCTCGTAATAGAATAACTTCTAGCAGCGGAACAGCGACAACGGTGATGGACTCCACTCTGCAGGGACTCTGGCTGGGACGCATCCTAGAGCGCAACCTCGGGATCCTCGACAAGCAATCAATCACGGCATGACCTGCAATCTGACATGATACGCCAGGTGAGTACTTTGAATGTACTCGCAAGCACACAGCAACCAAAGAAATCAAGACAAACAACAGCATGTCAATTACAGGTTAATTATCAATGATGAACATGATACTACTAGAACAACATGAGCATGGCATGTACATAATTCATGATATGAACATGATAATACTAGCACTAGTATGCAAAGGGGGGGGGTCGACGTTTAAGGTCTCATGGACCAACTTACTCTGCTCGGAGGTTATCTCGTACCCACCATGTGTAACAAACTTACCATCATGATCATAACACGATCACCTCAGGATCAACCAAGCTCGGTATCAGCTATACCATCGTGATCATCACATGACCACACGGAGCTTGATCTCTACCTGTGATCATTGCAGGACCACATAAAAATCAACCAACTTCTTTTCTCATGGAACCGGAGTTGTTTATTATTCAGGTTAATATTTCTGTTGACCCATAGTGTGACCTACTACGAATTGTGTCCATATTCGAGGACGCGGCTATTGATAGTTTATACACTCTGCCGAGGTTAGTACACTGTACCCACACCACGGAACTCATGGCCTCGTGCTCCCATTCGGGTGGACCAACGATATTCCGACAAAACCAATCTATTGCATGACACTCTCCCGGTCACTCCGACAAACTCCCCTTTGGGCTATGTCCTGGGTGTCCCCGATGTCAACTCGTGACATCCGCCACCTTTGTGGCCGCCACCGTCGTGGCCAAAACAAACTCGTGCCAAATGGGGACTCTGGATCCATACAACTCGGGCACACAAGGCTTATGACCGCCTACCTGATCAGGGTAGCGCGCACCCATAACCTTCCCTAGTAGGAGGCACCGGCGAGAGGCATGACAATAGACCGCATTAGGGCCTCCCCATCCAGGCAAGAGTGGTTGCACTGGTGAGCTCGATTCGGTGGCACCATGACTCAGCCAACAGATTTGTTCAAGTTCGATTAATATCTGGTTCAACTTGAATGGTGATGAGCTGAGTCATAATGAAATAACAATGCACATGAGCAGGCTATCAGTGTAACCATGGATGGGAAACATAACCATTTAACAACATTATTACATCAACAAAGATAAATCTTATATTCTACGGGATGCAAATGAGCATGGCATAACGATGATCACAAATATCACAAGTAGTTTCATATCAAACCGTAACTACTCATGTGAGCATAACATTATCACTAGCATCGGAAATGATAACAAGAAGATAGCATGGTAATAATAACAATAACACTATCAAAGGAGAAGAATCACATATACACAAGAACATAACATAAGCATGGACATGGATTCATGAGCATATATTATTCACAAAATAATTAAATGAGCAAACAATTATTTAAATCTTCAAGTGAAAACCAAGGCTACTGTAATGCCATCATGCAAGTGGCTGTTGTGGCTTGCCTGGGGTTGATGGAGTCACCGGGGAGAAGTGCGAGACACTCGCGGAAAAATTTGCCGGAAGCATTTCTCTCTCGAAGGGGGCTGAATAAGGGCAGGGGCAAAATGGTCATTTTCACAGTGTGACAACCTCATGAAAATGATACCAACAGAACGGGCTCGACGAACTAAGATCGTGGGCTTTGGAATCACCTGATTCGGAGTTACGGTCGCGGAGATACGGCCGTCCGTTCATTAGGCAGAAATCGAATAAAAATATGTTCTTTTCTGCTGCTAACGGACGAACGTCCGCAATATAAGGATTTCGGCGGCTGGGCTGAAACAGAAGGCAAACTTCCGGGAAATACACTTTCAACAAAGTGAAAGTGCATTCTGAACAGAAGCCGCACGAAGGTACACTTTCACCGAATCGAAAGCGTAAACGCTGGGATTGCGCCTCCACTTAAGTGGCGGGCCCGGGCTATTGGGTCACTTACGGGCGGGGCCCGCTTGGCCAGCTGGCAAGGTCGCCGTCGCCTTCCTCTCGCTCGCCCGTGGCCGAGACAGGGGTGGGCTTCGGCGACGGCCGCCGGCGCTGTGGGCCACCAAACGCGGCACTCCGACCACCGGTCTGCTCAGGGCGACGAGGCGGACCCGTCCCAGGGTGGTGCGGTCGCCGGGGAGCTCGGAAATGGCCGGAGTTTCGGGCGCGGCGGACGGCGGCTCGGCCACGATGGGTACGGGCACTTCAGTGGTCCGGCGAGTGAGGGGAAGATCGGGGAGGCTTCGGAAGGCTACGAGGGGTCGAGCTGGAGTGGCTAGGTGGAGGGAGAAGACCGGCATTGCTCCAATTTGAGCATAGCCGAACGACGGCCATGGCGGCTATGGTGGCCGAGGAGGGCGGCTCGAGCTCGAATGAGTGGTTGGGAAGGATGCTAAGGGAGTGAGGAAGAGGTTGGTGAGGAGAGGCAGCACCGGGGAGGGCTTATATAGCCGCGGCGAAGATGTCGTGCCCGGATGTCGCCGCGGATGGTGTGCGCCGCTCTGACACGACCGCGTACGCGTGCGCACGCGCGGAGAGGCTGATGGCGAGGAGAGAGGGGTAGTGGAGCACCAGAGGAGGGCAGACGCGGGCGGGGCGAAGTCCGGTCGGCCACTCGGCCACTGTGCGCATGCGGCCGTGGCTATCGTGGCGCGAGGAGGGCGAAGGAGGAGGGGGCCAGGGCTGGGGAGCGAGCGCGTGGCTACGGCGGTGCTCTGGGACATGCTGGGACGCGCGGAAACGGTAGGGAGAGAGGTGCCCGAAGCTAGCCGACGCGCAGAGCGCGCCAAACGCATGCCAACGGCGTGGTCACCGCGTGCGTTGGCGAGAGGAGGGCACGTATGCCTGGCAAAAGGTGTCCAACGTGTAGTCCCTTCAACATGGGGCCTCTCTGAAGTGACAGAACGAAGAAAGCTACTTTGTGCTAATGGATAGCATCAACAGAAGTTTGCTGTAGCAAACTAGATCATGAAGTTGTGGTCAAAACAAATGGGATAAGTGATAAATAGGATGTCACAGAGGTTTAGGGTAGGAGGGACTACCATCCTGTGGATTTTGAAAGGATTTGGACCAAGATTTAGCATGGTTGCTTCACAACTGCCAATCTGGTCCAGGAAACAAGATCATGAAGCTGCACTCACATGGAGTGCAGGATTGGGCTGAAACTTGGTGGAGGATGAAGATTTGGGCATATGAAGGCACTGCAAAAATTTCATACCATTGGGATACACCAACATGGTACTTCCTTCACAATGCTCTCTACTGGACAGAAACTTGGGGGAATTTTGTGGAGAAAATTACTCGGCAAAATGATGTGAATTTTTTCATGCTCAAAGGATATAGGTATATTTAGGGCCTGGATTAATTTCATATTTTATGAAGCAGTATAAAATATAGTTGCTTCACAAACTGAAATTGTGACTAGAAACCAAGATTTGAACGTGTGCTCATATAGATTGTTGGATGGATATGAAATTTAGTGGAGAGTAACTATTTGATCATATAAATGATCTACCAAAATTTCAACTCATTTGGATAAGCCTAGGTAGTACTTCCTTCACAAAGCTTCTCTCTAGTCAGAAACTTTGGGAATTTGCTGAGGAAGATTTACTAGGCAAATGAAGCTGAATTTTGGCATGTGGCAATTATTTGGATATGAGAGAGTTCCCATAAATTTTTAGGGTAATCAATAAAATATAAATGGCACTTCCTTCACAAAGTGCCATACTGGACAGAATAGGAAATGAATATTCCTGAATTATTTTTGAACTAGGCAAGGATGGGTTTTGACATATTTGTGGAAGATATGATCCAAAGAATTTGTGAGAATTTTGTGGGAATTTTTGGAATGGCAGAAATATAGGTTGCTTCACAACCTAGGGCAAACAGGGTTATTCCTTTAATAGGAAAAGGAATATTCCCAAGGAATAAAAATTGGGGTTGGGCTAAGATGGAAATGACATGGTCTTGAGATGGAGTTGAGAGTGACAAGCCACTTGGGAGAGGAAGAAGAGATGATCTCCCCAGGTTTCAAGACCACATAGCCACGGAAAAAGGAACTCCAAATAAAAATTCGAAGAAATCCAAAAGAAAAAGAAAGGGCCGAAAATCGGGGTGTTACATCCTCCTGGGCAATGCTTCTGGGTCTCCAGCTGTAGTGTTTCTTCGGGGGCTCCGAGGAGTACGCTGGGAGCCCGGGCCGAAATGGATCAAATAGTGGAACATCGTCTATGTAAAACCACTCTGTCGGCCAGATGTCGGAATCCTCCTGAGGGGTACCCGATGGGTAGTTGGTGCCATCAATTCGGCAGACCTCAGCGGCGCCCACTTCAAATAGCACCCCGGTTGGGGAGCAGGGCACTATGCAAAAATACCTCCGCCAGAGCCCGAAGTGCGCCTCGCATCCAAGGTACATTTCGCAGAGGGCAACGAACCCCGCGATATGCAAGATTGAGTTGGGGGTGAGGTGGTGGAGTTGAAGCCCATAAAATTCGAGCAAGCCCCGGAGGAAGGGATGAATAGGAAATCCAAGGCCGCGAAGGAGAAAGGAAGCGACGCATACCCACTCGTCCCCGCGAGGGATAGGGTGGCTCTCGGCGCGCGCCTGCCCGTCCGTGACGGTTAGCCCCGAGCGAGTGGGGGTCAGATTTGAATCTGGCAGATATCCTTGGGTGGCTAGACGCCCTAGGTGGAGTCGCATGACGGAGCAGCTCCTCCAATCACCCCTGACGGGGCCATGAGGTCGCTGTGAAGATCCCGCGTCGCTGGCCATCGCTCGAAGCTCTTGGGGTTGGACCTGGGAGTAGAGAGTAGGACTCGTATGGGCTGCGGGGAGGGGTCAAGATGCGCTTTGGCGTCGACCTGATATATATATATTTATAAGCAAAAGAGGCTGACGCTTCGACGTCTCGCTATAAAGTGACTCGATTCCCCAGAAGGCACGGTGATCGAGGTCAGGGATTGGAGGCCACGTGTAGTGGGGCCAGAATAACAATTGTCGAACATACCGAATACTTCAAAGCTGAGCTGAAGATAATAATCGGGAACTCGTCTATCGAGCCAAAGACTCCGGATCCAAAGTTTCTGAAGGCGAAGGTGTCGTCCTCGGCGTCGAAGACCAGTCCAGGGGCTACTGACTGTGTCCTGGACTAGGGGGTACCAACCTAGATGGCCCATAGTCCTCGGGCTGGGCCCGAAGGCCCTGTTCTCATCCAGATGGACTCTGGAGGGCATGACGTGATCAAGATTATATCTGCCAAAGACTTGGAGTGTACCCCAAGACATCTCCTACCGCCTCCATACGCATCCCTAGATATTGCCTATGTAACCCTAGATGCCCCTGCCTGGCGTGTATATAAGCCAGAGGGTTTAGCCTGTAGAGGACACAGAATCACAATTACCATCCACCTAGCTCTAGGGTTAGACTTCTCCTGACGATCTCGAGGTAGATATCAAGCTTGTACTTGATACTTCATCATCAATACAAAAAAGAGCAGGACATAGGGTTTTACCTTCATAGAGAGGGCCCGAACCTGGGTAAACATCGTCTCCTTTGCTCCTGTTACCATTGATCCGAGATCCATAGCTCGGGACCCCCTAACCCGAGGTCAGCCGGTTTTTACACCGACAGTATTGTTCCCGGCAAGTCTGCCCATCCTATGGGCAGGATCCAATTGGAAGTTGCTTTTGGCACATAGTGGAACTTTAGTTCCGAGTTTCTCACGTTTGAAGTTGTCAAGTTCAAGAGCCCATATCATGCTCTCTTCGGGCGATCGGCTTACGCCAGGTTCATCGTGCGTCCCTGTTATGTTTACCTTAAGCTGAAGATGCCGGGTCCTAAAGGGACCATTACTATTGATGGAGACCGCGACATCGCCTTGGAGTGTGAGGAAGGGGACACCGCTTATGCAGAGTCGGCCTGTGCAACAGAAGAGTTAAATTTTTACAAGGAACAAGTTGACCCTGAGGATATGAACTCACTCAAGAAGCCAACTACTGAGTCCGATCCTCTCCTCAAGTTTCAGTCCGCCAAAGACACCAAGCAAGTTGATTTCACCCCTGGTGACTCCTCCAAGCAGTTAAATATTGGGGCGAACATGGACCCCAAATAGGAAAGTGTGCTCATCAAGTTCATCCGTAAGAATCAGGACATCTTTGCATGGAAACCCTCCGACATGCCTGGTGTACCGAGGGAACTCGCTGAGCACTGCTTAAATGTTGGTCCTAAGATGAAACCGGTCAGGCAGTATCTCCGTTGTTTTAACGAGGAGAGGCACAAGGCTATCGGCGAAGAGGTAGCCTGGCTTCTGGAAGCCGGGTTTATCAATGAAGTTTTTCATCCTGAGTGGTTGGCTAACCCCGTACTCATACTGAAGAAGAACGGAACTTGTAGAATGTGTGTTGATTGCACAGACCTGAACAAGGCTTGTCCCAAGGACCCGTTTGCTCTTCCTCGCATCGATCAGATCATTGATTCCACAGCTGGTTGCGAGAGTTTGTGTTTCCTGGATGCCTATTCTGGTTACCATCAGATCAAGATGAAGGAGAAAGACCAGGAGAAAACAGCATTCATCACACCGTTTGCAGCATTCTGCTATACGTCGATGCCCTTTGGTTGAAAAGCGCAGGCCCAACTTATCAGCGTTGCATCCAAAATTGCCCGCACACTCAGATTGGACACAATGTGCAAGCCTATGTCGATGACATTGTGGTCAAATCTCAGAAAAGTGACACCCTCATTGCTGACCTAAAGGAGACGTTTGATAACTTGCGTGTTTATCCGATGAAGCTGAACTTGGCCAAGTGCATGTTCGGCGTACCAGCAGGCAAATTATTGGGTTTCCTCGTTTCCGAGCGCGGCATTGAAGCAAACCCGGAAAAAATTCAGGCTATCACAAACCTGAAGAATCCGGCTAATCTCAATGCGGTCCAGAAACTCACAGGTTGCGTTGCGGCGTTAAGCCGGTTTATAAGTCGGCTCGGAGAGAAGGCTATTCCACTGTACGGACTTTTAAAGAAAAAGGACAGCTTTTGAGGCACTCAAGAAGCAGTTGTCTGAAGCACCTATCCTTGCTGCCCCTTAGAAGAAGGAGCCCATGCTGTTATACATCACTGCCAATTACATCACTGCCAATAACAAAGCAGTTAGTGTAGCAGTAGTGGTGGAGCTCAAAGAGGAGGGAAAAGAATATCCAGTTAAGTGACCAGTTTATTACGTCAGTGAAGTTCTTACAGAGTCCAAGCAGCGATACCCGCATTGGCGGAAACTGGTTTTTGGTGTTTTCATGGCGAGCCGCAAGCTGAAGCATTATTTTCAGGAGCATCCCATCACCGTCATCAGTTCAGCACCTTTGGGTGATATTATTCAGAACAGAGAGGCGACGGGGCGGATTGCAAAGTGGGCTATCGAGCTTGGACCGCATCATCTGAAGTATGTGCCGCGTACAGCCATAAAGTCACAGGCCTTGGTTGATTTCATCAACGACTGGATAGAACTGCAAGCTCCTCCAGAGCAACCGGACACCAAGTATTGGACGTTACATTTTGACGGTTCTCGGCAGCTGGAGGGCTCGGGGGCTAGAGTAGTTTTAACTTCCCCTCGAGGAGATAAGTTCAACTATGTCTTGTGTATTATGTTTACTTGTAGTAACAATGCAGCTGAATATTAGGCTCTATTTCATGGTCTGCGGATAGCTAAGGAGATGAATATCAGTCGAATCAGATGCCTTGGTGATTCTGACCTTGTCTCACAGCAGGTTTCTGGGACTTGGGATTCAAAGGACCCAGTTATGGCAGCTTATAGGCATGCAATTACAGCTGTGGCAGGGCACTTCAAAGGCTATTAGGTTGATCACATTGATTGTAGGCTGAATGAGGCAGCGGATGCACTATCACGATTGTGCTTTCAGAGGAAGCCAATTCCACCCAATGTCTTCTTGGATTTTCTTCATAACCCGTCAGTCAGGTTACCGACAGAGGAAGACATTGCTAATCCAGACCCAGAATCTGAGTTGGTTGCAGCATTGCATGCAAGCCAGAGTGGACAGAGCCTTATCTAGCTTATCTGACCCGTGGCGAGCTCCCTAATGAAGAAAACATCGCTCGGTAGATTATCAGGCGCTCCAAAGCATTTTTCATCATCAATGGCGAACTTCACCGGCGGAGTCCTACAGGCGTTTTTCAACGTTACGTTTCTCCAGAGGAAGGCCATGAGATCCTCAATGAAATTCACTCTGGTGATTGTGGTCATCATGCAAGTTCCAGGTCTTTGGTTGCCAAAGCCTTCAGGCATGGTTTTTACTGGCTTACGGCTCATGCTGACGCGGAGGATATTGTTCGCAAGTGCGATGGGTGCCAGTAATACACAAGACATGCTCATGTGCTGGCTCAGGAGCTTCGGATGATCCCAATAACTTGGACTTTTGCAGTCTGGGGGCTCGATATGGTTGGGCCATTCAAACCTTCGTCTTGCAAGAAGACCCACCTCTTGGTCGCAGTTGATAAATTCACCAAATGGGTAGAGGCAGAGCCTGTCAGTAGTTGTGACGCAGAGACAACAGTCAAGTTCCTGAAGAAAATCATCTATCGTTTCGGATATCCGCACAGCATCATCACAGACAATGGCAGCAACCTATCTGAAGGAGCAATGGAGAAATTCTGTTAAAAGGAGCATATCAGACTTGATCTGGCTTTAGTGGTGCACCCACAGTCCAATGGACAGGTAGAGCATGCAAATCAGGAGCTGTTAAGAGGCATCAAACACAGACTCTTGGTTCCCCTTGAGCGTACACCGGGCTGCTGGGTTGAAGAGCTTCCTGTTGTGTTATGGAGCATACAGACTACTCCCAACAGGTCAACATGCTATACGCCGTTCTTCCTGGTATATAGTGCAGAAGCCGTATTGCCAAGTGATATCCGTCATGACTCTCCAAGGGTTACTGCATATGTGGAAGTAGATAACGAGGCAGCTCGCCAGGACTCCCTTGATGCCTTGGAAGAGGAATGCGATCTTGCAGCATCAAGATCAGCGATATATCAACAAGACCTACGTCGTTATCACAACCGTAGAGTTAGAGGTCGTACTTTACAGGAAGGGACTTAGTACTCCGTCTGATACAAAAACAAGCAGGTATGCATAAGATCTCCCCACCTTGGGAAGGACCCTTCGTCATCAGCAAGAATTTGCATAATTGGTCTTATTATCTCATTGACATACGTGAAACAAATAAGTCACGTACATCCGAGGAGGAAAGCAACAGGCCCTGGAACATCGCTCATCTGCGTCCTTATTATACATAAGTCATGTCTTTAGCATAGTTTCATGATTTATAGTTTAGTTTAAATTCTGCATACATTTGCACATCATCATGTATATATTATTATGATCAATGGAATAAAGCCGGCACCTCTGGACCCCAGAGTTTTGTCATTTCACCTCAAATCGATGTGTGTTGAGTTTTTATTTTCTTATCATTGATCATTGGTTACCTGGGGCTTGTAACTCACTGAGTTCAGCTAATCACCCTTGAACTAGGCATATGCCAACAAATACCATCATTACACCTGCCTGTAAGCTTGATGCCACTCACAATTATGTGACCGGTTGTATGCTTGGCAAGTCAATCAACCCTGATGCCTATTACGGCCTTTGTTGACCCTGAACTTATCAAAGTTAAAACATCGGTATATGTCATGTGAAGAGCCGGCTTTACAGTATAGCAAGGATAAACCACAAGGCTATCAAGCCTGCTTCACAATGAAGCCATGATTAAAGCATTCGGTTCTGAAAACCAGCTTTACATCACAATTGACCATTAGGTCCATAAGAACCGGCTTCCATGCATGGGGAGTCGGGCCTCGTACATGGTTTATCATAACTGGTACTATAAAAAAACAAGGTATCAAAGCCTGCTTCACAATGAAGCCCAGTTCAGCGACAGGCCATGCAAGCCGTCTTACATATCAACTTGACCCTATGGTTCATCAAAAACCGGCTTATGGTAAAAAGCCGGGTTTTATATGGTCTATCCTAACCAGTTTGGCTACAAAAGCCAACCCTGTCGATAGTGCAGGTACATATCTAATGCATCTATAAAAACTGGCTTACATCAACGCCTTGGTTCAAGCTGGTTTCAACGCAGAAGAATATTTCAAAGAAAACAACTCAAGGCAGAGGAAAAATTCAAATAGAAGATATCAGCCAGTTTCATTAAAAGCAAGGGGATATAAAGCATCATGCGTACCGCACATTATCAACACTGTCATCATAGATGTTCATCGCAAAATATTCAAAGTGCACAAACGCACCACTAAGGATAACAACTTAAGAGTTTTCTAAATACTTATTACAAGCCCATCGGGCTGGATCACATTGTTTTTCAGCAACATAAAGTTACTCCATTGCAGGCGGCGGTTGTGACTCAGCGACGCGTTCTGTCGGGTTCTTTTCTGTGTCAACGACAACCGAGTTATTTTTCTCAGCCTCAGGCATCTTCTCTTGCTGCATCTAGGTTTGTGAAGCTTCAGCCTTGCCGGCTTGTCCCGCACCTTTAGCCAACGCATTGAAGACAACGCCTCAAACTCCATATCATCTCCTAGGGGCCTGGAGGGAGCGGTGCTCATTGGTGTGCTTGAACTAGCCGGAGCTGAAGAAGAAGTTCTCTACTTGCGTGGTGGCACTAGCTCAAAAGGCTCCGGTTTCGGCAGACTCATGTGCTTATTCTCATTATCAAATCCGACTTGGAAGCTTGATAAATCCAAGTCATGTGCAATGGTGGTCGCATATTGCCGGGTTTCCCTGATTACTCGCAAATAGCTAGTCTGCCTTTGTAAACGGAGTGTTATCTGCATTAAACTCTGGGAACCCACATACCAGAAGAGCCGGATTCATTTCTGGGTGATAGGCCTTGTCTAGAGCAAGGGCGCTCATGGTTCCTTTCCTACAAGCAGACAACTTCAATTATTTCATCCATGCTGGAACTATGGACAATTCATTCAACATATCAGTTATCTTCTGTGGTGGCCCTTCAACGTTCCTCACAGCTTTTATGCAATTGACTCCTCCCAAATACAGTTGCTCCAAAAAGGTATAGACTGCCTGCAGCTTTATTTTGGGGAGTTCAACATTGAGAGAACACCTCTTGCCTATTATTATACAAGTAAGTTAGTGTAGTGAAAGCCGGATTTTTTCTATAAAGCCACATGACAACATTTAGCTGCATAGTCCAAGAAAGACAAACTTACGAAAGGTGGCCACACACAGCCGGCTCACGTAGCCTTTCAGTGTGGTCAACTCTTCTAGCACAGGGCCAAGTTTGGCCTCCGCGTCCTCCGCTCGCTGGGTCAGGGATTCTTTCTTAGTGGCAAACTCGGTTTTTCCCTTTTCCAAATTATTAGTCACTTTTAAAAGGGATTGATGAAAGTCAGAAGATAAATTTTTGGCTGCCTCACGCTTGCTGACTTCTGCAGTGAGTTTTTCCTTCAACTCAGCAATCTCCTAACCGGCTTGAGCGGTCATGGCCTACAACAACAAAGGACCAAGAATAAGTTGTATTTGAAGCTCTAATTAATAAGAGTAAGGACAAGTCCCGAGCTACTGCATGCAAGCAACCTGGCACTCGGGGGCTATACTACTCGAAATTTTCATCTAGTACAAATCACAAGTCCCAGGTTGCCGCAGGCAAGACAACCCGACACTTGGGGGCTACACAGTTTGAAATTCTTAAGATGGCAAAGCATTGTTCCAAGTCCTAGGTTACTGCAAACATATAACCCGGCACTTGGGGGGCTACACTACCAACATTTTTATCCCAGGACAAGCACCAAGTCATCATTACATTCTAAACTTGGAGCTTAGGGGCTACCCATGTATATATGGAGATAAGGAAAATGATGTACCTCATATATTTTTTCTTCATAAGTGCTACTAATGCACTTTCTTTCTCCCGGTTCTGTGTAAGCCAGGTCATGTATGATAACCCACAAGTATAGGGGATCACGACAGTCTTCGAGGGTAGTATTTCACCCAAATTTATTGATTCGACACAAGGGGAGCCAAAGAATATTTGCGAGTATTAGCAGTTGAGTTGTCAATTCAACCACACCTGGAGAACTAAATATCAGCAGCAAAGTGTTTAGTAGCATAGTAGTAACAGTAGCAGTAGCAGTTTTGTAGTGATTGTAACAACAGCAGCAATGGTAGTAACTTAGCAAAGATCAATATGTGAAAAGCATAGACATTGGATCAGTGATGGATAACTGTGTTGGATGACATTCATCATATAACAGTAACAACCTAGAGCGATACACAATAGGTCCAATTCATCAATGTAATGTAGGCATGTATTCCGTATATAGTCATACGTGCTTGTAATAAGAACTTGCATGACATCTTTTGTCCTACCCTCCCGTGGCAGCGGGGTCCATAAGGAAACTAAGGGATATTAAGGTCTCCTTTTAATAGAGAACCGGAACAAAGCATTAACACATGGTGAATACATGAACTCCTCGAATTACCGTCATCCCCGGAGAGTATCCCAAACAATTGTCACTATGGGGTCTACGGATCAGAACAATAACAAGTGCATATAACTAGCAGCTAGGATCAAGAACTCAAATATATTCATGAAAACATAGAGGGTTCAGGTCTGAAATAATGGCACTCGGGCCCTAGTGACAAGCATTAAGCATAGCAAAGTCATAGCAACATCAATCTGAGAACATAGTGGATACTAGGGATCAAGCCCTAACAAATTGACTCGATTACATGATAAATCTCATCCAACCCATCACCGTCCAGCAAGCCTACGGAGGAATTACTCATGCCCAGTGATGAGCATCATGGAATTGTTGATGGAGGACGGTTGATGATGATGATGGTGACGAATCCCCCTCTCCGGAGCCCCGAACGGACTCCAGATCACCCCTCCCGATGAAGAACGGGAGGTGGCGGCGGCTCCGTATCGTAAAATGCAATGAAACTTCTTCTCCTAATTTTTTCTCGGGGAAACAGAATTTATAGCATTGGAATTAGGTCAGACGGCTGCCTGTGGGCCCCACAAGGTAATAGGGCACGCCCAGGGGGTGGCCACGCCCTGTTGCCTTATGGGCAATAGGTGGCCCCTCTTCGGTAGATTTTTGCGCCAGTATTTTTTATATATTCCATAAAAAATCTCCAGAAAGTTTCGTCCAATTCCGAGAACTTTGATTTCTGCACAAAAACAACACCATGGTAGTTCTGCTGAAAACATCATCAGTCCGGGTTTGTTTCATTCAAATCGTGCAAATTAGAGTCCAAAACAAGAGCAAAAGTGTTTGGAAAAGTAGATATGACGGAGATGTATCAACTCCCCCAAGCTTAACTCATTGCTTGTCCTCAAGCAATTTAGTTGATAAACGGAAAGTGATAAAGAAAAACTTTTACGAACTCTTTTGTTCTTGTATCCGTATATAAGCTTAAATAGCACCTAAGTTTTTACCAAAGATCATGAACTAACCATGCAAATGATAACACTTAGAATTTACATTTACTCATATTAATGGCATAATCAACTAGCGAGCAATAATAACATATCTCCAATGCCAACAATTTTTCAAAACAATCATGATATAGTATGATAACATGGTATCTCGCTAGCCCTTTCTGAGACCGCAAAACATAAATGCAGAGCACCTCCAAAGTTCAAGTAGCGACTAAACATTGTAATTCAGGGTAGAAGAGATCCAGTCATGGTATACCCAACATTAACTATACTCAATGCATAAGAATGACAATAGTGCTCTCAGGATTGGTGCTTAAAATGAGAGGGTGATGACTCGACAATAAAAGTAAAATAACATAAAAGTAAACAGATAGGCTCTTCGCAGAGGGAAGTAGAGATTTGCAGAGGTGCCAGTGCTCAAAGCTTAAATCAGAGATGGAAACAAATTTGAGAGGTGTACTTTTCCTGTCAACGTCACGACCGAGGATTTTCAATATCTTCCATGCTAAACACATTATCGGTGGTTCCCAAATGGAAAGGTAAAGTTTACTCCCCCTCCATCATACAAACACAAGCCATGGCTAGCCGGATTCATGGGTGCCCTCCAAATGATCAAATTTCCGGGGGAGTTTGTTTTATTATATTTTTCTATATATTGATTATAGGACTGGGCATCCCAATTACCAGCCTCTCTCGTGCAATGACAAGTGAATAAACACTCATCTCGAGAATAACCTGCTTAGCATTGAAGATACTGACCGCCCCCTGTCGCTCCATGAGCGGTACGGGCACACAAAACAGATGTTTATTTGAATGATTAGAGGAGGCACATGCAAATTTACTTGGGACGGCTGAGTAATACTGCATATAGGTAGATATAGTGGACTCATCTGAAACAACCTTGGTTTTAGGATTGTGGATGCACAAACAGTATTCCCACTTAGTACAGGCAAAGGCTAGCAAATAGATTGAGAAGCGACCAACTAGAGAGCGAAAACGGTCATAATCATGCATTACGAATAATTAACATTGAATACTAGCATGAGTAGGATATAAACACCCTGAACATAAATATCGTGAAGGCCGCATTGGTTTTGAATCAACTACATGTGTGAACATGTGCCAAGTCAAGCCACTTGAAACATTCAGAGGAGGATACCATTCTAACATACTACATCATAACCATTTTAATGCATGTTGACATCCAAGATAAATCATTATCCACTCCTAGCTACTTAAGCATGGCATGAGAACCTATAATCTCTAATTGTCATTACAAACATGTTTACTCATAATATGCTGAATCATGGATACTGAGTTAAACATATTTACAAAAACAAAAACAAAAACAGTTCATACCAGCTTTTCCTTGCCACAGTCACTTCATCAAATTATCGTCATTATTGCCTTTCACTTGCACGACCAAATGATGTGAAAATAATAATAGTGCAAGAGTGCCATGGACTAAGCTAGAATCTGCAAACAATTCATTCAAGGGAGAAGACAAGGTAATATTGGCTCTTCGTTAGATCAACCATAAAGCATATAAGAGCCACTCAACAATTTTCATCGTGGTCTTCTCCCTACGACGACTCAACAAAAAGAAAAGAAAATCAGAGAAACACACTGAAATATTTTTGGAGTTTTTACTTTTTCTGAAGAAAGCAAATTAAAGAATAAAAAGGAAGAGCGAGAAAAACTATTTACACGGGAGAACTCCCAACAAACAAGAAAATAAGAAACGAGAAATCTTTTTGGGTTTTCTTTTAATACTATGAACTACTAACAAGAAAGAAAAACCGAAAAGAAGCGAGAAATATTTTTGGATTTTCGAAGTTTTTCAAACACACAAGAAGAAGGTGAAAATAAAATGAACATGGATCATACAATGAAAAAGGATGAACACCGACAACTTGAATGAATGTGTGATGCGTGAATGTAATGTCGGTGGGAATACATACTTCCCCAAGCTTAGGCTTTTGGCCTAACTTGGTCTACTGCCATCCGTAAAATCCATCAGGTCCGGTAGGAAAGTGGTTAGGCGGAGGCACTCGAGCGTCCCAAGGCTGGGCCTCGTTCTTCGCCGGGGCCAACTCATTCTTGTAAGCAATGATGTCCGGTGGCAGGATGGTGTATCCGTTCCTGGCATGAGAGTCAAACAAAGAAGGTGCAGGCAACGAAATAATCTCACGAGTCTTCTCACTAAATACCAAGTTATAACGAATGTAGTGACGAGGCTCAGGTTCATCAATAAAGTGGTGATCAATCATGGACTATTGGTCTAAATAAATCTTAGGCAGCATATAATCATTATGACGGATAGCAACGTTAAAGCGTTTCATAAGGCGCGTAGCATAAATACCGCCATGAATTTTACCCCTAGTCCTATTAGTGTGCAAGCGGCGTGCAATGATAGCCCCCAAATTAAAAGTATTATCGTCGTAAAGCGCACGACGTAAAATGGAAAGGTCAGGGGCACTGAGCGTACCACCTTCCTCCCTGGTAGTCAAACATTTCCCTACAAATAAACCAAAGTAGTGCACAGCGGGAATATGTAAACTAGTGACTCGGGCCTTCGACACGCCCCTAAATTCTCCCACAGTCAAAGTGAGAAGGAAGTACCCGAACTCCTCAGGCCGAGGCTCCCTCAACTCCCCATCAGAGGGAATCAGGCAAATCTCGCAAAACTCAGCAAGTGGTAATTCATGATGTTTGGCATATAAATCAAAGCGTACCATGGGAACATCGAGCCTAGGCAGGAAATAAAAATTTTGCACAAAGGAATTTGTGAGGAGGTGATATTGGTCACACTCATCTGCGAGGAAGTCGGTCAGCCCAGCGTTCGTGGCAAATTGCGCAAACTCTTGGTGAAACCCGACTTCGTCCATGAAGGCGTTGTGTGGCCATTCGCACGGCCGCACCTCCACTCTACGAGGAAGGTGAAGGTCAGCGGCACCTCCGGTGACTCCCTTGGGGCTCCGGCTCGAAGAACCTCTCCGAAAGTTCATTTTCCTACGAACAAATTTCTGAAATTTTTGGGCCACAAAATGATGTCAACAAAACTTCACAAGATCGATAGCAACTACTCATACAAGTGCCTAGAGGCTATATCAAGCATTCAAACTACTTAGAACTCAAAGAATTCAACATGCAAGCTCATTTTCAGTAGCACCAATAGCAGCAAATAATGCAAAATATAATCCACTAAAGCAAAAACTAATTGGAGCAATGGAGGAGTCACATACCAAGGAGCAATCCCCCAAAACAGTTTCAAAAATGGAGCTCCAAGCAAAGAGATCGAAAATCTCAAGTTTGGGAGCAAGAACACGAGGGAGAGAGCTACAAAGATTTTTTTTCCTGGAGGTAGGAGATGAAGTGGGCTGAAGAGATAAGTGAGTGGGTCCCTGTGGGACCCACAAAGCATCTTGAGCGGCCAGGGGGGTGGCCTCACCCTGTTGCCTTGTGAGCAACAGAGGCACCCCCCTGGGTTGTTTTCAGTGCCAAAAATTCCCAATTATTCCAGAAAAAATCATGTTAAAATTTTACGACATTCTGAGCACTTTTATTTTTGGGTCATTTTTTATTGCACGGATAATTCAGAAAACAGGATAATCATGGCATTTTACTTTATTAAACTATGAATAACAGAGAGCAAACTATAATTACAGAAAGTTGTGCTTACTAAATTCATCGACCACATGCCCCTCCAAAAGAATCCATTAATAAGGTTGATCAAGTCTTATTAACAAACTATTTCCGAGTAACATGAAACCGAAGAACTTTCATATAGTACTAAGTTACCTCAACGGGGATATGCATCTCCCCAACAATAAGAATTTCATACTTCTTTTTTACGGTAGGAAGAGGAAATTTAAACCCTCCAATAGTGATTGTCGAAACTTTTTTGATGCAGTTGATACCATTCACCGAACTTTGTTTCTTTGGAAAATAAACCGTATGCTCATTACCATTGACATGAAAAGTGACTTTGCTTTTGTTCCAATTAATAACAGCCCCTGCAGTATTCAAAAAGGGTCTTCCAAGGATAATCGACATGTTGTCGTCCTCGGGCATATCAAGTATAACAAAGTCTGTTAAGATAGTAACATTTGCAACAACAACGGGTACATCCTCGCAAATTGCAATAGGTATAGCAGTTGATTTATCAGCCATTTGCAGAGTTATTTCAGTAGGTGTCAACTTATTAAAATCAAGTCTTCTATATAAGGACAAAGGCATAACACTAACACCAGCCCCTAAATCACATAAAATAGTTTTGACATAACTTCTTTTAATGGAGCATCGTATAGTGGGATTCCCGGATCTCCTAACTTCTTAGGCACCACACCCTTAAAAGAATAATTTGCAAGCATGGTGGAAATTTCAGCCTCAGGTATCTTTCTTTTATTAGTGACAATATCTTTCATGTATTTAGCATATGGAGGCATTTTCAAAATATCAGTCAAGCGAGTGCGCAAAAAGACAGGTCTAAGCATTTCAACAAAGCGCTCAAAGTCTTCCTCATCTTTATTTCTAGATGGCTTAGTAGGAAAATGCATAGGTTTTTGAACCCATGCTTCCCTTTCTTTTCCATGTTTTCTCGCAATGAAATCACTTTTATCATACCTTTTATTCTTAGGAGGTGGGTTATCAAGATCAACAGCGGGTTCTATTTCTACATCATTATCTGGTTGAGCATCTATATGAACATCATTATCATTAAGTAGGTGTTCATTACCACCCTGTCAAAAAAAAAGTAGGTGTTCATTACCAGATTGTGTCTCAGCATCAGAAATAGAAACATCATTATGATTCTCAGGAGATTTTTCTATCTCAGGTTCACTAGAAGCATGCAAAGTCCTATCATTTTTCTTTTTCTTTTTCTTCTTAGATGAAGTAGGTGCATCAATATTAATTCTCTGAGAATCTTGTTCAATTCTTTTAGGATGACCTTCAGGATACAGAGGCTCCTGAGTCATTCTACTTCCTCTAGTAACAACTCTAACAACACGATCATTCATTTTATTATTCATCTCATTAAGCAAATCATTTTGTGACTTAGCAATTTGTTCTAACTGAGTATGAACCATGGACAAATGTTTACTCAAGCCTTTAACATCATTAGCAATTCTAAACATCAAATCACTTGAACGACCTATCATGAAAGCATTATGTTTTAATTGATTGCTAACATACATATTGAAGTGTTCTTGCTTAACAGTGTAATTATCAAATTCATCCAGGCATTGACTAGCAGATTTATTATAAGGAATATCACTTTCATCGAATCTACTAAGAGAATTTACCTCTACTACCTGTGTCGGGGTGTCGAGCCCATGTATTTCTTCAATAGGTGGTAAATTCTTAACATCCTCAGACTTAATACCTTTTTCTTTCATAGATTTCTTTGCTTCTTGCATATCTTCAGGACTGAGGAATAGAATACCTCTCTTCTTTGGAGTTAGTTTGGGCGGTGGTTCAGGAAGTGTCCAATCATTGGCATTCTTTACTATATTGTTCAATAGTTCTTCAGCCTGTTTAACAGTTCATTACCTGAAAACACAACCAGCACAACTATCTAGGTAGTCCCTAGAAGCATTTAGTCCATTATAAAAGATACCAAGTATTTCATTTTTCTTAAGAGGATGATCAGACAAAGCATTAAGTAATTGGAGAAGCCTCCCCCAAGCTTGAGGGAGATTCTCTTCTTCAATTTGCACAAAGTTAAATATTTCCTGCAAGGCAGCTTGTTTCTTATGAGCAGGAAAATATTTTTCAGAGAAGTAATATATCATATCCGGGGGACTGCGCACACAACTAGGAGCAAGAGTATTAAACCATTTTTTAGCATCACCCTTTAAGGAAAAAGGAAACAACTTAAGAATGTAATAGTATCGAATTTTTTCCTCATGAGTAAATAGGGTGGCTATATCATTCAATTTAGTAAGGTGTGCCATAACAATTTTAGTTTCATAACCATGAAAAGGATCAGATTCAACCAAAGTAATTAACTCAGGATTGACAGAGAATTCATAATCCTTATCGGTAACAAAGATAGGAGAGGTAGAAAACTTGGGATCATATTTCATTCTCTCCATCATAGACTTTTCTTTTAACTTAACCACTAATTTTCTAACATCATCTCTATCATTACAAGCAAGAATTTCCCTAGCTGTCTCTCCATCTATAACATAACCATCAGGTATCTTAGGCATTTCAACTCTAGTAGGAGAGCTAGGCATAATAGGTGAATCATAATTTTCACCAGTTTTAGCATTCTCAATTTCTTTAGCTTTACAGTTTTTTCATCAAGAAATTCACCTAGTGGCACAGTATTATCAAGCAGAGTACTAGCATCATCATAAGTTTCATTTATAGTAGAAGTAGTATCATCAATTACTTGCGACATATCAGAATGAATAGCAGGTGGCGGTGTCGCAAGCTTACTCGAAACAGAAGGTGAATCAAGTGCAGAGTGTGATGGCAGTTCCTTACCTCCCCTCGTCTTAGAGGGTACGATCTTGGTCTTAGCGTCTTTTAGATTCTTCATAGTGATCAACAGATATAATTCCCAAATGACTCAATAAATAGAGCTATGCTCCTCGGCAATGGCGCCAGAAAAAGGTCTTCATAACCCACAAGTATAGGGGATCGCGACAGTCTTCGAGGGTAGTATTTCACCCAAATTTATTGATTCGACACAAGGGGAGCAAAAGAATATTTGCGAGTATTAGCAGTTGAGTTGTCAATTCAACCACACCTGGAGAACTAAATATCTGCAGCAAACTGTTTAGTAGCACAGTAGTAACAGTAGCAATTGTAACAAAGACAGTAACAGTAGCAGTTTTGTAGTGATTGTAACAGCAGCAACAACGGTAGTAACTTACCAAATATAAATATGCGAAAAGCATATGCATTGGATCAGTAATGGATAATTGTGTTGGATGACATTCATCATATAACAGTCACAATCTAGAGCGATACACAATAGCTCCAATTCATCAATGTAATGTAGGCATGTATTCAGTATATAGTCATACGTGCTTGTAATAAGAACTTGCATGACATCTTTTGTCCTACCCTCCCGTGGCAGTGGGGTCCATAAGGAAACTAAGGGATATTAAGGTCTCCTTTTAATAGAGAACTGGAACAAAGCATTAACACATGGTGAATACATGAACTCCTCGAATTACCGTCATCCCCGTTGAGTATCCCAAACAATTGTCACTATGGGTTCTACGGATCAGAACAATAACAAGTGCATATAACTAGCAGATAGGATCAAGAACTCAAATATATTCATGAAAACATAGAGGGTTCAGATCTGAAATCATGGCAATCGGGCCCTAGTGACAAGCATTAAGCATAGCAAAGTCATAGCAACGTCAATCTCAGAACATAGTGGATACTAGGGATCAAGCCCTAACAAATTGACTCGATTACATGATAAATCTCATCCAACCCATCACCGTCCAACAAGCCTACAGAGGAATTACTCACGCCCGGTGGTGAACATCATGGAATTGTTGATGGCGGATGGTTGATGATGATGATGGCGACGAATCCCCCTCTCCGGAGCCCCGAACGGACTCCAGATCAGCCCTCCTGATGAAGAACAGGAGGTGGCGGCGGCTCCATATCGTAAAACGCAATGAAACTTCTTCTCCTAATTTTTTCTCGGGGAAACATAATTTATAGCGTTGGAATTAGGTCAGACGACCACCTGTGGGCTCCACAAGGTAACAGGGCGTGCCCAGGGGGGTGGGCGCGCTCTGTTGCCTTGTGGGCAACAAGTGGCCCTTCTTCGGTAGATTTTTGCGCCAGCATTTTTTTATATATTCCATAAAAAATCTCTAGAAAGTTTCGTCCAATTCCGAGAACTTTTATTTCTGCACAAAAACAACACCATGGTAGTTCTGCTGAAAATAGCGTCAGTCCGGGTAAGTTTCATTCAAATCGTGCAAATTAGAGTCCAAAACAAGAGCAAAAGTGATTGGAAAAGTAGATACGACAGAGACGTATCAATGTACTACTGGTGAAGGGACGTCACACTCATATCTTCATATGATTCCACACGAGGGTCATAAGCTGGCTCTTCATCTAGCGGTGGCTTTTCTTCAGCAATTGTTTTGGTCAGGATAGTGGAAGTACTCGGTGGCGGGTTATGCTTTTCAGCAGTAATCACCACCTCGTCCTGAGCAGCCTCAGCTTCATCCGGCTTATCAGCAGCCGGGTTAGCTATTTCTTCCTTTATGGCGCCAGACTCTGGAGGAATCTGATCATCAACAACCGGATCGTTCTGAGCTGGGTCTTCAATCAAAGTGTCCTAGATGTTAGACGTTGCCATCTCTACATCTATTCCAGCAGTAGAAGAAACACCAGTTTTCTCCTTCAAAATGCCTTAGCCCTATACTAATAAAGACATAGCGGTGAACAAGGGAAGATTTGGGATATCATGATAAATTTACAAACTTACCCAATGTTTATGGAGAAGTCGGGTAATTGGCTTGCACTTGATGCACCAGATGAAGGTGATGAGACTTGATAAGCCGGGTCGGCGGGGTCCAATGGAGTTTTCATCTGACCGGCTCTTCGACACGAGGAAGATGGGCTTAGCTGCTCTTCCCTACGAGCTTGGAGAGGAGAGTGTTCAAGAGAAAGACCCTCATGAAGGTCGCCTGAGCCAGAACTCCGGGTTTTCCTCTTCAGACTCTCAGCATGCTGCGTTTTCTTCAAAGATAAGTTTGGATCCAAGTAAGCTGATGGATGTGAAAATGGTACCTTTCGTATGGCCAGCCGTGTTTGCCTTCTACCAAGAGTTTCGGAGTCAGAGGCACTAGGAGTTACCTCAGTCTCATCCGACTTGCTGGTTCCCGTGAGATCCTGCGGAGAGTCGGCGTCAGCAAGTTGGTTATGCAGTTAACCAAGAGAGTCGAGATCCTCTACCTCGTCGAATTCCTCCTCTTCTTCATCATCCCCAGCCATTTATTCCTCAAGGGTGTTGGGAGCTTCATACTCGGTTTTCCACCAGTCCGAGTCTGGCTGAAATAACATAAGCCAGCATTTTCATAAGGAGGCATGATAAAGAAAAAGTATACAAAGATAAAGAAGATTGAGCAACGAATTATATACCTCTGGAATTGGGTTACTGGAGCAAAAAGGTGCGAGACCCACAATTGCTATCTGTGCAAGGGGCTCGCCCAAGAGTTTCTTGACTGCCCGATTCAGCTTTGACGGCTCTATAATTTCATGTGAGTAGCGCATATTATCGTCTACCCCTGTATACTAGCAAAGTGGGTGATCACGCACACTAAGGGGTTGAACGTGCCAATCGACCCAGCACCGGGTCAGATCAATGGCTTTAAGCCCATGAGCTATTAGTGCATTAATGTTCTGATAGATGGTCCCCAGTTCTTTCTGTTCTTCTGGTGGCGCATAAGCCTTCATCCGGTCGTTATAGTCCAGCCGGTTGAGATGAAGACCCGACAAAGGGTTCTGACCTACAGGCGAAGTATCCTTGCAATAGAAAAAGGTTTTCTGTCACCCCTTGGGATGACTCGCCAATTGCATAGCAGGATAAATACAATCCTTATGCTTCTAGATTGTAACTCCGCCGCATTCCAAAGCTGGCCCGCCACTACATTCGGTTTGCCTATTGCAATAAATGAACTCCAAGAATAGGTTTACTGTTGGTTCTACTTGGAGATATACTTCGCAGAAGACTTGGAAGTTACTTAGATTCAGAATCGAGTTGGGAGCTAGGTCTTGAAGCCGCACGCCATAATGCTGAAGTATATTTTGAAAAAACCTGGAACTCGGCGTTCTGAACCCTCTAGAAAGGTGATCGGCGAAGACAATGACCTCGCCTTGGTCTGGTTGAGGCCGGGTTTCCTCTTCAGGAGCGTACCAGTGGATCTCTTCTTTCAGCGGCAATAAGCCGGTATGCTCGAGTTCTGAGAGCTGGAGTTCGGTCATGGTGGATTTTGCCCAATTGGCAACTTTACTCTGCTTAGACGGCTCTGGAGCCTGCTCTGCAACTTTTTCCCATGTTTTCTTGGGAGCCATGGTTTTGACATGCATGAAACAGCAGACAGCTACAAAGTAATAATGAAAATATAAGTCGGTGGAAGGGATTGAAGGTATGCACGGTGATTTATTGGCTTCATCAAAGTATAAGTCGACAAAAGGAAAGTCAAGCTATAAATAGCTACTAAGTGAAAATTTTGTGTTCTATGAGCCAGTAAGTGATGGCATATGGCCGGGTTACGGAGTTGCTACGAACAACTACTATTGAGATTCACAAAAGTTATGAATCCAAAAAATGCTAGAAAAAGAAAAAGGTAAAAGGTGGTAAGACCTAACTATGGCGACGAACACCAGCCGCAAAGGAAACCTATCACAACAGGAAAGTGAATCTGGTATAATGATGGATAGTCTGTGAAGGTACTGTGGCATGCATCGACTTCTAGATCTATGGACAATCTACGATTGGTTGCAGATGAACTACAATGAACTAAGGACGAACTACGAAGAACTGTGGCAATGGAGATTGGTAGAATAATGGATGAATTTTGAAAGTGCTGCGGTGTGCATAAATGGATAGATCTATCAATGAACTACCACTGATAATGGAGAACTACAAAGAACGACGGTCGTACAGTAGAAGAACTACATTAGAAGAACACAGATGAACTTACAGATCTGAAGACCGTCGGCGGACGAGTTCGTCGAGTTGGAGACGAACGGCGACAGATGCGCGTGAGCTCCGGTGACGATGGGGAAGTGTTGATAGGCTTCGGTGGCTACGAAGTTTCGGAGCTCCGGCGAAGACGATGCGGTGCTTGAGTGGTCGCAAGGAAGAAGAAGGGGGTCGGGCCCGCGTGAGGTGAAAATGGCCTCAGGCCCCAGCCTCCTTATTTATAGATGGATGGATGGGAAACCCGAGGCGTCATGGCGCTTTTACAGGGATATCCCTGACATTTCATAATTGGATGTTCCTTGACCTAATTCAAACCCTAAAGATTCGTTGTCAGATCTTGACACGTCTCACCGAAGAAGATCTCACTAGATGTGTGGAAAACATGCTAAGTATGGAGGGTAAGATCATAAGCCAGACTGCATGAGTGAACCGTGAAGCAGACCCGGGAAGCAAATGAAAATTGGAGAAAGCCAGTTTTAAATCCGGAGTTCTTTCCTTTATGTTTGTTTTATTATTTTTCACATGAGCTTGGTGTGAATAAATTCCCGCCAACCTGGGGGCTAATGTCGGGGATATACCCCGCAGAGCATAACCCGACGCTTAGGCCCAAGGAGTCAAGACCCGCCGATGGTCCCCAAGGATAGGAGCTGGCTTATCCTTGGGGCAGTCAAAGTCGGCTTACTGAAGCCCAGAAGGAAACCTGGCCCACGGTGACAGGGCCGGCTTATGGAAGTCCTAGTACTAAAAGGAGTCCCCCTCACTTGGAAGACACGAAAGGTTTACAAGACTTAGAGTAGGACTCTGATTATGGGTGGGACCTAGAATCCATTGTAAGTTCCAGGAACCCAGCTATTATATAAAGGGGGTTCCTGGGGCATCCAAGGGGACAGACAAGTTATAATCTCTCGAAAGCTAGGTAGCGAAACAACACCCTTGTAATCGAGACCATCATCATCAATAGTAATCAAGCAGGAGTAGGCTTTTACCTCCACCGTGAGGGGCCGAACCTGGGTAAACTCGCATCCCTCGTTTCTGATCAACCCCGTCCAAGCTATCACCAAGCAGCAATGGCCTCACAACTTAGTTCTCCTATGAGGACATCTGCCGTGACAAAACCACGACAAGCATGGCAGTCTTCTGTGTTGTTTCCCGAGCAAGCCGAGCTTCTTCCCGGGCATACTGCGCTTGTTGCTCAGCTGTCCGGAGTTGCATCTCTCTAGATCGACAATTCGCTCCTTGGCCGCTGAAAAAAATACGACAAGACAAAGCTGATATGAGTAACTCTATGTAGAATGTGAGCAGAAAATCGAAAGAGCCGGTGTGCCATACCTGTGGCGGTTCCGGTGTCCCGCTCAAGGCTCTGAACCTTGAGTTTGGACTGGGCCAACAATTCCTTCACCCACACCAAGTCCTTGGTGAGGAGCTGGATATCTAGGGCAGCTTTCTTCAAATGACATAAACAATTAATCAGTGATATGTGACCCGAGGTGATTTGATCCTAAGGTCACCTCTTTGAGTCGACCTCGGTCTCGGGGGCTACTACACATCCGTTTTTTTCTCTAAGTATGTCGCCAAGGTTAGATTCGATCCTCAGGCTGATTTCACAAATCGAACTGAGTCTCGGGGGCTACTTGACCAGCGGTTTTCTAATTAACATTGTAAAAGTCATACCGAGGAAGATTTTGATCCTCAGGTCATGATGTGGAGCATCCCACATACATCACCATGTCAAGAGTCCCTTTGGAAAGTGACACGTGCGACATCTACTTCACATGCATAAAGGTGAATCATCTCCTTTACACGTGTTCACTTGACCCCTTCGAGGATGGTATACTACTTGACCCTCCATCGTGCATGTATAGTTTTGATCGGAGCTTCACAGACGAGGAGGAGGAGTGCAAGTGCAAGTGTGCGCCTACACCATCCACGAGGGAAGCATGGAAGCGGAGACGGCATAAAGGAGAAGAACAGAGCAAACGTTGGCATGAAGCTGGACATCCGGGCGACCAGTCGGGTCATCCGGGCATCAGCCGGACGTCCGAACCCCCTCCCGAATCATCCGGCTATGGGATCTGAAGACACCCGAAGCTCACGCGTGAAGCCGGATCATTCGGGTCTCCACCGAATCGTCTGGGCCCTACCCGCGAGTAGTGCCGACCTTAGACCTTGTATCCACCACCTAACTTACCCATTTGCCCCTAGCACTATATATAGTCCTCCTCCATCTCATTTCTAGGGTTAGCTAAGAATAGAAACCAAATCATAGAGCTTAGCTCATGTATCTCCCCTTGTGGGATTACTCTTGAGAGAGAGAGAGAGAGACTCCATTGGAGCACAAGGCCTCCATTGGAGAAGATCCTTAGGGATTCAAGGCCCCTTCATGGGAAAATCCATCCATGGATTCAAGACCCATCCTTCCATGAGATTTGGATGAACTACCTCTCAAGAACTACCTTGTATCTTTATTTCCCTTGTTGTTCTTGGATCTTGATGCACCTCTTGTATTGCTTGTGATTTGAGGAGTACTTGGTGTGGATCTTGTCCAATAATGTTTTCCCCTTTGATTTCTCCATACTTTCCCCTCGTGTTGCTCTTGTTCTTCGTGTTCCTCCTTGAATCCACCTCCAATATATAATTCTTGAACATCGGGACAAATATCAACGACTAGGGTTTCACCCTATATCCAGTCGGCCGCTTGCGCTCGACCTGAGTCTCGGGGCCTAATGCACATTGCGTTTTTGTAATAGTTAAAATTGTATCGACCCGTAGCCCGATATTTTCCGTGGTGAGCTGGACCTCAGTGAAAAGCATTACACAAGAATGTTAAGTGATTTTTTCCAAAGTCTCTTGGTGTATATTGGATTTTGAGCCGGTACAACCTTGAGGGCTACTGGCTATATTATCATGCATACTGTTAAAGGCATGATGGATGTTTACCTCCATGTCGGCCGTGAAGATACCTGTTACGGGATTGGTAAATCTTAGTCGATTGAGACTTAACCAAGTCTCAGTCGATGTTATATATCTAGCCACACCCTGTCTGTCATATCCTTCACACCTTCATTCATGAGCGCGGCTCGGTCCCTCATTGTTTTGAGGGTGCCTCTCTGTGTCGCCGTCAGCACAGGATTCATCCAGGATCTTTTCTCATCCCGGCGTCGCAGAGTGGACGCAGCCTCAAATGGCATCACATACATCTCCACGTAGGTCTCCCACACCGGCACCACTTCGGGCGGTAGCAGGAGCTGGTGGCGAGGGAGGAGCGGCCGCGCTAGGGACCAGCGTTGTGGATGACCCAACCGTAGGGGCCGGATCGGCCGGCATAGAGGAAGAAGGCGGACGATATTGCTCTTCCACTGGGTGAGCCGGGGAGTTGACCACTTCCTCGACATCTTCGTTGGTCCCGACCGCCGATAGTGTCACCCCGGAGGTGTGGGACTGGTCCTCGCCGCCCGCGTCGGATGCGGGCCGAAGCTCTGTCGGGTCGCCGTCGAACAGCATCGGGTCGTCGGTGGGCCCAGTGGCTTCTTAGGCCGTCGCTGTAAAGACACCGGCAAAGTCCCGCCGGAGAGGTGGGGAGGCCTGGGAGACTGGCTTCGCCATCAAAACCCCCATGCTGGAACAGGGGTGTTGTTTATAGATAGGGCCGGGGCCCCGGATAAGGCATCAGCCAGATCGGCCTCCAGCAAACGCTGCAGTCTGCAAAGAAATCACAGTAAAAGATACTTACGAGGCCGAAGTAAGGATGCTTTGCAGCTCGGGTAAGAAATACTTACGTGGTTGCTGTTTCCAACCTGAAGGCAATGGCACTGCAGCCTTACCCCGCACGATCGGGGAGGGGTGATAGAGATATGTGCGGTGGCTACTTGTGGTGCCTTGTCTTGGAGCACCTGTCGATGCTTCTCCTGCCCAGCATCTTGGGACGGGTCTTGCAAGGCGGCACCGGAGGTCGCGGGGCATGCTGTTGCAGCTCATAGCTGCTCGGCCTGACATCCTCGGTGTCCCTACTCGATGACTCGCCGTCTTCATGGGCCTTGTCTCCATCGTCAAGGTTGTCGTCGTCAAGGTCGACCGGGATGGCGGCACCCCGACCACGCTTGGTGGTCTTGGAGGTGTCCTTGGACCAGAGCCAGACCAGCCCTTGGGGCTGAGGATCTTCCGGTTGTGGGGCCAGAGCATTAAGGCTGGCTGGCCAAGGTCCCCACGGTTGCGACATCGAGCAAATTACCAGAAATATGAAGACAAGTCTCATCATCAAATGGAAACAAGTGCTTAGAGCGTCTCTAGCGGATTCCGTAAACTAGGCCATCCGGTAAAATAACCGCTGGTTTATGAGACAGAGGCCATTTTACCGGCCCGAATAGATCCCGTAAATCCGACTGTCCCGGATTTTTTTTTGTGGGATCCCGGATACGACGACCCATTTCTTTCATATCTACGGGATTCCCCTTATTTTTGTTGGCTCCCCTTTCACTTGGCGCGAAGAAACTTCCGGCCGCTTCACTTCCCGCCTCCCGCGCCGCCGCCTCCAATCCCGCCTCCGACCTCGCCGTCCGGCCTCGCGGCACCGGATTCGACCGGATGGAGTACCCGCCGCCCCCGGGTGCCCCATATCATGCGCCGCCACCGCCGCCGCTCCGTCCACCCGCGCCTCCCATGGCCGATCATGCTGGCGCCGCCCCAACTCCTTCCATCGCCGCCATCAAGAGGAAGCGACAGGGGAACCACCTCCTCCAAGGGGCAGCAGTCGGCGCGGCACCGCCCTCTTTCGGCCCCGCTCCAGTTCCACCCGTCAAGGCCGCGGGCGGGAGGAAGAAGACCCCCTCCACCGACCCGTCCGGTACGCAGGCGAAGGCCCCGAGGAAGAAGACGATCAAGACAAGAGGCCGGGCTCCTCCTCCGCCTCCAGTCGGCCACGACATCCACATTCATGGCGACTCCACCGGTCACGCCTACAACGTGTTCGATGAAATAGCCGGGAGGTATAAAATTCTTTCTTTTGCTTGGTTTGCTCCGGTGATCTATGCTTTGGCCGTTCAGAACACTTGTTTGAGCTTTGCCCGTTAATTTTTGTAGCCAAAGTGTGCCCTCCACATATACCGAGATGTTGGCCGAGAGCGAGGTGGATTTGAGTGCCCCCTTTGGCGATTTCGATCCAACTCACGTTGATGTCGAGGCGGAGGTGGATCAAGAGAATGCATGTGATGATGACGTGCAAGTGATCTATGAGGCCGACTATGATGCTAGGGTGGGGAGGACGGGCACCTACACGGAGGCGGAGGATGTGTGTTTAGTTCAAGCATGGGAGAATATCTCTCTTGACGCCGTGGTCGGCAAGGATCAAAGCTATGGAAACTATCGGCAAAGGATCAAGGACAAATATCACCAAATGATGTCATTCCCTTCCGGCCGGACCTTGAAGTCACTTCAAGGCCGTTGGAACACCATAAAAAAATTGCGGCCATTGGAGTGGGTGCTTGGAGCAAGTGCGGAATGCACCTCCAAGTGGCGTCATTATTGATGATTATGTGAGTATTTCTTCATCTTGGTGGCTTTGGCCATGTTGATATGAATATTATGAACTCGTACTTATCTCAATGTTTGTGTGTAGGATTGCATCGCCAATGAGTACTACAAGCAAACCCTGGGCAACAACGGCCGGTCATTCAATCTTCATCATTGTTGGCAATGGCTCCGGGATGATGAGAAGTGGAGGGTGCGGGACAAAGAATCCCCCCCAAAGAAAAGCGTCAAATTGGAAGATGTGGATGATGATGATAGTGATGATGCACCAAGAGGAGAGAGAAACAAGGGCAAACCGGATGGAAACAAGAAGGAGAAAGCAAGAGTGAAGAGGACGGCCGAGGCAATCACTTTGAGAGATCAAATTGGTGAGATGGCCAAGATGAAAGAGGCCATGTTATCCAAGCATTGGGATGCTAAAGTGGCCATGGTCGAGAAGAAAGAGAAGCACAAGGAGGAGAAGTGGGAGAAGAGGTGTGCCTTCAAGGAGCGCAAGATCGCCCTAGAGGAGCAAAAGAGGAAGGACTAGAGGACCGCCGAGGGGGACTGGTTCATGATGATGAATCCGGAAGGCATGGATGCAATGACAAGACAATTTTGGGAGATGAAAAGAATGGAGATCATGTGCCAGAGGAAGATAGGGCTTCAAAATCTTATGGCCGGTGGTGGTGTTGGGTTTGGAGGGTTTTTTTCATTCGGCAATGTTGGTGGTGGTGACTTCGGCATGGGTGGTGGAGGGTTCGGCATGGGTGGTGGTGGGTTCGGCAATGGTGGTGGAGGGTTCGACAATGGTGGTGGTGTTGGGTTTGGAGGTGGCGGAGGGGGGTGAAGGGTTCGGCATTGGGGGTGGTGGTAGCTTCGGCAATGGTGGTGGAGGTGGGTTTGGAGGTGAGGTTGGTGCTTCGGCAAACCATGTGGATGGTGGTGGTGGTGATGATGGTGGTGGTGGTGGTGGCAGTGCTCATTCTCCGGTCCAAGTTCATGAAGATGGTGGTGCTCACTCTTCGATCAATGTGGATGATGGCGATGGAGGTGCTAGGGGCAGTGGTGGTGGCGACGTTCTTCGCAACAATAAGGGTGTTACTTGATTTCTCTATGTCATTTGAGCATCATTTGTTTTGTTTGATCGCGCATTTGTAAGGCTAAACTTGATACCTCGTATGTTGCGCATGATTTTTGGATGTGATGAACTAGTATGATGATGAACTAGTGATGTATATATATATATGATGATGAACTAGATATGAACTAGTGATGATGAACTTGTCAATATTTGGCGCATGATTTTATTTGCGGTACCGTGAGCCCTCCGACGCGGAACACATCCGTAAACGTGCCCCGCAAAACATTTGTAGGATGGGTTTACGGGATCTGTTTCGCCGGAGGATTCGCGGTACAGTAAAAAAAATTGTGGGTGCCCCTGCGTATACCGGATCTGCTAGAGATGCTCTTACCATGGCACGATAGCGGAGAATCTGGCGTCGTGCGGCTCGTTGGGGAAGCTAGCTGCCTTGCCATTCAACATCAATGAGAGCATTTCCCCCGTTCGATCTTTCTCTTCCCCAACCGCCCGCACGGGCCACCGGCCGGACCACCAGGCTCCACCACCCGCGGCCGGCAGCGCTCCCGTGCCAGCCTCGCCGCCCCGTCCTCCTCTAAAACGCCGTGCTGCCGCAGCCTCCGGCCATCCCTCTAGCCCCGTTAATGTCCAATTTTTTTCCGGTGAACCTGCACCACCCCCGCAACCCTAAGATAGATAATGGGGTCGCCTGCCACCCTAAGATATATAGTGGGGTCGCCTACCACCGGCGAGCTTCTTCCTTCCTTCCGGCGAGCTTCTTCCTTCCCTCTGGCTGTTCCTTCCTTCATCCGAAACTAGTAGGGTCACCCGCGCATTTGCGCGGCTAGATTTTATTATTATTGCCTCTACTATTTTAAATATATGTAAAATTATATTTATTTGGTAATTAAATATGTTTCGATTATGAAACTAAAAATTAAAACATTTCTCATTACACATCAAGGAAATTGGATTCATATATAAATGATATAATTTGAAATTTGATTGTCTCGATGGACTATTAGCCATTAGAAACGTAAGGTGCCTTTTATTTATGACTAATGCTTCATATAGTTCAATTAGTTAAATGGTTCTTAGTTACAAATTGTATTGTAGAAACCGGTTTGATATGAAATACTCACTTACGTCTTTATTTGTAATTCTATTTTTTGATAGCTCGTAGTTATTCTATAGATATATTAGTACTTCCAAAGGTTGGTTATGTAGTTCTTATTTCTTGCCAACCTTCTAGATTCTGCAGACTAAACTCATCCTCCTAGTGAAGAAGTTGGTATATCGGTTTCTTCCACTGTTCCATTGACCAGGTGATGACCCACAAGTATAGGGGATCAATCGTAGTCCTTTCTATAAGTAAGAATGTCGAACCCAACGAGGAGCAGAAGGAAATGACAAGCGGTTTTCAGCAAGGTATTCTCTGCAAGTACTGAAAGTAACGGTAACAGATAGTTTTGATAGCAAGATAATTCGTAACAAGTAACAAGTTGTAACGGTAACAAAAAGTGCAGCAAGATGTCCCAATCCTTTTTGTAGCAAAGGACAAGTCAGAACGAACTCGTATAATAAGCAAAGCGTTCTCGAGGACACATGGGAATTTCATCTAGTCACTTTTATCATGTTTGTTTGATTCGCGTTCGCTACTTTGATAATTTGATATGTGGGTGGACCGGTGCTTGGGTGCTGTTCTTACTTGAACAAGCCTCCCACTTATGATTACCCCCTTTCGCAACCATCCGCAACTACGAAAGAAGGATTAAGATAACTCTAACCATAGCATGAAATATATGGATCCAAATCAGCCCCTTACGGAATAGCGCATAAATTAGGATTTAAGCTTCTGTCACTCTAACAACCCATCATCTAATTACTACTCCACAATACCTTCTCTTAGGCCCAAAGATGGTGAAGTGTCATGTAGTCGACGTTCACACGACACCACTAAAGGAAGCAACAACATACATATCATCAAAATATCGAACGAATATCAAATTCACATGATTACTTATGACAAGACTTCTCCCATGTCCTCAAGAACAAAAGTAACTACTCACAAATCATATTCATGTTCAAGATCAGAGGGGTATTGAATGGCATTAAGGATCTGAACATATAATCTTCCACCAAATAAACCAACTAGCATCAACTACAAGATGTAATCAACACTACTAGCAACCCACGGGTACCAATCTGAGGTTTTGAGACAAAGATTGAATACAAGAGATGAACTAGGGTTTGAGATGAGATGGTACTGGTGAATATGTTGATGAAGATTGGTCCTCCCACGATGAGAGGATCGTTGGTGATGTCGATGGCTTCGATTTCCCCCTCCCGGAGGAAAGTATCCCCTGCGGAATCGCTCCGCCGGAGAGAAAAATAGCTCCTGCCCAGGTTCCGCCTCGAGACGGCGGCGCTTCATCCCGAAAGCCTTCTCTTGATTTTTTTCTAGGGCAAATGGCTTCATATAGCAGAAGGAGGGGGCCAGAGGCCAGCTGTGGGCCCCACAAGGCATCAGGGCGCGCCCAGGGGGGCGCCCTGTTGCCTTGTGGGCAACTGGTGGGTCCCCTCTGGTATTTATTTTCTTCATTATTTTTTATATATTCAATAAAAAATCTCCGTGAAATTTCAGGTTAATTGGAGCTCTGTAGAATAGGTATCTCTAATGTGGCTATTTCAGGTCCAGAATTCCAGCTGCCGGCATTCTCTCTCTTCATGTAAATCTTGCAAATTAAGAGAGAAAAGGCATAAGAATTGTACCATAAAGTGAAATAATGATTAAAAATATAATAAATAACAGTAGGAAATCATGATGCAAATTGGACGTATCACCAGGTTGTCTCACCAGAGAGACACCCAATTTGTTTTGTGTTTGATTCTCTTCATCCTCCACTCTCCATCCGAAATCTTCTAGACCTTTTTTGATTAATTTATTAAATAAGCTTGTTTGATTAAAAGAATGACTCGCGCATTTGCGCGCTAGATTTTCTATACATTGTACATACTATTATTTATCTCTTGAGTTATTTGCTCTCATATTCAATTATTATTTCATTTCACTCATCGCTACCGGGTTATATAATATATTTGTATTCATCATAAAATTTATTATTTTAAAATATAATTGTCTGAAAAATATTATTAGCTTTTCTTTAATTATATTAAATTGGTCACTTGAAGATTATTCATCTCATTCTCTCTTTTTCGTCGCTTGGTTTTTTCATGCTGGCCCCATCACCTTATTTCATGTACCTAGAACATATCATGTTTATATATCTAAGTGACACATCCATGCATCTTGATACAATTGATGCATGTTAATATTAAATGTAGAAATATAACTTGTAGACTCTAGCTAGTGCTACATATTGTATACGATATAGTAGAAACTAATTGTTGATTTTATTATAACCAAACTCTTGCATATATATTGCTTTTAATTAATTCAAATTAAACATATTTTTATTTTAAATTCTATGTCATATTTATCTATTAAATTATAGCATATGCAAAACAAACTTATTTGCACACAATAACTTAAATTTCTATATTTATTTAAATTTATTAATATGTTGCAATAAATCTATCATATATAAAATTAACCTATTTAGATATATCATTTGTTGCAAATTTGGATTTTGTGGCTTTCACATGGGACTCGTCCTAAAAATAAAAGAAATGCTTTTTTAATGCCATAGTGAAACTATGCTTGTATTTACTATCCAGCAAACAATAACCGTATTTATGTGAGGTTTCTCTAAAAGAGTCTTGTATTCAATACCATCGGATAAGGATCTTGTAGACTATAAATTTATATAAACAACATGATTTGTACACAATTCTATAATTTCGACCATCCATCATCAACGATGCACACAATTTTCCTTTATACATAAATATTGTGATTCATTTTTCTATTTTTAATGATATAGTCTATGGTATTTTGACATGTCAATACATACACTGTCTATGGTATTTTTAAATGCATGTACTTCTGTATGGAGTATGAAATTGCAGTGATCATGGCAAACATCAATGTGTTTTCAAATTATTTTGTTACAGTTTAAATTAGGCAAATAAAAATTAGGATGTGAGTCAACCTTTCTAGAGAAAGTAATTTAGTGTTCTCTTTGGCCCACTCTCCTTGCTATGCACGCAAACATCTATTTTCTATTCTTTTCATATAATTTAAGTAGAGATAGGTTTGCTATCTTCACATGATGGACTAATGCATAATTCTGGATAGATTAGCTTCTTGACATCACAGATGACATCATCGCATGAAGTTTTGCTCCAACTATTTCCTTGGTTGGCTGCCGTAGTTTGCAAACCTAAGTCATCTTACATGTGACTGTTTCAGACAATTTTTTTATAGGAAAAACATGAGTCAGATGAAAAAAGACTTGTCGAACAATTTACACCTCACATTTCTAAAATTAACGACCATGATAATTATCTATATGGATGAACACATTTTTCCTTATTTTCAATTTTATATATAGAACTTATATTTATTCATCTGGTAAGATAAGAGTTATCTATCAATTTGATGGATGTTTGCTTTAGCCTTTCAAAAAGTTTATTATGATCTCATTTTTTTTTATTTTTTTAGACAAACCTCCTTTTTTGGGGTGTCGCACTATTGTTGGCCAAAGGCTAAGCCGATCTGGAGTGTGAACTGGGCCGATATTGGTGCTAGGTCGGCCCATGTATAGCGTGCCTGTCTATTGCTTTTTCTGTCCTATTTTTAATTCAAATCGGAATTGATTACGTGATGATGGCTTGTAATCTTTGTAGGTGTCCTTCTCACACACATTTGTGGCTGCACTTTTCCATAATAGATTATGTACGTGACGATCTCAAAAACAAACAAATTGTACGTGACACACATCATATGTTCAAAATATTACATGTACATAATATTTGTATGTAACGCTACATCTTTACATCTGAGCCGCTTATCTCTAAACTTTAATGGTTCTCATAATTTAATCTATGTGGACGAACGTGATGACTTATTTGTCTCTTGTTTTAATAATATAATAGATAGATTTGACTGACCCAAATTCTAAATTCAGCGGACTTACGTATAGCTATTGTGACCAGGCAATGCTTCCCACTCCATTAACACAATAGAGACTTGATTGCTTTGGTCTGTGGACTGTGGACATGTACCGAACCCGGCAACTTACTGGTGTTTCTGTTAATTTGTACGCTGGGGCTGATGTGGACATGGATAATTGCTCAGACTAATTATGCAGAACTATCCGTGGATAGTGCGACAGTACGAGCTTTCATAATCTTCCCTCTTTTCTCTAAGAAAATGACTCGAGTACTGAAAAAAGGAACGCCTATCAAAATATTGATGAATAATTATCTGAACGTGCAGCATCTGAACCTATATATGATTCTCTTTTCAAAACGAAGATTATATATATATGTTTCAATTACTGAAGTTTGCAGCATAATGCTACTTGCTTTTCCTGATGCTGCTGGCTCCTTTGGTGCCTTCAGAAATGCAGAACTCCACAGAAGCAATTAGACTCGTCTCCAGATTATGCCCTCTCACCGCCGATCTCACTTTCCTCAAAATATGCTGCTTCATCACTGCTCTCTCAGCAGACTGGACATTCTCGCACATGTTCAATCCGTGGATATACCTTGACACTGAACCGCTGAAAGACCCACCTGCTTTCTCAAGGGAAACAAGTTTCTCGATGACTTGGGAAGAGAGCATTCTTTGGATGCAGGGTTTGGTTCCGACCGCCGCGATGTCCACCAGAAGTTGCACCGCGAGATCCTTTGTCTTCGCGCACTTACGGTCGAGCAGATTGACCAATTTTTCTATAGTCCCTAGCTGCAAAAACCTCTGCAAGACCAATGATCCTCCCTTTGCATACACTATCTGATGGAGAGCATGGTATGCTGAATCCTGGAGGTCATCGGTAGAGCACTGCATCATAGCAATCAGCTCGTGCACAATATTAAGCTCCAAGAACCTACGGATGTATGGCTCTGCTCCGGTGCAGGCCAATTTCATTACCAGAAAGGCAGTCTGAGACCTCACTTGGTTGTTTTCGGGTTCTCTGCGCTGAAGCAGAAATGCCAACCTATCACACAGATTGCTTCCCAAAAGAAGATCTTGCACCCTAGGATCGTTAGCCCTCTCAGCAAGAGGTAATAAACCTTGGATAGCTTCAATGATATCTTTGCTGTCTGTCTGTAGAATCCTGTGAAGAAGCACCTCAAAATATTGAGGCTTCGGTGATGGGGCTACATTTTGGTCAGATAAAACAAACCTCTCCAAGGCAAGCCGAGCATGCCACGGCAAATGAATCAACAATCCAGGCCCCATGCACTCTTTAAGTGGCGCACCAAGCTCACAGAAAGTTTTTAGCGTGATAATTGCATGATGCTGTGAGATCTCAGAACCGCAACCTAAAAGTACAAGGAGCTTCTTGTCAACTCCTGCTTCGATCATTATCTCGACAGCCTTTAAATTTCCCACTTTTATCAGTGATGCTAGAGTTGTGAACACAATTTCATGCCACTCCTCATTTTCTGGAGACAGTAGTTCTGCAATTTTGTCCATGGGAATGCTTGCCAAAATTTCGTCAGCAGTTTTGGCACTGACATGCTCAGATACCTTGGCAAGAACAGCAGAAACGTTGGCTAGAGATGAAGAATCCTCATAGCCACGAAGAACACAAATTAATTTATCAACAGAACCTGCTGTTTCAATAGATTGGGCGAGATTTGCATAGTCTCCTTGGAAAAAGACAACTGTAATAGCTTTGGTGACAGCGGCAATAAGAGCTTGTGACCCAACAGAAATTAGCTCCGCTATTCGAGGTCCAAGCAGTTTGCTAAAGCCAAGCCTGCTAGCCTCAAATTCAGATATTGATTTGCATGCCATGAGAGCTTGGGTGGTGCTTCCCAGTAAGATTTCAATCTCCATGAACTCTAGCAAAGAAAAGAATGATCTCATCTTCTGCTCAGCTGGCCCTTTCATGGTCTCTTTGCCAAAAATAAAAAGCCAAGGAGCCACCAATGCAGCATACTCAGGAAATGAATCAGTCAGAAGAGTATGAGCAGCATCATTTGCTTTGTTCTCAAGGTAGAGAGAAACCATGTCATGCATATGATACATCGATTGGTATTCCAGTTTGATGATGAGTGAGCCTTCTACTAGTTTTGAAACCACAATAGGGAATAAACTGTCCTGCACAAGTGCTGACCAGACGGATTCAAGGCATGCCTCTGGAACAGGTTCTTCCCATGAAATAGCTGCGAGAACCATGAAAAACCTTCGTGAATTTTCAGGCATTGCTTCCAAGCTGAACTCAAAAGATCCAAATATGGTCAACGTGGTCTCGACTTCTTTCTCGTTCACATATGAAACTGGACCTGGTGCACAAGTTGCATATGTGGAAAGGTTGGATATTGCTTTCTCCCATTTTTCCATTCTGGTCTCCTTCCTTAGGGCCTTACCCAGGACAGCAACTGTAAGGGGATGGTGCCCACAACTGTCCAGCAAGTCATCTGCAACAGTCTGTAAAATGTCGAAAGGTAAGCATCTAAAAATAGTTTGTAGCAATTATAATTTCTAGATTGAGTATATATTGCATGGCAAAAATAAGCACAATTAATCTCTCTAAGTAGATTCACATGAATATAAGTATTTGTTGTTTGACATGCCGTTGATACAATGAAGCCAATCTTGAAACTCAGAAGATGAACATATGTAAGAAAGGGATGAGACCTAGACTGCAGGATACCTCATGAAGGGAAGTGATGAACATTTTGTAAATTAAATGTAATAATAGAAAACTAAGAGGCATGGCAATATCGATATATTCACTAAAGAATTATAAGGAAAATAACAAAGCATACCGGAAGCTCTTCAGCACTAAGCAAACTATGATAGAGAAGAATGCCCTTGCTGATTTTCTTGATGTCATCTTTGGATATTTCTACCTTTTCAGCTTCTGCTATCTCATAAACTGCTTCATCCCTTGTTGTCACAAGATACCGGCAATCATTATCATATAGCTTGGTGAAGCGATCAACTATGTCTTGCTCCCAGACGTCATCGAGTAGTATTAACATACTCTTTCCAACCAACACAGTCTGAAGCAAGCAACATACATCTTCAAGATCTTTGGTCGTGTCCTCGTTGACAGTCATGGAACCAATCTGCACCAGCAATTTGCTTATCTTCCTAACAAGACGTTTATGGTACTCACTTCTGCTTCCATTACAAGCTGCTCTACTGCACCACCGGCCAAAACTAAGCTCAATTGCACCATCCACAAAATTACCAGGCGGCTGAGAAGCTATTTGTCGAGCGAGGCACGACTTCCCAATACCAGATAGCCCAACAATCAGGACAACTCGATGACCATCATCTCTCTCCAAAATGTCCCTAACATAGTCACACTTCTCTGACACTGGATACCCCTGCTCAGACTTGACTCTGACTAACGATGGCGTGCCCTTAGCTGTAGACGCTATAGCATTGCCGACGTTCTCTGTCAACTTCTGCAATTCCAGCCACCAGTTGAGGTCATCTCTGATCAGCTGAATGTACTTCATGAGGGGGTCTCCCACCACCGAGCTCCACACCACCCTAGCCAAGCCCTTCCCTTTCCCTTTCTTCAAGGCTCGCCTCGCCTTGATGATATTGGCACGGAGCTGATCCATGAGCCTGCTCAAGCTCTGAAACTGACGCTCCAGCTGCGGGCCGTGCATCTTGTGCGCGTGCTTCTGCTTAGCCTGCTGCACCAACACTTCAAGGTCCGACACGAAATCCTCGAGCACCTGGAGCCTCCTTGGAGCCTCAGCGGCGTCCGCGGCCGCCTGCTCCAGCGCTCCCACCGCGGACACCATTGCAGACACCAGCTGTGCGGCCGAGGCGATTGTTTGCACGACGTCCATGGCTTCGCCTCAGGACACCAAAACAACTCCTGATAGAGTCGGATCACCACACCGACGAAGCCTTTTCTTGCAAGAATTCAAGAATCGGTTCTCTGCTGTCGCAATTCCACAAACAAATGGCATGCATGCTCCCGGTCGCAGGCACGGGCAGCAAAACCCCCCTTTCTATCAATCTGGGTATCAGACCTACCGATCATCCGCTTCAACCGAGAAAACATCCGTCCCAAGCCAAACCCCAAGCATCAATCCGAATTTCCAAAACCGCAGCACGAATCGTGACAAAACATGTGTGAAGTGCAGCAACCAAGAGCACAAGGTCGGAACGAACTTACTTATCAGTGGCAAAACCGATAAGTGGGGAGCGGTCCGAGAAATCCGAGAGCGTCGACAGAATTATGAGGCAAAGGGTTTCAGACTTGGCAGCAATGATGATGATGGAATGGAGTTGGTGAGCTCGGCAGCTTCCGAAGGAGGCGTTCTTCTTCCGATGCGCCTTTGCCGAAATAAGTCAACAATGGCAGGTATGGATGGGTTCTTCTTCTGAGGATGATGCCAACGCAACAAAAATGGTGTGGGGACGGGTGAAAGCGGACATGCTGTGTTTTTTTTTTAACACGGCACAATCGAAAATCGCTCACATACATGAACATACACTCACCCCTGTAAACGCAAGCACGCACACCCTACCCCTATGAGCATCTTCGAGAGACTGAGCCGGCATATCATCTTGAGATTGACGAAGTCGCCACAGACGCCTTTGTTGTCGACGGAACGTCTCCTCCCACTGATCGGACATCGCCAGAAGGCCTAAAATAAATCCAGAAAAATGTGAGTAAATTAACAAAAAATAACAAGAATGTAGGTGAAATTTGTTGTATTTTTTGACAACCCATATGCACGTCAAGATACATGAACGTAGCACCAAACGCGAAATGAGTTTAGCTCAGATGGTTAGGTTCTTTGTGCTGAAACCATCCCTCCAGGGTTCAAACTTTTCAGCGATGTTTGTTGAGTGGGAGGAGACGTTCCCGTTGACTATGGAGTCACCTGTGGTGACTTCGTCAATCTCAAGATGCTATTCCGGCTCAGTTTCTCGGAGGTCCTCACAGGGGAAGGGTGTGCGTGCGTGCGTTCATAGGGTTGAGTGTATGTGCGTATATATGAGCGTCTGTATTTGTACTGTGTATAACAAAAAATACGTGGCGTCAAGCTGAAGTTAAAAAAAACGTAGCATCAAGCTGCTCTCGTCTGTTGTCAGGGTACGTACTCGTACGTGATAATAGGTACTATGTGACACAACACACAAAAGCTCCCCCACGCTGGCGGTTAGGGTTTCCTATCACCGTTGAGTCCCTATCGGTGTTTTCCTCCCCGTGTCTAGGGTTCTCTATCAAGCGATCGCCGTTCGCCCTCCCTGGTTCCCTAGTGCGATGGTCCCCATCGGACGCCCAGTCGGCAACAAGCGGCGGCGTGAGGAATTCCACGAAAACTGACCTAGGCGAATTATTTGAGTAACTGGATTTGAACGACGAAGTGTTTGACGACTGGAAATCGATGATGATGACCATTCTATAAACGAGAGCGTCGGGTGGCTTCCTCTCGCTAGGGTTCTGTTGGGAATCGTAGTAGAAAAAAAATCCGCCATACGAATCAAGAACCAGGATCACTATGAAGATGCATTCAAGGTTAGATCTGATCGTTACCAGCTTCGAGTTGCAGCGGAAGAAGAGTTGGTGAAGATCGTTCTTGAAGTCCCTCGAACCGTCCCACGAACAAACCCTCAAACGAAGATCGAAAGCACGATCGCTCTACGGATTGCACGCGTACGAGATCAGCGATTCGGCAGTGCTTCGCTGTCCAAAGCTAGGCGTCACTGGATAACTATAGGAGGAAGGAGGAGCCTTGTGGCAGAACTTATTTTCTGGAGAACTAGAGGGAGAGAGGGGGTGTCTCAATTGCATGGGAACTTGTGCGCAAAAGAGGGCGTGATAGAGACAAAGGTGTACCGATGTTTCGATGAGAGGTAGCTACCATTTTCAGTGGAAGTCAACTTTGATGATCCCTACAAAAGTGCAAAGACGTCGCGCCTTAGCAATCACTAAACCAACTTCGAGAGGTTATTGACCACGCTGGAGCACGATCAACCTGACCATGAGGGTCTATTTCCTGCACGCAAACGAAGAACAAGCAAGAAATTGAGATTGCAATCTGAATATTGCGAAGTTAAGAGGAAAGCTTTACTGATAAAAAAAAAAGGTGTTTTGTGACGTCTTGGTCTAGTCGTTGAACACAAACGAAGGACGCGAGTTGCAACTATGGCAACTTTAATCTAAACAAACCCCAAGTCTAAATGCCACCTAAAGGGTTGTATTTATAGGGGAAAAGAGAGGGGATTTCGTCCACCCTTGTCAAGGTGGGACTAATGTCGGAAATATGCCCTAGAGGCAATAATAAAGTTGTTATTATCATATTTCCTTGTTCTTGATAAATGTTTATTCTCCATGCTATAATTGTATTGACCGGAAACTCAAATACATGTGTGGATACATAAACAGGCACCGTGTCCCTAGTGAGCCTCTACTAGACTAGCTCGTTGATTAAAGATGGTTAAGGTTTCCTAACCATAGACATGAGTTGTCATTTAATAACGGTATCACATCATTAGGAGCATTGTTAAGGAAATCGGTAACTGGTAGTTGCTCGGTCGGCTTGGGAGTAGCGATTAATCGGTGAATTGGCCTATTAACTGGGTTAATCGTCGACCATTAATCGGTAGATTAAATAGGAACTTGCCAACATATATCTTATTTTTTATGTATTATACCATACTCCCATGCTTTCAGCTATGTAATATACCAAAATATGTTACGATTTGGTTGAACCCTAGCTATTGAGGAGCGAGAGGGGGATGGGGGTCACGGGCCAAAAATTGGGGCTTTGTTTGCCCACAAGTTAATGGGCCAGCGGCGATTAATCGGCCTGACAACCTATTAATTGGTCTCACAAGCCAGTTAATCGGCCTGACAAGTTAACACGATGAATAGGTGCTATTTGATTCGGTCATCCTGTGAGTAGAGATTAACTGGCCCGTTAACTGATTAATCGGACGAATTCTTGAACAGTGATTAGGAGAATGATGTGATGGACAGACCCAATCATAAGCTTAGCATCTGATCGTATCACTTAGTTTAATTGCTACAGCTTTCTTTAGGTCAAGTATCTGTTCCTTAGACCATGAGATCGTGCCACTCCCTAATACCAGAAGAATACTTTGTGGGTTTCAAACATCACTTTGTAACTGGGTGATCATAAAGGTGCTATACAGGTATCTCGGAAGGTGTTTGTTGGGTTGCATGGAGCAAGACTGGGATTTGTCACTCCGTGTGACGGAGAGATGTCTCTAGGCCCTCTCGGTAATATGACATGATGAATAGCTTGCAAGCATGTGACTAATGTGTTTAGTCACGAGGATCTTGTATTACGGAACGAGTAAAGAGACTTGCCCGTAACAAGATTCAACTACGTATGGCGATACCGACGATCGAATCTCGGGCAAGTAACATATCACCGGAAAACGAGAATTGTATACGGGATTATCTGAATCCTTGACATCGTGGTTCAAACCGATAAAGATCTTCGCTGAATATGTGGGAGTCATTATGGGCATATAGGTCCCGCTATTGATTATTGATCGGAGAGGTGTCTCGGTCATGTCTACATGTTCTCGAACCCGTAGGGTCACACACTTAACGTTCGGTAACGCTAGGGTAGTATTGGGATATTCATAATGGCAAGACCAAATATTGTTCGGAGTTTCGGGTGAGATCCAGGACATCATGAGGAGCTCCGGAATGGTCCGGAGGTAAAGATTTATATATGGAAAGTGGTTTTCCGGGTTCCGAAAAAGTTCAGGGATTTACCGGCAGTGTACAGGGAGGTTCCGAAGGGTTCCGGGGGTCCACCGGAGGGGCTCACCTGCCCCAGAGGGCCACATGGACTCTTAGGGGGCGCCCTAGGCCTACATGGGCTAGGATGGCCACACCCCAAGGGCCCATACGACTGGGGGGGCATCCGCCCCTTGGCTTGGAGGGGGGGGGCGCTCCCCTGGCCTTGAGGGGGGCATCCGCCCCTTGGCCTGGAGGGGAGGCGCATGGGGGGGCAGCCAATCCCTTTGCTAGCTGCTGGCCTCCCTCTCTCCCAGCATCGCCTCGTTCCGGTTGCGCTTGGTGAAGCCCTGCCGGAGTTTCGCTGCCACCATCACCACCATGCCGTCGTGCTGGCCTAGATCCCATCTACCTCTCCCATCCCGCTTTCTGGATCAAGGACGAGGAGACGTCACTGAGCCGTACGTGTGGACATATCAGAGGTGCCGTTCGTGCGGTGCTTGGATCGGATTTGATCTTGAAGGGAGTACGATTACGCCAACCACGATCATTAGATCGTTAACGCTTTCGGTCTACAAGGGTATGTAGCCTCTCCCTCTCGTTGCTAGCATCTCCATAGAATAGATCTTGGGTGTTTCATAGGAATTTTTTTGTTTTCCATGCAACGTTCCCCATTAGTGGCATCATGAGCTAGGTCTATGTGTAGATGTTATGCATGAGTAGAACACAAATTGGTTGTGAGCGTTGATGTTCAGATTGCTTACCTCCTTTGTTGTTTTGGATTTGGTGGTATTATGGGATGAAGCGGCTGATACGTCTCCATTGTATCTATAATATTTTATTGTTTCATGCCAATATTCTACAACTTGCACATACTTTTGGCAACATTTTATATTAATTTTTGGGACTAACATATTGATCCAGTGCCCAGTGCCAGTTCCTGTTTTTGGCACATTTTTTGTTTCGCAGAAAATCCATATCAAACGAAGTCCAAACGCGATAAAATTTTACGCAGATTTATTTTGGAATATATGTGATTTTTGGGAAGTAGAATCAACGCAAGACGGTGCCCGAGGTGGCCACAAGGCAACAGGGCGCAACCAGGGGGCTGGCCGGGCCGTGTTGCCTTGTGACTCCCTCGTAAGTCAGTTGGAGCCCTTATTTCGCCGCAAGAAAGATAATTTCCGGATAAAAATCGTGTTAAAATTTCAGCCCAATCGGAGTTACGGATCTCCGGGAATATAAGAAACGGTGAAGGGCCAGAAAACAGGAGCGCGAAACAGAAGAGAAACAGAGAGAGAGAGAGATCCAATCTCGGAGGGGCTCCTGCCCTCCGAGAGCCATGGTGTCCAAGGACCAGAGGGGAAACCCTCCTCCCATCTAGGGGGGGGGGCAAGGAAGAAGAAGAAGAAGGAGGGGGGGCTCTCTCCCCCTCTCTCCCGGTGGCGCCGGAACGCCGCCGGGGCAAACATCGTGTGACGGCGATCTACTCCAATAACTCCGTCATCTTCATCAACACCTCCATCACCTCCCCTCATCTATTTTCAGCGGGCCACTCTCCCGCAACCCATTGTACCCTCTACTTGAACATGGTGCTTTATGCTTCATATTATTATCCAATGATGTGTTGCCATCCTATGATGCTTGAGTAGATTTTTATTATCCTATGGGTAATTTGTGAATTGCTATGATTGGTTTAAATTGCTTGTGGTTATGTTGCGGTCCTTTGGTGCCCATCATATGAGCGCGCGCGTGGATCACACCATAGGGTTAGTTGTATGTTGATAGGACTATGCATTGGAGGGCAAGAGTGACGGAAACTTCTTCCTACCATAGAAATTGATTCATACGGGATTGAAGGGGGACCAATATATCTTAATGCTATGGTTGGGTTTTACCTTAATGAACTTTAGTAGTTGCGGATGCTTGGTAATAGTTCCAATCATAAGTGCTTAGAATTCCAAGTAAGGGATGACATGCTAGGAGTGGCCTCTTCCACATAAAAACTTGCTATCGGTCTAGTAACTTCGCCGATTGCTTAGGGACAATTCCGCAAACCCTACCACCACTTTTCCACACTCGCTATACTAACTTAATTGTAATTTTATTAGAACAACACCTAATTTTTATTTTCATGTTCTTTATTATCTTGCAAACTTATCCTACTACACCTACAAAGTACTTGTAGTTTTATTACTTGTTTCTAGGTAAAGCAAACGTTGGTGTGTGATACATCCCAAACGTATCTACTTTTCCAAACACTTTTGCTCTGGTTTTGGACTCTAATTTGCATGATTTGAATGGAACTAACCCGGACTGATGCTGTTTTCAGCAGAATTGCCATGGTGTTATTTTTGTGCAGAAATAAAAGTTCTCGGATGGACCTGAAAATTTACGGAGAATTATTTCAGAATATATAAAAAATACTGGCAAAGAAAATTACCAAAGGAGGCCCACCCAGGCGCCACAAGCCCAGGGGCGCGCCCACCCCCCAGGGCGCGCCTGGCAGGCTTGTGGGCCCCTGGCAGCTCTGGCAACCCTAACTCCAATTCCATAAGTACCTATTCGTCCAGAAAAAAATCAGGGAGAAAGAATCATCGCGTTTTACGATATGGAGCCACCGCCACCTCCTGTTCTTCATCGGGAGGGCTGATCTGAAGTCCGTTCGAGGCTCCGGAGAGGGGGATTCGACGTCGTCGTCATCATCAACCATCCTCCATCACCAATTTCATGATGCTCAACACCGTGTGTGAGTAATTTCTTCGTAGGCTTGCTGGACGATGATGGGTTGGATGAGATTTATCATGTAATCGAGCTAATTTTGTTAGGGCTTTATCCCTAGTATCCATTATGTTCTGAGATTGATGTTGCTATGACTTTGCTATGCTTAATGCTTGTCACTAGGGCCCGAGTGCCTTGATTTCAGATCTGAACCCTATATGTTTTCATGAATATGTTTGTGTTCTTGATCCTATCTTGCAAGTTGTACGCACCTATTACGTGTTATGATCCGCATACCCCAAGGTGACAATAATTGGGATTCTTTCCGGTGATTACCGTAGTTTGAGGAGTTCATGTATTCACTAAGGGCTAATGCTTTGTTCCGGTTCTCTATTAAAAGGAGGCCTTAATATCTCTTAGTTTCCTTAAGGACCCCACTGCCACGGGAGGGTAGGACAAAAGATGTCATGCAAGTTCTTATTATAAGCATGTATGACTATATACGAAATACATGCCTACATTACATTGATGAATTGGAGCTATTGTGTATCGCTCTAGGTTGTGACTATTATATGATGAATGTCATCCAACACAATTGTCCATCACTGATCCAATGCCTACGCTTTTCGCATATTGATCTTTGCTAAGTTACTTTCGCTGCTGCTACTGTTACAATCACTACAAACCTGCTACTGTTACTGTCTTTGTTACTATTGCTACTGTTACCACTGCTATCAAAACTATCATACTACTGTGCTACTAAACACTTTGCTGCAGATATTTAGTTCTCCAGGTGTGGTTGAATTGACAACTCAACTGCTAATACTCACAAATATTCTTTGGCTCCCCTTGTGTCGAATCAATAAATTTGGGTGAAATACTACCCTCGAAGACTGTTGTGATCCCCTATACTTGTGGGTATCAGTGTGCGTAGAGTTGTATCGGTGGTCGATAGAACTTGAGAGAATATTAATTCTACCTTTAGCTCCTCATTGGGTTCGGCCCTCTTACTTATCAAAAAGGCTACAAACGATCCCCTATACTTGTGGGTTATCAAGACCTTTTTCTGGCGCCGTTGCCGGGGAGCAATAGCGTAGGGGGAATATTCTTGTGTGTGCTTGTTTGCTTTATCTCTAAGTAGTTTTTATTTTGTGCTCTTGTTTTCTATCGTTAGTTATGGGTAGGAAACGTAAAATACCAAAAAAATTAGTTGTACTTGCTAACCCAATGGTTGAAGAACCACCCAAAATCTTTCGTACTGCTGAAGCTTTCTACTTGGATCATCTTCAATCCCTTTATGCTCGTGCTGAAAACCCAACTAGCTTAGTTGAGGGAAAATCATTAGATGGGCATGCTTATTTTGTGCGACAATGCTTGTCTCAAAAAGGGAAACTCTTAAGGTATCAAATTAATTGTTTGCAATGCTATGCTTGGAATTTATGCGAAATATATGATTTTACTTGTTGTTCTGAAGACCCTAAAAAACACCTTCCCTACCAATGTGAGTTTAATGATAATGGAATCTTATCTTCTTATGTCAAAGGTGTTTATAGTTACTATGATATGGAATAAATTGAAGAATTTGTTTCCTTTAAGGGTGCCTATGAAATTGCTTCTTTGATTGAAAAGTATGATGCTACTCTTTACAAATCTGAAAATTTTGCCATACTTAAATATTGCTATGAAAACTATGGTTCTAATGCTTATGTTAAAGAATATATTGAGGACGCCTCCGCTGTCCAAAAGGAGACTAATATTTTGCAGGAGTCTATGGTAGAAGAAATTGATGAAACTGTGAGCTCATTAGATGAAAAAGATGAGGAGGAGAGCAAAGAAAAAAAGGAGGAAGAGCGGATTGATCACCCGTGTCCACCTTCTGATGAGAGTAACTCTTTAACTCATACATTGTTTAATTTCCCTTCGTGCTTACCGAAGGATGAATGCTATGATAATTGCTATGATCCCATGGATTCGTTTGAAATATCCCTTTTTGATGATGCTTGCTATACTTGTGTCCATGATGCCAATATGAATGTTGCTTATGGAGATGAACTTGCTATAGTTCCTTATGTTAAACATGAAATTGTTGCTGTTGCACCCACATATGATAGTCCTATTATCTTTTTGAATTCTCCTAACTACACTATATCGGAGAAGTTTGCTCTTATTAAGGATTATATTGATGGGTTGCATTTTACCGTTACACATGATGATTTTGATGAATATAATATGCATGTGCTTGTTGCTCCTACTTGCAATTATTATGAGAGAGGAACTATATCTCCGCCTCTCTATGTTTCTAACACAATAAAATTGCAAGAAACTGTTTATACTATGCATTGGCCTTTACTTGATGTGCATGAATTATTCTTTTATGACATGCCGAAGCATAGGAAGAGAGTTAGACTCCGTTGTTCTATGATATATGTTGTTTTTTGTCACTAATAAATTATAAATCACTGTTAATTAAAATTGGCTTTGATATATGATACGTCTCCAACGTATCTATAATTTATAAAATATTCATGCCATGTTTATAACAATTTTATATGGTTTTGGTATGATTTGATTAGAACTAACCCGGACTGACGCTGTTTTCAGCAGAACTACTGTGGTGTTGTTTTTTGTGCAGAAATAAAATTTCTCGGATTGGGCTGAAAATTTACGGTGATTTTTTATGGACCAAAAGAGACCCTCGAAGCTTCGAGGAAGGACCAGAAGCCTCACGAGGAAGCGACAAGCTTGGAGGGCGCGCCCCCCAGGGCGCGCCTACCGAGCTTGTCGCTCCCTCGTGGACCCCCCTGGCATGATTCCAACACTGAAAAATCCTATAAATATATAAAACCCCAAAACTAAACCTAGAACTTCCGCTCCACCGCCGCAAGCCTCTGTACCGAAGCGATCTCTTCTGGAGCCCTATTCTGGCACTCTGCCGGAGGGGGAAATCATCGCCGGAGGCCATCTTCATCATCCTGGCGGCCACCATGACGAGGAGGGAGTAGTTCACCCTCGGAGCTGAGGGTATGTACCAGTAGCTATGTGTTTGATCTCTCTCTCTCTCTCTCGTGTTCTTGATTTGGCATGATCTTGATGTACCGCGAGCTTTGTTAATATAGTTGGATCATATGATGTTTCTTCCCTCTCTATCTTCTTGTGATGAATTGAGTCTTTCCCTTTGAAATTTCGTTATTATCGGATTGAATATTTCAGATTTGAGAACACTTGATGTATGTCTTGCATGTGGATACCCATGGTGACAATGGGGTATTCTATTGAGTCACTTGATGTATGTTTTGGTAATCAACTCGCGGATTCCCGTGACCTTGGGGTAATCTAGGCATAGGGGTTGATTGCACATTTTCATCCTCTTTTCTCCGATAGAAACTTTGGGGTACTCTTTGAGGTTCTTTGTGTGGATTGAATATTATGAATCTAAAGTTGTTTTGATGCATATCGAATAATCAACTCACGGATACTTGTGGTGACATTGGAGTATCTAGGTGACATTAGAGTTGGTTGATGCGTATCATTTGGTGTTATTTTAGTACGAACTCTTGGGCTCTTTGTGACACTTATAGGGATGGCTCAATAGAGTGATCGGAAAGGATAACTTTGAGATGGTTTCATACCCTACAACAATTTCTTCTTATGTTTTCCGCTAGATAAGAACTTTGGAGTGATTCTTTGCCGCACGTTGAGGGATTGTTATATGATTCAATTATGTTAGCATTGTTGAGAGATTGCACTAGTGAAAGTATGAACACTAGGCCTTGTTTCTAAGCATTGCAATACCGTTTGTGCTCACTTTTACTACTTGCTACCTTGCTGTTTTTTATTGTTTGGATTACAAAAACCAATATCTACAATCCATACTACACTTGTATCACCATCTCTTCGCTGAACTAGTGCACCTATACAATTTACCATTGTATTGGGTGTGTTGGGGACACAAGAGATTTCTTGTATTTGATTGCAGGGTTGTTTGAGAGAGACCATCTTCATCCTACGCCTCCCACGGATTGATAAACCTTAGGTCATCCACTTGAGGGAAATTTGCTACCGTCCTACAAAACTCTGCGTTTGGAGGCTCAACAGAGTCTACAAGAATAAAGTTGCGTAGTAGACATCAATATACCTTGGGATCCGGGTGGATCAATTACTTGAGCACTTTATGCCTAGCTTAATGGCTTTAAAGCAAGCACTGCCTGGGAGATAGCTGGAAGTTTTAGAGAGTTATTTTATTCTGTTGTGTGCTTTTAAAATATTTAAAAACAAAAAATATAGAGGGGAACCTAAAACTTTTTCAAAAAGAGAAGCGATTGGAAAGCTATGCACTAAAGAAGTGAGGGTCGACCTTGAACACTTGTGTTCATGCTCATGGGAACAATGTAGAATTTTTCATGGAAGTTTCTCACAAAATAATTACCCCCTTGTACAAATCCATTGTATTATAAAAATAATGTGCCAAGATTTACCTTTAGGATGTTTAAATTGCTTGTTTGGTGTGTGCTGTGCAAAAATAGAAACTTTTGCTGTTGTATATTTCTGAAATTTTTACACAGTACTACTATGCAAATTGTTTATTTTGTCCTAATGTTTCAGAATTTTTGGAGTTACATAAGTATATGTTTCATCTGCATCTTTACGGACTGTCCTGTTTTCACAGATTGCTGTTATAGTTTCTTTATTTGCTTATGTTTGAAATCTTGTTCAGTCCCATTGACTTGGGAGCCATAGAATTGTGATAGCATACAGTGGGTAATGTTTGATTATAATTATACAATAATGTTACAGCAGGACATTATGGGATTTGATGTTATATGTACTAACCCCTCTAACAAAAAAGGTTCGGTTAAGTTTTGTGTGGATGAATGATACGTCTCCAACGTATCTATAATTTTTTATTGTTCCATGCTATTATAGTATCAATCTTGGATGTTTTTATATGCAATTATATGCATTTATATATCATTTTTTGGGACTAACCTATTAACCTAGTGCCCAGTGCCAGTTGCTATTTTCTACTTGTTTTTGGTTTTTCAGGAAATCAGTACCAAACGAAGTCCAAATGCCACGAAACTTTTTGATGATTTTTTTCTGGACAAAAGAGACCCTGGAAGCTTCGGGAGGGGGCCAGAAGCCTCACGTGGAAGCCACAAGGCAACAGGGCGTGCCCGGGGGGGGGGGCGCCTTGATGCCTTGTGGGCCCCTCGTGGCTCCTTTTGACCTAATTCCACTTCTATAAATTATCAAATTTCGGAAACCAACAGAGAGCCACCCCGAATAACTTTTACACCGCCGCAAGCCTCTGTTCTTCCGCGATCCCATCTGGAGGCCTTTTTTGGTACTTTGTCGGAGGGGGAATCGATCACGGAGGGTTTCTACATCAACCTTGCTGCCCTTCCGATGATGTGTGAGTAGTTTACCATAGACCTACGGGTCCATAGCTAGTAGCTAGATGGATTCTTCTTCTCTCTTTGATCTTCAATACCATGTTCTCCTCGATGTTCTTGGAGTTTTATCCGATGTAATCTTCTTTTGCAGTGTGTTTGTTGGGATCCGATGAATTGTGAGTTTATGATCAGATTATTCATGAGAAATATTTGAGTCTTCTCTGAACTCTTTTATGCATGATTTTTATAGCTTTGTATTTCTCTCTGATCTATCCGTTTGGTTTGGCCAACTAGATTGATTTATCTTGCAATGGGAGAGGTGCTTTGTGATGGGTTCAATCTTGCGGTGCTCAATCCCAGTGACAGAAAGGGACATGACACGTATTTGTATTGTTGCCATTAAGGATAAAAAGATGGGGTTTAATCATATTGCTTGAGTTTACTTTGTCTACATCATGTCATCTTTCTTAAGGCGTTACTCTGTTTCATACTTAATACCCTAGATGCATGCTGGATAGCGGCCGATGGGTGGAGTAATAGTAGTAGATGCAGGCAGGAGTCAGTCTACTTGTCTCGGACGTGATCCCTATATACACGATCATTGCCATGAATCCGTCATAATTATTTGCTTTTCTATCAATTGCCCAACAGTAATTTGTTTACCCACCGTATGCTATGTGTTCGAGAGAGAAGCCTCTAGTGAAAACTATGGCCCCCGGGTCCATCTTTATCATATATTAAAATCCAAAAATACCTTGCTGCAATTTATTTACTTTTATTTTATTTAGTATTTTACTTTATCTATCTATCACTATCAGAATTAATCCTTGCAAATAACCGCTAAGAGGATTGGCAACCCGAAAGTGCTCTTCTAATCCCGAGCTCACATGAGCTCGGGTGAACAGTAAAATCAAAAAAATAGTAAGTAAATTCAAAAAATTCTGAATTTTTTTTGTGAGAAACATTGATGTTTTTTCCACATGCGTGCAAATTTTCATCACGTGGACATGTGGCAAAAAAAACAAAATCGATGCTCCAAAATGCTACAAAAAATATACTTTTTGGAGCATCGATTTTGTTTTTTTGCCACATTTTCCCCGAATGTCATCTAGTGATGAAAATTTGCATGCATGTGGAAAAAACATCATTGTTTCTCACAAAAAAAAATCAGATTTGTTTGATTTTTTTACTATTTTTTTGATTTTACTGTTCACCCGAGCTCACATGAGCTCAGGATCAGAACAGCTGCGTTCTTGGCAACCCTCTTATTTGCGTTGGGTGCAAGTGTTTGCTTTTGTGTGTGCAGGTGCTGCTAAAGGATTTTGTGTGGTTCTCCTACTGGATTGATAACCTTGGGTCTTAACTGAGGGAAATACTTATCTCTTCTATTCTGCATCATCCTCTCCTCTTCAGGGAAATACCAACGTAGTCTGCAAGTAGCAATGAAGTGTTCGAAGATCGAGGAGGTATCAATATGAGAAGAATAAGGAGAGGCAAGAGTTCAAGCTTGGGGATGCCCAAGGTGCCCCAAGTAAATATTGAAGGAGACTCAAGCGTCTAAGCTTGGGGATGCCCTGGAAGGCATCCCATCTTTCTTCTTCGACAATTATCGGTATGTTTCGATCTTCGTTTTGTTCACATGATATGCATAAATTCTTGGAGCGTCTTTTGTGTTTATTTTTCCTTTTTATTTTATGCACCATGCAGATATGAGATAGTCCTTGGTTGATTTATAGAATGCTCTTTGCACTTGACTTATATCTTTTGAGTATGGCTTTATAGAATGCTTCATGTGCTTCACTTATATTATTTGAAGTTTGGATGCCTGTTTCTCTACATTTGAAAAACTATTATTTGTAGAATCCTCTTTTGCCTCACTTATATTTATTAGAGCATGGTATTTTGTAGAAATAATTAAACCCTCATGCTTCACTTATATCTATTTAGAGAGTTAACAGGAATTGGTCATTCACATGGTTAGTCATAAAATCCTGCATAAAACTTGTAGATCACTGAATATGATATGTTTGATTCCTTGCAATAGTTTTGTGATATTGCGGTGGTAATATTGGGGCATGCTAGTAAAAGAATTAAAGTTGAGTATTAATAATGTTGTTAAGGGAAGTAAGTCTTTACGCAAGTAAATCCTCACGCATGTAAAGTGGTGGCCGTTGACATTAGCGGTGAGGTCAGAGCATAATTTATCATTGATTGAGTCTTTGTGTTGTTCGAATCGGCCGCACGCGATGGTTAACTCCTCCCAACCTCCTTCCTAGGGGCATGCGAGTAATACTTTGCTTCGAGGGCTTTGAAATTTTCACAATAAGTATATGAGTTCTTTATGACTAATGTGAGTCCATGGATTATACGCACTCTCACCCTTCCGCAATTTGCTAGCCTCTTCGGTACCGTGCATTGCCCTTTCTCACATTGAGAGTCGGTGCAAACTTCGCCGGTGCATCCAAACCCCGTGATATGATACACTCTATCACACATAAGTCTCCTTATATCTTCCTCAAAATAGCCACCAAACCTACCTATCATGGCATTTCCATAGGCATTCCGAGATATATTGCCATGCAACTTCCATCATCATCATATACATGACTTGAGCATTCATTGTCATATTGCTTTGCATGATCGTAAGATAGCTAGCATGATATTTTCATGGCTTGTCCGTTTTTTTGATATCTTTGCTACGTTAGATCATTGCACATCCTGGTACACTGCCAGAGGCATTCATATAGAGTCATCTTGTATTAAGTTTATCGAGTTGTAAGTAAATAAAAGTGTGATGCATTCTAGAGTGTTGCCACTACCTGTGAGGACAAAAATAAAATAAAAAAAGAGAGGCCAAAATAGCCCACAAAAAAAGAGGCCAAAAAGAGCCCACCAAAAAAAGAGAAAAAAAGAAAAGAAAAAAATGAGAGAAAAAGAGAGAGGGGGCACACTACTATCCTTTTTCCACACTTGTGCTTCAAAGTAGCACCATGTTCTTCATATAGAGAGTCTCCATGATTTGTCACTTTCATATACTAGTGGGAATTTTACATTATATAACTTGCCTTGTATATTCCGATGACGGGCTTCCTCAAATGCCCGAGGTCTTCATGAGCAAGCAAGTTGGATGCACACCCACTTAGTTTCAGTAGTGAGCTTTCATACACTTATAGCTCTAGTGCATCCGTTGCACGGCAATCCCTACTTCTCGCATTGATATCGATTGAAAGGCGTCTCCATGGCCTAATGATCCGCCGAGTTGATGCGAGCCTTTCTTCCTTTTTGACTTCCCCTATTGATCTCTACCATCGCATTCTATTCCACCCATAGTGCTATGTCCATGGCTCACGCTCATGTATTGAGTGGAGTTGAAAATGCTGAAGCGCGTGAAAAAGTATGATCCAATTGCTTGGTTTGGCACCGGGGTACTCTTCATTTGATCTATCCATGTAGGGAAGACTGAGCATGTCATGCTTACCACAACTAAGTGTATAGATGATATTTCCTTTAGCTTCATTATTATGGAAGGCAATGATGAATTACATGCATGTTTTGTATTATTGTTTCAATATCAAATGATTGACTATTGCCTTGAATCACTTGTATTTTAATATTCATGCCATGATTAGATTATTTGATCAAGATTATGTTAGGTAGCATTCCACATCAAAAATTATCTTTTTATCATTTATCTACTCGAGGACGAGTAGTAATTAAGCTTGGGGATGCTGATACTTCTCCGTCGTATCTATAATTTTTGATTGTTTCATGCCAATATTCTACAACTTTCACATACTTTTGGCAACATTTTATATTATTTTTTGGGATTAACATATTGATCCAGTGCCCAGTGCCAGTTCCTGTTTTTTGCATTTTTTTGTTTCGCAGAAAATGCATATCAAATGAAGTCCAAACGCGATAAAATTTTACGGAGACTTATTTTGGAATATATGTGATTTTTGGGAAGAAGAATCAATGCAAGATGGTGCCCGAGGTGGCCACAAGGCAACAGGGCGCGACCAGTGGGTGGCCGCGCCGTGTTGCCTTGTGACTCCCTCGTAATTCGGTTGGAGCCCTTCTTTAGCCGCAAGAAAGATAATTTCTAGATAAAAATCATGTTAAAATTTCAACCCAATCGGAGTTACGGATCTCCAGGAATATAAGAAACGGTGACGGGCCAGAAAACAGGAGCGCGAAACAGAAGAGAAACAGAGAGAGAGATCCAATCTCGGAGGGGCTCCTGCCCTCCGGGATCCATGGCGGCCAAGGACCAGAGGGGAAACCCTCCTGCCATCTAGGGGGGGAGGCCAAGGAAGAATAAAAAGGAGGGGGGCTCTCTCCCCCTCTATCCCGGTGGCGCCGGAATGCCGCTGGGGCAAACATCGTGTGACGACGATCTACTCCAACAACTCTGTCATCTTCATCAACACCTCCGTCACCTTCCCTCATCTATTTTCAGCGTTCCACTCTCCTGCAACCCGCTGTACCCTCTACTTGAACATGGTGCTTTATGCTTCATATTATTATCCAATGATGTGTTGCCATCCAATGATGCTTGAGTAGATTTTTGTTTTCCTCTGGGTAATTTGTGAATTGCTATGATTGGTTTAAATTGCTTGTGGTTATGTTGCTGTACTTTGGTGCCCATCATATGAGCGCGCGCGTGGATCACACCATAGGGTTAGTTGTATGTTGACAGGACTATGCATTGGAGGGCAAGAGTGACGGAAACTTCTTCCTACCATAGAAATTGATTCATACGAGATTGAAGGGGACCAATATATCTTAATGTTATGGTTGGGTTTTACCTTAATGAACCTTAGTAGTTGCGGATGCTTGCTAATAGTTCCAATCATAAGTGCTTAGAATTTCAAGTAAGGGATGACATGCTAGCAGTGGCCTCTCCCGCATAAAAACTTGCTATCAGTCTAGTAACTTAGCCAATTGCTTAGGGACAATTCTGCAAACCCTACCACCACTTTTCCACACTGGCTATACTAACTTAATAGTAATTTTATTAGAACAACACCTAATTTTTTTCATGTTCTTTATTATCTTGCAAACTTATCGTACTACACCTACACAATACTTCTAGTTTTATTACTTGTTTCTAGGTAAAGCAAACGTTGGTGTGCGTAGAGTTGTATCGGTGGTCGATAGAACATGAGAGAATATTAATTCTACCTTTAGCTCCTCGTTGGGTTTGACACTCTTACTTATCGAAAAAGGCTACAAACGATCCCCTATACTTGTGGGTTATCAGCGGCCCGTACCAACTTTACTTGTCCTCGCACAAGAGACCGGTTCCACGAGTGACATGCAACTTGTATTGCATAAAGTGGCTAGCGGGTGTGTGTCTCTTCCACTTTAGGTGAATCTGATTTGATAACGACGGTCCTTGTAGAAGGTTAAAAGGTAACTTGTGTATCACCGTTGTGGCTTTGCGTAGGTAAGAACGACTCTTATGCTTTTCCCCTAGAAGCCACGTAAAAATTGCAACAACAAAGTAGAGGACGTCTAACTTGTTTTTGCAAGGCATGTGATGTGATGTGGTATGGCCATGACGTGATTTGATATATGTGATGTATGAGATGATCATGTTTCGTAATAAGTTCAAAACTTGCATGTCGACGAGTACGGCAACCGGCAAGAGCCATAGGGTTCTCTTAATATTATTTTATGACCTGCGTGTCAATCATTAAACGCCATGTAAATGCTTTACTTTATGGCTATGAGTTAGCAATAGTTGTAGAAGCAATAGGTGGTAGAGACAACCACATGACGGCACCTTGGAGATCATGGAGATCATGGTGTCAAGCTAGAGATGATGGAGATCATGACGTTGCTTTGGAGATTGCTACTTGTGAGCCGCGTTGGGATTTTCCCTGAAGAGGAGAGGAGATGCAGTACAGTAGAGATAAGTATTTCCCTCAGTGAGAACCAAGGTTATCAAACCAATAGGAGAATCACGCAAAGCCTCGTGAACAGCACCTGCACACACAAAAGCAAATACTTGCACCCACCGCGGGCAAGAGGGTTCTCAATCCCCTTGAACTCGTTACTTGCAAGGATTAAGTCTTGTAGTGGTAGATAGATAAATTACAAAACAAAATAAAAGTAAATAAATTGCAGAAAGTATATTTTAGTTTTCTTTTTATATTTAAGCTAGACCCGTGGGCCATCGTTTTCACTAGAGGCTTCTCTCTCGAACACAAAGCATACGGTGGGTAAACAAATTACTGTTGGGCAATTGATAGAAAAGCGCATAGTTATGACGATATTCAAGGCAATGATCATGTATATAGGCATCACGTCCGGGACAAGTAGACCGACTCCTGCCTGCATCTACTACTATTACTCCACCCATCGACCGCTATCCAGCATGCTTCTAGGGTATTAAGTTAATAAAAACAGAGTAACGCCTTAAGCAACATGACATGATGTAGACAAAGTAAGATCAACTAATATGAATAAACCCCATCGTTTTACCCTTAATGGCAACAATACAAATACGTGTCTTGTCCCCTACTTTGTCACTGGGATATAGAGCACCGCAATATTGAACCCATTACAAAGCACCTCTCCCACTGAAGATAAATCAATCTAGTTGGCCAAACTAAATGGATAGATCGGAGAGAAATACAAAGCTATAACAATCACGCATAATAAAGTTCATAAAAGACTCAATTACTTCTCATGAATATTCAGATCATAAACCCACAATTCATCGGATCCCAACAAACACATCACAAAAGAAGATTGCATCGAATAGAACTCCAAGAACACCGAGGAGAACATTGTATTGAAGATCAAAGAGAGAGAAGAAGCCATCTAGATACTAGCTATGGACCCGTAGGTCTATGGTGAACTATAATGACCCACAAGTATAGGGGATCAATCGTAGTCCTTTCGATAAGTAAGAGTGTCGAACCCAACGAGGAGCAGAAGGAAATGACAAGCGGTTTTCAGCAAGGTATTTTCTGCAAGCACTGAAATTATCGGTAATGAGTTGTTTGATAGCAAGATAATTTGTAACAAGTGACAAGTAGCAATAGTAACAAAGTGTGCAGCAAGGTGGCCCAATCCTTTTTGTAGCAACGGACAAGCCGGAACAATCTCTTATAATAAGCAAAGCGTTCTCGAGGACACATGGGAATTTCATCTAGTCACTTTCATCATGTTGGTTTGATTCGTGTTCGCTACTTTGATAATTTGATATGTGGGTGGACCGGTGCTTGGGAGCTGTTCTACTTGAACAAGCCTCCCACTTATGATTACCCCCTCTCGCAAACATCCGCAACTACGAAAGAAGAATTAAGATAACTCTAACCATAGCATTAAACATATGGATCCAAACACGGAATAGCGCATAAACTAGGGTTTAAGCTTCTGTCACTCTAGCAACCCATCATCTAATTACTACTCCACAATGCATTCCCTTAGGCCCAAAGATGGTGAAGTGTCATGTAGTCGACGTTCACATGACACCACTAAGAGAATCAACAACATACATATCATCAAAATATCGAACGAATACCAAATTCACATGATTACTTATGACAAGACTTCTCCCATGTCCTCAAGAACAAAAGTAACTACTCACAAATCATAATCATGTTCAAGATTAGAGGGGTATTAAATAGCATAATGGGTCTGTATATATAATCTTCCACCAAATAAACCAACTAGCATCAACTACAAGATGTAATCAACACTACTAGCAACCCACAGGTACCAATCTGAGGGTTTGAGAAAAAGATTGAATACAAGAGATGAATTAGGGTTTGAGATGAGATGGTGCTGTTGAAGATGTTGATGAAGATTGGTCCTCCCATGATGAGAGGATCGTTGGTGATGTCGATGGCGACGATTTCCCCCTCCCGGAGGTAAGTATCCCCGGCAGAATCTCTCCGCCGGAGAGCAAAAGTGCTCCAGCCCAAGTTTCGCCTCGAGACGGCGGCGCACCATCCCGAAAGTCTTCTCTATATTTTTTCTAGGGAAAATGGACTTATATACCAGAAAATGGGGGCCAGAGGCTGGCCAGGGGCCCCACGAGCCATCAGGGCGCGCCTGGGGGGCGGCGGGGGGGGGGGGGGGGGGGAGGGGTGGCACGCCCTTGTGCCTCGTGGGCTCCTGGGTGGCCCCCTCTGGTACTTCTTTCTTCCAGTATTTTTTATTTATTCCAAAATAAATCTTCGTGAAATTTCAGCTCATTTGGAGATGTGCAGAATAGGTATATCTGACATAGCTTTTTCAGGTCCAGAATTCCAGCTGCTGGCAATCTTCCTCCTTGTGTAAATCTTGCATATTAAGAGAGAAAAATCATTAGAATTGCTCCACAAAGTATTATATTGATTAAAAACATTATATCTGGATCTTGTTTATTGCGAGACGGTTACTCATTTAAATCAGAGAATAATGGTTGTTCTATTTATATGAGTAATATCTTTTATGGTCATGCACCCGATGTGAGGGGTTTATTCTTATTGAATCTCGATAGTAATGATACACATGTTCATAACATTGATGCCAAAAGATGTAGAATTGATAATGATAATACCACTTTCTTGTGGCACTGCCGTTTAGGTCATATTGGCGTAAAACGCATGAGGAAGCTCCATGCTGATGGACTTTTGGAGTCACTTGATTTTGAATCACTTGACACATGTGAGCCATGCCTCATGGGCAAGATGACTAAAACGACGTTCTCTGGAACAATGGAACGGGCAAGTGACTTGTTGGAAATCATACATACTGATGTGTGCGGTCCGATGAGTATTGAGGTGCGCGGTGGTTATCGTTACTTTCTCACCTTCACTGATGACTTAAGTAGATATGGGTATATTTACTTAATGAAACACAAGTCTGAAACATTTGAAAAGTTCAAACAATTTCAGAGTGAAGTTGAGAATCATTGTAACAAGAAGATTAAATTCCTACGATCTGATCGAGGAGGAGAATATCTGAGTTATGAGTTTGGCAGTCACTTAAGACAATGTGGAATTGTTTCACAACTAACACCGCCTGGAACACCACAGCGTAATGGTGTGTCCGAACGTCGTAATCGAACCTTATTGGATATGGTGCGATCTATGATGTCTCTTGCCGATTTGCCACTATCGTTTTGGGGTTATGCATTAGAGACAGCTGCATTCACTTTAAATAGGGCACCATCAAAATCCATTGAGACGACGCCATATGAACTTTGGTTTGGCAAGAAGCCAAAGCTGTCGTGTCTTAAAGTTTGGGGATGTGATGCTTATGTCAAAAAGCTTCAGCCTGAAAAGCTGGAACCCAAAGCGGAGAAATGCGTCTTCATAGGATACCCAAAAGAGACAGTTGGGTATACCTTCTACCTCAGATCCGAAGGCAAAGTGTTTGTCGCTAAAAACGGAACATTTCTTGAGAAAGATTTCTCTCGAAAGAATTGAGTGGGAGGAAGATAGAACTTGATGAGGTTGTTGAACCTTTACTTCAACCTGAGAGTAGCGCAGCGCAGAAAGATGTTTCTGTAGAGCCTACATCAGCTGAAGAGGAAGTTAATGCTGATGATCATGAAGCTTTGGATCAAGTTGCTATCGAACCTCGTAGGTCGACAAGGACGCGTACTGCTCCTGAGTGGTACGGCAACCCTGTCTTAGAGGTCATGTTGTTGGACAACAATGAACCTACGAGCTATGGAGAAGCGATGATAGGCCCAGATTCCGAGAAGTGGTTAGAGGCCATGAAATCCGAGATGGGATCCATGTATGAAAACAAAGTATGGACTTTGGAAGTATTACCTGAAGGGCGTAAGGCCATTCAGAACAAATGGATCTTTAAGAGGAAGACGGACGCAGACGGTAATGTCACCGTCTATAAAGCTCGACTTGTGGCAAAAGGTTTTTCACAAGTTCAAGGAGTTGACTACGATGAGACCTTCTCACCCGTAGCGATGCTTAAGTCCGTCAGAATCATGTTAGCAATAGCTGCCTTTTTCGATTATGAAATTTGGCAGATGGATGTCAAAACAGCGTTCCTTAACGGTTACCTTAAGGAAGAGTTGTATATGATGCAACCAAAAGGTTTTGTCGATCCAGAGAATGCTGACAAAGTTTGCAAACTTCAGCGATCCATTTATGGACTGGTGCAAGCATCCCGGAGTTGGAATCTTCGCTTTGATGAGGTGATCAAAGCGTTCGAGTTTATACAAGTTTACGGAGAAGCTTGTATTTACAAGAAAGTGAGTGGGAGCTCTATAGCGTTTCTAATATTATATGTGGATGACATATTACTGATTGGAAACAATATAGAAATGTTGGAAAGCGTGAAGGAATATTTGAACAAGATTTTTTCAATGAAGGACCTAGGAGAAGCTGCTTTCATATTAGGCATCAAGATCTATAGAGATAGATCGAGACGCTTAATAGGACTTTCACAAAGCACATACCTTGACAAAGTTTTGAAGAAGTTCAAAATGGATCAGTCCAAGAAGGGGTTCTTGCCTGTATTGCAAGGTGTGAAGTTGAGTAAGACTCAATGCCCAGTGACTGCAGAAGATAGAGAAAAGATGAGTGTCATCCCTTATGCTTCAGCCATAGGTTCTATCATGTATGCAATGCTGTGCACAAGACCCGATGTCAGCCTTGCCATAAGTATGGTCGGAAGGTTTCAAAGTGATCCAGGAATGGAACACTGGACGGCGGTCAAGAATATCCTGAAGTACCTGAAAAGGACTAAGGACATGTTTCTCGTTTATGGAGGTGATCGAGAGCTCGTCGTAAAGGGTTACGTCGATGCAAGCTTTGACACTGATCCGGATGACTCTAAGTCACAAACCGGATACGTATTTATTCTTAATGGGGGTGCGGTTAGCTGGTGCAGTTCCAAGCAAAGCGTGGTAGCTGATTCTACATGCGAAGCGGAGTACATCGCTGCCTCGGAGGCGGCGAAGGAAAGTGTCTGGATGAAGGAGTTCATGATAGATCTTGGAGTAGTGCCTAGTGCGCTTAACCCAATGACTCTGTTTTGTGATAATACTGGTGCCATTGCTCTAGCCAAGGAACCAAGATTTCACAAGAGGACCAGACACATAAAGCGACGTTTCAATTCCATCCGCGATTACATCAAGGAGGACGACATAAATATTTGCAAAGTACACACAGATCTGAATGTTGCAGATCCGATGACTAAACCTCTTCCAAGGGCTAAACATGAACAACACCAGAACTGCATGGGTGTTCGATTCATTACAATGTAAATCACATAGTGATGTGAACTAGATTATTGACTCTAGTGCAAGTGGGAGACTGTTGGAAATATGCCCTAGAGGCAATAATAAATTGGTTATTATTATATTTCCTTGTTCATGATAATCGTTTATTATCCATGCTATAATTGTATTGATTGGAAACTCAAATACATGTGTGGGTACATAGACAACATTGTGTCCCTAGTAAGCCTCTAGTTGACTAGCTCGTTGATCAAAAGATGGTGAAGGTTTCCTAGCCATGGACATAAGATGTCATTTGATAACGGGATCACACCATTAGGAGAATGACGTGATGGACAAGACCCAAACTACGAACGTAGCATATGATCGTGTCAGTTTATTGCTATTGTTTTCTGCATGTCAAGTATCTGTTCCTATGACCATGAGATCATGCAACTCCCTGACATCGGAGGAGTACCTTGTGTGTATCAAACGTCGCAACGTAACTGGGTGACTATAAAGGTGCTCTACAGGTATCTCCGAGGGTGTCTGTTGGGTTGGCATGGATCAAGACTGGGATTTATTACTCCGTGTGACGGAGAGGTATCTCAGGGCCCACTCGGTAATACAACATCACAATGAGCCTTGCAAGCAATGTGACTAAAGTGTTAGCCACGAGATCTTGTATTACGGAACGAGTAAAGAGACTTGTCGGTAACGAGATTGAACTAGGTATAGAGATACCGACGATCTAATCTCAGGCAAGTAACATACCGAAGAACAAAGGGAACAGTATACGAGATTAACTGAATCCTTGACATAGAGGTTCAACCGATGAAGATCTTCATAGAATATGTAGGAACCAATATGGGCATCCAGGTCCCGCTATTGGTTATTGGCCGTAGAGGTGTCTCTCTCATGTATGCATAGTTCTCGAACCCGCAGGGTCTACACACTTAACGTTTGGTGACGATTAGTATAGTTGAGTTATTGTGTTGGTGACCGAAGGTTGTTCGGAGTCCCGGATAAGATCCCGGACTTGACGAGGATCTCCGGAAGAGTCCGGAGGTAAAGATTGATATATGTGATAATAGTGTTTTGATCTCTGGAAGGGTTCCGGAATTCACCGGAAGGGGTTCCGGGTGTTTACCGAAGTGTTCGGGTGCAGCAACACTTTATATGGGCCAAAGGGGTAAAGCCCACGAGGTATTGGAAAGTGCAAAAGGAAGTTTTGCTGCTGCCTTAAGCGGTACTACCGTTGTAAGGCAGTACTACCGCGCAAGCGGTACTACCGCTTGTGTGAAGCGGTACTGCAGGGATCCGAGTTGGACTCTTTCCCTGCGCGCCAAACCGACCTTGTGCGGGCAAAACCGACCTGGAGGAGGCTTTTACTCCAAGTTTAGACCCCAAGGCTCAACATATAAATAGAGGGGCAGGGCTAGCACACGGGACACATCAAGATTTCCCAAGCCGTGTGTCGGCAACCCTAACCCTCTAGTTCTCCCGTCATAATCTCCGTAGTGCTTGGCGAAGCCCTGCAGAGATTGTTCCTCACCACCATCACCACGCCGTCGTGCTGCCGGAACTCATCTACTACTTCACCATCGCTCGCTGGATCGAGGAGGTGAAGGCGTCATCAAGCCGTACGTGTGTTGAACACGGAGGTGCCGTCCGTTCGGCACTAGTTCGTGATCGGATCGAGGGACGACTTGCGATTTGGATCGCGGAGACGTTCGACTACATCAACCGCGTTTCTTAACGCTTCCGCTTAGCGATCTACAAGGGTATGTAGATTCACTCTCCCTCTCGTAGATGCTCATCACCATGGATAGATCTTGTGTGTGCGTAGGAAAATTTTTGTTTCCCATGCAACGTTCCCCAACAGAATGCTACCTAACATGTTTATCATGTAATCTCTTTATGGTATAAATATTGAGAAATGATGAATTAACAACATTAACATAATAATATCCATGAATATAAGAAGCATAATCATTAAACTTTCAAAATATACGATCCTTAACGAATGTTATTCCCCACTAATTTTATCATGTTAGCATGGCATGACTCCGCCTTCATTGCATAAATACAAATCATGAGCACCCCGGTGTTAAACCAGGCAATTGGATCATACTTCTAATGCGCTTCAACATTTTCAACATCACGCAATACATGAGCGTGAGCCATGGACATATCACTATAGGTGGAATAGAATGCGGTGATAGGGATCAATAGGAGAAGCTAAAAAGGAAGAAAGTCTCGCATCAACTCAGCGGATCAACGGACTATGGAGATGTCCATCAATCGATATCAATGCGAGGAGTAGGGATTGCCATGCAACTGATGCACTGAGAGCTATAAGTGTATGAAAGTTCAATTGAAACTAAGTGGGTGTGCATCCAACTTGCTTGCTCATGAAGACCTCGGGCATTTGAGGAAGCCCGTCAACAGAATATACAAGCCAAGTTCTATAACGAAAAATTCCCACTAGTATATGAAAGTGACAACTCAAGAGACTATCTATATGAAGAACATGGTGCTACCCTGAAGCACAAGTGTGGAAAAGGATAGTAACATTGCCCCTTCTCTCTTTTTCTGTCATTCATTTTTTTGGGGCTCTTTTTGGCCTCTTTTTTTGTCCGGAGTCTCATCCCGACTTGTGGGTGAATCATAGTCTCCATCATCCTTTCCTCACTGGGACAATGCTCTAATAATGATGATCATCACACTTTTATTTACTTACAACTCGATATTACAACTCGATGAAAACTATACAGAATGGCTCTATATGAATGCCTCTGGCAGTGCACCAGGATGTGCAATGCTCTAGCGTAACATGTATGAAAATGATGAACGGTGGCTGAGCCACAAATACTATGTCAGCTATATGATCATGCAAAGCAATATGACAATGAACACAAGTCATATGACGGAACGGTGGAAGTTGCATTGCAATATATCTCGGAATTCTATGGAAATGCCATAATAGGTAGGTATGGTGGCTATTTTGAGGAAGATATAAGGAGGCTTATGTGTGATAGAGCGTATCATATCACGGGGTTTGGATGCACCAACTCTCGAGGTGAGATCGGGCAATGCACGGTACCGAAGAGGCTAGCAAATTGCAGAAGGGTGAGAGTGCGTATAATCCATGGACTCACATTAGTCATAAAGAACTCACATACTTATTGCAAAGCCTATTTACCCTCGAAGAAAAGTACTACTCACATGCCCCTAGGGAGGAGGTTGGTAGGAGTTAACCATCACGCACCCCCGATTATAAAAACACTCAAGGATTTCATTTCAGACCTAAGAATGCTCAGACCTCCCCACCATGCCATGTCCAACACTTAGATGAGAAGTTAACAACAAGATTTAATACCAATATTTCTACTAACCAATGATCATGAACCAATATCCTTTCATATTACGACATCAATATCATTAAACCACAAGTTTCATATTTAGTGATCCACATGAAAGTTTTTATTATATCCCTCCTGAATACCTATGCTTTATGGACTAGTCTTATAACCCGTGCAAATTGCCATTACTATTTATTAGATTCTCAAAAATATTTAAGTGAAGCATGAGAGTGCAACTATTTCTTTAAAATATAACCACCGCCGTGCTTTAAAAGATATAAGTGAAGTACTAGAGCAACTGCCTAGCTCAAAAGATATAAGTGAAGCTCATAGAGTATTCTAACAAATCACGAACAAACGCGTGTCCCTCTCAAAAGGTGTGTCCAGCAAAAGATGATTGTGGCAAACTAAAAAGCAAACAAAGAAAAGAAAACTATGGCACAGGACGCTCCAAGTAAAACTCATATCATGTGATGAATAAAAATATAGCTCCAAGTAAGTTACCGATAGATTGTAGACGAAAGAGGGGATGTCATCCGGGGCATCCCCAAGCTTAGACGCTTGGGTCTTCCTTGAATATTACCTTGGTGTGCCTTGGGCATCCCCAAGCTTAGGGTCTTGCCGCTCCTTATTCCTTCATCCATCGTGATCTCACCCAAAACTTGAAAACTTCAGCACACAAAACTTAACAGAAACCTCGTGACATCCGTTAGTACAATAAATCAATCATCAACTTTACGTACTGTTATAAACTCATTCATAATTGTTCTTGCATAATACCTACTATATTCTAATTCTTCCATGACTTAAACCCCCCGATATAATCCATAGTTTCATTAAAACAAGCACACTATTTAATAAAAACAGAATCTGTCTAAAACAGAATAGTATGCAATGACAGAATATTATCTATACTTATGTAGCTCCAACAGTTCTAAAAAATTAATACAACATAAAAAAGTTGTACCCCAATACTGTGTAAAAACTTCAGATTTTTCTGACATTCCAATACAGAACTAAAAATCAAATACTAGGCGCAAAACTTTCTGTTTTCAAACAGCATCAATTATACAATCATCCAAATCATCCTAAAGGCATTACTTGGCACAAACACTAATTAAAACATAAAAACATAATCATAACAGTAGCTAAAATTATGTGACACAAGGAAAATAAAAATTGCAATAAAGATAAATATTGGGTTGCCTCCCAACAAGCGCTATTGTTTTACGTCCCTAGCTAGGCATAATGCATTGTTTTCAGGCTGCAAGTGGGACGCCCCGCGGGACGCCGCATCAGCAAGCATAATTTAAGTGGGATTATATGGGCTTCCCACGTAACCTGCAATTTTGTCCGCGGTTGCCGCTTGTCCACATAATTCAGATTGTACTATGTGTTGAACAGCTTCCCCTACGAGTCCTACTCTCTACGCGCCTTGTATCTAGGACGTGAGCTGCTAGTTAGGAGGTTGTTATGCTCCGCTCCTGCACATTTGCATGCCCCTGAATCATCTGTATAAGTAGTCCAATGGCTCAATGAATATGTGTGTCGCATCTCTGAAACCCTCTCGTTCTCTCAAACTTCACTGGACACAAACTACATTGCCGCACCACTGGGTAATAGTACTACTGAATTCCTATCCCTGGCTGGACGCGTGCACTGTCCAGCATGGAAGCACCGCCTACATCATGTCCTGCAGGTCGACAGCGACGACACCGGAAGAATCAAACGCCGGCGAGGAGCCGCCACAGCGACGACCCCGGAAGCATCAAACGCCGGCGAGGAGCCGCCGCAGCGTCGCCACCATCTGTCAATGACGTGCTCCTCCTTGCCAACAGTGTCGATGAGCATGTCCTCATGTGGAGCGAAGTTGCTCATAAGCCCCAAACCCAACCAACCCCGCGTGCCGTCCCAATTCGGCCGGCGTGCCTGCGCCTCCATTCATGCAACAGCACCACCACAATTGCACGGGCTGTCATCCTCAGTCGGCGCAGCAGGTAATGACCCAAGCGAGGGGCAAGCGGCGGTGCTTCCGGCTCCAGGTCGCCTCACCCTAATCCCCACCATCGCTGCATCACGAGGCGAACATTTCTTTTTTAAAGGGAGAGCGATATGCGGGTCAGATGTGGTTTTAGTGGGAAAGCCCACATAATCCACATAATTTTGGCATAATCCCGTGGGCGTCCACGAACACAATTTTTGTGGGCTTTTAAGCGGGCACCGCGGAGAGCCTGCGTCCACCTGCAGCCTGACATTGTTTCAAGTATTATCATCCTTCAAATTAATTCCATAGATGGCCCTCATAATGGATTCATATGGTGGTTTAATTCTCTTCCAAGGGAAGTGTTCCATCCCTTTCTTTAATGGAAATTGGAATCTTATATTCCCTTCTTTCATATCAATAATAGCACCTATGGTTCATAGGAAAGGCCTACCAAGTATTATAGGACAAGACGGATTACAATCAATATCGAGCACAATGAAATCAATGGGTACATAATTTCTATTAGCAAGAATAAGCACATCATTTATTCTACCCAAAGGTTTCTTAATAGTTGAATCCGCTAAGTGCAAGTAAAGGGAACATTCATCCATATCGGTGAGGCCTAGCACATCACATAAAGATTTGGGTATAGTGGAAACGCTAGCACCTAGATCACATAAAGCATTACATTCATGATCTTTAATTTTTACTTTAATAGTAGGTTCCCATTCATCATGCAATTTTCTAGGTATTGAAACCTCCAACTCTAGCTTTTCTTCATGAGCTTTTATCATAGCTTCTACAATATGTTTAGTAAAAGCTTTATTTTGTTCATAAGCATTGGGTGAATTTATCATGGATTGCAACAAGGAAATACATTCAATCAAAGAGCAACTATCATAATTAAAGTCCTTGTAATCCAAAGTAGTGGGCACACCACTATTTAAAGTCTTGACCTCTCCAAACCCACTTTTATCGTTTTTATCATTAAGATCATCACCCTCCAAACAATTGGGACACCTTCTAGCTAAAGTTGACTCATCTCCAGTCCCTTTTTCATCAAGTTTTATGTTACTAAATAAAGATTCAATAGGTGAGACACCAATCATTTTAATATCTTCACCATGATTACGAAAAAAATCGGGTGGAATATCTTTTTCTAACAATTCTCACTTAGCTCTCAACCTAGCGGTTCTCTCTTTACTTTCATTACTGGAGACATAGATAGATTTAATAGACTCATTAATATCATGCTTGGGTGGCAAAGTTTTAATTTTAAGAGTTTCCACATCATGAGCAATCCTATCCATGTTCCTAGACATTTCATCAACTTTATTCAATTTTTCTTCTACCATAGCATTAAAAATCTTTTGAGAACTAATAAATTCTTTAATATTGTCCTCAAGATCAGTAGGTATCCTATTATTATTGTTATATGAATTACCATAGGAATTATCATAATTATTAGAGGAATTTCTGGGAAACGGTCTAGGATTAAAGTTTCCTCTATAAGCATTATTGTTGAAATTATTTCTAGAGACAAAATTCACATCAATAGCATCATTATTTTGCTCAATCAAAGTAGACAATGGCACATCATTAAGATCAACATGAGCACTTTTACTAGCAACCATTTTCATAACAGCATCCATTTTATCACCCAAAATAGAGACTTCTTCGACAAAGTTTACCTTCTTACCAGTTGGAGCTCTTTCGGTATGCCATTGATAATAATTTGTCATAATATTATCAAGGAGTTTTGTAGCTTCTCCCAATGTAATTTCCATAAAAGTACCACCTGCAGTAGAGTCTAGAAGATTTCTAGAAACAAAGTTCAGTCCCGCATAGAAATTTTGTATAATCATCCATAAGCTTAAACCATGGGTGGGACAATTTCTAATCATTAATTTCATTCTCTCCCATGCTTGTGTAACATGTTCTTGCTCAAGTTGCTTAAAATTCATTATTTGATTTCTAAGAGAAATAATCTTAGTGGGAGGAAAATACTTGGCAATAAAAGCATCCTTACACTTATCCCATGAATCAATACTATTGCGAGGCAAGGACGAAAACCAAGTTTTAGCACGATCTCTTAGCGAGAACGAAAATAATTTCAACTTAATAATATAATTATTCACATCTTTTTTATTTTGCATATCACATAATTCAACGAAAGTATTAAGATGGGAAGCAACATCCTCATTAGGAGTTCCAGAAAATTGTTCTTTAATAACAAGATTTAACAAAGCAGCATTAATATCATATGACTCTGCACTAGTGGTGGGAGGAGAAATTGGAGTACTAATAAAATCATTATAATTAGTATTTGAAAAGTCACACAACTTGGTATTTTCTTGAGACATAGCGACAATGCAAGCAAACGAGCAAGCAAAAATATTTTTGTGTTTTTATATTTTTTATGAGAAGTTGGGGAGATGAAAACGAGAGGCAAAGGCAAATAAAAAGTTGAGCAAGTAGATGATAGTTTGTGTGAAGGTACTTGATAGGTTTTGATGATGTCTCCCCGGCAACGGCTCCAGAAATTCTTCCTGCTACTTGTGAGCTGCGTGGGATTTTCCCCGAAGAGGAGAGGAGATGCAGTATAGTAGAGATAAATATTTCCCTCAATGAGAACCAAGGTTATCGAACTAATAGGAGAATCACGCAAAGCCTCGTGAACAACACCTGCACACACAAAAGCAAATACTTGCACCCGGGGGCCATAGTTTTCACAAGAAGCAAAAGTAGTAGATGCAGGCAAGAGGGTTGTCAATCCCCTTGAACTCGTTACTTGCAAGGATTAAATCTTGTAGTGGTAGATAGATAAATTGCAAAACAAAATAAAATTAAATAAATTGTAGAAAGTATATTTTAGTTTTCTTTTTATATTTAAGATAGACCCGGGGGCCATAGTTTTCACAAGAGGCTTCTCTCTCGAACATAAAGCATACGATGGGTAAACAAATTACTGTTGGGCAATTGATAGAAAAGCGCATAGTTATGACGATATTCAAGGCAATGATCATGTATATAGGCATCACGCCCGGGACAAGTAGACCGACTCCTGCCTGCATCTACTACTATTACTCCACCCATCAACCGCTATCCAGCATGCATCTAGGGTATTAAGTTAATAAAAACAGAGTAACGCCTTAAGCAAGATGACATGATGTAGACAAAGTAAACTCAACTAATATGAATAAACCCCATCCTTTTACCCTTAATGGCAACAATACAAATACGTGTCTTGTCCCCTACTTTGTTATTGGGATATAGAGCACCGCAAGAGTGAACCCATTACAAAGCACCTCTCCCACTGAAGATAAATCAATCTAGTTGGCCAAACCAAACAGATAGATCGGAGATAAATACAAAGCTATAAAAATCACGCATAATAAAGTTCAAAAAAAACTCAATTACTTCTCATGAATATTCAGATCATAAACCCACAATTCATCAGATCCCAACAAACACACCACAAAAGAAGATTACATCGAATAGAACTCCAAGAACACCGAGGAGAACATTGTATTGAAGATCAAAGAGAGAGAAGAAGCCATCTAGCTACTAGCTATGGACCCGTAGGTCTGTGGTGAACTACTCACGCATCATCGGTAGGGCAGCAAGGTTGATGTAGAAGCCCTCCGTGATCGATTCCCCCTCCGGCAGAGTACCAGAAAAGGCCTCCAGATGGGATCACGGAAGAACCGAAGCTTGAGGCGGCGGAAAACTTATTTGGGGTGGCTCTCTATTTGTTTCCCAATATTTGAGAATTTATAGAAGTGGAATTAGGTCAGACGGAGCCACGTGGGGCCCACAAGGTAACAGGGCGTACCTACCCCCTAGGGCGCGCCCTGTTGCCTTGCCGTCGCCTCGTTTGTCGTCTGGTCTCCTCCCGAAGCTTCTAGGTCTCTTATGTTCCAGAAAAAAATTGTCAAAAAGTTTCGTAGCGTTTGGGCTCCGTTTGGTACTGATTTTCTGGAAAAACCAAAAACAAGCAAAAAACAGCAACTGGCAGTACGCACTGGGTTAATAGGTTAGTCCCAAAAAATGATATAAAATAGCATATAAATGCATATAAAACATCCAAGATTGATAATATAATAGCATGCAACAATAAAAAATTATAGATACGTTGGAGACGTATCAGAGATGGAGATCAAAAGCATAAGAATACAAAGGCCATATCATGTCACATATTAATTGCATGTGATGTTTGTCTTTTATGCATCTTTTTTTGCTTAGAACGATGGTAGCATTATAAGATGATCCCTCCACTTAATATCAAGATAAAAGTGTTCTCCCTTAGTATGCACCATTACAAAAGTTCATCGTTTCAAAGCACCTCGTAATGATCGGGTGGGATAGACTCTACGTTCGCATACAACGGGTGTAAGCCAGTTTTACACATGCGAAAATACTTTGGTTAACTTGACGAGTCTAGAATGTACAGACATGGCCTCGAAACACGGAGAACTGATACGTCTCCGTCGTATCTATAATTTTTGATTGTTTCATGCCATTATTTTACAACTTTCACATACTTTTGGCAAAAATTTATATGATTTTCTTGGACTAACATATTAATCAAGTGCCCAGTGCCAGTTCCTGTTTGTTGCATGTTTTCTGTTTCATAGAAAAACCATATCAAACGAAGTCCAAACGAGATAAAATTTTATGGAGATTTTTTTTTGGAATACATCTGAATTTTTGGTGCAAGAATTAACGTAAATGGAGGCCCATGGCCTCCACAAGGCAGGGGCGTGCCCACCCCCCTAGGGCGCGCCGGGGTGCCTTGTGGGCACTCCGTAAGTCGTTTGGAGCTCTTCTTCGGCCGCAAGGAAGCTTATATTGGGGGAAAATGTGTTGAAATTTCAGCCCGATCGGAGTTACGGATCTCCGGCTATTTAAGAAATGGTGTTCGGCTAGAAAATAGGAACGCAAAATAGAGAAGAAAATAGAGAGAGAGAGAGAGAGAGAGAGAGAGAAAGAGAGAGAGAGAGAACCAATCTAGAGGGGCTCCCGCCCCTCGGGGTCTGGGGAGGCCAAGGACTATAGGAGGAAATCCTTCTCCCATCAAGGGGGAAGGCCAAGGAAGAAGAAGAAGGAGGGGGGCTATCTCCCCCTCTCTCCCGGTGGCGCCAGAGTGCCGCCGGGGGAACCATCATGACGGCGATCTACATCAACAACTTCGCCGCCGTCAACAGCAACTTTCTCCCCCTCTATGAAGTGGTGTAACCTCTCTTTTCCTGCTCTAATCTCTACTTAAGCATGGTGCTTTATGCTCTAAATTATTATCCAATGATGTGTATCCATCCTATGATGTTTGAGTAGATTTCTTTTTGTCCTACGGATTAACTGTGGTATGGTGTGATTGATATGAGTTGTAAGTTAATATCGTGCAGTCTATGGTGCCCTCCGTACCGTGCACACTGATACATCTCCAACGTATCTATAACTTTTGATTGTTTCATGCTATAATATTACCAGGCTTATATGTTTTATACATAATTTTATATCATTTTTTGGGACTAACCTATTAACTCAGTGTCAAGTGCCAGTTGCTATTTTCTCCATGTTTTTGGTTTTACAGAAAATCCATACCAAATGGAGTCCAAACATGACGAAGCTTTTTGATGCTTTTTTCTGGACCAAAAGAAACCCACGAAGCTTTGAGGGGAGTCCAGATGCCAGACGAGGAGACGGCAAGGCAGCACGGCGCGCCCAGGGGGGTAGGCGAGCCATGCCCCCTTGTCGGCCCCTCGTGGCTCCGTCTGACCTAATTCCAGCGCTATAAATTCCCAAATATTCCCAAAACCCCTAGAGCGAGACCCAAAACAATTATTCTGCCCCGCAAGCCTCTGTTCTTCTGCGATCCCATCTGGAGGCCTCCAGGGAATCGATCACAGAGGGCCTCTACATCAACCTTGCCTCACCTCCAATGATGTGTGAGTAGTTCCTCACATGACCTACATGTCCATAGCAAGTAGCTAGATGGCTTTCTCTCTCTCTTTGATCTTCAATACAATGTTCTCCTCGAAGTTCTATTCGATGTAATCTTCTTTTGCGGTGTGTTTGTTGGGATCCGATGAATTGTGGGTTTATTATCAGATTATTCATTGAAAGTAATTGAGTTATATTCTGAACTTTATTATGTGTGATTGTTATAGCTATGTAATTCTTTCCGATCTATGAGTTTTCTTTGGCCAAGTTGATGATTAGATCTTTAGTGGAAGTGGTGCATAGTAGTTGGTTCAATCTTGCGGTGTCCTCACCTAGTGACAGAAGGGGTAGCGAGGCACGTATTTGTATTGTTGCTACTAAGGATAAAACAATGGGGTTTGATCATATTGATTGATCTTATTTTGTCTACATTATGCCATCATGCTTAAAGCATTACTCTGATTGTCATGAACTTAATACGTAGAGAGGCAAGCACAGAAGCGCTCTCAAAGTGGAGTAATAGTAGTAGGCGTCAGTAAGTTTAACGGTCTACTTGTCACGGACGTAATGCCTATGTACTGATCATGCCATGAATAAAATCATAATTATTCGCTTTTCTATCAATTGCCCAACAGTAATTTGTGTACCCACCATTTGCTATGTTCTCAATAAAGATTCCTCTAGTGAAAGCTATGCCCCCCCGGGTCCATTCACCAGTATTACTTAAACCCTAAAAAGCTCACTGCAGTTTATTTACTTTTATTTTCTTTTGCAATTTATATATCTACCACTATCAGAATTAATTATTGCAATTAACGAGTACAAGGGGATTGACAACCCTCTTGCCCGCGATGGGTGCAAGTATTTTGTTTGTGTGTGTGTAGGTACTGTCGACCTTTGTCAGTGTGAATCTCCTATTGGTTCGATAACCATGGTTCTTGATACGTCTCCAACTATCTATAATTTTTGATTGTTTCATGCTATTATCTTATCAATCTTGGATGCCTTATATGGAATTATATGCTATTTTAGATCATTTTTTGGGACTAACCTATTAACCTAGTGCCTAGTGCCAGTTCCTGTTTTTTTGCTTGTTTTTGGCTTTTCAGAAAATCAATATCAAAAAAAGTCCAAACGAAAAATAATCTTTAGATTAATTTTTTCTGGACTAGAAGGGACCCAAGAAGCTTCAGAAGGAGCCCAGTTCTGGAATTTACGTTCTGTACTATAACGTCAACAAAATCTGAATTTTTTACATAGTATTGGTATACAAATTGTTTACGTTGTCCTAATTTTTCAAATTTCTCGGAGTTACAGATGTATGGATAATATTCTGTCATTACATACTGTTCTGTTTTAGACAGATTCTGTTTTTATTGCATAGTGTGCTTGTTTTAATGAAACTATGGATTATATCGGGGGGTATAAGTCATGGAAGAGTTATAATATAGTAGGTATTATGCAAGAACAATTATGAATGAGTTTATAACAGTACCTAAAGTGGTTGATTTATTTATTATAGTAACGGATCTCGCGAAGTTTCTGTTGAATTTTGTGTGCTAAAGTTTTCAAGTTTTGGGTGAGACTACGATGGATAAAGGAATAAGGAGCGGCAAGACCCTAAGCTTGGGGATGCCCAAGGCACCCCAAGTTAATATTCAAGGAAGACCCAAGCGTCTAAGCTTGGGGATGCCCCAGATGGCATCCCCTCTTTCATCTACAATCTATCGGGAACTTACTTGGAGTTACATTTTTATTCATCACATGATATGAGTTTTACTTGGAGCGTCTTGTGCTATAGTTTTGTTTGCTTTTAACATTGTTTGCTGGACACACCTATTTGAGAGGGACACACATTTATTGTGATTTGTTAGAATACTCTATGTGCTTCACTTATATCTTTTGAGCTAGGCGGTTGCTCTAGTGGTTCACTTATATATTTTAGAGCACGACGGTGGTTATATTTTGTAGAAATAATTGCACGCTCACGCTTCACTTAAATATTTTTGAGAGTCTAATAAATAGTAATGGGAATTTCCATGTGTTATAAGACTAGTCCAGAAAGGATAGGTATTCAAGGGGGATATAATAAAAACTTTCATGTAGATCACTAAATATGAAACACATGGTTTAATGATATTGATGTCGTAATATGAAAGGATATTGGTTCATGATCATTGGTTAGTAGAAATGTCGTTATTAAAGCTTGTTATTAACTTCTCATCTAAGTGTAGGTCATGGCATGGTGGGGAGGTTTGAGCATTTTTATGTCTGAAATGAAATCCTTGAGTGCTGTTATAATCGGGGGTGCACGATGGTTAACTCCTACCAACCTCCTCTCTAGGGGCATGCGAGTAGTACTTTGCTTCGAGGGCTAATAAGATTTACAATAAGTATGTGAGTTCTTTATGACTAATGTGAGTCCATGGATTATACGCAGTCTCACCCTTCCGCAATTTGCTAGCCTCTTCGGTACCATGCATTGCCCGATCTCACCTCGAGAGTTGGTGCAAACTTCGCAGGTGCATCCAAACCCCGTGATATGATACGCTCAATCACACATAAGCCTCCTTATATCTTCCTCAAAACAGCCACCATACCTACCTATTATGGCATTTCCATAGCCATTCCGAGATATATTGCCATGCAACTTCCACCGTTCCATCACATGACTTGTGTGTTCATCATCATATTGCTTTGCATGATCATATAGAGCTGACATGATATTTGTGGCACAGCCACCGTTCATCATTATTATACATGTTACGCTAGATCATTGCACATCCTAGTACACTGCCAGAGGCATTCATATAGAGTCATATTGTTCTAGTTTTATCGAGTTGTAAGTAAATAAAAGTGTGATGATCAACATTATTAGAGCATTGTCCCAGTGAGGAAAGGATGATGGAGACTATGATTCCCCCACAAGTCAGGATGAGACTCCGGACGAAAAATTAAAGAAAAGAAAAAAAGAAGCCAAAAAGAGCCCAACAAAAAAAGAGAAAAAAATAAAAATGAAAATAAAAATGAGAGATAAAGAGAGAAGGGGCAATGTTAATATCCTTTTCCACACTCGTGCTTCAGAGTAGCACCTTGTTCTTCATATACAGAGTCTCCTATGTTGTCACTTTCATATACTAGTGGGAATTTTTCGTTATAGAACTTGGCTTGTATATTCCGATGACGGGCTTCCTCAAATGCCCGAGGTCTTCATGAGCAAGCAAGTTGGATGCACACCCACTTAGTTTTAGTTGAGCTTTCATACACTTATAGCTCTTAGTGCATCCGTTGCATGGCAATCCCTACTCCTCGCATTGATATCGATTGATGGAAATTTCCATAGTCCATTGATCCGCCGAGTTGATGTGAGATTTTCTTCCTTTTTGACTTCTCCTATTGATCCCTACCACCGCATTTTATTCCACCTATAGTGCTATATCCATGGATCACGCTCATGTATTGTGTGAAGTTGAAAATGTTGAAGCACGTTAGAAGCAAACCTGGGCATGGGCAGCCCGCTCTGACGACCCAACCCAAAAAACCCAGGCCGGTCAGGGTCGGGCTTTGTCTTCGGGCCGGGCTCGGGCTTGAAAATGCAGCCCGTTGCGTATGTTGGGCCGGGCTCGAGCCTGGGAAATCAGGCAGTTTACACGGAGGCCCAACCCGGCCTGAAATTGCTCCATTTTGTCTCCTCGAGCCGGGCTCGGGCTTAAATATTCATTTTTTGGCCGGGCCGGGCTCGGGCCTAGACTTTGCATGTCGGGCTTTGACAGGCCCGGCCCAAAACCCGGCCCGGCCCGGTGAATGCCCAGGTCTAGTTAGAAGTATGATCCAGTTACCTGGTTTAACACCGGGGTGCTCATGATTTATATTTATGCGGTGAAGGCGGAGTCATGCCATGCTAACGTGATAAAATGAGTGGGGATAACATTCGTTAAGGATCGTATATTTTGAAAGTTTAATGATTATGCTTCTTATATTCATGGATATTATTATGCTGATATTGTTACTTCATCGTTTCTCATCATTTATACCGTAAAGAGATTATATGATACACATGTTAGGTAGCATTCAACATCAAAAATTCTGTTTTTATCATTTAACTACTCGAGGATGAGCAGGAATTAAGCTTGGGGGTGCTGATACGTCTCCAACGTATCTATAATTTTTGAATGTTTGATGCTATTATATTATCAATCTTGCATGCTTTATATGCAATTATATGTTATTTTATATCATTTTTTGGGACTAACCTACTAACTCAGTGCCCAGTGCCAGTTCCTGTTTTTGCTTGTTTTTGGCTTTTCAGAAAATCAATATCAAATAAAGTCCAAACGGAAAATCTTTAGATTAATTTTTTCTGGACCAGAAGGGACCCTAGAAGCTTTGGGAGGAGACCAGATGAGATACGAGAGAGCCACAAGCTCGAGGGGCATGCCCCCTGAGCTTGTGGGCTACACGCAGCTCCGTTTGACCTAATTCCAATCCTATAAATTCACATATATTCCCAAACCACCAAAGAGCCAGACGATATAACTTTTTCGCCGCCGCAAGCTTCTGTTCTTCCGTGATCCCATCTGGAGGCCTTTCCCAGTAATCTGCTGGAGGGGGAATCCATCATGGAGGGCTTCTACATCAACCTTGATGCCCTTCCAATGATGTGTGAGTAGTTCACCACAGACCCACGGGTCCATAGCTAGAATCTAGATGGCTTGTTCTCTCTCTTTGATCTTCAATACAATGTTCTCCTTGATCTCTTTGGAGTTCTATCCGATGTAATCTTCTTTTGCGGTGTGTTTGTTGGGATCCGATGAATTGTGGGTTTATGATCATATTATTCATTGAAAGTTATTGAGTCTTTTTTGAACTTTATTATGCATGATTGTTATAGCTTTGTATTTCTCTCCGATCTATCCGTTTGGTTTGGCCAACTAGATTGATTTATCTTCAGCGGGGGAGGTGCTTTGTAATGGGTTCAATCTTGCGGTGTTCGATGACAATGTTGGGGACAAGACACGTATTTGTATTGTTGCCATTAAGGATAAAATGATGGGGTTTATTCATATTGATTGAGTTTACTTTGTCTACATCATGTCATCTTGCTTAAAGAGTTACTCTGTTTGTCATGAAGTTAATACCATAGATGCATGCTGGATAGCGGTCGATTGGTGGAGTAATAGTAGTAGATGCAGGCAGGAGTCAGTCTACTTGTCATGGACGTGATGCCTATATACATGATCATTGCCATGAAGAACATCATAACTATGCGCTTTTTTATCAATTGCCCAACAGTAACTTGTTTACCCACCATATGCTATGTGTTCAAGAGAGAAGCCTCTAGTGAAAACAATGGTCGCCGGGTCTACTTTAAACATATTAAAAAAATCTAAAAACACTTTGCTGCACTTTATTTACTTTTCTTTAGTTTTGTAACTTATACTTTTGCCTATAGAAGATTTAATCCTTGCAAGTAACGAGTTCAAGGGGATTGACAACCCTCTTGCCCGCGTTGGGTGCAAGTATTTGCTTTTGTGTGTGCAGGTGTTGTTCACGAGGCTTTGCATGATTCTCCTTTTGGTTCGATAACCTTGGTCCTCACTGAGGGAAATACTTATCTCTACTGTACTGCTTTGATACGTCTCCAACGTATCTATAATTTTTGATTGTTCCATGCTATTATATTATCAATCTTGGATGTTTTATATGCATTTATATGCTATTTTATATCAATTTTTGGTACTAACCTATTAACCCAGTGCCTAGTGCCAGTTGTTGTTTTTTGCTTGTTTTTGGTTTTCTAGAAAATCAGTACCAAACGGAGTCCAAACGCTAGGAAACTTTTTGACGATTTTTTTCTGGACAAAAGAGACCCTAGAAGCTTCGGGAGGAAACCAGACGGCAAACGAGGAGATGGCAAGGCAACAGGGTGCGCCCTGTTACCTTGTGGGCCCCACGTGGCTCCGTCTGACCTAATTCCACTTCTATAAATTCTCAAATATTGGGAAACCAACAGAGAGGCACCCTAAATAACTTTTCCGCCGCCGCAAGCTTCTGTTGTTCCACGATCCCATCTGGAGGCCTTTTTTCGGTACTCTGCCGGAGGGGGAATTAATCATGGAGGGCTTCTACATTAACCTTGCTGCCCTACCGATGATGCGTGAGTAGTTCACCACAGACCTATGGGTCCATAGCTAGTAGCTACATGGCTTATTCTCTCTCTTTGATCTTCAATACAATGTTCTCCTCGATCTTCTTGGAGTTCTATTTGATGAAATCTTCTTTTTCGGTGTGTTTGTTGGGATCCGATGAATTGTGGGTTTATAATCTGAATATTCATGAGAAGTAATTGAGTCTTTTCTGAACTTTATTATGCGTGATTATTTAGCTTTGTATTTCTCTCCAATCTATCTGTTTGGTTTGGCCAACTAGATTGATCTATCTTCAGCGGGAGAGGTGCTTTGTAATGGGTTCAATCTTGCGGTGCTCTATATCCCAGTGACAAAGTAGGGGACAAGACACGTATTTGTACTGTTGCCATTAAGGGTAAAACGATGGGGTTTAGTAATATTGATTGGGTTTACTTTGTCTACATCATGTCATCTTGCTTAAGGCGTTACTCTGTTTTCATTAACTTAATACCCTAGATGCATGCTGGATAGCGGTCGATGGGTGGAGTAATAGTAGTAGATGCAGGCAGGAGTTGTTCTACTTGTCTCGGATGTGATGCCTATATACATGATCATTGCCTTGAATATCATCATAACTATGCGCTTTTCTATCAATTGCCCAACAGTAATTTGTTTATCCACTGTATGCTATGTGTTCGAGAGAGAAGCCTCTAGTGAAAACTATGGCCCCCGGGTCTACTTTAAATATAAAAAGAAAACTAAAATATACTTGCTGCAATTTATTTACTTTTACTTTGTTTTACAATTTATCTATCTACCACTACAAGTTTTGATCCTTGCAAGTAACGAGTTCAAGGGGATTGACAACCCTCTTGCCCGCGTTGGGTGCAAGTATTTGCTTTTGTGTGTGTAGGTGCTGTTCACAAGGCTTTCCGTGATTCTCCTATTGGTTCGATAACCTTGGTTCTCACTAAGGGAAATATTTATCTCTACTGTACTGCATCTCCTCTCCTCTTCGGGGAAAATCCCAACACAGATCACAAGTAGCATGCTTCACCCTTCCTCTTCGGGGAAAATTCCAATGCAGCTCACAAGTAGCAGTTCTCTACCGAGGGAAATACTATCTGCTACTATATTACTTCACCCTTCCTCTTCGGGGAAAATCCCAACGCATTTCACAAATAGCACACACGTGTGGGAATTCCCGCTGTAGGGTGTTGCAATACGTTCATGATTCGCTTATAGTGGGTTGCGAGAGTGACAAAAGCTTAAACCCGAGTAAGGGAGTCATTGCGTATGGGATCAAAGGGGCTTTACACTTAATGCTATGTTTGGGTTTTACCTTTATTATTTTTAGTAGTTGCGGATGCTTGCTAGAGTTTCAATCATAAGTGAAAATGATCCAAGTACGGAAAGTGTGTTAGTTGACGCCTCTCCCCCATTGCATATGATAAGTATCTATCATGTTATATTCAATTGCCTATGGACAATCTTTCTCATCGTTCTCCAAAAAGCTTTCTATACTAAACAACTAATTATTTATTATCTTGCAAAGTACTTCTAGTTTTATTCCTACAAAGTAGTTTTATTCTTGTTCTAGGTAAAGCAAACGTTGGTGTGCGTAGAGTTGTATCGGTGGTCGATAGAACTTGAAGAGAATATAAATTCTACCTTTAGCTCCTCATTGGGTTCGACACTCTTACTTATCGAAAAAGGCTACAAACGATCCCCTATAATTGTGGGTTATCAAGACCTTGTTCTGGCGCCAATGCTGGGGAGCAATAGCATGGGGTGAATATTCTCGTGTGCTCTTGTTGGCTTTATCTCTAAGTAGATTTTATTTTCTGTTCTTGTTTTCTATCTTTAGTTATGGGTAGGAAACGTAAAATACCAAAAACAATAGTTGTACTTGCTAACCCTTTGGTTGAGGAACCACCCAAAATCTTCCTTACTGCTGAAGCTTTTTATTTGGATCATCTTCGATCCATTTGTGCTCGTGCTAAAAACCCAACTAGCTTAGTTGAGGGAAAATCAATAGATGAACATGTTTATTTTGTACGACACCGCTTGTCTCAAAAAGGGAAACATTTATGGGATCAAATATCTCATTTCGACTGCTATGCTTGGAATTTATGTGAAATACAGGATTTTACTTGTTCTAGAAAGGACCCTAAAAACACCTTTCCTACACATGTGAGTTTAATGACAATGAAATCTTATCTTCTTATGCTAAAGGTGTCTATAGTTATTATGATGTTGAGCAAATTGAAGAATCTGTTGCTTTTAGCGGTGTCTATGAATTGCTTCTTTCTTTGAAAAGTATGATACTACTCTTTACAAATCTGAAAATTTTGTCATACTTAAATATTTCTATGAAAACTATGCTTCTAATGCTTATGTTAATGAATTTGCTGGGAGAATGTTTGCTGCTTTGGAAGAGACTAATATTTTGCAGGATTCTATGGAAGAAGAAATTGCCGAAACTGTGAGCCCATTAGATGAAAAAGATGGGGAGGAGAGTGTAAAACAAAAAGAGGAAGAGCGGATTAACTACCCATGCCCACCTTCTAATGAGAGTGACTCTTCAACTCATACATTGTTTAATTTCCCTTCATGTTACCGAAGGATGAATGCTATGATCCCTAGGATTCGTTTGAAATATCCCTCTTTGATGTACTTGATGCTTGCTATGCTTATGGCCATGATGCCAATATGAATGATGCTTATGGAGATGAACTTGCTATAGTTCCTTATGTTAAAAATGAAATTGTTGCTATTGCACCCACACATGATAGTCCTATTATGTTTTTGAATTCTCCCAACTACACTATATAAGAGAAATTTGCACTTATTAAGGATTATATTGATGGGTTGCGTTTTACCGTTACACATGATGATTTTAATGGATATAATATGCATGTGCTTGCTGCTACTACTTGCAATTATTATGAGAGGAACCACATCTCCACCTCTTTATGTTTCTAATGCGATAAAATTGCAAGAAACAACTTATACTATGTATCGGCCTTTATTATGTGTGCATGAATTATTCTTTTATGACATGCTGATGCATAGAACAGAGTTAGACTCCGTTGTTCTATGATATATGTTGCTTTGTGCTCACTACTAAATTCTAAATCATTGTTAATTAATATTGGCTTTGATATACCTTGGGATCCGGGTGGATCATTACTTGAACACTTAATGCCTAGTTTAATGGCTTTAAAAAAAGCACTACCTGGGAGACAACCCAGAAGTTTTAGAGAGTCATTTTCTTCTGTTGTGTGCTTTTAAAATATTTAAAAACAAAAAAATATAGAGGGGAACCTAAAACTTTTTCAAAAAGAAAAGTGAAAGTGAGACAGATGAGCAATGTGGAAGTGGGGGCATGCCTTGAACTTTGTTCATGCCCATGGAAACTTTGTGAATCTTGAATTAGAGAAACTTTTCAACAAAAATAATTATCCCCTTGTACAAATCCATCGTATTATAAAAATAATGTGCCAAGATTTACCTTTAGGGTGTTTCAATTGCTTGTTTGGTATGTGCAGTGCAAAAATAGAAACTTTTGCTGTAATGTTTGAATTTACATATTTTACTAGAACGTCCAAAATTCGGAAATTTTTACACAGTAATTCTATGCAAAAAAAATATTACGTCCTAATGTTTCAGAATTTTTAAAGTTACAGAAGTATATGTTTCATCTGCATCTTTACAGACTGTCCTGTTTTCACAGATTGCTGTTATAGTTTATTTATCTGCTTGTGTTTGCAATTTTGCCAAGCCCCATTATTGTGGAAGCATTAGAATTGTTTTAGCATATAGTAGGTAATGTTGTATAATAATTATACAATATTATTACAACAAGACATGATGGAATTTGATGTTATATGTACTAACCCCTCTAATAAAAGTTCGGTTAAGTTTTGTGTGGATGAAGTGTTCGAAGACCGAGGAGGCATCAATTGAGAAGAATAAGAAGAGGCAAGTGTTCAAGCTTGGGGATGCCCAAGGCACCCCAAGTAAATATGAAAGGAGACTCAAGCGTCTAAGCTTGGGGATGCCCCAGAAGGCATCCCATCTTTATTCCCTGACAATTATCGGTATGTCTCGGTTTTTGTTTTGTTCACATGATATGCGTAAATTCTTGCAGCGTCTTTTGCGCTTGTTTTTCCATTTTATTTTATGCACCATGCTGGTATGAGATAATCCTTGGTTGATTTATAGAATGCTCTTTGCACTTCACTTATATCTTTTGAGCATGGCTTTATAGAACGCTTCTTGTGCTTCACTTATACCTTTTGAAGTTTGGATACTCATTTCTGTATAATTGGGAACACCATTATTTGTAGAATGCTCTTTTGCTACACTTATGTTTGTTGGAGCTTGGCCGAGTCTTTTGTAGAAAGAATTAAACTCTCATGCTTCACTTATATCTATTTAGAGAGTTAACAAGAATTGGTCATTCACATGGTTAGTCATAAAATCCTGCATAAAACGTGTAGATCACTGAATATGAAGCTTGTGATTTAAATGATATTGATGTCGTAATATGAAAGATTATCAGTTCATAATCATTGGTTTATCAAAATATCGATATTGAAGCTTGTTATGTACTACTCATTTAAGTGCCGGTCGTGGCATAATCGGGATGTTGGAGCATATTTACTCCTCGTTAAAATCCTTTGTGTTGTCCGAATCGGTGGCGCGCAATGGTTAACTCCTCCTAACCTCCTCCCTAGGGGCATGCGAGTAGTACTTTGCTTCGAGGGCTATTCAATTTTCGTAATAAGTATATGTGTTCTTTATGACTAATGTGAATTTGTGGACTTAAGCACTCCCACATATCCATATTTTGCTAGCCTCTTCGGTACCGTGCATTGCCCGTTCTCACCTCGAGACTTGGTGCAAACTCCGCCGCTGCATCCAAATCCCGTGATATGATACGCTCTATCACACATAAGCCTCATTATATCCTTCCTCAAAACAGCCACCATACCTACCTATTATGGCATTTCCACAGCCATTCCGAGATATATTGCCATGCGACTTCCACCGTTACTATCTATATGACTTGAGCATTCATTGTCATATTGCTTTGCATGATATTTTCATGACTTGTCTATTTTTTGATATTTTGCTATGCTAGATCATTGCACATCCTGGTACATCACCAGAGGCATTCATATGTAGTCATCTTTTTCAGTTTAATCGAGTTGTAAGTAAATAAAAGTGTGATGATCATCACTACAAAAAAACACTTCCGTGATGATACGTGTTTGTCATAGTAGGTCACGTTTTCTGTCATGCATGTACATCCGTGACGATTTTATGACAGAATCAAGATAGTCATACCTGTGTTGTTGTAGAAGTGTTGCATGACAATACTCAAATTATCATCACGGAAGTGTCCACTTCCATGACGATAATGTCGGAATCCGAGCTCCGGGGACCCTGGTTCGAACTCTGGGGGCCGCTTGCTACCTAACTACTCGACAGTGACCACGGCGAGGCTACGGCGAGCGGAGCACGGCAAGAGCGCACACACACGCATGGCACGGCAGGGACACGAGAGCTACCCAGGTTCGGGCCACCATGCGGTGTAAAACCCTACTCCTGCTTGTGTTGGGATTATTGTGGGCAAGAGAGTTCTCGCATACAAGGTTGAAGGCGAAGGAATCGATCCTTCTCTACGGTGGCAGCACTGCCCCTTTTATAGCCACCTTGGTCCTCTTCCCCCGAAAATATTGGTTGGAAGGGTTGCCACACAACGGCGGTTTTGAAGGGGGACAGGCGCTCAGTCTTATCCTGACAAAAGGTGGTCTTCGTCTGCAAAGGCGCTATCCATGACGCGCCAGTGGGCTCGGTGATGACCTCCGCCCTGCGCGCCCCATCGTCCTGGTCTTCACACACCAAACGGGCAAGCTTTGGGACTTGCTTTGGAAGAGGGCAGCTGGTGCTGCTCCTTTATCACCAAAGAGGAAATCCTCTCCTGACCGTGCTTGCTGGCACGGTCCTGTCGTTGTCGTCTTCCTGCGCGGGTGCGTTATCCACGTGGTGGGCATGTGACCGCGGGGAGGCTGCCTCGGGAGGCCGCCTCGTGAGGGGACCTCGCGAGGCTTCCTACTAATGCTGAGTCTTCGGTGGGTCCGCCCCTTGTAGAGGGGGTCCTCGTGAGGCCGGTGCCTCACGAGGTGACTTGCTTCACGGCGCCCGTGGCCGGGCCGCCTCTTGGGCCTTCGTCAGGCGTGGCCTCCTGGGCCGCAGGCAGACGGCCCGTGGTACCCTGGTTCCCACTGGGCCGACAGTAGCCCCCGGGCCCGCGACATGCCCGTTCCGCCCGTTGGGAACGAAACGGCGCGAGGCCTAAGCTGACTACCTGGCCCAGGCAGGGACATGTGGCGCACGATGGAACGCGAGACACCCCCACTTCCCCACGACGCATGCGTAACTGCCCGCGCTGCCATAAAGCAGACCCGCGCGGGGCGCATGCCATCATTGCCTTCCTTCGCACTCTCCGTCCTCCTTGCGCCCAACTCCTCGCATCCTCTTCCTCCTCTCGCCTCCCAAGCTTCCTCGTGTACCCATGGTGCCCGTCGGCAAGAAAGGCATGGCAAAGGTGGCGCCAGTGACGGCGGCGAAGCTGGAGCCCGCCCTGACTAGATCCATGATCGTCAACGAAGAGGGGCAAGACAAGGTACGCCCCATGACTGCCAACGACTCCAATGAGTGGAAGGCCACCAAGATCTGGCCGGGGTCGCACCGCGTCGCCGACCTCGATGCCACCACCATTCCCCTTTACATCCACACAATCTTCGCCGACCTGTTGCCGTCCTTCTCCGACTTCTTCAACACCATCCTCTCGCATTACCAAATCCACGCGCTCCACCTCCAGCCCAAATCCGTCCTTCTCCTCTCCATCTTCACCTACTTCTGCGAAGCCTTCGTGGGCGTGATACCCTCGGTGGCGCTCTTCCGCCACTTCTACAGCTTGCGGCTGTCGGTGGCGAACCAGCGCTCGGGGTGTGCCTCGTTCCGCAGCGTCGAAGGGACGGCAGGCGACACCATCTCCATGAGGATCACCAAGAAGGTGGAGGGCTACAAGCAGCGCTGGGTCTACGTGGACGCGGGCCAGTATAGCCCCCTGCTGCAGCTGCCGGCAGCCCCGCCGTGAAGAGCTCTGGATGGGAGCAGTCCAAACTCACCGACGCAAGGTAGGCGCCGCTTTGGGAGAGGATGGAGGAGCTGACGGCCGCGAAGCTCACAGGGGCGATGGTCGCCAAGGAGTTCTTGCGCCGGCGCATCGCTCCCCTCCAGAGGCGCTTGCGCCCAGTGTGGGCCATCTCCGGCCCCAAGGATCCGATGAGGCTGAGCGTCGACAACCTGATGTTGGAGGTGGTTGACGAGATCATGCAGCTCCTGCTTGGCGAGGACGCGGAGGCCCCGCCCCAGGAAGGGCTCCCCCTGTATCGCTACAAGAACATGAAGGAGCTGGTTGATGAGATGCCACACTTCGACCAGTGGGGCTTGATCCCCGAGGGCCATGACGGGCTGCGCGACAACCCACTCGTGGTGCTGCCTGGCTCAGGAGGCCGCGACAATGCCGAGGCCTCGGCAAGTGCCGCGGAGGAGAGCGACGGTGGGGTGGCCCCGCGAAGCCGCCGCCAGCTGATGGCCGAGCTTGGCGACGACGATGACAACGACAACGAGCGCTTCGTGGTCGCGCCCTCCCGGCCCGCGTGCACGGGAGGTGAAGGAAGCACCAGCGCGGGGGCCGACGCGCCCCTCGCGGAGAGGATCGGCGCCAGCGGCGGGGCGACTGAGACACCGGCGAAGATGGCCGGCACGAAAGGCGAGGCCACCAAGCCCCCGGCGAAGAAGGCCGACGCGAGCGGCGAGGCCATCGAGCTCCCGACAGAGGAGACCGGTGCCAACACCGAAGCCACCGAGCCCCCCGCGAAGATGGCCAGCACCAACGCGGCGGAGGGGGACCCTGGCAAGTCCCGCGCTGAGCCCTCGGGAGCGGGCTCAAGCGAGCTGCGTGGAAGCGGCAGCGGCGGCGGCTCACTGACGAAGCTGAAGAAGAGGAAGTGGGTTCCCAACAATGAGTAAGTCCACTTATCTTGCTTCTCTTTCCTTGAATCTTGTCTCCTTCCTCTCGAAGTCTGGGGCTGGACCCTCGCTTCGCGCAGGGAGCACACGAAGAAGACGATGAAGAAGAACCCCAGCTCGAAGGGGGCCTCGGCGTCCACCGCAGGCGCCGAGGAATGTGCAGAGACCACCCGCCGCCCCGAAGCCGAGACGGGGCACGCAGAGGTGGGGGAAGAGCAAGTGGCTCCTCCCGAGCCGCGCGTGGATGTGGCTCCTGAGGCTGAGGAGAACGAGCCTCGGGAGGCGGCCTCTGGAGGAGGGGTCGCGCCTCCTGAGGCACCCGGTGCGGGAGGCGACGCTCCGATGGAGGAAGCTGAAGAGCCAACTCCCCCGCCGAGCTCCATGCCTACCAAAGAGGCTGAAGCCGCCGAGGGCGCCTTGGCAAGCCCCCAACGGTTGCCGGCACGCGAGGCTCCCAACGCGGGCACGGCGAGCCCGCGGAGTGTGCCAGCGCTGGAGGACGAGGACGAGGCCCCGGCGAGCCCCCCGCTCCTGACGAGCGGTGCGGCTCCCGCGAGGAAAGCGGACATGGAGACCCGGACGGGGTCCGACGCTGATGACCCACAAGTATAGGGGATCAATCGTAGTCCTTTCGATAAGTAAGAGTGTCGAACCGAACGAGGAGCAGAAGGAAATGACAAGCAGTTTTCAGCAAGGTATTCTCTTCAAATACTGAAAGTAGCGGTAACAGATAGTTTTGATAGCAAGATAATTCGTAACAAGTAACAACAGTAGCAAGGTGCAGCAAGGAGGACCAATCCTTTTTATAGCAAAGGACAAGCCGGAATGGTCTCTTATATAAAGCAAAGAGTTCTCGAGGACACATGGGAATTATCATCTAGTCACTTTCAACATGTTTGTTTGATTCACGTTCGCTACTTTGATAATTTGATATGTGGGTGGACTGGTGCTTGGGTGCTGTTCTTACTTGAATAAGCCTCCCACTTATGATTACCCCCTCTCGCAAGCATCCGCTACTACTAAAGAAGAATTAAGATAAATCTAACCATAGCATTAAACATATGGATCCAAATCAGCCCCTTACGGAATAGCGCATAAACTAGGTTTAAGCTTCTGTCACTCTAGCAACCCATCATCTAATTACTACTCCACAATGCCTTCCCTTAGGGGCAAAGATGGTGAAGTGTCATGTAGTCGATGTTCACACGACACCACTAAAGGAAGCAACAACATACATATCATCAAAATATCGAACGAATACCAAATTCACATGATTACTTATGACAAGACTTCTCCCATGTCCTCAAGAACAAAAGTTACTACTCACAAATCATATTCATGTTAAAGATTAGAGGGGTATTGAATAGCATTAAGGATTTGAACATATAATCTTCCACCAATTAAACCAACTAGCATCAACTACAGAGAGTAATCAACACTACTAGCAACCCACATGTACCAATCTCAGATTTTTAGACCAAGATTGAATACAAGAGATGAACTAGGGTTTGAGATGAGATGGTGCTGGTGAAGATGTTGATGAAGATTGGTCCTCCCACGATGAGAGGATCATTGGTGATGTCGATGGCTTCAATTTCCCCCTCCCGGAGGGAAGTATCCCCTGCGAAATCGCTCCACCGGAGAGCAAAAGTGCTCCTGCCCAGGTTCCACCTCAAGACGGCGGCGCTTCATCCCGAAAGTCTTCTTCTGATTTTTTTTCTAGGGCAAATGGCTTCATATAGGAGAAGATGGGCCCTGGAGGCCTGCCAGGGGCGCCAGAAGCTCGGGGGGCGCGCCCCCAGGCTTGTCGCTTCCTGGTGGGATCCCCTCTGATATTTCTTCAGCCAATATTTTTTATATATTCCAAAACAATTCTCCATAAATTTTTAGGTCATTTGGAGGTGTGCAGAATAGCTATGTCTGTTGCACCCCTTTCCGGTCCAGAATTCCAGCTGCCGGCAATCTCCCTCTTCATGTGAAACTTGCAAAATAAGATAGAAAAGGCATAAGAATTGTATCATGAAGTGAAATAATGACCCAAAACATAATAAATAACAGTAGGAAAACATGATGCAAAATGGATGTATCAACTCCCCCAAGCTTAGACCTCGCTTGTCCTCAAGCGAAAAACCGAAATCAATAATCATGACCACATGTTTAGAGAGAGAGGTGTCGATAAAACAAAATACAGAGATGAAGGCATCATGATCTTTATTATAACAGCAATACATTATCATAAAACTTCTCATGACAAAGTGACAATTCATCCACAAGATAAAGTGTGAACTACAAACTGTATTGAAAACTAACAAACTATGATCTCAGTCACTAAAGCAATTGCAATTCATCATATTATCAGAAAGAGTCTATGTAAGAGCTTTTGTTTATCAAGTTCACATACTCAACTATCATTTAGTCTTCTATGATTGCTGACACTCACGGCGTACTTATGGAGCAAAAGTTTCAGTCAGACACATAGAAAGATAGGGGCTTATGATTTTGCCTCCCAACGTATTTACCTCAAGGGTAATGTCAACAATAATAACTCATAATCACCTACATTCAACTGGATATATATGTCTGGATCTTTCCCCACCACATGATGCTTACTATAAGAGAAAATAAAAACGGAATAGAGGAGAATAGTATTGACTCTTGCATGAAAGTAAATACATAAAAGTAAAAGATAGGCCCTTCCCAGAGGGAAGCAGAGGTTGTCATGCGCTTTTTATTTTTGGATGTGCAAGCTCTTAATGTAACGGAACGTCACTTTATATTGCCCCTTGTGATAGCGACCTTTATTATGCAGTCTGTCGCTTTTATTTCTTCACCATGACAAGATCGTACAAAGCTTATTTTCCCTTACAATAAAATATCATACATATTTAGGAGCAATTTTTATTGCTTTTGCACCGATGACAACTTGAAGGATCTTATTCAATCCATAGGTAGATATGGTGGACTGTCATGACATGAAACTGGGTTTAAGGGTTTTTGGATGCATAAGTAGTATCTCTACTTACTACGGAATTTTGGCTAGCAAAAGATAGGAGGCAAGCACCACATGTTAGAGGATCCAAAACAATATAACTTCTATGTGAATATAAGCAAACATAACTCATTACATTGTCTTCCTTGTCCAATGTCAACTATTTGACATAGAATATTTAATGGGGGCTCACAATCATAAAAGATGTCCAAGATAGTATATTTATATGTGAGACCTCTCTTCCTTTATTACTTTTTCATGAATTGCACCAATGACCAATGCTATGTTTGTCAACTTCCAACAAGTTTTATCAATTATACTTCTTTTATGTGAAGTCATCACTCCCCATGGGATTAGCATATGATCTCTCTTTTTTTAATTCTTTTTATTTTTATTTCCAAGATTGGATCAAGAAAAGTAAAGCAACTCAACTCAAACTACTCTTTATTATATAACTCTCACACTCGATTACATAGATAGATAGATCACAAAGCAAACACTAGAAACTAAATCATACTAAAATTTTATTCTTCTAAATCATGAAATAGCCAAGGATCGAACTAAGATAGATAATTATGATAAAAGTGATATGATACGATACCGGGGCACCTCCCCCAAGCTTGGCACAAGCCAAGGGTGGTGTCCATACCCGTGTACTCAATCCTCCTTCTTCGGTGATGGTGGTGATGATGTGATAGGCTTGTCCACCGTCTTCCATGGCATAGGCTCTCCATCATAAAAGGATGAACATGTTTCCGGAGTCCTGAAATTTGCAGCCAAACTCATACCTTTGAACTTGGCCTCATACTCAAAATTTTGGTTTTGTAGATCATAGATTTGGGCTTGAAGGTGATCAATCCGGTCATTGAGCTTGAAGATGATGTCCCCAATATCCTTGCTATCCACCTTGTGCTCACGGATGAATTCCGTGATCATGGAGTGGTTAGCACAGAGTCCGCGCTCCACCATGCCCTGGCACTTGAAGATCTCATGTTCCACCGCTTCTAGCCTGGCCTTCTCGCTCCCGGTCTTCTTGGGCCCTTGAACGTCCCGGATGTGAAGCACCCCCTCATGCATCTCAATAGCTTGAGGGTGTTTCATCACCTTCGGATGGTACGGGTTGATGACCTTCTCATAGAACTTGTCCTTGGATGAGCTTGGAGGCGCCATGATGATCTAGATCGTACCACATACCTACTCCTTTTCAGGATTCTGGAGCGTTCCGAAAGGTTTCTTCTATGTGCTCTTCCGGTGTCATTGTTTGAATAATATTGGTTTCTACATTAATGGGAGTACCTGTGATATAATGTTTAATTCTTTGCCCATTATCCACTCTCGGATTAGTGCCTTCGGAGTTGTTTATTTTGATGGCTCCGGAGCGATAAACTTCTTCGATGATATATGGTCCTTCCCATTTAGAGAGAAGCTTTCCTGCAAAGAATCTTAAACGATAATTTTATAACAGAACATGATCACCTACTTTGAATTCCCGTTTTTGAATTCTCTTATCATGCCATCTTTTAACTTTTTCTTTAAACAACTTGGCATTTTCATAAGCTTGTGTTCTCCATTCATCTAGAGAGCTAATATCAAATAACCTCTTCTCACCGGCAAGTTTAAAATCATAATTGAGTTCTTTAATTGCCCAATATGCCTTATGTTCTAGTTCAAGAGGTAAATGACATGTTTTTCCATAGACCATTTTATATGGAGACATACCCATAGGATTTTTGTAAGCAGTTCTGTAAGCGCATAGTGCATCATCAAGTTTCTTACACCAATTCTTTCTAGATGTATTAACTGTCTTTTGCAAAATTAATTTTATTTCTCTATTAGTTAATTCAACTTGACCACTAGACTAAGGATGATATGGAGGTGCAATTCTATGATTAACATCATATTTAGCAAGCAATTTACAGAAAGCACCATGAATAAAATGTGAACCACCATCAGTCATCAAATATCTAGGGACTCCAAACCTTGGAAATATAACTTCTTTAAGCATTTTAATAAAAGTGTTATGATCAGCACTACTAGTTGGAATAGCTTCTACCCACTTAGTAACGTAATCAACAGCAACTAAAATATGAGTATACCCATTAGAGGAAGGAAAAGGTCCCATATAATCAAAACCCCAAACATCAAATGGTTCAATAACAGGTGAATAATTCATAGGCATTTCTTGACGTCTACCAACATTACCAATTCTTTGACATTCATCACAAGAGAGGACATACTTACGTGCATCTTTGAAAAGAGAAGGCCAATAAAAACCAGATTGTAATACCTTATGTGGAGTTATGTCTCCCGCATGGTGTCCTCCGTATGCCTCGGAGTGACACTTCCGTAGGATTTGTTCCTGTTCATGCTCAGGTACACAACGTCCAATAACACCATCTACTCCTTTATATAAATGTGGATCATCCCAAAAGTAATGTCTTAAATCAAAGAAGAACTTTTTCTTTTGTAGGTACGTGAAACTAGGTGGTATATATTTAGCAACAATGTAATTAGCATAGTCTGCATACCAAGGAGTATTACGAGAAGCATTTATAACAGCTAATTGTTCATCAGGAAAACTATCATCAATAGGCAGTGGGTCATCAAGAACATTTTCCATTCTAGACAAATTATCAGCTACAGGATTCTCAGCCCCCTTTCTATCAATAATATGCAAATCAAATTCTTGTAGCAAAAGAACCCACCTAATAAGTCTAGGTTTAGCATCTTTCTTTTCCATAAGGTATTTAATAGCAGCATGATCGGTGTGAATAGTCACTTTAGAATCAACAATGTAAGATCTGAATTTATCACATGCAAACACAACTGCTAAAAATTCTTTCTCAGTAGTAGCATAGTTTCTTTGAGCATTGTCTAGGGTTTTACTAGCATAATGAATAACGTTCAATTTCTTATCAACTCTTTGTCCTAGAACAGCACCAACAGCATAATCACTAGCATCACACATAATTTCAAAGGGTAGGTTCCAATTAGGTGGATGAACAATAGGTGCAGAAATTAAGGCTTTCTTAAGTATTTCAAAGGCTTCTACACAATCATCATCAAAAACAAATGCCACATCTTTTTGCAAGAGATTAGTAAGAGGCCTAGAAATTTTAGAGAAGTCTTTTATAAACCTTCTATAGAAACCAGCATGACCAAGGAAACTTCTTATACCTTTGATGTCTTTAGGACATGGCATTTTCTCAATAGCATCAACTTTAGCTTTATCAACTTGAATACATCTTTCAGAAATTTTATGCCCAAGGACTATACCTTCATTTACCATAAAGTGACACTTCTCCCAATTCAAGACAAGATTAGTTTCTTAACATCTCTGCAAAACTCGATCAAGGTTACTCAAGCAATCATCAAAAGAGGTTCCCTAAACTGAGAAATCATCCATGAAAACCTCAACACTATTTTTACAAAAGTCAGAGAATATAGCAGTCATACATCTTTGAAAGGTAGTAAGTGCATTACATAAACCAAAAGGCATACGACGATAAGCATAAGTTCCAAAAGGACAAGTAAATGTGGTTTTCTATTGATCTTCTGGTGATACAGGTATTTGAGAGAAACCAGAATAACCATCTAGGAAACAAAAGTGTGTATGCTTAGATAATCTTTCTAACATTTGATCAATAAAAGGCAAGGGGTAATGATCTTTCCTAGTAGCTTTCTTTAAATTTCTGAAATCAATTACCATTATATAACCGGTTACAATTCTTTGTGGGATAGTTCATTTTTATCATTATGAACAATAGTAATACTGTCGTGGAAATGACCATCTATGGGGCCATCCAGCCCCTTGTGGTTCGGCAGGGGAGATCGGCGTGCGCAAAGAGCAGAATCAATGGAAGACGCAGGGGATTTACCCAGGTTCGGGTCGCTGAGAAGCATAAAACCCTACTCCTGCTTTTGGTGTATTGGTTGTATGAGAACACAAGTACAAGGAGCGCTTCTCCCGGCAAGGTGCGGAGAGAGCTGCTACGCGAGACGTGCAGGTGTTTGAAAAAGGGGGTCCCAATCCCTCTATCTGTTGCCCTGGCCCTCCTTTTATAGCTCAAGGGGTTACCATAGTGGCAAAACAGTAATTACAAGTTGATTAGATAGCAAACAGTGCTATCATACCTAACTCTGCCAGTTTAGGACAAAAGCATTAAATGCACCATTAGGTGTCATGTGGAGAGGTAGCCCCGGCAAGGTTTCTGCACCGCTCGCCCAGCTACCTCGTATTATTTTGACACGCCTTCTGGACATGTGTCATCAAAGGCAAATTCTCTTCCTGCATGCTGACACGTGCCCGACAAACCTCACCAACCCGCCTGCGCGGTCGACACCTCACCGATTAGTGACTAGCTGCCCGGTGAGGTTGAGCGCTGACGTGCTGGCAGAAGCTTGCTGGCACGGAGCTTGGCGGGGCTTCATCTTGCCGGTTTGGCCTTGCCGGCAAGAAATTTCTTCATCTTCAGCACTGGTTGAGTGCTTGTTGGTGCCGTGTCTTGAACTTCTCCCCAGTAGCTTTTGCAACTGGGCCCTGGATCTTGGTCTTGGTGGTTTCCGGCAAGCCTTGGCCGGCAAGGAGGCTGCTACTGTCTGTGCATAAGTCAGGGTATAAAATACCCATGTTTTATATACCGACAGGAGCCCCCGGGCCTGGGCCATATGCGCGTCCGAAGCATCGTTGGGCTAGGCCCAAACAATGCACAGACACGCGGCGGGAAAACTGCCGCAGTAATTTTTGTCATGATGGTCATCATCTTCTGAGATCTTCTTTGCTTCTTCATTAATCTGGACTTGAGCGTGTTCTTGGTCACCTTCCGGCAAACCCCGCCGTCGGACGGACAGCTGCTAGGCGTGCCCAAACCAGGAATATGCTCATATGCGGGGCGTCGTTAGTTCAAATCGAACCGGCACATAGCCACGCATGTCAAAGGATAACTGCCATATATGTCTTTACTTCTCCTTTTTCTGCGCCCCTCCATCACGCGCATCTGCATGCATGCAGGGCAGTGGATTGGTGAAGAAGGGCGGCCGTTGGAGTGACGCGCTGGGCCAGGGACACAGGGCGCGGGATTGGCAAACTCGGACGGTCGCTGGAGTAATGCGCCCGGCCAGAGGCGCAGGGCACAGGATTGGGGAGGCTGGGCGGCCGCCCGAAGATAGTGAAGAGCCAGCCTCCGCGCTCTCCCTATAAAGAGGTGGGTTGTGGGATGCGATGCTCATCCACTTCTTCCCATCCCAATTCTTCCAGCAGCCGCCATCTTCTTCTTCTTCCTTCCCCCTGCGTCCGCTCCTTACTATGGCGAGGGGAAAGAGTCAAGCTCGTGCATCCGCCGTCGCCATGAGGGTTTCTCCTCGGAGCCATGCCCACGTCTCGGGCACGGATGCGGGAGTCGGCTCCAGCGCGCGAGGAAGGGCCGCGGGCCGCGGTTGCGGACGCGGCGCTCGGGGTGGCCATGGCGGCGCGCTCATAGCTTCGTCTTCGGCCGTTCCATCCTCGGCAGAGGGCCATACGGAGGACACGGCACATGAGTTCGTCATGGAGCTGCGTGATCGGCCGTGGAGCTGGCTACGGCTTCCCCGTCCCTTTGCTAGGGAGATGGAAGGCCGCCACCTGTGTGGCTTGTGGCTGCGTGTTGATGGTTGCTGCAATGGCCCAGTATGGGTGACCGTTGAGACCTCCAACAATGGCCTCATGTATCTCACAAGCGGGTGGAAATCCTTCGTCTGTGCTCGTTGCTTAGGGCAAGGGCATCTCCTCCTCTTCAGGTTGGACAGACCAGATACGCTCGTTGTGAAATTCTTCGGGGCTTCAGGCGCTCATCTAGAGTGCTGCGTGGAGAGCTCGAGCGACAGCGACACTGCTTCCTCCAGCGATGCTGAGGATGATGATGATGACGGTGATGACGACAACTCTCCGGGCATGAAGATTGAAGACTATGACGACGAGTCTGACTGATCGCTGGCAGCACCATCAGCTGGCCTTCCGGGAACAAGCCGGGCTTCGCCTAGGTGCCCCTTTTTCCCTCTTTGCACTCGATGTAAACCCTGGGGAAGGGCCAATAAAATGTAACCGAGTACTTTTTTAATGAATATCTATTGTTGTTGGGTTTAAACGAATGCATGCCGTTCCCCTTGTTTTATTTCGCCTTTGTATGATTGTGTTCCCTACGCTTGTTTGGAAACTTGCCGGTGCGCACACTTGCCGCGAGCGCTTCGAGGAACGGGTCCTTAGCAGCCTGCTGGAAGTGCCGCTGCCGGCAAGGCAACTTGCCGGGCCAGAATGCAGCAACCAGGCTTGCCGAGTAGACTCGAGGCAAGCTAGAGCGCGGACTGATCGCAACAAGGTTCCTTCGCGTGCAGGTTTCTCATACAAAGCACATAATCGTTCAAGGGAAATCGCAGACGTAATAAGGAAAAAGTTTCAAAGTTTTTCAACTTAGCTTTTCTTTGCTCTGTTTTCCTCATCGCACAAAATGATGACTTGAATGTCATTAAAATGGTACCCCATCTCCACTCCCCCTAGGAAACTTGCACACGAGGGATCCTTCTGTCCTTTTAAGAAAAAGAAAGAAGAGAAAAGAGTGGTTTGGGAACCTCGACGGTCCATTAGCCATTCCATACAAACTAAAGTGTAAATCACAACATCACATGTGTCCATATAAAAATGAATATGTACGAAGAGTTGCGAAACACTTAACTTTATTATGCATAGGATCTGCGTCTGGCTTTGTACAAAGGGGTACAAGTCTTGCCGACAAAGCTTGTACAAAAGGGGTTGCCGGGAGGCCCGGCAACCGCGCCTTATGGGTAGAACTTGCGAAGATGCTCAATATTCCACGAGTTCTGCACTGGGGTGCCATCTTCGGTCTCCAGATGGACTGCGCCAGGTCAGGTGACTCGTACTACCCGATAAGGGCCTTCCCACTTCGGCATCAACTTGTTTGATTTCTTGGCGGCCAAGACACGCTGAAGAACAAGGTTGCCTTCCTCAAGGCTTCGGGCTTGCACTTTGCAGCTATGATAGCGGTGCAAGGCTTGCTGGTAGCGTGCAGCTCGCACAGCCGCTCGAAGACGATCCTCCTCAAGCAGCGTCGCGTCGTCTTGCCGCAGCTGCTCTTGCTCAGCTTCATCGTAAGCGAGCACTCGAGGTGACCCGTATATGAGTTCCGTGGGGAGCACCGCTTCTGCACCATAGATTAGGGAGAAGGGTGTTTGGCCAGTAGCTCAATTTGGTGTCGTCCTGAGTGACCAAAGAACCGCCGGCAACTCATCAATCCAGCGCCTCCCACATTTGCGCAGCCTGTCAAAGGTTCTTATCTTGAGGCCACGCAGCACTTCAACATTCATCCTTTCTGCTTGGCCGTTGCTTCTTGGGTGAGCGACAGATGTAAAACAGATTTTGCTGCCAAGGTCTTGGATATACTGCATGAAGGTGTGGCTCGTGAATTGTGTGCCGTTGTCGGTGATGATTTTGTTAGGAACCCCAAAACGGCAAACTAATCCTTTGAAGAACTTGACAGCTGATTGCGCTATCACCTTTCTCACCGGCTCCACTTCAGGCCACTTTGTGAACTCGTCGATGGCGACATACAAGAACTCAAAGCCCCCGGCAGCATGAGGGAAGGGGCCTAAGATATCGAGCCCCCAGACCAAAAAGGGCCAGGAGAGAGGGATTGTTTGGAGGGCTTGAGCTGGCTGATGTATGTTCTTTGAATGGAACTGGCATGCTTCACACTTTGTTACTAGCTCAGTTGCATCCTGGAGGGTAGTGGGCCAATAGAAGCCTTGCCGGAAAGCTTTGCCGGCAAGTGCTCTTGAACCTATGTGAGAGCCACATATGCCTCCATGTATCTCCGCCAAAAGCTTCAGTCCATCTTCCCAGCAAATACACTTTAATTTCACACCGTTTGGTCACTTTTTGTATAGAATGCTATCCATAAACTGATACATACTTGACTGACGTGCTACTTTCTCAGCTCCTTCTTGCTCATCGGGAAGTTCTCCTGTTTGAAAGAAATGAACTATCTGCTGTGCCCATGCTGGAGCTTGCGGCTCGACGACAAGGACTAAAGGCATTTCTTCGGTCGCGGGAGCGCTTGCTTCAACGGCAAGAACCTGAGGTTCTGCGTGAAGCCGCTGCTCACCGACGACTGTGTCATTGTTCCCGGCAACATCCCTGCCGACGGCTTCTGGGAGCTCTGCCTGAAAGTACTTGCCGGTATTCAACTTCCTTCTCTTACTGGCCTGCGTTGATGGAGTGACTATTGGTTGATTCAAATGGAGCACAAAAGTTCCTGGTTCCACAGGTAGCTTTTGGGTGGCACACTTTGATAGGTGATCAACGATGCTGTTTTCCGCACGAGGGATGTGCTCTGTTTGCAACCCGTCAAAGTGTTCTTCCAATTTCCTTACTTCTTCCACAAACGCTTCCATCAACGGGCTCTGGTAATCTTTGTTCACTTGTTTTACAACAAGCTGCGAGTCACCGCGGACGATCAACTTTCTGATTCCAAGGTCCACTGTGATCCTAAGACCGGCAAGGAGTCCTTCGTACTCAGCAGTGTTATTTGTGGCTTGCTCCCTGGGAAAGTGCATTTGAACCACATACTTGAGGTGCTCTCCGGTGGGTGCGACAAGCAGCACTCCGGCACCGGCGCCTTGCAGCGAGAAGGCACCGTCAAAGTACATGATCCATTCTTTGGCCGTCTCTTTGCCGGGGAGAGCTGTTTCTCGAATTTCTTCGTCTTGCGTTGGCATCCATTCGGCGATGAACTCCGCCAAGGCCCTACTTTTGAATGGTTGAAGTGCTTTCAAACTTGAGTGCAAAGCTTGACAGCTCCACTGCCGACTCCACTATCCTGCCAGTTGCCTCTGGATTTCTCAAAATGCATTGCAACGGAAAGCGAGTGACGACGGTGATCTCGTGTGCTTGGAAGTAGTGACGCAGCTTTCTCGAGGTCATCAGAAGGCCGAAAAGCAACTTTTGCACCCCCAGAGTATCTTGATCTAGCCCCCTGCAGAAGGGAGCTAACAAAATTTATGGGCCGCTACACCACCTTCTTCTTTGGCGTCACTTGTTGATTAGTTTCATTTGCTTGCGCTATTTCTGACTTGTCGGCGTCGGACCTTGCCAGAGAAGATTCTGGTTTGTCGCTGGATGGGCTTGTCGCGGCTGCTTCCTCGTCATCGACTTCCCTCTGCGCCATTAATGCAGCACTAGCCACTTGATTTGTTGCCGCTACATATAGCAGCAACGGCTCTTGTGGTCTAGGCGCAACTAGTGTTGGTGCGGAGGAGAGGTATCTTTTCAAATCCTGCAGCGCGGCCTCTGCTTCCGGAGTCCATCTCATTGGAACTGCCTTTTTCAAAATCTTGAAAAATGGCAGGGCGCGCTCAGCAGATTTTGAAATGGATCTACTCAAGGCAGCAACACAGCCGGCAAGACGCCAGACATCCTTGACGCTTTTTGGTGCTTGGATCTGCTCAATTGCTTTGATCTTGTCGGGATTTGCTTCAATTCCGTGTTGAGATACAAAGAATCCAAGAAGCTTGCCGGATGGAACGCCAAACACACACTTCTCGGGATTGAGCTTCAAGTTGATTTTGCTCAAGTTTGCAAATGTTTCTTCCAAGTCTTGAACGAGGGTTGATCTGTCCTTGGTTTTGACCACGATATCATCTATATATGCTTCCACGTTCCTGTGCAGCTGGGGCTCAAAACCAATTTGGACTGCCCTCGCAAATGTTGAACCGGCACTCTTTAATCCGAAAGGCATACGCATGAAGCAGTATGTGCCACATGGAGTAATGAATGCGGTTTTCTCCTCATCCTCCTTGGCCATGAATATCTGATGGTATCCAGAATATGCATCAAGGAAGGAGAGTAAATCACAGCCGGAAGTAGAGTCTACAATTTGATCAATGCGCGGCAAGGGGAAAGGATCTTTTGGACATGCTTTGTTGATATCAGTGTAGTCAATACAAAGTCTCCACTTCCCATTTGCTTTGCGCACCACAACTGGATTTGCCAACCAAGTTGGATGTAGTACACCTCTAACCAAACCTGCTGCTTCAAGCTTCTTGATTTCCTCGGCAATGAACTGTTGCCGCTCCAACGCTTGCTTCTGGACTTTTTGCTTGACGGGCCGAGCGTGAGGACAGGCAGCAAGGTGGTGCTCAATTACCTCCCTGGGAACACCGGGGATGTCAGATGGTCGCCATGCAAACACATCGACATTCGCCCACAGGAAGGCAATGAGCGCACTTTCCTATTTGCAGTTAAGGGTGGCACTGATGGTGAAGGTACCGTCAGTGTCGTCCTTCCTCGCCGGCACCTTTTTGGTTGCCGGTGAAGCAGCTTTGGATTTCTTACCGGCAGAACACTCTGGCACGTCATCAATAGGTGCGCAGCACTCCGAAGAGGTGCGCTTCCAGGAATCCTTGCTAGAGGTCTTGCCGGACTTCTTGCTTTCCTTCTTCTTGGCGGGAGCTGGCGTCTTGGCGGCCTCCGCTGCAACCGCATCTCTGTACATCTTATCGACGCAAATGACTACATCTTTCTTGTCGGAGTTGATGGAAATGACACCCATCAGCCCTGTCATTTTCAATGTGTTGTAAGCATAGTGAGATGCTGGCATGAATTTTGCCAAGGTTGGGCGGCCAAGAATTCCATTGTACGGCAAGGGGATCTTGACAACGTCAAACACAATCTTTTCTGTTCTGTAGTTAAATTCCCCGCCAAATGTCACCGGCAATGTGATCTTTCCCTTGGGATGGCGTCTTCCCGGGTTTACTCCTTGAAAAGTGCCTGTCTTATCGAGCTCCTCGTCGGGAATCTGCAGCCTCTTGATTACCTCTGGAGAAATAAAGTTCAGGCCGGCCCCATCATCAACTAACATTTTTGTGACCTGGAGGTTGCGAATTGTTGGCGAAACCAACAACGGCAAACACCCGACCGCAGTTGTGCGATCAGGGTGGTCCTCGGCATCGAAAATGATAGGTGTGTGTGACCACTTTAGTGGCTTTTGAGAGCCCATTGCCGGTTCTGCCGCATTAACCTCACAAGCCCACTGCTTAAGTTGGTGGTGGGAGGAGTGCAAAGATGCCCCTCCATCAACGCACATGGCCTCAGTTGCCTTCTGGAATTCTTGTTCACTGGACTCTCCGTCGTCCTCTTCTTCCTCACTTCCATCATCTTCTCCTTTCTTTTCGCGGCCTCTAGCAGGTTTCTCTTTCTGCTGCTTGGCCTTGCCGCGACGGCCTCCTCGGCCACCACGGCCCTTTTTGCCAGATCAATCCGCACCATCTTAACCCTTCTCTTTGTCGTGTTTTTCATATTCAGCCGTTTGTTTCTCAACAAGGTGCTCGACTTGTCGGCACTCTTGGAGGTCATGGCCCTTGGTGCGGTGAATCTTGCAGTACGGCCCATCGGACTTGCCGGCCTTCTCCTTTGCCGCCGCCTCCTGGCAAGCGGCGCATACAACTGCCTCCTTGCCAGAGTTCTCAGTCTTAGCTTTCTTAGCGGACTCAGAGTTGCCGGAGCCCTCGACGGCCATAACAGTCTTTCCTTTGCGCTTCCTGTTGCACTTTCGGCCCTTCTTCCTCGGGGTGGCAGCATCATCATCCTCGGAATCTACCTCGGCACCAGCGTCCTCCCCAGGAAGCCTTCTCCCTTCCTTAGTGTGTGCACACTTATCCGCCAACGTATATAGCTCATTGACGGTTTTGGGTAGCTTGACGTTCATCTTCTCCCGCATCCTCCGATTGCGCACATTCGTGTGAAAGGCGGCAATGACGGTTGCGGGGTGCACATCTGGAATGTTACGGTGCACACGGCTGAACCTCTGGATGTACTTGCGCAAAGTTTCTCCATCTCTTTGCGAGATCACTTGCAGGTCGCTGGGCTGTCCAGGGGCCTTGTGGCCTCCGGTAAAGGCACCAACAAACTCATTACAGAGATTTGCCCATGAGGAAATGGAGTTCTCCGGCAAGTTCATCAGCCAAGATTTCACGTTGGGCTTCAGTACCAACGGAAAGTAGTTGGCGAGGATTTTCTCATCTCTTCCTCGGGCAGCTTGCATGGCAATCGTATAGATTCCCAGAAATTCTGCCGGGTTCAGCTTGCCGTCGTACTTTTCTGGTACTTCTGGCTTGAAGGCCCGGACGGACGGCCATCGGACTTGCCGCAGCTCATGGGTGAAGGCAGGACACCCAACCTCGTAAGGCAGATATCCGCCAACCCCTGGCGCAGGCTCATCAATGATGGGGCCGTTGCGCGCGTCGGATTGACGGCGCGCCTCCCGGCGCCGTTCAATGGTGGTGCGGGCGTCTTCTACCTGCCTATCTCGCAGCACTTGCCGCTGGTCTTGCCGCGCTCGCGGATCCGAAGAGGCCATCGACATCTCGTCGGGCTCAAAAGATCGTTGAGCTTGCCGCGATTATTGGCGTTGCTGCTGTTGAGACTGTTGCCATTGGGGTGACTGCACCATTAGCGCAGCACCGTCAACGCGGCCACCAGCTGGAGCTGCTGGTGCTGTTTGCGGACGCCGTGAGGGCTCCGCTTGCTGTGATTTGCTGGCTTCGGCAAACCCAATCAAACTTTGGATGGTGGCTCTCTACTCATCCATCTTCTCTGCCACCGGAGGGAAATTCAGCAGCATCTGGGCTCGCGCCATTGCTTCCGCTGTTGTGGCTGGCATGGCTGGAAGCGAAGATCATGATGTCGCTCTACTCCTGGCAGAGCCAGCAGGAGCGCCATCGCGGTCTTGCTGCCGCGGCACATGATCAGTAGCGGGTCGCTGTGGCGGAGGCGGTGCCTGAGGGTCTGGGACTTGATCAATAGGAGTCTTGCTCTGAGGTCGCCGCTGTCCGGAGCCGTTGGCGCCGCTCGGAGTCGTACCGCGCCTATTGTGCGAGGGACGCGGCGTCTGTCCTGAAGCAGCATCTCTGGACGCCGCCGCGGCGGGATCTTGACTCGCACTGGCCTGGGCATTGCCGCTCCAGTGGCGGCGTTCGTCGGCGCGGCGAGGAGGAGGAGGAGGAGCTCGTCCGTCCGCTCCGCCCGCGCCGTCGCGGCTTTGTTCGCCAGAGGATCGAGGAAGTCGGCTGCCTCCAGCGTGCTCGTCTCCCACAACGACCACAGTGGGCATGGCGCCCACGCCACCTGCGCTGGTCGTGCCAACCGCGGTATCCGCACCACCCGCATTGGCCGCGCCGCCTACGCCGCCTGCGGATACGTGCGAAGGGGTCGTCATCGTGATGCCCTTCTTCTTGGGGGCCATCGACGACGAGGAGGACGATGATGAAGTTGATGAAGTTGACGCGCAATCCGCTGATTCAGGTTCACGCAAGCGACACCCCTACCTGGCACGCCAAAGATGTCATGGAAATGACCATCTATGGGGCCATCCAGCCCCTTGTGGTTCGGCAGGGGAGATCGGCGTGCGCAAAGAGCAGAATCAATGGAAGACGCAGGGGATTTACCCAGGTTCAGGCCGCTGAGAAGCGTAAAACCCTACTCCTGCTTTTGGTGTATTGGTTGTATGAGAGCACAAGTACAAGGAGCACTTCTCCCGGCAAGGTGCGGAGAGAGCTGCTACGTGAGACGTGCAGCTATTAGAAAAAGGGGGTCCCAATCCCTCTATCTCTTGCCCTGGCCCTCCTTTTATAGCAAGGGGTTACCACAGTGGCAAAACAGTAATTACAAGTTGATTAGATAGCAAACAGTGCTATGATACCTAACTCTGCCAGTTTAGGACAAAAGCATTAAATGCACCATTAGGTGTCATGTGGAGAGGTAGCCCTAGCAAGGTTTCTGCACCGCTTGCCCAACTACCTCGTATTATTTTGACACACCTTCTGGACGGGTGTCATCAAAGGCAAATTCTCTTCTTGCATGCTGACACGTGCCCGACAAACCTCACCAACCCACCTGCGCGGTCAACACCTCACCGATTAGCGACTAGCTGCCCGGTGAGGTGGAGTCCTGACGTGCTGGCAGAAGCTTGCCGACACGGAGCTTGTCGGGGCTTCATCTTGCCGGTTTGGCCTTGCTGGCAAGAAATGTCTTCATCTTCAGCACTGGTTGAGTGCTTGTTGGTGCCGTGTCTTGAACTTCTCCCTAGTAGCTTTTGCAACTAGGCCCTGGATCTTGGTCTTGGTGGTTTCCGGCAAGCCTTGGCCGGCAAGGAGGCTGCTACTGTCTGTGCATAAGTCAGGGTATAAAATACCCATGTTTTATACACCGACAAATACCTCCTTTCTTAGGAACACAATGAACAGGACTTACCCATCTACTATCAGCTATGGGATAAATTATACCTGCCTCCAGAAGCTTTAATGTTTCAGTTCTTACCACATCCTTCATTCTAGGATTTAATCTTCTTTGATGATAAACGACGGGTTTAGCATCTGGCTCCATGTGAATTTTGTGCTGACATAAAGTGGGACTAATGCCTTTAAGATCATTGAGAGTATATCCAATAGCAGCACGGTGCTTCCTCAGAGTTTTAAGTAATCTCTTTTCATCATGCTCGGAACGGTTAGCACTAATAATGACAGGATATATCTTCTTTTCATCAAGATAAGCATACTTCAGTGTATCAGGTAGTTGTTTTAATTCAAACACAGGATCACTCTTAGGTGGAAGAGGGTCTCCCAAAGTTTCAACAGGCAAGTTATGTTTAAGAATAGGTGCTTGTTTAAAGAACATCTCATCTATTTCATTTCTTTCATTCATATGCATATCATTTTCATGGTCTAGCAAGTATTGTTCTAAAGGATCTGTAGGAGGCACAGCAATAGAAGCAAGACCAATAATTCCATCCTTATTAGGTAATTCTTTATCATGAGGTTGTCTACAAAACTTAGAGAAATTAAACTCATGAGATACATTACAAATAATTAACACAGACAGTTTCTTTATTGCAATCAATCTTAGCATTAACTGTATTCAAGAAAGGTCTACCAAATATAATGGGACAAAAATCATCTTGTGGTGATCCAAGAACGAGGAAATCAGTAGGGTATTTGATATTACCACACAATACTTCAACATCTCTAACAATCCCAAGTGGTGCAATAGTATCTCTATTTGCAAGCTTAATAGTGACATCAATATCTTCGATCTCAACAGGTGCAATATCATTCATGACTTCTTGATAGAGAGTAAACGGAATAACACTCACACTTGCACCAATATCACATAAACCATGATAGCAATGTTCTCCAATTTTAACAGAAATAACAGGCATGCCAATTACAGGTTTATTTTATCTTTAATGTCTGGCTTAGCAATTCTAGTTGCTTCATCATAGAAATATATGACATGTCCATCGATGTTATCAACCAAAAGATCTTTAACCATTGTAATATTAGGTTCAACTTTAATTTGTTCAGAAGGTTTAGGTGCTTTAATATTACTTTTATTAACCACAGTTGAAGCCTTAACATGTTCCTTAATCCTAACAGGGAAAGGAGGTTTCTCAATATAAGCAGTGGGCACAACTGGATCAACATTGTAAACAATTGTTTCTTCTTTAACACTAACAGGTTCTTCATTTAATTCAATAGGTGGATGAAACTTAAACCATTTCTCCTTATGGAGATCAGCATGAGCAGCAAAAGATTCACAAAAAGTAGCTACTATCTCAGAGTCAAGTCCATATTTGTACTAAACTTATGAAAAGCATCAGTTTCCATAAAAGATTTAACACAATCAAACTTAAGATTTATACCTGACTCTTTACCTTTGTCGATTTCCCAATCTTCAGAGTTGCGTTTAATTCTTTCCAGAAGATCCCATTTGAATTCAATAATTCTCTTCACAAAGGAACCAGTAGAAGAAGTATCGAGCATGGATTGATCATTATGAGAAAGCCGAGCATAAAAGTTTTGAATAATTATTTCTCTTGAGAGCTCATGATTGGGGTATGTATGCAACATATACTTAAGCCTCCTCCAAGCTTGAGCGATACTTTCTCCTTCACGAGGCCAAAAATTACATATATAATTTCGATCACGATTAACCAAATGCATAGGATAAAATTTCTGGTGAAATTCCAGCTTTAACCGGTTCCAATCCCATGTTCCAGTATCATCACATAGCCTATACCATGTCAATACCTTTCCCTCCAAAGATAAAGGGAATACCTTCCTCTTGACTCCATCCTCGGATAAACCTGCAAGCTTAAACAATCCACAAATTTCATCTATATATATATCAAGTGCATATCAGGATGTACCTTTCCATCTCCTGCATAAGGATTAGCTAGCAGTTTCTCTATCATACCCGAAGGAATTTCATAATAAATATTTTCAGTAGGCTCAGTAGGTTGAGGGGAAACTCTCAATGCTTCCGGTCGAGGTGAAGATACCTCGAACAAACCCCTCAAAGGATTACTTTCCATAGTGACAAGTGACGGTAAATTTCAACACGTAATATAAATGCTTCCTTACCAAATTCCACTCACCAAAGGCACTTCATTCCCCGGCAACGGTGCCAGAAAAGAGTCTTGATGATCCACAAGTATAGGGGATCAATCATAGTCCTTTCGATAAGTAAGAGTCTTGAACCCAACGAGGAGCAGAAGGAAATGACAAGCGGTTTTCAGCAAGGTATTCTCTGCAAGTACTGAAAGTAGCGGTAACAGATAGTTTTGATAGCAAGATAATTCGTAACAAGTAACAATAGTAGCAACGTGCAGCAAGGTGGCCCAATCCATTTTATAGCAAAGGACAAGCCGGAACGGTCTCATATATAGAGCAAAGAGTTCTCGCGGACACATGGGAATTATCATCTAGTCACTTTCATCATGTTTGTTTGATTCGCGTTCGCTACTTTCATAATTTGATATGTGGGTGGACCGGTGCTTGGGTGTTTTTCTTACTTGAACAAGCCTCCCACTTATGATTACCCCCTCTCGCAAGCATCCGCAACTACGAAAGAACAATTAAGATAAATCTAACCATAGCATGAAACTTATGGATCCAAATCAGCCCCTTACGGAATAGCGCATAAACTAGGGTTTAAGCTTCTGTCACTCTAGCAACCCATCATCTAATTACTACTCCACAATGCCTTCCCTTCGGCGCAAAGATGGTGAAGTGTCATGTAGTCGACGTTCACACGCACCACTAAAGGAAGCAACAACATACATATCATCAAAATATCGAACGAATACCAAATTCACATGATTACTTATGACAAGACTTCGCCCATGTCCTCAAGAACAAAAGTAACTACTCACAAATCATATTCATGTTCAAGATCAGAGGGGTATTCAATAGCATTAAGGATCTAAACATATAATCTTCCACCAATTAAACCAACTAGCATCAACTACAGAGAGTAATCAACACTACTAGCAACCCACAAGTACCAATCTGAGGTTTTGAGACAAAGATTGAATACAAGAGATGAACTAGGGTTTGAGATGAGATGGTTCTGGTGAAGATGTTGATGAAGATTGGTCCTCACACGATGAGAGGATCGTTGGTGATGTCGATGGATTCGATTTCCCCCACCCGGAGGGAAGTATCCCCGGCGGAATCGCTCCGCCGGAGAGCAAAAGTGCTCCTGCCCAGGTTCCGCCTCGAGACGGCGGCGCTTCGTCCCGAAAGTCTTCTTCTGATTTTTTCTAGGGAAAATGGCTTCATATAGGAGAAGATGGGCCCTGGAGGCCTGCCAGGGGTGCCACAAGCCCAGGAGGCGCGCCCCCAGGCTTGTCGCTTCCTGGTGGGTCCCCCTCGGATATTTCTTCAGCCAATATTTTTTATATATTCCAAAAGAATTCTCCATAAATTTTTAGGTCATTTGGAGGTGTGTAGAATAGCTATTTCTATTGCACCCCTTTCCGGTCCAGAATTCCAGCTGCCGGCAATCTCCCTCTTCATGTGAAACTTGCAAAATAAGAGACAAAAGGCATAAGAATTGTATCATAAAGTGAAATAATGACCCAAAACATAATAAATAACAGTAGGAAAACATGATGCAAAATGGACGTATCAGACACCGGCCCCTCCCAGGAGCGCAGCGGCTAGGCCTTGGCACTGGTAAGCAGCAGCGCCGTGCTTAAGCCCGGGGCCCTACAAGGCGCCAGGGCAGCCCTTGATCGGCTGGAGGGGGACCTTCTGGCAGAAGAGGCGCGCACCATCTAGGAGTGCCAATGCCTCGCGGAGGGATGGCGCCAGCTGGATGTCGCCATCAAGGTGGGCCACCGCCAAGACGATGCTGCACGGGCGAAGCGCGAGAAGGCCACCTCCAATGCCAAGGAAATCTTTGAGAGCGCCGTCCGGGAGGCTAACACAACCGACAAGCATCGCACGGAAGAGGAGGCCCACGCGAAGGTGCTTTGGGAGCAGCATGCCGCCCAGGTGCAACTGCTCCAGGCGCAAGAAGACGCCCTTGACGCCCGCGAGGGTGAGCTTGCCTCCCGCGAGGGTGAGCTTGACAAGCGCGGGGAGGCCCTCGTGGCCCGTGAGGCGGATGTCGAGATCCGAGAGTGAGAGCTCGCGAGGATGGCGGGTGAGCAGAGCATGGAGCGTGAACGCCTGGAGATGCTGGACCGCCAGGTGGCGGCCGCCCAAACCTCCTATGACCAGCGCATGGCTAAGGCCAACGCTCAGCTGGAGGTAAAGGAAAGGAAGATCCAGGCGGACGCCGACGTGAAGAACAGGAGGGGTCACGAGGCGCTTGCCGCGGACTACGCCAAGAAGCTAAAGTTCCAGGAGGACCGCTTCACCAAGAAGCGCGGGGAGCTCCAGGCGGAGATCTTCGGTCTCAAGGAGCTGCTGACGGAGGTGGAGGGCAGCCGGAAGCTCGCGCTGAAGGCCAAGGCCGACGCCGAGGGGGAGCTGGCCTCACTCCAGGCGTAGGTGGACAGCGTCTATGACGTTGTCGAGAAGGCCAAGGATGAGGCAGCTCGGGCGAGGGGGTGGTAGCATGAGCGCGCCAAAATGTTCCACGCCCTCTCCCTCCGTGCTCGCGGCGCCCTGGCTACCATCTGCCAAGAAAGGCTTCGGGGCCCCCTCGAGGACAACGATGCCAGCTACCCAGACTTCTTCACCAAGCTTATGGAGAAGCTGGAGAAGGGGGCCAAGCGGGTGAAAGGCACCATCGAGGATGAGTGTCGCGATCTCCTCAGCCAGGCAGCGAGGCGTATCTTCAGCAACCTCCTCCGCGCCGACGCCTCCTTCGACTTCGATAGGGTGATGGCCCCCATCCCTACGGAGCTTTGCGACGGCCTCGAGAAGGCGGTGGAGGATCACGTGGACGCCCTGCTCGATAAGTTCTCCCACGGCAGCGAGAGCTCTGGCGAAGCTGGCGACGACGGCGACGACGATGGCGGCGACGATGCCTCATCCTCTTAGGCCTTTTCCCTTCTTCTTTTGTTCTATATTCAAATAGATGTAGCCCCGTGGGGGCGTGAAGACATGATTTTTGGGATTAAGCAAGCACTTAATGCTTTGTCCTAATTTATGCTCTTCGTGAGGCATCCTCGTGAGGCCTATTTTTCTCTTCTTGTTTGCCTTGGTGCTCTACGTCGTCAGGACCCAGCCCCCGATCGAGCTACGACTGTCGCTGGTATGTTAGGATGCGTGCCTAGACAAGGCCAGAGGGTGTAGGGCTCCACGAGGCGGTAAGGGCTCCCGAGGCCCGATGCTCAGGAAGCCCCCCTTTGACGTGCAAGCGGCTCGCGCGAAGGAGAAAACATCAGCACTCAGCGAGGTTGCGAGGAAGAAAGAGTTTGAGAGGCACTGAGAGTAGCTCGCGAGGTGTTTTTAGACTTAGCTTTCTCGTGGAGTGTGGCGCTTGGTAGGCCGTGGCTTGCGGAGTGTGCCTTGTGAGGTTCTCGCTCGTGAGGCCTCCCACTGGGACTTGGTGAAGATGGACGCCGCAGGCCGCCTCGCGAGGACGCGCTCGCGAGACTTCCTGTGGGCTTCTTGAGGAGGCGCCTTGCCGCGGCGTCGCCTCGCGAGGCCTGGTGCCCTGTTCCTATGACAACTGCCTGCTGACAAGTTTTGCAAGTATCGTGGCGGCGCGCGCTCGCTAGCTTGCTCATGGGTATCATGCGAGGAGACGAAGTACCAAGGACCTTGGTGAGGTGGCATGCACGGGAGCAGGCCCGCGAGCTAGAGCTCAGTCACTTGGGTTTGATGGCGCTGTTGGGCCTGGCCCGAGTGCAGGCACCATGTCCAGCCCCCGCTCGCATGATACGCAGGAGGGAGATCGCGTGCGCGCACAGCCTCCTGAAGTAAATTGCTTACCAAACACACATAATACTTAGGAAATAAAGTTTTACTGCTGCATAAAATAGGTTCCATTACACAACCAAAAAGATGAGGCTGCCGTGACGGACACGGGTCAGCTTGAGGATGGTGCAACCACGTGGCGCCCTCAGTTTCACATCCAAAAAGAAGAGGCTGTCATGACGGACACGGGACAACTTGAGGATGGTGTAGCCAGGCGGCGCCCTCAGTTCCATTGTTCCGCCAGCGCTGAGCATGGGGCTTCCACTGGGTTGTGGGAGGGAGCTCTCATGGCCCCAGCGGGCACCGCGCAGAGAGGCTCTGGAGCGTGTACAGCTCCACTTCGTTCGTGCCCGTGAGTTCACGGGTAGAACTTGTGGAGATGTTGGATGTTCCATGTGTTTGGCACCAGAACACACTCATCCGTCTCCAGCCCTGCCGCGCCAGGCCGGGAAACGTGCACAACCCTGAACGGGCCTTCCCACATGGGCGAGAGCTTGTGGAGTCCTTCCCTAGAGAGGATCCTTCGCAGGACAAGATCACCAACTTCAAGCACGCGGGGGCGTATGTTGCGGCTGTGGTAGCGACGCAATGCCTGCTGATACCAGGCGGCGCGGATGGTGGCCCGGCGACGTGCTTCCTCGAGGAGGAGCTGATCAGCTTCCCACGGGCCGTCCTGATGAGCCTCGTCGAAGGCGAGGACTCGCGGGGACCGTGCTTGAGCTCATGAGGGAGGACCGCTTCCGCCCCGTAGACGAGGAAGAAGGGTGTTTCACCGGTAGGCTTGGTCAATGTTGTGCAGATCGACCATAGCACAGACTGGAGCTCGTCGAGCTAGCCTTTGCGACAGGCGTCGAGCTTTTTCTTGAAGCTTTGTGTCTTGAGGCCCTTGAGGACCTCAGCGTTAGCACAGTCAGCCTGGTCGTTGCTTCGCGGGTGCGCCATGGAGGCGTAGCAGATCTGCATGCCAGGGTTGGCGCAGTATGACTTGAAGAGGCCGCTCGTGAACTGCGAGCCATTGTCAGTGATGATGCGGTTGGAGACGCCAAAGCGGCTCACGAGGTTCTTGATGAACTTGACAGCTGAGGTTGCCGGGATGGTGCGGACGGACTCCACTTCCGCCCATTTGGTGAACTTGTCGATGTCGACGTAGAGGTAGCGGTAGCCGCCAGCTACGCGAGGGAAGGGGCCCAGAATGTCCAGCCCCCAGACCGCGAAGGGCCATGAGAGGGGAATGGTCTGGAGGCCTTGCGCCGCCTGGTGGATTTGCTTGGCGTGGAATTGGCAGGCTTCACAGGATTGGACCAGCTCGTTGGCATATTGAAGCGCGGTGGGCCAGTAGAATCCACTGCGGAACACCTTACCGGCGAGCGTGCGCGATGAAGAGTGGTGGCCGCAGTCTCCACCATGTATGTTGGCAAGCAGCTCGCGCCCTTGGCTGAAGCGCTAGATGTACTTGCGGAGAGTCTCGTCAGGGCGCTGGCGCATGGTGCGCAAGTCGTTGAGCATGAGGGGGTGCTCGTGCGTCCCCTTGAAGTTGGCGACGAACTGCCGGCACAGTTCGGCCCAAGAAGAGATGGACTCTTCAGGGAGGTTCATGAGCCACGAGCGCGGGGCATCCTTGAGGGCCATGGGGAACCAATTCTCCATGACCTTGTCGTCACCGCCCGCGGCACTGATGCTCAAAGTGTAGAGATGCAGGAACTCCGTGGGGTTAAGGACGTCTTCATAGCGATGAGGCAGGTTCGGCTTGAACTTCGTGGACCACACCACGTGCCGCAGCTCACAGGTGAAGGCGCGGCAGCCCCCACTACTGGAGGTGACGCCACCGGCAAAGGTAGCACGGTGCTGGCGACCGGCTGCCGCGACCTCCTGGATGGTGCGGTCCTGGCGCTGGTGCTGCTGCTCGAGGAGCACGCACGTGTCATGCGGTGCGCGTCGGACGATTTGGCAGCTTGCGTCGTCAGGGTCTGGTGAAGACGCGTTGCGAGACGGCTCCCGCGCGCGTGCGCCACGGCGATGGCCCGCGCCGTCATTGCTCGGGAGAGGCGGAGGAGGCACGCCGTGCTCTGCCTCCGCGCCACGCGACGGCGGAGGTGGAAGAGAGCGGGAGGGCACCGGAGTGGCCCTAACGGTGTTGACGAGCTCGGTGATGCGCGCAAGCCAGGCGTCATAGCCGGCCTCGGTGGGGCGGTAGCGCAGCTGCTCCATCGCCATGAGCAGCGCGGCCTGTGGATCCGGGTGCGCGAGCGAGGACGTGGTGGCGGTGCGGCCAGGCGGCCGCACCGACTGGTGGAGGGAAGAAGCCTCCTCCTCACCAGCCACGGGGTCGGTAGCGGCGCGGGCGTGAGGACGGCGGTTGTCATTGGCGACGGGCTCTGTCTGAGCCACCCTAGCAGTCCCACACAGGGCGCGCTCGTGTGGGGCATCGGCCATGGCGATGTCGGAGTGGAAGGAGCGGAAGCAAGCTCCCTACCTGGGGCGCCAAATGTCGGAATCCGGGCTCCGGGGACACTGGTTCGAACTCTGGGGGCCGCTTGCTACCTAACTACTCGACGATGACCACGGCGAGGCTACGGTGAGTGGAGCACGGCGAGACCGCACACACACGCAGGGCACGGCAGGGACACGAGAGCTACCCAGGTTCGGGCCACCGTGCGGTGTAAAATCCTACTCCTGCTTGTGTTGGGATTATTGTGGGCAAGAGAGTTCTCGCGTACAAGGTTGAAGGCGGGGGAGTCGATCCTTCTCTATGGTGGCAGCACTGCCCCTTTTATAGCCGCCTTGGTCCTCTTCCCCCGAAAATATTGGCGGGAAGGGTTGCCACACAACGGCGGTTTTGAAGGGGGACAGGCGCCCAGTCTTATCCTGACAAAAGGTGGTCTTTGCCTACAAAGGCGCTATCCATGACGCGTCGGTGGGCTCGGTGATGACCTCTGCCCTGCGCGCCCCATCGTCCTGGTCTTCATACACCAAATGGGCAAGCTTTGGGACTTGCTTTGCAAGAGGGCAGCTGGTGCTGCTCCTTTATCACCAAAGAGGAAATCCTCCCTGACAGCGCCTGCTGGCACGGTCATGTCGTTGTCGTCTTCCTGCGCGGGTGTGTCATCCACATGGTGGGCATGTGACCATGGGGCCAGCGCCTTGCCCGGGGGCTTCGGGAGGCCGTCTCGCGAGGGGACCTCGCGAGGCTTCCTGCTGATGCTGAGTCTTCGGTGGGTCTGCCCCTTGTAGAGGGGGTCCTCGTGAGGCCGGTGCCTCGCGAGATGACTTGCTTCACGACGCCCGTGGTTGGGCCGCCTCTTGGGCCTTCATCAGGCGTGGCCTCCTGGGCCGCAGGCAGACAGCCCGTGGTACCCTGGTTCCCACTGGGCCGACAGATAAGCGTCGCGTCATGGAAGTGTTTTCGTCAAGGGTAACCGATACGTGGCATCCACCATAACGGGTTGCCGTTAAGCTATCGGGTTCCAGTTTGGATCCGATAACCCGTTAACAGCCCTGACCAATGGCGATTTTCCACGTGTAAAATTCTCATTCGCCAACAGAACCACGTGTCAGCTCGACGTCGCGACAGATGTCATCCATCCACTGGACGAGACACGCCAATGAAACAGTGACACGTGGTGCGGCCCAAAATAGGCCCATTTAGCTAAAAAGGCCGGCCCAGTCAAAATAAGTAGGCCAACCCATTTATGGCCTACTTTCGTCTGGCCCATTTACAAAATTGGCCCATACGAGTTCTGCTAATTCGGCCCATCAAAGGCCTGTTAACGATTTGACACCATTGCAGCCCATCGTCAGTTCTAGCCCGTTAACAGCCCGCTATGTCTTTGGGCTCATTTGCCGCTCGAGGTTCTTTCGGCCTGTTAGAGGCCCATTATAGAGATGGGCCAATTTCTAGGTTGTACGTCTTTCGGCCTGTTAGAGGCCCATTATAGAGCTGGGCCAATTTCAAGGAGATACGTATTTCGGCCTTTTAGCGGCCCATTCCGGATTTGGGCCAACTTCCAGCCCGGTGTATCTTTCGGCCAGTTAACGGCCCACACCGTAGTTGGGCCATTTACAGTCCGAGCTGACTTTCGGCCTCTTAGAGGCCCATGTTCTCCATGGCACAATTCCAGCCCGACGTGACTTCCGGTCTGTTAAAGGCCCGTTTTGTATATGGGCCAACTTATGGCCTGATTGGCTTTCGGCCTGTTAACGACCCGACATGGAAATGGGCCAACCATTAATTATGATCTATTTCAGCCTGCTAAGGGCCCGTTGGCCTATTTTCACTATTGGAGCCTGATCAAGGTTTCGGCCTTTTAACGGCCCGTCAACTAATTGGGCCTACCTTACTTTGGGCCTGCTAAATTTCCTGCATGACTCTAGGCCCATTGAAGGACAGGGCCTAATAGAGTCCATCAAAGGCCCACGTCGATTTAGGCCCAGCTATTACTTTGAGCCCATTACGAGGAACAATTATGGACTGTGGCAGAGCCCATCTAGTAACTGCAGGCCCATTACGGGGCCATTAAAGGCAGTGGGCCGTTCCCCTAGAACAAGGGCCCACGTCGCTTTGTTCCAGTTATTAATTTCACTGCATATTTTGGCTTGTTTGTAGCCAGTTGAGGTTTCAGCCCAGAAAGCTGGGGTGCGAGCCCACGCTAAGCAAATATATGCATAAAAGGAAAAACGTAGCACATCGAAGCATATATTACAGGAAATTACATCCACTGGGCAATCAAAGATTGATGCCAATGCAAATAAACGAACAAAACTTAATGATCTACAACCACACAACCTGCAACCTCAGCGCGGATGACGCCCATAAGCATGTGAGCAAGTTTTTCTTCTTTGCTATACTGTCACTGAAATCATCGATCACTTGTTGTTGCGCAAGAATGTGCACCTCTGATTCCTCCATGATTTCCATCATTGCTTCAGCCAGTAATTGGTTCACAAATGTACATCTTTTCCGTTGGATTCAAGACAGAGGAAACTGAACAGATTCAGATGCTGATTTTGGCAGGCTTGAATCAATGATAATGGAAAGTGTCTCGACCACTGCATCATAACTTAAATTAGAGAGGAAACTGAACAGATTAATCAAGAGTTATTGCCATATTACCTTCACTAGATTTATTAGAGAGAAACAATGGGGTTGCCTTGCTGTCTTGAGACTTTGTCGTATTATCTTCAGCAGCTTGCACCAAATCATCGGTCAGGTTAGTTAATACTTAATAGGAAAGCAACATTGACACAGTGAACGTTTGGGCAACCAGACCACACCAGCCTACACCAAATTAACACAATATGGTACTGCTATCATCAGCCAGGTAAGTTAATAGGAAAGCAACATTGACATAGTGAACGATTGGGGAACCAGACCACAGCACTAGATTTTAGTAACGTGCAATATATGAGATAGTACAATCATGCAGCTCAGTATGCAAAACTACCAGGCAGTTTCCCTTAAAAAATCTACATTAGCGCCTTAATTATACATTTTGCTAAAAGTAAATTTAGATCAGATAATTGGTGTAGGGTACTAAAGGTTGGATTCATGCCGATGCTACTTAATAAACTACATACTGATGTAAAAATATAGTGATATACAACAGGTACTTACATCAGCATTGGAGCGCAGAGCATTGTTGCAAGATGCTTTCCTCAAATACGATCCCAGTTTAGAATGTTTGTTATCCTTTAAGCATATTTTCTATAACAAAGATGCGTAAGACAGATGTAGAATATATAAGATCAAATGTGATCTGAATGCTATAAAATTTCATGATGCGAGGATATGCACACGCTTCCTAGCAAGGAGTTGACATATTTTTGTTGGACTGGAGTGGACTAGTTCTTTGGCCCTGGAATCTGGTTATATCTGGAGGACTGGGTTTCTCTGTGTTGGAGCAGTTCCTATGAACACTTTAGTTGGGTTACTATCTCCTGGAGTTTGGATCTTTTGCAAAGAACTTGTTGTACCCCTTCAGATTCTAACATAGCCCTCTTCCACTTACATGCCTTGTACAGAAGAATGGTGCTTCAGTTATAAAACATGCTATGGCAGAGAGATGGAATAGGCACTGAAGAATAGAAAGGCATGACATATTGACATGTACTCCCTCCATCTGGAAATAAATGGATGTGTCTAGACATATTTTAGTTCTAGATACATCCATTTTTATCCATTTCTGCCACAAGTAATACAGATGGAGGGAGTATGATGTACTCCCTCCATAAAGATATATAAGAGTGTTTAGATCAATACTTTAGTGATCTAAACACTCTTATATTTCTTTACAGAGGGAGTATAAGCTAAGGATACGACATGACAACAGAGTAAAAGAAACTCTAGTTGGATGTAAAACTGTATGATAGCTGGAATAGGTACAGAAAGACAGCAAGGCAGCATATTCACATGTCTGATGGGCAAACTAAGATCGCATTGCAACAGAACAGTAGAACAACATTTCAATGTAAAAAAACATGGTATGGTAGACGGATGGAGTACATACTAATGAACAACAATGCATGAGATATTCAGAAGGATGATGTCCAAACTAAGCAGATGGCATTGCAACAGAGTAGAATGACAGTACTTGCATTTGAAAAGATGTTATCATGAATGGAATAGGTACAAACAAACTGGAAGGCATGATATATTCACATGTATGATCAGCGGGCTAAGCACATGGCATTGCAACAGAATAGATGCATTGCAATTCATTATATGCATGATGCTACCCATATCACGGGTCAAGTTAGAGCAAAGACCTTGTGGGGTGAATAGGAATCATTCTCGACGTCAATGATATTCAATATGATGGAACAGTTAAATGTAGTTCTTTTTTTTCACTATGTACTGTGAAGCATAGCTCCACAATTAAATGTAGTTCTTCAGAAGAGTTCCATCATATTGAATATCATTGACGTCGAGAATGTTGGCCGTTGCATTGCTCTACGAGTTTCTGTTAGTGGATTTGTTTTGATATTCAATATCATTGTGTGCAATAATATCTGACATGCCTGGAAGACAACTAGTAGTTAGATTATGTAATGAGTGCATGTAGGAGACGACTTAAATAGTAGGAGTCGACTTAAATAGCAGCAATAAGTTGATACCTCGAAGACTAAAGAGAGACCACACATGATAGCTACAAAATATATGTTGTTTGTACTCGAGATTAACTAAATGGCACACAAAAGTACTACAAAACAATAGCATAGGTAATACTAGAAGGGGTATAATCACCAGCCGTGGGATAGCTTTGGCTGAGGGACGATAACTATGGAACAACGTTAACTCCTGGACAAGTCTCTTATCTGAAGTAAGACTAAGAGATCAACATGAATTTACAGTGACAAGTGATAATCTATTTTCCATGCTTAGATGAAGAACGAAGCCATAAATGTTGCACACAAGTAAGATGAGGGTACAACCTATCTTGCCGCCCTCCGTAGGAGTGAGCATCATCTATAGAATCGTTGATGGCGATGTGGTTGTTGTGGCTGTCCATGACTGGTTGGCGCATTCGAGGCAGGGAACTCTTGAGTGGGGCGTATAGCTCCCGTCTGGTGCATGCTTCCCTTGTTGGAGCAGCTCCGGTGAGAAGGAAGACGGTGTGGCTGAAGATGCAGAAAACACACAATGTTAAGAATGACACATATCTCTGATCTGAAGAAATACGATCAACACTAAGGTACGAGACTGATCACACGTCTTTCCACTGAAAACTAAACTGGAATCACATGCTTTTTTTGCACTGTCCGATCTACGCCGGATGGCTGGATGGCTGTCCTGTGCCTCCCGGTTGTCACTGTTCAGGATCTTCCTCGAACAGCCAGCAACCACCGGTAGAGCAGCCAGCCTCCACCGTCCCTGGCCACAGCAGCTCCGACCTCGACCCCACCCCCCACCCCACCGCACTGTCATGGTTGCGCCGCCCCGGCCATACCTTAAAGACTCGCCATCATCCAGATCCAGCGCCAGCAGTACCTTGACCCCATGCAACCCTAAGATACGCACCGAAGCGCTGCTTTCGCGGTTAACCTGCGCCCCTGCCCGCATCCCTATGATAGACACCGAGGCACCGCTTCCCTGGCCAACCAACAGCCTAGGAGCTCCGCCGCCTCGAGGGGTGCTGCTTCCTTCCATTTGGAATCGACTGACCCAGAATAACAATCCAGGCGACTAACGCCTAGGTAAAGTCAATAAGATGAGTGTACGACCTATCTTGCGGCCCGGCGAAGTAGGCAGCTCCATCTGCCGAGTCGGTGAGGCCGGCGTGGTTGCGGTGGCTATCGGCTGCGGGAAAGCAGATATGTGGCGGCGGTCGACGGCTACAGGGGACCAGCGCCGGTGCGCTGGATGCGTCCGAAGTATGAGCCGCTCCGGCGCCGTGCACGATGGCGCGGTTGAATCGGCTCTTGTACGGTTCACGCGATCATCGTCGAGGCAGCTCTGGCAGCACGGAGTAAGAGGCACACGGCCCAGTGCACGACGGCAAACGGACTGCGGCTCCGACATTGGGGAGGAGGGCGGCGGTGAATCTGGTGCGGTGGGGGGCATGGAGGAGGGGCTGAGGTTTCACGGCTGGGGAGAAGGTGATTTGGCATCCACGGTGTATGAATGGGGAATTGGGAGGGGGAACCATGTCTTACGGACGCATTTGTCTGAAATGTGGGGGAAGTTACAATTCTACCCCTGTCTTTTGGCTTGTGGGATGGGGTCTGAGTCTTGAGGGTCGGGGATAGTAGGGTAACTTTGCTTCTCCCAAATAGTGGGCGCCAGCGATTTTGGGCGAGGAGGGTGTGCTTTGAAATAGTGGGCGCGGGCGATTTCGGCCGAGGAGAGGGGTGTTTTGCTGCCCATGGTTTATGAATTATTCGACGCCTGCGACTTCGGCCGAGGAGAGGGTGTTTTGCCGCCCATGGTTTATGAATTATTCGGCGCCTGTCATTTCGTCCGATGAGAGGGCACACTTGGATGAAGTTACAAACCTACCCTCGATATACATCGGGCCAATTGATGCGGGTCCCAGATAGGCCGGTAATTTCACATCCCCTGTTTATTTGCTCGGGCGAATTCCACCGAGCAGAGGGTGTTTTAGCGGTTCATTCAAATTTTGGGAGAACCAGCATCCATGTCTACTGTACCAAGTCGATTCGAATCAAATTTTGAAATATTAGTTCTATAGTGTCACATCTTGCCACTTCTTTTTTAGATGGTGAGATGATGCTCGGGACTAACGTATTTTTACATGCTCGTTGCTACCGATTAATTTGACAAGTAGTTGACCCACTCAAAAACGGGAATCAAACTGAAAATGAAATATCTCAATTCAATGAAATAGCTCGTTGACCCGGTCAAAATTGTGGACTAAATCCAAAATTGAACACATCAATTGAATAGCATGTTGTATTATAGTACTCCATGAACATGCTCAAAGTCAAATTAATGAACCTGTTTGTTATGCATATCTCCGTTCATGTGTGAATTGCAAACACCATGTTCTCCAACTCAAACATTTGAATACAATTTTATACTGAATCATGGTTTATATCAGTCTTCGATGCATAAACGCGACCTCTCCCCTCTCCCGCATTCCCGTTCTCTCTGTAACCGACACTCTTTGTTTCTATCGCGCGCATACGAACACAATCCTTGTCGGTCCCTCTCTCTCTCTCTCTCTCTCTCTCTAGGTATTTCTAGTTCGCATGCACACCCTATGTATAGGTCTCTCTCGCACACAATGTATGACTCTCTGGTCTAAGCTAAATAGCTAGGGTGCACTCATCGCACACACACAAATTCTCTCGCTCATTGTCCATAACTCTCTCACGCACCACTCTGCCGTCTCGGGGATCTTCTCTCTCTCTCTCAAACTTTCTATCTCCCTAGGTCACACATACACATATCTCACTCGGACTAGATAGGCCCATCTAACACACTCTCTCCCTCGTTCTCTCTCTATCTCACACGCACACACACACAAACACACACACAATCTCCCCCGTAGCTAGCTAAGTACGACTATCTCTCACTCCATCATAGGCACACACACACACGCATTGTCTCTCAATCTCCCCCCTAGGTATGAATATCTCTCACTCTCCATCACAAACACACGCATTGTCTCTTTCCCTCCCTAGGTTTATCTCGATCTCTCTCGGGGCATCTTTCTATCGCACACACACCCTTGTCTCTCGATCTCCCACCCATATAGTCCCCTCACGATCTCGACGGGATCTCTCTATCACAAACACATCCTCTCCCCCTCCCCATACCTCCATTTTCTCCATACGTCTCTCTTGACCTCTCTCCCTTGTTTGCCAGACCTCTCTTGGCCACGTGCTAGGGGTCTCTCTCTCTCCGTTTCAAGCAACCACACACTATATCTCCATGTATATCCTCACCTCGCTTTCTCTCTCGGAGATGCATGCGTGATATGTTTTCATAAGAAACACACACTTTCTCTCTACTTTATCGCGTGTTGTCCCTTTCTCTTTCACACACACACTCTCTATTTTTGCACACTCACTCTTTCTCCTCACACACACTTGATCTCTTTCTAGTTAGGTACTCTCTTCGGTCCATAGCATATACATTTTCTGAAAAGTCAAACCTCACAAAGTTTGACCAGGTATATGTGGAGAAAAACAATTACATCTGGAACGACAAACATACATCATTAGATTCATCACAAGATGTAGTTTCATATCATATATCTTTGGTACTGTAGATATAAGTAATTTTCTCTATAAACTTGGTCAAAGTTTCAAAAGTATGACTTTCCAAAAAATTATAGGCACTACATTATCGAATGGAGGGAGTATCTCTTTCTCTCTCTCTCTCTATCTCTCACGGGCCTCCCCTCTCACTCAATCTCTCTTTACCGCGGGATTATACGGTCACTGGCTAAGCGTATAGCTCCGTATATTGTTTAGTTGACCGGTCAACCATTCTACATGGTGCCTTGTCAGCTCGTGTTCTCTATCTGGTTGTGCGGGCCCATGTGGCAGTGGGTGAAAATAAATAAACTAGAGGCCCATCTGCCACAGGGTGAAATAAACAAACTAGAAACCACTCGCGGTAGAACCCCACATGCTACTAAATTGAGTGCACACTTCTTCTGCGTTAAAATAGTACTACTCCCTGTTGGGTTCTAAGGTAGGGTGCGTCGACTGCAAATTAAAATTTCCTACCCGCAGAACAGCCAGGAACATGCTAGGGAGGTGGATCACGGATCGTTACCACTAGACGCGCAGTGCCGTGCAGCGGAAGAAGAGTTGGGGGCAGCGCGCCTCCGGAGTCGTCTCCTCCTCGTCAATCTCCCACATAGCCAATCGGATCCCATGAATAGGTTCGCCGGAGCCGCGCAAGTGCAACACCTCTAATGGTATCCGCGCGTGCAGGAGGAACGTCATGCGGCGGACTGCTAGGTCCGGTCACACAACCGGTGGCGAGTGGAGGTGGCTAGTTGCAACACATGCAAAGCCCTAATGATGGCGCCGAGGCGATTAACCCTAATGAGTGTGTCGTACCTCCACTTATATAGGCATCCATCGCGGTCTCAACACTTGGGCCCCGCATGGACCCTAAAGCCCAAAGTCTACTCGGTTACGATCCAAGTCCAGTTCGGATCACATCCAACCAGTGTCCTCGGATCTGACCTTGTAGGTTCCTTCCCTTAAGCACGCGACCCCTTAGGTTCAAGTAGGCTTGGTCGCAGTTCGGATCACCTCCGACCTGCTCAGTTGGTAGCGGCCTCTAGCATGGTGTGCCAACCACCAAGTAGACTATGAAGCTGGTTAGGCGAACGTGTACATCACACTTCTATTCCCTTTGCCACACGATATATGTTGTCGGGCTCAAGGCGAGTCTGTCATCCTTGTGATAGCCCGACCTCTTTCTCGTTCCAGCGATGTCGACCACAAACCGGATTATCTCATAATCCTTGTTGCATGGACATGCTTATCCTGGTCGGATCACACGAGGGGGCCAGAGTATATCTCTCCTGATCGGAGGGGCAAATCCCATCTTGCTCGACCATGTCTCGGAACATGGGTCTGGACAAGCCCAAAACCTACCTTTATAACTACCCAGTTACGGAGTAGCGTTTGGTCGGCCCAAAGCAGGTCTGTCACCATCCCGAGTACATGCGCCAGCTCAGGTCTTAGGACATAGAACATATGTTGTACTAGAGACTCACAGATGACATACCGCTGCGTCTCATAGTTGGGTCTGTCCGACTCGGACCTTATCTCGACTCGGATCCGACTACCTCGAATTCGACCAGATCCTTCCAAGTCCATATTAACCGGTTAGCATCCAATGCTCCATGGCTAGTGAGACCGAGCCATCGACCATGTCATATGCTAGTCTAGTCGGTTGCGAGTCCACACAACCCTTTCAACTAGGGACCTTTTAGGACAGTCATCATACAATGCATAGTCCCACAAACAAGTCACGTACTTGCTGATACACATCATTGATAACGTCCAAGGACTATCTTTATTCATAAACACATAGGAAATATCATCATACATGATTGCCTCTAGGGCATATCTCCAACACTCCCTCCGTCCAGGTGCATAGGGCCATCTAAGGAGCTACATCACAACCTAGGTGGGAGGAGATTGGACGGATGGTATTAAACCAAAAATCAATGGCAATAATGACTCATATTTGGCCCGTTTAGAAAACTGGGAGGAGCCAAGGTTTCCCATGTCATTAATTTATAAAGAGCAGCATGCAAGTCCTATTTAATGTGTCTCCTAATGAAAATAGCAGCATGCAAAATGAAAATTAATGATCACGGGGAATGAGGAGCTCCTTCCACGCATTTTGACCATATATTTAACTAACAAAATGTTAGCGCATGTCACCAAAAATTATACCGTTGGATTCGTATTTGAACATAGTTTCCAATGATATTATTTTTTCTGACATGCATTAACATTTTGTTAGTTAAATCTAAGGTCAAACTTTGGCACAAAATACAAAGAGGACCAATGAACCAGGACGGAGGTAGTAGAATACTAAATTTTCATTAGATGCCCTATGCACATGGACAGAGGGAGTATACTAGATTAACACCTTCTTAGACACCACCACGGTCGCACACTACGACAATGCACATACACCACTGCGCGGCATGCACGCAAGGACGCACTCCTGCACACCCTGCACACAATACACACCAGCACACACGTACACCGGCGTCGCCGCCGGCTGAGATGGAGGACGAGGCGGCCAACAAGCGGAGGCGGCTTGAGCCAAAACCACAGGCGTGTGGACCACCCTGCTCTCCAGGCGGTGGCACCCCCTCTGGCGCTACGTCCCCCTCAACCTCACCGTCGACAGCTGCCTCTGCGATGGGGATTGCAAATGCATGGCCGTAGTCTTCAAGATCCTTACATCGCACCCTGGGCTAGCCAGACGCCTTCACATCCGCATGTTCAGTACCAACTGCAAGGTCCAAGCCAAGTTCGACGAGTGGTTCTTATCCCCCGCCCTATATCAACTTGAGGAGCTTAGGTTTGAAGGTGGACGATGTCGCTCTCTGCCGCCGTCCGCGCTCCACCTCGCGCCAATGCTGCGCCGCACCAGGTTCAGCTCCTGCTATTTTCCCCAGATTAATGCCGCGCCCACTCTTCTTCTCCCTCAACTCAAGCAGCTCGGCCTCTTCGACATTCGCATCTCGAAGGAGGCTATGGAGCGGCTGCTCCGCGGCTGTACTGTGCTCGAGTACATTTGTCTTCAACAGATCCATGGGTTCATTAACCTCCACATCACCTCGACGAATCTCCGATGGATTTATGTGTCTTGCTAGCCCCGCAACAGGACATTACTTGGGAAGAGATCAGTTGAGCTGTTTCACGATATGGAAATTGAGAATGCGCCTTTCCTTGAGAGATTGCTTGTATCTGATCTAGAATGTCCAACAAAAATCAGGGTCATTACCGCATCGAAATTGACAGCGTTGGCCTACTCGTCTGCCAAATTCTCTGAACTTGTTATTGGATCCATAACTGTTCAGGTACAGCACTCTTCTTCTTCTCCTTCTTCTTGAAATTCACATTTTTAAATTTTTTCTTGATGTATGTTCGACTGTCATCCGGAAAATGATTCCCACAAGCTTGACCCAGTTTGTGAACACAGTGAAGATCTTGGCAATAAAATCTATCAGCCCCAATCTGGATCAAGTTGTTGGATTCCTTAGATGCTTTCCGTGCATGGAGAAACTACTCATCGAGGTGAAACTCCTTTCCAATTAAATGTGAACCACAACGGAGCTCAATTTTTTCGTAATTTTTCTCAAGTTACAATGACAAATGTAGTGTTCAAAACTGCATCTAGGCACTATACTGAAAGAAATGTTTTTAGTATTTTTTCTCACGTGATCACCTGCATCGTTATTTTGTTGTTGTAGCCAAGGCTAGTCATAGTGGGAAGTAACTTAGACTAGTAACACTATGGTTATCCTAAGATCAACTACTACCTCCGTCCTGGTTTACTAGTCCCCTTCGTATTTTGTAGTATCGAATTTTGACCATAGATTTAACTAACAAAATGTTAATGCATGTCACTAAAAATTATATCGTTGGATTCGTATTTGAACATAATTTCCAATGGTATAATTTTTGGTGACACACATTAACATTTTGTTAGGTCAACAGAAGGCCGGGCATAACTCACAATTCAGTACATGCGACGGTTCTAATTGAACGAATTAAGTTACAGAATAGACATAATAATTCGTGTTATAGATTAATTCCCATGTGCATCGGTTTACTGGAATCACTAGGTTGACCCCGAATGAACTTAGGATTTCTGATGATTTTTAGCTTCTCTGTTTTGCTGGTGCGTGATCCCTTAGTTGGCAACTCAGCAAACTGATCGTACTCGTCCTCATCAGCAACATTCTGGACGTCCAGTACCCTCCTCTTCCCAGACATCACTACATGGAAGTTCTTAAGCAAGGGGTCTTTCACATAGAAAATCTGGGTACACTGGTGCAGCGACCTGCTATACAAACGGTTTTTACCCCCTTTCCACGACAGAGTTTTAAACCGTCGCCATGCCTGTGTGTGCGATAGGGGGGTCCTTCCCACATGACCCAGAAACCGTCGGAGATAGGGCCTCCGGTCACACACGAGGGGCAAAAAGAGCTCGTGTGCGATCGGGCGTGCCATCGCAGACAATTATACTAGCCCAATCGTTTCCATTCGTATGTACATCCCACACAGTGAATCCCAGACAAACGTTTCTATTCATATGTAGATCCCACACAGTGAATCCCAGACAAACGTTTCCGTTCATATGTACATCGCACACAATTTTTCCGTTCATGTACGATCAGGGGAGATAACGCAAACGCTTTCGTACGAAAAGCCATGGGAGATCGTCTTGCCATCCCACACAGTAATTATGGAACAAACGTTTGCGTTGTTCAAGTATATCACACACGATTCGATGAAGAAAACTGTATGCCATTGGGCTATCCATCACACATGCTTTTACTAAAATCCATGACCCATTTAGCAGGTTTATTAGTTTACTATTAATACATCCAGTATTAAGCAAATTCCAATTTCATATTGAACAGATGTTTACCACTTTCATATCAGGCACACAAATATATTTTAACATCACTGTACAATAGCTACAAGAATACAGCACAGTACAGCATATAGCTAGTTCACCTTCATAAGCACAAAGTATGTTGAGCACAATATTAGAACAATATATTCATTTCCCTAATCGACTGATGCATGATCAGCCAAATTAGTCTTCTCCACCTCTGCTTTCAGTTCAGTAAGAACCTGTTTTGCACTGACCAACTGGGAAAGTGCCTCCTCCTTCGCAAACACCATCTTAGCAAAGTCTAATTTAAAAAATCTGAGCACATTCTCCATCTTCCTCTTTTTTCCAGTACCTTGAAATATTCTTTAGCGTTGACAACATTTTCTCTAAGCCTATCTCAAACATGCTCCAGAGCTTTGCTAGGCACATCTTCAAAGACGGTGGCCACTCTTGATCAACCCACTCCAGGTAAGAACACTTTCGTTCATCCTATAATATTTAAAACTAAATCAGTTACAGTTGTAGGGAAAATGGGTTTCTAGCAACATAGAAAATCACCACATACATATTTTGAAAAAGTGAAGAAACACGTTTATTATGACATATCTTCTCAAAAAGTTCAATGTGCAAATGAATTAATTGCTACTGAGACAACAACCAAATTCAGGAACATCACAAGCTATAATTAAGTTCTTAGTCAGGTACTATAATAACAAATTGACCATTTTATGAGGAAGCTAAATATAACTGCAACAGCACAACGACAATGTTTCAATGCCGTCAAATTAATACTAATAGGTATGTACATGCACAAATTTAATAACATAGAACTAATACCAATAAAGGCCCTCCACTGTGTAGGCCAAAACCGGTGTCGAATCAACTATTTCTACATTTGGCACCGATGCCCTGCACTGCCAAGTCGTTGCCAGAGGAAAAATTCAGGGAACCGGAGCACCTAGTTGCTTCGATGCCCAGTTCCTTCGTGCCATAAAGTATTAGTATTTTACTGCTTGGCTGCTCGGATGTGTGGAGCAAAGTTGGGTGCACAAACTGCTGAAGCGGTGCCAAATAATTTTCTCAGGGCATCGCTGATGAGATGGCAACATTTTTAGATACTAGGTAGAAACTTTGACAGTGTCTTAATCACATCCATATTAACATAGCACAGTGACAAGGTCTGAATCACATCAAACGAATGATTTGTAACAACGAAAGTGGGGCTAACCTTCTCTGCACATGACAAAAACTTCCTCCCACTGTCCACAGATTCAAAAGCCACTAACTTCACGCATGGAGATTGATGGTGACAACGAGCAGGTAGATCTTCAGCTACCCCGCTCCATTCCTTGCAAGTGATGGTCCTAGGGAGCTACAAGAGGAACAAATGGCTCAAATCGGTCTCCGGGTTAAAATCCTTTATTACAAATCAGAACTCTAAGCCTAGGGGGGCGAGAGAGAGGAGAGAGGCATACCCGGCTGGTGACATAGTCGTCGTCGGAGGAGGAACCGCTGGAGAGGTCAAAGAAGACCATGGCGTCCGCGGCGGTCAGATGCGAGACGGCGAGAGCGAGGAAGCGGCTATAGCTTGGGAAGGAAGGAAGGAGTAAACAGGGGAAATGTGGCTCGTGGTCGGGGAGAAATGGGGGTGGGGGGAAGAGTTAGATATTTCGGCGGTAGGCAAAAAAATTCGAAAGGTTGGGGGGGGGGGAACTTGGCGCGCAGTGTCATCGGACACCATTCACTTTGAACAAATGTGTGCATCGCAAACAATTCTTCTGCTTTACACGCATGCGATGAGTTTGAGCACTCGAATTTTGGTGGAAATTTCCCTGGGTACAGTGCTCATCCACGTCATTGCATATTTAACATCACTTGCTAATTTGGGGGGTACACAGAAGAGCCTACAGCACACGGACCACACCTACTGAATCGAGCAATTTTAGTAATTAAACAAAGCCAGTTGACCTAAACATTGCTCTAACAAAAGACCAACGTTATAAACAAAGGCTAAGTATGCATAATTTAAACAAAGACGCTGACGCGCCACCGCCCTATGCCTCGCCGGTGTAAGATGAGATGTCGATGACTTGTCCTGGCGACATGCCGCTGCTGGTGGACTCCGTATCCCCCAGGCTGAAGTCGACCGCATCGTCGTCCTCGTCCTCGTCCTCGGCGCCTCCCTCAAGGTTGTAGTACTCGTAGTAGTGGCGGTGCCAGAGCTCGCATTGGTACTCCACCGCCAATTCCTCGATGGACAGGCGGCTCTCTACCTCCTCCTTAGCCACGCGCAACTCCTCCTCCCAGCGCTCCTCGATCTCTGCCGCCACCTGCATCTCCAGCTCCCGCTCGGCGATCTCGTGAGGAAGCAGGGGCTCCATGGCCTCCGCCGCCGCATCGTCGACAAGCATCTCCGCCGCCTTTTCGGACGTGGGTTGCATGCTGGATTCCGAGGAGGCCTGGAATAGCTTGGCGTGGGCGTCCTCGACCTGGGCGTGGATGGCCTCGACCCAAGCCAGGGCGACCTCCGCGGCACGGACGGCTGCTCGAGCGCTCTCGGTGTTTGCAGCCACTGTCGCAACAGCTGTTGCAGCCGTCTCGGCTACTGCAGCTGCCTTGTCGGCTGCCGCAGACGCCCTCTCGGCGGATGTGGCCGCGCTCTCGGTGGAGGCGGAGCCACTCGGGGAGGACCCAGCGACCGTATGGGCCCCCACGAAGCGTCTCCACGGCGTCATTCTTTGCAAGAAGGGGATGGGGAATGGGTATCGGGCACTCGAGGATTCGGGGGTGAACGGCGCTTGAGCAGATGAATCTGGCGAAGCTTACGGAGGAAGACATAAAAAGACTGGCGAATTTTCATCGCAAACGGTTCCTATAACCAACTGTGTGCGATGTAGTCCATTTTTTAATTACCTGCGACAGACTAATTTGGAGTACGCTGGCAACGGATGGTGATGGAAATTTTTCGAAATTTTTTGTACCGTTAACATGCACTGATACAACTGTCATGTTAAAATTTGGAATTTTTCAAGGTTCATCTGACCTTTTTAAGACATTAAGTGAGTTCCTAGCCATATAATGGCCGTAATTCAAATTTGAACTACATGTACATGAAACAGCAAACCATCATGTATTGGAAAATCATATTTGTGTCCTTGTGTGCAAGTTAATGCCCTGTGCAGTAAATTGGAAGGAACTTTCAAACATATTGGTGTCACGGCTTGGACACAAACATTGAGAACCATGGCTTTTAAATTACAAAAAATTCAAAAATGATCAGAAATACATGAAACCTTGCTTGATGTCTTGTCATGGCACCAAGAGGCAGTGGTAAAAGAATTGGCCACTTTGACGAAGTTGTGACACACACCTCTCACAAATCGGAGCATCTCACGAGAAGACACGTGGTTCCGAGAGGGAACATTGTGCATGTTTGACGATGAACCGGTGCTCGCTTTCTCGTATGACCCTGAATTTTTTTCTACCGTTAACATGCACTAATACAACATAGAAGTTAAATTTTGGAAATTTTGAGGGTTCATTTGACCTTTTTAAGACATTAAGTGAGTTTCTAGCCATATATAATGGCCGTAATTCTAATTTGAACTGCATGTAGATGCAACGGCAAACCATCATGGGTTGGAAAATCATATTGGTGTCCTTGTGTGCGAGTTAATTCCCTGTGCAGTTAATTGGAAGGAATTTTCAAACATATTGGTGCCACGGCTTGGACACGTACAAACAGTGAGAACCATGGCTTTTAAATTCCAAAAAATTAAAAAATGATCAGAAATACATGAAACCTTGCTTGATGTCATGAAATTTCACCAAGATGCTGTGGTAAAAGAATTGGCCACTTTGACGAAAGTTTTGGCACACACCTCTCACAAATCGGAGCATCTCACGAGAAGACATGTGGTTCCGAGAGGGAACAATGCATGTTTGATGACGAACCGGCACTCGCTTCCTCGTATGACCCTGATTTTTTTTTCTACCATTAACATGCACTAATGCAACGGTCATGTTAATTTTTTCAAATTTTCGGTGTTCATTTGACCTTTTTAAGACATTAAGTGAGTTTCTAGCAATTTAATGGCCGTAATTCAAATTTGAACTGCATGTACATGCAACGGCAAACCATCATGGGTTGGAAAATCATATTTGTGTCCTTGTGTGCGAGTTAATGCCCTGTGCAGTAAATTGGAAGGAATTTTCAAACATATTGGTGTCAAGGCTTTGACACAAATAGTGAAAACCATGGCTTTTAAATTCCAAAAAAATAAAAAAAGATCAGAAATACATGAAACCTTGCTTGATGTCATGAAATGGCACCAAGATGCCGCGGTAAAAGAATTGGCCGCTTTGACGAAAGTTTTGGCACACACCTCTCACAAATCGGAGCATCTCACGAGAAGACACGTGGTTCCGAGAGGGAACAATGCATGTTTGATGACGAACCGGCGCTCGCTTCCTCGTATGACCCTGAATTGTTTTCTACCGTTAACATGCACTAATGTAACGGTCATGTTAAATTTTTGAAATTTTCGGTGTTCATTTGACCTTTTTAAGACATTAAGTGAGTTTCTAGTCATATAATGGTCGTAATTCAAATTTGAACTGCATGTACATGCAACGGCAAACCATCATGGGTTGGAAAATCATATTTGTGTCCTTGTGTGCGAGCTAATCCCTTGTGTAGTCAATTGGAAGGAATTATCAAACATATTGATGTCAAAGCTTGGACACAAACAGTGAGAACCATGGCTTTTAAATTCCAAAAAATTCAAAAATGACGCGGTTCAGTCCTGGGAACCGTCAGCGATTTATTTCACACATGGATTTTGCTGCGGGAATCCTGTGTAATTCAAGCTATAGTACTCATAAATTCCGGCCACAGGCGCTTCTACTGCTCCCGTCGATCTAGATTCCGGCCGCCAATAAATACTACCCCGCCCACGTCGTCCCGCCTGCATTCTCATCTACATTCTCTCCTCGCTCGCCCCCTCTCTCTCACAAAATTCTACCATGGCGCCGACGATCTGCCCACCCGTCAAGGAGGAGGCGCCGCCCCGCGAGGACGTCCAAGCGCAGAGCAGCGATGAGGAGGACCCCTACGCGCCACCTGACGAGGTTGCGCCGGAACCCCCAACTTTGGAGTGGTTTTGGGGCCAGTACAATCTTTGTCTGTGGAAAGAGCTGCCGCCGGTTGAGAAAGCCAGGCAAGTGGCGTTCAAGAAGGAGTTGGCGGAGGAGCGCGCCAGGTACCAGGCGGCCTGTGAAGCCCGTGAGGCCGCCTGGGAAAAGGAGAAGCCGGAGCTTTGGCGGCGGGTGCGTCGACGTGCGGACGAGGTGTACAAAGACGGCCGGTACTTCGCCAGGAAGGCCAAAGGCGCTAGGCGCCTCATCGCTGCGTGGAGGTGGGCCGATAAGCTCCAGCGTGCTACCGACGAGGATCTCCGGTGGGCGCCCAAAGAAATGGCAAGATCGTTCGCGCGCGTCTGCCGTCAAGTGCTGTGAGGCGGAGGAAGCGGAGAACTCCCTCCGCACTGGGAAGCCGCCGCGCACCAGGGAGCTGCTAGCGAGGGGCTGCCAGAATACTGGCCCCATAAGGAGGGATTATTAGTTTTAGTATTGTTCATTTTTAATTTTATGCATTGTACTTAGTATTTAAGTATGGGATCCCAGTTATGTATCATCACGTATTGGTCGTTTTCGTACTAATTTCTATCTAGCTGTTTACCATCCACATGTACAGAATGGAAAACATACACATTGAAACAGAATAATATGTAAGAACGGAAAACAGAGTACACACATTGAAACAGAGCAATATTATGATTGTTGGGAATACATAACGATCAACGTCGAAACGACTCAAAAAAATAAAACACGTCCATGACCACCACCCCTGCCTACGATAGCTCTTGCCTCCGCCTGAACTCGTGCAGGCATTCGTCCAAGCGGTTGACACGCTCGCGGTACATCTGCAGCGCGATCTCGAGCTCCAAGTTGGCTATTTCATCGGAGATCACCAGCTCGAGGATGCAACAGCCATGTTCCTCTACTGCACCTATGTGGACACCTGGGCCAAGGAGGCGCTTGAGCCTAGTGACCAGTGCATTGGCATTGAGCGGGCCGCGGACAAGGCGAACGGCGCGGCCGGCCTCTGGTGCTAGTACGGTGCAGACGGCCGGCCTCTAGTGCTAGTACGGCGAAGACGGCCTCTACCCACTCCTGGCGAGGAATGGGGCTACTGATGGGCCGTGTAGCCAGCTGCAACGCCCTGTCAATAGTAGGCATGCACTGATGGAATCGCTCTTGCTGTGCGGCACGCCGCGCCTCTCGCTCTGCGGCGGTCCATTGGTCTCGCTGTGCGGCGAGCCGCAGCCTATCGGCGTGGACGCGCCTATCTTGCCCTGTGGGGCACTACCGATCATGTTGTGCGTCGAGCTGCAACCTCTCGGTGCTGAGTTGCCTTTCTTGATCTGCGGCGCTGAAGCGCCGTCCGCCAAGGGTCTGCTCAACCCTGGCGATGATGCGCAGCACGGCGTCGTCGATCGCGTTGCCGGGGACGCCCTTGGCCTCAACGGGCCGTGGCGCCTGCTCGTTTACCTCATCGAGGAGGTTGATGGCAGAGGCGGTGCTTCGGTGGGTTGGCATGCTTGGAAAAGGTAGCCAGAGGGGCTATAGGATGCGCTTGTGCCTCGGTGTGTCGCGCGCCGCCTAGGCTTATGCGCAATCGCTGGGTGGCGGCGGGAAACCGATGGGGAAATGGTAGGAAATGGTGGCGTGTTCATAAAACACCATCAATTAATGGAAACTTAGCATAGAAGGAAGCGCGAGCTAGCACGACACGTGCATGCACATTGCTTGCCCACGGGTGTGATCCATATATCTCGTGTGCCCAACAAAGCACACTATTCACACAAAATAATATTGTTCTGTACACAGAGAGCATAGATGTTGTGCAGACTGAGCAAATCATATCACACATGGATTAAACTACGGAACCCGTCGGTGATGATTTCATCAATCACTGACAATTGTTTACCAACAAGCGTTTGCCTACAACACACACGACTTATTTGGAGCAATCGTCTGTGTTATTATCGGTCTTCCCACACATTTCTGATTACTGACCTGTTTGCCGCGTATCACACACATCTTCTTAAGTTGAACCGTTTCTGTTGTGTTGGGTAATCACAAACAGTTCATCCTAGTGAACTGTATGCCATGTATCGCACACACCATACAGTGTCTGGCCGTTTCTGTTGTGTTGGGTAATCACAAATAGTTCATCCAAGTGAACTGTATGCCGTGTATCGCACACACCTCGAACTGGCTGCCCGTTTCTATTGTTCTGGCTTATCGCAAACAGTTCGTATGGATCAACTGTATGCCACGTATTGCACATGCGTCTCTAATCAGAATCGTGCTTGCCATCGCAAATAGTTCGTCTTATTGGCGACAGTTTTATTACGACACCGTTTGCGATTCATGCATCGCACACAGTTTGGTCGCGGGGTCTCTGATTCATGTGTCGCGTTAGCGGTTGCCTGTAGTAGTGGTAGCACCGCTGGCAAGAATGAACGGGTCCTTGTGATATGCCATCTTTGTGAGGTTAACATAGGTCTTCCTGTAATCATCAACCTTTACCTGACCAAGAGGGACCCATCTGTACTTGAATAATGCCACCTTTAATTTCACATAGTCAAGCTCCCAAATCTCTTCGATGGTTCCATAGTATACCTTTTTATCATCTTCGTCTACAGTTATGCATTCTATTCGAATAGAGCTGTTCTGATATGCGGTCTTCTCATCATGTTCCTCAATGTAGAACGTGTTGCCATTTATGTCATACACTTGGTACCTCATAACCATAGGTGATGGCTTTTGTGCCAACCACGTTGCAAGGTCATCCATGGATCCGCGTGCCAAACAAGCCTTCAGCCATCTGACGCAGTCCTTATTGTGTGCATTGATCTCGGCAGCTAATGGATGCACAGTGGGTAAGAAGCTTCGTCGTATATCCTGCAAGTGTTCTTCAGCATAAGCGTCGAGATCTGGGCTGTTAAGGAGTACCGTCAAATGGGCTTTATCGGTCTGATCTCCAAGTGCACTAAATGGCATGCCAGCAAGGACCGGCTTACCAGCCAGCCTTCCCTCATGGCGAGAGAGGGGCAAACCTATAGATCTTTGTTTCATGTATTCGGTGCAAGACTCAACAACCTCCTCTGCGGTATAACCTTGTAGGATGCATGCCTCTGGATGACATCGGTTCTGACAATAATGCTTCAATATTCCCATGAACTGTTCGAAGGGATACATGTTGCGAAGAAACATAGGACCACAATACTTTATCTCGTCGACAAGGTGCACAGTGACATGGACCATGACATCAAAGAATGACGGTGGGAAAAATCTAGGTTTGACAATATTCTTGCAATATCCGCTTGCATAAAATCTAGCTCTTCATGATCTACCACCTTCTGCCATAGTTTGTTGAAGAAATCAGAGAGATCAACGAGTGTGTTTCTTATGTCTGTGTCCATCATATTCCTGATGGCCACTGGGAGGATTTGTGTCAACGTTACGTGGCAATCATGGGACTTCATGTGCGCCAACTTCATTTTACCTGAGCTCACATCCACAAGACTTCTAGAGGATAATTGGTTTGATGCCAACATTTGGCATTGCCAATACTTGGCAAGCCAACAATTGGCAATATCAAAAGTTGGCAAAAATTGGCAACTCCTTGTGAGGTTGACAAGTAAACTTGGTAACCAACCAAGCACTAGCCAATATTTGGCATTTGCCAAATGTTGGCATGCCAATTTTTGGCATCAAACCAATCATGCTCCTAATGTTTGCGGAGTAGGAAGAGGGTGTCTTAATTGACAACAAATAGTCAAAGAACTCTTTTGCTTCTTGTGGAGTGAAATTGTAACTCTGGCGAAAGTGTAGCAATTTGTCCTCATCTTCTACTTCAGTCATGCGGTTTGGTTGATCACCAAGCATATCGAGCCGTGCACCATCACCATCCTTTGTTTTGCCTTTAATCTTGAGCAGTGTACCAAGGATGCTTTCACAGACATTCTTCTCTACGTGCATGACATCGATGCAGTGACGTGCACTTAGAAACTCCCAGTAAGGTAATTGCCAGAACACCGATTTCTTCTTAAACACTTGCTTCTTGGGTGTTAGTTTCGACGATGAACCGGGTCCCTTGCCAAGCACAACATCAATTTTTTTAGCCATGCGGTGGACCTGCTTCCCAAAATAAGGTCTTGGGCCCGAAGCTGCCTCTACTGTACCATCAAATTCCCCTTTCATCTTTCGGTACGGGTGACTTTTATCTAAGTACCTACGATGACGCAAATACACGGTTTTGCGTGAGTTGGGAAGAAATCTACTCGCTGTCCTATCCATGCATGTGACACATCCTACTTCTCCCTTTGTTTTCTGCCTCGATGTGTTGCCTAATGCCGGAATATCTTGAATGGTGTGCAGCAACAACGCATGTAGCTGGGAAAACTATTTTTTGTAAGCATCATAACATGTTACACCAGGCTTTTTCCACAATGTCAGCAGTTCTTCTACCAGTAGCTGAAAGTAAATGTCGATGTCATTTCCAGGTTGCTTCGGGCCTTGCATAATCATTGACATCATGATGTATTTTTTTTCTTCATACACAACCAAGGAGCAAGGTTATATATGCACAGAAGCACCGGCCATGTGCTGTGTTGGGTGCTCATATCGCCAAATGGATTCATTCCATCAGTACACTCCCTGAGCCTTATATTTCTAGGATCCTTGGCAAAGTCTTCAAAATTGTTGTCGATTAATTCCCGCTGAGCCGCATCTTTGGTGTGCCACATATATTTATCCACAATTCACTCATCATGATGTCACCACAACCTCTTTGCCTCTCTAGGGTTTTCAAACAAACGCTTCAACCTTGGAATAATAGGCAGGTACCAAACAACCTTGAACGGGATTCCTATCTTGATGTCGTCGTCCGTTTTGTACTTGTCCTTTGCTCTCCTGTGCTTGTATTGTGGATGCTTGCATATGTGACATGAACGCAACTCTTTGTAGTCACCACGGTACAACATACAATCATTCACACAAGCGTGTATCTTCTGGACTTCAAGTTCCAACGGGTAAACAACTTTCTTCGCTTCGTTCGTGCTTTTGGGGAGCACATTATCTTCTGGAAGAATGTCTTTGAAAAGACCTAACAAGTTAGTGAAGCCCTTGTTTGATAGATCGCTTTCTGCTTTAAATCTGAGAAGCGCCAGTGTGGCACTCAACTTGGAATATTTCTTTTTCCAACCCGCATACAAATCTTTCTCGGAGTCTGCCTTAATGGTTGGCAGATCCTTGTACCCAACCATTTCTTTATCTAGGCCCTAGAAATCTGCAATCATAGCAGCAAAATCTGGCATGCCATCAAGGTTGTCGGTGTCGTCTGCGTCGCAGCCTAGGTTTTTCTGTGGGGGTATTGGCATGTCTTTGTTCTGTTGGTAGCTTGACGTTTGAGCCCCGAGGTTAAATTCAACATCCATGTGACTCTGATCGGGGTTTGGCATCTCGCAGTCCTGGTTACCTTCATCCATGACTGGCTCTTCACCGTGTCTAGTCCAACGTGTAATCCATCCATGAATCCCCGCTTGTATAAGTGGTACTCGACCTCCATAATTGGATGTGACTCTGTATTGGTGCATTCCAGGCATGGACAGAGGATATAATATTCTTCAGCAACTCTCCTCTTTGTCCGCCCAGCCAAAGTCATGAACTCCTGAACGCCACCCCTAATCTGTAAGGATGTCCCATCATTCATCCATTGAGATCGTTCCATCTGCACACACACACGGGGTAATTAAAAATCATTAATAAATGGATTAATGGATGCCCAAAGATGCATGAATAAATCACAAGATTTAATTTTCATAATTTACGGAGGTCGCTCCATATTGTTATCCACCGTGCGATGACACAAATTAATGACCAGTCAATTTACACGTACAATACTACCCTTATGAATTGAATACCTTAATTAAGCCACTCAACGAAAAGAATACCATAATTAATTAGCCGCGCGACGACCTCCACCCAGCAGATAGAGCAGCGCGTAGCCGCAGCACGCTGAGACAACAAGGTCGAGGAGCAGCGCTTAGTGGGGCAACCGCCTGAAGTTCGAGCTCCACTATCCCGCCATCGACCGCGAGGTATGTGCTCCAATCATGCCGCCGACCTTGAGGATTGAGTTCCTCCTATCTCCCGCCGCCGACCGAGGATTGACCTCCTATCATGCCGCCACCGCCAACCGACCATGGATTGACCTCCTATCCGGTAGCCGCCGCCGCTCCCATCTCTATCCGCAGAGTGGTTGTTTTTATTTTTTTGACGGGTATCCGTAGAGCGGCTGTTTACCCTAAGTATTAACTCAATTATTGCACCCCATATGTACCAGGTAGTACATCACATACGGTTATGTTACGGGAATCGTGTCTCCCGCATGTTGTCATCTCAAACGATTAGGTGTGGAAATCGTGTGTGAAGTTGTAATATCAAACACAAATGATATGTACAAACCGTGTGCCGTATACAACAGATTGTGATACGTAGTTCCCCGACCGTTATCAGATCCCCATAGTTTCCCCATTTCTCCCAAATCCCTAGATAGCCTCCAAATCCCTAGCCCCCAAATTCCCTCGCGTGGCACTGACATTGGGGGAATGCGGACGAGTGGTGCTGATGGTTTCGGTGCAGCTGCTCCGGCCCGTATCGTCGCTCTCGGCAGCGCGATGGGCGCCGCCGCCACGACGGCGGTCACCGCCGAGCACTTGCCTAAGGTCATCAGAAGGTCGGTGTACTACAGATCCAAATCATCTTCTTGTCAGGTTCCAATCAATCCTGATCTTTTTAGCATGTCCAAAGTAGCTCCCTCAATCCGTCCTGAATGACCCCCCCCCCCCAAGAAAGCGATCAACTGCCGGATCCGGAGTATGACTCCAGACTCCCGCAACATGAGTTCGACTCTGAGTTTTGCGCCACCGAGAAGTACCAAAAGCTGAGTTGTGTGCACGGACACACTCCCGCTCGACGTGTATGCACGGAGGGATTTGACATTGGCGGACGGTTTCTCAGTTGCCCCTTAGAGGTTAGTGCTAAGTTCATCCTTTAAGTTGAGTTAATGCTCCCACTCATCCTGAATATTTAACATTCGCAGGGATATTAGGCTTGTGCCTTTGTTAACTGGTTGGATGATGAATGACATGGCAGGGCTCGGAGTGTTATCACCAAGTTCGCAGAAGATAACGTAAATCTGAAGAAGAAACTGACTGATCTGGAGTGTACAATCACTACAATTAAGCAAGAAAGAATCAATCACAGGTAACAGATGAAAGCAAGAGGCAAGAAGGAACTAGCATGTGTAGTTGTAGTTGTCGCATTAGCCATCTTCTATGCATTGTTTGCAATGATGATTAGGGGTTTTGTTTGATTATCACTGGCTACATCAATAAGCAGAGCTCATCTATTGCTTGTTGTTAAATGCTTGTTTCACATTGGACGCTCCAACCCGTGTGCGTAATTATCACATTGAGAATTGCGCAACTGCGGGAATTTGGAGCGACTGGGTACTAATAATTGCGGTTGATTATATCAGAATTCTAACCGCCTGCCAAGGCGCCAATATAATCCGTTAATCCCCCGCTTCAATTGCCATTCCTCTTTTCTTCATACCCCGCTTCAATTGCCATTCCTCTTTTCGTCATACCCCGCTTCAGTCGCCACCATCTTCATTGTCCCGGCCGGCCACGCTACACACTTGCACACACTGTGCAATCTCGCTTTCTCACGGTCTGTATACGTAGCGCAGCCATGTCGAGCGACAGCGAGGACGACAGTTCTGCCAGCAGTCTGGTACCCGATCAAAGGTCAACCTCGGAATCATCCCGCTCGTCTTCCATGAGTCCGACATCGAGCCCTGACCTTGATTTTATCCGGTTCATGGAAGGGACGCCGCCACCCGAGTAGTCGGACGACGACCAGACGGCCGAGGAGCTGTCGGAGTACGAAGAAGACGACGACAATGATGATGATGACGAGGAGGAATGGTCGAACGAGGAGGAGGAGGACGAGGACATCAACGACGATGACGACGACGACGACGGTGGCGACGACGAAAAGCCAACGGTCAGCGGCAAGAAGCATCCTCGCCAAGACGATGTCGTGGGGCCATCCAACAAGAACAACAAGGACTAAATTAAGCAGACTGTATATCTCTGTTGCCGTTTGCTCATATTAATTCCTTATCTCTGTTTCCCCTGTAAATCTCATCGCAAACGGTTAGCAATACGTATTCAACAGGGATCTTTTACATTATCGCCCATAGTTGGTTTCTTCAATTGTGTGCCCTGTCGAGCACACAATTCAAAACAAAACATCATATGCGTTGTCTAGAATTATCGCACACAATTCTGATTACCGACTTGTTTGTCGGGTATCACACACATCTTGTTACGCCGAATCATTTGTGTTCTTCTAGATCATCACAAACTGTTCATCTAAGTGACCTGTATGCCGTCTATCGCACACACCTGGATCTAGGTAATCGTTTGTGTTATTTTTGCTCATCACAAACCGTTCATCCGAGTGAACTGTATGCCGTCTATCGCACACATCTAGATTTGGGTAACCGTTCGCGTTATTTTGTATCATCGCAAACATTTTGTATGGATCAACTGTATGCCACTTATCCCACACGCAACTCTTTTCTGAATCGTATTTGATGGATCCGCCATCGCACACAGTTCGTTTTATTGGCGACGGTTTTATTACCATACCGTTTGCGATTCATGCATCGCACACAGTTTGGTCGAATGGTCTCCTATACATGTGTCGTGTTAGGACATTCCTGCAGTAGTGCAGGTGGCGTGAGCTGTGAAATAATTCCACATTGTCTCAAATGCAAACCAAACTCATAACTCAAATATTCACCCCCACGATCAGATCATAGAAATTTTATCTTCTTGTTACGATGATTCTTTATTTCACTCTGAAACTCCTTGAACTTTTCAAATGTTTCAGACTTGTGTTTCATTAAGTAAATATACCCATATCTACTCAAATCATCTGTGAAGGTTAGAAAATAACGATATCCACCTCGTGCTTCGACACTCATTGGACCGCATACATTGATATTTATTATTTTCAACAAGTCACTAGCCCGCTCCATTGTACCGGAAAACGGAGTTTTAGTCATCTTGCCCATGAGGCATGGTTCACACGTATCAAATGATTCAAAGTCAAGTGATTCCAAAAGTCCATCAGTATGGAGTTTCTTCATGCGCTTTACACCAATATGACATAAGCGACAGTGCCACAAGTATGTGGTACTATCATCATTCACTTTTCATCTTTTGACATCAATATTATGAACATGTCAGTGTTGGTGCTCGGCAAACATTTACTCTCAGAGAAAAAAGTGTTTTCGTTTGTTGTTTGTCGAGCATGTGGCAGGGAGAGCTCGGCAAATATTTACTTCCAGGGAAAAAAGTATTTTCATAAGTATGTTGTCGAGTACTCTTAGGTGGCAGCTCGACAAATAATTACTGCAGGGAAAAACGTATTTTTTTGTAAATAGGTTGCCGAGTACATTGTCAGCGAATCTCCGCAAAGATAGACTCTATGTCATGGAGCCGTGAATTGCAAATGGCCGTGCCACCTGGCACATGATTGCTGAGTGCCATGGCAGAGACTCTCGACATATGCCTCATAAGCCGAGTTTTCTGTCTTTGCCTAGCACATCCTGCCAAGTGCTTAGCAACTGCCGGCATGTGCTATATCCTGTTGTCCGCCGAGAGCCATACTCGGCTTACATGTTCTGGTACTCGGCAAATAGCAAAGAACTCGGTAACGATGATTTTTCCAGTAGTGCATGCCCATAAGTGTACACACGCTATTTTATGTGTTTCCTAATTTAGAATGTTGAATGCAATAACACTTGGTACCTTTAGATTTTGTTCAATAAATCCCTAAAGATAGAGTATACCTCTTTGTAGCATATCGCAGTGAGGTAGTGCCACTGCTAAGGATCAAACACCTTATACACAAGAGAGTGGTTTTTCAGCTCCCGGGTGCCTAGGCACCCTCTATGAACAGTAAAATTAAAACAAATAGAAAAAATCAAAAAATCTGAAACTTTGCAACGTCAAATATGATCAAACTTTGTAGTTGCTTGCAAGTTTTCATGCCAAAAAAGCTCATGTGCTACATTACTCATATTTTACACAATATTCCTTATTACCCCTTATAAACAATACATCTCATGCCTTGCAGGATTGGCTACCTTCTCTAGAGTGAAATTACTTCTAGTGTTTTAGTGTAACTATGTTGGAGGGAAACATGATGGCATCTTAGTAATCCAGTAAGGTATTTGATGGGCTCCCTTCTTTGGTAAAGAGTTGCTTCATGGCATTATTGAGTAATGTATAAATAAATCATAGAGTACTTTTGTAACACCCCAAAATTTAACCATATTTTTATTAAGTAAAATTTGACCAGAAATAAAAAAATTAAATTATATTGGGTCCTTTATTAATTTTAGAGTATTTTTTGTTTTCTGTTTTCCAAAATTCTTCCCTCCATATAGAAAATTTAAAAAATATATATTATTGGCTTGGGTAGTTTTGTTGAATCATTTCATTTATATTTAAATAACAGTAGGAAATATTTTCATAATAAAATTTTGCCCAAGATAATCATTTTAATAGCATTTTCAATAATTGAAATGCTTCTGTTGCACTACAACTATTTTAAATAATTCTTTTAAAATTCCACAAAAATTATGAGGGGTCATGTGATGCCTATAGATCACTTTTGAGCAAAAACCCATCATGGTCATTTGAAAATTTTGAGTAAAACGTCCTCTTTTCAATTCTGTCCCATTCTTAGGTTATAACTGCAACCCTAACTTTCCTTGCTCCAAAAATTCTGAAATTTTTCCCACTTATAGTCCTTCCTAAGAAACCCTTAAGTCCAGAAGATCAACTCCAGTTGCATCTTGCAAACCCACCAAATAAATCCCTCAAAATCTGGTCCAGAACTGAACTTGGCCAAAACTTGCATTTGCAAGCTTTTCTTTTTGCCAAACCAACTCCACCATCACATCCATCATCTAATGAGACATCATCCTGGTAATTTTCATAGCCAACAAAAATACCTAGATTGCCTTAGCATTTTGTCAAGCACATTGTGTGCATGACAGAATCTTGCAACTCATTTGAACTACACTGGGATCTTGACCATATGACCAAACCAGCATGTCCACCTTCCTCAACACCTTAGTAAATGCTACCCTGCCAAGTTTGAGCTCATTTGGGCCTGTCTAGGTGGCCCTGGCATTTGGCCGAGCACTCTGCGCGCGTGCTCTGGACGTGGCCAGAGCGCTCGTGCTACACCCGCCAGCGCCCGAGCTCTGCCTACCCCTGCCGCCTTCCCCCTGCTCGTCCTGATCGCCAGAGAGGTTCACCCGACCGCCCAGCCGCCCAAACGTGCCTCGCCTTGGCCACTAGCGCCGCCTCTCACCGGCCAGAGCGCCGCCCGACGAGTCCCGCCCCGTCACGCCTCTGCCAGAGCCGCCTCGCCTTAATTGCCAACAGCCAGACCTCATCCACACCTTACCGACCGTGTAACGGCCACGCCGACCACCACCAACCCCCTCACCGGCCTCAACGGCGCCATGAATGGCCGCGCCACCGTATCCGCGATCGGGAAGCTACGGCACCGACGTTCCTCGCCCTTATAAGCCTTCCCGAGCTCGCCTCGCTGCATACATCTCCCCTGCTCCCTCCTGTGAGCCTCCCCGAGCACTCAATCAACCGGAGAGGGTCGCCTTCCTCCTCTCCGGCAGCTATGGCCACCGCTACGCTCCGGTCAAAACCGCCGCAACCATAGCCTCCCCACCAAAACTTTCTTCACCAGAAGCTCTCTCTTGATCCCGCGAACCTGTTACACCTCCTAATTTCGCTCAAGATCGGCTGTGGGCGAAAGCCCCAACCTGGCTCCGCCGGAGATCTTCGGGAGACCTCGCCGCCGACGAGGTAGGGCTCCCTACGGGTCATACCGCACACCGGGGAGCTCGCCTCGGTCCACTGGTCACGCTCGTGTCTTCATCCCGGAGAGAGGTGCCACCGTTCACCAGCACGAGTCGCCGGAGCTCCGCTCCGTTCGGCCAGAGGGGAAGGCGGGGTAGACCACGGTCAAATCTGACCGGTGGGCCAGGCGGGGCCCACCATCAGAGACTGGAGGTCGCGCCCGAGCGGTTAAGTGGATACGGGTTCCCCACAAAGCCACCTTCGCGCGAGGAAGGCGTATTCCAGGAATACGCCTTCGACATCGGTTGCTCTCCCATGCGGCCGAACAGCTGGGCCTGGCCCAGTGGCGTCAGACGGCTGAACAGCGCTCAGGGCGCGCTTCTGTCCTTTTTTTTTCTTTTCCAGCAAATTCCAAATAATCCCACAGCAACCATTTCACAACCAAAATTGATGATTCAAATTTCTGCATACTCCTAAAATCATGCCCTATTAATCCAGCTAGGGTGAACATTTTTCCTAGGCTTTATTTCTGTAGGATTTATTAAATAGGCCATTTCTCTATTTTAGAAAATCCCTAGAAAAATCATCTGGACTCCAAATAATTTGATTCTTTTTCTGAAATTCCTAATTTTTCATCTAGTTTATTTTAGTATTTATTTCAAAAAATTCCAAACAACTTTTTAATACTGTTTTAGCTCTATGTGGTAATTGCAATATTTTTTAAAATAGGAATAATGGAGGGAAGAGAATTTTCAAAACTTTTGGAGTGCACCCCACACTTCTGCATGCTCAAGGCAAGCATCTTTAACACTTGATATGGTGAATGCATAGTTGTTTGTTGCAAGAAAAATTGAATTATGAATATGTTGAATTCAAATAAAATTTGCATATTGTTGGTTATGCATGCATGATCCCTTGAAAATATTTTACCTTCATTTAAACTTGAAGCATGAGTGAGCATGGTTATTTTCACATGTCACATATGCCTATGTTGGTCTGGACTAATCTGCAGGAAAGAATCAGTCACGAGAAAAGTGACCGTCAGACTGAAAATCTCGTTGTGACGAGAATGATCAGTGATGGCATGTTGGGACATGCTAGGTGGTGACCCTGTTGGGTACTACCAAGGAAATATATTGTGCTAACCACTGCAGGAAAACTTAACCTCCTGAGTCGACCGTAGATCGAGTATTGTTCCGGTAACCCCCATACTTGTTTCGTGCTGCCACTTGTCCCTGCCGCAGGTAGGGTACGGTTCAGTAAGTTGTTAACCCCTTTCCTGCACACACCGTACAAAGAGGCCATAGTGAAAGATACCATCTGATCACTGGTAGGCATGTCACTTGGTCCGGGGGCATGCATGGCCGGTCTGGGACCGAAGCTAAATGGTCATGCTATTGGAGGTCATTGTATGAGGCCTTCCCACTTAGAGTTTTACTTTACCGCTGCTTTGGGTGATTCCTGGCCCGGGAAAAATTAAGGCTGGTGCGTGCGGGTTAGGTGAGTTTTCAACCCAAAGACCGTAATGGGAATTAGTCAACGTTTCGGTGTTGGCTAAAGAAATCATATACACGTGGGTAAAGAGTACACCCTCGGCAGAGTTTTACCTATTCGAATAGCCGTGTCCGCGGTTAAGGACTACAGTCTGGGTTGGTCAAGTGTCGGTCTTAGTGTCGGTCTTCGGAGGAAATAATTAAAATTGAGCATGATTTATTTTGCAGGATAATTATTGTCACCACCGATGCCAGCATGAATATTATGGTTATCATGAATATTATTGTTATCATGAATATTATTATGGACTAACCTTTTCTTTTATGTGCATCTCTGAGTATCACATGGGATGGCTAGACTACCCGGATACTCGGTTTTATTTTCTTTCTGAATATCTCATGGGATGGCTAGATTACCCGAGATATTCATTTTCTTTTCTGGGTATCTCATGGGATGGCTAGACTACCCGGATACTCATTTCTTTTCAAGACCTCTCGAGGCGTCGCTTTTAGACACCCGTTTGGCATTTCTTTTCAAGACCTCTCGAGGCGTCGCTTTTAGACACCCGTTTGGCATTTCTTTTCAATACCTCTCGAGGCGTCGCTTTTAGACACCCGTTTGCCATTTCCTTTGGATTCTCGGGCGGTCCTATCTCGCCCGATTCTCCACTTTTATATTTTCTTTTGAATTCTTGGGCGGTCCTGTCTCGCCCGATTCTCCACTTCTATATTTTCTTTTGGATTCTCGGGCGGTCCAGCGCCCGAAGTTCCATTAACTTTCTTTGCTTGTCACTAAAATTTTATATTTATTCTTCTCCACCGTATTAATATTTATCATGCCATGATTAAATTTCGGTCAGCATATGCATATAATTTAGCCCATCATGAGCATATGCATTCGGTATATCTTTTGTTCATACTGCTTGCGAGTACATTCAAACGTACTCACTGGCTTGTCCCTGGCTATTTAATTGGCCAGGTCAGGATTTCAACGAGGAGTACCACAACAACGTCCGTGCGGAGTCTAGGATAGCAGCCACGCGGGATAGGAATTATCCGGGTCAGCTTTTCCTGTGGGAATGGAGCCCCATCGGTGTTGGAGAACCACGAGTCGCTTTCGTCACCCGTCACCAGAAATCATTGTTGTATCATTAGACCTTTATGGTCTTGTATCCAATTCTTGTAATTGCTTGGTAATCTGTAACAAGGACGTGTCCACCAGTGACAGTAATCCTGGGGCTGGTGACGACACGAGGGGTCATTTGCTGGGATATTGTGTCCCGGAAATCCGGCCCCGACAACTTTCCATCTGGTCAAAATCTATCCCATTCGTTACTAATTTATGAATAAATCCGTGTTTTTATTGGCACAATTTCCTTTCCGTAAGACAAGAATTTCTAAGCAAATTAAAATGGTTTGTAAAATCAGAATAGTGCATCCGACAGAGAAAGGTGTGTACTATATCGCCCTGAGGGCAAACAAATGATGTGAGTTATGTATAGCTTACTGGCCAACAGATCTACACAAGAATATCACATAAGTGAATCTACCTTGTTCCTTCATTTTTGTTTGGCATGTGGACTTCATATTCTTTGGTGATACACACATGGCCAGATTCACTTGGCAAGCCACACTTTTTTGCTGCGGGATTCTCATGACAAGAGGGTTATGTTCCATTACAGACCTGGGTTGTTATTGGTGGAATATATGAGTTGCTCAATGGGGTTTTGTTTATGGAAAGAAAAATTCAAACAAAATTTGTTCTTTTTTTTTTGCAGATTAAAGGTATTCTAGATAGAAAACATTTGCATTTATGGCATCTGGCGTAGTTATTTAACGACCAATCCCAATTAAGGATCGAAGAAACAATACATAGTTTAAAATTAAAGAACTTGCGCTTACATATCAAAATCACTTGGTTGTCACACTGTCTATGAACAATAATATGAAGCTCTTAATTCAAACAACTGAATGTCATTTTTAGGTAAGTGGATAGCTATTAAAGGGCCTCTTTGGTTCAAAGGAGAAGTAGAGGAAAAAACGTAGGAATAGATATAGTATATTTTTTGTGATAGTACAATTCATGCATTTAGTACAAATGAATGAGGCAAAGGAAAAATGGAGGAAATTTCCTTTGATCTCAGTTTCAAAGAAAACGCAGGAATACTAACATTGACTTGGACTTTCTTTTTTCAAATTTCTATGCACGAAAAACGAGACTAAGATCTGTAGTGGTATATTAAGAATCTAACAATACATTTTCATGTGGTCGGGCTTTAATTTGGCCATGTTTATTAGGATTTTTGAGTTTTCTCAATTCCTGTGAACCAAAGAACCCAAGTTGATAGAATTCATGTGTTTTTGGAATCCTGTAAACCAAGGAACCAAACAACCCAAGTTGATAGAATTCATGTGTTTTTGGTCATAATTTCTACAGTTTTCCATATGGATTGTTCAAGATTAACTTGGTTGATGACTGGTATCTGAACCAGAGTATGAGAAACAAAAGGAAGAATATAAGGTGCTAGCCTCTCCCCTCAACTGCAAAATCAGTTATGAGACACAAGATATAACCGAAACAATAACTGATGTAGACAACGATACATATCAGAGACAATCCTGATGCGGACATGCTATTTAACAAGATCCGAAATCGTATGCAATAATTCCCACGGAAATCCTTCGAGATGCGACATTAAGGAAGAAAGCTAATTAAATTAAAACACATAATAACCTTTCTAACTTGCCGGCTGCGCGGGCCAGCGGCCATGATTAGAACGGCGACGGGCGGCCGCCGGCTGTGCCTGGGTTCCATCTGTAGCCGGCTTCAGGCGGCAGCTGCACGTTGCCGAGGAGGTTCGGTGACAGCCCTTCGAAGAGGCTTGGATCCACGTCTCCGCCGGCCATCTGCGATGCTTGCTGCCCCGCAGCCAGCATCCCGGTGCTGTCTGCCTGCCCTTGCGCTGCAAGCAGCTCGTCTTCCTCCAACGGCAATCGCTCGTAGACAGCGTTCGCGAAGGAGGCTGCCATTATCACCACCGGCCCCGCGGCAGTCAGCGAGCCGACAACGGTGCCGCCCACCACCTGCCCCTTCCCGCCGGCAAGGTAGACGGTGAGCCCCGTGGCTTCCGGTGGTGCTGGAGGCGGTAGGAAGGAGCCAGATAGTGAGAGTATCTCGAACCGGCCGTGGAGGGCGACAACCGCGCCCTGCGAGGCAGGCTGCCGCAGCGTGACGTTGGTCACGGTGCCCGCGCCGCTCAGCACGCAGACGCCGCGTTGCCGGCGGCGGGCGAACGCCGTGATGCTCTCGGAGATGTCGGATCCGCCCGCGACCTCCATGACGTGCGTCCGGAGCGTGTTAGCGCTGTCCCGCGTAATGATGATTGGAGGCTTCGGCTTGTTCTTGGACCCGGCCGGGCGGCCCCTCGGTCGACGCGATCCGTTCTCGCCTCCATCCTGCAGTCCGCCACCTGAAGGGGAAATCAGAGCAAGCTCACCGCCGCTGCCGTTGCCGTTGCCACTGTTCTCGTCATCCTCGTGGCCGTGCTTGCTGCCGTGGCCGCCGAACGGAGAGCCGCCGCCATGGTCGTCCTCCGACTTGAGATGCAGCTGCTGCTGCTGGAGATGGTGATGGAAATCACGGGTGTTGAACGGTGGAGGAAGATGGTGACCGTGGATGGATGCAGTAACCGGATCCATGCTCCCGACCTAGCTAGCTAGGTTATTCTTTCTTGCTCAGCTCTCTCTCGTTTCTCTTGCTTTTTTCTTTATTCCGCCTCTATCTTATCTACAGACAAACCTCTCGTGTGGCAAGGGACGACGAAACCTACGAGATGGAACAGTGGCAACGAAAGCAAAGGTGGAGTAAATAAGTGGGAGAAGAGGGAGGAGAAGAACTGGCAAATTATTAAGCCAGGAAAGCTGTGGTTGGATTGGAGTATGATATTGCGGCAAGGAAAAGATGTAAAGGAACGGCGGTCTGCCCCTTCTCTTCACTCTCCCCCCACTTTGTCGTTTGATGATTAAAATAAAATAATGATAGGAAGGAGAGAGGAAGAGAAGGACACGACCACCACCGCGCGTCCGCTACTACCCCTCACCAGACAAAAAAATGGAAGAGAGAGAGGCCAGTTTGCCAAACAAAAACAAAAGAAAGAGAAGTGACCTACAATTTCTACCCTCCCTCGCTCTTTTGGATGTTTGGGCTAGCTTCTCGGAAATTAGTTTGTATCCAACACGATCGAGTGTGTGTTTAGGGCATCTCCAATAAATTTATATAGTTTTGTTGACAAAAATGTTTATGTCATCACCAACAAGTTATCATCAACTATTCCAATAAGTTGGCCTGGGTGACAGAATAATTGTGCTTGCTCTCTATTTTTCACCTTTGAGCTTGTGGAAGGGTTGTTTATTAATTTGCATACCCAGTCTTTAGTCTCTCCCCTCATTTATTTTATGCTACATCATCAGTTGTCCTACCTGACAAATTTTATCAATAATTATGTTACATGTATTGAAGATGCCCTTAGTGGTCTGAGACGCTGACTGTCTGTTCTCAATGATCAAAACTTAGTGTCTTATATCTAATTTCTAAACAAAAGTATGTCAGTGCCGCTGGCATGGATTATGAAATGCAATGTAGTATATCCTATGTGTTTCTAAATATAAGATGTTTTGGCAGTTCAAACAGAAGTAGTACTTGGCTTTCCCAAATACCTAACCAAAGTTGTATTCAGGGTTAAAAATTTCAACGAAATTTCACATATTTCAGTGAGGTCCGAAATATTTTTAACCCCGAAATTTCGAGGCAGAGTTAAACTAATTTCAAAATAAATTTAAATTATGTTAGAATTCATTAAAATTAAGTGAAATTTGAATTCTCAAAATCCAAAATAATTTCTGAAAATATGCGAAATTTCTGAAATTCCGCATATTTCGATGAGGTCCGAAATTATTTTGTTTCCGAAATTAAAAATCTTGGTTGTATTTAGGGTGTGACTATAAGAATACTCCATCCGTCCGCGAATAAGTGTACGTTTGGCTTCAAAATTTATCCATAAAAGAGTGTACATCTATCTTCCCAATACACTTTGAAATAGAAACAAATCTTCTCTCTCATCACACGGTAATCAAGACCAATAACATTCAACACATGGTCTCTTCTCTTTCGACATGCACTTAGCTCATTGGGGGTGGAGTAATTAAAGAGGAGAGAGATGGTGACTTGCACCTTTTCAATGCATTTTTTACTTCATTCCATAATCTGTTTTAAAATTTCTATATGTACACTTATTCGTGGACGGATGGAGTATAAGTGTAGTGTTGTGGCCTGCAATTTACCTTCGTTGATCCATATTAAAGATTAAAGAGACCGAGTGAGTGAGTGCGTGGGTGAGGGCATTGGGCACGTTGCGTGGGACAGGGAGCTGCTTCCGTATGATGTGCTCGAGGTGCAAGCTAGTACTACCAGTGCAACTGGACTGTTGAAAGTTAAAAGTTGAAACTCCAACACACTCCCACTTATCTCTTTGATCATTCTTAATTCCATTTCCAAAAACCATCGATATTTTTATAAAACCTGACAGCCAATCTGACAAGGCTTCTTCCTGAACAGCACTACTAGCCCACAACACAACCACGAGTCATTTTCACGCACCGTGTAGTATGCGGTTGCCCAATGATGGCATGAAAGCGACTAAGTAGAGTTGGATGGGGCAGGGGATATTCCAAGACATGACCTGAACTATCATGGCAAGGCCAGAGCCTGGAGCTGCCTAGCTTGTCCCCCGCCTAAACTTCCTTAGCTTCTTGTGGGCACTTGTGCACGCAGGAAGAACAGAAATGTGGCCGGAGTTGTTGCCTCTGCAAGCTAGCTTTGTGGCCGATCGTGCTGGCGTGCCTTTGGCATCCAGACAGCCTGGTTCTGGGAACTCCAACCCTAACTAATTAATGATAGAGTCCGCTCGCTCGCTGTTGATGATCATATCCTAAAGCTTTGCGCGCGGGCGCAAGCGCGGTGGGGACCCTCGGAGTCGTTGTGGCCTCCCACGCCTCCTCCCCGCACAAGGAGCACTCGCCATTGGCCCGCGTATCGCTGCCTGATTGGTCCGGCCTGAGACTTCATTGTTGTTTATATAATCCTCTCCCGGCCCCGAGCTCGACAATTTAGGTGCCATTATTAGTCGTTGGATTATTAGCAGTAAACAGTGTGTGCATGCTGAGACGACTTTTACGGTAAGAGCATGCCCCCCGGCCCAGCTCATCTCTCGATGATGTTGTCGCGTGCTATAGATCTAGTTTGGACTGTGCATTAAATGTTACTACCAACCAGGCTTTGTTCACATGCACTAGCCGACGCCAACGCCGTCCACATTCATGCGAATCGTTGGAATTGTGTTGAATATTTATAGTACAAGAAGAGTTATATTGCGCATAAACTTGGGATTGCGCTTTGGTGCTAGAACTTTCCAAGGGCTGCCCTGCGGTCTCAAATTTGACGCATGTGATGAAATGGTCACCGGTTGATCCCCATCCGATGCAATGTTGCTGCATTTCATCTGCCATTTAGAACGTGGCCAGCTCGACAAACACATCTGATGCGGGCCGTTCACCATTTCGTCACAGGCATGCCAAGTTTGAGACCGCAGCATAGCTCTTTTGAAGTTCTACCACTAAACGCAGCATCGGTCCTAAGTTTACGACCTGCGTGCAATATAACTCTTATATAAAATAAATATATCACAGTAGAACTTTGAATCGTATGGTATGTAAATAAGAAACATAGAAGTGTTCGAGTAGGCTACATGTATCTTAGGCCAAATATTCAATTCTGAGTCAAGACTCGCCCGGTCTCGATGAACAGTAAATTCAAGAAGCCACTAGAAAAAATATTGAAAAATCTGAATTTTTTTGTCAACCAAGATACTCAAATGCGTGATGTCCATGCAAAATTTCGGGTGTTCAGACATCTAAGGAGCTCGTGAAAAAAGAAAAGACAAAATCGATTCTGAACAGAGCGTTTTTTCAAACTTTCTCACAGGCCCAATTTTTGTTTTTTTTTCTGAGGGCTACTCGGATGTCCAAACACCACCAAATTTGCCACGGACATCACGCACACAAGCATCTTGCATGCCAATTTTTTTTTTGAATGTTTTTAAATTTTTAGCTATTTCTTTGGAGTTTATTGTTCACACTCGGGGAGCAGTTGAGCTCAATAGCCGAATCGATGCGTCCTATCTTAGGCCTCCTATATAATATGAGTGTGGACACGGGTAGGGACATGATGTTTAGCGGAAGCGGATTTGTAGCACGCGGGGGCGGGGCACGTAAATTGTGGACCGCCTATCTGCGTCAAGATTCGCAAAGTCATTTGTGTATTTCATGTATTCGGGGTCGTATATCTGTGCGCACATAGTTGTAATCGCATAGTAAATGGGAAGCAATATTCCTTTCTGTGGGACTGTTTTCCAAGTCATAGATAATTTGATCAACAGTCGATGCAAGATGTGTGTAGTAAAGCTGTAGAGCTGTGCTGAAACCCTTCAGTCTGTTCTTCTTCCTCTCTGTTATTCAAGTTCTTGTTATTCTTTTCCTAGAACTCTTGTGTTCTAGAAGTAGTGGAATAGAGGAAAATGATCGAACCTCTTCTGTTCTGAGCGACTGGGAGACGGCAAGGATAGTAACAACAAGATGAGAGGTATGTCCTAACCTTATCCGGCAGAGGTTCGCTGTGCGACAAAGATAGTAACCACAAGACGAGAGGTATGTCCTAACCTTATCCGGCAGAGGTTCGCTGTTGTTGTACGTTTGATCTTCTTTCAATATTCTTGTTGGGACGAGTTTTGCATATGGTTGCTATGTATTCAATCTTTGTTTCTTCCTTCTGCATCTACTACTTTGTCCCCTTTCAAGAACTATGGTCTCTGGCTTATTTCACTTTTAAAAGGAGGTTGAAACCCCCGGCCTCTACATCCAAAGATGCACACATCCATTTTTATTATACTATTAAACAAAGCATGATAAAACAAATACATGTATCAATCCAAAGCCACCTTCCTGGTGACCTCTGTCGCTACATCTACAAGTTTGATAATGTGCCCTGACCTCGCACCAACGCACACCATCTAATCTGGTGGCCGCACTAAGCCGCCCAACGGCGAGCCGGGAGCACCAACCGGCCAAGCAGCGCTCACCACATGTGCGCGCTCTAGAATCCGTCGACACCATCTTCCGCCGACCCATCTACAGGGAGGGATCAACACATTGACCTTGTCAGACCTGCCTCCCGTCAACGCCACCACGACGCCAGACGGCGCCACCATCCTGCGTGTGTCCATCAACACACGTCCATCGTCAAGACCCCGTTGCACCGCGCCGCCTAGATCCACCGTCGTCGACGTGGTAGATGTTGGAAATATGCCCTAGAGGCAATAATAAATGTTATTATTTATTCCTTGTTCATAATTATGTTTATGTTCTGTGCAATAATTGCAATGGTCCTTGAGTCGGTATATCCAAGAGGCTCAGAGGAAAACCCATGTGCATGTGTGGAATAATAAACGGTGACATAGATTCCTAGTCATGCCTCTAAGACTAGCTCAAGTATCGCATGATGGTCACGTTTTCCTAATCATGGGCATGAGAATGCCGACAACTTTGAGGACACAATGTTAGAAGACCACTTACGTTGAACAGACCCAATTGTCGTTATGCTATGAGATCCATTCATCACAAGTTAATGGTTTATAACACGGAGGAAGTTGAACGTTTGCATAATTCCTTAGACCAGGAGAGTATCGAGTTCCTTCATACTTGCTTCGTCAATTTTGGGGTTTGTTAAACATCATCTGTAATAGGGTGGCTATTACGGTAGCTTACGAGTTCACGGAAAAGTATGACAAGGGACTAGATAGCTCAAGATTGGGATTTGCTCCTCTGACGATGGAGAGAATTCTTGGGGCCCTCTCGGTGTTACGATATCCATCATCATCTGGCCAGACACAACGTGATTTGATCACGGGGATGCCGGAACATGGGAACGAGAAAAGAGAACAAAATCGGTAATGAGAGACGGTCATAGTGAACAAGTTGTTAATTCATGGGGATGCCGATAAATCTCACCTTGAGTTTTTGTAACATATCGCGAAGCAACAGGAATAGCACACAGTAAAGGTTCACTCGAATATGCATTCATGTAGGTATAGGGATTAATATGGATGTCCATGGTTCTACTATGGATCATTGATCGGAAAGAGTTTCGGCCATGTCTATATTTCACCGAACCTACAGGGTCACACACTTAAGGGTCATCTATCTGCTGAGTACTAGGAAAGGAGTCTGAGAGAAAGTCACTGAAGAAGTTTCGGAGACACTGAAAATGTATCAGAGAGAAAACCGGAAGTGTTTCGGAGAAACCAAAAATCATTTCAGAGTAAACCATCATGCCAGAAAAGTTTTGGAACACGTCAAAAAAATTTGAAGGGTGCCGAAAATGTTCTAATACCTTCTGGAATTTTTCCGGAGAGAACGCGCACAACAAACATCATGTTCCCGCAAGGGGGATAAGATCCCCATTTTCGTTGGGAGCTGTTTTGGGTGGACCCCCCTTTGGGGGGCAGCCCCCTTTTGGTGGAAGCTTTTTGGGGGGGGGGGCATTGTGGGGGGCAGCCCCCACAAATGGTGGAGAGATGTTGGGAGGGGGGCCCTTGGGGACATCCTTCCCCCTTTTGTGGGTTGATGTTTGTGGGGGGGACCCTTTTTGGGAAGCCATCCTCAAGCCCTCCCTCACCCCTTCCTCCACTATATTTAGAGGGGTGGAGGCGCTCTCCAACCCATCTCATTTTCTCACCACCAAGAGGCATCCAATGATCTGTCATTCTCTCTCTCGCCCTCCACGAAATAGTTTTGTTCTACCGCAAGGCTGCCTAGTCTCTGGTAGCGATTAGGTCTGGATGGCGAACCGCTACTGGATAGGTGACACCGTATGTGTGCAACCCGGTAGAGAGATCATACGTTCTATCTTTTGTCCGAGGGACTATCCGAGGTTCTGTCTGAGGGATTGTTCGAGGGAGAAAATTCTCGCAGTTGGGAGGTTGTAAATCCTAGCTGCGGGAATCTTCCCCAACGATCTTCACCAACTCTTCTTCCACTGCGCTATGAGTTCGTAACGATCAGATCAAACCTTGTATGCATCTTCATAGTGGCCCTAGGCTGGTGCGTAGCCTGGATTTTTTTTGTTTTCTGCTGCGTTTCCCTACAGTGGCATGATGAGTCGTGCTATGCGTAGATGCAGGTTACGATCTACAATACATGAGATGTATTGGTATTGCACAATATATTTTTGTAGTAGATGAGATCTATTGCTAAATAATATTTGTGCGAGTAGTAGATGAAATCTATTACTTGATATTCTTGTCGCTTCCCTTGAATTTGTGTATTTATGATCTTGACGGCATGGTGGAATTTTGCTACAAAGTTCTGGCTATCTGCGATCCTTCTATGTTGCTCCTGAGTATGCTGGTTGACAGATCAACGATGTGCTTCAGTTCTTTGGGTTCCACGTAGTTAAGAAAGATGATTTGTTCGCAAACTAAAGGGCATGTAGATATGATCTACACGGGGGTCACGCGTATAACGAAGTTTATTATGGGGCTCGAGATTATTGATTAAGTCTCGTGTCTCATACACCCCGCAAATTAAGCTAATCTAGCGACTTGAATAATCATATTTGATGATGAAAGTTGGTAGCTACGGTTTGTTTTGAAACCTTAGAAGCCACGTAAAAAAATATTGTATGAACCGATTAGAGGCGTCTAACTTGGTTTTGCGAGATGTGCATGTGATGTGTTATAGCCTTCATCGTATTAATGAGATTATGCATGAGATGACTATATGATGTAATTAGCATGACCTACGTGTCATGATTCAGCATGATGGCTGGAGCCATATGATTGTCACTTTAATGACATGCGTGTCAACCTTTATGTAATGCATTATTTTATTAACTATAGAGATAGCAATATTATTTAATGCATCGACATGGTGGTGACAAGTTTTGTAGAAGTGGACACAGACGCAAAAGCGGTACACGAAGACGGAGGAGGAATAGCTAAAGTGAGAGGCCTTGGCAGAAAAGTTTTGCCACGGCAGCAGTTTTGGAAACTCCTAGCACGACAACATTTTTGGCTTGTGACATATTTTCTGTAAAACCAAAAACATGCAGAAAACAGCAACTGGTACTTGGCACCGAGTTAATAGGTTAGTCCCAAAAAATGATATAAAATGATGTATAAAGCATATAAGATTGGTAATATAATAGCATGAAACAATCAAAAATTATAGATACGTTAGAGACGTAACAAGGGTTCACATGCAACGTTCAATAAAGGGTTCATCACATAAGGGGTATGTGATGTCAAGTTGTGGTTGTCAGATCCACTCAGAAGAATCTTAACAAGAGGAGTCATGGTCTATGAACAATGGATAGCCAAGTTCATGTTCAAGTTTGAATGATAAATTCAAACTTGTTGACCTTTCATGAGCTTGAATACACTAAGTGTCTAGGTTTCATTTGAGTTCATCATCTAGGTTTGACATATAGTTCAATTTGAATTTCAATTAGGATTTATCTTATTTGAATTCAAATTGAATTGAGTTTGAACTGACATTTGATTTGAATTCAATTTAGATTGGAATTATAAAGGCTAGGTTCAAGTTCAACAATTTCACAATTGGCTAATGTTGGTTCATGAATTCATTTGCAAAGTATTTCATTTAATTTGGATTAATTAAATGACTCCTAGGATTCCTTTAGGTTTAACTAAATTCAAATTATGTTTGAATTTCCTTAAGTCAAATACCACTCCAATATAATTACTAGAGTTTATTTGTTTGATTTAAGTTTAAACTAAAGTCAAGTATAAATCCAAGATCATTTACTAAGTGATACTTTCAATGAATAATCTGGTCATAAACCCACAATTCATCGGATCCCAACAAACACACCGCAAAAGTTTACATCGGATTGATCTCAGAGATCATTGTATTGAAGATCAAGAGAGAGAGAGAGAGAGAGAGAGAGAGAGAGAGAGATCTAGCTACTGCTATGGACCCGTAGGTCCTGTGGGAACTACTCACACATCATCCGGGAGGCAGCAATGTTGATGAAGATGGCCTCCGTGATGAAGATGGCGGTGGTTTGTCGAGAGGGGCTCTGGGCTCACCGGAATTGAGCTCGCGGCAGCTAGGGCAGAAAGGCGAAGGTGGGGTTACGGCGGAGTAGCCTAACGGCGAGAAGGGTCATGATTTGGGGCAAAATGGAGAGCAGGGCGAGTGGGGATTTAAAGGGCACGGTGGCATGGCCTGGCTCGCACAATGGCCGCACGGCCATGGGGTCATGGGCACGGGCGTGCTCGATCATGGGCGAGGGCGGTGTGGGCGGTTGTCGCGAGGTGGGGAATGGAGCTGACGGGCGGGGCCCGCTGGTCAGTGAGAGTGGAGAGAGAGAGCGGCGCGCATGGCTGGCTTGCTGGGCTGTGGCCTGGCTTGCTGGCTTGGCTGGGCCTTTTTATTTTTATTTCCTTTTCTATTTTTCTGTTTGTTTATAAATTCAAACCCATTTAGAATTTGAATTTTATTCCAAAAGCAAAAAATGCTCTAAAATCTATTTGGAATATTCCTAAGCTGGTAAACTTTTTATTTTGGGCCTTTTGGACAAATATTTTTTGCACTTTATTTTCTAGCTGGTTTTAAATATTCTTTTCAATATTTTTATTCTCCAAAATAGTTTTCTTCTGTTTTTCTCTGATTTGACTTCAACCAAGTGCTAACTAGGTTTCTACTTCTTGCATAGGGCTTTCACCCTTCCTAAGCAAACAATCAAGTCAATCACAAGCAAATCCTAGGCAATGTTAGATAACTAGAGAGAAAGCAAGGGTTTTTCTAGAAAAAATTTAATTCCCCAGGAAATTTTTAACATACCAGATTTGGGAAAAATCTGGGATGTGACAATTCCTGAGCATTGTATTGTAGCATTTTCAATTCTTCTGCGGTAGCTTCACGATCTGGAACTTTTCCTTCTTCAAAGAATTCACCTTGCAAGCCAATACGAACAACAGCCCATGCGGCGGGATCATGACCAAGAATATGCATTTTCATATTATGCTTCCAACTAGCAAAATTAGTACCATCAAAATAAGGACCTCTATGGTGATAACTACCCTCACTAGAAGCCATACTTCTCCTTGGTATTTAGACCAAAGCAATGGAGACCAAAGCTCTGATACCACTTGCAGGATCGTAAGTAGGTCTAGAGGAGGGTGATTAGACTACTTCCCCAATAAAATCCTAGCCTTTTGCCAATTTTAGGTCTTGCCAGATTTTAGCAATTCTAGCAAGTCTACAAACACCCTACACATGCAAGTATAATAGAGTAGCAGCGGAAAGTAAAGACTTTGCACATGAAAGTAAGTAGAGGAAGGGTTTGGAGATATTCAAACGCAATGGAGACACGAAGATTTTTCTCGTGGTTCCGATAGGTGGTGCTATCGTACATCAATGTTGATGGACACTTCAATCCACAAAGAATAACGGCTACACGAGTCCACGGAGGGCTCCACCCATGAAGGGTCCACAAAGAAGCAACCTTACCTATTCCACCATGGGTTACGCCCATGAAGGACTAGCCTCACTTGGGGTAGATCTTCATGAAGTAGGCGATATCCTTGCCTTACAGACTCTTGGTTCACTCCACACGATTTGGAGGCTCCCAAGTGACACCTAACCAATATAGGAGGCACCACTCTCCAAAAGGTAATAGATGTTGTCATTGATGATGAACTCCTTGCTCTTGTACTTCAAAAGATACAGTCCTCAACACTCAAACACTCTCTCACATATTGGCTATGTGGTAGGAGAGGGATTTGGGTGGAAAGCAATTTGGGCAGGCTAGAGATCAAATTTCTATGGTTGGAGTGGAAAGCCTTTGATCTCAACAAAGAATAGGTGGTTCTCTCTCAAAAAATGAATATGGGATGTGTAAGATTCGAACTAGTTGCTCTCTGAGAGTTGGTGGATGCGTGGGGAGTATACATAGACATCACCAAAAAATCCATCCTTTATGCACACTTTGGTGGGACCAGGTGAAACCACTCGGTGAGATCGACCTGTACAAAAGGTTTGAACTTTAGGCTTTTCGGTGAGACCGGATGAAACCTATCGATGGAACCGAGTCAAGCTGACCTAAGCACTTTCCACACTTTGGTGTCACCGATTGAAATCGGTCAGAAATTCTGAGTCATTTTCAATTGGCAACAAAAGGTTGGTCGGTGCTCTTAGGTGGAACCGAAGGGCTAACTCGGTGAGACCGAGATGCTAGGGTTTAGGTAGTGGCTATGTCAAGTGTATCTCGGTGAGTCCGGCTGAGTGTGTATCGGTGGGGCCGAGATGAACTTTAGGGTTTTGGACATAGTGGATGGTGAGAGTTGCTACTTGTGAGCTGCGTTGGGATTTCCCCGAAGAGGAGGGGATGATGCAGTACAGTAGAGATAAGTATTTCCCTCAGTTATGAAACCAAGGTTATCAATCCAGTAGGAGAATCACGCAACAACTCGTTAGCAGCACCTGCACACAAAATAACAAATCCTTGCACCCAACGCGAACAAGGGGTTGTCAATCCATTGGCAGTTATTTGCAAGATTAAATTGTATGGTGATAGATAGATAGATAGATAGATCGAACAAAAATACAAAATAAAATAAATAAAGTAAAATTGCAGCAAGGTATTTTTAGGATTTTTAATATATGATAAAGGTAGACCCGGGGGGCATAGTTTTCACTAGAGGCTTCTCTCTTGAAAATAGCATACGATGGGTAAACAAATTACTGTTGGGCAATTGATAGAAAAGCAAATAATCATGACGATATCCAAAGCAATGATCATGTATATAGGCATCACGTCCGAGAAAAGTAGACCGACTCCTGCCTGCATCTACTACTATTACTCCACACATCGACCGCTATCCAGCATGCATCTAGAGTATTAAGTTCATAAAGAACGGAGTAACGCCTTAAGCAAGATGACATGATGTAGACAAAGTAAACTCATGCATGAATAAACCCCATCTTTTTATCCTTAATAGCAATGATACAATATGTGTCATGTCCCCTACTGTCACTGGGATTGAGCACCGCAAGATCGAACCCATTACAAAGCACCTCTCCCATTGCAAGATAAATCAATCTAGTTGGCCAAACCAAATCAATAGATCGGAGAGAAATACGAAGCTATAACAATCATGCATAAAAGATTTCAAAGAAAACTCAAATAATATTCATGGATAATCTGATCATAAACTCACAATTCATCGGATCCCAACAAACACACCGCAAAAAGTGATTACATCGGATAGAACTCCAAGAACATAGAGGAGAACATTGTATTGAAGATCAAATAGAGAGAAGAAGCCATCTAACTACTAACTATGGACCCGAAGGTCTGTGGTAAACTACTCACGCATCATCGGAAGGGCAGCAAGGTTGATGTAGAGCCCCTCCGTGGTCGAATCCCCCTCCGGCAGAGTGTCGGAAAAGGCCTCCAGATGGGATCTCTCGAGAACAGGAACTTGCGGCGGCGAAAAAAGCATTTCGTGGACTCCTCCGTTGGTTTCCCGATTTTTGAGAATTTATAGAGGTGGAATTAAGTCAAACGGAGCCTTGTGGGCCCCACGAGCTACCAGGGCGCGCCCCACCCCCCTGGGCGCGCTGTGGTGCCTCGTGGGCCACTGCTCCATCTTCTCGTCCCCTCCCGAAGCTTCCAGGGTCTCTTATATCCAGAAAAAAATCTCCAAAAAGTTTCGTGGCATTTGGACTTCGTTTGCTACTGATATTCTGAAAAACCAAAAACAGGCAAAAAACAGCAACTGGCACTGGGCACTAAGTTAATAGGTTAGTCCCAAAAAATGATATATAATTGCTTGTAAGTGTATATAAAACATCCAAGATTTATACTATAATAGCATGGAACAATCAAAAATTATAGATACGTTGGAGACGTATCAAGCATCCCCAAGCTTAATTCCTGGTCGTCCTCGAGTAGGTAAATGATAAAAACAGAATTTTTGATGTGGAATGCTACCTATCATATTCATCATATACTATTTTCTTTTGTAGCATGGACATTTGGACTTGAATGATTCAAAGCAATAGTCTATAGTTTGACATGAAGACATAAATACTCAAGCATACTAACAAGCAACCATGTCTTTCAAAATATCAACGCTAAAGAAAGTTATCCCTAGCACATTATGCTCAATCATTGATCCATTCATGAAACACACTCAATATTAGCTACACCTAATGCACAAGTATGACAATAGTGCTCTCTAGTTGGTGCTTTGTAAGAGAAGATGGAGACTCAAAATAAAAATAAAAATTGCATAAAAGTAAATAGATAGACCCTTCGCAGAGGGAAGCAGAGATTTGCAGAGGTGCCAGAGCTCAAAGCTTAAATTAGAGAGATAAAATTATTTTGAGAGGCATGCTTTTCCTGTCAACGAAAACGACCGAGGATTCCCAATATCTTCCATGCTAGACACATTATAGGCGGTTCCCAAACAAAAAATAAAGTTTATTTCCTTTCCACCATTCTTTCACAATCCATGGCTAGCCGTATCCACGGGTGCCTTCCATACCAACACTTTCCAAGGAATTTATTATTATTATTATTTTTCATTTCGGGACTGGGCATCCCTATTACCTTGCCACTTTCTCGTGCAATGACAAGTGAATAAACACTCATCGTGAGAATAAGACACCTAGCATGGAAAATATTAGCCACCCCCTGCTACTTCATGAGCGGTACGGGCACACAAAACAGAAAATTATTTTGAAAAAAAATAGAGTTGGCACATGCAAATTTACTTGGAACGGCATGGAAATACCGCATATAGGTAGGTATGGTGGACTCATTTGGCACAACTTTGGGTTTAAGGAGTTGGATGCACAAGCAGCATTCCCGCTTAGTACAAATGAAGGCTAGCAAATGGATTGAGAAGCGACCAACCAAAAAGCAAAAACGGTCATAAACATGCATTGAACATAACTAACACTGAATAATGCACCATAAGTAGGATATAATTTCGTTGCATAACTATTGACTTTATGTGTATGCATAGGGAATCAGAAACCTTAACACCAATATTCTTACTAAATCACAATTACTCACTAACATGACTCACATATTATCATCTCCATATCGCAAAACTATTGCAAGGAATCAAACTTATCATATCCAATGATCTATATGAAAGTTTTTATTATATCCCTCTTGAATATTCATCACTTTGGGACCAAATTCATATCTTGTGCAAATTACCATTACTATTATCAACTCTCAAAAAGATATAAGTGAAGCATGAGAGTGCAAATATTTCTTCAAAATATAGTCACCGCCGTGCTCAAAAAGATTTAAGTGGAGCACTAGAGCAACTGCCTAGCTCAAAAGATATAAGTGAAGCACATAGAGTATTCTAACAAATCATGATAAATGTGTGGCTCTCTCAAATAAGTGTGTCCAGCAAAGATGATTGTGACAAACTAAAATGCAAACAAAGCAAAGACTCATATAATACATGACGCTCCAAGCAAAACTCATGATATGTGATGAATAAAAATATAGCTCCAAGTAAAATTACCGATAGTTGGTAGAAGAAAGAGGGGATGCCTTCCGGGGCATCCCCAAGCTTAGTTGCTTGGGAGTCCTTGATTATTACCTTGGGGTGCCTCAGGCATCCCCAAGCTTAGGCTCTTGCCACTCCTCTTTCCTTCATCCATCGTGATCTCACCCAAAACTTGAAAACTTCAATCACACGAAACTCAACAAAACCTTCGTGAGATCCGTTATTATAATAAAACAAATCACTACTTTAAGTACTGTTGCAAACTCATTCATATTTTATTTTTGCATTATACCTACTTTATTCTAACTTTTCCATGGCTTATACCCCCCGATACAATCCATAGTTTCATCAAAACAAGCAAAACAATGCATCAAAAACAGAATCTGTCAAAAACAGAACAGTATGTAGCAATCTGAATATTGACTATACTTCTGTAACTACAAAAATTATGAAAAATTAGGACAACGTGGGCAATTTGTATATTAATCATGTATAAACAATTCAGAACTTTTTCACGTTCCAGTAAAAAAACAAAATTCCAGCACTGGACGCAAAAGTTTCTGTTTTTGCCAAAGTTTTGAATAGCGCGCTAAGCCTCTTAGCGGCGACCCAACCAAAAGCTATGAAACGCTATAGCGCAGCTATAGCATGCTAAGCCCTATTTAGCGTTTCAGTAAATCGATAAAAATATAAAAAATAAACATAGGATCAGCCATCAATTCAACATAGATATACTTGACAATTGACAATATCAAATAGCGTACGGCCATATCATAGATATACTTGATATTCAGAAGATGGTTCGGCTCATTACATAACATAGCAAAGTTTGGCATACCACCAGAGCAACGTAGCAACTAGCAGTATACCACTAGCATAGTTTAAAATAACAAAAGTGGTACACCAACAACAGGAGATGGTCTGGTTCATAAATTCAGCCAACTAACTTGACATAGCAACATAACAACATACCACCAGCACACTTTGAAATAACAAAAGTGGCACACCCAGTCATGCAATTAATCGGAGTCGGCAAGGGCAGAGGGAGGCTCATCTTCCGATTCCGAAGAAGAAGAGTTGGAATAGGCAGAAAGTACAACTTCCTCCTCGATGCTATTAAGGAGAGCTTGCACGCTCTTCTTCCTCTTCTTTCGAAGGGGTGCAGTAGGCCTCTTCTTTTTCACTTGTGCTTGTGATGTCGAAGCTCTCTCTTGTGCTTGTGATGTTGAAGCTATGTCTTGTTGAGGTTGATCTTCATTACCAACATGTTCATCAACATTATCATTGCAAACACCGGTGATGAACTCGTTGTCTTCATCCTCGAGAATATCAACGACTGACTTCTCTATTGGGTCTCTGCTCCTGTTCTCTCTCATATGCTTCATCCTAGCGTTAAACTTGATAAACACAAGATCACTCATCCTATCATGGAGTAGCCTGCTGCGCTTCTTTGCATGAACCTGTGTAGGTGAACAAATATAAAGTTTGGAACACATGACCTCAATGTGAGAACCGGAAGGAGTTATATTGCTGACCAGTTTCTTACTTGTTCAAATGCTGACCAGTTTCTCTCACAAGCCGAGGAGCTACATGTCAAACTCAGAATCTTCATTGCCAAGTCCATCAACCCGGGTGCACATGTGCCATAATTCAACCACCATTTTGCTGCATTAAGATTTAAGACATAGACAGATTTTATTAGTTAGGCAAGTACAAAGAGGGGAAAGAAAGGAAGTGATATTGAATAACATCACAAGATTTCAGCAAACAACACTCACCTGGATCAAAGGTTTTCTTTCTTCTCTGCCGTACGGCAATGTCCATTCCAAAGGAATCTGCCTGCGCCTCGTATTTGTCAAGTTCATCAATAAGCACATCTTGAATTTTTTGATCTTCAATCATCCTTGTGATGCACTGGACCACCGCTGCTCTAAATACTCCAGCCTTCTCTATCGCATTCTTGTTTGGATAATAATAGTAGGGGTTCAGAAAGTATCCGGCCAAATGTAGTGGCGACTTGAGTTTGCTGTCCCATCTCTTGTCAATGATATCAATAACAGTTTTGAAGCGACTCTCATCATTGTCAAACCTCATAGAAATTTCCTTTTTTGCATCCAACATAGCACCATGAAAGAATCCCATTGCGGGCACATCACTATCCATTCTTCTTAGCACATTAGCCATTGGCTCAAAGTAGTTGACAGCAATGTCAACACCTTTCCAAAAGGTTTCAGATTGCACCGTTTTGTGGGCTATCTTCCCCTTATTCTTGTCTAAGTAACCCATTGCATGTAGCTCGTCTGATCTGAATAGTTTGAGCATTTCCTTCTTGTTGTCTTGCAAGCTTTTAAGATTGAGATAAGCGGTGGCAAATCTAGTAACTCCCGAGCGCACCAAGTCTTTCCCAAGTATTTTCCTCATCAAAGCTAACACTCTTGTGTGAGCATACAAGAACACCGTTACTTGCCTTGCTTGCCCAATTATTTTATCAACCGGTGCAAGCTTACCTATATCCTCCAACATGAGATCAATACAATGGGCTGCACATCCATTCCAAAAAATGGCAGGTCGCTTTGCTTTCATTAAACTTGCTGCTGCCACATTGACACTCGCATTGTCGGTCACCACTTGAACAACCTTTCCCGCCCCTACATCTTCAATGCAATTATCAACAAGGTCAAATATGTATTTGCCATCTTTTTTGACAGATGAGCAATCAACTGATTTCAAAAATAAGGGTCCTTGAGAACTATGAACAACTAGGTTCATTACTCCCCTGCCCTTCTTATCTGTCCATGCATCTGTCATTACGGTACAACCTGTGTGCTCCCATGCTTGTTTATGGTTCTTGAATGAATCCAACATCTTCCTCTTTCTTTTCTGCAAGAATGGTCCACTCATCTCATATGCAGTAGGCCCATCCAAGTCATTGCCAAAATCTCCAATTGCCTCAAGCATACATGCAAAGCTAGGAAGTGTGACGGTGTTGTGTGGAATGCTAGCTTCATAGAAAAATTGACATATGTACTCACAAGCTCTATTCCTCCTCTCTTCTCTTTTTTGAGTTGACACCTTTGATTGAACCTTGAGGGTTTCCCTGTTTCTTTTTTGATTCATCCTGACAGCTTCTTCTATACTTGGCTTGCAAAATTTGTCCATAGGGCCTCCAGTTGACTTGCTTGTGCCTGGTTTTGACCTCAACACCACAATCTGATTGCCTTCTTCCTCATCAATTTGTTCTCCATCTGAGTGATCTAAGTCAACAGAAGACCTGAGCTCCTCCAGTCCCTTGATCTTTTTTTCCTTCAACTCACTACTCTTTAGGAGCAAAGCTACCATCTCCTCCTTGACATCACTAGGAACCTTCGGGCATTTTGAGACCCCACAATTCGTGATTTGTGAAAGGTGAAACTTTATCCTTGTAATACCAGCAGTGCATATCTTGTTACAAAAATTGCACTGCTGCCAATGCATCTTTTTCAGATCTGGAAGAGTGCAATATTTCCATGCAGGATCATCCGAGTTAACAGGTTGAGTGGGTGGAGGAGCTGCTACTGAGGCATTGCTTGAGCCACCGATACCTATGCAAAAGAAATGCAAGCAGAATAAAATTAGTTACTTCTGGAGAGATGTATCAACAAAAGCATTTACAAGGATGATGACAAATACAGAAGAGTTGCTTGCTTGTATTCAGAAAAGTTAATGATTTGTTCTTGTAGGACAGATCTGCAGTGGGTGTTAAATGTTGGTTGTGTACTGTGCAAATACTATCCGATGCAGCTCAACTGCTCAAGTAAGCTCCCGTAATAATATATAAAGCTAATTAAGTCAGGTCAATCGACCAGTACACACAACTTCAGTATCCATCACAAATTTTTGTACAGAGATTAGAGAAGCTTACCTGCCGATGGAATTTCTTGGTCCATGGTCGCCGTTGCCTGCTGTGTGGACGGGACGTTGTGGCCGGGAGCGGCCGGAAGGAAGTGGCCGGGAGATGCCTCGCCGTCGTCGAGATCTGACGCCTGCGTTGCGCGGTGGATGCCTTCGTCGCCGGGAGCAACTACGTTGGGAGGGAGTGGTGAGGAAGCCCTGTCAGCCGCGGAGTCGCAGGCCGTCGCCGCCGGAGTCGCAGGTCGCAGCCGCCGCCGCTTTTTTCGCTCGAGGAGGAGAAAGGGATTGGGTAGGGTTTGCTCGATTGGGTTGGCTGGGGTGTGTATCGGTAGTTTTGGACTATTTGGGCTTTGGCCCGCGCGACGATTTTGTTTCTGGAGCGAAAAAATTGGGTGAAGGCGGGACGCTAACGCTATTTCGGTGCCACGCTAACTGCCTTTAGCGCGCTAATAGCGTGAAAAAGCCCACGACCTGGAAACTGCCATATCATAGCGCAAGGGATTCCTGGCGGCTATAGCGCGCTATTCAAAACTTTGGTTTTTGCACAGGATCAAAGCAACTATCATCCAAATCATCCCAAAGGCTTTGCTTGGCAAAAACACTAATTAAAACATAAAAACACAATCATAACAGTAGCATAATTGTGCAGACACTCAAAAACAGAAGGTAGTAAAAATTTATTTTATTCATTGGGTTGCCTCCCTACAAGCGCTATTGTTTTATGCCCCTAGCTAGGCATAATGCATAGTTTCAAGTATTGTCATCTTTGGTTTTAGTAATCTTTGTAGGAGTTTTCTCAAACCCAGGAGGTTCTTTACGCTTCCCATTATTCTCAGGAAATGAGGCCATTTTAAGGTCTAGAATATCCAATCGCTTATTGCATAGAGTAATCAAAGTGTTCATGCGATTGAGGTTTCCACTAATATTTTTGAGAGGTTCGTTAGACTTTTGCAACTCAATCAAATTTTTCTGCATGTCACCCAATTTGTCTAATATTTGAGTCCCCTCTTGAGTAAAAGCAAAACCATTTTGTGGTGGTGGAGTCCCCAATATACCCTCTATTATTTCATAGGCAGTATTGGCCTCACTCTCAATAAAATTCCCTTTTGCGGCAAAATCCAAAAGTTGTCTATGATGCATGGTTAAACCTATATAGAAATTGCGAAGAAATTTTTTTACATCCCCTTTTATATAGCAAACACGGTAGGATTCCATTAACCTATACCAAGCATCCTTAAGATTTTCTCCTTGTTTCTGTTGAAGTAAAGCACTTCAAAATCCGGTGACAAAGGAGGGATAGTTATGCTAGTCATGATGACAACGTGAACCAATCAAGCAAAAAGGCAAACGGAGAATATTTTTGTATTTTTGTAAAAAAAAAATTAGATGTGGGGGAGATGAAAACGAGAGGCAAAGGCAAATAAAATAAATGCAAGGAGATGAAAGTTTATGCGTAGGTACTTGATAGATGTTGATGATGTTTCCCCAGCAACAGTGCCAGAAATTCTTCCTGCTACTTGTGAGCTGCGTTGGGATTTCCCCGAAGAGGAGGGGATGATGCAGTACAGTAGAGATAAGTATTTCCCTTAGTTATGAAACAAAGGTTATCAATCCAGTAGGAGAATCACGTAACAACTCGTTAGCAGCACCTGCACACAAAATAACAAATCCTTGCACCCAACGCGAACAAGGGGTTGTCAATCCCTTGGCGGTTATTTGCAAGATTAAATTGTATGGTGATAGATAGATAGATCGAACAAAAATACAAAATAAAATAAATAAAGTAAAATTGCAGCAAGGTATTTTTAGGATTTTTAATATATGATAAAGGTAGACCCGGGGGCCATAGTTTTCACTAGAGGCTTCTCTCTTGAAAATAGCATACGGTGGGTAAACAAATTACTTTTGGGCAATTGATAGAAAAGCAAATAATCATGATGATATCCAAGGCAATGATCATGTATATACGCATCACGTCCGAGACAAGTAGACCGACTCCTGCCTGCATCTACTACTATTACTCCACACATCGACCGCTATCCAGCATGCATCTAGAGTATTAAGTTCATAAAGAACGGAGTAACGCCTTAAGCAAGATGAGATGATGTAGAGAAAGTAAACTCACGCATGAATAAACCCCATCTTTTTATCCTTAATAGCAATGATACAATACGTGTCATGTCCCCTACTGTCACTGGGATTGAGCACCGCAAGATCGAGCCCATTACAAAGCACCTCTCCCATTGCAAGATAAATCAATCTAGTTGGCCAAACCAAATCAATAGATCAGAGAGAAATACGAAGCTATAACAATCATGCATAAAAGAGTTCAGAGAAAACTCAAATAATATTCATGGATAATCTGATCATAAACTCACAATTCATCGGATCCCAACAAACACACCGCAAAAAGTGATTACATCGGATAGAACTCCAAGAACATCGAGGAGAACATTGTATTGAAGATCAAATAGAGAGAAGAAGCCATCTAGCTACTAACTATGGACCCGAAGGTCTGTGGTAAACTACTCACGCATCATCGGAAGGGCAACAAGGTTGATGTAGAGCCCCTCCGTGGTCGAATCCCCCTCCGGCAGAGTGCCGGAAAAGGCATCCAGATGGGATCTCTCGAGAACAGGAACTTGTGGCGGCGGAAAAAGTATTTCGTGGACTCCTCCATTGTTTTCCCGATTTTTGAGAATTTTTAGAGGTGGAATTAGGTCAAACGGAGCCTTGTGGGCCCCACGAGCTACCAGGGCGCGCCCCACCCCCCTGGGCACGCCGTGGTGCCTCGTGGGCCACTGCTCCATCTTCTCGTCCCCTCCCAAAGCTTCCAGGGTCTCTTATGTCCAGAAAAAAATCTCCAAAAAGTTTCATGGCATTTGGACTTCGTTTGGTACTGATATTCTGAAAAACCAAAAAAGGCAAAAAAAAGCAACTGGCACTGGGCACTAAGTTAATAGGTTAGTCCCAAAAAATGATATATAATTGCTTGTAAGTGTATATAAAACATCCAAGATTGACACTATAATAGCATGGAACAATCAAAAATTATAGATACGTTGGAGACGTATCAAGAGGGTGGTTGAGGATTTTGGAGCAGTATCTTTAAGCATTATAGCATTTAGATCATCATCAATCTCATCCCCTTTTAATAGTATTAGCTTTCCTATGAACTCAATGTGATCTTGGATCACATAAACAAAGATGTAGAGTCTTGAAGCTTTGCCAACACTTGTCCTTAGCATTTTAAGGGGTCCACATTAACATCCAATTGTTGTACCTGGATTGAACTTTTCCTGGAATATTCTTTGAGTAGGCATTAGTTCAATGATGTATATGTTATGAATTACCAAAACTACCCAGGGATTAGTTGCACTTTCACAGGGCCCATGTGTGCTGACTCCAGCGAGAACTGATGATCATGGCCATAGTAGCTGGCCCGCATGCGCTCGACCGCCGTGTGGCTAGGCTACGACACTCCTCGTCAGTCGTCTCCCGAGTGGCGCGGAAGAAGGCATGAAGACTGGCGGCCAGCCTCCCCAGGCACAATCTGATGTATGTGGAAGTCTTCGCTCCGCCTCTCCACCAATGGAACCAAGACTGGCCTCGGGCACCACCCCACGAAGGATCGCGTGTAGCATGATGGGACTTTGCTTTCATGTGGTGTAGAGGTCTTTGTACAGGCGGTGGCGCGTTGGCTCGTGCTTTGTGCCCCTCCGCCTCGGTGCGAAGGTGTTCCAAATTCATGGCCAGTTCATCCAGAGACTTCTCGGCAGCCGCCAAATCCCCTTTCAGGGCCTCAAGGCAATGTCTCTTATCCGCCCGATCCTTCTCCATGTGATGGAGTTCCTCCTGATGTTGTGATTGTAGGGTCACAAGCTTCGAGTCATAGGACTCGCGCGTGATGATGATGTGGGACTCGGTGGGCTGTTTGGCCTTGCATTTTTGTGCCTTGATAGCATCCTCCGCCCACTTGAGTCTCCCCTCCTGGAGGATGAGTATCTCTTCTTGGAGGCGGATGTAGAGCTCGCGTTGGGCTATCATCTCGTTGAGATGAGACACTTTCTTTTACCGCTCCAGAAGAACGGCCTCCTGCTGGGTGAACTCATCATCCCGTGCTTGAACCCCCGTCTCAAGCGCGGCCAGGCGCTTCGTCTTGGAAGTGACCCATGGCTCCCCTTGGAGACCTCTTGGGCCTCCTAAGAGAGGGCCTCATGCTCGGTCTGGAGCTTCACGACATCTGAGGAGAGCTGGGCTTGGCTGGTGGACAAACGGCGAGCAATATCCACTTCAAGGGCGGCCATCCCGATGGACCGCTCTTTCAACCCGGAGGCATAGCCGAAAGCTCCCTCTCAAGGTCCTAAAATGCCTCATGGGCCGTACCAAAGAGCTCATGGGGAGAGGGCGGCCTCTCCACTTAACCACCTAGGGAGCTCCCGATGGTGGGCGGTGCACGAAGATCAAGGAGGGTCTCCGCAACAGCGAGATTGAAGGACTCTGTCGGGCACATCTGGTCCATGGGGGCCGTGTCGGGAGAAGATCCCGAAGTCAGAATCATTACGACGGCACCCTGGGCCACACCTCCCGCCATGATAGCATGCAGGGGGTCCATGCTTGCACCCTCGGTAGGTCGAGTGGCGCTGCCTGATGGGCTCGATCCTTCAGTTCTGTTGTAGTCGGCATGGCGTCAGCCCCCCTCCCTCAGAAAAGGGCGTCATCACAATGCCTATGGACACTACTATCTCTGGGTCGGTAGGCAAAGGCTCCATCCCCACTATCTCGGATTGGCCGGATTGGGACGCTCGGGGAGCTTCGCCCGTCGACCCTGCGGTTACTGGCCAAGTGTCGGTCTCGCCTCCCTACAGGGACGGCATTGGCACGGTGGCCGCAGCTTCCTCCCCAATCTGCACAACCTCCGCTGGGCCACCCTCCTCCTCAGTGCCCCCTCCGTCGTCCTCCATAAGGATGTCCCGGGTAGACGAAAGCCACCACTGCATCATACCCCACAGCCAGAAGGTCCGCACCCATCATCGACTCCCGCGCCTTCGGCAGTGACGGCAAGAAGTCGGGAGTGAAGAAACGACTTACCTCGAACAACATGCGCATACAATGAACCAAATAGTGGCTGCCGAGACCTATGACGATGAGGAAAGCAAAGGACAGCGAGCGGGAAGAAAAGACATGCATCATGGACCCCCAGGTCACGCCCGCGGACCATGCGTCATGGACCCCCATGGCTAACAAGCCGGGTGCGAGGTGCCCGCGCCGATCGTATGCCATGAGTCCATTAGGAAGGCATCATAGGGAGCCACGCACGAAACGGATGGACGCGGAGGGCACTCTCTCACGCGGAAGCCCCTAGGAGGCAAGTACCCCAACATACATTTTGGGGTAATACGCAATTTGAAACTTCTTCGTGTATTCCTCTGGTGTCGATGGATGTGAAGAATATGTGAGAACAAAGAAAATCTAACTTGGCACAGGCCCTGTAAATTGAGCTTTTCCCGCTGAAATGGAGAGACCCATCAGATTCCTCTGACACATGTCCCACATCATTCTTTCATATCAACTGTGTCCTTGAATCTGAAGAGACATTGGTCCTCATCCATTCAATTGTTCGTCGAACCGTCCATGATATCCACCTCCTCCAATTTAAGGGCATCATCCCCTTCCTCGGAACTCTTCTCTGCCTCGACGTCTCCACTTCTCTCTCTCCCCACCGAAACTGAGTGTTGCCGCTCCAACTCCGACGCTGATGAGCTTATCGTCGTTTGACTACCGAAAGTCGCTCACCGCCATTCTTCCTTGCCACTGTGGAACCCCTACTCACGTCGTTGTAGAAGGAATCCATCACAAAGCTAGGGTAGGCTTCCGTGAACAATGTTCTTCCATCTAACAGATATGTGTTCATCCGCAGTGAATTTCTTGTGTTTTAACTGCCTGTCTAGATCCAAAAATTCTTAGGATTTCTACTATATGTTTTTCATAGATTGTTCCACAGTGTACTCAGTCATATCCATTTCCTCGTAAGATATTCCTCGCATGATGATGTCCTGCAAGTGCACAGGGCTTTGTAGCAATTTTGCGGTAAGTAAGGTTTGTCGATCCCATAGGGAGCAAATAGGAAGTCACCACAGACCCCGCAAATACGTTGTCACTTATGCAGTTCCGTATGCACCCAAACCGGAGTTTAGAAATAGTCTACTATAGTTGGTTGCTAGGAAGGCAAATAAAAAGGGAGTGTTTACTAAACTACAAATGAAAACATAAAATACAGAAAATAAAAGGGACTACAGTAAATGGAGCGGTGCTTGAGTAGTAAAGTGTTCTCGAGGGATCCGAAGTCATCATCACAAGTATGACATTGACAACACATGCGAAAGCATAGGTCTACATTTGTACCACCCATCTACTCGATATGATTTTGCGTGGGCGGAGCCAAATAAAGATACGTGCAAATCTTCGGTAGTCACTTATCACACGTGCCACCACCGGTGTGTCCCCACTCTGGTTACCACAACGATGATTAAGGGTTTCCCCGTGAACATGGCATAAAGCTCTAGGGTTCTCCGTTACTCCCTATTGCAATGATCCGGGAAAGTAGGGAGGTAAGCACCGTGACCACCGACCTCCGCATCCCACCATCACACCAATAGTAATCCCTCAAGTCCACAAGGGGCTAATGTTGAGTCAGTGTTGTTCACAACACCATGAGGCAACCAACACAAAACAAATAAAGAGGATGATTATATCACTTATTAAACATCAAGTGCTAACCATGCAAAGGTTCATCCAAATCCTCAAGAACTAGTACAACTACTCAAAAATATGGAGGAACAACATAGATGGGAGAGGCATGTTACAAGCGAGAACAGAGTCAGTGGAGGAGAGGAGCATGGCGGCGGTGATGATGGAGGCAATGTCGGTGGTGAAGAAGGTGGCGGTGCCGGTGGTGGAGATTTCACCGTCCTGAAGGCCGGTGCACGTGGTGGCGGCGCCTCCTCTTCCTCTTCTTGCTTGGCCCTTCTTCTCTCTATCGAGGTGGTCTTGGAGCAGCAATAGAGATGGCATTGATCTTGGATGAATGATGGATTGAAGGATGAATAACGTTGGCGGCTAGGGTTGGAGGTCCATAGATAAGAGTCCTCTTTGGATCTCCTCCATAGATGTAGATTCCCTCCTTTGATCCAAGGTCTCAAGATGAGCCCAATCCTCTCCCAAACCCTTCCTTATTGGCCAAGGATCACGTAGGAACAAATAGGGACAAAATCGGTGAAGAATTGCGTCTGAAAGGGCAACTTTTGGGCCTGTCATCACCTGGTACGACCAGCGGTACGGTCGTACGAGAGGTCGTCGAACGCTTTAGACTTCTTTAGTTAGAGGGTCATAACTTTCTCATACGAACTCTGTTTTTGACGCTCTTGAGCTCGTTGGAATCGCGAGTGCGAGGCCGATGCATGGGTGGTATTAGATTTTGATTTGGAGCACTTTAAAAAAATGACATTTTTGTCATGCCTAAGTCTAGTGCCCGGAAGTCCTCCGTAGAACCCGTCTTTAGCCTTTTCATCGTACTTGGTCCTAGGTTGCTCCAAAATACCTATAGACACAACAAAACAAAGGAAACTAATAAAAACCAAATAAAACACTAACTATGCAATGCTCACAATGATAAATAGTGAAAAACCAAAATTCATGTATAATGGACATGTATTTGGTTAAATGAGACATGATATATGAGAGAACATGCAACAAATGAGCTCTAAAAATGCGTAAAACATAGAGCCATCACATGAATTAGTTGAGATTTTGTATTTGTGCAATCTTCTCGAACTGCACAAGTTTGGAACCCATAACCAAATTCCTCGTATGAGATATTTTCTCGGAGATATGATCTAATTCCTCAGAAAAATGAATTTCTCTTCAAAAATTGCCTCTATGCATATTCATGACCGTATCTATTTTCCCTCACATCTATTTCCCTTTGCAGGTGCAGTTAGTATGTCTTGTTTGGATTCCTCTGCTCAGTTGGTACGTCATTCAGAAGATGATTTACTTGCTAATCCATCGCAAGGCACTATGGAAGAACAAAATCAGTACCGTGGCAAAATTCTCCAATATAGAAGAAAATGAGAGGAACATCTTGTCGTAAGAAGCGTGACTCTAAGCCAACCAAAGAAGAAGCTCAAGTTGCTGATGAAATTGAACCTCATGCTGATGAAGAGAGTGCTTCTCTGAAGCCAAATTGGAGCAGGAAGCGTGACTCATCCGAATGAAACTCGCAAAGAGAGAAACACCCAAACTCAGCGCATCACGCGTTGATGGGCTGAAAGGTGGTAGAATTATGAGGAGAATCATCCTCGCTATGCTATGTTTTGCCTTCACCCAGATGTGGTCATATTTGGTCTCGATAAAAATTGTTCGAGAAGGACAGACTGAGCGTCCTCCTCCTCCTCCTCCAAATTCTCATGGGAGCACCCTCAAGATCATTGTAGACTATCTCAAAGAATTTGAGCATCTGAGGGTGCTGGCTGAAAGAGAGCGGCTAGAGCTACCAAGAATGCCACTAAGGAAGTTGCTTTTGTCGAGGAACAAGCCACAAGTGGCTCTTAGAAGCAAAAGTAGGATAAGCGAACCAAGTCTAAGCAAGATGTACTTGCTGAAGGTTCTTTTATGCCAAAGAAGAACCCCTCCAAGCTGAGAGCCAAGAAAATGAAAGTTTCCAGAGTTGTTGCTGCAAGTGATTTGCCTACTCAACCTGCTATCAGTGAGCCGAGACAAAACATTGATGAGTTTTCTACAAACACTCATCCTGGCCAAGCGCCGAAGATAAAGCATAGAAAGAAAGTTGTTGGATGTAAAACTCCTCACTCCACTGTTCAGATGCAAGCTGTCAAAGATTTTGATGCCTTCGAAAGCTTTCATGACATAGACACAGATGAAGCACTTGCCTCTACACCTCCTCAGCAGCAAACTACTCAAGTAAATGAGAGGTGAGCCCATGCTCTCTGAAGAAGCACTAGAATACCTTGGAACGAACACACAAATTCTGCATTCGATGTACATGGGACAATGTAGTGGCCCGAAGGGACTGCTCGACCAGTTCTTAGCTAAACTACCAACTTAATATGGTTTCTACCATGAGTTTGACTCCGAGATATTCAGAGTTGATTACCTTAACTTGTACAATTTGAACAATAGAGAGAAGTAGACATGTTCATGATCAAGCATGGACACTATTCCAAGCCACAGAGGTTGACCGCATCCCTGTGAGTGTTGGAGTTATTTATCCCTTCTTGATAAACTGGAGGTTTATCAAAGATACCAAGAGGATGGTAGCGGACTTCATTTAAGGGCATGGGCAGCACAAAAGAACAAAAAAAAATCATCCTCTCGCCCTGCAATATGGAGTTCTTGAACTTAGCCAAATTACTTTTCCATGAACATATACGAGTTTGTCTTAATGTCAGCATAAAAGAACAAAAAAATCATCCTCTCGCCCTGCAATATGGAGTTCTTGAACTTAGCCAAATTACTTTTCCATGAACCTATACGAGTTTGTCTTAATGTCTCCTTTCTACTGCATGTGCCAAAACCATTGGGTCCTTCTGCTAAAATCGTCTATCTTGGGCCAAAGTTTTTCACTTTGATTCCCTGTGTTGGCATTAAAGAATCAACTTTTGATTAGGGGTATCCTTAGCGACGTGGTTAGATATTAATAGGTGGGGTGCGTACGGTGGCCTTATAGCGAATGTCGGCGTACACTCGACAAAGTGACACAATGATGTTTTTTAAATAGGTTCCGTCTCCTCGTGGAAGCGCGACCTACGACCTATGGAATGGTCGTCGAGAATGGTGCCAGCGTATGCAACACCTAAAGTGTCGCCGCATTCGGAGTCCCACGATTCCCGAGTAGTCCGGGCCATTGAATGTCCCTCAGACTCTGAAGCTCAGCCTTCGTAACTCTCCTGAGAGAGCTAGTAGGGGATAGTGACCCTCCTCTTGAGTTTATTCAAGTACTAGTGAGTGATATTACATGCCCATGGGGGGCCTTTTATAGCCTATGGGTCCTTGAGAAATGACCAAGGCTACCCTTGAAGTAAGGAGGTGGGAGGATAGAACTAGGTAATTTTTCGTCGTTCGGCCCATGTGCTATAGTTGGGTAGAAGGTGGTTATGGCCCATTAAGGGGGAAATCCCTACACTATTTTGGGGCTTCCTTCTTGGGCTTGGGCCTCTTTGCTCCTTTGCCTTCATCTCTGACTTATTCTTTTATATGGTCTTCTTCCTTGGACTTGTTAACCCCGAGGCCTTGTCTAGATTTTCATTAAGCGGAATGGTTTGCTCGGACGCACGGGATCTTGCTGGGACTATGTTGACCTTATTTACTTGTGCTGGCTAGCCTTCGCATTGTTGACTGCCTAGGTGGCATGCCATGTATGATAGGGGTAGGACCTCAAATAGGGTGGAAGTTGTTACTATAACACGAGTCCCCTTCAGCCGGAGTGCATCAAAGTCTTCTTTTTGGCTTCAGGTTAGTAAACTTGACCTTGGAGCAATGTTCTTGATGTCTTAGTTTTGATGATGTTCTTTAAGCCTCGGCGGGCATTTGATGAGGCCTTGGCGGGCATTTTATGAGCTTGGCTGATGCTTCAGCGATGGCCGGGGTGAGGTATGCATCGAGGAAAGAAGGGTAACATCTTGGTTCCTGTAATTCCCCTTGACCCTCATGCCCATCATCTTGAGAAATCCGTGGACGTCTTTGTGACCCTTATGAACTCAATTTCAACTTCAAGAAATATCCAGCGGGAATGTGGGACCTTCCACAATTTTCACGGAGATGTATTTGCAATTAGAAATACTTGATGAGATCTAGGCCCCTTTCACAAAATTGTATAGCCGTATCTACTTGAAAAATACCTTACGCGAATTTGGGGCACCATCGCAAATTTTATGGAGCCATGAATTACTCCGCGAATACCTTGTAGGAATTTGGGGCATCACCACAAATTTTATGGAGCCATGAATGATTCCAAAAATACCTTACGCGAATTTGGGGCACCACCGCATAGCTGGAACAATTTCTGAAACACACATTGTAGGAATTGGTGTCCCTCTACCAATATTATAGCCATATATGGCTCCAGAAATATCTTGCCGGAATGTATGCCCCTTCTAACCTATATTCATCTTCAAAGAATATGGATCCCTTCTGCAATTTATTTGTGCTCGAAGAACTACATTGCATGAATATGGAGTACTCCCGCATTTTACTAGTGCCACGGAAAATATTTTGCTAGAATATGGTGCCCTTGGGGTCCCCGAAACTATTCAGGTTCATAGTCCAAGGTGGAGAATTCCTAAACTGAGTAAGAAAAATAATACAATGAGAATGGGTGCACTTCCTTGGTCATCCCGGTATTTTTTTGTTTCATTCTTTGGATCTCCCAAACAGTTTCTATTATTTTTGGAATTTTTCAAATGCCAAAAATATAAAAAAGTCGGTGTCCCTGGTGAATTCCTATAATTTTCAGGAATTTTTGAAAAAAAATATGGGACTTTCTGCAAAAAAAATTAGCAATTTTTAGGCTTACTAACAGAATTCTGTTGAAAATGAGGGCTTTTATGCAATTCTTTCATCACCCACGGACCTTCCTGTAAAGTTATGTGGCATTTAGGGGTTTGTTTGTAATTTTATCAGGTGGGGAAGGGTTCCATGCAATTCCCAAGGAGCTTGGGGGCTTCTCTGCGAAATTATTGTTTTGTCCGTAGTAAAGACTATTTTTTTCGTCGAGGGGATGGCATACTTGACAGAGTTTTGGCTGGCCGGTTGGTCATCACGGAGTTGCGCACGCTGCCTCACGTGCCTCGGCAGGCCTCAGCTTATGCGAGACTTTTGCCTTGCGTCTTCTATTTCACGCGTAGGTCGTTGGATAGCGACCTACTACATACCCTGTAATCGGTAAGCACAAATATCGGGATGGCCCAAGTATCTATTCGGGAGAATACCCTTCTGGTTTTGGGAAGGTTCTAGAACATTCTGAGACCAGTTTTTATTTGCGTTTGTGTTTTTCTCTTGTTTATTTAATTTTCGTGTTTACTTTTGCTTTTTATTTTTTACCATTTGAATTTCATAGAAATGAAAAAAATGCAACATATTTTCAAATTCAATATTTTTTTAATTCACAAATCAATTTCAAAATTGCGAACACTTTTTCTGATTCATGAACATTTTTGGATTTGGGGAAATTTTAGAAATCACGAACATTTTTTGAGTTCATGAATATTTCTCAAACTCATGAATAATTTCTATAATCGTGAACATTTTTTGAATTCATTAATATTTTATGAAATGGTGAACATTTTTATGAATCTTGAACTATTGAATTCGCGCACATTTCTTTAAATCATGAACATTTTCTCAAATTCGTGAACTTTTTCGATTTCATAAAAAATATCACAATTGTGAACAATTTTACTATCCGTGAACATTTTCTGAATTCCCAAACATTCTTTTTAATCCGTGAACATTTTTCAAAATCACGAACAATTTCTGAATTAGAGAACATTTTTCCTATTCGCTACCATTCTTTATTTGTGAACATTTCTGGATTCATGAACATTTTTGAAACTACAGAATTTTTTAAAATCTGGAATATCTTTTGAAATACTAAACACATTTTTTGAATTTGTGAACATTTTGAAAACTCATGAATAATTTTTTTACTCATGAACATTTTTGAATTTACGACAAATATTTAAATCCTGAACATTATTTAAATGGTGAACATTTTTCAAAATCATGAACATTTTATTTAAAATTGGGAACATTTTTCATCCGTGAACATTTTCTCAAATTTGCGAACATTTTTTGAATTCTCAAAGAATTTTCGAAATTATGAAAAAAAATAACCATGAACTTTTTTGAATTTCTGAACATCCTCTGAATTCACGAACATTTATCAATTCGTGAACATTTACTGAAACCGAAAACATTTTTCAAATTCACAAAATTTCACAAACATTTTGGGATTCGTGACCATTTTTCAAAATCGCAAATATTCTTCAAAAAAGAAAGGAAAAAATGAGAAGAAAACAGAGAAGAAAAACGGAAATAGAAAATGAAAAGGACTGGCTTAGGAGGATTCTAGAGCGTACGCGAAAGAATCATACGGGAAAGGAACACAAGCAAGTAATAGTAAAAAAAACGCGAGCGGAGTTGGGCCAGCCCAACTACCGACGCAGAACTCACATGCCTATGCGTTTGCTTGCTTTCTGTCGTGTAGGTCGCCCGGGAGCTCCTGTTCGGCGCCTTAAGCGCTAACCACTGCACCCATTGGACACTTGTCACTAAAAACAGCGCTAATAATATAAGAACAAGTGTGGCCGCGCTATATTTATTTATCACTTAAATTTGCTATTTTTTTTTTAAATCATGAATTTAAAATAGTTCATCGATTTTGAGACAAATGTTCATCATTTTTAAAGAAAAGTTCACAATCTTAATAAAAAAAGATCACCGATTTTGAAAAAAGTTCATCGATTTTGACAAAAGGTTTTTGAAAAAGTGGAAAATTTCATCGCTTTTGAAAAAAATCATCAATATTGAAAAAAAGTTCATCGATAAAAAAAAGTTCATCCATTTTGAAAAAAAGTTCATCTCTTTAAAAAAGGTTCATCGACTTTTGGAAAAAGTTCATCGATTTTGAAAAAAGTTCATCGAATTTGAAAAATGTTCATCGAATATGAAAAATAGTTCATCGGGTTTGAAAAAAAGTTCATCAATTCTGAAAAAAGTTTGTCTATTTTGAAAAAAGCTCATCGATTTTGAAAAAAAGTTTATCAAATTTGAAAATCGAAATTGAAAAAAGTTCATCAAATATCAAAAAAGTTCATCTATTTGAAGAAAAGATTCACGTATTTGCGAGAAATTCATCTACCCGGAAGAAGAAAAAGGAAAAACAGAAAAGGAAAAAGGAAAACAAAAAAGGAAAAAGGAAAAGAAAGAAAAACTGAAGTTTACCACATCCTGTGTAGGGGAACGCGACAGAAAACAAAATTTTCGGTACTGCAAACATGCCCAGGATCACTATGGAGATGCATACAAGGATTTGATCTGATCATTACCGACTCGTAGCGCAGCGGAAGTAGAGTCGATGAAGATCGTCGGTGCAGAACCCCACAGCTAGGATTTACAACCCCCCAACCGCGAGGATGTACTCCCTCATCAGCCCCTCGGACAGTCCCTCGGACAGCCCTCTAGGAGGCGGTCGGACAGTCCCCCGGACGGTGTCACGGACAGCCCTTCGGGAGGCACTCACAGAATCTCGGACGGTCACTCGGACAGCCCTTCGGGAGGCACTCTCGAACTGCCCCTCGGGCAAAAGATCGAACGTACGACCTCTCTACGGGGTTGCACAGATACGGTGTCAGCTATCCGGCAGGGCTTCGCCGTCCAGAACTAGTTCCCACCGGAACCCAGACAGCCTTTCGGCTCTACGAAACTATTTCGCTGGAAGGGAGAGAGAAAACCAGATCATGCATGGCATTTGTATGTGAGAGAAGAGTGTGTGTGGAGAGCTCATCTCCACCTCTATTTATAGGAAAACCAAGGGTAGGGTGGCACTTGAAAAATCCAAAATGCCCATGCTTTATGTCCCACATAAAGGGCAAGATGAGGAGGCTTCCAAATAGTGTTGCCTGCATCACCATGCCTGCGTCATCCCCTAATAGTGTTTCCACTATTTTTACAATAGTGTTTCTACTATTTACATAGAGTGTTTTCACTATTCAGATATAGTGTTTTCACTATTCATGAAACATTTTTCCGCGACCGATTAATCCGAAAATATTTCTGTAGGTCTTAGAACATTTCCAGTACCCACTAAAATAATTTTGGACGCGTTCCGAAGCAATTTCGGATCAGTGATTTTCATCAGCGAAAAGCAACCAAAGCGGTTCTGGCAGCTCGGGAATATTTCCGGTTTTTTTCTCCAGAAAAATTTCAGAAGTTTCCAGAACAATTCTGGCACCCTCCAAAAAGTTCCAGGCGTGTGCCAAAACCATTTTGACTTAATGGTATACTCCGAAACAACTTTTCGGTTTTGCCGAAACTATTCCGGTGTTCTCTCCGGAACTCTTCCGTTGACTTTCTCTCAGACTCTCTATCTAGTATTCAGCAGATAGATGAACCTTAAGCGTGTGACCCTATAGGTTCGGTGAAGTATAGACATGAACGGAACACTTTCCGATCAATGATCAACATCGGAGCCGTGGACACCCATATTGACCCCTATACCCACACGAATAAATATTCGAGTGAACCTCCAGTTTGGCATGTGCTATTTCTGTTGCTTCGCGATATGTTACAAACACCCGAGGTGAGATTTATCGGCATCCCCGTGGATCAACAACTTGTCCACTATGCCAGTTACCTTGTTACCGGTTTTGTTCTCTTTTCTCGTTCCCGTGTTCCGGCATCCCAGTGATCAAATCACATTGTGTCTGGCCAGACGATGGTGGATACCGTAACACCGAGAGGGTCCAAAGAATATCTCTCCATCGTCGGAGGAGCAAATCCCAATCTTGAGCTATCAAGTTACTTGTCATACTTTTCCATGAACCCGTAAGCCGCCGTAATAGCCACCCATTTACGGATGACGTTTAACAAACCCCAAAGTTCATGAAGCAAGTGCAAAGGAACTCGATACTCTCATGGTCTAAGAAATTATGCAAACGTTAACTTTCTCTGTGTTATTAACCATTAACTTGTGACGAAGATATCTCATAGCATAACATCAATTCGGGTCGATTCAACCACAAGTGTTCTTCTAACATTGTGTCCCCAAAGTTGCCGGCATAGTCATGCCCATGATCAGGAAAACAGAACCATAATGCAACACTTGAGCTAGTCTTAGAGGCCAGACTAGGAATATATTTTACCGTTTATTATTCCACACGTGCATATGAGTCTTCCTCCGAGCCTCGTGTTATTGCAGACTCAAGAACCATAGCAGTTATAGCACGGAATATAAATTTAATTACGAACATGGAAATAATTAATAATATTTATTATTGCCTCTAGGGCATATCTCCTACATCCTGTTGGGTGTCTTGGTGGTTATACCAGCTTGCCTCGACGCGCTGGTTCGATCCACCAACAGCTCGCTTTTTTGCGGATTCAAAACACAGAAAAAACCACGTTAGATGGGCCGGCCCAGCGCGGGGAGGGGGGGGGGGCTCTTCAGGCTCCCGTTTGCAAACGGGCGCTGAAGCGCCAAATAGGATCCACCTCGCCAAGAGAGCCCCTAGCTGACGCTCGCGTGCGTCAAGAAGACGAGCATTCATGCAGGGCGTAATTGAAATGGGCCGACCCATTTCCTGGCTTCACAGCGAGCCAGTACTAAAAATCCCAAAAGACAACGCTGTATCGAGGAATCAAACTCAGAACACTACGATAGAGAGTTAGCGTTCCTTACGACTTGAGTTGTTGCGTGATTGCGATCAATAGGCTGCGTAAATAATTAAGAACTATATGTAGTGACAAATCCAAAAATAAAAATTCAACCACTGAACATTTTTTAATATATGTTGAACATTTTCGAAATATATGATGAACATTTCTCAAATACACATTGAACCTTTTGTGATATATGGCTAAAATTTGAAAATAAATATTTAACATTTTTGTGATATACCTTGAACAATTTGAAAATACATATTGAACATTTTTGTGATATATGCTGAACATTTTTTAAGTACACACCGAACATTTTCTTAATATGCAGTGAACATTTTCTTAATACGCGGTGAACATTTTCTTAAATATATGATGAACATTTTTGTAATACACGATGAACTCTTGTATAATACAAAAGAAAGGAAGAAAATGAAAAATAAACAGAAGAAACATAGACTGTTCACCGTATTAAAGTATTAATGAAAAAATGCATGATGAAACATTTCCTTAGTGTAAAAGAGAAAGAGAAAGATAAAACTAGGAATAAAAAACAAAAATAACGCAAAAGAACTAGCAAGGAAAAACCGAAAAGATAAAACAAAACAAAAAGGCAACAGAAGAAAACGAATGAAAAACCAAAGCAGCGAACGGGCAGCACGCTCTGCCGCGAACTGGGCCGGCCCACCCGCGTGCGCTTCAGCGAAGCTGCAGCAATTTGACGCACGCGGGCGTTAAATAGGGTTCGCCCCTCGCCAAAGAGAGCTCCACGGGCGTCAAACACGGGAGGCTTCGCTGAATGCCAGTGCAAATGGGTTGGCCCACTCTGCCAGTGACCCGGTTTTCTATTATTATTTTTCTTCAGTTCGTTAGTCTGTTTTTCATCGAAAAAATGGCTAGTGTTTTTTAGGAGCTTGATATTTTCAAAACAATTATCAAAAATTATAAAAATATATTTTAGGAAATTGTTTAGTATGTGTTATATAAATATTCATCATATAATTAAAAAAAAATCATTGTATATTAAAAGATTTTCAATCTATATAACAAAACAATTCTTCATCATATATTAGAAAAATGCACACCATATTTGAAATAAATGTTCACTATATATTGGAAAAATCTTCACCGTATACTAGAAAATGTTCACTGTATATTGTGAAAACAATAAAAATTAAGAAACATAAAAAAATTTGGAAGAAAAAAAATAGGTAACTAAAGAACAACACCAAAAACCACACAGAAAGAAAAACGAAAACGAAAAATGTGTGCATGTGTCAAATGGGCACGCTCATCTTGCATCGCGCTTTAGCGAAGGCAAGCCTATATAACGCACGCAGACGTCATATAGGGTTTGTTGTCGTCAAATAGGTTCTCCCCTTTTGTGTCATCTTGCATCGCGCTTTAGCGAAGGCAAGCCTATATACTCCTTCGGCGTGAGCCTCGCCCTACACAGGACTTGGGCCTTGGCCTGTACCCCTTCAGTTGAGGCAAAGGAAACAAGCGGCCACGTTTCGACAATGCACCCAGATTGAAAAGTGGTGAGGCCATCTCCTACCTCCGTACAAGAAAGGTTTGTCGGGTTAGGGTTCCTCGACACGCCGCGCCGGTACTTTCGACGTGCCTCACCAACGTCACAACCACGGCGCGGACGCGCTTGTCATCCAGGGAAGGCGTTGCCTCGGGTTTTCCTCCGGTCGTGCCTATAAAATGCGGCGCCAGAGAGTTGGGTGCCTTGGGCCTCCCTTCCTAGCTGGCGTGCTTGGTTGAGAAGGCCCCTCGGCGGCGGGCGCGGCATCTAACAGGCAACGACGCCCTAGGTGGCGGCGAGCATTGCGGCACGACCAGCTTAGGAAAAGAAAAAAAATCAGGAAAAGACAGAAAAGAAAAAACAGAAAAAATAAATCAATATGTCTTATAAGTTCAGTGTATATGGCATGGTTTTTTTCCGGTTTTTTAGTCCATGCCTAAGCCTAGGAGCTAGATATTTTAAAAACCTATTAAAAATAGAAAAATATATTTTAGAAAAAGATTCAATATGTCTTATAAGTTCAGTGTATATAAAAAGTTCAGTGTATACAAAAAGTTCAATGTATATTAAAATATGTTTGGTGTGTGTTATAACAATGTTCATCGTATAATTGGAAAAAAAATATCTCAATATATTTAAACAAATTCAATGTATATTATAAAATGATCATATATTATGAAAATGTTCACCGTATTTGAAATAAATGTGCACTGTATATACAAAATGTTCACCATATACTGTGAAAACTATAAAAAATAGAAAATGCAACAAAAATCAGAAAAATGAAAACAAAACAGAAAGCCGAAACTAAAAACCACAACACAGCACAAAAACTCGCGCATGTCAAATGGTCCAGCCCGTCTAGCATCGCCCTTCAGCGAGAGCCCATGTATATGCGCGGCGACTATATATAGCGAGTGCTTAGACTAAGTCTCGCGTCGAAGTTTTCCTGGTTGTGGTCGTTACTGGGCTGGCCCATTTTCGCGCAGAGTCTAAAGAAAAATAGAAGGGAAAAGGGGAGCACCAGGGATCGACCCTGGTCGCCGCGAACATAGCATGCGCGACTAGCCACTGCGCGCGCCCACAGTTCGTGATAACAAAAAGGGTGTGTCCTACTTGAAGTCGAGCCGGATTTTTCTTTTTCTTTTTTTCTCTTTCTTTTCTTTTTTCTTCTCCGTTTTATCATTATTTTTGCTTTTGTTTCTTTGTTTTCAAATTTTCTGTTTTCTTTGTTTTATTATTTTGTTTCTTTTTTGGTTTTCTTTGTTTCTTTTGGTTTCATTCAACATTTTTTGTATATGTCAACCACATTTTTCTAATACATGTTTGACATTTTTTAAATACAAGATTAACATTTTTTGTATGCATGATCAATATTTTTCCTATACACACTTTTAAACTTTTTCAAATGCTTGATTAACATTTTTTGTATACATGATTACCATTTTTCCTATACACACTTTTAAATTTTTCCAAATGCTTGATTAACATTTTTCAAATACAAGATTAACATTTATCTAATACTTCCTCCGTTCCTAAATATAATTTTTTAGAGATTTTAATATGGACTACATACAGAGCAAAATAAGTGAATCTACAGTAAAATACGTCTATAAACATCTGTATGTAGTCCATATAGAAATCTCTAAATATACTTATATTTAGGAACGGAGGGAGTACATGGTCAACATTTTCTCTATGCACATTCAACATTTTTTTAAATGCTTGATTAACATTTTTAAATGCAATATTAACATATTTTTTATCACATGATCAACATTATTTCTAAACACATTTAACATTTTTTAAATGCTTGATTAACATTTTTCAAATACTTGTTCAACATTTTTTTTAAATGATTGATTAATATTTTTATATACATGATGAAAAATTTCCATCATTTTTAAATACACGGTCAACATTTGTCTATACACATGTAACATTTTTCAAATACATGTTCAACATTTTTAAAATACTTGTTCAACATTTTTTTCAAATTCTTTGATTGACATTTTTATATACATGATAACAAATTCATCATTTTTTAATAAATGATCAACAATTTTTCTATACACGTTCAACATTTTCCAAATACTTGATTAGCATGTTTCAAATACATGTTTAACATTTTTCAAATACTTGTTCAATATTTTTCAAATGATTTTTGCAGAGTGCTTTATGTAATATATATATTTAGAATAATTTAAAGTATAAACAAAAGTAGAAAAATATAACAAAAAAGGAAAACAGAAAACTAAAAAAACAGAAAAAGATGTTGTGCCCTCCCGCTCGAGTGGGCCGGCCCATCTCTCCCAGCCCTTCAGCGAGATATAAGTGCGCCCATCTATATAACGCACAAGGGTGTTATATAGAATTTTCCGTCGCGAAATAGGTGCTCCCCTTTTGCATCATCCCATACTCCTGAGTCCTCCTATTCAACGACTTGCGCAGCAGACTCCCCTGTTTTTTTTTCTTTTTTTCTTTATTATTATTATTATTATTATTATTGTTGTTGTTATTGTTGTTGTTGTTGTTGTTGTTGTTGTTGTTGTTGTTGTTGTTGTTGTTGTTGTTGTTGTTGTTGTTTCTTAACTCGAAAAAATGATCGATTTCACAACCTTCAAAATGATTTCAGATTTAAAAAACAAATGAAAAATTGTTCCGGAATTTCAAAAAATGTTCATTGATTAAAAAAATGTTTTTGTTGATTCAAAAAATATTCATGAATTCAGAATGCGATCAGAAATTTTAAAAATTGTTCCCAAAATTCAAAAAATATCATCATCGAAAAAAATATTCGTTGATATGAAAACTGTTCACAAATTCAAAAATGTTCAGGAATATAAAATAGTCCCTAAATTTCAAAAAATATTCTAAGATTTCAAAAAAGATAACGAATTTGAAAAAAATCATGAATTTGAAAAATTGTTCATGATTTTCAAAACAATTCATGAATTTGAAAAAATGTTCACAATTTATAAAAAAGTTCATGGATTTGAGAAACATTGCGGGTTAGGAAAAGGTTCATGAATTTCAAAAAAGTCCACGAGTTTGAAGAAAAGTTCACGAATTTTATAAAATTAAAAAGGAAAAACAGAAAACGAAATAGAAAATAAAATGATAAAAGATAAAACAAAGAAAAACCAAGAAGAAAAAAGGGGAAAACCGGTTTAGAAAAGGTTCTAGAACCTTCCCAAAACCGATGGGAGAAAAAACAAAGCCGGCCCTACTGGTCCGGCCTGATAGCGTGCGAGCGCTCGCAGGCACCTGCGAGATTTGGTTACTATCTACCCTGGAATCCTATTTGGCCGACCGAAAAGGAGCTGCCTATTTTTCACTATAGTAGTAGTCTAGTTCTTCTCTACGGTTTTTTTTGGCCGGTTCTTTTTTTTGTCTAGTTTTAGGCTGGTTTTTGTCATTTTTTCTTCTGTTTTCTATTTTAATTTTCATGAATTTTCCATTTTCAAATTCAAGTTTTTTTAAAAAATTTGTGAACTTTTTCAAATTCATGAATTTTTCTCATAAATTGGTGAACTTTTTCCTTTTTTTTTTCAAATTACAGGAAATTGAAGAGCTCGAAAGAAAACAACAAAAAGAAATTAGAGCTCCGAAGAAGGAACGAGACGAGAATTATGCTGCTCTTGAAAAGAAACAACAAGACCTGGATGGAGCGATGAGTTACATCATAAGGCAGTACCACAGGTGAACCTTCACTAAAAGTGTTACCGTCAAGATTTTATTATTTTTGTGATGGCTTCAGGGACGAACGGCGTGACGGTCGGCAACCGTCACTGACCCATTTTTTATGGCGAAAATCGGTTTTACGTGACACAGGTGAACCTTCACTAAAAGTCATCCGTTCTGTAGTGTCAGCACTATGGTCATCTACATCAACCATGTTGCCACCATGTTCATGCATAAGTAGTTTCCTTTGGACTATGAGTTCATAGCAGTAGCTAGATGGACATTTCTCCCTTGTTTTTTAATACAATGATCACATGAGCTACCCTACATGATTGTGACCCATCAGATGTAATCTTTCTGGTGTGCTTGTTTTGGTGTGATGAATTGTCACTTTATGATTAGATTTTTATATGTTTTATTCATGGATTCATATTAGTTCTTTTCTGCAAAATTTATAGACAATGTGCTCTTCTATCTATTAGTCTTGCACTGCCAATGTTTAGATGATTGATCTCCAAGAGGGAGTTGTGTATGTTAGTTTGATTCAATATTGCAAGTAATCTACTGCAATGATAGAAACTGGAAAAAGGCTTGTATTATGTTGTTTCCACTAAGAGTAAAATGATAGTTGTGTAGTTGTCCTTTAAACGTAGGGTGAAGAAAATATACTATCTACATCATGTCATCATACTTAATGCAATACTTTGTTTTACATAATCTTTCGAGATGTATGTTGGAGAGTGGTCTTGGGGTGAAGTATTATCTATAGATGTTCAGACATGAGGCCTATATATGCACATAATCATAAATTATGTAATTTAATCAATACACACCTATAATTTTTTCACCATGTCATGTTATCTTTTATGAAGAGATGGCACAAGTAAAACTATGGATACCATTCATGCTTTCAAACTCGATCAACATACTATTATTTTTGTTTACAACGTAAACTATTCTTTCATTGCAATTATCACTTCCAAACACAAGTTGCATTAATCCTTGTAACTAGCAAGACTAGTGATACTGGCAATCTCGCTAGTTTCGTTGGGGTCCATGGGAAGTTTTGTATTTGTGTGTGCAGGTGCTGATCAATTGTCATAGTAAAAAATACTCCTACATGTTTGATAAATCTTAAGGTCATCCACTTGAGGGAAACTGTTGCTTGCTACAAAGATCTTGCACTTGGGGGCCATAACTTCCTAGATTAGAGTAAGCAAGCCTAGGGAGATATTTGCCACTATCATAAGTCCTACACTTCATTACTTTACTTCATTTTTATCGATCTTTCTTAGTTACTTTTGTTATTTGTTATTTTGCTTATCTTCTTTCTGAAAATCACAAAAGTCACAAAAACAATTTTATTACAGCAAATAGTTACTTTTGTTTTAGGCCTGGAATCATGTCTACTTCTTCCCAAAATACCAAACTTTGTGACATTTAAAGTATTAATAATTTGTTAGTACACCTATTGCTCCACCAACTGCTAAGGCTGAATCCTATGAGATCAAGCCTGCTTTTAAATTTGATAATGAAAGAACAATTCTCTTGCTCTTACAATCTAGATGTTGCTTCTCACATTTTTTTTTGAAATTAGTGACATGCAAAAATATAAAGAAGTAGGAGCCGATATCGTCATGTGAAAACTTTTTTCCATTTTCATTAAGAGCTAGGGCAAAAGAATGGATGTCTTTACCCAAGGATAGCATTGATTCATGGACAAACTGTAAGGATGCATTCATTGGCAAATATTATCCCCGTGCTAAAATTATCCAATTGAGGAATCCTATCATGAAATTTAAATGACCTGAGCATGCGCATGTAGCCCAAGCTTAGGAAAGGTTAAAAAAGATGAATGAAAATTCCCCACACATGGTTATTTGTCCATTTGATTAAGTTGGTTCTTTGTTGACACCATTTTACGTTGCAAACTGGATATATATATATATATAGTAGCACTATTCTAATCCCAGGATCATAATAATATTCTGATCACACTCAGCCCTGTATAGGGCGCGAGGATGTTCCCGAACTCCCCGAACCGGCAACCACGAAAAAGAAAAATAAAAACCTCGTGAGGCCACCACCACGAACTGCCCCACTTCCTTCCCCCGGATCCCATCGCTACCCATCTCCCGCCCCGCGCCGGTGATCCCCCGTCCCCGGTGACCCCGCGCGCCGCCGCCCATGGTAACCCCAGGCGTCGTCGCCCTAGGGATGCCCCCGCCCCCGCCGCCCCCAACCGCCGCCTGCCCCGTCACCGGAGACGCCGCCGCCCCGCCCCGTCCCTAACCGCTACCTGCCCCGTCCTCAACCGGAGACGCCACCGCCCGACCCCGCCCCCAACCGAAGACGCCGCCGCCCGGCCACGCCCCCAACCGGAGACGCTGCCGCCACCACCGACCACCTTCACAGTCGCCGGCGCCCACCACCCCGACCTCCTCCGCAGCCACCGCCCGACAACCCCCTCCGCCGCCCTCCGCCCCGACCACCTCCACCTCCGCCGCCGCCCTCCGCCCCAACCACCTCTGTAGCCACCTCTCCACAAACCATTACTCCGGCGCGACCTGAAAAGCTGCACTTGGACGACAGTTCCTAAAGGATTTGACCTTCTCTGAACTATCTCTTCTGAAGGATTTGACCTTCTCTGAACTTTTGTTTTTGTGTTTGTCCTCGAAAAAACTGCACTTGGACGGCACTTTTATGTACCTGATGGATGAATTGGTTTGAGGTTTGAGCATTGTTGAAACTGCACTTTGAGCAAAAAACTGCACTTTGAAAAAAAAGGTGTGAGTTCAGAAACTGTTTGTGTTCTGTGAAAACCAATGAAAAATGGCCTAGGCAACCTCTCTCTTCGGTTCAGACTTTACATATGTTCTACTACATCTTTAGAGATGTGCAAAAATGCTAGTGCTAGTGCAGATGATCAGGAAGTTATACTATGTCTACATGCCAAATTTCAAGATTTTAGAAAACGTATGTTGGTACCAAGCTTGCTGATGTGTTGGTCGTCCATGTGGCACACGCAGTGTATGTGTATTGTTGTGTGTACTTTTCTTGAATTTCAATAGCACGCGAAGTTCATGTTTCAGAAATTCCTAAGTTCACGTGTACCACATACAGAAGAAATTCATCAATGAAAAAAAGGACCGCCTAGGCCCATTTCACCGAAAGCAAAAAAAATGCATAAAAATGTTGCGGCTAAAAAAAATTCAAAAGTTCGATGTAGCGTAGTAACTTCGTAGAAAAGTGGAAAAAACCATAATTTTGTTTTGTAAGTTTAAACATTTCTAAAGAATACCTAGAAGTTCAAATTTAAATAACGGTGCGATTCGATGTTTATTAAAAACCTATGATTTTCCCGTTTATAAAAAAACACAAAGGTTCAAAATTAAATAACAATGAAGTTCAAAATGTTTATTACGAAAAAGAAAGAAGGTCAAAGTAAAAAATAGAGCTTTTCAAAAAAGTTATAAAAAATGGGTTTTCCCATTTATGAAAAAAAAACACCATTGGATCTTTTAACATTAAAAGATGGAGAGGTCCAAAACCTTCACCGTTGAAGTTAGTGTATAGAACAAGCAACATATTCACAGAAAAAGTATGAAATTCAATTTTAAAAAAAATGTTTGATGCTTCTTTAAAAACCATATTTTTTCTAAGAATGAAACCAAGAAGTTCGAATATAATAACAGATAAGTTCAAACTTTATAAAAAACACATATTTTTTCTCGTTACTAAAGAATAAAAATGAAGAAGTTCAAATTAAAATAAAGAAACAACTAAAAAATTTAAATAGAATATGAAAAGTGCAAATATTACATTGCGTTACAAAATAGAGGTTTACAAAAACTTACGAGGATGTTGATATTTTAAAAATCTAGAAGTTCAAAAAAATTGAGCAAGAAGTTAAAACAAAGAATTTCAAAAATCTCTATAAAACGGATTACCCCCTTTGTAAAAAAAACCAGAGAAGTTCAAATTAAAAAAAGGAAAACTTTAAAAATAATTTATAAAAAAATATTTTCCATGTTCTAAAAAACTAAAAGTTCAAATTAACATAACGGTGCGGTTCAATGTTTATAAAAAAAGGATTTCCCCATTACTACCAAATGAAATTAAGAAGTTCAAATTTAAAAATGGTGAAGTTCGATGTCTATAAAAAATTCAGATTTTTCTCATAAATTTTTCCATTACTAACGAATAAACCAAGAAGTATAGTTCGAAATATCCAAGAAGTTGTACGATGTTTATTACAAAACTAGGATTTTTTTCGTTACAAATTAAAAACACCAAGAAGTCCACATTGAAAAAACCAAGAAGTTCAATTGTAAAAATAGAATAGTTCAATGTATATGAAAAACTCAGATTTTCCTCGTTACTAAATAATAAACCAGGAAGTTTAATTTAAAAAAACGGAGAAGTTCAATATTTATTACAAATACTCAAATTTTTCCCGTTACTACCGAACAAACCAAGAAGTTCAATTCGAAAATAACCAAGAAGTTGTACGATGTTTATTACAAAACTAGGATTTTTTTTCCGTTACAAATGAATAACACCAAGAAGTCCAAATTGAAAAAACCAAGAAGTTCAATTTTAAAAAATAGAATAGTTCAATGTATATGAAGAACCCAAATTTTCCTCGTTACTAAATAATAAACCAAGAAGTTCAATTTCGAAAAACGGAGCAGTTCGATGTTTATTACAAAAACTCAAATTTTTCCCGTTAATAACGAATAAACCAAGAAGTTCGGTTTGAAATAACGAAGAATTTCAACATTTACTTAAAAAACTCCAATTTTTCCCATTTCTAGAATTACACAAAGAGGTTCAAAAAATTGAAAAAATAGAACGGTTTGATGTCTATAAAAATTCAATCTTTTTCGTTGCTAAAGGGTAGCGTAGTTTTTGGCATTTTAAGAATTTTTTTTGGAGCAATTCGATTTGAATAAGAAAATCAAGAATTTCAAATTAAAAAAACGGAATAGTTCGATGTATACAAAAAACTCAAATTCTTCCAGTTTCTATGCAAAATTAAAGTATGAAGTTCAATTTTAAAAAAGTTGTACGATGTTTACATAAAAATCATTTTTTTATTTTTAAAGAATAAAACTAAAAAGTTCAAATTAAAAAAGCAGAGAAGTTCAGAGATTATAAAAACCTAGGATTTACATGCTCAATTTTGATAAGTGTTTTAGGAGTTAGGGCAAAAAAAGCGGAGAGCAGTTCAAAAGTGATAACAACCAGAAGTTTCACGTACTACATGGTCTGTGTTTCATATGAGAAAAAATTAATAAAAAGGCAAAGTCCAAAAATTTTGTTGTTAGAAGTTCAACTCCTCGGCCGGAGAAAGTTCAAAAATTCTTGTGAGAGAGGTTCGTCGTGTATTTACATGTTCAAAACACACACAAAAATATGTCGTTTTTGATGTTTTAAAATAATTCTATTAATCCATTACAAATTTGAAATAAAATGCTCTACGTGAAAAAAGTTTCTCCTATTCAACAACTTTCAAAGGGTATATCATATGCTCTATTTCAAAATAAACGGTTAAAAAATCCGTGTATGTTGTTCAAAACAAAATTTTAACCATATTAGATGAAGTTGCATCTTTTCAACAGGTTTCTAAAAAGGTATATCAGTTGTGTAACTCCAATGAATGGGTGAGAAATTACGAACAAAAATACGTGACAGAAGTTCAAAGTGAAAACAGCGGGAAGTTCAACTACTACACGGAATGCGTTTCAAATGAAAAACTCAGAGTTTTTCCATTACTAAAGCGAAACAGAGAGAAGTTCAAATTGATAACAGCCGGAAGTTCACGTACTGCATGGTGTGTGTTTTGTATGAGAAAAAATGAATAAAAAAGCGAAGTCTAAAATTTTTGTTGCTAGAAGTTCAAGTGCTAAGCCCGAGAAAGTTCAAAAAGTTTCTCCAATTCAACAACTTTCCAAGGTATATTATATTCTTATTCCAAATAAACGGTTAATACAAATTGGTGTATCTTGTTCGAAACAAAAGTTTAACCGTGTTAGAAAAAGTTGCGTCTTTTCAATAGGTTTCTAATGGTATATCATTTGTGCAACCTCCGACGAAACGGATGAGGAATCACGAACAAAAATACGTGACAGAAGTTCAAAGTGAAAACAGCGAGCAGTTCAACTACTACACGGGATGCGTTTCAGATGAGAATAAAAGAATAAAAAAATAAAAGCCTAAAAGGTTTGTTGTAAGAAGTTCACGTCCTCCTCCCTGCACGGTTCGAAATTTATATTGCGAGACGTCCGACCTTCAATTACATATTTTAAAAAAGGCAAAAAACGACGTTGTTTTAACCATTTTTAAAACTGCTCTCAAACGACAACGAAGTTGTAACGATTGTCTAGATGAAAAAGTTGCTCCTATTCATAAGCTTTCCAACGGTATATTATATGCTACATTCCGATGAACGGTTAAAAATTTCATGTATACCGTTTAAAACACATTTTTATGTATTCAAAAAATTCTTTTGAACCGTCGCGAGTATGAAAAACTGGTCAACACGGGAAAGTTGCATGTTTTCAACAGCTTTCCAACGGTATATCATTTGCTCCATTCCGGTAAGTGGTTTGGGAGTTACGGGCAAACACAGCACGTGAAAAACAGAGTGAAGTTCAAAGAGACATGGCCCAGAAATTCAACTTCTTCACGCAGTGCATCTCCGAACACTCTGTTTTCACGATGAAGGCAGAACGCATGATTTTGCCGTTTTCAAAATTACTTAAAAACGGTTGGGAATTAGAGAAAACTTTCTATACGAAAAAGTTTCGCATTTTCGATAGCTTTCCAACGGTATATTATTTGCCCCATTCCGATAAAGTTTGCATAAATTACGGCCAAAATACATTTTCAGCTATTTTCAAAATTAACGTAAAACCATAAGGAATTGGGAGAAACATTATATAAATAAAAGTTTCGCATTTGTCCAGGCTTTCCAACGCCATATCATTTGCTGCATTCCGACAAACCGTTAGAAAATTAACTCAAAAATACAAACTCGAAGGAACTTCGACCGTTTTCTAAATTACTCTTAAACCGTTCAAAATTAGAAAAAAAATTCTATATGGAATAGAAACGCATTTTTATAAGATTTCCAACGCCATATTATTTGCCTCAATAGGATTAGCCGTTTAGAAATGGGCTTGAAAATATGAACTCGGCTGTTCGGTTTAAGAAATTCCGCGATTTTTCAAATTACTCTTTAACCGTATAGAATTTGGGAAAACTTTCTATATGTGGAATGAGTGGATTTGCGGCAGCTTTCCAACGCCATATTATTTGCCTCATTCTGATAAACGGTTTAGAAATGGGATCAAAAATACGATTTATGTTTTTTGTATGAAGAAAAAACGGTTTTCAAAACTGCTCTTAAACCGCTTAGATTTTGCCAAAAATTTAACTTAGATCATGATACTCGTGTCCACAGCTTTCCAACGGTATATCACAAGCCCCATTTGGACAATGTTCGCGGAAGTTCAACCTAGCACTGAGTGAAGTTCAACTACTACTGCTGCGACGGGTCGGGTAGTTATCAGAATATTATTCTCATCCCATGATCTGAATAGTGTTTATATATATATATATATATATATATATATATATATATATATATATATATATATATATATATATATATATATATATATATATATATATATAGGAAAAATACATCCTACGACCGGGTGTAGTTACACCCATGTCTCATATACTATCATGTGGTAGTATATATACTACTTTATTATTTTTAATATGTTCATATACTATATCTAAGATACTCCAAAGTGAGTTATCTGAAAAAATTGTAAGTGGGCCCATAGTTTTTATTATATTTGTGAAATACGTACATATTTATACGTAAAAAAGAGTATGCTCAAAATATGGTACATACTACTTAAAAAGTAGTATATATACTACCTAAACATTCTTATATACTACATATTACGCATACATGCACTCCGGTATGATAGATACTACCTAGAATATACGAAACAAAAGTGGGAGTAACTACACCCGGTCGTAGAAAACATTTGTCCTATATATATATAACGTTTCTTGCAACAAATACAAAAACTCACATTTTGGGTGAGACCTAGATGCAACAGCTCATATTTTGTTTTGAAAATCATCTCAGATCACCGGCTAAAGCCTGAAGGTACATATTATTTTGTGCTCTCATTGGTGTATGCCTCAGTGCCTCTCAACACATCCATTGTGATCTACTAGCCCATGTTTATTGTTTTAGTTTAGAACCAACCTCTAGATCAGAGGAGCTGAAAGTAGTTCCAATGTGAAGGATGAGAATATTTTATTTGAATCTTGCCTTATAAAACGTATTGCTTCTTGTATTTTGTAGTCGCCCCTATGAATCAGGAACAAATATAGTTCAAGTATTGAGATGGACTATTGTTATTTATTCCTTTTTCCAGGTGTTTGTCACATGATTTTGTTCCAAGATAGGATAATGAAATGGTAAGATGTGTTTCCTTTGTAGGCACTATTACCACCGTCGTCCGGTGCAGATATATCGCGATTTTCTCTCTTAGATAGCCTGTAGAAGGGACATCAATGCAAGATAGCAAGCATTATTCGTGTGTACTAAATATGATTGGAAAACATACCAGCTATAAGCTGCAGAAGGTGAAGTACGAAGTTAGAGTTCCTCCGGAATCCAAAACTAAGAAACTAGCTTTTGCAATTGACTCGGCTCATCTAATAGGCTAACAATAGTGAGACCGGATGTGGAGTAACCAAAGCACCAATAGTCAATTAATAAGCAAATGTGAACATGTGCATCACCATGTTTGTCAGTTCTACATTTTGCTCCTTAGCCAGCTACATACTTTATAATATTGCAGTTTACCACTAGCATCCAACTAATTAACTTCCTAAAGAACTACATGGAAGGGAAATATATTTGATATTTTTGAATTATATACAAGAATTACATGTATGTCATCTAGATCTATGTTACACTCAAAACATATGTGTGTGATGTGTAAACAATTGGTATTCCAGCAACATTTTTCAAGGCTTATATTAGGCTGAACTTATCCCAAATAATAGGCTTAACTAGCAGCAATGTAAGAAATTAATTTTTATTTACAACTACAACCTAGTACAATCTCTACCGCATGACTGGACACAATACTACAACAATGGACATTGATTGTGATGATTTGTTTTCATCATAGAAGCTTATATTTTTAACATACCTTACTTTCAGATTAAATTCTCACTAAAAGTGAACGTTGTGCAAAGTGTGTCACCAAAGATCAGTTTTGAGCAAAGCGAGCGGTTTTCCTTTGGACGGGCAACATTGATATTTTTGAGTGATTTGAAGTGATGACTTTTTTCATCATATAGAAGCCTATTTCATAGGTTACATTCTCATACTAAAGGAGACCATCATGGAAAGTGCATCACCAAAGATTAGCTTTGAGCAAAGTGACCAATTTTGCTTTGTATAGGCGAGAGTTCATTGGGACGACATGTATGCTTATCATAGATGTGCGCTCTCCATGGTAATTGTGTACAATGTTGGCACATGAGAAATATGCCCTATGGAACTAGGTGTTGGTATGATGGCGCATAACAACAACAAATGTGAAGTCAATACCCCTCAAGTCATGCCATATTTGGTCAAAAGCATCTGGTAAACCTCTTTTAAGATTGAACGGGGTGATGATAAATGTGTTCATCTCAGATTCCTGAGTATGAGTCACCTTGATCATTTTTAATTGTAAAAAATGATATTTATCGCAAAACAATTATAATCCACGTGCGACATACACTTTGTGAATTGCAATGATATTTTAATTATTCTTTTTGTGATTAAGGCTTTGGATTTATATTAAAGACTTCCAACAATACAAGACATCCCAGAAAACAAGGAAATTACAATAAGTTTCTCATATAGCCAAACACACTCAATTTCCTAACACGAGCAGAAGTTTTGCCGATGCCGCCGACACAATACCGAAGCTGCCCTGACACTGTATCATGCGATCGAGAAGCCTTTGTGCTAAGGCCCAGTTGTACCAACGTCCCAGAGAAGAAGCCGCCGTCATAGAAGGCTTGTGTAGATAAAAAAAATCCTAGAGACGAACCATCTTTTGAAACAAAAACTTCTACCATCTTTGCAACCATGATGAGAGAACGCCGCTTTGGCGGAGAAGGATCATGAACCACTAAAGAGTGGTATGTCGCGTCATGTGGACACACAAGGGGAGAAAAGGAGGCCACCGCCTCTAATGCAAAGCAGCTAGGGGACAATACCACGATCCCGACTGGAGGAAAAATAGGACTACCTCGACTCCAACACCATGACACATAAATCACCTATCCAGAATTGAATGACTTAAAGGGACGCAAACCTTGCCTCCTAGATACAACACTAGCTAATAGCAGAGAGAACCAACTATCATAGGAAGATCTAGAGGAAACTTATTTGCCATTGCCATCATCATAGTCGGAGTTGAAGCCTTGGACAACCAAAACCCTAAACTACTTGACGTAAGTGGATCAAGGTCCAAAGGTTCCCCTTCCTTCCACCATTATTCAGCCGACGAAGGTGAGGTAACTTTGCTAACGCGGGTGTCCTAGGCACCTTCTCTCTCCTCTTCATAGATTAATTCCTGGTGGCTAGAGCTGGGGCTGCATCTTGGTTTCCGTGAAGATGGGAAATGGATCAATGCTATTTTAATTAATGTTTATGTGTCTAAGTTATTTTCCTTGGAAACACATGAGCATTCAGCTAGTGGTGGATAATTTTAATTTTACAGTAACTCCAGGGGCAGAGTGGTGTGTTGGGTGAAGCACCCATTTCTCTACTCCAGTAAAATGAACTATGTGCTACTCCAGCTCCACTCCAATATAAAATTGAAGTTGAGGTGTTTGAAACAACTCCACCTGCTCCACTACTGAAGTTGTGGAGTGGAGCTGTCCCAAACAGACCAATACCTATGGACATTATTTTTGTTAGAGTGATATTTGTTTAATAGTTTCCACATTGTAACGTATCCATCTTGAAATTCAGTTTGATCTGATAGCCATGAAACAAAGTTACGCAACTGCAATATAGTGACTTTTATTCACTAAGTTAGAGTATCGGAGTCTAGTTACGTACCCTACACATCGAGCATCAACACCATTTTTATCTTCAATTTCATCTCCCATTGTTGAAAATACCATACCATGAGATTAATCCCCCAAAGTAATGCTTCTAAAAAAATGGCACGCATATATTGCCAGTGTCTAGCCACCAATGGAAAGATCAAGGGATTTTTCTATCTTGGAGAGCATGTTCGAGCAAGCATTGGACAATGTTTTGTGTAAATTTCATCATTGTCATGTCCAACAAGTCAATGCTAGTTGTGTGTTTTCATCTGGAAGCTCAAGAGTATATGCTCGAAGTGCACCACTTAGCCGTGGTCTCTAATGTTTTCACCCCCACTTGTCGAACCCACACCGAGCCACGCGATTTTTTGAATTCCTTCTCATCAAACAAATACCGTCCAGTGTGGTAGAGTTGACTAATTATACCAGAACACAAACATCAAAAGCACCCCATGGCCTGTACACATCAAGAGCGGACAACCATGCCAACTCAGTGACCAGAAGGCCATGAGGTCATTTGCACAAGATACCTGTTACACACTTGAAGAAAGACTCCAAAGACCACTAAGGTTCGCACATCAACTAGTCAAGCCAAGGTGTGCCTCTAGGTCGACATTACCACGATGGCACACAATCAATAATGAGTTTGATCTAGGAAATATTATCGAATCCAACTCATGCTTGGATTTAGTTTTTATTATTATATCCTACTGCTAATTTTACTTTATGTTGTCGGCCAAGCATGAAGGGTCTCATTGGAACATAGAATTCTAAAGGCATAAGATTATGAAACCTAGGATTAAACTATCATGTGTATTTAAACTATACGACAAATCAAAACATATGAATCTAAAAAAAAAGTTGTTCTAATGGTCCAATGAATTTTTAAAATGTGACATGAGGCAATATTCATTGAGGTTTAACCCCTTGCTAGGAATGCCATCGAAGTGGACCTTGAGATGTAGGAAGAACATTTCCATAGGAATTTGGCTGTTTCATTCTTTTGATTAAAATGGCATAAAAGAGGAAAATACTTATGATTTTTTCCTTTTTTCTGAAAGGATGATATACCCCCGGCCTCTGCATCAGAAGATGCACACAACCATATTATTAGTTATTGAAACAATGCCAAGCAAAGCTAAGTATTGAGGCCGATCAAATCGTTGAAAAAAATAATAAACGAAGAAGAAACCCCGGGGCTATCCGCGTATATAGGACACGCCTCACAACAGCCTCTCCTAATCCTACCACAATACCTAGAAGCTATATAGTAGAAGACAAAGTACGCGTCACATCAAGACAACGCCTTCAAGAAGGAATCATCGCTCACACGGTGATATTGGTTGGTCCAACCAGATGTTAGAGCTATCACCCTCAAAGAAGGCTTTACCAACATCTTCAACAAGGTAACAACGTGTGTACATCAACATTGCCTGATCTAGCCATAGGCTAGGTCATGAGTTTTCACACGGAGAGAGAACTGAAATCCTGCAAATTTTACTTGAAAATCTTTCAATGCCTAAAAGAGAATGGTTAAAAATGGATACTAGGTTCAACGCTATTTAGGAATATGAGACATTTGTATTGAATGATTTCTGTAGAAAGTACTCCCTCCGTTCCATAATATAATGCATTTTTTTAGAAGTCAAACTTTGCAAACTTTGACCAAGTTTATAAATAGAACTAATATCTACAACACCAAATATATAAAATATGAAACTACATCTCATCATGAATCTAACAATATATGTTCGGATGTAAATATTTTTCTCCACAAATTTGGTCAAAGTTTATGAGGGTTGATTCTTCAAAAATCCTATATGCACGCTATACAAACGGTTTTTACCCCCTTTCTGTGACAGAGTTTTAAACCGTCGCCTTGCCTGTGTGTGTGATAGGGGGGGGGGGTCTATCCCACATGACCCAGAAAACGTCTGCGATAGGGCGACTCGCTGCTGACAATTTTCGTAAAGTAATCGTATGAAAAGTCGCGGACTATCCCACACGTTAGAGATGGGCACTACGTTTGTGATCCGCGAGACATCCGAAAGGATTTCGCAGATATCCACGTGTGCAAAAGGTGGATATCACAAACATTTATTTCTACCGGTCTGTTTGAAATACGTACACTATCACACACAGTTGAAAAATATAAAATGTGTGTGGTGTCTCTACTATCGCCAACGTGTCCATTTTCATAAGTGTGTGCGATAGGTATACCTATCACACACGGTCTCCAAATGTGAACTGTCTTCTTTTTATCCGATATTACACACGCATACATGTTTGAAACGTTTGTGGTATTACCAAGAATTGCACACGCACATCGTACGGAAACGTGTGTGATACTTATGGCAATCCCACACGCGTATGAGAATAAACCGTGCATTCGACCGCTGAGTATCGCATACGTTTTCCATGAAAGAACCGTGTGTTCTCTATTTTAGCAATCGCACACGTTGTTTTCTTTCTAACCATGTGTATGGTGTTTTAATCCCTGTTGTTTAATTTTATTTTTTCCTGTAATTTATTATTCGAATTGGAAAAATTCAAATTTTGAATTATGAAGTGTGGAATTTAAATATTTCATATTCTCATCACAATGGTTCAACAACCAATCCATAAATCAACATCTCAGTACAATGTGTTCAGTAATTACAGAATTAGGCAGCAGATTAACTATGATGAACCACAATATTTGAGGAGGTAAAGCTGAAGAGAGAAGTGTAAATCATTTTGGCTGCCGATAGTGTTGAAGAAGCGGAATGCCCATAATGTGCCCTCCTCCATGCCAAAGGCGCGCACAACTTTTGTCCAACCCCTTGTGAGGATCGCCCGCCCATCCTTCACCGCCTTCAGGAAGACTTCTAGACCATTATCATGGTAGTATGAATTATATACTTTAACTTTAGTTGCCTCCACTCCGGTCATGTAGTTTGCAAGGTAATCATGAGTAAATTGCTTCGGAAAACACTGAAAAGAGAAAACTTTCAGAAATTCATGTCTAATAGAGTAACTCGTTGTGGGTAGGAGAAAAGGGCAACAGATTACTTACCATCCTAAAGTTCACTATTGTCTTGGATAAAGTGTAAATAAAGAGTTTAATTCCCATCACCCGTCTCTTCCGCCTAACAATCTTTCTTAGTTTCCTCACTTGACGCTTGTTCATGAATATCTCATTGCCCCATACGCAAAAGGGGTCGAAGTGTGGATCAGTACCGCTGATATATGTACCTACAAGCAACCAGTAAATGTTAGAAGCTAAACTTCAATTGCACAAATGATGTAAAATACTATAAGACATGGGATGCAACTAACCTCGACGGCAAACAACAACATCGCCCATTGCGGCCCTGTGTAAGTACATGGAAAGGCATGTTAACTACATCCACCAAAAATAGCAAATGGTAATAAAATTTCAGGCATCTCTAGTGATATCTCCATTGCGAAGAGTAGCACAGTAGTAAAGGGACAGATTAAAAAATGGATAGAACTGTTTGCTACAACAGGCTTAATAGCAACCTAAGTCAGGCATTGTAAGTTTCTAGCTGGTATTGGTGAAATTGAACTGGACAGTTGATACGTCTCCAACGTATCTATAATTTATGAAGTATTCATGCCTTGTTACCAATGATTTTATATGGTTTTGGTGCACTTTTATATGACTTTTATATGATTTTCATGGACTAACATATTAACCTAGTGCCCAGTGCCAGTTGTTGTTTTCTGCTTGTTTTTGGTTTTCCAGAAAATCCATACCAAACGAAGTCCAAACGTGACGAAACTTTTTGATGGTTTTTTCTGGAAGGAAAGAGACCCGGGAAGCTTCGGGGGAGTACCAGAAAACCCACAGGGGCCCCATAAGGCAACAGGGCATGCCCTGGGGGGCACGGCCTGATGCCTTGTAGCCCCCCCGTGGCACCTCTTCACGTGATTCCAACGCTGAAAATTCTTATATATTCCGAAACCCCCGAAAGTTAACCTAGATGATTTTTTCCGCCGCCGCAAGCCTATGTTCCAAAGCGATCCCATCTGGAGCTCCGTTCCAGCACCCTGCTGGAGGGGGGAAGTCATCACCAGAGGCCATCTTCATCATCCCCACTGCTTCCATGATGAGGCGGGAGTAGGTCACCCTTGGGGCTGAGGGTATGTACTAGTAGCTATGTGTTTGATCTCTCTCTCTCTCTCGTGTTCTTGATTTGGCACGATCTTGATGTACCGTGAGCTTTGTTAATATAGTTGGATCATATGGTGTTTCTTCCCTCTCTATCTTCTTGTGATGAATTGAGTCTTTCCCTTTGAGGTTTCGTTATTGTTGGATTGAATATTTCGGATTTGAGAACACTTGATGTATGTCTTGCATGTGGATACCCGTGGTGACAATGGGGTATTCTATTGAGTCACTTGATGTATGTTTTGGTAATCAACTTGCGGATTCCCGTGACCTTCGGGTAATCTAGGCATATGGATTGGTACATGTTTTCATCTTCTTTTCTCCGATAGAAACTTTGGGGTACTCTTTGAAGTTCTTTATGTTGGATTGAATATTATGAATCTGAAATTGTTTGATGCATGTCGAATAATTAACTCACGGATACTTGTGGTGACATTGGAGTATCTAGGTGACATTAGAGTTAATTGATGCATATCATATGGTGTTATTTTAGTACGAACTCTAGGGCTGTTTGTGACACTTATAGGGATGGCTCAATAGATTGATCGGAAAGGATAACTTTGAGATGGTTTTGTCGTGGTTTTGACACGGCAGATGCCCTTGTGAAAGGACTTAGGGATGAGGCCATCGCACGAAGGTGGAAGCTTAGCGGGGTTGATCGGGAACGAGAAGACACGAGATTACCCAGGTTCAGCCCCTCACGGTGGAGGTAAAAGCCTACGTCCTGCTTGATTGTATTGCTTTGGATCTCGATTACAAGGGTGCCAACTTGCTAACCTAGCTCTCGAGGGATTGCAACTTCGTCTTTCTACCGTAGGCGCTCCCCTTTATATATAGGTTGAGCCCTAGGTTTACATGAGAGTCCGGGTTGTAGACTTAACCCGTATCCTACTCTTATTCTACTTATTCCTCAAGACAATCTTCCTTGTCTTATCTTTCTTCTTAAGTCGGCCCGTATATCGAGCCGCCTCTTCTCACCGGGCCTCCTGTTAAGTCGGCCCGCTTGGCATCTCCAAGGCCCAGCAGCGAGATGCCCCGCTGAGCCCTACAGCTCCATGGCCGGGTCATCCTCCTGCCGGGTCTACACGCTGGGAAATATCCCCAACATTAGCCCTCAGTTTGACTTGGATTTATCCATGTTAAACTCCAACCTGAAAAATAAAGTAAATGAAGAAATTTCCAACGAAGCGGTGCTCCCAAGTTGTTTCTTTTGAACCGGCTCTTTTAGCATTCTTCGTCGTCAAACAGGCTTTCCGGCTTAAGAGCTTGCCAGGTCATTCCTCATCCATAGACTTGGTCTTTTTTTTTCATCGTCTTCTTTCATGACGTCACATCTCACTCCCGCAAAATCCGGGATGACATCACAACGAATCTTTGAATGGGTTCGTCTTGTCTTGTCAGGCATGAAAATCGAGGAGCCTTTTTAGCCACTGTTCACTGCGCCGCCTCGGGCTTCGCGCATGCCGTTTCGGGTTCCGCCGCGCCCATAAATAGGCCGACGCCCTTCCCCCTTCTCTTTCTACTGCTTCTTGCTCATCTTCTTCCTTTGCTTTTCCAATGCCACCGCGCCCTTTTGAGCTTGCTGGCGCCACCGGAGACTACGTCGTCCGAGCTTTCTCCCCGTCATCGGAGTGCATCCGGTCTTGCTCGCGCGGCCGCCTCTGCCGTACTCGAAGACCGCAAGACTCCCCATTTGAATCTGTAAGTACTTTCCTCACCATTACCGCTTGTTCTTCCACTGTTCTTCATAGTTCATCGCAGTAGCTGCCCGTAGATCCAAGAATACCCGTAGGGTTCTACCTTGCAGTTCATAGAATCAGTCCACCATATTTCCCGCGCATTGTAGATCTATTACCCTGTTCTGAATAAATCCGCAATGCGGTTTATCTCTTACCATGAAGAACAGACCTAGATTTACCGTCCTATTTTAGGCCATTTTTCAGATCTGCCGAATCTCTTAATCCATATGAAACTTGTTTGCCGACTCATGGATCAGATCACCTCCAACACTTATAATTTTTGCCTTCTATAAATACCGGCTTATCTTGTGCGTGAAGTCTTGACTCGGATTATGCTTGCATTCCTTCCTGTGACCCGGCGAACATTCTAACTGCCGGTTCATATTTTTGGTTTATGTTAATCCGGAAAATCCTTGAATTGCCAGCTTATGATATTGTCTCATCTTCCTTGCTGCTGAATCCATGGCTCCTAAACCTAAAGTTGTCAACTAGGCGAAATCCAACATGACAGAGCTCAGACTGCAGGCTCTAGCAGATGCCGGATTACTGCCAACTAAAGAAGCAATTGAATGGCGGGCTCCTGAGGAAGAAATTCACCCTCGGCCAGATCAAAATGAAATCATTGTATTTGCTGAACATCTGGAGAGAGGCTTCCGTCCCCCAGGCTCTAAGTTCTTCAGAGATGTACTTCATTTCTTCAATATCAGGCCTCAAGATCTGGCCCCCAACTCCATTTTCAACCTATGTCAGTTCCAAGTATTCTGTGAGATTTATCTACAGCTGGAGCCGTCCATCAACTTGTTCCGAGAGTTTTTCTATTTAAACCATCAAACAGAGCACAAGGATGGACCAAGCCTAGAACTTGGTGGAGTCACCATCCAACGAAGGAAAAACACTGCTTTCCCCGAGGCCAAGCCGGCAAGCCATCCCAAAGGATGGTATAAAACTTGGTTTTACTGCGAGGATACTTCCCCAGAAGGGCAACACCCACTCCCGGGTTATAGAGCAAGCCGGCTTGACGCCGATATAGTTTTCCCGGGCTTCGCCTCCAAGGAGGAAAGGAAATCGCTGGAGCCCTTATACTCCAAAATAAATGCTTTGACCGCCCATGGCCTCGCCGGCATTGATCTAGCCCAGACCTGGGTAGAGTGGCGCATCCAACCTCTGAGCCTGAGGAACCGGCTTATGCACACTTACTCCGGCGAGCCGGAAGACCCACTTCGATTTAGCCGGGTCAACCTCCAGGAGAAGGATGTCCTGAAATTCGCCAAGAAGCTTCTTGGTGAAACCAAAGATGACATTAAGCTCGTGGGACTTGCTCCCTTTTACATGAATAACCCGGCACCCAAAGTAAGCCGTCTTTTTGTTGCCCTTCATCTTGTCAACACTGTTTTATCTTTGTCGTAATTTTGTCAACCCGTCATGGTACAGGAAAATGCTGACTGGTGGCGGGTCGAACTTCAAGATGCCACTCCTCCTCGAGAAGATAGCGAGGAAAACCCAGAGGATGATGAAGATCAAGAGGTAGAACTCGACTCCCTTGGTCGTCTTTTTAACCAACTTGTTGATGCCACCTCTTCACAGGATCAGGCTGAGACCAGCCACGCTGGCGATCCAGAGGTAACTTTGATTTCTTCAGATTTTGACTCCCCGGTACCCGTTCCAAAGAAATTCCGGGTTGCAGTGCGAAAAGTTCCATTTTCACACCGAGATGCTCATTTAGACCCACACTTTTCTTTGAAGAAAGCGCAGCACACAGGGACTTCTAAGAGGAAGACCCGTAGCAGTGAAGGGGAGCTGAGTGGCGGGTTAAACAATGAGCCGCCTGCACGGAGAGCACGGACAGAAGTGCCTCTCAGCCCCACTCCCTCTCTTCTTCAAGCCGGTCGCTTCAAGGAGCCCTTGCCTTTGAACGATTCGGCATATCAAACATCTCCTTCTTTTGACGAATCAAGCGCCACTCAGGCGCCAGCCTTTAACATCAATCTTGGGTAAGCAATCTGTTTACTTATGTTTTACACGAAAGATTCTTGCTCTTATCCTTTAACCGACTGACTCTTTATCCCTTGTATAGTGCGAAGGCCATTAAGAAGAAAACGGGCGCCGGGTCATCAGACCCTGTCATTCAAACAGGTCCTGCTCAAGAAGACGCAGCGGCTAACCCAGATATTCCGGATGAACCGGCTTTGCAAAACGACCCGCTACCTCAGGACACTATTGTGAGCCTGGCTCACGCTTCTCCTCCTCCTGCCCATCAGGAGAAATAAAATTTAATTGAAGAGCAACCTGCTGAGAAAGCTCAAGATGAAGTAATGGTGACAGGTGAACAACAGAATGTTCCACCGAAAACCTCTACCGCCTTAGCAAAGATCACTGCCAAGGCTGAGTCACCCATTAAGAATAAAGGGAAGGCGGCTCTCAATATCCATTCTTTTGAAGAGCAAGACATCAACATGCTGCGTCAGTCTATGATAACCCGGCTGTCTGAGAGCCGGGATACTGAAATTGCCATGGTGACTTCCCTAAAACGGAAGTATGAGGTAACTTTCTGTCTCCTGACTTAATATGCCCATATTATATGTAGCCCCCAAGGGCCGGGTCATTATACCATGATGATCAGGGACTTGTATGTTGTGATCAACCTGTAGCCCCCAAGGGCCGGCTCATCAGGATATGATGTGTCGGGTCTCTGCATGTAGTGACATAGAACAAATTATGCATTAGCCCCCAAGTGCCATGTGGAATGCCCGCAACTTCATGGGACTTGTAGTTGATAAAACGCTGATGAATGTAGCCCCCAAGGGTCGGGTCGGCCAGAATGGCGGCTCGGGACTTTATTATATAACTCTTGTAACTGTGAGACTGCCCTGCAGGATATGTTGAATCAAGTGGAGACACAAGCATCCTTCTTCCAAAAGGAAGAAAAGAGAGAGAAAAAAACTTCGTGAAAGGGCTAAAGAATCATCTTCAGAAGCCAACAAGTCTTTGCGCCTTGTGAGAAGTACGTTGAAGAATGCTGAGGCGGCATTTGAAGAGGAAAGTGCCGTCCTGGTCAAGCGTGCAGAAGAGGCGGAGGCAAAACTTAAGCCGACGACCCAAGAACTGGCAACATTGAAAAGCCATATCACCAGCATGTGCAATGCCATATTTGGTATGCGAAAAAACTCATAAGCCGCCAATTGCGCCATGTTGTAAAATACCACGCCAGCCGGACTGACTTCTCTCTTCTTGTAGGCCGGAAGACTCATAACCAAGCTGAACAGCCATTGGTGAAGCTGAAAGCCGTCTATACTCTTGCCGAACAACTATATATAGGCAGCGCACGCTCCATCATGGCTGTCAAAAACACCAAGGCATCGCCTCACCTGATGGCAGACATGCTAAAGGAACTATCAGTAGTTCCCAAATGGTTTGAAGAGTGGAAGAAGGCGGCTTGCCGTGCTGGGGCCCTGACAGTGTTTGCTCGTGCCAAAGCATACGTGCCGGAATTGGATCCGGCACAAATTGTCGGCGGATATCCTGAGTTTAATGTTGACGATTCACCTTTAACCAAGAAGGATTTCTAGCGATGCATAAAGGAAACCCGAGTTACCGCCACAGCGATTGCAGAAGAGATGGATCTGACCAAGTATCAAGCCGGATATTTTGAAGGCAACGAACGGATTGGGCCGCCTAACCCTCAGCCGGTTGCCCTTACTCATACGCATAAGCCATCTTTTGCCCCTGACGTCGACCCTTCCTTTGTGATAACAGCCGATGCAATGTTTGAAGCATTGCGCTCAATCCAGTGGTCGACCGGCGAATTGACAAGTCAGGAAGAGGCGGCAGATGACGACAATCGTGAAGAGCCGGCGCATGGCGCTCCTTCAACCTCGGGCGCCAATCCCAACCCGGCAACATAGAGCACCGGCTCATAATTTATTGCAGCTGAACTTGGAGGAGACATTTGTTGTGTCCGCAGCCCGGTAGGCGGCTTGTAATAGCTTAGCATCCAGAAACTGTTGCTGGTGCAAGTGCCATCGTGCACTTGCTGCTTTTGTCTGTATAAATTTGTTTAATTGCTTGGAATGACAAATCTTATGCTGCTCGGAAGATGAGCATAAAACTAGCTGCGTTAATTACGAGCTCACACCAGTGGTGTTTAAGAAGAAAAATAACCTGGCAATTCTTGATACCAGATGAAGAAAAAATTACTGTAATGCAGAATGTATGAAAACAAAGATTATATGTATGCATGCAAGAAGTAACAATAATGCAAAACATTAATTTTAAATTGCCGGCTTACGCAGCACGACGTGAAGACCGGCCTTTAAGGCACAAGTCTGAGTTGCTTTCATGAAGCAGGCGCTTTTGGCCTTTTTGGTTTATCCTAGCTCTCTAAAAGCCGGCTCTCACGTGACCCACAAGCGTTTTAACTCTGATGAATTCAGGGTCACCTTTGTGATTGACTCATCAGGCGTACGCCGGGTCACCTAGCATCTTGCTGACAGGCAGGTTTAACCAAGTGTTGGCTTTTGCCGGGTTAAAGGGTTTTGTAAGCTGAACTCGATGAGTTGAAAGCCCCCAAGTAACCAATGATCAACCAATAAAGACTCAACACACAATTTGAGGCGAAACAACAAACCCTCTTATACAGAGCTGCCGGTCTTTATTTCATTGATCAAAATATGTATATACATCATGGAAGGTATGTACAAAAGATGTTACCCAGTCTATGACTTAGGTGTAGTATGGCCGGAGATGGGCAATATTCCAGGGCTGGCTTCCCTCCTCCTTAGAGGTACGTGATTTATCTGCCTCACGTATGTCAACTAGGTAATATGACCCGTTGTTGAGATTCTTGCTGACAACAAAGGGCCCTTCCCAAGGAGGTGAAAGCTTATGCATGACTGTCTGGTCTTGTATGAGATGGAGCACTAAGTCACCTTCCTGAAAAGTACGGCTTCGAACCCTACGGCTATGATAGCGACGTAGGTCTTATTGATAAATTGCTGATCTGGACGCGACAAGTTCGCGTTCTTCCTCCAGAGCATCAAGAGCGTCTTGGCGAGCTTGCTCATTATCTGATTCCACATAAGCCGCGGGGAGTCATGACGGATATCACTTGGAAGTACAGCTTCTGCACCATAGACCAGGAAGAACGGCGTATAGCCTGTTGACCTGTTGGGAGTAGTCCGTATGCTCCAAAGTACTGCAGGCAACTCTTCTTCCCAACAGCCAGGCGTGCGCTGTAAAGGCACCATGAGCCGGGGTTTGATTCCGTGCAGTAATTCCTGATTAGCTCTTTCTGCCTTCCCGTTGGACTGAGGATGCGCAACCGATGCTAAATCAAGCCGGATGTGCTCCTGTTGACAGAACTGTTTCATGACTCCTTTGGAAAGATTGGTTCCATTATCCGTGATGATACTGTGTGGATAACCGAAGTGATATATCAACTTTTTCAAAAACTTGAAGGCTGTAGCAGCGTCACAACGGCTGACCGGCTCGGCTTCCACCCATTTGGTGAATTTGTCCACCGCTACCAACAAGTGAGTATGTTTATTCTTAGAGCGTTTAAAGGGTCCAGCCATGTCAAGCCCCCAGACTGCAAAAGGCCAAGTTATTGGAATCATCCTCAACTCTTGAGCCGGCACATGAGCCTGGCGAGCATACTTCAGGCAACCATCACACTTGCTCACAATATCTTCTGCATCTGCGTGAGCTGTGAGCCAGTAAAACCCGTGCCGGAAAGCTTTCGTGACCAGTGATCTTGAGCCTGCATGATGACCACAGTCGCCAGAATGAATCTCATGGAGAATTGCATGGCCCTCCTTAGGTGAAACACAACACTGAAAAACACCAGTGACACTTCGTCGATGCAACTCGCCATTGACGATAGTCATAGACTTGGATCATCTAATGATCTGTCGAGCGACGATTTCTTCTGCTGGAAGTTCTCCCCGGCTTAGATAAGCCAAGTAAGGAATTGTCCAATCAGGTATAGCATGAACAGCAGCCACTAGAGCTGCCTCTGGGTCAGGAATAGCCAAATCTTCCTCCGTTGGCAACTTGACAGACGGGTTATGCAAAACGTCCAGAAAAACATTGGGCGGCACAGGCTTCCGCTGAGAACCCAAGCGAGATAGTGCATCTACTGCCTCGTTCTGCCGGCGATCAATGTGATCAACTTGATAACCCTTAAAGTGTCCAGCAATATTAGTAACCGCATGCCTATAAGCCGCCATAAGGGGATCCTTGGAGTCCCATGTGCCAGAAACCTGTTGAGCCACCAAATCTGAGTCGCCCAAGCACCTAACCCGGCTCAAGTTCATCTCCTTGGCCATTCGGAGCCCATGAAGCAATGCCTCATATTCTGCTGCATTATTAGTATAGGGGAACATAAGTCTTAAAACATAACAAAACTTATCTCCTCGTGGGGAAGTTATCACAACTCCAGCCCCCGAGCCTTCCAGCTGCCTTGAGCCGTCGAAGTGTATGGACCAATATGTCGTGTCTAGCTTCTCTTCGGGAGCCAGTAACTCTGTCCAATCATTGATGAAATCCACCAAATCCTGAGATTTGATTGTTGTGTGAGGCACATATTTGAGATGATGTGGCCCAAGCTCGATAGCCCACTTAGCAACCCGGCCCGTGGCTTCCCGGTTCTGGATTATGTCTCCAAGAGGTGCTGAACTGACCACAGTGATTGGATGCTCGTGGAAGTAATGCTTCAGTTTGCGACTCGCCATGAACACTCCATAGACCAGCTTCTGCCAATGCGGATACCACTGCTTGGACTCTGTTAGTACTTCATTGATATAATACACAGGGCGCTGAACTGGGTATTCCTTGCCTTCCTCCTTGCGCTTTACAACAACTGCAACGCTTATAGCCTTGTTGTTAGCGGCAATATATAACAGCATAGGTTCCTTCTCATGAGGGGCAGCAAGGACGGGCGGCTCAGACAACTGTTTTTTGAGGGCCTCAAAAGCCTGATCTGCAGCATCACTCCAAACAAAGTCGTCTGATTTCCTGAGCAGTTGATACAGCAGAATTGCCTTCTCCCCAAGCCGGCTTGTGAACCAGCTCAACGCCACAACCCGCCCAGCCAGCTTCTGCACAGCATTAAGATTTGCCGGCTTAGCCAGGGTCGTGATTGCCTTGATTTTTTTCGGGTTGGCTTCAATTCCACGCTCAGAAACGAGAAATCCCAGTAGCTTTCCTGCAGGGACGCCAAAGACACACTTCTCCAGGTTAAGTTTCATCTGGTAGACGTGGAGATTGTCAAATGTTTCCTTGAGATCCTCCAACAAGGTTTCTTTTTTTGCGGGATTTAACCACAATGTCATCAACATATGCATGGATGTTCCGCCCAATCTTCTTGTGAAAACAACTTTGGACACAATGCTGATAAGTCGCCTGTGCACACTTCAGACCAAACGGCATGGTCGTATAACAGAAAGCTCCAAAGGGCGTGATGAAAGCCGTCTTTTCCTGGTCCTCCTGCTTCATCTTGATCTGATGATAACCAGAATAAGCATCCAGAAAGCATAAACACTCACAACCCGCCGTGGCATCAATGATCTGGTCAATACGGGGCAAGGCAAAGGGGTCACTAGGACAAGCCTTATTTAGGTCTGTGTAATCAACACACATCCGCCAAGTCCCGTTTTTCTTCAAAACAAGCACCGAGTTGGCTAACCACTCGGGATGGAAGACTTCAACAATGAACCCAGCCGCTAGGAACCGGGCTATTTCTTCACCAATAGCTTTCCACCTCTCTTCATTAAAACGACGGAGATACTGGCGAACAGGTTTAAACTTGGGATCCACATTAAGGGAGTGCTCAGTGAGTTCTCTCGGTACACCAGGCAAGTCAGAAGGTTTCCATGCAAAAATGTCCCGGTTCTCACGGATGAACTTGATGAGCGCGCTTTCCTATTTAGGATCCATAATTGCCCCGACGGTGAACTGCTCGGAAGAATTACCGGGGGTGAAATCAACTTGCTTGGTGTCTCTGGCCAACTTGAATTTGAGTAGAGGGTCAGACTCGGTTGTCGGCTTCTTTAGGGAGGTCCTGTCAGCCGGGTCAAGGTTGTCTGTGTAATATTTTAGCTCTTCTGCCGCACAAGCCGTCTCAGCGTATGCTGCATCTCCTTCCTCACACTCGAGCGCAATTTTCCGATTGCCTTCAACTGTGATGGTTCCCTTCGGCCCTAGCATTTTTAATTTCAGATAAACGTAGCACGGACGCGCCATGAACCATGCATAAGCCGGCCTACCAAACAGAGCATGGTACGGACTTTTCAACTTGACCACCTCAAAGGACAGAAACTCAGAACGATAATTATCCTCTGAGCCAAAGGCCACCTCTAGGGATATTCTGCCCATGGGATAAGCTGACTTGCCAGGAACGATGCCATGAAAAACTGTAGAGGATGGAGTCAACTGCTTATCAGACAGATTCATCCGTCTGAAAGTATCATAATACAGTATATTGATGCTGCTGCCTCCGTCCATGAGCACTTTAGTCAACGTATAACCGCAGACTTGCGGTGCCACCACCAAAGCTAAATGACCGGGGTGATCAAGGAGTACTGGATGATCCGCCCGGCTCCAAGTGACCGGCTGCTCTTACCAATTGAGATAGTACGGGACTGCCGGCTCAACCAAGTTGGCGGCTCGCCGCTGCACCTTCCTATCACGCTGGTAGGTACTAGTGGTGAAGACATGATACTGTCCACTATTCAACTGCTTCAGGTTACTCTGAAATCCTGACTGGCCGGCTTGATGCTGATTTCCTTGATTGTTCCGCTGATTGCCACCTCCAGCATTGCCAGCCCCCTGAAACCCGAGCCGCTGTTCCCTTGGAACCCAGGGCCTGCAAAGGGCCCCTGTGAGCCGGCTCCCAAGAAGCCGGATCCCTGATTGCCGGGTTGTCCGCTGTTGCCACTGCCGTTGTGATGATTCTGGAAGATCCGTTTGGAAAACTCTTGCATGATGTAGCAATTTTCCGAGGAGTGGCTGGACGGCTTACCATTAAAACTGTGTTTTGGACATGGACCCTTGAGAGCTTCCTCGAAGCTGAGAGGGCGATTACCAGAGGACAGTCTCCTAAAGCTGTTGTTCTGGCGCTGACTCTTGTTACCAGTGCTTGTATTTGCTACCAGGTCAGAGCCGCCTTCATAACCTTTGCGTTTACCGCCGTTGCTGTTCTGCCCATTGCCATTGTTCTGCTGGTGACCCTTGCCACCGTTTTTCTTGCCCTTACCGGATTTTTCCTCATCTGATAGCGGATCCTTTGTATTATCTGATTCCGCATACCGGGTTAAGACATCCATGAGATCACCCATGTCTTGGGCCTTTCTCTTGAGTCGCCCTAACTTCTGGACTAAGGGCTGAAACTTACATGTTCGTTCCAGAACAAGCCCTGCCTGTGCAGCTGAGATGCTATCTGAACTGTGTATAATTTCCGCAACCCGGCGAGCCCAATGATGCGCTGACTCATCCTCACGCTGAACACAACGTTCGAGATCAACAATTGTGGTTGGCCTTTTGCAGGTTCCCAGGAAATTCTTGATGAAGCGCTCCTTCAGTTCCTGCCATGTGTTAATAGAATTCACCGGCAGGTTTTTCAACCAAGTGCGTGCTGGACCTTCCAACATGAGAGGCAGATAACGTGCACACACTGACTCACTTGCTCCCAACAGATCCATTGCCAATTCATAACTTTCAATCCACTCGGTTGGCTCCAGATTGACAGTATAATTAGGCACCTTGCGAGGACCTTTGAAATCTGGGGGCATGCGTGCCTCTCGCAGTGCCAGGACTAGACAAGGAGTTCCAATCATGCGACTTGATAGACCCCCAAGGCGACCAGCTGTCTGGGTTGCGGTGGGCGGGTCGTGCGTTGTGGGCTGGTTGTATACCGCACGCGTGTTTTCCTCTTCCAACGCTCGCAGAGCCCGGGCGGTGTCCACAATATCCTGCGCATTCGGGATCCTGGGTTGGTGCTGATTCGCCAGTGGTTGCACGGCCCTTCTATGGTGCGTGCTGCTAGAAACTGCTGGTGATTCAGGGCGTTGGCTCCTGGTGCGGCTCTGGTGAGGAGTTGAGTGGAGCCGGTGCTGGCTATGAGAATAGTTGGCTTGCTGCACTATTGCTGTCTTGAGCATCGCGATGGCGTTCCTAGCCTCGACCTGAGCCGGACCGTCTCCCTCAATTGGGATTGCCGCCAGATTGTGAGTCGCCGCTAACACGTTGTCGACCGGGTTGGAATAGTGTCCAATTGGGGTCTGGAACCGGCGGGACGGTAGCTGCTGCTGTTGATCTGGTGTATGATGTTGAGCCGGCTGCTGCAAAAGCGGCCCTCTCGGGGGCACAACTCCAGCCCCCGGGTTTGGCGGAGCCGGTGGGTCGTTTGGCATGGTAAACAGCTAAGTCAGCTCGATATTAGCCGGAAGCTGTCTTTGATGTCGCCTTCGATGGACGAGCTCTGACTCGGCCTGCTGGCGGCTTAAATAATGAGCCTCCTCATCCAGACGCTGTCTCTCCTCGGCAAGCCGGGCTTGCGCCTCCGCTATGCGGGTGTTTTCAGCATTGATATCCTCTTGGATCTTGGCCATCTGCTCGTGACACTTCGTGATGTCCATGTTGCGCGCAGCCGCGTTCTCCACAGTAACTGGCTCAGCCAACAGAGTTGTCAAAGTATTCATCAAGTCCGCAAGCGCCTGTGCCCCGGTTTTCTGAGAGCCGATAGCAGCCGCGCCGGCTCCTCCTGAGCTGGCCAGGGTGAGGTTCTGCCCAGTCGCTGGATCGACCGGATTGCGTGCAGGATCTTGCCTACCCGCCATGTAGACCACTGCAAAGCGAGGCGGCTCAAGGACCTTTGGAAAGACTTCATCAGTATATCCCAGCCTTCCATCGTACAGGGGACGGATCGACTAGGTTTCTCCCATCGAGGATTCGCCGTTAGATTGAACGAGCGTATCATCTCCAGACAGAGAGTTCTCTGACAAGGCCATCCCTTGGGTCAACCCTACAAAGACATGCTTCCGGCCGGCCTGTGGTGGGCCGGATCTTGCCTGGCTTGGACTGGCGCGGCGAGCCGGCTCGACGCCGGTGACAACCTCCAATCCGGCGGCCGACTCGCCGATAACACTGATGAAGGTATGGATCTTGCCAAAGGGGACCCGGTACCCGTACTCGATCGAGTTGGCGTCGGGGCCCGAGTACGAATCATCGATGTAGAGCTTCCCACGGTGGCTCTTCGTCATCAAGCCAACCGCGTACTTCCCAAACCCTAGGAGAGCTCCCGCTAAGAACTCAACTCCACCGTGCGTAGGCCCCACGGTGGGCGCCAACTGTCGTGGTTTTGACACGGCAAATTCCCTTGTGAAAGGACTTAGGGATGAGGCCATCGCACGAAGGTGGAAGCTTAGCGGGGTTGATCGGGAACGAGAAGACATGAGATTACCCAGGTTCAGTCCCTCACGGTGGAGGTAAAAGCCTACGTCCTGCTTGATTGTATTGCTTTGGAACTCGATTACAAGGGTGCCAACTTGCTAACCTAGCTCTCGAGGGATTGCAACTTCGTCTTTTTGCCGTAGGCGCTCCCATTTATATATAGGTTGAGCCCTAGGTTTACATGAGAGTCCGGGTTGTAGACTTAACCCATATCCTACTCTTATTCTACTTACTCCTCAAGACAATCTTCCTTGTCTTATCTTTCTTCTTAAGCCGGCCCGTATATCGAGCTGCCTCTTCTTACCGGGCCTCCTGTTAAGACGGCCCGCTTGGCATCTCCAAGGCCCAGCAGCGAGATGCCCCGCTGAGCCCTACAGCTCCATGGCCGGGTCATCCTCTTGCCGGGTCTACACGCTGGGAAATATCCCCAACAGGTTTCGTACCCTACAACAATTTCATCTTATGTTCTTTGCTAATAGGAACTTTGGAGTGATTCTTTATCACACGTTGAGGGATTGTTATATGATTCAATTATGTTAGCACTGTTGAGAGATTGCACTTGTGAAAGTATGAACCTTAGGCCTTGTTTTCAAGCATTGCAATACCGTTTGTGCTCACTTTTGTTACTTGTTACCTTGCTGTTTTTATTATTTCAGATTACAAAAACCTATATCTACTATCCATACTACACTTGTATCACCATCTCTTCGCCGAACTAGTGCACCTATACAATTTACCATTGTATTGGGTGTGTTGGGGACACAAGAGACTTCTTGTATTTGAGTGCAGGGTTGTTCGAGAGAGACCATCTTCATCCTACACCTCCCACGGATTGATAAACCTTAGGTCATCCACTTGAGGGAAATTTGCTACTGTCCTACAAAACTCTGCGCTTGGAGGCCCAACAGAGTCTACAAGAATAAAGTTGCGTAGTAGACATCAAGCTCTTTTCTGGCGCCGTTTCCGGAGAGGTGGGTGCTTGAAGGTATATCTTTAGATCTTGCAATTGAATCTTCTAGTTTGTTGTTTTATCACTAGTTTGGTTTATAAAAGAAAATTACAAAAAAATGGAATTGAGGTTGCCTCAAATGCTTTATCTTTATAATGTCTTTCTTAAAAATGATGGATCGGAAAATTGTGCCAAAGTGTTAGAAGAAGAATTCAATAAAATGTTTGGCATAAAATCCTTGAATGATAAGCATGATTGCAATTTATTAGTATGTCTTCTTTGAATATCCATGATGCTAATGATATGCAAAGCTATAAGCTTGGGGATGCTATGTTTGATGAGGATTATATTTTTAGTCCCCCAAGTTTTGATGAGAAAATTTATTATGATGATTGCATGCCTCCTATTTATGATGATTACAATGATGAAAGTGGGTTTGGAAGAGTGTCAACTCTAGGTGATCCCACTATTTTGGAGGGTGTTGAATCTTATTATAATGATAAAAGTGGATTTGGAGAGGTCATGACTTTATTTAATGATGATTCCACTATTTTGGAAGATGTTTCAATTGATTATGACAACAAAGTTGCTATCTATGATGATTATTGTGATGACATGTATGCTATAAAGAATAATGATAGCCATGAAACTTGTCATCATGATTTTAATGCTCAAATTGATTATGTAAATCAAGTATCATATGATAGTTATTTCATTGAATTTTCTCCCAATATTATTGATGAGAATAAATTTGCTTATGTGGAGAGTACTAAAATTTCTATGCTTGTGGATCTTGAAAAGAATGCTTTATGTGATAGTTATATTGTTGAATTTCTTCATGATTCTACTGAAAATTATTATGAGAGAGGAAGATATGCTTATATATATTTCAAAAATATTAAGTTTCCTCTCTCTGTGTTGAAAATTTTGAAGTTATACTTGTTTTGCCTTCCTGTGCTAGTTGATTCTTTCTTCCATAAACTGTTTGCTCACAAAATCCCTATGCATAGGAAGTAGGTTAGGCTTAAATGTGCTTGCCATAAGATTCATGATGCCCTCTTATATGTTTCAATTCCTATTCTTATGTGAGCATCATTAAAATCATCATTCCTAGCTAAAAAGACTTTAAAGAAAAGCGCTTGTTGGGAGGCAACCCAATATTTATACCTACCGTTTTTGTGTGCCCACATGATTAAGCTACTGTAGTAATCATGTTTTATATGTTTTCTTTCAATAATGTGCCAAGTAAAGCCTTTGGGATAGTGTGGATACTTGTTGATTTGATTCTGTGCAAAAACAGAAACTTTTGCGTCCAGTGCTGGAATTTATGTTCTGTACTGGAGTGTGATAAAATTCTGAAATTTTTACACAGTATTGGGTTACAATTTTTTTATGCTGTCCTAATTTTTCAGAATTGTTGGAGTTACATAAGTATTCTGTTTAATTCGCTCACTACATGCTGTTCTGTTTTTGACAGATTCTGTTTTTATTGCATTGTTTGCTTGCTTTAGTGTTTCCATAGCATATATTATGAGATATAAATTCTGGAAAAGATAGAATACAGTAGGAATTATGTGAGAACAATTATGAATCTTGTATTGACAGTACCTAAGTGAATAATTTATTTTCATACTAATCTATCTCACGGAGTTCCGTTAAGTTTTATGTGATTGAAGTTTTCAAGTTTTGGGTGAGATAACGATATGAGGAGAATAAGGAGCGGCAAGACCCTAAGCTTTGGGATGTCCAAGGCACCCCAAGGTAATACTCAAGGAAGACTCAAGCATCTAAGCTTGGGATGCCCCGGAAGACATCCCCTCTTTCGTCTTCAACACTATCGGTAACCTCACTCGGAACTATATTTTTATTCATCACATAATATGTGTTTTGCTTGGAGCATAATTTTATTTTTGTTTTCTTTGCTTGCTGTTATTAATAATTATGTTTGCACCTTTTTATCTCAATAAAATGTCAAGTATAGCCTTTACCATGCTCAGTTTACAAGTTTATGTGTTGCTGTTTGAAAACAGAAAGTTTTCTGTTATGTCCTGAATATTCATGAATTGTCAGAACATGATAAAATCGGAAATTTTTACACGGTAAGAATGCATGAGTTCTATGTCATGTGGTAATTTTTCAGAATTTTTGGATTCAGGGAAGTATGAATTTTTATTCCACCTTTACAAACTGTTCTGTTTAGACAGATTTCGGTTATAGTTGCCTTGTTTGCATATGTTTGCTTGTTTAATGTTTCTATTAGGTGATGGGAGTATTAAATATGCAGAGTCATTTAGTATGGAATGTTTAATTATAATTTTTATAATTTTCTACAGTAGAGAATGTTAAGGTTTTGAATTGATTTATACTAACTTATCTCACGAGTTCTTGTTGAGTTTTGTGTGGATGAAGTTTTTAAGATTTAGGAGAAGCCGTGATATGAGAGAAATTAAAGAGACACAAGAGCTTAAGCTTGGGGATGCCCAAGTCATCCCAAGTTAATATTAAAAGAAGTCTCAAGAATCTAAACTTGGAGATGCCCCGGTAGGCATCCCACCTTTCTTCGTCAACAACTATCGGTTAGTCTCGGTTGAGCCTAAGTTTTTATTTGTTCACATGATATGTGCTATTCTTGGTGTGTTCTTTTATTTTGTTTGTTTGAATAAAACACTTAGATCTGAAAGTTTTAAATGAGAGAGAGTCCTCACATAGCTACTTAATTGTTTCACTACTCATTGATCATCACTTATATCTTCTGGAGTAGTTGTCATTTACTCTCGTTCTTCACTTATATCCAAAGAGTAAATTGTTGAATGAATTGAATATCATAGAGTTGAAACTATATGTGCTTCATATGCTTGTCTCATGCCTAGTAGTAGTTTCACATTGGGTTTAGAAAGTAAAATCTATTGAAGTTTGACAATCACAATATTGGTCATACAAGCAATTCATGAAACATAGTATATGGAAGAGAAATTTCCCATACAAATATATTATCTTGGACATCTTTTATGATTGTGAATACCCATTAATTATTTTCAAACTTGATCGAATAAGTTGAAGTTGGACAAGGAAGACAACGTAATGAGTTATGTTTGGGTATATTTGCATAGAAGTTATATTCTTATGGATCCTCCAACATGTGGTGCTTGTTTAGAATATTTTGCTGGCCAAAATTTTTGTACTAAGCGGGAATACTGCTTGTGCATCCAAAATCCTTGAGCCAAGTTTCTTCCATGAGCGTCCACCATACCTACCTATATACGGTATTACTGATACGTCTCCAACGTATCTATAATTTATGAAGTATCCATGCCATGTTTATAACAATTTTATATGGTTTTGGTATGATTTGAATAGAACTAACCCGGACTGACGCTGTTTTCAGCAGAACTACCATGGTGTTGTTTTTTGTGCAGAAATAAAAGTTCTTGGATTGACCCCAAAAATTTTGACGATTTTTTTGGAACATAAGAGACCCCCGAAGCTTCGTGGGAGGGCCAGAAGAGCCACAAGGAGGTGACAAGGCAACACGGCGCAACCCGGGGGGTGGAGCCGTGATACCTTGTGGGCCCCTCGTAACTCCTTTTCACGTGATTCCAATGCTGAAAATTCCTATAAATAGAGAAACCCCCAGAAATAAATCTAGAACTTCGACTCCGCCACCGCAAGCTTCTGTACCGAATCGATCTCATCTGGAGGCCTTTTCCGGCACCCTGCCGAAGGGGGAAATCATCACCGAAGGCCATCTTCATCATCCCGGCGGTCTCCATGACAAGGAGGGAGTAGTTCACCATCGGGCCTCTTATGTTCATCCCGGTGGCCATTCCAAGTACATTTGCACGTGCCATCTCTAAAACCTTCAAATAATCATCTGTTTTGTGTGCCCGTACCGCTCATGGAGCGACACGGCGGTTAGTATCTTCCATGCTAAGTAGGTTATTCTCATGATGGGTGTTTATTCACTTGTCCTTGCATGAGAGAGGCTGGTAATTGGGATGCCTAGTCCCTTAAATAAAAATAAAAAATATATAATAAAACAAAGGCTCCGCTTGGAAAGTTGAAAGTTTGGAGGGCACCCGTGAATTCGGCTAGCCATGGATTGTGTTTGAATGGTTGAGGGGGGGTTAAACTTTTCATTTCTACATGGGAACCGCCAATAATGTGTTTAGCATGGAAGATATTGAAATCCTTAGTCGTGACATTGACAGGAAAAGCACACCACTCAAAATGTATTCATCTCTGTATTAAGCTATGAGCTCTGGCACCTCTGCAAATCCCTGCTTCCCTCTGCGAAGGGACATTCTATTTACTTTTATGCTATTTACTTTCATGTTATTTACCTTAATTTTGTCGAGTCAACTTCTCATTTCAACCTATTCTCTAGTTGGCAAACATCTTGTGGTGGGGAAAGATCTAGGCACATATATCCATTCAAATATATTCGATCATGAATTATTATTGTTGACAATTATCTCTATGATAAATAAGTTGGGAGGCGAAGCATTAAGCCCCTATCTTTCTCTGTGTTTGATGGATGTTATTTGTTCTAAAAATATGCTTTGAGTATTAGCAATCATAGAAGACTATATGATAATTGAGTATGTGGAGCTCTTTCTTAGACTTTGCTGAAAATAAGTTGAATTGTAATTGTTTGGTGACTAAGAACATAGGTTGTTAAGTTTCAAAAGAATGCATTGTTTAACATGTGAATTGATTGCTACTTTTTCATGATGAGTTTTATGAGAAACATTTGCTGTTTATGATGCTAGAAAAAGTGATTAAAATTATCATTGATCAAACTTATGAACTATGCTAGCATTCACACTTCATAAATAATTTCTTTTATCATTTACCTACTCGAGGACGAGCAGGAATTAAGCTTGGGGATGCTGATACGTCTCCAACGTATCTATAATTTATGAAGTATTCATGCCTTGTTAGCAATGATTTTATATGGTTTTGGTGCACTTTTATATGACTTTTATATGATTTTCATGGACTAACATATTAACTTAGTGCCCAGTGCCAGTTGTTGTTTTCTGCTTGTTTTTGGTTTTCCAGAAAATCCATACCAAACGAAGTCCAAACGCGACGAAACTTTTTGATGATTTTTTCTGGAAGGAAAGAGACCCGGGAAGCTTCGGGGGAGTACCAGAAGACCCACAGGGGCCCCACAAGGCAACAGGGCAACCCTGGGGGGCCGCGCCCTGATGCCTTGTGGCCCCCCTATGGCACCTCTTCGCGTGATTCCAACGCTGAAAATTCTTATATATTTGGAAACCCCCGAAAGTTAACCTAGATGAGTTTTTCCGCCGCCGCAAGCCTCTATTCCGAAGCGGTCCCATCTGGAGCTCCGTTCCGGCACCCTGCCGGAGGGGGGAAGTCATCACCGGAGGCCATCTTCATCATCCCCGCTGCTTCCATGATGAGGCGGGAGTAGTTCACCCTCGGGGCTGAGGGTATGTACTAGTAGCTATGTGTTTGATCTCTCTCTATCTCTCTCTCTCTCTCTCTCGTGTTCTTAATTTGGCACGATCTTGATGTACCGCGAGCTTTGTTAATATAGTTGGATCATATGGTGTTTCTTCTCTCTCTCTATCTTCTTGTGATGAATTGAGTCTTTCCCTTTGAGGTTTCATTATTGTCGGATGGAATATTTCGGATTTGAGAACACTTGATGTATGTCTTGCATGTGGATACCCGTGGTGACAATGGGGTATTCTATTGAGTCACTTGATGTATGTTTTGGTAATCAACTTGCGGATTCCCGTGACCTTGAGGTAATCTAGGCATATGGGTCGGTACACATTTTCATCTTCCATTGCAACTGGCATTGGTAAAATTGAACCGGACAGTTCATACTTGGTAAATCCTGAGGGGTAGTTGTTGGGGCACTTCATCTGGGCTAGAGCCCGCACCAAGTCGGCGGCGGCGAAGGCGAGGTGTTCCTCCGGGTCGACATGCACAACAACCACCGCGCCATCGACCGCCATCAGCTCCTCGACCTCCCACGTGATATGTGGTTACGCTTACGCGGCGATGCTCTGGAGTAGGGGGTGGGGATTTGGAGGCATGAGGATGTTTCGCAGGCGCCATCTAAGCAATCCGACTGGGGCGATGATGGAGATCGGTGGGTTACCTGACTGGATCGACGAGGCTCAGGCAGAACATTGATGTGGTTGAAGTTGTGGTTGCGGCGGTGGTAGTTTGAGCTGTCGGGAAGGGGAAGGGTGGGGAGATACTACGGAAATGTGATGGGTGGGGATGGGGTGGGGGGATAAATTCTGAAATCCCGCTAGTACTAAAAATTTTGCTACGAAAATTGAAACTTACGCGGGCGAAACACACAACATAGACGAAGCGTATAATATACTCGTGTACGAGAAAAGAGAAAATTGGCGGATGCCGTATTAAAAAAATTGTACACGTGTAATTGATGAAATCAGCCACGGGTGGTCGTGATGGTACGTGTGCGATGTTTTCTAACTGACTTATGGATCATTAACGCACACGGTATGCCATAGCATCCGTGTGTTTTGTGGTCTTCTAAAAATTAAAATATCAATCAGCATCTAGAGCCGCAGCCTTCAAATTTAAAAATCTCTTTCATTGTAGTAGGGCTATCAACGTACATGAACGAGGCAAAGTTGACACTTGATGAACAATCATAAGTTTATGAAATGCAATCAAGTGTCAACCTGCCTCGCTCACACAGCGAGAATTGATCGACCTATGCAACAAGAGAGATGCTTGCTGCCTCCCACCGGCGCTGCTATTTAAGCCGGTTTGCGTCCGCCCCGTGCAGCAAGGTGGGACTAAAAACCAGCTCCGGCAAGCTCGTCTCTGACCCGCTTGTGCAGAGATGAGAGGGGAAGGAGCTCCGGGGTGGCTGCGGGTGGGACCGCTATGACTCGGTTGAGTGAACTTTTTTTTGACCGGGCACTAATTTGCTCTAAAAAAAGTAGTAAGTAGTACTGTTAGATGCTCATAATTAATTAAACAAACGTACGAGCGACACACACACACACAAACAACTTCTCGCATGCTGGCCAGACCCAGACGCCGTTGTTCTCCTTACCGGCCTTGTCGGCGGTAGCCCACCGTACTTGGATCTCCGCCCGGCTCTCCTCAGCAGCGCCTGCGGCCGCTTCTTTCTTGCGGTGGCGGGACTCTCTTTTCTTGAGTGCTTTCTGCCTTTTCCGCTCCTTCTGTGCGGCTTTGGCCTCCTCTTGCTCCACCACCCATTCGGCCATGGCAGCTTCAAATTCCGCCCACGTAGGTGTGCGGTCGCGGGCGCGATGAACTCAGCCCCGCGGGATGCCATCGCTTCCTTAGCAGTTAGTGTGCGCTCGTGGGCGGCGATGAACTCGGCGCGTCGGGATGCCATCGCTTCCTTACTAGTTAGTGTGCGACGCGGTGGCATGGACGACGATGCTTGAAGAGAGCTCTGGGACGGAGTGGCCAGACAACCGTATAGTGCGCTGGTTTTTTAGAGCACTCGAGATCTGATTGCCTATGAGAACCGTGTGCGCTAACCCTATTGTGCATTGCGTTCTGATTGGCCGGAACCCCAGCCACGCGGATCGCGCGTGTGCACCATAGGATGCACCATGATCGAACGGCAATCCACATCCCTCCCATCACACCCGTGTAGCTGTAGCTGGGATTTGACTTATATGCACTAAATGTCAGGTAAATGCTATAAAGTGCTTAAATATATCAAACGAGTCCTGAAATGCGAAAAAAAATCAAATCTAGCGGCTGATGGTGCTTGCGCACCGTGTAAGTAGTTTGGACGCGAAACAATGAAGTAACCGTAAATTCAAGTCCAAATTGCCATTTATCATTTTGGAAACAGTGATTCTTCTTTTGAGATGCTCTCGTTTTCAAGGAGTTATCATTACAACTTGTGCCAGAATTTGCCATTTTATTACCACAGAATACTGAGGTCATACCATGGCACCATGCCAGGTATCATCTTTTTCAGGCACGTTTTTCAATTTTCTAGAGTTGGAAAACCAATAGATGACACGTTTGTGGTTGACTCTTGCCACACATGTCCTTGAAATCTCTCCCCAATCCTCATAAAAGGCATGAAAATTTACTGAATACCACAAGCATGATTTTCCAAACTGTTTTTGTGCACTTTTCCATGGACCGATTGTGCAAAATTGAATTATGTTTATTAATGCCTAGAAAATGCACATAAAGGCCCAAATATAGTAAATTAGCCCCGAAAAGTGCCAAATTTGAACACGGTGCATTCTAGGGTGTATGTTGATCATAGAAAAAAACTCAAGGACAAACGACGAAGGAAGTTTGGATTCCCCTTCAAACTTGGTGATTTCCCTCTCGAAACCACGAAACTTCCCTTTGTGATGGTTCGTTTTATGAAGAGCGTGTACAACGACATTAGCCGAACCTTCTAAAAAATTACCACGCTTTGCTGAGGTCATGCCATGGCACCATGCCAGGTATCATCTTTTTCAGGCATGTTTTTCAATTTTCTAGAGTTGAAAAACCAATAAACGACACATTTGTGGTTGATTCTTGCGACACATGTCCTTGAAATCTCTCCCCATTCCTTGTAAAAGGCATGAAAATTTAGTAAATACCACAAGCATGATTTTCCAAACCGTTTTTATGCACTTTTTCATGGACCGATTGTGCGAAATTGAATTATGTACATTAATGCCTAGAAAATGCACATAACGACCCAAATATAGTAAATTAGCCCGAAAATGTGCCAAATTTGAACATGGTGCATTCTAGGGTGTATGTTGGTCGTAGAAAAAAACTCAAGGACAAATGACGAAGGAAGTTTGGATTCCCCTTCAAACTTGATGATTCCCCACTCGAAACCACGAAACTTCCTTTTGTGATGGTTCGGTTTATGAAGAGCTTGTACAATGACATTAGCCGAACCTTCTCATAAAATTATCACGATTTGCTGAGGTTAAAACATGGCACCATGCCAGGTATTATCTTTTTCAGGCATGTTTTTCAATTTTCTAGAGTTGAAAAACCAATAAATGACACGTTTGTGGTTGACTCTTGCGACACATGTCCTAGAAATCTCTCCCCATTCCTCGTAAAAGTCATGGAAATTTAGTAAATACCCCAAGCATGATTTTCCAAACCCTTTTTTTGCACTTTTTCATGGACCAATTGTGCGAAATTGAATTATCTGCATTAATGCCTAGAAAATGCACATAACGTCCCAAATATAGTAAATTAGCCCGAAAAAGTGCCAAATTTGAACACGGTGCATTCTAGGGTGTATGTTGATCGTAGAAAAACACTCAAGGACAAACGACGAAGGAAATTTGGATTCCCCTTCAAACTTGGTGATTTCCCTATCGAAACCACAAAACTTCATTTGTGATGGTTCGATTTATGAAGAGCGTGTATAACGACATTTGCCAAACCTTATCAACAAATTACCACGGCATGCTGAGGTCATACCATGGCACCATGCCAGGTATCATCTTCTTCAGGCATGTTTTTCAATTTTCTAGAGTTGAAAAACCAACAAACGACACGTTTGTGGTTGACTCTTGCCACACATATCGTTTAAATCTCTCCCCATTCCATTGTAAAAGGCATGGAAATTTACTAAATACCACAAGCTTGATTTTTCAAACCGTTATTGTGCACCTTTTTCATGCACCGATTGTGTGAATTTGAACTATGTGCATAAATGCCTAGAAAATGCAAATAATGGCCCAAATATAGTTAATGAGCCTGGAAAAGTGCCAAATTTGAACAAGGTGCATTCTAGGGTCTATGTTGATCGTATAAAAAAAACTCAAGGACGAACGACCAATGAATTTGGATTCCCTTCCAATCTTGGTAACATCAATCACACACGGGCTGTGTTTACAAAACGTTGCCTCCGCAACTCATTATTTTGGCGAAGAAAACCCTCACCAACACGTCAATAAAGAAAAGAAAACCCTCACCCCCTCCCCCCTTCGTCCCCACTCCTCACTTGCACTGCACTCCTCCGCAACTCTGCATGTCAACTTCTATCGCTGCGGCCACCCATTAGCTCGACTGTCGCCGGCAGGATTCGTCCCCGCGCCAAACGTCACAGGATTTCACCACTGCCGCTTGCTGCCGCCTGTCTGCATCGACTTGCGCAGACGTCGTCGTTGCTCATTCTCGACAGGTCTGCCCAAATCTTTGATCTCGACGGCGCCCCTCGCAGTCGGCTGCCGCCAATAAACGCCATCGCATTTTGTTTCTTCCCCTCGCCGACACCTATCGGCACCAACTTTCTTGACTCTGGTCGATTGTTGTTTTCTGCAGGATTTTCTGCGGGCTTGGGCCGGGGTTTTTCTCTCTCTCTCTCATGGAGAACAAGGTAATTAATTTAGCGAAATATTCGCTCATCTCTTATCGCAGTCCGTCTGTCCCTATTAATCACCCGGTGGAAAATGTCGTGGATTCATTTTTCTTATAGCTGATCCGAGGTTTTTCATTCTAGTGTCCATGGTGCAAGCACAAATCAGGCCACTGTGGTCGCGGCCAGTCGGACAAGAAGTTCTATCTCACCATACCAGATGACTTCAAGGAGCGCACGGTATGTTCAATCTCATCCTACCACGGTTGGCATGTCCCAATTTTATGAACATATACCATATATTGCTATATTTGGATAAAAGGTGCGACATGCACCATAGACGTCAAAGAGATTTTTTTTCTAAATTAGGAAAATTAATGATGTATTTGTTCCCTTAAAAAAATGATGTATTGTTCTTTCAGTTACTCTCATATTTGCATGAAATCTTGGTTACATTATCTGTTTAATTATATATTTTTGTACTTTGCTTTCAGCTATTGTTCTGTTCTCTCAATTCTTCCCATATTTGCATGTAACGATCTTAATTTTCATTTCCCGCAGTACATCCGTTGCTTTGCAAGAACACGTGTACAAGGAAATCTTGGCCTTTACTTTGTTGATGACTCCATGGATGTCATATTGACCACGCAGCATGGATTTACAATGACAGTTAGGGTAAAAGTTGATAAAGATGGTCACTCCTATTTTGATGCAGACCTTTGGAGAAAATTTTCTAAGTTTTATGTACTGAAAGCTGGCAATAAAATTCTAGTGCGTGCACCACATTCTGGTCAAATAAACATGGATGTTTACTTCCGCAGCGTCATCAGCCGACCACAGTCTGATCGAGGTTAGTGTTCTTTCAACTTTCTCCATGTCGGCATATTACTTATTAGCAAAATTAAAGTAATTGTTCTGACTAAATGTGTAGCGACCCGACCCGAAAACGGTCAAGTCTCTGTGTATCTGTACCATCCCAAGATCATGCTGGCACACACAGTACATTGATGAAAATATCAAAGTTCAATCACACCTGATTTATTACATCGAATCTCATATAGAGTCTTTATTACATCAGAATAAATTCAGCCGAAGGCCAACTCATGAGATAAACTACTGCGGAAGCGTAGACGGAAAGCGAGTCCATCCGATTCCGAAGGGCAATCACCGAGCGTAGATCGTAGCCTCACTCCTGGTCGGAATAAACCTCTGCAACATGAGACGTTGCAGCCGTGTGAGTCAGCATTTTGAATATGCCGACAAGTCACAGAGAGAAAACAATAATAAAATACTATCACTATATGCAATTTTGGCTGTGGGGCTCTAAGTTTAAGTTTTTGCGAAAAAGCAAAATTTTCCCTACAACAAAAGGACTTGCTTGCAATTACTACAAAATATTTGTTGTAAATGAGATGGTTCCGCCAACCAGTGTCTCATACCCGAAATCATTATTAACCCAGCAATTAATTAATTATGATTGGTGTTGAGAGTTCCGAATAAATCCAATTCGAGAGGCTCAGATGTCCGTAACTGGGGACACGGCTAATAGATTAGGTTTAACTCTGCAGAGTCTTGTGCACTTTACCCGCAAGAGTCGTTCCCTCCTTTATGTCCTCGCAGTGCATGGTGTTTGAAGACGGGACGAACGAAACATGGTCTTCCGTAGAGTTCCTCTGGGACACTGCCGGTACCCATCCATTTCCTACCGTTCTTCTACATTTGCTGGCACCGTCCGTCCAGAGTCACGCCTAGGGTCGACCAAGCCAGAGCCCAGAGTGACTTGTGGCTGCACAGGTAAGCTTCCGGTCATGGTATATCCACCCGTCTCTTCGTGGCTGGGTGAAGCTTTCCGCAAGATGTCATGGCGCTTCTCCATGCATCCCGACCATCCACTGGTTGCTCCAGGGTGCCCATCAAACCGTCCTCCACCCAGTAGTGATTTGAAGTCCGTCTTGAGAATCTTGAAGTCTTGGGGTTGTAGTCATCAATTTAACTCTCATAACTCCCATGTAATTCAGTCAACCAACCCCATCTATGAAGCATAGCAAAATAACTACAACGTTCTCGGGCATTGGTAACATGGGGATTTGGGTTCAACCTACCACATGATACTACTCAAGAACATAACTCAAATTCACCAACTTGCATGCATGGTGGGGAGGATAACAACTAATGCAATAAAAATCATAGGTAATAAAATACATGATCAAATGACTTGCCTTGGTGACGATCTTCAAACTCTAAAGACTCGTAGTAACAAGCCTCGCACTCCGGATAATCTATCGAAACAAACATTCACAACATAAGCAATTCATCATACAACTTAACACTATAACAGCAAGTAAACTAATATTAAAACAAACAATAAATCGCACACAAAGAAAAGCCAAAAAAAAACCAAAGAAAAACTCTAGAACTCAAAGCAAAAATCTTCTAAAAGTAAAACAAGCTACAAAATAAGTTTCTGCCACTAATAAATTTTTAACAGAACAAAAAATAAAGTTTTTAGTAAATAACAGAAAGAAAAACACAAAGAAAATTTTATGCAAAAAGAAACATATTAAAATCATTTGTGAAACTCCTATAATGCCCAAAACAAGTTTTCTAGTAAAACAAAAGGAAAAAAAGTACTAAAAATATTTTTTTACTACAAATAAAATTGCTACTATTAACTATACTGAAACTAATAGGAATATGTCAAAAATAACTGAAGAAAACAATTTAAAGCAATTAAAATTAAAAGAAATAACACAAAACCTATAAAACACTAAAACAGTACTGTTTTCGTAAAAACCTAATTTTTAGTAAATCCTAAAACTCACCAAGTTAATCCTACTGATAAAAAAGGTCACAAAGAACCAGTAGCAAAAAGAATCACTCAAAAATAATATTCCTAGCTGAAGTTATAGCCAATCTAGTGATTTGAGCAAATTCCATGCAAATTCAAATTCAGACGACTAAACATAGTCAACCTTGAGATCTACAGAAACTTCATAAAATTTCTAATCTAATGCAAAAGGAATCAAATTAAAATATTAAAAATCCTAATAGATACGAAATTTCTAAGATTACAACTATTCTGTTTTTACAACAGAAACGAATAATAAAAGAAAAACGCTACCGATCGGGCGACGGCTACGTGGCGCAAGCCGATTGGCTAAGTGGGGTGTTCGGCCGATGCTTACTAGCGGGTGACCGAGATCTAGCGTAACCGCGTGCGCGTGCATAAATAGAAAGAAAACCGGCCGAGCCGGTTTGATCTAACCGGAGAAAAACCATACCTAAACCGATCCATATATAAAAAAAAACCTAACTCTTCACATCTTCTAATCTACAGTGTAGATTTTAGATCTAACGGCGGAGAAGGGCCAGCGGCTTACAGCGGCGGTGGCGACGACGAAGTCGACGGAGCGGCGTCGGACGTCGAGGTGGCGGCGGTTCCGGCGGTCGTCGGCGACGATGGTGGGGTCGGGGCGATGCGGCGGAACGAGACGAAGTCGGGTTGTAGTCGGAGGAGATCGGGGGCGACGGACGGCGACGGGGTGGCGTGGCGGAGCTTCGGGGCTCCGGCGAGGGCGCGTGGGCTCGAATAGCTTCCTATAGGCTGCAACGGTGGACAAGAAGATGTCAAAGCAGTGCGTGGTGTTGGGCTAGGCCGATGGCCGGAACAAGAGGGGCTGGGGGTGCTCACCGGCGTCGTATTCGTCGGCGGAAGGAGCTTCGGCCGGCGGGATCGGAACGTCGAGGACGGGCTCTTCGGTGGGTTTTAGCGAGGGGTTCCGAAGGGGATCGAGAGAGGAGGGGTGAGGGTATTTATAGGGCAAGTTTCTTGGGGAGGAGATCGATGCGAGACGCGGTTCCGGGAAGATCGGACGCGACGGCGGCGACGGGTGCAAGCGGGATTCGGGGCGGCCGTTGAGGAGGAGGGAGACGGGCGTGGGTCCCGGTGGTCAGCGACTCGGGGAAAAGAGCGAGCGGTCGGGTGGCCGGCTCGTAGTGGCTGAGGGCGGGGCAGGCCGCGGCGCTGAGGTGGGCTGCGGGGAGATGGGCCGGCTGGCCTGGCGCCTGGCGGGCGCCGGCTAGGGTTTCCCTTTTGTTTGTTTTTTTGAATTTAATAGGAGAGAAGAATAAATACTATAAAATAAAATAAAATATTATATATACGTATAATATACCAAAATGATCAGAAAAATAAATCCTAAAAGATGAACTATTTTTCAGAGGCAAAATAAAAACTTTATAAAAAAACATTTTTCTGAAAAATTCCAAATAAAACCAAATTTGAATTCAATTTCTTTTGGCATTATTTTCTTCTGACTTTTGGGGTGTCATGTTACCTCCTCTCATACTTTTTGATCAAAGTATTTTGTCAGGAACTTTTGAAATGAAATTTTCAATTGCCAGTTTGAAATGAATTCAAATTCAAACAGAAACTCAAATGCCTCTGAATTTTCAAATGCCACTCAATTTCAATGAAAATGCAATAGATGCTTAACTAATATTGTAAAACATTCCAAATTGAAAATTTGGGATGTTACAAACCTACCCACCTTAAGATGAATCTCGCCCTCGAGATTCAGGTTGGCTAGAAAATAGGTGCGGGTTGTCTCGATGGAGGTCTTCTTCTCGTTCCCAGGTGGCTTCCTCCTCGGTATGATGACTCCACAGAACCTTACAAAACTTGATGATCTTGCTGCGGGTAACTCTATTCGCAGTCTCGAGAATCCTGACGGGCTTCTCCTCATAAGTCAGATCACTGTCAAGCTGTATGGCCTCTAGGGGCACTGTGTCTCTCAACGGGATATCAGCCATCTCAGCATGGCATTTCTTCAGTTGGGAAACATGAAAGACATCGTGAACTCCTGACAGTCCTTCCGGCAATTCCAGCTTGTATGCAACTTCTCCTCTGCGTTCAAGAATTTGGTATGGGCCTATGAATCTGGGTGCTAACTTTCCTTTAACACCGAACCTCTTGATCCCTCGAAGTGGAGACACGCGGAGATATGCTCGGTCTCCCACTTCGTACGTTACCTCCTTGCGTTTACTATCAGCATAACTCTTCTGTCTCAACTGAGCTATCTTGAGTCTGTAACGAATCAACTTGACCTTCTCTTCGGAGTCTCTGATAAGATCGGGACCAAAAAGTTTTCGGTCCCCAACACCATCCCATATTAATGGTGTTCTGCACCTCCTTCCGTATAGAGCTTCGAAAGGGGCGATCTTCAAACTGGTCTGATAACTGTTATTGTATGAGAACTCTGCATAGGGAAAATTATCATCCCAGCTAGCTCCATAGTCTAGCGTACAAGCTCTCAACATGTCCTCCAGAATCTGATTGACTCTCTCGGTCTGTCCATCTGTCTACGGATGAAAAGCTGTACTGAACTCCAGCCTCGTACCCAAAGTTTCATGTAACTGACTCCAAAACTTTGAGGTAAATTGTGTTCCTCTATCTGACACGATACTCCTCGGAACTCCATGCAGACATACGATCCTGGTCATGTATATCTTGGCTAACTTAGCACTGGTATATGTGGTTTTCACGGGAATGAAGTGAGCTACCTTGGTCAAGCGATCAACCACTACCCAGATAGAATCATATCCTGATCGTGTCCTGGGTAATCCCGTGATGAAGTCCATTCCAAGTTTTTCCCATTTCCACTCAGATATCGACAAAGGTTGAAGTAACCCTGCTGGATTCTGATGCTCTGCCTTTACTCGCTGACAAACATTGCATATTGCTACATGCTCGGCAATATCCTGCTTCATACCTGTCCACCAGAAACTTTCCTTCAAGTCCAGATACATCTTGGTGTTGCCTGGGTGTATTGAGTATGGTGAATCATGGGCCTCCTAAAGTATCAACTTCCTGAGTTCTGGATCACTGGGAACATAGATACGATCCTCAAACCATATAGTTCCGTGTTCATCCTCACGAAAACCTTTAGCTTTTCCTTTACTCATCCTTTCCTTTATCTCCGCAATTTCCTTGTCCGACTTCTGGGCTTCTCTGATTCTTTCGGTCAAGGTGGACTGAATTTCCAGTGTGGCAACATATCCTCTTGGAACTATCTCCAAGCGGAGATCTCTGAGGTCATCGGCTAACTCCTGGGGTAATCCTCCTGCTATGAGAGTATTCACGCAACTATTACGGCTCAAGGCATTTGCTACAACATTTGCTTTCCCTGGGTGATAATGCAATCTCATGTCATAGTCCTTGATCAACTCTAGCCAGCTCCTCTGTCCGAGGTTCAACTCCTTCTGCGTGAAAATGTACTTCAAGCTCTTATGATCCGTGTAAACATCACAACTGTTTCCGACAAGGAAATGCCTCCGGGTCTTGAGTGCGTGCACTACGGCTGCTAACTCCAAATCATGAGTGGCACAGTTCATCTCGTGAAGCCGTAGCTGTCTGGAGGTATAAGCTACAACCTTTCCTTCTTGCATGAGCACTCCTCCGAGTTCTTGACGAGAAGCGTCGCAATACACCTGAAAATCCTTACGGATGTTCGGCAAAATCAGCACTGGGGCTGTAACCAAACGTTTCTTCAACTCCTGGAAACTGGCTTCACATTCCTCAGTCCAAGTATACTTGGTCTCTTTCTTCAACAGCTCGGTCATGGGCTTTGGAATCTTCGAGAAGTTCTCAATAAACCTCCGATAATATCCGGCAAGTTCGAGAAAATTGCGGATCTCCTTGACTGAGGTGGGTGCTTTCCATTATGTGATGGCTTCAACCTTGGAAGGATCCACTGCTATTCCTTCTCCAGAAATAATATGTCCGAGAAATCCGACTTCCTTCAACCAAAATTCACATTTGCTGAACTTGGCATATAACTGATGTTCTCGGAGCTTCTCCAGAACTAAACGCAAGTGTTCCTTGTGTTCTTCCTCGCTCTTGGAGAATATCAATATATCATCGATGAACACCATGACAAATTTGTCCAGATATTCCATAAATACCTTATTCATCATACTCATAAAATATGCAGGGGCATTAGTTAATGCAAATGACATGATAGTATACTCATATAGACCATACCTTGTGGTGAAAGCTCTTTTGGGTATATCCTGTTCACAAATCTTCAACTGATGATACCCTGATCGAAGATCGATCTTGGAGAATACTCTGGCTCCAACCAGCTGATCAAACAAATCATTAATCATCGGCAGAGGGTACTTGTTCTTGATCGTCACCTCATTCAGCGCACGATAATCTACAACCATTCTCAAGGTTTTATTTTTCTTCTCTACCAAAAGAACTGGGGCTCCCCAAGGTGACGAACTTGGGCGAATATATCCTTTCTCCAATAACTCCTTGATCTGCTTCTTGATTTCTTCCAAATCATTAGCGGGCATCCGATAGGGTCTCTTGGATATTGGGGCTGTCCCTGGCAATAATTCAATCAAGAACTCAATCTCCCTGTCCGGTGGCATGCCTGGCAATTCATCCGGAAATACATCGGGGAAGTCTTGTACAACCGGCACTTCCTCCTGTACAACTCCCGTGAGGGAATTTACTCGAGTATTCTTCGGTGTGTGCCTGGATACATACTTGATCCTCTTCTGCTCTGGGGTGGTGAGCAAAATCGTCTTGCGGGCACAGTCGAAGTTTCCTTCATACTTCGTCAACCAACCCATGCCTAGGATTACGCCCAATCCCTGTGACTCCAATACAATGAGGTCTACGGGAAACTCATGATTTCCGATGCTGAGGTTCGAGTGACAACCTAAGCCTGCCGTCATCTCACCTCCTGGGGAACTGTCCTGAAGAGGGCAACTAAGGGTTCTAGTGGGCAAACCATACTTTTCCACAACTACCCTTGATATGAATGAATGCGATGCACCAGAATCAAAAAGTACCAATACTGGACGTGAATTTAACAAGAACTTACCAACAACTGTCTCTGACTGATCATAAACCTCCTCCACATCAAGGTGGTTCACATGAGCACGGGGAAAATGATTGGGCTTCTTGGTTGATGAGTTTCCGTTGCCGTTTCCGTTTCCATTTCCCTGCTTGGCCTCGGGGCATTCGGTGGCATAATGTCCCGTCTTCTTGCACTTGAAACAGGTAATATGACTCAGATCCTTCTGAGCCGGAGCGGGACGGTGTTGACTGCCATTGCCTCCATTTCCAGTCTTGAAGTTGTTGTTGTTGTGACGATTGTTCCCGTTTCCTCCATGGTTATGTCCTCCATGATTGTGTCCTCCATGGGTGTTGTGGGTGTGTCCTCCTGATCCAGTGTTTCCCGAGTATGGAGTGTAGCAGGGCTTCTGCTGAGCTCCAGAGCTGTACTTTCCCTGTCCGTACTTCCTCTTACGGCTATCAATCTGCTGCTGCTTGCCTTCAAGAATGATGGCCTTGTCTACCAGCTCCTGGTAGTTGTTGAAGGTAGCCACCATCAGCTGCATTCCCAGTTCATCATTGAGTCCTTCCAGAAATTTCTCCTGCTTTGTTGCATCTGTGGCCACATCATCTGGGGCATAGCGAGCTAGCTGACTGAACTCGTCCACGTACTGCGCCATAGTACGATTCCCCTGGCGTAAGTTGCGGAACTCACGCTTCTTCAAACTCATGGCACCAGCTGAGACATGAGCGGTGCGGAAGGCCTGCTGAAATTGATCCCAGGTAACTGTGGCAGTGGGGAAAGTGGCGGTGTAGTTCTCCCACCAAGCGGCTGCGGGTCCATCAAGCTGATGTGCGGCAAAGCACACCTTCTCCGCATCCGTGCATCCAGCAGTTACTAGCTCCCTTCCGATCTTGCGGAGCCAATCATCAGCAACAATCGGCTCGGTGCTACTAGAGAACACCGGCGGATTCAACCTCAGGAAACGAGTGAGGTTATCGACAGGGGGTGGTGGCGGTGGATTGTTGTTGCTGTTGCCTTGGTTCTGGATCAACATCTGCATCAGTGCATTCTGCTGCTGAATCAGCTGAGTGAGCTCCGGTGGGAAGTTGAATCCGGGGTCACGTCTGGGAGGCATCTGATGTTTTAGAGTGGATGAGAATTAGAATAGAACATGGGTCTAAAGAGAAAATAACACTACCCATATGCATGCGACAATCATTAACACACCAATCATTCATCAACTCAATCATAGTTCAAACTCGGGATACAAGTCTTACGACAAATCGAAATCATCGGCCTAATCGATCAACGAGAAAATAAAAATAACATGGCGGTCACGACTAATTGTCTCCTCAGAACTCCTTGGTGGTGCGTCCTCCAATGGTGCCTCTTCCGGTGGTGCGTCTTCTCTTGGGGCGTCCTTCGGTGGTGCTCTCCTCGTAGTCCTCATCATTGCTCACTAAGGGTCCATCGGCACCATTTGGATAAAGGTCTTCTCCCAGATCCATCTTCTCTTCCACCGTGGCAATATAAGTCTTCAAGTTCTGGATCCTCTCCAGAAAGTCCTTGACTTCCTCTTCATGCTCCTCGTGGTCTTCGCGCAGTTTGTCCTCCAAATCCAGTTCATGGAACAGCTGCTTCCTGAACGTCTTTGTGCTTCTACGCATCTGAACCTCCAGAGTCCTGATGTGAGCCTCCAGGTCTTGAACAAATGAGAGGATGGAGTCATCATTCACGGTGCGCACGATCTCTCCATCTGCAGTTCTGCGGGAGATCATGGTGAAGTCTGATCCGATGAGCTCGGCCCTGTACTCCTCCCGGATGTGTCCAAGTGCACGATGAATAGCTATGTTCCTCCCGATGATCCAAGTGGGGGAAGTAAACTGGAAGTCAATGGGCGCCGAGAATCTTCCGAAGGTCCTCCCTGGTATGTGCACCACAATCCTATAGCGGGTGTCCGACGGAAGAGCCATGGTGGGAGTCCCGGTGATGGAAGGCAGAGAAATCTTCAACTCCTTGATGATCTGAACCAGCTGCTTGCCGAAAGGCATCGTCTCATCCGGCTGGCAAAACTCCGGTAGCAGGACTGGGGTGAACTCGGCGGCCATCTAAAATGTTGAAATCGGGGAGAAGTCAGAAATGAACAGGGGAGAATTACGGAAAAATAAAAACATAAAAATAAAGTAATTTCTTCCTAAGGCTTTCCGATCCTAGGGGTTACGTCCTACGATTAGCGTGTGCTCTGATACCATCTCTGTAGCGACCCGACCCGAAAACGGTCAAGTCTCTGTGTATCTGTACCATCCCAAGATCATGCTGGCACACACAGTACATTGATGAAAATATCAAAGTCCAATCACACGTGATTTATTACATCAGAATAAATTCGGCCGAAGGCCAACTCATGAGATAAACTACTACGGAAGCGTAGTCGAAAAGCGAGTCCATCCAACTCCAAAGGGCAATCACCGAGCGTAGATCGTAGCCTCACTCCTGGTCGGAATAAACCTCTGCAACATGAGACATTGCAGCCGTGTAGGTCAGCATTTTGAATATGCCGGCAAGTCATAGAGAGAAAACAATAATAAAATACTATCACTATATGCAATTTTGGCTGTGGGGCTCTAAGTTTAAGTTTTTGCGAAAAAGCAATTTTTTCCCTACAACAAAAGGACTTGCTTGCAATTACTACAAAATATTTGTTGTAAATGAGATGGTTCCGCCAACCAGTGTCTCATACCCGAAATCATTATTAACCCAGCAATTAATTAATTATGATTGGTGTTGAGAGTTCCGAATAAATCCAATTCCAGAGGCTCAGATGTCCGTAACCGGGGACACGGCTAATCGATTAGGTTTCACTCTGCAGAGTCTTGTGCACTTTACCCGCAAGAATCGTTCCCTCCTTTATGTCCTCGCACTGCATGGTGTTTGAAGATGGGACGAACGAAACATGGTCTTCCATAGAGTTCCTCTGGGACACTGCCGGTACCCATCCATTTCCTACCGTTCTTCTACATCTGCTGGCACCGTCCATCCAGAGTCACGCCTAGGGTCGACCAAGCCAGAGCCCATAGTGACTTGTGGCTGCACAGGTAAGCTTCCGGTCATGGTATATCCATCCGTCTCTTCGTGGCTGGGTGAAGCTTTCCGCAAGATGTCATGGCGCTTCTCCATGCATCCCGGCCATCCACTGGTTGCTCCAGGGTGCCCATCAAACCGTCCTCCACCCAGTAGTGAATTGAAGTCCGTCTTGAGAATCTTGAAGTCTTGGGGTTGTAGTCATCAATTTAACTCTCACAACTCCCATGTAATTCACTCAACCAACCCCGTCTACGAAGCATAGCAAAATAACTACAACGTTCCCGGGCATTGGTAACATGGGGATTTGGGTTCAACCTACCACATGATACTACTCAAGAACATAACTCAAATTCACCTACGTGCATGCATGGTGGGGAGGATAACAACTAATGCAATAAAAATCATAGGTAATAAAATACATGATCAAATGACTTGCCTTGGTGACGATCTTCAAACTCTAAAGACTCGTAGTAACAAGCCTCGCACTCCGGATAATCTATCGAAACAAACATTCACAACATAAGCAATTCATCATACAACTTAACACTATAACAGCAAGTAAACTAATATTAAAACAAACAATAAATCGCACACAAAGAAAAGCCAAAAAAACAAAACCAAAGAAAAACTCTAGAACTCAAAGCAAAAATCTTCTACAAGTAAAACAAGCTACAAAATAAGTTTCTGCCACTAATAAATTTTTCACAGAACAAAAAATAAAGTTTTTAGTAAATAACAGAAATAAAAACACAAAGAAAATTTTATGCAAAAAGAAACATATTAAAATCATTTGTGAAACTCCTATAATGCCCAAAACAAGTTTTCTAGTAAAACAAAAGGAAATAAAGTACTAATTTTTTTTTACTACAAATAAAATTGCTACTATTAACTATACAGAAACTAATAGGAATACGTCAAAAATAACTAAAGAAAACAATTTAAAGCAATTAAAATTAAAAGAAATAACACAAAACCTATAAAACACTAAAACAGTACTGTTTTCGTAAAAACCTAATTTTTAGTAAATCCTAAAATTCACCAAGTTAATCCTACTGATATAAAAGGTCACAAAGAACCAGTAGCAAAAAGAATCACTCAAAAATAATATTCCTAGCTCAAGTTATAGCCAATCTAGTGATTTGAGCAAATTCCATGCAAATTCAAATTCAAACTACTAAACATAGTCAAACTTGAGATCTACAGAAAATTCATAAAATTTCTAATCTAATGCAAAATGAATCAAATTAAAATATTAAAACTCCTAATTGATACGAATTTTCTAAGATTACAACTATTCTGTTTTTAAAACAGAAACGAATAATAAAAGAAAAACGCTACCGATCGGGCGACGGCTACGTGGCTCAAGCCGATTCGCTAAGTGGGGTGTTCGGCCGATGCTTACTAGCGGGTGACCGAGATCTAGCGTAACTGCGTGCGCGTGCATAAATAGAAAGAAAACCGGCCGAGCCGGTTTGATCTAACCGGAGAAAAACCGTACCAAAACCGATCCATATATAAAAAAAAACCTAACTCTTCACTACTTCTAATCTACAGCGTAGATTTTAGATCTAACGGCGGAGAAGGGCCAGCGGCTTACAGCGGTGGTGGCGACGACGAAGTCGACGGAGCGGCGTCGGACGTCGAGGTGGCGGCGGTTCCGGCGGTCGTCGGCGACGGTGGTGGGGTCGGGGCGATGCGGCGGAACGAGACGAAGTCGGGGTGTAGTCGGAGGAGATCGGGGGCGACGGACGGCGACGGGGTGGCGTGGCGGAGCTTCGGGGCTCCGGCGAGGGTGCGCGGGCTCGAATAGCTTCCTGTAGGTAGCAACGGTGGACAAAAAGATGTCAAGGCAGTGCGTGGTGTTGGGCTAGGCCGATGGCCGGGACAAGAGGGGCTGGGGGTGCTCACCGGCGTCGTATTCGTCGGCGGAAGGAGCTTCGGCCAGCGGGGGGTTCTGAAGGGGATCGAGAGAGGAGGGGTGAGGGTATTTATAGGGCAAGTTTCTTGTTGAGGAGATCGACGCGAGACGCGGTTCCGGGAAGATCAGACGCGATGGCGGCGACGGGTGCAAGCGGGATTCGGGGTGGCCGTTGAGGAGGAGGGAGACGAGCGTGGGTCCCGGTGGTCAGCGACTCGGGGAAAAGAGCGAGCGGTCGGGTGGCCGGCTCGTAGTGGCTGCGGGCGGGGCAGGCCGCTGCGCTGAGGTGGGCTGCGGGGAGATGGGTCGGCTGGCCTGGCGCCTGGCGGGCGCCGGCTAGGGTTTCCCTTTTTTTTTGTTTTTTTGAATTTAAGAGAGAGAGAAGAATAAATACTATAAAATAAAATAAAATATTATATATACGTATAATATACCAAAATGATCAGAAAAATAAATCCTAAAAGATGAACTATTTTTCAGAGGCAAAATAAAAACTTTATAAAAAACATTTTTCTGAAAAATTCCAAATAAAACCAAATTTGAATTCAATTTATTTTGGCATTATTTTCTTCTGACTTTTGGGGTGTCATGTTACCTCCTCTCATACTTTTTGATCAAAGTATTTTGTCAGGAATTTTTGAAATGAAATTTTCAATTGCCAATTTGAAATGAATTCAAATTCAAACAGAAACTCAAATGCCTCTGAATTTTCAAATGCCACTCAATTTCAATCAAAATGCAATAGATGCTTAACTAATATTGTAAAACATTCCAAATTGAAAATTTGGGATGTTACAAACTGATCACTATTTGAGCAACCAAATGGGATTTCATTTTTTGACTCTGTTACTAGCCAGTAACAACTTCCAATTACCAATTTATGCCCACTATTCTTCTGCCATGTTCTGAATAAATAACCCCTTTCCACATTTTAAGTAGGATATGTTGGATGCATAGTTAACAAACTGTATGTTACTCTTTTTTTTTTGCGGGTGTAAACTGTATGTTACTCGGCATAGCAAATTTCACTGGAAAGAGTTGGAGCATGTCATACAATTTGTTGATAATCTGAAAGACCTAGCACAGTGTATGAATGCTGGATTTGGGATGGGAATAAATCTACCACTGGTGCACACATTGAACAAGACCAATTGTGTGAATAAAATGCTGATACAAAGTCTTATTTGTATGTTGTTGTTCATAAACTATATATAGCTTCAACGATATGTTACAATTGGTTTTTATTCTTCATTACAACAGAAATTGCCCGTTGTAGTTGTTCCTGAATTGATTTCCCGGCGTGGTCGAATTACACTTGTGCCTGCTAAGAACGCCAAAGTGATTGCAAGGTACTGCATTTCCCGCACAAATGGAACCATTCAAATTAATAGGTTCTCGGTTGTCCTGGCAATGCATCCACATTTGAAAATCGGAGACACTATTATACTCATGCTGTACAAAGGCACAGGAGGGATCTTCCTTTTCATTGACGAGATGCCGAGTCGCCGTGATCAAGCTGCTTCCAGCGGATAGTTGTGGTTGTTGGCCTATCTTAAGTATGTAGATATGGACCATATGGTTGTCAAAATTGTTCAGTTCGGGATTTTCTTGGAAAGTATTAGTATCACCTTTTGTTAAATAGTGTCACCACTATATGTTACTCAAATGCTGTTTTTCAGGTTCTTAAATTTTCCATATTGCAAAATGAGATAATATATAGATAGGCCAGCCAATACAATTGACATATTTGACATGCATGAACAATAATCAATCGAGCATATATATGCTCAAATTGGTCATGTGCCTAGTTCGAGGAGTAATTTACAAACCATTATTAGCTCCCTAATTTACATCAATATAACAAACTGCGCGCGCACAAAAGAGCTACTGCCCCTGACGCGGACCCATCATGCACAACTGCCATCGTCCATCATCGTGTCTATCCTGCCGGGCTCAGGAGGAGAGGAGGTCGCCAAGTCGATGACCTACACCTTGTGGCTCTCGCCAGGGCTGCCGTCACTGCCCCCAGGCCTGCCCCGGCGACGCTCGGCGCAGCACCCTCCACCATCTGGGACATAAGCATGCGCCTTGTGCGGCTGCCGCCACTGCCGCAGTTGTCCTTGCGTTGTCGCGGTTCCTGCTCCGCCGCCCGCACCATCCGCCGCACTCTGCGCCGAGCCCGCAGTATCGCCCGCTGGCGATCCTTAGCTGCTTTCAGGACGACCCTGGCTAACCTAGTGGCTTGCTCGTACCGCGTTTCCTGCCTCGTCTGGCTGTCGTCGGGAGAGGCGGCGGCATGGCTATCGACTGCAAAGCCGACCATCGCACCGGCAGCCTTGATTCCACTATCACCCAACTCCATCCGGTCATCGGCCGTGGGGCCGGGTATGCCGGTATGTGTGGGTAACTAGCTAGCAAGGGGATCAGTAGTGAGTCGCCGCCGCCGGCCATTGTTGTGGTTATTTATAGCTAGCTAGCAGCTGGCTAGGGGATTGGGGATTTACAATTTACCCCTGTGGCTGGCGCTTGCGCGGGAAGCCATCGCTGGAGCGCGGGAAGACTCAGTGGAGCACACAATTCCCAGCACACAACCGTATGCGGTGTCGTGTTATCACACACGTGTTAACATAAGGAAATGTATGTGTAACTTACAAATAATCACTCACGAGTACTCGCACCACGCATCGTGTGCGATGCTCCTACCATCGCAAACAACTCATTTGTATTTTCAAAGGTTTTTGTACACACATAATTGCACACGAAACAATTGTACTCCCTCCGTCCAGGTGCGTAGGGCACCTAAGAGAATTCAGATTTTTCCAAGAACTTTAGTCACCCTTTCTTAATTAGCACCAATTTCCTGACTACCTTTCTCATCGTTGGAAGTGTTTTTAGTTTTTAGTCTTTCCCCTCCCACGTATGAGCCAACCAACTACCTCCAAAATTTAATTATGTTTACATGCATGCGTGGTGGAAGAGGAAAACGACAAGGAAGTGGGCAGTGATTCTACTCTGGCAATTATAATAACTTAATTAATGGGATGTGTTCATTGGCAATTTGGCGCGGTCAATTTTTTCGCCTCGCCCACTCCCTGTTCACCTTGGTTGCGCTGCTCCTCTTTCGCTCTCTATCATCTCTTTCCTCTCGCAGCCCCCAAATCTGGTCTTCCGCGCTCGCCTCCCTGCCTCACCCATCAGATTCCACCATGGATAATCCCCTAGATCCCAGCATCCAATGACACTGCCGCCGTTGAGCGAAACCCATGTATCTATCAGAGGGGATTCATTGCTCTGGACTCACAGATCGGTGGCACCGGAGGACGTGTCGGGGCTGCGTTGGAGGTGGTGGGCAGCAAGGACAAATCAGATCGAGGAAGCGACCCATCGATTGGAGATATGTTCGAAGGAGTTGCGCATGGCGAAGCATAAGGCGGAGGCACAAGTCGATCTCAGGGCAGAGATCCTGAGGGATGTCAGCATCTGGCAGCGTCGCGTCGACTTGGAGCTGGCGCTAATGGCAGAGATCATATTCACGGAGTCGACTACGGAGGAGAGAACGCGCATGCCTGCGGAATGGTATACGAACCCAGTGATGAGGGCATGTACTAGGGATAGGGTAATAGGCCTGACCTATAGACCCTACCCTAGGACACCACATGTCTTACACTGGGCCCCAGGGCCATATCAGCAACCAAGAGTTCCGCAGACTGACATTCACTCGGAACTCATCAAACCACTCGGGAGGCAAGAGTTCACTCGACAGACTTGTTTCGCTCGGAGCACCCGAAAGTCCCTTGACCAAAGAAGACCAGAAGACTCCCGGAGCGCAACGGTCGGGGAGCACGTTCTCTCGTATTAATTGTAATCAATGCGCCCGTTACCTGGCGCATTGACACCCCTCTTAACCCCTGGTAATGGCAGGCGTGCATGGGAGGGCTAGCGAGACTATATAAGCCACCCCCAGCTCCATTCCAAGGGTTCGCATCTTTTGTAAACCTATGCACTCAAGCAATACAACTCCAAAGCACCGAGACGTAGGGCTATTACCTCCACCACTGAGGGGCCTGAACTCGTAAATCCGAGTGTAACACCTGCGCCGTAGCTAGGCTCTGCCCTCTCATCCGTACCCCTACACACTACTGTCAGACTTGCACCCACGACAGTTGGCGCCCACTGTGGGGCAGGCGTCTAGCGACTTCCGGCGTAGTTGCATTTTTCCGATCATCACCATGGTTTCCAGCGACGGACTGACTCTGGGCAGCGAGATCCGTTTTGGCATCCTCAGCTTCATCGCCGACGATTCGGCGTGGCTCCAGGAAGCCCCGCAGGATGTCGAGGCGTTGCCCGTCCGCGGCGCGGCGCACTTCTGCACGACTTCCTTTGGCATCCTTCTCCGGCAACCGTCGACCCCTTATCAGTCGACTTCTTCGCTCTTCACCAGCCGTCATCGCAAGCGCTCCGGACGCTCGCGGCTTCAGCGGTGGATCAGGCACGCGGTGGCCCTTCAGGCTGCGGCGCCGCAGATCGCCGCGATCGAGCCCGATGAACATGTCTTCGATCTGTTCGCCTCTGTGTACGTGCACTCGGAAAGTGTATCTGAGTGCGAGAGCAGCGACCCCGCTGCGGAGGTGCTGATGGCCGATTCCCCGCCCAGTCCGCCTGGGTACGGCCGCGGCGGCGCGGAGAACGGCGACCCGTCACGCGCCGATCTTGGCGGCAGCAGGGACCGGCATAACGACGAGTACATCCCCCAACCTCTCACTCGGCAGCAGAGGGAGGAATAGCAGCGCAGGACCGAGCAGGCCCTCCAGACGCCCATCGTTGGGACGACCCCCGAGGCTCAGGCTATGGAGGCCGTGCGCCAGGCCAACTTGGCTGAGCGCAATTGTCTGGAAGCGCTCCAGAAGTCACTCGACGATCGCGCCCGCAGACAGCATCAGCCCAGTTCCAGTCGACGGCAGCGGCAGTTGTTCTCAAATGACCACCAGCAGAGTTTCCAGGTATTCCGCACTCCTGTCCAGAATCTGGCGACGGCCACTCGGATAGCGGATTCCATTGAGCCGTCCCGATCCGAGGCGGGAGAAGGTCTTCAGCAGATCCGAGCCCTGCTCAAGGCGGCTGAAGTGTAATATTCGGCAGTGTCCCAGTCGCGCAACAGGATTCATAGCAGATCCATTCGGGCTGACACCGTCCAGTCGGCTCACAGCCCAGTGTCCCCAAGGAGAAACAGACACTTGCCTCCGCGGCGAGACGAACAAGACCACCACCGAGACCAGCACTCGGGGCAGGGTCACAGTCGGAATACGCCTCCGCGGCGTCAGGACGATCGTCGTCGCATACAGTCGCCCCCTCCGCGGGATGGCTCGTACGCGCCCCGGTCGTACGACGCCAGGTGTCCTTACGACAACGATCGGAGGGCCAGCCCTCCCCGCCATGGTGATGGTTATCGCCAGAGAGAGCCAGTCGATCATCGAGACCCGCAGTTCAACGTGAGATCCGTTCTCGCTCAGAATCTGGTCGACAGAGGCAGAGCTCAGAGAGAGAACTTGGACAGAGATCGTCCGAGTGGGAGTGGAGCATTCATCTCCGGGGCCGGGTGTTTTAGCAGAGCCATCAGGGCCGCTGATATTCCGCCAAACTTCAGATTGGCAGCTGGAGTAAGCAAGTTCACCGGTGAGTCCAAGCCAGAAACTTGGTTAGAGGATTACCGAGTGGCTGTGCAGATTGGAGGAGGGAATGACTATGTGGCTATGAAGCATTTGCCGTTGATGCTAGAAGGGTCCGCCCACGCCTGGCTCAATCAGCTCGCTCCGGCCAGCATATACTGCTGGGAAGATTTGACCCGAGTGTTCATCAAAACATTCGAGGGCACGTGCAAACGCCCGGCTGGATTGTCTGAACTACAACATTGTGTGCAGAAACCGAGTGAAACATTGAGGGAGTACATCCAGCGGTGGACAACCTTGCATCACATGGTGGAGAACGTCACAGAGCATCAAGCCGTCTGCGCCTTCAAGGCAGGAGTCAGATATTGAGAGCTCATCCTAAAATTTGGTCAGTCAGGATCTTTGACCATGAGCCGAATGATGGAGATAGCCACTCGGTACGCAAACGGAGAAGTGGAAGACCGTCTCTGTAACGGCAAAGGGAAAACCAGCGAGCCCAACCCCGGAAACAGTAATCCCAGTCGGAAGCCGAAGCGCAAGGCTGATGGTTCAGCTCAGGCCGAGGCTGCCGCTCTGGCCGGTCAAGCTAGGAACAAGGGGAAGGCCAAGGATAAATGGGTCCCGAAGAGAAAGAAAGATCAGTCGGGCCAAGATGTCCTCGATTTACCGTGTCACATCCACACCAGAAAGGATGAAGATGGCAATCTGATATTGCCCAAGCATACCACTCGACAGTGTCAACTGTTGATCCAGCAGTTCCGAGAGGGCCCGTCGAGTGAGAAGAGCCCAGAAGACGCTGATGATGGAGACAAAGATGAACCTTTTCCCAGTGTCAATGCAACCCTGATGATCTTCGCAGATGTAGAGAGCAGGAGCCAATTGAAAGTTATCAATCGAGAAGTGAACATGGCAGCGCCGGTGATGACAAAGTTTCTGAACTGGTCGAAGACTCCGATCACCTTTGATCAGTCGGACCACCCAGCCTATATTGCCACCCCTGGGCGGCAGGCGCTGGTGGTCGATCCAGTCGTGGGAGGCGTCCGACTGCGCAAGGTCCTCATGGACGGAGGAAGCAGACTGAACATACTGTACGCTGACACTCTGCAAGCGATGGGCATTCCGATGTCCTGACTCAGCGAGAGCAGCATGCAGTTCCACGGAGTGATCCCCGGCAAGAAAGCAAAGTCACTCGGGTAGATCATCCTGGACGTGGTCTTTGCAGACGACAAGAAATTTCGGAAGGAAAGGCTGACCTTCGAAGTGGTCGACTTCCGCAGTGCCTATCATGCCATCCTCGGTCGGCTAGCGTATGCACGTTTCATGGCCCGCCCATGTTATGTGTATCTCAAGCTGAATATGCCCGGCCCCAAAGGTGTGATCACAGTCACTGGCAGTCGACAACGCACGGAAGAGTGTTTGCAGCAAGGGTCCAAGATAGCTGATGAGCAGATGGCCATGGTGGAACTGGAGGAGTACAAGAAGAACACTGATCCAAGTGATCTTCTACGCTCCAAGAAGCCGGGTGCAGAATCTGCATTTCAGTCGGCCGGCGACACGAAGCCTGTGCACATCCACCCGGAAGATCCCAATGCTATTCCCACCAACATATCAACAACACTCGACAACAAATAGGAAGAAGCGCTCATCCAGTTCCTCCGTGAGAACTGGGACATCTTTGCATGGAAACCATCCAACATGCCAGGTGTGCCCAGGGAGCTGGCTGAGCACCGTTTGCGAGTCGATCCAAAGGCGAAACCTGTGAAGGAGCATCTCCGTCGCTCTGCTACATAGAAGAGGAAGGCCATTGGCGAAGAAGTTGCTCGGCTCCTGGCAGCCGAGTTCATCCGTGAGGTGTACCACTCCGAGTGGCTCGCCAACGTCGTCATGGTCCCTAAGAAGGACAAGTCTCTCCGAATGTGCATCGATTTCAAGCACATCAATCGGGTCTGCCCCAAGGATCACTTCCCGCTCCCCCGCATAAATCAAATCGTAGATTCCACTGCGGGTTGTGAGCGTCTGTCTTTTCTGGATGCGTACTCTGGGTACCACCAGATTCGACTATATGGGCTGGACGAAATAAAAACAGCCTTCATCACCCCATTCGGGTGTTTCTGCTATATCACCATGCCATTCGGCCTCAGGAATGCCGGTGCCACTTTCATGCGCATGATCCAGAAGTGTTTGCAGAAACAGATCAGTCGGAATATTGAGGCGTACATGGATGATATCGTGGTCAAGTCCAGAAAAAGTTCCGACCTGCTGGCTGACTTAGCTGAAACTTTCGCAAATCTGCGGAAGTATGACATCAAACTGAATCTAGCAAAGTGCACTTTTGGAGTTCCTGGGGGCAAACTACTCGGTTTCCTCGTTTCCGAACGAGGGATAGATGCCAATCCTGAGAAGATCGGGGCGATTGTACGAATGAAACATCCAGAGCGTCTTCATGACGTACAGAAGCTCACGGGTTGCCTTGCAGCTCTGAGCCGATTCATCTCCCGTTTCGGTGAGAAGGCACTGCCCCTGTACCGATTGATAAAGAAATCTGATTCGTTCGAGTGGACTGCTGAAGCACAAGCAGCGTTTGTCGAGCTCAAAGCCCTGCTTTCCACCCAGCCGGTGCTTGCCGCTCCGAATGAAAAGGAGCCGTTGCTCTTGTACATCGCGGCCACTGGTCAAGTTGTCAGCACTGTCCTCACAGTTGAGTGAGAAGAACAGGGCAAGGCTTACAAAGTTCAGCGCCTGGTCTATTATATTTCTGAAGTTCTGACTACCGTCCAAGCAGAGGTATCCTCATTACCAGAAGCTCGTCTACGGCATTTACCTGACTGCGAAGAAAGTAGCCCATTACTTCCAAGAGCACACTGTGTCAGTCGTCAGCGACGCCCCGCTGTCTGAGATCATGAACAACCGGGACATGACTGGTCGAGTGGCGAAGTGGGCTATCGAGCTCCTGCCCCTGGACATGAAGTTCGAGGCGAAGAAGGCGATCAAGTCCCAAGCATTAGCCAATTTCCTAGCTGAGTGGACTGAACAGCAGCAACCGACTCAGAGTCACCCGGAACACTGGACCATGTTCTTTGACGGTTCCAAGATGCTGAATGGTTCAGGAGCTGGATTGGTGTTGATATCTCCGAAGGGCGATCATCTCAGATATGTTCTGCAGATTCACTTTGATTCCTCCAACAACGAAGCCGAGTACGAGGCGCTCCTTTATGGTCTACGTATGGCCATCTCACTCGGCGTCCGGCGCCTGATGGTCTACGGAGACTCGGATCTAGTCGTGAACCAAGTGATGAAGGAGTGGGACATCAGAAGCCCCGCTATGACAGGATACTGCAACGCAGTGAGAAAGTTAGAAAAGAAATTTGAAGGTCTGGAGCTGCATCACGTTCCCCGAGCCAAGAATCAGGAGGCAGACGATCTGGCAAAAATCGGGTCCACTCGGAAATCCATACCCAGCAATGTTTGCCTCGAGCATTTACGTTCTCCGACAGTAAAAGAAGATCCCTTCACGGAAGAGCCCCCGCAAGCGGTCAGTCCGTCTGATCCGACTGAAGTTGAAGTCCCGGCAGTCATTGATTTGGTAATGGAGGTCCTGGCAATCACACCCGAGTGGACAGTGCCTTACATTGCATACCTGCTCAGACAGGAACTTCCAGAAGATGAAGCTGAGGCCCGCCAGATTGTTCGCAGGTCCAAAGCCTTTGAAGTGGTCGGCGATCAGTTATACAGAAAGAGCGTCACCGGTGTGACTCAGCGTTGCATTTCTCCGGAAGAAGGTCGACTGATCCTGGAGGAGATTCACTCGGGAACCTGTGGGCACCACGCGTCATCTCGGACAATCGTGGCTAAAGCTTACCGAGCCGGTTTCTTCTGGCCCCATGCCAATGAAGCTGCGCAGGAGATAGTCCAACACTGTGTCGGGTGCCAGTTCTATGCAAACTTATCCCACAAACCTGCGTCCGCTCTGAAGACAATTCCACTCGTCTGGCCGTTTGCAGTCTGGGGACTTGACATGGTGGGACCCCTCCGGACAGGGGCGAGTGGATTCACCCACTTGCTGGTAGCAGTCGACAAGTTCACTAAGTGGATCGAAGCCAAACCCATCAAGAAGCTAGACTCCCGTACATCGATCAAGTTCATGAAGGAGATAGTCTTCAGATATGGCGTGCCCCACAGCATCATCACTGACAACGGTTCAAACTTTGACTCGGAAGAGTTCAGGGCGTTCTGTGCCGCCCAAGGTACCCGAGTCAACTATGCATCTGTGGCGCACCCGTAGTCGAATGGGCAAGCTGAGAGAGCAAATGGACTGATACTTTAGGGGTTAAAGCCGCGACTCATGCGCGATTTGGAACATGCAGCGGGAGCCTGGGTCACCGAGTTGCCATTGGTTCTTTGGGGCTTGAGGACGACTCCCAATCAGTCCACCAATCGCACTCCCTTCTTCATGGTGTACGGAGCCGAAGCTGTTTTGCCGAGTGACTTGCTCCATAATTCGCCCCGAGTGGAACTATACTCCGAAGCTGAAGCAGAGCAGGCGCGGCAAGACGCGGTTGATCTCCTGGAAGAGGAGAGAGAGATGGCTCTTATCCGTTCGACCATTTATCAGCAAGATCTGCGACGTTTTCACAGCAGACACGTCAGAAGTCGGTCCTTTCAGGAAGGAGATCTTGTGCTCCAAGTGGATCAGCAGTGACCTCACAAGCTCGCTCCTGCGTGGGAAGGCCCTTTCGTCATTTCAAAGGTCCTGCACAATGGAGCGTACCACCTGTACAACCTTCAGAAGCAAGCAGACGAGCCCCGTGCTTGGAATGCAGATTTGCTGCGACGATTTTATACTTGATGATGAGATGTAATAAAAGTACTTGAGTGACATTTGGTGAATAAAAGCATGACTTTTCCAGTTCCACATTGAAGTTCACTCGTGCGCATTCTTTGGCTTACAACCCCCAGTGGGTGTACGCCGTTCAACTTAGCTGCAAACCAGTTTTTGCCTAAGTCAAAACCTACTCCGAGTGAAGAGTGATCCCTCTCACTCGGGGGCTTGGCTGCGAACCAGCTTTCGCCCAAGTTAAAAACTACTCTGAGTGAAGAGCATCCCTCTCACTCGGGGGCTTGGCTGCGAACCAGTTTTTGCGCAAGTTAAACGTGACTCCGAGTGAAGAGCGCCCCTCTCACTCGGGGGCTTGGCTGCGAACCAGCTTTCGCCCAAGTTAAAATTGCTACTCCGAGTGAAGAGCGACCCTCTCACTCGGGGGCTTGGCTGCGAACCAGTTTTCGCCCAAGTTAAAACGCTACTCCGAGTGAAGAGCGACCCTCTCACTCGGGGGCTTGGCTGCGAACCATTTTTCGCCCGAGTTAAAAATGCTATTCCGAGTGAAGAGTGATCCTCTCACTCGGGGGCTTGGCTGCGAACCAGTTTTCGTCCAAGTTAAACGCGACTCTGAGTGAAGAGCGTCCCTCACACTCGGGGGCTTGGCTTCGAACCAGCTTTCGCCCAAGTTAAAAAGTACTCCGAGTGAAGAGCATCCCTCTCACTCGAGGGCTTGGATGCGAACCAGTTTTCGCCCAAGTTAAACGCAACTCCGAGTGAAGAGCGCCCCTCTCACTCGGGGGCTTGGCTGCGATCCAGCTTTCGTCCAAGTTAAAACCTACTCCGAGTGAAGAGTGACCCTCTCACTCAGGGGCTTGGCTGCGAACCAGTCTTCGCCCAAGTTAAAACTCTACTCCGAGTGAAGAGCGACCCTCTCACTCGGGGGCTTGGCTGTGAACCAGCCTTCGCCCAAGTTAAAACGCTACTCCAGGTGAAGAGCAATCCTCTCCCTCGGGGGCTTGACTGCGAACCAGCTTTCGCCCAAGTTAAAATGCTATTCCGAGTGCTGAGCGATCCTCTCACTCGGGGGCTTGGCTGCGAACCAGCTTCGCCCAAGTTAAATCCTACTCCGAGTGAAGAGCGATCCTCTCACTCAAGGGCTTGGCTGCGAACCAGCTTCGCCCAAGTTAAATCCTACTCCGAGTGAAGAGCGATCCTCTCACTCGGAGGCTTGGCTGCGAACCAGCTTCGCCCAAGTTAAATCCTACTCCGAGTGAAGAGCGATCCTCTCACTCGGAGGCTTAGCTGCGAACCAGCTTTCGCCTAAGTTGAAACAGGTTTCAAAGAAAGACTCGAAGGAAAGCATTCGATTAACTCCAGAAGGTCTAAAGCGAATACGAGTACGCGGGCCCAAAGCCCGAAAGAGTTTAACGATTACAATTTCACTCGGCATACCGAGGCTAATGAGAAAGACTTAAAGTTTTTTCACGCCCCTGTAGGGCTGGCTGGTTCAACCAAGGCATCCAAGTCAATGCCGTCCGCGATCCGAGTGGCAGCTTCGATGAATGTCTCCATGAAGTCCTCGAACTGGAGTTTCTTTGTGTTGGCCACTTGGAGAGTCTTCAATTTCTCCTCCTTGGCCTCCTTGCAATGCACTCGGACCAGGGAGAGCGCCACGTCAGCCCCACGGCGAGCAGCCGACTTCTTCCACGCCTGCACTCGGCTGGGAATGTCGTTGAGACGAGTCATCATGGCTTCCAGGTCGGTGTCGAAGGTGTCTTCGGGCCATAGCTCCTTGTCGATTCTGCCAAGTGCTCCCCGCAGATGGATGATGTACCCTTGGACGTCTTCGATGCGGGTTTCCACCCGCAGGATGCCCAGAGCAGCCTTATCACCGACGAGTGAAATGGAAGGATCCAGATCCCTCTCGATTCTGTCAGTTTCCAGATCAAAGTCTCGGCAGTACTCTGTGAAGAAGAGAGTTGGACATCAGCATGCAAGAAGTTCACTCGGAGAAATGCACTCGGTCGATATAAGTTACCTGCAAGCTTGGTGTACATCTCCTCGGTGAACTCCTCTATATACTTCTCCAGGGCGTTCTTCTTCTCGGTCAACTGGGCGACCTTCTCATTCAGAGTCTCCTTCTCTTTCTCGAAGACTTCCGCCTGGACCTTGAGCTTGCTCTCTCACTCGGTTTGCTGCTTCTTGAGCTCCAGTACCTCTTTCTTCAGCGATGCGTTCTCTGCTTCGAGCTTCCCGAGTGAGGCCAACTTCTCTTCGGCGGCCTTGGTCTTCTCCTTCGCGATTTGCTGCGCTCCAGCCAGTTCGTTGTCCTTGTTCTCGAGTGCCTGCTTCATGGTATCTAAAGAGATAGAAGTTCTGAGCCGCACTTGGAGTCGGTGGTTTTCACTACGCACATCTGTTCGAGTGAAGTCACTTGGTTCAAAGAATGAAAAAAGGTGAAGGCAGAATGCTCGGCAATTGAAGCTTACCCCCCATGGTCTTGAGCTCTGCTTGAGCACACGCAGTGTTCCTCCTATCCACCTCCAAATTCACTCGGAGCTGGGCCGTTTCCTTCTCCAGTGCCACGTACTGAGTCCCAAGCTCGCAAGTTTTCTGAAACACAAGAAAGAGCGGATCAGTTAACGTTAAGAGATATTCCGAGTGCCCAAAGACTGGCGCTCCCGGAAGAAACAAGCTTGACCAGTATCAGATCCTGAAGTACCCTTTGACAGGGAGGAGCAAGCTTGACCAGTATCAGATCCTAAGTTCTAAGACTTCCGCCGACTGCCCGTAGTCGACGGCAGTCTCGGGGACTACACCCAGTGGGTGCACTCAGCGTGCCCCCACTGGAATGGTATCCACTCGAACCGGTCCGTCCGATCCGAGTGACGGCCTAACAAAAAAAGAGAGAAACAAAAGTTCTAAGACTCCCGCCGACCGCCCACGGCCGACGGCAGCCTCGGGGACTACACCCAGTGGGTGCACTCAGCATGCCCCCACTGGAACGGTATCCACTCGGAACGGTCCGCCCAATCCGAGTGATGGCCGAACACAAAAAAAAACAGCAACAACAACAGAACATGCTCTAAGCTCTAAGACTCCCGCCGACTGCCTGCAGTCGACGGCAGTCTCGGGGACTACACCCAGTGGGTGCACTCAGCGTGCCCCCACTGGAACGGTATCCACTCGGAACGGTCCGCCCGATCCGAGTGATGGCCAAACACAAAAAACACCCAGCGGGTGTACCGGATATTTTCCAACCAGAATTCCTACTGAAGAAAAAAGACTCAGAGATCAACTTACAAGGGCACTTACTCGAACGTTCTCCTGGAGAGCGGCACTGGCATCATACGCCAGCTTCCCAGCCGCGCACATCTCCCTGAGCCATTGGGTCATCAGTTCCGCCTGGATCATCGCCTCCTTGCTGGCCCCAGTTTGGTCCTCCGGCACCTGATACAGATTGAAGATGTTGACGGGAGGAGTCGGAACCGAAGCCAGAGTAGTCGATGGTGCTGCGGCAGGACCAACCCTAGCCTGAGAAGAACCCTGCCCCAGTGGCACGGTCAAGGCGGGTGCAGGTGGAGCTCGAGGCACTTCTTTCGGCGGCGTCTTCCGTGTGGTGGCTTGAGGAGCAGCCAGAACCGAGGTCTCCTTCTCAGTGTCCCTCCGCGGCGGCTCTTCATCATCATCTTCGACGTGGATGACCTCTGCAAGCAATACATTTCAATCGGACGAAGGCATTTCAGTCGAATGACAGGTCGAAGCAAAAATGAAGTCATTGTTACCTTTTCGGGAAGTAGCCGAGTCTGCCGATTCGGCCTCGGCGCGGTCCCCGTCAGTCTGCATGGGAGACGTCGTCGAGGTTGCAACACTGGTTCATAAGATTCACTCGGTCAGAAGAATCATGAAAGTTAGCAAAGACAGAAAAGAAAAGCTGAGAAGAATACTCACGTTGAGGCGACAGGCACAGACCTTGATTCGGGGCAGAGCCTTCCGAGGCTTGGGGGAAGCGACCTTGGGCTGCTTGGCGGCCTTCTCAGTCGGCGCGGGTGTCGGCGTCCGAGTGCTCTTCGGAGCCTTAGCACTCGGAACCGCCTCCTTCTCCGAGCCTGCACTCGGATCATGGGCCCGTTTGGAGCCGTGCTCGTAGCACAGCTCCGGAGATAGAGAAGACTCGACATCATCGCTCCCATCCGAGTCCTCACTTTCCTCCTCGCTGTCCTCCGCGTAGCTGCCCCCGGCGCTACCATGTTCGCTCTCCGCGCCTCCGACAACTTGTTCTCCATTCGGCACAGGCGATAATATCTTCTGGAATTCCTGCAATACACAAAGATCAGAGACAGTCGGTTCAGTCAGATTACTCAGTTCATTCAGAAAATTTGCGCATAAGTGATTCACTCGGAAATGCATGTCATACCTCCAACGGTAGGTTGTTGGCGTCGTAGGGCGGGACCCGTCTTGACCCTCGCGGATTGTCACGTGCGCCAGTGATGCACTTGATCCACTGTTCCACGGTTTTCTCCTCGACGTCTTCCGGATGCACTCGGGTCGGATCACTGGGTCCAGTGTAGAGCCACATGGGGTGAGCCCGCTCCTGCAGCGGCTGGATCCTCCGACTGAGAAATACCTCCAGAAGGTCTAGGCCAGTCAATCCACCCTGAATCAGACTAACCACGGCAGTCATCAAGATCCCTACATCCATCTTCTCCTTTTTATCAACTATCAGCGAGGGAGGAGACTGAATCCTCTCGGTCGTGTAAGGAGGAAGACCAGTCGACGAGCCCGAGCATGGCAGGTCGTTGCAGTAGAACCAGGTCGACTGCCAGTCCCTCACCGAGTCGGGAAAAGACATGGATGGGAATGCACTCTTACCCCTCATCTGAATACCTAGGCCACCGCACATATGGATCACGTGCGTCCTCTCTCCATTCGGGTCATCCTTCTTAACCGATTGAGATCCGCACGTGAAGATATGTTTGAACAAACCCCAGTGCGGCGGACAACCCAGAAAGTTTTCGCACAAAGAAACGAATGCAGCAAGATACATGATGGCATTTGGAGGCAGGTGATGGAGTTGAGCACCGAAGAAGTTCAAGAATCCGCGGAAAAAAGGGTGGGGTGGCATGGAGAAACCTCGCTCGACGTGCGTGGTGAGGAGCACTCGCTCTCCGGGGCGCGGCGCGGGCTCGGTCTCTCCTTCTTCAGGCAACCTCCAGGTCCCGTCGCGGATCAGCCCGTCCACGACGAGCCCGCTAACGTCGTCGACCGTGGTGGTCGGCGGGATCCAGTCGCCCTAGATCCACCCGGGCGGGAGCTCGACGCTTTCCTCCCCTTCGCCGCCTTCTTCGCTTTCTCAAGCTTCGCCGTCTTGTCTTTCGCCATCGCCGCCAAGCTCTTCAGCACTGAGGAGGATTCGCGTGGAGCGGGTCTCTGGAGAAGAGATTGGACAGAATGGGAGGAGTGGAGAAAAGGGGATCTGGTCCTCTCTTTCTCTCCACCGCAGCCGCCCCTTATATCGCCGCCCGCGCCGCTCTCCAATCCACGCCGCTGAATCGTGGGCCCGCAAATCTCCTCAAATCGCGCCGTCAAAGATTCAGCAGTACGTGGCGGAAAAAGGGGCGAAAATTGAGGCGTCACGCCCCACTTCCCCCACTCACCGCGCCGCAACCGTTCGCGCGCGCTCGTCGCCGATTTCAAATCCCACAAGATCCGGATTCTAGCAATCCGATGACTCGCCTTTGAAGACATTCCATAAACGCGCGGATCCGCTCCGCCACTCGGATGAAGACTACTCATTTCACTCGGATGAGAACCACACACTCGGATGGAAACTACCCATTCGGATGGAGACTACTCGTTTCACTCGGGCGTCATATAGTCCAGAATCCGTCAAGGTGCCGCTTGAAGACAAGGGCATCTAAACGACCAGTAAGAGTTCTTGAGCGCCTCCGTAGCGCTCAACTCGCCTGGGAATTCGCCTTGACTCAACCCGCCTAACCTCGACCGATTCGGGGGCTAATGACGAGGGCATGTACTAGGGATAGGGTAATAGGCCTGACCTATAGACCCTACCCTAGGACACCACACGTCTTACACTGGGTCCCAAGGCCATATCAGCAACCAAGAGTTCCGCAGACTGACATTCACTCGGAACTCATCAAACCACTCGGGAGGCAAGAGTTCACTCGACAGACTTGTTTCACTCGGAGCACCCGAAAGTCACTCGACCAAAGAAGACCAGGAGACTCCCGGAGCACAACGGTCGGGGAGCACGTTCTCTCGTATTAATTGTAATCAATGCGCCCGTTACCTGGCGCATTGACACCCCTCTTAACCCCTGGTAATGGCAGGCGTGCATGGGAGGGCTGGCGAGACTATATAAGCCACCCCCTAGCTCCATTCCAAGGGTTCGCATCTTTTGTAAACCTATGCACTCAAGCAATACAACTCTAGAGCACCAAGACGTAGGGCTATTACCTCCACCGCTGAGGGGCCTGAACTCGTAAATCCGAGTGTAACACCTGCGCCGTAGCTAGGCTCTGCCCTCTCATCCGTACCCCTACACACTACTGTCAAACTTGCACCCACGACACCCAGTGCGGCTGTTCAAATGGGCTGTAGAAGAAGCCAAATTGCCCAACCCGCTGCAGCGGTGGCACTGGGCATGCATCCTAGGTGAGGTGACCTGCCCTCCTTCCCCACCAGATACTGGATGAAGATCACCTCAAGTATGCGGCCATGGACGCGTACACATGCTACGAGATATATAGGCGGATCGTTGACATGAGGAAGTGCCTCCTTCCTGTAGACGACGAGGGATCGAGCCACAAGAAGGGCATTGGAGGCAAGCGTCACAACAAGATGTAGTTGATTTGATGATCGTTTCTCCTAGTTTATCATGCATGTAATTGTTTACTTAGGTGTGCAAACGCTATCTGTAGTCAATTATGTAATTGGACGTTTAATTTGGTTATGCAATCATGTTCTTATAAGTATATATGTTGTTGTTCTGTAGACAGAGCATAGATGTTGTGCAGACAAAACAAATCACATCACACACGGACTAAACTACGGAACCCGTCGGTGATGAATTCATCAATTGCTGACAATTATTTACCACCAACCATTTGCGCACAACACACACGGCTTATTAGCTGGAATCGTCTGTGTTGTTATCGGTCTTCCGACACATTTCTGATTACTAACCTATTTGCCACGTATCACACACATCTTGTTAAGTTGAACCGTTTTTGTTGTTTTGGCTCATCACAAACAGTTCATCCGAGTGAAATGTATGCCGTGTATCATACACCTTGATCTGGCTGACCGTTTCTGTTGTGTTAGCTAATCGCAAACAGTTCATCCGAGTAAACGGTATGCCGTATATCGCACACACCTTGATCTGGCTGACCGTTTTTGTTGTTCTCGCTCATCGCAAACAGTTCGTGAGGATCAACTGTATGCCACGTATCGCACACGCGTCTCTAATCTGAATCGTGCTTCATATCTCCGCCATCGCACATAGTTCGTCTTATTGGTGACGGTTTTATTACGATACTGTTTACGATTCATGCATCGCACACAGTTTGGTCGAAGGATCTCTGATTGATGTGCCGCGTTAGCAGCATCCTGCAGTAGTGCATTATGAAAGGGAGGGTGTATAACAGTAAGGTTTCAACGTACTGGGACATACCTTCCTATCATAGATAGGAAGCAGAATTGTTATTTTTTTCTCTTCAAATTCGAACATAATTCTCGTGCAAGTTTTCCAAACTGTTTGTTATATATTACAAGGCATTGTATCTTTTTTTTAGAATCCTAAGTTCAGAGAATACTCACAAGTACTCCCTCTGTCCGGAATTAAGTGTCACTAAAATGAGTGTATCCAGACGCGCTTCAACTCAGAACGCATCTTCAGTAGTAGGTTCGAGTCTAGTTAGAGCATCTGCAGCCGGGCGCCTCAAACCCCTCTCAAACGCCCGGACGGATGGCCCGGTAAAAAAAAAACCTGACCCAGACGGCCGCCTCAAACGGGCCTCAAACGCTCTGATCGGCACCCCTCATATCCAGCCCAAATTTGGGACAGATATGTGAACGCACGGGCACGACCGGGCGCGTCCGCCACGTCGGACCCGACACCCCAACCCCACCATAAATTGCACAAATTGCACCAGATCCACCAAACCCTTCGCCCTCCTCCAGCCCCTCCACCAATTCCCGCGTCCGAGCCCTCGCCGTCGGCTATGCTTGCTCCCCCATCCTCACCGCCGGTCCCGATTCACTGCCCTAGATGTCGTCCAGCCCGTCCCGCACCGCCGCGATAGAGGCCGCGTCGTCCGTCGGTGTCCCGTCCTCGGCTACGTCGTTCAAGCCGGAGAACATGGCCCGAAGGGACCGGCGATGGAGGCAGCGGGAGAGGGAAGCAGCATTGTGATGAGGACATGTCTACCTTGGATACGAAGAAAAATATTGCATACATGCATATTTGTAAGGTGATTTCTTATAAGAATTATGCAATAATTTATTTATGTTATCCCGAACAAAAATACTTCACCTATTTTTATTTCATGCCTAAATGCAGAATTGTTGAACACTTGTACGAACCACGTGTGAAGAAAAAGAAAAAGGAAATGATTAGGTGTTGTTCAAGAAATTCTCTCACATCAAAGGATATATTTAGGTGCTGTTCAAGAAGTTCTCTCACGTTACTTTTGGCTCAAGAGAAGTTAGAGACCAAGTCTCTCACGTTCTGGACTCAGATTCGGACTGCACAGACATACCTGACTTCAAACGTTTCCAACTTTTACATCCAAACTCCGAATTGGGTGATTCTTTTTTTGTTAGAAAGTTTATTTCGTGCACTTTCCAACCCAATTGGACTCACCTTCAAAGTAATCCGGAGCATGGAGATATTGCCGAAACAGTCCAATGCTGCAGCAGAATCCGAGTCAAACTACAAGTTCAAAGGTGTTGCGTCACCTCCACTTGGGGCCATGAGCCTTGTAAGATCTAGGGTTAGTTATAGGCTGCCTTGGGACGTCCTTCCACCCCCTTGGCCTCCACCCCTTAGTCCTATATAAGTAGATCAATCCCCTAGCTTTTTGCTTGGGTTTTGTTTAGATTAAAAGTTAGCCATTGCTGCAACTTCGTGTACTTCGTTTGTGTCCAACGATCAGACCAAGACCACTTTTGAAACCCCGCCTTTATCAACAATTCATCTATATTTGCAATATTCAGATTGCTTTATCATATTATTGCTTGTTCTTCGATTGCTTGCAGGAATAGACCTTCGTGGTCAGGCTGGTCGTGCTTCCGGCATCGTCAGTAACCTCAGGAGATTGGTTTAGCGATTGCTAAGGCGCAATGTCATGCACGTTCGTAGTCGGATCGTCAAAGTCATTCTCTACCAAATCGATAGTTACCATCTCATCGAAAGACGGGACACCTAATCCTCTATCAAGGGATGAGGACATGGCTACCTTGGATACGACCAAAAATATTGCATACATGCATATTTGTAAGGTGATTTCTTATAAGAATTATGCAATAATTTATTTATGTTATCCGGAACAAAAATACTTCACCTATTTTTATTTCATGCCTAAATGCAGAATTGTTGAACACTTGTATGAACCACGTGTGAAGAAAAAGGAAAAGGAAATGATTAGGTGTTGTTCAAGAAGTTCTTTGGCGTCAAAGGAGATGTTTAGGTGCTGTTCAAGAAGTTCTCTCATGTTACTTTTGGCCCAAGAGAAGTTAGAGACCAACTCTCTCACGTTCTGGACTCAGATTCGGACTGCATAGACATACCTGGCTTCAAACGCTTTCAACTTTTACATCCGAACTCCGAATTGGGTGATTCTTTTTTGTTGGAAATTTTATTTCATGCACTTTCCAACCCAATTGGATTCACCTTCAAATTCATCCGGGGCGTGGAGATATTGCCGAAACAGTCCGACGCTGCAGCAGAATCCGAGTCAAACTACAAGTCCAAAGGTGTTGCGTAACCTCCACTTGGGCACATGAGCCTTGTACGACCTAGCTAATTTTTTTAAATAATACACTTTTTTTTATGAATTTTCAGAAATATTACGCTGTTTTTTTATTTTTTAGAAATAATACAGCGTCGGCCACCTGGAAGCCGACTGGACCCTGTCGGCCAGGAGGAAGCCGATTAGTTTCCTTTCGGCCTAGGGGTGGTCAACAGGCCTCTCGGCCGCTGGCAGTCGATCCTGTCGGTGTACTGGTGTCCGACTGGACCCTGTCGGCTAACTGGTAGCCGACTGGACCCTGTCGGCTAACTGGTGGCCGACAGGAACTAATTAGCCGCCCCTAGGCCGATAGGTGCCTTGATATTTTTTTAATCTAATCAGAATTAGCAATTTTATTTACTCGGAGTCTTTATTTTACTAAAGAATAAGATTGTACTATGGAAAAATTAGTCAAAAAGGAAATTACTGCCATTGAAAAAGGAAATTACTTTTTTTTAGTTGTATGTGAAATACATCTATTGCTGCAAATCACACTCCCCCTCCGTTTTCCGCTTCTGGGTTCCCGCTTATATCTCTGGCCGCCGTTTCCGCCAATATCTCCCGCCACATTTTACCGCTTTCTAGTTCCAGACACATTGTCCCGCCACATTTTCCCGCTTTCTAGTTCCGGCCACATTTTCCCGCTTTCTAGTTCCCGCCATATTTTTCCCGCTTTCTAGTTCCCACCATATTTTTCCCGCTTTCTAGTTCCCGCCATATTTTTCCCGCTTTCTAGTTCCCGCCATATTTTCCCGCTTTCTAGTGCCCGCCTATATCTCCCGCCATATTTCCCTGCTTCCGAGTTCCCGCGTATTTTTGTCTTCTCAACCTATAAAACACCCTTGGCAGTAAGGTGGGTAAGCAATCTAGTGTAGTGTCGTAGTCTCGCGAAGATGTCCGGATATCCTTTTGATCATAGTTTTCACCCTGGTATGTCCCGATGTCTTCTGCGTTTAGCCGCCAATTTCAGGGTTGACAACATATTAGTTCCGTGGGACGAACTCATCAGTAGTGACACGCTACTGAATGAGCTGGCTCACGCATTAAGCAGGTCCGGGTGGCCTTCCAGGACATTTGAGGAGATACGGAAAGAACTTCTCAGGTTGCATGGAAGATGGAAGAAGCAACAGCATAAGAGTGAAGCATTCCTAAAGGCTGCTGCAGAAAATACTTATTTATGGACCCAAGACAGCGAGGACGAAGACGATATCTTCATGCCGAGCACCAAGGCCAAGAGTACCGCATCGTCGAAGGGCAAGATTTCTGCATCGTCGAATGCCAAGAGTTCTTCATCGTCGAAGGGCAAGAGTTCTGCATCGACGGAGGATGACGATGATGACTTCATGTAGTTTTTACGTTGTATGTTGTAAGTTCCGTCCTACCTACCGTTTAATTCAGATGTAGTTGCATCCAGTTGTTTGTATTGTCTTATTGTAGGAGAAGTATGTTGTATCTAAATATGATGATGTAGTTGGCGCACGACGTTGGATAACAGAGTACTAAAATAGAGTACGCATATGTCTCATACATAAGTACATAGTCATTTGTCTCATACATAGAATAAGCATAAGTCTCATACATAAGTAGGTAGTCATGTCTCTACTGATAGATAGAAGCGTCACTGACGATGTCCGCCATGGCGCTTAGGTTGTGCATCAGGCATGGACCATCCTAACCTGTGGGGTGCCCTAATGTTACGAGGAGGAAGCTCAGACTCATCCTGGTCATACTGTGTATCCTGTGTGGGGCCTGGTGGAGGAGTCGAATACATGTTCATCCAGTGGGTGTGCTGCGACATGTGATCCTGTATGTTCTCCTCAGGATCTTGATCACTCCCCCACGTGGTCCGTGACGCTCCGATGCCAGAGCCGGAGCACCGGCAAAAACAGCATCGAAATGTTGTGCCATATCTAGCTCCCAACCAGCCGGTGCCTCCAACGGTCCTATGGCATGACCAGCCAACGGTAGTCCCAGCAAAAGTGACACGTCCTCCAGAGTAGGAGCCATCTCTCCCCGGCGGAAGTGAAACATGTGGGTCTCAGGCCTCCAACGGTCCACTAAGCAGGTGAGCAAAGAAGAGTCGATGGCGAGGCGTTTGCATCCTTCCGTCTTCTCAACCAGACGCGCGAAAGGTAAAAGGCCGGCCCATTTAAGTCTGCATGTCAGAACAATTCAGTTAGTGTGTCCCATTAATATACATGCTTGAAGGAAATAAATAAAGCATGTACCGGTCAACCCATTGCGGGTGTATCTTCCAATATTCCTTAGAAGTGCGAGTGACCAGGGGCTCGAGCTTCTTCGTAGAACATATCGCAGAACGATGCTTACTATCAATGTCCCGCTTAAGCAACCACATTCCCGCCATTCCTGCACATAGAAATTTAGAACATAGTTGCACACTAAATACAAATTTCAAACATAGTTGCACACTAAATACAAATTTCAAACATAGTTGCACACTTAATACAAATTTAGAACATAGTGCCACACTTAATACAAATTTAGAACATAGTGCCACACTTAATACAAATTTAGAACATAGTGCCACACTTAATACAAATTTCGAACGCAGCCTAGCTTCTTCCTCTCCCTCTTACTCCTCTTCCTCCTCTCCCTCCTCTTCGTCCCCGGTTGCCTCGTCCACGCCCAGTGACGAAAGTGGGACAATTAGTGTCCCTATGGCCAAATTCATTGCATAAAATGCATTGCATAGTGGGGCCTCCCACTTCAGATTCATCCATATCATTCCGGATGCGCCGACACTGTCGTCTACCTCTACTTGTACGCATATTCTCTGGGTCTGGAATGTAACGCCTTCCAGCAGGGTTAACGGTGTTGAAATTACCCATTGATCGAAATCCGTGCAACTCACCTGTCCAGGTACTGAGGACATACTCTTTCAGATAAAATGGAGACACGAACGATATTGCGTCCATTCCTAGCTGCCCGCAAGTAGCAAGTACATGTGAGCAAGGTAGGTGAAGCAACTTCGGTTTGTTGCACGTGCACTCACACGTTGGCCAGGCTTCATTTCCAATTTTCACCTCATGCGTTCTCAACTCATTTGCACATCTGAATTTGTTGTTAGCTAAGCGGACCTCAAACCTTCTTTCTTGATTACCGATGGCGACAACAGTGTGTGATCTAGCTTTTTCCATCTTTTGATGCATGTACTTCATGACTCTTTCACAGTAACGTGTGTTCGGGTTGTTCAAGATATGCTGCTCTGCTTTTTGACGCCTATCTCTGAAATAATTCACGGTGCCATAGAAAATACCCTCAACGATGGCTGTAAGTGGTAATGCCCGGTTTCCTCTAAGGACAAAGTTGTATGTTTCTGTGAGGTTGGTAGTCATGACACTGTACCTTGCTCCATGTGTGTCATGCTGCAAAGACCACCTCTCCAGAGGCTCATGCTCTATCCACTGCTCGAAGGTTTTAATCGACCTCCCGAGCCTTCTCCTAGTACCAGGTGGGTTAAATCCTGGCAAGTCACATAGCCCAACAGGCTCCTCCTCCACGGCCGCTGTTCCTGTTGCTAACTGTGCAGCTACTGCTTCAACATGTGCCCTCACCGCTGCATCTCTTGCAGCTTTCCTGTCCCTAACGTGTCTTTGCGTGCACACATTAAGTCTGTCACGTATCAAATTGTACTTCCATAGCTGGTTCTGCTTGCAGAGTTTTTTGAATAGATTCATCAGGCTCTTATTTCTGAACTGCGAGAAGAAATTAGCCCCCAGATGGCGCATGCACCAACGGCTCTGCAAGTCCTGCCATGGAGTTTGTTCCTCAGGGCCAGGGTTTGTCAGTGTCTTTATCGCACTGAGTATACCTGCATGCCTGTCATGAAGGATGCACACATTGGGCTTATCCTTCACAACTAATATTTTCAGTTGCCTGAAGAACCATGTCCAACTTTCAATGTTCTCACTCTCAACAAAAGCAAATGCGAGTGGGACTACTTGATTTTGGCCGTCTTGACCACTGGCTGTCGGGATCTGACCCTTGTACTTGCCAGTGAGAAAAGTGCCATCTACACATATCACCGGTCGGCAATGCCTGAAAGCTTCGATGCATACACCGAAAGAGAAGAACAGTCGATGCAGCACCCTCACAGTTGGGAACTCTGGCATGAAGAGGTCTTGGATATCGACATAGGTGCCAGGATTCCGCTGTTGCAGTCTGTGGAGGAGCCGGACAACAGAGTCATATGCATCGAAATAAGAACCAAATCTCCTCTGAAGGGCCGTATGCTTAGCCCTCCAAGCCTTGCCATAAGAAATTCTGTAGTTGAACCTGACGAAGACTTTTGTCTGGATTGCCTTCACTTCCATCGCTTTGCTCTCCACTATCTCGCTGTAAAACAACCTCGCAATAAGCGTGGATGAAAGGTTGGGATGATCTTGAGGGATGCAGGGAATAAGACAAGTGTGATGAACTAAGTCATTGATCACCCAACTTGTGCCATACTTAGGGAGATAGCCGTGCACCCTGGCAGGACAATCTGCATTCTTGCATACCATTGTCAAGTATTTCTGACTAGACACCTCAGCTATGAAAACCCTTTCGTGGACATTGCCCAATTTATTATTGCGTCCTTCAGAGCTTCTTTGTTGGGATACAGAGCACCCGTCGCAATGTTGTTCTGGTGATATTGCCAGGTAGAATCATGTCCATCGTTCACGGTCATTGCAGATGAGAAGTCATGATTTCATGATGCAGGATTCGGGACCTCCTCTGCATTTTCTTCTTCATCCGACTCGTCAGAATCATCGGCATGACCACGGTCAATATCGGTGTCTTCTTCTTCCATCAGGTTCTGCATGTGCCCATCTACCTCGCCAACGTCCGCCTCGCCACTATAAGCCTCGCCACTGTAATAACCATCGGCATTTCCTCCTTCTACCTGACTACTCTGCCCTGGTTCATAACCATCATCTCCAGCATTTGACTGCATCCCTTCACTGCTCTGGCCAAGATCGTAGCCACCCTCGCCTTCATGTGCAGTGACCTCCTTTACGACAGGAAGCACTAAAGCAACAGGATTGCATCCCCTGTATTCACAACCGTGTAACCAGCACAGCCACTGGGAGTCTCGCTCTATTGGCCTCAAATAAAAGTAAATGATTGAACTTGACTGTGTCCACAATGATGAACACCGACGGTGTGTGTTTCAGTATTAAGCCCTAAACTTGCTGTCACCCATTCTTTCAACTGACTGACTGACCATGTTCGAGGGGCGGTCAGTGGCACCTCTATGTAATCAAATTCACTCAGATCAGCTCCCGTCTCAGTTGTTTGGACAGTACCAGAACCGTAGTAAAATACGAACTTGACTACATCAGACATCTCGTCTCACCTAATTTTTTTTTCAACAGTGAAAGACAACTATTAAGCAGCATGACATACTAAATTTATTAGCACTCCTAAATAATTGACATGTACATATATTACGGAATATTACCGAACCAACTACAAATATTCACACACCTAAAAATTTGAACTCTAAATATATTACGGATATTACCGGAGCAACTTCAAATATTGACAGAACTAAATATTTGACATCTAAATATATTACGGATATTACCAGAGCAACTACAAATACTGACACACCTAAATATTTGACATTCACATATAGTACGGAATATTACCGGAGCAACTAAAAATATTCACACAACTAAATATTTGACATCTAAATATATTATGGATACTACCGGAGCAAATAACAATATCCGCACACCTAATATATTTCACATCCAAACATACTACCGAATACTACCACCGGAACAACTACAACAGGTAAAATGTATATTGAATTATACCCTTGAAGCGTGCGAAGCAACGACGAACGGCGGACTTCAATCACCGGAACCGGAGCCGGAGACTCCACCACACCGCCGGAGCTTCACCTCCACCACCTCCACTACACTGCCCGAGCTTCACCACCGCCACCTCCACCTTCACCGCCACCACAACCTCCTCCAATGTGCTCAAAAAAAGCTCCAACAAAATGCTCACCACGATCACCACGAGCTACCCCATCAGTAGATCGAGGTTTCCATTGCCTCCCCCAACTACCTACAATGCATCCACGGTGGCAAATCGGCAATTTTTTTTGCTGATTTTGGTGTATAAATGAGAGAGTTTTCGAGTGGGGAAGAGATGAACAGCAAGCAAGAAACGAGCCAGAGGAAGAGAGGGAAGGGAGGAAGAAAAGGGCTCGGGGGCGGGGCAAGCCACCCTGTCGGCCTGCGGATAGCCGATCGGCCGGCGGGTGGCCGACAGGGCTGTCGGCTGGGCCCCAGCCACCGACAGGCAACGGTCAGGCTGACTCGGGAGCGGGGTGACGTGGGCTGGCCACTACTCGGCTTGCACGTGGCCGAAAGGCCACTTGTCGGCCACCGATAGGCCGATGGGCTCCTGTCGGCCAGCAGTAGGACGATAGGCTCCTGTCGGCCCGCAGTAAGCCGACGATATATTATTTAAATAAAAAATTAAAACGGCGTAATATTTCTGAAAATTAATAAAAAAAAGTGTATTATTTAAAAAAAAATAGCTACGACCTAGGGTTAGTTATAGGCTGCCTTGGGACGTCATTCCATCCCCTTGGCCGCCACCCCTTAGTCCTATATAAGTAGATCAATCCCCTAGCTTTTTGCTTGGGATTTTTTTAGTTAAAAGTTAGCCAACGCGACTTCGTGTACTTCGTTTATGTCCAACGACTAGATCAAGACCGCTTTCGGATCCCCACTTTTATCAATACTTAATATATATTTGCAATATTTAGATTGCTTTATCATATTCTTGCTAGTTCTTCGATTGCTTGCTGGAATAGACCTTCGTGGTCAGGCTGATCGTGCTTCCAGCATCGTCAGTAACCTACAGGAGATTGGTTTAACGATTGCTAAGGCGCAACGTCGTGCACGTTTGTAGTCAGATCGTCAAAGTCGGCTCCATCAAATCCATAGTTATCATCTCATCGAAAGATCGGGATCCTCGCCTCTATCAAGTGGTATCAGTTTTCAGGTTGCTCGGTGAGAATTTCCAGTTATCCCTAGATTAGATTTATTTTCTTAACTATTGTCCAAGAAAAAGCCATAAAAAAGTTATATCTGTTCATCCTTTGTCCAAGCCAGTCTGAGCCTTTGTAATTTTCTTTTCAATGCTTGCATAGTTGAATTATCGGTTGCATCGTCGTGTCGAGTTGCTGGTCTTAGTGTCTAGTTTCTTTAGAGTTTCGAGTTCTGCTCACATTAGTCACGCTGCCGCTGCTGCATCATCATCCCTTCCACCGTCGACCACCGCCATTCATCAGTTTCCACCACGTGCTTCCCATCGTTCATTGTCGTAATCATACTTGAGGTCGTTCGCATCTTCGCTTTATCCAATCTGCATCTTATCTAGTTTGTTTTGGAAAGAGAGAAAGAAAAAAAGAGAAAAAAAAGTAAAAAAAAAGTGAGAGGAAAAAACAGAAGGAAAATAAGAAGAAAATAAGTGAGAGAAAAAAAAGAGAAGAAAAAAGGAAAATTTCGGATCTATCTAGACTCAATCTCATACCTGAATTCGAATTGAAATCAGTTTTGCGCAGTGTACAGTAAAACAGGCATATCTTCCTCATCCGAAGTCTGTTTTGGCTCCACAAGTACTCAAATTCAAGCTATCGACGAGCCGCATCTTAATAGTTCAAGAAGCTAGTTCATTATTTTCACTTCCAAATCGGCTTCTAAATAGGAGTTTGTGCCCTCCGAAGTTCGTGAACACAGTTTCTCACTGTTTTTCAGGCCAGTTTCCGAATATTTTGACTCCTCATACAAACTCGGAATTGAGTGATTCTTTTTGCATTGAAAAGCTTGAGTCGGTAGCATTCTTGAAAAACATTATCAAAAAATTGGCACAAACTTTTCTAGAGTAAAGTTGGAGATAGAGTTTTTGGTGTATCCTGCTTGGCGGTTGTTTCGCATCATTATCTTTGCTACCATTTTGATCTTCGCTTATATCTTGCTGTCCAGAGCTACTTTACATCCTTTGTTGCTGCTAGTTGTGCTACGCCATGACTACATTAGTGTTCTATCGCGTCTCTAGTCCGGTCTAGCCTAGGACCAGCACAGTATCGTCGTTGAGCGTCTATTCAACATTGCATCTCTGAATTGATTATTGCTAATCTTTTGCTACCATATATATCAAGCCAACCCAGCTCCACATATTTCTACACCGTGCATATTTATATTCACCTGGCAATCGCTTTCTCAATCTTTGGAGTTATTTGACACCGCTGGTTGCCGGTCACCACCTGCTGCATGGTAAGAACTTGTAAGACATTGATATTTGCTATACTGTGAGCGTTTTACCACCACATCCTAGTAGTTCATAGGAACATTATTCTTGGATTTTGTTTCTTGTTTTCTACTAATTATGACAGGATCTAGCATTGTTAGTTCTTGGGCTTCATCGATCATGGGAGACTTGCCACCACCTAAGAAAATACAACAACCGTCACGAGAGGAGCAACGACATCAGAATGCGCATAATCAGGTTAATGTTTCCATGCCACCATTTAATGGTCGTTTTCGGCCTGATTTATATATTGCATGGGAGTACGAAATAAATGTTATATTTGCTTCCCATAATTTTGACGAGTGTAAAAAAGTTAAAGCTGCGGTTAGTACCTTCAGAAGCTTTGCTTTAGTTTGGTGGAGCGAATATTGTCGGTTATACCCTGATTATATACCTACTACTTGGGATGATTTAAACCTTGTCATGAGGAATAGATTCGTCGACGTTTATTATACTCGTGGCATGATTAAAAAACTATAACATTTAAAACAAGTTAGTGACACCGTAGCAAAATATTATGATGATTTACAAACTACCTTGTTGCACTCTTTTTTAGAAGAAAGTGAAGAAGATTTTATGGATAGATTTTGGGGAGGATTAAACGATGATATTCAGGAGATACTAATCCCTGAAAAGTGCTATCCTATGGATCGTTTGTTTCGTCTTGCTTGCAAAGCTGAACAGGAAATAAAGAGGCGTGATGCCCACAAGACAAACAAGCACAAGGTGCACATCCAAGGAGTTGAGACGGTCTTTCCTTTCACCACTGCGCCTACTATGACAACAACATCCGTTGTTGTGAGCCCTACATCAGCTCCATGTTGTGACCCGTCACCAGCGAGAGTGCCTACATCATTTGAGTTGACCATAAGAGGTAATGATAAAGGTACAGATCTTCCACCTCCACATGCGAATGATGAATGCCTTATCGATTTAAATGCACCATGTGATGCGCTACCCACTACTTTGATCACACCACCTATTTTAGAGGACTATGTTGATGATTTGACTTTGCTATGTGATCAAACAACTGCAATATCAACAATTTTGAGTGCACCCTTTGAATTAACCATTGATACGAAAGAACCATGTGAATCAGGAAATAAATCAGAGTTGGATCGACTATATTTGAAAATAATTGTGCCAATGTTTAATCATTTTGATATGACCTCTAATCTTGGTAATGATTTTGTGTCAAATGACTTGTTCCATGTTTGCTTAATTAAGCATGTTGTAGCATGTAAATTTGAAACAATTAAAGTTTATTCATCGATGTTGGGATGGTTTAATGATGAACATTGTCAATCTTTAGAAATGCATAAGAGCTTCACTTATATGTGCAAACTGAGTTGCAATATTTCCATGCCTTTTACTTCTTGTGATAATATTGTGGATTTATATTTCACGACATATGAAGGTTACTCACGTATAGATGTGTCACATGTGCAAAAACTGAGGGAAGTAAAAATGAATGACATATACATATACAACATGTACACATTGTCTCTTTTGTTAGCCACGTTTCAGATTAAGCAACGCCGAGGACGGCTTTGTTTTCAAGAAGGGGAGGATGATGAGGACATGGCTACCTTGGATACGACCAAAAATATTGCATACATGCATATTTGTAAGGTGATCTCTTATAAGAATTATGCAATAATTTATTTATGTTATCCGAAACAAAAATACTTCACCTATTTTTATTTCATGCCTAAATGCAGAATTGTTGAACACTTGTACGAACCACGTGTGAAGAAAAAAGGAAAAGGAAATGATTAGGTGTTGTTCAAGAAGTTCTCTCACGTCAAAGGAGATGTTTAGGTATTGTTCAAGAAGTTCTCTCACGTTACTTTTGGCCCAAGAGAAGTTAGAGACCAAGTCTCTCACGTTCTGGACTCAGATTCGGACTTCACAGACATACCTGACTTCAAACGCTTCCAACTTTTACATCCGAACTCCGAATTGGGTGATTCTTCTTTTGTTGGAAAGTTTATTTCATGCACTTTCCAACCCAATTGGATTCACCTTTAAATTCATCCGGAGCGTGGAGATATTGCCAAAATAGTCTGACGCTGTAGCAGAATCCGAGTCAAACTACAAGTCCAAAGGTGTTGCGTCACCTCCACTTGGGCCCATGAGACTTGTACGACTTAGGGTTAGTTATAGGATGCCTTGGGACATCCTTCCACCCCCTTGGCCGTCACCCCTTAGTTCTATATAAGTAGATCAATCCCCTAGCTTTTTGCTTGGGATTTGTTTAGTTAAAAGTTAGCCAACGCAACTTCGTGTACTTTGTTTGTGTCCAACGACCAGACCAAGACCGCTTTCGGATCCCCACTTTTATCAATACTTAATATAGATTCACAATATTCAGATTGCTTTATCATATTCTTGCTAGTTCTTCGATTGCTTGCTGGAATAGACCTTCATGGTCAGGCTGATCGTGCTTCCAGCATCGTCAGTAACCTCCGGGAGATTGGTTTAACGATTGCTAAGGCGCAACGTCGTGCATGTTTGCAGTCAGATCGTCAAAGTCAGCTCCATTAAATCGATAGTTATCATCTCATCGAAAGATCGGGACCCTCGCCTCTATCACATTGCAGGGAGCGGATGCGGACCTCGAGGAGCAGCTCCCCCCCCCCCCCCGTGTCCAGGACCCCGCACCCCGTCCATCCAGCCGCCGACAAGGATCGTGCCGTCGGACTAGGTTGGGATAGAGGAGGATCCGACAGCCGATTGGGGCATTCCGGAGAGCTTTCCACAAACGCAGATGGCGCCGGTGGACGTCTGTTAGTCGCCGCAGCTCGTTCGGGCGCAGACAAGCACGGGCACCTGCGGCACTCGGGCTGTCCGCTACCTGTTCGACGGAATGGCACAACAAGACTCGATATGTTCTTTTTGCTCCTCTCCGGTCAACTTTACATATGCCATGATCAATGTTTTGCACAAACCGTTAGTTCATTTCGGACATGATCAATGCTTGCAAACCATGATAAATTTAGGAGTTTATCATGTCGGACATGATCAATGACAATCATGATCCGAGCCAAATGGACTACGAGTTGGGGGATACAACTTCCCCTTCATTTGAAGTAGGGGCAACATCAAATCCCAATCTGAGCAAGATGAAAAAGAAGCCAAGGACGACAAAGGCAAGAGGTCCGACATTCTCAACTTTTTGAGGATATCTTGTTGGTTAAATCTTGGTTGGCCACAACAATGGATCCCATATGCGGCATGAAGCAAAAGGGGAATAAGTATTGGGAGAAGATTTAGAAGGAGTATCATGAACAAAAGCAATATGTGGAGCCGCATCCTATCATCACCAACCACAATGTGGCATGTCTCCAACATCGATGGGGGATCATTCAAGGGGAAATGAACAAGTACGTTGGCTACTATTCACAAGTGCTTGGCCGCCCTCAAAGTGGGATGGGAGTGGCAACTCACGTAAGCTAAATTACTTCATCTTGTCATCATTTGCATATACTTGTTTTTTTGTTGCATTCTCATTGTCATACATATTTTGTTTGCTAGACGGTGGTGGCGGCCACTATGTATCAAGAAACGGAGAAGAAGCCATTTAGTTTTAGTCATTGTTGGGTGATACTGAATGGAAAGCCAAAGTGGACACAACTTGTGGCCGATCTCAAGGCCGACAAGAAGAGGAATGGTGGCTCAAGCTCCCACCAATCAATTGGGTTAGACGAAGAAGAGGAAGATGTTGTAGGGGAGAAAGAAAGAGCCACCGTGCCAAAGGATAACCAACAAGTGATGGGAAACAAGTGTGAGAAGGCGAGGGCCTCCCATGACGCCGCGGCTACAAAAATGGCCTCCACATGGACGGGCATTTTTTCTGTTAGGGAGAACAAGAAAGAGAAGAGGTACAAGCTCATGTTGGATGCGCAAAAGGAGAGGATGGATTGGGACCGGGAGAGGGCGAATAAGAAGCTGCAAATTGAGAGGGAGAAGATCGAATTGGAGAAGAAAGAGGTGGCGATCAAATGGGAGCTCGAGAAGGCCAAGACATTTGAAGAGATTGAGCTGGAGAAGGAGAGGTTGCAAATCGCACGAGATGCGGAGGATGCCAAGATAATGTTGACGGACAAAACCTCTTGGATGAGCATGCAAAGAAGTGACTTGTGGGGATGAAGAAGGAGATCAACGAACGTAGGGAGTATGAGGCGGCGAGGATGGCAATGGCAGCAGCGAAAGAGGAGGCAAGGATGCAGGCGGAGCATGCGACAAGGATAGCCTCGAAGCAGGCGGCATGGACGGTGTCCGGCGAGTGACCATTTCCTATCCGTCCCGACCGGCAGCAGTTGGGTCTCCCCATCTCTCCTCAACTTCCCTGGTCTTCGGCCCGAGCTGTATGAGGCAGAAACTTGTCCCACGTACGGTTCGGAGGATGATATTGTGATTACTGGCACTACTGGAATTTTCGTATACGCTGGGTGCCAGGGTCTTTGCCGAGAGCCAAAGCACGGGCACTCGGCAAACTCACAGACACCGAGAGTACCTCTCGGCAACAGGCGTACCTCGGCAAACACAACATATTACCGAGAGTAGTACTCGGCAAAAGGGGCAGACTCGGCAAAGGCACTCTTTGCCGAGAGCCAAGCAGTCGTCACACGGCAAAGTGTTGCCACGTGGCTCATCCAGCAGCGAATGACGGCACGGTCACGGTGGCACTGCTTTACCGAGAGCCGCTCTCGGCAAAGCTCCGGCTCTCATTACACTCTTATTAAGAATATTTCCGAACAGAGAATGTTCATAGTGGCCATTCATATTCTAATGAATGGATGACGAAGCTTTTTATTAATTTATGATCCAATAGCACCATTACCGAGCGCCGCTCTCGGTAGGGTAAGCTTTGCCGAGGGCCGCTCTTGGCAAAGCTCCGGCTCTCAGTAAACTTTTAGTACCACCTCGCCCAGAGACAAGCAACATGACCAGTTTAAATAGTCGGATAATCCAGACACAGTAAGCTTCGGTCTTCATTACACTCCTGTTAAGGAGATGGACCATTACTGTGAATCTTCACCCCTTTCGAGCACTGAAGATTCATAGTGACAGACCATCTTCCTAATGATGGATGCCGGTGCTTTTTATTAATTCAATTATTATTATTTTTGAGTTTGCCGTCTGTGTGAGAGCAATGATCTAACCGTTTAAATCCAATCGTCGGGAGCTGGCACGGCATCATCACATGGCCCATGTAGGGTGTGGTAAGATTTTAGGCACATTTCGAATAAGCCTCCCCTGAGGCCGCTTGTAAACCGCACCATCTCCGAGCTAGTCTTTGGGTATTGAGAGGGAACGTGTCCGGTTTGTGCAGGAAGTGCGGGTCCAGTTGCTCTGTTGGCCTCGAAACTTCTCGTGCTCACAAAGGAGGCCATCGCATGACATGTGCCATGCCCCCGCATTTTTCGGACCCACGTGCAATATTCGAGAAATTTATTGCTCTGCTAGGGTTTCATCGCCGGAAATTGCAGATCAGCAAGGCGGCACATGAAATCATGCCCGGTAGCGACATGGGAAATCCTTTGTGACGTCCTTGCGGCATGCCTAGGCCCTGCACAGACGAGGGAGGGGCATGCCCTGCCACCGGGTTACCGAAATTACCTCGGTGGCATGCCTGATGCAACCGTTGAAATCCTTGGAAAATCGTACGTGCCGGAATTCCTTGAGAGCTGGCATGGTGTCATCACATGGCCCCTGTAGGGTGTGGTAAAAGTTTGGGCGCGTTTTGAATAAGCCTCCCCCGAGGCCGCTTGTAAACCGCACCGTCTCCGAGCTAGTCTCTGGGTATCGAGAGGGAACGTGTCCGGTTTGTGCAGGAAGTGCGGGTCCTGTTGCTCCGTTGGCCTCAAAACTTCTCGTGATCTCAAATGAGGCAATCGCATGACACGTGCCATGCCCCCGCATTTTTCGGACCCACGTGCAATATTCGAGAAATTCATTGCTCTGCTAGGGTTTCATCGCCGGAAATTGCAGATCAGTAAGGCGGCACATGAAATCATGGCCGGTAGCGGCATGGGAAATCCTTTGTGATGTCCTTGCGGCATGCTTAGGATGGTAATCAATCATATTACCGAGAGTGGCGCTCGGTACTCTAGTAATTACCGAGAGTGGCTCTCGGCAACAGTGGAAAACCTAGATCTAGTTGTGACTTTTTCCGAGAGATACTCTCGGTAAAACAAAACCTAGATCTAGGTTTGATTACTTTTCCGAGTGCCGCGCCGACAAGCACTCGGTAAAGGTAGCGTCGGGCACTTAAACTTTTTCCCCGGTCGTTTTCTTTTCCCCGCGCCTCTCTCCCCTCCTCTGCTCCCCCCTCACCCGACCGGCGCCCCCCCCCCCCCCCCCCCACGCGGAGGTCTCCCTTCCGGCCAGCGCCCCCCCGCGCACCCCGGAGCCCCCCCCACCGCGCACCACCGGCGCCCCTTCCCACGTCCGCGCCCCCCACCCCGCGGTCCCCCCCAACACCGAGCTCCTCCCCTTCGGTGAGCTCCCCCCTCCCTCCCTCTCCCTCTCATGTGGATGTATGGATAGATGGATGGATGCATGGATAGATGGATGCATAGATAGATGGATGGATTGATAGATGGATGGATGCTATGTAGATAATTTTTTTATAATGTTGTATGCATGGATAGATGGATGCATAGATAGATGGATGGATGCTATGTAGATAATTTTTTATAATGTTGTATGCATGGATAGATGGATGCATAGATAGATGGATGGATGCTATGTAGATAATTTTTTATAATGTTGTATGCATGGATGCTATGTGTGCTATGTAGATAATTTTTTTGCATTAGTTTTTATGTAGTAGTTTTATCTAGTAGTGGGACTGGTAGTTTTTTGTAGTAGCTTTTATGTACTAGTTTTTATCTTGAGCGAGTGACGATCATATTTGAAAGATGCGAGATGTTTTCAGAGGAATGGTACCGATTGTTGTCGTAGGGGGTCGCGCTTCCTCTGTTCCTCCTCTGTGATCTTTTCAAAGCAGGAGGAGCAGAGGAAGAGCGACCATCACCGACAGTCGATGAGAGTTGTTCTTGGAGGAAGAAAATCAACTTTTGACGATGACGGTCGATCTGCATGAGCTCTTCATTTTATATCTTGATAACGCACGATGGGCTCACACAGCTCGACCATCACCGAAAGTCGAAAAATCCGCGAGAGTGTCCACCATATATACAACCACCAGAGAGAGTGTCCACCATATATACGTGAGAGAGATGAGAGTTGTTCTTGGAGAAAGAAAATTGACTTTTGACGATGACGGTCGATTTGCGTGAGCTCTTCATGCTATATCTTGATAACGCACGATGGGCTCACCCAGCTCGACCATCACCGAAAGTCGAAATACCCGTGAGAGAGTGTCCACCATATATACCACCACCAGAGAGAGTGTCCACCATATATACGTGAGAGAGATGAGAGTTGTTCTTGGAGAAAGAAAATCGACTTTTGCCGATGGCGGTCGATCTGTGCGAGTTCGTCCTGTGATATACATTTTTCACGCACGATGGACTCGCCCAGCTCGACCATCACCGAAAGTCGAAATATCCGTGAGAGAGTGTCCATCATGATTAATTTGCTTAGAAGTAATCTTTGATGTTTGATTCTTATGCTATTTTTCATTGTGTGATGAAAGGTGTTAGCACCGATCGATTTCGCGGCTATGGCTTCCTCCGATGACGCAGCTTCCATTAGGGTCGACTCCGCGGTCATGGAGAAGCGCGCCGAGGACCGCTTGGCGGCGCTCATTGATCAGAACTAGCAGCTGATCCTAATAAAGTATTTTGAGGATCTGGCCAAGAAGAATCCACCAGCTAAGGAGAAGAAGGCCCCACCACGTAAGGAGTGTGACGACCCGGTGCCATTGAGTCCACCGACCTACATTCCCGACGACGCTTGGTCCTCCACTGTGGGGGATGCCCCCACGTGTTCTGACTCCACGATCACTGGTTTCACCGACTACACCTTGGAGTAGTCCACCACGATAGTTTGGCGTTGATTTAGTGATATAGTCATGTAGCTGCTGATATGGACTTGGATTGCCAGTTGCGATGCTTTTGATTGTATGAGTGATGAATGCTTACGTGGATTATGTATGATGTGATATTTTAACCTTGCATTCCTTCTCTGCCTCCTTTTCTCTTTCTTTGTAGATGAAGTGGTATGCGGTGTACAGAGGTAGGTGTCCAGGAGTCTACGATTCATGGTCTGAATGCAATGAACAAGTGCTTCACTACGAAGGCAGCTCCCACGACTCGTTCAATAGCAGAGAGAAGGCAGAGTATCATTACAATCAGTATGTGCTTAACCAGAAGAGAAAATCTGAATTAGTGGGTTCAGTGGATGGGTTCAGTGGATGTGCTAGCCAGAAACGGCTTATCGGGTTCAGTGGATGGAAGAACTTGATAATTCTCCTTCAGTTCGTGATAATGGTGGTGTCGCTTTTATCATGTGGTCGCATGTAGACATGCATTGACCACTTTATTGTTTAGTAAGTAGGCACTTGTAACAAAGAGCTACTTTGTGATTTCAAATGAAGCTTGTGCGACCTATTTATATAATGCTTATGTGAGTTTGTTGTTAGACTTTGAGACTTCAAATGCATGTTTGTGTATTGTATATCTATTTTTGCTGCAGCGATCCAAGGGAAAAGCAGGAGAACAGTACTGGGAACGGATCTTTACTGAGTGTGGCTCTCAGAAAAGTGGCATGCGCTGGGAGCAGATGGCAGTTGGCTGGGGCAGTTTTGCCGAGCGTGGCTCTCGGCAAAGAGCTGACGGAACCAGCAGACGTGAAGTCACTTTATTTTGCCGAGAGGCACTGTTTGTGTAACACCCCCAGTGGTTAGCTACAGTAATCCCACATGATCAATGACATGTCACCATGATTATTATAATTAAAATGCAATTAAGAAATAATCCAACTCAAATTCAAAATTCAAATAGCAAAGAAAAATAAAACTTCTTCAAATAATAAAACAAAAATGTTCATAATATGGAAAATAATCCCAAAGCTATTATAAAAATAAGACCAACATTATCTAAATTCCCAAATTGACCCTAGCATCAATAAAAGTGGACCAGCAGCAATTATTTTTACCTTTTCAATTTCTAAAAATAGTTAAACAAATCCAAATGCTCTCAAACTTTTTGAGCAACCCTGAGATGATGTCCAGTATTTATGTGCAAAGTTTCGTATTAAACAAAATTCATTTAGTAGCTCAAAATAATGCAAAGCTGTGAACAAAGTTTGAAACAGACAAAAAAAGATTAAAAGAAAACCGCACTGTGCACTTACCCGGCCCAGTGCTACAGTACCCGAGCCCAGCCCAGCAACGGTTGTCTTCAACCTACTGCTCACCGCGTCGCCGTGGAGCTCGCGCGTCCGCTCCTGCGCCGATCTCCACACGTCGACCATCCGGGCACTCTGGAGGTGGATAAGGCCGCCCTCCCTCTCCCACTGCAAACCCTAGCTCCCCCTTTTCCCCCTCCTCGCGCTGCTTCCGTCCACGCAGCGCGCAACAGAAACTCCGTCGCCATGGCCGTCCTCATTCCTGCAGCCACCATGCTCCTCGCCGGTTGAGACCGTGTCCAGAAGAATCGCCGGCGTCGACTACGTCGTCTGCAAGATTTGGATCGAGCGATGCACCACCACAGCGTCGGCATCGGGGTCATCTTCAACCTCCGCCTCGCCGGACCTCGCCGTTCGATTCGTCGCTCTCCGACCTCCCCGTGTCTCCCCGAGCCCTCCTCTGCATTCGCTGTGAGCCGCGCCTCCTCTCTGCCTCCCCCTCGAGCTCGAACTCGAGCTCTTGCGCGCGCCCGAACCATCACCGAACGCCGCCGCCGCCATTGCTCGTCGCCGGCGCCCTTACCGGCCTCCCCTGGTCGTGTCGCGGCCACCATTCGACTCGCCTTAATGCGCACGATCAAACGCCACCACCCCCGCGAGCTCCCGTGGCCGGAATCGGCTGGCCGGAGCTCCTCCGTCGCGCTGGATTAGCGCCGGCGGCTAACCGCCGATTAGTGCTGACATGGCACGTCATTAGGGCGCTAACCCCCCCACTAACAGTCACTGACCGTGGGCCCCCTGACACTGTAGCACTTAGGTTAATTCTAATCTAAACACTAATTAGCCACTGACATCGGGCCCCACCACAAAAATAACGATTCGGTTAAGTCAGACACTGACACGTGGGACCCATCCACTAATTAACCTAATTATGTTTAATTAAAACCCTGTTAACTAGATGTGACACTGACAGTCGGGTCCCACTGGTCAGTTGACCAGTCAACGTTGACTGGTCAACTTCTGACTGGGCTGCTGACTCAGCAGACGGGGCCCCACCTGTCAGTTTGACCAGTCAACGGTCACAGTTGACTGCTGACATCACCCTGACCTCATGCTGACGTCATCAACTACTGTTTCGGATAATTTGAATTTAATAATTAAAATAATTCCAGAAATTAATAAAACTTTGAAAAATCATATAAAATAAACCGTAACTCGGATGAAAATAATTTATATATGAAAAACGATCAGAAAAATATGAAGAGTCCGAATATGCCATCCACATACCTGCCACACCCCTCTAACATACTGAACATGGAACTTTTTGCCTGTTTCCGATAGATGAATAGTGCATGACCTTAATAAAATAAATCCAAATAAATTCCTAAATTATCTAAAACAATTAGATAGGCAATATATCACATCTGCATATCATGTAGGCATGTCATGCATTGCTGTTGCAATGTTGCCGTGTATTTATTGTTTCTTCCCCCTCCTTCTCTCCCGATAGCCCCCGAGACTGCCGACGACACTGCAGTGTACGACGACGTCGCCGACGACCAGACCCCTTCAGCTGAGCTTCCAGGCAAGCAAAACCCCCTTGATCATCAGATATCGCCCATTCTTTCTCCCTTATGCTTGCATTAGAATTGCTTCTGTTGTTGCTCCGATAGCTCCTATCCTGATGCATAGCCAGATTTTGTCACCTGCTATTGATATCTTACCTGCTGCTCCATGATGCTTAGTTAGCTATGCTGTTGTTCCATCTGTGGTCCTTCGCCTTGTCCGAATGCCATGCTTGTTACCGGGCCGTGATCACTCTGGGTGTGATCGCGGAATTGTTTACACTACTGCATTACTTAAACTGTTAAAGTCGGGCTGGCCCCAAGGGTGCCCGCGAGAAAATAACATTAAAGACGGGTCGGCTCCAAGAGCACCCGCGCGTCGTGTTTTACCCAGTCGGAGCGACAGGAACCCTGTTCGTCTCTGCGAGTTACTAAACATGCCTAACGGATAAGGGTATTTAATCTGAGTTGGCTACGCGCCCATACGCACTACCACCACGTGGGATAATGTTTTAATGGGGCCCTCTACGTCGTATGTATCAGCCGAAAGCTTTTCAGATGTCACAGCTCAGAGATGCGGCCTGATTGTTGGGGTGGGCTGGTTACGTCACTTGTTTATACAGTGTCGCGCCTGGGCCCCGACCAGCCACGCAACGTGCAGGAGTGCAAAGGGTGATGGGCCCAAGACCCCTTCGCACTTAGGATTTAGACCGACGTGTTGACCTCTCTGCTGAGCCTAGGTAGGACTATGTCGTGTTGATCACCCGAGGCCGGACATTACCCAGCAAGTGTGTCCGGCCAGATGTGATCGAGCGTGTTGGATAACAGTAGTGCACCCCTGCAGGGAAGTTATCTATTCGAATAGCCGTGTCCACGGTAACAGGACGCTCAGAGTTGTATCTTGATCTGCTACAACTACAAATGGATACTGTTACATTGATAAACTGATACTATCGCTCTCGGGATCACTTTCTCACAGGGTAGTCGAGGAAGGATCCCAGGGCATTACTAAAATATGATTGATATATATTATCTCGTTCTACTCTCTCCTGATGCTGCAAGATTGCTTCAAGATGCTAGTCTTCGATAGGCTAGGTCTCTCCCCCTCTGTTCCAGCATTTCTGCAGTTTAGTCCAAAGATATAGCCCCATTCCTTTGATACCGATGCATACTTAGTATAGTTCTGATGTCGGTCTTGCGAGTACTTTGGATGAGTACTCACTGTTGCTTTGCTACTTCTTTTTCCCCATACCCGGTTGCTGCGATCAGTCGACGGAGCCCTGGAGCAGGAGATCCCCGGAGGCGCCTACTACGACGTGTAGATCCCCGACGACCAGGAGTAGTTCGGAGGCCCTAGGCAGGAGGCCTTCGCCTTTTCGATCAGTGTCGTTGTTTGTGCTAGCCTTCTTAAGGCAAACTTGACTAACTATGTCTGTACTCAGATATTATGGTTTGTATGACTTATGTATTCGGGTCCTCGTGACCCCTGGTTTGTAATATGAAGATTTATGTTTAAATTTGAGTTTAGAGTTGTGTTGTGATATCTTCCCGTGAGTCTCTGATCTCGAGCGTGCACATTTGCGTGTATGATTAGTGCACGGTCGAGCAGGGGCGTCACAGTTTGGCTCTCGGCAAACTCTTTGCCGAGTGTTCGTGTCCTGGCTCTCGGCAAATTCCTGTTTGCCTGAGAGGTGTACGTCGGGTGGCCTTTGCCGAGTGCAACTCTCGGCAAAGCCTTTGCCGAGGGTTTTTGGCCCTTTGCCGAGTGTTTCTGGCACTCGGCGTAGAGTGCAATTCCAGTAGTGTGGAGACGATGTTGAAGAAACCAAATGTATGAAGGCAAGACTAGGAGAAGCATTTGAGGTAAAGGATCTTGGACCTCTTTGATACTTCCTTCGGATTGAGATTGTTCGGCCGAAGAAGGGGGTAACATTAAGTATAGTGAACCCGTCACGCTCGGACTTTGATTTCATTTTGGCATGTTTGAATTGTTGAACTATGATTTATTTTGCTTTGTCGTATTTGTTTCGAACGGTTGAATTGTGATGAATTTGTATTGTATAATGGACGTGCATGAATTGGATGGATTTGAGGATCCATGAATGTACATTAGGCTAAATAAGAGGCCGTCCGGCGCGGATGCGCCCGTGGGCATATATAGGGGTCAGATTTGCAAGTCCCGCTGTAGATATGCTGTCGGGCAGTCAGCTGAACTCCACGATGCCACCCCGCTCCTCCAAAACCAAAAGCCACTAGTACTAGTGATATGGGGTGTCCCGATCTTCTCAGTAAGCGGCGGTGGTGATGATGATGGTGTAGGATAACTTGTATGTCGCCGATGAACTCTCCCTCGCTTGATCCCTGATGCCAATGCAAAAGGTCTCAACCCTTTGGATATTCACAACGTCACACACTTGCGCACGCAGCCGTCGACCACGAACGGTATAATTGCAATATACTAATTCCCAATGGAACAGCAGATCACACTTGACTTGCAGTATATAATCACCAGATCGATACGAATTGGTGATGAGGATTCAAGATGAATGCTTACAAGCAATCTCATGAACTAGGGTTTATCTTAAACGTGGTCTCACCTTAACTAACTCTAGGGGACGGGTATTTATAGTCTAAAACGAGATCGAAGGGGTACACGGGCTGGACAGCCCAAAACCTGCGCGCAGGCAGAGCGGTACTACCGCTTATGGCAAGCGGTACTACCGTGATAAGCGGTACTACCGCTCGTACAAATATCAAGTGCCGCTTTAGTACCGCTTGGGGTCGCTCGATTCCAGAAGAAATTTCCTAAGCGGTACTAGGACGGTAGTACTGGAGCGGTACTACCGCTTAAGCGGTACTACCGCTTGTGTGGGGCGGTACTACCGTCCTGGAAACTGCAGGGTCTTCCTCCCTTCCTTGCTGCAATGCCTCCTTGTTCCCTTGTGCCATGCCTTCCTCTCCAATGTACCTAACGATACATACACACAAGGATTTAGGCAGTATAAAGTTCTTTCGAATCAAAGTAACAAGTTCAACTAGGAATGAATTCACCTTATGATATTTGTCAACGAGGCTCAATATTTCTTTCCAGCTTAAGCAAGCAGAATCATCATATTTCGTGAATATATCCTCATCAACTAGTACGTCCTTTGGTGTGGCCATCATCTTGAAAATCCGTGCAATGTGGTGGTCACTCGCCGTCGCGCGCAACTGCAAAAGAGGTCAAGCAACGGAACACGGTGCCTCCAAAGGCAGCGTCTGCAGCAGCGGCAAGGCTTTAGCTACCCCCGGGCGGCCGGCTTTGGTTCCTCCCCACGATAAAAGCCATGCCATGCATACTACTACTACTACTACTACAAAAGAGACAAGGAAACCAAAGGAGAGGCCTAAAGAAAGAAGGAAAGCGGCGAGCCAAAGCTGAGGCCATGTATAAAGCTAGGCGAGGGCGAGATAACCGAAGAAGGCGGGGAATCTCGCCGGGAGCTGCTATAGCCAATCCGCTGGTGCCGACGCCGCCCGCCGCGAGGGCCGGGAGCTTGCCTGGACGAGCTACGCTTTTGACCGGCATCTCTCTCACCTGGCCGGGCGGCACATGCATGCAGGTGCATATGGCATTGGCCACGGTAAAAGACGACAAGGGCATCCGATGCACTACTGTGACAGTGCGAGACGGGACATGTCTTTAGCTTGTCGTTGGGTCACGTGCTGGTTTTCGTGTCGCCGCGAGGAATGTTTTCTGCACGTGCTGACGCACGGTTTTGGTAAACGGTGGGACGTGCATGCACAAACGTGCTGCGTTGTATTCTCAGGTTGATTAGTTTTGTTCGTACATGTTTTTTGCGGGTGACTAACAAAACATTGTTCCTAGATGGCCACCAGTTTTTTGAAGTTAAAAATATTTGTCTCAACAACCGAAAAATAATGCACATGCGCACATTATCAAATCTCAGCTTAACAGGAATTTAAGAAGCAACAGTACTACTAGTCAATAACACTTGTGAAGCAAGCGTACGTCTTTGGGTTACATAACTCGAACTGCAAACTTGATGAAAGGAACGGAAATAATAAAACGGTAAACATAGCTAGTCATCATCGATCAGACGGACGGACGGACTTGTCCCAAATGGGAAATGACAACCAAATCTAAAACGGGAAGAGACAAAACTAGTAAGCATGCACTCGAGGAGGATTTCTTTGCATTCTACTTTCTTCTTCTTCTTATGATGATGATGAGGACACGGACACCCTTTGCTGCTTCTGCTCGTCGCCGCCGTCACGGGCTTCCTGCACCTCAGTGCCTGCAGATCGATGCACACGGTACATGGTTAGAGACCGGGAAATCTAACGCCGAGACCGGGGGGGGGGGGGGGGGGGGGGGGGGGGGGGGGGGGGGGCATGTATCTGATAGTTTACAGGAAATTTTCGTATGGCGTGGCGCTACCGGAGTCCCTCGGTGCGTTGCACCTGAAGCACTCCTGCCTGCTGGCGAAGTTGTGCTCGTTGCATCCAGACCTACACAGAGCCAGCAGAAATACAACACCTTTAGCACAAAGCAAAATACTTATGTAATAAGAACATGCATGGAACAGCCAGCTACGGTCTTGTACATAAAGACTCCCTACATCTACTTGCTTATCTACTAATTAAACGACAATCATGTCGTGAGTAGCATCTACCGGAAAAGTCAAAGTTATACTAAATGTGCGTCAATTAATTTGGATGGGAGGGAGTACCTACTTGTTTACATCACAAGCATGAACAGTTTTTTCTTCTGTCTATTGCTACTTGTTTTCTCGTGCATTGATATCTTCTTTTTATCAAGGAAAAAAGGGACCCGGAAACGGGGGGATGGCACTACTAGAAGCAAAGCAACGATAGGATAGGCCAAACTACCAACAAAGTATTGTACGGTGTCCGTACCATGTGCAGTATATCCAGACACAAGGAGTAGTAAAATAATTTTCTACTGTCTACGCATAGTTTAACGTTAAGTCTTAACTACATGAAGCTACCCAGATAAAGGACAGGACAGTGTTTAAGCAACACGCACCTGGTGCAAATCCAGTCGCCAGACTTCCAACCAGGGCGGCTGGCACGACCACCGGCTGCGCCGGCTCCCATGCCGCCACCCATGCCACCGACAGCGCCGAAGCCGAAGCCCCTTGAGCGTGACATGTCACCATCAAAGCCACCAGCGCCACCATTGACGGCAGCTTCCTCCTTGAAGGCAGCACACTTGAAGCAGCTGGAGCGGCTGGCGAAGTTGTGCGCCCCGCAGGTGCAGTACCAGTCGCCCGGGCGGACGTCAGAGCCGGCACCAAAGCCGGTACCAAAGGAGGACCCACCCCCGCCGCGGCCGCCAAAGTTGGCGTAGTCACCACCAAGAGCACCACCGACGCTACCACGGTCAGCGGCACTGCGTGGCTCGCCGCAGCGCTGGCATAGGTCCCGGCGACTGAAGTTGAGGTGCTGGCACGACCTGCAGTCCCAGTCTCCTGGCTTCCTGTTCATCTTGCCTGCAATGCCAAATGGATAGTCAGTCAGATACAAGGTGGTATGATCAAACTGAATAGCAAAAACAACACACTTGAACAAGCCCAAGTTTGATCAAGTGTCTCGGCCCAGTCAAGAAACATAATCCAACCAAAAACATGTGGTGAGGTGTTTGGATACTGGATGGACGGACTGGCAGAAGAAGCTAAATTACCGAAGAAAAAGCTTGGATGCTGTGCTGCTGAGCTCCAAGATGAGAAGTGTTGTGAGGTGAAATGGTGATGCAGCAAGGTGCGTATGTGCAGTGCTATTTATAGCGCGTTTGGAGGGGATGCTGAAACCGAGGGTGAGCTATCCTTGTGCCTTTGATTCTTGGTGCGCTTTGGCCCGCGAAGAACAAGGGAATCACGTAAAACTAGAAAGAAGATGGGACTGGAGTTAAAGAAAAGAAAAGAAGAGAAAGCCATTAAAGGGCAAAAGAATTATAAGGAGTTTGAATGCCTCCTTTAACCTGCATCCGTGCCTGCCTTGGCAACATCTTTTGAGACATGGGGTGGAGGGAAGTGCATTTGCGCGCATTCTTGTGCTTAGGAAATTTAACATGCATTGTTATTGGTTTTTGTTGCATATACTGATTATAATATTTTCAACTTTGATGCATCCAGAAGCAGAGGTGGGAAATTGCAACAGTGGAGTAATATGGAATTTCAGGACAACATCAGCATAACACTGAAAGTGAAAACCAAAAAATGCTAATGGATAAACGTTAGTGTCTACACTAGTTTCAGAGCACACATTTAGTCAAGAATAAGAATTTCTTTAAATAACCATTGACAGCTCAAATAAAACTTTGGAAGGGAGGAATTAAATCAGAATTCATAATTATAAACCCCTTTATTTTTCTTCCAGTACAACTTGAGTCAAAAGTTATTTGTCACATTACAACAAAGTTCCACAAAACTGATGCAACTAACATTTCACAAACTTCAACATGAAAAGGACTATACATCTTCAGGTCTGATTCGCACTGTTGGGTAATACTTTTATTGGGCAAGGAGCAGGTCATTGCTAGAGACATCTAATGGTTTCAGAACCTGTGAGGTTTTTGGGGACGTATGTCACATGTAATAACAAAAAGGCGCAGCTGTAATTTGAGTATGAACAATTTTAGACCAAAGGAAAAGAACAATTTTCGATTGTACTCCATGGTTATTGTTAATAACAAAAAGGCGCAGCTGTAATTTGAGTATGAACAATTTTAGACCAAAGGAAAAGAACAATTTTCGATTGTACTCCATGGTTATTGTTCCACTCTTCCAGGATAATTCAGACTGGATATGTACCACCTTATAAGTAATCTGTGTTTAGCCAGGGAAGCGTAAGTACTTTCAGAGCAAGAATGGATACGATTTAGTTGGACAAGGTTGAGGTCATTGGTCTAACTGCTCCGTGACAGGATTTCCTGTCATACCATTGTCCCAGGGACAACACATCACCCTCTTTTCTACCTGATTCCGAAGCCACAAGCCGTATCTACGATAAGGAATGTCAATTCTAATTAACTATGCCTAATAATGCAGAAGACCAAATGTGGAACTTGATGCTCCAGTACAATCCACACACGTGTGACGGAATACTGCATGTACAGGACCAATTCTAGAGCAAGCATATAAACCTAAAATCAGCATTTATTTGATCCTAACAGAACAAGTATAGGTCTATATGAGGTGTCAAGAATGGTGGATTGGAGGCTATCATTCTGAACTTGTGCTATATTTTCTGCTATGCTACTATTGATTCTTGCCACTAAAAAAAGGCAATTCACATCGCTATTATTCGACACTAACTTTGCTGTCTTTTACTAGCAATAATTGAGAAAAGCCCATAGAATCCATTCCAACCAACATCACATCGACTTAATGCTATCTATTTCATTTCTCTTGGTGGCTGTATCTGTTTCTGTCTAGCATTCCACGACAATGGACTAGCTAAGATTGAGATAAGAAGGAACAAACATGAATGTGGTGACTGTGTAGCAGTAGCACCGAGTGAATATTCGAGACAATGGAAGGAGAAAAAGGAGCATAAAGCTTTCATCAACTTAAGGATGTAAGAATCAACATGATGTGCAAGTAATAAAAAAATACCAATAATACCGGAATTTTAAAATGATAAACTTCTTTTCTTCAGAGAATAGATCTTACATTGGAGAAAATTTATAATGCAATTTCATATAATGGAAAGTGACAGAGAAACCAATACTAATGAAATTTAACAAATGAGAAACTTCTGTTCTTCAGAGAGAAAACCTTCCAGTGGAGATGATTTATGATTCAGTTTCATATATTGAAGGACTGATGCACATAAAAATATGTGGAACATATTTGCTTGCTTAATAACTCAGATTTTATTTTCTTTTATTTTCCTTAGGGGTGGGGATGGGGGGAGGAGCATCTTCAGAACCTTTCGGGAATTCATTCATGCACCATTTCTATTTGGTCCTTGTGGTTCCTCGCTTAAGGACAAGTTGCCATTTGGAATATAAGAACTCAAAACATAGGAATAGGAAAAAGAAAAACACGGGATTTGAGATGTCATGTATCCTGAGGAAAACTTTAAAATCGTCATTTGCGTCTGGCTTGATAGTAAAGCCAAAGAAAGATACCCCAAGACAAGGTACCTACAACTGCTGGGTTGGGGACATGATCAATAGAACCTGGCTGGATCCATGCTGGGATAGTGGCTCTCACTCCTAACCAGTTCTGAGGTCAATTTACTTGGACCAATCAAATAAATCTTGTCATCGAAAGAATTTTTCCTATAAAAATCCTATCCTTCTAAATTCCGATGTTTTCCCTTTTGTTCCAAAACGGGCCCTAAGAGGAGGCTACGATAACACACCCTTGTCATGTGTACATAAATGGCCCGTCTAAATATATCCATAACAGAGGTGCACTTTTGTCTAATCCAAATGCAAAGGATGTTGACAGATAGTTGCATTGCTAGATAAAATCATGATAGTGATAGGAGATAAGTGAAAAAAAAAGTATCACTTGAAATCAGGACATAGACAAATGGATTGCTACGCTGTAAGTGCTGAGCACTAGACTTTATCTTTTTCGTTCAAAGAGCAGGACTTGAGAGGGTATTTTCGAACACAGAGAAAGATGGCATCATCATATAATTAGCCCTCCACGCACATATCGAGATGAAAATGATTCATGGGATAAAGCAAAGGGGAGCAGGGGGAGCAGGGCTGATAAATAACTGGTGAGAATGTATGAATATCAATGAAGATAGACTGAAATCAACAGAGTAGTAGTCCTCGAGGGTGGCCTTGACCACCCTCTTTAGAATTCTTTTCACCTTTCTTTTATTTTAAGTTGTGTTTTGCATCTTTGTTGCAGTTTCCCTCGCCCTTTACTTGCTGTGCTCATCCTTGAGGCTTTACATTAGTGCATTTACTTTTGCTTTTTATCTAAATGTTTCTCTCTTATGTTAGCAGTGTACTAGTAGTCTAGTACTGGTACTGGTGATAGTAGATGCTTGGAGCCCACATATAGGTTTCAAAACCATAGGATGATATGGCTTCTCTTCCATTCCATTCTCTTGGGTCAAGTGAAAGTGGAAGCAACTACATATCATGGAGTCGTTGGGAGAAAAACTGGGGGCAAAAGCTAGCTTGGATTCTCTCCTAGGGAAGTGTTTCCATGCATGACCATGACCGAACTCCAAAGGAAGTGAGATCACTTGATAGCCCCTAACATGCTTTGATTCTTTGCTTTTGCACATCCAAGAAGAACAGCTCAAGCTTTTAGCTTTCGTGTTACCAAGCGTAGTAAAACTATGATCAAGACTGCTTGGAACGCGGACAACCTTCAACTGCCATACACTACGTGTTGTTGAGTGGTGGAACCAACACATGATCGAGCTTTAAAATAACAGGGAAAAAAACTCTGTATTCGACTATTCAGCAGGATGTGAATTAATAGTTTTGATATATATCCAATGGGGTATATATTTTAGCAGGTGTTGACACTAATTGAGTCCTAGGAAAAGTACATTTCACCATTAAATTAAAATATGCACTATTAACTCTGTTCCAAAACAGATAACATCCTGGAAAAATATGCACTATTATATTATTGTCATTGGTGAAATGAAAATAATATTACTAAATAAATTATATGTTCTAACCCCATAATTTATTTGTTATTAAATATTCATTTACTTTCAAATGGAGGGACAGCGTTAAATTATACGTGGTCACATGATATAACATACTAGTACTAGTCAAACAGTCATAAACAATAGTACTATGCTGCCCCAAGGCATACAAATTTCCAGTCGGTATATATGCTCTTGTTCCTATGAAATGAATCATTAGCTGCGCTTAGATGCAAGTATCTAGGACTCTAGGATTCCAAAGATGGTGATGCAATTTTCGTGGAGCACAATTCTTTCCATCTAGTCATGTACTCATGTGTGGTGTGGGCATGGTTCGCTTTTGAGAGGCCTGCGCCCTGGCCCACGCAGCAATGAGTCGGCACACGGATGGGCCGCACTACACCTAAGACAAAGAGCAATACTATAGTGCACACACTTTAATTATATTGGTGCAGGTTGGAATGCATGCAAGCAGAACGCCATGAGTACCAAGCCATGTGTGGTGTGTTGATGGAGCTCACTTGGACTCCTGTAGTTCCTTGACTCGGTGACGTAATCGGACCTCGACAAGGTGAAAGCTAGGCTGGCCGGCTTTCTTGTATGCGCTCGATGCGATGCCGGTGCACTGCGTTGCATATCAATGAGCTGCGCTAAAGATCTGCTTCGCTTTAAGGTTGGCCCGTCGGGAACATCGAGACATATGCAGTGAGGTGGTTTTAATCAAGTTTAGATGATGCTGGGATAGTGCACGAAATGATTCGATGGTGCCGTTGATGATGTGCATGGGAGATGCAGAGGTTTCATTGCCATAGCAGAGATGCAAACAGACAACTGTCGGAGATCAAACAAGCCAAACCACCATTGTTCAAAACACGAGATGGTTTGGAGCATGCAACTGAAGTTCGTCCCTTGGAGGAAGGGGTCAAGAATAGATACGAGTTATTTTTTCAGTAAAAAAAAGAGACAAGAATATAACAAGCTGTGTGCTGTGCTCTGCGAGCAGCAAGGATTGCTGCAGTGGTCACACAACCATCGAATCCAGAATCATCCCTACACCACCACACTGACACCGACCGTATCGGCGGCGAACCAACGCACCACCCCGCCCCCACCAATCATCCCCACCTGGAAACAGATGCCAAGCCACCTGTCGACTGATCAACGGAAGCACAAATCTCGAGGACGGGCACCCGTCCTCAAGCCCTACGTCGCGAACGAGACGGCTACGTGACTCGACGGAGAGAGGAGGCAAAAGGGAGAGGCCAAAACCGCCGCAACGTATCTATCGCCGAGTTCCCATCTCTCGATCCATCTCGTCGTCACTACAGATGGATCCATCTCCACGACGAGGAAACGGAAAGCGAACAACACACGCATCTTCAAATACGAAAGAGGAAACAAAATCCAACCCAAACCATGCGTGATCTGACGAGACGAGCACCCTAGGGGAGCGGTGGCGACGGGTGACGCACCTGACCGAGGAGACGTTCCGGCGACGATCCGGTGCGACGGGGAGCGAGGACAATCTCGTCGGGAGATCGGGGAGGAGGAGGAGCGAGAATGATTAAAACTGAAGGGAGAGGAGATTTAAGGAGAGAATTAAAACCTGCCTCTTTATCTTGGGATTTCTTTCGGATTTTGGGATTTGTGTGCTCGCGGCGGCACGGCACGGCACCGACGTCGAGGCGGGTCAAAGGGTCCGGGCCACCTGTCGGTGCGGTGGGCTGGACGTGGCTGCCAAGTGTCCAAGTCCAATCCCTTCGATGTGCTGCCGAGGACATTGTTGCGCGTTCAGACTCGATTATCCTGTCGTTATCTCAGCCGTCTAATCTGACGATTAACTGACGCCGCTGATGGTCGTGGATTATATAGGCCAAAATCACATGTTTGACTTTTATAAATTTTATAATAACACCAAATTATCCTATTTAGAAAGTTTTTCACGGTCTAATTTTTTTTTCCTTTGCTAAAGTCACCCACACTAGAAGGGCCAACTTCGTAGTCTATGGTGTTTTCCCTTGGTCCATGCTCGGCCAGTCGTCATTGACTGCACTGATGTGGACAAGTACTAACGTCAAAGAGATGGGCGTTTTCCCAAATACCCTGACGCCATCTCTGACGTTTGCCCATGGACTCAATCACCAAGGCTATTGATATTTGCCTCCCAAATGGTTAAGTGGTTGTGCGGCCGTGGGTGGAGCACTCACGCACCAATGCATACTCTTCCCCCTTCCCCACCCACTCGGCCTGCTCCTCTATGTTCATCCCGAACAGAGGAAGGGGGGCTTCTCTTTCTCCTTCTCCTCTAATCCCTCTCATATCCATCCGACTAAAGCCAATCTTCGTGGTGATTTTGAGCAAGGTTCATCCATAGAGGCAATGTCCGCATGTCCCTCGTTTTTTACTGTTGAAAGCACCCGAATCGGAGCCATTTGTTGAAACCCTAGTTTGGACGAGTCCTCCTAAGATGTGTGATGACTTTGCATTGCATTTGCAACCAGTTAGTAGTATCATAGTCAAGCTTTTAAATAGAGGTTTGCAGACTGAATGCAGATTGGGGTCAGCGTTGCGGGATGCGCATTGCGAGCAACATTGTGGGTGTTGTGTCCACACAATGAATTTGTAAAAACACTGATAAATTTGATATCATTGTGTATATTTCTAGACCATTAGCAACAAATATGGCATATAATTTGAACAACCATCATTTATATAAGCATATAGATTATTACTAATCAACATTCGGTCGTGCAACTATGCAAGCAAGACACAACTAGACAAAAAGATTACACAACAGAATGATAACACTTATATAAAGGGCGATGTTGCGGATTGCAGACGATATTGCGGCCTGACAACCGATATTGCGCCTGAATCATGGCAAATACGCTATTTTCTAGCACAACCCGAGGCTAATAGTGGCTGGATGGCGCTACCGCTATTGCGGTTGCTGTTTAAAAACTTGATTGTAGGCATGATGCGCTAGTATATAGTTTGTATGTGTCGAGGGGAAGTGGATCTCCACACTTCACCGCACTGCATGTACCCTGTTTGGGACTTCAAAGCCCAAGAAAGGACGACAAAAGGGGACTACACCTAAAGCACCGACTTCATAAACGTGCCACCTATGTTTTTTTTACCTGGGAGGCCTTAAGGCTACAAGGACTCCAAAGTGGATACAAAACAAGGAGACAAAGACAGAGATGACCAAGGAAACCGACCAAGGAGCTAATAAATAGGCGGCCTATCGGAGCCAGAAGCATCCAAAGCTCCAAGATCCTGCAGATTAGTTTAGCAGATTAGATACGATCTAGACATCCCATCTAGATCGTCCACACCCAACTAGTCGAGCACCCCAAACTCGATGAACACGTCATGTATACAATCTATGTAATCCCTTGATGTTATAATTCCATGCAAGGTGAATGATGGTTGTTACTTGCCACGCGAGGGCCTGAATCTGGGTAAAAGTTGTACCTTGTGTTCATCTGGGCACCCGAGGTTGTCGGCCCAGTGGGAACTAGGGTACCACGTGCCGTCTGCCTGCGGCCCAGGAAGCAACGCCTGGCGAAGGCCCAAGAGGCGGCCCAGTCACGGGCGCCACGAAGCAAGACACCTCGCGAGGCACCGGCCTCACGAGGACCCCCTCCACCAGGGGCGGACCCACCGAAGACTCAGCAGCAGCAGGAAGCCTCGCGAGGCCCCCTCGTGAGGCGGCCTCTCGAGGCAGCCTCCCAAAGCCACCCGAGCAAGGCGCCGCTTGGCACCGGCCTCGCGGTCACGTGCCCACCACATGGGTGATGCACCCCCGCAAGACGACGACAGCGGCAGGGCCGTACCAGCAGATGCGGTCAGGGAGGATTTCCTCTTTGGTGATAAAGGGGCAGCACCAACTGCCCTCCCCCAAAGCAAGTCCCAAATCTTGCCCGTTTGGTGAAAGAAGACCAGGACGATGGGGCGCGCAGGGCGGATGTCATCACCGAGCCCACCGGCGCGTCATGGATAGCGTCTTTGCAGGCGAAGACCACCTTTTGTCAGGATAATACTGGGCGCCTGTCCCCCTTCAAACCGCCGTTGTGTGGCTACCCTTCCCGCCAATATTTTTGGGGGACCAAGGCGGCTATAAAAGGGGCAATGCTGCCACCGTAGAGAGGGATCGACTCCTCCGCCTTCAACCTTGTATGCGAGAACTCTCTCGTCCACAATAATCCCAAACACAAGCAGGAGTAGGGTTTTACACCGCACGGTGGCCTGAACCTGGGTAGCTCTCGTGTCCCCTGTAATGCCCCGGACACACCCGCCAGTGGTCGTTACTCCTGGCGGGATCTAGACTGGCCCCACAAATCAATACTAGTCTTTCCTGCGCACTTTGTCCTCACTCATGCGCACCCAGGACCAACTTCCCGGTCGGTCACCCATCCAGAAATTACTCCAAGTTGAGCACGCTTAACTTTGGAGTTCTTTCCGAATGGGCTCCCGGAAAAGAATGAATTCCTTATTGATATGAGTAGTCTATCATCCCTATTAAGCCAGGCTATCACATACACCCCCACTCAGAGGAACCGACGTCCTCGTCGGGCCACAGGAACATTCCCTCTTGGCACATACGTCTGTGCATCCAGTCCGGTACATGTGCCATGCCGTGTGCCACAACGGGTCACAAACGTCATGAACAACATGACCACACACCTGTCCGCAAACATCCGTGTAACCGCGAGGGTCGGCTCTGATACCAACTTGTAACGCCCCAGACACACCCGCCGGTGGTCGTTACTCCTGGCGGGATCTAGACTGGCCCCACAGATCAATACTAGTCTTTCCTGCGCACTTTGTCCTCACTCGTGCGCATCCAGGACCAACTTCCCGGTCGGTCACCCATCCAGAAATTACTCCAAGCTGAGCACGCTTAACTTTGGAGTTCTTTCCGAATGGGCTCCCGAAAAAGAAGGAATTCCTTATTGATATGAGTAGTCTATCATCCCTATTAAGCCAGGCTATCACATCCCCGCCGTGCCTTGCGTGTGTGTGTGCGTTCTCGCCGTGCTCCGCTCGCCGTGGTCACCGTCGGGTAGTTAGGCAGCAAGCGCCCCCCAGAGTTCGAACCAGGGTCCCGGAGCCCGGATTCCAACATTTGGCGCGCCAGGTAGGGCCTGCTTCCGCTTCTTCCGCCTCGACATCGCCATGGCCGACGCTCGACGCGAGCGCGCTCTGCACAGGGCGGCCAGGGTGGCCCAGACGGAGCCTGTCGCCAACGACAACCGCCGTCCCCGCGCCCGCGTCGCCACTGACCCCGCAGCTGGTGAGGAGGAGGCTTCTTCCCTGCACCCGTCGGTGCGGCCGCCTGGCCGCACCACCACCGCGTCCTCGCTCGCGCGCCCGGATCCACAGGCCGCGCTGCTCATGGCGCAGGAGCTGCTGCGCTACCGCCCCACCGAGGCCGGCTACGACGCCTGGCTTGCGCGCATCACCGAGCTCGTCAACACCGCTGGGGCCGCCCCGGCGCCCTCCCGCTCCATCCCACCTCCGCCACCGCGTGGCGCGGAGGCAGAGCACGGCACGCCTCCTCCGCCTCTTCCGAGCAACGACGGCGCGGGCCGTCGCTACGGCACATGCGCGTGGGAGCCATCCCGCAACGCGTCTTCACCAGACCCCGATGACGCGAGCTGCCAAATCGTCCGGCGCGCGCCGCCTAATGCGCGCGTGCTCCTCGAGCAGCAGCGCCAGCGTCAAGACCGCACCATCCAGGAGGTCGCGGCGGCCGGGCGCTAGAATCGTGCCGCCCTCGCCGGGGGCGTCGCCTCCAGCAGCGAGGGCTGCCGCGCCTTCACCCGTGAGCCGCGCCGCGTGGTGTGGCCAACGAAGTTCAAGCCGGACCTGCCCTCTCGCTACGACGGCATCCCCAACCCCACGGAGTTCCTGCAGCTCTACACTATGAGCATCGAGGCTGCGGGCGGTGACGACAAAGTCATGGCGAACTGGTTCCCCATGGCCCTCAAGGACGCCTCGCGCTCGTGGCTCATGAACCTCCCCGAAGCGTCCATCTCTTCTTGGGCCGAGCTATGCCGGCAGTTCGTCGCCAACTTCAAGGGAACGCACGAGTGTCCCCTCACGCTCAACGACTTGCGCGCCATGTGCCAGCGCCCTGACGAGACTCTCCGCAAGTACATCCAGCGCTTCAGCCAAGTGCGCAACAAGACCCCGCGCGCGTCCGTCGCCGCCATCATCTCCGCGTTCTCCTCCGACGTCACGGATGTCCGGATGCGTGAGAAGCTCGCCATCAACGACGAGCTCGACACCGCGGTCGAGCTGTTCGACCTCGCCGACAGGTGCGCCAAGGCTGAAGAGGGCCGCCTCTTCCCCCACAACGACCCAGACATGGCACCTGATGCTGCCAAGGCCAAGAGCAAGGACGCCAAACGTAAAGGCCCTGTCGTGCTCGCGGCAGTGCGTGAGTAGAAGCGCGGCCGCGATCGCGATGAACCCAAGAAGGATGGCCGCCCCTTCTGCGCCTACCACGTCATAAACTCCCATAGCACCGAAGACTGCCATGAGCTCAAGCTGCTTCGCGAGAACCGCCAGGACGAGTGCGGCAACCTCAACGATCGCGGCACCGGCCGCCGAGGCGTCCGCAATGGCAACCACTGGGGAGACCGCAACGGCAACGGCAACAACAACTTCCGGGAAGGCTGGCAGAACCAGCCTCGGCAAGCCAACCCTCAAGCCAACGCCGCCCTGCCGCCGCTGCTGCCGCCGCCACCTGGCAAGAACAACGGTAACTAGCTTGAAGAGAACGCTAGGGGCTACCAGGAGCCTCGCGGAGTGGCGTGCATCCTCGGCAGAGCCCAGGCTCCCTCATCCAACCGCCACTTCAAGCAGTTCTCTTGCGAGGTCAACGCGGCCCTCCCGAGGCCTGAGGCCTCTCAGCCCCTCAAGTGGTCACAATACGCGATCTCCTTCGACTCCACGGACCACCCCAAGTCCATGGTGGCTGTGGGCACCGCATGCTGTGCACGCCCACGATCAACAACGTCGTCGTCACCAAGACACTTGTCGACGGTGGCGCAGGCCTCAACGTGATCTCCATCGAGACCTTCGAGAAGCTCCAAGTGCCCTACGAGCATCTGATGCCGACGCGGCCCTTCTCGGGTGTGACTGACGGCTCCACCCTGCCTTTGGGCCAAGTGCGCCTCCCCGTCACCTTCGGCACCAGCAAGAACTACCACACCGAGCTCATCGACTTCAACGTGGCGCACATCGGCCTACCCTACAATGCCATCTTGGGCTATCCCGCGCTCGCCAAGTTCATGGCGGTGACGCACCACGCCTACAACATCCTCAAGATGCCGGGCTGCAGCGGCATCATCACCATCTGCTGCGACAAGAAGGATGCAGTGCGCTCCCTCGAGCGCGCCTACAAGGCTGCCGCTACCGCGTATCCTGCCGACGAGGACGACGTCGAGCCTCCCGAGGCCGCACCCGCAAAGAAGAAGCAGCTGTTCTCTCAGGCACGCGCCGAGACAAAGAAGGTGTCGGTGGATGGCAGTGGCTCTAGGCCTGCCTTCACCATCGGCAACGGCCTCAACCCCCAATAGGAAGACACGCTCATCGCCTTCCTCCAGGCAAATGCTGATGTGTTCGCGTGGATAACATCAGATTTGTCCGGTGTGCCGAGGGAGGTGATTGAGCACCACTTAGCGGTGTGCCCTAACGCGCGCCCCGTCAAACAAAAGGCACGGCGCCAAGCTCTCGAGAAGCAAGAGTTCATCGTCCAAGAAGTTCAGAAACTGCAAGAGGCAGGAGTCATCCGCGAGGTGCGCCACCCCGAGTGGCTCGCCAACCTTGTCATCGTCCCCAAGAAAGGCGGCGAAAGTCGAATGTGCGTCGACTTCACCAGCCTCAACAAGGTCTGCCCCCAAGATCCCTTCCCGTTGCCGCGAATCGACCAGATCGTGGACTCCACCGCTGGGTGCGAGCTGCTCTGCTTCCTGGATGCCTTCTCAGGCTACCACCAGATCAAGATGGCGATAGAAGATGAAGAGAGGACGGCTTTCATCACCCCCTGCGGGACATACTGCTACATCTGCATGCCCTTCTGCTTGAGGATTGCGGGGGCTACCTTCCAGCGGCTGATGCGTATCGCCCTGGGGCCCCAGATGGGAAGAAACACGGAGGCCTACATCGACGACATCGTCATGAAGAGCTGCAAGTCCTGGTCCCTCATTGCGGACCTCGAAGAAACCTTCGCCAACCTCCGCAAGGTCAACCTCAAGCTCAATCCCGCCAAGTGCGTCTTTGGAGTTCCTTCCGGCAAGCTGCTCAGCTTTTTGGTCTCCCACCGCGGCATCGAAGCCAACCCCGAGAAGATCAAGGCCATCGAACGGATGAGGCCTCCTCGGAACCTTAGGGAAATGCAGCGCCTCGCGGGATGTATGGCCTCACTTGGGCGCTTCATCTCCAAGTTCGGCGAGCGAGCCTTGCCGTTCTTCAAGCTCATGAAGAGATCGGGCCCCTTCAAATGGACTCCTGAAGCTGATGCGGCCTTCGAGGACCTCAAGAAATATCTGACAAGCCCTCCTGTCATGGTCGCCCCGCGCCCATGTGAGCCTATGCTCCTATACTTGGAGGCCACCCCCCAGACAGTTAGCGCGGCTCTCGTGGCGGAGCGGGAAGAGCCCACCATCGCCAAGAAGAAGCCTGCTGCGTCAGCGCCTCTCGAGGCGGCACCTTCGCTTGCCGAGATCTTCCTCATGAGGCCCCTGGCGAGCCGCCTGCCGAGCTCCCCGAAGAACAAGCTATCACGCCCACGGTCATGTGCCTCGTTGAGCACCCCGTCTACTTCGTCAGCTCGGTGCTTCGGGATGCGCGCGAGCGGTACCCCATGCAGTAGAAGCTCCTCCTCGCACTCCTCATTGCCTCCAGGAAGCTGCGCCACTACTTCCAGGGCCATCCCGTCAAGGTGATCACCTCTTATCCCCTGGAGCAGGTCCTGCACAGCCCCAACGCCACTGGCCGCATTGCCGAGTGGAACATCGAGCTGCAGGCCTTTGCGCTGGAATTCCTCACCACAAGGACGATCAAGGGCGCAGCTTTGGCGGACTTCACGGCGGAATGGACGGACCCGCATCAAGAGGAGCCTCGTGAGGACGAGTCCCTCTTGCCTGGAGAGGACGCCCCTGGCGGCTGGACCACGCACTTCGACGGTGCGTTCTCCAGGCAAGGCGCAGGGGCTGGCGTTGTGCTCACTTCACCGACAGGAGACAAGCTCTACTACGTTGTACAACTCTACTTCAAGCACGACGACAAGGTCTCCAACAACATCGCTGAGTACGAGGGCCTCATCGCCGGGCTCAAGGCTGCTTCTGCCCTTGGCATCAAGCGGATCCTCATCAAGGCAGACTCACAGCTCCTCGTCAGCTTCACCAACAAAAGCTACAAGCCCAAGGACGAGCACATGGCCGCCTATCTGGAAGAGGTGCGCAAGCTCGAGAAGTGCTTCCTCGGCATGGAGCTCCAGCACATTCCTCGCGGCACCAACAAAGAAGCAGACGACATCGCCAAGCGGACGTCCCGCCCCGAGCCTCAAAAGCCCGGCGTCTTCGAGGAAAGGCTCCTGAAGCCATCAGCTACGCCACCTGCCGACAGCGCCATGGCGCCTCATGAGGAGCTCCCTCCCGCACCACCCACAGGCGCGCCAGACTATGGCCCGCCTTCAGGCGCTTGCCTGCTGCTGGCGTTGGAGCCACAAGCGGATAGCTGGGTCAACGAATTCAAGGCCTATCTGGAGGACGGCACCCTCCCAGAGAAGGACTCGGAGGCCGAGCGTGTGGCCCACCAGGCCACAACCTACTCCTTTAGGGATGGCGATCTTTACCGCAGGCGCCCCAATGGCGTCGCGCTGCAGTGCATCTCCGAGGAGCAAGGGCGCGAGCTGCTTGCCGACATCCATGGCAGAGACTGCGGCCACCACTCTTCATCGCGCACGCTCGTCGGCAAGGTGTTCCGTAGCGGCTTCTACTGGCCCACCGCGCTCCAAGACGCCACCGAGCTGGTCCAATCTTGCGAAGCCTACCAATTCCACGCCAAGCAAATCCACCAGCCGGCGCAAGGCCTCTAGACCATTCCCCTCTCATGGTCCTTTGCGGTCTGGGGGCTGGACATCCTGGGCCCCTTCCCTCGCGCAGCTGGCGGCTACCGCTACCTCTACGTCGCCATCGACAAGTTCACCAAATGGGCAGAAGTGGAGCCCGTCCGCACCATCCCGACAGGATCAGTCATCAAGTTCATCAAGAACCTCGTGAGTCGCTTCGGTGTCCCCAACTACATCATCACTGACAATGGCTCGCAGTTCACGAGCAGCCTCTTCAAGTCATATTGCGCCAACCTTGGCACGCAGATCTGCTACTCCTCCGTGGTGCACCCGCGAAGCAACGGCTAGGCCGAGCGTGCTAACACTGAGGTCCTCAAGGGCCTCAAGACATGAATGTCGGTGTGAAAACCGGCGGACCTCGGGGTAGGGGGTCCCGAGTTGTGGATCTCGGATAGATTGTAATAGGAACAAGGAGACGGTGTTTACCCAGGTTTGGGCCCTCTTGATGGAGGTAAAACCCTACGTCCTGCTCTTGTTTATATTGATGGAGATGTATCAAGTACAGAGTTGATCTACCTCGAGATCGTAAGATGTGGTCTAACTCTAGGGCTAGGAGAATGAGATTGTGTTCGAGTCCTTTCTATGGGCTAAACCCTCCGGCTTATATACACGTCAGGTAAGGTATCTAGGGTTACAAGGTCGGCATCGGGGTCATGAAGGCGGCAGGAGAAGTCTTGGAGTATACGTCAAGTCTTCGGCAGATGCAATCCTGATCTTGCCCCTAGCGTGCAGCTTCTGGAGTCCATCTTGAGAAGAACGAGGGCCCATTGGCCCATCCCGAGGAATATAGTGTGACTAGGTTGGTACCCCCTAGTCCAGGACACCGTCAGTAGCCCCCGAACTGGTCTTCTACGTCGAGGACCTCTTCGTTGATAAGAACAGCTTTGGATCCGAAGTCCTTGGCTTGACAGACGAGTTCCCCTTTCCAATTCAGGATCTCCGCACTGTCCTTTAGGGAGCAGCGTCCGGTAAACAAGATTCAGCCGAGCTCTTGCCCCGTCCGAGGTCATGAGCCTTGAAGGCCAACCGCCTAAGCATGAACAACATTCCATAGCCTGACAACTTTTATCGAAGCGGCGCTACCCACGACGGGTCAGGCAGTTACTGCCTACCTCAAATTGTGGTTCGAGGCAGCCCTTTTACTGGTGCGTCCCATCGAGGTGGAGACCGTGCCCGTATTCTTAGGGATATCATCAAGTTTTTGTTTCCCCCCGTGCGTATAACGACATCTTTTGTGGGGAGGAGTGGCGTCTCTACCGGCGCGGCGAGGGGACTCTTGGCCTTTCAGCAGCCTATAAGAGTAAAAAGGCAATAGAGTCAGCAATCACGCTCCCATTTCCCCCGCCTGCCATCTCCTCGAGCTCTAGCGCCCAGATCCAATCTCACCTTCTCCCACCTCTGCGCATCCATGCTCCCCCATTTAGCCATGGCTGACACCCTCAAAGGGCACTGGGGTGGTTCCACAGTGACAGAGGGCATTATCCTGGAGCTGCGTAACGCGGGGTACATCCCCGCCAACGTCGTCGCCCGTGCTCCAGATGCTGACCAGCAGGTGGCCGCTCCCAACCCAGGGGAGTGGGTAGTCTTCATCCCTCACCTCATCAGAGGTTTAAGGTTCCCGCTGCACCCGTTCGTGCGCGGGGTAATGTTCTACTACGGGCTCGACTTTCACCACATGGCCCCGAACTCCATCCTGCACCTCGCCTCCTTCATCACAGTCTGCGGGGCCTTCCTTCGCATCGAACCGCACTTCGGCCTGTGGCTGAAGATCTTCGGTGTCAAGCCGAAGTCCAGCGGCTCCGACCTGGCAGAGTGCAGAGGGGCCATGGTCAGCAAGAACCAGAGTGCCGCCTAGTTCAAAGGCACCTTCATCGAGACGGTCAAGGAGTGGCAGCGTGAGTGGTTCTATATCACTAAGCCGCTTGCCACCGGCCAAACCGAAGTTCCAGCCTTTTCGGCTGGGCCCCCAAAGAAGCTCAAGTCCTGGAGGGAGAAGGGCGTCATCTGGGGGAACCCAGAGGAGGTGGAGGCCCTGATCCAGAAGATCAAGTAGTGGTCCACCAAGAGGGACCTCCAATTAGCCGAAGTGGTTAACGTCATGCTCCATCACCGCATCCTCTCGCTCCAACTCCGAGCCACCCCGATATGGGAGCATAAATCCGGGGATGCAGGGCCCGTGCTCAACTTCTTCCACTCCTCCTTGGACGGCATGTGGGCGCGGCTCTTCAAGCTGCCCAAGGACAAGATCCCTAAGGAGGGGGAGGACCTCGGCTTCGAGGTCGGCTACGACGCCCCACCGGTGAGTGTTGGATATACATGTTCATATTCTTCTCCTGTTAAGTGAGACAGATTTTGACGAATCACCTCATTTCGTATTTGCAGAACTAGGCAGCCAAGATGTAGCAGATGTTGTGCCTAGCACCACTGCCAAAGGAGGAGAGACCCCCCTGCTTATGGCGCTCCTAGTTGAGGAGCCGCACGTGGTGGTCCCCAAAGGGTCCAAGCCCCAGAAGGGCAGGGCGGGTCTTCGGAAGCGGGAGACCTCGGTCACCCGTTCCGAGGAGACCCACGCCTCCTCCACCCACGAGAGCGATGGGGGAGGACGAGGAAAAAGAGAACCCTCCCCCAAAGGGGAAGAGGGCGACGTCGGAGGACGCCGAGGCTAGGATGTGGCTCGAGGGCCCCAAGAGGTCGAAGAAGACCCCGGCCGGGGCCGCCATCAAGGCCACAATGTCGGAGAAGGCAATACTCTCCGACGAGTCAGGAGATGATCCCCTAATAATGGGGAGGAAGAAACCGGCACCTCGAAGGTCCGTCATCGTCTTTTGTGTTTGATTTTACATCAAGTCCTTTCAGCAGGACTAAATTCGCATGAGTACTTTTCCACAGCCCGCCAAAGGCACGCCTTAGCGACTTCTCCAGCGGGTTGCCGCCCACCAGCGGGACGCCGGACCGCGCTGCCCCGGCAGGCAACATCGACTCCGGCCCCTTAGGTTGACACGGCTAGGGCCGAAGAGTTGGTCGTCATGGCCGAGGTTGATACCTCGGCCCCACCAGGCCAAGGGGACGGGGTCCCCAAGGTTGTCTAGGAAGGGCTGGGCCCATCGGCGGCCCAGCCGAAGTCTACTCCGGCTCTGCCGCCGTAGCTGGAGACCCTCATACCTAGCACCCAGGTGCTGAGGTCTGAGGTCTTACCACCCCCACCTTCCGCCCCAGGGCGGGTTAGCGCGGGGTGGACTGAAGAAATGGAGGTGGCCTTGACGGGCTCCTCCCTCAAGGAAGAGCACCGCGCGTTGATTGGCGCGGCGTTGCAAGGATTCCGGTCCACAGAGGCCGGAATGCGTGAGGTCTTTAAGGGCCTCATCACGAGCTTCGAGGTAATCTTCTGGCGTTTAGACGGCCTAGCCAGTGAGTAGCCCCCGAGCCTAAGGCCAGTTTTGAAAAACTGGTGTCGGGGTCGAAGTATAGTAGCAGAGGAAAGAGCAGCCCCCAGGATTGATAAGACATGATGTATGTCTGAAGTGTCAATAAATTGATCATGGTGCTCATTATAAAGTGTTTATGCAGGTTTCAACCTCGGCTCCGGGCTACCTCTTGGAGGAGATTGCGGAGATGAACTGGAAGCTCGAGAGGTCCGAGAAGGACCTCGACCTGATGAACAAGCAGGTCGAGCCATCTCAAGATAAGCGACCGATGCTTTTTATCTTTGAATGTGAGTTCAAGCAAATATATGTTGCGAAATAGAAGCTGACGCCGAGCTTTTGAATGACAGAGGCTGTCGCCGAGCTTGAGAGGCTCAAGGCCGAGCTCTTGAAGGCTCGGCAGGAGGTCGAGCAGCATAAAGCTGCTGCGGCCAAGGCGGAGAAGGACCTAGCCGCCGAAAAGGTGGCTAGGAGGAAAGACCAGGCGCGGGTCATGGAGGTCGAGGAGACCCTGAAGGGCATGTTTGAAACACGTGATGCCCTTCAGGCCGAGGAGAAGAAGGCAAAGGAAGAGCTCAAGAATCTTGGTCTTGTGCACTCCGTGCTCCAGACCAAGGCCCGAGCCGACCGCAAGGTGCTCCAACAAGTGGAGCAGATAGCCGCGGGTAAGCCATATTTACTTCAATGTGTGTTTGGCAGCAAAGGGTTCGTCGAGCTCACCCAGCTATGGCGATCCGCAGAGGTCTTCGCCGATCTCCCGAAGAGTGCGGGGGACACCGACCATTATTTTGGCCAACTAGAGGGCCATGAGGTGGAGAAGGCATTCTGGAGGCAGTTCCAGGAGTTGTCGTAGCCGCAGTTGCTCAATCATCGGATGAAGCAGCTAGCGAAACTTCTCCAGATGGCGAGGCCATGTGTCCTAAGGACACGTTGTATTTTTAGGTAGCACTTTGGAATGCCGAAGTGCATGGGATGTATAAAAATTATCAGTTATTTAATGAGTACGGCTTAAGTTCCTCTCATATGTTTCTGCTTTGATTTTAATAGTCCTCCTATTTGACCGTGTTAAACTGAAAGTGGCCAGTCATCGGCTTCAACCCCTTCGCACAATATACAAAGGGTGCCCCTTTTAGGCGATCATGACCCTTAGCCGACGTCTCGGTTCCCGGAGGAGGTCTATGCACATAGGGACTAGGCAATCAGACTGCGGTGGCTTTATAACTTTCACTTAGTCATAGGAGTTTAACGGTGGGGACTGATGACGAGCCCCCGGTGAGTGAAGTGATCGGCTTAGTCAGCCGAGGTCTATGCCCGTGCCCACCTCGGCTAATTCGAGGAAGAAGCCCTTCGTTTAACACGGGTGATCTCTAACGACACGTCGCTTGACGCGGTCTTCGGATGGCCGACTAGTTTTCGCTTACCTAGATAGTCAGTTTTCGGCTTTCTCCACTGAGTCGCTCTGCCAATTAAACTGGCGGCACTATCGCAGTGGTTCTCCTGTTACACCCTTACCTGAATTTGTCGGGAACATAAGGGGTACACATAGGAGCCGGGCAACCCAACTATTGACCAAAATCTAGGTTCGAAACTGATGCATATAATGCAACATCCGAGACGCCGAGTACTTCGGACTTGTGTTTCAAGGTGTAAAATCGAGGCCCTTTAGCAATTGTATCTTAGAGATGTTCTCGTAGTTCATGGGCAGTGCTTGTAAGAAAATACGTTTAAAGACCTTTATGGGCACGATTTCTTTATTTCATGTAGCCAAGCTTTACATGCCGAATTGATGAGGGGAACTAAACAAGATACAATGCGAGTAAAGATAATGAAGGAAAAACTAAAAGAAAAAACAGGGTGCATCTTGTCATCGGGTCTATGAGCCCGGGCCACTTCCTGCCGCACGTCTGCGTCTCCATGCTGTTAACCAGCTCGTCCTCGTTGATAGTGGGGGTTGATATTGGTAGGATGCAACTTCGGCCAGGTATGCGCTTGATGCGTTCGTTGGTCGAGCCCTTTGAAGAGGTCTGCCGCTGTTAGTTGTGTGGTTAGAGCCACATGGGCATGCTAGTGTTGGCTAGCTCTTTGACAGAACCCTACCGACGTGTAAGCCCGAGGTTTCATCGCTTCTCAGTCTAGCCGACCCGACGTTTCCATTATTTTGGCTCCTCGGCGACCCAGGGAATTTTCAATGCGAAGTTGTGCACCCTGGGGACGTAGTGCTCCTCCCGAGGGAAGCGCGCGAGGAGCCTGTACCCCTATTTAGGGTGGGGAGGTGCATGTCCGAGGTCAACTGGCGTAGCCCGTGTATGCTTCAAAGAGCTGGGGGTGCATTTACCGCACGGGTTGCCTCCTCAGATGCCTGCACCTCGGCTGCGAAAGCCACGGTCTGCTCCTCCGTCCGGAGAGAGCGTTCGGTGTTACCATTGACTGTGATAATACCGTTGGGTCCCGACATTTTGAGCTTGAGCTAAGCATAATGTGGGACTGCATTGAAGCGGGCAAATGCGGTGCGCCCTAGGAGCGCATGGTATCCGCTGCGAAAAGGTACGATGTCAAAGATTAACTCCTCGCTCCTGAAGTTCTCGGGTGATCCGAATACTACCTCCAGGGACACGGTTCTGGTGCAACGAGCCTTGACCCCTGGTATTACACCTTTAAAGGTGGTGCTGCTAGGCTTAATCCGAGATGAGTCAATCCCCATCTTCCTTACCGTGTCCTTGTAGATCAAGTTGAGGCTGCTCCCTCCGTCCATAAGGACGCGCGTCAGATGAAAACCATCGACGATTGGGTCCAGGACGAGTGCGGCCGATCCGCCATGCCTGATGCTTGTGGGATGGTCATGTTTGTCGAATGTGATTGGGTAAGCCAACCACGGATTGTACTTCGGGGCCACAGGCTCTAACGCGTAGATGTCCCGAAGTACGCGTTTCCTCTCCCTTTTAGGGACGTGGGTGACGTAAATCATGTTTACCTCTGTTACCTCATTAGGAAACTTCTTTTGGCATCCATTGTTTGGTCGCTGAGGTTCATCCTCGTCTTCGCTGCGATTTTGGGTTTTACTTTGACCCTCTGTCGCTACCTTGCCAGCCTGCTTAAAGACCCAGCAATTCCTGTTGGTGTGGGTTGCCGGTTTGTCTGGAGTGCCATGAATTTGGCATGGTCGATCCAGGATCTTGTCGAGATGGCTCGGTCCATCCTTGTTCCCTTTAAAGGGCTTTCTTTTCTGTCCAGATCAAGGTCCGGTGAAGCCTGCATTGACTGCTCACTACAAAAAAAAAAACACTTCCGTGATGATACGTCTTTGTCATAGTAGGTCACATTTTCTGTCATGCATGTACATCCGTGACGATTTTATGACAGAATCAAGATAGTCATACCTGTGCTGTCGTAGAAGTGTTCCATGACAATACTGAAATTATCATCACGGCAGTGTCTACTTCCATGACGATAAATGTCGCGTCATGGAAGTGTTTTCGTCAAGGGTGATCGACACGTGGCATCGACCGTAACGGGTCGCCGTTAAGCTATCGGGTTCCGGTTTGGATCCGATAACCCATTAACAGGCCTGACCAATGGCGATTTTCCACGTGTAAAATTCTTATTCGCCAACAGATCCACGTGTCAACTCGATGCCACGACAGATGTCAACCATCCAGTGGACGATACGCGCCTATGGAACAGTGACACGTGGCGCGGCCCAACAGTGGCCCATTTGACCTAAATGGGCCGGCCCAGCTAAAGGCCCACAAGATTTTGTCAGACACTAGTGGACCGGCCCGTTAACAGCCTGCCATGGTTTGGGCCAAATTACGGCCCATATAGGATCGTGTTTTGGGCCAAATTATGGCCCATATAGGATCGTGTTTTGGGCCAAATTACGGCCCATAACAGATACGGCCTGTTAACAGGCCACTATTCTTTTTTGCCCATTGTAGGCCCGGTTGTATCTTGGCCTGTTAAAGGCCCGTTTAAAAGTTCGGCCCGATATTCGTTTCGGTCTGTTAGCCGTTGTTGCTGTAAGTGGGCCGTTTTCGGCCCGGTTTTACTTTCGGCCATTTAACGGCCCGTGCTGCACCTGGGCCAATTTCTAGGCCTAAGTGACTTTCGGCCTCTTAACGGCCCGTACTCTTCGTGGATAAATTTCAGCCCAACCTGACTAACGGCCTGTTAAAGGCCCGTGACATAGTTGGGCCAAATTATGGCCTACTTTCCATCCGACCTGCTTACAACCCATAATTTTATTGGGCCAACCAAGGCGCCTGATAAATTTTGGCCTGTTAACGGCCCGTATGTAATTGGGCTAATCATGGGCCTACAGTGGTTTCGGCCTGCTGTCGGCCCATGAATTGTTCGGTTCAATTCAGGCCCAATCTACTTTTCAGCCTATTAAAAGCCCAGGGAAATTTCTAGCCCAACTGAGGCCCACGTTTTACTCGGCCTGTTAAAGGCCCAAAACTACTTTACGTTTAGGCCTAATAATGGCACAAAATGATTATAGGCCGACTTTTCGGCCCATATATAACTAGTTACGGACCAGCCCGTTTGGGTAGCGTAATTTCTTTTGATATACCGCTGACAGACCGATAATGTATTGGGCCGTTGAGCTCCGTTGAAGCTACTGGCCTAAATTATAGCATACCGACTAAGATTAAACCTAGACTATACAATAATGAAATTACGGAATATTACATCCACTGGGCATCAAAGTTTGCCACCAATGATAATAAAGGGCAACCAGGCCGCAGATTACATACACTGAGCATCATTGGTCGCCACCAGTGCAAAAAAATGCGCCGACAAAATAATATGCAAAACCAACAGCACTTCAACACAGTTCAAGAAACGTTAGTCCTACCTCGGTGCTGCAGCGCAAGCAGCTGAAGAAGCTGATGAGACCTCAGTTGTCTGAACGTTAAATCCTCTAGCTCTAGCCGCATAGCTATAAAGCACGCATGAGTGTACTCTTTGATCTTCGTTAGAGATTGTACTTCAAGTCAGACCTGAGCTGCACCATGTCTTTCAGCTTGAAGTTGAGACTGAAGAAGTTGAACTGATTCAGGCAGCAACTTAACCAAGGTTGTGTCACACCTGCTGGTGAGTAGCTTGAACTCACTATCTTCATCAAGACATAACCTTGGGGTCATCTCGCTCTCTTCAAGATTGTTTACCTTCTTCGCTGCAATATAAGTGATAGGTACCAGCAATGGGTTTGGGTCACTATCTTCCCTAAAGTTCTGCCTGGCATCAGAGATATTAATCTGAAAGAGAAAGAAGGAGACAGAGAACAAGTTTCACAAATATATAAGCAACGATGGTCAGTGTGTGACAATTCAATCCCATTTTATATTGGCAAATTCAGAGATACAATTTAAAATAGCATTAACATAATACGGCATTGTCCGTATCATCGGCAAAATCAGTTAAGACAAAGCAGCAAATGAGATGATGCAGGCATGGGCAGCTTCACCAGACCACCGGATTAGAGATCTAGAACACAGGCATACATGCAGGGCTAAAGAAAATCAATGCATCTATTCTGATTAATGTGAATGGTATGAATAAGGAACATGTTTTTACAACTACAATTCAAAACTGGCAGTTGTTGCAAACATGCAATCTGATGCAGAGACCAAACTAAAAAGCAGTGGAGGAAATGATGCCTATCCAAATCTGTACTAGAACAAAGTTTGAAGGCTTGAGAAGGATGGACTTACATTACATGTTAACATGGGCTCGACAAAGCCCTTCTCCATGTCAATTGAATGATAATTCAAGAAATTCCCCAAAGAAACTTCTTCATAAGCATTGACTTTATTCTAAATTTTTTAAAGAGTAAATATAGATATAATAATATTGGAAGAAATAGAGGATAATGAAGCTCAGATGCAGAGTGATGATACATAATCAAACAACTATCTATTAAGTATAGCGTTACAAGGCAAAAGGTACTAACAAGAGGAATGCAGACCTCAACTTGTGCAGTGGCATTGGCTTTATTCAACATTTTGGTAAGAGTAAATGTAGATTTGATAATTTGGAGAAAATGGAGGGCAGGGCAGATAAGATGCAGAGTAATGCCAAACAATCAACTGTCTATCAATGTAAGTACAGTAATACTACCTCCGTCCGGAATTACTTGTCGCTGAAATGAATGTATCTAGCACAATTTTAGTTCTAAATACATCCAATTGAGCAACAAGTAATTCGATACGGAGGGAGTACATGACAACAGGTAATTACAAGAGCAATCCAGAACTTCATAACCATTGGGATTATTCTACATTTATGTAAGAGTAAATATAGATCTTATAATTCCGAGCAAATGGTGGATAAGGAAGCTAACATGCACAGTGATGCTACATAATCAAACAGCAATGAGTGTAAGTATGGTGATAAAGGGCAAGAGGTACTGACAAGAGCAATGCAGTGCACAGTATTTTTGTGAGATCCTATGATCCCTTGAGAATGGATCACTGCATTTTGCAAATACTTTGTTTGTACTCCTTTAGGATCTGCAATCACCCTCTTCCTTTTGGACATCTATTACGAAAGAACAACATTTGAGTGGAAAAACCTAATATGATGACACATGGAATAGGTACAGAAAATGGATAGGCATGCATATTCTCATATATGATGTGTAAACTAAGCAGATGGTGGTGTAACAAAGTAGATGCAATGCAAGATACGTGCGACCAATACAACCTTGCCAAGTTAGAACAATCACCTTGATGGGTGAATAAGATAGGCCATCTGACTCTCACTCATCTAGAGAGCTACATAGACTTGGGTCTCTATCTAGGTCAGAATCGTCTTTAGGATCATATTCTGCAATGGAATCTGTAGATGGGGAGCGTGTGTGTTCCATTGCATCCAGACAGGATCTCAATCCCTTGATGCCAAGTTTGTTAGCCAGTGGATTGTTCCACAATATTCCTCTGGTGCGCCCATTCTCATATTCATTGTGATCATGTTCAATACCTGACATGCATGAAAACATAAAAATAAGTGACATTATCTTTGTAATGCATAGGGGATTCTAATCCAGTAGTGCCTCCCTGTAAATCCCTATGTGCTATCTCTGTGCAATTCTTCTGAGAGATGCCATGTGTGCTGTAATTTGGTGTGTGCATTAATATAATGTGGCCAGCTACTCAAAATATAGGCTCCCTGTTGAGAGGTCCAGAAGTAATGATACTTCGCAGATGACAGCTTCAAAACATACTAAGGAAGAACAACTCGACCTGACCTGTCGACCGCAAGTGTCTCTGCTCCTCTTCCCAAAGAAGGAACATACTGTACTTATTAAAGAACATGAGAAGAGGATCTTGTTAAAGAAGAGCAGAAGAGCAAGCAGATTGTAGATATTACAAGTCTTTCTATACAATGTCTGTTGCCGACCCATGATGAACCAGAGCGCACAGAGAAATACTATTCCTTCCTATCTCTCTATATGTGGCTCACATGCATTTCAAAACTAAAGTAGGAACATTTAGCTGGCCAATTAAACCTGTCTCTGTCTTAATAATATCAGCATCATATCAGATTCGAATTTGTACAACTAAATTTGTTTAGCATGATGGGGGAGCAGTGCTCTTACGACATGAATCACGTAGGCTGATCGTACTGATCATAAAAGGGGGAAACCCTAAGCATGATGATTATAGTGTTGATCGTGGCATGGCAGATCTGAAGCTACAAACCGCACAAAGGCTACTTAGCAACCGATGTTTGCTTTCAACTAACAACTAAGATGTGGTATGGACAAGATAGTACAGTAAACAAGTGACAAAGAAATGCAATTCCCTGCTGTCTCTCTATATGTTGCCACATGCATTTGGAAACTCAAGTGGGATCATTAGCTGACCAATTAAATGTGTGTCTGTTAACTAATATCAGTATCATATCACATTCGTATTTGAACAACTAAGCTTTGGAATTATGAGGGTGTGTTGTTTAGCTTGAAGGGTGGAATGCTGCTAGTACGACACAAAGCACCTACGCAGATCATAGTAGTGTAGATAAAAGGGGAAAACCTAAGCATCACGAGTAAAATCGGGAAAGTGTAACTAGCTGGAACATATGGGCTTGTATTGCCGGTACGGCTGGAAATGCTTCGGATCCCCTACAGGGGCAGCTCTATTCAACTGAAGGCGCAATACTGTTACTACCAGTCTAGACTCTCAAAGGCGACACAGCTCCCAGCATTTCCTGGATATTATGGCAGACCAACAAGAATAGTTGAAAGCATCCATCAGAAACGACCCAATATACCTGTCGACTGCAAAGGTCCCTGCTCCAGTTCCCGAGAAGGAGCATACTGTACTACTATACTTATTAAGAAGAACAGAAGAGGAACATGTTAAAGAAGAGCAAGCAGATTTTGGATAATACAATGTTTGTTGCCCACCCATGATGAACCAGAGCACACAGAGAAATACTCTTCCTTCCTATCTCTCTATATGTGGCTCACATGCGTTTCGAAACTAAAGTAGGAACATTTAGCTGACCAATTAAACCTGTCTCTGTCTTACTAATATCAGCATCATATCAGATTTGAATTTGTACAACTAAGCTGTTGGGGAACGTTGCATGGGAAACAAAAAATTTCCTACGCACACACAAGATCTATCCATGGTGATGAGCATCTACGAGAGGGAGAGTGAATCTACATACCCTTGTAGATCGCTAAGCGGAAGCGTTAAGAAACGCGGTTGATGTAGTCGAACGTCTCCGCGATCCAAATCGCAAGTCGTCCCTCGATCCGATCACGAACTAGTGCCGAACGGACGGCACCTCCGCGTTCAACACACGTACGGCTTGATGACACCTTCACCTCCTCGATCCAGCGAGCGATGGTGAAGTAGTAGATGAGTTCCGGCAGCACGACGGCGTGGTGATGATGGTGAGGAACAATCTCTGCAGGGCTTCGCCAAGCACTACGGAGAATATGACGGGAGAACTAGAGGGTTAGGGTTGCCGACACACGGCTTGGGAAATCTTAATGTGTCCCGTGTGCTAGCCCTGCCCCTCTATTTATATGTTGAGCCTTGGGGTCTAAACTTGGAGTAAAAGCCTCCTCCAGGTCGGTTTTGCCCGCACAAGGTCGGTTTGGCCCGCAGGGAAAGAGTCCAACTTGGATCCCTGCAGTACCGCACACAAGCGGTAGTACCGCTCACGAGCGGTAGTACCGCTTCACACAAGCAGTAGTACCGCTTATGCGGTAGTACCACTTCACACAAGCGGTAGTACCGCTTACGCGGTAGTGCTGCCTTACCAGCGGTAGTACCGCTTAAGGCAGTAGCAAAACTTCCTTTTGCACTTTCCAATACCTCGTGGGCTTTACGCCTTTGGCTCATATAAAGTGTTGCTGCACCCGAACACTTCGGTAAACATCCGGAACCCCTTCCGGTGAATTCCGGAACCCTTCCGGAGATCAAAACACTATTATCACATATATTAATCTTTACCTCCGGACTCTTCCGGAGATCCTTGTCATGTCCGGGATCTTATCCGGGACTCCGAACAACCTTCGGTCACCAACACAATAACTCAACTATATTAATCGTCACCAAACGTTAAGTGTGTAGACCCTGCGGGTTCGAGAACTATGTAGACATGACCGAGACACCTCTACGATCAATAACCAATAGCGGGACCTGGATGCCCATATTGGCTCCTACATATTCTACGAAGATCTTTATCGGTCAAACCTCTATGTCAAGGATTCAGTTAATCCCGTATACTGTTCCCTTTGTTCTTCGGTATGTTACTTGCCCGAGATTCGATCGTCGGTATCTCTATACCTAGTTCAATCTCGTTACCGGCAAGTCTCTTTACTCGTTCCGTAATACAAGATCTCGTGGCTAACATTTTAGTCACATTGCTTGCAAGGCTCATTGTGATGTTGTATTACCGAGTGGGCCCTGAGATACCTCTCCGTCACACGGAGTAACAAATCCCAGTCTTGATCCATGCCAACCCAACAGACACCCTCGGAGATACCTGTAGAGCACCTTTATAGTCACCCAGTTACGTTGCGACATTTGATACACACAAGGTACTCCTCCGATGTCAGGGAGTTGCATGATCTCATGGTCATAGGAACAGATACTTGACATGTAGAAAACAATAGCAATAAACTGACACGATCATATGCTACGTTCGTAGTTTGGGTCTTGTCCATCACATCATTCTCCTAATGATGTGATCCCATTATCAAATTACATCTCATGTCTATGGCTAGGAAACCTTAACCATCTTTGATCAACGAGCTAGTTAAGTAGAGGCTTACTAGGGACACAGTGTTGTCTATGTACCCACACATGTATTTGAGTTTCCAATCAATACAATTATAGCATGGATAATAAATGATTATCATGAACAAGGAAATATAATAACAACCAATTTATTATTGCCTCTAGGGCATATTTCCAACATAAGCTTTTTTCGCTTGATGGGTGGAGCAGTGCTCTTACGACACGAATCAGGTAGGCTGATCGTAGAGATCATATAAGGGGGAAACCCTAAGCATGATGAGCATGATTGGTTTGCAGCCAATATTTGGCTAGCCAAATGTTGGCATTGCCAAATATTGGCCATACCAAGACTTGCCAAATATTGGCAACTTTATGTGAGATAGGCAAGACAACTCGGCAACAAACCAATTAGTAGCCAATATTTGGCACAATGCCAAACATAGGCATGCCAATTCTTGACACCAAACCAATTATGCTCGATGAGTATAGTGTTGACCATGGCATGGCAGATCTGAAGCTGCAAACCGCACAAAGGCTACTTAGCAACCGATGTTTGCTTTCAACTAACAACTAAGATTTGGTATGGACAAGATAGTACAGTAAACAAGTGACAAAGAAATGAAATTCCCTGCTGTCTATCTATATGTTGCCACATGCATTTGGAAACTCAAGTGGGAGCATTAGCTGACCAATTAAATGTGTGCCTGTTAACTAATATCAGTTTCATATCACATTCGTATTTGAACTACTAAGCTTTGGAATTATGAGTGGTGTGTTGTTTAGCTTGAAGGGTGGAGTGCTGCCAGTACGACACAAAGCAGATCATAATAGTGTAGATAAAAGGGGAAAACCCTAAGCATCACGAGTGAAATCGGGAAAGTGGAACTAGCTGGAACATATGGGCTTGTATTGCCGGTACGGCTGGAAATGCTTCGGATCCCCTACAGGGGCAACTCTATTCAACTGAAGGCACAATACTATTACTATCAGTCTAGACTCTCAAAGGCGACACAGCTCCCAACATTTCTTGGATATTATGGCAGACCAACTAGAATAGTTGAAAGCATCCATCAGAAGCGACGCAATATACATGTCGACTGCAAATGTCCCTGCTCCAGTTCCCGACAAGGAACATACTGTACTACTATACTTATTAAGAAGAACAGAAGAGGAACATGTTAGTGAAGAGCAAGCAGATTTAGGATAATACAATGTGTGTTGCCCACCCATGATGAACCAGAGCGCATAAAGATATGCAATTCCCTGTTGTCTCTCCATATGTGGCGCACATGCTTTTCGAAACTAATATAGGAACATTAGCTGACCAATTAAACATTCTCTGTTTTAGCAATATCAGCATCATATCAAATTCGTATTTGAACAACTAAGCTTTGGAATTATGAGTGGCATGTTGTTTCGCTTGATGGGTTGAGGAGGAGTGCTAGCACGACACGAAGCACCTAGGAGGATGGTAGTGAATATAAAAGGGGAAAACCATAAGCATTGCGAGTATAGTGTTGACCGTGCCATGGCGGATCTGAAGGTACTAACCGGACAAAGGCTACTTCGCAACCAATGTTTGCTTTCAACTAACAAATAAAGATTAGGTATGGACAAGAAAGTACTGTAAACAAGTGACGATCTATTTTCCAGGTGAGATCAATAACTTAAGCAGATATGAAAGAGTACCACCTCCCTTGCAACGCCGTGTAGGCCTCTGCTGATACGTTGAGGGTGCTGCGGGTGCTATGGCTGTCGGCGGCGCGGAAGCAGATCTGAGACGGCAGACGGAGACATCGGGGGATAAGTCCTGTTGCCATGGACGAGACAGTCGTAGGAGCGGCAACGGCACGGTGGACGACGGCGCGGATGAAGCGAGAGGACGCGATGCTAGGATCCTGATCCGGCGCAGTGGATGAGAGACATCGATCTCTTGTAATGGACGACGTCGTCGGGGTAGCTGCTCCGGCATGGTGGAGGAGGACGGAGGAGGCTGGGGTGGAGAGGGTGTTTTGGCGCCCACGGAGTACGAATGGGGAAATGGAGCGAGAGAGGAGGGGGGGACCATGTCTTCGTGACGCGCTTGTCTGAAATGTGTGGAAGTTACGAACTTAGCCCCCGTTTAAAATTTCGGACGTCTCGTCGGTTGGGGATAGGACGATAATCTCGTATCTCCCCAATATTTGCCGAGAGCGATTTCGGGCGAGGAGAGGGTGTTTTTGCGCCCACGGTTGGCGCCCACGGTGTATGAATGGGGCTGACAGGTAGGGCGGTTGTGTCACGTATGAGTGAAGTTACAAACCTGCCCCTACTTAAAATATTTGCCTAGATCAATTTCGGCCGAGGAGAGTTTGTTTTGCCGCCCCCGTGAATGAATGGGGAAATGGAGGGGGAGAGAGAGGTCTTTGGGACGAGCTTGAATCAAATGTGTTTTGCCGCCCACGTTTGGCGCCCACCGTGTCTGAATGGGGTGAGAGGCGGTCGTATCACGTCTGAGTGAAGTTACAAACCTACCCCTATTTAGAGCAGTGGAAATCGGGCCGATATGTTGTGCGTGTCAGGGGTAGATAGTAATTTCCATCTCCCAAACACTGGTTCCAGGCAGCCGACGTGGGAGTGGGTGTTTTCCCGTTTCTTTTGAATTTTGGGAGAATAAGCATTCACGTTTACCCTGGCAACTAAATTCGAATCCATTTTGTATTCGATTACGAATCTTTATAAATCATTCTATGTTTTCTTAGATATGTTCAATAGCACAAGAACGATGCATTCCACCTTTATATATGAATATGATTTACAAATGCCATGATACTTGAATTTAGAAGGTTGAATCCACTTTGAGTCAAACAGTTATTTCATCCAACACAATCTGCTCACACGAAAAACAGTTCACCTTATGTCCACTCCTACAAGTACTGAGGATTGCCTCGCCTAAGAAAATCAGATCATTACAAGACATGGACAACAAATAAGGGGTCTTACAACATAATCCATTCACAAACATGACACAACATGCAAGTATACTAATCTAATGACAATTTCAACTGGTATCTAAAGAAGAACTAGGATTAGCCTAGGCTTCAGATAGCATAAGCAGCAGGACCTTCTCCGTCTCCAAATGCAACTGTCTTACTTGCTCCACATCTTGGTTTGCTTGCATAATGCGTGCGGCTAATTGCATAATTTCCAGCCTCATGATCAGGATTACCTCATTCATGGCAGCCACACCCTCTCTTTCTGCCTCTAGTAGAGCCTCAAGAACTATAATATCTGTGCTCTCCAACGGGGTTGCCTCTGAACTGCTACCATCTGGTAACATGGATGGCGCACTGCTTCCACAAATAGATCCTGGGGGTGTACATTGTGTCCTAGTTTGAACTGCATCCTGAAAGGTTTCCGCTGGACATAAGTAACAGATAGTTATCACATGATCCAGGCAGTAAGCTTACATGGTAAACTACATACGAATTATTGCCGAGGATGGTAAGTTATATTTAAATGGTTCGAAGTTGCATCAGCCAAAAACAAATTAAAATGGTTAGATGAAAGGCAGTGTACCACCGCTATATTTAAGGTGCCCAAGCATATAAACAGTTGAAATATTCTGAGAAAGCACTTAAATAGTGTGGCCTTATATAAACTAGCAAGACAGTCTTTTAATGGAGTTCATAGGAAAAGTTAAGGAGTCAAATGAAGTATGCATGCATTTCTTTATGATAGTACGATAGGCACTTCTGACACATTGGCCAACTCAGGTATAGCCTAACAAGTACTCCCTCTATAAACTAATATAAGAGTGTTTATAGATTACTAAAGTAGTGATCTAAATGCTATTATATTAGTTTACGGAGGGAGTAACAAACAAGCATTCTAATCAAGCAGTATAGCAAAGCAGGCAACTGAACTATTTGTAATTCTGTAGGATTATAGGTTGAGGGCACAAGCCAAGAAAGCATCCCACACGCATGATATTTCACAGTAACTTAAACACACTGGCTTTCCATATGTCGCTGTGAAGGCTCGCTGCTATTGCAATGTTCTTTGAAGATGTCGTCAGCATCCCGTGCATGCAAACCTAGTCGTTGTAGTTTATTCTTCCCCCTCTATTTTGGTAAAACTAATTTTAATCACATGCACTGTTCAAATTGAACATGAATGATTCATCTAAACTAATGAAAGAAGGTTGTGTGCTTACACGACAATATGTGTGCTTCACTCTATTTTTATGCTTGTTCAAGGTGCCAGCCCCAAAAGAAAAAGCATTTTGCTTCATGCGGTTGGCAGCATAATGAATAAAAGCAACAAATTAGTCATGCAACTTGGGAAGATCAATAACTCACAAAAAAGTTATGAATAGAGGCTCGGAGCAGTGCGGTAATAGCTAGCATTGAAAAATGTAGGTTAAGACGAACCAAAAGCAGCGGAACTACAAGCTAGTTTGCTGATGTGTAATTTAGCATAGAGAGCATAGAAGCAGTCCAGTACAATAATTGTAACCAAGAGGTGACATCAGAACAACACCATTATCATAAATATAGCATGCAAGAAGTAAAATAGGAGGTAGTAATATCTAGGAAGTACAGTAATACTTAGGACAAAGAAAAAGCATTGTAACTACAGGTGCACTGATTTGTAATTTAGCACATATAACCTGTTCACTACCACACATTTGGACCTACAGGTGCAAGCAGAATAATGCCTCTCATAAAAAATTGAATGATGCCCTGAAGAAATTCGAAGGTGCGGTGCTTATGCTAAGAAGGTGAACGTAGGCGCCGGCCGTTAGAGAATAGTACCTGATTCTCGGCGGCGTATGGGCATCGTTGTCATACGTGAAAGCTCGTCGATGGTGCTCGTGTTGCGGTTGAGTTGGGCCGGCTATCGCCGTTGGTGAAGCGGCTCCGGTGCTTAGGTGTGGCGCCTGTTGACATCCAAGATAGTTGATCTGTGGTAAGTGAACTGTTGTACAACAAAGATGAGAAAAACCAAAGGAGTACTAATTGAAATAAACTGATGAGGCGGCTGCGGCAGTAAAGCTGGGCCGGTGGAGTTGAATATGGCGTCCGTGGAGCGGGTCCGGTCGAGTGGACGAAGGTGACGGCGAAGCACATCCGGCGCGGTGTACAGTGCTTTTGGTGAGGCGGATCTGTTGCGGCGGACAGGGGCTTCTATGAAGGGCCAGCGATGTGGCGGACGAGGGCGTCGATGAAGGGCCTACACTATGGTGGACGAGGGCGCTGGTGAAGCAGATCCGGTGCGCTGGACCATGATGGCGGTCAAGGAGATCTGGTGCGGTGGACAAGCCGGTCGCTGAAGCGGCTCCGGTGCTGTGGTGAGTTGGCAGTTGGGGGTTCCAAGGTGCGGAAGGTAGATCCGGCGGGGTGTGAGGTGCACCGCCGCGGTGGAGGACTAGATTCGGCGGCTTGGGGGAGGGGGGGAGCCGGGGAGGGGAGTGGTTCTGGGTTAGAGTGTTGGGGGCAAAGAGGGGAAACCAATGGAGTTACCAAAGCAGCCCTTTTCCGTTGATGTGGTAGGGGTAAAAGAGGAATATCATAGGGCTAAACTTTCGAGCGTGAGAAATTTTGATGTGAGCGGGAAGTTTGAAAGCTTTTGGCGGCTGAAATTATGTGTTCTCGTCTTGTACAACTGACTATGATATCATGGCCGAGTATTTATTTGCTGTGCACGCGAGAAAAAAAAGGTGCAAGTTTCGAAAATCAATGTCTCCAACTCGAAACTTATATTGTCCATTCAATTCAAATATGGATCATTGAGCTAGTGCAGAGCAAATACCATCATATGCTCCGATTCAAATGAAATTTCAAATGTGTTTCTCCTAAATATGATGACACAAACAAATATGTATGTGTATGAATAAAGTGGATGATTACAAGGTTTGAACACGACCGTATGTCTATATCTCTAAGTTTGATATATGAATTTGAAATCACGCAATCGGGTTAAAAATTGTACCCCCATTTAAATGAATTGAAAAAGGCTAATAATGCAGTCGAATTCAGAATTTCCAATCTTAGGTCAGTAATTCTGGTACTTCAAAATATACCTCGCATGTTCAAAAGTATCGCTATCTCATAGTCCAAAAATATGAAGAAAAAAATGATCAAGCATGAGTGCACACACTCTTGACCATGTATTTTAATTACGTCTATATCTCTCAGACATACACCCCTCACTCTTTATCCGAAGCACACCACCTCGGCCCCTATCCCCCCCACACAAGCCTTTCTCTCCCCCGGACACAAACACGCGCACACATTATCCCCCCCTCTCTCTCTTCTATGTCTGAACCCCAATATAGGTCTGTATCTCTTCGTCTCTCGGACATGCACACATCTGTTCCCCCACTCTCTAGGTCTCCCGACATCTATCTTTCCCAAGCATGCACTCTATAGCCGTGTAGTATCTTTCCCATACACACAAAACACACTGCCCCCAACATCTTTCTCCCTACGTATATCTGGCTCTCGCACGCTCTCCACCATCTCTCACTCTCACATTGACACACATCTCACTCACCACCCCCACTACACACTAACACCCTCCCTCTCCTTGTGCACCTCTCGCCTCTTTCCATCTCTTCACATGCGGACCCGACCCTCCTTCCCTCTATATGTCGCCACTCTCTCCATAAATCTCTAGCATATCATCGATCTCAGACTCGCGCGATGTTCTCTCCACCATCTATTTTGATCTCTCATGAAGTCTCTCTGAGGCACACAATGACTCGCTTTACTTGTGTCTCCCTGCATAGGCCACTTTCGAACACCATCGACCTCCTCTCCCTATCTACAGGGCCACTTTTCGCACACAATCGACCTCCATCTCTCTCTCTCTCCCTCTTTCGTACTCTCTCTCTCTCGCACCCCTTTCTCACACACACTCGATGTTTCTTCCAAATATATAGCACGCACCCCCGCCCGCACCCACGCTGTCCCGCTACTAGACATGCCTCTCTCTCTCTCTTGGACACACATGCCATATCATCCCCCCCTACTAATTTACATCATCAGTGGTCTCTCTTCTCCACACACACACGCGCGCACAAAACAGACACAGACACACACACACCACGCCATCTATCTGGATCCCTCTTTTACACACACCCTTGTATATTCTCTCCAGCTCCAGGTATATATATCCCTATCTCTCTCTCTAACTCACATGCACACCAAAACTCCCCGTCTCTCTAATTCACACCTCTCTCCCTATGTCCGCATGCGTACCTCACACACTCACTCAGTGACTATGTCTATTCGCCTCCACGTTACACAACACAAAGTCCCATAGGTCTCTATCTATCTTCCACACACACACAAACACACAATGACTCTCTTATCTCCACCTTAGTCTCTCCATATCACACACACGCATGATCGCTCACTCGCACACACACTCGACCAAGGTTTTCTTGCGAGATACTTACAATCTATTCATCAGTCGTGGCAGTACAAAGAACATGAGACGTGAAAAAATACAGCTACACGTTCGTAGACCACCTAGCGATGACTACGAGCACTAGAGCCAGCCGAAGGTACGCCACAGTCATCCTCCTCCTTACCGGAGACGGAAAAAACTTGTTTTAGACAGTCGGGAAGTCATCGTGCTAAGGCCCCACATGCTCAGCCGTTGAATAGAACGTAGATCCAAGTTTATGGAAACAAGTATCAATAATACGTTTGTATTTCCATATAGTTTTGTGTTTTCCATCAAGATATTAGTCACCCATGGTCGATATTTAGTTTGAATTACGTACCCACACGTACTATGTAACTAGGCTTATAGACTTCCAAAGCTTAACTTTCACTCCTACTTACAATATGTAGAGTATTTAACAAAAGACTACCACTTTCAACCAGCCCTAGGAAGAAACTATTGTACAAAAAATAGCAAAAGCATACCAAAAATTTCTCAATCTGTGCCAAAAAACTACTACCAAACTCCTAAAAAAACTAGTTCCAAGTGCCGATTAGGCTCGTTTAAACCCGTTTATGACAGGGTTGGCCCACACGTCTGTGCTGACAACGCACCTTAAGTCAACACCGTATGTTTGACCGTAGGGTTAACTACTACGACAGGTGGGACCCACATGTGAGCATCTATGCTCTTCTTCAAAAAGTTTGTATGCGTGTTCGTTGCCGGCGCCGGTGATGGGCGAGCTGGACGCCGCTCCGCCGGACGGCCCGGCCTTCGCGCAGGCCTCCGCACGGGCTGGCTGGCTAGCCCGAGCGCGGCTCACGCGCGAGCAAGCCGCCGCACTGGCCTCCGCCCAAGCCAGATGGCTGGCCTTAGCGCGGAATGCGCGAGCAAGCCGCCGCACCGCCGTGCCAAGCTAGCTAGCAAAGCTTGCACACAAGCAGCTGGATGCATCCAACAGGTTGTGTGCTAGCTTGGCTAGCTAGCGGCCGCGAGCGCCGCGTCGAGCTGGCTTCCGGCTGACGCAAGATGGGCTCCGCGCCACCGGCGCTATTGACCTCGCTTTCAGCCGGCGGCAGTGGCTGCCTCCCATGGCTGAGGATGACTAGGTGGACGGGCCGGAGGTAGGAGGTGACTCGGGGATTTTTTTTAGACTGACATGTAGGTCCCACAAGTCATAAGTAGTAAGTTGCCGGTCAAACAGACGGCGTTGACTTAAGGTGCCACATGGGTTTAAACGAGCCTAATCGGCACTTGCTAGTTTTTCACGACGGTTTAAGAAATTATTGGTATGTTTTTGCTAATTATGTAGAGTGGTTGTTTCTTGGTATGGCTGGTTCGAAAGTGGTAGTTTTTTGTTAAATACTCCAATATGTATAAGGAACAATCTACTAGTGACAAATAGGAATTCTACGTTGCGTTGTACTAGTGGTCGCGGATAGCCCAGCCACGTGCACGGGTTTTCCCTCCCGTATATTTTGCACGCGCCATCATCTGGTGGCTCACGTAGAGTACCAGCCGCCCTCGCTTGCTGCTTCCTCAGTTGCCATCTTTAATGCCGCCTCCCAATTAAGCCGGAGGAGCTGGAAAAGCCTGGCGCCACATTGGGAACTATGCAATATGGCCCTGGACCTGGACCTAATGTACTCCAGTACTCTGTAGCTTGTGGCGTTGCACGCATGGACTTCGCTCCATATAGTACAAAATTAGCTTGAAAAACGTTTTCATAATATGGGATGGAGGGAGTAGAATAGTTGATTTGTTAGACTTTTCTAGAGCCATGTGATTGTTTCTTTCTTTTGCAAAAAACATGGAAAAGTTGTATTCATAAATTGAACATTGCACGTGCTTTGCACGTACGCGTGTACTAGTGGAAAAGAAAAAGCCTACTCTCGCGGTATGAAAGAACTCAAATGTTTTGCCCCCGTAATAGGTGTGCGTGAGAGGAGCAGCTGAGCAGGCCAGCTACGCGCATGAATAGAGCAGCAAGTAGGTCCACAGTACGCAGGTGTACTTTCCCTGCATTGATAGTTATAGCGATGGTTCTAGAGAACAGTACTACTGCTACTTCCGGGCTGGTTTACGAGTCCCATCGTATTTTGAGTTAAAGTTTGACCACATATTTGACTAGCAAAATGTTAATGCATGTCACCAAAAATTATATTGTTGGATTCGAATTTCAATGTACTACCCTCCACTTGCTACTGTAGCTCCTTGGCCTTGAGATTCAAAAGTTGAAAACTGGTACACTAAGAGCATCTGCAATAGTCTGTATGATACTACTAGATTCGTTGGTATAAGGAACACGTCAGCAGTCATCAGTGTGTCATATAGTACAAGTTCTCCAATGAATCGTACTCTGATGGGTACCACACACATTAAATCAATAAACAAAACCTGATGACCAACGCCCGAGAGAAGGAACTTGGGGAGCCAGGTGCCGCAGCTCTCACCAGGGCAGTCAGGGCCCACAGAAATGAATGTCTCGGAGCTTGTGCCTGAAAAGTCAGGATCATACGATCACATTCTCTCTCTTCTTTTATTTTATGCCACCTCACAAAAACAGTCTACGTGGCAGATTTATCAACGATGATCATACGATCATACCTCCGTCCTGGTTTATTGGTCTCTTTCGTATTTTGTGCTTAATTTTGACCATAGATTTAATTAATAAAATGTTAGTGCATGTCACCAAAAATTATATCGTTGGATTCGTATTTGAACATAGTTTTCAATGATATTATTTTTTGTGGCATGCATTAACATTTTGTTAGTTAAATATAAGGTCAAAGTTTGGCACAAAATTCAAAGAGGACCAATAAACAAATAGTACTACTCCTATATTAAATACTAATATGACTGCACCATCGCAGTACCGCTAATACGTGCCTGCATAACTTCCTTCACGAAGGGACGAGGCCCTGCGGTTACGCTCTTATCTCCTTCTCGCCAGTTCCCCTCCCGAAGAGACCAAGGAAGTTCGTCACTGCTGCCATGGATTCACCAGGCGGTTCTCCTCCTCGCCGGGGCTGGGAGACCTTGGACGGCGATTCTCTGGGAGAAATCACACGCCGCTCTGACTTCCTCACCGCCGCAAGACTTGGTGCTTCCTGCACCAACTATTTTAAGACGGTGCGTAAACAGGCTTGGGAGAAGGCCATGCTTGTTGGTCTTCCATGCATCCTCCGGGAGAAGGTTCTTCAATGGGACTCCAGTCCACCGCAACGTGGCCGCAGTTGCATCTTGACGCCGCTTGAGTTGCCGATGTTGAGAGGCAGTCGGATTTTGTCCGATGAGAAGGTCAGTCATTGTGTTTGATCATGTAATGTATATTCTAAAAATACTTAGTTATTCCATCCCGTAATTTCTCCGCTGCCCACCGTCCCACAGGTTTGGGTTGGTGCCAACGGAGACTGGCTTGCATACCTACAGCCGGATACCACCATCATTTTGCACAACATTCACAGCAGTGCGGCCGTTCCCGTAGACCCGTTGTCCAGCATTGGGATCGGCCTTCCGGACTGGAACGGCTTGAATAGGTATGATGATGCCAGCATGAGATTGAAGAAGATAGCAATTGCGGACCCGTCGACCAAGCACCACAGCTACGATGATTACTATCTCATAGCGGTGTTCGACATAAGGATTGCCATCAATAAGAATGGCCCTGACGGCAGAGGCTGGCACATGTTGGCCGCGGCAGATTTGTTCCCGCACAAGTTCAAAGACGCCGTGTGCCATGTAGGCCGCATCTTCGCCGTGACAAGCGAGGGGACTTGTTTCATCTGGGTGCCATCCTACGGTACAGGAGATAACAAACGGAATGCACTAACCATCATTTGCATCCCTAACAGTACTCCATTATTTTGCAGGGACCACGCATCCCCCGATCAAAATCAGATCGCCGATCCTGGATGTGTTGGATTATGTGCATCCGCGATTCGGTCTAACCTGGAACCTTGTAGTTGACTCTGTCAAAATGGGATCAACTATCTTTGCAGTGGTTACCCATGGTAGCATTGATGTGCAACAAGGTGCCACGATCTACCATGATCGGACCCTCACCATGTACCCAGGTAGTCCATTCTCTCATTGCCTTCTCTTTCATTGTACTAGTAGTAGTAGTACTACTACTAGTACTTCAGATCCATAGTAGTGTGTCGCAGGGATCGACGGGAGTAGTACTTTTTACCTAGGAGTACGCGTATAGCTGGCTCTTGAATCCACTCCCACCATTTTTGTTTTTCCATGTCTTATCTCCTCCGTGTAGCCAAAAATGGCTATATATAATCAGTCGGTTATTGAACTTCCTCTATAGTATAGTAGTACTACTCGCTGCACAATATTACTGCGCGCCATATTTGAGCACAACATTATCCTGCATGGACCTTGACCATGTACGTCACCATGTGTCCAGGTCTGGGATGCCATGTGTACCAGATGGACGGCTCCGAGTTTGACCCCCATGATGCTATGTGGGAGCTGAGGGACACTCTTGGAGAGTACTCGCCTTTCATTGGGGACAGCTACCCCATTGTCAAAAAGATGCCACCTTCCATGCACGACACCGAAGGCCTGCCGTTCATGAAGCATGATTGTGTCTTCAGTGCGCACCACCGGTTGAACATGTTGGGACGCGCAATCCCTGATTTATGCCACTTCAGCTTGGATGAGTCTCCATCGTGGGGAACCGGACTAGAAAGCTGCGACAATGATTCCCGTTGCCCACCGCTATGGATCGTGCCATCTATGAAGAACACCTGGGACTGGAACCTGGAGGACGACATGGAGCCCATCTATAACGTGTAAGTGGAGTATGGTAAATTGTGAATGGTAGCGCTGTAAATATATGTAGAGTAGTCGTGCACAAATTTATCACATGAAGTGGAGATGAACTTGTGTGGCATGTTGGCATTTGTTCTTTAGAATTTACTAGTAGATGTGTTATGTGTACGTGCAACTTGTGTGGCTGTTCCATGGGCTCCAACACGCTTTGTGAGAAAAATAGGTGGAACAACTTTGGCTATAGGTGACGTGGCAGCATCATACAGTAGCGGTTGTTCGCTATAGTTGTAGTACGACTACTCGTACTCCTATAAACCTTGCGCTTGGCTCTTCGCCTCTTCGGGAGGTGCAAGTTCAACAATGATGGTACTACAGTACTACAGTATATGCTTCTGGCAATCTGACACCGAATGAACTGCCGCACGTCCACCGCGTGAGCGAGGGCGAGGGAGAGCGCGCTGTAGTCAAAAGCTTCTCCTCGTCCTGCGAGCCACGGCGCGCGTGGGCGAGGGAGAGGGCATAGGCGTACTAAGCAAGCTTCTCCTCGTCCTGCGAGCCACCGAGCGCGCGCGGGAGAGGGAGAGGGCGTAGTAAGCAAGCTTCTCCTCGTTGTGCGAGTTGACGGGACACAGTAGTACTAGTAGTCCATACTGCCTCCTTTCCGGTTAATATGGCTTAATTTGAAATGAGATAAATACAGTGGCGGTCACTGTATTTGTAACTATACGGTCACTAGACTTCATAATACGCTCATTACGGTCACTATATACGTTTTGTGGTGATTATACGGTCACTAGCTCCCCGTAGAGCACCGTATTGCACTCTACTGACCGGCCAAATACTCTACGTGGCACTTTCTTGACTGGTTAAATTGGCACTTTCTTGACTAGTTAAATTGGGTCCCACCTGTCAGTTGGCAGAGCAAAGAAATAAGTTAAACAAAACTTTACGCAGGCGCGACAGGAGTCCAACCCTTGCGCGCGAACCACCCTGGTTGTGTATGTGTGTGCATGCACGTGTAGGTTGAGCACTTAAGCGTGAACGTGTGTGTTTGCGTCGTGTGCTGTGTGCCGCATGCATGGTTGTGTGAGTGTTGCGTGCGTGCATGTGTACGTGTGAGTGTTGCATGCATGCGTGAGGGTTCTAGTCCCTCCCATTCACATGTTCATATTTCAAGCTTCATTAAAACGTTGCATGCAAGAATTACTCCAATGCATGTAAAAGTCCTGGTCATTTGTTGTTCACGCATCACTACTGCAGGAATGCCTAGCAGTGGCGGGTGGGAAAAGGCCAGCCGTGGCGAGCAAGGCTCCCAAGGGCGCCCGCCATCGACCTCCTGCCACTGCTATTATGGCATCAGTGGCGGGCGGGCGGCCCGCCATTGGTAGAGCCTCATCAGTGGCGAGCGGTGGAGTTTGCTCGCCAGTAGTAGAATATTTGAAGTGGCGGGCTGTGTTTACATGCCCGCCACTACTTATTATTGTTACAGTGGCGAGCTTACTGGAGCGCCCGCCACTGAAAGCTTAGGCATGCTAAATAAATTATTTGCAGCCACGGCAACAATTGTGCTGACATGACTGCATTTTGAAAAAAAACAATTTAAGAAATTCAATATAAACAGCACGCATTTTAAGATTATGCATGAATGTTCACACTACATAATGAGTAGTTTAGTAATTCACCAGCACTTGATTAGCGCATATGGGTTTTGCTAGGATCCATGCATGGAAGAGTTCAACATTATATACATTACCGTTCAAAGGATCTACTTTGACGGTAACAACTATAGTGTTGCTCATAGAATAAAAACATCAGACGAACTAGATGTGCCCTAGACAGACTCTTAACAAAATGAGTCAAAGGACTCAAAGAGCAAACCTGATAAATCAGATAGACGAGGTATTAAACATCCGCCCATCTGATTCATCTAGCTAGCTTGTTAAGTCTTTTGCCTCATTGTACTATTATTGCAGAAGAAGAGTAACTAACGCTCCGAAGATACAGATGTGAACTCGAATCATCTTCAGAGAGATGACACGCGATCCTCAACCCTATCCCAGAAGGCTCAGTAATTCACTAGTACTACTCGATTAGCATATGGGTTTTGCTAGGATGCATGGAAGAGTTCATCATTATATACATTACCGTTCAAAGGATGTACTTTGACGGTAACATCTATAGTGTTGCTCATAAAATAAGAACATCAGATGAAGGCTATGTACCATTTTAACAAAATGAGCCAAAGGACTAAAAAAACTAACATGATGAATAAATGGACGAGGTATTAAACACTCACCTGATTCATTACTTGTGATGGAACAACTAGCCCTATCTTTCGCAAACACCAAGCAAAGATTTTCCTCCCACACAAACATTGTTCCCATGCGACAGCCGCAAGTTCATATTGTGCCTTTGCCTTCTCATTTGCAGGGAGCAGCTTGTATTATATCTCCTACCCAAGTGCCATGTATACTACTAATTTAAAACCAGTAATTCACATAACACTTTGACAGAAGTTATAATACAAGAAACACCCTACAAATTAGAAGCAAGGGCACAATACAAACTTGCCATTGTAACATGGAAACAAGGTTTGTGTGCCAGCAAAAATTTTGTTCGATGTGTACGCAAGTAGAGTCAGTTGCCTTGCCGCAAATAATGGATCCCATGAGCGGTCAATATCCCGTCCGTCTGATTCATCTAACTAGTTTTTTAAGTTTTCTAACTCATTTTATTAGAACGATACTTAGTCGTCACCAAATGTCATTATTCCTTGAACTCTTCTCTGAGAAGAACACTAACGATCTGAAAATGCAAGTTCAGAAGGAAATATGTGCAAAAATTACCGTATAATATTGGTCGTCCTCATTAAGTAGTCGCACTCGGGGATCCCAATGAGCTCATTCTCGTCGTTCATTTGCTGTGCTCATAGATGTAAGATTAAAAATCAACAGAATAATATTCGTGCAATCTCACATTAACAACACTGAGATCACACATTACCAACACTAAAAATGTAGACTCATATGTAAACAAATTAAACATGCTTATTTACCACATAAAGGCATACGGAACTAAGTTCACACAGATCATATAGATAACATAACAAGATGAAATTAAGTTCAGCTCCGTCATAACAACATGAAACTAAGTCCATCATCTCTCCAATCATCTTCTTATATCTCGGCTAGGGCGGTATTCGTAGCTTCCGTGGGCGCAGGTATCCTCCGATGCGGTACTATGGTGATTGTGGGACACCGTACCATAGATAGATCTTGTTGCTGCCCGGATGACCCTCCTCAAATTCGTGAAGGAAAAGTAAGAACGACCTCCCAGCATGCATCCGTAATTCTGTGGCAATGTTCATCCAATTTTCACCATGGAAATATGTTCTCCCTCCCACATTGGTGAGAGTGAGGGTTAAGGGAATGCCATTCTTAAGTAGCGCCATGTCGAACTGAATCGTCCACTCCTCGTCCATTGCCAGGTTGGCCACACGCATGAAATACTCCCTTCCCCAACAAGGGATGCGCTGAGTACGATAAAAAGAAAACATAAATTAGACAATTGTGGGCGTCGTGAAGGTCGTCCTGAAGGTCGACACATATCTCACTGCAATTAAATGGAACATACCGCCCACTCCATAAAGTCGTGATGAAGGTCGACACATATCTCACTGCAAGTTAGGTGAACTTTGTAACATGCGCCTAGCCTCCTGTCGCCACAGAAGGGGCATCCTTCGTTCATTGCCTAAGTTCATGTTATGGAATAATTATATAAGTTAAAGGATGGACAGAAAAATTGGGCATGACTTATGCTGAAAAATGAAACATTGAGTGCCTGAAATCTTGCGAAACGGAAATTAATCAACATTTCATGATATTTTCTACACTCTTTTGAAGCCCTGTATTGTTGGAGAAATCCAATTAAATGTTCACGCTTCACGCATGAGATGATTATATTTACGAATAAAAAACATTCATGTATCATCATCCATAATTAATTCCTACAATGATAATAGAATCGGTACGAGGGATTTACCTCTGAACTGCTTGAGCGGGAGGCGGAGGAGGGATTTGTAGCAGCCTCGGAGGTGGAGGAGTCCGCTGCCGGCGGCGGTGTCTTGCCCCGGCTGCTGGCGGAGGAAGCCATTGCGTGTAGGTGGCAGCGACGGAGGAGAGGCCCGGCGACTAGGGGCGGCGGCGGAGGAGTCCCGACGACGAGGGGGCCGCGGCAGAAGAGGGCCCCGGCAGAGGAGGGTCTGACCTAGGGTTCGGCCAGGCCGCAGCGGTGAGACGCCGGGGGGTGCAGCAGAGGAGGCGTGCGATGAAGAGGGTGCGTGCGCGGACGCGGCGGCGAGCGCGGCACGGGGGCAGAGGAGGGGTGCGGTGGCGACGAGGCACGGGGTTTGGGGGCGAGAGCGGCGGACAGATTTGAAATTGTGTTTTCGGGGGAAGGGTGGTTTTGGGGGGAGACGGCCGGCGAAAACTGCAATGCAGGTACTGGAGGGGTCTACCTGTGGCGGGCGTGCTTATTTACCCGCCACCGCAATATGCTGTCAACAGTGGTCATCGTACCCGGTCAACTTGTGGCAGGCAAAAGAAAATGCCCGCCACTGTCAGGGCACGTAGCTGTGGCGGGCACTAGGGAATGCCTGCCACTGATGAGTTATGCGGAAAAAACCATACGAAGAGACCTTACGTGTGGCGGGCGGCAAAAAATGCCCACCACTGCTTCTGGACAACTTGTGGCGGGCTATCTTTAGTACCCGCCACAGCTAACTTTTCAAAGTAGCTGTGGTGGGTGACCCGTCCCACCCGCCACTAATTTGTGATCACCTATAAGCCCTTTCCCAGTAGTGCATGCACGCATGCATTGCAATTAATACGTTGGTAAACACAATTTTCTTGAGGAAAACAAGCCCATTAATTGAGTACTTTTGCAAAGTACTACAGTAGTACTACAAAAAAATCTTCTGGCACTCATCATCAACTATTACCTTGGTTGGTGAATCTTTTTTATTGAGCTATATATAAACCGGGAGCCTTGGCGAGTGGTTCTTAATGTTGGACAGGATGAGAGTAGAGGCATATAGGAAGTCTTGGCGATCCATTATTCCCCATTGGTCTATTCAACTAGTCTTCACAGTGAAGTGACAATACACGCTGCAACAGATGGGACACTTGATTAATAAGCTGAGCCAGCGTGCTGGTGTTACTAAATCAGCCTTACCCTGTAGTGTCATCATGTGTGCCAGTGGAGCACGCTTCCGCAATTACGCGTACGCACCTCTCTCTTCCGTTGACTGACATATGGGCCCGCTTGAGGTAGACCCACATGTCATCCGCTTAACTATTTACACTCGTGTATACTAGTAGTACTAGTAGAATTGAGATTTAATGCACCTTCTTCCCCGTCTCTCCCTCTTCTTCCTCCTCTCTTCCCCATGGACGTCCCTTCCCCATCTTCGTCCGCACACCACTTTCTAGTGCTCACTGCTCGCCCGCCCGCGCCATCTTCCTTGGCCGCTCGTGCGCACTATCTCCCCCCACTCACTGCTCACCCACACATGCCATCTTCTTCTCTCGCCCACCCGCATCCACTTCCCCGCTCGCCCGCACGCACCGAAAACCCAAATCACTTAGCGCCCTAAAAAAACCAATGGCAGAACCGACTGACACCCAGAGCCGCGATTGGAATTCCCTCCCCGATGTTCTCTTGGAGCAGATCTGTAATCGTATGGACCTGCTCAGCACCGTGCGTCTGGCCGCATGCTCGGTGTCTATGCACCGTCTACTCATCGGCAGCCGGCCGGCCCTTTTCAAGACACCGTGCTCGCTAATGTCCGATCCTCGCAACTGGCCCAGACACCGACATGACGATCCTACTGAGGTTGCCGTCGTGCCCCTCGACATGCTACCACTCCCCGCCCACCTGCCCTTCATGCGCCACCACTACTGGTTGGGCATGAAGGCCAACTGGATCGTCCTCATCCACCAATCGGGTAGTCCGTGGCGTCTCGTGGATATCTACACCCAGTGAGAGATCACCCTTCCATCGTTGGATACTACCGACATCGAGCCTCGCGGCCCGCCGGACACTCCTGCCTACTACGCACGAGAGGCGTCGGGCACTTGGTTGGTCCTCCGTTTGCTAAAGGTTGTAATCTGCGAAGTGCCCACACCATCAGAAGACTACATGGATTACAAGCTCATTGCCTTGTTCGACGGGGGATTAGCCTATCTAGAATCCGGTTGCCATACATGGTTATGGCTCATCATCAATCTTGTTTACTCTCCATTTCTGTCTGATGCTATAGTGCACGATGGCCTCGTTTACATGGTGGACGGACAGATTGGCTGCATATACTGGTGGAATCTATCGTCGTGTAATTGTTCTATCTCATCTCATCTTTACCATATGAATACGACTGCCTATTGATTGTTAGAAATTTAGAATAGATAGTATGACAATAACCACATCATTGCTATATGTTCCTCTCATTTCCTTGATTTTTATGACCACACATGTTATTGGTAGAGTTGATATAAGAACAATTGGCATCTAATGATTGTTAGAATAGATATTATGAGTATAACCACATGATTGCTATATGTTACTCTCATTTCCAAGATTTTTATAACCACGCATGTTATTGTTAGAGTTGATACGAGAACTGTTGGCATCTAACTGTTATGGTAGAATATGAGTAGGCCCTAGCATAGCTGTTTTCCTCTCATTTTTACATGATCATTGAACCATCACTTATTGCTAGAATATGAAAGCCATTGGCATTTTCTAAAATTAGGGTATGATTATGACCACGGCATTGTAATTCTCTGGCTATGATCTGTGTCACTATTATAATAATCTTAATTCCACACAAACTTTGAACATGATTGTATATTTTTGTCCTTTTGGTCTCCAATTTGATTTGTTGTAGCAGACGCAAATGCGCTGGCCTTTATAATTCTAGGACCTGGAAATATAAATGTCAATGGGTGGTGTTTTATTGCTCGTTCAACTGACGATGTGCATTTGATGCTCATTCGCACGTACCAAAGTGACCAAACCATTTTATCAAACCACATGCAGTACAATGCGTGGGGCGTTCGTGACTGTGATGGCTATGGCTGCTTCATGTTCAAGAAAGATCCCAGCTCCGTTGAGCCAGGTGTATTCAATTGGAGGCGGGTTTACAGCCTCGGCAACCACTCCCTGTTCCTCGGGCTCAATTATCCGATCATCCAACCAATCATTGAACATATCAATGGCGATGATTATCGTGCTATGCAAGTTCCATTCGCCAGGGGGAACTGTGTTTACACATCGTACCATGGATTTCATGAAGCACCATATCCAGAGATTCATCGACACAACTTGTTGCCAGATGAACTTCAGTGTGTGAAAGGCATCAAGCTTCCAAGCGATGAATGGTTTTGCAAACCCGACATGCGGCGATGTGGTTCATGCCAACAGCTAATATGCACAACTTGATTCGTAGTGATATCTAGACTGAGCCATGTATCCTGCTAGTTGTCGCATGATCCTGTTCTGTTGGTTATTTTGTACTGTAGTTAGTTTGAAGGTTACATACCTTTCTGGGATCAAGTGCATCCTACATCACCTGCGTAGCATGTATTTTGATAATGATGATGGAGATGCTGTGCAGAAGCCATATATAGCAATTAAGCTTCAAGTGCGTACTTGTTCGTGAAAGTGTTGTCCAATGGGAATTATATTTTGTATTACTCATATAGCCTACAAGTCTATCGCACAGCCTTGTAACTTTGTAGGCACCTGTTTGTAAGCTCCTTCTAAACACTCTTGCATAATGCCCTTAAAACTAAGGCTTTAGCAACGCCCCTCTGATATTATTTAAAGCAATATGGAAGCAACCTGGAGATTGGATGATTGTACACCATCTCTAAAATTTGTACTACTAGTAGTCCTCTATACCGTACTAGATTTGTATTCATACCGAGAATGGATTCAAATTTTATTGGTATTGCAATATACTTAATGCTCCTACTTTTTTAGATTTATCAACAGAACTACGGCCGTATGTTAGTACGACACATCCTGCACGATATGTAGACGATAGCCAATCCAGCCGTCTGCTGGACTCTGGTCACATGGATGGACGAACTGATCTCCCCTGTCGTGCAGGGATCGTCCAGGCCACGATGTGTGTACAGCACTACCGTAGTACTATCGCTAGTGTCTCTCTTCTATTGTACAACTCAGCCGATGTGTGGGGACGGGGGAGAGTGTGTCTATGGTCGGCTGCTCAATTGCGGTCCCACATGTGAGTGCAAACGCAAGATGACGCACGTTCATTCCGTGAGCGGCGTGCCAGACCGACCGACCGTGTGGGGTGCAACGCGAACGCGACGTGCGTGTTGTATACATGTAGCACCACCGTTTTCTTTTGGTTTTGCTCCATGGCTCAATCCATCAATACAAAATTATATTTAAAAGTGGAGGGCGGGGCTATTCCCGCGCGTTAGGAGGGGCAGTTTCGCCTTGTCGGTTCGACAGAGAGGCAAGGAGGATATTGCGCTACTCGTACTAGGTAAGTAGTACTTGTACGACTAGTAGTACTAGTACATGTCGGTCAAATTATTCATCATGTCCTCACATTGAATTGACGTGACAACACGCTGCACGTGAGGTGACACAAGAGTCCCAGCCATGTGTTCGGTTCACCAAAGTGAGCCTCACCCCTCTGGTAGTCCAGCAGCACTCTCCCGTTCTCTCCCATTCTCTCCCGGTCTCCCTGCCTCCCAGCCGCCGCCTTGTTCCAATCTAGTTGGTATGATGGGCGATGAGCTAGTGGAGCTGCTATACTTCATTGCAAGTAGTCGAAAGGAAGACGCTGAGAAATTTGATCTCAACAAGGAAGCTCTTGAAGCTAGCCGCATGAAGGGTGGAACCAGCGAGGCCGCTCCTGTGAGTATTCGTCCCGTCGCCCTGTATGATGATTTTGATCTTTATGGGGTTTTTCAAGTCTTTAGAGTATGCATGTAATAATGAAGCCGAGACCCCAGTTTGTTCAGGTGTCATGGATTTTTGATTTGGAGTAGTACTTATTTGTTGAAATCTTTCATCATTTACTTAAACAGTTGATTGATCATACATTGAGTACCATTTAACTGGAATTAACCGCTGCAAGTCCAAGAAGGATTGGCCGGTGCTGCCGGCTGGCGTCAAGTTCGATCCCACGGATCAGGAGCTGATTGAGCACCTTGAGGCTAAAGTGAGTGCTGACAGCGCGAGATATCACCCTCTCATCGATTTGTTCATACCGACCATCGACAACGAGCACGGCATATGCTCCACCCATCCTGAGAAACTTCCAGGTGAGACACCGATCGACCATCTACTTGCACAAAATATATTCCTTTATTTTTACAAATTTCTGATGTATGCTGCCCGGCCAGGGATTGTATTTCGCCAAAACTGCAGGTATCACACTGAGTGGCCTAAGCAGGCATTTCTTCCAGCGCAACTCCAGGGCGTTCAAAAGGGGTACGCAGACGTGTCGCAAGATACAATCGGAGTGCGGCATGCACGCGATGTGGCACAAGACCGGCAATACCATGCCGGTGATGGTTAACGGCCGGCAGAGGGGCAGCAAAAAGGTTCTGGTGCTGCACACCAACAAGAACTTAGACCAGCAGAGGACCAACTGGGTGATGCACCAGTACCATCTCGGGGACCTCAAGCAAGAGAAGGAGCGGGAGCTGGTTGTCTGCAAGATCTTCTACCAGACAAAAATGAGGGCCAGGACTAAAAAGATTATAAGTTGGATTGGTAGTGTATTAGTTCTACCTGGTCGTTGATACATCTCCAACGTATCTATAATTTTTTATTGTTCCATGCTATTATAGTATCAATCTTGGATGTTTTTATATGCAATTATATATCATTTTTTGGGACTAACCTATTAACCTAGTGCCCAGTGCCAGTTGTTGTTTTCTGCTTGTTTTTGGCTTTTCAGAGAAACAGTACCAAATGAAGTCCAAATGCCACGAAACTTTTTGGAGATTTTTTTCTGGACAAAAGAACCCTTGGAAGCTTCGGGAGGCGGCCAGAAGCCTCACGGAGGCTTCACAAGGCAACAGGGCACGCCCCAGGGTGGCGCGCCGTGTTGCCTTGTGGGGCCCACGTGACTCCGTTTGACCTAATTCCACTTCTATAAATTCACAAATATTGGGAAACCCCCAGAGAGCCAGAAGAAACAAACTTTCCGCCGCCGCAAGCCTCTGTTCTTCCGCGATCCCATCTGGAGGCCTTTTTCAGTACTCTGCCGGAGGGGGAATCGATCACGGAGGGCTTCTACATCAACCTTGCTGCCCTTTCGATGATGTGTGAGTAGTTTACCACAGACCTACGGGTCCATAGCTAGTAGCTAGATGGCTTCTTCTCTCTCTTTGATCTTCAATACAATGTTCTCCTTGATGTTCTTGGAGTTCTATCCGATGTAATCTTCTTTTGCGGTGTGTTTGTTGGGATATGATGAATTGTAAATTTATGATCAGATTATTCATGAGAAATATTTGAGTGTCCTCTCAACTCTTTTATGCATGATTGTTATAGCTTTGTATTTCTCTCTGATCTATCGGTTTAGTTTGGCCTACTAGATTGATTTATCTTGCAATGGGAGAGGTGCTTTGTGATGGGTTCAATCTTGCGGTGCTTAATCCCAGTGACAGAAGGGGATATGACACATATTTGTATTGTTGCCATTAAGGATAAAAATATGGGGTTTATTAATATTGATTGAATTTGCTTCTCTACATCATGTCATCTTGCTTAAGGCGTTACTCTGTTTTTATTAACTTAATACTCTAGATGCATGCTGGAAAGCGGTCGATGAGTGGAGTAATAGTAGTAGATGCAGGCAGGAGTCGGTCTACTTGTCTTAGACATGATGCCTATATGCATGATCATTGCCATGAATCCGTCATAATTATTTGCTATTCTGTCAATTGCCCAACAGTAATTTGTTTACCCACCGTATGTTTCTATGCTCAAGAGAGAAGCCTCTAGTGAAAACTATGGCCCCCGGGTCTATCTTTATCATATGAAAAACCTAAAAATACCTTGCTGCAATTTATTTACTTTTATTCTAATTAGTATTTTAGTTTAGCTATTTATCTCTATAAGATTTAATCCTTGCAAGTAACCGCTAAGAGGATTGACAACCCTCTTATTTGCGTTGGGTGCAAGTGTTTGCTTTTGTGTGTGCAGGTGCGCTTAACGGAATTTTGCTTGGTTCTCCTACTGGATTGATAACCTTGGTTCTTTACTGAGGGAAATACTTATCTCTACTGTAGTGCATCATCCTCTCCTCTTCGGGGAAATACCAACGCAGACTACAAGTAGCAGGAAGAATTTCTGGCGCCGTTGCCGGGGAGACATCATCAAAATTACCAAGTACCTTCGCACAAATTATCATTCACTTGCATTTACTTTTATTTGCATTTGCCTCTCGTTTTCATCTCCCCCACTTCTAATTTTTTTTACAAAAACACAAAAATATTTCATTTGCTTGTTTGCTAGTACCCTTGTTTTCCTCGTCACCATGACTAGTTTTACTATCCCTCCTTTGTCTCCGGATTTTGAAGTTCTTTACTTCAAACAGAAACAAGAAGAAAATTTGAAAGATGCTTGGTATAGGATAATTGAATCTTATCGTGTTTGCACTATAAAAGGGGATATGAAAATTTTGTTACGAAACTTCTATGTAAGGCTAACTATGCCCAATAGACAACTTTTGGACTTTTCTATCAAAGGAAATTTTATTGATAGTGATCCTAATACGGCTTATGAATTAATAGAGGGAATAGTGGGATCCCCACCATTGCAAAAAGGACCTAATTATACTCAAGAGGGGACTCAAATTTTGGAAAAGCTAGGTGACATACAAAAAAATTTGGTGGAGTTACAAAAGTCTAATGAACCCCTTAAAAATATTAGTGGTAACCTCAATCGTATGAACAATCTCCTCACGATCTGCAATAAGAAGATAGACACCTTAGATAGTAAAATTGCTTTATTTTCTGAAAACCATGGCAAGCGCAAGGTGCCTCCAGGGTTCGAGACCAATCCTTCCAAATTAGCAAAAATCAAGGATGACAACACTTGAAACTATGCATTATGCCTAGCTAGGGGCATAAAAGGATAGCGCTTGTTGGGAGGCAACCCAATGAATAAAATAAATTTTTGCTTTTACCTACTGTTTTTGTGTGTTTGCATGATTATATCTTCTGTTATGATTGCGCTTTTACGTTTAAATTAGTGTTTGTGCCAAGTAATACCTTTGGGATGATGTTGATGATAGTATAATTGATGCTGTTTGGAAAACAGAAAGTTTTGCGTCCAGTGCTGGAATTTTAGTTCTGTACTGGAGCGTCAGGAAAATCTGAAATTTTCACACAGTATTGGTATATGAATTTTTTACGTTGTCCTAAGTTTTCAGAATTTTTGGAGTTACAGAAGTATGGCTTTAAAATAGATCTTTACAGACTGTTCTGTTTTAGACAGATTCTGTTTTTGTTGCATAGTTTGCTTATTTTGATGAATCTATGGATCGTATCGGGGGGTATGAGTCATGGAGAAGTTGGAGTACAGTAGCATTATGCCAATATTAAATATGAATCAATTACAGCAGTACCTAAAGTTTAAGGTTTGTTTGTTATACTAACGGATCTCACGAGGTTTCTGTTGAGTTTTGCGTGCTGAAGTTTTCAAGTTTTGGGTGAGACTACGATGGATAAAGGAATAAGGAGCGGCAAGAGCCTAAGCTTGGGGATGCCCAAGGCACCCCAAGGTAATATTCAAGGAAGACTCAAACGTCTAAGCTTGGGGATGCCCCGGAAGGCATCCCCTCTTTCGTCTACAATCTATCGGTAACTCACTTGGAGCTATATTTTTATTCATCACATGATATGTGTTTTACTTGGAGCGTCTTGTGAAATAGTTTGTTTGCTTTTGTTTGCCTTTTAGTTTGTCACAATCATCTTTGCTGAACACACCTTTTTGAGAGGGACACACATTATTCGTGATTTGTTAGAATACTCTATGTGCTTCACTTATATCTTTTGAGCTAGGCAGTTGCTCTAGTGCTTCACTTATATCTTTTAGAGCACGACGGTGGTTATATTTTAAAGAAATAGTTGCACTCTCATGCTTCACTTATATCTTTTTGAGAGTCTCATGATAGCAATGGTAATATGCACGAGTTATGAATTTGGTCCTGATATGATAGGTATTCAAGAGGGATATAATAAAAACTTTCATGTAGATCACCGAATATGATAAACTTGATTCCTTGCAATAGTTTGGCGATATTAAGATGGTAATATGTGGGAGGTATTAGTAGATAATTGTGGTTTAGTAAGAATAATTGTGTTAAGGTTTGTGATTCCCAAAGCATGCACGTATGGTCTGTCGTTATGCTAAGAAGTTGGAGCATGAATTATTATTGATTGTCTACCTTTGTGTGGCGGTCGGGGGCGCGCGATGGTTAACTCCTACCAACCTCCCCCCTAGGAGCATGCATAGTAATACTTTGCTTCGAGGGCTAATAAACTTTCGCAATAAGTATGTGAGTTCTTTATGACTAATGTGAGTCCATGGATTATACGCACGCTCACCCTTCCGCAATTTGCTAGCCTCTTCGGTACTGTGCATTGCCCTTTCTCACATCGAGAGTTGGTGCAAACTTCGCCGGTGCATCCAAACCCCGTGATATGATACGCTCTATCACACATAAGCCTCCTTATATCTTCCTCAAAACAGCCACCATACCTACCTATCATGGCATTTCCATAGCCATTCCGAGATATATTGCCATGCAACTTCCACCGTTCCGTTTTCATGACATACGTCATCATTGTCATATTGCTTTGCATGATCATATAGCTGACATATTGTGGCTCAGCCACCGTTCATCATTGATATACATGTTACGCTAGCATCATTGCACATCCTGGTACACTGCCAGAGGCATTCATATAGTCATATTTTTGTTCTAGTATTGAGTTGTAATGTTGAGTTGTAAGTAAATAGAAGTGTGATGATCATCATTATTAGAGCATTGTCCAAGTGAGGTAAGAATGATGGAGACTAATGAGTCCTCGAAAAAGTGGGGATGAGGTCCATGAGATCGTTCAAAAAAAAAGAGAAGAAAAAAAAGGAAAAAAAAGAGAAAAAAAGAAAGAGAAAAAGGAAAAAAATATAAAGAAATGAGAGAAAAAGAGAGAAGGGGCAATGTTACTATCCTTTTTCCACACTTGTGCTTCAAAGTAGCACCATGTTTTTCATATAGAGAGTCCTATTTTGTCACTTTCATATACTAGTGGGAATTTTTCATTATAGAACTTGGCTTGTATATTCCGATGATGGGCTTCCTCAAATGCCCGAGGTCTTCATGAGCAAGCAAGTTGGATGCACACCCACTTAGTTTTCATGTTGAGCTTTCATACACTTATAGCTCTTAGTGCATCCGTTGCATGGCAATCCATACTCCTCGTGTTGACATCAATTGATGGGCATCTCCATAGCCCGTTGATTAGCCTCGTCGATGTGAGACTTTCTCCATTTTTGACTTCTCTTATTTATCTCTACCACCATACACTATTCCACCCATAGTGCTATATCCATGGCTTGCGCTCATGTATTGCGTGGGAGTTGAAAAAGCTGAATGGCGTTAAAAAGTATGAACCAATTGCTTGGCTAAAACCGGGGTAGTGCATGATAAATATTTTGTGTGAAGAAGATGGAGCATGACAGGATTGTATGATTTTGTAGGGATAACGTTCTTTAGCATGTTTATTTTGAAAGACATGATTGTTTATTAGTATGCCTGAGTATTGATGTCTTTATATCAAATTATAGACTATTGCTTTGAATCATTTGGATCTTATTATTCATACCGTAAGAGAAAGATTACATGATGAAACATGACAGGTAGCATTCCACATAAAAAATTCTATTTTTATCATTTACCTACTCGAGGACGAGCAGGAATTAAGCTTGGGGATGCTTGATACATCTCCAACGTATCTATAATTTTTTATTGTTCCATGCTATTATAGTATCAATCTTGAATGTTTTTATATGCAATTATATGCAATTATATATCATTTTTTGGGACTAACCTATTAACCTAGTGCCCAGTGCCAGTTGTTGTTTTCTGCTTGTTTTTGGCTTTTCAGAGAAACAGTACCAAATGAAGTCCAAATGCCACGAAACGTTTTGGAGATTTTTTTCTGGACAAAAGAACCCTTGGAAGCTTCGGGAGGCGGCCAGAAGCCTCATGGAGGCTTCACAAGGCAACAGGGCGCACCCCAGGGGGGGCGCGCCGTGTTGCCTTGTGGGGCCCACGTGACTCCGTTTGACCTAATTCCACTTCTATAAATTCACAAATATTGGGAAATCCCCAGAGAGCCATAAGAAACAACCTTTCCGCCGCCGCAAGCCTCTGTTCTTCCATGATCCCATCTGGAGGCCTTTTCCGGTACTCTGCCGGAGGGGGAATCGATCACGGAGGGCTTCTACATCAACCTTACTGCCCTTTCGATGATGTGTGAGTAGTTTACCACAGACCTACGGGTCCATAGCTAGTAGCTAGATGGCTTCTTCTCTCTCTTTGATCTTCAATACAATGTTCTCCTTGATGTTCTTGGAGTTCTATCCGATGTAATCTTCTTTTGCGGTGTGTTTGTTGGGATATGATGAATTGTGAGTTTATGATCAGATTATTCATGAGAAATATTTGAGTCTTCTATGAACTCTTTTATGCATGATTGTTATAGCTTTGTATTTCTCTCCGATCTATCGGTTTAGTTTGGCCTACTAGATTGATTTATCATGCAATGGGAGAGGCGCTTTGTGATGGGTTCAATCTTGTGGTGCTCAATCCCAGTGACAGAAGGGGACATGACATGTATTTGTATTGTTGCCATTAAGGATAAAAAGATGGGGCTTATTCATATTGATTGAATTTGCTTCTCTACATCATGTCATCTTGCTTAAGGCGTTACTCTGTTTTTATTAACTTAATACTCTAGATGCATGCTGGATAGCGGTCGATGAGTGGAGTAATAGTAGTAGATGCAGGCAGGAGTCGGTCTACTTGTCTCGGACGTGATGCCTATATACATGATCATTGCCATGAATCCGTCATAATTATTTGCTATTCTGTCAATTGCCCAACAGTAATTTGTTTACCCACCGTATGTTTCTATGCTCAAGAGAGAAGCCTCTAGTGAAAACTATGGCCCCCGGGTCTATCTTTATCATATAAAAAACCTAAAAATACCTTGCTGCAATTTATTTACTTTTATTCTAATTAGTATTTTAGTTTAGCTATTTATCTCTATAAGATTTGATCCTTGCAAGTAACCGCTAAGAGGATTGACAACCCTCTTATTTGCGTTGGGTGCAAGTGTTTGCTTTTGTGTGTGCAGGTGCACTTAACGGAATTTTGCCTGGTTCTCCTATTGGATTGATAACCTTGGTTCTTAACTGAGGGAAATACTTATCTCTACCATACTGCATCATCCTCTCCTCTTCGGGGAAATACCAACGCAGACTACAAGTAGCAGTCGTCTGCAAGTTGGTGTTGTTGTTAAGGATCTTAATTCGGTCTGAACTTGGCATTTCCTTCCAACCATCAAGTCAAGGGTCGACGTGGATATAGAGCTGAAGCAATTGTGGCGAAACGAATTTTTAGGCACCTGATATAAGTAGCAAAAGCTCCTGCAGTTTGAATTCCCAGTTCTCCAAAATTTTACTAACATCTTCTAGTACGCAGGGGATCTATCAGGTTTCACAGGCAGACAGTTGGACGCAGCAAGTCCGAACTGGACTGTGGCATGCCAAGCCCAGCTGCAAATTGTTAAACAGAGGAGCGATGGATTTGGGCCTTCGAAAACAGTTAAGTGTCGGGACCTTGATCACGGGAAGTGCCTCCCATGCCATCCTTGTAACCCACATACCACATACAGACCTCTAAAAAAACATACCACATACAGTATCACTCAAAAAAAAAACCCGCATACGACATGTTCTCTCGTTTGAGTTGTCAGTTATCCAAAATTTTTAACAGGCGTGAGAAACGGGAGCCGCCGCTTCCAGCGATCATTTTTGGACTAAAAAAAGGCCTAGTCGGCTATCGTGCAGTGTCTGTGGCCCGTCTAGCCCAGGCTTTTATTTTTTGTTTACAACATGACGAGCCGAGCTGTTTTTTTTCTCGGTGAAAATGACTAGCCCACCTTTTTTTTCATACAATAACCTACACAGGCCAATTTCTTTTTCTCTGTCCTGCTGGGCTACAAATCTTTCAAGACGACAAGGGATACATTCGGCCTGCCCAGACAAAAAGGGCTGTAAATCATATAAGTAATATGAAATGGGCTATATATATATATATATATAAACAAAGAAAATGGGAACTTAGTTTCAAATTGCGAATTTTATTTTATTTTGAGATATTTCAAATTTCATTGGATTTTAACATAATTTAAATATATTTTAAATTTAGTTATTATCGGGCTCGAAATTTCGGGATTAAAAATAGTTCGGCAATTTCAATGAAATATCATCGAAATTTGTAATCCTGTCCTTGGAGAAAATGGTCAGGTATTCTAAAAATATAATATGGGGATGCAATATAGCAATTGGTCTGTAAATTTAGGAAAAATAGCAAATTGGCTATATGCTGTCCACCACAGATGTTATGCTGACTTGTGGGCCTACTAAGTTGACGCGTATGCAGGGCTTTGTCAACTTACAGTCAACAAACGATTCTAGCAGTAGTGACCGTTGGATGCTAATCCAACGGCCGTGCTGCTTCTTCAATCTCTGATCTTCTTGCTCCAACCGCCCAAACCAGCGCCAGCGGGACTGCCTGCTCCCGCCTCCCGTGGCCAGCTGTGCTGCCGCACAGGCCTCATTGCCTCACCGCCCCACCCTACTCCCATCGCTTGCCAGGCCATCCCTCTACTGATCGACACCTCCTGTTATTCTCCGGCGATGGCAGCCTCACACCGCAGCCGAGCCAGTAAGCCCTCGTATTCCCCTTCCCATGGGCATCCACTGCCGAGTCTTCCCCGGCTCCGGGTCATTCCCTCCCTAGACCTCGCCGTCGTCCACCGCCTTGGTGCTCTCGGCACGGCGTTGTAAACATGGTCAATGAACGATAGCCATCGGAAGAGGACTGTACGTGGACAGGCTGACAGCTAGGACCCACAAGGTCCATGGTCGCACGCGAGGAACTGCCTCCTTATTACACGGAAGAAAAATGATTCCACTCCCTGACAGCTGGGACCGACCAGCTACATCTTCGCACGCAAGGAAGCTCCTCCTTATTACATGAAAAAAAAATGCTTCCTCCTATTGGTTTGCTGACATCTGGGACCTACGACATTGTCAACATACGAGAGAATTGCACATGGAGGGGCTGACACGTGGGACCCAGTTGCTCGAGCAGTTTTGTTGTTATTGTTGAGACGGAGTAGGTTATCAACTGGGCTGTGCGGTGTCTGTGGCCCGTCTAGCCCAGACTTTTATTTTTTGTTTACAACATGACGAGCCCAGCTGTTTTTTTCTCTTGGTGAAAATGACTAGCCCACCTTTTTTTTTCTTCATAGAATAGCCTACACAGGCCGATTTCTTTTTCTCCGTCCTGCTGGGCTGCAAATCTTTCAAGACGACGAGGGATACATTCGGCCTGCCCAGACAAAAAGGGCTGTAAATCATATAAGTAATATGAAATGGGCTGTATATATATAAAAACAAAGAAAATGGGAACTTAGTTTCAAATTACGATTTTTTTTTGTTTTTTGATATTTCAAATTTCCTTGGATTTTAACATAATTTAAATATATTTTAAATTTAGTTATTATTGGGCTCGAAATTTCGGGATTAAAAACAGTTCGGCAATTTCAATTAAATATCGTTGAAATTTTTAATCCTGTCCTTGGAGAAAATGGTCAGGTATTCTAAAAATATAATATGGGCTGCAATAAATTACGTAATAATTAGCAATTGGTCTGTAAATTTAGGAAAACTGGCAAATGGGCTATATGCTGTCCGCCATAGATGTTATGCTGACTTGTGGGCCTACTAAGTTGACGTGTACGCATGGCTTTGTCAACTTATAGTCAACAAACGATTCTAGCAGCAGTGACCGTTGGATGCTAATCCAACGGCCGTGCTGCTTCTTCAATCTCTGATCTTCTTGCTCCAACCGCCCAAACCAGCGCCGGCGGGACCGCCTGCTCCTGCCTCCCGTGGCCGGCTGTGCTGCCGCGCAGGCCTCATCGGCCCACCCTACTCCCATAGTTGGCTAGGCCATCCATCTACTCACCCACACCTTCTACTATTCTCCGGCGACGGCAGCCTCACACCGCAGCCAAACCAATAAACCCTCGTACTCCCCTCCGCGTGGGCAACCACTGCCACGTCTTCCCCGGTTCCGGGTCGTTCCGTTCCTAGGCCTCGCCTTCGTCCACCGCCTTGGTGCTATCGGGAGGACGTCGTCAACGCGGTCAACGAACGACAGCCATCGGAACAGGACTGTACGTGGAGAGGCTGAGAGCTGGGACCCACGAGGTCCATGGTCGCACGCAAGGAAGTGCCTCCTTATTACGCGCAAGAAAAATGATTCCTCCCCTTGCTTACTGGGACCCACCTTATTTGGAGGCTGACTTGTGGGCCTACTATGTTGACCCGTACGCAGGGCTTTGTCAACTTAGTTAACAAACGATTCTAGCAGCAGTGATCGTTGAATGTTCGTCCAACGGCCGTGCTGCTTCTTCAATCTCTGATCTTCTTGCTCCAGCTGCCCAAACCAGTGCCGGCGGGACCGCTCGCTCCTGCCTCCCGTGGCCGGCTGTGCTGCTGCGCAGGCCTCACCGCCCCACCCTACTCCCACCGCTGGCCAGGCCTTCCCTCTACTCACCCACATCCCCTATTATTCTCCGGCGATGGCAGCCTCACACCGCAGCCAAACCAGTCAACCCTCGTACTCCCCTCCATGTGGGCATCCACTGCCGCGTCTTCCCCAGCTCCGTGTCGTTCCCTTCCTAGACTTCGCCGTCGTCCACCGCTTTGGTGCTCTCGGCGCGGCGTAGTCAACGTGGTCAATGAACGACAGCCATCGGAAGAGGACTGTATGCGGTGAGGCTGACAGCTGGATCCACCAGCTACATCTTCGAACGCAAGGAAATGCCTCCTTATTACGCGCAAAAAAATGATTCCTCAGCCTGACAGCTGGGACCTACCTGCTATATCTTCGCACGCAGGGAAGTGCCTCCTTATCCTCCCTGACAGCAGGGACCCACCCGGTCAAAGCATACGTAGCGTTGTCTGTCTGGTCGCGAATGTGTACGTACATATTGGTCGATCGGTCTCTCTACAAGGATGAACCGTGTCCGAGTAAGTAGCGTCCCGTCTAAATCATGTACACGTACATACAACCACACGGCAAAGAATACGGCCACGTACGTACATACAGGCGGGGTCTGGAATGCGTACTCGCGCATACGTACGGCCAGGGCTCGTGTACATGGAGAGGCAATGGACGGCAGCAACGGCATCATGTTCATCGGCAGCCAACCGGCTGGGTCGGAACGGAGAAAACAGCGTCATGTTCATCGGGAGCCAAGCGACTGGGTCGGAAGGAACTCGTCCTGTTCATGGGAGCCAACCGGCTTGGACGAAACAGCCGAAACATGGTCCTGTTCGTCGACTCGGGGTCTGGCGTACCGCAAAATGGAGGAAACGGCCTTCTGTTCGACCACCTACGGTCGAAACGGGGCCCTGTTCATCGGCTGGGGGTCTGGCGTACCGCAAAATGGAAGAAACGGACTTCTGTTCGAGCGCCTACGGTCGAAACGGGGTCCTGTTTATCGGGAGGGGTGTGGCGTACCGCAAAACAGAGGAAACAGACTTTTCATCGAGCGCCTACGGTCGAAATGGGGGTCCTGTTGATCGGGAGGGGTGTGGCATACCGCAAAACGGGACTCCACGGGCTACTGTTCATCCACGGTCGACCTCCTCCAGCCTCCACCAGCTACTGTTCATCCACCGTCGACTTCCTCCAGCCTCCACCGGCTACTGTTCAACCAGCCTCCATGGGGTCCTGTTCATCCACCCACAACCGGCTGGGGTATGGCGTACCGCGGCACGGCCTCCTCAGGGTCCTGTTCATCCAGCGCCAACCGCCTACATGGCCGGGGGCCTGTTCATCCAACCCCCACCGACTGGGGTTGGGCGTACGAGCGGGAGGCAGCAACGAAAACTGTTCATCCACAATCAACCAACCGGCTCGATCGATGCATCTCGACTCGTGTCTACGTGTATCGCGCGCGCTGCAGCAACGGGCACTGTTCATCGAGAGGCAACCCAACACTGGCTAGCTATGTCTCACATAGGGGCTCGATTGGCTTCAGTAAGCAGCGAGAAGGATCGATCGAATTCAGTTAGCAGTGAAGGAATCGCTCGGGTTCAGTTAGCTGCAGCGAAGGGATCGCTCGGGTTCAGTTAGCAGCGAAGGGATCGCTCGGCTTCAGTACGTAGTGGGATCGATCGCTCGAGTTCAGTACGTGTAGTAGTGCGAGGGATCGATCGATCGCTCGGGTTCAGTAAGTGAATGCCTCGCTCGGGTTCAGTTAGCGAATTCCTCGCACACACGCGCGCGTACGAGAGAAGCGCGCAAACCACACTGCATCACTCGGCCCTGACCACCCACCGTAACCGGGAACTCCCCGAAAATTTCCTCGCCCTCCCTTCTACCATGATTTTTTACATCATGGACGGCCCAAAGAATGTCATGCGGGTGCGTCTCCGGCCTGCCCAGGACAAAAAGCCCATTTTCTGTCATAATGTTTTGTCATAGAAGTAGGAGCCCACCACATCTATGATGATACGTGTTTTTGTCATAATTACTGTCATAGAAGTGTCACAACCATGACAGAAAAAGTTTTCGTTCGGGCCATAATGTCACTGATGTGTCTTTTTTTTGTAGTGGCTGCATCTTCTGTGTCGCTTCCGCCGTTTCTATGCCTGCGCTTATTTTTGTTGCGCTTAGGCTTGCCGTTGGCGTCGCGAGTCTTCGAGGTCCCCGCCTCACCATCGTGAGTGTTGCGGGCCAGCCAACTGTCCTCTCCCGCGCAAAATCGGGTCATGAGTGAGGTTAGGACTGCCATGGATCTCGGTTTGTCCTGGCCAAGCTGGCGGGCGAGCCACTCATCTCGGATGTTGTTTTTGAATGCAGCGATGGCCTCGGCGTCTGAGCAGTCTATGATCTGGTTCTTTTTAGTAAGAAACCGGTTCCAAAATTTCCGAGCTGATTCGTTGGGCTGCTGAGTGACACGACTGAGGTCATCGGTGTCCGGAGGTCGGACATAGGTTCCTTTAAAATTTTCCCTGAAGGCATCTACAAGAGCCTCCCAGCTTCCAATGGAGTGGGGCGGCAGGCTATTCAGCCAATGCCTCGTTGGCCCCTTTAGCTTGAGCGGCAAGTACTTGATGGCATGGAGATCATCTCCATTAGCCATGTGTATATGGAGAAGAAAATCTTCAATCCATACAGCTGGGTCTGTGGTGCCATCGTAAGATTCTATGTTGATGGGTTTGAACCCATCGGGGAACTGGTGTTCCATTACCCTATCTGTAAAACAGATCGGGTGGGCTGATCCGCGTAATCGAGCGGTATCATGTCGGATGTCGGGAGGGAGCCGAGTATAAGTTTGATCTCGGGCGCGGCCGTTCTTGTCCAACCAGGCGTCGTAGCCGTCAGGCCCGACCGGAGCTCGTCCTCTTGATCCATAATTGGACTGGGGTGGCGCCCAGTTTGCCTCTATCCGATGTCGAACATCTTGAGGGTCCACATAATCCATAGGGTCCTTGCCATGACGGCATGGGGCTGGTTGGGCGTGGAAATCCTCCCTGCGCGGGCCTGTCGCGTCCTCGAGGGGGGCGATCAGGTGCCTCAGCGGTTAATTCATCGTCAAATTCAGGCAGTAAACGCCTGCGTGGATAAGATTTAGGCGCACCATGGCGCCGTTCTTCGAGGTCTTGCTCTGCCGAAAGTATTTCGACCCACTTGTCGTTTAGTGTGTCCTCATTAGCCTGCAGCTGCTGCTGCTTGCGTTTCATGCTTCGGGCGGTAGCAACTAGGCGCCGCCGAAAGCGTTCTTGCTCAGCAGGGTCTTCGGGGACTATGAAGTCCTCGGTGCTGAGGCTCACGTCCTCCTCGGATTCCGGCATATAATTGTCATCGGCCCCTTCAAAGAGGTCATCGGGATCCGAGTCTCTGGTGATGCCTTCGGGGTCGACGTGGCGTTCTGGGGAGGCTTGAGGGTCCTCCCCTAGGTCTTTCGTGTCGTTGGTCACCGTATCAGCGGTAGGGTTGTTCCCGCTGGGCTCCCCGTTAGCACCCCTTCCGTGTCTTCGCCTACGCCTTGGAGGGGTGTTGGGAGTGTTGACCATGTACACATCGTACGTGGATGTTGCTTTCCACCTGCCGGTGTTAGTAGGCGGCAAGGTGTTGTCCATAGGGCTACCGACATCTTCATCCATGTCGGTTGCCTCGTCGTAGTCTACCATATCGGTTAAATCGTCGATAGTGGCGACTAGGTGGGTGGTGGGTGGGATGTAAATTTCCCAATCTTCGGCTTTAAGTCCGATCTTATCATAAACCGAGGTCTTGCCGTCCGAGATTGACAAACTCTGGATCCGGTCAAGCATCTCATTAAGGCGAGACAAATCTTCAGGGTTCATGCCCTGGCCGTAGGCCGGGTCGATTCATCGTGGCACGCCTGATGCATTTTCTGCCGTACAAGGAAGCGAGGTGGATTCGAGATCCGCTGCCGAGATCGGTTCTAAGCCCGATTTGGTGTCCAAGGCTGAGCTCTGATCTATGTCGGAGTCAGGCACTGCGACGGGGTTGTCCGAGGAGGGGGAGGGGAGTTCCTCCGTAGCCCTCGGCGGTGTTGGGGGGCACGATTCGTGGTCTTCAAAGGAGATCCTTTCCGAGGTCGAGCCTCTGGTGTTTGCCAGACCCGGAATCCGGCCGGGGGTCCTGCCTGATAAGACAAGCTCACCGCGGGAGTCCGCGGTGTACTCCAGACCTTCGAGGGTTACGATCTGGTCGGGAGCGTAGTTCTCAACGGCGGCCAGATGGCCTGTCAAGTCGGCACAAAAAATCATGCTACTGAATACAAAAAATCTGGCGGGGATGTAGACGTCCCTTCTGCCGCTACCGCAGTTGACCTGCAGATGAGCCATCGATCCTTTGCAACCACACATTGGAACTCTCAATGAAAGCACCAGTGTCGGTGTGAAAACCGGCGGACCTCGGGGTAGGGGGTCCTAGCTGTGGATCTCGGATAGATGGTAACAGGAACAAGGAGATGGTGTTTACCCAGGTTCGGGCCCTCTTGATGGAGGTAAAACCCTACGTCCTGCTCTTGTTTATATTGATGAAGATGTATCAAGTACAGAGTTGATCTACCTCGAGATCGTAAGATGTGGTCTAACTCTTGGGCTAGGAGAATGAGATTGTGTTCGAGTCCTTTCTACGGGCTAAACCCTCTGGCTTATATACACGCTAGGTAAGGTATCTAGGGTTAAAAGGTTGGCATCGGGGTCATGAAGGCGGCAGGAGAAGTCTTGGAGTATACGTCAAGTCTTCGGCAGATGCAATCCTGATCTTGCCCCTAGCGTGCGGCTTCCGGAGTCCATCTTGAGAAGAACGAGGGCCCATTGGCCCATCTCGAGGAATATACTGTGACTAGGTTGGTACCCCCTAGTCCAGGACATCGTCAACGAAGCTTCAAGAAAAAGCTCGACGCCTGCGGCAAAGGCTGGCTCGACGAGCTCCAGTCCGTGCTATGGTCGATCCGCACGACAGCGACCAAGCCTACCGGCGAAACGCCCTTCTTCCTCGTTTACGGGGTGGAAGCGGTCCTTCCTCATGAGCTCAAGCACGGGTCCCCGCGAGTCCTCGCCTTCGACGAGGCTCATCAGGACGGCTCGCGGGAAGCTGATTTGCTCCGCCTTGAGGAGGCACGTCACCGAGCCGCCATCCGCGCCACCCGATATCAGCAGGCGTTGCCTCGCTACCACAACCACAACATACGCCCCCACATACTTGAAGCTGGTGATCTTGTCCTGTGAAGGATCCTCTCCAGGGAAGGACTCGACAAGTTCACGCCCATGTGGGAAGGCCCGTTCAAGGTTGTGCATGTTTCTCGGCCTGGCGCGGCACGACTGGAGACGGAGGAGGGTGTTCCGGTGCCAAACACATGGAACATCCAACATCTCCGCAAGTTCTACCCGTGACCTCATGGGCACAAACGAAGTGGAGCTGTACACGCTCCAGAGCCTCTCTGTGCGGTGCTTGCTGAGGCCGCGAGAGCTCCCGCCCAGAACCCAGTGGAAGCCCCATGCTCAGACATGGTGGGGCGATCGATCTGAGGGCGCCGCCTGATTGCACCATCCTCAAGCTGTCCCGTGTCCGTCACGACAACCTCATCTTTTTGGTTGTGAAATTGAGGGCACTGCCTGGCTGCACCATCCTCAAGCTGTCCCGTGTCCATCATGGCAGCCACACCTTTTGGTTGTGTAATGAACCTATTTTATGCAGCAGTAAAACTTTATTTCCTAAGTATTATGTGTGTTTGGTAAGCAATTTACTTCAGGAGGCTATGTGCGCTCGTGATCTCTGTCCTGCATATCATGCGAGCGGGGGCTGGACATGGTGCCTGTGCTCGGGCCATGCCCAGCAGCGCCATCAAACCCAAGTGACTGAGCTCTGGCTCGCGGGCCTGCTCCCGTGCATGCCACCGCACCAAGGTCCTTGGTACTTCATCTCCTCGCATGATACCCACGAGCAAGCTAGCGAGTGCGCGCCGCTACAATACTTGCAAAATTTGTCGGCATGTAGTTGTCACAGGAACAAGGCACACAGAAGGCCTTGCGAGCGCCGCCTCACGTGGCAACCGCGGCTCGTCGCCTCTACAAACCCATAGGAACCGTCACGAGCGCTGCCCTGTGAGGTGGCCTACAGCGCCCACCCCCGCCAAGCATCGACGGGAGGCCTCACGAGCGAGAACCTCACAAGGTGCACTCCGCAAAGCCAAGGCCCACCAAGCGCCGCACTCCATGAAAAAGCTAAGTCTAAAAACGCTTCGCGAGCTGCTCTCCATGCCTCTCAAACCCTTCTCCCCTCGCAACCTCGCTAAGTGCTGATGTTTTCTCCTTCGCGCAAGCCGCTTGCACGTCAAGGGGGGCTTCCTGAGCATCGCGCCTCGGGAGCCCTTACCACCTCGCGGAGCCCTACACCCTCTGGCCTTGTCTAGGCACGCGTCCTGACATACCAGCGACGGTCGTAGCTCGCTCGGGGGCTGGGTCCTGATGACGTAGAGCACCAAGGCAAACAAGAAGAGAAAAACATGCCTCCCGAGGATGCCTCACGAGGAGCACGAATTGATGCAAAATGCCAAATGCTTAACTTAAATCATACAGACCGTGTCTTTACACCCCCACGGGGCTACATCTATTTGGATACAGAACCAAAGGCAAAGGTAAAAGGCCTAAGAGGATGAGGCATCATCGCCGCCATCATCGTAGTTGTCGTCACCATCGCCTTCTCCGTCGCCAGCCTCGCCGGAGCTCTCGCTGCCATGGGAGAACTTCTCGAGCAGGGCATCCATGTGATCCTCCACCGCCTTCCCGAGGCCGTCGCGAAGCTCCAGAGGGATGGGGGCCATCACCCTATCTAAGTCGAAGGAGGCATCGGCGCGGAGGAGGTTGCTGAAGATGCGTGTTGCCGCCTTGCTGAGGAGCTCGCGGCACTCGTCCTCGATGATGCCATTCATCCGCTTGGCGCCGACCTCCAGAGCCTCCACAAGCTTGGTGAAGAAGTCCAGATATCTGGCATCGTTGTCTTCGAGGGGCCCCCCGAGCCTCTCTTGGCAGATGGCGGCCAGGGCGCGGCGGGCACGGTTGGAGAGGGCAAGGTACATCTTGGCGCGCTTGTGCTGGCGTCCCCGCGCCCGAGATGCCTTGTCCTTGGCCTTCTCGACAGCTTCGGAGACGCTGCCCACCTACGCCTAGAGAGAGGCCAGCTCCCCCTCAGTGTCGGCCTTGGCCTTCTGCGCAAGCTTCCTGCTGCCCTCCGCCTCCATCAGCAGCTCCTTGAGGTCAGAGATCTCTGCTTGGAGCTCGTTGCGCTTCTTGGTGAAGCGGTCCTCTTGGCACTTCAGCTTTTGGCTATAATCAACGGCAAGCGCCTCGCGATCCCTCTTGGTCTTCGCGTTGGCGTCCGCCTAGATCTTCTTCTCCTTCACCTCCAGCTGAGCATTGGCCTTGGCCATGTGCTGGTCATAGGAGGCTTGGGCGGCCGCCACCTGGCGGTCCAGCGTCTGCAGGCGCTCGCGCTCCACGTCTTGCTCGCCAGCCGTCCTTGCAAGCTCCTACTCGCGGATCTCTACGTCAGCCTCGCAGGCCGCAAGGGCTTCCTCGCACTTGGCGAGCTCGCTCTCCTGGGAGGCAAGCTCCCCCTCGCGGTCTGCGGCGGCATTCTCCCGCGCCTGGAGCTCCAGGCCTCGTCTTGGCGGCAGCCCAGTTTGATGGCGACATCCAGCTGGCTCCACCCCTCCACGAGGCGCAGGCAAACGTCGGCGAGGCGCGCCTCCTCCGCCTGAAGGTATGCCTCCAGGGCGTCGAGCGCCACCCTGGCACCCTGCAGGGCCCTGCGCTTGAGCATGACACTGCCGCTCACCAGCTGCAGGGCCCAGCCGGTGTGCTCGTCGGCGCCGCCCTCCGCCGTCATGGCCTGGGAGGGCCGGCGCCGGACCCCCTCCGAGCCTCCGTGTCTGCGCTCCCCGCGGGAGCCGCATTGCCTGTCAGGAGCGGGGGGCTCGCCGGGGCCTCCTCCTCTTCCTGCCGTGTTGGCACACCCCGCGGGCTTGTCGCCCCAGCGTTGGGAGCTTCGCGCGCTGGCGACCGCTGGGGGCTTGCCGAGGTGCCTTTGGCACCTCCAGTTTCCTTGGCGGGGGTGGAGCTCAGCGGAGGAGTCGGCACTTCAGCCTCCTCCATCGTTGCATCGCCTCCCGCACCGGGCGCGTCAGGAGGCGTGGCCCCTCCTCCGGAGGCCGCCTCCCAAGGCTCGTTCTCATCAGCCTCAGGAGCCACGTCTATGCACGGCTCGGGAGGAGCCACTTGCTCCTTCTCCACCTCCACGCGCCCCGTCTCGGCTTCGGGGTGGCGAGTGGGCTCCACGCGCTCCTCGGCGCCTGCAGTTGGTGCAGAGGCCCCCTTTGAGCTGGGGGTCTTCTTCTTCTTCTTCATGGGCTCCCTGCGCGAAGCAAGGGTTCAGCCCCAGACTTCGAGAGGCAGAAAGCAAGAATAAAGAGAAAGAGAGCAAGATCGGCGACTTACTCATCATTGGGAACACACTTCCTCTTCTTCAACGTCGGCAGCGGGCGGCTGCCGCTGCCGCTTCCGCGAGGCTCGCCAGCCCTGCCTTCGGAGGCTTCGACACGGGGCTCGCCTAGGTCCCCCTCCACCGGGCCGGTGCTGGTCCTCTCCGCGAGGGGCTCGGTGGTCTCAGTGTTGGTGCCGCTCTTCCCCGCGGGAGGCTCGATGGCCTCGCCGCTGGTGCCGTTCTTCTCTGTGGGGGGCTCGGTCGCCCCACCGCTGGCGTCGGCCTTCTCCGCGAGGGGTGCGTCAGCCTCCGCACTGGTGCTTCCCTCACCTCCCATGTGCATGGGCTGGGAGGGTGCAACTACGAATCACTCATCGTCGTCGTCGTCGTCGAGCTGTGCCAGCAGCTGGCGGCAGGTTCGCGGGGCCACCCCGCTGTCACTCTCCTCGCGGCGCTTATCGAGGCCTCGCCAATGTCGCGGCCTCCCGAGTCAGGCAACACCACAAACGGGTTGTCGCGGGGCCCCTCGTGGCCCTCGGGGACCAAGCCCCACTGGTCGATGCGCGACATCTCCTCGACTAGCTTCATCCTGTTCTTGTAGCGGTAGAGAGGGAGCGCCTCGTGGGGCGGGGCCTCTGCGTCTTCACCTAGCAGCAGATGCATGACTTCATCCACCACCTCCAGCCTCAGGTTGTCGATGCTTAGCCTCATCGAGTCTGCGGCGCCGGTGATGGCCCACAGTAGGCGAGAGCGCTTTTGGAGGGGAGCGATGCACCGACGCAGAAACTCCTTGGCGACCATCGCTCCTATGAGCTTCGCGGCCTTCAGCTCCTCCATCCTGTCCCAGAGTGGCACCAGCCTCTCGTCGCTGAGCTTGGCATGCTCCCACCCAGAGCTCTTCATGGCAAGGGCTGCCGGCAACTGCAGCAGGGGGCTATACTAGCCCGCATCCACGTAGACCCAGCACGCCCGGTAACCTTCCACCTTCTTCGTGATCTTCATGGATATGATGTCATCCGCCGTCCCTTCGACGCTACGGAACAAGGCGCACCCCGAGCGCTGGTTTGCTGCCGACAGCCGCAGGCTATAGAAGTGGCAGAAGAGTGCCACCGAGGGCATCATGCCCAGGAACGCGTCGCAGAGGTAGGTGAAGATGGAGAGGAGAAGGACGGAGTTGGGCTGGAGGTGGAGCACATGGATTTGGTAGTGCGAGAGGATGGCATTGAAGAAATCGGAGAAGGGCGGCAACAGGCCAGCGAAGATGGTGTGGATGTAGAGGGGAATGGTGGTGGCGTCGAGGTCGGCGATGCGGCGCTAGCCCAGCCAGATTTGGGTGGCCTTCCACTCATTGTGGGCACTGGCAGTCATGGGGTGCACCTTATCAAGCCCCTCTTCATTGACGATCGTGGATCTCGTCAGGGCGGGCTCCAGCTCCGCCTCCGCCACGGCCGCCGCCTTCGCTCTACCCTTCTTGCCAGTTGGTGCCATGGACACGCGGGGAAGCTTCGGATTGAGAAGAGGAGGAAGTCACAGAGAGCCATGCGCGAGGATGCTTTGGAGGCGAGAGGAGGAAGAGGATGCGAGGAGTTGGGCGTAGAGAGGACGAAGAGCGCGAAGGAAGGCAATGATGGCCCTGCGCCCCACGCGGGTCAGCTTTATGGCAGCGCGGGCGGTTACCCAGGCGTCGTGGGGGAAGTGGGGGCGTCCCGTGTCCCATTGTGCACCACGCGTCCCTGCCTGGGCCCGCAGTATGCTTAGGCCCCCGCCGTTTCGTTCCCAACGGGCGGAACGTGCGCATCGCGGGCTCGGGGCTACTGTCGGCCCAGTGGGAACCAGGGTACCACGGGTCGGCTGCCTGTAGCCCAGGAAGCAATGCCTGGTAAAGGCCCAAGAGGCGGCCTAGTCACGGGCGCCACGAAGCAAGACACCTCGCGAGGCACCGGCCTCACGAGGACCCCCTCCACCAAGGGCGGACCCACCGAAGACTCAGCAGCAGCAGGAAGCCTCCCGACGTCCCGAGGCCCCCTCGCAAGGCGGCCTCCCGAGGCAGCCTCCCAAAGCCACCCGAGCAAGGCGCCGCTTGGCGCTGGCCTCGCGGTCACGTGCCCACCACATGGGTGACGCACGCCCGCAAGACGATGACAGCGGCAGGGCCGTACTAGCAGGTGCGGTCTGGGAAGATTTCCTCTTTGGTGATAAAGGGGTAGCACCAGTTGCCCTCCCCCAAAGCAAGTCCCAAAGCTTGCCCGTTTGGTGAAAGAAGACCAGGATGATGGGCGCGCAAGGCGGATGTCATCACCGAGCCCACCGGCACGTCATGGATAGCGTCTTTGCAGGCGAAGACCACCTTTTGACAGGATAAGACTGGGCGCCTGTCCCCCTTCAAACCGCCGTTGTGTGGCTACCCTTCCCGCCAATATTTTCGGGGGAAGAGGACCAAGGCGGCTATAAAAGGGGCAGTGCTGCCACCGTAGAGAGGGATCGACTCCTCCGTCATCAACCTTGTACGTGAGAACTCTCTCGTCCACAATAATCCCAAACACAAGCTGGAGTAGGGTTTTACACCGCACGGTGGCCCGAACCTAGGTAGCTCTCATGTCCCCACCGTGCCCTGCGTGTGTGTGCGCTCTCGCCGTGCTCTGCTCGTAGTAGCCTTGCCGTAGTCACCGTCGGGTAGTTAGGCAGCAAGCACCCCCCAAAGTTCGAACCAGGGTCCCAGAGCCCGGAATCCGGCAGAGGTTATGTCCCACTATCATACAAATAAGGTGTGGTTCCCGCATTATTTTTTGGTACTTAACAAATGGCGCTGATTGTGGGGACCTCATGATACTAGATCAGATCTACTTCCACACCACCTTCAAGCAACATCGCCTTCCACAAATTGATGTCATAACAAAGATCGTAGCCCTAGAAGAAATGATGAACCCACCTAGAACTCTATTTCAACCTTACGACCACCCATCCTTCTTAAAAAAAATTCCTTCGATACCTTGCCGTCTACATGAACACCAACTTCTCCAATTTCTCCAACTAAGCCAAGGATGGACTCCTGATCAGTTGCTGCCACGATGATCTCACCACTTTAGGCTTGCAAAAGCCTAAGCTTGGGGTAGGTCACTACCACGTCTCCATCAAGATGTGGCGGTGTTATTATTAATAAGTTGTAATGAGGTTGTACTTCAGCTCGTTGAGCTTCAAACACTCGTGTTGGTTTGTTCCAACACTTTGCTTTTTATTTTCTTTCATTTTTCGTTTTTATTTTCGTTGTTTGTGATTATTTTTTCATTTGCAAAGTTAGCTTTCAAAAACCCAAAAATAGAATAAGTTTTGCTTTGCTCTTTTCTTTTGCCTTGATTTCGTTTGCATTCTTGTTTATTTCAGAGGAGTTGATCTACGCCGAATAACGAGGAATACAATCTTAAGTAAGAGAAGTGTGTACATTTATGATCTTGATGGTATGCCCTACGACTCCCGTCCTTTGCACTTGAATTACTTAGAATAGATGTAGTAGTAGTATGCGTGATGTGTTCAATTGGGAGTAAGTCTTGATAGTTAAAACAAAGGTTTTGTTCTAGTAGCTAAAATAATTTAGTAGCCTTTGTTCTGTATAATCCAGAAAACCAAGACTTGTCGTGGGACTATTATTAAAAGAAGGCGACATTAACAAAGAATAACCATGCATAAAAGAAAGTCTCAAAAGACTTGGGTGTTGAGAAAAATTGTAGAGAAGATGATGTTAGATACACTCAACCCATAGCGTTAATTTTAATAGACTCGATAGCACTTGGGATAAAAATTTCCAGAGGAACTTAGTTGAAAGGTGAATGAAATTATGCCAAAAATCTGTGTTGTATTTCTTACATGGTGCTTCAGCTTCTCGCTGGTGCCATGGCCTTGCTACTATATGCATGTGTACGTGTGTAAATGTGGCTTTGTCACCTTTCTTGATGTTATGCTGAGAACTTCGCTAGCCAATGAACAATCCACCTGAGTTTCGGCTTGGATTTTGGCTATGAGTTTGTTACCGTACGTAGTGGCAACACTACATCAAATATTATTCAGCTTTCTCTTGAATGTGTGTGTATGTGGTAAATACCGGGTACTGATCGCAAGAGCTCGAAAGAGACGACATATTGGTCCATAGTACCCAAAATTAAGCCAATGCGAAACCTTGTGCATGATCACTTCGTTGGCATAATCCCGTCACGTGACAATCAAAGTTTTAGCAAGCAATGATTGAAATAAAGTGCTTGAGAGCCTTGACAATGATACACTCGTGGGTGTGTTAGTTACTCTAGAATCATGTTGTCTTTACATACCTTTCAGTCCCTGATACGTCTCCGACGTATCTATAATTTTTGATTGTTTCATGCTATTATATTATCATTCTTATATGCTTTATATGCCTTTTTATATCATTTTTATGGACTAAACTATTAATTTAGTGCCCAGTGTCGGTTCCTGTTTTTTTTCCTATTTCTTTGTTTTCCAGAAAAACCATATCAAGCGAAGTCCAAACATGATGAAACTTTATGGTGATTTTTCTGGACAACAAGAGACCCTAGAAGCTTCGAGGAGAGACCAGAAGACCAACGAGGGTCCCACAAGCTCACCAGGCGCACCCTGTAGGGGGGCGCGCCATCAACACTTGTGGCCCCCCTGAGCCTCTGTTTGACCTAATTCCTGCCTATAAATTCTCTAATGTTCCAAAACCCCCAGAGCGAGACCTAAAACAATTTAATCGCCGCCGCAAGCCTGTGTTCTTCCGCAATCCCATCTGGAGGCCTTTTCCGGTACTCTCCCGGAGGGGGAAACCATTGGGGAGGCATTCTTCATCGACCTTGTTGCCTCCATGATGACGTGTGAGTAGTTCCTTCAGGACCTACGGGTCCATAGTAGTAGCTAGATGACTTTCTCTCTCTCTTTTTGATCTTTTATAAAATGATCTCTTCGGAGATCTATTCGATGTAATTCTCATGGTGTGTTTGTTGGGATCCGATGAATTGTCGGTTTATGATCAAATTATTCATTGAAACTATTTGAGTCTTTTGAGATTTAATCTATGTGTGATTTTATAGCTATGTATACTTTCCGATCTATGAGTCTTCTTTGGCCAATTGGATGATTAGATCTCCAGAGGGAGTGGCGCATAGTAGTGGGTTCAATCTTGCGGTTAGCATTACTCTGTGACAGGAGGAGTTGGGGCATGTATTGTATTGTTGCTACTAAGGATAAAACGATGGGGTTTGAACATATTGCTTGATCTTACCTTGCCTACATTATGTCATCTTGCTTAAAGTGTTACTCCGTTTGTATGAACTTAATACTTTGAGATGCATGTTGGATAGCGGTTTTGGGGTGGAATAATAGTAGTAGATGCAGTTGGATTAACGGTCTACTTGTCACTGACGTAATGTCTATATATGAATCATGCCATGAAGAACCATAATCATAACTATGCGCTATTCTGTGAATTGCCCAACAATAATTTGTTTACCCACCGATGCTATTGTTATGAGAGAGATGCCTCTAGTGAACCTATGCCCCCCGGGTCCATTTTCCATATTTACTAAAACCCTAAAAATTTCTCGCTGTTTTATTTACTTTATTTTACATTTATTTGCATACCTATCACTACTAGATTTGATTCTTGTAACTAGCAAGAAATAAGGGGAGTGATGACCCCCTTGCCTTTTGTTGGGTGCAATCATTTGCTTTGCGTGTGTGCAGGTAATGTTTACCTTGTCTGTGTGTCGTCTCCTTCTGGTTTGATAAACCTTGGTTCTTAACTGAGGGAAATACTATCTGCTACTATACTACTTCACCCTTCCTCTTTGGGGAATACCAACTACTCTGTAGAGAGTAGTACTCTCTAATTTATATTTTCATTGTTCAAAGAAAGAAAATATCTTCCGTGCATTCCCGGCAAGCAAGTGTTAACTAGAAGAAATAGAACCAAGTGTTACTTTGTTATTTTTTCTAGTTGATCAAGAACTTTGTATTGATTATATTTGCTTCACTAACACTTGCACAATAACCATGCCACCGCTACAGCTATGCTAAGTTTTCAAGTCAAGAAGCGGAGGGCTATCTAGGCGTACCGATCATAAATGAACCAAAGCCTTCTCGTTATTTTGGTTTAAACAACTGAGTTCCTTATGGTTCAGATTTTCCTTTATGTTGCTCGAGGACGATCAAGTTTAAGCTTGGGGGAGTTGATGAGTGTTATTTTTAACCTGAGTTTAAAATGAGATATTTCATAAAAACCGAGATATTCGCTCCGATATTGCTACTAATGACTAATCAATGCAAAGGATTCCAAATATCCGATCATTATTTTGTTTCCAGAAGAAATGGGTTATTTATGGACGAAATCAGGCCAATACATGGAAAGGATTAAAGTGGAGATAGAGGAGATCAAGTGGGACGCGCAACAGATGAACCAGAGCAACAGACGACATTCCATATGTGTTGGAAATATGCCCTAGAGGCAATAATAAAGTTGTTATTATCATATTTCCTTGTTCTTGATAAATGTTTATTCTCCATGCTATAATTATATTGACTGGAAACTTAAATACATGTGTGGATACATAAACAAACACTATGTCCCTAGTGAGTGATACGTCTCCGACGTATCTATATTTTTTTATTGTTTCAAGCTATTATATTATCATTCTTAGATCTTTTTATGCCATTTTATATCATTTTTGGGGACTAACCTATTAACTTAGTGCCCAGTGCCAGTTGATGTTTTCTGCTTGTTTTTGGTTTTACAGAAAATCTATACTAATGGAGTCCAAATGCTACGAAATTTTTGACGATTTTTTTATGGACATAAGAGACCCTAGAAGCTTCGGGGGTGGACCCGAAGACCTACGAGGAGACGGCAAGACAACAGGGCGCGCCCTAGGGGGGTAGGTGACCTGATGTCTTGTGGGCCCCTCGTGGCTCCATCTAACCTATTCCAGCGCTATAAATTTGAAAATGTTCCCAAACCCCCAGAGAGCCACCCAAAACAATTTTTCCGCTGCCGCAAGTCTCTATTCTTCCGCGATCCCATCTGGAGGCCTTTTCCGGTACTCTGCCCGAGGGGGAATCAATCACGGAGGGCTTCTACATCAACATTGCTGCTCCTCCGATGATGTGCGAGTAGTTCACCACAGACCTACGGGTCCATAGTGATTATCTAGATGGATATATCTCTCTCCCTCTTTGATCTTCATTACAATGATCTCTTCGGAGATCGATCCGATGTAATCTTCTTTTGCGGTGTGTTTGTTGGGATCCGATGAATTGTGGGTTTATGATTAGATTATTCATTGAAAGTAATTGATTCTTTTCTGAACTTTATTATGTATGGTTGTTATAGCTATGGAATGCTTTCCGATCTATCCGTTTAGTTTGGCAAACTAGATTGATTTATCTTCAGTGGAAGTGGTGCATAGTAGTAGGTTTAATCTTGCGATGTCCTCACCCCGTGACAGAAGGGGTAGCGAGACACGTATTTGTATTGTTGCTACTAAGGGTAAAATGACGGGGTTTAATCATATTGATTGGTTGTATTCTATCTACATTATGTCATCATGCTTCAAGCATTACTCTGTTTGTTATGAACTTAATACCTTAAGATGCATGCTGGATAGCGGTCGAGGGGTGGAGTAATAGTAGTAGACGTAGGCAGGAGTCAGTCTACTTGTCACAGATGTTATGCCTATATACATGATCATGCCATGAATAACGTCAAAACTATGCGCTTTTCTATCAATTGCCCAACAGTAATTTGTCTACCCACCGTATGCTTTTTTATGAGAGAGATGCCTCTAGTGAAAACTATGGCCCCCGGGTCTATTTTAATCATATTATAAAAACCCAAAAATACCTTGCTGCAATTTATTTACTTTTATTTTACTTTGCAATTTATCTATCTACCACTACCAGATTTGATCCTTGCAATTAACGAGTACAAGGGGATTGCCAACCCTCTTGCTCGCGTTGGGTGCAAGTATTTGCTCTTGTGGGTGCAGGTACTGTTGACGGGTGTTTGCGTGGTTCTCTTATTGGTTTGATAACCATGGTTCTCTACTGAGGGAAATACCTATCCGCTACTATATTGCTTCACCCTTCCTCTTCGGGGAAAATCCCAACGCAGCTCACAAGTAGCAGAAAGAATTTCTGTCGCCGTTGCTGGGGAGACATCATCAAACGTTTCTGTTCATATATACATCCCACACAGTTTTCCGCATCACATCGCCTGTGATAGCGTTGCCATTGCAGACGATAGTAATAATTTTATCGTTTGTGTTATTGAATGCATCATGCATGGTGTCTAGAAGAAACTTTGTGGCATAGGCTATCCATCACACACAGTTTTTATGTGGAAAACATTTGTGCAAGGTGGCCTAACGCAAACAGTTGTCCAAAGGAAGTCGTGTGTGATTGTTCATTGATCCAACACGTTTACTTCCTAGAAACTGTGTGGGTTGTCTGAGATCATTGCCCACGGTGTTGTCTCAATAACCGTTTGCACTAGAAAAACCCAATAAGCAGGCTAATTGGCCTATTATTATTAATACATTTTGTAATCAAATTTAAATTTCATATTAAACACACAATATATTTCATTTTCGTATTACGGAACCCGAATTTCATAATTGAAATATATCATAGTACAACATAATATAGCTTCAGCACTCACTCACACCATATATGCATATAGCTAGCTACCCCATTACACAACATCACCAAGTTTCACATGCTACATCTAAAACCTTTGGAAATTAGCATCATAGATGGTAGATAGACAGATGAATCTCATCTGGAAAACTGCTGAAGCGGAAGGCGAATATTGAGCCTTCAATGATGTTGAAGGTCCTTGCAACTTTAGGCCAGTGCCTGCGGATGATTGGCCGCCCATCCTTCGTCCTCTTGAGGAAGACTTCAATATTGTACCATGGGTGTTGTATGAACACCTTCCTTGCCTCTTGACCATATAGGTGGTTTGAGATGTAATCATCTGTGAACTGCTTTGGAAAGGCCTGAAAACAAAGATATGCTTAAATATCTTCTCTGAATTTTGAAATGGCACAAAGGAATAAAAAACAAGGTACTCCCTCCGGTCCTTTTTACTCCGCGTATTAGATTTGTATCAAGTCAAACTTTGTAAAGTTTCACCAAATTCATTTAAAAAAATATCAACATCCATGATACGAAATATGTATACTATAAAATTGTATTTCATATTGAATCTAAAAATAATGATTTGGCAGTTTGAATGTTGATACTTTTTTCTATAACTTTGGTCAAAGTAGAGATACTTTGACTTCAGACAAAACTTATATGCAGACTAAAAAGGACCGAAGGGAGTATAAGAGTTAGTACCATCCTGTAGTTCACTGATGTCTTCTTCATTGTGCAGACAAAGATCTTGTTATTTTTCGTCACTAGTTTCTTTATCCTAACAATCTTTCCGAATTTCTTGACTTGACTGATATTCATGGACATCTCATTTCCCCATATGCAAAATGGGTCAAACAGTGGGTCAAAACCTCTGACAGCAGGACCTACATGTGCAAGACCAAATTGTTAAAAACCTAAATACTAGAATGGTTCCTGCAGTTGCACAATAATGTGCTATTAGACAAAGGACCATGCATGTGCGAACCTCGATGGTAAACCTCAGTGCCTCCCATTGTTTCCCTGCAACACATATAAGGTAGTTATTGATCAAGTTAAGTGAGGGTTGGCATACTATCAGTAAAATATGTTGATGAAAATTAAACACATTGCAGATTCAGCAGATTAATTCGAACCACATGGAAAAGCCATTTTTCCAAACCAAGCATGCTTAAGAACTAGGAAATATAGCAATTGTATATGTTTCTCATGTATTTAGTACATCCAAATTCGATTTATTTCTCACATGCATAACAATACAAAATTGTACCCACGACAATTGAACATCGCATTGCAGAATTGAACCAAACAGTTAACTAAGCACCATAACAAATGAACCAAACAGTTAACTGAGCACTACATTGCACAATAGAACATACTAGAAGATCAGGCAGTTAACCAAACCTAGTATGCTTAACAACTTGGAAATATAGCAATTGTATTTGTTTCTCATGTATTTTGTACAACCAAATTTGATTTATTTCTCACATGCAAGAGAATACAAAATTGCACCCACAAGAATTGAGCATCACATTGCAGAATTGAACCAAACCGTTAACTGAACATGACAACAAATTAACCAAACAGTTAACTGAGCACCACATTGCACAATATATAGAACATATATACTAGAGGATCAGATTGCATAGTAACAGTACATAGGACAATTCACTAGAATTTGTAAAGGAAAGGCAGGAGCAGCACATGCAACAGGTAAACCGAACTTGCTTAACTAACGTAGCTAGCTAGCTGAACATAGGTCCTTGTAGTGAGCTAAAAAGACAAGCTACTCCTCATCGTCGGAGATATCGACGACGATGGGCTCCTTAGACTTGGAAGAGGTCGAGGCCTCCACATCGTGGGTGCCCTCCTTGTAGTGGTGAGTCGCCTGAGCCGCTCCGGGCACTGATACGTCTCCAATGTATCTATAATTTTTGATTGTTTCATGCTATTATAGTATCAATCTTGGATGTTTTATATGCAATTATATATCATTTTTTTGGGACTAACCTATTAACCTAGTGCCCAGTGCCAGTTGCTGTTTTTTTGCCTGTTTTTACCTTTTCAGAAAATCATTATCAAACGGAGTCCAAACGAAGAAAAAACTTTGGATTATTTTTTTGGACCAGAAGGGACCCTAGAAGCTTCGGGAAAAGACCAGAAGAGTCACGAGGGAGCGACAAGCCCGGAGGGCGCGCCCAGGGTGTAGGCGCGCTCGCCAGGCTTGTGGGCCCCTCGTGGCACCTCTTGACCTAATTCCAGCGCTATAAATTCCCAAATATTCCCAATATACCGAAAAGACAGAAGAGAAAACCTTTTCGCCGCTGCAAGCCTCTGTTCTTCCATGATCCCATCTAGAGGCCTTTCCGGTACTCTGCCGGAGGGGGAATTGATCACTGAGGGCTTCTTCATCAACCTTGCTGCCCTTCTGATGATGTGTGAGTAGTTTACCACAGACCTATGGGTCCATAGCTAGTAGCTAGATGGCTTCTTCTCTCTCTTTGATCTTCAATACCATGTTCTCCTCGATGTTCTTGGAGTTCTATTTGATGTAAGCTTCTTTTGCGGTGTGTTTGTTGGGATCCGATGAATTGTGGGTTTATGATCAGATTATTCATGAGAAATATTTGAGTCTTCTCTGAACTCTTTTATGTATGATTGTTATAGCTTTGTATTTCTCTCTGATCTATCCGTTTGGTTTGGCCAACTAGATTGATTTATCTTGCAATGGGAGAGGTGCTTCGTGATGGGTTCTATCTTGCGGTGTTCTATATCCCAGTGACAGAAAGGGACAAGACACATATTTGTATTGTTGCCATTAAGGATAAAAAGATGGGGTTTAATCATATTGCTTGAGTTTACTTTGTCTACATCATGTCATCTTGTTTAAGGCGTTACTCTGTTTTATACTTAATACTCTAGATGCATACTGGATAGCGGTCGATGAGTGGAGTAATAGTAGTAGATGCAGGCAGGAGTCGGTCTACTTGTCTCGGACGTGATGCCTATATACATGATCATTGCCTTGAATATCGTCATAACTATGCGCTTTTCTATCAATTGCCCAACAGTAATTTGTTTACCCACCGTATGCTACGTGTTCGAGAGAGAAGCCTCTAGTTAAAACTATGGCCCCCAGGTCTACTTTTATCATATATTAAAATCCAAAAATACCTTGCTGCAATTTATTTACTTTTATTTTATTTTGCAATTTACTTTTCTATCTATCACTATCAGAATTAATCCTTGCAAGTAACCGCTAAGGGGATTGACAACCCTCTTATTTGCGTTGGGTGCAAGTGTTTGCTTTTGTGTGTGTAGGTGCTGCTAACAAGGTTCTGTGTGGTTCTCCTACTGGATTGATAACCTTGGTTCTTAACTGAGGGAAATACTTATCTCTACTGTACTGCATCATCCTCTCCTCTTTGGGGAAATCCCAACGCAATTCACAAGTAGCAGGCACCAACCTGCTAGCTCTGGAGTTGAGGTAAGCACGAGCACGCTGAGAAAACACCTCATAGTCTTTGTCGAAGGCACCGACGGTGGCCTCGAGAAAACGCCACGAACTATCGTTTAAAGCAGCCAACCGCATAGCGGCGTCCATGCACGAGGCGTTGACGGTGGCCTCGACGGCGGCTTCGACGACGAGGTGCCCCTCCAAGATCTGGGGGTCGGCACGGATGGCAGCCATCTCAACCTCATCCGCGCATGCGGCTGCGATTTGCTTCTCCACTGCCAAATGCTCCTTGAGCTCCTGGCTATACTGCGTGCACCATGGCTTAGGGCGGCGCTTATTTGGAGGATAGGTCGGTGATTTGGGTGGAAGGTGTTGCGCTGGCGGTCGGGACATGTGGGATGTAGAAGGAAGTGGAGGATGGGGGTCGGGTGTGGATTACCTGACTAGATCGACGAGGCCGAGCAGCAGGAAGGAGCGTCGCCGGCGAGGCGGTGGTGCTGCAAGCAAGCAGTGAAGGTTTGAACTTGGAATGGAAGGCGGAAACAGGGGAAATGTGGCTTTTGGTAAGGAGGAGGGGGGCATGGGAGGTAGATATTTCCGCGGATGCCGAAATTTTTCGCTCCGTGCAGCGAAAAACTGGCGCGCAAAGTTTCATCAGACACGGTCCCTTATTCAGCACAGTGTATGATATCTGAACATCACAAATGATTCATATGGCTTACCCCGTGTGTGATGAGTTTGAACGTGCAGATTTTGGTTCAAATTTCCCTGGTTATAGTGGTCGTCCACGTCATTGCATAATTTGGGTACACAAAAGAGCCTACAGCACACCCACACTTTTTAATCAAGCAAGTTCAACAATTAAACAGAGCTTAGCTGACCTAAACATTACTCTAACAAAAGACCGGTGCTCTAAACAAAGACTACTACTCCGCCTGGTGCTCGTCGATCTCCGCCGCCTCCTCCATGTCCACTCGCGCCCGACGATCTCCTGGGGAAGGGGCTCCATGGCATTCATCGCACCATACTCGGCAAGCATCTCGCCATCTCTTTGGAAAAGGCCGCCACGAGCTGGACGTGGGCGGCCCCGGTGTGGGCTTGGATGGGATCCATCGCGGCAAGGTATGCCGTGAACGAACGGACGACTGCTCGAATGCTCTCGGCGATTGCCAACTCTTCGGCTGTGGGTTGCCGACCATTATCGGAGAAGCTTCGTGCGATTTGTGCGGTGACCGCCAGGAGCTGGGCGTGGGCGGCCTCGACATGGGCGTGGGCGGTCTCCATCAGGGCTAAGGCGGCCACCGCGGAACGGACAGCTGCTGTCCCGCTCTCGCCATTTGCTATCCCCATCGCAGATGTTGCTGCCACCATCTGAGCTGCAGTAGTGGCCGTTTCGGCTGCTGCAGCCGCCCGGTCGCAGATTGCGGCCGCGCTCACGCAGGTTGTGAGCACGCTCATGGCTACGGCCGTGCTCTCGCCAGAGTGGGCTGCCGAAGTTGCCCTGACGACGCGGGTCCACGTCCCCATCTTTCACCGGCGACGATTGAACAGTGAAATTATATTTGGGGAGCTAGTTTGCTTGACGCGCCGAATGTGGACTGTAGCCGACGAACCTTCTCGCGTAAGCCATATATGACGGTGCTCGAAGATATTTTGTACTGCATCTCACATGGTTGGTGATAATAAACTGTGTGTGATGTACTTGATTTTTCGTCTTGATTTGAAATACGGAATGGGGTAACAGCGGCAAAGGACGGTGTTTGAATTGTAACTCTCATGTTAAAATTTGGAATTATTTGGGGTTCGTTTGGACATTTTTATATATTAACTGAGTTTTCTAAGCATTATATGTTTATAATTCAAAATTGAACTACAGGCACATGCGCCGGTGCACCAAAATGGGTTGAAAAATCATATGTGTGTCCTTGGGTGCATGCTTAGGTCCCATGCAAGAAATGGGAATGAATTTCAAACACCTCGGCATCGTGGCTCCACCGCAAACGTTGAGATACTTGGTTTTGAAATTCTAGTAAATCAAAAACTCGTCTGAAATTCATGAAACTTGGCATGCTATCATGGAATGGCACCAACATGGTGTGGTAAATTTTTTGTCCCATTTGGGGCAGGTTTTGGTATAAGCTTCTCACAAACCATAACTTCTCACAAGAAGCCTCATGGTTCCGGTAGGGAACATGTGTCACCTTTGTGGACGAAAGGACAATCGTTGCCTCATCCCGCCTTGATTATTTTCTAGATGCAACATTGACCAATAGGAGTGTCGTGTTAAAATTTGGAATTATTCGGGGTTCGTTTGGACATTTTTATACATTAACTGAATTTTCTAGGCATTTTATATGCATAATTCAAATTTGAACTACAGGCACATGCTCCGGTGCACCAAAATGGGTTGAGAAATCATATGTGTGTCCTTGGGTGTACACTTAGGTCCCATGCAAGAAATGGGAATGAATTTCAAACACCTCGGCATCGTGGCTCCACTACAAACGTTGAGATACTTGGTTTTGAAAATCTAGTAAATCCAAAACTCATCTGAAATTCATGAAACTTGGCATGCTATCATGGAATGGCACCAACATGCTGTGGTAAATTTTTTGTCCCATTTGGGGCAGGTTTTGGTATAAGCTTCTCACAAACCATAGCCTCTCATAGGAAGCCTCATGGTTCCGGTAGGGAACGTGTGTCACCTTTGTGGACGAAACGACAATCGTTGCCTCTTCCCGCCTTGAATTTTTTTCTAGATTCAACATAGACTAATAGGAGTGTCGTGCTAAAATTTTGAATTATTCGGTGTTCGTTTGGACATTTTTATACATTAACTGAGTTTTCTAGGCATTTTATATGCATAATTCAAATTTGAACTACAGGTACATGCTCCGGTGCACCAAAATGGGTTAAAAAATCATATGTGTGTCCCTGGCTGCATGCTTAGGTCCCATGCAAGAAATGGGAATGAATTTCAAACACCTCGGCATCGTGACTCGGCCGCAAATGTGGAGATACTTGGTTTTGAAATTCTAGTAAATCCAAAACTCGTCTGAAATTCATGAAACTTGGCATGCTATCATGAAGTGGCACCAACATGCCGTGGTAAAATTTTTGTCCCATTTGGGGCAGGTTTTGGTATAAGCTTCTCACAAGAACCCTCGTGGTTCCAGTAGGGAACGTGTCACCTTTGTGGACGAAATGACATTCGTTGCCTCCTCTTGCCTTGTTTTTTTTCTAGAGGTAACATAGACCAATTGGAGTGTCGTGTTAAATTTTGGAATTATTCGGGGTTTGTTTGGACATTTTATACATTAACTGAGTTTTTTAGGCATTTTATGTGCATAATTCAAATTTGAACTACATGCACATTCTCCGGTGCACCAAAATGGGTTGAAAAATCATATATGTGTCTTTGGGTGCATATTTAGGTCCCATGCAAGAAATGGAATGAATTTCAAACACCCAGGCTTCGTGGCTCGGCCGCAAACATTGAAAAAATTGGTTTTTAAATTCCTGTAAATCCAAAACTCGTCTGAAATTCATGAGACTTGGCATGGTGTCATGAAATGGCACCAACATGCTGTGGTAAAAAAATTGTCCAATATGACAAAGGGCGCACACACTAACAACCACAACCAACATAGCCATTTTGGAACAAATAGTTGTCACGTTATCATCACAAATGGTTGTATAGTATTATTTAAATCGTGGGCGTTCTACTGACCATTTACGTGCCACCACGCGTCTCACTTTTTTATTGGCAAGGAGGTGTCGTGCGGGTAGCTATTTGAGTAGACGGGAGGCGTGCGAGCGAAGTCCGCGGCGCAGGCTGACCGGGAGGCGTGCGACTAGTCATGCGCTACGCAGGCTGACCAGGAGGCGTGCGACCAGTCCTCCGCTGCGCAGGCTCACTGGGAGGCGTGCGACCAGTACGCTGGGCAGGCTCACCGGGAGGCGTGCGAGCAGTACGCTGCGCAGGCTCCCCGGGAAGCAAGCCCTTGGACCTCCATCGCCACCCGCCTCGCTCTCAACCTCTCCATTAATGGCGCCCAAGCCGCTGTTTAATAGGCAACCTTACTGGTCTCTCTTCGCCTCCCATTCCCCTCTCGCCCGAATCCTATCTTCCTGAGCTCCACCTATGCCATGGCGCACAAGGATCATCTGCCACTAGTCTTCCGGCTTGGTGAAGTTGACTCTGAGCCGGAGGAGATAGAAAATAAGGAGGAATGGGACCTCAGGGACATGGCCCTGAACGAGCTGGCCACGACGGATGCTGCCCCCGCGCCCGTCCCAGCTCCCATCCTCGCACCCGCGCCAGCGACCATCCCCGTGGCATCGACGGGCTGGTCGCGGAGCACCTTCGCAGCACTGGAAGCCGCAGGCATCTGCGAGGTCCCCGTGGACCTGCGCGAGCTTGTGTACGTGCCACCGCCAGCGCCCCCGCCTGTGCTCGTGCGCGCCCGAGCACCCACCGCAGCGCCTGTCCCTGTGCGCTTGCCAGCACCCACCGCGCCCATGCCCGTGCGCGCACCTGCACCCGCTCCCCCTCAGCGTCATGGGACGTCGCTGTCGACCGCTACCTCACAATGCCGTGAGTCGCCGTCCCCCCGCCCCCCGCCCGTCGATCGCGCGATGAACGGCTCTTGGATTTGCAAGTCCAGAACATTCTGGGATGGCTTGAAGACTTGAACAACGGCGTCCCGGAGGACGACAATGCCGGCACAGCACGCCGCCGCTGCCGCCATTGCCGTCGCCGCTGCCGCCGCAATTAGTTTTTTTGTTTAATACTGTATCTCGATCGTATGAATGTAAAATCACAGTGTCACTGAACGAAATCTATGGTTTTGATCAACTTAACGTTTTTTCTCTGAATGTACAAACTTATCAAAGTAAAAAAAAAAACATCAATGTTTTTCTATGAATAAAACACTCATCACAAACGTTTCAGACTGAACACCCGTATGCAAAGCGAGAGCTGGGTTCCTTCGCAGCTAAGCCAAGGGAAAATGTGGCGTGCAGGTTTTGTGCATCTCTTCATCGCAAACATTTCAGAATGAACAGCCATATGCAAAGCGAGCTGGGTTCCTTCGCAGCTAAGCCAAGGGAAAATGTGGCGCGCAGGTTTTGTGCATCTCTTCATCGCAAATGATTTTGCATGATGACCCATGTGCAACGACGTACAAACAATGTGGTAAGATTTGCATCTATCATATTGGGTATATTTGCCATTTTTCAAATTGGAAAAATTGGCATTTGTCAATCTAGTAACATTCCCATTTGTAAACCTTGTAACACTACCATTTGTGATCCTCAGAAAAAAAGCATTGCCATTTGTCAAATTTTGCAGCTAAAATTCACTAGTACTGTATAATTTTTACAAATGAAATTGAGTAAGCATAGATTTCATTCATAGATTAAGCAGTCGTTCTTTATACAATTGTTCCCAACCACGTACTGAAATAGCTAGTTCAACTATATATACTAGCTAATTTTAAGTACATAGTACAGTTCAACCATATCTATAGTCAGATGAACTGAACAAAATAGCCCCTAAATACTACTACTATGGAGGGGCTTTGTACTACTTCCAGCAGCCTCTCCTCTGCCGAGCGCGCTCAGTAAGAGGCAGAGGAGGAGGAGCCTACCGACGAGCTGGAGAAGTGGAATCCGGCGCCTGCCGCTGCTGCACCTTTAGTGACGCCCAGCTTGAACGCCCTCTGCCGCTCCAGACGGTCCCTCTCGAAGCAGCGGGACTCCTTGTTTTTCTCCGCATTCTGCGCCACTACGGCGGCTTCTGTTGTGGCCACGGTGGCGGTAAGACGCTTTGCGTGCTCGACCAGGTGCTCCTCCTCCTCCCGCAGGAACTCGATGTAGCGCGCGGCAAGGTCGCTCATGCTCATGCGGCCTCCACATCCCACCTTCGGGCCGCGGTGGCGAAGCGAGTGATGACCCCGGCGGTCAACGGTGGGGTGTCGGCCACGGCGGCCAACGGTGGGGTGGCGGTCACCTCCCGCCTTCAGACCACGGTGGCAGAGCGGGTGATGGCCACGGCGGCCAACGGTGGGGTAGCGGCCATGACGGCCACCACCCGCCTTCGGGCCGTGGTGGCGGAGCGGGCGATGGCCCTGGCGGCCGACGGTGGTGTGGCGGCCACGGCGGCCGACAGTGGGGTGGCGGCAACGGTGGCCGGCAATAGCTGCCATCTGGCAGCGGCGGCGGAGCATGTGGCGGGTGTTGTGCGCACTCCCAACAGGGACGCCACGGGCAGTACACGCCGCCGGGGACTGCGCCGCCACCGCGGTGTAGCCTCCCAGCTGGAGCTGTCCTCAGATGGCGGCAGAGTGGCTGAGCGACGACGACGGACCGGTGCCATTGGCGATGGTGGAAGAAGCAGACGAGATAACCTATGGGGAGGGAGGGGAAAATGCGATGCCGACTCGCCGGCCGCGACTGTTTATATAGAAGGCCGGTAAGCACTAGGATTTTGGGGGATTTCGCCGAGTTGAGCGGGAAGCTTATATGGTTGTGCGCGAGAACCTGCACGGTTGCACGGGAATGGGCAAACCGACGATTCATTGGCGCCTCTTCGAGCTAACGTTTGGCCAAAAGAATGCCTGTGCGGTGCTCAAGCTTGCGCTCAAAGCCTTCTGCGGTAGCGCGGTGACAAGACGTGCGAGAGGAGGACAAAATGACACGTACACATATGGTTAATAAAAAAACATTTGCGATTTAATTACCCAGCACACGGCCGGTCTCTACGCAGCGTCGCGAACGATTGTTCGCCCACTGTGTGATGTGGAACACGACGTAGTTTCACATCACGCCGCCGGCTCGCAACTGCCGGCCGACTTGTAGACAGCCATTCCCTGCGTGTTCAACTACTCTATGCGTGTGGTTGCTCGCGGTTGAGGCGGCCGCGGCGCGCTCTACTCGCGTCCCTCCGCACGCGCTCTACTCGTGTCTCGCCGCACGCTCTGGCCACGTCCCTCCGCGCGCGCTGCCAGCATTTCGGGGCGACGCACGATCACGTACGTTCGGGGTGCCATATGCACGCGGTTGCGCCGGACGCGGCGCCACGACGCAGATACGTGCGGCAAAAACAGCCCAACGGACGTGTCGAGAATCCTGGCCGCCCGGCCCTCATTTATTCCTATGGCCATTTACCTTCATCTCTCGCGCCCCACGACACAATAAGCACACCCGCGATGACACATACAGAGAGGATATCCAGTGGCTCCAATGGCGTTCCCAGCGGCTGACGACGACAACGGGCGGCAGTTCACCATGCCTCACGTAGTGGTCACCCACATGAGGGGGAAGGACCTCTCGGTGGTGTACACCAATGAGCCGGTCATGGTGGAGAGCTACATCCACACTATGGAGAAGTTACTTGCTGAGGAAAAGTACCAAGTGGTTGGCTTCGACCTCGAGTTCACCAGGGGTTGTGCTGGGTATGATCAGAAGGTTGCCGTCGCCCAGTTGTGCGTGCGCCATCACGTCCTCGTCCCTGGCGACAAGGCCTTGCGAGCGTTTCGCCAGGTTTATCAATAGCCCCGACTACAGGTTCGCTACGGTGGACACCTTCAAGGATCTAAAGGTGCTCGAGACTACAGGCTTGGCCTGCCAGAAGCTTGTCGACATCCAACGCCAGTACAGGGTCTGGGGTAGAAAGAAGGGGAAGGACTCCCTGGTTGACCTCACCGTGGCCATCATCGACCCCTACTACAGACACATGAAGGATGAGTGTAACAAGAACAAGGATGCCTGGCACGAGGCCTGGGTGCGGAGACTGGATGAAGAACACGTCAAGTACGCGGCCAAGGATGCGTACACAAGCTACAAGATGTACAGGCGGATCGTTGACATGAGGAAGTGCCTTCGTCCTGCCCCAGGCGAGGGATCGAGCCAGAGAGCAGTGGCTGCAGCGTCAGAAGAAGTAGATGATTAGATGATCATTTCTCCTAGTTTAGAATGCATGTAATTGTTTATTGAGGTGTGTGTGAATGTTTTGTATAGTGACCTATATAATTGGAAGTTTAATTTGGTTATATATGTTGTTCTTCTGTAGACAGAGCAAATTACATCGCAGACGGACTAAACTAGGGAACCCGTCGGTGATGATTTCATCAATCGCTGACAATTGTATACCAGCAAGCGTTTGCCCACAACACACATGGCTTATTAGCAGGAATCATTTGTGTTGTTATCGGTCTTCCCACACATTTCTGATTACTGACCTGTTTGCCGCGTATCACACACATCTTGGTAAGTTGAACCGTTTCTGTTGTTTTGGTTCATCGCAAACAATTCATCTGAGTGAACTGTATGCCGTCTATCGCACACCCATTGATCTGGATGACCATTTCTGTTGTGTTGGGTAATCGCAAGCAGTTCATCCGAGTGAACTGTATGCTGTATATCGCACACACCTCGATCTGGCTGACCATTTCTGTTGTTCTGGCTCCTCGCAAACAGTTCATATGGATCAACTATATGCCACGCATCGCACACACGTCTCTAATCTGAATCGTGCTTGATGTCTCCGCCATCGCACACAGTTCGTCTTATTGGTGACGGTTTTATTATGATACCGTTTGCGATTCATGCATCGCACACAGTTTGGTCGAGGGGTCTCTGATTCATGTGTCGCGTTAGCGGTTGCCTGCAGTAGTATATGCAAAATAAAAAAGATGTGGATAATGATATTGTTAAGTTGAAATTATTTCCTTTCTCGCTAAGAGATCGTGCTAAAACTTGGTTTTCATCCTTACCGCGCAATAGTATTGATTCATGGGATAAATGTAATGATGCTTTTATTGCTAAGTATTTTCCTCTCGCTAAGATTATATCTCTTAGAAATCAAATCATGAACGTTAATCAACTTTAGAAAGAACATGTTGCACAATCTTGGGAGAGAATGAAATTAATGATTAAAAATTGTCCCACTCATGGATTAAGCTTATGGATGATAATACAAAATTTCTATGCGAGATTAAACTTTGTGTCGAGAAATCTTCTAGACTCTGTTTATGGGAATTACATCGGGAGAGGCCATGAAGCTTCTCGATAATATGATGACAAATTATTCTCAATGGCACACCAAACGAGCTCCAACTGGTAAGAAGGTAAACTCTGTCGAAGAAGTTTCTACTTTGAGTGATAAAATGGATGCTCTCATGAATATGCTTCCTAGTAAAAGTGCTCATGTTGATCCTAATTATGTTCCATTACCTACTTTGATTGAGCAAAATAATCATGATATTGATGTGAATTTTGTCGCTAGAAATAATTTCAACCACAATGCTTATAGAGGGAATTTCATTCCTAGACCGTATCCCGGTAATCCCTCTAATAATTATGGTAATTCCTATGGTAATTCATATAATAATAATAGGATACCTACAAAACTTGAGAACAACATTAAAGAATTTATTAGTTCTCAAAAGATTTTTAATGCCATGATAGAAGAAAAACTACAAAAAGTTAATGATATGGCTAGAAACACGGATAGAATTGCTCATGATGTGGATCCTCTTATTAAGATTATGCCACATAAAAATGATGTTACTAAATCTCTAAAGTCTATTCAAATCACCATGGATGAAAGTAGAAAAATAATTGAACGGATTAGAGCTAAGCGTGAATTCCTAGAAAAAGCTCTCGCACCCGGTTTTTATCATAACAATGATGAAGATATTAAAATGATTGGTGTGACACCTATTGAATATTTGTTTAGTAATATAAAACTTGATGAAAAAGGACTGGAGATGAGTCAACTTTAGCTAGAAGGCATCCGAATTATTCGGAGGGTGATATTCTTAATGATAAAAACAACAAAAGTGGGTTTGAAGAGGTCAAGACTTTAGATAGTGATGTGCCCACTACTTTGGATTATAAGGACTTTAATTATGATAATTTCTCTTTGATTGAATGTATTTCCTTATTGCAATCCATGATGAATTCACCTAATGCTTACGAACAAAATAAAGCTTTTACTAAACATATTGTAGAATCTATGATTAAAGCTCATGAAGAAAAGCTAGAGTTAGAAGTTTCTATACCTAGGTAGTTACATGATGAACAGGAACCTACTATTAAAGTAATGATTAAAGATTATGAATGTAATGCTTTGTGTGATCTACGTGTTAGCTTCTCTACTATACCAAAATCTTTATGTGACGTTCTAGGTCTCACCGATATGGATGAATGTTCCCTCAACTTACATTTAGCGGACTCAACTATTAAGAAATCATTGGGTAGAATTAATGATATCCTTATAATTGCTAATAGAAATTATGTACCCGTAGATTTTATTGTACTTGATATTGAATGCAATCCTTCTTGTCCTATAATACTTGGTAGGCCTTTCCTACGAACCATAGGTGCCATTATTGATATGAAAGAAGGAAATATAAGGTTCCAATTTGCACTAAAGAAAGGGATGGAACAATTCCCAAGGAACAGAATTAAACCACCATATGAATCTATTATGAGAGCCACCTATGGAGTTACTTTGAAAGATGATAATACTTGAAATAATGCATTATGCCTAGTTAGGGGGATAAAACAAGAGCGCTTGTTGGAGGCAACCCAATATTTATCTCTATTGAAATTTTTATTTTTCTTGAGTCACATGATTATTGCTACTGTAATGATTGTGTTTTTATCTTTGAATTAGTGTGTGTGCCAAGTAATGCCTTTGGGATGATTTAAATGATAGTATAATTGATGTTGTTTGTAAACAGAAAGTTTTGCGCCCCGTATTTGATTTTACATTTCTTACTGGAACGTCCGAAAACTCTGAATTTTTTAGAAAGAATGGGATATAAATTTTTTATGTTTTCCTAAATTTTCAGAATTTGTGGAGTTACATAAGTACGGATAAATATTCTGTCATTACGTACTATTCTGTTTTAGACAGATTCTGTTTTTATTGCATATTGTGCTTGTTTTAATGATACTATGGATTATATGGGGGGTATAAGTCATGGAGAAGTTAGAATATAGTAGGTATTATGCAAGAACAATTATGAATGAGTTTATAACAGTACATGAAGTGGATGATTGATTTATTATACTAACGGATCTCACGAAGTTTCTGTTGAGTTTGTGTGCTGAAGTTTTCAAGTTTTGGGTGAGATCATGATGGATGAAGGAATAAGGATCGGCAAGAACCTGAGCTTGGAGATTCGCAAGGCACCCCAAGGTAATATTCAAGGAAGACCCAAGCGTCTAAGCTTGGGGATGCCCCGGATGGCATCCCCTCTTTCGTGCACAATTCATCGGTATGTTACTTGGAGCTATATTTTTATTCATCACATGATATGAGTTTTACTTGGAGCGTCTTGTACCATAGTTTTATTTTATTTTCTTGATAGTTTGCCACAATCATTGTTTACTGGACACACCTTTTGAGAGAGACACACATTTATCATGATTTGTTAGAATACTCTATGAGCTTCACTTATATCTTTTGAGCTATGCAGTTGCTATTGTGCTTCACTTATATTCTTAGAGCACGGCGGTGGTTATATATTTTATAGAAATGATTGCATCCTCATGCTTCACTTAAATATTTTTGAGAGTCCTAAATAGGAAGTGGTAATATGCATGAGTTATAAGACTAGTCTGAAAATGATAGGTATATAAGAGTGGTATAATAAAAACTTTCATGTAGATCACTAAATATGAAGCATATGATTTAATTATATTGATGTCGTAATATGAAAGGGTATTAGTTCATGATCATTGGTTAGTATAAATATCGATATTAAAGCTTGTTATTAATTACTCATTTAAGTGTCCGTCATGGCATGGCGGGGATGTTAGAGCATTCTTATTCCTCTATGAAATCCTTTTTGTTGTTTGAATCAGGGGCGCGCGATGGTTAACTTTTACCAACGTCCTCCCTAGGGGCATGCGAGTTGTACTTTGCTTCAAGGGCTAATAAAAATTTCACAATAAATATGAATCCTTTATGACTAATGTGAGTTCATGGACTAATACAGCACTCCCACATGTCCACATATTGCTTGCCTCTTCGGTATTGTGCATTGCCCTTTCACACCTGGAGAGTCGGTGCAAACTTCGCTGGTGCATCCAAACCCTGCGATATGATACGCTCTATCACACATAAGCCTCCTTATATCTTCCTCAAAATAGCCACCATACCAACCTATCATGGCATTTCCATAGCCATTCCGAGATATATTACCATGCAACTTCCACCGTTCCATCTTATGACATGTGTGTTCATCATCATATTGCTTTGCATGATCATATAGAGCTGACATGATATTTGTGGCAAAGCCACCATTCATCATTGTAATACATGTTACGCTAGATTAGTGCAGAGGCATTCATATAGAGTCATATTGTTTCAGTTTATCGAGTTGTAAGTAAATAAAAGTGTGATGATCATCATTATTAGAGCATTGTCCCACTGAGGTAAAGAATAATGGAGACTGATGAGTCATCCAAAATGTGGGGATGAGGTTCATGATATTGTTCTCTAAAAAAAGGGAAAAAGAGAGAAGGGGCAATCCTACTATCCTTTTACCACACTTGTTCTTCAAAGTAGCACCATGTTCTTCATATAGAGAGTCTCCTGAGTTGTCACTTTCATATGCTAGTGGGAATTTTTTATTATAGAACTTGGCTTGTATATTCTGATGACGGGCTTCCTCAAATGCCCGAGGTCTTCATGAGCAAGCAAGTTGGATGCTGTAAGTGCATCAAGTGCCCCCTTAGTGGTTTTGGAGTATTGAAGACAAATTGGTTAAGGGACTCATGTGTTTGTGAGTGTACACAGGTGAAATGGTCCCTGAAGACTTGGTTTAACCCACGGAAGTCGACCCCTAAAAATGTATTTCTTCAAGTGAAGAATTTGGTGTGGCCTATGAAGAAATTGATGCGAAGACTTTGGAGCTTGAAGACTTTGTTTTCATAGTTTCTTTTCTTCTTATTTGTGTCATAGGAAAAACCGTACTGTTAAAGGAGGTCGAGGTGATATACATATCACATTTCCAAAGTGATGCTTTAACCTATACACACTACTGCCGCTTCGAGTGAAGCCTTTGGAAATCTCTGGAATAGCTGACGAATTTGCTAGTGACAGTGACTCAGTTAATTTGGTCGCTGATGAATTAGGTCAGGCTGAGGAGTTAGGATTTCTCCTGTGCAATCTGCCTATCGTGAGGAAATTGAGTGCCTCGATGCAATTGAGAGTTCAATTTTTCCGACCGTTCCTGCGCCGCATGCCAGCTATCGAGTGGATTCTTATCCTGACAACGGTCATGTTCGAAGGGGCATTTATGACATTTCATGTCGGGTTGCCTCCTGGCTATAAATAGCCGCCCCCCACAACCACTTGTTGGTTGGCTGCTCTAGAGAGAACATGACACTTGTCATTTGAGAGCAACCCTTCCTCTGACGACTTTGAGAAACCCAAGTGAGGAAAAACCCAACCAGAGCCAAAGTGATTGAGCATCACTGAAGAAGTTGATCTGTGTGATATGATGCCTATTACCTTTGAAGACTGTCATTCTTCCAGACGGTTAGGCGTCATGTTCTGAGCACCCAAGAGTAATTGTGGCGTGCCGGTGAACTAGTCTGTGAAGGTTTTGGAATTCTACCTTGAAGACTTACCATGAGTGATTGGGCGAGGTCTAAGTGACCTTAGCTCGAGAGGAATACGGTGAGGACTAAGTGTCCTCCGAGGTAAAACTCAGCCACCTCAACTAGACGTACAATTGATCCAGCAACTGGAACTGGTCTACCAAATTGCTGATTCTTCACCAAGTCTACCTGGTTTCAAATTCCTCATCCCTTACCTTTACGCTATTATGCTGCTGAAGAACTTGTGTCTTACATTTCTGAAGAATTCGAACTGAAGACTTCCATCATCCTATTTTACATTTCTTCGGTTCATCTTCCTCATGCTTGACTGCTTGTTAGATTACATGTTCTTCACTTGTATGTATCCCATATGCATGCTTTCTGTGTCTATGATGATTTAGTTTCGCTCCCATTTCTATTTCTTCACTCTGAGATTCGTCAAAGTCATCAGAGTTTGACAAATTTCTAAAATCTCCCATTCACCCCCCTCTAGGAGTTATCCTGTGCTTTCAGATGCACACCTACTTAGTTCCAGTATTGAGCTTTCATGCACTTATAGCTCTAGTGCATCCGTTGCATGGCAATCCCTACTCCTCGCATTGATATCGATTGATAGGCCTCTCCATTGCCTATTGATCCACCGAGTTGATGAGAGACTTTCTTCCTTTTTGACTTCCCATATAAATCTCTACCACTGCATCTATTCCACCCATAGTGCTATGTTCATGGCTCATGCTCATGTATTGAGTGGAGTTGAAAATGCTGAAGCGCGTGAAAAAGTATGATCCAATTGCTTGATTTAACACGGTGGTGTTCATGATTTATATTTATGTGGTGAAGACGGAGTCATGCCATGCTTACATAATTCAATGAGCAGGGATAACATTCTTTGAGCATCGTATATTTTGAAAAAGTAATGATTATGTTCTTATATTCATGGATATTATTATGTTGATATCAATTATTTCATCGTTTCTCAATATTTATACCTTAAAAAGATCACATGATAGACATGCTAGGTAGCATCAAACATCAAAAATTCTGTTTTTATCATTTACCTACTCGAGGATGAGCGGGAATTAAGCTTGGGGATGCTGATACGTCTCCGACGTATCTATAATTTTTTATTGTTTCATGCTATTATATTATCATTCTTAGATACTTTTTATGCGATTTTATATCATTTTTGGGGACTAACCTATTAACTCAGTGCCCAGTGTCAGTTGCTGTTTTCTGCTTGTTTTTGGTTTTACAGAAAATCTATACCAAACGGAGTCCAAACGCTGCGAAACTTTTTGACGATTTATTTCTGGACATAACAGACCCTAGAAGCTTTGCGGGTGGACCAGAAGACCTACGAGGAGACGGCAAGACAACAGGGCGCGCCCTAGGGGGGTAGGCGCGCCCTGATGTATTGTGGGCCCCTCGTGGCTACGTCTGACCTAATTCCAATGCTATAAATTGTAAAATATTCTAAAACCCCCAGAGAGCCACCCGAAACAATTTTTTCGCCGCTGCAAGTCTATGTTCTTTCGTGATCCCATCTGGAGGCCTTTTTCGGTACTCTGCCAGAGGGCGAATCGATCACGGGGGGCTTCTACATCAACCTTGTTGCTCCTCCGATGATGTGTGAGTAGTTCAGCACAGACCTATGGGTCCATAGTGATTAGCTAGATGGCTTTCTCTCTCTCTCTTTGATCTTCAATACAATGTTCTCTTCGGAGATCGATCTGATGTAATCTACTTTTGCGGTGTGTTTGTTGGGATCCGATGAATTGTGGGTTTATGATCAGATTATTCATTGGAAGTAATTGAGTCTTTTCTGAACTATATTATGTATGATTGTTATAGCTATGTAATGCTTTCCGATCTATCCGTTTAGTTTGGCCAACTAGATTGATTTATCTTCAGTGGAAGTGGTGCAGAGTTGTAGGTTCAATCTTGTGGTGTCCTTACCTCATGACAGAAGGGGTAGCGAGGCACATATTTGCATTTTTGCTACTAAGGGTAAAACGACGGGGTTTAATCATATTGATTGGTTTTATTCTATCTACATTATGTCATCATGCTTCAAGCATTACTCTGTTTGTTATGGACTTAATACCTTAAGACGCATGCTGGATAGCGGTCGAGGGGTGGAGTAATAGTAGTAGACGCAGGCAGGAGTCGGTCTAGTTGTCACGGACGTAATGCCTATATACATGCCATGAATAACATCATAACTATGCGCTTTTCTATCAATTGCCCAACTGTAATTTGTCTACCCACCGTATGCTATTTTTATGAGAGAGATGCCTCTAGTGAAAACTATGGCCCCCGGGTCTATTTTAATCATATTACAAAAAACCAAAAATACCTTGCTACAATTTATTAACTTTTATTTTACTTTGCAATTTATCTATCTACCACTACCAGATTTGATCCTTGCAATTAACGAGTACAAGGGGGTTGACAACCCTCTAGCCCGCGTTGGGTGCAAGTATATGCTCTTGTGTGTGCAGGTACTATTGACGGGTATTTGCGTGGTTCTCCTATTGGTTCGATAACCTTGGTTCTCTACTGAGGGAAATACTTATCCGCTACTATATTGCTTCACCCTTCCTCTTCGGGGAAAATCCTAACGCAGCTCACAATTAGAAGTGAGCCTCTACTAGACTAGCTCGTTGATTAAAGATGGTTAAGGTTTCCTAGCCATAGACATAAGTTGTCATTTAATAATGGGATCACATCATTAGGAGAATGATGTGATGGACAGACCCAATCATAATCTTAGCATCTAATCATATCAGTTAGTTTAATTGCTACAACTTTCTTCATGTCAAGTAACCGTTCCTTAGATCATGAGATCGTGCCACTCCCTAATACCGGAAGAATACTTTGTGGGTATAAAACGTCACTTCGTAACAAGGTGATCATAAAGTTGCACTGCCGGTATCTGAGAAAGTATTTGTTGGGTTGCATGGATCGAGACTAGGACTTGTCACTCCATGTGACAGAGAGATATCTCTGGGATCTCTCGTTGATACAACATCGTGAATAGCTTGCAAGCGTGTGACTAATTTGTTTATTCACGGGGATATTGTATTATGGAATGAGTAAAGAGACTTGCCGATAATGAGATTGAACTAGGTATGGCGATACTGACGATCAAATCTCGGACAAGTAACATATCGCCGGACAAAGGGAATTATATACGGGATTGTCTGAATCCTTGACATCGTGGTTCTAACCGATAAAGATCTTCGTTGAATATGTGGGAGTCATTATGGGCATCCAGGTCCCGCTATTGATTATTGATCGGAGAGGTGTCTCGGTCATATCTACATGTTCTCGAACCCGTATGGTCACACACTTAACGTTCGGTAACACTAGGGTAGTATTGGGATATTCATAATGGTGAGACCGAATATTGTTCAGAGTCTTGGATGAGATCCAGGACATCATGAAGAGCTCCGGAGGTAAAGATTTATATATGGAAAGTGGTTTTCAGGGTTCTGGAAATGTTCGGGAATTTACCGGCTGTGTACTTGGAGGTTCCGAAGGGTTCCGGGGGTCCACCCGAGGGGCCCACTTGTCCCGGAGGCCTGCATGCACTACAAAAAAAGACATTTCTGTGACATTATGGCCCAAACGGAAACTTTTTTTGTCATGGATGTGACACTTCTATGACTATAATTGTGACAAAAACACGTATCATCATAGATGTGGTGGGCTCCTACTTCTATGACAACAAATTATGACAGAAAATGGGCTTTTCGTCCTGGGTGGGCCGGAGACGCACCTGCATGACATTCTTTGGGCCATCCATGACGTAAAAAATCATGGTAGAAATGAGGGCGAAGAAAATTTCGGGGAGTTCCTGGTTATGGTGGGCAATCGGTGGGTGGTCGGGGCCGAGTGATGTAGTGTCGTTTGTGCATTTCTCTCGTACGCGCGTGTGTGTGAGGCGTTCTCTTACTAAACCCGAGCAATTGATTTATCCCTCGCACTACTACGTACTGAACACGAGCGATCGATCCCACCACGTACTGAAGCCGATCGATCCCTTCGCTGCTAACTGAACCCGACCGATTCCTTCGCTGCTAACTGAACCCGACCGATTCCTTCGCTACTAATTGAACCCGAGCGATCGATCGATTCACTGATGCTTACTGAAGCCGATCGATCGATGCGTTGCATCGAGCCCCCATGCAAGACGTAGCCGGTTGGTTGCCTCTGGATGAACAGTGCCCGTTGCTGCCGCTCGCGCGATACGTAGAACGAGTCAAGAGTTGCATCGATCGAGCCCCTTGCGCGAGACGTGGTGAGTTGACCTAGCAGGTTGGTTGGCTGTGGATGAACAGTTCCCATTACTGCCGCCCGCTTGTACGCCCCACCCCAGCCGGTGGGGGTTGGCTATGGGTGAACAGTACCCTGGCTGTGTGTAGAGGTGGTTGGCACTGGATGAACAGGACCCCGTTTCGACCATAGGCAGTTGGAGAGAAGTCCGTTTCCTCCGTTTTGCAGTACGCCACACCCCTCCCGATCAACCGAACCCCGTTTCTACCGTAGGCGGTTGGCGAGAAGTCCGTTTCGTGCGTTTTGCGGTACGCCAGACCCCTCTCGATGAACAGGACCCCGTTTTGACTGTAGGCGGTTGAACAGAAGTCCGTTTCCTCCGTTTTGCGGTACGCTAGACCCACATCCATTGAACATGACCCCGTTTCGGCTTATCCGTCCAAGCCGGTTGGCTCCCGATGAACATGACGCATTCCGACCCAGTCGGTTGGCCCCCGATGAACACGACGTTGTTTCCTCCGTTCTGACCCAGCCGGTTGGATGCCGATGAACAGGACACCGTTGTTGCCGTCCGTTGCCTCTTCCATGTTGCCTCTCCATGTACACGAGTCCTGGCTGTACATATGTCTGAGTACCTGTTGGAGAGCCCGCCTGTATGTACGTACGTGGCCGTATTTTTGTTCGTGTGGATGTACGTACACTAGTGTAGAAAAGCCTAGCTATGGCGTGCCAAAAATGGCCTTGCTGGCGTGGACGCACGACGCCACCAATATGGTGCCATTGTTAGAAAATAGTGCTGGTGTTGGCCCTACGCCAGCAGTATTTTGGAGGTTAATGGCGTGCCACATGGCCAACGCCAGCAGTAATTTTCATTAGTAGTGACATTCCATGTTTTCCTGACGCTAGTAATTTGATTTTCAGATTTGAAATAAAAGTTGTACAACATTGATCCCAACCAAGATGACAGCACAATCCAGTTTAAGAACATTAATTAAACCAACCTTAAAAATTACTAAATAGACCCAATAACAACATTTATATATGTTCAAGAGTGCACTTATTGATATAGTTCCACAAAGTAGGCAAAGTAACATCTGAATGTACAGGTTCAAATAAATGGAGGTGGTAATAACATGAGATCTTCCATGCATGCCAACTAGCTAACTACACTTTTCGGCGGGCGGACTCAAGGTCATAGTCTGGAGTAAGTGAACCATCATCATCGCTGCCAGCAGGCCTGTAGTAGACCATGATCTCGTCACGATCATAGTCGAGGTAGAACGTGGCTCTCTGCCCAGCTTCCATCTCGTAAGCAGTTGCAAGGGCTGTCCAACCAGGGCAACCGAAATAGGTGCGGTTTGGCTCGTTGGTGACAAGACAATTGAATTTTTGGGCCGTCAGCAACTTCATGAGGGTGCACTGGAATGTGATGGTGGCATCAAGTGGAACTCAAAACTTCTCTAAGAAGTCACGCCTTGCCCCGCAAGGGATGACCTGAGCAAAATAGACAGAAAGAACTAGCTAGTTAGACAATTTTGGGCACAACCGTATCCATCATATGAAACTCAATCAGAACATGTTCTACTATGAAACATACCGTCCTAGTGAGGAAGTCATTCGGAAGATCAATGAAGAACTTCTTATCCCTTTGGCATCTCACTGAACCATAGGTCTCACATGGGGCCTCCATTACTGCTTTCATTAAGTTGACAAAAATAAGCAAACATAACAGATTCATAGATATAATGCAACATATATAAGCAGTTAAACTAGCGCTACCCGACCATCTAGATATTAACACATACTTCTAATTAAGCAGTTCTACAAACCATGCATACTTCAAACATAAAACATGCATAAAGTTAATTAAATAGTTCATACGAAATATATATGTAGCGCTACCCATCTAGCAAACTAGTGGCCAGAGGGACCAGCCTCGTGGTCCCTAGTGGACCTACGACACCCTGCTGACCCTCCTCCTCATGCTCCAAGGCATCCCAGTCTATGGGATCCTCCTCCGCGCTCTTCCTGGCTGCATACTGAAGTAGCATCATCTTGTTGGTTTCCACGAGTTTCTCATCTCTCGCAAGCTTGCTCACCAATGGGTCGAAGAACTGCATCACCGCCTGTTTGTTCTCCTTCTCCTCAGCCCTAGTGCATATCCGAATGCCCGGCGGTGCGAGGAACTTCGCGTACTCACGACACTCAGGGAAGTTCAGAATCGCCCCTTCCTGAAATAACTCTATCGCCATGGCATCATAGGCGCGCGCGGCTAACTCTGGGGTGTCCCAGTGGCCAAGCTTGTGGACGACATTGTCCTTCCTAATGGTGGCATAGTACTTATTCCCCTTCTGTCGCACACCACGAAACTCCAGAGGCATCTGTTATGATGCATATATAACTAACAAGTTAGTCAAAATTGGGCATATTGACGAGTACCTGCAAAACCTACAATCTACAATGTAATTGAACGTACACTACATAGAACTACAATAAAAACTACACTAAAATCATACTCTACAATGACTACAAGTACACTACTCTTACACAAAAACTTCTACACTACAACTAAAGCTACACTAAAATCTTACACTACAACTAAAGCTGCACTAAAATCTTACAGTACACTAAAATCTTACACTACGACTACACTAAACTAAAATATTACACTAAACTAAAATCTTACACTAAACTAAAATCTTACACTACACTAAAATCTTACACTACAATTATTACACTACAACTCACTGGCGGCGGCGGAGACGGCGAGGGGGCGTTGCGAGGTGGAGACGAAGGGGGGGCGGAGGTGGAGGCGGGGGCTGCGGCGAGGGGGAGACATAGGCGGAGAAGACGAAGACGTCGACGGCGGCGGAGAAGATGAATACGGCGACGGCGGCGGAGAAGACGGCGACGGCGGCGGAGAAGACGGCCAGGGGGCGGGGGCCGGGGGCGCTGTCGGTTGTGGCGGCGGCGGCGCGGGGCGTGGATTTGGAGTGTTTGGGGATTGGGGATGCGGTGGGTTGGTGGGTGGTTAATTAATTAGTCAAACGGGGCTGGCGTTGTAATTGCTGGCGTTGGCTTACGTGGCCAACGACATTGCTATTGTCTTCAATTTTATTAAATTTTCTTTTTTATTTTTATTTGTTTTTCCACATTGTTTTTATATTCATATAGATATGTAGTTTATTATTTTATTGAGTTCTTATTCTATTATTTCTTATTCTGTTAATTTTAGATTAAATTTTATTATTTTGTGTAAATATATAACATACTAAAAAATAGTTGTAAACCAATAACATATATATAAATTCTACTACTTGAACTAGACTAAGAACATCATCAGTGTAATGACTCCCACGAGAAAAAATGCTGCCACCGATCCAGCTGGGAGAACGAGGCCTAGCATAACACCAGCTAAAAGCGCATATCGAAGCATCTTGAATTTTTGGATTTGGCCGTGCATCACATCATTCTTGAGCTGCATCTCATCTATCTGTTGTCTCAGTGGTCCAATGGAGTACTCGAGCAACTCGCTTACGTACTTCTGCACGAGATCAACCCATATCCACGTGTAGCAAAATTTTGCCCCTTGTGTCTGTGGATCACAATATATATACATAAACATATAGCTAGTCATGTCAGCAACAGTACTAGATCGACGATATAGAGTTGAATTGTGCAAATTAGCAAAAATAGACCGAGATGTATTTTCTGTCATATTATACCTTTCCACGATTACCGCAGATGTAGAACTCTCGCTCCGGATTCCGTTCTATGTGCGACATATGCTTATCAACAGGGCGTCGACAGCCGCAAAGCGGCACAGGTGTCCTCCCTCGATTCGCGGCAACTTCGGCGGTGGCGTAGCTACCGGATCGAACGGACGTCGCGCTGCAGCGGGATGATTCACCGGACAGGGCTGGCTGCATTGGCCGTGGTGAGCTCATGCCGTAGCCAACGGGGCCAGAGGAGAGCTGGGCCAAGGCGGCGTTGTCCCAAACTTTCGACACGCCCCGCCGACGTGGGCTCGCACGCGGGGCTCATGCCGATTCAACAAGCTCCGGTGGGTCCATTGTCAGCAAAAGAAGCTAGCTAAGAGGGAGAGTAGAATTTTGTGGAGAATGGAATTAAGTGAATGTAAACATGCAAGGCTGCCAACACATCTATATATAGGCAAAACTTAGTGTTGGCGTTCCGTAGAAGGGCACGACAGCACTAGAAACATTATCTATGGCGTATGTACGTAGACGATGCCAGCAATATCTTCCAACTGGTCAGCGCAGCGGGGCCCACATAGTATTGACGTTAGGCAAATTATCCACACCAGCACTAACCATATATAGCTGGCGTACAAATTTAGCCGGCGCCAGCACTATTTGAAAAAAGTAGTGCTGGCATTGATGGAAAATTGCGCGCAACCAACGTAAGTTGTGGCTAGCCATTTTTCCACTAGTGGTACGTGTCCACGATTTAGACGGGACTACCTGAATTGCTACATCGGGGGCTCTACTATGACACGTGTCGTTCCTTACTCGGCCATGGTTCATTGTTGCAGAGAGACCGATCGACCAGTATGTACGTACACGTTGGCGGCCAGACAGATAACGCTGCGTACGCTTTGACCTGGTGGGTCCCAACTGTCAGGGGGGATAAGAAGACACTTCCTTGCATGCGAAGATATAGAGGATGGGTCCCAGCTGTCAGGGGGAGGAATCATTTTTTTGCGTGTAATAACGAGGCACTTCCTTGTGTGTGAAGATGTAGCTGGTGGGTCCCAGCTGTCAGTGGTAGGAATCATTTTTTCGCATAATAAGGAGGCACTTCCTTTCGTGCGAAAATGTAGCTGGTGGGTCCCACCTATCAGGGGAAGGAAACTTGTTTTTTTGCATAATAAGGAGGTACTTCGTCGCGTGCGAAGATGTAGCGGATGGGTCCTAGCTATCAGGGGGAGGGAACATTTTTTTCCATGTAATAAGGACACACTTCCTTGTGTGCGAAGATGCAGTTGGTGGGTCCCAGCTGTCAGGAGGAGGAAACATCTTTTACGCGTAATAAGGAGGCAGTTGCATGCGTGCATCCATGGACCTGGTGCGTTCCCACTGTCAGACTCTCCACATACAGTCCTCTTCCAATGACTCTTGTTTGTTGACCACGTTGACCACACCACGCCGAGCGCACCAAGGCGGTGGACGACTGCGAGGCCTCGGACGTGAACGGGCTGGAGATGGGAAGACACGGCAGTGGAGTCGCAGACGAATAGGAGTACGAGGGTTAAGTGGTTCTGGTGCGCCGTGGGGCTGCAGTTGGCAGAGAATAATAGGAGGTGTGGAGGGGTGGAGGGATGGCCTGGCCGGTGGAGGTGTAGCGCTTCGCAGCGAGGCGTGCGAAGCAGAGCCACTAGCCACCGGAGGCGGGAGAAGGCAGTCCCAGCGGCGCTAGAGGAAGAAGACGAGAGATTGAAGATGCGTGCCGGCCGTTGTATGTAAATCCAACGGCTATGGATGTCAGAATCATTTGTTGACTAAGTTGACAACGCCTTGCGTAGGCTTTGACCTATTGGCCCATATGCCAGCCTCCAAATGTGGCAGATATTCAACCCATTTTTTTTATAATTTATAGTCCATTTGCTGGGCTGGGTGGACAAATAATGTAGCACCTATGCGGCCCATTTAACACTAAGAAATTACAACCCATTTGCACTTTCTCGAAATACACGAATTTGCTGGTCTGGTTGAAAATATAATGTTGGGTTAGACGGACCAATGTTATCAAAAAATAAACCGGGGCTGGGCATTTTATTATAAATAAAATTAGAGAATGAGTGCACTATTATTACATTGGTCCTTAAATCTTAGCAAGCTTTTGTACGCAATCACCAGGATTTTCGTTGCCTTAGAGTAAAAAATAAACCAGCATTTTCCTTACCAACTTATTGTTAAACATTTATTTTTATAAGTTAATAATACATGGGATATTTTTTTTAGGCTAGACGTGGGCCAATTGAGTTGGTTTTAGGGAAAACCATTGGGAGAAAAAACAGAGATGGAAGGAATAAAAACCAAAATTAAAGGAAGCGGGAATGTCTATAGAAAGGTTGGACGAAGTAAAAGTGAAATGGAACTTATTTTATTTTTAATATATAGAAGTATCTATTAAATATATGATGATAATAATAATAATAATATATAATAAGATAAAAATAATTAAAATATATATAATATAGTTCGAAGGGAAAACATAAGTTGGACCTGGCATTCTTATTCTTATATATAGAAAAGTAGAATAGAGCTCTGTGTTTTCTTAAAAAAAACATTTGTTGGGATGCGGATGTTTAAGACAAAATAAAACCTAGGCTGGGAGGCCCATAGGCCAGTAGATACATGCTGGACCTCAAAAAAATAAGTTGAAACCACTGTGTCCGTATGTCGTGGGCTGCGCATGTTAAAAAAACAAAACCTAGGATGGGCAGGCCACAACCCAGCTGATACTTGTTCGCCCTCTCAAAAAAATGATACCTTCTAGATCCCCGATGACAGTCTTTGTTGTAAATTTATCTCATTTATTGACTACCTTGACAAACCCGCGGGCCCCAACATCAGTATACCATTAGGATGAAGCTTTTTTCCAATGAGGCACTTGCTTGCGTACGGCCATGGACCTCGTTGGTCCCGACTATCAGCCTCTACACGTACATTCCTCTCTAGATTCCTCTCATTTGTTTAGCATGTTGACAACGGCAGACGGCGGCACCGCGGCTAGTGCACAAAGGCGGATGACGACGTCGAGGCCTCGGATGGGAACGAACCAAAACCGGGGAAGACGCGGTAGTGTAGTGGTAGGCTGTGCACCTTCTCTCTGTCGAACACACCGCAGTAGCCCAGTGGCTACACCCCCCTCCCGCACACCTGCTTGGCCCGGGTTCGATTCCCCCTGGTGCAGTGAAAAAATCTCCAATTTTTTTGCCTCTGCTATTACTGACATGTGGGCCCCCCTTGTCATCCACACACACCACCTCCAACACTAGCCAAAATTTCATCCCTAGTTCTCTGTTTTTCGCACTCTCCACATTGTTTGGGCATTTTGAAAATAGCATATCTTTTTGACTATGAATCATATGAAGATGTGCTATACATGAATGTTGATCAGCATGATGTTAACTTGCCGTTAGTTCCATTTTTGACCATGAATAAAATTTCCAACATGCTGTTATCCCTGTTTGAAAAGGGCGTGTTGATATAAATGTTCTGCCTCTGAAACTTGCAGTTTCTTATCTAAAACTGAAACTTGCAGTTTCTTCTCTGAAAATCACATGGTCTGCACTTTTACATGAAACTACATTTTGAAAGTACTAAAAATAGATCTCTGGAATTCATAAAATACTTCATATGCTCAATACTGCAAAGATCTGGAATTCAAAAGACATTCATATCTGAAAGTGCCCAAAATACACAACACAAAACACAATTCACAACCTGCAAATACTGATAACCGTAAGCTCCTCCTCTAATTATTCATCGGGGGATCCCCCTCCTATTCCTTGGCGGCAGACCGCTGCCCCGTGAGACAAGGTGAACGACGAGGGGAACCTTGGAGAATGGCAGGGAAGCGTCGTCGTGCCAACTGCTTTCCTGCTCTTGCGGTTGGGTACGATCGACGAAGACTCCACCGGCTCACTCTGCGACGGCACCCTCACAAACGACACCGTGTGGATGCTCGATCCTTGAGCCTCTGGATGCTTGATCTTGGATCGATACTCCCACCACCTCTGCCTCACAACTGGATTTGGCGAATCTGTCTACTCCATGGCCCAGAGGAGCAGCTTTGTGTACTCCCGCGCGACTCCATCCGGGTGGATCGCCGCCTTTTCGCTCTTTTTTAGATATTTGGCCGTCGCCATCGCCATCACCGCTGGTTGTCAAACAAAGACTGTATCTCCATCATCCTAGCTAGCTTCACAGGGTCGCCATCTACGATCGTCACATACCGGTTGTACTCCTCCATCAATCTACTTCTCCACAGCACCTTCACTCGTCGGTGGTGGTTTTGGAATGGAATGGAAGAGGAGAGGAGCGGCGGTGGTCTTAGAATGGAAGAGGAGTGGTGGGCAGCAGTTTTGGATTGGACGAGAGCTGCAACGCGCTGTGAGTGGATCCCTGCTAATAAATAATTTACCCCTCACTTAAGAAGCAACCCCACATAAACTTGAGTACTGACCCCACGTTACCTAGTACTACTTTTGAGTACTTTCTTGCCAGTACTACCGATGAATATGTACCGTTAGATCGAGACCAACAGAAGGCTTATGAAAACGCCAACTTCCCTAAAACTTGTACTCCCTCCGTTTCTTTTTAGTTTGCATATAAAATTTGGTCAAAGTCAAACTTTGTAATGTTCGACTAAATTCATAGGAAAAAATACCAATATTCACAATATGAAATCAATATTATTAGATGCATCACGAAATTAACTTTCATATACCATATAACTTTGGTATTGTAGATGTTGATGTTTTTTATTTAATTTGGTCAAAGTCAAAAGAAACGGAGGGAGTATTGAAGAGCTTGATAGGGTTGATATCCCCTGCATCATCATGCCGTGTTTCACAGCTTCCAAGTTTCACAACCAACTCATAAGATTCCCATAATAAGTACAACAAAGATGCCTATGCATCTCAATGATTGACAGATTAGAGCCAATATTAACTTTAAAACTAAAACTAAGTTGTGAGAATGTGTACAAGTAAAGAAAAATCAATTGATGCTTCTCTCAGAAAAGAGTAATCCCTGGAAAAGTGCAAATATATCCAGCAAACCATAAACCTAATTCATGTAAGCTATTTGATTCAAGGATTTGCTACAACACTGGAACCAGTGTAACACCCAAAAATTTAACCATATTTTTATTAAATAAAATTTGGCCAGAAATAAAATTTTGATTTATATTGGGTCTTTTATTATTTTCTGAGTCTTTTCTGTTTTCTGTTTTCCAAAATTCTTCCCTCCATATAGAAATTTTGGTAAAATATTGTGGGCTTTGGTAGTTTTCTTAAATTATTTTAATTATATTTTAATAACAGTAGGAAATATTTGCATAATAAAATTTTGCCCAAGATAATCATTTTTATAGCATTTTCAATTCTTTAATTGCCTCTGTTGCACTACAACTATTTTATATAATTCTTTAAAAATTCCACAAAAATTATGAGGGGTCATGTGAGGCCTATAGATCACTTTTATGCAAAAACCCAACTTGGTATTTTGGAAATTTTGAGTAAAACATCCTCTTTCCATTTATGTTCCATTCTTGAGTTACAACTGCAACCCTAATTTTCCTTGCTCTAACAATTCTTAAATTATTCCCACTTATAGTCCTTCAAACCAAACCCTTAAGTCCAGTATTTCAGCTTCATTTGATGCTTCTAAGTCCACCAAATAATTCCCCTCAGTTTGGGTCAAGAACTGAATTCCAATAAAACTTGCACTAGCAAGTTCTGAATTTTGCCAATCAGACCCTGTCGGTTCTAAATCCGGCATATCTCGTAGTAGGGGTCCTAAGCTAGGCGTCATGGAGCGATGGTAACATGGACACAGAGTTTTACCCAGGTTCGGGCCCTCTCGAAGAGGTAATACCCTACGTCATGCTTTTGATTGTATTCATATGAGGTGTAGTACAGAGTACAGGTATCTATCACGAGATTGTTCTAATGAATATGAGATGATCTATCGACTAGCCTGGCCTCGGTTTATATATGCACCGGAGGCCTAGGGTTTAGAAGAGTCCTTGTCTTGTGCGCCAAGTCTTGTGGAGTCTTCCATGTATGCATCATGGGCTGCCCGAAGTGGCCCATGAGTGAACCGCCACGGGGGTCCTCGGCCCGACCCACTGGTCGGGAGACGACGTGGTGAGTATCCTCTAGTCCAGGACACCGTCAGTAGCCCCTTGAACCAGTCTTCAAGTTGGGGACGCTCCTCGGTTCTTCCGAGCTGTTCTTCGTCTTCGGTCAACAGTCTTGAAAACTGGTTCAACAAATCTTCCCATCACCGATCTTGAGGATCGCCGAGGTGTATCCGAAGAGTTCATACGTCGAGTATCCGAGGAGCCCCTTTAGGTTCTTGGTCTTTATCAATGCCTTGTTACTTTTTACGCCATACCTTGGGTTCGAAGTTTTTCCCGTGCGGCGGTGTCCTCTTGCATCCGAGCTCCAACGCCGGACTGCATCCGAGGTGTCTTTTGCAGCCGAGCTCCAACGCCGGTCTGCATCCGAGGTATATTTTACCAGCCGAACTCCAACGCCGGTCTATATCCCAGCTCCAGCGCCGGACTGCAGCCGAGGAGGCATAGAGTACCTCATCTTTGAAAAAGTTTGAAGGAGGTTATCCGAGCTTAACGCCAAAAAAGTTCTCTATGGAGCCAGCCACTCACAGCCGAGCTTTATGCCGGACTACTTCCGAGGTGGTGCACCACCTCAGCCGTGGGCTGATGTTTTATAGAATTGTTTCCTATTGGTGCAATTTATTCTCTGTCGAGATGCATAACCAGTAGCCCTCAAGGTGTGTGCCGACATAAAATCCGGGATGCACCTGAAGGATAAAATAAAACCGCTGATCCCAGTAGCCCCTGAGACTCAGGTCGATTGGCGAAATCGGCCTGAGGATCAATTCCTTGCTTGGCAGCATACTTAAAAACAGAAACACGGTCTGCATAGTTCCCGAGACTCAGGCTGGGTGCGGCCGACCAACCTGAGGATCGTAATCTCCTCGGAAACTGTTTTGCACCTTTTTTAAATTGTCTGCATTGAATAGGCAATACAGTAGCCCCCGAGACACTGGTCGGGTGGCAACACCAGATCAGGGGATCGATGTAACCCGTTGATGGCTTTTACGTGAGAAGCGCGAAGCCCAGTGGCCTCCGAGCCTTAATTTGGGCAAGGGTGGCCGAATTAAGGATCGATATCCGGAGTAAATTGACTTTAGTCATAATTTATGTGTAATGATTCTATGTATCCAAGTACTTTTCATCATTAATGCTCGGATCCGCATCGTACAAAACTTTGTTGACTGACCATCGGCTTCAACCTCCTTGGCCAGTAGCTGAGGAGTGTTTGTCCTACTTTATAAAGCCTTTATAAGGGCAAAGATTTACGGCAAACAAGGCAATCCGGCCATATGGTTTTATAAACAAAGGTACGCAGAGAGATATGTTATATTACTATTTAACGTAAGAAACATCTTTCAGGAAAAATAGTTCCTTTATAGGTTCCTTTTCCCAGGTTGTCATGTTGACCATGATCATGAGACCTCACCTCCGATCAATGTGGGAGAAAAATATTGAGGATTTAGTTTGGGGAAAGTTCCCGAACTTTGTGGTCTTAATGAACCAAAATTTTCACTTCCGTCGTTGCCGACCAATTATATTCTTAAGATAGCAAGCTTTCGGCTTCACCCAGTCTGAGGTACTAACTCGGATGACCCAGTAGTAACAATCGTAGAGGTGCTCCCTTTATCCCCTAGCCGAACAATCGGGAACGTAGGGTGTAAACACAGGATCCAGGCAACCCAGCTTAGCCAAAATCTTAAGTCAAATTGATGCATATTTATGGCTTTATAACGATAATTACAGAAGGCAATGCTCGTATACAAACGCTTTTGTGCTATATGCTATTTTGACTCCTTTCTGACCGATTATCATTTGAGAGTGGCCCATCGTCGGTTTCTACCCCTTTATAGATGCTACGCAGGGTGTTTCCGCAGTAACAAGACAACCCTTAGCCGACGTCTCGGTGCCCGGAGGCGGTTGTGTTAGCGGAAACGAGGCAATCAGATATCCAGGCTTTATAACTTTCACTTAGTCATAGGAGTTTAAAGTTGGGAGGCCAGTTACTAGCCCCCGGTTAGTGTTCGGCGTTAGCCGAGGTCAAGCCATTAACACTTCGGCCAATTTTATGAACGGCCCACTGGGTAACCTCTATCGATCGATAGTTTGACACGGTCATCGGATCGCTGACCAGTTTGCGCTCATTGTGACAGTCAGTTTTCGGCTTTCTCCACTGAGGTACTTGACCAGTTAAATCGCAAGTACAATCGCAGTGGTTCTCCCTTTGCACACCTAGCCGAACAAAGCGGAATGTAGGAGGCAAGCACAGGAGCCGGGCAACCCAACTATTGACCGAAGACACAATTCGAAACTGATGCATATAAAGCAATATCCGAGAACGTTTTGCCGAGGACTCCTCGGAGTACCTTGGCATTTGGTGGGTTTGGCTCTAGTCGTAGCCCCCCGTTGATATTGCCGATGCTTTAAAGGCATCCAATGTTGTGCTGCGAGAGTTATGCTGCAGACACACAGTATCCCCTGAGACTCAGGTTGGGTGCGGCCGACCAACCTGAGGATCGAATCTCCTCGGGACTAGTCCAGATGTCATGTGCATTTCGCCAACGCCGAGGTGTAGGTCGATAGGAAAGATGCTGAGCTGCTGGTCGGAAAAGATCTCCCGAGCTGAATTATTATGCAAGGCACCTCGGTCAAGGGGATGTCCCGCCTCCTGAAAGAAAAACATGCAAATAGCTTAAAGGTGCCTCAAGCTCGGAAAACCAAAAAACTTTAGGAAAAACTTTACGTCCGAACTAAATCGATTTTTTGGTGCCAATCCGAAAATTGGTCTTAAAATTAAATTATGCTTCCGTCGTGCTTTAACATGATACATCCGATCTCCAGACTTCAAGCGGGTCAGCCTTCGGCTTCAACCTCCTATCCCGAAGGCAGAGTTCTTCTCAGGCCAGGTTAGCGAACTAAACTCGAGCGACTTTAGAGAGAAACCAGGCTATCCGGCTATTGACCACACACTCACATCGGAAAAAGGAGTAGTAGAAAAAGACTTTGCAACGACTAAGAAGAAAACACTTATTATAAAGGCTCATATAAATTTAAGAGCCCCCAGTTAACATGGGAAAAAGAAGCGGTTTTTAATGAACCTTGTTTTTAACAAACCGATTTTAACATAAATATAATGCTTGGTCTAACCGAACAAAAAATTAAGAATTTAGGAAATTTAGGCATGAAAGCGACTTAGCTGGTTAATGTGCTCGGCGTTGAGGACGTGGTGTGGGCTTGTGGCGGGACGAGGACGCATAGTCCTCGGCTTGACCGAGGTCCCAGCTCCCAAGCCCGAGGTGGCCGAGCGACGAGCTCGGGTTGATGAGGTAGCGATGCGGCACGGTCGACGTGGCGAGGTGAAGCCCGCGGTCCAGCTATCGTGACGAAGCTGGTCGCTGGTGACGCCGAAGTCCCCGGAGTAGGTTTATGAAGAGATAGCGAAGCCCCCGGTCTAGCCGAGGTGTCGGAGCACGTCGGTAAGGTGACGTTGCAACCCCCATGCCAGCCGAGGTGTCAAAGCAGGTCGGCGAGATGGACATCGGCTCGAAGAAGCAATGGCGCGGCGATGCCGACGCAGGTCGAAACTTTGTGACGCGGTGAATGCCGGCTTGAGAAGTGACCGCGCGGCGATGCTGGCGCACCCGACCCATGCAATCCGTAAGCTGACGATGTTATCTTGATGATCATTAGGGAGAGCGGTGCCGAACTCTTGGTCGGCTCTGCGAGGTGATGATCCGAGGTGGTTGTCGTCGGCTCGATGAAGCGACGGCGCAGGTCGGCAGCCATGGAGCAACGTGGCCGGGCCGGTTTGACATCGGCGCGACGGTGAAGATCGCCTCGGAAAAGACTCAAAATTGGTGGGCACGTGTTTGAGAACAACACACAATACCCTAGAAAAAATTTCCTTCAAAAAGGATGTCCGATAATCTGGTCATGAAAAAGATGAACTCGGGCCGGATTCGTTTTCGCGCAGAGAACAGATCCAAAAATTGATTCACTCATCGGACGCTTCCCGGAGTTTGAACTGTCGGATCGAGCTGAAATTTTGAGGAGCGGTAGATATTGGAATTCTGCAGCCGATGAACGATTGGATCTTCCAAAGGACGTCCGAGCTGACTGCTGGACTCCTCGCCCTAAACTCGTCCGAATTCCCGTCCAGATTCAACAGGGCTCCTGTATATCGAAGATCGCCGGAGATTCCTCCATCGGAACGTGACGAAATTTTGCAGGGTTGTTCTAGACTCAATTCCGCACAATTCCACCGAAACAATCGTCAAAGCAACGCTCGAGGAGATGGGGACGGCGAACAAGAATCCGCTGTCCAGAAAAAACTGCATGATCACGCGAGGGCAATGTTGACGTTGAGCCCCCGAGCACCATGGACGATTTTTCCATGATCCCGGATGAGATCAGAGTTGATGATGACGAAGACATCCGTCCGAACTTGATGATCCGAAGAGAAGCCTAGTCCTCGGTCCAGCCAAGGTGACGGAGCGAAGAGCTCGGCACTCCGAAGTGCCGACACAGCACGGTCGATGTGGCGAGGCGAGGGCCCCGGTCTAGCCGAGGTGACTTCGGAGCCCCCACGTCAGCCAACGTGTCAAAGCAGGTCGGCGAGTTGGACGTCGCCTTGAAGTAGTGACGGCGTGGTGATGACGACGCAAGGCGGCGCGCCAGGGTGACAACACAATTTGGTCGGCGGAGGTGGGATGACGACGTCGGCACGCCGAGGTGACCGCGTGACGCAGTCAAAATTGATTACCTGCACACATAAAACAGTGCAGGCAATAAACAATAATAATTGAAAGAAAAAATTGCATAATCAATATATGTGAAGCAAATAATCAAGTAAGTTTGGCCTGGGCGCCGAGTGGCAGCGTGGACATGTCGATGCAGGTCGACATGCGCGGGGCGACAACATTGGCCTGGCATGATCTGAACTCATTGTGCGGAGGTGTCGGTCGACGCGGTGGCTGTTAGCCTGATCCGTATGTAGCAATTGGGGTGAAAGAACTCCCCCAAAGTACTCATACAACTTCATATGGAAGGTACCACGTAAGGCTGCTCGTTGCATCAATCCAATCTCGATGGACGTGCAGCAACTAGTAGTGCTAATTGCATAAGGGAAGCACATGAAAGAGAGACCATTAGTGAAAAGTGTAGATGGCCTCCAAACTTAATTAAATAATAGAGAAAAAGAAAGATCAAGTCTCCCTGTGGCTGCGCTGAGCCGAACTCTCGTCGGCCTCACGTGCATGTTGTGCAAGGTACTGCACCATCTCCTCGGCTGGTTCGCCGCCGTTCGGATTACCTCTTTTTTTCGTTGGCCTATGAATCAAATCTTCCAGCCCTAGACTGCCGCGTGCATGTGCGCGCTTCATGGGGACCTCACATGGCGTACGGGAGTAGCATGTCTCCACAGGTTAGATGTGCTGCTGGTGGCCGCCACACAGCCCGGATCCGACGTACTGCCTGGCAGCGTACCCGCCGTTGGTAAAAATTTCTTGATCTGCAAACAAAATTGTGCGGCAGCAACGATTTTGCGAAGGAGATAATTCAAACATATCTAGCTGAAAAAATATCACCTGATCGTTGATCTAGACTTCCATCGAGCCGTGGAGATCACCTAGCAGGCTCTCAATGAAAGCACCAATGTTGGTTCTAAATCCGGCATATCTCGTAGTAGGGGTCCTAAGCTAGGTGTCATGGAGCGATGGTAACATGAACACAGAGTTTTACCCAGGTTCAGGCCCTCTCGAAGAGGTAATACCCTACGTCCTGCTTTTGATTGTATTCATATGAGGTGTAGTACAGAGTACGTGTATCTATCACGAGATTGTTCTAATGAATATGAGATGATCTATCGACTAGCCTGGCCTCGGTTTATATATGCACCAGAGGCCTAGGGTTTAGAAGAGTCCTTGTCTTGTGCGCCAAGTCTTATGGAGTCTTCCATGTATGCGTCATGGGCTGCGCGAAGTGGCCCATGAGTGAACCGCCACGGGGGTTCTCGGCCCGACCCACTGGTCGGGAGACGACGTGGTGAGTACCCCCTAGTCCAGGACACCGTGAGACCCTACCACACTTCTCTCCATCTAGGGAGACACCATCCTAGAAATTTTCACACCCAACAGAGATCCTGGCTAGCCTTAGAATTTCATCAAGCACATTGTGTGCATGACAGAATTCTGCATCCCCTTTGAACTACATTGGGCACTTGCCCTTCTGGCCAAGCCAACCTGTCCATCAGTCCTCTCATGCCTAGAAGCGCCATCCTACTAACTTGCAGCTTGTTGGGGTCCCTTTACATCGAGCATGTTGTGCGCATGCACAGAGCGCGTCCAGAGCACGCGTTTTGCACCACTGGCATCGAGTTGCTGCCGCATCTCTGATGCGTCCCCCTCTCGTCCTGGTTCTTCTCTGGATCACCTCGACCTCCCCGTAGCCCACCGACACCTCCCCACGTCTCCTAGCGCCGGCCACCACCGACCACCGCCGTCCAAACTGCCGCCCGACGACAGCCTCCCTACCACGTCTCTCCCCGGACCCCTCTCTCTTAATGGCCAACGGCCGAGCCTATCCGCAGCTCACCAGCTCCCCACCGACTTCCTACAGGCCTCGCTGACCCCGGCCGCCGCCCATAACCACTTCCCCGGCGCAGTAATGGCCGCCGCCACCATGGCTTTCTCTGGAAGCCGCGGCACCGCCTCTCCCTCCCTATATAAGCAACTTCGAGCTTGCCTCGCTGCACCACATCATCTCCCCCTCCCCAAAGCGTCTTCCCGAGCAGCCAATAGAGCTCGGGAGTGCCATCCTCCTCGCCTCCGATAGCTACTGCCACCACCACATCGCCAATGATTCTCGCCTCTCCAGAGCCTCCCCCTCCCCAATTCCTTCGCCAATAGCTTCCCTAGAGACCCGCAGACCCATCCCCATCGTCAATTTCGCCGGAGGTGGACCATGGACGAAATGCCCAATTTGCCTCCCACCAGAGCTCGTCGGGTGAGCTCGTCGCCGGCGACATGGTGCTCCCCGGAGAACGTGCCGCCCACCGGCGGGACCGCGCTAACCTCCCGAGCCCGATGGTGAGCTCAATGATGTCTACTACACAACTTATTCTTGTATACTCGTGTTGGGCCTCCAAGCGCAGAGGTTTGTAGGACAGTAGCAATTTTCCCTCAAGTGGATGACCTAAGGTTTATCAATCCGTGGGAGGCGTAGGTTGAAGATGGTATCTATCAAACAACCCTGCAACCAAATACAAGAAATCTCTTGTGTCCCCAACACACCCAATACAATGGTAAATTGTATAGGTGCACTAGTTCGGTGAAGAGATGGTGATAAAAGTGTAGTATGGATAGTAGATATAGGTTTTTGTAATTTGAAAATATAAAAACAGCAAAGTAGCAAGAAGTAAATGGGCAGAAAAACGGTATTGCAATGCTTAGAAACAAGGCCTAGGGTTCATACTTTGACTAGTGCGATCTCCCAACATTGTTGACATAGTTGAATCATATGTAAATCCCTCACGTGCGACAAAGAGTTCACTCCAAAGTCACAAATAGTGGAGAACAAACGAAGAAATTGTTGTAGGGTACGAAACCACCTCAAAGTTATCGTTCCCGATCAATCTTATGAGCCATCCCCATTAATTGTCATGAACAGCCCTAGAGTTCGTACTAGAATAACACCTTAAGATACACATCAACCAAAACCCTAATGTCACCTAGGCACTCCAATGTCATCATGAGTACCCACGGGTTTGATTATACTATATGCATCACATAATCTCAGATTCATCTATTCAAACCAACACAAAGAACTTCAAAGAGTGCCCCAAAGTTTCTACCGGAAAGTCAAGATGAAAACGTGTGCCAACCCTTATGCATAAATCCCCAAGGTCATGGAACCCGCAAGTTGATCACCAAAACATACATCAAGTGACTCAAGTGAATATCCCATTGTCACCACAGATATCCATATGCAAGACATACATCAAGTGTTCTCAAATCCTTAAAGACTCAATCCGATAAGAAAACTTCAAAGGGAAAACTCAATTCATCACAAGAAGATAGAGAGGGGAAAACTCCATATGATTCATCTATATCAACAAAGCTCGCGATACATCAAGATCGTGCCATCTCAAGAACACGAGAGAGAGAGAGATCAAACACATAGCTACTGGTACAAACCCTCAGCCCCGAGGGTGAACTACTCCCTCCTCGTCATGGAGACCGCCGGGATGATGAAGATGGCCTCCGGTGATGCCTTCCCCCCTCCGGCAGGGTGCCGGAAAAGGGCTGTAGATGAGATCGTGGAGGTACAGAGGCTTGCGGCGGCGTAAAGACTCATCTAGGTTAACTTTCGGGAGTTTCTAAGTATATAGGATTTTTCAGCGTTGGAATCACGTCAGACGGAGCCACGTGGGCCCCATGAGGTACCAGGGCGCGCCTGGGGGGTGGCGCGCCCTGGTGCCTCATGGGCACTAGGTGGCCCCCCTCCAGTGGGTCTTGGTGCCAGTATTTTTTATATGTTCCATAAAAAATCTCCAAAAAGTTTCATCCAATTCCAAGAACTTTTATTTCTGCACAAAAAACAACACCATGGCAATTCTGCTAAAAACAGCGTCACTCCGGGTTAGTTCTAATCAAATCATACCAAAACCATATAGAATTGTTATACACATGGCATGAATACTTCATAAATTATAGATACGTTGGAGACGTATCAGCATCCCCAAGCTTAATTGCTACTCGTCCTCGAGTAGGTAAATGATATATAAAATAAATAATTTATGAAGTGTGAATGCTAGCATAGTGCATAAGTTTGATCAATGGTAATTTCAATCACTTTTCCTAGCATCATAACAACAACTTTTTCTCATAAAAGTCATCATGATAAAGTCGCAATTAAAAACAGAAATTTTGATGTGGAATGCTACCTATCATAATCATCATATAATCTTTTCTTTTATAGCATGGACATTGGACTTGAATGATTCAAAGCAAGATCATTATTATAACAGCAATATTTATTATCATAAAACTTCTCATGAGCAAGTGACAATTCATCCCAACAATGAAGTATAGGGCATAAACTTTCTTGGAAACTAACAAACTATTCTAGTCAACAATGCAATTACAATTCATCATATTTTCAGGAAGGGTCTCATGTAGGCGCTTTTTAGCAAGTCCACATACTCAACCATCATTTAGTCTTCTATGATTGCTAACACTCAGGACATATATATGGAGCAAAAGTTTCAGCCAGACACATAGAAAGATAGGGGCTTGTGATTTCGCCTCCCAACTTATTCACCTCAAGGGTGATGTCAACAATAATAACTCATGATCACTCATATCCAACTGGATATATGTGCCTAGATCTTTCCCCACCACATGATGCTTGCAAAAGATAAATATAAAAAGGAAGTAGAGGAGAACACTATTGACTCTTGCATAAAAAGTAAATACATAAAAGTAAATGCATAAAAGTAAAAGATAGGCCCTTCGCAGAGGGAAGCAGGGGTTGTCATGCACTTTTTGTTGTTGGATGCACAAGCCCTTAATGCAAAGGAACGCCACGTTATATTGCCCCTTGTGATAGCAACCTTTATTATGTAGTCCGTCGCTTTTATTTCTTTACCATCACAAGTTCGTACAACGCTTATTTTCCCTTGAAATAAAAGATCATACATATTTTAGGAACAATTTTTATTGCTTTTTACACCGATGACAACTTACTTGAAGGATCTTATTCAATCCATAGGTAGATATGGTGGACACTCATGGGAAGAAACGGGGTTTAAGGGTTTTGGATGCACAAGTAGTATCTCTACTTGGTGCGGATTTTTGGCTAGCAAAGATATTGGGCAAGCACCACATGTTGGAGGATCTATAACAATATAACTTCTACGTGAATATGAACAAACATAATTCATTACGTTGTCTTCCTTGTCCAACGTCAACACTTTGACATAAAATACTTAATGGGGGCTCACAATCATAAAAGATGTCCAAGATAGTATATTTGCATGTAAATCTTCTCTTCCCTTATTAACTTTTTCATGAATTGCATCATTGACTAATGCTATGCTTGTTAACCTCCAATAAATTTTACCACTTATACTTTTCTTTATGTAATGTCATTACTTTCCATAAGATTAGCATATGATCTCTTTGATTATTTTCATTGCAAGGAATCACACTTATCATATCCAATGATCTATATGAAAGTTTTTATTATATCCCTCTTGAATACTCATCTTGGGACCAAATTCATATCTTGTGCAAATTACCATTACTATTATTAACTCTCAAAAAGATATAAGTGAAGCATGAGAATTAATGACAAACTACTCCAAAAATATATATAAGCGAAGATCAATGAGTAGTGAAACAATTAAGTAGCTATGTAAGGACTCTCTTATTAAAAAGTTTCAGATCTTGATATTTTATTCAAACAGCAAGCAAAACAAATAACACAACCAAGTATAGCACACATTATGTGAACAAGTAAAAACTTGGGTTCATTCGAGACTAACCGATAGTTGATGAAGAAAAGTGATGGGATGCCTACCGGGGCATCCCCAAGCTTGAATGCTTGGTACTTCTTGGAATATTAACTTGGGGAGCCTTGGGCATCCCCAAGCTTGAACTCTTGTGTCTCGTTAATTCTTCTCATATAATAGTTTCCCTAAGTTTTAAAAACTTCATCCACACAAAACTTGACAAGAACTTGTGAGATATGTTAGTATAAATCCACTCGAAACCTCAACATTCTCTACTGTAGCAAATCACTAAAATTATAATTAAACATTGAATACTAAATGCCTCTGCATATTTAATACTCCTATCCTCAAATAGAATCATTAAACAAGCCAACATATGCAAACAATGCAAACATAACAGCAATCTGCCTAAACAGGACAGTCTAAAAAGGATAATTAAGAATCCATACTTAGATAAATCAAAAAATTCTGAAAATATAACACACTGGAAAAAATTTATCAAAGTTGACTGTGTCAAAATTTCAAGATTTTATCACATTCTGACATTTCTTGGCAATTTAATCAATAGCAGCAAACTTTCTGTTTTGAAACAGCAACTCATAAACTTGCAAACTGGGCATGGTAAAGGCTATAATTGGCATTTTATTGAACTAAAAGATACAAAACATGATTATTGATAACACAAAGCAAATATTAACAGAAGAAAATGATGCTCCAAGCAAAACTCATATTATGTGACAAAAATATTGCTCCAAGTGAGGTTACCGATAGTGTTGAAGACGAAAGAGGGGATGCCTTCCGGGGCATCCCCAAGCTTAGGCGCTTGAGTCTTCCTTGAGTATTACCTTGGGGTGCCTCGGGCATCCCCAAGCTTAGGGCCTCGCCACTCCTTATTCTCCTCATATCGATATCTCACCCAAAACTAGAAAACTTCAATCACACAAAACTTAACGGAACTTCGTGAGAACGGTTAGTCTGATAAAGAATAAACCATCACTTAGGTACTGTCCAAGACAAGATTCACAATTGTTCCCATATAATGTCTACTGTATTCTATCATTTCCACAATTTATATCTCATAATATAAGCTATGGAAACATTAAAACAAGCAAACTATGCATTGAAAACAGAATCTGTCAAAAATAAGAACAGTCTGTAATGATCTGAGCAACTACCATACTTCTGGAACTCTAAAAATTCTGAAAATTTAGGACAACGTCAACAATTTGCTTATCAATACTGTGTAAAAATTTCAGAATTTTTTGACGCTCCAGTAAAATCTGGGAAATTAAACACTGGAGTCAAAAGTTTCTGTTTTTGCACAGAATTGAATCAACAAGTATCCACACTATCCCAAAGGTTTTACTTGGCACTTTATTGAAAGAAAACATATAAAACATGATTACTACAGTAGATTAATCATGTGAACACACTAAAATAGAAAGGATACATATTGGGTTGCCTCCCAACAAGTGCTTTTCTTTAAAGCCTTTTAGCTAGGTATGATAATTTTGAATGATGCTCATATAGAAGTAAAGAATTGAAACGTAAAGGGAGCATCATGAGAAATATATCAAACACATTTAAGCCTAACCCACTTCCTATGCATAGGGATTTTTTGAGCAAATAGTTTATGGGAGCAAGAATCAACTAGCATAGGAAGGCAAAACAAGCATAACTTCAAAACTTTCAACACATAGAGAGTAAACTTGATATTATTGCAACACCTACAAGCATATGATCCTCCCTCATAATAATTTTCACTAGCATCATGAAGAAATTCAACAATATATCCATCACATAAAGCATTCTTGTCATGATACGTAAGCATAGAATTTTTATTACTCTCCACACAAGCAATTTTCCTCTCGTTCATAATAGTGGGAGCAAACTCAACAAAATAACTATCATGAGATACTTTATTGGCATAATCCATTTGAGCATTAAAATCATGATGACAAATTTCATGGTTATAATTATTCTTTATAGCATACATGTCATCACAATAATCATCATAGATAGCAACTTTTTTTTATCATAGTCAATTGAAACCTCTTCCAAAATAGTGGAATCATCATTAAATAGAGTCATGACCTCTCTAAATACACTTTCATCAATATAATCATCATAAATAGGAGGCATGCTATCATCATAATAAATTTTCTCATCAAAACTTGGGGTGCTAAAAATATCATCTTCATCAAACATAGCATCCCCAAGCTTGTGGCTTTGCATATCATTAGCATCATGGATATTCAAAGAATGCATACTAGCAACATTGCAATCATGCTCATCATTCAAATATTTTATGCCAAAATTTTATTGAATTCTTCTTCTATCAATTGAGCACAATTTTCTGATCCATCATTTTCAAGAAATACATGATAAAGACGAATAATATGAGGCAACCTCAATTCCATTTTTTGTATTTTTCTTTTTATAAAACCAAACTAGTGATAAACAAGAAACTAAAAGATTCGATTGCAAGATCTAAAGATATACCTTCAAGCACTCACCTCCCCGGCAATGGCGCCAGAAAAGAGCTTGATGTCTACTACACAACTTATTCTTGTAGACTCGTGTTGGGCATCCAAGCGCAGAGGTTTGTAGGACAGTAGCAATTTTCCCTCAAGTGGATGACCTAAGGTTTATCAATCCATGGGAGGCGTAGGTTGAAGATGGTATCTCTCAAACAACCCTGCAACCAAATACAAGAAATCTCTTGTGTCCCCAACACACCCAATACAATGGTAAATTGTATAAGTGCACTAGTTCGGCGAAGAGATGGTTATAAAAGTGTAGTATGGATAGTAGATATAGGTTTTTGTAATCTGAAAATATAAAAACATCATGGTAGCAAGAAGTAAACGGGCATAAAAACGGTATTGCAATGCTTAGAAACAAGGCCTAGGGTTCATACTTTCACTAGTGCGATCTCCCAACATTGTTGACATAGTTGAATCATATGTAAATCCCTCACGTGCGACAAAGAGTTCACTACAAAGTCACAAATAGTGGAGAACAAACGAAGAAATTGTTGTAGGGTATGAAACCACCTCAAAGTTATCATTCCCGATCAATCTTATGAGCCATCCCCATTAATTGTCACGAACAGCCCTAGAGTTCGTACTAGAATAACACCTTAAGATACACATCAACCAAAACCCTATTGTCACCTAGGTACTCCAATGTTACCACGAGTACCCACAGGTTTGATTATATGATATGCATCACACAATCTCAGATTCATCTATTCAAACCAACACAAAGAACTTCAAAGAGTGCCCCAAAGTTCCTATCGGAAAGTCAAGACGAAAACGTGTGCCAACCCTTATGCATAAATCTCCAAGGTCACGGAACCCGCAAGTTGATCACCAAAACATACATCAAGTGACTCAAGTGAATATCCCATTGTAACCACAGATATCCATATGCAAGGCATACATCAAGTGTTCTCAAATCCTTCAAGACTCAATCCGATAAGAAAACTTCAAAGGGAAAACTCAATTCATCACAAGAAGATAGAGAGGGGAAAACTCCATATGATTCATCTATATCAACAAAGCTCGCGATACATCAAGATCGTGCCATCTCAAGAACACGAGAGAGAGAGAGATCAAACACATAGCTACTGGTACAAACCCTCAGCCCCGAGGGTGAACTACTCCCTCCTCGTCATGGAGACCGCCGGGATGAAGAAGATGGCCTCCGGTGATGCCTTCCCCTCTCCAGCAGGGTGCCGGAAAAGGGCTGTATATGAGATCGTGGAGGTATAGAGGCTTGCGGCGGCGTAAAAACTCATCTAGGTTAACTTTCGGGAGTTTCTGAATATATAGGATTTTTCAGCGTGGGAATCACGTCAGACGGAGCCACATGGGCCCCACGAGGTACCAGGGCGCGCCTGGAGGGGGTAGCGCGCCCTGGTGCCTCGTGGGCACTGGGTGGCCCCCCTCTAGTGGGTCTTGGTGCCAGTATTTTTTATATGTTCCATAAAAAATCTCCAAAAAGTTTTATCCAATTCCAAAAACTTTTATTTCTGCACAAAAAACAACACCATGGCAATTCTGGTGAAAACAGCGTCAGTCTGTGTTAGTTCTAATCAAATCATACGAAAACCATATAGAATTGTTATAAACATGGCATGAATACTTCATAAATTGTAGATACGTTGGAGACGTATCACTCAGCTCGCCGTGGGGCACCGTCGTTCGCCGGCACCAGTTGCCGGAGCCCCGCCTGTTCTGCCGAAGAAGAAGAACGCGTGCGGCCGAACAGTCAAACCTGACTGGTGGGCCCACGGGACCCTCTGTCAGTGACTGGGGTCATGGCCCGCGGCTATTAGTGAAGACGTATTCCTCTTGATACGCTTTCATCTCTTGAACACGTATTTCCTGGATACGTATTCGACGTCATCAGCTTCCCCGCGCGGCCGAACGGCTGGACCCGGCCCAGTGGCACCGCACGGCTAAACAGCGCTCAGAGCGCGCTTCTGCCCTTTTCTCTTTTCCTTTTCCAGCAAGTTTCAAATAATTCCACATCAATATTTTCAAAGCCAAATTTGATGATTCAAATTTCTACATACTTCTAAAATCATTTTCTACTATTACAGCTAGGTTGAACATATTTACTTGGCTTTGTTTCTGTAAGATTTATTAAATAGTCCATTTCTTTAATTATTCCAGCTTAGAAATTCCCTAAGAAAATCATCTGAACTCCAAATAAATTGATTCTTTTTCTGTTATTCTTTATTTTTCCTCAATTTTATTTTAGTATTTATTTCAAAATTTTCCAAACAAGTTTTTAGTACTGTTTTGACTTTATGTGGTAATTGGAATATTTTTGAAAATAGGAAATGGAGGGAAGATAAAAAATTTAAACTTTTGGAGTGCACCCCAATCTTTCTGCATGGTCAAGGCAAGCATCTTGAACACTTGATATGGTGATTGCATGGTTAAATGTTTGCAAGGATAATTGAATCATGCATATGTTGAATTCCAATAAAATTTGCATGCATGTAGTGTTGGCATGTTTCCTCGTACCATGCAACATGTGCTTGTCATGACTAACTTGTAGGAGCAGGTATAAGAGAAATACCGTTACCGGCAGAAGGGTGATCATGTCGGAGCGTGATCATGCCTTATTGGTTATGCATGTTGGGACATGCAAGGGCTGTGGCCCTGTTTTGGTGTTACTGTTGAAAGAACACTTTATTGTGCTAACCACTACAGGAAATACATAAGCCTCCCGAGTCGACCGTAGATCGAGTCTTGTTCCGGTAACCCCCAAACTTGAACCGTGCTACCACATGTCCCTGCGGCAGGTAGGGTACGGTTCAGTAAGTTGTTAACCCCTTCCCTGCACACACCGTACAGAGAGGCCATAGTGAAAGATACCATCTGATCACTGGTAGGCATGTCACTTGGTCCGGGGGCATGAATGGCCGGTCTGGGACCAAAGCTGAACGTTCATGCTATTGGAGGCCGTTGTATGAGGCCTTCCCAATTAGAGTTATACTTTACCGCTGCTTTGGGTGATTCCTGGCTAGGGAAAAATTAAAGCTGGTGCGTGCGGGTTAGGTGTGTTTTCAACCCAAAGACCGTAATGGGAATTAGTCAGCGTCTCAGTGCTGGCTAAAGAAATCCTTTACTTGTGGGTAAAGAGTACACCCTCTGCAGAGTTATACCTATTCGAATAGCCATGTCCGCGGTTAAGGACTACAGTCTGGGTTGGTCAAGTGTCGGTCTTAGTGTCGGTCTTCGGAGGAAATAATTAATTTGAGCATGATTCATTTTGCAAGATAATTATTGTCACCACTGATGCTATCATGAATATTATTGTTGTCATGAATATTATTGTGGACTAACCGTTTCTCTTATATGAATTTTCTCAGTGTCTCATGGGCTGGCTAGACTACCCGGGCACTTAGTTTTTCTTTTCTTTTCTGAGTGTCTCATGGGCTGGCTAGACTACCCGGGCACTCAGTTTTTATTTTCTTTTCTGAGTGTCTCATGGGCTGGCTAGACTACCCGGGCACTCAGTTTTATTTTCTTTTCATTTTTGAGTATCTCATGGGATGGCTAGACAACCCGGGATACTCATTTATTTCCAAGACCTCTCGAGGCGTCGCTTTTAGACACCCGTTTGGCATTTCTTTTCAAGACCTGTTGAGGCGTCGCTTTTAGACACCCATTTGGCATTTCTTTTGGATTCTCGGGCGGTCCTGTCTCGCCCGATTCTCCACTTTTATATTTTCTTTTGGATTCTCGGGCGGTCCTGTCTCGCCCGATTCTCCATTAACTTTCTTTGTTTGTCACTAACATTTCATATTTATTCTTCAGCACCGTATTAATATTCATCATGTCATGCTTTAATTTCGTTCAGCATATGCATATAATTTAACCCATCATGATCATATGCATTCGGTATATCTTTTGTTCATTATGTTTGCGAGTACATTCTAACGTACTCACTGGCTTGTCCCTGGCTATTTAATTGGCCAGGTCAGGATTTCAACGAGGAGTACTACAACGACGTCCATGCGGAGCCTAGGATAGCAGCCACACGGGATAGGAATTATCCGGGTCAGCTGTTCCTGTGGGAATGGAGCCCCATCGGCATTGGAGAACCACGAATTGCTTCCGTCACCCGTCACTAGAAATCATTGTTGTATCATTAGACCTTTATGGTCTTGTACCCAATTCTTGTAATTGCTTGGTAATCTGTAACAAGGATGTGTCCACCAGTAACAGTAATCCTGGGGCTGGTGGTGACACGAGGGGTTATTCTTGGGATTTTATGTCCCGGAAATCCGGCCCCGACAACCAGTCCCGTTTACAGGCACGCATGTCAAACACCGGCAGATTAACATGTTCTGCATAAGCGGGTCGCCAAGAACTTGTGGAACCATCCAAACATCTGTGCTGTTTCAAGCCACATTTTATGTTAGATGGTGGCACTCACACTCTGCATATGCGGGTTCCATCCGAACATTTGTGAAGTTCCACTAAAATGTAGCTGAATAACCCTGTTAGCACAGATAATGAAAAAGCGTGATTACTATAATAGTGGCACTAGTTGATGAAACATACACTAATAAATAGAAGCAACTTCATTTTCTTAATGGTAAAAGATTGCTATACAATAGCTTTATTAAAATAAAATACAATAGTAGCACAGTATGACAAAGCACGATCATGTGGATGAAGGACAGGACTGACCTGTGTGAGATGACTTAGTGAGATCAAGTTATTCTTCAGGTCCCCGTATCTTGCCATGAAGGCAATTCGTTGAAAACTATGAACAACTTCAGTGTGGCAGTAGAAGGAGGGGCCTTGAGTCATTCCAATCTCTTTTTTAGAAGTTCAACTAAAATAATGGCGCCCGCCGTGCTGCGAGGGAGAGAGGGGCCCTGCGCCGCCAAGAAGGTAGGCCTGAAAGAATGGCAAGTGGACTCAACGGTAGGCCTGATAGGTACTGGCAAATCGACTCAATTCACCGGATACACCTTCTGCAAATGATGAACCTCAGTGTGGTAGTAGAAGGAGGGGCCTTGAGTCATTCCATTCTCTTTTTTTGTGCAGTTCAACTAAAATTAAGCATCCCTGTTTCCAGAAATACTTAAACGTGTCATTACTTTAAAAATGGGTCTAGTTGATGAAACGAATACTAACAAAGAAAAGCACGTTCATTATCTACATTGGAAATGAAATAATAGCAAGGATAGTAGCTCTATTTTAACTGTATTATTAGTTCATTTTATCAGTGGCACTAGCGGTGCCAAAACATTGCCTCAAATTATTAGTGGCATTAGATTAAGGTGCAAAATAATAACATTATTGCTTTATCATGGCAGTGCGAAAATAGTAGCACAAGATCACTAGCTGCATGCAAAGTCAACATGCAGGATCATTCTGGCAAACGGTAGTACCAAAAAGGAACATACCTCATCATGGGAAACATATCTGCAGTCAACGCCATCGTAGAAGGGTTGACACCAGTTACCAACATGGATGATTCAGTTCATGCGACCTTTTTGTGCAGTTCACCTAAAATGAAGCAATGTTTGCATCATGCAGTTAGCAAGAAGTACTTGGTCCCGTGAGCTGGCATCTTCTTCTTCATTAGTTGCAATAACATTGAGCAACAACAAGGTTGGTCGTCAAGCTCATGGAATGTGCAACTATAATCTGGATACCTTTTTGTGCAGTTCAACAAAAATCAAGCGTCCATGTTTGTTACACAAATATGTGGTTAGTGCCATTGTGGTGACGATGACGGCTAATCTTGCAAAGGCTAATTAACTGTTGGAGGAGATTACCCACAGAGTTCCACGAGGTGAAATGTATGTCTCTGTTTGCAAAAAAAGGTAGAAAGGAGGGTGAATAACATGTGATGATACATACATCAAATGAAAAGAAGCATCTTCCTTATCTTAATGGCAATCATAGTAGGACAGTAGCAATTTCTAAAGCAGCAGCATTGCTTCATATTAGTGGGGGCATTAAGATTAACAATGACAACAGTTAAATATGGCATTACTTTAATGGTGGCATTGCTTGATTTTACCAGCTACATTAGATTAACAGCTGCTAAAGAGTTGGTACAAGGGCATGGGACAGTAGGCGGACCAGGACAGTTGCATTTCTAACAAAAAGAAGCAACTTACTTATCTTAATGGGAAATATAGCAGGACATTAAAACAGTGCCATTGCTTCATATTACTGGAGGCATTACATTAAAAAGAACAATGGTTAAACGTGTCCCTACTTTAATAGTGGGATTGCTACATTTTACCAGTGGCATTAGATTAACAACAACTAAAAATTGCCACGAGGGCATGGGACGGTGTGCGCACCGGCACCATGTACCTACCGATGCATAAAGTGGTGATGCAAACAAACATCCAAACAGGGTATCTGGGCTGGTCCCACTTTTGTTCACTATAGCCACATTTTACTATGTGAGGGCAGCAAACCTAGTGCTGGACATACTTTGTTAACTTGTCCCACAGTCCCCACTTTCTTTTCTTTTTCAACCAATAGATCGGTTCTATATCTAGTTTGTACTGCATTTTCCCTTTATTTTTCTTTTCAACCAAAAGACCGGTTGGGTAGCCAGTCTCTACTACTTTCCCCCCATTTCTTTCCTCTTTGAACCAAGTCCTAGATTCATGCTACAACTTTCCCCCTTTTCTTCCCTGTTTGAACCAAGTCCTAGTAAAAATTCAGGTGGCTTTGGAACAGCTGATCGAGCCTATCTACGAGGGGGGCTGAGAAGTAGAAAAAGATCCACATGCAGCAACATGGGGAGCTGGGGAAGTGGAGCAAGGCTGGTTTTGAAGGAAGTTATACCTGAGGGTCGCCGGGATGTGCCTAGGTGGGCGGCGGGAGGCCAGATTTGCCCACACTACGGCAGCGAGGAAGAAGGGGTCAGAGGCCTTCCCTAGACGGCGCTGTGTGGGAGAAACGGCAAGGCACGTGGATCAAGATGCACCGGCAGTTGGTCAGAGCCGTCCTCGACGGCGACCTCGTGAACGTTGCACCTTCTCCCCTTCCCTGACGGAGGGGATTCGGCCAGATTTGTGACCAGCGGTGAGCAAAGAGAGAGAGAGAGAGTGTGGCCACCACTGCCGTGTTTAGTTCTAGAGGGGATGAGAGTGTGTGAAGAGAGCAACCCTACCAAGCAAGCGCGGAGGCTCCTTCCTATATAGTGGAGTAGTTTCATTTTTCTCTCCAACAAAACAATCGTTTAAAATTGCGTACGTGGAAGGTCGCACTTTGTACTATTGTTCACTTCTGGTCCCTGGCCCTCCATTAATTGAAAAATCACACGGGTCAAATTATCACGGGTGAAAATATAGAACGAACAAGCCCGAACTCTTTTGAAATTGAGATGTCGATGGTACCGTTTGAACACATTGCATCCATGGACTAAGTAGTTTGAATTTGAGGTAATGTGTGGCTTTTGCAATTCTCATCTAAATGGAGGCACACCATACATTTTTTTATTACCATGTTATACTTATAAAACATGCGCAAATTATATTTTGTATAGCTAGCTAGAGATTGAAATGTATTTGTTTTCAACATAAATTGAAATCAATTTTTTGAATATTCGTGATCTTAGCGTTTGCAAAAAAATAAAATGTAAAGGGTCGTCAATCTTTTTTCTGCTTTTGAACATAAACTATATTCAGCCTTTTTTTGAAAATGACTGGGTCTATTATAAATGTTCACGAGTGGTTCAAAGCATCTCTGATAAAAAAAATACATTGAGATTCCGAGACCATCGATGGAACTCTAGCATAGACAATATTAATCTACGCTGGAGCTCCATCCACTACGTCCCAACGGACAAAGTAGACGAGGCTCAAAGCTCAAAAGACAAACTTGTAGAAAAAGCGTCAATCGATGTCGCCGCTATCCTAACGTAGTCGGCTTGACCTTTGTGATGGCAACCGGGTAGTCTTCATGCATGTGTCCTTAATGACTAGGGCCCTGGAGGAACGCAATTGTCTTTGTTTAACCCTCACATTGATCCGAAGCACATGACACCAAATCTCGCGACATGACAAGAAACCTTAACCTCATCGCCCCAAAGGAGATGACAAGAATATACGCTGGAGTTCCATCGACTATGTCTAGACGAACGAACTCAAGGAGGATCAGAGCCCGAAAGACAAACTCGGAGAAGAATCGTCGACATCCGCCTGAGCGCTGCGCGTGCGAGGACGAAAACCCTAATGTAAACTAATAACCGAAGCAGAGGCATCGGGATTCCCCTCCCTGCCACCAGTCGATGGAGCGGAGGCACCGGGATTCCCCTCCCCTCCACAGGCCGACGGAGCAGTGGCAAGAGGTGAGGGGCGAATCCACGGGCTCACCGGTGAAGCATGGAGGGGAGAGGTTACCCTAGCTGCCTAGGGTCAATGGAGTAGACTTGTATTCATACCTAAAATGGATTCAAATTTTATTGGTACTGTAATATATATTCCTGGTGCTCCTACTTTCTTTTTGAGGTTTCTCAACAAAACTACAGCCCGTATGTTAGTACGACGCAGCCTGCATGATATGTAGACCATAGCCAATTGATACGTCTCCAACGTATCTATAATTTTTGATTGTTCCATGCTATTATAGTATCAAACTTGGATGTTTTATATGCAATTATATATCATTTTTTGGGACTAACCTATTAACCTAGTGCCCAGTGCCAGTTGCTATTTTCTGCTTGTTTCTGGCTTTACAGAAAATCAATATCAAACGGAGTCCAAACAAAGAATAAACTTTGGATTAATTTTTTCTGGACCAAGAGAGACCCTAGAAGGTTCGGGAGAAGACCAGAGGAGTCACGAGGGAGCGACAAGCTCGGGAGGTCCGCCCAGGGGGGTAGGCGAGCCCCTCAGGCTTGTGGGCCCCTCGTGGCACATCTTGACCAAATTCCGCCTCTATAAATTGTCAAATATTCCCAATATACCAGAGAGCCACCTCGAATAACTTTTCCTTCGCCACAAGCTTTTGTTCTTCCGCGATCCCATCTGGAGGCCTTTTCCGGTACTCTGCCGGAGGGGGAATCGATCACGGATGGCTTCTACATCAACCTTGCTGTCCTTCCAATGATGTGTGAGTAGTTTACCACAGACCTACGGGTCCATAGCTAGTAGCTAGATGGCTTCTTCTCTCTCTTTGATCTTCAGTACCATGTTCTCCTTGATCTTCTTAGAGTTCTATCCGATGTAATCTTCTTTTGCGGCGTGTTTGTTGGGATCTGATGAATTGTGGGTTTATGATCAGATTATTCATGAAAAATATTTGAGTCTTTTCTGAACTTATTTATGCATGATTGTTATAGCTTTGTATTTATCTCCGATCTATCCGTTTGGTTTGGCCAACTAGATTGATTTATCTTGCAATGGGAGAGGTGCTTTGTGATGGGTTCAATCTTGCGGTGCTCTATCCCAGTGACAAAGTAGGGGACAAGACACGTATTTGTATTGTTGCCATTAAGGATAAAACGATGGGGTTTATTCATATTGCTTGAGTTTACTTTGTCTACATCATGTCATCTTGCTTAAGGCGTTACTCTGTTTTCATTAACTTAATACCCTAGATGCATGCTGGATAGCAGTCGATGGGTGGAGTAATAGTAGTAGATGCAGGCAGGACTCGGTCTACTTGTCTCGGACGTGATGCCTATATACATGATCATTGCCATGAATCCGTCATAACTATGCGCTTTTCTATCAATTGCCCAACAGTAATTTGTTTACCCACCGTATGCTATGTGTTCGAGAGAGAAGCCTTTAGTGAAAACTATGGTCCCCGGGTCATTTATCCATCATATATAAAATCAAAAAAATACTTTGCTGCAATTTTATTTCCTTTATTTTGTTTTGTAATTTATTTATCTATCTATCACTATCATAATTAATCCTTGCAAGTAACCGCCAAGGGGATTGACAACCCTCTTGTTCACGTTGGGTACAAGTATTTGCTTTTGTGTGTGTAGGTGCTGCTAACGAGGTTCTGTGTGGTTCTCCTACTGGATTGATAACCTTGGTTCTTAACTGAGGGAAATACTTATCTCTACTGTACTGCATCAGCCTCTCCTGTTCGAGGAAATCCCAACGCAGCTCACAAGTAGCAGGAAGAATTTCTGGCACCGTTGCCGGGGAGACATCACCAAAACCTATCAAGTACCTTTGCATAAACTATCATCTACTTGCTCTTATTTTCATTTGCCTTTTTATTTGCATTTGCCTCTTGTTTTCATCTCCCCCACTTCTCATAAAAATTACAAAAACACAAGAAATATTTTATTTGCTTGTTTGCTTGCTTTGCCAATATGGCTAGTTCTTCAATTGTTACTTGCACCCCTGAAAATGAAGTTCTTAATTTTAAACAAAGGGGAGGAGAAAGTTTAAAAGATGCTTGGTATAGGATTTGCGACGCTCAAAATAGGTCTACTCGTAAGTAATCCACTACCATTCTTCTTCGCAACTTTTATGTGGGTGTTACTACTTGGTATAGATTTGTGCTAGACACTATTACCGGAGGGAATTTCTTGTGTAGTCACCCTATGGATGCTTTCAATGCCATGGGAAATTTAGTGGGATCACCACCTATCACTATTAATGAAACAGCATTGACTTTAGAACATGTTATGCAAAGGTTAGAAGCTATTGAAAATAAAATGCCTACTATTGAACATATTGAGAATCTAGACAAAAAGGTCCAGCATCAGATTACTCAATTTGGTTCTAAGGTAGGAACTACATTAAAGATCTTAAAGGAAAATGAACCGATAATTAATGAAAGGATAGAACAAGGTCCCGCTAGAATCGATAAGTTGGAAGAAATTATTAATAATTTGGGCTCCGCTTTTTCTTCCGCTAAAACTATTGATAGGATTCCGCCCACTAAAAATTGCAAATTCATGTATGTACCTAAGAATAAGGGGGCATCATCTAGTATGGGAAACGAGGATCTAAAAATGATTAGTGTGCATCCAAACTTTATCAAGATAATAAAAGAACCTATCTATGAAAGCAAATTTCTTAACTTTGTGCCTAGGAGTGTGATGATAAAAAATTCCGATGCTAGACTTCCTAGAAAGAGTGGATTTGTAATTGAGGATTTGGAAATGAAGGATGATAATATTTGAAACTATGCATTATGCCTTCCTAGGGGCATAAAACAATAGCGCTTGTTGGGAGGCAACTCAATATGCTTAAATTTTTGCTTTTGTTTTCTGTTTTGTGTGTTTACACAATTATAGCTACTGTTATGATTGTGTTTTTATTTTTTAATTAGTGTTTGTGCCAAGTAATGCCTTTAGGATGATTTGGATGATAGTATAATGGATGTTGTTTGAAAACAGAAAGTTTAGCGCCCAGTGCGGGATTTTTGGTTCTGTACAGGAACGTCAGAAAAATCAGAAATTTTTACACAGTATTGGTATATGAATTTTTTACGTTTTCCTAATTGTTCAGAATTGTTGGAGTTACAGAAGTATGAATTTTAAATAGATCTTTACAGACTGTTCTGTTTTAGACAGATTCTGTTTTTGTTGCATAGTTTGCTTATTTTGATGAATCTATGGATTGTATCGGGGGGTATAAGTCATGGAGAAGTTGGAGTACAGTAGCATTATGCCAATATTAAATATGAATCAATTTATAACAGTACCTAAATTTTAAGATTTGTTTGTTATACTAACGGATCTCACGAGGTTTCTGTTGAGTTTTGTGTGCTGAAGTTTTCAAGTTTTGGGTGAGACCACGATGGATGAAGGAATAAGGAGCGGCAAGACCCTAAGCTTGGGGATGCCCAAGGCACCTCAAGGTAATATTCAAGGAAGACCCAAGAATCTAAGCTTGGGGATGCCCGGGATGGCATCCCCTCTTTCGTCTACAATCTATCGGTATATCACTTGGAGCTATATTTTTATTCATCACATGATATGTGCTTTACTTGGAGTGTCTTGTCCCATAGTTTTCTTTTTCTTTGTTTGTTTTTAGTTTGCCACAATCATCTTTGCTGAATACACCTTTTGAGAGGGACACACATTTACCGTGATTTGTTAGAATACTCTATGTGCTTCACTTATATCTTTTGAGCTAGGCAGTTGCTCTAGTGCTTCACTTATATCTTTTAGAGCACGGTGGTGGTTATATTTTAAAGAAATAGTTGCACTCTCATGCTTTACTTATATCTCTTTGAGAGTCTAATAAATAGTAATGGTAATATGCACGGGTTATGAATTTGTTCCTATTCAAGAAGGATATAATAAAAACTTTCATGTAGATCACTGAATATGATAAGTTTGATTCCTTGCAATAGTTTTGCGATATTAAGATGGTAATATGTGGATGTACTAGTGAATGATTGTGGTTTAGTAAGAATATTGGTGTTAAGGTTTGTGATTCCCGAAGCATGCACGTATAGTCCTTAGTTGTGTGATGAAGTTAGAGAATGATTTATTATTGATTGTCTTCCTTTGCGTGGCGACCGGGGGCGCGCGATGGTTAACTCCTACGAACCTCCCCCCTAGGGGCATGCATAGTAGTACTTTGCTTCGAGGGCTAATAGACTTTTGCAATAAGTATGTGAGTTCTTTATGACTAATGTGAGTCCATGGATTATATGCACTCTCACCTTTCCGCAATTTGCTAGCCTCTTCGGTACCGTGCATTGCCCTTTCTCACCTCGAGAGTTGGTGCAAACTTCACCGGTGCATCCAAACCCCGTGATATGATATGCTCTATCACACATAAGCCTCTTTATATCTTCCTCAAAACAACCACCATACCTACCTATTATGGCATTTCCATAGCCATTCCGAGATATATTGCCATGCAACTTCCACCGTTCTTTTTATTCCGAGATATATTGTCGGCACACACCTTGAGGGCTACTAGTTATACATCTCGGTAGAGAATAAATTGCACCAATCGAAAACAATTCTATAAAATATTAGCCCACGGCTGAGGTGGTGCACCACCTCGAAAGCAGTCCGGCATAAAGCTCGGATGTGAATGGCTGGCTCCATAGAGAGCGTTTCTGGCATTAAGCTTAGCTGAACTCCTTCAATTTTTCACGACCGAGGTAATCTATGACACCTCGGATGCAGACCGGCGTTGGAGCTCGGCTGCAAAAATATGCCTCGGATACAGTCCCGCGTTGGAGCTCGGCTGGAAAAGAATACCGACGCACGGGAAAAACTTTGGACCCGAGGTGTGGCGTAAAAATAACAAGGCATTGATAAAGGCCAAGAACTTAAAAGGGCTCCTTGGACGCCCGACGTGTTAACTCCTCAGATACCCGATGTATGAACTCTTCGGATACACCTCGGCGATCCTCAAGATCAGAGATGGGAAGATTTGTTGAACCAGTTTTCAAGACCGACGACCGAAGAAGAACAATTTGGAAGAACCGAGGAACGTCCCCAACTTGAAGACCGGTTCAGGGGCTACTGACGGTGCCCTGGACTAGGGGGTACTCACCACGTCGTCTCCCGACCAGGTGGATCAGGCTGAGGACCCCCATGGCGGTTCACTAATGGGCCACTTCGAGCAGCCCATGACGCATACAATGAAGACTCCACAAGACTTGGCGCAGAAGACGAGGACTCTTCTAAACCCTAGGCCTCCGGTGCATATATATAAACCAAGACCAGGCTAGTCAATGGATGATCTCATATTCATTAGAACAATCTCGTGGTAGATACATGTAATCTGTACCATACCCCATATGAATACAATCAAAAGCAGGACGTAGGGTATTATCTCTTCGAGAGAGCCCGAACCTGGGTAAAATCCTGTGCCCATGTTACCATCGCTCCAAGACGCCTAGCTTAGGACCCCTACTACGAGATATGCCAGATTTAGAACCGACACGGCCCAATGGGTTAACGGGCCACAAATGGGCCGATTATAACCACGGGCTGAATTTGGCCCATTAGCAGAACAGGCCAGTTACGGAACATAAGTAATCAAGGGCCGGAAATGAGCCCAAGAATTTATGGGCCCTTAGAAGGCCGAAAGATAACACGGGCTGGAAATGGCCCAACTGAATCATGGGCCATTAATGGGTCCAAAGCCATTTACTGTTCATTATGGTCCAGAATCACCACGGGCCATTAAAGGGCCCAGAGATACAAAAGGCCTCACATGGACCGAAAGACGTCACGGGCCATACATGGGCCGAAAGTGACAATGGGCTGGAATCATATGGGACGGCCCACATTACGCTACTGCGCCAAATTCGGAAAGGCCATAACGGGCCGTGAGTACCCGGGCCGTAAATGGGCTATATGCGAACAGGCCGTTAACATGCTTTCCAAGGGCCGGCCCGCTAACTTTTGACCAAGTCAAGTGGGTCGTGCCACGTGTCACTATTCGATAGGCGCGTATCGTCCAATGGATGGATGACATCTGTCGCGACGACGAGCTAACATGTGGTTCCGTTGGCGAATGAGAATTTTACACGTGGAAAATCGCCATTGGCCAGGGTTGTTAATTGGTTATCGGACGCAAACCGGAACCCGATAGCTTAACGGCGACCCGTTACGGTGGATGCCACGTGTTGGTTACCCTTGACGAAAACACTTCCATGACGCGCCATTTATCGTCATGGAAGTGGACACTTCCATGATGATAATTTGAGTATTGTCATGGAACACTTCTACAACAGCACAGGTATGACTATCTTGATTCAGTCATAAAATTGTCACGGATGTACATGCATGACAGAAAACGTGACCTACTGTGACAAACACGTATCATCATAGAAGTGTTTTTTTGTAGTGATGGGCTGAAGGGGGGGTACCCTGGCCTACATGGGCTAGGCACACCAGCCCCCCCCCCCCAAGGCCCATGCAGCTGGGGGTGGGGAGACCGTAAGGGGGGTGCCTCCACTTGGCTTGGAGGGCAAGCCTCCCCCTGACCGCCGCCCCCTCTCCTTGGAGGAGGGGCTGGCCGGCCCCCTCCCACACCCCTATAAATAGAGGGGAGGCGCTGGGGGCAGCCCATCCCTTGCCTAGCCGCCACCCCCTCTCTCCCTCTCCCTCTCTCCATCTCCTCCTCCGGTTAGTGCTTGGCAAAGCCCTGCCGGAGTTCCGCTGCCACCACCACCACCACACCATCGTGCTGGCCTAGAATCCATCTACCTCTCCATCCTCGCTTGCTGGATCAAGATGAAGGAGACGTCACCGAGCCGTACGTGTGCACATCTCAGAGGTGTCGTTCGTGCGGCGCTGAATCGGATTGGATTGCGAAGTGAGTACGACTACGCCAACCATGTTCATTAGAACATTAACGCTTTCGGTCTACAAGGGTATATAGACACACTCCCTTCTCGTTGCTAGCATCTCCTAGATTAGATCTTGGGTATTTTGTAGGAATTTTTTTTGTTTTCCATGCAACGTTCTCCATCAATATGACCATCTGACCATCTCCGCTCGTATGGATGGTCGTATGGACTGCTAACCCGTCTGATCCACCTGAACAACCTTTTAAAAAAGCCCAACGCCAGATGAGCAACAGAACATCGCCAAACAAGCCACCATTCGCAGCAGTCATCTCCATCAACCCTAGCCGCCGCCATTTCCCATCTACATCTCCATAGCCACCACCTTCACGACCATAGTGCTCAGCCATCTAGCCATACTTTGTAACCGTGTATCACAACCGACATCTATTGTAAGACATATTATCAATCCATCAATCTTCATGATGTGTTCTTCAATGATTTCTTCATGTGATCCGATCTCCATGTGCGAGTAGTTTGGTAAGGTCATGGGTTGACGCATAGCCCTACAACCCGATGTATTTGTTAGAGGGGTCAATGGAAGTACTTTGAATTAACGTCTCGTATGTGTAACATAAAATTGCTTCATAGCTGTCTCTTGTCTCATCCGCGTTCTTCACCCCTGCAGGTACCCAGGATCATGGAGAGCGAGCCACGGAGAGGCTAAGGCAGGGAGACTGTGAAGTGTTATTCTGAACAGTAGTGACAAAGGGTTTAGTATAGTAACACGGATCCAATCCTTGGGGGCACAAGAGGTGTAGTCATTAAATACCCAATGCTTTTGTCTAATTTCTATCTTAATTACCGGGGCAACCCCGCACGACGGATAGGGCCTTCGGTTGGACAACTGACTCTTGATGCAGGACGCGTGCCGGTCAAGACGTAATTTGGACACATCCCCCATTTCAATATGTTGTAAGCAAATATTGACGGATGACTTCCAGATCACAAATTAAGATTATAATGATCCTGTTCACAAGTATATGGTTGTAAGAAAAGTCCTCATAGCCATGCCTATTTTTATTATAAGTGTTTTGAGTTTCAATTTGATTCTGATCCGGTCAAAAGCTGGAATTAATTCTCTAGCGAAAGCTTGTTAGAAACCCTTGAGTTAAAGGGTATCATCCTCTCATGGGTTCTATAACTCAGGGTCAACTCTAGGGTAAAAGTCAAGAATCCTTTCTGCTCCTTTACCGGATCACTAAAGGGACTAACCAACGGAGATATCACAAAAGTGTCACTCACCCAATAGCAACTCGTCAGAGTCTAAGGAAGGCTCCAGATGGCAAACGACATCTTCGGTTATTAACTCAACACACAACGACTCCAGCGAGGACAACTATCAGCAGGCTGAACGTGAAGCCGATGAGTGTAAGCTCTAGATGCTGAAGCTGGCACCACAACGCCAACCGAAGAGTCTTGGGATCCAGGGTGAAAGAGCATGGTGCCCCCATGTGTGGTTTTGGTAATTGATGACATTCTCTATGGACTAATGGTTGCCTTGAGTTATATTGAAGGGTTTGTCCATAGGCATTTCTTGAAGTCCATTTGTTGGTTTCAAGGAGATTATGAGATGACCAAGGTGGTATTCAAGGATTTATCCAAAGATTGGTCATGTGAGAGTTGAGCTTATTGCAAGCATATCTTGAAGAAGAAGATTGTGTGAACATTCTTGTTTACCTTCAAGACATCATCTTTATGATGAGAAGACATGATACAGGGTTGATCAGGACTAAGTCAAAGAGTAAATCAAGTTGGTCAACACACAAAGCATGCAAGATGTACCGATAGGGATCAAGTGATCCCATGGTATGGTAAGCATTGTTCATTACACTTTGTGTACTAACCCATGGTCTGCGTGAGAGTTCTATGTGGGGTTAGGTATGTTTCCATGGGCTTGTGTCAAGAGGAAGATCTCATACAACCCATGGAGGATGACATCAAGTGGTGATCGTCATCAAGATTGCGGTGTGAAAGTGCAAGTGGAGCATCACGAAGAGATCATGCTTAAAGCTTGCCATCCATTGTGGTGACAATGGACTTGTGAAGATGTGCCGAAGAGTGGCTCACCCATACTGGAGTATGGGGGAACAATCTACTAGTCTTCATCGAGCCAATGCAATCAAGAAAGGTGGTCCTACTTGAGGAAGTCAAGATTGTCATCATCTAGCTCAAGTGGACTATGTGCAAGGCAAAGGTTTGCCCTTGATAGGTTTTCTATTTAACCGGTCTCATGGTGGTAGTTGGGAGACCTTGTTATAGGATCGATTGTCGTACTGTCAAGGGGGGCTCTCAAGTGAGTAGCTTGATCATATCATTCATAGAGAGCTCAAACCATTGCATCCCTTGCATCATCTTTCTTGGTTCTTGTTTGGTGTTTCTCCTTGAGAGTTTTAGAGCTTATGGTCATCTTCATGACAAGCTCGAGTTCATCGAAAACGGAGTTCATATGCATCTTCTATGATGTATTCGATGTTGGAGTTTATGTTGGTTCTTTACCGATGGAGGGTTCACACATCTACATCTTAGGCATACTCCACCTGCCACTTCTTAACGGATAGTATTTGTTGTCATCTATCCAACAAGCTTGAGTTTGCTCTATTCGGAGCTCATATGCAGAAGTTTTGGCAGTTCTGGGTTTCTTGGCTGCATCTATTTTCTTGGGCAGTTTTTCAGGTCCCAAGCGGTAGTACCGCCCAGCTCCACGGTAGTACCGCCCAGCTCCACGGTAGTACTGCTTATGCGGTACTTCCGCTATGAGCTACCGCGGCCTCTACCGCTTGTTTTGAGTGTTCTGTTGTCTTCTCGCGCTCAGCGAAAGTAGAGCGGTAGTAGAGCACGGTAGTACCGCTGTCCAGCGGTAGTACCGTCCTGCCACTTCCGCCGCTACTTCTGGTTATTTTATTGCCTCTGGACTCGTTTGCCTCTCTGCGGTAGTAGGGCGGCAGTAGGGAGCGGTAGTACCGCTGCTATGGCATTGCCGTCGTACTCTGCCCTACCTCTGCTTCTCCCCTGTGTACTGCAACCCCAGTGGTAGTACCGCTGGGGCCAGCGGTAGTACCGCTCCGGCGGCACTGCCGCCTCAGGGTGCTTCGCCATTGCACTATACTCCGGGAACTACCGCCCTAGTGGTAGTACCGCTTCCTGGAGCGGTAGTACCGCTTGTGTGCGGGCTGTGGGCATAACGGCTGGATTCGGGGGGATCTATAAAAGGGGGTCTTCTTCCCCATCGAACCTTATCCTTAGAGCTCGTGTTTTGCCCCCATTGTTGACTTTCTTCGAGCTTGCTATCTCTCAATCCCTCCAATGATTCTTGCTAGTTCTTGAGGGAAAAGAGAGAGGAGATCTAGATCCACATTTCCACCAATCACTTTCTCCTCTATGTGAGGGGATCCCCTTGGATCTAGATCTTGGAGTTCTTTGTGTTCTCTTCTTCGTTCTTCCTCTCATTTTCCTCTCTAGCATTAGTTTCTTTGGTGGGTTTTGGGAGAGAAGGACTTGGGCACTCCGTGTGCCCTTGCCATTGCATTTGGTGCATCGGTTTGAGTTCTCCACGGTGATACGTGGAAGTGAAATTTGATAAGCTTGTTACTCTTGGGTGTTTGGGCACCCTAGAGCTTGTTCGTCTTGGGTGCTTTGGTGCCCTAGACGGTTGGTATTGTCGGAGATCATTGATTGTGGTGTAAAGCTCCGGGCAAGCGTCGGGGTCTCCAATTAGGTTGTGGAGATTGCCCCGAGCAATTTGACGGGTACCGATGACCGTCCCCAAGGGTTGCCAATTGTATGGGTTCGGTGACCGCCCCCAAGTGATGGTGTAGTGAGAACCAGGGTCCCACAAACCTTCTAGGCATGGGGTCATGCCAGTCTAGGGCTGGTGCAAAGCAGCCCCGGCAAAGAGCTAATCTTCCCGGCAAGCGATGTGTCCGACAAGCACTACATCAACAAGCAAGATCAAGAACGCGCCAGGAAGGAGTTTCTTCCCGGCGGCTCATTTCATCCGGCAAGGTGGAGCCGGCAAATCATGACCTACAGGCAGGTCATCCAGAAGATTAAGACTACTACTGCCGGCAAGTTCCACACCGGCAACCAATGACCCGGCAAGCTCCGTACCGGCAAGCTCCTTTCGTCGCTAATCCACCACTCCACCTCGGCGGCCTGTTAGAGAATTGCCGATAGGTGTCGAGCGGGCAGGTGATTAGGTGAAGCTTGTCGGGGCACGTGGCAGCTCGCCGCCTGAGGAACACCTTTGTCGACACACGTCCATGTTCGTGTCAAGCCAATATTAACCCTCATGTATTTACCATTTTGCCACTGTGGTAACCCATTTCTTCTATAAAAGGAGGTCCATGGCAACCTTAGCAAGGGATCGGACCCCTGCAGGTTTACAGTAGTCAAGCTGCACTCGCTGAGCTCCTTGCCGGCAAGCTGCGCTCTTGTAATCTCAGGGTTCCAAAACAATCAATAATCCACTAAAGCAGGAGTAGGGTTTTATGCCTCGCGGCAGCCCGAACCTGGGTAAAACCTATGTGTTCTCTGCTGGATCTGCTCTTTGTGCTCGCTGATCCCCACAGCCGAACCATAAAGGGGCCTTTGCTGGTCCCATAGATTGTCGTACCTCGACATCTTTGGCGCGCCAGGTAGGGGGATCGCGTGTGCGAACCTGCTCCACCAATCTACGCGCTAACTTCATCATCTTCATCATCCATGGCGCCTAAGAAGGTCAAGGGAGCGGCCGCTACAACTTCTTCTACGTCCAAGCTGCCGTCGCAGACGTTCGCTGCGGCGCGGGCGACACAGGCGGTATGGACAGAGGCAGCGGAGGCGACCCGATCTCTTCACCAACGTTGGCATCTTCTTTGCCAACGTCACGCTACAGAGAGAGCTAAGTTCTATTACTTTAGCTTCTTTCTGTTGCTTAGCCTTATTCTTGATGGTATCTTTGTACATAACCTGTGCGCGAAGGAGCATTTTTGGGACATTCTGCGCTCTTGGTTGTTCTGGGTCCGCCCGGCAACGCCTATGTAGCCGCATTTGTTTTCAGAAATGTTAAGCCCCTGAGGATGCGGTGTTCTCGATTGGCTGCTAGTCAGGACCTGATCCTAAGCGCCGTCGATTAGAACATGCGCGCCCAGGGTGTATTCCGGCAAGCGTATGGAATAATTGTGCAAAAATATAATCATTTAATGAAAAGGCCTAACAGGTTTTTTATTTCCTTAAGATTTTTGTGTAAACCCGTACGCTAAGGAGCCTTCTCGGGGCTAGTTGCGCTCCTAGTTGCCTCGAGTCAGCTCGGCAACATGAGCAGCTGCACTAAAACTGGGAAGGTAAATCTTTTTCGGGAGGCGGCATTCCCGGCAAGCTGCTAAGGACCCGTTTCCTCAAAGCGCTGCTGACTGGATCATGCACATCGAAAAGCATTCCGGCAAGCTGCTAAGGACCCGTTTCCTCAAAGCGCTGCTGACTGGATCATGCACATCGAAAAGCATTCCGGCAAGCGAGGGAAATTTTTAGCAGAAGTCATAATTTACACTCAAGCTAAGTATGAGCCAGAGGCTAATTAACTTCTTGTGTTAAAACACTGTCGTGGCATTTCATGCCTGAATCAGTGTTGCAGGTATGAGAGTGGGGGATTGCTTCATGGCAATACCAGCGTCAACCTTTCCGGAAGCTGCCACTGGCATCGAGAATCCAGAGTTCTCTGCCGGAATCATAAGCCTTCCAGGATCTGATCTTTCTAGCATCGAGAATCTCAGAGTTCTCCGTCAAAATCACAAGCCTTCCTGGGAATGACCTTCGCAGAAGCTGGCATAGAGAACCCCAGAGTTCTCTACTGTGATCGAAGCCTTTCCGGCAACAATCTTACCGGCATCGAGAATTTCATAGTTCTCTGCCGACAAGCAAAAGCCTTCCGGAAAACAACCTTCCCGGAAGCCAGTGTCTAGAACCTCAGAGTTCTCCTTCAAAATCACAAGCCTTCCTGGGAACGACCTTCCCGGAAGCCGGCGTCGAGAACCTCAGAGTTCTCCGTCAAAATCACAAGCCTTCCTGGGAATGACCTTCCCGGAAGCTGGCGTCGAGAACCTCAGAGTTCTCTGCTGAAATTAGGAATCTAGATTCTACTCCAGCATCGAGATCTTCGGAGTTCTCTGCCAGAGAGCATTCTTTGGAAGACGGCCCCGGGGGCTGGCAACACCCCTGGGAACAACCTTCCCAGAAGCCAGCATCGAGAGCGTCGAAGTTCTCTGCTGAAATCATAAACTCTCCCGGAATAACCTTTCCGAAAGCCGGCAAGAGATACAGCAATTCTCTGCCGAAGACGAGCCAAGTTGGCTCGGGGGCTGGCAGCCTATCAGGGAGCTTCTTCCTGGGGGCTGCTTATCATGTGCATTCTTCCCGAAGAAAAAGATGTGACTGTCTCAACCCATGCCAAGTTTGGTCCCACCTCCAGCATCGAGGTCTTTCGAGTTCTCTGCTGAAGGCGGTCCCGGGGGCTCCTGGCGGTGTAGTGAGAACTAGGGTCCCACAAACCTTCTAGGCATGGGGTCGTGCCAGTCTAGGGCTGTTGCAAAGCAGCCCCGGCAAAGAGCTGATCTTCCCGGAAAGCGATGCGTCCGACAAGCACTACATCAACAAGCAAGATCAAGAACGCGCCAAGGATTTTCTTCCCGGCGGCGCATTTCATCCGGCAAGGTGGAGCCGGCAAATCATGACCTACAGGCTGGTCATCCAGAAGATTAAGACTACTGCTGCCGGCAAGTTCCACGCCGGCAACCAATGACCCGGCAAGCTCCGTACCGGCAAGCTCCTTTCGTCGCTACTCCACTGCTCCACCTCGGCGGCCTATCAGAGACTTGCCGACAGGTGTCGAGCTGGCAAGTTATTAGGTGAAGCTTGTCGGGGCACGTGGCAGCTCGCCGCCTGAGGAACACCTTTATCGACACACGTCCATGTGCATGTCAAGCCAATATTAACCCTCATGTATTTACCATTTTGCCACTGTGGTAACCCCTTTCTTCTATAAAAGGAGGTCCATGGCAACCTTAGCAAGGGATCGGACCCCTGCTGGTTTACAGTAGTCAAGCTACACTCGCTGAGCTCCTTGCCTGCAAGCTGCGCTCTTGTAATCTCAGGGTTCCAGAACAATCGATAATCCACTAAAGCAGGAGTAGGGTTTTACGCCTTGTGGCGGCCGGAACCTGGGTAAGACCTGTGTGTTCTCTGCTAGATCTGCTCTTTGTGCTCGCTGATCCCCACAGCCGAACCTCAAAGGGGCCTTTGCTGGTCCCATAGATTGTCGTACCTTGACACGAAGGGTTGCCATTTGTACGGGTTCGGTGACCGCCCTCAAGGGTCCCTTAGTGGAATCACGGCATCTTGCATTGTGCGAGGGCGTGAGAAGATTACGGTGGCTCTAGTGGCTTCTTGGGGAGCATTGTGCCTCCACACCGCTCCAAACGGAGGAGATTAGCATCCGCAAGGGTGTGAACTTCGGGATACATCGTCATCTCCGCGTGCCTCGGTCATCTCTTACCCAAGCCCTTTACTTATGCACCTCACTTTGTGATAGCCATAGTATTTCTTGTTATATATCTTGCTATCACTTAGTTGTTTATCTTGCTTAGCATAAGTTGTTGGTGCACATAGGTGAGCCTAGTTGTTTTAGGTTTTGTGCTTGACAAATTAAATGCTAGTTTTATTCCGCATTTGTTCAAGCCTAAACCGTAATTATTTTAAAGCGCCTATTCCCCCCTCTAGGCGACATCCACGATCTTTCATAGGGCCACTAGGGGGGCCAACCCTATACACGCCTCTTGCACAACATGACTTTCATCCAAGTTAAAGATGGAACATCTTGGAACATGGAAGTACCAACTCAAACCCCATCGACCTACACTATTATGAAAGACCGCCTTCGGGGGTAGGAAACTCCTACCAACCAACATTGTCACACAAACCCCAGCATGACCGTCCGGGCCACCCAAGATACGAGGCACATCTTGAGGTTAGATATTGGAAGTACGCGCTAGATGATGGCACCTACCAACTATGGTCATGAGGAGGGAGCAAGAGCCCTTCAAGCCACAACGGTGATTGACACTGATGACCCTTTCAGATCGGGTTCGGATGGCAAGTAGTCCCCTTACCTTTCCCCAAGGAGTCACCCTAGGTATCGAACCCATGAGAGGATGTGCACTGATACGTCTCCAACGTATCTATAATTTTTTATTGTTTCGTGCTATTATTTATCAATCTTGTATGTTTTATATGCCATTTTATATCTTTTTGGGAACTAACCTATTAACTCAGTGCCCAGTGCCAGTTCATGTTTTTGCCTATTTCTTTGTCTCGTAGAAAAAACATACCAAACGAAGTCCAAACACGATGAAACATTACAGTGATTTTTTCTGGACCAGAAGAGACCCTAGAAGGTTCGGGTGGAGGCCAGAAGATCTACGGGAGAGCCACAAGCTCACACAGCGCCCCCAGGGGGCACGCTACCTGAGCTTGTGGGCCCCATGTAGCTCCGTTTGACCTAATTCCAAGCCTATAAATTCCAATAGATCTAGAAACCACAAGAGCGAGACCCGAAACATTTTTATCACCGCCACAAGCCTCTATTCTTCTGCGATCCCATCTACAGGCCTCTACCAGTACTCTACCAGAGGGGAAATCGATCACGGAGGCCATCTTCATCAACCTTGTTGCCTCCATGATGATGTGTGAGTAGTTCCCACAGGACCTACGGGTCCGTAGCAGTAGCTAGATGTCTCTCTCTCTCTCTCTCTATATATATATATATATACATATACATAGGGTGGGTCTATTCTACCAACCCCCTTAAGACCTTATTCTGCCCACAAAACTGCTTATTCTGCCAACACCTCCACCCCACCACACGCACTCCTCCCTCTCCTCCCACGACCTCTCCTCTCCACCTTTTTCCTCCCCCGCCCCTCCCCCAATCTCGTCCACCTTCTTCCTCCCAACGCCGCCCGTAGAGGCCCACGCACCACCACCACTTTCCCTGACCCCGACCAACCACCACACCCCCAGGCCTCCATCTTCCTCCGCCGCCGAAGCACACCTAGCCACCGCGCCGCCGCCCCCCTCCCCTACCCAACGCGCCGCGGCGGTCAGATCCGAGGGCCCCGTGTTGGCTACCCACCGCCCAGCCGCCCCTGAAGTCGCGCCGCCCCGCGCGTCCCCAACCCCCTCCAACCGCCGGCGCACCCCGCGGCCATGGCGGGATCCGGCCGCCCCCGGCCCCCGGCCCCCGGCGAGGCCTCCTCCACCTAATCCGGCCGCCATGGCCATCCGTGTGACCACAAATAGAAGGATCCAGCCGCCAACCACCGCCCACCCCACTGCACCTTCCTGCTCCCATGCTCCCCGAGCTGGAGCACGCTGGGCGTCGCGCGCATCCAGGGAGCTCGAGGGCGCGTAGTGTTGCGCGCGGCCACCACAGCCAGCACCGCTGCTGCTGTCCTCGGCGTCCAGCGGCGGCGCGAGGTCCCCCTTCCTCCTCTCTGGCTTGGCCCCCGACCTCCTGCTGGTCGGCGCGGTCAGATCCGGCGGCGGCAACGGTGCCGAGGTCAGCCACCGGTTCCAACAAGGACCCATTGCTCTTGCCCCGAGCGCGCAACCGAGGTCAGCGGTCTCATTCTCTTGCAATTCTCCGACAGAGATTCTTCCTCACCGATGACCTCCTGTGGGTGCCCAGCTCGGCAACCCCACCGCTCCAGCTTACTTCCCCGGCCGCCCCAGCGGCCACCCCTCCCTCCGGCGATTGTTCTCGGAACAGGTTTCTGCTCCCCGACGCACGGCGATCGACTGCGGTTCGCTTGGTCCTACAGTGCGGTTACGCTTGAGCGCCAACAACATCTGGACGGCGTTTCTCCTGCGGATTAGCAGCACCTCGACGCGCGCACAAGCATGTGCGTTTGTAGTTCACCTTTTCCGATTTGCATAGATAAAATTTCAGTGCACTGCTCGGTAGCCTTTTTTTTGCAGTTCTAAAGACCCTTGTAGTTTGGCCAGCAACAAAATCTTCTTCGGTTTGGACTTGCAGTTCACTGATGAGCGGCGAGCGGTTGGTACAGCGTGAGCATGCAGTCCGAAAAGATCACTTTTTTATATATAACATGATTGAGGTGGTCGCGGCCTTGGGAGGCTGGACCTTTTTTTTGGTTGGCCGAGCCCAGCAGTTCGCTTGTCCATGTGTGTTTGTTGCGTGTACGGGTGCAGTGCAGCAGGCGCATGATTGCAGTCCGGATCGCTCCCAGCGACTGATCCGGGGCGGCGGGGGGAGGGATGGTGGCGACTGGTGCTAAATTGAGGGATGTTTGTGCTAAATTGCATTCATTTGATTGTACTCCAGTTGTAGTTTGGTAGCAGATGTTGTGTAGTTCGGAAGCGTGCTCATAGGCGTGGTGTATGTTGGAGAGATTCGCTCGTCCATGCCATGCAGTTCGCTTTCATCACAAGTGAACTCTTTTTTTTTGTTTAGTTCGGTGCAATGCAGTTTGCTGTGTTTGTTGGGGAGGTTCACTCGCACATGCTGGTACGTTCTCTTTTTTTTGCCACGCAGTTCGCTTCTTCTCAAATGAAGTTTTTTTAGATGTAATTCACTAGTTATCTACTTCACAGTTCATTTTCTAATTGTACGCGTCGCTAAAAAATGTAAAATAAGTATTTTGGGTCTCTCACGCAGTTCGCTATAGAACTCCTCCGTGGTTCACTTGGTAAACAGAAAAACAAAAACGTCTCAAAGAAGCTCGCTTCTTATTAGATGTAGTTCACTCGCTTAGTCTCTGCGGACCACTTGCATGGGCTACGCGCATAAAAAAAATAAGTATCAAAAAGACAACAAAAACTCATGCGTTTCACTTTCGGTAGTGTTGAGGTTCACTTTTGGTAGTGTCGCGGTTCACTTACTCCCAATGTGAAGTGGAAAAATGTTACAGAGACAGACAATTTTTTTTAAAGCGGTTCACTTTTCGATAGTGTTGCGGTTCACTTACGTCCGATGTGAAACGCAACCCACTTTCTCGTATGGGAAAAATTACGTCTGACAAAAGAAACATTTCAGTTCGTTTGCCCGTCTGATGCAGTGCGGTTTTCAGTCTGAAGCAGTGCGGTTTTCTGTCTAATGCAGTACACTCGTCGATTTTGGTGTCGCGAAAAACAGAGTGTCCGCATTTCGTTAATTTCAAAACTGCTCTTAAACCGTAAGGAATTAGAGAGGGTGTTCTACATGAAAAAGTTGCGTCTTGTCGATATCTTCCCAACGGCGTATCATTTGAATCATTCCGACCAGCGGTTTGTAAAAATTCGGTAAAAAACGGCCGCTGCCACCCGTCGTCCGTCGCACCATTTTCAAAATTAATTTAAAACCGTAAGGAATCTCAAAAACATTTCTACATATGAAAGTTGCGCCTCGTCCGTAGCTTTCCAACGGCGTACCGCACGCCTCGTTTCGACAAACGGTTAAAAAACTGGAGCGAAAACAGTACCGAAAATTACAAAAAAATTGAAAAAACGGAATTCCGCGATTTTGTAAATTTGAAACTGCTATTAAACCGTAACGAATTAGAAAATGTAATATATATGAAAAAGTTGCGCCTCGACGATATCTTTCCAACGGCATATCATTTGCTTAATTCCGACGAGTGGTTTAGAAGAAATCGTGAAAATACGCTCGCTACCACTCATCGTGCGCCGCACCATTTTCGAAACTGCTCTTAAACCGTGACGAATCTCGAAAAAATTTCTATATGGCGAAGTTGCGCCTAATCCATAGCTTTCCAACGGTATATTACACGCCTCGGTCCGACAAATGGTTTAAAAACTGGTTCGAAAACAGTACTGAAAAAACACCACGTGCAGTTTTTTTCGACGAGAAGTTCACTAGTGTTTGTATTGCAGTACCGTTGCTTCAGAAAGTGCAGTGCCCTCGCGTTGAGCGTGCAGTTCGGATGTGGGCAGAATAGACGGGCTGCATATATACACACACACACACACACACACACACACACATATATATATATATATATATATATATATATATATATATGTATCTTTTTGATCTTCAATACAATGATCTCTTCGAAGATCCACTCGATGAGATCTTTGCGGTGTGTTTGTTGGGATCCGATGAATTGTGGGTTTATGATTAGATTATCAATTGAAACTAATTGAGTCTTTCCTGAGATTTATTATGTGTGATTTTAAAGCCTTGTATTTCTATCCGATCTATCTATCTTCATTGGCCAATTAGATTGATTTATTTTCAGTGGGAGAGGTGCTTGGTAGTAGGTTCAATCTTGCGGTGTCCTTACTCTGTGACAGGAGGAGTAGCAAGGCACGTATTTGTATTGTTGCTACTAAGGGTAAAACGATGGGGTTTAATAATATTGATTGATTCTACTTTGTCTACATTATGTCATCATGCTCCAAGCATTACTCTGTTTGTTATGAACTTAATACCTTAAGATGCATGCTGGATCGCGGTCGAGGGGTGGAGTAATAGTAGTAGATTTAGTAAGATTAACGCGCTACTTGTCTCAGACGTAATGCCTATATATTGATCATGCCATGAATATCGTCATAACTATGCGCTTTTCTATCAATTGCCCAACAGTAATTTGTCTACCCACCATCACTATGCTCATGAGAGAGATGCCTCTAGTGAACGCTATGGCCCCCGGGCCCATTCAATTCATATTTACTAAAACCCTAAATTACTTGCTGTAATTTATTTTCTTTTATTTTCTTTTGCAATTTATCTATCTATCACTACCAGAATTAATCCTTGCAATTAATGAGTACAAGGGGATTGACAACCCTCTTGCCCGCATTGGGGGCAAGTATTTGTTGTGTGTGTGTGTGCATGTACTGTTGATGTTTGTTTGCGTGAGTCTCCGACTGGTTCGATAAACCTTGGTTCTTAACTGAGGGAAATACTATCTGCTACTATACTACATCACCCTTCCTCTTTGGGGAAATTCCAACATTTATCACAAGTGGCAGAAGAATTTCTGGTGCCGTTGCCAGGGAGACTTCATCAAACAAATACAGGTTCCTTCACACACATTTACCAATTACTTCCTCTACTTTTTATTTGTCTTTTTATTTGCCTTCTCTTTTTCATTTCCCTCCACTTCTCTAAAAAAATCAAAAATGCCAAAAATACCTTGTGTGCTTTCTTTGCTTGTTACTATGGCTAGTTGTTCGCTTGTTGCTTCTACCCCTGAAAATGAAGTACTTAATTTTAAACAACGGGGTGGAGAAAGTTTAAAAGATGCTTGGTATAGGATTTGCGATGCTCAAAATAGATCTACTCGCAAGCAATCCACCACTGTTCTTCCGTTACTACTTGGTATAGATTTGTGCTTGACATTATTACTGGAGGAAATTTGCCGAGTAGCCACCCTTTGGATGCTTTTAATGCTATGGGGAATTTTGTGGGATCACCACCTATCACTATCAATGAAATGGCATTAACTTTGGAACATGTTATGCAAAGGTTAGAAATTATTGAGAACAAAATGCCAACTATTGAACACATTGAAAATCTTGACAAAAGGTGCATAACCAAGTAACCAAATTTGGCTCTTCGGTGGGAACCACATTGAAATTACTAAAGGATAGAGATCCAATCACTGATAGAGTAGAACAAAGTCCCGCTAGAATCGATAAACTGGAAGAGATCATTAATAATTTGGGCTTCGCTTTTTCTTCTGTTAAAACTATTGAAAGGATTCCTACAAACAAGAATTCTAAGCTTAAGTATGTTCCTAGAAACAAGGGTGCTTTCTCTAGTAAGGAGAAAGAAGATTTAAAAATGATTAGCGTTCACCCCAACTTCATTGAAATAATGAAGGAACCTATGATTGAAAATAAATTCCTTGATTTTGTGCCTAGGAGTGTCATTATTAAAAATATGTTTGCTAAACCTCCTAGGAAGACACGTTGCATAACTAAAGAATAGGACAAGAATGATAATACTTGAAACTATGCATTATGCCTAGCTAGGGGCATTAAACAATAGCGCTTGTTGGGAGGCAACCCAATTGTTATCTTTTTGATTTATTTTATTTTCTTGAGTCAACATGGTTATTGCTACTGTAATGATTATTTTTGTATCTTTTCTTTTGAGTTTTGTGCCAAGTACAACCTTTGGGATGATCTAGATGATAGTTAATTTGATTTTGTGCAAAAACTAAAACTTTTGCGCCCAGTGTTTGATTTTACATTCTGTACTGGATTATCAGAAAAATCTGAAATTTTTACATAGTGTTGTCTTACAAGTTTTTTACGTTTTCCTAATTTTTCAGAACTGTTTGAGTTACAGAAGTATGGACAAATATTCTGTCATTACGTACTGTCCTATTTTAGACAGATTCTGTTTTTATTGCATAGTGTGCTTTTTTTGATGATGCCATGGATTATATCGGGGGGTATAAGTCATGGAGAAGTTAGAATACAGTAGGTATTATGCAAGGTCAATTATGAATCTATTTATAACAGTACCTAAAGTGGATGATTGTTTTTTTATGCTAACGGATCTCACGAGGTTTCTGTTGAGTTTTGTGTGCTGAAGTTTTCAAGTTTTGGGTGAGATCACGATGGATGAAGGAATAAGGAGCGGCAAGACCCTAAGATTGGGGATGCCCAAGGCACCCCAAGGTAATATTCAGGGAATACCCAAGCGTCTAAGCTTGGGGGTGCCCCGGAAGGCATCCCCTCTTCCATCTCCAATCCATCGGTAATATTACCCGGAGCTATATTTTTATTCATCACATGATATGTGTTTTGCTTGGAGCGTCTTGTGCCATAGTTTTATTTTGTTTGCTTGATTGCCACAATCATTATTTGCTGGACACACCTATTATGAGAGACACACATTCATCATCATTTATTAGAATGGTCTTTATGCTTCACTTATATCTTTTGAGTTAAGGCAATTTGCTCATGTGCTTCACTTATATCATTAGAGCACGGCGATACTTATATTTTATAGATATCAATTGCACCCTGATATGTCTCCAACGTATCTAGAATTTATGAAGTATTCATGCCATGTTTACAATAATTTTATATGGTTTTGGTGCACTCTTATATGATTTTTGGGAACTAACCTATTAACCTAGTGCCCAGTGCCAGTTTCTGTTTTTGGCTATTTCTTTGTTTCGCCGAAAAACCATACCAAACAAAGTACAAATGCAATAAAAATTTACGGTAATTTTTTATGGATAAGAAGAGACCTAGGAGGCTTAGGGGAAGGACCAGACGATGCCCAGGGAGCCACAAGCTCACCTGGCGCGCCCTCCCCCCATAGGGCGCGCCACCTGAGCTTGTGGGTCCCTTGGGAACCTTCCTGGCGTGATTCCAATGCTGAGAATTCCTATAAATACAGAAACCCCGAAAGTTAACCTAGATGAGTTTTTACGCCGCCGCAAGCCTCTGTTACGAAGCGATCTCATCTGAAGCCCTTCTCCGGCACCCTGCCGGAGGGGAAAGCCATCACTGGAGGCCATCTTCATCATCCCCGCTGCCTCCATGACGAGGAGGGAGTAGTTCACCTTCGGGGCTGAGGGTATGTACTAGTAGCTATGTGTTTGATCTCTTTCTCTCTCTCTCGATCTTGATAGGGCACGATCTTGATGTACCATGAGCTTTGTTAATATAGTCGGATCATATGGTGTTCTTCCTTATCTATCGTTGTTGTGATGAATTGAGTCTTGCTCTTTGAGGTTTCGTTATGTCGGATTGAATACTTTGGATTTGAGATCACTTGATGTATGTCTTGCATGTGGATACCCGTGGTGACAATGAGGTATTCTATTGAGTCACTTGATATATGTTTTGGTAACAGCTTGCGGATTCCCGTGGTGACATTGGGGTAATAATCTAGGCACATAGGTTGATACACATTTTCATCCTACTTTCTCTGATAGGAACTTTGGAGTGATTCTTTATCGCATGTTGAGGGATAATTATATGATTCATTTATGTTAGTACTATTGAGAGATTGCACTAGTGAAAGTATGAACCGTAGGCCTTGTTTCTAAGCATTGATATACCGTTTTGCTCGTTGTTTGCTACTTGTTACCTTGCTGTTTTTAATTGTTCAGATTATAAAAACCTATATCTACTATCCATACTACACTTGTATCACCATCTCTTCGCCGAACTAGTGCACCTATACAATTTACCATTGTATTGGGTGTGTTGGGGACACAAGAGATTGCTTGTATTTGATTGCAGGGTTGTTTGAGAGAGACCATCTTCATCCTACACCTCTCGTGAATTGATAAACCTTAGGTCATCCACTTGAGGAAAATTTGCTACTGTCCTACAAAACTCTGCACTTGGAAGCCCAACAAAGTCTACAAGAATAAAGTTGCGTAGTAGACATCACACTCTCATGCTTCACTTATATATTTTTGAGAGTTAAATAGGAAGTGGTAGTTTGCACGAGCTATATGTTTAGTCTAAAAATGATAGGTATACAAGAGTGGTATAATAAAAACTTTCATGTAGATCTCTGAATGCGAAGCATATGATCAACGATATTGAAGTTATAATATGGAGGTTTAGTAGTTAATAAACATTAGATAGTAAAAACATAGATGTTTAGGTTTGTGATTCACTATTTAATTAAAGTGTCGGTCATGGCATAGCGGGGAAGTTGGAGCATAATTTATCCTTTATTGATATCCTTTGTGTTGTCCGAATCGGGGGGGCGCGATGGTTAACTCCTCCCAACCTCCTCCCTAGGGGCATGCGAGTAGTACTTTGCTTCGAGGGATAATAAACTTCCACAATAAGTATTTGATTTCTTTATGAGTAATGTGAGTTTGTGGACTATAAGCACTTCTACCTATCCATATTTTGCTAGCCTCTTCGGTACCGTGCATTGCCCGTTCTCACCTCGAGACTTGGTACAAACTTCGTCGGTGCATCCAAATCCCGTGATATGACATGCTCTATCACACATAAGCCTTAATTGTTATATCCTTCCTCAAAACAACCACCATACCTACCTATCATGGCATTTTACATAGCCATTATGAGATATATTGACATGCAACTTCCACCATTACTATTCACATGACTTGAGCATTCATTGTCATTTTGCTTTGCATGATCATATAGAGCCGACATGATATTTGTGGCGCAGCCACCATTCATCATTGTTATACATGTTATGCTAGATCATTGCACATCCTGGTACACTGCCAGAGGCATTCATATGTAGTCATATCATTCAGTTTTATCAAGTTGTAAGTAAATAAAAGTGTGTTGATTATCATTATTAGAGCATTGTCCCAGTGAGGAAAAGAATGATGGAGACTAATGAGTCCTTAAAAAAGTGTGGATGAGGTTCATGATATTGTTCTAAAAAATGATGAGAGAAAAAAAGGAAAAAAAAGAGAGAAGGGGCAATGCTACTATCCTTTACCACACTTGTGCTTCAAAGTAACACCATGTTCTTCATATAGAGAGTCTCCATGATTTGTCACTTTCATATACTAATGGGAATTTTACATTATAGAACTTGACTTGCATATTCTGACGACGGGCTTCCTCTAATGCCCGAGGTCTTCATGAGCAAGTAAGTTGGATGCACGCCCACTTAGTTTCAGTAGTGAGCTTTCATACACTTATAGCTCTAGTGCATCCATTGCATGGAAATCCCTACTCCTCGCATCAATATCGATTGAAAGGCCCCTCCATTGCCTAATGATCCGTCGAGTTGATGCGAGACTTTCTCAACTTTTTTTGTTCCCTTATAAACCCCTACCATCATTGTCTTTGCCATCCAAAGTGCTAAGTCCATGGCTCACGCTCAAGTATTGAGTGGAATTGAAAATGTTGAAGCGAGAAAAAGTATGATACAATTGCTTGGTTTGGCACCGGGGTGTTCATGATTTATTCTTTGTGCTAGGAAGACCGAGTTATGCCATGCTTACACTATTAAATGAGTAGGAATGACATTCATTGACATAGATATTTTGAAGAATAATGATTATTTTCTAGCATTCTTTTATACTATCGTTTCGATATCTATTAACTCATAGTTTCTCGACATTCATACCTAAAAGATTACATGATTAAGACATGTTAGGTAGCATTCAACATCAAAAAATTTGTTTTTATCATTCACCTAATCGAGAGTAGGAATTAAGCCTGGGGATGCTGATACGTCTCCAACATATCTATAATTTTTGATGGTTTCATGCTATTATATTATCAATCTTGTATACTTTATATACCATTTTATATCATGTTTGGGAACTAACCTATTAACTCAGTTCCCAGTGCCAGTTCCTGCTTTTGCCTTTTCTTTGTTTCACGCAAAAACCATACCAAATGAAGTCCAAACACGATGAAACTTTACGGTGATTTTTTTTGGACCAGGAGAGACCCTAGAAGCTTCGAGGGGAGACCAGAAGATCTACGGGAGAGCCACAAGTTCACACAGCACGCCCCCAGGGTGGCACGCCACCTGAGCTTGTGGACCCCACGTAGCTCTGTTTGACCTAATTCCAAGCCTATAAATTCCCATAAATCCAGAAACCACTAGAACGAGACCCGTAACAATTTTATCTCCACCGCAAGCCTTTGTTCTTCCACAATCCCATCTGGAGGCCTCCACCGGTACTCTGTCGGAGGGGGAATCGATCACGAATGCCATCTTCATCAACCTTCATTACAAAAAAAACACTTCCGTGATGATACGTGTTTGTCACAGTAGGTCACGTTTTCTGTCATGCATGTACATCCATGACGATTTTATGACAGAATCAAGATAGTCATACCTGTGCTGTCGTAGAAGTGATCCATGACAACACTGAAATTATCATCACGGAAGTGTCCACTTCCATGATGATAAATGGCGCATCATGGAAGTGTTTTCGTCAAGGGTAACCGACACATGGCATCCACCGTAATGGGTCGCCGTTAAGCTATCGGGTTTCGGTTTGGATCCGATAACCCGTTAACAGCCCTGACCAATGGCAATTTTCCACGTGTCAAATTCTCATTCGCCAACAGAACCACGTGTCAGCTCGTCGTCGCGACAGATGTCATCCATCCACTGAACGATACGTGCCTATGGAATAGTGACATGTGGCATGGCCCAATAGTGGCCCATTTAGGTTAAAAAGGCCGGCCCATTTGACTTGGTCAAAAGTTAGCGGGCCGGCCCATGGAAAGCTTGTTAACGGCCTATTCGCGTATTGCCCATTTACGACCCGGGTACTCACGGCCCGTTAAGGCCTTCCCGAATTTGGCCTAGTAACGTCTTGTGGGTTGTCCCATATGATTCCAGCACGTTGTCACTTTCGGCCCATGTATGGCCCGTGATGTCTTTCAGCCCATATGAGTTCTTTTGCCTCTCTTGGCCCTTTAACGGTCTGTGGTGATTCTGGCCCATCATGAACAGTAAACTGCTTTGAGCCCATTAACGGCCCATGATTCAGTTGGGCTGTTTCCAGCCCGTGTTTTCTTTCGGCCTTCTAAGGGCCCATAAATTCTTGGGCTCATTTCCGGCCCTCGATTACTTACGGTCCGTTACTAGCCTGTTATGCTAATGGGCCAAAATCAACCTGTGGCTACAATCGGCCCATTTGTGACCTGTTAACCCATTAGGATATTTTCATCCCGCCATGTATTCCGGCCCATTATCGACCCGTTATGCCTGTAGATAGAATTAAGCCTGTGATCTCTTTTGGTCCGTTAACGGTCCGTTATGCTCTGGGCCCATAAACGGACAGTTCCAATTTTGGCCCGTTTACGGCCCATATTGCTATCCGGTTTTGGCCCATGAATAGTACGGCCCATATGTGGCCCATGGATCCTATGGCCCGTACGAGGCCCATGGATCCTATGGCCCATAGGAGGCCCATGGTCACTACGGCGGGTAGCAGGCCCATGGTTACCACGGTCCGTACGTGGCCCATGGTTATTGCGGTAACTAGCAAACCGACGAAAAAGAACTATAGTAAATATAAGAAAATAAATAAACAAGAATTTAAAGAAATAAATAAGCAAGCAACCAACACTAAGCTATTACGACTATTACACATATTACATTCACTAGGCATCGAAGTTCGCCACCAGTGCAAATATAGTGAACAATAAATCAATATATTACATACATTGGGCGTCGAAGTTGACCACCAGTGCAAATAAATGCGGCAGCAAAACAAGTCCAGAACCGAAACCACTTCAGAAGAGCTCAAGAAATGATATCCTGGGTACCCACAATGCTGGCAAGAAGCTTAGCAAGCTTATTAGCTTTCTCTTGTTTGGCGCTAAAATCCTCCAACTCTTGCTGTTGCACTAGAAAGTATGCATCTGAATTCTGTAGGGACTTCCTCAGTCCTTCGGCTTCTTGTCGCAGCACAGCTGATCGATGTCTTTCAGCTTGTAGTTGAGACTCAAGAAGCCAAACTGATTCAGGCAGCGAGTTCGAAGAGCTTGTGCCAGCGGTAGTGGCCAGTAACTCGAACACTACATCAAGACAGGACTTTGGGGTTATCTCACTGTCTTCAAGATAGTTTCTATCAGCTTTCTTGGAGACCAACAGGGTTGTCTCACTACCTTGAACCTTATCTGCATTACTTCCTTTACCATTGCATAATGGGTACTCTTCTCCAATATTCTATCAGCATTCTAAAAGAGGAACAAGCAGACATATCACATGTTTAGCATGTAGTATATGAATCTCATTTTGGTAAATCAGTTCAGTAGTAAGGTGGACAGGATTATACTAACTTGTCTTCTATTGCAAGGTAGTACAAAATAACAGCATGAAACAAACATATATCTATGTACTATGGTCACTGTATTGTCTATATCATCCTAGTTTATGTTGCCAAATCAAGATAGAGACATAGTTCAAATCATATCCGTTTAAGACAAAGAAGCATAAACAGAATATAAGTGTGGGAAACTACACAAAACTAACAACACTTGTAATGTGCATGACATGAGAACATAACTGTTTATACAATTGAAACTGAAATCAACATAGAGCAAGAAGTTACAACAGCAAACCAGTTAAAGAAATGGGTTTAAAACATACCTGTTGCACCATTGGACTTTTGATTGGATCCTTCAAATTTGAAATTAGTTGGTATGTGTAAACACAGTGATGCAAGAGCAAAGGAGTATGCACCATAGCTATGGAATCTGGCCTGAGAATAGTTGTTTTTCTGCTTTAAGCATTGAGTTGGTATTCGCAGTGGTGGTCGTCGTGCTTTGGGCACTGCAGTTGCCTTACCAACTGCTCGTGTTTGGGTACTCTGTGGTGGAGATGGTGCTATGTCAACTGGAACTGGGTTACTATCTGCTAGGGTTGGGGTTAGATGCGGTGTGGCAGATTCTCTGTCCAATGGGGTAGGGGTACAATCTGTGAGAGTCTGGGTTATGTGTGGTGGGGCTGGTTCTGTTGGAAATATGCCCTAGAGGCAATAATAAATTAGTTATTATTATATTTCCTTGTTCATGATAATCGTTTATTATCCATGCTATAATTGTATTGATTGGAAACTCAAATACATGTGTGGGTACATAGACAACACTGTGTCCCTAGTAAGCCTCTAGTTGACTAGCTCGTTGATCAAAGATGGTTAAGGTTTCCTAGCCATTGACATGAGATGTCATTTGATAACGGGATCACATCATTGGGAGAATGATGTGATGGACAAGACCCAAACTAAGAACGTAGCATTTGATTGTGTCAGTTTATTGCTATTGTTTTCTGCATGTCAAGTATCTGTTCCTTTGACCATGAGATCATGCAACTCACTGACACCGGAGGAATACCTTGTGTGTATCAAACGTCGCAACGTAACTGGGTGACTATAAAGGTGCTCTACAGGTATCTCCGAGGGTGTCTGTTGGGTTGGCATGGATCAAGACTGGGATTTGTTACTCTGTGTGACGGAGAGGTATCTCAGGGCCCACTCGGTAATACAACATCACAATGAGCCTTGCAAGCAATGTGACTAAAGTGTTAGCCACGAGATCTTGTATTACGGAACGAGTAAAAGAGACTTGCCGGTAACGAGATTGAACTAGGTATAGAGATACCGACGATCGAATCTCGGGCAAGTAACATACCGAAGAACAAAGGGAACAGCATACGGGATTAACTGAATCCTTGACATAGAGGTTCGACCGATAAAGATCTTCGTAGAATATGTAGGAGCCAATATGGGCATCCAGGTCCCGCTATTGGTTATTGATCGTAGAAGTGTCTCGGTCATGTCTACATAGTTCTCGAACCCGCAGGGTCTACACACTTAACGTTTGGTAACGATTAGTATAATTGAGTTATTATGTTGGTGACCGAAAGTTGTTCGGAGTCCCGGATAAGATCCCGGACATGACGAGAATCTCCGGAATAGTCCGGAGGTAAAGATTGATATATGTGATAATAGTGTTTTGATCTCCGGAAAAGTTCCGGAGTTCACCGGAAGGGGTTCCGGATGTTTACCGAAGTGTTCGGGTACAGCAACACTTTATATGGGCCAAAGGGATAAAAGCCCACGAGGTATTGGAAAGTGCAAAAGTAGTTTTGCTGCCGCGTAAGCGGTACTACCGCTTGGTGAAGCGGTACTACCACCCGAGCGGTACTACCGCTTGTGTGAAGCGGTACTACCGCCCAAGCGGTACTACCGCTTGTGAGCGGTACTACCGCTTGTGCGCGGCTGTGCACGGTTCGGAAGGGATCCGAGTTGGACTCCTTTCCTGCGGGCCAAACCGACCTTGTGCGGGCAAAACCGACCTGGAGGAGGCTTTTACTCCAAGTTTAGACCCCAAGGCTCAACATATAAATAGAGGGGCAGGGCTAGCACACGAGAGACATCAAGATTTCCCCAAGCCATGTGCGGCAACCCTAACCCTCTAGTTCCTCCGTCATAATCTCCGTAGCGCTTGGCGAAGCCCTGCAGAGATTGTTCCTCACCACCATCACCACGCCGTCGTGCTGCTGGAACTCAACCACTACTTCACCATCGCTCGCTGGATCGAGGAGGTGAAGGCGTCATCAAGCCGTACGTGTGTTGAACGCGGAGGTGCCGTCCGTTCGGCGCTAGTTCGTGATCGGATCGAGGGACGACTTGCGATTTGGATCGCGGAGACGTTCGACTACATCAACCGCGTTTCTTAAACTCTTCCGCTTAGCGATCTACAAGGGTATGTAGATTCACTCTCCCTCTCGTAGATGCTCATCACCATGGATAGATCTTGTGTGTGCGTAGGAAATTTTTTGTTTCCCATGCAACGTTCCCCAACAGTGGCATCCGAGCTAGGTCTATGCGTAGATGAGATCTCGAGTAGAACACAAACGAGTTGTGGGCGTGGGTGTATACATATTGCTTGCCGTTACTAGTTGATATTTGATTCGGCGGTACTGTGAGATGAAGCGGCCCGGACCGACATTACGCGTACACTTACGCGAGACAGGTTCCTTCAACTGACATGTAACTTCGTTGCATAAAGATGGCTAGCGGGTGTCTGTCTCTCTCACTTTAGTTGAATCGATTTCAATGAAGAGGGTTCTTTTAGAAGATCAAAAAGCAATCACTACACCACGTTGTGGTTTTGCGTAGGTAAGAACGGTTCTTGCAAACCCGTAGCAGCCATGTAAAATTTGCAACAACAATTAGAGGACGTCTAACTTGTTTTTGCAGGGTATGTTGTGATGTGATATGGCCAATTACATGATGAGATATATGTGATGTATGAGGTGATCATGTGTTGTATAGAATATCACGACTTGCATGTCGATGAGTACGGCAACTGGCAGGAGCCATAGAGTTGTCTTTAATTATTGTATGACCTGCGTGTCAATCATTAAGCGCTATGTAATGCTTTACTTTATCGCTAAACGTTAGCAATAGTCGTGGAAGCAACAGTCGGCGCGACAACCTCATGGCGACACGTTGATAGAGATCAAGATGATGGAGATCATGGTGTCATGCCGGTGACGATGGAGATCATGCCGGTGCTTTGGAGATGGAGATCAAAAGCACAAGTTCATGGCCATATCATGTCACTTATGATTTGCATGTGATGTTAATCCTTTTATGCATCCTATTTTGCTTAGGACGACGGTAGCATTATAAGGTGATCCCTCACTTAAATTTCAAGATAAATTGTGTTCTCCCCGAGTGTGCACCGTTGCGAAAGTTCGTCGTTTCGAGACACGCCGTGATGATCGGGTGTGATAGACTCCACGTTCACATACAACGGGTGCAAGCCATGTTGCACACGCGGAACACTTGGGTTAAACTTGACGAGCCTAGCATGTACAGACATGGCCTCGGAACACAAGAGACCGAAAGGTCGAACATGAGTCATATAGTAGATATGATCAACATGAAGATGGTCACCATTGAAACCACCTCAACTCACGTGATGATCGGACTTGAGTTGGTGGATTTGGATCATGTTACACTCGAATGACCGGAGGGATGTCAATTTGAGTGGGAGTTTTTAAGTAATATGATTAACTAAACTCATTATCTAGAACAATAGTCTAAGTTGTCTTTGCTATATTTATGTTGTAGATCATGGCTCGCGCAGTAGCACCCCTGAATTTTAATGCGTTCCTAGAGAAAGCTAAGTTGAAAGATGATGGAAGTAACTTTGTGGACTGGGCCCGTAATCTAAGGATTATCCTTACGGCTTCCCAGAAGGCTTATGTCCTTGATGCACCGCTTGGTGATCCACCCGCTCCAGTTGAGTCTCTAGACGTTGTGAATGCCTGGCAGGCTCGTTCTGATGATTACTCAATAGTTCAATGTGCAATGTTGTATGGCTTAGAACCGGGACTTCAAAGACGTTTTGAACGTCATGGAGCATATGAGATGTTCCAGGAGTTGAAGTTTATCTTTCAGAAGAATGCCCGGATCGAGAGATATGAGATCTCCGATAAGTTCTATACTTGCAAGATGGAGGAGAACGGGTCTATCAGTGATCACGTGCTCAGAATGTCTGGGTACTCCACCCGTCTGGCTGAATTAGGGATGCCCCTTCCGCCAGAGGCTATCACTGACAGAGTTCTTCAATCATTGCCACCTAGCTACAAGAGCTTCGTGTTGAACTATAACATGCACGGGATGAACAAGTCAGTCGCCGAGCTGTTTGCGATGCTGAAAGCCGCTGAGTCTGAAATTCAGAAGGAGCATCAAGTGTTGATGGTCAATAAAACCACTAGTTTCAAGAAAAATGGCAAGGGTAAGAAGGGTAAATCTAAGAAGGGTGGCAAAGCAGTTGCTGCACCTGTGAAGAAACCCAAGGCTGGACCCAAACCAGAAACTGAGTGCTTTCATTGCAAGGGAACTGGACACTGGAAGCGGAATTGCCCCAAGTATTTGGCTGACAAGAAGGCGGCCAACAACAAACAAGGTATATATGATATACATGTTATTGATGTGTACCTTACCAACTCTCGTTGTAGTGCCTGGGTATTTGATACCGGTGCGGTTGCTCATATTTGCAACTCAAAACAGGAACTGCGGAATAGACGGAGGCTGGCAAAGGACGAAGTAACGATGCGCGTGGGAAATGGTTCCAAGGTTGATGTGATCGCCGTCGGCACGCTCGCTCTTCGATTACCGTCGGGATTAGTGATGAACCTAAATAAGTGTTATTTGGTGCCTGCGTTAAGCATGAACATTATATCTGGATCTTGTTTATTGCGAGACGGTTACTCATTTAAATCAGAGAATAATGGTTGTTCTATTTATATGAGTAATATCTTTTATGGTCATGCACCCAATGTGAGGGGTTTATTCTTATTGAATCTCGATAGTAATGATACACATGTTCATAACATTGATGCCAAAAGATGTAGAATTGATAATGATAATACCACTTTCTTGTGGCACTGCCGTTTAGGTCATATTGGCGTAAAACGCATGACGAAGCTCCATGCTGATGGACTTTTGGAGTCACTTGATTTTGAATCACTTGACACATGTGAGCCATGCCTCATGGGCAAGATGACTAAAACGCCGTTCTCTGGAACAATGGAACGGGCAAGTGACTTATTGGAAATCATACATACTGATGTGTGTGGTCCGATGAGTATTGAGGCACGCGGTGGTTATCGTTATTTTCTCACCTTCACTGATGACTTAAGTAGATATGGGTATATTTACTTAATGAAACACAAGTCTGAAACATTTGAAAAGTTCAAACAATTTCAGAGTGAAGTTGAGAATCATCGTAACAAGAAGATTAAATTCCTGCGATCTGATCGAGGAGGAGAATATCTGAGTTATGAGTTTGGCAGTCACTTAAGACAATGTGGAATTGTTTCACAACTGACACCGCCTGGAACACCACAGCGTAATGGTGTGTCCGAACGTCGTAATCGAACTTTATTGGATATGGTGCGATCTATGATGTCTCTTGCCGATTTGCCACTATCGTTTTGGGGTTATGCATTAGAGACAGCTGCATTCACTTTAAATAGGGCACCATCGAAATCCGTTGAGACGACGCCATATGAACTTTGGTTTGGCAAGAAGCCAAAGCTGTCGTTTCTTAAAGTTTGGGGATCAAAAAGCTTCAGCCTGAAAAGCTGGAACCCAAAGCGGAGAAATGCGTCTTCATAGGATACCCAAAAGAGACAGTTGGGTATACCTTCTACCTCAGATCCGAAGGCAAAGTGTTTGTCGCTAAAAACGGAACGTTTCTTGAGAAAGAGTTTCTCTCGAAAGAATTGAGTGGGAGGAAGATAGAACTTGATGAGGTTGTTGAACCTTTACTTCAACCTAAGAGTAGCGCAGCACAGAAAGATGTTTCTGTAGAGCCTACATCAGCTGAAGAGGAAGTTAATGATGATGATCATGAAGCTTTGGATCAAGTTGCTATCGAACCTCGTAGGTCGACAAGGACGCGTACTGCTCCTGAGTGGTACGGCAACCCTGTCTTAGAAGTCATGTTGTTGGACAACGATGAACCTACGAGCTATGGAGAAGCGATGATGGGCCCGGATTCCAAGAAGTGGTTAGAGGCCATGAAATCCGAGATGGGATCCATGTATGAAAACAAAGTATGGACTTTGGAAGTATTACCTGAAGGGCGTAAGGCCATTCAGAACAAATGGATCTTTAAGAGGAAGACGGACGCGGACGGTAATGTCACCGTCTATAAAGCTCGACTTGTGGCAAAGGGTTTTTCACAAGTTCAAGGAGTTGACTACGATGAGACCTTCTCACCCGTAGCGATGCTTAAGTCCGTCAGAATCATGTTAGCAATAGCTGCCTTTTTCGATTATGAAATTTGGCAGATGGATGTCAAAACAGCGTTCCTTAACGGTTTCCTTAAGGAAGAGTTGTATATGATGCAACCAGAAGGTTTTGTTGATCCAGAGAATGCTGACAAAGTTTGCAAACTCCAGCGATCCATTTATGGACTGGTGCAAGCATCTCGGAGTTGGAATCTTCGTTTTGATGAGGTGATCAAAGCGTTCGAGTTTATACAAGTTTACGGAGAAGCTTGTATTTACAAGAAAGTGAGTGGGAGCTCTATAGCGTTTCTAATATTATTTGTGGATGACATATTGCTGATTGGAAACAATATAGATATGTTGGAAAGCTTGAAGGAATATTTGAACAAGAGTTTTTCAATGAAGGACCTAGGAGAAGCTGCTTTCATATTAGGCATCAAGATCTATAGAGATAGATCAAGACGCTTAATAGGACTTTCACAAAGCACATACCTTGATAAGATTTTGAAGAAGTTCAAAATGGATCAGTCCAAGAAGGGGTTCTTGCCTGTTTTGCAAGGTGTGAAGTTGAGTAAGACTCAATGCCCAGTGACTGCAGAAGATAGAGAAAAGATGAGTGTCATCCCCTATGCTTCAGCCATAGGCTCTATTATTTATGCAATGCTGTGCACAAGACCCGATGTCAGCCTTGCCATAAGTATGGTCGGAAGGTTTCAAAGTGATCCAGGAATGGAACACTGGACGTCGGTCAAGAATATCCTGAAGTACCTGAAAAGGACTAAGGATATGTTTCTCATTTATGGAGGTGATCAAGAGCTCGTCGTAAAGGGTTACGTCGATGCAAGCTTTGACACTGATCCGGATGACTCTAAGTCTCAAACCGGATACGTGTTTATTCTTAATGGGGGTGCGGTTAGCTGGTGCAGTTCCAAGCAAAGCGTGGTAGCAGATTCTACATGCGAAGCGGAGTACATCGCTGACTCGGAGGCGGCGAAGGAAGGTGTCTGGATGAAGGAGTTCATGACAGATCTTGGAGTAGTGCCTAGTGCGCTTAACCCAATGACTCTGTTTTGTGATAATACTGGTGCCATTGCTCTAGCCAAGGAACCAAGATTTCACAAGAGGACCAGACACATAAAGCGACGTTTCAATTCCATCCGCGATTACATCAAGGAGGACGACATAAATATTTGCAAAGTACACACGGATCTGAATGTTGCAGATCCGATGACTAAACCTCTTCCAAGGGCTAAACATGAACAACACCAGAACTGCATGGGTGTTCGATTCATTACAATGTAAATCACATAGTGATGTGAACTGGATTATTGACTCTAGTGCAAGTGGGAGACTGTTGGAAATATGCCCTAGAGGCAATAATAAATTAGTTATTATTATATTTCCTTGTTCATGATAATCGTTTATTATCCATGCTATAATTGTATTGATTGGAAACTCAAATACATGTGTGGGTACATAGACAACACTGTGTCCCTAGTAAGCCTCTAGTTGACTAGCTCGTTGATCAAAGATGGTTAAGGTTTCCTAGCCATTGACATGAGATGTCATTTGATAACGGGATCACATCATTGGGAGAATGATGTGATGGACAAGACCCAAACTAAGAACGTAGCATTTGATCGTGTCAGTTTATTGCTATTGTTTTCTGCATGTCAAGTATCTGTTCCTTTGACCATGAGATCATGCAACTCACTGACACCGGAGGAATACCTTGTGTGTATCAAACGTCGCAACGTAACTGGGTGACTATAAAGGTGCTCTACAGGTATCTCCGAGGGTGTCTGTTGGGTTGGCATGGATCAAGACTGGGATTTGTTACTCTGTGTGACGGAGAGGTATCTCAGGGCCCACTCGGTAATACAACATCACAATGAGCCTTGCAAGCAATGTGACTAAAGTGTTAGCCACGAGATCTTGTATTACGGAACGAGTAAAAGAGACTTGCCGGTAACGAGATTGAACTAGGTATAGAGATACCGACGATCAAATCTCGGGCAAGTAACATACCGAAGAACAAAGGGAACAGCATACGGGATTAACTAAATCCTTGACATAGAGGTTCGACCGATAAAGATCTTCGTAGAATATGTAGGAGCCAATATGGGCATCCAGGTCCCGCTATTGGTTATTGATCGTAGAAGTGTCTCGGTCATGTCTACATAGTTCTCGAACCCGCAGGGTCTACACACTTAACGTTTGGTGACGATTAGTATAATTGAGTTATTATGTTGGTGACCGAAAGTTGTTCGGAGTCCCGGATAAGATCCCGGACATGACGAGAATCTCCGGAATAGTCCGGAGGTAAAGATTGATATATGTGATAATAGTGTTTTGATCTCCGGAAAAGTTCCGGAGTTCACCGGAAGGGGTTCCGGATGTTTACCGAAGTGTTCGGGTACAGCAACACTTTATATGGGCCAAAGGGATAAAAGCCCACGAGGTATTGGAAAGTGCAAAAGTAGTTTTGCTGCCGCGTAAGCGGTACTACCGCTTGGTGAAGCGGTACTACCGCCCGAGCGGTACTACCGCTTGTGTGAAGCGGTACTACCGCCCAAGCGGTACTACCGCTTGTGAGCGGTACTACCGCTTGTGCGCGGCTGTGCACGGTTCGGAAGGGATCCGAGTTGGACTCCTTTCCTACGGGCCAAACCGACCTTGTGCGGGCAAAACCGACCTGGAGGAGGCTTTTACTCCAAGTTTAGACCCCAAGGCTCAACATATAAATAGAGGGGCAGGGCTAGCACACGAGAGACATCAAGATTTCCCCAAGCCGTGTGCGGCAACCCTAACCCTCTAGTTCCTCCGTCATAATCTCCGTAGCGCTTGGCGAAGCCCTGCAGAGATTGTTCCTCACCACCATCACCACGCCGTCGTGCTGCTGGAACTCAACCACTACTTCACCATCGCTCGCTGGATCGAGGAGGTGAAGGTGTCATCAAGCCGTACGTGTGTTGAACGCGGAGGTGCCGTCCGTTCGGCGCTAGTTCGTGATCGGATCGAGGGACGACTTGCGATTTGGATCGCGGAGACGTTCGACTACATCAACCGCGTTTCTTAAACGCTTCCGCTTAGCGATCTACAAGGGTATGTAGATTCACTCTCCCTCTCGTAGATGCTCATCACCATGGATAGATCTTGTGTGTGCGTAGGAAAATTTTTGTTTCCCATGCAACGTTCCCCAACAGGTTCTTGGGTAAGTACAACCGTGGTTCTATTTGCATCGACGGGTAGCACTGTCTTTTCTGAAGACCGTATTTTTACTCCCTTAGATACTGCTGTCACCCCCTCCAATTCAAATGGCTGATAAACAAGAAAAGTAATTGAATGTACATACATTGTATGATAGACAGGTGCAATGGATAGTGGGGAATAAAGGAGGGCATGAAATAATTCACATATATGTTGTCTAACCAAACAGGATAGCATGACACAATTTCACATATATAATGGCTAACTAAACATCATAGCATGACACAATTTCACATATATGATGGCTAACTAAACAGGATAGAATGACAATTCAAAATATGATGACTATATAAACATGATGACATGATATAACTAATATGATGTCTTTATTAAATAGGTTGGCATGCCATAATTCACATACATGTTGTCTATGTAAACATGATGGCATGATATAATTCACATATATGATCTACATACTAAGCAAGTAAGTAGATGGCATTCGCATATATGATGTCTAAACTAAGCAGATGTCATTCAATATTGTGTATATGATGTCTAAACTAAGCAATGCAAGACACCATATGCATGATATGAGTAATATAACCCTGCCAAGTTTGAGCATACACCTCAGGGGGAAAATAGGACTGGTCATCCGTCTCTGAATCCTGCTCTGAGGAGCTATCTATAACCAGCAAGATATCTGCTTCAGCAGGTAGCATTGTCTGCTCTGAAGACCTTGTTTTCACTCCAGATTTTTCCATTACCGATTCAGATGGCTGATGCACATGTAGAGTACTTGAATATACAAACATTGTCGACAAATGGAATACGTAATACAAAAAAAGGATGGCATGATATAATTCACATATATGATGCCTGGCTAAACAGCATGGCATTGCATAATTCACATCTCGGGGGGGGGGGGGGGGGGGGAATATGACTGGTCATCTGTCTCTGAATCCTCCTCTGAGGAGCTATCTGTAATCGGCAAGACATACGCTTCGTCAGATAGCACTGTCAGCTCTGAAGACCTTGTTTTCACTCCAGATTTTTCCATCACCGTGTCAAATGGCTGATGCACGGGAAGAGTAGTTGAATGCACTAACATTATTGGCAAATGTAATACGTAATGAAAAAAAAAGGATGGCATGATATAATTCACATATATGATTACTGGCTAAACAGGATGGCATTGCATAATTCACATATATGATGCTTGGCTAAACAAGATGGCATTGCATAATTCACATATATGATATAGAAACTTAAAAAATGTCATTCACACAAAGCATGTCTAAACTAAGCAGATGACATATATGATGTATAAAGTCAGCAATGCAAGGCGCCATATGCATGATATGACCAACATTAGCATTGACAAGTTAGAGCAAAGACCTCAAGGGGTAAATAGGAGTGGTCTGCTCCCTCTGAATCCCCCTCTCAACAGTTATCTTCCTCTGGATTACAATGGAATGGGGGTGGGGGGGCTTCCATTGCGCCCACCATGGAGCGATGTCAGCATGACATTATATTGCCATGCAAGGCTCTTCTCTTTCGCTCTACATGTTCAGTACCATTGTGTACAATAACTGACATGCATAGGAATAAAACATAGTGATATTATGTAAGGAGCGGATGCAGAAATCCAGAGTGATGGTACCAACCAATGGATAGACCCAAAACCAATGATAGCAGGCATATAATAGCTTCAGTTAAAAAATACAGATAATGGCTCCTTTACTGTTTGTTGCCCACTCAATATTAATCACATAGTAGACATCCGAGATTAACCAGATATTAGAGAGAGATACTATTCATTGCTTCCCTGATATGTACCCCACAACCATTTAAAAACTCAAGTTTGAGCACTAGTTTAGACCTGACTCAGAGTCTAAGAGGTGAACAGGACGATAAAGTAGGAGGTAATATTAAGCGATGCATAACGTAAGCAGACACGAAAGAGTACGACCTCTCTTGCGGACCCGTGTAGTCCTCAAGGTCATCTGCTCAGTTGATGATGGTAATGCAGTTGTGGTGGCTGCCGGCGGCGGGGAAGAAGATCTGAGGCGGCGAAAGACGGTCTAGAGGGGGATCTCTACTGCGGTGGATGCTTCCATCGTTGGAGCAGCTCAACTGGGGTGAACGATGGCGCGGCAGGAGCGGGACAAACCACACAAAGTTTTCTTTGAAACCTATCTATAACAGAAGTAATTCTGTAAGGGCTCATTTGAATTGGAGGATTCAAACAACGCAGGGATAGAAAAAACACAGGAATAGGATAGGAATGCACGTGCAAAATAGAGCATTTGCAAACATAGGATTTTTGTCAATCTGGTTGTTTGGTTCACAGGAATTGGAAGATCGCACGAATGCAAAGTAGCATGGTCAAATTAAAGTCAAACCAGATGAAAATGTATAGTTATAATGCTATTATGCTACTATCACTTAGACTTGTTCTCCATGAATAGGAATTTCAAAAAGGAGGGCCAAGTGGATATTAAAATTCCTATGGGTTTTCTTTGAAACAGACACTAAAGGAAAAAAAATCCTCTAGTTTTGCCTTGCTCCATTCCTTTGAACCAAATGCATGAATAGTAGTACCATAGGAAACTTTCCAATTCCTATGTTTTTCCTTTCAACCAGTGGCGATTCTAGTAGGCAGGCTTCAATAGGCTGAAGCCTACACTCCAAAAATGTTTTTGTACTACTTCTACTACTTTGGACCTAACCCACTGCCCCACTAGCTCAACTCCCAGGCCTATCTACACATGAACAACTCCAATGCATAGAAATAAATAATGATGGCTTTCGAGAGAATCCATCATGGATAGCTAACTTGCCTACTACCTCACTACTTGTCATATGGGAGAAAAAATTCGTATTTCTCATTACTATGTGTGCTCAGTTGGTCTTGTTGTCCTACATGAACTGGTTATTTTTTGAAAAGAAACCTAATGTTTTCAATATATACTACATGTGATGTGTTGTACTCTGGAAAAAAATTAGCTTATATGGACAATATATACTACAGGTAGAGTAAAAAAGGATGCGACAAGTCTACAACCTCTTTGGCGAAGCCATGTCGATCTCAGCATCATTGGGTTGGTCCCTGAGGATGCTGCGGCTGATGTGGCTATCGGAGGCGGTGAAGAAGATCTTAGGCCTCTGGAGATGGAGCCGAGGGTACTGCTCCGCTGTGATGGATGGTTTCGTCGTTGGAGCACCTCCGGTGAGGTGTACGATGCTACTTGTGAGCTATGTTGGGATTTCCTCGAAGAGGAGAGGATGATGCAGTACAATAGAGATAAGTATTTCCCTCAGTTAAGAACCAAGGTTATCAATCCAGTAGGAGAACCACACAGAACCTTGTTAGCAGCACCTACACACACAAAAGCAAATACTTGCACCCAACGCGAACAAGAGGGTTGTCAATCCCCTTGGCGGTTACTTGCAAGGATTAATTCTGATAGTGATAGATAGATAAATAAATTGCAAAACAAAATAAAGAAAATAAAATTGCAGCAAGGTATTTTTGGATTTTATATATGATGGATAAATGACCTCGGGGCCATAGTTTTCACCAGAGGCTTCTCTCTCGAACACATGGCATACGGTTGGTAAACAAATTACTGTTGGGCAATCTATTATATATAAAAAGTGTTTTACGGGCTAACCAGAAAAAAGAGAATTAAGCTAGAAAATCTGATAATAATTAGAAACATCCAACCGTGTATTTTTTGGATCAAAGATTAATGGCCATTAGATTTAACTTAAGTCATACAAAATTACCCACCAGTGCCATTATATAAAAAAGGAAAAGGAGTAGAAAACGGCTGAGATGCGAGGCTAGAAATCCGACCGTGTATTTGTTGGATCAAACATTAATGACCATTAGATTTAACTTAAATCATAAAAAATTACCCACGAGTGCCATTATATAGAACAGACAAAGGAAAAAGAGTTGAACACGGCTGAGATACGATGGATTCCTCCGGGATAACATATGGGGCAGTTACGATCTACAGCTGGCCTCGCGTGATCGCTAGAAGTCTGATTGCCAAAAGAAACATCTGGCAGTTGCATGGCGATCTGCCGATCTCACCGTGCCGCCGGTAGCGATGCAGCGTCTCGCCGGCAGCGACATGACGTCTCACCGATCGATCACGATTCTGCATGCAAGTAAGCTGCGTTCATTCCATACTTTCAATGGTACTAGCTAGCTAAACTTAGTACATAGCTAGAACCTACCAGCTAGCTAAACTTAATATGTAGCTAGGAACTAGGGCGATGTTCCTTTGCCAACGACCCCGGCGCGCACGCGCCTTGATCCTTGTCAAGTGAAAAGGAACATGCATGCGGATGTATCAGCATCAACCAGTTTAAATATTCTCAATTTTGTGCCCGATCAACTGCCGTCACCAACTCAACATCTACTGTATATATTAGATATTTTTTGACTAATTTTGTTCCTCAATGCAGTGTAAAAATATCTTCAACTTGCCATTTTTTTAATATGTACATTCAGACTTATTATTAATTTAGTTTATAATGCACTGCTGAACTATTTTATTCATGTATTCCTGTATCCATATCACTGTACTGTGTAATGTCGTTTAATTCAGACTTATTATTGTCGTTTTCCCGTATTCCTGTATCCATATCACTGTACTGTGTAATGTAGGTTGAAGGCATTCAAATCATGGACCAAGATCGCAGCCGCTACTGTAGCCGTCGCCCAAATCAAACTCATCAACAGTAATTCAGGGCAGATCGCTTCTATCAGTAGATGCAATCTGGATGCGCACCCACGGCATGAGGCAAGATGTAAGACTTATGCACCTACCCAGCCATGAGCTAGAAACTTGTATATATACAAGATGGAAGACTTCATGAATGGACATAAATCCAAAAATAGAAACGGGTGTGTATACATCTTTGTTTGATTGTTCCTATTTTTTATTTGTGGGAGCACGTCATGCATGTATTCTTGATTTATATCTTTTATTCATCTTTTTTTATTTATGTGTTGATTGTCGTAGGATACGTAATAAGAGAAGAGGTGTCTATTGATCATGGGACAGTATACTAATTTTTCAGATATTCAGAGGCTTTATTATTTGTTACGTGGAACAAGTTGCATGGAAAATCGCGTTAAATGATAACGCTGATAAAAAGATTGAGAATTACTATTCATTTTCAATCAGTGATGGCCCGCCAAGACTGGCCGTGTGTATCTGCGTTCGTGATCCAGCTTGCCATGGCGCCCAACAAATTTGTGGCTGGTCCGTACTATGAGGCGTGGACATCTCCTCAACACGTAGTGCATCTCTGAACTTTCTCTTTGATGGAGCAGACAAATTCAAGCGTCGTTGCATAGTAAAACTATAACAAGTAATCCTTCTTTTGATGTGGACTTTTTTTTGTTGATTTTGTTGTAGGTCAAAGGGATTACAATTGGATGATGCTTCTTGGGTACAAGGAGGGTTCATATGCAGGCCTCTTGGTTAGTGTCAACCTATCAAAGCTATGTAAAAGAAGGTTTTGACAATGCCCAACTCATCTTGAAGTTGAACTTTTCCATGCACTTCTTAATTTCATTGTGTGGGCTACATTGCTGGACGCATCTATTAGGGTGGTCAGTGTACCATGATGAATCTTCATTCTTCACATCAGAAGGAAGAATAAGTATTAAATTTTGAACAATACATCTCTACTTGACGTTACATAGAATAACTATCAATGTGAAATTAAGAACAAAAAGAATTTCTCTATCGATCGACACATGTATGTGCTAGAACTAAGCTAGCCACGCATTGCATATGTTACATCTTTCTACAGTTTTTAGTGAAACACTATCAAACTCGAGTAAGCAATAAGCATATATCTATTGATGGATGCTGTGATATGACCAACTTCTCACATGCAAAGAGGACAGATGGTATACAAGCTATCTTGCTGATCACTGCCTTTACCATCATACCAGTAGAATAATTAAAAGACGCAACCAATGTACCAGCCGGCTTCTAGCAGGGACAATGCACATGTTGTGAACAACTTGCATTCTATTTTAATCCGGTAAGGATATTATGTTCTTTTTCACTGCAAACTCATGCCAATAAAAGATCTGGAAGTATGTTATGTTAACTTTACCTCACTATAGCAACAATGACAGGAACCGAGCCGGATGAACAAAAATGACAATGAGCAAGTGTGACCATATTTGGTAAATAATTTCTCCATTGGTTCCAAAATATAAGATGTATTAGTTAAGATAAAGTTTTCTATGTTTGACCAAGTTTATAGTAAAATATATCAACATCTACAATATTAAATAAGTAAAATATGAAAATAAGTTCATGAGAAAGCTAAAGACATTGATTTGATGTTGTACATACAATAATATTTTTCGCCCGGATTAACATCATGTCCGTAAAGAATGTTCGATCTTAATTTTAGCATTTAAGAAATGATACCCACTAAAAATTAAGGTTCTTATCAGTATTTTTATAACAATTATGCATCTACACAGGTGATGAAAACTACAATTTCTTATAACGTATTTTTTGCTTATTTTCAATATTGTTTCTTTGTTGCCCACTGGAAAAAATTGCTATCATCTGATAGTGATAGTATAGCGAAGATCATCGTGGAAGATATTTATTTTGCTGTTGAGATTGAGGAAGTCATAATGTAATATACATATAAATATATATCTTAGTGTGTGAACGGTCCGAGAAGAGATCTGACAAATATCATGTACCATAGGAGGTATTTGGCTACTGACGTAGATAAAGTGTGTGTGGATATCATGTTAATAACTTAAGGGTGATTTACCCATTTATCTTTGTATCCCATGGAACAACATAGCTATTTTTAGTTTGCAGCAAGTGCATCATTATGTCTCTACAAAAAAAAATCATTGTGTACTATAGAAGTGTTTCTATTATCTATTCAATCCACTTTGCTTTTGCGAAATATTTTCCTTTTGTTATCCTCCACATGCAAACAAAAAAGTTGTATGTTGTCTTTGTATCCTCCTAGGAAAATGTGTGCGTGTGAATCATCTTTTTATGGCATGCTCTAATGATATACTCTTTTCTTCTTTTTGGGAGTGGTTCATGAATGTGGTCTGAGGTAGCAATGGAAGAAGGATAAGCACATCTCTATGTATAAAAAAATACTAATTAATAAATTACATGTATTTTCAGAGCTTCTTATGCTTTCCATCCAAATTATGTTCCATATAATATATCTCAATTCTTACAATTAGTAACCACAAATCACCTACAATTAGAGTTAAAAAACAAGCATATGCACCATGTTTAAAGACAAACACACCTATATGTTTCTATATGTTAATTATGTGAAAACTCTCCTCTTTCGACTCATATTATTACAAGTAGATAAATTGATGGAAAATAATTTAGGTTAGTATAAAATACTACATTAGGATAAGATAGAAAACAAAGCCGGGAGGCCGATGTCAAGGTTGGACATGAATTTGTAGGCTGCCTAGCATTCGGAAAGTGACTGACATGTCTGGTTTAGGGCTTGGGGACAAAAAAAAACAAGAACCACACACTCTCTTAGGACCGATGCTGGCTCATCACTTCCATATGGATGTTGACAGCCAATGAAACATGATAAAAATGCCTTAAAAATGAAACAAAACATAATTTGCTCAAGGAGATAAATCAATAAAAAAAAGTATGACATGCATAATAAGCAGGTAAATGATAAATGGATAACATATATTTATATGTGAAAACCAAACATACATAAGAAAAACTACGTTCTCAAAATTCTTATATTTGTAAATGTCATTGCATACTCCCAAATTTTTTGTAGGCAAATCAAATAATATGTTTTCATTATCAAACCTTAAAATGTTCTAGCCCGCGCATCGAGCGGGCCACTTTGCTAGTTGATAGAAAAGCGCATAGTTATGACGGATTTATGGCAATGATCATGTATATAGGCATCACGTCCAAGACAAGTAGACCGACTCCTGCCTGCATCTACTACTATTACTCCACCCATCGACCGCTATCCAGCATGCATCTAGGGTATTAAGTTAATGAAAACAGAGTAACGCCTTAAGCAAGATGACATGATGTAGACAAAGTAAACTCAAGCAATATGAATAAACCCCATCGTTGTATCCTTAATGGCAACAATACAAATACATGTCTTGTCCCCTAGTTTGTCACTGGGATAGAGCACCGCAAGATTGAACCCATTACAAAGCACCTCTCCCATTGCAAGATAAGTCAATCTAGTTGGCCAAACCAAACGGATAGATCGGAGAGAAATACAAAGCTATAACAATCATGCATAAATAAGTTCACAAAAGACTCAAATATTTCTCACGAATAATCTGATCATAAACCCACAATTCATCGGATCCCAACAAACACACCGCAAAAGAAGATTACATCGGATAGAACTCCAAGAAGATCGAGGAGAACATGGTATTGAAGATCAAAGAGAGAGAAGCCATGTAGCTACTAGCTATGGACCCGTAGGTCTATGTTAAACTACTCACACATCATCGGAAGGGCAGCAAGGTTGATGTAGAAGCCCTCCGTGATCGATTCCCCCTCTGGCAGAGTACCGGAAAAGGCCTACAGATGGGATCGCGGAAGAACAGAAGCTTGCGGTGGCGGAAAAGTTATTTCGTGTGGCTCTCTGGTATATTGGGAATATTTGAGAATTTATAGTGGCGGAATTAGGTCAAGATGTGCCACGAGGGGCCCACAAGCCTAGGAGGCGCGCCTACCCCCCTGGGCACGCCTGCCGAGCTTGTCGTTCCCTCTTGACTCCTCTGGTCTTTTCCCGAACCTTCTAGGGTCTGTCTTGGTCCAGAAAAAATTAATCCAAAGTTTTTTCTTCGTTTGGAATCTGTTTGATATTCATTTTCTGAAAAAGACAAAAACAAGCAGAAAACAGCAACTGGCACTGGGCACTAGATTAATAAGTTAGTCCCAAAAAATGATATATAGTTGCATATAATTGCATATAAAACATCCAAGATTGATACTAAAATAGCATGGAACAATAAAAATTATAGATACGTTGGAGACGTATCAAGCATCCCCAAGCTTAATTCCTGCTCGTCCTCGAGTAGGTAAATTATAAAAAAAGAATTTTTGATGTGGAATGCTACCTAACATATTTATCATGTAATTCTTCTTTCATGGTATGAATATTAAGATCCGAATGATTCAAAGCAATAGTCTATAATTTGATATAAAGACATCAATACTCAGGCATACTAACAAACAATCATGTCTTTCAAAATAAAAATGCTAAAGAAAGTTATCCCTACAAAATCATATAATCCTGTCATGCTCCATCTTCTTAACATAAAGTATTTATCATGCACAACCCCAGAGACAATCAATCAATTGGTTCATAATTTTTAACGCGCTTCTGCTTTTTCAACCCTCACGCAATACATGAGCGCGAGCCAGGGACATAGCACTATGGGTGGAATAGAATATGATGATAGAGATCAATAAGGGGAAGGCAAAAAGGAAGATAGTCTCGCATCGACGCGGCTAATCAACGGGCTATGGAGATGCCCATCAATTGATATCAATGCGAGGAGTAGGGATTGCCATGCAACAGATGCACTAAGAGCTATAAGTGTATGAAAGCTCAAACTGAAACTACGTGGGTGTGCATCCAACTTGCTTTCTCATGAAGACCTCGGGCATTTGAGGAAGCCCATCATAGGAATATATAAGCCAAGTTCTATAATGAAAAATTCCCACTAGTATATGAAAGTGACAACTGAGGAGACTCTCTATATGAAAAACATGGTGCTACTTTGAAGCACAAGTGTGGAAAAGGATAGTAGCATTGCCCCTTCTCTCTTTTTCTCTTTTTTTGGTGGGCTCTTTTTGGCCTCTTTTTTATTTCCTCACTTGGACAATGCTCTAATAATGATGAACATCACACTTCTATTTACTTACAACTCAAAATTACAACTCTATACTAGAACAAATATGACTTTACTAGCGTAACATGTATGAAAATGATGAATGGTGGCTGAGCCACAAATACTATGTCAGCTATATGATCATGCAAAGCAATATGACAATGATGATGTGTGTTATATAAATGGAACGGTGGAGGTTGCATGGCAATATATCTCGGAATGGATATGGAAATGCCATAATAGGTAGGTATGGTGGCTGTTTTGAGGAAGATATAAAGAGGCTTATGTGTGATAGAGCGTATCATATCACGGGGTTTGGATGCACCGGTGAAGTTTGCACCGACTCTCGAGGTGAGAAAGGGTAATGCACTATACCAAAGAGGCTAGCAAATTGCGGAAAGGTGAGAGTGCGTATAATCCACGGACTCACATTAGTCATAAAGAACTCACATACTTATTACGAAAGTTTATTAGCCCTCGAAGCAAAGTACTACTACGCATGCCCCTAGGGGGAGGTTGGTAGGAGTTAACCATCGCGCGCCCCCGACCGCCACACAAAGGAAGACAATCAATAATAAATCATGCTCCAACTTCTTAGCATAACGAAAGACCATACATGCTTGCTTCGGGAATCACAAACCTTAACACCAATATTCTTACTAAACCACAATTATCCACTAGTACCTCCCACGTATTACCATCTTAATATCGCAAAACTATTGCAAGGAATCAAACTTATCATATTCAGTGATCTACATGAAAGTTTTTATTATATCCTTCTTGAACACCTATCATATTAGGACCAATTTCATAACCCGTGCATATTACCATTACTATTTATTAGACTCTCAAAAAGATATGAGTGAAGCATGAGAGTGCAACTATTTCTTTAAAATATAACCACCGCCGTGCTCTAAAAGATATAAGTGAAGCACTAGAGCAACTGCCTAGCTCAAAAGATATAAGTGAAGCACATAGAGCATTCTAACAAATCACGAATAATGTGTGTCCCTCTCAAAAGCTGTGTTCAGCAAAGATGATTGTGGCAAACTAAAAATCAAACACAGAAAAGAAAACTATGGCACAAGATGCTCCAAGTAAAACACATATCATGTGATGAATAAAAATTTAGCTCCAAGTGATATACCGATAGATTGTAGACGAAAGAGGGGATGCCATCCGGGGCATCCCCAAGCTTAGACGCTTGGGTATTCCTTGAATATTACCTTGGGGTGCATTGGGCATCCCCAAGCTTAGGGTCTTGCTGCTCCTTATTCCTTCATCCATCGCGATCTCACCCAAAACTTGAAAACTTCAGCACACCAAACTCAACAGAAACCTCGTGAGATCCGTTAGTATAACAAACAAATCTTAAACTTTAGGTACTGTTATAAATTGATTCATATTTAATATTGGAATAATTCTACTGTACTCCAACTTCTCCATGACTTATACCCCCCGATACAATCCATAGATTCATCAAAATAAGCAAACTATGCAACAAAAATAGAATCTGTCTAAAACAGAACAGTCTGTAAAGATTTATTTAAAATCTATACTTCTATAACTCCAAAAAATTTGAAAAATTAGAAGAACGTAAACAATTCATATACCAATACGGTGTAAAAAATTCAGATTTTTCTGGCGTTCCAGTACAGAACCAAAAATCTAGAACCGGGCGCAAAATTTTCTGTTTTCAAGCAGCATCAATTATACTATCATCCAAATCATCCTAAAGGCATTACTTGGCACAAACACTAATTAAAAGATAAAAACACAATCATAACAGTAGCTATAATTGCGTGACACAAGAAAAATGAAAATTTCAATAAAGATAAATATTGGGTTGCCTCCCAACAAGCGTTATTGTTTTATGCCCCTAGCTAGGCATAATGCATTGTTTCAAGTATTATCATCCTTAGTTTCCGCATCCTGAGATGTGTGTTTATCAGGAGGCTTTTAAAAAACAATGGGGAAAACATCATCTATCAAAGATTTAGCATTATCAAGGCAACCTTCTTCAAACCCTTGTTGGTTTCCTTTTACTATCCAAGAATATTGTCGATTAATACCATTGAAAACTTGTTGGATAATATGCAAAGGGGGAACTTCCTTTTCAGTGTTTTCATCAAAAGCATGGTGATCACGAAATATGTGTCTCCTAATAAAATCATCATCATATAAAATTTCGTCAATCACAGGATGTTCATGGTTCATATTATAGAAATCAAAAATTTCTCTAGCCTCTTGCACTATATAATCAAATTCATTCATAAGGATAAGAGTGGCTATCTTTCTGGCTCTAGGGTTGTTTATAAAAGGTAACTCATAAAACAACCTTTGCAAAGTAGGATGAGTATGCATAAATCTTCTTTCAAGTTTAAGAGCAAGTGCAGAAATAGCTTCGGAATAACTATTGGTTCTTTTAAGGATAGGGACATCATTGCAAACCAAAGTTCCCGTGCAAGTAAAGAATTCCTGGGTAATGTTTTTTCCTATGATGTTCCCACTTCCCGTCACAAAAAATTTAGTATCCAAGTTTGCAGGAATTTATATCTTAGAGATTTTGCCATCCTCACTTTTTTCAATAACAAACTCAGACATGACAGCAACTTCAAGCAAGAAAACTAGCAAACAAAAATATATTTTTTGTTTTTGTAATTTTTATGAGAAGTGGGGGAGATGAAAATGAGAGGCAAATGCAAATAAAAAGGAAAATGAAAATAAGAGCAAGTAGATGATAGTTTATGCGAAGGTACTTGATAGGTTTTGGTGATGTCTCCCCGGCAACGGCGCCAGAAATTCTTCCTGCTACTTGTGAGCTACGTTGGGATTTCCTCGAAGAGGAGAGGTTGATGCAGTACAGTAGAGATAAGTATTTCCCTCAGTTAAGAGCCAATGTTATCAATCCAGTAGGAGAACCACACAGAACCTCATTAGCAGCACCTACACACACAAAAGCGAATACTTGCACCCAACGCGAACAAGAGGGTTGCCAATCCCCTTGGTGGTTACTTGCAAGGATTAATTCTGATAGTGATAGATAGATAAATAAATTGCAAAACAAAATAAAGGAAATAAAATTGTAGCAAGGTTTTTTGGATTTTATATATGATGGATAAATGACCCGGGGGGCATAGTTTTCACTAGAGGATTCTCTCTCGAACACACGGCATACGGTGGGTAAACAAATTACTGTTGGGCAATTGATAGAAAAGTGCATAGTTATGACGGATTCATGGCAATGATCATGTATATAGGCATCACGTCCGAGACAAGTAGACCTACTCCTGCCTGCATCTACTATTATTACTCCACCCATCGACCGCTATACATCATGCATCTAGGGTATTAAGTTAATGAAAACAGAGTAATGCCTTAAGCAAGATGACATGATGTAGACAAAGTAAACTCAAGAAATATGAATAAACCCCATCATTTCATCATTAATGGCAACAATACAAATACGTGTCTTGTCCCCTACTTTGTCACTGGGATAGAGCACCGCAAGATTGAACCCATTACAAAGCACCTCTCCCATTGCAAGATAAATCAATCTAGTTGGCCAAACCAAACGGATAGATCGGAGAGAAATACAAAGCTATGACAATCATGCATAAATAATTTCAGAAAATACTCAAATATTTCTCATGAATAATCTGATCATAAACCCGCAATTCGTCGGATCCCAACAAACACACCGCAAAAGAAGATTACACCGGATAGAACTCCAAGAAGATCGAGGAGAACATGGTATTGAAGATCAAGGAGAGAGAAGAAGCCATCTAGCTAGTAGCTATGGACCCGTAGGCCTCCAGATGCGATCGCGGAAGAACCAAAGCTTGCGGCGGCGGAAAAGTTATTTCGTGTGGCTCTCTGGTATATTGGGAATATTTGAGAATTTATAGCGGCGGAATTAGGTCAAGATGTGCCATGAGGAGCCCACAAACCAGGGAGGCGCGCCTACCCCCCTGGGCATGCCTCCCGAGCTTGTCGCTCCCTCGTGACTCCTCTGGTCTTTTCCTTAACCTTTTAGGGTCTCTCTTGGTGCAGAAAAAATTAATCCAAAGTTTTTCTTTGTTTGGATTCCGTTTGATATTGATTTTATGAAAAGCCAAAAAACAAGCAGAAAACAGCAACTGTCACTAGGCACTAGGTTAATAAGTTAGTCCCAAAAAATGATATATAATTGCATATAAAACATCCAAGATTGATACTATAATAGCATGGAACAATAAAAAATTATAGATACGTTGGAGACGTATCATACGACGGTGATGCTGAAGCAGAACAAGTCCTACAACGTTAACCTGAAGTGGGATTCTACTAGCATCTCCAATAGATGATGTAAAATACATCACCAAAAAGTGCTAGATGTAAACTACATCAGCCACACCATGGCTTTTACTATCATCTTTGAACTTTACTGTCAAAACTGAATTTTACTGTCGAAACTGAAGTCTACTGTCGAAACTGAATTTTGCTATCGAAACTGAATTTTACTGTCGAAACTGAACGGACTAGTAGCAAAGAAGTAGTGCACTAGTAGTTTTGGCCGCTCAAGCACTAGTGGTAGAGAAGCAGTGATCTAAATCGGCAACCGCTCCATCAGGGAACGTACTACCAGAGAGCAGTCGGGGCTGCTGGTCGTGCAGCAGCAGTAGCGCCCAGAGCAGCAGCGCGTGCGAGAGCCGAAGCAGCAGCTCGGGTAGCAGAAGTAGGAGTGCGAGCGAGAGCCATAGCTGCTATTCGTGCAGCAGCTGCACGAGCAAGAGCAGAGTAGCAGCGTGAGCAAGAGCAAGAGCAGAGCAGCAGCGCGACCGAGAGCAAGAACAGAGCAGCAGCGCGAGCAAGAGCCAGAGCAGCTTCAGCAGGGCAGCGAGAGCCGGAGCAGCAGCAGCATCTCCTGCTGGTGTGGACGTAGCCGCCGAGGGAGCAACGCCATGGGGGGAGAGGCGCCATGGAGGAAGTGGTCGGCGATGCGGCCGTCGATGGAGCCGTGCCATGGTGGCTCGGGATCGAGCACCGGCAGCCCCGTGAGATCGAATCAAGGAGAAAATGCAGCGATGAGTGTAGAACCTCTTTGGTGGCGCCGAGTAGGCCTCAGCTTCATCCGAGGAATTGGGGAGGGTGATGTGGTTCCGGTGGGGCAGGTGAAGATGACGCTTTGGGAATGAAGGTGGGATGATAGACGAGGTGAACGTCGGGGCAGCTCCTTGGAGGTGGATGATGGGGTGGCTGAACCGGTGAGACGACGAGATCGACGAAGGATCCTCATCTGGTGCGGTGGATGAGGCGCGTCGATTTGTTACAGTGGACGACGTCGTCGGGAAAGAGGCTCCGGCTGGGCAGCGGTCGGGTGGCGGACGGAGGAGGGTGGGGTTTCACGGGTTTTGGTGGCCACGGTGTACGAATGGGGGTGGAGGGGATGGGAGGGGGAACCATGGCTTAGGGATGCGCTTGTCCAAAATGTGGGGTAAGTTACGAATGTACCCCCACCCATTTTTGACCATGGGACGTCGAGGCGGCATTTTCGGCTGAGGGGTAGAAGGAGGATTTGGCGTGTCTGGGCGGCGCGACTGATTTCGGAGGAGGAGGGAATTTTTGAGCGCGTTGAAATTTTGGAATAACAAGGCATGGGTTGAAGAGGCGGGAGTTTTCGCAACACAAGAGAGAAAGAGATAGTTTGAAATTTTGGAATAACAAGGCGCGGCTTGAAATTTCGGGAGAACAAGCTTAACGTGTACAAAAAAACAAAAAACAATTCACACCACACAGAGAGAGTCATGTCCTATTTTACTATATGAATTATTACAAATGCCATTAAAAAATAACAACAAACAACTCAAAAATTCGGGAGAACAAGCTTAATGTGTACGGTACCAAATCAATTCGTACTTCCCTTCACAACAACAACAACAACAACAAACAATTCGTACCGTCTACCATATGGACTAAATATGAGTCCATTTTCTGTATTTGAATGGGATTGTTGTCAAGTTAGTTATACCATCATCTAAATATTATCTTCACAACACACGACATAAATATAGTAGTAAATTCCCATTTAAATATGAACTACATGTACCATATGATCTCGAATTCAAATATGTGTATTCATTTTATTTTGAATTCAAATCATAGTACATGTATGCTCTAGCTAGATGTTCAGAATCTAAACGATGTTTGATATGTATAATGTGTTTTACACGCACAACACACACAGACACACACACACACACACACACACCATTTAGATGTTAGCTGCGAAAGCCACCCATTATCTCCAATTTGAATAGTTCTATCCATGCATGGATGAAATGTGGTCAAATGATGCGTCCCAACAGTATCTCAAATTCAAATCAATTTGTCCTTGTTCGATGTGTATATAGTATAACATGCTCGATTCAAAACCACGCCACACATATCTCCATTGAATTCATGCATGCATGGGTTTCAAACATCATGATCTCTTATTCAAATATTTGAATTCACTTTTATATTGATTATGATCTCACCAAGTCTTTTACACCCACACAGTCGTCTTCTCTTTATAGTTGTACCACTAACTTTCTCTTGTGCATGCATGCACACACACTCCCACTCGGCATTATTCATTGCACACACACAATTTCTTTCTCCAAGTCAGTCTCCCACGATCTCTCAAGCTAGGTCTCTCCATCACCCTCTCTTTCCCACACACACCGATCGATATACCCCTCTAGCTAGCAGGTCTGCCTGCCACACACACATGTACACACAGTCCCTCCCCTCCACTCGCCATCCATGCCTCACGCCCCAACTCTGAGGCGGGTGCGCACACGAGCGCACACACGCGCGCGCGCGCGGGCGCTCTAGCCCCCTCATCTCTTATTATCGATCTCGCACTCGTACACTCCCTCTAACTAGTAGGACTCTCACAACCCTCCGGCACACACACACACACACATGCGTGCTCTCGCCCCCCTCATCTCTTATTATCGATCTCGCACACTGTACCTCTAACTAGTAGGAATCTTTCGCACCCCCCCACACACCTCCCTCTCTTCATCATTTCCGGCCTTCTTTATCTCTCACATGCATGTACACTGATCGATATTCCTCTCTCTATATATATAGCTTGGTCTTTCCCTGTTTTCCACACAAACCGATCGATCTATATCCCTAGTTAAGTCTCTATATAGGACTGCCAAGCTACCACACACACATTGTGTCGTGGTTTTAACACGGCAGATGCCCTCGTGAAAGGACATAGTGATGAGGCCATCGCACGAAGGTGGAAGCTTAACGGGGTTGATCGAGAACGAGAAGACACAGGATTACCCAGGTTCGGCCCCTCACGGTGGAGGTAAAAGCCTACATCCTGCTTGATTGTATTGCTTTTGGATCTCGATTACAGGGGTGCGGATTCACTAACCTAGCTCTCGAGAGATTGCAACTTAGTCTTTCTGCCTTAGGCGCTCCCCTTTATATAACAGGTTGAGCCCTAGGTTTACATGAGGCTCCGGGTTGTAACCTCAACCCGTATCCTACTCTTATTCTAATTAACTTGTTCTTCAAGGTAATCTTCCTTGTCTTGTCTTTCTTCTTAAGCCGGCACACATGCTGAGCCGGCCCTCTTCACAAGGCCTCCGTTAAGCCGGCCCACTATGTATCTTCAAGGCCCTGCAATGAGATAACCCGCTGAGCCTTATAGTTCTACGGCCGGGTCATCCTCCTGCTGGGTCTCCTATGCTGGAAATATCCCCAACATTAGCCTTCAGTTTGACTTGGATTTATCCACGTTAAACTCCACCTTGAAAAATAAATCAAATAATCCATGAAGAACTTTTATCTCCAAATCTGCCTCTTGAGCCGGGTCCTTAGCATCATTCATCTGCAGACACATTTGCCAGCTCAACCATTTTGCCGGGTCATCCACCCTCCATAGACTTGGTATCTTCTCACAACCTTTGTTCATGACGTCACGATCCACTTCCGCAAAATCCAGGGTGACATCATAGCGAATCTTTGAGTGGATTTGTATTGTCTTGTCAGGCATGAAAATCAAGGAGCCCCTTTCAGCCAAAATTTATTGCGCCACCCAGGGAACCGCACCTGCCGTTTCGGGTTTCACCGCGCTTATAAATAGGCTAGCACCTCTCCAGTGTTTCTCTTTACCATTCTCGCTCCTCGTCTCCCTCTTCTGCTCTTCAACGCCGCTACGCCATTCCAAGCTCACCGCCGCGGCTCATACAACGCCAACCGAGCTCACTCATCGTCGCCGGAGTCCATCCAGCATCGCACGGCCGCTTCCGCAATGCCTAAAGACTGCAAGTTTCCCATTCAGATCTGTAAGTGCCTCTTCACCATTGTTGCTAGTTCTTCACCGTTCTTCACAGTTCTTCGTATCAGTAGCTTGTACATCCAAAATGCCCGCAAATTTCTGCTTGTTATGTCATAAAATCAATCCGCAACACTGCTCGTACGTTATAGATCTGCCGCACTGCTTTTAAATGAATCTCATTACAATTCCTCTTCACCGCGAAGAACAAACCTAGGCTTTATCCTTTCATTTTAAACTATATTTTAGATCCAAACAATCTTGCAATCTGTTTGAAAAACTGTTTGCCAACTCATGGTTCAGGTCACTTATATCAACTGCAAAATCCGTGACCTTAGTAATCTCCAGCTTATCCTGTATTGGAAGTTGTAACCCGGGAAGGTGTCGGCTTATCTTTCTTCTTTATAACAACCTGGCAAACTTCTGAAATCTGCCGGCTTATATTATTTTCTTACTTTCTCCGTAGCTGAATCCATGGCCCCAAAAACTAACAAGCTCGTCAACTGGACAAAGTCCAATATGTTGGAGCTCCGGCTTCAGGCTTCGGCAGATTCCGGGTTACTTCCGTCTAAGGAGGAAATTGAATGGCGAGCCCCGGAGGAAGAGATCCATCCTCCGCCATCTCAAAATGAAATTATCTTATTTGATGATCATTTGGAGAGAGGTTCTATATTCCTCCGGGATGTTCTCCACTTCTTCGGTGTCAGGCCTCAAGACTTGGGTCCCAACTCCATCCACAACTTGTGCCAGTTTCAAGTATTCTGCGAGATTTATCTTCAGATCGAGCCGTCCATCAGCTTTTTCCAAGAATTCTTTTATCTGAATCACCAGACAGAGCACAAGGGTGTACCCAACATGGAACATGGCGGGGTCACTATCCAAAGAAGGAAAAATTCAGCCTTTCCTGAAGCCAAGCCGGCAAGCCACCCTAAAGGATGGCATAGAACTTGGTTCTATTGCAAGGACACCTCCCCAGACCAACAGCACCCACTGCCGGGTTATAGAGCAGACCGGCTTGACGCCTCCATCGTTTTCCCGGGTTTCGCCTCCAAGGAAGAGAGGAAGGCTCTGGAACCCTTATATTCAAAAATAAATGCTCTGACTGCCCATGGTCTCACTGGTGTGGATCTGACCCGGACCTGGGTAAGCTGGCGCATCTAGCCCCTTGCCTGAGAAACTAGCTTATGCACACCTATTCAGGTGAGCCAGAAGACCCGCTACGATTTAGCCGGGTCGACCTCCAATAGAAAGATATCATCAAATTCGCCAAGAAACTTCTAGGTGAGATGAATGACTCCATCGCGCTCGTGGGACTCGCCCCCTTTTATACGGGCAACCCGGCCCCTGCAGTAAGCCGCCTTAGCCATTTCCTCTTGCCTTGCTCACACTGCTTTGCCTTTGTTGTAATTTTATCAACCAGTCATTGTGTAGGAAAACGCTGATTGGTGGAAGGTCGAACCTCAAGACCCCACTCCTCCTCGAGAAGATAGCGAAGAAGACCCGGAAGATGATGAGGACCAAGAGGTAGAACTTGACTCCCTTGGTCGTCTGTTTAACCAACTTGCTGATGCCGCATCTTCACAGGAACTGGTTGAAACCAGTCACGCCAGCGAGCCAGAGGTAACTTTGATCTCTTCAAATTCCGACTCACCAATAACCGTCCGAAAGAAATTCCGGGTTGCAATCCGAAAAGTTCCATTTTCACACCGAGATGCTCATTTAGACACACAATTTCTTTTGAAGAAAGCGCAGCACACATGAACCTCCAAATGGAAGACCCGGAGTAGTGAGGGAGAGCTGAGCGGTGGGTTAACCAACGAGCCGCCTGTACGGAGGGTGCGGACAGAAGTGCCTCATATCCCCACTCCCTCTCTTCCTCAAGCCGGCCGCTTTAAAGAGCCGCTACCTTTGAACGACTCGGCTTATCAAACATCCCCTTCTTCAGATGAATCCAGCGCCACCCAAGCGCCGGCTTTTAACATCAATCCTGGGTACAAAATCTGACTACTTGCCTATCATACTTAAAACTCTTGCCTTTATCCATTAATTGAATAACCTTTTTTCTTTGTGCAGCGCAAAAGCCATCAAAAAGAAAACTGCCGCCAGGTCATCTGATCCTGTTGTTCAGAAAGACCCTTCTCAGGAAATCACAACAGAGAACCCAGAGATTCCGGATGAGCCGGCCTTTCAAGATGATCTGCCGCACCAAGACACTACAGTCAGCCCAACTCACTACTCTCCTCCCCTTGGCAATCAAGAGAAGGGAGATATAAATGAAGAGCAGCCTGCTGAAAAGGCTCAGGATGATGTAGTGGTAACTGGTGAGAACCAGAATCTTCCGCCAGCAACCTCTACCGCCTTGACAAAGATTCCTGCTAAGGCTGAGTCGCCAATGAAGAATAAAGAAAAGGCGGCTCTTGACTTTCATTCCTTTGAAGACCAAGACATCCATTCACTGCACCAGTCTGTTTTGACCCGGCTGTCTGAGAGCCGGGACACTGAAATTGCCGTGGTGACTTCCCTCAAACGGAAGTATGAAGTAACTCTTGTTTCCTGGCTTGATATATATATATATGTAGCCCCCAAGGGCCGGGTCATTATTATATGATGACCCGGGACTTCCAAAAATGTATCTGCATATAGAACAACAAATGGTAGTCCCCGAGGGCCGGCTCATCATTGCATGATGAGCCGGGTCTTTGTTTGTATTGTTGAAAAACATATGCATTAGCCCCCAAGTGCCATGTTGAATGACTGCATCTTCATGGGACTTGTTTTACTTAGAGATGTAGCCCCCAAGTGCCGGGTCGACCTCGCGGTGGCTCGGAACTTTTATATATCTTATGTAACTTTGTGAAAACTGCCATACAGGACATGTTGAATCAAGCTGAAACTCAGGCAGCCTGCTTCCAAAGGGAAATAAAAAAAGAAAAGAAGCTTCAGGAAAAGGCTGAGCAATCATCTTCTGATGCCCAAAAATCCTTACGCATCGTAAGATACACCCTGAAGAAGGCTAAAGCGGCGTATGACGAAGAAAAAGCCAGCTTGAAGAAACGTGCCGAAGAGGCTGAAGCAAAACTTGAACCTGTGAGCCGGGAACTAGCTACTGTAAAGTCCAGATCACCACCATGTGCAGCGCCATCTTTGGTAAGTAGAAAGCCTCGCAAGTTGCCAAATGTATCGGCTTAATATGCCAAGCCGGCTTTGCTGATACTTTCCCCCCTTGTACTTTCAGGCCGACGTAGTCATAACCTTGTGGAGTAGCCTTGGTAAAGCTGAAAGCCGTCTACACCTTTGCAGAGCAGCTATAAATAGGTGGTGCACGCTGCATCATGGTAGGAAGAAACATGAAGGCGCCACCTCAACTGAATGCAGATATGCTGAAAGAACTGTCGGTGGTGCCTCAATGGTTCCAAGAGTGGAAGAAAGTGGCTTGTCGCCATGGAGCCTTGACTGCTCTTGCACGCGCCAAGGCATATGTGCCAGAACTGGATCCGGCTCAAATTGTCGCTGGATATCCTGAATTCAACGTCGATGACTCGCCTTTCACCAAGAAGGATTTTCAGCGGTGCGTCAAGGAAACCCGGGTTGCCGCCACGACACTGCCGGAAGAGATAGATCTTTCCAAATATCAAGCCGGATATTCTGAAGCAAACGAGCGGATTGAGCCGCCTAACCCTCAGCCCGTTGCCCTCACCCGACCGCGTAAGAAAACCTTTGCCCCTGACGTCGACCCTTCATCTGTGATAACAGCCAATGCAGTATTTGAGGCTTTGCACTTGATCCAGTGGGTAGTCGGCGAATCGGCAAGTTAGGAAGAAGTGGCGGATGATGACGAACATGAGGAGCCGGCACATGGCGCTCCATCAACCTCTGGTGCAAATATTAACCCGGAGGAGTAGATCACCGACTCATAATTCAGTGTGATGTGAACATGATAGAACATCTGGCTTGACCATAGCCCAGTGGCGGCTTGTAATAGTAATAGGCGCAAACTTTGCTGGTGCAAGTGTCATCGGGCACCTGTGTTATTCTGCCTGTATAACGTATTATTGAAACCTTGTTGTTTGTTAGTCATGAAAATCTCTTGCTGCTTTCAAAGTGTGTGATTGACCACACGGCCTCTGGAGCTAGTCTTTTTGACGAAGGCCCGCTGTGCAACAGGCCTTTAATAACTTCTGGGTCAATAATCTGAAACCCGGTAATATTGATGGCGGCTTATCTCCAAGACAAGTAGTCAGAATTGCCAATAAAATTGATGGTATAATAACCCGGCAATCATGTTGCCGTTTTGATAAACAAGAAACAACTTTAATAAAACATATGCCACGTATGGATGTATGCATGCATGCAAAAGATAATAATAATGCAAAACATAAATTTAAGAGTCGGCTTTTACGGCACGACTTAAAGACCGACTTTCGAGGCTCGAGTCTGATTCGCTTTCATGAAGCAGGCTTTTTGGCCTCTTTTGATTTATCCTAGCTTTCTGAAAGCCGGCTCTCATGTGACCAATTAGCGTTTTAACTCTGATGAATTCAGGGTCACCTCTGTGATTGACTCATGAGGCGTACACCAGGTCACCTTTTCGGAGTAGCATCTTGCTATCAGGCAGGTTTAACCAAGTAAAGTTTGGCTTTTTGCTGGGTTAAAGGGATGTTAAAGCTAAACTCGATGAGTTGGAAGCCCCCAAGTAACCAATGATCAAGAAATAAAGACTCAACACAATTTGAGGCGAAACGACAAACTCTCTTATACAGAGTCGCCGGCTTTATTTCATTAATCATAATATGTATATACATGATGAAGGTATGTACAAAAGATACTGCCCAGTCTATGACTTAGGTGTAGTATGGCCGGAGATGTGCAATGTTCCAGGGCCGGCTTCCCTCCTCCTCAGAGGTACGTGACTTATCTGCTTCACGCATATCAACCAGGTAATATGACCCGTTGTTGAGGTTCTTGTTGATGACGAAGGGTCCTTCCCAAGGAGGCAAAAGCTTATGCATGCCTGTCTGGTCTTGTATCAGACGGAGCACTAAGTCACCTTCCTGAAAGGTACGGCTTCAAACTCTACGTCTATGATAGCGACATAGGTCTTGTTGATAAATTGCTGATCATCCATGCCTTCCGCTTCATCTCTCAGACACGCGCAACCGCGCACGTTCTCGCCCCCTCTCTTTAATTATTGATCTCCCACATGTACGCTCATAGAGTTCTTCCCTCTATCTGTCTCTATTGATATCTCACGCAGATGACCCCTCCCCTCCCTTCTCGCATATCACCCCCATGCACATACATATATGTATATAGGCCTCTCTTTCACACAAATTGCATTGACACATATTCCCTCTATATCCCCCCCACACACATAAATTCACGAATCTCCCATGATTTTTTGCACACACCATATCTCTCTCAGACACACGCACTAGGTGTACGAAAGAGAAGCGGTGCATGCACGCACTTCTTCCCACATAGACACGTGCGGTACACGGTGGAGCACATTTGTATAAGAAATGTGCGTGTAGAAAGGCTTTAAATGATGTGGCACTAGTACTTCTAGTATGTGCAAAGAACGTAAGTTAGAATTCCAATGGCACGCTACAAAATGTCTCTCTTTTTTCAATCAATATATTATGACTAAAATGATGTGGGGGGCACCCATGAGGCCACGTGGCACATGTGGAGGTGTTGTTGCGAGCTTCTTGTGTGGATTGATCACAGTGATGTGCTGCTGGTTCCAGAAGATTGTAGACACAACGTGGTACAATTAGGTTTTCGTCGATGTGAATCCCAGCCACCTAGACCATCGGATCAACAGGAATCAACGGTTGATATCACGTCACACATGAACGATTGAAAATTTTCAAAACTGATTATAGAAATAGCCAGCAGTGGGCTCCTCGCTATCGGTAGTACGAGAGGTTGGCGGGCGTCCGGCTCCGTCACATACGCATCTGAGAACACGGGCCTACGTACACCTCCGACAAGCGTAGTACTGCCCACTGCTTTGACTAATGCAGTGTCAGGTCCTTCTAGACCCTTCCCATTGTAAAAAAAAACTCCCACGCCTCCCGCGCAGGAAAAATGCCACCCTACCCTGTCTAATCAGGATTTCTATCGACCATCTCGTCAAGGAGCCAAACCAAGTGTTAGACTTTACAAGTTAGGCGGTAAACTTACAGCGTGTCGCCTTCGTGTTGCACCAACACACGGTCGGTCCGGCCCGCCGCTCACCGAAGGGATGCGCATCGGCTTGGTACATCACTGACATGTGCGGCCGCATGTGAGAAAATTGACAGTCCACTCTCCCTGCCTACTGCTAAAAGCCCAGCGTTTCGGGATTTCTAGCAAACCAGCAATTATGAATGGTCGCGTGGCAGTTTCATGTGTAGGGGAGGGGCGTGGTGTGGCAGTTTAGTTAAATGCCACGGCATTTCTTTTTTTTTGACTGCTGTTTTCATCCAATAACTGCCACCGTCGGATGCAGATCTTACGGTTATTGGGGCTTTCACCGGGAATAGGCTCGTGGCGAACTATTGACTAGTATTTTTTCACACACACTGCATTGACACATAAGTTGTAACATCCCAATTTTTAATTTGGATGTTTATATATAGATCAATCATTTGCATCCATGATTTATGCATTTCTTTTTTGAATTCTATTTGTTTTTCATTTGAATTTTGATCCAAGGTACTTTAAGCAACTCAAGGATTCTTTCGAGAGAAGATAATATGACTTCTTCAGAGAGTTGGAAGTGGATCAAACAATTGGTTTCAAATTTTACTTCCATTTATTCAAAATAAAAATATATAGAGAGAAGATAAAAGGACTTCTTCAAAAAAAGAAATGGAATAATGGAAATTGAGTTTGGAATCAAAATTTATTTATTGGATTTATTTGCAAATTACTTCTTTATTGCCAATTTTATTAGCATAGCAAAAATAAATACTTTCAAACTTTGCATTTTAGGCCAGGAAAAAGTTCACAGAAGTCAATTTATTAGGAGATATTTATGTGAAGTTTTCTGGGATTTTTAGAATTACTTTTATTTGTAAATTCTAGCATTTTTTGTTTCTGTAAATAGAAAATAGAAAAAGACTCTGTTATATATATATATATATATATATATATATATATATATATATATATATATATATATATATAGGTTGGGTCTATTCTACCAACCCCCTTAAGACCTTATTCTACCAACATTTGGGCTTATTCTGCCAACACCCACCCGAGCGCCCCGAACACAAAAACAAAACAAAACGAACCGCGCGCAGCGAACAAAAAGCCCCACCCCCTTCGCCGTACCTTCTTCCTCCCCCCAGCTCCACGGCTTCTTCCATGCAGCCGCCATGGCCGGCCCGCCACCCCGCCTGCCTCCCCCCTTCTACCCCGACCCCATGGCCGAGAACCTTCTTCCCCGAAAGCCCCTTCCCTCCCCCTCCCCGCCTTCTCCGCGGAGCGGCTTCGTGGGTTCTTCCCCAATCACCACCCCGAGCCCTGCAACCGCCGAATCCTTCCCTGCACCAGCGGAATCCGGTCGGGGGTGGCCAACTCCACGCCGCGCCCCTGCCCTGCGCCGCCCCCAACCACCCTCCTCCCACCGCGCCGCCCCGCTCAGCTTTCGCGGCCTCCTCCCAACAGCACCTCCCTGCGCGCAGACCACCTCAATGCCCCAACCACCCACCACCTACCTCCACTTCCGGCCGCCCGCCGGCCATGGATTCCGGCCCGCACCCCGACCCGCGGGCCTCCGCCGAGGCGACGAATTCGGCCCCGCCGAGCCGTCCAGGCGACGGATCCGGCCCCATCGCGCCGCCTGATCGACGGATCTGAGCATCGCCGTTCCCTCGCGACGTCGAGCGACTGCACCACCACCCTCCAGCTCCCCTCGTCCTCGCCCCCGAGCAGCAACATCGAGGTTGCCGCGAGGAGCTCCGCGTGCAGGTCGCAGTTCGCCGGCGGGCAGTGCGGCAGCGGTTCCGGTGGTGGGCTTCCTCCCCTGTCAATGGACGAAGGCCGCACTGCCTTCTCTCACGCCGCCGCACCTAGAGTCCCCACGGGTCAGCTCCCATCCGGCGACGGTTCCAGGCGGTTCGGGCCAGATCCGCAGCACCCACAAGGAGCTCACCGACCTCACCTTCCTCATGCTTGCCGACAAAAGGGCGGCGGCGGCGGCCATCGCAATTGCTTCTTCGTCCTGGCCGGCAACGGCGGCAAGGACGCCGGCATGGAGTAGCAGGGTCCAGGGGGCACCACCACCGCAGCAATAGGGGTTCGGGGCCGGCTTCGGCTCCAGCGGCTCCTGCATCTGTGCCGCCCTGCAGTCCACTTCGCCTGCAAGAGCAACCTCCTCTTCCCCATCGTGCAGTTCGGTGGGCCGCCCTCGCTCCCCTGCAACCGAAGCGGTTCGCCGGATCAACCCCCGCAGCTCTCTCTTCCACAATCTGCAGTTCGTTTGGGTCATCGACGTTGTACACACCACAGATCATGCATGGCCGTGTAGTCAAATTTCCTTGCTGTTGCAATCAATCCAACGGGCGCCTGCAGTACGCACAACGCCCCCCGATGGACTGCATCCCGTGCTGGACGACGAAGAATTTTGCTCGTCAGACTCTTTTGCTGGTGAAGAGGAGCTCGTCGTCCTGGTCGAACCAGGCGAACTGCAGTGGAGAGGAAGCCCAGCTACAGCCAAAGGACAGGTGAACTGCAAGGCCTTCTGGACCGTTCGGCGGGTGTGTGAGCACACACTAGTGGCCCGAAGGGCAGCTCGCGGTTCAGTTCAGAGCTCTCTCTGTGAAGTTCATTATTTTACCATTATTCAGAAAATTGTGCATTGTGGCTATTTGGTCGTTAGTTTTGTACTTAGTCGTGCAGTGCACTCGCCTCGATCACGATGTTCAGATTGGCAACGCAAGTTTCAGTTTCACCATGCAGTACACAAAAACCTTTCTTGCAGTACACAAAACATGAGAAGTTCATCTGATTAATATAGAAATCATGCGGTTCACTTGCCTGTCCAATGCAGTGCAGTTTTTCATCGGAAGCAGTGCAATTTTCTATCTAGTGCAGTTTTTCATCGGAAGCAGTGCAATTTTCTATCTAGTGCAGTTTTTCATCGGAGGCAGTGCAATTTTCTAACCAATGCGCTTCAATTCATTGAGAGTGTTACGGTTCACTTGTGGTAGTGTTGCGGTTCACTTACACCCGATGTGTGAAGTGCAAAAAAATTTGAAGGAAATGACAAAAAAAAAAGTAATGCGGTTCAGTTTTGACATTGTTGCGGTTCACTTGCCCTCGTCTCTGCGGTTCACTCTCGTTCATAAAAAAGTTAGAAAAAGAACAAAAGAAATCATGCAGTTCGTTTGCCCCGTCTAATGCAGTGCGGTTTTCTGTCTGAAGCAGTGCGGTTTTCTGTTTGACGCAGTTCCCTCGTCGATTTTGGTGTCACGAAAAACAGAGTCTCCGCATTTCGGTAAAAACAAAACTGCACTTAAACCGTAAGGAATTAGAGAGTGTGTTCTACATGAAAAAGTTATGCCTCGTCAATATCTTTTCAACGGCGTATCATTTGAGTCATTCCGACCAGCGATTTGTAAAAATTCATGAAAAACGGCCGCTGCCACTCGTCGTCCGCCACACCAATTTCAAAATTAATTTAAAACCGTAAGGAATATCAAAATAATTTCTACATATGAAAGTTGCGCCTCGTCCGTAGCTTTCCAACGGCATATCACATGCCTCATTTCGACAAACGGTTAGAAAACTGGAGCGAAAACAATACCGAAAATTTGCAAAAATTTGAAAAATAGAATTCCGCGATTTAGTATATTTATAACTGCTATTAAATCATAAGAAATTAGAGAAAGTAATATATAAGAAAAAGTTGCGCCTCGACAATATCTTTCCAACGGCGTATCATTTGCTTCATTCCGACAAGCGGTTTGCGAAAAAACGCGAAAATACGCTCGCTGCCACTCGTCGGGCGCTCGCCGTTTTCGAAACTGCTCTTAAACCGTGAGGAATCTCGAAAAAATTTCAACATGGCGAAGTTGCACCTAATCCATAGCTTTCCAACGGTATATTACATGCCTCGTTCCGACAAACGTTTTAAAAACTGGCTCGAAAACAGTACCGAAAAACACCGTGTGCAGTTTTTTCGACGAGAAGTTCACTCGTCTCAGTACTGCAGTGTGTTTGCTTCAGAAAGTGCAGTGCCCTCGCGTTGAGCGTGCAGTTCGGAAGTGTGGCCCCTCGTCGAAAAAATTGTACGCGGTGTTTTTCGGTACTGTTTTCGCTCTAGTTTTTAAACCGTTTGTCGGAATGAGGCATGTAATATACCGTTGGAAAGCTATGGATTAGGCGCAACTTCGCCATGTTGAAAGTTTTTTGAGATTCCTCGCGGTTTAAGAGCAGTTTCGAAAACGGTGGGCGCCCGACGAGTGGCAGCGAGCGTATTTTCGCGTTTTTTTTGCAAACCGCTTGTCAGAATGAAGCAAATGATACGCCGTTGGAAAGATATCGTCGAGGCGCAACTTTTTCATATATATTACTTTCTCTAATTTCTTACGGTTTAAGAGCAGTTTCAAATTTACTAAATCGCGGAATTCTGTTTTTTCAAATTTTTACAATTTTTCGGTACTGTTTTCGCCCAGTTTTATCCGCATGTGATACGCTGTTCGAAAGCTACGGACGAGGCACAACTTTCATATGTAGAAATATTTTTGAGATTCCTTACGGTTTTAAATTAATTTTGAAAATGGTGCGGCGGACGACGGGTGGCAGCGGACGTTTTTCCGCGAATTTTTACAAACCGCTGGTCGGAATGATTCAAATGATACGCCGTTGGAAAGATATCGACGAGACGCAACTTTTTCATGTTGAATACCCTCTCTAATTTCTTACGGTTTAAGAGCAGTTTTGAAATTACCGAAATGCGGACACTCTGTTTTTCGCGACACCAAAATCGACGAGTGAACCGCATCGGACAGAAAACCGCACTGCTTCAGACTGAAAACCGCACTGCATCAGACGGGCAAGCGAACTTCATGGTTTTCTTTTTTTGAGACATAAATTTTCCAAGCCGAGCAAGTAGACCGCGCTTCACGTCGGGCGTAAGTGAACCGCAACACTATCGAGAAGTGAACCACATTACTTTTCTTTGTCGTTTCGGTAACATTTTTTCTACACTTCACATTGGGAGTAAGTAAACCGCGACACTACCGAAAGTGAACCGCAACACTACCGAAAGTGAACCGCAAAAGTGAACTTCTAAAAAAGGATTTTTCTCGTGTTTTTTGAATTACGTGATGAGGCAAGAGAACTGCATTAGTTTTTTATTTCTTAACTCTTTTTTACTAATCCCTCATTTTATAACATTTTTTTCTATTTAACAAGACTGCACTGCGTGATGCGGTCAAGAGGACTGCAACATTTTTTTATATTTGTTTTTGCAGTTCATTTTTGTTTGTAGTTTTGACACAAGGACGAAGTGAAGTGCCCTTACAAAAGAAGGGATTCATCGTGGGTTTTCCTTTTCTTTTTACATAGCAAACCACAAGTCTTCATACAAATGAACTACATCAGATTTCTTCAAATAATTACAAACTAAATCTTGCCTTTTCGTATGAACACCCCCAAAACAAAACAAAAATATAACGAGCTACCCCGAACGTGAGCAGTGAACCGCGAAAGTGAAAAAAATGGACTACCGGTTGAGACCAGTGCACTGCACCTTTTTCTCGAGAACCTAGACGTGCAATTCAACTTTTTTTGGGCTCCACAAACATGTGCAGTGCACTTTATCTTCGTCTTCTCCTGCAAAAATGAGTTAACTGAACCGCATTGCACTTAACTTTTTTTACAACAAAAAAAGCCATCCAAACTATCAGTAGTACAAACTACCACTGGAGCACTCCCGCACTCCCAGAAGCGAACTGCGAGCACATCCGACCACGAGCTGTCTCATCGGTGGACTACAGACCCAGGAGAAGTGCAGTATTGTGCCCAAGCAAAATCTGAAAAAGCAACCAAATTACTGCTAAACTTCAACCGTGCGGTAGCCGCACTGCAACTTTTGTTATTGGGGAATTAGAGAACCACAACGCCATAATCGCCGGTGTCGCGCCACACCCTGTTTCCTGGCGCGGCTGAGCCCGTCCTCGCCTTAGATGGAGCAGTAGGAGAAGGCGCGGCGTGGCCAGCGCCATGGATCTCACGGTGAACTGCAAACCAAAATTTAGCGAGCTTCAAAAAAATTCCAAATGAACTGCAATCAGGGAGAAAACGCGACCGAGAGCCATGGCGCGACCACTCGCCGGTCGCCGCGCGGGGGACAAGCTGCACGCCGCCAGCGACTACCGAACTACACACAAGCTGACCAAGGGTCCGGGCGCGCACTGCACTGCAAGCCCGCACCGCGAGCAGTGCACCACCAGACTGCAAGCCGGCACACTGCCGTATTGCTTGACGTGCGTTCACCCACTACTAGCGATCTGGAGCGCGGCTGTGAATCTGAGGCTATTCACTATTGTGCCCAAAACTGCACCGAACTTGATCTGCCAGGAACTCCACTGCACCGAACTGCAGTTAAAACACACGGCCAAATCTAGAAAAAACAAAAAAAAAGCTTTATGAACTGCGCCGAGAGGACTCCGCACTGCATCAACTAACACCCAAAAATTCCCCAAGGGAGGAGAGGAGGAGAGGGACTCCGCACTGCATCAACTAAGTACGCCGAGAGGACTCCGCACTACATCAATTAACACCGACGTGCAGTCCACCAACGGAAAGAAAAAAACCGTAGATCCAGAGGACGGTCCCTTCCTCCGGACGTGATCACCACCATTGCCGTCGATGCGGGGAGTCCTGTCGGACCTGCAAAACAGAGGATGCGCTGGGAGTCAGGCAATGGAACAGTAGAGAGGGAAGGGATGGACGAGGATCAGGGGGGCAAAAGTAGGCGAAATTACCGGAGCCAGCCGCCGGAGAGCCCCGCCACGCGCACCACCGCTGGAGAAGACGACGAGGAGGACCAGGGAGACGACCCGAGCGCCGCCGCCAGCGCAGCCCACCCCCTCCTCGCACGCGGTTGCTCCGCCCTTTTCTTCTCCAACGCGCTCGCCCGAGCTCCTCTTTCTCCCGTTCGCGCTCTCAAAACAGGTTAGGCGGGCGATGGAGAGGTCAGGGGGGCGAGGGGTGGGGGGGTCGATGGATCCCGGCCGTGTTCGGCTGATTTGAGGACGGATGGGTGTCCGACGCACCTCTGGTGAGGGCCGTCGCGTGGCACGGTGGTGCGATGTGGCAGTCCAGGACAAGGGAGGTGGGGGTAGAAGAAGGCCGCAGGGCACTGGGCGGGGCTGGGGTCGGGGTTGGGGCTGGCGTGAGGCGCAGCGGCCGAGGTTGTGAGAGGCGGCGGCGGGGATCTGAGGCCTAGGTGCTGCGGCGGCGCGCCTCCCTGTCGCTGGCAGCCCGGGGGAAGAAGGCGCCGGTGGTGGCGGGCCGGCGCGGGTGGGGGAGGGCGCTGGGGAGGTGGGGTACGGCGGTGGTGGGATGGGAGGGGAATCGTGCAGAGTAGGCTGCAAGAGCACGGGGAGAGAGAGGAGTGGGTGGGTGAAAAGATAAGGTGGGATCGGTCAGTTGTTTTTGAGTGGTTAGTTTGTAGCTACGGGGTGTTGGCAGAATAAGGTTAGGTGTTGGTAGAATAAGTTCTTAAGGGGGTTGGTAGAATAGACCCACCCTATATATATATATATATATATATATATATATATATATATATATATATAGTAACACTATTCTAATCCTAGGATCAGAATAATATTCTGAAAACTACCGGCCCTATATAGGCGTGATGGAGATGTTCCTGAGATCTGAGAAAACCCCGAACCGGTGCACAAATAGAAAATTATCTCAATTTCCCTCAACATCCTGCACCTTCCACCTCACCCCAGATCCCCCGCCGCCACAAGCTCACCATGTGCCACCCCGCCCCCGAACTCGGCCGCCGCCCCGGCAGCGCCCCCGTCCCCGGATCCGACCGTCGCGCCGCCCCCGCCCCCATTTCCTGGATCCAGCCGTCACGCCGCCCCCGCCCCCGCCCCGTCCCCTGGTTCCGGCAGGTGAGCCGCCCGCCCCACCCCATCTTGCGGTCGCGCGCACCACCCCATCTGGCGGCGCAGCCCACGCCATGCGGCCTTCTGCGCCTTCCCCCACCCGCGCACGGCCCTGCTCCGCCCATAGCTGGCAATCCTCCTGCCGGGCCCCGCCGTGCCAACCCATCCTTGGCCTCTCTCTCCTGCTTCAACTGCGGCGCTGGCCCTCCCCACAACTTCAACCGCGGCGGCCGCCTCCCCCTGCTTCAACTACGGTGGCGGCCCTCCCTCCACGAGCGTCGCCGGCAACCACCGGCGCCATCCACCGTCGCCTGGCTCCTCCGCGGGATGGCTCGTCGGAGTGACCCTCCGCGTGTCACCCACCGACCCTCCCGCCCGACCACCTGGGCCACTGGCGCGACGTTAGCTGGACTTCGCCCCTCCCCGTCGCTTCTGTACCCCCTTGGCCGAAGAGGAGTGGCTCCCCAGCAACAGGCCGACGAGAGAACTAATCAGTTTTTTCTTGAAGATTTCACCTCCGATCAGTGCTCTCTCTGTAGTGACTGGTAACAGTAGAAATTTCATTTTACATAGAACGCAAAAAAAAGTTCGAAAAAAATCAATGATAGAAGTTTATGTACATGAAGGTTGATGCTTCGCGTGTTGTGTGTATATACGGGAGCACACAAAAATCATGTTGTGCCATTATTCTGTAAGAAGTTCAACAAGAAAACCTGCAGCAGTTCTATTAGTATAATTCCATCAGAAAAAAAAATCAAAGTTATGCTACTTGATGTTTACAACAAAAAAAGACGCCATTTTTTCCCACAAAATTTTGCAAAAAATTACATTGGAAAATTGTTCTCTCAAAAAGTGGTAGTGGTGTCCGTAAGAACGTAACATTTTTTCTCTTTCCCATTCCTGTTTGTTATAAGGATGGATAGTATAATTATAATATAAAAAACTATCGGATAGTTTTGACAAAGAAAATGGCACAACATGATTCAGGTGGTCGGGACTTATCGTCGAGAAGTTCATGTATAAATGGACTTGTCTTAACTCTAAAAGTTCAAAATTAATAAAATGAAGAGGTCAAAGAAAATGAGAAAACAAAAAAGTTCAAACAATTCCCATGGATTTCGATGGATTTTTCCAATTTGTAAAAAACCTAGAAGTTCAAATTAAAAAAAGAGGAGTTGTTCGATGTTTATTACAAAACTAGGATTTTTTCTGTTACTAAGAAATAAAACCAAGAAGTCCAAATTGAAAAGATGGAGCAGTTCGATGATTATAGAAAACACAGATTTTCCTCGTTATTAAAGATTGAAACATGAAGTTCAAAATAAAAAAAAACGCAGTTGTTTGATGTATAAAAATTGGAAAATCCAAATCTGCTGACGGGAAGATCATAAGAAGTTCAAACAAAAATGACACAGAAGTTCAAAAAAATACACAGCACTTTGAAGTGGATATTTCACCGTTTCTAAAAAAAGAAGTTCAAATTTTAAAAATAGAGTAGTTCAAAAATAAAAATAAAAAAGATTTTCACTGTTTCAAAATAAAAAAACTCTAGAAGTTCAAATTTAAATAACGAACCGGTTCAATATTTATTACAAAACTAGGATTTTTACGTTATTAAAGGAAATCACCCAAGAAGTCCAAATTACAAAAATAGAGCAGTTCGATATTAATAAAAAACTCTTATTTACTTGATACTAAAGAAATAAAATAAAGAAGTTCAAATTAAAGTAACAGAGTAGTTCGATGTATACCAAAAACTCAAATTCTTTCTGTTTCTAGTAAAAAAAAAGTATGAAGTTCAATTTTAAAATATTTTTTGATGCTTATTTAAAAATCATTTTTTCATAAGAATAAAATTCAGAAGTTTAATTAAAATAACAGAGAAGTTCAAAGTTTATAAAAAACTCAAAAAAATTCTCGTTACTAAAGAATAAAACGAACTAGCTCAAATGAAAATAACGGAACAACTAAAAAAGTTCAAATTCAAACGCAAATGGAAATGTTCGAAAACCATACATGGGGTAGTTCCCATAAAAAAATGAGGGGTGTTCTTGACAAGAAAGTATATCAATAAAAATGACAAATTAACTTTTGTCAAAAATAAATTATTCTTGTTACTAAAAAAACAACAAGTTCAAATTAAAAAACAAAATAGTTCAAAATTTATAAAAGAAATGAATTTTCCCCATTTCTAAAAAGACCACTAAAAGTTCAAATTAAACCAATGAAGCGGTTCAACGTTTACAAAAAAACTCGGATTCTTAACCACTACTAAAGAATAAAACCAATAAGTTCGAATTTAAAAAGTGGAGTAGTTCAAAATTTATATAAAAGTAGAATTTGTTCCTCGTTTCTAAAATAACATAGAAGTTCAAATTAAAATAACCAAGTGGTTTGATTTTACTAGAAAAACTCATATTTTTCCCGCTACTAAAGAAAAATCTGAAGTTCAATTTTTTTTAAATGGAGCAGTTAAAAAAAAATCAAATTGATTTTTCCCGTTTCTACAAAGACTAGAAGTTCATGTTGAAAAAACGGAGCAGTTCGATATTTTACAAAATCTCAGATTTTTTTTGGCAACTAAAGAATAAAACCAAAAAGTTCAAATTAAAAAAACAAAGTAGTTTGATGTTAATGAAAACTTCAGATTCTCGCAGTTTATAAAAAAGCTAGAAGTTCATAACACAAAATTACTGGAAAGGCAAAGTTTAAAATTTTTGTTGCTAGAAGTTCAAGTGCTCGGCGAGGGTAAGTTAAAAAAAAGGAAATTTTTGTTTTTGCCACTCTAGATTTTGCCAATTTTCCTTATGCCACTGTAGATTTGGATATTGCACTTTTGCCACTCTTAGTTTTTGGCAATTATCACAATTGCCATTCCCGTGGCAAAAGCAAAATTTTCAGAGTGACAATTATGATAATTGTCAAAAGCTAAGAGTGGCAAAAATGAAACAAAATTATTTTGCTTTTGCCATGGAATGGCAATTGTGATAATTGTCAAAAGCTAAGAGTGGCAAAAGTGAAATGTCAAAATCTAGAGTGGCATAAGGAAAATTGGCAAAATCTAGAGTGGCAAAAACAAAATTTTCCCAAGAAAAATGTGAGAGAGGTTCGCCGTGTATTTAAATGTTCAAAACACAAAAAAGATGTTGTTTTTGGTGTTTTAAAACAATTCTCTCAAAGCATTACAAAATTGAAACAAAATCATTTAGATGAAAAACGATCCTCCTATTCATCAAGTTTCCAAGGGTATATCATATGCTCTATTCGAAAATAAACGGTTAAAACAAATTGGTGTATGTTGTTCAAAACAAATGTTTAATCGTACTAGAATAAGTTGCGTCTTTTCAACAGGTTTCTAAAGCTATATCCTTTGTGCAACTCGGATGAACGGGTGAGCAATTACGAACAAAAAATACATGATAGAAGTTCAAAGTGAAAATAGCGAGCAGTTCAACTGCTACACGGAATGCGTTTCTGATGAGAATAAAAGAATACAAAACTAAAAGCCTAAAAGGTTTATTGCAAGAAGTTCACGTTCTCCTTCCTGCACGGTTCAAAAATTATATTGTGAGACGTCCGACCTTCAATTAGATGTAAAAAAAGAAGCAAAAACGACGTTGATTTTGCCATTTTTAAACTGCTCTCAAACGGCAACGAATTTGTAACAACTGTCTACATGAAAAAATTGCTCCTATTCATAAGCTTTCCAACAGTATATTATATGCTACATTCCGATGAACAATTTAAAAGTTTCATGCATACCGTTAAAAACATGTTTTTACGTATTCAAAAAAATCTTTTGAACTGTCGCGAGTATGAAAAAATGATCAACACAGGAAAGTTGCATGTTTTCAACAGCTTTCCATCGGTACATCATTTGATCAATTCCGGTAAGTGGTTGGGGAGTTACGGGCAAGAAACTGCGCGTGAAAAACAGAGTGAAGTTCAACCAGACATGCCCCAGAAGTTCAACTTCTTCACGCAATGCATTTCCGAAAACTCTGTTTTCGCAATGAAGCCAGAATGCATGATCTCGCCATTTTCAAAATTACTTAAAAACGGCTACGAATCAGAGAAAACTTTCTATATGAAAAAGTTTCGCATTTTTTATAGCTTTCCAACGGCATATTATTTGCCCCATTTCGACAAAGTTTGTGAAAATTACGGCCAAAAAACGTCTTTAGCCATTTCAAAATTGTCATAAAACCGTAAAGAATTAGGAGAAACATTCTATATATAAAAGTTTCGCATTTGTTCAAGATTTCCAATGCAATATCATTTGCTGCATTCTGACAAACCATTTAAAAAATAACCCAAAAATACGATCTCGGTGGAACTTCGGCCATTTTCTAAATTACTTTTAAACCGTTTAAAATTGGAACAAACTTTCTATATGAAAAAGAAGCGCATTTTCATAAGCTTTCCAACGCCATATCATTTGCATCAATCAGATGATCCGTTTTGAAATAAAGCCAAAAATACGAACTCGGCTGTTCGGTTTCAGAAATTCCGCCATTTTTCAAATTGCTCTTTAACCGTAGGAAATTTGGGAAAACTTTCTATATGTGAAATGAGCGGATTAGCAGCAGCTTTCCAACGCCATATCATTTGCCTCATTCCGATAAACGGTTTTGAAATGAGCTCGAAAATACGATTCATGTTTTTTTGTATGAAGAAAAACGGTTTGCAAAACTGCTCTTAAACCATGTAGATTTTGCGAAAAATTCAACTTAGGTTATGATCCACGTGTCCATAGCTTTCGAACGGTATATCGCAAGCCTCATTTGGACAATGTTTGCGGAAGTTCAACCTGTCTTTGGGTGAAGTTCAACTACTACTGCTGAGTAGTTATCAGAATATTATTCTCATCCCGTGATCAGAATAGTGTTTATGTGTGTGTGTGTGTGTGTGTGTGTATATATAGGGTGGGTCTATTCTACCAACACCCTTAAGATCTTATTCTACCAACAAAAAGCGTTATTCTGCCAACACCCTAACCACAACCACATAGCCACCCCGACCCGCGCTGACTGACCGACTAGAAAAAAACCCACCCACCTCCCACGACCACCCACCACTCTCCCTCGAGCCCCACTCCTCCACCAACCTCCCTCCCCACGGCACCCCACCCCACCACCACCTGCCTCCAGCCCCGCCGCCGGCAACCAGGGGGATGGCCCCGACCACCGCGGCGCCCCACCCCACCACCTCCTCTCACTCCCGGCCCGCGCGCCCCGTCCAACCACCCCCCAATCCCCGCCACCACGCCCCACCACCCGCGCCGGTACGCGCCCTCCCTAGGACGCCCGCAGCCCCGCCCATCACCTGGCCGCGCTGGCCGGCACCATGACGTCGCGCGCCCGTTCCCCTCCTTCCCCCGGTGCCCTGGATCCATGGCCGGCACCCCTGACTCCCGATGTGTGCTCGAGCGAGACGGCCGGCGAGCTGCCTCTTCCCCGGCGTGGTCAGGCTCCATGGCAGGCCGAACAACACCGCGGCGCTGCCGCGCTGCTCGGCTCCGCCCCCATCCCCCACAACCGCAGCCTCCGATGACACTCAGGCGACTGATGCAGGCATCCCAGGTCAGATCCCGCCACCACGTTCCCTGCAGGGGAGGGATCCCGAGCTGCCGTGCCCCCACCGCTAGTCCTGATTTCTGGCGAGGTCCCTCCGTCCGCCGCTGCCACTGCCCCCTTCCCAAACTCCGTCGACCCCTTGGTGGATCCAAGCCGTTCCCCCTGCCTACTCCTCCCCTTCATCATCTCCGGTGACTAGGGTGTCGATGCATTTCGTTTTCCTGTGCGTGCAGTTTTTTTCCATTTTTAGGGAAAGTTCGTCTCGCCGGCGGTTCACTGCTAAGGGATTTGGTTTGAAAAACATGTTGGAAACAGATGCAGTTTATTTGTAATTGCGGCTAGCGTGAAGATCATTTGTATTTTACACGGTTTTTTTCGGCCAACATGCTGTTCGTCGCCGCAGGCAATCGAGTCGCTAGGCTGCTTGGTGTGGACTCGCTTGCATCATTTTTTGCAGCTCGCGGAGCACCCCCTCGCAGCTCTCTCCTCCCCCCAACATGCAGTTCGCCGGCGACACCATCACAGCGCATTTCACTGCAGTTTTGCGCGTCTCAGCGTATGAAGCTTGTGTGAAAAAAATCATTAGCAGTACACTTGCAGCTCGGCGGTTAAGTTTACTTTTTGGTTTGTTGTACGTGTGCACTGCCCATGTCCGTCTCTATTAACAAGGTTATTATCGTGGGGTTTGCAGTACATTGTTACAAAATGTGTGCGGTTCACTTTGTAAAATTTTAAAAACCTGCAGTTCGGTACTCTCTACCATTGTACTTCAGAACCCCACAACAGAAACAACTTTAGCAAAAAAAAAAATGCAGCTCACTTCACCATCTCGAGCCATCCAAAAACATGTTACATGAAAAATGCTAGGAAAACAACAAACAAACAAGAAGTAATGCGGTTCACTTTGAAGATTGCTGAGGTTCACTTCTGCTCTATGTGAAGTGCAAAAAATGTTAGGGAAAACAAAAAAAGGTAATCTGGTTCACTTTTTCATAGTGTTGCGGTTCACTTTACGCGTAATGTGAAGTGCAAAACTGTTAGGGAATGGGAAAAAAGTAATATGGTCCAGTTCGATAGTGATGTGGTTCACATTCGATAGTGTTGCGGTTCATTTATGCCCAAATGTAAATCGCAAAAAATTAGAAAAACGACAAAAAAAGTAATGCGGTTCACTTTCGGTAGTGTCGTGGTTCACTTACTCCCAATGTGAAGTGCAGAAAAGAATTTATGGAAACGACAAAAAAAAGTAATGCGGTTCACTTCTCGTTAGTGTTGCGGTTCACTTACGCCCGATGTGAAGTGCGGTCCACTTTCTCGTCTGAAAAAATTTATGTCCTACAAAAGAAATTATGTAGTTCGCTTGCCTGTCGGATGCAGTGCGGCTTTTAGTCTGGAGCAGTGCGGTTTTCTGTTTGATGCGGTTCACTCGTCGATTTTGGTGTCGCGAAAAACAGAGTGTCCGCATTTCGGTAAAATCAAAACTGCTCTTAAACCGTAATGAATTAGAGCGAGTGTTCTACATGAAAAGGTTGCGCCTCGTCGACATCTTTCCAACGGCGTATCATTTGAATCATTCCGACTAGCGGTTTGTAAAATTTCGCGAAAAAACAGCCGCTGCCACTCGTCGTCCATCGCACAATTTTCAAAATTAATTTAAAACCGTAAGAAATCTCAAAATAATTTCTACATATGAAAGTTGCCCCTCGTCCGTAGATTTCCAACGGCGTCTCACACGCCTCGTTTCGACAAACGGTTCAAAAACTGGAGCGAAAACAGTACCAAAAAATTGCAAAAATTTGAAAAACAGAATTCCGCGATTTAGTAAATTTAAAACTGCTATTAAACCGAAAGGAATTAGAGAAAGTAATATATATGAAAAAGTTGCGCCTTGACGATATCTTTCCAACGGCGTATCATTTGCTTCATTCCGAGAAGCGGTTTGCGAAAAAACGCAAAAATACGCTCGCTGCCACTCGTCGGGCGCCCACCGTTTTCGAAACTGCTCTTAAACCGCGAGAAATCTCGAAAAAATTTCAACATGGCGAAGTTGCGCCTAATCCATAGCTTTCGAACGGCGTATCATATGCCTCGTTCCGACAAACGATTAAAAAACTGGAGGAAAAACAGTATCGAGAAAACACCGCTTGCAGTCTTTTGCGACGAGAAGTTCACTCGTATCAGTACTGCAGTACTCTTGCTTCACAAAGTGCAGTATATATATATATATATATATATATATATATATATATATATATATATATATATATATATATATATATATATTATATATATATATATATATATATATATGTGTGTGTACAGCCGGTCTATTCTGCCAATATTGGCAGAATAGTTATTCTGCCCACACTTCCGAACTGCACGCTCAACGCGAGGGCACTGCACTTTCTGAAGCAAAGGTACTGCAATACAAACACTAGTGAACTTCTCGTTGAAAAAAACAGCACGTGGTGTTTTTTCGGTACTGTTTTCAATCCAGTTTTTAAACCGTTTGTCGGAACAAGGCGTGTAATATACCGTTGGAAAGCTATGGATTAGGCGCAACTTCGCCATATAGAAATTTTTTCAAGATTCGTCACGGTTTAAGAGCAGTTTCAAAAATGGTGCGGCGCATGACGAGTGGCAGCGAGCGTATTTTCACGATTTCTTCTAAACCGCTTATCGGAATTAAGCACATGATACACCGTTGGAAAGATATCATCGAGGCGCAACTTTTTCATATATATTACATTTTCTAATTCGTTACGGTTTAATAGCAGTTTCAAATTTACTAAATCGCGGAATTCCGCTTTTTCAATTTTTTTGCAATTTTCGGTACTGTTTTCGCTCCAGTTTTTTAACCGTTTGTTGAAACGAGGCGTGTGATATGCCATTGGAAAGCTACGGACGAGGCGCAACCTTCATATGTAGAAATGTTTTTGATATTCCTTACGGTTTAAATTAATTTTGAAAATGGTGCGGCGGACGACGGGTGGCAGCGGCCGTTTTTTCGCGAATTTTTACAAACCGCTGGTCGGAATGATGCAAATGATACGCTGTTGGAAACATATCGACGAGGCGCAACTTTTTCATGTAGAACACTCTCTCTAATTCTTTACGGTTTAAGAGCAGTTTTGATTTTACCGAAATGCGGACACTCTGTTTTTCGCGGAACCAAAATCGACGCCTGTACTGCATTAGACAGAAGAACGCACTGCTTTCAGACTAAAACACGCACTGCATCAGACTGGCAAGCGGACTGCATGATTTCTTTTTGTCGGACGTAAATTTTCCCAGGCAAGGAAGTGAACTAAGCTTCAATTCGGGCGTAAGTGAACCGCAACAATATCGATAAGTAAACCGCATTACTTCTTTTGTCGTTTACGTAACAATTTTCTGCACTTCACGTTGGGAGTAGGTAACAATTTTCTGCTCTTCACGTTGGGAGTAAGTGAACCGCGACACTGCCAAAAGCGAACCGCGACACTACCGAAAATGAACCGCACGAATTTTTTGTCGTCTTTTTTCATACTTATTATCTTCTACGCGCGTTGACCGGGCGAGTGGACCGCATGGACTGATCGAGTGAACTGCATCCAATAAGAAGCGAGCGTCTTTGAGATGTTTTTGCTTGTGTTTACCAAGTGAACCACGGAGGAGTTTTATAGCGAACCACATGAGCGAACAAAGTGAGCTTCAAAACATACACATCTATCTAATTGTTTTACACAGCCACATGCACATACAAAATCTGCACTCTCCACCAGCCGAAAATCCATCTAAAGAACCAAGCCACACCGCACCAACGAACAAAGCAAACTGCATTGACATCCCGAACAAACCGTCAGCTGAACTGCACTGCTTCAGCATCTGAAGGTGGACCACATTTTGGGGGATCCGGCGACCTTCCCATTCGGTGATGTGGATTGCAGTGCGGAGTCACAAACATCAACTGAACCACAAAATAACAGCCAACAGTAAACTCCAGTGCACGTACGCACGGGATGGCACCACAAAAATCAGAAACAAGATATTTTGTAATAAAAAGAAGGGACGCCGAACATCACTCGCACATCAGCCGAACTGCACGCGTCTGGAGGAGGCGAACTGCAAGGATGTGAACCGCGCAAGCTGCACCTGCCAACTGCACGCCGTGCTCCGCTGCCATCGTCCTCGCCTGAGCTGCTTGCCGGAGCCCCTGCCGGAGAAGAGGATGGTGAGCCTAGCGCGCCTCGCCGTGTGGCCGTCCTCGCCTTGGCCGGAGACAGCAGACCCGAGCGTCTCGTGGGTGGCCATCGTCCTCCTCTCCGGCGGCTGGAGGAGGCGAGGTGGAGGGAGAGTACACAGGCGGGAGTTCACCAGTGCGTGGTGAACCACACCCGCGGCCTAGTGAACCTGCGTCGGGGAGCCGAGGCGCCGCCACAGAGGTGGGCCGAGATCGATGGGCAGCGCGGAGGTTAGGAAGGCGAAGCCCACGGCCGGCACTGGTCGCATGGAGGTTAGGGGGAGTAGCGCTCCCCCTACTTTATTACTCGTCGCCGGCGTGCCTCGGAGCCATGGAGACCTCTCCGTCAGGCCTCAATCCGCCATCCCTTCCAGGCCACCCGCCACAAGATCCAGCACGCCGCCGCATCTGGTGGACGTGGATGGCGCGGGCGGTGGCAGGTGGGGGCGGCCGGGGCGGCGGAAGCCGGGGAATCACGGGGCGGCGCGAGGCCGGAGTGGTGGAAGGCAGGGACGGCCGCGGCGGCGCGAGCTGTTTGGCGGCGGGGGCAGCTATGGAAGGTGGGTGGACGGGGGCCGGCTGTGGGAGGGAGGGCGTGAGGCACCCAGGCGGTGGTGCGTCGCAGAAGGCCTTGGCTGGCCGAATCCGGTGCCGTGGGGAGGTGATGGTGGGCCGCTGGGGAGGAAGAAGGTGGAGGGGATCGGGGGAGGAGTAGGGGATCGTGGGGGAGGAGTGGGGGAAGAAGGTGGGGAGAGGTTCGTTTCGGTGAGCTGGGTCGGTTCCGTTGTGTTGGCAGAATAACGTGAGGTGTTGGCAGAATAAGGTCTTAAGGGTGTTGGTAGAATAGACCCACCATATATATATATATATATATATATATATATATATATAAAGGAAAACAGCCGGGCAGGCTAGTGCCAACCGCCAGCCCAGCCGGCAAAATAGGCCAACGGCCCACGGCCTCTCTTCCTCGCACCGAAGCGCTTCGCCTCGGTCGCCCGCTCGCTCGCTCGCCTCTCGCTCTGCCACTGACTCCTGGGGCCCGCCCCGATCTTCTTGCTCGCCATGCCAGGGCAGTGCCCTGCTCGCGCACGGCTGCGACACCGCATCCGATTTCTTCGGGGAGTCTATCTCCAGGGCTTTCCCCTCCTCCATGTCTTGTCCCTATAAAATCCGGAGCACTCCTCGACCGATTCCCTCGAAAACTCCATGCCAAGACCATCTATATCGCACGCCCTCGCCATCCCAATCATGCCGGAGCCGCAACCATTCATCATCGAGTTCCCACGCCGGTGAGCACCCCGACGACCCCATCCTCTGTCCTTCTACTTATCTCAGCATTGCGCTCCCGTTTGACATCTCTTCTTCGCCCAGATCGCGCCCGAACCTGCACCTCGAGCTCAACCGACTCCGCCGGAGCATGGGAGTTCACTGGAGCTCCGCCACTTCGCCCCGTCGCTGTCTGACGTCCCCGAGCCTCGTCGACACCGCCACCGGACGCGCCGCACCGTGCCGCATCCACCCATGCCGCCCACCTTCACCGGAGTCCACCGGAGCCGCCGCTCGCATCACCACCGACGTTGCACCGCCGTCGTCTCTGACCCACCGCCGCAGTACGTTCTGTACTGTCCGATCTTCAGTCTACGGCCTGATTAGATCTCTTATTTTTTTTATTAGCTGAAACATTTTCCGCTAGAATCTGGCTGTCCGCCGTTTAGAGCTAGCAACAGACAGCTCTCAGCCATCCGATCGCGATCTAACCGTTTAGATTAGATAAGTTTTTTTTATTTTTTCTCACCGAACCATTTTATCTTAGCTTTCGGCCATCCGCCTCTTAGCCCCACAGCAAACACCTCATAGCCAACCACAGATCGCCATGTGGCAGTTGTCGATTCCTAGGAGTTTCAGAAAAAACAGTTCTTTTCATATTTCAATCCAATTTCCTTTTATCATATCTTTAATTCTATAGATCCAATTTAGTTGATTCTTTTTCCTACTGGTTCGTATTGACCCCATCTATCCAGTGACCTAAACCAAAAATAATTTTGACAATTTAAAATTTGAATTAGATCAGATTCAAATTTGAACTTCAATAGGCCATAGCTTGAGTTTCGTAACTCCGTTTTAGTTGAATCTTTTTGCAAATTGAAGCTTATGACATATACATTCTGTAGAAACCATAAACACATAATTTTGCTACTGTTAAAAATATGTTTCTATACAGAACCTTTATTTGATTTTTTTGGAGTTTTCACAAGTCTTTTGCATGCATTCTTTTTGTATTTTGAGTGGTTGCTTATGTATGTGCTATTTGTTTGTTTACGATAGATTGTTCGGAGTGCGAAGAGTAGCATTGTCAGGATTTTGAGAGCGAAGGACTTCATCAACTTAACAAGCAAGTTGCACTTTTGATCATACCAATCCTATGTTTTTACTTTGCATGTAGTGCCTTCTATCAACATAGTAGTATGCATGTGTACGACTACTCTGCTATGTTAAACCCGGATAGGATAGCCATATGTTTAGCCTCATCCTGATAATCTTTGCCGCCACATTGGGAATCATTATATTGTAGTTATTGCTTAGCCATGCTATGGTAGACGTGGATTGGGTACCGTGTGATTCATGAAAGTTGTGATAGAACTTAAGCAATGACTACATTAACAACTTATATGTATTGTATTTCCCCGGGGGCTCTGCAAGACCAATTAATCAATCATCTGGGCAGAAAGGTTTGTCGGGACCAGTCGATAAGTATGTATCCTTCGGGAGGCTCTGCATTACTCAGGAAAGGTGGGGAATGCCGCCCAGGTTCAAAAAGGTTGGACATGTTTCATATCAAGTAGCTTCCGTGCGCAGCCACAAGCCATTACGGGCTCTGGCCTAGTTGAGTAGGTTGTGTCAGCCTTTCCAGGATTGGCTAGCAGATGTAGAGGAATGTAGGTGTACCGGCCTATCTAGGGTTAAGGGGAACACATCCGAAAGACTTTGTCTCGATCTTCCGTCCAAGGAGGTGGTCGAGTCTTGTAGGGAAAAGTGCGCAAGCCTCTGCAGAGTATAAAACTAATCGATTAGCCGTGTCCCTGGTTATGGACAATTTTGAGCAACTAGACTTGAAACCTCTGGAAGATCTTCTCATCTCAAATAATTAATATGATGTGGGTTTAATTAAACCGTGATCCCCGGGGGCTCTCATGGTAATAACAATTTGGGAACCTATGATCCTCGGACGCTCTCATAGGCGGGTTAAATTGGAGGCGGTCCAATTTAACAATAGGTTAATTAAAATTGAAAGAAATAAAACTTGACTAGTGAGTAGAAGTAAGACAAAATTGAATTCAAAATAAACCTTAGAGTTTTCCACCTGATATATATCCTTGCATGTAGATGTTAGGTCTGTTTTAATACCTTGGGTGTGACTTGCCAATACATTCAATGTATTGACCCTTTATGGCTGCAACGTTTCATGTTGTAGATTTTTTTCGACAAAGAGTAAGGTGTGATAGGTCGCTATTCTACACCCAGTTTTGCCGTGGATTTGATGGACTCGTTTACCTTCGATGCTTCCGCAGTTATTTTTATTTAGATGGCCTTCAGCCATATTTATGTAATAAATACTCCTTTGGAGGACTTCGATGTAATAAAGTGTGTGATTGAACTCTGTTATATTTCATCGAGTATTGTGTGTGCTAGCATACCGATCCAGAGATGGCACTTAAGCATAGAGACTCCGATCCATTTCGGAACCGGGTCGTTACATAAGTATCATCTCTCTCCCTCTTCCCCACGCACACACCTACACTAACGACTCTCTCGAGACTTCACGCACACACCATCTCTCTATAGGTCGATGTCACACACATACACTTGTACTCTAGGTTTAGTACATACACAAAGAGAGAGGTACACGCATGAACTCGTCCTCTTACACACACACGCGCGGGTACTCTTTCCAACACACACCATCTCTCTAGGTCTATGTATAGCATTCTCTCTCTCTCCTCCACACACACTAGTGGAGTACGTGCACGAAGAGAAGATGTGCACGCATGCACTCATTCCCTCGCACACACACGCGGGTACACGGTGGAACACATTTTTGTACGAAGAGGCAGCCAACGTGATGGATGGTCAATTAATACAGCGCATGCAAATTGAGTGGACGTGAGGGAGGAGGTAGTTGAGAATGACATTATCATCCACTGCATGCATGCGAGTAGTTAAATCATGGGTTGCTAGTACTACAAGCAACATCATCAATTTTTCCTCGGTTACTGTTGGTGGCCTTTGTATTTAAAAATGGACGGAGTGGAGTAGTATCTTTATTTTAGCCTCATAGGGCTCTCCCACTACCTAAGCTCGCCTCCCCACCTCGCCCGTCAGATTCCGCCATGGATAATACCTTAGATCCCAGCATCCCGTGGGCTTCCCTCTCACTGCGGCCCGCAGCACTGCCGCCTTTGAGCGAAACCCACATGTGTTTCAGAGGGGATCCATTGCTCTGGAATCACATATCGGTGGCGTCGGAGGACATGCCGGGGGTGCGTTGCAGGTGGTGGGCAGCAAGGGAAAATCGGATCGAGGAAGCGAATCATCCATTGGAGACAAGTTCTAAGGAGCTGCACCTGACGAAGCGCAAGGCGGAGGCGCAAGTCGATCTTAGGGCAGAGATGCTGAGGGATGTTAGCATCTGGCAGCGTCGCATTGATTTCGAGCTAGGGCTAATGGGAGAGATCATATTCATGGAGTCGACTAGGGAGGAGAGAACGGGCATGCCTGCGGAATGGCATGACCAGCCGGCGCAACTGTTCAAATGGGCAGTAGGAGAAGCCAAATCGCCCAACCAGCTACAGCGGCGATGCTGTGCATGCATCCTAGGCGAGGTGACCTACCCTCCTTCCCCGCCAGCGGTGCAGTGACCTGCTCGGTTGCTGCTGCAGTGAACATGCGGCGCCATGGCGGTTTGCAACCGTGACAATCACTCCATCTATATATATTGTATTTCTATGAAAATACTTGGTCATTTGGAAAAAGATGGTAATTGATTTATCACGATATTTTGAATGCTTGGTCGTGACTATCACCGGAAAGCCACACATCTCCCTCGCATAATAAGTTTTTAATGCAAATTGAAATTCATAAACTTAGAGCCTGTCGTGTTCGCGTCGCACCAACAGTCTGACCCGTGGCTCATCGAAGGGACGCGCATCAGCTTTGTACATCACTGACATGTACGACCAGGTACATCACTAACATGTGCGACCAGGTACATCACTGACATGAGCAGTACTTGAAATTTGTTTTCCAAAAAACTCATCGGGAACCGTTTCGGGCTTCGAAACAAAAACCATCAATAAATTTTGAGCTTGTTTCCCGTCACATTCAAAATTACCACGCTATAATTAATTGCAAACATGCACACACCAATCAAACCTAACAACCGTGTTCCCACTTTGCAGCTTATTAGTAGGTTATAAAAACTAGTACGTACTCGAAAAGTACTGCATATTCCTCCTCATAAAAAAACAAGTCTTTCTTGTTCGTCGTTCCTTGCATCTGCCATGGCCCGTGAGAAGAGTTATGGGTCGACAAATAACCAGGGAGCAGCGACCAAGGCCATAGAAAAAAAGATCTCTCACCAGCACGTGAGGGCTCTTAGAAGCGCATTCGCCACAGAGGCGTACATGCCGAGCTAGCAATGCTGAAGTCGTTAGCCCGCGATGACATGCCCGCTCAGCTCAATAAGCAGAAGGAGCTGATCGCCTGCTTGGTGAAGCTATCGAAGGAGAGAAATGCCTTGGCTAAGAAGGCGACCGGATTCATCTGGAACTTGCGGAGTACAAGGAGAAGCTCCGCAATGAGCATGACCTGCTGAAGGAGGAGATCGCCGTCTAGATGAAGCTGCATGAGAAGAGCAGTGCCTTGTTAAAGAAGATGGCTGCCATCATTGTGGAACTTAGGGAGGACATGGCGGAGCTCCGCATCTCGCGCAAGCACCTGCTGAAAAAACCGTGGCTGCTGCCAAACAACGTCATGAGGACGTGAACGAGATCATCCGCGCTTGATACGTCTCCAACGTATCTATAATTTTTGATTGTTCCATGCTATTATAGTATCAATCTTGGATATTTTATATGCAATTATATGCCATTATATATCATTTTTTGGGACTAACCTATTAATCCAGTGCCCAGTGCCAGTAGTTGTTTTCTGCTTGTTTTTGCCTTTTCAGAAAATCATTATCAAAAAGAGTCCAAACGAGAAAAAACTTTGGATTAAATTTTTCTAGACCAGAAGAGACCCACGAAGCTTTGGGAGAAGACTAGAAGAGCCACGAGGAGGCGACAAGCCTGGAGGGCGCGCCCCCCAGGCTTGTGGGCCCCTCGTAGCCCCTCCTGACCTAATTCCAGCGCTATAAATTCCCAAATATTCCCAATATACCAGAGAGACAGAAGAGAAAACCTTTCTGCCGCCGCAAGCCTCTGTTCTTCCATGATCCCATCTGGAGGCCTTTTCTGGTACTCTGCCGGAGGGGGAATCGATCACGGAGGGCTTCTTCATCAACCTTGCTGCCCTTCCGATGATGTGTGAGTAGTTTACCACAAACCTTCGGGTCCATAGCTAGTAGCTAGATGGCTTCTTCTCTCTCTTTGATCTTCAATACCATGTTCTCCTCGATGTTCTTGGAGTTCTATCCAATGTAATCTTCTTTTGCGGTGTGTTTGTTGGGATCTGATGAATTGTGAGTTTATGATTAGATTATTCATGAGAAATATTTGAGTCTTCTCTGAACTCTTTTATGCATGATTATTATAGCTTTGTATTTCTATCCGATCTATCGATTTGGTTTGGCCTACTAGATTGATTTATCTTGCCATGGGAAGAGGTGCTTTGTAATGATATATAAATGTTAATATATTTTTTACAAACTTTGTCAAAGTTTACAAAGCTTGACTTTGACCAAAGCTAATACGCAGACTAAATAAAAATAGAGGGAGTACTAGGTAAGGTGGGGTCAGTACTCAAGTTTATGTGGGGTCGCTTCTTAAGTGAGGGCTAAATTAGTTAGTATTAGGAGGGATCCACTCATAGCGCGCCACAGCTCTCGTCCAATCCAAAACCACCGCCGCTCCTCTCCTCTTCCATTCCAAAACCGCCGCCGCTCCTCTTCCATTCCAAAACCACCGCCGGTGAGTGAAGGTGCTGTGGAGAAGTAGATCGATGGAGGAGTACAACTGATACGTCACCATTTCAGATGGCGACCCTATGAAGCTAGCCAGGATGATGGAGATACAGTCTTGGTTTGACAACCCGCGGAAATTAGCGGCGACGGTGATGGCGATGGCCAAATATCTGAAAAAGAGCGAAAAGGCGACGATCCACCCGGATGGAGTCGCGCGGGAGTACACAGAGCTGCTCCTCTGGGCCATGGAGCAGACAAATTCGCCGAATCCGGTCGTGAGGCGGAGGTGGTGGGAGTATCGATCCAAGATGGAGCATCCACAGGATCAAGGATCGAACATCCACACGGTGTCGTTCGTGAGGGTGCTGTCACAGGGCGAGCCGGTGGACTCTTCATCGACCGTACCCAACCACAAGAGGAAAGCAGTTGGCGCGACGATGCTTCCCCGCCACTCTCCAAGGTTCCCTCGCCATTCACCTCGTCTCACGGGGCGGCGGTCTGCCATCGAGGAATAGGAGGGGAGTGCCTCGATGAATAATCAGTGGAGGAGCTTAGGGTTATCAGTATTTGCAGGTTGTGAATTGTGTTTTGTGTTGTGTATTTTGGGTACTTTCAGATATGAATGTCTTTTGAATTTCAGATATTTGCAGTATTGAGCATATGAAGTATTTTCTGAATTCCAGAGATCTTTTTTAGTACTTTCAAAAATGTAGTTTCATATAAAAGTGCAGACCATGTGATTTTCAGAGAAGAAACTGCAAGTTTCAGTTTCAGGTAAGAAACTGCAAGTTTCAGAGGCAGATCATTTATATCAACACGCCCTTTTCAAACAGGGATAAGAGCATGTTGGAAATTTTATTCATGGTCGAAAATGGAACTAACAGCAAGTTAACATCATGCTGATCAACATGCATGTATAGCACATATTCATATGATGCACAGTCAAAAAGATATGTTATTTTCAAAATGCCCAGACAATGTGGAGAGTGCGAAAAACAGAGAACTAGGGACGAAGTTTTGGCTAGTGTTGGAGGTGTTGTGTGTGGATGAGAAGGGGGGACCCACATGTCAGTAATACCAGAGGCAAATAAATTGGTGATTTTTCCACTGCACAAGGGGGAATCGAACCCGGGCCGAGTAGGTGTGGGGGAGGGGGTGTAGCCACTGGGCTACTATGGTCTGTTCGACAGAGAGAAGGCGCACAGCCTACAACTACACTACCGCGTCTTCCCCGGATCCGGTTTGTTCCCGTCCGAGGCCTCGACGTCGTCTTCCGCCTTTGTGCATTCGCCGTGGCGCCACCGTCTGTCGTTGTTAACATGCTGAACAAACGAGAGGAATCTAGAGAGGACTGTACGTGGAGAGGCCGACAGTCGGGACCCACTAGGTCCATGGCCGTTGATATGTCTCCAACGTATCTATAATTTTTTATTGTTCCATGCTGTTATATTATCAATCTTAGATGTTTTTACATACATTTACAACAATTATATACCATTTTTTGGGACTAACCTATTAACATAGTGCCCAGTGCCAGTTGCTGTTTTCTGCCCTGTTTTTGTTTTACAGAATATTAATACCAAACGAAGTCCAAATGCCACGAAACTTTTTGGAGATTTTTTTTGGACAATACCAACACTAGAAGCTTCGGGAGAGGACCAGACGCCAGAGGAGGTGGCCACGAGCCACCAGGGCGCGCTTGGGGGGGGGGGCAAGCGCGCCCTGGTGCCTCGTGGGCCCACCCCAGCTCCGTTTAACCTAATTCTAGCACTATAAATTCCAGAAAAATCAGAAACCCTCACGGGAGTCCACAAAATACTTTTTCCGCCACCGCAAGTTTCTGTTCTCGAGAGATCCCATCTGGAGACCTTTTCCGCCACTCCGCTGGACTTCCGATGATGTGTGAGTAGTTTACCATAGACCTTCGGGTCCATAGTTAGTAGCTAGATGGCTTCTTCTCTCTTTTTGATCTTCAATACAATGTTCTCCTCGATGTTCTTGGAGTTCTATCCGATGTAATCACTTTTTGCGGTGTGTTTGTTGGGATCCGATGAATTGTGAGTTTATGATTAGATTATCCATGAATATATCTGAGTCTTTGCTGCACTCTTTTATGCATGATTATTATAGCCTCGTATTTCTTCTCCGATCTATTGATTTGGTTTGGCCAACTAGATTGATTTATCTTGCCATGGGAAGAGGTGCTTTGTAATGGGTTCGATCTTGCGGTGTTCAATCCCAGTGACAGAAAGGGACATGACACGTATGTATCATTGCTATTAAGGGTAAAAAGATGGGGTTTATTCATAGGTGAGTTTATCTTGTCTACATCATGTCATCGTTCTTAAGGCGTTACTCCGTTCTCTATGGACTTAATACACTAGATGCATGCTGGATAGCGGTCGATGTGTGGAGTAATAGTAGTAGATGCAGGCAGGAGTCGGTCTACTTGTCTCGGACGTGATGCCTATATACATGATCATTGCCTTGGATATCGTCATGATTATTTGCTTTTCTATCAATTGCCCAACAGTAATTTGTCTACTCACCGTATGCTAATTTCTTGAGAGAAGCCTCTAGTGAAAACTATGGCCCTCGGGTCTATCTAAATCATATACTAAAACCCTAAAAATACTTGCTGCAATTTTATGTTATTTATTTTATTTTGTATTTTTGTTTCAATCTATCTATCTATCACATACAATTTAATCTTGCAACTTACCGCCGAGGGATTGACAACCCCTCGTTTGCGTTGGGTGCAAGGATTTGTTGTTTGTGTGCAGGTGCTGCTAACGAGGTGTTGTGTGATTCTCCTACTGGATTGATAACCTTGGTTTCATAATTGAGGGAAATACTTACTCTACTGTGCTGCATCATCCCTTCCTCTTCGGGGAAAATACCAACGCAAGCTACAAGTAGCAGGAAGAATTTCTGGCGCCGTTGCCGGGGAGACATCATCAACATCTATCAAGTACCTTCGCATAAACTCTCATCTCCTTGCATTTACTTTATTTGCATTTGCCTGTCGTTTTCATCTCCCCCACTTCTAAAAAGTTTTTACAAAAATACAAAAATATTTTCCGTTTGCCTTTTTTCTTGTTTGCCTCTTTACTTGCTTGCTTTTATTGCCTTCATGTCGAACACACAAGAACAGAAACTAAAAGTAAAAATATAAGATACTATGGATTCACTTAAAGTTTACTACTTGAATCATCTTCGGTCCATTATTGCTCGTGCTGAAACCCCAGCTAGTTTAGTTGAGGGAAAATCTTTAAAGGAGCATGCTCATTTTGTGCATCATCGTTTGTCTGAAAAAGGGAGACTCTTATGGCGTGAAATAAATTGTTTGCTATGCTATGCTCGGAATCTATGTGAAATTTATGATTTTACTTGTTGCTCTAAGAACCCTAAAAAAGACCTTCCCTACCTATGTGAGTTCAATGATAATGAAATCTTATCTTCTTATGAAAAAGGTGTTTATAGTTACTATGATATCGAACAAATTGAAGAATTTGTTGCTTTTAAGGGTGCTTATGAAGTTGCTTCTTTGATTGAAAAGTATGATATTACTCTCTACAAATCTGAAAACTTTGCCATACTTAAGTATTGCTGTGAAAATTATGCATCTAATGCCTATGTTAGTGAATTTATTGAGAGAATGTCTACTGCTTTGGAAGAGAATAATGATACACATGAATCTATAGATAATCATGATTCTGATGATTCGATTGAAATATACCCTCTTGATGAACATGATGCTTGTTATTCTTATGGCCACGACTCCAATATTGAAGATGCTTATAGAGAAGAACTTGCTATAGTTCCTTATGTTAAAAATGAAATTATTGCTATAACACCCATACTTGATAGCTCCTTGAATGAAAAGCATGATTGCAATGATGTTACTATAAATTCTATGAATGTCAATTGTGCTAATAATATGCAAAACTACAAGCTTGGGGATGAAAATTTTGTTATGTGCACTACTTATTGCAATGATCATGATTGGGGTGATGATGCTTTTTATGATCTTGAAAATTTATTTAAGCCTCATGATGAATATGTTATTGATAATAAAATTTGCAACACTATTAAAAGTGGGTTTGGAAGAGCGTCAACTTTAAGTAAAAATAATCCCACATATTTGGAGAGTGTTAAATCTTATGAAATTTTTGATAAAAGTGGGATTGGAGAGGTCATGACTTTAGTTGATGTTAATCCCACTATCTTGGAAGATGATAAAAAATTAATGCATGTGGATCATGGAGAGAAAATTTTATGTGATAGCTATATTGTTGAATTTGATTATGATCCTACATGTAATTATTATGAGAGAGGGAAATATGGTTGTAGAAATTTTCATGTTACTAAATTACCTCTCGTTATGTTGAGATTGTTAATGTTTTATTCCTCTCCTTTGCATAAGCTAGATATTTCTCGTCTTGATAATTTGTTTGCATATAAAATGCCTATGCATAGGAAGTATGTTAGACTTAAATGTGTTTGTCATGTATTATGATGCTCCCTTCGTGCTTCAATTCTTATCTTTCATGTGAGCATCATTGAAATCTCAAGCCTATCTTAATGGCTATAAGTATAGCGCTTGTTGGGAGGCAACCTAATGAATAAAATAATTTTTTATTATTTGTTTATGTTATTGTGAGTTTTCATGTTTATGATACTGTTATGATTGTGTTTTTGTGTTTTTAATTAGTGTTTGTGCCAAGTAAAACCTTTGGGATGATTTGGAAGATAGTATAATTGATGCTGTTTGGAAAACAGAAAGTTTTGCGTCCAGTGCTGGAATTTTGGTTCTGTACTGGTATATAATTTTTTTTTGAGATTTTTAGACAGTATTGGAATATTAATTTCCCACGTTGTCCTAATTTTTCAGAATGTTTGGAGTTACAGAAATATGGCTTTTAAATAGATTGCTACAGACTGTTCTCTTTTTGACAGATTCTGTTTTTAATGTGTTTCTTGCTTGTTTTGATGAAACTATGGATTGTATCGGGGGGTATAAGCCATGGGGAAGTTAGCATACAGTAGGTATAATGCAAAAATAAAATGTTAATAGGTTTGCAACAGTACTTAAAGTAGTGATTTATTTTGTTATACTAACGGATCTCACGAAGGTTTTGTTGAGTTTTGTGTGATTGAAGTTTTCAAGTTTTGGGTGAGATCACGATGGATGAAGGAATAAGGAGTGGCAAGAGCCTAAGCTTGGGGATGCCCATGGCACCCAAAGGTAATATTCAAGGAAGACTCAAGCGTCTAAGCTTGGGGATTCCCCAGAAGGCATCCCCTCTTTCTTCTACCAACCATCGGTAATTTTACTTGGAGCTATATTTTTATTCGTCACATGATATGTGTTTTGCTTGGAGCATCGTGTATTATATGAGTCTTTGCTTTGTTTGCTTTTTAGTTTGTCACAATCATCCTTGCTGAAGACACCTATTTTGAGAGAGCCACACGTTCATCATAATTTGTTAGAATACTCTATGTGCTTCACTTAAATTTTTTGAGCTAGGCAGTTGCTCTAGTGCTTCACTTAAATATTTTTGAGCACGGTGGTGGCTATATTTTGAAGAAATGAACTCTCATGCTTCACTTATATTATTTTGAGAGTTGATAAGATTGAAATTTTGAAGAAATATTTGCACTCTCATGCTTCACTTATATCTTTTTGAGAGTTGATGAAAGTAACGGTAATTTGCACAAGATATGAATTTGGTCCCAAAGTGATGAATATTCAAGAGGGATATAATAAAAACTTTCATATAGATCATTGGATATGATAAGTGTGATTCCTTGCAATAGTTTTGCGATATGGAGATGATAATATGTGAGCCATGTTAGTGAGTAATTGTGATTTAGTAAGAATATTCGTGTTAAGGTTTGTGATTCCCTATGCATGCACGTTAAGTCAATAGTTATGCAACAAAATTATATCCTACTAATGGTTCATTATTCGGTGTTAGTTATGTTCAATGCATGTTTATGACCGTTTTCGTTTTTTGGTTGATTGCTTCTGTATCTTTTGCTAGCCTTCATTTGTACTAAGCAGAAATACTGCTTGTGCATCCAAAATCATTAAACCCAAGTTGTGCCAAATGAGTCCACTATAGCTACCTATATGGGGTATTTCAATGTCGTTCCAAGTAAATTTGCGTGTGCCAACTCTAATTTTCAAAATAATTTTTCTATTTTGTGTGCCCGTACCGCTCATGAAGCAGCAGGGGGTGGCCAATATTTTCCATGCTAGGTGTGTTATTCTCACGATGAGTATTTATTCACTTGTCATTGCACGAGAGAGTGGCTGGTAATAGGGATGCCCAGTCCCATAATGAATCAAAAATTAATAACAACAAAATTCCTTGGAAAGTGATGGTATGGAGGGCACCCGTGGATACGGCTAGCCATGGACTGTGAAAGAATGGTGGAAAGGAAATAAACTTTACTTTCTGTTTGGGAACCGCCTATGATGTGTCTAGCATGGAAAATATTGGGAATTCTCGGTCGTTTTCGTTGACAGGAAAAGCATGCCTCTCAAAATATATTTTTTATCTCTTTAATTTCAGCTTTGAGCTCTGGCACATTTGACAAATCTTTGCTTCCCTCTGTGAAGGGCCTATCTATTTACTTTTATGCAATTTTTATTTTTATTTGAGTCTCCATCTTCTCTTATAAAGCACCAACTAGAGAGCACTATTGTCATACTTGTGCATTGTATGTAGCTAATATTTGAGTGTGTTTCATGAATGGATCAATGATTGAGCATAATGGGCTAGGGATAACCTTCTTTAGCATTGATATTTTGAAAGACATGGTTGCTTGTTAATATGCTTGAGTATTTATATCTTCATGTCAAATTATAGACTATTGCTTTGAATCATTCAAGTCCAATGTCCATGCTATAAAAGAAAACAATATATGATGAATATGATAGGCAGCATTCCACATCAAAAATAATGTTTTTATCATTTACCTACTCGAGGACGAGCAGGAATTAAGCTTGGGGATGCTGATACGTCTCCAACGTATCTATAATTTTTTATTGTTCCATGCTGTTATATTATCAATCTTGGATGTTTTTATATCCATTTATAACAATTATATATCATTTTTCGGGACTAACCTATTAACTTAGTGCCCAGTGCCAGTTGCTGTTTTCTGCCCTGTTTTTGTTTTACAGAATATCAATACCAAACGAAGTCCAAATGCCACGAAAATTTTGGAGATTTTTTTCTGGACAATACCAACACTAGAAGCTTTGGGAGAGGACCAGACGCCAGAGGAGGTGGCCACGAGCCACCAGGGCGCGCCTGGGGGGGGGGGCAGGCGCGCCCTGGTGCCCCGTGGGCCCACCCCAGCTCCGTTTGACCTAATTCCAGCACTATAAATTCCAGAAAAATTAGAAACCCTCAGGGGAGTCCACGAAATACTTTTTCCGCCGCCGCAAGTTTCTGTTATCGAGAGATCCCATCTGGAGGCCTTTTTCGGCACTCCGCCGAAGGGGGAATCGATCACGGAGGGGCTCTACATCAACCTTGCTGCCCTTCCAATGATGCGTGAGTAGTTTACCAGAGACCTTCGGGTCCATAGTTAGTAACTACATGGCTTCTTCTCTCTTTTTGATCTTCAATACAATGTTCTCCTCGATGTTCTTGGAGTTCTATCCGATGTAATCACTTTTTGCGGTGTGTTTGTTGGGATCCGATGAATTGTGAGTTTATGATTAGATTATCCATGAATATATCTGAGTCTTTGTTGCACTCTTTTATGCATGATTATTATAGCCTCGTATTTCTTCTCCGATCTATTGATTTGGTTTGGCCAACTAGATTGATTTATCTTGCCATGGGAAGAGGTGCTTTGTAATGGGTTCGATCTTGCGGTGTTCAATCCCAGTGACAGAAAGGGACATGACACATATGTATCGTTGCTATTAAGGGTAAAAAGATGGGGTTACTCATACGTGAGTTTATCTTGTCTACATCATGTCATCGTTCTTAAGGCGTTACTCCATTCTCTATGGACTTAATACACTAGATGCATGCTGGATAGCGGTCGATGTGTGGAGTAATAGTAGTAGATGCAGGTAGGAGTCGGTCTACTTGTCTCGGACATGATGCCTATATACATGATCATTGGCTTGGATATCGTCATGATTATTTTCTTTTCTATCAATTGCCCAACAGTAATTTGTCTACCCACCGTATGCTAATTTCTTGAGAGAAGCCTCTAGTCAAAACTATGGCCCCCGGGTCTATCTAAATCATATACTAAAACCCTAAAAATACTTGCTGCAATTTTATCTTATTTATTTTATTTTGTATTTTTGTTTCAATCTATCTATCTATCACATACAATTTAATCTTGCAACTTACCACCGAGGGATTGACAACCCCTCGTTTGCGTTGGGTGCAAGGATTTGTTGTTTGTGTGCAGGTGCTGCTAACGAGGTGTTGCGTGATTCTCCTACTGGATTGATAACCTTGGTTTCATAACTGAGGGAAATACTTACTCTACTATGCTGCATCATCCCTTCCTCTTCGGGGAAAATACCAACGCAAGCTACAAGTAGCAGCCGTATGCAAGCAAGTTGGAAAAAAAGTTTCCTCCTAATGGTATACTGACATTGGGGCCCACGGGTTTGTCAACGTAGTCAATAAACGAGATAAATTTACAATGAAGACTGTCATCGGAGAGCTAGCAGGTATCATTTTTTCCAGAGGGGGGACCAGTATCAGCTGGGTTGTGGCCTGCCCAGCCTAGGTTTTGTTTTTTAACGTGCGCAACCCACGACATGCAGACACAGTGGTTTCAACTTATTTTTTTGAGGTCCAGCATGTATCTACTAGCCTATGGGCCTCCCAGCCTATAGGTTTTATTGTCTTAAACATCCGCAATCCAACTTATGATTTTTTTTGAAGAAAACACAGAGCTCTGTTCTACTTTTCTATATATAAGAATAAGAATGCAGGTCCAACTTATGTTTTTCCTTTGAACTATATTATATATATTTAATTTTTTTAATGTTATTATATATTATTATTATCATATATTTAATAGATACTTATATATATTAAAACTAGAATAAGTTTCATTTCACTTTTACTTCGTGCAACCTTTCTATAAACGTTGCCGCTTCCTTTAATTTTGGTTTTTATTCCTCCCATCTCTGTTTTTTCTCCCAATGGTTTTCCCTAAAACCAACTCAATTGGCCCTCATCTAGCCTAAAAAATATCCCATGTATTATTAACTTATAAAAATAAATGTTTAACAATAATTTGGCAAGGAAAATCTTGGTTTATTTTTGACTCTAGGGCAACGAAATCCTGGTGATTGCGTACAAAAGCTTCCTAAGATTTAAGGACCAATGTAATAACAACGCCACTACTGCAGGATGGTCCTAACGCGACACATGTATATGAGACCAATCGACCAAACTCTATGTGATGCATTAATCAAAAACGGTATCATAATAAAACCGTCACCAACAAAACGAACTGTGTGCGATGGCGGATCCATCAAGCACGATTCAGAAAAGATTTGCGTGTGCGAATTGTGGCATACAGTTGATCCATATGAACTATTTGCGATGAGCCAAAACAACAAAAACGGTTAGCCAGATCAAGGTGTGTGCGATAGATGGCATACAGTTCACTCAGATGAACCGTTTGCGATGAGCCAAAACAACAGAAACGGTCAGCCAGATCAAGGTGCGTGCGATAGATGGCATACAGTTCACTCAGATGAACCGTTTGCGATGAGCCAAAACAACAGAAATAGTCATCCAGATCAAGGTGTGTGTGATAGATGGCATACAGATCACTCGGATGAACTATTTGCGATGAGCCAAAATAAACACAAATGATTTGGCTTAATAAGATGTGTGTGATACCCGGCAAACAGGTCAGTAATCAGAATTGTGTGGGAAGACCGATAATAACATAGACAATTAGTGCTAATAAGTTGTGTGTGCTGTGGGCAAATGCTTGCTGTTATACAATTGTTAGCGATTGATGAATTCATCACTGACGGGTTCCGTAGTTTATTCCGTATGCGATGTGATTTGCTCAGTCTGCAGAACATGTATGCTCTTCTGTGTACAGAACGATATATTCTTTAGTGAATTGTGTGCTCTATTGCGTAAGCAATGTGCACGCACGCCTTGTGCTAGCTCACACTTCCTTCTTTGCTAAGTTTTCCATTAAATGATGGTGTTTTATGAACACGCCACCGTTTCCCGCCACTTCCCGATCGGTTTACTGCCACCAGCGATTGCGCATAAGCCTAGGCGGCGCGCGACACACGGAGGCACAAGCGCAGCCTATAGCCCCTCTACCTTTTCCAAGCATGCCAACCCACCGAAGCGTCGCCTCTGCCATCAACCTCCTCGACGAGGAAAATGAGCCAAGGCAGGCGCCACGGCCCATCGAGGCCGAGGGCGTCCCCGGCAACGCGATGGACGATGCCGTGCTGCGCATCATCGCCAGGGTTGAGCAGACCCTTAGCGTAGGGCGCGCGCGCCGCAGATCAAGATAGGCGCATCACCATCGAGAGGCTACAACTTGCTGCACAACATGATCAGTGGTGCGCCGCAGAGCAAGATAGGCGCGTCCACGCCGATAGGCTGCGGCGCGCCGCAGAGCGAGACCGATGGAGCACCGTAGAGCGAGACCGATGGAGCGCCGCACAGCAAGAGTGATTCCATCGGCGCTGGCCTGCTGTCGACAGGGTGTTCCAGCTGGGTACACGGCCCGTCAGTAGCTCCATTCCTCACCAGGAGTGGGCAGAGGCCATCTGTGCTGTACTTCCACCAGAGGCCGGCCGCGCCGTACTTGCAGCGGATGCCAGCCACGCTATTCGCATGGGTCACGTCGTTCGCCTTGTCTGCGACCCGCTCAATGCCAACGCGCTGGTCTCTAGGCTCGAGCGCATCCTTGGCCCAGGTGTCCATCTAGGCGCAGTAGAGGAACATGGCCGTCGCATCCTCGAGCTGGTGATCTCTGATGAAATAGCCAACTTGGAGCTCGAGATCGCGCTCCAGATGTACCGCGAGCGTGTCAACCGCTTGGACGAACGCCTGCACGAGTATAGGCAGAGCCAAGAGCTTTTGTAGGCAAGGGTGGTGGTCATGGACGCGTTTTATTTTGTTGGGTCATTTCGATGTTGACAGCTATGTCTTCACAACAATCATAATATTGCTCTGTTTCAATGTGTGTACTCTGTTTTCCGTTCTTATATATTATTCTGTTTCAATGTGTTTATGCTTTGCATCCTGTACATGTTGATGGTAACAGCTAGATAGTAATTAGTACGAAAATAGATAGAAATATGAAATTCATAATATATATTAATTGTTCAGTAGTTCATCACAGATATATATATATAATATCATCAGATATACGTGATGATACTTAACTACTACGTACAATGCATAAAAATTGAAATCGAACAATACTAAAACTAATAATCCCTCCTTAGGGGGCCAGTATTCCGGCAGCCCCTCGTCAGCAGCTCCCTGGTACGCGGCGGCTTCCCAGTGTTGAGGGAGTTCTCTGCCTCCTCCACCTCGCAGCGCTCGATGTGACGATTGGCCTCTTCCTGGCGGACACGCGCGGCTGATCTTGCCATTCCATTGGGCGCCCACTGGAGCTCCTCGGTGGTAGCACGCTGGAGCTTATCGGCCCACCTCCATGCAGCGATGAGGCGCCTAGCACCTTTGTCCCTCCTGGCGAAGTACCCACCGTCTTCGTACACCTTCTCCGCACGTTGATGCGCCCGCTGTCGGGGGAATTACCCGCGGCTAGACCTGGCAGTCCAAGACAGGACCCGGCTAAGACCAGAAGGCCCAGGCCCGGGTTATCGAGAAAACAACTTGGGCTGGCTCACTATGAGCTGGGAGGCTGCATGGAACCCGGCAAGGGAAGCAACACCCAGCAATTGAAGTAAGACCCCGCAAGGGAAGCAAGACCCGGTGGAGGAAGCATGACCCGGCGGAGGACAAACCCAGTCTGGGTTGATTGGTGCGGAAGAGAATATAGGTGCCCACATGGAGGTAGAACATGGCCCAACATGGGGGTGGCCAGTAGGCCAAATTTGGACCGTTCGAATAAGACCCGGACTAGTATCCGGCTTGTAAAATAAAAGAGACTAGTTGTAGTCCTACTAGGACTCTACATGTAAGTCGGCCCCTTCAACTTATATAAGGAGGGGCAAGGCACCCCAAGAGGGACAGGTGAGGATAGACAGACAAGTTTTAGACAAGATCAAAGTAGAAGCTCTCAGACTAGAGGTAGCGAAATAGCACCCTTATAATCGAGATCATCATCATCATCAATAGCAATCAAGCAGGATGTAGGCTTTTACCTCCACCGTGAGGGGCCGAACCTGGGTAAACTCGCATCTTCTCATTTCCGACCAACCCCATCCAAGCTTCCACCTAGTTGCGATGGCCTCACCACTAAGTCCTTTCACGAGGACATCTGCCGTGACAAAACCACGACAGTTGGCACCCACCGTGGGGCCTCCGCATGGTGGTGTTGTGTTCTTGGAGGGAGCTCTCCTAGGAATCGAGAAGCTCGAGATTAGCCGGATGAAGAAGACCCGGTGCACAAGGATCTACATCAACTCCGATCTAAAGAATTGAGCTCGAAGAAAGAATTTCGTCCGTGCTTCGGGAGGTGCCGCAGATGATCCATATGACTTGGTCCGGTTCGCGGTGGCCGTCAACTGCTACCGCAAACCGGCAACGAATCAAATCCCGAGGCGTGCCAGACGCAACCCGTTTGTGGTACTACTCACGCATATAAAAGAAAACCAGAAGGCGATGGCTATGTCCAGCCAAAAAATAACAGGCGGTCAGATCGGGTGCTACAATTGCCATCCGACCTGGTGTTGTCACTGCTCCTCGTGGGAAATTGCAGATCGGGGAAAGAAATCAATTGGACGTACAACTATGTTGGAGTCTACTCCTGACATTATGATGGGTAGTACTTGAAGTAGTACGTGCGGATGGACACAGATCGGCTGCAGCGCTGCACATGAGGTCAATCGACGTGTCCAAACTCGTATGAAAATTATTGCTGAGGACCCCACATGCGATGAGTCCAACCAATCCAAGGCAATAGTACTACACGGCAGCAGTACCCAGCAGAGCAAGTTGGAATTTGTACAGGAAATTCAACATATTCATGTGGTTAGATTTTTGAGGGAAATTCATGCGGTCAGACTACCCAACGAAATTAATGGTGTTGCGACCACTACCATCAATATTGTTTTTATGTGCCAAGCTCCACATGCAACAGTTGATCTACCGAGGCTGCTATGCCACGGCATCCAGTCGGCCTCCGCAAAGAAATGCCACCTTGAGTCATCTGAGGAACAAGTATCGAGAAGAGATGTGGTTGTCTTGACCATCGTCGGAAAAAGAAAAAAAATAGAACAGCAGCCGCGTGTCGCCGAGTCTACCAGGATTCCTATTACACGCCGCCTCGTCTTCCCATCCAAAACAGCCATGCTATAGAGTAGCTGTGGCTGCTCGCTTCAAGTACCGAGGAGGTCAAACGCTGCTGCGCGTTTTCTAATCGATCGCTACAGCTATTACGAGGCTATGCTGCCGCTGCTAGTACGTTGCATCAACCTAACAATTAGTACTACTAGTGCTACTTCTGACATGGAGATCAAGAGCTACTACTGGTTCATCATCACATCAAGACAAAACAAGACTACGGGGTGCTAGTACTAAAGTGTCCGCGTTCATCTGACAAAAATACTAGGTGCTACTCGCCCTATCTATTTTTTAGTACATATTAATTCATTCGAGAACAACTACTCTGCCCTGCACATATTTTTTGCAGGACAATTATTCATTACAAAAAGTGACCGTTATACCGCGCATACGGAGCTCGCGCCAGCATCATCCTACGTCGGCGTCCGTCCATGCCGCGCTGCCGTCCCTCTAGTCCAGTCTACAACGACATGCCGGAGGTCGCACAAGCGTCCGCCCGCACGAGCTGTCTGGCGAACGCGCGCACAGCCCGCCGCCCTACGGTCCGGCCTGCCTCAACACACCAGAGAGAAAAATAAACGTCGGAGGCCTCGCAACTTGGCTCCACGCCAAACGGCCTCACGTCCCGCGACCCGTTTGACGGCCTCATGCCCAGAAGAACCATCAGGTTATATTTTTCTGAAATTTTTGTCATGCAAATTTTATTGAACAATTTTACTCTCGACTTGTACTATACTATGTACACAGGTCGAGTAGCTTATGGTTGTCTAAAAAAAATGGCCGCCGCTACTGGAGGCCGCGCTAGTATCTGTCCACGCCGGGCTACCCGGTGGACGCACGCGCAACCCATCATCCCTGCGTTTTGGTCTACATCAACAAACCAGAGGCCTCCCCAGTGTTCGTCTACACCAGGCTACCCGGTGGACACTGGTGTGTAGACCGTCGCCCGTCGGTCTGGTTTATGTCAACACATCGAAGGGCGTGCCAGCGTCCGCCCGCACGACGCTTCTTGATGGATGCACACACAGGTCGTCGCCCCAGCATTTCAGCCTACTTCAGTAAAAAAAACAGGGGGTGGAGGAGCCAGAGGAATTGACCCTGGAGGTGGCAGGAGAGCCGGCCGCAGTAGAGCCGGCAATTCAAAAGCTAGTTGCGGAGAAACAGAAAAGAAAACGGCCCTGAAGGAGCCAGGAGAGCCGGACCAAGAGGCGTATGAACTCAATTTGGGTAAAAACCGGGTTGGTTGAAATGACATATATCAAGGACATACGCCGAGTATCGCAAAGAACATCAACTCGCGACATCACCTCCGGTTTCAATAAATTCTGGCTTTCAGCTATCGACTCTCCGCCGGCTTATGTCATAGCCCAGTATAAAGAATCTCAAGCCGACTCTTCGAGTCAACATAAGACTCGGGGGCTACACAAGCATGACTCGGCAGATTTTGCCGGCTTCAGCAAGTACAAGAATCCCGGGTTATTGCAGGAAAGACAACCCGTCGCCCGGGGGCTGTTGTTTTCTTCTAAAATAAATAAAGGTTACCAAAGAGGACTAGCTGCTGCGATGCGTAGTTCAAACATGGGTATCCTGCCTTGTTGGCGAACAAGTAAAGGTTGCCAAAGAGGACTAGCTGCCATGATGCGCAGTTCAAACATGGGTATCCTACCTTGTTGGCGAAAAAGTAAAGGTTGCCAAAGAGAACTAGCTGCCACGATGCGTAGTTCAAACATGCGTACCCTGCCATATTGGCTAAAAGTAAGGTTACCAAAGAAGACTAGTTGCCATGATGCATAGTCTAAACATGGGTATCCTTCTCAATTATGATCAATGGAATAAAGCCGGCACCTCTGGACCCAGAGTTTTGTCGTTTCACTTCATAATAGTGTGTTGTTGAGTCTTTATTCTTTGGTCATTGGTTACTTGGGGGCTTCCAACTCATCGAGTTTAGCTATTAACATCCCTCTTAACCCGGCATATGCCACTATAATACTTGGTTATACCTGCCTGTTAGCTTGATGCTACTCACAAAAGGTGACCCGGTTGAACGCTTGATGAGTCAATCACATTGCTGACCCTGAACTCATCAAAGTTAAAACACAAGTTTAAGTCATGTGAGAGCTGGCTTCCAGAGAGCTAGGACAAACCAAAAGAGGCTACAAGGCCTGCTTTCACTGGAAAGAAAATTCAGACTCGAGCCTCGAAAGCCGGTCTTTATGTCGAGCCTCGAAAGCCGGCATTTATATTTCAAGTGTCGAGCCTCGAAAGCCGACCTTTATTTGGTTTATTATAACCCTTTATTTTTGGTTTATGATAACCTATTTCACCATTTATTATTATATATATGTATGTTTCTTATATTTTGCAGAAGTTGGTTTTTCATCTATGAAGCCGGGTTTCATATTTTCCTGAGAGTTGTTTCAACCAAGGAACGCAACACTTGTGATATTCATACAAAGGCAAAATTGCCAGGTTTTGTTGCAACTCCAATCAAGGATTCATATTGGACAAGCAATGTAACAGTTTTAAGGATGATCTTTGGCACAAATATTACAAAAGTGCATGATGGCACTGACAGATAAAGTAACAAATCCTACTCTTTCAACTCGGCAATTTCTGAGCCGGCTTGTGTCAAGGTAGCCTGCATAAATAAGAATCAAGGTTATATAACAGTCCCAAGTCGTTGTAGGCTTGCAACCCAGCACTTGGGGGCTACGGACTATCTGCTTGTTACTATCAATTAACAATCAAGGATATTCACAAGAAAAGTCCTGAGTCGTCGCAGGCAAATGACCCGGCACTTGGGGGCTACACTACTCAGCTCAAGATCTACAAATTTTCTAAAAAGTCCCAAGTCGGTGCAGGCATGTGACCCGACACTTGGGGGCTATAGCGTTCAGTTGTTTAAACAGATCATAAGGTCCAAATTGAAGACCCGGCACATCACATACTGATGAGCCAGCCCTTGGGGGCTACAGATGTGAAATGCAAAACATTCAGTTTATAACTGGCGACTCAGATGAACAACCCGGATTTCTCCAAAGTTACAATATTTATATTTAAGCAAGTCTTAAGCTATCAGTACGTTCTACTCTTAAGACTTGTGGCTACACTGGCTGAAGTTTTAAGACAATTACAAGTCCCAGGTTGCTGCAGGCAAGACAACCCGGCACTGGGGGCTACGGAGTCAAGATATTATTTCTATGCAAAGCACCAAGTCATCATGAACTGATAAACTCGGAGCTTGGGGGCTACAGGTAATATGGAGATAAAAACAGAAGAACACCTTCAAGATGTCAATTTTGTGTGAGCCAGGTCTCATTTTCTTGGTGGAGGTTTGCAAAGTTCATCTCCTCCAAATTATTCATAGAAGGCCCAGAAGCATTGAAAACCGGCTTAACATCATATGGATTTCTTATTCCCAATATTTTTATCAAGCCGAAGCACTGGAAGACCGACTCAAACGTCAGACGGGTTATTTTTATAACATTTTTTTGCGTGGAACCAGCGTCAGCAAGTTGATTCTGAAGCCGGCCTGTTGATATGACAAAGAGACCCAGATTTTTCAGGAGCCGGTTCATTGAGTAAGCCGGCTAGTTGAGCGAGCCGGTCCCTTAACACATTGATTATTCTTATTTCAGGAGCTTAGCATGAATAAATTCAAGCTAACCTGGGGGCTAATGTCGGGGGAATTACCCATGGCTAGACCCGGCAGTCCAAGACAGGACCCGGCTAAGACCAGAAGGCCCAGGCCTGGGTTATCGAGGAAATAACTTGGGCCGGCTCACTATGAGCTGGGAGGCTGCACGGAACCCGGCAAGGGAAGCAAGACCCGACAAGGGAAGTAAGACCCGGCAAGGGAAGCAAGACCCGGTGGAGAAAGCATGACCCGGCGGAGGACAAACCCGTCCTGGGTTGATTGGTGCAGAAGAGAATACGGGTGCCCACATGGAGGTAGAACATGGCCCAACATGGGGGTGGCCCAGAAGGCTAGTTTTGGACTGTTCGAATAAGACCCAGACTAGTATCCGGCTTGTAAAAGAAAAGAGACTAGTTGTAGCCCTACTAGGACTCTACATTTAAGCCGGCCCCTTCAACTTATATAAGGAGGGGCAAGGCACCCCAAGAGGGACAGGTGAGGATAGACAGACAAGTTTTAGACAAGATCAAAGTAGAAGCTCTCGAGACTAGAGGTAGTGAAATAGCACCCTTGTAATCGAGATCATCATCATCATCAATAGCAATCAAGCAGGATGTAGGATTTTACCTCCAACATGAGGGGCCGAACCTGGGTAAACTCGTGTATTCTCGTTTCCGACCAACCCCATCCAAGCTTGCACCTAGTTGTGATGGCCTCACCACTAAGTCCTGTCACGAGGACATCTGCCGTGACAAAACCACGACACCCGCCGCCCAAGATCCAACTCCTCCTATTCCCAGGCAGCCTCACGGGCTTCATGGGCCGCCTGGAACCTAGCGCGCTCTCCTGGCGCGCTCCTCCGCCAACTCCTTCTTGAACGCCACTTGCCTGGTTTTCTTAGCCGGCGGCAGCGTCTTCAATAGACCCAGATTGTACTGGCCCCAAAACCACTCCAAAGTTGGTAGGGGCGTCCGACGCAACCTCGTCTGGTGGCGCGTACGGGTCCTCCTCGTCGTTGCTCTGCGCCTTGACGTCCTCGCGGGGCGGCGCCTCCTCCTCGGTGCGTGGGCAGATCGGCGACGCCATGGCAGAGTTTGGTGAGAGAGAGGGGGACGAGCGAGGAGAGAATGCAGATGAGGATGCAGGCGGGACGACATGGGCGGGGTAGTATTTATTGTCGGCCGGAATCTAGATCGACGGGAGCAGTACACGCGCCGGTCAGCGGAATTTACGAGTACTGTAGCTTGAATTACAAACAATTCCCGAAGCAAAAGCCGTGTGTGAATTACATCGCTGACGGTTCCCAATACAGAACCGCGTCTGATTAAAAACCCGCGCCATCAACTTCCAAACCATGAGACGCGAATCATAGTGCCAATCATGCGGGGCCCAGTTGTCTTGCCAGAATTTACATTTTCTTTCGAATTGTAAGGCACGAATGCTTATTTTGTGTTACTTTGATATTATTATAAAAAGTAATACATAAATGATGGTTTGCTTTTGCATGTACATGTACTTCAAATTTGAATGAAGCCCACTAAATGGCTAGAAACACACTTAATGTCTTAAAAAGGTCAAATGAACCCTAAAAATTTCCAAATTTTGACATGACAGTTGTATTAGTGGATGTTTACGGTACAAAAAATTTCAAGGCCATACGAGGAAGCGACTGCCGGTTCGTCATCAAACATGCATTGTTCCCTCTCGGAACCACGAGTTTTCTCGTCAGATGCTACAATTTGTGAGAGGTGTGTGTCAAAACTTTCATCAAATAGGCCAAAAAGTTTATCACGGCATCTTGGTTCCATACTATGACAACAAGCAAGGTTTCTTGTATTTCTAATCATTTTTGAATTTTTTGGAATTTAAAAGCCATGGTACTCAATGTTTGTGTCCAAGCCGTGACACCAATATGTATGAAAAATCCTTCCAATTTACTGCACATGACATTAACTTGCACACAAGGACACAAATATGATTTTTCAACCCATGATGGTTTGCTTTTGCATGTACATGCAGTTCAAATTTGAATTACGGCCACTAAATGGCTAGAAACTCACTTAAGGTATTAAAAATGTCAAATGAACCCTGAAAATTTCCAAATTTTAACATAACAGTTGTATTAGTGGATGTTTACGGTAGAAAAAATTTCAAGGCCATACGAGGAAGCGACCGTCGGTTCGTCTTCAAACATGCATTGTTCCCTCTCGAAACCACGAGTCTTCTTGTCAGATGCTCCGATTTGTGAGAGATATGTGTCAAAACTTACGTCAAACAGTCCAAATTTTTTACAATGTCATCTTGCTGCCATGCCTTGACATGAAGCAAGGTTTCATGTAATTCTGATCATTTTTGAATGTTTTGGAATATAAAAGCCATGGTACTCAAAGTTTGTGTCCAAGCCATGACACCAATATGTCTAAAAAATCCTTCCAATTTACTGCACAGGACATTTAATTGTGCACAAGGACACAAATATGATTTTTCAACCCATGATGGTTTGCTTTTGCATGTACATGTAGTTCAAATTTGAATTACGACCACTAAATGGCTAGAAACTCACTTAATGTCTTAAAAATGCCAAATGAACCCTGAAAATTTCCAAATTTTTACATGACATTTGTATTAGTGGATTTTTACGGTGCAAAAAATTTCAAGGCCATACGAGGAAGGGACCGCCGGTTCGTCTACAAACATGCATTGTTCCCTCTCAGAACCACGAGTCTTCTCATCAAATGCTTCGATGTGTGAGAGGTGTGTGTCAAAACTTTCGTCAAGCATGCCAGTTTTTTTTCCATGGCATCTTGGTGCCATGCCATGACATCAAGCAAAGTTTCATGTATTTCTAATCATTTTTGATTTTTTTGGAATTTAAAAGCCATGGTACTCAATGTTTGTGTCCAAGCCGTGACACCAATATGTCTGAAAAATCCTTCCAATTTAATGCACAGGACATTAACTTGCACACAAGGACACAAGTATGATTTTTCAACCCATGATGGTTTGCTTTTGCATGTACATGTAGTTCAAATTTGAATTACGGCCACTAAATGGCTACAAACTCACTTAATGTCTTAAAAAGGTCAAATGAACCCTGCAAAATTTCCAAATTTTGTCATGACAGTTGTATTAGTGGATTTTTATGGTACATAAAATTTCAAGGCCATACGAGGAAGCGACCGCTGGTTCGTCTTCAAACATGCATTGTTCCTTCTCGGAACCATGAGTCTTCTCGTCAAATGCTTCGATTTGTGAGAGGTGTGTGTCAAAACTTTCGTCAAACAGGCCAATTATTTTACCATGGCATTTTGGTGCTATGCCATTACATCATGCAAAGTTCCATGTATTTCTGATCATTTTTGAATTTTTTGGAATTTAAAAGCCATGGTACTCAATGTTTGTGTCCAAGTCGTGACACCAATATGTCTGAAAAATCCTTCCAATTTACTGGTCTTGGTGCCATGCCATGACATCAAGCAAAGTTTCATGTATTTCTGATCATTTTTGAATTTTATGGAATTTAAAAGCCATGGTACTCAATGTTTGTGTCCAAGCCGTGACACCAATATGTCTGAAAAATCCTTCCAATTTACTGCACATGACATTAACTTGCACACAAGGACACAAGTATGCTTTTTCAACCCATGATGGTTTGCTTTTTCACGTACATGGAGTTCAAATTTGAATTACGGCCACTAAATGGCTAGAAACTCAGTTAATGTCTTTAAAAGGTCAAATGAACCCTGAAAATTTCAAAATTTAACATGACAGTTGTATTAGTGGATGTTTACGGTAGAAAAAACTTCAAGGCCATACGAGGAAACTTCCGCCGGTTCGTCTTCAAACATGCATTGTTCCCTCTCGGAACCACGAGTCTTCTCATCAGATGATCCGATTTGTGAGAGGTGTGTGTCAAAACTTTCATCAAACAGGCCAAATTTCTTGCCACATCATCTTGCTGCCATGCCATGACATCAAGCAAGGTTTCATGTATTTCTGATCATTTTTTTATTTTTCTTAATTTAAAAGCCATGGTACTTAAAGTTTGTGTCCAAGCCATGATACCAATATGTCTGAAAAATACTTCCAATTTACTACACAGGACATTAACTTGCACACAAGGACACAAATATGATTTTTCAGCCCATGATGGTTTGCTTTTGCATGTACATGTTTTTCAAATTTGAATTCCGGCCAGTAAATGGCTAGAAACTCACTTAATGTCATAAAGATATCAAATGAATCCTGAAAATTCCCAAATTTTGACATGATATTTGTATTAGTGGATTTTTACGGTACAAAAAATTTCAGGGCCATACGAGGAAGCGACCTCCTGTTCATCTTCAAACATGTATTGTTCCCACTAGGAACAACGAGTCTTCTCGTCAAATCCTTCGATTTGTGAGAGGTGTGTGTAAAAACTTTCGTCAAACAGGCGTTTTTTTTACCACGGCATCTTGGTGCCATGCGAAGACATCAAGCAAAGTTTCATTTATTTCTGATCATTTTTTATTTTTTTGGAATTTAAAAGCCATGGTACTCAATGTTTGTGTCCAAGCCGTGACACCAATATGTCTGAAAAATCCTTCCAATTTACTGCGCAGGACATTAACTTGCAGACAAGGACACAAGTTTGATTTTTCAACCCATGATGGTTTGCTTTTGCATGTACATGTAGTTCAAATTTGAATTACGACCACTAAATGGCTACAAACTGACTTAATGTCTTAAAAAGGTCAAATGAACCCTGAAAATTTCCAAATTTTGACATGACAATCGTATTAGTGGATTTTTACGGTACGAAAAATTTCAAGGCCATACGAGGAAGCGACCGCCTGCTCGTCTTCCAACATGCATTGTTCCCTCTAGGAACCATGAGTCTTCTCGTCAAATGCTTTGATTTGTGAGAGGTGTGTGTCAAAACTTTCCTCAAACAGGCCAATTTTTTTACCATGGCATTTTGGTGCTATGCCATTACAACAAGCAAGGTTTCATGTATTTATGATCATTTTTGAATTTTTTCTGGAATTTAAAAGCCATGGTACTCAATGTTTGCGTCCAAGTCGTGATACCAATATGTCTGAAAAATCCTTCCAACTTACCGCACAGGACATTAACTTGCACACAGGGACACAAGTATGCTTTTTCAACCAATGATCGTTTGCTTTTGCATGTACATGCAGTTCAAAATTGAATTACAGCCACTAAATGGCTAGAAGCTCACTTAATGTCTTAAAAAGGTCAAATGAACCATGAAAATTTCCAAATTTCAACATGACAGTTGTATTAGTGGATGTTTACGGTACAAAAAATTTCAAGGCCATAGGAGGAAGCGACCGCCGGTTCGTCTTCAAACATGCATTGTTCCCTCTCGGAACCACGAGTCTTCTCGTCAGATACTCCGATTTGTGAGAGGTGTGTGTCCAAACTTTTGTCAAATAGGCCAAATATTTACCACATCATCTTGCTGCCATGCCATGACATCAAGCAAGGTTTCACGTATTTTTGATCATTTTTTATTTTTTTGGAATTTAAAAGCTATGGTACTCAAAGTTTGTGTCCGAGCCATGACACCAATATGTCTGAAAAATACTTCCAATTTACTACACAGGACATTAACTTGCGCACAAGGACACAAATATGATTTTCAACCCATGATAGTTTGCTTTTGCATGTACATGTAGTTCAAATTTGAATTACGGCTACTACATGGCTAGAAACTCACTTAATGTCTTAAAAAGGTCAAATGAACCCTGAAAATTTCCAAAATTTGACATGACATTTGTATTAGTGGATTTTTACGGTACAAAAAAATTCAGGGCCATACGAGGAAGCGACCGCCGGTTCATCTTCAAACATGCATTGTTCCCTCTAGGAACCACGAGTCTTCTCGTCAAATGCTTCGATGTGTGAGAGGTGTGTGTAAAAACTTTTGTCAAACAGGCCAATTGTTTTACCACTGCATCTTGGTGCCATGCCATGACATCAACAAAGTTTCATTTATTTTTGATCATTATTGAATTTTTTGGAATTTAAAAGCCATGGTACTCAATGTTTGTGTCCAAGTCGTGACACCAATATGTGCAAAAATTCCTTCCAATTTACTGCACATGACATTAACTTGTGCAAAAGGACACAAATATGATTTTTCAACCAATGATGGTTTGCTTTTGCATGTACATGTAGTTCAAATTTGAATTACGGCCACTAAATGGCTAGAAACGCATTTAATGTCTTAAGAAGGTCAAATGAAACCTGAAAATTTCCAAATTTTGACATGACAGTTGTATTAGTGGATTTTTATGGTACAAAAAATTTCAAGGCCATACGAGGAAGCGACCGCCGGTTCGTCTTCAAACATGCATTGTTCCCTCCCGGAACCACGAGTCTTCTTGTCAGATGCTCCGGTTTGAGAGAGGTGTGTGTCAAAACTTTCGTCAAACAGGCCAAATTTCTTACCACGTCATCTTGCTGCCATGCCATGACATCAAGCAACTTTTCATGTATTTCTGATCATTTTTTAATTTTTCTGAATTTAAAAGCCATGGTACTCAAAGTTTGTGTCCAAGCCATGACACCAATATGTCTGAAAAATACTTCCAATTTACTGCACATGACATTAACTTGCGCACAATGACACAAATATGATTTTTCAACCCATGATGGTTTGCTTTTGCATGTACATGTATTTCAAATTTGAATTACGGCCACTAAATGGCTAGAAACTCACTTAATGTCTTAAAAAGGTCAAATGAACCCTGAAAATTTCCTAATTTTCACATCACATTTGTATTAGTGGATTTTAATGGTACAAAAAATTTCAGGGCCATACGAGGAAGCGGCCGCTTGTTCATCTTCAAACATGCATTGTTCCCTCTAGGAACCACGAGTCTTCTCGTCAAATGCTTCGATTTGTGAGAGGTGTGTGTAAAAACTTTCGTCAAACAGGCCAATTTTTTTAACACGGCATCTTGGTGTCATGCCAAGACATCAAGCAAAGTTTCATTTATTTCTGATCATTTTTGAATTTTTTGGAATTTAAAAGCCTAGGTACTCAATGTTTGTGTCCAAGCCGTGACACCAATATGTGTTAAAAATCCTTCCAATTTACTGCACAGGACATTAACTTGCACACAAGGACACAAGTTTGATTTTTCAACCCATGATGTTTTGCTTTTGCATGTACATGTAGTTCAAATTTGAAATACGGCCACTAAATGGCTACAAACTAACTTAATGTCTTAAAAAGGTCAAATGAACCCTAAAAATTTCCAAATTTTGACATGACAGTCGTATTAGTGGATTTTTACGGTACAAAAAATTTGAAGGCCATACGAGGAAGCGACCGCCTCCTCGTCTTCAAACATGCATTGTTCCCTTTAGAAACCACGAGTGTTCTCATCAAATGCTTCGATTTGTGAGAGGTGTGTGTCAAAACTTTCCTCAAACAGGCTAATTTATTTACCATGGCATCTTGGTGCTATGCCATTACATCAAGCAAAGTTTCATGTATTTCTGATCATTTTTGAATTTTTTTGGAATTTAAAAGCCATGGTACTCAATGTTTGTGTCCAAGCCGTGACACCAATATGTCTCAAAAATCTTTCCAACTTACCGCGCAGGACATTAACTTGCACACAGGGACACAAGTATGCTTTTTCAACCCATGATGGTTTGCTTTTGCATGTACATGTAGTTCAAAATTGAATTACGGCCACTAAATGGCTACAAACTCACTTAATGTCTTAATAAGGTCAAATGAACCCTGAAAGTTTCCAAATTTCAACAAGACAGTTGTATTAGTGGATGTTTACGGTACAAAAAATTTCAAGGCCATACGCGGAAGCGACCGCCGGTTCGTCTTCAAACATGCATTGTTCCCTCTCGGAACCACGAGTCTTCTCGTCAGATGCTCAGATTTGTGAGAGGTGTGTGTCAAAACTTTCGTCAAACAGGCCAAATTTTTTACCACGTCATCTTGCTGCCATGCCATGACATCAAGCAAGGTTTCATGTATTTCTGATCATTTTTTAACTTTTTGGAATTTAAAAGCTATGGTACTCAAAGTTTGTGTCTGAGCCATGACACCAATATGTCTGAAAAATACTTCCAATTTACTGCACAGGACATTAACTTGCGCACAAGGAAACAAATATGATTTTCAGCCCATCATGGTTTGCTTTTGCATGTACATGTAGTTCAAATTTGAATTACGGCTACTACATGTCTAGAAACTCACTTAATGTCTTAAAAAGGTCAAATGAACCCTGAAAATTTCCAAATTTTGACATGACATTTGTATTAGTGGATTTTTACGGTACAAAAAAAATTCAGGTCCATACGAGGAAGCGACTGCCGGTTCATCTTCAAACATGCATTGTTTCCTCTAGGAACCACGAGTCTTCTCGTCAAATACTTCGATTTGTGAGAGGTGTGTGTAAAAACTTTCGTCAAATAGGCCAATTTTTTTACCATTGCATCTTGGTGCCATGCGATGACATCAAGCAAAGTTTCATTTATTTCTGATCGTTATTGAATTTTTGGAATTTAGAAGCCATGGTACTCAATGTTTGTGTCCAAGCCGTGACACCAATATGTTCTAAAATTTCTTCCAATTTACTGCACATGACATTAACTTGCGCAAAAGGACACCAATATGATTTTTCAACCCATGATGGTTTGCTTTTGCATGTACATTTAGTTCAAATTTCAATTACGGCCACTAAATGGCTAGAAACTCACTTAATGTCTTAAGAAGGTAAAATGAACCCTGAAAATTTCCAAATTTTGACATGACAGTTGTATTAGTGGATTTTTACGGTACAAAAAATTTCAAGGCCATACGAGGAAGCGACCGCTGGTTCGTCTTCAAAGATGCATTGTTCCCTCTCAGAACCATAAGTCATATCGTCAAATGCTTTGTTTTGTCAGAGGTGTGTGTCAAAACTTTGCTCAAACATGCCAATTTTTTTACCACGACATCTTGGTGCCATGCCATGACATCAAGCAAAGTTTCATGTATTTCTGATCATTTTTGAATTTTTTGGAATTTAAAAGCCACGGTACTCAATGTTTGTGTCCAAGCCGTGACACCAATATGTCTGAAAAATCCTTCCAATTTACTGCACAGGACATTAACTTGCACAAAAGGACACAAGTATGATTTTTCAACCCATGATGGTTTGCTTTTGCATGTACATGTAGTTCAAATTTGAATTACGGCCACTAAATGCACTACAAAAAAAAGACACATCCGTGACATTATGGCCTGAACGAAAACTTTTTCTGTCATGGTTGTGACATTTCTATGACAATAATTGTGACAAAAGCACGTATCATCATGGATGTGGTGGGCTCTTACTTCTATGACAAAAAATTATGACAGAAAATGGGCTTTTCGTCCTGGGCGTGCCAGAGACACACACGCATGACATTCTTTGGGCCGTCCATGACGTAAAAAATCATGGTAGAAGTGAGGGCAAGGAAATTTTCGGGGAGTTCCCGGTTACAGTGGGTCATCGGGCCGAGCGATGCAGTGTGGTTTTGCGTGTTTCTCTCTCGCTCGTACGCGCGCGTGTGTGCGCGGCGCTCGCTAACAGAACCCGAGCGAGGCGTACGTTCGCTTACTGAACCCGAGCGATCGATCGCCCTCGCACTACATAATGAACACGAGCGATCGATCCCTCGCACTACGTACTGAACCCGATCGATCCCTTCGCTGCTAACTGAAGCCGATCGATCCCTTCGCTACTAACTGAACCCGAGCGATTCCTTCGCTGCTAAGTGAACCCGATCGATCCTTCTCGCTGCTTACTGAAGCCGATCGAGCCCCCGTGTGAGACGTAGCTAGTCGGTTGGGTTGCCTCTCGATGAACAGTGCCCGTTGCTGCCATGCGCGCGATACACATAGACATGAGTCGAGACGCATCGATCGAGCCAGTTGGTTGGCTGTGGATGAACAGTTCCCGTTGCTGCCACCCGCTCATACGCCCCACCCCAACCAGTGTGGGGGTTGGATGAACAGGACCCCGGCCGTGTAGGCGGTTGGCGCTGGATGAACAGGTCCCCGAGGAGGCCGTGCCGCGGTACGCCATACCCCAGCCGGTTGGGGGTGGATGAACAGGACCCCGTGGAGGCTGGATGAACAATAGCCGGTGGAGGCTGAAGGAAGTCGACGGTGGATGAACAGTATCTGGTGGAGGCTGGAGAGGTCGACCGTGGATGAACAGTAGCCTATGGAGTCCTGTTTTGCGGTACGCCACACCCCTCTCGATGAACAGGACCTCCGTTTCGACCATAGGAAGTTGGGGAGAAGTTTGTTTCCTCCGTTTTGCGGTACGCCAGAGCCCTCCCGATCAACAGGATCCCGTTTCGACCGTAGGCGCTCGAACAGAAGTCTGTTTCCTCTGTTTTCCGGTACGCCAGACCCCCAGCCGATGAATAGGACCCCATTTTGATCATAGGCGGTCGAACAGAAGGCCGTTTCCTCTGTTTTGCGTTTCGCCAGACCCCGAGCCGATGAACAGGACCCCGTTTCGGCTGTTCCGTGACTCCCGATGAACAGGACGCGTTCCGACCAAGTCGCTTGGCTCCCGACGCTGTTTCCTCCGTTCCGACCTAGCCGGTTGGCTGCCGATGAACTGGAGGCTATTGCTGACGTCCGTTGCCTCTCTCTCCATGTACATGAGCCCTGGCCGTACGTATGCGCGAGTACGCGTTCGAAACCCCGCCCGTATATATATGTACGTGGCCGTATTTTTTGTTGTGTGGTTGTACGTATGTGTACATGATTTAGACTTGCTGCCTGAACTGCTACGTCGGGGGCTCTACTACGACACGTGACGCTCCTTACACGCCCACGGTTCATCGTTGCAGAGAGACCAATCGACCAGTATGTACGTACACGTTCGCGACCAGACAAACAACGCTACGTACGCTTCGACCGGGTGGCTCCCAGCTGTCAGGGAGGATTAGGAGGCACTTCCTTGTATGCGAAGATATAGATGCTGGGTCCCAGCTATCAGGGGGGAGGAATCATTTTTTTACGCGTAATAAGGAGGCTCTTCCTTGCATGCGAAGATGTAGTTGGTGGGTCCCAGCTGTCAGGGGGAGGAAACATTTTTTCCTCGTAATAAGGAGGCACTTCCTTGCGTGCGACCATGGACCTCGTGGGTACCAGCTGTCAGCCTCTCCACGTACAGTCCTCTTCCGATGGCTGTCGTTCGTTGACCGTGTTGACGAAGCCGTACCGAGTGCAGCAAGGCGGTGGACGACGGTGAGGCCTAGGAAGGGAATGACCCGGAGCCAAGGAATACAAGGCAGTAGTTGCCCACGCGGAGGGAAGTACGAGGGATTACTGGTTTGGTTGCGGTGTGAGGCTGCCATTGCCGGAGAATAATAGGAGGTGTGGGTGAGTAGAGGGATGATGGCCTGGCCAGCGGTGGGAGTAGGGTTTGGCGGTGAGGCCTGCGCGACAGCACAGCCGGCCACGGGAGGCAGGAGCAGGCGGTCCCACCGACGCTGGTTTGGGCAGCTGGAGCAAGAAGATCAGAGATTGAAGAAGCAGCACGGCCGCTGGATTAACATCCAACGGTCAGTGCTGCTAAAATTGTTTGTTGACTAAGTTGACAAAGCCCTGCGTACGCGTCAACTTGGTAGGCCCACAAGTCAGCCTCCAAATCAGGTGGGTCCCAGCTAACAAGGGGAGCAATCATTTTTCTTGCGTGTAATAAGGAGGCACTTTCTTGCATGCGACCATGGACCTCGTGGGTCCTAGCTGTCAGCCTCTGCACATACAGTCCTCTTCCGATGGCTGCCGTTCGTTGACTGCGTTGACGACGCCGTGCCGAGAGCACCAAGGCGGTGGACAACAGCGAGGCCTAGTAAGGGAACGACCCAGAGACGAGGAAGACTTGGCAGTGGTTGCCCACGCAGATGGGAGTATGAGGGTTTACTGGTTCGGCTGCGGTGTGAGGCTGCCGTCGCCAGAGAATAACATGAGATGTGGGTGAGTAGAGGGATGGCATGGCCAGCGATGGGAGTAGGGTGGGGCGGTGAGGCCTGCGCGGCAGCACAGCCGGCCACGGGAGGTGGGAGAAGGCGGTCCAGCCGGCGCTGGTTTGGGTTGCTGGAGCAAGAAGATCAGTGATTGAAAAAGTAGCACGGCCGTTGGATTAACATCCAACGGTCACTACTGCTAGAATCGTTTGTTGACTAAGTTGACAAAGCCCTGCGTACGCGTCAACTTAGTAGGCCCAAGTCAGCCTCCAAATCTGTGGCAAACAGCATAGAACACATTTGCTATTATTTTTAATAATTTACAACACATTTGCTCTTTATTAAGGATTTTTTTTGTAGCACATATTCTTTTTGTTAGCATTATAGCCAATATTCTGGCCACGGGCCATTTCGAAAGCAAAAAAAATATTCTGGCCACATTTAAAAATTTCGATGAAATTTTGCATATTTTGGTGGGCTCAGAACTGTTTTTAATCCCGATGTTTCGAGTCTAATTCAGACTAATTTGAAAAATAAAATTATAATAATTATAATCCAATGATATTTTCAACGCAGAAAAATCCAATGAAATTTAAAATTTCAAAATCCGAATGAAACGAAATTTGAAACTAATTACAGTTTGCTGTGTTTTTTAAAATTTACAGCCCATTTCTTATTGCTTATAGGCCATTTTCTTTTTTTAGGGGAATAGGCCATTTTGTGGGCAAGCCAAATGCATCCCTCCTCGTCTTCAAAGATTTGAGGCCCAACAGAGCTGAGAAAAGCAAGTAGGCCTCGGTTGGGTATTGTGCAAAAGAAAATAGAACTGGGCTAGCCATTTCAAGAAAGAAAACAAATCTGGGCTGGTGATGTGGTCAACATAAAATAAAAGACTGGTCATTGAATTTTTTTAACTATTTTTAATCCCGAAATTTCGAGCCCGATAAAAACAATTTTTAAAATAAATTTAAATTATGTTAAAATCCAATGAAATTTGAAATATGAAAAAATAAAATAAAATTCACAATTTGAAACTAATTGCCCGTTTGATGTGTTTTTTTATATATTTACACCCCATTTCATATTACTCACAAAATTTACAGCCTTTTTTTATGGCCAGGCCGAATGTATCCCTCGTCGTCTTGAAAGATTTGCAGCCCAGCAGGGCGGGGAAAAGGAAATCGGCATGTGTAGGGTATTGTGCAAAAAAAGGTGCACTAGTCATTCTCACAGACAAAAAAACAGTTGGGATCGTCATGCTGTAAATAAAGCCTGGGCTAGACGGGCCACAGACACCGCACAGCCTAGTTGATACCCTGCTCCGTCTCAACAACAACAACAACAACAACAACAAAAATTGCTCGAGCTACTCAGTCCCAGGTGTCAGCCGCTCCTTGTGCAATTCTTTCGTTTATTGACAACATTGACAATGTGGTAGGTCCCGGATGAGAGCAAACCATTAGGAGCAAGCAATTTTTTCATGTAATAAGGAGGAACTTGCTTGCGTACGGCTATGGACCTGGCGGTCCCTACTGTCATCCTCTCCACGTACAGTCCTCACCGATTCCTGTCGTTTGTTGACAGTCGCTCGTTGTGCAATTCTCTCGTTTATTGACTACGTTGACAATGTGGTGGGACAAATATGTTAGGAAACCATTAGGAGGAATGGCAAGCCATTAGCATTTTTAAAGAAAATATGACAGCCACAGCCGAGTTGAAATGGGCAACAACATCAAACTCTAGCTTAATTACAAACTGTACAGCCGAGTTGAAATTGGGCAACAACATCTAACTCCACCACTATTTTCGGCAGCTGTCACTATCAAATGGATCGGTCAGATCCATAAAATGAGCATCCCGGGTCATAAAACATAATGGAATATGACCACAAGATGATGTAAAAAGAAGCCTGGCTCCTTCAGAAGCCCTTTTGTCCACCTGAAAGTCCTTTTTTTGCTCTTCGACATATCCATCTGTCAAAACTTCGTTCTTAATATATTTAAGCCTGATGGACAATAGTACCCTCGCATTCAGCAGGAAGAATGTGACAAATCTAGTGTTTGCATGGGTGGCTACATATCCTTCCAGCGTTATTGTCTTCAAACGAATGTGATGAGAACTGAGAAAATCCCGGTGCTTATGATGCCACTGATTGGTTATACCTTTTGTACCCCATCCTGCTGCCTAAATAGACATGAAGATTGAAAATAGATAAGGTCTTAAAAAAAGAGTATGTGGAAAGAGCAACAACTGAACGGTTAATTCTAGTACACTATATATGGGCTTCCAATGTGCGTGAAATCATCACCTTTATATACAACTTCTCCAGGCATGGAAAGCATCGCAACAAGCCACTAATCTTGTTCAGATCAAAAGTATTCATACTGATATATAAGATCTTGACAGCCACTGATAGGCTATCCATGGACAAACTCTTCATTGAGCATATAGAACATAATATTAGTACAAAAAGTGTACTCCAAGATGATATAAAACTTATGCGCACAAATGAAAAATGCAGCTTATGATTACAAAAGTGTAGATGATAATATACAGTACCTGGATAACCGTGGAGCCAAACACCATCTTGAAATGATCACAGAGATCATGAATTACACCCAAGGTCTCCAGTTTAGGCGCAGAGACGACAGTTATTTGCGAAGGTGAATAACAAGAATCAAGGATCAACCTTTGAAGTGAAGGGGCATCTTCGATGATGAGCTCCCCTACGTCAAAAGAAATTCCAATTCTGAAAAGGTTAGGCGACTTTATTCAGAAACAACCGATTTTAAGTGTCAAAACATGCACTAAGCACTCCAGGGCAGGGCAACTGGATTGGATGATGCTGTGCAGTGAGGCCTCCGACATATGAACCAACACAAGTGAAAGTTTTTTGAGAAGTGGGAGTTGAAGCTTTTGTACCAGATTGTCTGGTAGTCTGCACAGGGCAAAGGTGGCAGTGTGGAGAGAGGAGGAAAACCGCGAGATGGACATCGGTGGCGACGGGTCAAATATATGCCGTTCGGTTCATGGTATGTCAGTTTCGTAGGAATAATAGAACTCAAGCATCTGGAGTTTGTGGAAATCAGGGGATGTCAGCCAGGCGTTAACCATGCGGGGCACGTGCAGGTAGCACGCCGGGATGCATAGGCGGTGAATGGAGCCCTCGTGGGAGGAGATGATGGCTCCGGGGAGTTCAAAATCATCAACGAGAGATAGGCCACGACAGTCGAGATTAAGAGGCGTGGCGCGCCATAGAGGGCGCCACCGAGATGCGAGGACTTGGGTGCGGTAGCAATCCTTGGTGGGGAGAAGCGAGATGATCTCCCCAAGGATGGCGTCCGGGAGATTGCCGATGCGGTCCGCCCGAGATTCTTCGGGTTCCTCAGATATAGGGGGGGCGTCGCCACTTCTCCCCCCGCTGCCGGGTGCGGGATCTACAACTAGCGTCGCCGCTGCGGGAGCCTCATCTTCTTGGCGCTGGGGCCAGCCAACTCCATTTTCCTTGCGGGCGTCGCGTCGAGCTCACGGATTTGAGCAGAGTAACGAATGACGAGCCTAGTTGCGGTGCGAGTGAGGAAGAAGGGGAGCTGGAGTTTTTTGTAGCAGTGAGGAAGAAAGGGAGCTGGGGTTTCTCTAGGAGTGAGGTGAGGAATTTTGGGGTACAACCGGAGGGGGAGACGAATTGAGCGAGCGGACATGAGGTGGGAGTGAGGAGGAAGAAGAGCAGCCGGGTTTTTTGGGGGGGCGGTGCAGTGGGGGGCGCCTCTTCTTAAGTAAAATAAGGGCTTTTGAAATGATTTTATTAATTAGGGTGGATGGGCTATTTTGTCTTGGGCCCAGAAAAACAATTACTACTAGTAATACAGTGGGGACACTCTACCACTCCCCAGAAAAGCAATTACTGAAGCCTGAAAAAAACAATTACTCCTATAGTACAGTGGAGACACTACCGCTTCTGGCTCCTCGTCGGTCGTCAAAACGGCTCCCGCTACTGCCGTTTTACTTTGGTTAGCCGACATGCGAGCCATGCAGCGCGCGGGCCCAAATGGCATCCACCAAATTAGAAGGCGGTATGCAGGCACAGAGCCACCCCGGTCGTGGCGCGGCAGTAATGAGCCGTCATATCACAAAACCCCACCTCCCTGCAGTAAGTTGGTCGGACGAAGCAACCATCATTTCAATCTTCACTGAATCCGCTTCTCCCTCATCTTCTTCAAGAAAGTCACCACTCGCTTCCGCCATTGTTCTTCTCTCCCAACGAAGGGAAGGTGAGCGCATCCGTGATGTTGGTATATTTTCTTTCCAAAAAAAATCTTTTGCAAAGCAGTAACTGATCCTCACTCCCTTTTTTGTGTCATTGTCATTGCGAATGTGTTTTTCTTTCGGTTGTCTTCTATTTGTCAGTTTCATTGTGGATCATGGAGAACCGGGCAAAGATCTGCCGATGTTGGAGTAGACGCGGTAGGTTGATCCCCACGAGACAGAGAGCTCCAAGAAGATGAAGGCCACCACCGAGCCGACCCCAGATGCGCTCACGACCACTACTGAGATGGTCAATGCCACGTTTGAGGTTACAGCCCCCGTGGCCGTGCAGGAGCAGTTTCCCCCCGGCAAGATGGACCCCTTCGAGGATGTGTCCCCCCCCCCCCGCTGAGCTGCCCAAGGTGATTTTCTTCTTTGGCGATCTTGATTGTGGTTTTTCATCTAAGTATGAGGTGATAAATAATGCAAGATTTATTAGCTTCGATGCCATGCTACCTTCCTTGTCATGCATACTTTTGACTCTACATGGTGGTTTAAATAACTTGTGTTTTTTATATTGGAAAGTAATTCAGAATTCGTTTCTGTTTCAATTAGAGCCCTGATGTAGACAAGGATTGTGTGGTTGTACATGTCACTCGCTATGAGGTGGATGACCTGAATATACGCACTGGGAAAAAAAGTTCTTAGGTTGTTCGATCCTGGAAGCCCTTTGCACTTATACCGAAGACGAAATGTATTCCAGCCACACTGTTGTCAGGCGTGTTGTCCAGGGTGTAGTGAAGCACAACAAGTTCACAGCTACTCCTTCGTTTGTGAGGCATAATGTTCTTGTTAAGCTTATCCATGAAGATGATGTGGCATGCCTCGACAAACAAGTTTATGAGTGGAAAGGCCACAAGGTTATCTTCAAGAAGGTTGACAGGATTGAGCTGCTGCCGGACGTCCTCGAGGATGTTCATGGGAAGGTCCGTCTTGTGTCCATCCCCAATTAGATCGATGGCATGAAATAGTTGGCCCAGTTAGTGTTTCAAAGTAGCTTGGATTGTGTTTAATTACCCGAACCTTGCGTATTATCGAGCCCTCTTGGGGTAGTACTCTGTTTGAATCCCTCTATGGGAACTGCTGCTACTTTTGTGTGCCCGTGAATCATGTGAGAACCCTCATAAGTGTTGCCGAAACAGATGCATCCTCACGAGTTCTTTCATGTAATATGGCATTGTAAGACATAAGTTGGCACTGTTTATCAAACGAGTAGTGTGTGTTTGATGAAATGCTTGTTTGACAACTCTTGGTACTTGTTTGATGAAATACTTGTTTGTCATAGTGTAGGTAATGCACTGTTGGTGCTACCCCACTTGTAAGCACAGTTGGTGCAAACACGGCACATTGGCGCAGATCGTTTCAACACTAGATCGACCAGCTCACACTCATACTCTGCTGTCTGACATATAAGCAACTATGTATCTAGTTACAGTGGTTCATGCGGTTAATTGAGGCCACAATATAGATTCCAAATGGTAACACGCTACTCTAGCATTCATGTTAAACATTCACAATAAACTCGGCTACATAAATACTTCAAAAACATAAGTTCAGCTTTTTTATAAATCTCAATGATTCAGAGAACATAACATCTCTTTTAGAAGTTGACAGCAACAGACAAAGTTGTGAGAAGGTTTACAAATCAGGAAAAATCAAGCCAGTCTTCTCTGAGCAAAGGGCCTCCCTAGGCAAGCTTTAATTTCCTGGGGTTCACTCTGGTTTTTCTTGTTGCCACCATCGAGGGTTAGGTTCTCTCGTTCCAGAATAACAAATTATAATTGTGTTCTCAGTTGGAATATTGAACTAAACCTTGAAGTGGATTGACCATCTGAACTTCTTGTGCAGTTCCACTAAATTTAAGCACCACTATTTGCATAAATAAGCAGACTGCAATGCCTCTTTTACGCGCACGTGACCCCAAAACCTCCGTGCAGCAATGCAAGCTCATCCTAGGGCCGTCCTTAAATTGGGAGTGAGTGTAGTTCACGGTGTGGACGCACTGCTTGTTTTCTCCACCACACATGACAAGCTCGTTCCTGCACTGCAATGAGGAAGTCCACGTACCAATCAACTTCTTTTAGCTTGCATTTGTCATTCTAGCTAGTTATGAATGTAGGAATACCTGAAAAATGGGTGGCTAGAGGACGGCAGGTAGGAACACCCATCTGATTTTGTGCAGTTCTACTAAAATGGAGGTGTGTGCTTATGATTGCACAAATAGAAACGATATGGAGATAGACATCCCTGTTTGCACAAATATGTAATATGATTATTTAAGCAGTGGCAGTTTTTTGCAGTGGCATATGATTAACAACAGCATCTCTTGTGTTATGAATGGCATTACATTGACAGTATGAAAAAGTGCCATTAAGTAAGAAGTAGCATCACATCACATCAACACTGGCACTAGATTAACATGCAGAACAACAGCACTAGTATTACTGTCGTGAGAGTAGCACATGGTCAGTAGCTCCATGCACGGTGCAATCAAATTTGTGCAGTTCCAATGGGATGAAGCAATGTTAGCAGTGTGAGATTTAAGTATAACTAGCAAAACAGAATTCATGGGAAATAAAGCAAGACAGAAGCACTTCATAAAATGGTGGTGTCATTGCTTCAATTTATCGATGGCACTAGACTAACAGCAGCATTACTTAGAAGTGACATTAGGCTAACAGTGGCATTGCTTCATTTTTCCTCTGATATTAGATAAACGGTAGCGATAAGGGCAAAGGGACAGCAGGGGCATAAAGTGGTGAAGCAGATCTGGTTGCCGAGAGCTGCAAACATTCAGGCAACATGTCTGCATTTGTCCAATTTTTTTATCTCCTCGGCGACCTTTTCCTATGTGAGCACAGGAAATCTAGACCTGCTCGTTCTCAGTTGTGTTGTCCCCCCAACACCCCCTCACTTTCTTCCCTTTTTCGACCAAGAGACCGGTCAGGCCAGTATCTTACTAGTACTTCCCCCCATGCTTCACTATCCACCCCACTTTCTTCCCCTTTTGAACCAAGAGACCGGTTGGGTAGCCAGTCTCTACTACTTTCCCACTTTTCTTTCCTCTTTGAACCAAGTCCTAGATTCATGCTACAGCTTCCCCCCCCCCACTTTCTTCCCTTTTGAACAAAGTCCTAGATTCGACTGCATGAAGTAGGTTTACCTCTAATAATAGTACAAATTTAGGTGGCTTTGGAACAGCCGAAGGAAGTAGAAAAAGATCCACATGTAGCCACGTGGTGAGCTAGGGTAGTAGAGCAAGGCCGGTTCGAAGGAAGTTATACCTGAGGGTCATCCGGATGTGGCTAGGAGAGCGGCGGGAGGCCAGATCTCCCCACAATATGGCAAGGAGGAAGAAGGGGTCGGAGGCCCTCCCGAGCCGGCGCTATGTCGGACAAAACGGAACGGTCCGCCGATCGGGACGCGCCGGCAGCTGTGAGTCTCCTCCCTCGCCGCTGACGACCACGTGAACTCTGCACCTTCTCCACTTTGCCGGCGGAGGGGATCCGGCCGAAACTGTGACCAGCGGTGAGCAGAGAGAGGGTGTGGCCGCCGCTGTCTTGTTTAGATCTGGAGACGATAAGAGAGTGAATGAGAGCAACCCTAGTAAAGCAAGCGCTGAAGCTCCTGCTTATATATATAGTGGAGTGATTTTCTTGTAGCAATCGTTTTTAAAATGGATACGCGTGAACCACTATTTTCATTTAACGTTCTAGTAAAAAAACTCAATCAATAATGAGCCACCACATCCAGGTCGCACTGTGTACACGTGTGGTCCCCGACCCTCCATGAAGTTGAAAACTGCACGAGTCAAATTGTCACTTGGGATGCCTCTGTAAACAAATACGCTCGTACGTGTACCCGCGCGTGGGTGTTAGAGAACTGGTGTGTGCGTGCGCCGCTTCTCTTCGTGTACTACGTACTCCACCTAGACTAAGATGTATACGTGTGTGACGTCTGAGTTACAAAAAAAAATATGTGTGACGTCTTTTATTTTTTAGAAGTTCTTAGGGAAGGGTGTGAAGAGCACATATATGTGTGTCACGTCTACCTACAGAGTACAGATAGATGGTGTGTGTGAGAAGTCTCGGGAGAGTCGTGAGGTGCGTGTGTGCGTGCGTGAGAGGGAGGGTTAACGTGTCAATGCAATGCATGTGTCCGTAAATCATATCTAGCGAACGTTCACCACAAGCCGTTTCCTGGCGAACGCCCAAAGAACCGTCAGATCTGCATCTGACGGTGGCAGTTTTGCCATGGCATTTGACAGAACAGCCACTCCTCCGACACATAAAATTTCCACGGGAGCATTCGCAACTGCCGTATGCTCCCTCTGTTCCAAAATATAGTGCATATAGCTTTATTGAAAATTCAAACCTCACGAACTTTTACCGAATTTTCGTAGAACAACATGCACATATAGAAAACCCAGCATATATCATTTCATTCATCATCGAGAGATATGTATAGAGATGGGGGAGGAATGTATGAGTGTGTCTTCGATAAAGAGGGGCTGTATGTGTGTGTGTTTGTTGTGAGAGAGAGCAAGAGACATCGTAGGATTGAGTCGTCTAACTAAGGAGAGAGAAAGAACGATCGGGATCAGTAGAGAGATGAAATATAGTGTGTTCCTTCATTAGAAGAACCGGGCAAATATTTTGCTGAGTTCTAAACTCGGCAATGTCCCATCGAGTAAGGACTCGACGCGTGCCACTGCTCTATTGCCGAGTGCCACACTTTGCCAAGTTTGTTAGGCGAGTCTCCGTTAGCCGACACTCGGCAAAGGAAGACTGCCGTATCACCTACAGCAATTTCAAGCCTCCTTTGGTGTGGAGGAATATTATAGGAATTCTATATGATCGGATTTTTATAGGAATTTTTCCTTTAGAGCCATTTGGTTCATAGGAATGGATTCCTATACTCCACATTTAAGAGGAAAATAAACATTAAGACTCAATGGAAAAATTCATATGATGTGAACCAAATGACATCTCTTTTCCTATCCCTACTCAAAGGATTTGAGATACATGTCGGCCTCCTCTGGTTCATAGGATAGGAATATCATAGGAATAGAAAAAACATAGGAAGTGAGATGACATGCATCTCAATTCCTATAGAGAAAGAAATGTCATTTGATGCATAGGATAGGAATTTTTCCATTGAGTCTAGGGTAATGGTTTTTTTCCTTTAAAATGTGAATGACTGGTTCCTATCCTACATAGGATTAGGAATCCATTCCTACAAACCACAGAGCTCCATAGGAATTTTTCCTTTGAAAATCCTATACTATGAAATTCTTACAAACCAAAGGAGGTCGTACGTCATCTCTTTTCCTACAACTTTCATATTTCTGTAATATTCCTACCCTGTGAACCAAAGCAGGCCGCAGGTAAATCAAAATGCGGGACCCACGCGTCACTGCCTTTGGGTCGAAGTTGCGCCCACAATTTTTTGTACTCTCCTGCTCCGTCCAGCTTACTGCGGGCAAGGTGGGGCTTTGTGATTTGACGCCTCATTGCTCATTTACTAGTACTACGGCGCTACGACCGGGGTGCCTCCCCCCGTTGCTCCGAACTTTGGTGCATGGCACGTGGACCAGGATGGTGGATGTCCCACATGTCGGTGAAAGGCGTGCTGTTACTGTGTCGCCACGAGCAATGCTAGACTCACGGGGATGATTTTTACAGACTTTACGGAGTAGCAAACGTGGAGGACTAGGATTGGACTTAGGGGGTGGGAAGGGGCCCACCACCCTAAAAATCAGGGGGGTCTAGTTTGATTAGTTGGAAGATGCCTGTATTAGCCCCGTAAAGGCCCGTGAGTGCAGCATTTTTGGTGTCGCCATTTCGTGTGCGGATTGACCCTGCGGACTTGCGACGCGAACGCGAAAGCCGTGCTGGAAGTGTGCCGTCGTTTCATTTTGAACTGTAAAGTGTAGCACTTGGTTTTTCTTCCTGGTGCAATATATACAAATCTTGATTATATTGATCTAAAAGTAGATATCCAGATTAGTAAAAAGGAGGTGCTTTTGCCGAGCGGTGGGCGGGGGAGCTTGGCCTGTCGGTTTGCTAACATGCGGTCACACGTGTCAGTGATGTACCAAGCCGACGCGCGTCCCTCATGAAAAATCAGAACAATGGCAGAAGCAACACGTGGTTTTCTTGAAGAAGATGATGGAGAAGCGGATTCAGCGAAGAGTGAAATGATGGTTGGAAAGGTGCGGCTTTGTGATTTGACGCCTCATTGCTCATTAGTACTACTGCGATGCCACGACCGGGGTGCGTCCCCCTACTATTCTGCACTATTATTTGGTGCATGGCACGTGGACCCGGATGCTAGATGTCCCACATGTTGGTGAACGGAAGCAAAACATTTATGAAAGCGAGCGTCTCCACTCTTACGATAGAGGAGTACAAGACACGGCAGCCCAGTGTACCGTAGTAGTACGTAGTACTAGTAGTCTTGTAACACTTGGTTTTGCTGCTTCATGCGATCCATCGATACAAAACCCGATTAAAAAAGGGAGGGCGGGTCTTTTCCCGCACGGTAGGCAGGGGAGTTTGGCATAGTCGGTTTGACAGAGAGAGCGAGAGAACGATGTGAAATGCTTGAATGTGTAGTGGGCGATAATCCACTTCTGAGCCCAGGCTCATCTGCACCAGCGCTGAAGAAAAAAATCAAAACAAATACTAGAATTTTTTTTAAAATTCCAATTCTTTTTTGCATGGTAGTTAATATGATGCGTGAGGTCCACTCCAATTTTTAAATCATTTGGACATCTGAGCAGCTCTCGGCAAAAAATACAAATTTGGGGTCTGTAAAAAAGGTTTACTCTTCATGCACTGTTCTGACCCGATTTGTCTTTTTTGCCGAGAGCTGCTCAGATGTCCGAACGACTTGAAAATTGGAGCAGACCTCACGCATCAAATTTTCTACCATGCAAAAAAACTGGAATCTTATGATTTTTTTTAATTTTTTGTGATCTTTTTCCGACCGGGTGCAGATGAGCCTGAGCACCGAATTGCCTTTCTTTCTTTTTTGAAGTGGGCCCTTTCAGATCACTAGATGATACTAGCCCGCATGTTGTTGAGTACATTTCAATGCAATTTTAATGTACATGCAACATGAATAATTGAAGTAACATTATGTTCCGGCCCACCGCTCAACGCCCATTACCAAGGCATATCAGTAACATGTGGGACTGCATGTAGGCAAACCGACGATTGGCCAAGCTGGCAAACTCCCCCTCTTATCGCGCGGGAAAAGCCCCGCCTTAGCGTTTTCAATCATTATTTGTGTCTATCGTCGCTCCAAGGAGCAGAACCAAATGTTACAACTTACGAGTTCAAAATGAAAAGCCTGCCGCATTCGCGTCGCACCTCCACACGATCGGTCCGGCACGCCGCTCAAGCTAGGGAACGCGTGTTGTCTTGCATTTTCACTGACATCTGGGTCCGTTGTTGAGCAAACCGACTATCGGCAAACCCTCACCCTGCCCGCCGTGCGTCGGCTGAGTTTAGAGGAACAAGGAGGGAGAAGTACTAGCTGTAGCACGGACTCCAAGAAAATTGGTGTACGATGGGACTCATACTGGTTTGTACTCTACTTACCACTGTACTACTCCTGCTCCTACTACTCTACACTAGTAGTACTAGTGCTAGTACAAACTAATATGAGGCCATTCAACCATGTCCCGGCAAAATACCTCGGACACCGATTATTCGATGATATTTAAATTTGTTTTCACATAGCAAAATATCCCTGAAAACAACAACACACAGCAAAATTTCACGGCAAATGAGGGATTTGAATGTGCTGGGCGGGGTGGGTGTAACATCCCCATGTAATAGCTTCAGTGATCGCCCTTTTGATATGCCAGGTCACCATGATTATCAGTGCTTGATCATCATTTGCATCATATCTCATTTCAAATTCCAATTCAAATTCAAATTCAAATTCAAAGTGAAAATAAAAGTTGTTCAAATCTAAAAACTAAAATGTTCATTAAATAGCAAATAATCCATAACTATATATGTTAAGAAAAAGAACATCACTAAACCTTTTTATAACAGTGCTAAATATTTCACTGTATTTATTGAGCTAAGTCCCATGTTTTACAAAACTCAAGTTGGGGCTAAACATTTGGCAAAACAGAAACTAAAAAGGAAAAACAGAAAAGAAAAGAAGAAAATAGAAAACGGCCTGCGCTACTGGGCCTAAGTCAGCCGATCGGCCCAGCCCGACTAGCCTCATCCCCTACCCCCGCACTGCTTACCCACAGCCGCTGTCGAGCACCTAGCGCGCGTGCGCGCCCGAGCTGCGCCCCCCACGCCCCTGGTCGATAGCGCGCTCCACCCGCGTCATGTGGTTGGGGGCAGAGCCCCCGCTCCCCCCTGGCGTCTCCCTCGGCTCACTCTCCCCCTCTCTCCCTCTCTCCCACCGCACCAGAACGTCGCCGCCGCCATGACCGCGACCTAGCGCGGCCACCGTGCCCAACTCGCCGCCCCACCATGCCAGGAGAGACCGCCGACCTCCGCTACGTCATCGGAGGCTACCCGTTGGAGCTCAACGCCACTGCAGCGTCCTCCCCGAGCCCTTCTTCCCCCTACGGCCGCCGTCGATCGCCGCCCCGATTCGCCACCTCGAGCCTCCCCCGAGCTCACCGTTGCACATCTGCAGGCTCATCGTGAGCTGCTCGACCTCTCCCCTCTCCTTTCCCCCTCTCGGATGCCCCGTAGCCACCATCACCGCATTGGCCGAACCCGCCGCCGCCTAGCTCGTCGCCGGCGCTGTTCCGGCAACCGTTTGGTCGCGCGCTGCTGCCCATCTTGCTCGCCGCGCCGCGTAGGCTCCCCCTAGCTGCTTTGCTTTCTCGCGCGCACACCATTGCAACGAGAACGACCACCGCCCAAAACCGCCGCCGCCCGACGTCGTCGCCGGCGACCATTCCGACCACTCCAGCCGCCGTGACCCCCACCATCGGACGCGACATGAACTGCTCATTCCAGAGAGCCATAGCACGCGCGAAATGGTGCCCCACAGAACGAATTCGAGCTCACCGGAGTTCATCGCCGCACTCGGGCTCGCCGGCGTGCTCCGGTGGCTGGCGTTCGACGTGGCCGACCGGGCCCCACCCTCTGTGACGCTGACTGGTGGGTCCACGGGCCCAGTTGATCGAGTCAACTTGGCTGACTGGGCACCCCTGTCGCTGACACGCGGGCCCCACCATTTAAAATGTTTATTAAATAAATAACGTGCTAATTATTTCATTAATTAAATTAATTAAACTAATCAGTCACTGACACGTGGGGTCCACCCGCTAATTAACTCAGATTAGTTTAAATTTAATCCTAATTAGTTCTGTGTCTATGACATGTGGGACCCAGCTGTCAGGTTTGACCTAAACAGCTGCGGTTGACCCACTGATGTCATGCATGCGTCATGCTGACGTCACCCCACACTGTTTCAGATAATTCTAATTTAAATAATTAAATAAATTCCAGAAATTCAATAAAACTTTGAAAAATCATATAAAATAAACCGTAACTCGGATGAAAATAATTTATATAAGAAAAATGATCAAAAAAATGTGTAAAATCCGAATATGCCCTCCACATACCTGCCACACCCCTCTAACATACTGAACATGGAACTTTTTGCCTGTTTCCAATAAATGAATAGTGCATGACCTTAATAAAATAAATCGAAATAAACTCCTAAATTAACTAAAACAATTAGTTAGGCAATATATCACATCTGCATATCATTTAGGCATGTCATGCGTCGCTGTTGCATTTTTGCCGTGTATTTATTGTTTCTTCCCCCTCCTTCTCTCCGGATAGCCCCCGAGACTGCCGACGACACTGCCATGTACGACGACGTCGCCGACGACCAGACCCCTTCAGCAGAGCTTCCAGGCAAGCAAAACCCCCTTGATCATCAGATATCGCCCATTCCTTCTCTCTTATGATTGCATTAGTATTGCTTCTGTTGCTGCTCCGATAGCTCATATTCCGATGCATAGCCTGATTTTGTCGCCTGCTACTAATACATTACCTGTTGTCCCATGATGCTTAGTTAGCTACGCTATTGATTCATCTGTGGCCCTTCACCCTTGTCCGTATGCCATGCTTGATACCGGGCCGTGATCACTCCGGGTTTGTTCGCGGAAATGTTTACACTACTGCATTACTTAAACTGTTATAGTCGGGCTGGCCCCAAGGGTGCCCGCGAGAGAACAACATTAAAGACGGGTCGGCTCCAAGAGCACCCGCGCGTCATGTTTTACCCAGTCGGAGCAACAGGAACCTTGTTCGTCTCTGCGAGTTACTAAACTTGCTTAACGGATTTGGGTATTTGATCTGAGTGGGTCGTTGGCCCTATACGCACTACCACCACGTGGGATAATTGTTATGGGACCCTCTACGTCGTATGTATCAGCCGAAAGCTCTTCAGAAGTCGCAGCTCAGAGAAGCGGGCTGATCGTTGGGGTGGGCTGGTGACGTCACTGGTGTATTCAGTGTCGCGCCTGGGCCCCGACCAGCCACGTAACGTGCAGGAGTGCAAAGGGCGATGGCCCAAGACCCCTTTGCGCTTAGGATTTAGACCGGCGTGTTGACCTCTCTGCTGAGCCTAGGTAGGACTGCGTCGTGTCGATCACCCGAGGTCGAGTATTACCCAGCAAGTGTGTCCGGCCAGATGTGATCGAGCGTGTTGGGTAACAGTAGTGCACCCCTGCAGGGAAGTTATCTATTCGAATAGCCGTGTCCACGGTAACAGGATGCTCAGGTTGTATCTTGATCTGCTACAACTACAAATGGTTACTACTACAATGATAAGCTGTTACTACAGCTCTCGGGATCACTTTCTCGCAGGGATTCGAGAAAGGATCTCAGGGCGCTGCTATTATAGAACCAATATTATATGTTACTGTGATCTACTCTCTTCTGATGCTGCGAGATTGCTTCAAGATGCTAGTCTTCGATAGGCTAGGCTTCTCCCCCTCTATTCTGGCATTCTGCAGTTTAGTCCAAAGATATAGCCTCATTCCTCTAATACCGATGCATACTTAGTATAGTTCTAATGTCAGTCTTGCGAGTGCTTTGGATGAGTACTCACGGTTGCTTTGCTATCTATTTCCCCATACCCACTTGCTGCAATCAGACGACGGAGCCCCGGAGCCAGACGCCACTGCCGGAGCTTACTACCAGGAGAGTCCCGGAGGCACGTACTACTGGGTTGAGCCAGCCGACCAGGAGTAGTTCGGAGGCCCTAGGCAGGAGGCCTTCACCTTTTCGATCAGTTTCGTTGTTTGTGCTAGCCTTCTTAAGGCAAACTTGACTAACTATGTCTGTACCCAGATATTATTTGTGTGTATGACTTATGTATTCGGGTCCTGACCCCTGGTTTGTAATATGAAGATTTATGTTTAACTTGAGTTTAGAGTTGTGTTGTGATATCTTCCTGTGAGTCTCTGATCTTGAGCGTGCATGTTTGCGTGTATGATTAGTGCACGGTCGAGCAGGGGCGTCACAGTGGGGCAGGAAGTTAACGCAGAGGCTCGGTTTGTATTTTTTGGCGAAATGCAGAGGCTCAGGTTTTGGCGCCAAAACAGAAATTTTGCGAATATTTGTCACGCACCGGACGGCGCGCCAACCGCGTCTGGTTGTCTGGTGGCGTGTGCGGTAGACTTGAATGCTTGTGAAATGCTTGTGACCGAGCACCCCGCTCCAGCACATAGTGGTACCACCTGCAGCAATGCTGAGGTGGCATATAACTATAACGAAATGAAGAAAGAGAGGGTTGAGTATCATATCAGATACCCTATCATAATAAACATATTTAGGAATAATAGTTATGATACTAACCACTACAAGCAGCCTTTATATCACAAAGAAGATTAATACTATTAACAATTCATGTCCTTAACAAAGGGTGCAATGATGACTGCAGCTTATCGCTTCTGGACGACCCGGCTATTTGAGCCGGTCGACCAGCTCCTCACGCGGCGAGGTGGGACTAAACATCCGAAACCTGCCAGCCCAATACGAACGTGAAAATCGTAATTACAAATTGCACTCAGTTGACCAGTCAAAAAGTCTACGTGGCACTCTGTCGACTCGTCAAACTGGACACGTGGCTTGCGGGTCCCACCTATCAGTTGGTACACAAAAATTTATGCAGGCGCGTGAGGGTTCGAACCTGCGACCCCGCGGAACTGGCCCTTGCGCGCGAACCATCCTAGTTGTGTATATGTGTGCATGCACGTGCAGGTTGAGCACTTGAGCGTGAGCGTGTGTGTTGCGTCTTGTGATGTGTGCATGCATGCGTGCGTGTGTTCATGCGAGTGTTGCGTGCATGCATGTGTATGTGTGAGTGTTGCATGCATGCTTGAGTGCGTGTGTTCATGCGAGTGTTGCGTGCGTGCATGTGTACGTGTGAGTGTTGCATGCATGCTTGAGTGCGTGTGTTCGTTCGAGTGTTGCGTGCGTGCATGTGTACGTGTGAGTATTGCATGCATGCATGCGGGCGTTGCGTGCATGTTTGTCCGCATGTGTGATGTGTGTGTATTCACCACAGTAGCTCCTGTGTATTAAAAGGCCGGCTCAACATATCATCACTAGGCGACCTTGTCACTGTGGTTATCGCGCGCGGGCTACCAACCTGAGGTCTCGACTTCGAATCCCCACCGAGCACTAATTTATTACCATTTGTTTCTTTCTTATACCCGCTGATAGGTGGGCCCTACGTTAGGGAGATAATGTGCGCTTCTGATGCAACACTAGTTGCGCCACGTGGACTATTTGACTGGTCAATTGATCGTGTCATCAACAAAATACGTAGCTGTACGGTGAGCCAGTGATTGTATAATCACCAGAAAATGTATATGATGACCGTATCGTGCTTTCGTTTCAAATACAATGACCGTCAGTGTCACAATAAAAATACGGAGTTGTACGGTGAGCTTGTGACCATATAATCACCAGAAAATGTATATGTTGACCGTAATGAGTGCAATCTAAATCCAGAGACCATATTGCGCTTTCGCTTGAAATACAATGACCGTCACGCGTGAATGTGTATGGGGGCGTACTTTTAGAGGGCCGAGAGATTGTTTGTGTGCATATGTGAAAAGGGCGTAGAGAGAGGGGGTGTGCGATGGAGAGAATGAGAGAGAGAGATGCCCTTCATTCTCTTTATTATGACTAATTTTATATAGGATAAAAATGTAAACATGCACAATACGGAACAAATATCATTGGATGCACCATGCAATTAACTTTCATATATAACTTTGTAGTATTGTATATGTAGATTTTCTTAAATATTTGTTTTGTCACAATCTGTGTAGTTTCAATTCAAAACAAATCTTGTATGCGGAGTAAAAGTGAACGGATGCCTTTTTTAGATCATTGGGAGCACATGATAATGAGATGTAACATGCGCGAATGTGTAGTTGACGTATTTTGGAGGGCCTGGAAAGGGTATGTGTACGTATTCAAGAGAGGCATGGATACAAGGGGGGGTGCGATGGGAGAAAGGGAAAGCACGAGAGATGAGAGAGAGAGAGGGAGAGAGAGAGATAGAGAGAGAGAGAGAGAGAGAGACGAATAGGATGTCTCAATGAGAGATGGTGAGTTTGTGTATGTAGAGGAGAAGGGGAGAGAGGCATGAGCAGAAATAGTGTGTGTGTTGGTATGTGTGGGCTTGAGAATATAGTGAGACGTATGGGGGTAGAGATTGTGTGAGGTGTGGTGGTGGCACATCGTTTTTTGGTCTGGTGGGTCGAGGTGAGGACCCCTGGGTCGGTTCTGTCCTGCGCCACATAGGTCGGCCCAAGACGCTTTATACGAAGACCGAGTTGATGTACAAGACGAAGATACCAGAGCCGTGGAAGACTCTATCTCCACTAATGAAGCGGACTACGATTTGTAACCCTAGGCCTCGGGTATGTTATATAGGCCGGGGGCCTAATTCGTCGATAGTATATATACACACAATCCCTTGGTATTGACATGTACTTTGTACACACCCCAATCAAAGTATACACGGCCAGGAGTAGGGTATTTCCTCGATCGCAAGGGCCCCGACTTGGGAAAATCTTTGCCTCTTATCACCATCCACTTTAACCATCAGGGATATCCTACCAAATGATCTGATGGAATCATATCTATCAACTAGTAAGAGTGGTGGATACAATGCGTGCGAGAGAGGAAAGAGAGTGTGCATGCGGGAGACACGAGGTAGAGATATGTACAGAGGGGGGCGTGCGCATGCATGTGAGAGAAATAGTGTTTGTGACTGAGATTAGTGAAAAGAGTCATGGATAGTAGTAAGAGAGAGAGAGGGAGATACATAGAGTGTGTGCGTGAGACACTTTCGGGAGAGAGGGTGGGCATTTGTGAGAGAGAAAGGCCGATGGATATATAGTGTGTGCGCGTATGCATGAGAGAGAAAGATAGCGCGCGTGTGAGGAGGGGTCGAGGGAGAGTGCATCTACGCGTAAAGGACTATTCTACCCATTAAATTAAAATATAAATTGTATTTAAAAAATTGGATGAGATCATGAAATTTGCAATTCATGTATGAACGAACATTGGTCTAGCAAACATCCATACTCTATCGAATTTGAGCATGTGTATGGTATTATTTCATATTATTGATCCATAGTCAGTAGTTTGAAATCCAGACAATGCATGGCTCTTGCAATTCATATATAAACGTGAGTAGACTCTGCAGTCAGTGTCAAGCACATTATACATAAGAAACATACATGGTATACATTCCAAAATGCTAGCGACGAACTAGAATACATTTTGAATTCAACATGAAAGTGGTTTCAAATATTCGAATTCATAGGAAGTGCATTCAACTATTTGAATTCGAGATAATGACTTTTGTAAATCACATCTAAAAGGGGCATCAATCTTTGTTGATAATACATAGTCGTGTACAAAATAGATTCAAGTTTACCTCCTCCATTCCAAAATAATCGTAGTTATAGGATTTTCAAGAGTCAAAAATTTCAAAAGAATCACATAATTTAATGAGGTTTTTAAACATACAAGGTCAAATATAATGAGGTCTAATGAGGAAAGTTCAACTAAAGAGTACTGTAAACGTGAATGCTTCTGGTTCAAAATTTTGAACGAAGCGCCAAAAGATCCTCTCCTCATCGGAAACCGCGCGAGACTAATGTTTGGTAGAAGGAAATTACCATCCTAACTTTGACCTGTGAGGCCTACTAGCCCGACGTCCACAAGTCTAAACAGGGGTAGGTTTGTAACTTCACCGAGACGCCACACAACCGCCTCCGAAAAGCATTCATATACCGCGGGCGCCTAAATGCCGATGCGCTTGGCCGAAATCACTCCCGCCCACTATTTTGGATACGTGAGATTACCGTCCTACCCCCGACTCGCAGCATGTCCGAAATTTTAGATGGGGGCAAAGTTTGTAACTTCCCCAAATTTCAAACAAGCGCGTCCCGGAAACATGGTTCCCCCTTAGCTTCCCCCCTCCCTCTCCACCAGCCGTGAAACCCCAGCCTCCTTCGTCCGCCACCCCATCGCACAGATCCACCGCCGCCCTCCTCCATCACGTTGGAGCCGATACCCCGACGTCGTCGTCCACCACAACCTCAACCGCAGCGCCCTCCATGACTTAGCAGTTCAAGCCGAGGCAGAGCTGCCTCCACGACGCGAACGTGCGCCGTACCCGAGCCACTTCAACCCCTCCATCCCGCGCCTCACCGCTGCCGCTCCAACATCGCAACCATCCATCGCACCGGAGCTGTTCCCGCTATGCCGTCGTTCACCGCCTCGGATCTGCTTCCCCGCCGCCGACAGAGGGCCACCGCATCACACTCAACTACTTGGCCATGGGTTCGTCCAAGGCTCCACCGTCCTCCACAACATCTTGTTTCCAGCAAACCACAAGAAGATCTTCGAAAAAATAGAAGGAGGACACAACATCGCTTGCCGATATTGGTACTCCTCTTCCCTTATTCTTACAAATCTCTCATACGGTATTCATCCACGAAGGAAACTAGTTGACCGCTTCTTACTGCACATTCTTCCTGATACTAGATGTTCCAAGTAACTCACGATGCACAAGGTTTCCCCCCATTTACTATTTCACTTTATCTAGACGTTCGTCGCCTGCCTGGATTTCAATTCAGTGTTAGTTGATTCCCAATTAAAGGAAGCACCACCCACGGAAGCGCGCGGAGCACCTAGTCCACCTGTTCACCGGGGAAGTAGCACCTTGGTGTCTATCTTAGAGGTGTGTGTGGCGCAGGAGCTGCTGGCGCCCGATCTGGAGGTTCACCGGGCTTAAAGGGATGGCCGGGGGGCGCTGCCAAGCACGACGGTGGGGTGAGGTCGAGGGGAGGCCGTGGCGGCGGAGGCAGGGGTCTGGGCCGGTGGTCGCTGGCGGTTCGAGGAAGATCGTCAACGGTGGCTGGCGGGAGGTAGATGAAGGCCATCTGCCCGTTCCTTGTAGATCGGACGGTGCAGAAAAAATCGGCTGACCTATTTGTTTTCAGTCGATTGTTATTTTCATAGGACCACATGTGGTGGTTTGCTGGAGGATTACCTGCACTTCCCAGCAATCCCTGTGCTCGTATTTCAAAAGCCTAGAATCTAATTTCATGTGCCATGCATGTTGTAGAGCTATCATATGTCTGCCGTCATTTATTTTTGACCCACCCGCTATCTGATACTTTTACACTGTACTACTTGTGCACAAAGCCACAAACTACACCCATACTCTCTCACTATTGTTTTATTACGCATGGGTATTTCAGAATCTCAAGCAGAGTATTCTAAAAAGAAAATAGAGCAGTCGCTCCAGTCTGCATCGAGGATTGGAAAGACGCGGTTTGACGCTCTAACGATGAGTGTAGTGTCATTCGATGAATACTGTCAACGTAGCTCTGTAGTTGATGACTCCATTCACCATACACCAGCATCGCAGGTGCTTGCTTTAACTTTGGTGTCATATGTGGTTGCATGTTGCATATGGTGTCTACTTTGTATTGCTTCTAAATTGGTTAAATTGCATCTGCTTATCCATATACTGTGAATATGACACGCCTTCCTGATTTTGGTACATACTGCATCTGTCTATTAACCATGTTCTTACATCAAACTAATGTTCTTGTGTATCCCTCATCAATCACTTATGATGAGACAGGCACACCCGTGGGTTAGTGTGAGACGCGCTACTCTTTTAAAGAGTGCAGTGTCATCCTCCCCACATGATTCTCAACAAACAACAAAGCTAGATGAAGATAGTCAACGTAGCTCTGTAGTTGGTGACCGCATTTCCCCTACACCACCATCGCAGGTGCTTGCTCTAACTTGGTAGTGTGACATGTGGTTGCATGTTGCATATGGTGTCTAGCTTGTAATTCTTCTAATTTGGTTAAATTGCATCTGCTTAGTTTAGACATTATAGTTGTGAATATGACATGCCTTCCGGTTTTTGGTACATAATTCATCTGTCTATTAACCACGTTCTTACATCAAACTAATGTTCTTGTGTATCCCTCATCACTCACTTATGATGGGACAGTCACACCCATGGGTTACTGTGAGACACACTACTCTTTTAAAGAGTGCAGTTTCATGCTCCCGACATGATTCTCAAGAAACAGGAAGGCAAGATGAAGATAGTCAACGTAGCTCTGTAGTTGATGACCACATTTCCCCTACACCAGCATCGCAGGTGCTTGCTGTAACTTGGCAGTGTGATATGTGGTTGCATGTTAAGTATGGTGTCTAGCTTGTATTGCTTCTAATTAGGGTAAATTGCATCTGCTTAGTTTACACATTATACATGTGAATATGACATGCCTTCCTGTTTTTGGTACATACTACATCTATCTATTAACCATGTTCTTACATGAAACTACTATTCTTGTGTATCCCGCATCAATCACCTATGAAGAGACACCTTTATTCGTTGCATATTGCATATGATTTCTAGCATGTAGCTATGTATTGCTTCTAATTTGTTGAAATACCCTTATTAGCCCGCCCTTTTAATTTGGCAGAGTGATATTGGTTGCATCTTTCATATGGTGTCTAGCTTGCATTGCTTCTAATTAGTTGAAATGCCTTCTGCTTAGTTCACACATCATACGTGTGAATATGCAATGTTGTCATTTTTTTCGTACACATATTCCATCCTCCTATCTTGCGGTTGCCTCAAATCAAAGTAGTGTTCATCAGTATCATGCATCAATGAGTTCTGAAAATCAATTATTATTCCTTTTTCTTGTGGGTTTGACTTTACAAGGCAAAATCAAAAAAGAGGAAGGAAGGGGATGATGGTGGTCCTCTGCAGCAACGTAAACGGACCATCTCTACACATTCTCCATGTACTTCTAGTGCATTACAAGTTCCAAGTCTCATCTCCCCTACTCCACCATCCCAGGTGCTTGCTCTAACTTGGCAGTCTGATATCTGCTTGCATGTTGCATATGGTGTCTAGCTTGTATTGCTTCTAATTAGGGTAAAATGCATCTGCTTAGCTTACACATTATACATGTGAATATGACACGCCTTCCTGTTTCTGGTACATACTATATCTGTCTCACACCATGTTCTTACATCAAAGTACTGCTGTTGTGTATCCTGCATCAATCACTTACGATGAGACACCTTTAACTTGGCAGCGTGATATTGGTTGCATCTTGCATTGATTTCTAGCTTGTACTGCTTCTAATTTTTCAAAATTCCACTTATGACGAGACACCTTTAACTTGTCAGAGTGATATTGGTTGCATCCTTCATATGGTGTCTAGCTTGCATTGCTTCTAATTAGTTCAAATGCCTTCTGCTTAGTTCACACATCATAGGAGTGAATATGCAATGCTGTCCTTTTTTCCGTACATATTGCATCCTCCTATCTTGCGGTTGCCTCACATCAAAGCAGTGTTCATCAGTATCATGCATCAATGAGTTCTGAAAAGCAATTTTTATTCCTTTTTCTTGTGGGTTTGACTTTACAAGGCAAAATCAAAAAAGAGGAAGGAAGGGGATGATGGTGGTCCTCTGCAGCAACGTAAACGGACCATCTCTACACATTCTCCTTGTACTTCTAGTGCATTACAAGTTCCAAGTCTCATCTCCCCTACTCCACCATCCAGGGTGCTTGCTCTAACTTGGCAGTGTGATATCTGGTTGCATGTTGCATATGGTGTCCAGCTTGTCTGCTTCTAATTAGGGTAAAATGCATCTGCTTAGCTTAAACATTATAGATGTGAATATGACACGCCTTCCTGTTTCTGGTACATATTATATCTGTCTATCACACCATGTTCTTACATCAAAGTACTGCTGTTGTGTATGCTGCATCAATCACTTACAATGAGACACCTTTAACTTGGAAGTGTGATATTGGTTGCATCTTGCATTGATTTCTAGCTTCTACTACTTCTAATTTTTCGAAATTCCACTTATGACGAGACACTTTTAACTTGGCAGAGTGATATTGGTAGCATCTTTCATATGGTGTCTAGCTTGCATTGCTTCTAATTTCTTGAAAATCCTTCAGCTTAGTTGACACATCATAGGTGTGAATATGTCATGTGGTCCCATTTTCGTACATATTCCATCCTCGTATCATGTGTTTGCCTTACATCTAAGTATTGTTCGTCAGTCATTCATTCATGAATGAGTTCTGAAGAGCGAATTTTATTCCTTTTTCTTGTTGGTTTGACTTCACAATGCAAAATCAATACAGCGGAAGGAAATTAGTAAGGCAGTGGATGATGGTGGTCCTTCCGAGCAACTGAAATAGAGGGTCTCTACAGATTCTACTCAGCCATCCTCCCAACAAGATTCGCAAGACAACGCAGGGCTAGACAGTCAACGCAGTTGTGTAGATGATGAACACATCTCCCCTACTCCACCATCACAGGTGCTTGCTCTAACTTGGCACTGTTATATGCGGTTGCATGTTGCGTATGATGTCTAGTTTGTATTGCTTCTAATTTTGTTGATTTGCATCTGCTTAGTTTGCACATTATACTTGTGAATATGACACGTGTTCCTGTTTCTAGAACATACTAAATCTGTCTATCACACCATTTTCTTACATCAAAGTACTGTTGTGTATCCTGCAACAATCACTTACCATAAGACACATTTAAGTTGGTAGTGTGATATACGTTGCATCTTGCATTGTCTTCTAGCTTGTACTGCTTCTAATTTGTTGAAATGGCACTTATGACGAGACACTTTTAAGAGTGATATTGGTCGCATGTTCATATGGTGCCTTGCTTTCATTTCTTCTAATTTGTTGAAATGTCTTCTACTTAGTGTTTTTCATACATATTCCATCCTCCTATCATAGGTGTGAATATGCAATGCTGTCCGTTTTTCGTACATACTTCGTCCACCTATCTTGCGCTTGCCTTACATCAAAGTAGTCTTCGTCTATATCATGCACCTATGAGTTATGCAGAGCCAATTTTATTCCTTTTCTTGTGGTTTTGACTTCAGAAGGAAATATCAAAAAAGAGGAAGGAAAAGAGTAAGTTAGGGTATGTTGGTGGTTCACCGGACCAACGCAAACGGAGGCTCTCTAGATTTGCCATTGCTACTGCTACTGCAGTTGAAGTTCCATGTCTATATGATGACTGCATCTCCCCTACTCTACCATCGCATGTGCTTGCTCTAACTTGATAGTGTGATAATTGGTTGCATGTTGCATATGGTGTATAGCTTGTATTTCTTCTAATTTGATTAAATTGCAGCTGGTGAGTTTATACGTTATACATGTGAATATGACATGCCTTTCTGTATCTAGAATACACTGCATCTGTCTATCACACCATGTTCTTACATCAAAGTACTGCTGTTGTGTATCCTCCATCAATCACTTACGTTGAGACACCTTTAACTTGGCAGTGTGATATTGGTTGCATCTTGCATTGATTTCTAGCTTGTACTGCTTCTATTTTTTCGAAATTCCACTTATGACGAGACGCTTTTAACTTGGCAGAGTGATATTGGTTGCATCTTCCATATGGTGTCTAGCTTGCATTGCTTCTAATTTCTTGAAAATCCTTCTGCTTAGTTGACACATCATAGGTGTGAATATGTCATGTCGTCCTGTTTTCGTACATATTCCATCCTTTTATCATGTGTTCGCCTTACATCAAAGTATTGTTCGTCAGTCATTCATGCATGACTGAGTTCTGAAGAGCGGATTTCATTCCTTTTTCTTGTCAGTTTGACTTCACAATGCAAAATCAATATAGTGGAAGGAAATTAGTAAGGCAATGGATGATGGTGGTCCTTCCGAGCAACTGAAATAGAGGGTCTCTACAGATTCTACTCAGCCATCCTCCCAACAAGATTCGCAAGACAACGCAGGGCTAGACAGTCAACGTAGTTGTGTAGATGATGAACACATCTCCCCTACTCCACCATCACTGGTGCTTGCTCTAACCTGGCACTGTTATATGTGGTTGCATGTTGCATATGATGTCTAGTTTGTATTGCTTCTAATTTGGTTGATTTGCATCTGCTTAGTTTACACATTATACTTGTGAATATGACATGTGTTCCAGTTTCTAGAACATACTAAATCTGTCTAACACACCATGTTCTTACATCAAAGTACTGTTGTGTATCCTGCAACAATCACTTACCATAAGACACATTTAACCTGGGAGTGTGATATACGTTGCATCTTGCATTGTCTTCTAGCTTGTACTTCTTCTAATTTGTTGAAATAGCACTTATGACGAGACACTTTTAAGAGTGATATTGGTTGCATGTTCATATGGTGCCTAGCTTTCATTTCTTCTAATTTGTTGAAATGTCTTTTGCTTAGTGTTTTTCATACATATTCCATCCTCCTATCATCGGTGTGAATATGCAATGCTGTCCTTTTTTCGTACATACTCCATCCTCCTATCTTGCGCTTGCCTTACATCAAAGTAGTCTTCGTCTGTATCATGCATCAATGAGTTATGCAGAGCCAATTTTATTCCTTTTCTTCTGGTTTTGACTTCAGAAGGCAATATCAAAAAAGAAGAAGGAAAAGAGTAAGTTAGGGGATATTGGTGGTCCTCCGGACCAACGCAAACGGAGGCTCTCTAGATTTGCCACTTCTACTGCTACTGCAGTTGAAATTCCAAGTCTATATGATGACTCCATCTCCCCTACTCCACCATCGCAGGTGCTTACTCTAACTTGACAGTGTGATAATTGGTTGCATGTTGCATATGGTGTATAGCTTGTATTTCTTCTAATTTGATTAAATTGCACCTGCTGAGTTTATATGTTATACATGTGAATATGACATGCATTTCTGTATCTAGAATACACTGCATCTATCTATCACACCATGTTCTTACATCAAAGTACTGATGTTGTCTATCCTGCATCAATCACTTATAATGAGACACGTTTAACTTGGCAGTGTGATATTGGTTGCATCTTGCATTGATTTCTAGCGTGTACTGCTTCTAATTTTTCAAAATTCCACTTTCGACGAGACATTTTTAACTTGGAAGAGTGATATTGGTTGCATCTTTCATATGGTGTCTAGCTTGCATTGCTTCTAATTTCTTGAAAATCCTTCTGCTTAGTTGACACATCATAGGTGTGAATATGTCATGCCGTCCTGTTTTTCGTACATATTCCATCCTCCTCATACGGTTGTCTTACATCAAAGTATTGCTCATCTGTATCATGCATCAATGAGTTCTGAAGAGCAATTTTTTTTTCTTTTGTGCTGTGGGTATGGCTTGACATGGCAAAGTCAAAAAAGAGCAAGGAAAAGAGTATGGTAGGGGATGCTGTTAGTCGTCGGGTGCAACGGAAAAGGAGTTTCCCTTGAGATTCTGCTGGTACTTATAGTGCGGAAGAAGGTCAAAGTCCACCGGCTAAATCTACAAACACAGTATCCCCTGTCCCACCAGCTGCAGCAACTCCTTCCACAGTACCGACATCTCAATGAGTTACTCGTTCGAATGCTCCGCAAGTGGGATGTTCCCAAGTTGCATTCCCACCTAACACTACTTCTGAAGCACTGTTGACACTACAGAACTTGGCAAGATCAGATGATCCTCATGAGCATGAACACCAAGACAGTACGTGACTGAGTCAAGTTGCAGTTGCTTGCTCCTTTATATGTACTCTCACAGTTTGATGTGCACTAACAATTTCCATATTCGTTGTTGAACTAGCACCTCGGCGCAAGAGGAAATAGACATCTGGGATAATGCTTGACAGGTTAACAAAATCTAAAGGAGGAAGAATGGAGATCCATTTTGAGGCAGGTTTAAAAAGGCCACGTGATACTACAGAGTCAGCCAAGTTAGTATCAGAGGCAACCATTGCCGTTAGGTGTCATGCACGTATCCTGCCAATGTGGATCCAGTACAGGAATGACAAAGACGAAACCCAGTTTAACACCTTCCTTGACCATTTATCCATAAGTAATGTTATTCATCGCAATGTGTAATATTGTCTTGCTCTATCCCATACTTTCTAGGTTGCTCCTAATGAGACTCCCATTCTTTTTTCAACAGATGGGGTTCAAGTTGGATTCGAAAGATGATGCAACCAAACAAGCATGCACTCAGGTTTTTCAGTCTGCTCTATGACAGTATCGGTATCACCTTAGAAAAACTCACTTTGAAGGCAAGGCTAACAATGAAATCGCCCAAACATCTCCAGTAGAATATATTACGGATGAAGACTGGACAGCCCTTGTTAAACACTGGTCTGATCCGAAGTATCAGGTAGGGTATATGTATGTGATCAGATCACATATTGAACTCGTATTTACGTATGTGCCTTACAAGTCTATCTTCTTTGAGGCTAACTTTTTGAAGAACAAGACCAACCGTTCTAAAGTGAAATTCCAACAGACAACAGGATCTCGTAGCTATATTGCACACTGCGAGGCTCTTGTAAATAGCTGCTATTTCCTCCTTTTTGTTGTGCCATATTATCGTATCTGTATTGACTTGTTCCAAATACAGAGAAAAGCCCGTGCAGACCAAAAAAGAACCTTAACCGAATGCACTGCAAATCTTCAAGGATTGTCACACCAGCAAGATGAAGGGCATGACTACACCAGTCCAAGCCGCTGTTGTAAGTACTTACTCCTCATGCCTTTGAACTGCTTGTTACTGTGACATGTTCATTTAACTGCTTGGTTTGCAGCCAATGTCAGTTACTCTGTTCACTTTTATACACAGTTGTCTTAACATATCACTTAACCTTACACGGTTTAATAGAAAGGAAGGACATTCTTTTGGTCTTGATCTGTAATCTAGTTGATGTTCACGTGTCCACACAATGATACAATAGCCTATTTGTTTGATATCTGTTTGCCCGTGATATGAATGATGTCATACTATGTTCATCGTATTTTAAACCGTGTCTCTTTATCCTTAGATAGATGCCAATAAATGTGAGGAAATAGACAATACATTAGGCATGCTACATGGACATATGTTCCGAACGTGATTTTATTATGTACTTACCACTAAAATACATGCTAAAGTATTATAGTGGTTCACTAAAATAAGTTATGTATGTCTCATTAGTAACTTCTTATCTGATACACTAGTCTACAAAATTCAAAAATTTAGCAAGCTATGGAACAAATGATTGAACAGGAACAACCTCCTGAAGGTGACGAGGCTACCACATGCACAATGTCACCTCTTGCTGCAGTGCGTCAGTATCTCTGGACTAACAGTGCAAAAAGCACCTTCCTGAGTAATTCTGGGTTGGTTGTTAAGGTAACCTCGTCTAAACCGACTACTGAACAAAATCCTCCAGCTAGACAGAGTGATATATCTATGCTCCAGACACAAGTCCAATCCCTAATGGAGGTCGTTTCTGAAACAAGAATAGTGGTTGACAAATGTCGTCAAGATATGAATGGTTTTGAAACCAGACAATTGGACATTTTCTTCGTTGTTCAAGAGGAATGGCGCAAAAAATGGGAAGGTCATGCTGCTCCATCAGATTCTACATCCTGAAACATTACCACTCTGCTGAAATGATCTCTACTTCTATACATCTTATGGTGCATTTATCTGCAATGACTGTAAACTTTTATGCCAACAGGCCTTTTGTTGTATGGCTGTAATTTATTTTGTTGCGATACATCATTTATCCCGCCGCCAAAGGCCGTAGAAATTAGCAAGCTATTTTTGTATAGTGTAGGTCTATTCTTAGTAATGTATTCGGCATCATCGGTCTCCTTTAGGCCGAAAGCATCGTAGGAGCCCAAAGGGCCAATATTCGTCCGGCTCACAAGTAGAATGGAGCTAAAAACGATTACGAGCTGTATTCGGTATTTAGCCCATAGAAAATAACTGGGCCAAAATCAGCGTAAGCTCTTCTTATTTCCGATCGTTCAATTGGTAGGCCCGTGACCACAGTGGGCCATTAACAGGCCTACACATAATATGGGCCCATTGTATTAACGGGCCGTTAACATGTCTAAATATCACGCGGGCCTTATTTGGTCCATAAATGACACGGTCCATTAACAGGCCGAATCGCCGATTGGGCCTTCATTGGGCCAGTATATATCTAGGGCTTGTAGCAGGCCGAAAGATGATTGGGCCTAAAATGTGCCAAATAGCCCACTGGTCATTAGCAGGCCAAAATTTAGCTCAGCCCAAGGTGGCCCATTTACATGGCGGATCGTTAACAGGCCAAAAGTCAGCACGGCCCGTAATTGTACCAACCTATTACACAGTCCTTTAACAGGCCGAAAGTGCTGGCGGGCTGGATGTGTGTCATTGAGGATATGGGCCGTTAATTGGCCCGAAGTGGCCATTAACAGGCCGAAAGTCGGACCGTGCCGAAAATGGCCCAGTTCCATCACTTTAGTTTATGGGCCGAAAGTTTCATAGGGCCACATATGGGCCCAAATGTAGCAGGACCTTAAACAGGCCAGAAACACACCGGGCCGTAATTGGGCCCAAATACAAAGCGAACTGTTAACGGGCCGGAAGTGACCATGGGCCGCAATGATGAGAAATCTACAATGGGCCGGTGATGGGCCGATTTGACACTATTCAAATGGGCCTTACCTGCAAATGGGTCGTGTGCAACCAGGCCGTTAATGGGCCAGCCCGCTAACTTTGACTGGGCCGGCCCTTTTAACCTAAATGGGCCACTGTTGGGCCTTGCCACGTGTCACTGTTCCATAGGCGCATATCGTCCAGTGGATGGTTGACATCTATCGTGACATCGAGCTGACACGTGGATTTGTTGGCGAATGAAAATTTTACACGTGGAAAATCGCCATTGGTTAGGGCTGTTAACGGGTTATCGGATCCAAACTGGAACTCGATAGCTTAACGGCGACCCGTTACGTCGATGCCACGTGTCGGTCACCCTTGACAAAAACAGTTCTATGACACGACATTTATCGTCATGGAAGTGGACACTTCCATGATGATAATTTCAGTATTGTCATGGAACACTTCTACGACAGCACAGGTATGACTATCTTGATTCTGTCATAAATTTGTGAAAGTGCTAGTTATCGACTAGAGGGGGGGTGAATAGGCGATTTTTATGAAAGGCTTCAAAAACAAGCAATGTCTTCGAAGTAAACAGACGTAGGATGAGAACTAGCAAAGCCTATCAATAAGATGAACAGATATGACAAGCATAGACATCATACATACAAGCATGCGTTGAACATAAACACAAGAAGCATGAAGATAAATGAGTAAACAGATGAATGGATTCAGGGAATATCTTCACACATAGACAAGCATGCAAAGGCTTCACAGTTCAAAACAGTAAGGAAGAGAAAGGATAGAACCAGGAGCTCGGGGAAGACAATGATTTGTTTGACCAGTTCCAACTGCTGTGATAGTTGTACATCTGGTTAGGGAGGCTGAGATTGAACTCAGAAGACCACGTCTTCACCTTATTCCCCTTGAGCTAAGGTCACATAGACCTCGCCCAATCACTCTGGTAAGTCTTCAAGGTAGACTTCCAAACCTTCACAGACTTCGTTCACCGGCAATCCACAATGACTCTTGGATGCTCAGAACGTGACGCCTAACCGGCTGGAAGATCACAGTCTTCAAGTGTAACAAGTCTTCAGTTCACTAAAAACAGAATGTCTTCAGTGATGCTCAATCACTTTGGGCTCTGGGTGTCTTGGGTTTTGTCCTCGCAAGGATTCTCTCTCAAAGGCTTTGAGGTGGGTTGCTCTCAAACGACAAAAGCCGTGCACTAACTCGGAGCAGCCACCAATTTATGGTGGTAGGGGGTGGCTATTTATAGCCAGGAGGAAACCCGACATGATATGTCCGAAATGACCTTGGGTCACAGGGAAGCAGACACGTGTCCAATGGTCGAATCCCAACACACGCGTCAACTTTACTTGGGCTCCAAGCAAAGCTGACTCAACCAACTCTGGAAGAGGTTTTCTCTCAATTTGTCTTCGCTCGAAGACATAGGATTTGGGTTGAGCATCACGTCTGTTTCTGACTCCGTTCACCTCGACCCCACTTAATAGTACGGTGGTTCCTATGACTCAAGAAAGCACAAAATGAAACTTCCAAAAGACTAAGTCTTCGCATTCCATTGGCTTCAAGTGAATGTCTTCAAGAGTCATTATCTTCAACACGAATATCTTCATGAACCACCATTGTTTTCAATGTCTTCATACATTTTTAGGGGTCATCTTCGATGGGTAAACCGAATCAATAGGGACTTCTACCTGTGTTCTCCTGTGATTCTCACAAACACATTAGTCCCACAACCAAGTTTGTCTTCAATACTCCAAAACCAACAAGGGGTGGCACTAGATGCACTTACAATCTCCCCATTTTTGGTGATTGATGACAAACTGGTTGAAGTTTCAACAGGGATAAAAATATGTGAAAGTTTAAGGAACAAGGTGTTTGGCTTCATGAATTTTGAGGAGCTCCCCCTGAAGATGTGCATATAAGTAATTTTCTTTTGAATGCAAATGCACATGGCAAGTTTTACTTTGTGGAGATCTCCTACTATTCATGAAGTCACAACATGTGCATACACAAAATGTATTGAAGATAATGCAATGCACAATGGAATATGGGTGTCTGCAGATAACTACATGCGCATAAGATCAAATTAAGTAGCGCACAACAAAAACAGCAGAGAATGTAGCAGACGTCCATCAGGACTTAAGTTTACAACCCAAAGACCAAATGTTTCAAAGACGGGAGTTGCAAACTTAATCAAAAATATCTCAAGCCCGACCCAATATGCCCGCTTGAAGACTATCAACCCAAATGCTTCTCCCCCTTTTGTCAACAAGTGACCAAAAAGGTTTGAAGACATAGTGTGTCTACACGTCCCGCGAAGGCGACGAAGATGTTGGGGCAGCCGGGTCGATGTTGGAGTTCGGTGGAGCAGACGGGCCTGATGAAGCATCGTGATGCAGTGAAGCCATAGCCGGAGAAGTGGCATCATCTTCTTCATCAACAATTCTTGCATGAATTGTGGGCGCAGAAGAAGAATAATCGGAGTCTTCAATTGAAGGTGTAGCACGCCACTTCTCAGATGATGGAGGCTTGGAGCCAAATTTGAAGCTCTCCTTGAAGCCATCGGCAACAAGGTCATCTTCTGAACATAGTAGTGTGAGGCTCTTCCAAGCTCGACGGTTGGCTTCATGTGCAACAAATGCATTCTTGGTGGAGAGGTTGTGCACTCTATTTAGATCAGACACGATGCTCTTCATTTGCCTTTTTAGCCAGTCATGATGCTTGTCTTGCTTCTGATGAAGAGAAACAAGAAGCTCTCTGTCTGTCATCACTTTGGCTCATTTCTGAGGCCGTTGAGGTACTGTGCTGGTAGTGGCTTCAGTGTTGGCTTTGTCTTGGTTGCCGAAACTGACCAGCAAGTTCAGTGGTGGAGGGAGAGGCCACATTTGGAAGGTGAATGGCTTCCATATAAGCAGAGTGGTTGGCTTCAACAAGTCTTGGATCTTTCTCAGCCAAAGGATAAATAACTTCATGTGGAGCATCAACTTCAGGCAGAAAGATATGATGAGTGCGACCAGAGGGTTCGTACTGAACCGTTGAACAAAGCTTGATGAGGCGCATAATCCATGGCGCATAGAATTTGAGGCCAAATAGATCTATGCCAGAGGCAGCAAACTGGCGGATGAAGAAGTCATGTGTGTTGAATCTAATGCCATTGACGACATAGTACACCAATGTCTTCATGGCGCCTTCAAGCTTGGCTGAAGATGAATGCCCTTTGATTGGCCATAGAGTGTTGCGAAGAATGTGATAGATGGTTCTAGGCAAGTAGTCAAGCTCATTGACGAAGAACTCCTTGGGGTATTCAGCTTTGTGGGATCGAGGAGATAGGTCTAGAGGGGGGGGGTGAATAGACACTTAACCAACCAAATTAGCAGTTTTTAATTTCCCTTGGAACTTAGGCAGATTTTGGCACAAGTTAAGATAACACCAACACTCCCTATACATGCATATCTAGAGATTGAGTAGCGGAAATAGTAAAACATGCAAATGTACGGAAAGTAAAGGGGAAGAGTATGGAAGATCAAACGCAATGAAGACACGGTGATTTTTGGCGTGGTTCCAATAGGTGGTGCTATCGTACGTCCACGTTCCGATAGGTGCTGCGCGAGTTCACGGAGGGCTCCACCCATGAAGGGTCCACGAAGAAGCAACCTTGTCTATCCCACCATGGCTCACATCCACGAAGGACTAGCCTCACTCGGGTAGATCTTCATGAAGTAGGCGATCTCCTTGCCCTTACAAACTCCTTGGTTCAACTCCACATCATGTCGGAGGCACCCAAGTGACACCTAACCAATCTAGGAGACACCACTCTCCAAAAGGTAATAAATGGTGTGTTGTTGATGAACTCCTTGCTCTTGTGTTTTAAATGATAGTCTTCCCAACACTCAAACAATTCCTCACAGATTTGGCTATGGTGGAAGAAGGATTTGAGTGGAAAGCAACTTGGGAAAGGCTGGAAATCAAGGTTCAAATGGTAGGAATGGAATCTCTTGATCTCAACACATGAGTAGGTGGTTCTCTCTCAGAAAATGTATGGTGGAAGTGTAGGCATGTTCTGATGGCTCTCCTTACTGAGTAAGAAGTGGTGGAAGGGTATATATAGCCTCCACACAAAATCCAACCATTACACACTTTTGACCCAACTCGGTGGCACCGATCAGAAATCTCGGTGGCATCGAACTGTGTAAAAGATATGAACGTTAGGAATCTCGGTGGGACCGACTAAAACAACTCGGATGGACCGATGTGCAATGGTTAGGGCAAACCTCATCTCGGTGGCACCGATTGCATCAACTCGGTCGGACCGAAGTGAAGCAATAAGGCAACAGAGACTTGGCAAGCCATCTCGGTGAGACCGATTTGCAAAACTTAGTGGGACCGAAGGGAGTGCAAACGATTACAGAGAGTTGGCAAGGCCATCTCGGTGGGACCGAGATCCATATCGGTGGATCCGATTTGTTAGGGTTTTAGCAGTGGCTAAGTCCAGATGAACTCGGTGGCTCCGGATAGGAAATTTCGGTGGGGCCGAGTTGGAATGTAGGTTTTGGACATATTTGGATGGAGAAAATGGTGGAGGGTTTAGGAGTACTGTCACTAAGCACTTGAGCAAAAAGACCATTAAGCAACACCTCATCCCCTTTTAATAGTATTGGCTTTCCTATGGACTCAATGTGATCTTGGATCACTAAACCAAAAATGTAGAGTCTTGAGCTTTTGCCAATCCATATCCTTAGCATTTTGAAGGGTTCCATATCCTCTTGTCCATGCCACGCCATTGCTGAACTTGTCTCAAATATACTAGATAGAAACATTAGTCCAACAACATGTATGTTGGCATAAATTACCAAAACCTCCAAGGGAGCAAATGTGCTTTCAATCTCCCCCTTTTTGGTAATTGATGACAACATACATCAAAGCTTCAAATAAAGATTTAGCAGAAGTTTGTATGAAAGCTTTGAAGGAAACATGTAACATGTATAAGCTCCCCTGAACCCCCCCTGAAGATGTGCATATAACATGATGATATTACATGGGAAATATACATGCAACATGTACCTTGGCTACATGCATCAGAGCAATATATATGACATTTAGGTATCCACATGTTCATGATTTTCTCCTTGCAAACAATATATACTAGCAGGAGGTCATCATGTACATGGGTGTGATGCATATACTTACCCTGAAGTTCTTGATCAAGTACCTGAAGAAATACACTTGAGAAAACAAGGTTAGATAACACAAGATAATTTCTTCAAGAAAAGACACAAGATCAACAAGAAACCAAGATTGGGATGACATGTAAAAGAGAGTATCACTAGGTGAATACTTCTTTGAAGCAGACATGTCCCCAAAAGAAATAGTTGTCTCCCCTTAAAGAGCTTCCTCTCCCCCTGAATCTGACATTGGATATTGGGAGAAGGCAGGGTGAGAGAACTAAAGCAACTGGAATCATGTTTCTCCCCTCTTAGAAACATGTAACATTCTCTCCTCTTGAAAGGTGCATCTCTTTTGTAGTGATTAGCTATAAGCTTTGATGTATTTCTCTCTCCCCCTTTGACATCAATTTACAAGAAGGGACTTCAAGATCGTTGGTCAAGTGGGTTTGGTCTTTGAGAAACACATCTAGCCATGGAGTGGCTCTAAATGCAAGTAGAGGGTAAGAATCATTGAGTGGAGCTGGATCATAAAATCTCAGAAAGTGTTTGACAGAAAATTCCTTAGAGCAGCCAAATCGGTGACTCCGAGTTGTATCAATTCGATGGAACCGAGTTTGGTGCAAAGGAACTTTTTGTCAACTCAGTTCACTAGGCAAAGGAATTCTCACAAAGATTTGCAATGAATTTGCTGCGAAACTAGCGAGAAGCAAAGAAACACCGAAAAGAAGCAAAGAAACGTCTAGATGAGGTTTTTTTTTAAGAAATAGAAACACTCTAGCAAGAAGAGAACAGACAAAAGAAACTCTAGAGAACTTCATCTAGATGGGTCGGCGACTAGGTCACCTATGTTAGAGTATATTGACTTAGGAGTCAAGTGAGAACACTTGATCATAGGTCATACTCATCGTTAAGCTCCAAATGGGGTTGCCATTTTTCCGTTAAGCATTTCAATGTATTCACATCTTGTTGAGTTGCTTTAGCTCATGTCTTTGAGTAAAGCTTCTCTAAGATGTGAGAACTTACATTGGGTTTTGGTGGTGATGTCCATCATGTAGTTGAACTTGAAGTGGATGCTCATGAGTTGAAGTTGGGAGCTATCCTATCATTTGTAGTTCATCTTCCTACATGGGTTAGATTTGCAAGGAACAACATGTATATCCAAAATGACAAGAATGAAGCATAACTCAAATGTTGTCAAAGGATATGTTTAGGTTGTCTTGTTCCTTGTTCCACCATCAATTGTTGATACTTGGGTTTTACAAGATTGCTTAAGATAGGAGTGTGATGCAATCTTGTGACATGAAGCTTGTCCAAGTACCTACAAAGGTTAGTTACACAATACAAGGGAGCAAAATGTCCAAGATATAAAATGATCATGGAAGTATCATGGATTAGTCAAGAATGCTCATGCCCTTGTATACATCCACATGAACCTCTAGTTCACGTTTGAAGCATAAATGATGTTCAACTCACTCCTCAAGTGACAAAACACTTTCTCATCGAGAGGTTTGGTAAAGATGTCCGCCAATTGTTTGTCGGTACGAACATGTTTAAGGTCAATGTCACCTTTCTCAACATGATCTCGAATAAAGTGGTGACGAACCTCAATATGCCTAGTTCGAGAATGTTGCACGGGATTGTGTGCAATCTTAATAGCACTCTCATTGTCACATAGTAATGGTACATGTCTCACATGCACACCATAGTCTTTAAGAGTTTGTGTCATCCATAGTAATTGAGCACAACATGATCCCGCGGCAATGTATTCCGCTTCGGCGGTAGATAGAGATATCGAGTTTTGTTTCTTGGAGGACCAAGACACAAGAGATCTGCCAAGAAATTGACATGTACCCGAAGTGGATTTTCTGTCAACCTTGTGTCCGGCATAGTCCGAATCGGAATAGCCAACAAGATTAAAAGAAGATCCTTTGGGATACCATATGCCAAAGTTTGGTGTATGTAACAAGTATCTCACAATTCTTTTCACGGCCTTAAGGTGACATTCTTTTGGTGCCGCTTGGTATCGTGCACACATGCACACACTTAGCATAATATCGGGATGGGAGGCACATAGATATAGCAATGAACCAATCATAGATCGATAAACCTTTTGATCAACCGGTTTGCCATCCTTGGTCAAGTCAAGATGTCCACTCGTGGGCATGGGGGTTTTCATACCTTTACTTTCTTGCATGTTGAACTTCTTGAATAAGTCCTTGGTATACTTTTTTTGAGAAACAAAGGTACCCTCCTTAGTTTGCTTGATTTGCAAGCCAAGAAAGAATTTGAGTTCACACATCATAGACATCTTGTACTTTTCCGACATCAACCTTCCAAACTTTTCACTAAAAGAGGGGTTAGTAGATCCAAAGATAATATCATCAACATAAATTTGGCATACAAATAATTCTCCATTAACCCTCTTAGTGAACAAAGTTGAATCAATCTTCCCAATTTCAAAACCTTTTTCAAGAAGGAACTTTGTCAAGCATTTGTACCAAGCTCTAGGGGCTTGTTTAAGACCATAAAGAGCTTTACGAAGTTTGTAGACATGATTAGGTTTCTTGGGATTTTCTAAGCCGGGAGGTTGTTTAACATACACTTCCTCCTCAATTTCACCATTTAAGAAAGCACTTTTAATATCCATTTGGTAAAGAGTGATATCATGGTGATTGGCATACGCAAGTAAAATGCAAATGGACTCAAGTCTTGCAACGGGGGCATAGGTCTCACTATAGTCCATACCTTTGACTTGTGTGTAACCTTGTGCTACGAGACGAACCTTGTTGCGTACAACTTTTCCATCTTCATCTTGCTTATTTCAAAACACCCATTTGGTTCCAATGATGTTTTGCTCATCTTTAGGCTTCTCAACCAACGTCCAAACTTGGTTCCTCTCAAAGTTGTGTAGCTCCTCGTGCATTGCATTCACCCAATCGGGGTCCTTGAGAGCATCTTCCACCTTCATAGGTTCCTCATTCCCATCGTCTTGACGTGTTCCACTTGTGAATGCCTCCATATCAATTTGTTGTTCACCTTGATGTGAAGTTGGGACTTCCACTTGAATAGACGAGGTACTCTCCTTTACTTCCACGGGGCGAATCTTGCCAATGGACAAGTCTTGGATTGCTTCCGATGGTTCTTGATCTCCTACATCAATTGGCAATTGCTCGACTTGCGAGCCGTTAGTCTCATCAAACTTCACATCTACCGTCTCTTCAACTTTTCGAGTGAAGTTGTTGTAGACACGGTAAGTGTGAGAGTTCGATCCATAACCAAGTAGGAAACCTTCATGAGATTTAGGAGCAAATTTTGAACGATGATGCTTATCAAGAATGTAACATTTTGAGCCAAATACTCGAAAGTATCCAACTTGTGGTTTGTTACTCGTGAGCAGTTCATACGCCGTTTTACCAAGGAGCTTGTGAAGGTAGAGTCGATTTGTTGCATGACAAGCTGTTTCAACCGCTTCCGCCCAAAAGTGTTTTGGCGTCTTGTATTCATTAAGCATTGTTCTTGCCATCTCAATAAGAGTACAGTTCTTCCTCTCAACAACTCCATTTTGTTGAGGTGTGTACGTAGCCGAGAACTCATGTGAAATACCCTCCTCATCAAGAAAGGTGTCCAAATTTGCGTTCTTGAACTCCGTTCCATTGTCACTCCGAACCTTCTTGATCTTTACTTCAAATTGATTTTGGGCCTTTCTTGCGAAGTTCTTGAAGATCTCTTGTACCTGCGATTTGTCATCGAGAAAGAACACCCACGTAAATCTGGAAAAATCATCAACAATGACCAAACCGAAAGAGTTACCACCAAGACTCTTATAAGAGTTGGGACCAAAAAGATCCATATGAAGTAGCTCGAGTGGTCTCCTCGTGGTCATAATGTTCTTCACGGGATGGCTTCCTCCAACTTGTTTTCCTGCTTGGCAAGCACTACAAAGTCGATCTTTGTCAAATACAACATCTTTCACACCAAGAATGTGATCTCCTTTAACAAGTTTATCAAGGTTACACATGCCAACATGTCCAAGTCTCCTATTCCATAACCAACCTTTAGAAGATTTAGCAATTAAACACGTACGAGGTTGGGCTCTCTTAGTGAAATCAACAATGTATAGATCACCTATACGAATGCCGGTAAAGACCATATTATGATTATCTTGACGAAACACTTCGCAAACTACTTTGGTAAATAGAACATTGAAGCCAAAATCAGCTAGTCTAGATACGGAAAGAAGATTGTAACCAAGAGATTCAACAAGCATAACATTTTGTATGGAGCTATCATTGGATATGGCCACCTTACCAAGGCCAAGTACCTTACCTTTGGAGTTGTCTCCAAAAGTCACATACTTGCATGGACCATCATTTTTAGCAAGCTCACGAAACATGTCTCTATCTCCGGTCATGTGATCCATACAACCACTATCAAGAATCCACTCTTTTCCTCCGGCCATGTAATCTTGAAGATTTGCCATAAGAATAAGATTCCACATGGTCTTCTCAAATTCAATATCGAATTCTTTGTCCTCATCATAATAGCCATGTTCAACATCATCATCATCATGCATGTGATCATCACCTAGGGCAATAGATTCATTAGTTTCATGATCATGACAATGTTCAAGTTTAGGGATTCTAATGGCTTCCATGATAATGTTGCTAATAGTTCTAACATCTCCTTTAGCACGCATAAGATCATGAAGCTCAAACAAGCAATCATCAAACTTAGGATCATTAGGACTCATCTTGTGAAAAGCAATAGTCTTATGAAGAATCTTATCAAGACTCTTTAAAGAGTAATCGGGATATCGCTTTTCCAAGTCATGCCATAGAGTATAAGCACACTCAAAGTTTTGCATACAACCAAGCACAATTTTTGGTAATCCTCTAATGATAAGATTGATGGTTCTAAGATTGCGAAGCATGTCAATTTCCTCTTCATGAGTATGATGCAAGGGATCAATAGGGGGCACATAAGGATTATGAATATACTTGCTCAAGTTAAATTCATCAAAGATATCAAGCATTTCATCCTTCCAAAAGTTGTAATACTCCCCATTGAGAATAGGCACTCTACGTCTAAGACTCCCCAAGGTAGACACAGCCATCTCCCTCCAATGGTGATTAAACCAAAGGAATGGAGACCAAAGCTCTGATAGCAATTGTGGGATCGAGGAGATAGATCTAGAGGGGGGGGGGGGGGTGAATAGACACTTAACCAACCAAATTAGCAGTTTTTAATTTCCCTTGGAACTTAGGCAGATTTTGGCACAAGTTAAGATAACACCAATACTCCCTATACATGCATATCTAGAGATTGAGCAGCGGAAATAGTAAAGCATGCAAGTGTATGGAAAGTAAAGGGGTAGAGTATGGAAGATCAAACGCAATGAAGACACGGTGATTTTTGGCGTGGTTCCGATAGGTGGTGCTACCGTACGTCCACGTTGATGGAGACTTTAACCCACGAAGGGTAACAGCTACGCGAGTCCACGGAGGGCTCCACCCACGAAGGGTCCACGAAGAAGCAACCTTGTCTATCCCACCATGGCTCACGTCCACGAAGGACTAGCCTCACTCGGGTAGATCTTCACGAAGTAGGCGATCTCCTTGCCCTTACAAACTCCTTGGTTCAACTCCACATTATGTCGGAGGCTCCCAAGTGACACCTAACCAATCTAGGAGACACCACTCTCCAAAAGGTAATAGACGGTGTGTTGTTGATGAACTCCTTGCTCTTGTGCTTCAAATGATAGTCTTCCCAACACTCAAACAATTCCTCGCAGATTTGGCTATGGTGGAAGAAGGATTTGAGTGGAAAGCAACTTGGGAAAGGCTAGAAATCAAGGTTCAAATGGTAGGAATGGAATCTCTTGATCTCAACACATGAGTAGGTGGTTCTCTCTCAGAAAATGTATGGTGGAAGTGTAGGCACGTTCTGATGGCTCTCCTTACTGAGTAAGAAGTGGTGGAGGGGTATATATAGCCTCCACACAAAATCCAACCGTTACACACTTTTGACCCAACTCGGTGGCACCGATCAGAAATCTCGGTAGCACCGAACTGTGTAAAAGATATGAACATTAGGAATCTCGGTGGGACCGACTGAAACAACTCGGATGGATTGATATGCAATGGTTAGGGCAAACCTCATCTCGGTGGCACCGATTGCATCAACTCGGTAGGACCGAAGTGAAGCAATAAGGCAACAGAGACTTGGCAAGCCATCTCGGTGAGACCGATTTGCAAAACTCGGTGGGACCGAAGTGAGTGCAAACGATTACAGAGAGTTGGCAAGGCCATCTCGATGGGACCGAGATCCATATCAGTGGATCCGATTTGTTAGGGTTTTGGCAGTGGCTAAGTCCAGATGAACTCGGTGGCTCCGGATAGGAAATTTTGGTGGGGCCGAGTTGGAATGTAGGTTTTGGACATATTTGGATGGAGAAAATGGTTGAGGGTTTAGGAGTACTATCACTAAGCACTTGAGCAAAAAGACCATTAAGCAACGCCTCATCCCCTTTTAATAGTATTGGCTTCCCTATGGACTCAATGTGATCTTGGATCACTAAACCAAAAATGTAGGGTCTTGAGCTTTTGCCAATCCATATCCTTAGCATTTTGAAGGGTTCCACATCCTCTTGTCCATGCCACGCCATTGCTGAAATTATCTGAAATATACTAGATAGAAACATTAGTCGAACAACATGTATGTTGGCATAAATTACCAAAACCACCAGGGGAGGAAATGTGCTTTCAAGCTTCAAAGGGCAATGGCTTCATCATTGTCAGCCTCTTAGTCATATTTTGCTCTGGCTTCTGGACGATGCTCTCAACTTCTTTGTCATAAGAGGCACAACCTGGATTGTAGAAGTCACCAGGTACAGGAAGACGAGTGAGTTCAAGAAGATCTTGAGGTTTAGCTTCATGATGAACGTCACCAGTCATCCACTCAAGAGTCCAAGTATTGGGGTCCCTGTTGAAGCCAGAGATGTGGAGTTGCATAAAATTGGAGTATGAGCTCCTCATTCCAGTGTTCCTTGTCAGTGACAAGGGCAGCAATCCAACATCTCGAAAGCATTCCATAGCTTGATCCAGACAAGGGAGTCCAGACATGGCTTCAAGGTCTAAACGCCAGTGAGGATGAATCCGTTCTTGGTTGTAGAGGATGCACATGTAATAACTGTGCTGATGATGAGTCCAAAACCTGTCTGACGATATGCGTGGCTTCCTGAATGGATTCTTGGAGCTGTCGAAAAATGTGTTCTCATTCCTGAAGCCAGCAACACTGAATGTGCAGTCAGTGGACGGAGCACTATGAAGCCTTGGCAATCTTGGCATAGGCCTCTGAACTCGTGGTCTCTCGTTGATGTTAAACTCATACTATGGGCCATGCTGCACTGAAGGAGTAAATATTGGCCACAGAACGGGAACTAGCTCACCAGCACAATTGTATGCCATAGCAATATTGGGCACATTAGCTTCACTTGAAGTAATGGCGTCAGGAGCAGGAGCAGGAGCTTCATGAGTTTCACTCAATATGACTTCAGGCACAAGGGCCTCAGTGGCAGCAGGGGCAGGAGTTTCAGACACCGGCTCGTGAATGGATTCATGTGTTGCAGCTGGTATGTCTTCGGTCTATTTGGCTTCATGCTCAGGATTGGCTTCAGCTAATGCACGCATAACAGTTTCAACTGGTGCATCTTCTGTTTGTGCAGTGGTACTTGGAGGAACATCTTCTAGAACAACATCCTCTTGAGCAACAGAAGCTTCTTGATGGACTTCCTCTTCTGGAATGCTGGACATGGAGGCTCTTGGGCCACGGTGAAGCCTTCGGAATGAGGGTGACGCCTTTGGAGAGGGAATGTCTTCCTCCCTGGCTTCGGGTGTTCCTTGGGCTGGCAGCTCATCTGCTGGTGCATCTTGAGGAGGAGGTGTGTGAGGAATCACCTCGTCATGGTCTATTGGCGTCAGAGGACGGCCAATGCTGATGGGCTCAATGTTCTCTTGAACAGGCGATGATACCACATCTGGTGTGATCTGAGGAAGGACTGCATCATCTTCATTCTGCACATTGGCATCAGTACCAATGTCTTCAGCTGCGGTGGGGTCAGCAGCTGGTATGTCTTTAGTGACAGGAACCTCTGTGGAAGCAGGTTCATGCACAATGACTCATCTCTCTGTGTTGACGGAGGCAGGGGAGCAACAGATATTGGCGTCACAAGCAGAGGCTCTTGATGAGATGATGGAGCAGTTTCTGCTTGGGCCCTGCACAAAGCCTTTGAAGACTTTGTCTTCTGACACTTCTGAGATGGAGGAGCAGCAGAGGCATCTATTTGCTTGCGCTTGCGAGCATCAGCTTCGGCTTGCTGAGTCCGCTTCCTCTTTGAAGCAATTGATGGAGTAGATGGCTTCGAACGGAGCATAGATGATGGGAATACAATCTTGGGCGCCTCTTGACTTGAAGCCTTAGCAGTAGGTGTGATTGGCTTCTTCTTCTACTTCTTGATCAGCTTTGGATCAATGACAGGGCAGCCAAGAGCTTTCCTCTTCAAGCCCTCATTATGCGCTTGCACAGTTTTCTCAGCATAATGTTTGAGGCGCTCTCTGGCACCTTTGGCGTCATCACAACACTTTTGGAATTCATCTTTGAGCTCGGCCATCATCTTCTTGTAGCCCTGAATTTCCTTGACGCTAAACTTGGCTAGGTGCTTCTTGAAGAGCTGCTTTTCATGCTCAATCTTGCTCTTCTGCTCAAGCACCTTCTGCACGACTGCAAGTTCCTGATTGATGAAGCCTTGGAACGTGACACTGATGTCAATTGGGAGCTGCAGATCATCAATAGACAGAGTTGGGTTGTGAAACCATTCGTCAATGAAGTTATTCAGGATGTCGTGGTCGAACAGAGGCAGGTCTTTGAAGATATCAGCCTCTTCCTGCTTGTTCTTGATGAGAAGCTCAAGGGCATCATCATCAAACTCATCATCAGATAAGTCAATTATAGCATTGTCATCTCTCAACGTGCTTGTTGGTTTGGGGCCTCGCCCAACAGTTTTCTTTGTCTTCGGAGAAGTCCGAGACACATCTTCAGATTGCACACTGGATTCAAGAGGTGCAGTTGTCATTGGCTTCACTCTTGAAACTTTTGGAGCAGCAGCAGACTTGGAAGATTGCCCCTCTTTAGCTTTGGAGCCCTTTGGCTTCCTCTATGTCTTGGGGGAGGTAGGAGCAATGTCTTCAGCTGGGGCTTCTCCACGAGCAGCAGCGGTGGCAACATGAAGAGCGTTGATATGCTCAACATATGCTTGAAGACTATCCCATGGCCCAGTCAGATTGGGATCTGCTTGACAGGTGCCATCGGGCCTTGGCTCGGCTGGATCAGGGTTGAAGTCATACCCATAGTCCTTCTTGTTATGCTCAGCTGAACCTTTAGCAAACTGATAATTGGCTTCAAAGAGAGCATCTTCATGACACCATCTAATACTGGATGGGTCAACATCTTCTGGCATCACACCTCTTACCATGCAAGGATAGAAGTTCTAGGCAATGGCGTCAGCCTTTGTCTTCGGAATAAGCTTCCGGTACACAATATCTGCCCATGGTGGCCTGACTACGTTCTTATCAGCATACTCTGGTGTAACAAAATGATAGTAGAACCATTGCTCTGCCCAATATCTTCGGATCCACTGCACACGTGACTTGCGCTCACCATATGTTTCCTCTGGATCTGACTTGTATTTCTCATACAGTTCTGGAGGGAGGTCAAGAGCAGTGTTAGATCGCCTTTGCCTTCCTCCCTTCTTTGCAGATTTTCCACTGGCCATTGGCTTCAATGGGCTGAATGGCTTCGCACTGCTGATTTGACAGGAACTGGCTTTAGGAGAGTCAAGATGTAGCTGCAAGAAGTCTGCAAATCAATTCAGACTATGAGAACCAAGTGACTCACCCACGGACATGTACCTGTGAAAGAATTAGAGATGCGAGGGAAGGAGGAGAGGTCATATGCATTCTCAGAGGATTTTGAAGATAAATCAGTTTGAAGACAATGACCTCATAGCGCGAAGACATTCACTTACAGTGTGTTGGTTCCAGATTTGTACGAATCTGAAAATAGGTACAAGTGAGGAATCATATGAATCGTAGCATAAGTGAAAGTACTTGGCAAGTTATGAGATGTGTGAATGAAGATATAGATTTGAAGATGGAGGAACAACTTCTGAAGATATGTGTAGAAATTTTAGATCAAACAAGCGGTAAAAGGTAGTCTTTTATTTACCGCACGATGAACAGCTCAACGAGACGCGACGGAAGCTGAGCAGTTCAATCTCCCACGCCCTAACTTGGCTGTGGAAGACGGCTACGGCGGCGGCGGTGAGAAGATATATGTGGCCGGTGTGAGTACGGCATCGAAGAGGTCGCGGCAGCTAAGCGCTTCTTCTCTGGCGTCGATGGAAGCTAGCGACGGCGCTAGGGTTGTTTGGAGGCGATGGCGACAGATGTGAAGAGCATTAATGGATGCGGGGGTGAAGTATTTATAAGGGAAGTGTCGGCCCAGGTGGAACGACTGTTTTGCCCCTGGTGATACGTATTTGCTCGACGCCTGTCACGAATGTTCTATTTTGACAGCCACGCACAGACCCCACTACTTAGCAGTTTTAGCGGGAGGTCGTTGTGGCTTCTGCGGCGGCCGGCAAAAATGGATAAGGATATAAAATCGTTTTAAATTTTGGTCTCAAAATCTTCGACTGACAAGGACACAGTGAAGACAATCGACACGTGTCAAATAGAATGCATATGAAGATTTAGAGAGATTGGAAGAGATAAGCATAGAGAGGTTACGGGTCCGATCACATTCACTTAGTTCAGAAAACACAGTTTGAAGACATAGCTATAAGTGAATGCTGTTGAGGACAAACTCATATACATATAGATATAGTATAGGCAATGAGATCAAATGAAATGCTAAGATAAAACCATTTGTGAAGACAAAACAAATCAAGAAGATAATGCAAAAGATGTAACGCCAAATGAGAATCTTCAAGAAAAGTTTGGTGGTGGCGCTACCCACCGTATAGGAAGTATTAGACCCAGACACGGCGCACAATTATCGTTGCGCTCTGAAGTCAAATTCCGCATTAATATCTTCACACTTAGAGTGTACGTCTTCATGAATTGAAGACATACGTTACTTTGTGTGTTGCACATCATAGTCATCAACAATGCATAAGCGTTAGGATGTGTGTCCATTCACTGGACATTCGAGGATTCTAAGATATTTAGCTCACACCGCAACTTGCAAAACCTCTTCTCATCCAAAGGCTTCATGAAGATATCTGCCAGCTGATCTTCAGTGTTGACATGAATGATGTCAATGTCTTCTTTGAGCACATGATCACGAAGGAAATGATGCATGATCTCAATATGCTTCGTCTTGGAGTGCTGGACAAGATTGTGTGAAATCTTGATGGCGCTCTCATTGTCACAGAATAGGGGTACTTTCTTCTTGTTGATGCCATAGTCATTCAGGGTTTGCTTCATCCAGAGAAGCTGAGCACAGCAGGATCCAGCAGCAATGTATTTGGCTTCAGCAGTGGAGAGTGATACGTAGTTCTGCTTCTTTGAAGACCAACATACAAGTGAACGTCCAAGAAGGTGACAAGTGCCTGATGTGGATTTACGATCCACCCTGTCTCCAGCATAATCAGAATCGGAGAATCCAACCAAATCAAACTCTGAGCCCTTTGGATACCATAATCCTAGCGTTGGGGTGTGAGCCAAATATCGAAGTATTCGCTTCACCGCGAGGTGATGCGATTCCTTTGGTGCCGCTTGGAATCGGGCACACATGCAAACGCTAAGCATTATATCTGGCCTAGATGCACATAAGTACAATAAAGAACTAATCATGGAGCGGTATACCTTTTGATCGAACTCTTTACCATTGTCGTCAGAACTCAAATGACCATTGGTTGGCATTGGCGTCTTGTAGCCCTTGCAATCTTGCATTCCAAACTTCTTCAAGCAGTCTTTGAGATACTTCTCTTGTGATATGAAGATGCCATTGTGTTGTTGACGAATTTGAAGACCAAGGAAGAATTTTAGTTCTCCCATCATGGACATTTGATATTGCTCTTGCATCATATGACTGAACTCATCACTATATCGTTTGTCAGTGCAGCCGAAGATAATGTCATCCACATAGATTTGGCACACAAACAGTTCACCATCATATGATTTGGTGAAGAGAGTGGGATCAAGTGAGCCAGGTTTGAAGCCTTTGCTTTTCAGGAATTCCTTAAGTGTGTCATACCAGGCTCGTGGAGCTTGTTTAAGGCCATACAGTGCCTTGTTGAGCCTATAGACCTTGTCGGGGTTCTTCGGATCTTCAAACCCAGGTGGTTGAGCAACATAGACTTCTTCTTCAATTTTGCCGTTGAGAAAGGCACTCTTCACATCCATTTGATACAAAATAATATCATGATGATTTGCATAAGCAAGAAGTATGCGCATGGCTTCAAGTCTAGCCACAGGAGCAAAGGTTTCATCAAAGTCAATTCCTTCCACTTGAGTGTAACCTTGAGCAACTAGACGAGCTTTGTTTCTGACAACTTGACCATGTTCATCTTGCTTGTTGCAGTAGATCCATTTGGTTCTAATAATGTTGTGTTTGCGAGGGTCAGGACGCTTAACAAGTTCCCACACATTGTTGAGTTCAAATTGCTGAAGCTCTTCTTGCATAGCTTGAATCCATTCTGGTTCCATGAAATCTTCACTGACTTTGGTGGGTTATGTGATAGAGACAAAGGTGAAGTGTCCACAAAAGTTTGCTAGCTGTGTGGCTCTTGAGCGAGTGAGAGGACCAGGTGCATTGATGTTGTCAATTATCTTCTCGATCTGAACTTCATTGGCCACTCGAGGATGTACAGAGCGAAGACTTTGCTGTTGCTGAGCATTATCTTCAGTCTGATCATTGTCTTCACGCTGGACAGGAGCAGGTATCACAACCTCTTCATCTCCGGGATCCTCAGTGGGTATTATGTCTCCAATACCCATTAGCTTGATGGATTCACTAGGAGGGAGTTCATCTATCACATGTGGCAGGTGCTCTCTTTGCGAGCCGTTAGTCTCATCTATAGTTTCAACCACTTTATGGTGAAAGAGATTGAAGACTCTGTAGGTGAGCGAATCCTTTCCATAGCCAAGCATAAAACCCTCATGTGCTTTTGGTGCAAATTTGGAAGTGTGATGTGGATCTCGTATCCAACACCTAGCACCAAATACTTTGAAATAACTTACATTTGGCTTCTTACCAGTGATAAGTTCATAAGATGTCTTCTTGAAGAACTTGTGAAGATATACTCTGTTGATGATGTGGCATGCAGTATCAATGGCTTCAGGCCACCACTTGCGTGGTGTCTTGTATTTGTCAAGCATAGTGCGAGCCATCTCAATGAGAGTCCTGTTCTTGCGCTCCACGATGCCATTCTGCTATGGAGTGTATGGAGTTGATAACTCATGAGTGATGCCAAGAACGTCAAGATAGGTGTCGAGCCCAGTGTTCTTGAACTCGGTGCCATTGTCACTCCTGATGTGCTTGATCTTGACGCCATAGTTGGTCATGGCACAGTTGGCGAACCGCCTGAAGACATCCCGCACTTCATTCTTATACAGGATTATGTGCACCCAGGTATATCGAGAATAATCATCAACTATCACGAAGCCATATAGATGTGTAGAAGTAGTAAGAGTGGAGTAATGAGTAGGGCCAAATAGGTCCATGTGTAGCAGCTCGAAGGGACGAGTGGTCGTCATGATTGTCTTCGAGGGGTGTTTCGCCCTAGTCATCTTCCCAGCTTCACAGGCTCCACATAGGCGATCCTTCTTGAACTTGACGCCCTCGATCCCAATAATGTGCTTCTTCTTCACAAGGGTGTGCAAGTTCCTCATGCCAGCATGCCCTAGCCGTCGATGCCAAAGCCAACATTCTAAAGCTTTTGCTAGAAGACATGTGGCAAGCTGTGGTCCTGTGGAGAAATCTACCATGTACAAGTCACCGCTATGATAACCTTCGAAGACTTGAGTTTTGTTAGAAGCCATAAGCACGAGACAGCGAAATTTGCCAAAGATGACAATCATATCAAGATCACAAAGCATTGAGACAGACATGAGGTTGAATCCAAGGGATTCAACAAGCATCACTTTATCCACGTGCCGATCCTTCGAGATTGCAACCCTACCTAGACCCAATACCTTGCTCTTCCCAGTATCAGCAAAAGTAATGTGCTTTTGAGTAGATGGACGAAGTGTAGAGTCCATGAGCAAGCTTCGGTCACTAGTCATATGGTTGGCGCAGCCACTGTCCAGGATCCATTCAGTAGCTTTCGGAAGTGTACCCTATAGAGCAGTTAGTTGGATAAGCTTCACCAAGACAGTTGTGAAGTGCAAACATTTGACGATAAAGACTTTCAGAGAATGTAAGTTTCTTGGAGGATATAGTAGGATGATCATTAAGAAATCCATGGACGAAATAAATGGTTAGACCATTTTGACATTTTATCTTGCGTCCAACAAGATTTTTCAGGTCCCCAGCATTGTCTTCAGAACCCAATGCTTTTCGGCTGGAGACCTAACCCTGCAAGAGAGATCAGTTCTTCTTAACCACCCATATCTGAAGGGGTGGCTTAGAAGCAATGAGTCTAAGTGCAGCAGCTGAGAACTTTGGCTTTGAAGCCCTAGCAAATAGCTTCACAGGGGGGTTAGAGTACTCAAATGAATAAGCAGAGAAATTCTTTGATTTGTGAAGATAATGGTTTGAGGAAAGTCTCTCATATCCATGAGTCTGATCATTGTAACCCTGCAAAACATTGGCGTTAGGGTGACCATACGAAGACCTTCGTCTGTATGAAGACTTTGGTCCATATGAAGCTTTTGGTCTGGGGTTTGTCTTCTTCCTTGGTGGTGTCATGATGACATTCACGGGAAGCCTTTCCAAAAGACTTTTGGGAACCCAGATCTTCTTCATAGGTGAGCCATTCCTGCAGTTAGTTCCAATAAACCTGGCAAACACTTCACAATTCTGATTCTTGAATAGTTTAAAGTTTGAGTCAAAGGACTCATCAATGATGATAGGGTTAGCACAGGTATAGCCAGATAATGTGGAAGGGTCTACTGGAGGGCCTGTTGCAGCAACCCAAGTGGTTTTGGGATACTGCTCAGGCTTCCAATATGTACCATCAACATTTATGTTTCTCTCGAAGCCAATACCCTCTTTCCTAGGGTTCCTATTTAGGATCTGTTTCTTGAGGACATCACAAAGAGTCTAATGCCCTTTGAGACTCTTATACATGCCTATCTCAAGCAATGTTGGCATTCTCATCAGTAAGAGAAGTGGCTTCCTCAGATGAGGGGTTAGTGGCCACATCAACCGTTGAAGATATTGTAGATTCAGAAACAGTGGAACATTCAGCAGAAGAATTAGCGTTATCACGCTCAAGGCACTTCAAGCAAGGTGGCACAAATTCATCCTGAGCGGTACTGATCTGTTGAGCAAGAAGTGAATCATTTTCTGTTCGAAGATCATCATGAGACGCTCTCAGCTTCTCAAGCTCTTGCTTCCTTTGAAGATATTCATAGGAGAGCTTCTCATGATCAGATGAGAGGGTATCATGACGACCTTGAAGTTCATCAAATGACATTTGAAGACGTCTGAAGTCTTCAGATTGTGTTTGACCATGATCCATTTCCTCGTTCAATAGATAATTGCTCTTATCTAGCAATTTTTGAAGCTTCTCTAAAGCAGATTGATGTTTAGTGACAATTTTTGCAACCTTTGAATAGTTGGGGGTCATGTTCTCATCAGATTCATTTTCACTTGAAGAGAAGGAGGGATGTTTAGGTACCTTGACACCCCTGGCCATTAGACAGAGACCGGAGGCTTTTGTGACGGGGCCAACGTCCATGGATTTGAGGGAATTCTTGAATTCCTCAAACCAAGGATCATGACGAGTGAAGGCACCCTCATAGACATCGGATATTTTGTCCCAGATAAGTTTGGCAGAGTCCATATGAGACACACAAGTAAACTGATCTTTGGACAGATGAGAGCATATGATGTACTTTGCTCAAGCGTCCAATTGTATGAATCTGTCAATGTCTTCAGCACATGCCTTTTTGTAGAGCTCTGTCAGGCCCTGCTTGGTGATGGTCCATAGATCATAATTGGTCCTCTTGAGATGTTTGCACATCTTAATCTTCTAGTAGGGATAGTCAGTGCCATCAAAGACAGGGCACGCAGCGGAAACCTTGATTATCCCTGCAGTCGACATAGCTAAAACTCCAGGTGGTTAAACCGAATCACACAGAACAAGGGAGCACCTTGCTCTGATACCAATTGAAAGTGCTAGTTATCGACTAGAGGGGGGGTGAATAGGCGATTTTTATGAAAGGCTTCAAAAACAGGTAATGTCTTCGAAGTAAGCGTAGCAGGATGAGAACTAGCAATGCCTATCAATAAGATGAACAAATATGACAAGCATAGACATCATACATACAAGCATGCGTTGAACATAAACACAAGAAGCATGAAGATAAATGAGTAAATAGATGAATGGCTTCAGGGAATATCTTCACACACAGACAAGCATGCAAAGGCTTCACAGTTCAAAACAGTAAGTAAGGAAGAGAAAGGATAGAACCAGGAGCTCGGGGAAGACAATGATTTGTTTGACCAGTTCCAACTGCTGTGACAGTTGTACGTATGGTTAGGGAGGCTAAGCTTGAACTTAGAAGACCACGTCTTCACCTTATTCCCCTTGAGCTAAGGTCACTTAGACCTCGCCCAATCACTCTGGTAAGTCTTCAAGGTAGACTTCCAAACCTTCACAGACTTCGTTCACCGGCAATCCACAATGACTCTTGGATGCTCAGAACGTGATGCCTAACCGGCTGGAAGATCCCAGTCTTCAAGTGTAACAAGTCTTCAGTTCACTCCGAATAGAATGTCTTCAATGATGCTCAATCACTTTGGGCTCTGGGTGTTTTGGGTTTTGTCCTCTCAAGGATTCTCACTCAAAGGCTTCGAGGTGAGTTGCTCTCAAACGACAAAAGCCGTGCACTAACTCGGAGCAGCCACCAATTTATGGTGGTAGGGGGTGGCTATTTATAGCCAGGAGGCAACCCGACATGATATGTCCGAAATGACCTTGGGTTATAGGGAAGCAGACACGTGTCCAATGGTCGGATCCGAACATATGCGGCAACTTTACTTGGGCTCCAAGCAAAGCTGACTCAACCAACTCTGGAAGAGGTTTTCTCTCAATTTGTCTTCGCTCGAAGACATAGGATTTGGGTTGAGTATCACGTCAGTTTCTGACTTCGTTCACCTTGACCCCACTTAACAGTACGGTGGTTCCTATGACTCAAGAAAGCACAAAATGAAACTTCCAAAAGACTAAGTCTTCGCGTTCCATTGGCTTCAAGTGAATGTCTTCAAGAGTCATTATCTTCAACACGAATATCTTTGTGAACCACCATTGTCTTCAATGTCTTCATACATTTTTAGGGGTCATCTTCGATGGGTAAACCGAATCAATAGGGACTTCTACCTGTGTTCTCCTGTGAATCTCACAAACACATTAGTCCCACAACCAAGTTTGTCTTCAATACTCCAAAACCAACAAGGGGTGGCACTAGATGCACTTACAATTTGTCACAGATATACATGCATGATAGAAAATGTGACCTACTGTGACAAAGACGTATCATCACGGAAGTGTTTTTTTTTTGTAGTGATGGCTAGAAACTCACTTAATGTCTTAAAAATGTCAAATGAACCCTGAAAATTTCCAAATTTTAACATGACAGTTGTATTAGTTGATGTTTATGGTAGAAAAAAATTCAAGGCCATACGAGGAAGCGACCGCTGATTCGTCTTCAAACATGCATTGTTCCCTTTCGGAACCACAAGTCTTCTCGTCAGATGCTTCGATTTGTGCGAGGTGTGTGTCAAAACTTTCATCAAACAGGCCAAATTTTTTACCACGTCATCTAGCTGCCATGCTCTTGATAACCCACAAGTATAGGGGATCAGTTGTAGCCTTTCTCGATAAATAAGAGTGTCGAACCCAACGAGGAGCTAAAGGTAGAATCAATATTCCCTTCAAGTTCTATCGACCACCGATACAACTCTACGCACACTTAACATTTGCTCTACCTAGAACAAGTATGAAACTAGAAGTACTTTGTAGGTTTAATGCTAGAACTACTTCGCAAGAATAAAACTAGGAGTACTTTGCAAGAATAAAACTACGAGTAATTTGCAAGATAATAAAAGTTAGTTGTTTGATAGAAAGCATTTGTAACACAAGATAAGGATTTGTCCCTAGGCAATCGATAACTAGATCGGTAATCATTATTGCAATTTTATATGAGGGAGAGGCATGAGCTAACATACTTTCCATACTTAGATCATATGCACTTATGATTGGAACTCTAGCAAGTATCCGCAACTACCAAAGATCATTAAGGTAAAACCCAACCATAGCATTAAGTAACAAGTCCTCTTTACTCCCATACACAACAACCCCCTTACTCGGGTTTGTGTTTCAGTCACTCACGCAACCCACTATAAGTGAATTATGAACGTATTGCAAACCCTACAGCGGGAATCCCTCACGCTTGCGCGACACGGAGGGCACCATAGGACAGCACCAAAATAAAACATACAACTCAAACCAATCATGATCATCAATCAACCCATAGGACAAAACGAATCTACTCAAACATCATAGGATTGGCACATATCATTGGATAATAATATATAGCGTTAAGCACCATGTTTAAGTAGAGACTACAGCGGGGAGAAGAGGTGTTACATCGCTGCATAGAGGGGGGGGGAGAGTTGGTGTTGACGGCGGCGAAGTTGTTGGCGTAGATCGCCGTCACGATAGTTGCCCCGACGGCACTCCGGCGCCACCAGGAGAGAAGGGGAGAGAGCCCCCCTCCTTCTTCTTCTTCCTTGGCCTCCCCCCTAGATCGGAGGAGAGTTTCCCCTCTGGTCCATGGCCGCCATGGCTCCCGAAGGGGAGGAGCCCCTCCGAGATTGGATCTCTCTCTCTGTTCTCTTCTGTTTCACGTTCCTGTTTTCTGGCCGAAAACCGTTTCTTAAATTCCCAGAGATCCGTAACTCTGATTGGGCTGAAATTTTGAGGGGATTTTCTTCCAGATATTAAATTTCTTGCGGCAGAAGAAGGGCCCCAACCTCCTTACGGGGTGGCCACAAGCCTCCTGGGTGCGCCTTGGGTAGGGGGGCGCGCCCCTCGAGCTTGTGGGCCCCTCGGGCATCGTCTCATGTTGATTATTTTTCCCAAAAATCACATATATTCCAAAATAAATCTTTGTAAATTTTTATCATGTTTGGAATTCATTTGATATGGATTTTCTGTGAAACAAAAAACATGCAACAAACAAGAACTGGCACTGGGCACTGGATCAATATGTTAGTCCAAGAAATCATATAAAATGTTGACAAAAGTATGTGGAAATTGTAGGATATTGGCATGAAACAATCAAAAATTATAGATACGGCGGAGACGTATCAGGATCCCCAATCTTAATTCCTGCTCGTCCTCGAGTAGGTAAAAGATAAAAAAGATAATTTTTGATGTGGAATGCTACCTAGTATATTCTTGATCATATAATCTAATCATGGCATAAATATTAAGATACGAGTGATTCAAGGCAATAGTATATAATTTGATATAAAGACATCAATACTCAGGCATACCAACAAACAATCATGTCTTTCAAAATAAAAATGCTAAAGAAAGTTATCCCTACAAAATCATATAGCCTTGTCATGCTCCATATTCTTAACACAAAATTTAAATCATGTACAACCCCGATGTCAGCCGAGCAATTGGTTCATACTTTTTATCGCGCTTCAGCTTTTTCATCCCCCACGCAAAACATGAGCGTGAGCCATGGACATAGCACTATGGGTGGAATAGAATGCGGTGGTAGAGATCAATAAGGAGAAGTCAAAAAGGGAAGATACTCTCACATCGACGAGGCTAATCAACAGGCTATGTAGATGCCCATCAATTGATGTCTATGCGAGGAGTAGGGATTGCCATGCAACGGATGCACTAAGAGCTCTAAGTGTATGAAAGCTCAAACTGAAAACTAAGTGGGTGTGCATCCAACTTGCTTCCTCATGAAGACCTCGGGCATTTGAGGAAGCCCATCATCGGAATATACAAGCCAAGTTCTATAATGAAAACTTCACACTAGTATATGAAAGTGACAACTCAGGAGACTCTCTATATGAAAAACATGGTGCTACTCTAAAGCACAAGTGTGGAAAAGGATAGTAACATTGCCCCTTCTCTCTTTTTCTCTCATTTATTTCGTTTTCTTTTTTTCTCTTTTTTTTTCTTTTTTTTGATGGGCTCTTTTTGGCCTTTTTTTTAGAACAGTCTCATGGACTTCATCCCCACTTTTTTGAGGACTCATTAGTCTCCACCATTCTTTCCTCACTGGGACAATGTTCTAATAATGATGATCATCACACATTTATTTACTTACAACTCGATAAAAACTATACAAGATGACTCTATATGAATGCCTCTGGCAGTGTACCAGGATGTGCAATGATCTAGCGTAGCAAAGATATCAAAAAAGGGACAAGCCATGAAAATATCATGCTAGCTATCTTACGATCATGCAAAGCAATATGACAATGAATGCTCAAGTCATGTATATGATGATGGTGGAAGTTGCATGGCAATATATCTCGGAATGGCTATGGAAATGCCATAATAGGTAGGTATGGTGGCTATTTTGAGGAATATATAAGGAGGCTTATGTGTGATAGAGCGTATCATATCACGGGGTTTGGATGCACCAGCGAAGTTTGCACCAACTCTCGAGGTGAGAAAGGGCAATGCACGGTACCAAAGAGGCTAGCAAATTGCGGAAGGGTGAGAGTGCGTATAATCCATGTACTCACATTAGTCATAAAGAACTCACATACTTATTGCGAAAGTCTATTAGCCCTTGAAGCAAAGTACTACTACGCATGCCCCTAGGGGGGAGGATGGTAGGAGTTAACCATCGCGTGCCCCCGACCTCCACACAAAGGAAGACAGTCAATAAAAAATCATGCTCCAACTTTTAGCATAACTAAAGACTATACATGCATGCTTCGGGAATCACAAACCTTAACACCAATATTCTTACTAAACGACAATAATTCACTAGTACCTCCCACATATCACCATCTCAATATTGCAAAACTATTGCAAGGAATCAAACTTATCATATTCAGTGATCTACAAGTTTTATGTAGGATTTTATGACTAACCATGTGAATGACCAATTCCTGTTCAACTCTCTAAATAGATATAAGTGAAGCATGAGAGTTTAATTCTTTCTACAAAATATTTTCCCACGCTCTAATAACTATAAGTGAAGCAAAAGAGTATTCTACAAATAATGTTTTCTGTATGTAGAGAAACAGGCATCCAAACTTCAAATGATATAAGTGAAGCACATGAAGCATTCTATAAAGCCATACTCAAAGGATATATGTGAAGTGCATAGAGCATTCTATAAATCAACCAAGGACTATCTCATACCAGCATGGTGCATTATTAAAAGAAAAAGAAAAAGCACACGATGCTCCAAGAATTTACTCATATCATGTGAACAAAACAAAAACCGAGACATACCGATAATTGTCGAAGAAAGATGGGATGCCTTTCGGGGCATCCCCAAGCTTAGACGCTTGAGTCTCCTTAAGGAACCCCCAAGCTTGAACTCTTGCCTCTCCTTATTCTCCTCATATCGATACCTCCTCGTTCTTCGAACACTTCATCCACACAAAACTTAACCGAACTTTTTATTAGAGGGGTTAGTACATATAACATCAAATCCCATCATGTCGTGCTGTAACATTATTGTATAATTATAATCAAATAGTACCCACTGTATGCTATCACAATTCTATGGCTCCCAAGTCAATGGGGCTCAACAAGATTTCAAACATACGCAAATAAAGAAACTATAACAGTAATCTGTGAAAACAGGACAGTCTGTAAAGATGCAAACAACATATACTTCTGTAACTCCAAAAATTCTGAACAATTAGGACGAAATAAAAAATTTGCATAGCAGTACTGTGTAAAAATTTCAGAATTTTTTCACATTCCAGTAAAATATAGAAATTCAAGCACTACAGCAAAAGTTTCTGTTTTTTCACAGCACACACCAAACAAGCAATTTAAACATCCTAAAGGTAAATCTTGGCACATTATTTTTATAATACAATGGATTTGTACAAGGGGATAATTATTTTTGTTGAAAAGTTTCTGTAATCAAGGTTCACAAAGTTTCCATGGGCATGAACAAAGTTCAAGGCTAGCCCCCACTTCCACATTGCTCATCTGTCTCACTTTCACTTTTCTTTTTGAACAAGTTTTAGGTTCCCCTCTATATTTTTATATTTTAAACTTTATAAAAACACACAACAGAATAAAATGACTCTCTAAAACTTCTGGGTTGTCTCCCAGGCAGTGCTTTCTTTAAAGCCATTAAGCTAGGCATAAAGTGCTCAAGTAATCGATCCACCCGGATCCCAAGGTATATCAAAGCCAATTTTAATTAACAATTATTTGTAATTTAGTAGTGAGCAAAAATCAACATATATCATGCAATGACAAAGTCTAACTCTCTTCCTATGCATCGGCATGTCATAAAAGAACAATTCATGCACATCAAGTAAAGGCCAATGCATAGTATAAATAGTTTCTTGCAATTTTATCGTATTGAAAACATAGAGAGGTGGAGATGTAGTTCCTCTCTCATAGTAATTGCAATTAGGATCAGCAAGCACATGCATATTATATCCATCAAAATCATCATGTGCAACGGTAAAACGCAACCCATCAATATAATCCTTAATAAGCACAAACTTCTCCGATATAGTCTAGTTGGGAGAATTCAAAAAGATAATAGGACTATCATGTGTGGGTGCAATAGCAACAATTTCATGTTTAACATAAGGAACTATAGCAAGTTCATCTCCATAAGCATCATTCAAATTGGCATCATGACCACAAGCATAGCAAGCATCAATTTCATCAAAAAGGGATATTTCAAACGAATTAAAGGCATCATAGCAATTATCATAGCATTCATCCTTCGGTAAGCACGAAGGGAAATTAAACAATGTATGAGTGGAAGAGTTACTCTCATTAGAAGGTGGGCACGGGTAGCTAATCCGCTCTTCCTCCTTTTGTTCTTCGCTCTCCTCATCATCTTTTTCATCTAATGAGCTCAGAGTGTCATCAATTTCTTCTTCCATAGGAGCTTGCAAAATATTAGTCTCTTCTTGGATAGGGGAGGTGTCCTCAATATATTCTTTCACATAAGCATTAGAAGCATAGTTTTCATAGCAATATTTAAGTATGGCAAAATTTTCAGATTTGTAAAGAGTAGCATCACACTTTTCAATCAAAGAAGCAATTTCATATGCACCCTTAAAAGCAACAAACTATTCTATTTGTTCAATATCATAGTAACTATAAACACCCTTGGCATAAGAAGATAAGATTCCATTATCCTTAAACTCACATTGGTACTGAAGGTGTTTTTTAGGGTTTTCAGAACAACAAGTAAAATCATGTATTTCGCATAAATTCCAAGCATAGCATTCCAAAAAATTAATTTGATACCTTAAGAGTTTCCCTTTTTAAGACAAGCGGTGCCGCACAAAATAAGCATGCTCATCTAATGATTTTCCCTCAACTAAGCTAGTTGGGTTTTCAGCACAAGCACAAACGGATCGAAGATGATCCAAGTAGAAAGCTTCAGCAGTATGATAGATTTTGGGTGGTTCTTCAACCATTGGTTTAGCAAGTACAACTATTTTTTTTGGTATTTTATGTTTCCTACCCATAACTTAAGATAGAAAACAAGAGCAAAAAATAAAAACTACTTAGTGATAAAGCAAACAAGCACACACGAGAATATCAACCCCACGCTATTGCTACCCGGCAACGGCGCCAGAAAAAGGTCTTGATAACCCACAAGTATAGGGGATCAGTTGTAGCCTTTCTCGATAAATAAGAGTGTCGAACACAATGAGGAGCTAAAGGTAGAGTCAATATTCCCTTCAAGTTCTATCAACCACCGATACAACTCTACGCACACTTAACGTTTGCTTTACCTAGAACAAGTATGAAACTAGAAGTACTTTGTAGGTGTAATGCTAGAACTACTTTGCAAGAATAAAACTAGGAGTACTTTGCAAGAATAAAACTACAAATAATTTGCAAGATAATAAAAGTTAGTTGTTTAGTAGAAAGCTTTTGTAACACAAGAGAAGGATTTGTCCCTAGGCAATCGATAACTAGATCAGTAATCATTATTGCAATTTTATATGAGGGAGAGGCATGAGCTAACATACTTTCCGTACTTGGATCATATGCACTTATGATTGGAACTCTAGCAAGCATCCGCAACTACCAAAGATCATTAAGGTAAAACCCAACCATAGCATTAAGTAACAAGTCCTCTTTACTCCCATACGCAACAACCCCCTTACTCGGGTTTGTGTTTCAGTCACTCACGCAACCCACTATAAGCAAATTATGAATGTATTGCAAACCCTACAGCGGGAATCCCTCACGCTTGCACGACACGGAGGGCACCATAGGACAGCACAAAAATAAAACATACAACTCAAACCAATCACGATCATCAATCAACCCATAGGACAAAATGAATCTACTCAAACATCATAGGATTGCCACATATCATTGGATAATAATATATAGCATTAAGCACCATGTTTAAGTAGAGATTACAGCGGGGAGAAGAGGTGTTACACCGCTGCATAGAGGGGGAGAGAGTTGGTGTTGACGGCGGCGAAGTTGTTGGTGTAGATCGCCGTCACAATAGTTGCCCCGGCGGCACTCCGGCGCCACCGGGAGAGAGGGGGAGAGAGCCCCCTTCCTTCTTCTTTTTCCTTGGCCTCCCCCTAGATGGGAGGAGAGTTTCCCCTCTGGTCCATGGCCGCCATGGCTCCCAGAGGGGAGGAGCCCCTCCGAGATTGGATCTCTCTCTCTCTCTGTTCTCTTCTGTTTCGCATTCCTGTTTTCTGGCCGAAAACCATTTCTTAAATTCCTGGAGATCCGTAACTCCGATTGGGCTGAAATTTTGACGGGAATTTCTTCCAGATATTAACTTTCTTGCGGCAGAAGAAGGGCCCCAACCGCCTTACGCGGTGGCCACAAGCCTGCTGGGTGCGCCCTCGGTTGGGGGGCGCGCCCCTCGAGCTTGTGGGCCCCTCGGGCATCGTCTCGCGTTGATTCTTTTTCTCAAAAATCACATATATTCCAAAATAAATATCCCTAAAAAAATTTCGCGGTTGGAATTCGTTTGATATGGATTTTCTGTGAAACAAAAAACATGCAACAAATAGGAACTGGCACTGGCAATGGATCAATATGTTAGTCCAAGAAATCATATAAAATGTTGCCAAAACTATGTGGAAATTGTAGGATATTGACATGAAACAATCAAAAATTATAGATACGACGGAGACGTATCACATGCCATGACATCAAGCAACGTTTCATGTATTTATGATCATTTTTGAATATTTTGGAATTAAAAAGCCATGGTACTCAATGTTTGTGTCCAAGCCGTGACACCAATATGTCTGAAAATTCCTTCCAATTTACTGCAGAGGACATTAACTTGCGCACAAGGGCACAAATATGATTTTTCAACCCATGATGGTTTGCTTTTGCATGTACATGTAGTTCAAATTTGAATTACGGCCACTAAATGGCTAGAAACTCACTTAATGTCTTAAAAAGGTCAAATGAACCCTAAAAATTTCCAAATTTTGATATGACATTTGTATTAGTGGATTTTGACGGTACAAAAAATTTCAAGGCCATACGAGGAAGCGACCGCCGGTTCGTCTTCAAACATACATTGTTCCCTCTCGGAACGACGAGCCTTCTCGTCAAATGCTTCGATTTGTGAGAGGTGTGTGTCAAAACTTTCGTCAAACGGGCCAATTTTTTTACCACGTCATCTTTGTGCCATGACATCAAGCAAAGTTTCATGTATTTCTGATCATTTTTGACATCTGTCGCAACGCCGACCTGACACGTGGTTTAGTTGGCCAATGAAAATTTTACACGTGGAAAATCCCCATTGGTCAGGGCTGTTAATGGGTTGTCGGATCCAAACTGGAACCCAATAGCTTAACGGCGACCCATTACGGTGGATGCCACGTGTCGGTTACCCTTGATGAAAACACTTCCATCACACGACATTTATCGTTATGGAAGTGGACACTTCCGTGATGACAATTTGAGTATTGTCATGGAACACTTCTACGACAGCACAGGTATGACTATCTTGATTCTGTCATAAAATTGTCATGGATGTACATGCAGGACAGAAAACGTGACCTACTGTGACAAAGACATATCATCACGGAAGTGTTTTTTTGTAGTGTAGGGATTGCTGCTACTTGTAGTCTGCGTTGGTATTTCCCCGAAGAGGAGAGGATGATGCAGTACAGTAGAGATAAGTATTTCCCTCAGTTAAGAACCAAGGTTATCAATCCAGTAGGAGAACCAAGCAAAATTCCGTTAAGCGCACCTGCACACACAAGAGCAAACACTTGCACCCAACGCAAATAAGAGGGTTGTCAATCCTCTTAGCGGTTATTTGCAAGGATTAAATCTTATAGAGATAAATAGATAAACTAAAATACTAAATAAAATAAAAGTAAATAAATTGCAGCAAGGTATTTTTAGGTTTTTTATATATGATAAAGTAGACCCGGGGGGCCATAGTTTTCACTAGAGGCTTCTCTCTCGAACACATAGCATACGGTGGGTGAACAAATTACTGTTGGGCAACTGATAGAAAAGCAAATAATTATGACGGATTCATGGCAATGATCATGTATATAGGCATCATGTCTGAGACAAGTAGACCGACTCCTGCCTGCATGTACTACTATTACTCCACCCATCGACCGCTATCCAGCATGCATCTAGGGTATTAAGTATGAAACGGAGTAACGCCTTAAGCAAGATGACATGATGTAGACAAAGTAAACTCAAGCAATATGATTAAACCCCATCTTTTTATCCTTAATGGCAACAATACAAATACGTGTCATGTCCCCTTCTGTCACTGGGATTGAGCACCGCAAGATTGAACCCATCACAAAGCACCTCTCCCATTGCAAGACAAATCAATCTAGTAGGCGAAACCAAATTGATAGATCGGAGAGAAATACAAAGCTATAATAATCATGCATAAAAGAGTTCAGAGAAGACTCAAATATTTCTCATGAATAATCTGATCATAAACTCACAATTCATCTGATCCGAACAAACACACCGCAAAAGAAGATTACATCGGATAGAACTCCAAGAACATCGAGGAGAACATGGTATTGAAGATCAAAGAGAGAGAAGAAGCCATCTGGCTACTAGCTATGGACCCGTAGGTCTGTGGTAAACTACTCACACATCATCGGAAGGGCAGCAAGGTTGATGAAGAAGCCCTCCGTGATCGATTCCCCCTCTGGCAGAGTACCGGAAAAGGCCTCCAGGTGGGATCGCAGAAGAACAGAGGCTTGCGGTGGCGGAAAGGATTGCTCTTCTGTCTCTCTGTTGGTTTTGGAATATTTTGGAATTTATAGCGCTGGAATTAGGTCAACAGGTGCCACGAGGGGCCCACAAGCCTGGGGGCGCGCCCTACCCCCTGGGTGCGCCATCCAGGCTTGCCGCCTCCTCGTGGCTCTTCTGGTCTTCTCCCGAAGCTTCGTGGGTCTCTTCTGGTCCAGAAAAAAAATAATCCAAAGTTTTTTTCCCGTTTGGACACTTTTTGATAATGATTTTCTGAAAAGGCAAAAACAAGCAGAAAACAACAACTGACACTGGGCACTAGGTTAATAGGTTAGTCCCAAAAAGTGATATATAATGGCATATAATTGCATATAAAACATCCAAGATTGATACTATAATAGCATGGAACAATCAAAAATTATAGATACATTGGAGACGTATCAAGCTTCCCCAAGCTTAATTCCTGCTCATCCTCAAGTAGGTAAATGATAAAAACAGAATTTTTGATGTGGAATGCTACCTATCATGTTTCATCATGTAATCTTTCTCTTACGGTATCAATAATAAGATCCGAATGATTCAAAGCAATAGTCTATAATTTGATATAAAGACATCAATACTCAGGCATACTAATAAACAATCATGTCTTTCAAAATAAAAATGCTAAAGATCGTTATCCCTACAAAATCAGATAATCCTGTCATGCTCCATCTTCTTAACACAAAGTATTTATCATGCACTACCCCGATGAGAAGCCCAGCAATTGGTTCATACTTTTTAACGCGCTTCAGCTTTTTCAACCCCCACGCAATACATGAGCGCAAGCCATGGATATAGCACTATGGTTGGAATAGAGTGTGGTGGTAGAGATAAATAAGAGAAGTCAAAAATAAGAAGATAGTCTCACATCGACGAGGCTAATCAACGGGCTATGGAGATGCCCATAAATTGATGTCAATGCGAGGAGTATGGATTGCCATGCAACTGATGCACTAAGAGCTATAAGTGTATGAAAGCTCAACATGAAAACTAAGTGGGTGTGCATCCAACTTGCTTGCTCATGAAGACCTCGGGCATTTGAGGAAGCTCATCATCGGAATATACAAGCCAAGTTCTATAATGAAAAATTCCCACTAGTATATGAAAGTGACAAAATAGGAGACTCTCTATATGAAAAACATGGTGCTACTCTAAAGCACAAGTGTGGAAAAAGGATAGTAACATTGCCCCTTCTCTCCTTTTCTCTCATTTTTTTAATGGCTCTTTTTGGCCTCTTTTTTTCTTTTCTTTTCTTTTTTTTCGTCTAGAGTCTCATCCCGACTTGTGGGGGAATCATGGTCTCCATCATCCTTTCCTCACTAGGACAATGCTCTAATAATGATGATCATCACACTTTTATTTACTTACAACTCAATATTACAACTCGATACTAGAACAAAAATATGACTCTAGATGAATGCCTCTGGCAGTGTACCAGGATGTGCAATGATGCTAGCAGCTATATGATGAACAGTGGCTAAGCCACAAATACTATGTCAGCTATATGATCATGCAAAGCAATATGACAATGACGATATGTGTCATAAAAATGGAACGGTGGAAGTTGCAGGGCAATATATCTCGGAATGGCTATGGAAATGCCATGATAGGTAGGTATGGTGACTATTTTGAGGAAGATATAAAGAGGCTTATGTGTGATAGAGAGTATCATATCACGGGGTTTGGATGCACCATCGAAGTTTGCACCAACTCTCGATGTGAGAAAGCACAATGCACGGTACCGAAGAGGCTAGCAAATTGCGGAAGGGTGAGAGTGCGTATAATCCATGGACTCAAATAAGTCATAAAGAACTCACATACGTATTGCAAAATTTTATTAGCCCTCGAAGCAAAGTACTACTACGCATGCCCCTAGGGGATAAATTGGTAGGATGTAACACCCCTGTGTAATGAGCTACAGTGATCCATAATGATTATGCTAAGTCACTTTGATTTACAATGCTTGATCACATTGGATTCATATCTCATTTCAAATTCCACCACTGAATTCAATTCAAATTGCAAGTGAAATTTGAAGTTGCACAAAAGTTGCTGAAAAATAGTTCATCATTTAGCAAATATTCCATAACAAATAATTGTTCAGGAAAACAACATCACCACAATGCTAAAATGAGCTAAAGCAATTTAAACAGTGCCAAAAGAAGCATTTTAAATGCTTTTTATTTTGTGAAAATTCATATGGATTCAAAAGCCTCCCAAACTTTTTGTGACAGTGCTCAATATTCCCTAGTATTTGTTTTTACCTGCTCCACATTTTAGCAAAGTCATTTGCTAGAAAAAGAAACAAAAAAAGGAAAAAGGCCTAAAAGCTACTGTGTGCTAGGCCTAAGTGCACAGTAGCACCAGCCCAGCCCACCTCTCTCTCTCTTCCACCTCCCGCCTCTCTATCTGCGCGCGTCGCCACGCCCGTGGCCGCGCGCGCGCGCCGGCGAAACGGCGACACGGCGACGCGACAGGCGCCGCCGAGGGGATAAGGACGCGCCTCTCGGCCTTGTCATTGCCCTCACCCACTCTCCCCCTCCTCCCTCGCCCTCTCTCGCTCGCTTCCGAGCTCACCCGAGCGCCGTCGTCACCATGGCCGTGCGGTAGCGCGGCCACCAAGCTTCTCCCGTCGCCTCTCCGTTCCCACGAGGATCGCCGTCGTCCACTACTTCCTCCACGCCGGCGAACGCGAGCCGGGGAGCACCACATCACCAGATCCGCGCCGTCTTCTTCCTCTACGGTCGCCGGCATTCGTCGTCGATTCCGGCCGCCTCTGCTGCTCCAGTTGCTCGCCGGGCCTTCCTTGCGCCCCACGGTGAGCCTCCGCTTCTTTCCCCTCTCTCTCTGCTTCGCCGTTCCGTGCCCGTAGCCCACCTCGCCATCGTGCCCGTAGCTCGCCTCCGCCGCCGTGCTCGTCACCGTCGCTGCCGTCGCCGTCGAGCTCAACCGAGCACGTAGACGTGCTCAGCGCACTCGTAGGAGCCCAATGCGCCCGCCCGCACGCTTTGACGTGCCCCGCATTGCTGAGCGCCACCTCGCCTGATTCTGGCCGCCGCCTGCCGTCGTTGCCTCGGCCAGCTCCGGCCACCCCAGCCTCTGCCACCGCCACCTTTCGACGCGGCGCAGAGCGCACGTTCGAACGCGCCATCCCGCGCTCGAAACGGCCGCCCGTAGACGATTTCTGACGAGGCCAGTGGCCTCTGCCGCGTCTCGGCATCACCGGCAATGAGTCACCGGCCGCCGCTGACCTGGCTGGCCTGGGGCCCACCCTGGGTCGCTGACCAATGGGTCCCAAGGGCCCGGTTGACGGCGTTGACCGGTCAACCGTGCTGACTAGGCAGCTCCAGTCGCTGACAGGCGGGCCCCACTCGCTAATGAATAGTTTTTATAAAATAACTTAATCTGGTAATTAGTTTAGTCACTGACAGATGGGGTCCACCGCTAATTAACCTTAGTTTATTTTTAATTAAGCTCTAATTAGGCCTGTGTCACTGACATGTGGGTCCCAGCGGTTAGGTTTGACCTGGACCGGCTGTGTTGACTAATGATGTCACCCTGACATACTGCTGACGCAATAAAGTATTTACTGTTATTTTCGGTTTTAAAATTAATTCCAGGAATTTCAGAATATTGTTTAAAACTATGAAAATTCATAGAAATTCAACCGTAGCTCAGATGAAAAAGTTTTCTACATAAAGTTGATCAGAAAAATGAGACGAAACCGAATATGCCCTCCACATACCTGTCACATGCCCGCAACACTGCAAACATGGAACCTTCCCCTCCGGTTCATCTGTCTGACAGATGCCTAAAACCGGGAAAATATTCCCAGATATTTTCCTGCTCCATCAGTAATGTGTAACACTGCGTTAGGTCACCTCCAGCACAACATATTGCCCTGTCATGCATTTGTGTTGCATATGTTTGCTTTGTATTTATCGTTTCTGCCCCCTCTTATCTCCGGTAGACCCTGAGACCGCTGCTGCTCCTGAGTACGACTACGTCATCGACGACCCCTCTTTCACCGCCGAGCTTCCAGGCAAGCAAAAGCTCCTTGATCATTCCAATATCACCTATTCCTTCTCTCCCGTGCTTGCATTAGAAGTTGCTACTATAATTGATTGCTCCTATTCTGATGCATAGCCTGATTTTGTAACCTGCTATTGATTCTTTGCCTGCTATCCTAATTGCTTAGTATAGGTTGGTTAGTGATCCATCAGTGGCCCCGCACCCTTGTCCGTGTTGCCACGCTTAGCTTCCGAATGACTCGATCATTGTGATCGAGGTGTAGAGACCCGCACATCACCGCACACCCCCTTAGTTGTACGACTCTGTAGAGCTACTATCGAGTGCCGAGGGTGGTACCTCCTACCTCACTCCTGATGTTATCTCTGTAGTGTAGCTAGTCGGTTGTGGGTTACCGAGGGTGATTCCTCTTTCTCCACCTCCGACGATGTCTCTGTCATGCAACCCCGCAAGAGTGAACCCATCGAGGGTGATTCCTCTAAGTTTACCCTGTCGGTTACATCGAGTAGGAATCCAACGAGGGTGATCCCTCGGATTCCTCCTTGATGATATGGACACATGGATACTTTGACTTTGCCTCGGTCCCTTGTTGAAGTCGGGTTGACCGTGAGGGTACACGCAAGATTTTCTGGAGTCGGGTTGACCGTGAGGGTACCAGCGAGATAACTACGCGGCACGGCCGGGCAGGCAGATCGCCTCAGGAGAGGGAGGAGAGGGATTGGGCCTGACCCTTGTCGTAAGTCCATGAGACGGGGCGACGGGACCACTGATCGTGGAGCACTGATCGTCTCCACGAGCTCCCGACACACTATTGGGTTAGGATATGTGATCTGAGTAGGCCTTTGGCCTTTTCGCACTAACCACCACGCGGGAATAGTATGGGCACTCGGCATCGTATGTTTCAGCTGAAGTTCTTCAGATGTCAGCAACTGAGCGGCGCACGCCGGGTTGGACCGCGACAGCCTGCGTGTGTATATAGGGGCTAGGTCTGCTCCCGGCCGCCCACGCAACGCGCAGGAGTGCAAAGGGCGATGGTCCCAAGACCCCTGAGCGCTTAGGATTTAGACCAACGTGCTGACCTCTCTGTTAGACCTAGGTAGGGCTACGGCGTGTCGATCAGCCGAGGCCGGGCATGACCCGAGTAAGTGTGTCTGGTCAGAGTTAATCGAGCATGTTGGGTAAGTTGGTGCACCCCTGCAGGGAAGTATAACTATTTGAATAACCGTGTCCACGGTAATGGACGCTCAGAGAGTATCTCGATCTACTACAACTAGAACTGGATACTTGTAATGCGTAATAATATGTTGGCTCCGGGATTGCTTTCTCGCAGGGTGTCGAGAAAGGATCTTTGGGCCTGGCTATTTAATTACTACTTATTTATGTACTAATCTACACTCCTCTAATGCTGCAAGTTGCTAGTCTTCGATAGGCTAGCCCTTCCCTTCTATTCTGGCATTTCTGCAGTATAGCCACAGATAAAGCCCCTTCCCTTTGATACCGATGCATATCTAGCATAGTTCTGATGTAAGTCTTGCGAGTACTTTGGATGAGTACTCACGGTTGCTTTGCTACCTCTTTTCCCCATACCCGATTGCTGCGATCAGAGGACGGATCCCCGAAGCCAGCTGACCCCGCGGCGACTACTACTACCACACCGACGGTGGTTACTTCTACGAGGAGGCCGATGACCAGGAGTAGTTCAGAGGCTCCCAGGCAGGAGGCCTGCGCCTTTTTGATCTAGTTATCGTTGTTTTGCTCAGCCTTCTTAAGGCAGACTTGTTTAATTATGTCTGTACTCAGATATTGTTGTCGCTTCCGCTAACGCTTATATGCGAGCTTATGTATTCGAGCCCTCGAGGCCCTTGGCTTGTAATATAAAGCTTGTATGACTTTTATTTGTGTTTAGAGTTGTGTTGTGATATCTTCCCGTGAGTCTCTGATCTTGATCGTGCACATTTGCGTGTATGATTAGTGCACGATTGAGTCGGGGGCGCACAAGTTGGTATCAGAGCCGACTGCCTGTAGGAAGCCCCTTTCCAACTCCTTCGCCGAAGTTGAGTCTAGTCTTTGAAAACTGTTTTACTAACGTGGCTGTGTGGCTTACGGGCCCACATCGCCAATGGATGGGTTTAGGATCTTTTATTCCTCTTCCTTACTCTGGGATTCTGATCTCTCTTCTATTCGGGTTAAAGATTTTGCTAACTCTAACATTTAGGTTCTCGTGTTCACATTCATCCAGAGAGCTGGATTATTTGCAACAATTCCTTTCACAGTTATCATATGCTTCTCACACTGTCATTTGACATCTTGCACTCCCTTGTTTCAGATGCGTCCCGCTAGACAGCTCGTACGCCAGACTATGGCTGTTGATGCGTCTGGATTCCCTGCTATTCCGGTCGATCTCTTGACCAAGCTGGGATATCGCTGGTACCCCGAGTACACTGTTTACGAGGACTACCGCGAGTTCAACCAGGAGCAGTACCGCGCTGTGGTTCGAATTTTTGATCGGCAGAACAACTCCATCACTGAGATGCACACCTTCCACGGTATTGGAGTGACTGTTGACATGGCAGTCCATGATGCTTCCTATGCTGCTATTGCCCATCTCCGTGGAGAGCACACCCGCTGGGAGGAGACTGGGTTCAGATACATTTCGTATGCCCCCGCTGGGGATGAGAGTGGATACTACACTGCTGTCTGTACCCCTTACGTGCCACGTCGTTATGACCCGCAGGTTTTGGTCCAGTACACTGAGACTCTGGATCGCACTGCCCGAGCGCTTGTTGTTGAGTTGTCTGCTACTCATGCTCGTCTTTACGACACTCTGACACAGTTTCTGCCAGCAGTCAGTGCAGGGATGCATCCTGAGTTCATCCATTACCCGCGCAGGACAGAGATGCCACCAGGTATTGAGTGGCCTGCTGTTGGAGGTTGTACTCCTTCACGTGGTCCTCTTCTTCCAGTTCGGGACCAGGTTCTGCACCAGAGTGTTCACGGAGCGCAGGATCCTTGTGTCGAGGGTACCCGGCGTCGTCACTTGCAGCTGCCTGGCTTCAGTGGTTTTCTTCGACGTTGATGTAGCTAGCGCTATGTCCCGTTGTTGTATCCCTCCACCGCGTGCCTGCGTGCCGCCTAGTGTGTCTAGCTTTCCTTTCTGCTCTTGTAACACCGGTTTGTAACCGACTCTATGTAAGGATCTGAATGTCATGTTGACTACTGTGTTGTATCTATTGCACTTCCTTTGTTGTGTGTGTTACTTCATGGTTGATTCTATACATCTGCAATTGCTCATTGCTAAACTACCCCTGTTGAATTTTAGCAGGATGACTAGACCAGGTCGTGGTCGTGGCCGTGGTGCCAATAATCCACCACCGCCTGACTATATGGCTGGAATGATGCAACAGTTTCAGCTGAACCATCAATTCATGCAAGGGATTATGGATCAGTTTCCTCGTCCAAATGCTAACCAGCAGCCAGCCCCAATAACCTTGCAAGACTTTGTGCGCCTCAACCTGACTGTCTTTCGCAACTCAGTTCACCCGCTTGTTGCTGATGACTGGCTCCATGACATCACTTACGAGATGGAGTCAGCCAATGTTGCCCCCACCAGCTATGTCGCATTTGCGTCCTACTTTCTGAAGGGTCCCGCAGCACAATGGTGGGACAGCCACAGACGCACACTGCCAGTTGGAACCATCATCACTTGGGTGGAGTTACAAGCTGCTTTCCGTGCCCGTTACATTCTGCAAGGAGTCATGGACCGGAAGAAACGTGAGTTCCGCAATCTCACTCAGGGCAGTAAGGCTGTGGAAGTTTACCAGCGGGAGTTTCTCGAATTATCCTGCTATGCTGAAGAAGATATTGCTACTGATGCCCGCAGACAGGAGAAGTTCCATGAAGGGCTCAATCCAGATATCAAGCTAGCACTTCTTGTCCAAGACTTTGCTGACTTCGCCACCCTGGTGAACAAGGCCATTCAGGTTGAGACTGGTATGAAGGATCATAAGGACGCTCTCAAGCACACCCGTGAAGCGGGCTCATCTTCGGGCTCGTCTTCGCAGAAGCACCGTATTTGGATTCCTCATAGCATGTACCGTCCAACTGCACCTGCTCCAAGGCCGTCGTATGCTGCACCTCGTCTGCCTCCTCACCCACCGAGGCAGCCAAGACCTCAAACTACACTGCTTCGAGCTCCTTCTCCCCGTCCCAATGACGGGTTGTGCTTCACGTGTGGACGTCCAGGTCATCGTGCCAAAGACTGCCGTCAGAATCAGAATCAGTTGGCACTTCCATCTGCTGGCCGTGGTAACAATCAGTCTCGCAACAACAATGCCAGGCCTTCTTATGGCCGTGGTCAGGCTTATCATGTCAATATGACTGAAGATCAAGACCAACCAGCTACTGTGATGGGTACTCTTCTTGTTAATACAGTACCAGCTTCTACTTTATTTGATTCAGGAGCATCGCATTCTTTCATATCCGAAGATTTTGCATGCATGCATGACATTAAATGTGAAGAGCTGAACCAATCGTTAGTGGTAAACACTCCCGCGAGCCAATGTCGAACCTCCATGTTCAGCCCCAATGTTGCCATTGAAATTGAAGGGTTGGAGTTTCATGCTTTTCCCATTGTTTTGAAGTCTTCCAAAGTTGATCTCATTCTGGGAATGGATTGGTTGAAGGCTCATACCGCCTCAATCGATTGTGCCACTAAAGTTGTCCATCTCCTGCATCCCTCAGATGAGATAGTAAACTACCATGCTCATCTCGTTCAAAATGCCGAAGCCCAGATTTATGCTTTGAATGCATTGAACGCTTCACCTCTTGAGGGGATCGAAAACGTTCTAGTAGTTTGCGACTTCCAAGATGTTTTCCCAGAAGAACTTCCAGGAGTACCCCCTGTTAGAGCTGTCGAGTTTGTCATCGACTTGAAACCAGGCACTACTCCTATTGCGAAGCGTCCTTACAAGATGCCGCCACATGAACTCCTTGAACTTAAGGAGGAAATCGACAAGTCACTCCGCAAGGGTTTCATACGTCCAAGTTCCTCTGCCTGGGGAGCACCTTCTCTCTTTGTCAAGAAGAAAGATGGTACGAATCGGTTGGTCCAAGATTACCGACCTATCAACCAGGCAACGATTCAGAATAAGTATCCGCTTCCTCGGATCAACGATTTGTATGACCAACTTGCTGGTTCATCAGTATTCTCTAAACTCGACATGAGGTTGGGTTACCACCAGATCCGCGTTCGTGAAGAGGATATTCCCAAGACCGCTTTCGTTACTCGTTATGGTTCATACGAGTACACCGTCATGTCGTTTGGATTAACCAATGCTCCAGCAATGTTCTCCCGCCTGATGAATTATATCTTCATGGATTACCTCGACAAGTTCATCATGGTTTATCTGGATGATATCCTAGTATATTCCAAGAATAAGGAAGAACATGCTGAACATCTTCGTCTTGTACTGGAAAAGCTTCGAGAGCATCAGCTATATGCCAAATATTCCAAGTGCGAATTCTGGTTATCCGAAGTGACCTATCTTGGTCATGTGATTTCCAAGGATGGTATTGCTGTCAACCCAGAACGAGTTCAGGCTATTCTTGACTGGACTCCTCCGAAGAATGTCAAGCAAGTGAGAAGTTTTCTCAGACTCGCCAGCTATTGCCATGTAACACCGCGATTTTTGGCCCTTTCTTTATCTTTTGGATTTCTTCAAATTTTTATTTGGAGTTCTTTTTCGGTGGCTCTGTGGTCTTGAAACCTGGGGAGGCCATATCTTCTGCCTCTCCCAAGTGGCTTGTCATTCTCAGATCTATCCCAAGGCCATGTCATTTCCATCTTAGCCCAACCCCAATATTTATTTCTTGGGAGTATTCCTTTTTCTATTAAAGGAATAACCCTGTTTGCCCTAGGTTGTGAAGCAACCTATATTTCTGTCTTCCAAAAAATTCCCACAAAATTCTCATAAATTCTTTCGATCATATCTTCCACAAATATGTCAAATCTCATCCTTGCCTAGTTCAAAAATAATTCAGGAATATTCATTTCCTATTCTGCTCAGTATGGCACTTTGTGAAGGAAGTTCTATTTATATTTTCTTGATTGCCCTCAAAATTTTTGGGCACTCTTTCCTATCCAAATAATTTCCACATCCCAAAATTCAGCTTCATTTCCCTAGTAAATCTTCCTCAGCAAATTTCCAAAGTTTCTGTCCAGAGAGAAGCTTTATGAAGGAAGTACTAGCTAGGTTAACCCAAATGAGTTGAAAATTTGGGAGATCATCTATATGATCAAATCATGGCTCTCCACCAAATTTCATCTTCATCCAACAAACTAGGTGAGCACACCTTCAAATCTTGGTTTCTGGTCACAATTTCAGTTTGTGAAGCAACTATATTTTCTATTGCTTCAAAAATTCTGAAATTAATCCAGGACCTAAATATCCCTAAATAATGTGAGAATGACAAAACTCACATTATTTTGCCAAACCATTTGCTCCACAAAATTCCCCCAAGTTTCTGTCCAGTGTGGATCATTGTGAAGGAAGTACCATTTAGACTTATCCAAATGGGATGAAATTTTTATGGTGCCTTCATATGCCCAAATAATCACCCTCTACCAATTTTCAGCCCAATCCAATCATCCAGGTGAGTGCTACTTCATGATGTAGTTTCTGGACCAGTTGTTGCAGTTGTAAAGCAACTATGATGAATATTGGTCCAAATCTTTTCGAAATCCCCAGGATCACAGTCCTTCCTACCCTAAACCCCTCAGACATTCTGGTTAGCTCTTATCCCATCTCATTTGATCACTATTTCATGCCTAAGTTTGCAACAGTAAACTTTCTCTGATCACTCCCATCATCTCACAGTGGTTTTCTTCGATCAATCAACTCATGGAGTCTGTACTCTGGATGGACAACACGGTAGACATCTTTTTGCAGGCCTTCGTGCCCTCTCCTCGCCATGCCACGCGGTGACCACGCGGCTGGGAAGCAATTGTCGCGCTCTGGATGGCGTTTATCTTCGAGCACTCCTCTGCTCGTCGTTCCCGCACGTCCCACCGTGTCTACTGCGTCGCCCACAGTCTCACGCGTTTGCTCGTGCCCTGGCCCCCTCCTCCTTCGCCCTCCTCGCGCCACGGTGGCCGCAGCGGCGTACGCACAGTGGCCGAGTGGCCGACCGGACTCCACGCCGCCTGCGCCTGCCCTTCTCTGCGCCTCCACTAGCCAGCTCTAGTCGCTGTCCAAGCCTGTCCGCGTGCGCACGCGTACGCGGACGTTGCCAGAGCACGCTCCACCCGGCCGCGGTGGCATCCGGGGATGGCGTCTTCGCCCCGGCTATTTAAGCCGTCCCCGAGGTCTCCCCACCTCACAAACCTCCTCACCATCCTCCCACAGCCCTCCCCGGCCTTTTCCCCGAGCTCGAGGAGCTCTTATTCTCCCCAATGGCCGCCATGGCCGCCGCCTTCCCCTCCTAAATTCGGGCAACGTAGAGCCCTTCTTCCCCTCCTTTCTCCACCACCAGAAACCCCTAGTCATGCCGGACCTCCCCATATCCTCTCTTCGTCTCCAGGACGCCCGAGGGCTCGCATTCAAATCGGGCCGACGGCCTCCGCCGCGGACGTCCAAGCCGCCGTTCCCTGGCCTTCTTCGACCTCCATGACCGGCCGGGATGGACGCGCCGCTCTCAGCTGAGCACGCCGGTGGCCGGAGCTCAGCCAGAGGTGGCCTGAGCCACCCGGGCGGGCGCCGGCGACGAGCCCCGCATCGGCCAGGCGCGCAACGACGCGAGGTAGAAGACGACGAGCTCCTCCCTGGCCTGCCAGTGGGCCCGGGGCCCCACCCGTCAGCCACTCAAGGCACTGGCCCCGCCCGCCAGCTCGGATAAGTGGAAGCGTACTCGGGAAAGTACATTTTCCCTTGGTGAAAACGTATTTTTCGTTTGCTTTGACAGAGAATACGTTTTCCATATACTGAAAGCGTATTTTCTAAAGTGCGCTTTTTGTTTTTCAGCCGCCGGCCAAAACTGTTAATTAGCGGACGTTCGCCCGTTAAGCGCAGAAATAAATATTTTTATTTAAATTTCTGCCTAACGAACGAACGGCCGTAACTCCGCAACCGAGACTCCGATTCAGGTGATTCCAAAGCCCACGATCTTAGTTCGCCGAGCCCGTTCCGATGGTACCATTTTCATGAGGTTGTCACACTGTGAAAATGACCATTTTGCCCTTGCCCTTAAAACAGCTCTGCCGAGAGGGAAACTTTTCCGGCGATTCTTTCCGCGAGTTCATCGCACCTCTCCCCGGTGACTCCTCCACCCCCAGGCAAGCCACGATAGCCACTTGCATGATGGACTTGCAGTAGCCATGGTTTCCACTTGAATATTTAAATGATTGTTTGCTCATTTAATTATTTCATGAATAATATATGCTTGTGAGTCCATGCTCGTTCTTATGCCTTGTTCATTTGCATCTAGTAAGTTAAATGATTATTTGCTAGTATTATTATGGTCATGCTAGTTCTCAGATTTATTTTCCGATGCTAGTGATAATGATATGCTTATTTGAATAGTTAGGGTTTGTTATGAAAATACTTGTTATATTCATGATCGTTATTATGCCATGTGCATTTGCATCCCGTAGAATAGATGACTTATCATTGTTGATGTTATGCTGTTAAATGGTTATGTTGCCCATCCATGTTTACACTGATATCATGCTCATCTCCATTGTTATTCCCTTATGTATTTTATTGTGACTCAGCTCATCACCATTCAAGTTAAACCGGACATCAATCGAACTTGAACAAATCTGTTGGCTGAGTCATGGTGCCACCGAATCGAGCTCACCAGTGCAACCACACTTGCCTGGATGGGGAGGCCCTAATGCGGTCTATTGTCATGCCTCTCGCCGGTGCCTCCTACTAGGGAAGGTTATGGGTGCGCGCTACCCTGATCAGATAGGCTACCATAAGCCTTGAGGACCCGAGTTTTATGGTACCGAGGTCCCCGTTTGGGACAATGTTTATGTTTGGCCACGACGGTGGCAGCCACAGAGGTGGAAGATGTCACATGTTGGCATCGGGGTCACCCAGGACATAGCCCAAAGGGGAGTTTGTCGGAGTGGCCGGGAGAGTGTCATACAATAGATTGGTTTTGTCAGAACGGTGTTGGTCCACCCGAATGGGAGCACGAGGCCATGAGTTCCGTGGTGTGGGTACAGTGTACTAACCTCTGCAGATTGTATAATCTATTGATAGCCGCGTCCTCGGTCATGGACACAGTTCGTAGTAGGTCACACTATGGGTCAACAGTAATAATAAGCTGAATAATAACAACCCCGGTTCAATGAGAAAAGAAGTTGGTTGATCTTTATGTGATCATGAGAGGATCACGATGGTATCATGGATACCGATGTTGGTTGATTATGAGGTGATCGAGTGATGATCACGATGGTAAGTTTGTGATTACAAAATGACCTCCGAGCAGAGTAAGTTGGTCCATGAGACCTTAAATGTCGACCCCCGTGCATGCTAGTGCTAGTATCATCCTGCTCATATCATGAATTATATGTACATGCCATGCTCATGTTGTTGGCATGCTCATGATGTTCTAGTAGTATTGTGTTCATCTTTGATGATTAACCTGTAAATGCCATGCTGTTGTATGTCTTGATTGCTTTGGTTGCTGTGAGCTTGCGAGTACATTCAAAGTACTCACCTGGCGTGTCATGCCAGATTGCAGGTGATGCCATGATTGCTTGTTTGTCGAGGACCCCAAGGTTGCGCTCTAGGATGCGTCCCAGCCAGAGTCCCTACGGACTGGAGTCCATCACCGTCGTCGTTCCGCTGCTAGAATTTATTCCACTTCGAGATGTCTCGCTGCTAGCATAGAACTATCTGAGCAGGCGAAGTGTCGCCGTGCCCCCGTAACCTTTGTGCCTTCAGCACCCTTGTACCTATCTTATTCATAATAAAGAACTGATTTTTTCTATGCCAAGCAGTGCCATATTTCAGAAGACTTGATCTCTGGGCTGGAATACGGGGTGTTCCGGTCTCTCTAAGCCGGGGTGCCACATGCCACCGTTTTGTCGAGAACTTCTCTAAGATTGCCAAGCCTCTGACTGATCTGCTTCACAAAGGCATTAAGTTTGAGTGGACAGACAAATGTCAGGAAAGTTTCCAGACTCTCAAGGACAAGCTGACCTCTGCACCAGTGCTTGCTCCTCTGGATTCTCGCAAGGAATTCGTCATTTATTGCGACGCATCTCGTCAAGGATTAGGTTGTATCCTGATGCCAGAGCGCAAGGTGATTACTTATGCCTCACGACAACTGCGTCCTTATGAAGAGAACTATCCAGTTCATGATCTCAAACTTGCTGCAGTTATATATGCACTGAAGTTATGGCGACATTACCTCCTCGGTAATAGTTGCGAGATCTACACTGATCATCAAAGTCTGAAGTATTTGTTTACTCAGCCGGATCTAAATCTCCGTCAACAGAGATGGATGGAAACAATCACAGACTATGACTGCGGTATTACATATACCCCTGGTAAGGCTAATGTAATGGCCGATGCTTTGAGTCGCAAGTCGTATTGGAACAATCTCATGGTTCAGCGAGCTCAACCCCTTCTTTACGAAGAACTTTGCAAGTTGAACCTCCACATAGTTCCACAGGGATCTCTTAATACCCTTGTTCTGCAACCAAATCTTGAGAAGGTTGTTAAGTCTGCGCAAGCAAAAAACGCTGAAGTTGATCAGATGAAAAGGGATCTTGTCTTTGAAAAAGCCAGAGATTTCTCGCTTGCTGACGATGGAACCTTGTACTTCAGAGATCGCATTGTGGTACCCCGGTTCGAACTGATGACAGACAAAGTTATGAAGGAGGCACATGATACACCATTGTCTATTCATCCGGGTAGTACCAAGATGTATCGCGACCTCTGTCAAAGGTACTGGTGGTCTAAAATGAAGCAAGACATTGCTCGCTATGATGCTAAATGTGACGTTTGCCGTCGCGTCAAAGCAGAACATCAGAAGCCTGCTGGAATTCTACAACCGCTTCCTATTCCTAAATGGAAATGGGATAAGGTTCAGATGGACCTCATTACTAGCCTTCCCAAATCGCGGAAAGGTCACGATGATATTCTTGTCGTCGTCGACCAATTATCCAAAGTTGCACATTTTCTTCCAGTCAAGGAGACGATCATTGCTAGTCAGTTAGCGGACTTGTATATCTCCAAAATTGTGAAACTCCACGGTATTCCGAAGGAGATCAGTTCAGACCGTGGCAGCCTCTTCACCTCAAAGTTCTGGGAAAGTTTCCAACAAGCTATGGGAACTCATATAACCTGGAGCTCTGCTTATCACCCCTAGTCTCAAGGCCAAGTTGAACGAGTCAATCAAGTGCTTGAAGATATGCTGCGTGCTTGTGTCATCTCATTTGGCAATAAGTGGGAAGAATCTCTCCCGTATGCCGAATTCTCGTACAACAACAGCTATCAAGCTAGCTTGAAGATGGCACCCTTCGAGGTACTATATGGACGTAAGTGTCGAACCCCTCTGAATTGGTCAGAAACTAGGCAACGACCGCTCATTGGTCCGGATATTATCCAACAAGCTGAAGAGCAAGTCCGTATTGTTCGGGAAAATCTCAAGGCGGCTCAGTCCCGTCAGAAGAGCAATTATGATCGCAAACACTGGGGATCGATCTATCAACCTGGTGAACAAGCTTATCTGCGTGTCACTCCTATGAAGGGCACTCATCGGTTTGGAATCAATGGCAAGTTAGCTCCTCGCTACATTGGCCGCTTCCGCATTCTCGCCACACGTGGACAGGTGGCATATAAATTGGAGTTGCCCCCGCAGTTCTCGCACATCCACGATGTCTTTCATGTGTCGCAACTTCGTCGTTGCTTCAATGATCCGCACCATGCAGTGGATCATGAGATACTCGAATTGCAAGATGATCTCTCTTGTAAGGAGCATCCGATCTGCATTCTTGACCAAGCTGAACGTCGGACCCGTTAGAAGCAAACCAAGTTCCTTAAAGTGCAGTGGTCGAATCACACTGAAGATGAAGCCACTTGGGAACGCGAGGATCGTCTTCGCGAAGAATACCCCGAACTTTTTCCTTCTACCTCCTGAATTCTCGGGATGAGAATTTCTTTTAGAGGAGGTGAATTGTAACACCCCTGTGTAATGAGCTACAGTGATCCATAATGACTTTGCTAAGTCACTTTGATTTACAATGCTTGATCACATTGGATTCATATCTCATTTCAAATTCCACCACTGAATTCAATTCAAATTGCAAGTGAAATTTGAAGTTGCACAAAAGTTGCTGAAAAATAGTTCATCATTTAGCAAATATTCCATAACAAATAATTGTAAGGGAAAACAACATCACAACAATGCTAAAATTAGCTAAAGCAATTTAAACAGTGCCAAAAGAAGCATTTTAAATGCTTTTTCTTTTGTGAAAAATTCATATGGATTCAAAAGCCTCCCAAAAATTTTGTGACAGTGCTCAATATTCCCTAGTATTTGTTTTTACCAGCTCCACATTTTTGCAAAATCATTTGTTGGCTAAAATTAAATGCAGAATAGCGGCTGGAAAAAGAAACAGAAAAGAAAAGGGAAAAGGCCTAAAAGCTACTGTGTGCTGGGCCTAGTGCATAGTAGCACCGGCCCAGCCCACCTCTCTCTCTTCCACCTCCCGCCTCTCTCTCCGCGCGTGTCGCCGCGACCGTGGCCGCGCACGCGCGCGCCGGCGAAACGGCGACACGGCGACGCTACAGGCACCGCCGAGGGGATAAGGACGCGCCTCTCGGCCTCGTCATCGCCCTCATCCACTCTCCCCCTCCTCCCTCGCCCTCTCTCGCTCGCTTCCGAGCTCACCCGAGCGCCGTCGTCGCCATGGCCGTGCGGTAGCGCGGCCACCGAGCTTCTCCCGTCGCCTCTCCGTGCCCACGAGGATCGCCGCCGTCCACTACTTCCTCCACGCCGGCGAAAGTGAGCCGGGGAGCACCACAGCACCGGATCCGCGCCGTCTTCTTCCTCTATGGTCGCCGGCGTTCGTCGTTGATTCCGGCCGCCTCTGCTGCTACCGTTGCTCGCCGGGCCTTCCTTGCGCCCCACGGTGAGCCTCCGCTTCTTTCCCCTCTCTCTCTGCTTCGCCATTCCGTGCCCGTAGCCCGCCGCGCTGTCGTGCCCGTAGCTCACCTCCGCCGCTGTGCTTGTCGTCGTCGCTGCCGTCGCCGTCGAGCTCAACCGAGCACGTAGACGTGCTCAGCGCACTCGTAGGAGCCCAACGCGCCCGCCCGCGCGCTTTGCCGTGCCCCGCATCGCCGAGCGCCACCTCGCTCGATTCCGGCCACCGCCTACCGTCGTTGCCCCGGCCAACTCCGGTCACCCCAGCCTCTACCACCGTCACCGTTCAACGCGGCGCAGAGCGCACGTTCGAACGCGCCATCCCGCACTCGAAATGGCCGCCCGTAGACGATTTCCGAAGAGGCCAGTGGCCTCCGCCGGGTCTCGGCGTCGCCGGCGACGAGTCGCCGGCCGCCGCTGACCTGGTTGGCATGGGACCCACCCCGGGTCGCTGACCAGTGGGACCCAAGGGCCCGATTGACCGCGTTGACCGGTCAACCGTGCTGACTGGGGAGCTCCAGTTACTGACAGGAGGGCCCCACTCGCTAATTAACAGTTTTTATAAAATAACTTAATCTGGTAATTAGTTTAGTCACTGACAGATGGGGTCCACCGCTAATTAACCTTAATTTATTTTTAATTAATCTCTAATTAGCCCTGTGTCACTGACATGTGGGTCCCAGCGGTCAGGTTTGACCTAGACCGGCTGTGTTGACTGATGACGTCACCCTGACGTACTGCTGACGCAATAAAGTATTTACTGTTATTTTTGGTTTTAAAATTAATTCCAGGAATTTCAGAATATTTTTTAAAACTTTGAAAATTCATAGAAATTCAACCATAGCTCAGATGAAAAAGTTTTCTACATGAAAGTTGATCAGAAAAATGAGACGAATCCGAATATGCCCTCCACATACCTGTCACATGCCCACAACACTGCAAACATGGAACCTTCCCCTCCGGTTCATCTGTCTGACAGATGCCTAAAACCCGGAAAATATTCCAAGATATTTTCCCGCTCCGTCAGTAACGTGTAACACTGCGTTAGGTCACCTCCAGCACAGCATATTGCCATGTCATGCATTTGTGTTGCATATGTTTGCTTTGTATTTATTGTTTCTTCCACCTCTTCTCTCCGGTAGACCCCGAGACCGCTGCTGCTTCTGAGTACGACTACCTCATCGATGACCCCTCTTTCACCACCGAGCTTCCAGGGAAGCAAAACCTCCTTGATCATTCCAATATCACCTATTCCTTCTCTCCCGTGCTTGCATTAGAAGTTGCTACTGTAATTGATTGCTCCTATTCTGATGCATAGCCTGATTTTGTAACCTGCTATTGATTCTTTGCCTGATATCCTAATTGCTTAGTATAGGTGTGTTAGTGATCCATCAGTGGCCCCGCACCCTTTCCCGTGTTGCCATGCTTAGCTTCCGGATGACTCGATCATTGTGATCAAGGTATAGAGACCCGCACATCACCGCACACCCCCTTAGTTGTACGACTCTGCAGAGCTACTATTGAGTGTCGAGGGTGGTACCTCCTACCGCACTCCTGATGTTATCTCTGTAGCGTAGCTAGTCGGTTGTGGGTTATCGAGGGTGATTCCTCTTTCTCCACCTCCGACGATGTCTCTGTCGTGCAACCCCACAAGAGTGAACCCAATGAGGGTGATTCCTCTAAGTTCACCCTGTCGGTTACATCGAGTAGGAATCCAACGAGGGTGATTCCTCGGATTCCTCCTTGATGATATTGACACACGGATACTTTGACTTCGACTCGGTCCCTTGTTGAAGTCGGGTTGACCGTGAGGGTACCCGCGAGATTTTTTGGAGTCAGTTTGACCGTGAGGGTACCCGTGAGATAACTACGCAGCACGGCCGGGCAGGCAGATCGCCTCAGGAGAGGGAGGAGAGGGATTTGGCCTGACCCTTGTCGTAAGTCCGTGAGACGGGGCGACGGGACCACTGATCGTCTCCGCGAGCTCCCGACACACTATTGGGTTAGGATATGTGATCTGAGTAGGCCTTTAGCCTTTTCGCACTAACCACCACACGGTAATAGTATGGGCACTCGGCGTCGTATGTTCCAGCTAAAGTTCTTCAGATGTCAACAACTGAGCGGCGCGCGCTGGGTTGGACCGCAACAGCCTGCGTGTGTATACAGGGGCTAGGTCTGCTCCCGGCCGACCACGCAACGCGCAGGAGTGCAAAGGGCGATGGGCCCAAGACCCCTGAGCGCTTAGGATTTAGACCGGCGTGCTGACCTCTCTGTTGGACCTAGGTAGGGCTACGGCGTGTCGATCAGCCGACCCGAGTAAGTGTGTCCGGCCAGAGTTAATCGAGCGTGTTGGGTAAGTTGATGCACCCCTGCAGGGAAGTATAACTATTCGAATAGCCGTGTCCACGGTAATGGACTCTCAGAGAGAATCCCAATCTACTACAACTAGAACTGGATACTTGTAATGCTTAATAATATGTTGGCTCCAGGATTGCTTTCTCGCAGGGTGTCGAGAAAGGATCGCTGGGCCTGGCTATTTAATTACTACTTATTTATGTACTAATCTACACTCTTCTAATGCTGCAAGATGCTACAAGTTGCTAGTCTTCGATAGGCTAGGCCTTCCCTTCTATTTTGGCATTTCTGCAGTATAGCCACAGATAAAGCCCCTCCCCTTTGATACCGATGCATATCTAGCATAGTTCTGATGTAAGTCTTGCGAGTACTTTGGATGAGCACTCACGGTTGCTTTGCTACCTCTTTTCAACATACCCGATTGCTGCGATCAGAGGATGGAGCCCCAGAGCCAGCTGACCCCACTGGCGACTTCTACTACCACACCGACGGTGGTTACTTCTACGAGGAGGCCGACGACCAGGAGTAGTTCGGAGGCTCCCAGGCAGGAGGCCTGCGCCTTTTCGATCTAGTCATCGTTGTTTTGCTCAGCCTTCTTAAGGCAGACTTGTTTAATTATGTCTGTACTTAGATATTGTTGTTGCTTCCGGTAACGCTTATACGCGAGCTTATGTATTCGAGCCCTCGAGGCCCCTGGCTTGTAATATAAAGCTTGTATGACTTTTATTTGTGTTTAGAGTTGTGTTGTGATATCTTCCCATGAGTCTCTGATCTTGACCGTGTGCATTTGCGTGTATGATTAGTGCATGATTGAGTCGGGGGTGTCACATAGGACAAGTCTATCACTCGTCCCCGACCGCCACTCATAAGGTAGACAATCAACAATAAATCATGCTCCGACTTCTTAGCATAACGACAGATCATACATGCATGCTTCGGGAATCACAAACCTTAACACCAATATTCTTACTAAACCACAATTATCTACTAATAGCTCCCACATATTACCATCTTAATATCGCAAAACCATTGCAAGGAATCAAACTTATCATATTCAGTGATCTACATGAAAGTTTTTATTATATCCCTCTTGAATACCTATCATATCAGGACCAAATTCATAACCCGTGCATATTACCATTGCTATTCATTAGACTCTCAAAAAGATATAAGTGAAGCATGAGAGTGCAAATATTTCTTTAAAATATAACCACCGCTGTGCTCTAAAATATATAAGTGAAGCACTAGAGCAACTGCCTAGCTCAAAAGATATAAGTGAAGCACATAGAGTATTCTAACAAATCACGAATAATGTGTGTCCCTCTCAAAAAGGTGTGTTCAGCAAATATGATTGTGACAAACTAAAAAGCAAACAAAAGTAAACAAACTATATCACAAGACGCTCCAAGTAAAACACATATCATGTGATGAATAAAAATATAGCTCCAAGTGAGTTACCGATAGATTGTAGATGAAAGAGGGGATGCCTTCCGGGGCATCCCCAAGCTTAGACGCTTGAGTCTTCCTTGAATATTACCTTGGGGTGCCTTGGGCATCCCCAAGCTTAGGCTCTTGCCGCTCCTTATTCCTTTATCCATCGTAGTCTCACCCAAAACTTGAAAACTTTAGCACACAAAACACAACAGAAACCTCGTGAGATCCGTTAGTATAACAAATAAATCTTAAAATTTAGGTACTATTGTAAATTGATTCATGTTTAATATTGGCATAATTCTACTGTACTCCAACTTCTCCATGACTCATACCCCCCGATACGATCCATAGATTCATCAAAATAAGCAAACTATATATGCACCAAAAACAGAACAGTCTGTAAAGATCTGAATTAACGTCATACTTATGTAGCTCTAAAAATTCTGAAATATTTGGAAAACGTGGGAAATTCATATATCAATATTGTGTAAAAAATTCAGAAGGTTCTGACACTCCAGCGAAAAACCAAAATTCCACCACTGGACGCAAAAGTTTCTGTTTTCAAACAGCATCAATTATACTATCATCCAAATCATCCCAAAGGCATTACTTGGCACAAAAACTAATTAAAACATAAAAACACAATCATAACAGAGGCTATAATTGTGTAAACACTCAAGAACAGAAGGTAAAAAGTTTATTGGGTTGTCTCCCAACAAGCTCTTTCTTTATAGCCATTAAGATAGGCTTGAGATTTCAATGATGCTCTCATGAAAGATGATAATTGAAACACAAAGAGAGCATCATGTAGCATGTGAAAAACACATTTAAGTCTAACATACTTCCTATGCATAGGCATTTTATAAGAAAACAAATTATCAAGACAAACAATATCTAGCATATGCAAATAGGAAGAATGGAGCATTAATAATTTTAGCACAAGGAGAGGTAATTTAGTGACATGAAAGTTTCTACCATATTTTCCTCTCTCATAATAATTACATGTAGGATCATAATCAAATTCAATAATATAGCTATCATATAAAATTTTATCTTCATGATCCACATGCATAAAAGTTTTATAATCTTCCAAGATAGTGGGACTAACATCAACTAAAGTCATGACCTCTCCAAACCCACTTTTATCAAAAAAAATCATAAGATTGACAATTCTCCAAAGTAGTGGGATCATTATTACCTAAAGTTGACGCTCTTACAAACCCACTTTTAATAGTATTGCAAACATTATTATCAATAACATATTCATCATGAGGCTTAAATAAATTTTCAAGATCATAAGAAGCATTATCACCCCAATCGTGATCATTACAATAAGTAGTTTTACAAGATCATAAGAAGCATTATCACCCCAAGCTTGTAGTTTTACATATTATTAGCACAATTCACATTAATAGAATTTATATTAACATCATTGCAATCATGCTTTTCAATCAAGGAGCTATCATGAATCACTTTATAAATTTCTTCTTCTAACACTTCATCACAATTTTCAGATTCATGATTTTTAAGCAAAACTTCATAGAGAAAATCAAGAGCACTCAAATCACTAGCAATTGGTTCATTATAATTGAATCTTTTGAAAATATTAGCAAGTGGATGAGGATCCATAGTTATCTTAAATTTTTGTTTTACTTATGTTCTTGTGTGTTGACATGGCAATAAAATCAAGCAAGCAAATAAAATATTTTTGTGTTTTTGTAAAAAAAAATTGGAAGTGGGGGAAATGAAAACGAGAGGCAAATGCAAATAAAAAGGCAAATAAAATAAATGCAAGTGGATGATAGTTTTTGCGAAGGTACTTGGTAATTTTGATGATGTCTCCCCGGCAACGGCGCCAGAAATTCTTCCTGCTACTTGTAGTCTGCGTTGGTATTTCCCCAAAGAGGAGAGGATGATGTGGTACAGTAGAGATAAGTATTTCCCTCAGTTAAGAACCAAGGTTATCAATCCAGTAGGAGAACCAACAAAAATTCCGTTAAGCGCACCTGCACACACAAGAGCAAACACTTGCACCCAACGCAAATAAGAGGGTTGTCAATCCTCTTAGCGGTTATTTGCAAGGATTAAATCTTATAGAGATAAATAGATAAACTAAAATACTAAATAAAATAAAAGTAAATAAATTGCAGCAAGGTATTTTTAGGTTTTTTTATATATGATAAAGTACACCCGGGGGCCATAGTTTTCAATAGAGGCTTCTCTCTCGAACACATAGCATACGGTGGGTGAACAAATTACTGTTGGGCAATTGATAGAAAAGCAAATAATTATGACGGATTCATGGCAATGATCATGTATATAGGCATCATGTCCGAGAAAAGTAGACCGACTCTTGCCTGCATCTACTACTATTACTCCACCCATCGACCACTATCCAGCATGCATCTAGGGTATTAAGTATGAAACAGAGTAACGCCTTAAGCAAGATGACATGATGTAGACAAAGTAAACTCAAGCAAGATGACTAAACCCATCTTTTTATCCTTAATGGCAACAATACAAATACGTGTCATGTCCCCTTCTGTCACTGGGATTTAGCACCGCAAGATTGAACCCATCACAAAGCACCTCTCCCATTGCAAGACAAATCAATCTAGTAGGCCAAACCAAATCGATAGATTGGAGAGAAATACAAAGCTATAATAATCATGCATAAAAGAGTTCAGAGAAGACTAAAATATTTCTCATGAATAATCTGATCATAAACTCACAATTCATCGGATCCCAACAAACACACCGCAAAAGAAGATTACATCGGATAGAACTCCAAGAACATCGAGGAGAACATGGTATTGAAGATCAAAGAGAGAGAAGAAGCCATCTAGCTACTAGCTATGGACCCGTAGGTCTGTGGTAAACTACTCACACATCATCGGAAGGGCAGCAAGGTTGATGAAGAACCCCTCCGTGATCGATTCCCCCTCTGGCAGAGTACCGAAAAAGGCCTCCAGATGGGAACGCGGAAGAACAGAGGCTTGCGGCGGCGGAAAGGTTTTCTCTTCTATCTCTCTGTTGGTTTTGGAATATTCGGGAATTTATAGCACTAGAATTAGATCAAGAGGTTCCACGAGGGGCCCACAAGCCTGGGGGGCTCGCCCTAGCCCCTGGGTGTACCCTCCAGGCTTGCCGCCTCCTCATGGCTCTTCTGGTCTTCTCCCGAAGCTTCGTGGGTCTCTTCTGGTCCATAAAAAATTAATCCAAAGTTTTTTTCTCGTTTGGACACTTTTTGATAATGATTTTCTGAAAAGGCAAAAACAAGCAGAAAACAGCAACTGGAACTGGGCACTGGGTTAATAGGTTAGTCCCAAAAAATTATATATAATGGCATATAATTGCATATAAAACATCCAAGATTGATACTATAATAGCATGGAACAATAAAAAATTATAGATACGTTGGAGACGTATCAATTGCCATGCAACGGATGCACTAGAGCTATAAGTGTATGAAAGCTCAATACTGAAACTAAGTGGGTGTGCATCCAACTTGCTTGCTCATGAAGACCTCGGGCATTTGAGGAAGCCCGTCATCGGAATATACAAGCCAAGTTCTATAATGAAAAATTCCCACTAGTATATGAAAGTGACAACTCGAGAGACTCTCTATATGAAGAACATGGTGCTACTTTGAAGCACAAGTGTGGTAAAAGGATAGTAGCATTGCCCCTTCTCTCTTTTTCTCTCATTTTTTTAAGAACAATATCATGAACCTCATCCCCACATTTTGGAGGACTCATCAGTCTCCATCATTCTTTACCACACTGGGACAATGCTCTAATAATGATGATCATCACACTTTTATTTACTTAAAACTTGATAAACTGAAACAATATGACTCTACATGAAAGCCTCTGGCAGTGTACCAGGATGTGCAATGATCTAGCCTAAAATCTTTCCCTAATAATAAAGCACGGATTGACTCCGTGGGTTCACCGTCACAATACGCTTCTTCCCGTGAGTTTATGCTTTCAGTTTGAATTTAAAACATATACGCGAGGTGGTACTAATTAACGGCTGGCGTCTAAAATTCTGTCCGCAGCAGCCCACTTGGGCGTCACCCGCCAATGAAGCAAGCCCGGTAGAAAGTCACCTAGGCTGTGTTGGGCTTGATCTGCACAATTTTCGGTCGAGGCCGGTAGAAAGTCACCTGGGTTGTGTTGGGCTTGATCTGCACAATTTTCGGTCGAGCCCGGTAGAAAGTCACTTGGGCTATGTTGGGCTTGATCTGCACAATTTTCGGTCGACTAGCAAAAATTAATTGCTTTCTCGCACGGTGTCGAACTTGCGACCTCTCCTTCGTGCCCACAAGGCTGTAGCCAACTGTGCGAACCTTTTCTTGCGTTACAAACACGTTCGCTAACAAATTATATAGTCCCACCTCGCCCGTTTTCATCACTATTCATCAATTTATATACGTTCTTAAGTTTTCTGGAGAATCAAGAAGCTGTTTCGGGAATAGATGTGAATTTGATTGCCGAAAGAAAGAGAGGCCAAGCGGGGGAGGCTTTGCTTGATTAGTTGGCTCTACAGAGAGAGAAGGGGCGAGAGAGCGCCATGGGAGGAGGAAGGAATTGGAGAAGGGGGAGCGCGTACAAGGAGGCGGTGCCGAAGGGAGGAAGAAAACGGAAAGGAGGCAGTTGTGTGGCCCGGTGATGCACAACATGAGGAGGGGTCGGGTGATGAGCTGTGCTCGCTGTCATGGCGCTGAGCGGCGGCTCGGGCGAGCTCGGGAGGGGGAAGGTCGACGAGGTCGGCGTCCATGGCGGATAGAGGGGAGACCCGCGGAGGACGGTCGAGGAAGAGGGGCGCGGCGGAACATCTGCAGGCGGCGGGACGCTGGTCAAGGGGTCGGACGGCGAAGCTCGAGGTTGCTGCTCCATGGTATGGTGCGGCCATGGTGTCCCGTGACGAGAGAGAGACGTAGGGAAAAGAAGACGACTGGAATATAAGCGTCCGCGGTCGAGGAGCAGGTCTGTTTCTTCGTGCGTGCCTTCGGCCTGATGGGTTTCTGGTGCTGACTAGATTGACCAGGCCTGCTCACGGGATTTTTTTTTGCCTCAAACTGAACTCACGAAAAAAAAGAAAATTCACCTCAAAAGAAAAGGAAAAAAAGGTAAAACCAGCATAAGCTTTTCTGAGCTGCAATTTTATGTGCATGTGAAGACGTGCGGTGCTATGGTAGTTTTGTTTGTTTGTCAGACCTACTCTTATCAATAGTATTTGTTTAGGTAACTCCAGCATATAGATCACAATGGATTGTAGTGTATGCATAAACTCAGATTTTGGTTGGTCTGTTGTACATTGCATTGCTAATTTCACCCGATTGGCTCGGGCGAGCTCGGGAGGGGGAAGGTCGACGAGGTCGGCGTCCATGGCGGATAGAGGGGAGACCCGCGGAGGACGGTCGAGGCAGAGGGGCGCGGCGGAACATCTGCAGGCGGCGGGATGCTGGTCAAGGGGTCGGACGGCGAAGCTCGAGGTTGCTGCTCCATGGTATGGTGCGGCCATGGTGTCCCGTGACGAGAGAGAGACGTAGGGAAAAGAAGACGACAGGAATATAAGCGTCCGCGGTCGAGGAGCAGGTATGTTTCTTCGTGCGTGCCTTCGGCCTGATGGGCTTCTGGTGCTGACTAGATTGACCAGGCCTGCTCACGGGAATTTTTTTTTGCCTCAAACTGAACTCACGAAAAAAAATAAAATTCACCTCAAAAGAAAAGGAAAAAAAGGTAAAACCAACATAAGCTTTTCTGAGCTGCAATTTTATGTGCATGTGAAGACGTGCGGTGCTATGGTAGTTTTGTTTGTTTGTCAGACCTACTCTTATCAATAGTATTTGTTTAGTTAACTCCAGCATATAGATCACAATGGATTGTAGTGTATGCATAAACTCAGATTTTGGTTGGTCTGTTGTACATTGCATTGCTAATTTCACCCGATTTAATTTCTAACTATTGCAACAATGCTCTGTTGTTTACTGAAGCTGAGAAGCTGTAGATAGGATGGATGATCTGAATTTTTGCATTGAGATTCAGCCAATACCACGGTTGAGATTGCTAAGCGTGATATTGATGTATGGTGTTTCCAGAAATATCTAGGAGGCTATGAACAAATTTAGGTGGTCAATGACGGGAATACATACCCTATTCCCAAACTACGTTTGATTTATAGTTTTTTTAATCAGAGACTTTTCTCCTACATTGGTCGTGACTAAAGTAGATTTAGGTTACTTGGGTGACAAGAGAGTTAAAGGTGGTCAAGGTGCCTAGGTTTAATTGGCAAATGAGAAAGTTACAATCAGTTGATTTTTTTTCTCCCTAGAAATGCATGGGCATTTAACCATATCTCTTTATGTAGACAAATGCATGTATGATACTTTAACAAATGGACAATTAAGTTTTCAGTTAAGATGAATCTTGATAGCATCACATACATGAGTGTTCTCCCATGGCAACACACAGACGCACAAACATCAAAAATTCTTTTCTCCCGTTGCAACGCACGGGCATTTGTGCTAGTGTATTCCAATGACGAATGGTGGCTTTGCCACAAATATCATGTCAGCTCTATATGATCATGCAAAGCAATATGATGATGAACACACATGTCATAAGACGGAACAGTGGAAGTTGCATGGCAATATATCTCGGAATGGCTATGGAAATGCCATGATAGGTAGGTATGGTGGCTGTTTTGAGGAAGATATAAGGAGGCTTATGCATGATAGAGCGTATCATATCACGGGGTTTGGATGCACCGGCGAAGTTTGCACCTACTCTCGAGGTGAGAAAGGGTAATGCACGGTACCGAAGAGGCTAGCAATATGTGGATAGGTAGGAGTGTTGTATTAGTCCATGAACTCACATTAGTCATAAAGAACTCACATACTTATTGTGAAAGTTTTATTAGCCCTCGAAACAAAGTACTACTTGCATGCCCCTAGGGAGGAGGTTGTAAGGACTTAACCATCACGCGCCCCCGATTCAAACACCACACAAGGATTTCAATCAGACATAAAAATGCTCAAACTTCCTCACCATGCCCTGACCGACACTTAAATGAGTAGTTAATAACAAACTTTAATATCGATATTTCTACTAACCAATGATCATGAACTAATACCCTTTCATATTACGACATCAATATAATTAAATCATACATTTCATATTTAGTGATCTACATGAAAGTTTTTATTATATCACTCTTAATACCTATCATTTTCAGACTAGTCTTATAACCCATGCATATTAATACTTCCTATTTTAGGACTCTCATAAAGGTTTAAGTGAAGCATGAGAGTGCAATAATTTCTATAAAATATATAACCACCGCCGTGCTCTAAGAATATAAGTGAAGCATAAGAGCAACTGCATAACTCAAAAGATATAAATAAAGCTCATAGAGTATTCCAACAAATCATGATGAATGTGTGTCTCTCTCAAAAGGTGTGTCCAGCAAACAATGATTGTGTCAAACTAAAAGGCAAAAAAAATAAAACTATGGTACAAGATGCTCCAAGTAAAACTCATATCATGTGATGAATAAAAATATAGCTCCAAGTAACATACCGATGAATTGTGGACGAAAGAGGGGATGCCATCCGGGGCATCCCCAAGGTTAGATGATTCGGTTTTCCTTGAATATTACCTAGGGGTGCCTTGGGCATCCCCAAGCTTAGGTTCTTGCCGCTCCTTATTCCTTCATCCGTCGTGATCTCACCCAAAACTTGAAAACTTCAACACACAAAACTCAATAGAAACTTCGTGAGATCCGTTAGTATAATAAATCAATCATCCACTTTAGGTACTGTTATAAACTCATTCATAATTGTTCTTGAATAATACCTACTGTATTCTAACTTCTCCATGACTTATACCCCCCGATATAATCCATAGTATTAAAACTAGCACACTATGCAATAAAAACAGAATATGTCTAAAACAGAACAGTATGTAATGACAGAATATTTATCCATACTTCTGTAACTCCAAAAAAATGAAACATTAGGACAAAGTAAACAATTTGTATCCCAATATTACCTTGGGGTGTCTTGGTAATACCCAAGCTTAGGGTCTTGCTACTCCTTATTATCCTCATATCGATATCTCGCCCAAAACTTGAAAACTTCAATCACATAAAACTTAACGGAACTCCGTGAGATAGGTTAGTATGAAAATAAATCATTCACTTTGGTACTGTCAAGACAAGATTCATAATTGTTCTCACATAATGCCTACTGTACTCTATCATTTCCACAATTTATATTGACCAATATAAGCCGTAGAAACTATAAACAAGCAAACTATGCATTGAAAACAGAATCTGTCAAAAACAGAACAGCATGTAGTGAGCGATTTAAAAACCATACTTCTGTACCTCCAAAAATTCTGAAAAATTAGGAGACCGTAAATAATTTGTAACCCAATACTCTGTAATACAGAATTTTCTCATGCTCTAGTACATAATAGAAATTCCAGCATTGGACGCAAAAGTTTCTGTTTTTGCACAGAATCAAATCAACAAGCATCCACACTATCCCAAAGACTTTACTTGGCACATTATTGAAAGAAAACATATAAAAAATGATTACTACAGTAGCTTAATCATGTGAATACACAAAAACAGTAGGGGTAAATATTGGGTTGTCTCCCAACAAGCACTTTTTTGATGCCTTTTAGCTAGGCATGATGATTTCAATGATGCTCGCATAAAAGTAAAGAATTGAAACACAAAGAGGGCATCATGAAGCATATGACTAGCACATTTAATCCTAAACTACTTCCTATGCATAGGGATTTTGTGAGCAAACAATTTATGGGAGTAAGAATCTACTAGCATAGGAAGGCAAAACAAGTATAACTTTGAAACTTTCAACACATAGAGAGGAAACTTGATATTGTTGAAATATATATAAGCATATCTTCCCCTCTCATAATAATTTTCAGTAGAATCTTGAATGAATTCAACAATATAGCTATCACATAAAGCATTCTTTCCATGATCTACAAGCATAGAAATTTTATTACTCTCCACATAAGCAAATTTATTCTCATCAATAGTGGTGGGAGCAAACTCAACAAAATAACTATCATGAGATACTTGATTGACATAATCAAATTGAACATTAAAATCATGACGAAAAGCTTCATAGTTATCATTACTCTTTATAGCATACACGTCATCACCATAATCATCATAGATAGCAACTTTGTTGTCATAATCAATTGAAACCTCTTCCGAAATAGTGGAATCATCATTAAATAAAGTCGTGACCTCTCCAAATCCACTTTCATAATTATTGCCATAAGATTCAACACCCTCCAAAATAGTGGGATCATCAGTACCTAGAGTTGACACTCTTCCAAACCCACTTTCATCAATATAATCATCATAAATAGGAGGCATGTTATCATCATAATAAATTTGCTCATCAAAAGTAGGGGCACTAAAAATATCATCTTCGTCAAACATAGCATCCCCAAGCTTATGGCTTTGCATATCATTAGCATCATGGATATTCAAAGAATTCATACTAATATCATTGCAATCATGCTCATCATTCAAAGGACTCACATTAAACATTTTATTAAATTCTTCCTCTAACAATTGTGCACAATTTTTCGATCCATCATTTTCAAGAAACACATTATAGAGATGAAGCATTTGAGGCAACCTCAATTCCATTTTTTGTAGTTTTCTTTTATAAACCAAACTAGTGATAAAACAAGAAACTAAAAGATTCAATTGCAAGATCTAAAGATATACCCTCAAGCACTCACCTCCCCAGCAACGGCGCCAGAAAAGAGCTTGATGTCTACTATGCAACTTCTATTCTTGTAGACGTTGTTGGGCCTCCAAGTGCAGAGTTTTGTAGGACAATAACAAATTTCCCTCAAGTGGATGACCTAAGGTTTATCAATCCGTGGGAGGCGTAGGATGAAGAAGGTCTCTCTCAAACAACCCTGCAATCAAATACAAAGAATCTCTTGTGTCCCCAACACACCCAATACAATGGTAAATTGTATAGGTGCACTAGTTCGGCAAAGAGATGGTGATACAAGTGTAGTATGGATAGTAGATATAGGTTTTTGTAATCTGAAATTATAAAAACAGCAAGGTAACAAGTAATAAAAGTGAGCACAAATGGTATTGCAATGCTTGAAAACAAGGCCTAGGGTTCATACTTTCACTAGTGCAATCTCTCAACAATGCTAACAAAATTGAATGATATAACAATCCCTCAACGTGCGATAAAGAATCACTCCAAAGTTCCTATTAACGGAGAACATAAGATGAAATTGTTGTAAGGTATGAAACCACCTCAAAGTTATCCTTTCCGATCAATCTATTGAGCCATCCCTATAAGTGTCACAAACAGCCCTAGAGTTCGTACTAAAATAACACCATATGATACGCATCAACCAACTGTAATGTCACCTAGATACTCCAATGTCACCACAAGTATCCGTGAGTTGATTATTTGATAAGCATCAAAACAACTTCAGATTCATAGTATTCAATCCACACAAAGAACTTCAAAGAGTACCCCAAAGTTTCTATCGGAGAAAAGAAGATGAAAACATGCAATCAACCCCTATGCATAGATTACCCCAAGTTCACGGGAATCCGTGAGTTGATCACCAAAACATACATCAAGTGACTCAATAGAATACCCCATTGTCACCACGGGTATCCACATGCAAGGCATACATCAAGTGTCCTCAAATCTGAAATATTCAATCCGACAATAACGAAACCTCAAAGGGAAAGACTCAATTCATCACAAGAAGATAGAGAGGGAAGAAACACCATATGATCAAACTATATTAACAAAGATTGCGATACATCAAGATCATGCCAAATCAAGAACACGAGAGAGAGAGAGAGATGAAACACATAGCTACTGGTACATACCCTCAGCCCCGAGGGTGAACTACTCCCTCCTCGTCATGGAGACCGCCGGGATGATGAAGATGGCCTCCGGCAATGATTTCCCCCTCCGGTAGAGTGCCGGAACAGGGCTCTGGATGAGATCGCTTCGAAACAGAGGCTTGCGGCGGCGGAGCGGAAGTTCTAGTTTTCTTTCTGGGGTTTTTGGTATTTATAGGAATTTTTGGTGTTGGTTTCACTTCAAGGGGGCCCACAAGGGAGCGACAAGCTCGCTAGGCCCTCCCTACCCCCCCAGGGCGTGCCAAGCAGGCTTGTCACTTCCTCGTGACTCTTCTGGTCCTTCCACGAAGCTTCGGGGGTCTCTTATGTTCCAAGAAAATCACCAAAAAGTTTCAGCCAATTCCGAGAAATTTTATTTCTACACAAAAAACAACACCACGGTAGTTCTGCTGGAAACAGCGTCACTCCGGGTTAGTTCTAATCAAATCATACCAAAACCGTATAAATTTTTTGTAAACATGGCATGAATACTTCATAAATTATAGATACGGTGGAGACGTATCAATTTGCAAGGAAGAAAAATAAAACATTGACAATTTGAACTTCAAGAGAGATAATTGAGTAACATGAAAATTTCTACAATCGTATTTTCCTCTCTCATAATAATTACATGTAGGATCATAATCAAATTCAACAATATATCTATCACAAAATATATTTTCTTCATGATCCACATGCAAAAAGATTTTATAATCTTCCAAGATAGTGGGATTAACATCAACTAAAGTGATGACCTCTCCAAACCCACTTTTATCAAAAAATTCATAAGATTGATTGATCTCCAAGATAGTGGGATTTTCTAAAGTTGACATTCTTCCAAACCCACTTTTAATATTAATAGCATTATGACCATCACCCCAATCATGATCATTATAATAAGTATCAGGCATAACAAAATCATCAAAATGCCTACTAACATAGCATAGATAGTTTCTTGTAATTTTATTGTATTAGCAACATAGAAAGGTGGAGACGTGGTTCCTCTCTCATAATAATTGCAAGTAGGGGCAGCAAGTACATGCATATTATATCCATTAAAATCATCATGTATAATGGTGAGACGCGACTCATCAATATAATCCTTAATAAGTGCAAACTTATCCGATATAGTGTTATTGGGAGAATTCAAAAAGATAATAGGACTATCAAGTGTGGGTGCAATAGAAATAATTTCATTTTTGACATAAAGAACTATAGCCAGTTCATCTCCATAAGCATCATTAATATTGGCATCATGGCCATAAGAATAACAAGCATCACTTTCATCAAGAGGGGATATTTCAATCGAATCAATGGGATCATAACAATCATCTATAGATTCCTGCAAAGTATCAATCTCTTCTTGGACAGCGAAGATTTTCTTAATATAATATTTAATATAGGCATTAGAATCATAATTTTCATAACAATCTTTAAGTATGGCAAAAATTTCAGATTTGTAAAGAGGGGCGTCATACTTTTCAATCAAAGAAGCAATTTCATAGGCACCCTTAAAAGCCACAAATTCTTCAATTTGTTCAATATCGTAATAACTATAAACACCCTTGGCATAAGAAGATAAGATTTCATTATCATTAAACTCACATGGTAAGGGAAGGTGTTTTTTAGGCTTCTCAGAGCAACAAGTAAAATCAAGTATTTCGCATAAATTCAAAGCATAGCATTGCAATCTAGGTATTTGGTCCCATAAGTGTCTCCCTTTTTGAGACAAGTGGTGATGCACAAAATAAGCATGCTCATCTAATGATTTTCCCTCAACTAAGCTAGTTGGGGTTTCAGCACGAGCACAAATGGATCGAAGATGACCCAAGTAGAAAACTTTAGGTGCTCCATATTTTAGTAGGCAAACATGCAAGCACATAGGAGGCACATGTCAACACAAGCACACATATTTTTGGTATTTTTAATTTTTTAACGAGACTGACTAAATAAAATAAAGGCAAATAAAAAGTAGAACAAGTAAATGATAATGTGAATGTAGGAACCTGTAAGTGTTTGATGATGTCTCCCCGGCAACGGCGCCAGAAATTCTTTCTGCTACTTGTGAGCTGCGTTGGGATTTTCCCCGAAGAGGAAGGGTGAAGCAATATAGTAGCGGATAAGTATTTCTGTCAGTAGAGAACCAAGGTTATTGAACCAATAGGAGAACCAAACAAACACTCGTTAACAGTACCTGCACACACAAGAGCAAATACATGCACCCAACGCGGGCAAGAGGGTTGTCAATCCCCTTGTACTCGTTAATTGCAAGGATTAAATCTAGTAGTGGTAGATAGATAAATTGCGAAATAAATAAAAAGTAAATAAATTGCAGCAAGGTATTTTTAGTTTTTGTAATATGATTAAAATAGACCCGGGGCCATTGTTTTCACTAGAGGCATCTCTCTCATAAAAATAGCATACGGTGGGTAGACAAATTACTGTTGGGCAATTGATAGAAAAGCGCATAGTTATGACGTTATTCATGGCATGATCATGTATATCGGTATTACGTCCATGACAAGTAGACCGACTCCTGCCTGCATCTACTAGTATTACTCCACCAATCGATCGACTCCCGCCTGCATCTATGGTATTAAATTCGTGATGAATAGAGTGACACTTTAAGCAAAATGACATAATGTAGATAGAATAAAACCAATCAATATGATTAAACCCCGTTGCTTTCCCCTTAGTAGCAATAATACAAATACGTGCCTCGCTACCCCTTCTCTCACTAGGTGTGGACACCGCAAGATTGAACCTACTTCTATGCACCACTTCCACCGAAGACCTAATCGTCAACTTGGCCAAAGAAAACTCATAGATCGGAAAGCAGTACATAGCTATAACAATCATACATAATGAAGTTCAGAATATAACTCAATTACTTTCATTGAATAATCTGATCATAAACCCACAATTCATCGGATCCCAACAAACACACCGAAAAAGAAGATTACATCGGATCGATCTCCGAGGAGAACATTGTGTTGAAGATGAAAGAGAGAGAGAGAGAGAGAGTGAGAGAGAGAAAGCCATCTAGCTAATCACTATGGACCTGTAGGTCTGTGGTGGACAACTCACACATCATCGGAGGTGCAGCAAGGTTGATGTAGAAGGCCTCCATGATTGATTCCCCCTCCGGCAGAGTACCGGAAAAGTCCTCCAGATGGGATCATGGAAGAACAGAGGCTTGTGGCGGCGAAAAAATTGTTTCGGATGGCTCTATGTTGTTTTGGGGATTTTTGGGAATATATAGAAGTGGAATTAGGTCAGGAGGGTTTACGAGGGTCCTACAAGCTCAGGTGGCGCCCCCCCAGGGGCGTGTGGGTTGAGCTTGTGGCTCCCTCGTAAGTCTTCTGGCCTCCTCCCAAAGCTTCCTGGGTGTCTTCTGGTCCAGAAAAAATCACCGTAAAATTTTATCACGTTTGGACTTCGTTTGATATAGTTTTTCCCTGAAACAATAAAATAGGCAAAAACAGGAACTTGCACTGGGCCCTGGGTTAATAGGTTAGTTCCCAAAAATGGTATAAAATTGCATATAAATTTGTAGGATTGATATAATAATAGCATGAAACAATCAAAAATTATAGATACGTCGAAGACGTATCAGACCTTGCAAGGCGTCGGGATTCTCCAGGGCGGCGTGATACATCTCAAATGTATCTACGGTTTTTGATTGTTAAATTCTATTATATTACCACTTTTGTATGCTTTATATGTCATTTTATATTATTTTTCTGGACTAACCTATTAATTTAGTGCCCGTTGTCAGTTTCTGTTTTTTTTTTGCATGTTTTTGGTTTCGCAGAAAAGCCATACCTATGGAAGTCCAAACATGACAAATCTTTTTAACGGTTTTTTCCAGACAACAAGAGACCCTAGAAGCTTCGGGAGAGATTGAGGGGACCCACGAGGCAGCCACATGGACTGCCGGCCCGTCCTAGGGGGGTTGCACCCCTTGTCCATGTGGGCCCCGTGAGCCTCCATTTGACCTTGTCGGCCCAGTGAGAACAGGGGTACCACGGCCTGTCTGCCTCTGGCCCAGAGGACAGCGCTTGGGCCGGCCCGCGAGAGTGGCCCTCCTCGGCCGCTCCTGAGGGAGCCGCCTCATGAGGGGCGAGCCTCGCGAGGCTCCCTTCGCCGCCAGGCCGAGCCCTGCCGAGGCCGCCAGGCACCGGGTTGCCTCGCGAGGCTCCCCTCGCGAGGCCTCCTCATGAAGCAGGTCGTACGGCACCAGCCGCGGGGCCCCGCGCCCAGCACATGGGTGACATCCCGCTGTCAGGATAAGGACGGCGGGGCATGACCGAGCCCAGTTTCCATTTTGGTGATAGGGGAGCAGCGGCGTCTGCCTCCCCCAAGGCGAGTCCCAAAGCATTTCTTCTTTGGTAAAAGAAGATCAGGACGGATCGGCGCGCCAGGACGGAGGTCATCGCCAAGCCCACCAGCACGTCAGAAAGACTACTTTGCCAGGCAGAGACCGCCTTTAGTCAGGATAAGCCTGTGCACCTGTCCCCCTTTGAATTGCCGCCCTGTGGCCACCCTTTCCCGCTCATATTTTCGGGGAAGAGGACCAAGGCACTACAAAAGGGACAGGGCTACTTCCATGTAAGGGGATCGATTCATTCTCCCCCACGCCTCGTGTACCTCGAGCCACAAGCTCTCCATTATAGAGCAATCCAACATAGGCAGGAGTAGGGTATTACACCGCATGGTGGCCCGAACCTGGGTGGCTCGCGCATCCCTTCCGTGTCCGGTGAGAGCCAGCGAGCCCGTCGTGATTCCGCCGTAGTTGCCGTCGTGTCGTAGGTTGCCAAACAAAGCCCCCCAGAGTTCAAACCTTAGTTCTTGGAGAAGTTTCTCGGACAAAGATCCTCGAATCCGACATTTGGCGCGCCAGGTAGGGGGACTTGCCTTCTTCGCTCTTTTGACCTCGACGACAGCATCGATATGGATGCCTCCGCCGCTCGCCGGGAACGCGTTACGCGCCGGGACGCCGCCAGGGTCCGCGCGGCGCCTGCCGCCCGAGGTGCCCCTGGGCGGCGCCCTCGCACTGCCACTGAGCCTGTTGGGGAGCGGGTGGCCTCCTCCACCCATCTGTCAGTGAACGAGGAGGCGCACGGCCACTCCGCCGCCACCTCCTCACTTGCGCGTCACGACCCTCCCGCTCCCCACGCCGCACTGCTCATGGCGCAGGAGCTGCTGCGCTATCGTCCCACCGAGGACGGCTACGACGCCTGGCTCACGCGCATCACCGAGCTCGTCGACGCTGCGCGCGATGGCCAGGCGCCCTCCCGCTCCTTGCCTGCTCCACCATCCCGCGCCGACCGGGCCGGGCGCGGCGCGCCTCCCCCTCCTCCGGACCGCGACGTGGCCGAGCGCTGCCCCGCGGCGCGTGCCCCGAAGCCGTCCCACGGCTCACTCGCGTCAAACGGTGACGGTGACAGCTGCCAGATCATCCGGCGTGCACCCCCGGACGCGCGCGTGGTCCTTGAGAAGGCACGCAACCGCCAGGACCTCGTCCTCCACGACGTCGCCATGGCTGGGCACCAGAACCGCGCGGCCCTCGACAACGGCGCCGTCACCAACGGGGGCTACCTGGCCCTCGGCCCCGAGCTACACCGCGTGGTGTGGCCCGACAAGTTCAAGCTAGAGCTCCCTTTGCGCTACGACGGCAACGCTGACCCCACGGAGTTCCTCCTGCTCTACACCATCAGCATCCAGGCCACGAGGGGGGACGACCAGGTCATGGCAAACTGGTTCCCCATGGCCCTCAAGGACGTTGTGCACTCATGGCTCATGAACCTCTCCGAGGCGTCCATCTCTTCGTGGGAGGACCTGTGCAAGCAGTTCGTCGCCAACTTCAAGGGCACGAGCGACCGTCCCCTCACGCTCAACAACCTGCGAAAGGTGCGCCAGCGCCCTGGTGAGCCCCTTCGCAAGTTCATCCAGCGCTTCAGCCAGGTGCGCCACAGGATCCCGAAGGCCTCTAACGCCACGATCGTCTCCGCCTTCACCAATGGCGTCACGGACGTGAAGATGTGCGAGAAACTCTCAGTCAGGGACGAGCTCGACTCCACAACAGTGTTGTTCGTCCTTGCCGACCGTTGCGCCAATTCCGAAGAGGGAGGCCTCTTCGTCCACAAGGACACTGATGATGAGCCTGGCGCAGCGAAACCCAAGGGCAAGGACACCAAGCGCAAGGGCCCTGCCGTGCTCGCGGCGGAGCCGGACTACAAGCGCGGCCGCGACCGCGGCAAGGCCAAGAAGGACGACCGTCCTCTCTGCGCCTACCACAACGTGAACTCCCACAGCACTGAAGACTGCCACAAGCTCAAGCTGCTTTGCGAGGGCCGCACCGAGCGCCACGGCAGCCGCAAGGAGCGCGGCAAGGGCCGTGGTGGCGGCAGCGGAGGTGGCCGCTGGGGTGACAACAACAACGGCGCTGGCGACAACAACCATCAGGGCTGGCAGAACCAGCCGCGGCAGGCTGACCCTCAAGCCAACGCCGCCCCAATGCGCGCCAATGACTCCCCTCCCGCGGAGAACGCTGGGGGCTACCAACAGCCCCGCAGGGTGGCCTGTATCCTCGACGGGGCCCAGGCCCCTCCATCCAACCGCTACTTCAAGAAGTTCTCTCGGGAGGTGAACGCGGCCCTCCTGGCGCTCGAGTCCGCCGGCCGCCTCAAGTGGTCTGAGTTCCCCATCGCCTTCGACGCCAACGACCACCCCAAGTCCACGAAGGCCGTGGGCGCCGTCCCCCTGCTGTGTACACCTACTATCAGCAATGTGGCCGTCACCAAAACGCTCATCGATGGTGGAGCAGGCCTCAACGTACTTTCTGTGGAGACCTTCAAGACTCTCCAAGTGCCCTACGAGCACCTGATGCCCACCAGGCCCTTCTCGGGCGTCACCGGCAGCTCCACTGTCCCCCTGGGGCAGGTGCGCCTTCCCGTCACCTTCGGCACCTGCAAGAACTACCGTACGGAGTTCATCGTCTTCGATGTGGCTCACATCGGCCTGCCTTACAACGCCATCTTGGGCTACCCGGCGCTCTCCAAGTTCATGGCCGCGACCCACCATGCCTACGGCCTTGTCAAAATGCCCGGCTGCAGCGGTACCCTCACTGTTCGCTGCGATGAGAAGGATGCGTTGCACACCCTCGAGCACGCCTACAAGACTGCCTCCACCACGTACCCGGCCGATGAGGACGTGCCCGGGCCTGCCTAGGAGGCGCCCGTGAAGAAGAAGCCCCTGCTCTCTCAGGAGCGGGCCGAGTCCAAGAAGGCGTCGCTAGACGGGGGTGAGGCAGGCCCCTCCCTCGCCGTCAGCGGCGGGCCCTCCCCCAAATAGGAAGGCGCGCTCATCACCTTCCTTCGGGCAAGCCCTGATGCGTTGGCTTGGACAGCATCAGGCGCGCCCGGCCTACCGAGGGAGGTGATCGAGCACCACTCAGCCGCGTGCCAGAGCGCGCGGCCCGTCAAGCATGAGGAATGGTGTCAAGCGCCCGAGAAGCAGGAAGTCATCACCCAGGAAGTCAACAAGCCCCAGGATGCTGGAATCACCCGTGAAGCTCCCCACCCCAAGTGGATCGCCAGCCTCACCCCCGTCGCCAGGCCGCGCGGTAGCGCGCGCATGTGCGTCGACTTCATCGCCCTCAACCAGGCTCGTCCCGTGGGCCCTTTTCCTCCTCTGCGGATCGACCAGACCGCGGGCTCGCCTTGGCTCGTGCGTATGCCATTTGGCCTGGAGGGTGCTGGAGCCACCTTCGCGAGGCTGATGCGCATGAGCCTGGAGTCCCACATCGCTAGGAATACGGAGGTGGTTAACACCCGCCCCCCGGCCCATCGCGGCCCCACTCGTGACGTTGGATGGTGTTCCGGTGCAAAACACATGGAACACCCACCATCACCGTAAGTTCTATCCGTGCCCCACGGATACGAGCGACATGGAGCTGTACACGCTCGGGGGCTCTCTCTACTCGCGCTGCCTCCGGCACATGAGAGCTCCTTCCCACTCTCGTGGAAGCCCCATGCTCAGCGCTGGCGGATGCCCCATGCTCAGCGCTGGTGGCCTACTTACCTGAGGGGCCCTCGGCCGTCACATCCTCAAGCTGACCCGTGTCGAACACGGCAGCATGTATCTTTCTGTTATGTAATGAACTCACTTCATGCATCAGTAAAGCTTATTTCCTCCAAAACCCTGTGTGCTTGCAGCTGAGGGTGCCCAGTAGGGGCGCACGCTCGTGGTCTCGCCCGTGCCTGTCACGCGAGTGGGGGCTGGGCACGGTGTCTATGCTCGGGTCAGTCCCAGCAGCACTGGAAAGCCCAAGCGACTGAGCTCTGGCTCACGGGCCTGCTCCCGTGTACGTCACCTCACCAGGTCCTTGGTGCTCTTGTCTCCTCGCGTAACACCCACAGGCGATCTCGCGAGCGCGCCCTGCTGCACTACTTGCGAAAACTCGATAGTTTCCCTGGTGCAGGATACCGAAGACCTCAGGAGCCCCCCTTGGGAGGCCTCACGAGCGGCGTCCTACGGGCGGAAGGCCTCACGAGGGACCGCGCCTCATGAGCCGCGCCCTTCGAAGGACTCGCCTCAAGCTACGCGCCTCGAAGGAGCTAAGTCTAAAGCACCCCTCGGGTCTTCTCCCTTTTGTTTCTCTCTCGTGGCATCCTGATTTCCTTGGCACAAGCTGCCTGCACGTCAAGGGGGGGACACTGAGCATCGCGCCTCAGGGACTCCTACCAGACCTAAGAGCCCTACACTCTCGGGCCTTGCCGAGCGCACGCTCTGGGCATACCAGCGACGGTTGTAGTCCACCTCGGGGGCTGGGTCCTAGGGACACAGGGCACGAAGGCAATGTAAAAAGGAAAATAAAGGCGTCGAGAGGAAAACGAAAATGCATTAATCATTAAGTGCTTAAAGCAAAAGTGCCATGCAAATGATTTCACGCCCCCACGGGGTCGCGTCTACCCTATTACAGCAACAGGTCAAGGAGAATTTAGGCGCGTGAGGCGCCGCCGTTGCCCCTCTCGCCATCGTCGCGAGGGGGCTCACCACCGCCGCCGCTGACCTCAGGCTCAAAGGCATACAGCCCGACGAAGCTAGCCACGTGCTCCCTCACAGCCTCCTCGAGGGCTTCGCGGAGCTCCGCCGGAACAGGGGTCACCACTTGCCCGAGGTCGAAGCCACCATCGAGGCAGAGAAGGTTGCTGAAGAGTCGCATGGTCGCCTGGGTCAGCAGGTCGCGGCACGCTTCCTCGACGGTGGCGTCCGTATCCAGCAGCTGCTTCTTGAGGTCTTCAACCTTGACCTGGAGCTTGTCCCGCTTGGCCGCGAGGCTCCTCTGCTCGTTGAGAGTGGCCTGGGCGGCCGCCAGCTCGCACTCCTTCGCCAGCAGGCATTCCCGTTCTGCCTCCTGCATAGACGCGGATGTCGCGAGCTCGCGTTCCCGGGTCTTGGCGTTCGCCTCGCGGGTGGCGACTGCCTCCTGGCGCCTTAGGACCTCCTCCTTGCGCTTCAGGAGCTCAGCTTCGCGGGACGCGAGCCCGCCCTCGCGGGCCTCCTCCCGCGTCTTGAGTCGGCGCTCACGCGAAGCAGCCTGCTCCTGGAGTGTCTTCTCGTGAGCATCCGCCTCCTCCCACTGCCGCTTGGCCTCCTGGGCATCTTCGAGGGCCTTCGTGAGGGACGCCTGGGCATCTTTGGCGAGCTGCTCGCGCTGCGCCTGCGCCTCCTCATCCCGCTGGCGGTCGAGCTTCACCGCCTCCCGAAGCTGGCTCCAGCCCTCCGCCAGTCTCCGCCGCTCCTCCGCCCAGAGCTCCGCCTCCTTCCTGAGCACATCTTCGAGGGCCTCAAGGGCCTCCTTGATGCTGTTGATGGCCCCGCCCCAGGGCACGGTGCCGCTCTCCCCCAGCACCAAGGTGCGACTCGCCTGGGCCTCCTCATCGCCTGCTGGCGTCGTCGGACGGGAAGGCATGATCTCGAGCCACTTCGGCAGCCCCGCGCTGTCGCCCCCGGTAGGGGTCACGCTCGCCGTCTGGCATGGGGGGCCCAGGATGGCCACCCCCGGCGCCAGCGGCTGATACGTCTCCAACGTATCTATAATTTTTGATTGTTCCATGCTATTATATTATCAATCTTGGATGTTTTTATATACATTTATAGCAATTATATATCATTTTTTTGGGACTAACCTATTAACTTAGTGCCCAGTGCAGTTGCTGTTTTTTTGCCAATTTTTGGTTTTCCAGAATATCAGTACCAAACGAAGTCCAAATGCCACGAAACTTTTTGGAGATTTGTTTCTGGACATAACAAGTACTGGAAGCTTCGGGAGATGGCCAGAAGGTGAAGCAGTGTCCCACGAGGCACCAGGGCACCCCAGGGGGTGGCGCGCCCTGGTGGCTCGTGGGGCCCACACAGCTCCGTTTGACCTAATTCCACAACTATAAATTCTCTAAAATCGGGAAACCAACAGAGGAGTCCACGAAATACTTTTTCCGCCGCCGCAAGTTTCTGTTCTCGAGAGATCCCATCTGGAGGCCTTTTCCGGTACTCCATCGGAGGGGGAATCGATCACGGAGGGGCTCTACATCAACCTTGATGCCCTTCCGATGATGCGTGAGTAGTTTACCACAGACCTTCGGGTCCATAGTTAGTAGCTAGATGGCTTCTTCTCTCTTTTTGATCTTCAATACAATGTTCTCCTCGATGTTCTTGGAGTTCTATCCGATGTAATCATTTTTTGCGGTGTGTTTTTTGGGATTCGATGAATTGGGAGTTTGTGATCAGATTTCTTCTCCAATCTATTGATTTGGTTTCGCCAACTAGATTGATTTATCTTGCCATGGGAAGAGGTGCTTTGTAATGGGTTCGATCTTGCGGTGCTCAATCCCAGTGACAGAAAGGGACATGACACGTATGTATCGTTGCTATTAAGGGTAAAAAGATGGGGTTTATTCATGCGTGAGTTTACTTTGTCTACATCATGTCATCTTGCTTAAGGCGTTACTCCGTTCTTTATGGACTTAATACACTAGATGCATGTTGGATAGTGGTCGATGTGTGGAGTAATAGTAGTAGATGCAAGCAGGAGTCGGTCTACTTGTGTCGGACATGATCCCTATATACATGATCATTGCCTTGGATATCGTCATGATTATTTGCTTTTCTGTCAATTGTCCAACAGTAATTTGTTTACCCACTGTATGCTATTTTCTTGAGAGAAGCCTCTAGTGAAAACTATGGCCCCCTGGTCTATCTAAATCATATATTAAAAACCCTAAAAAATACCTTGCTGCAATTTTACTTTTTTTTACTTCTATCTATCTATCTACCACATACAATTTAATCTTGCAATTAACCGCCGAGGGATTGACAACCCCTTGTTTGCGTTGGGTGCAAGGATTTGTTGTTTTGTGTGCAGGTGCTACTAACGAGGGGTTGCGTGATTCTCCTACTGGATTGATAACCTTGGTTTCATAACTGAGGGAAATACTTATCTCTACTGTACTGCATCTCCCTTCCTCTTCAGGGAATTACCAACGCAGCTCACAAGTAGCAGGATGAATTTCTGGCGCCGTTGTCGGGGAGACATCATCAACATCTATCAAGTACCTATGCATAAAACTTACATCTCCTTGCATTTACTTTATTTGCCTTTGCCTCTCGTTTTCATCTCCCCCACTTCTAAAAAGTTTTTACAAAAATACAAAAATATTTTCCGTTTGCCTTTTTCTTGTTTGCTTCTTTACTTGCTTACTTTTATTGCCTTCATGTCAAACACACAAGAACAGAAACTAAAAGCAAAAATATAAGATACTATGGATCCACTTAAAGTTTACTACTTGGATCATCTTCGATCCATTTGTGCTCGTGCTGAAACCCCAACTAGTTTAGTTGAGGGAAAATCTTTAAAGGATCATGCTCATTTTGTGCGTCACCGTTTGTCTGAAAAAGGGAGACTCTTATGGCGTCAAATAAATTGTTTGCTATGTTATGCTTGGAATCTATGTGAAATTTATGACTTTACTTGTTGCTCTAAGAACCCTAAAAAACACCTTCCCTACCTATGTGAGTTTAATGATAATGAAATCTTGTCTTCTTATGCCAAGGGTGTCTATAATTATTATGATATCGAACAAATTGAAGAATTTGTTGCTTTTAAGGGTGCTTATGAAGTTGCTTCTTTTATTGAAAAGTATGATGTTACTCTCTACAAATCTGAAAATTTTGACATACTTAAATATTGCTATGAAAACAATGCTCCTAATGCCCATGTTAAAGAATTTATTGAGAGAATGTCTACTGCTTTGGAAGAGAATAATGATATGCATAAATCTATAGATGATTGTGATTCCGTTGATTCGATTGAAATATCCCCTATTGATGAATGTGATGCTTTCTATTCTTATGGCCATGATGCCGATATTAAAGATGCTTATAGAGATGAACTTGCTATGGTTCCTTATGTTAAAAATGAAATTATTGCTATAGCACCCATACTTGATAGCTCCTTGATTGAAAAGCATGATTGCAATGATGTTACTATAAATTCTATTAATGTCAATTATGCTAATGATATGCAAAACTACAAGCTTGGGGATGATAATTTTGTCATATCCACTACTTATTGCAATGATCATGATTGGGGTGATAATGCTTCTTATGATCTTGAAAATTTATTTAATCCTCATGATGAATATGTTATTGATAATAATGTTTGCAATAATATTGAAAGTGGGTTTGGAAGAGTGTCAACTTTAGGTAAAAATAATCCCACATATTTGGTGTGTTCAATCTTATGAAATCTTTGATAAATGTGGGTTTGGAGAGGTCATGACTTCAGTTGATGTCAATCCCACTATTTTGGAAGAGTATAAAAAATTTATGCATGTGGATCATGAAGAGAATATTTTATATGATAGTTATATTGTTGAATTTGATTATGATCCTACATGTAATTATTATGAGAGAGGAAAATATGGTTATAGAAATCTTCATGTCACCAAATTATCTCTCTTTGTGTTGGAATTATTAATGTTTCATTCTCTTTATATGCATATGCTAGGTGTTGCTTGTCTTGATAATTTGTTTACTTATAAAATGCCTATGCATAGGAAGTATGTTAGACTTAAATATGTTTGTCACATGTTTTATGATGCTCTCTTTGTGCTTCAATTATTGTCTTTGACGTGAGCATCATTAAGATCTTAAGCCTATCTTAGTGGCAATAAAGAAAGAGCTTGTTGGGAGACAACCCAATAGTTATCTTTGCTTTTTCCTTATTGTGTGTTTTCAAATTTATGCTACTGTTATGATTGAGTTTTTATGTTTTAATTAGTGTTTGTGCCAAGTAAAGCCTTTGGGATGATTTGGAAGATAGTATAATTGATGCTGTTTGGAAAACAGAAAGTTTTGCGTCTAGTGCTGGAATTTTGGTTCTGTACTGGAGCGTCAGAAAAATCTGAAATTTTTGCACAGTATTGGTATATGAATTGCCCACGTTTTCCTAATTTTTCAGAATTTTTGGAGTTACATAAGTATAGCTTTTAAATAGATCTCTACAGACTGTTCTGTTTTTGACAGATTCTGTTTTTGATGCACTGCTTGCTTGTTTTGATGAAACTATGGATTGTATCGGGGGGTATAAGACATGGAGAAGTTAGAATACAGTAGGTATAATGCAAAGATAAAATATGAATGGGTTTGCAACAGTACTTAAAGTAGTGATTTGTTTTGTTATACTAACGGATCTCACGAGGGTTTTGTTGAGTTTTGTGTGATTGAAGTTTTCAAGTTTTGGGTGAGATCACGATGGATGAAGGAATAAGGAGTGGCAAGAGCCTAAGCTTGGGGATGCCCAAGGCACCCCAAGGTAATATTCAAGGAAGACTCAAGCGTCTAAGCTTGGGAATGCCCCGGAAGGCATCCCCTCTTTCTTCAACCAACCTTTGATAATTTTACTTGGAGCTATATTTTTATTCGTCACATGATATGTGTTTTGCTTGGAGCGTCATGAATTATATGAGTCTTTGCTTTGTTTGCTTTTTAGTTTGTCACAATCATCCTTGCTGGACACACCTATTTGAGAGAGCCTTAAGTTCATCATGATTTGTTAGAATACTCTATGTGCTTCACTTAAATTTTTTGAGCTAGGCAGTTGCTCTAGTGCTTCACTTAAATCTTTTTGAGCACGGCGGTGGCTATATTTTGAAGAAATATTTAAACTCTCATGCTTCACTTATATTATTTTGAGAGTTGATAAGACTAAAATTTTGAAGAAATATATGCACTCTCATGCTTCACTTATATCTTTTTGAGAGTTGACAATAGTAATGGTAATTTGCACAAGATATGAATTTGGTCCCAAAGTGATGAATATTCAAGAGGGATATAATAAAAACTTTCATATAGATCATTGGATATGATAAGTGTGATTCCTTGCAATAGTTTTGGGATATGGAGATGATAATATGTGAGTCATGTTAGTGAGTAATTGTGATTTAGTAAGAATATTAGTGTTAAGGTTTGTGATTCCCTATGCATGCACATTAAGTCAATAGTTATGCAATGAAATTATATCCTACTTATGGTGCATTATTCGGTGTTAGTTATGTTCAATGCATGTTTATGACCATTTTCACTTTTTGGTTGGTTGCTTCTCAATCTATTTGCTAGCCTTCATTTGTACTAAGCGGAAATACTGCTTGTGCATCCAAACTCTTTAAACCCAAGTTGTGCCAAATGAGTCCACCATATCTACCTATATGCGGTATTTCCATGCCATTCCAAGTAAATTTGCGTGTGCCAACTCTAATTTTCAAAATAATTTTCGTTTTGTGTGCCCGTACCACTCATTAAGCGGCAGGGGGTGGCCAATATTTTCCATGCTAGGTGTGTTATTCTCACGATGAGTGTTTATTCACTTGTCATTGCACGAGAGAGTGGCTGGTAATAGGGATGCCCAGTCCCACAATGAATCAAAAATTAATAACAACAAAATTCCTTGGAAAATGTTGATATGGAGGGCACCCGTGGATACGGCTAGCCATGGATTGTGAAAGAATGGTGGAAAGGAAATAAACTTTACTTTCTGTTTGGGAACCGCCTATGATGTGTCTAGCATGGAAGATATTGGGAATTCTCAGTCGTTTTCGTTGATAGGAAAAGCATGCCTCTCAAAATATTTTTATCTCTCTAATTTAAGCTTTGAGCTCTGGCACATTTGCAAATCTCTGCTTCCCTCTGCGAAGGGCCTATCTATTTACTTTTATGCAATTTTTATTTTTATTTTGAGTCTCCATCTTCTCTTATAAAGCACCAACTAGAGAGCATTATTGTCATACTTGTGCATTGTATGTAGCTAATATTGAGTGTGTTTCATGAATGGATCAATGATTGAGCATAATGGGCTAGGGATAACTTTCTTTAGCGTTGATATTTTGAAAGACATGGTTGCTTGTTAGTATGCTTGAGTATTTATATCTTCATGTCAAACTATATACTATTGCTTTGAATCATTCAAGACCAAATGTCCATGCTACAAAGAAAAGAATATATGATGAATATGATAGGTAGCATTTCACATCAAAAATTCTGTTTTTATCATTTACCTACTCGAGGACGAGCAGGAATTAAGCTTGGGGATGCTGATACGTCTCCAACGTATCTATAATTTTTGATTGTTCCATGCTATTATATTATCAATCTTGGATGTTTTTATATACATTTACAGCAATTATATATCATTTTTTGGGACTAACCTATTAATTAGTGCCCAGTGTCAGTTGCTATTTTTTTGCCTGTTTTTTGGTTTTCTAGAATATCAGTACCAAACGAAGTCCAAATGCCACGAAACTTTTTGGAGATTTTTTTCTGGACATAACAAGTAATGGAAGCTTCAGGAGAGGGCCAGAAGATGAAGCAGTGGCCCACGAGGCACCAGGGCGCGCCCCAGGGGGGTGGCGCGCCCTGGTGGCTCGTGGGGCCCACACAGCTCCGTTTGACCTAATTCCACCACTATAAATTCTCTAAAATCGGGAAACCAATAGAGGAGTCCACGAAATACTTTTTCCACCGCTGCAAGTTTCTGTTCTCGAGAGATCCCATCTGGAGGCCTTTTCTGGTACTCCGTCGGAGGGGGAATCGATCACGGAGGGGCTCTACATCAACCTTGATGCCCTTTCGATGATGCGTGAGTAGTTTACCACATACCTTCGGGTCCATAGTTAGTAGCTAGATGGCTTCTTCTCTCTTTTTGATCTTCAATACAATGTTCTCCTCAATGTTCTTGGAGTTCTATCCGATGTAATCATTTTTTGCGGTGTGTTTGTTGGGATCCGATGAATTGTGAGTTTGTGATCAGATTATCCATGAATATTATTTGAGTTTTCTCTGAACTCTTTTATGCATGATTATATAGCTTCGTATTTCTTCTCCGATCTATTGATTTGGTTTGGCCAACTAGATTGATTTATCTTGCCATGGGAAGAGGTGCTTTGTAATGGGTTCGATCTTGCGGTGCTCAATCCCAGTGACAGAAAGGGACATGACAAGTATGTATCGTTGCTATTAAGGGTAAAAAGATGGGGTTTATTCATGCGTGAGTTTACTTTGTCTACATCATGTCATCTTGCTTAAGGCGTTACTCCATTCTTTATGGACTTAATACACTAGATGCATGCTGGATAGCGGTCGATGTGTGGAGTAATAGTAGTAGATGCAGGCAGGAGTCGGTCTACTTGTCTCGGACGTGATGCCTATATACATGATCATTGCCTTGGATATCGTCATGATTATTTGCTTTTCTATCAATTGCCCAACAGTAATTTGTTTACCCACCGTATGCTGTTTTCTTGAGAGAAGCCTCTAGCGAAAACTATGGCCCCCTAGTCTATCTAAATCATATATTAAAAACCCTAAAAAATACCTTGCTGCAATTTTACTTCATTTATTTTATTTTATATTTTAGTTCTATCTATCTATCACATACAATTTAATCATGCAATTAACCACCGAGGGATTGACAACCCCTTGTTTGCGTTGGGTGCAAGGATTTGTTGTTTTGTGTGCAGGTCCTGCTAACGAGGTGTTGCGTGATTCTCCTACTGGATTGATAACCTTGGTTTCATAACTAAGGGAAATACTTAGCTCTACTGTACTGCATCTCCCTTCCTCTTCAGGGAATTACCAACGCAGTTCACAAGTAGTAGCGGCGTCGCCCCGCGCTCTGGTGCCGCCTTGGGCACCTCGAGGACCGGGCGCCCGGGCACGTAGACGGTTCCCGCGAGGGCTGCAGTGGCCTCCGCCACAGCGGGCATGGTGCGCTGATGACCCACAAGTATAGGGGATCAATCATAGTCCTTTCGATAAGTAAGAGTGTCGAACCCAACGAGGAGCAGAGGGAAATGACAAGCGGTTTTCAGCAAGGTGTTTTCTGCAAGCACTGAAATTATCGGTAGCGAGTAGTTTGATAGCAAGATAATTTGTAACAAGTGACAAGTAGCAATAGTAACAAAGAGTGCAGCAAGGTGGCCCAATCCTTTTTGTAGCAAAGGACAAGCCGGAACGATCTCTTATAATAAGCAAAGCGTTCTCGAGGACACATGGGAATTTCATCTAGTCACTTTCATCATGTTTGTTTGATTCGCGTTCGCTACTTTGATAATTTGATATGTGGGTGGACCGGTGCTTGGGTGCTGTTCTTACTTGAACAAGCCTCCCACTTATGATTAACCCCTCTCGCAAGCATCCGCAACTATGAAAGAAGAATTAAGATAAATCTAACCATAGCATTAAACATATGGATCCAAATCAGTCCCTTATGGAATAGTGCATAAACTAGGGTTTAAGCTTCTGTCACTCTAGCAACCCATCATCTAATTACTACTCCACAATGCATTCCCTTAGGCCCAAAGATGGTGAAGTGTCATGTAGTCGACGTTCACATGACACCACTAAGAGAATCGACAACATACATATCATTAAAATATCGAACGAATACCAAATTCACATGATTACTTATGACAAGACTTCTCCCATGTCCTCAAGAACAAAAGTAACTACTCACACATCATATTCATGTCCAAGATCAGAGGGGTATTGAATAGCATAATAGATCTGAACATATAATCTTCCACCAAATAAACCAACTAGCATCAACTACAAGATGTAATCAACACTACTAGCAACCCACAGGTACCAATCTGAGGTTTTGAGACAAAGATTGAATACAAGAGATGAACTAAGGTTTGAGATGAGATGGTGCTATTGAAGATGTTGATGTAGATTGGTCCTCCCACGATGAGAGGATCGTTGGTGATGTCGATGGCGACGATTTCCCCCTCCCGGAGGGAAGTATCCCTGGCAGAATCGCTCCGCCGGAGAGCAAAAGTGCTCCTGCCCAAGTTCCACCTCGAGACGGCGGTGCACCATCCCGAAAGTCTTCTCCTTATTTTTTCTAGGGAAAATGGGCTTATATACCAGAAAATGGGCACCGGAGGCTGGCCAGGGGCCCCACGAGCCACCAGGGCGCGCCTGGGCGGTGACGCGCCCTGGTGCCTCGTGGGCACCTGGGTGGCCCCCTCTGGTACTTCTTGGCTCCAGTATTTTTTATTTATTCCAAAATAAATCTCTGTGAAATTTCAGCTCATTTGGAGATGTGCAGAATAGGTATCTCTGGCATAGCTTTTTCAGGTCCAAAATTCCAGCTGCCGGCAATCTCCCTCCTTGTGTAAATCTTGCATATTAAGAGAGAAAAGGCATTAGAATTGCTCCACAAAGTATTATATTGATTAAAAATACTATAAATAACAGTAGTAAAACATTATGCAAAATGGACGTATCAACTCCCCCAAGCTTAGACCTCGCTTGTCCTCAAGCGAAAGCCGATATCGATAATCATGTCCACATGTTTAGAGAGAGATGTGTCGATTAAAACAAAATACGGACAAAGTAGCATCATGATCATTATTATAACAGCAATATTTATTATCATAGAACTTCTCATGAGCAAGTAACAATTCATTACAACAACGAAGTATAAGGCATAAACTTTCTTGAAAACTAACAAACTATGTTCTCAGTCAACTATGCAATTGCAATTCATCACATTTTCAGGAAGGGTCTCATGTAGGAGCTTTTTAGCAAGTCCACATACTCAACCATCATTTAGTCTTCTATGATTGCTAACACTCACAACATATATATGGAGCAAAAAGTTTCAGCCAGACACATAGAAAGATAGGGGCTTATATTTTCGCCTCCCAACTTATTCACCTCATGAGTGATGTCAACAATAATAACTCATGATCACTTATATCCAACTGGATATATATGCCTAGATCTTTCCCCACCACATGATGCTTGCAAAAGAGAAAAATAAAAAGGAATAGAGGAGAACACTATTGACTCTTGCATAAAAAGTAAATACATAAAAGTAAAAGATATGCCCTTCGCAGAGGGAAGCAGAGGTTGTCATGCGCTTTTTGTTGTTGGATGCACAAGCTCTTAATGCAAAGGAATGTCACTTTATATTGCCCCTTGTGATAGCAACCTTTATTATGCAGTCCGTCGCTTTTATTTCTTTAGCATCACAAGTTCGTACAAAGCTTATTTTCCCTTACAATAAAAGTTCATACATATTTAGAGGCAATTTTTATTGCTTTTTGCACCGATGACAACTTACTTGAAGGATCTTATTTAATCCATAGGTTGGTATAGTAGACTCTCATGACATGAAACTGGGTTTAAGGGTTTGGGATGCACAAGTAGTATCTCTACTTGGTGCGAATTTTTGGCTAGCAAAGATATTGGGCAAGCACCACATGTTGGAGGATCCATGACAATATAACTTCTATGTGAATATAAGCAAACATAATTCATTACATTGTCTTCCTTGTCCAACGTCAACAATTTGACATAAAATACTTAATGGGGGCTCACAATCATAAAAGATGTCCAAGATAGTGTATTTGCATATGAATCTTCTCTTCCCTTATTAATTCTTTCATGAATTGCATCATTGACTAATGCTGTGCTTGTTAACTTTCAATAAATTTTACCACTTATACTTTTGTTTATGTAATGTCATTACTTTCCATGAGATTAGCATATGATCTTTTTCATTATTTTCATTGCTAGGATTGAAACATAAAAGTAAAGAAGCAAAAACTCAAACTACTGTTTATTATATAACTCTCAACTCAATTACATAGATAGATAGATCACGAAACTAGCACTCAAAAATAGATCATATTAAACTTTTATTCAACTAGATCACGAAATAACTAAGGATCGAACTAAAAAGAGGTAAAGATAATAAAAGTGATGGTGATACGATACCGAGGCACCTCCCCCAAGCTTGGCACAAGCCAAGGGGAGTGCCCATACCCATGTGCTTAAGTTTCTTTCCTCGGTGATGATGGTGATGATGAAGTGATGGGCTTGTCCTCCGGATTCCATGGCATAGGTTCCCCATCATAAAAGGATGAACGAGTCTCTGGAGTCCTGAAACTTGCAGCTAAACTCATACCTTTGAATCTTGCCTCATACTCAAAATTTTGGTTTTGAAGATCATAGATTTGGCCTTGGAGATAGTCAATTCGTTCGTTGAGCTTGAAGATGATGTCCCCCATCGATTGGCCATCCACCTTGTGATCGCAGGTGAATTCCATGATCACAGAGTGGTTGGCGCTGAGTCCACGCTCTACCATCCCTTGGCACTTGAAGATCTCCTGCTCCACCGCTTCGAGCCTGGCCTCCACGCTCCCGGTCTTCTTGGGTCCTTGAACATCCCAGATGTGAAGCACCCCCTCATGCATCTTGATGGCTTGAGGGTGTTTCATCACCTCCGGTAGGTAGGGGTTGATGACCTTCTCGCAGAACTTGTCCTTGGAAGAGCTTGGTGGAGCCATAGCGATCTAGATCTGTCACAAAAATAGCGCGAAACAAGAACAGAGGAGAAACTTGCGATGCGGTGGTCAAAACATCCGAGAGTATATATAAAGAATTTTTATCTTGCAAAACAAGTAATCCAGGAGAAAACGGAGTCGGGAAGGCTCACGAGAGGCCCACGAGCCACCAGGGCGCGCCTGGGGGGTGGCGCGCCCTGGTGCCTCGTGTGCACCTCGTGGGTCCCCTTGGCTGTTTCTTATTTTTGTATTTTTTCTAATATTCCAAAACTGACAGAAAGTATTTTTATGGAATTTTTGGAGTCGGTTTACTTACCGTATCACGTACCTCTTCCTTTTCAGGGTTCTGGAGTGTTCTGGAAGGACTCTTTGATGTGCTCTTCCGGTGTAATTGTTTCAATAATATTAGTTTCAACATTAATGGGAGTACCTGAAATATAGTGCTTAATTCTTTGCCCATTCACCACTCTCAGATTAGTGCCTTCGGAGTTTTTTATTTTGACGGCTCCGGAGCGATAAACTTCTTCGATGATATACGGTCCTTCCCATTTAGAGAGAAGTTTTCCTGCAAAAAATCTAAAATGAGAATTGTACAATAGAACGTACTCACCCACTTTGAATTCCCGTTTTTGAATTGTTTTATCATGCCATCTTTTAACTTTTTCTTTAAATAATTTGGCATTTTCATAAGCTTGGGTTCTCCATTCGTCTAGCGAGCTAATATCAAATAACCTCTTTTCACCGACAAGTTTAAAATCATAATTGAGTTCTTTAATTGCCCAATATGCTTTATGTTCTAACTCAAGAGGTAAATGACATGCTTTTCCATAAACCATTTTATAAGGAGACATACCCATAGGATTTTTATAAGCAGTTATGTAAGCCCATAATGCATCGTCAAGTTTCTTAGACCAATTCTTTCTAGATCTATTGACGGTTTTTTGCAAAATTAACTTTATTTCTCTATTGCTCAATTCAACTTGTCCACTAGATTGAGGGTGATAAGGAGATGCAATTCTATGGTTGACATCATATTTAGCAAGTAGTTTACGGAATGCACCATGAATAAAATGTGAACCACCATCAGTCATTAAATATCTAGGGACTCCGAATCTTGGGAAAATAACTTCTTTAAGCATTTTAATAGAAGTGTTATGATCAGCACTACTAGTTGGAATAGCTTCTACCGACTTAGTAACGTAATCAACAGCAACTAAAATATGAGTATACCCATTGGATGTAGGAAAAGGTCCCATATAATCAAATCCCCAAACATCAAATGGTTCAATAACAAGTGAATAATTCATAGGCATTTCTTGACGTCTACCAACATTACCAATTCTTTGACATTCATCACAAGATAAGACAAACTTACGAGCATCCTTGAAAAGAGTAGGCCAATAAAAACTAGATTGTAGTAACTTATGTGCAGTTCTTTCTCCCGCATGGTGTCCTCCGTAAGCCTCGGAATGACACTTCCGTAGGATTTGTTCCTATTCATGCTCAGGTATACAATGTCTAATAATACCATCTACTCCTTCTTTATAAAGATGTGGGTCATCCCAGAAGTAATGTCTTAAATCAAAGAAGAACTTTTTCTTTTGTTGGTATGTGAAACTAGGTGGTATAAATTTAGCAACAATATAATTAGCATAGTCTGCATACCAAGGAGTATTACGAGAAGCATTTATGACAGCCAATTGTTCATCAGGAAAATCATCATTAATAGGAAGTGTCATCAAGAACATTTTCCATTCTAGACAAATTATCTGCTATGGGATTCTCAGCTCCCTTTCTATCAATAATATGCAAATCAAATTCTTGTAGCAATAAAACCCACCTAATGAGTCTAGGTTTAGCATCTTTCTTTTCCATAAGATATTTAATAGCAGCATGATCGGTGTGAACAGTTACTTTAGAATCAACTATGTAAGATCTGAATTTATCACATGCAAACACAACTGCTAGAAATTCTTTCTCAGTAGTAGCATAATTTCTTTGAGCACTGTCTAGAGTTTTACTAGCATAATGGATAACATTTAATTTCTTATCAACTCTTTGTCCTAGAACAGCACCAATAGCATAATCACTAGCATCACACATAATTTCAAAAGGCAAGTTCCAATCAGGTGGTTGAACAATAGGTGCAGTGGTTAAGGCTTTCTTAAGTGTTTCAAAGGCTTCTACACAATCATCATCAAAAACAAATGGAACATCTTTTTGCAAGAGATTAGTAAGAGGCCTAGAAATTTTAGAGAAATCTTTAATAAACCTTCTATAGAAACCAGCATGACCAAGGAAACTTCTTATACCTTTAATATCTTTAGGACATGGCATTTTCTCAATTGCATCAACCTTAGCTTTATCAACTTCAATACCTCTTTCAGAAATTTTATGCCCCAAGATAATACCTTCATTCACCATAAAGTGGCACTTCTCCAAATTCAAGACAAGGTTAGTTTGTTCACATCTTTGCAAAACTCGATCAAGGTTGCTTAAGCAATCATCAAAAGAAGTTCCGTAAACAAAAAAATCATCCATGAAAACCTCAACAATCTTTTCACAAAAGTCAGAGAATATAGCAGTCATACATCTTTGAAAGGTAGCAGGTGCATTGCATAAACCAAAAGGCATACGTCTATAAGCATAAGTTCCAAAAGGACAAGTAAAGGTGGTTTTCTCTTGATCGGCTTGTGATATAGGTATTTGAGAGAAACCAGAATATCCATCAAGAAAGAAAAAGTGTGTATGCTTAGACAATCTTTTTAACATTTTATCAATAAAAGGTAAGGGGTAATGATATTTTCTAGTGGCTTTGTTTAATTTTCTAACATCAATTACCATCCTATAACCAGTTACAATTCTTTGTGGAATGAGTTCATTTTTATCATTAGGAACAACAGTAATACCTCCTTTCTTAGGGACACAATGAACGGGACTTACCCATCTACTATCAGCTATGGGATAGATTATACCTGCTTCCAGAAGCTTTAATATTTCAGTTCTTACCACCTCTTTCATCTTAGGATTTAATCGTCGTTGGTGGTCGACAACTGGTTTAGCATCAGGCTCCATATTAATATTGTGCTAACATAGAGTGGGACTAATGCCCTTAAGATCATCAAGAGTATATCCAATTGCAGCTCGGTGCTTCCTCGGAGTTTTTAATAATCTCTTTTCTTCATGCTCTAAAAGGTTAGCACTAATAATAATAGGATATATCTTCTTTTCATCTAGATAAGCATATTTCAATGTATCAGGCAATTGTTTCAATTCAAATATAGGGTCACCCTTAGGTGGAGGAGGGCCTCCAAGAGTTTCAACAGGCAAATTATGTTTAAGGATAGGTGGTTGATCAAAGAACATCTTATCTATTTCATTTCTTTCATTCATATGCATATCATTTTCATGGTCTAGCAAATATTGTTCTAACGGATCGGTAGGAGGTACGGAAATAGAAGCAAGACCAATAATTTCATCTTTACTAGGCAATTCTTTATCATGAGGTTGTCTACGAAACTTGGAGAAATTAAACTCATGAGATGTACCACCAAAATTAACACTAACAGTTTCTTTAGCGCAATCAATCTTGGCATTAACAGTGTTCAAGAAGGGTCTACCAAATATAATGGGACAAAAATTATCTTGTGGAGAACCGAGGACTAGAAAATCAGTAGGGTATTTTATTTTTCCACACAAGACTTCAACATCTCTAACGATCCCAAGCGGCGTAATGGTTTCTCTGTTTGCAAGCTTAATAGTAACATCAATGTCCTCTATTTCCATAGGTGCAATATCATTCATAATTTCTTGATATAAGGTAAACGGAATAGCACTCACACTAGCACCCAATTCACATAAGCCATGATAACAATGATCTCCTATTTTAACAGACACAGCAGGCATGCCTACTACAGGTCTGTCTTTATCTTTAGGGTCTGGTTTAGCAATTCTAACTGCTTCATCACAGAAGTAAATAATATGCCCATCTATATTATCGACTAAGAGATCTTTAACCATAGCAAAATTAGGTTCAACTTTAATTTGTTCAGAGGGTCTAGGTGCTCTAATATTACTTTTTTTAACCACAGTTGAAACTTTAGCATGTTCCTTAATCCTAACAGGAAAAGGTGGTTTCTCAATATAAGCAGTAGGCACAACTGGATCAACATGGTAAACAATTGTTTCTTCTTTAACACTAGCAGGTTCTTCTTTTAATTCAATGGGTGGATGATATTTAAACCATTTCTCCTTAGGGAGATCAACATGAGCAGCAAATGATTCACAAAAAGAGGCTACTATCTCAGAGTCAAGTCCATATTTAGTGCTAAACTTATGAAAAGCAGCGGTATCCATAAAAGATTTAACAAAATCAAACTCAAGTGTTATACCTGACTCATTACCTTTGTCGAGTTCCCAATCTTCAGAGTTGCGTTTAATTATTTCCAGAAGATCCCATCTGAATTCAATAGTTTTCTTCATAAAGGAGCCAGTTGAAGAAGAATCGAGCATGGTTTGATCATCATGAGACAGCCGAGCATAAAAATTATGTAAGATAATTTCTCTTGAGAGCTCATGATTGGGGCATGTGTACATCATGTATTTAAGCCTCCCCCAAGCTTTAGCGATGCTTTCTCCTTCACGAGGCCAAAAATTATATATATAATTCCGATCACGATGAACCAGATGCATAGGATAAAACTTTTGATGAAATTCCAATTTCAATCGATTCCAATCCCACGTTCCAATATCATCACATAGCCTATACCATGTCAATGCCTTTCCCTCCAAAGATAAAGGGAATACTTTCTTCTTAACTCCATGTCAATGCCTTGTGGATTAAATAATCAACAACATACATATCATCAAAATATCGAATGAATACCAAATTCACATGATTACTTATGATAAGACTTCTCCCATGTCCTCAAGAACAAAAGTAACTACTCACACATCATATTCATGTCCAAGATTAGAGGGGTATTGAATAGCATAATAGATCTGAACATATAATCTTCCACCAAATAAACCAACTAGCATCAACTACAAGATGTAATCAACACTACTAGCAACCCACAGGTACCAATCTGAGGTTTTGAGACAAAGATTGAATACAAGAGATGAACTAGGGTTTGAGATGAGATGGTGCTATTGAAGATGTTGATGTAGATTGGTCCTCCCACGATGAGAGGATTGTTGGTGATGTCGATGGCGATGATTTCCCCCTCCCGGAGGGAAGTATCCCCGGCAGAATCGCTCCGCCGGAGAGCAAAAGTGCTCCTGCCAAGTTCCGCCTCGAGACGGCGGCGCATTGATATGTCTCCAATGTATTTATAATTTATGAAGTATTCATGCCATGTTTATTATAGTTTTGTATGATTTTGGTGCACTTTTATATGATTTTTATGGACTAACATATTGACCTAGTGCCCAGTGCCAGATGCTGTTTTCTGCTTGTTTTTTGGTTTTACAGAAAATCCATATCAAATGAAGTCCAAATGCAGCGAAACTTTTTGACGATTTTTTCTGGAACATAAGAGACACTAGAAGCTTCGGGAGGTGGCCAGAAGACCCACAGTGGCCCCACGAGCCACCAGGGCGCGCCACCCCCCCCCCCCTAGGCGCGCCCTGGTGCCTCGTGGGCCCCCTGTGGCCCTTCTTCGCGTGATTCCAACGCCAAAAAATCATATATATTCAGAAACCCCCAAAAGTTAACCTAGATTAGTTTTTACGCCGCCCCAAGCCACTGTACCTCCACGATCTAATCTACAGCCCTTTTCCGGCACCCTGCCGGAGGGGGAATCATCACCAGAGACCATCTTCATCATCCCGGCGGTCTCCATGACGAGGAGGGAGTAGTTCACCCTCGGGTCTGAGGGTTTGTACCAGTAGCTATGTGTTTTATCTCTCTCTCTCGTGTTCTTGATTTGGCACGATCTTGATGTATCGCGATCTTTGTTAATATAGTTGGATCATATGGTGTTTCTTCCCTCTCAATCCTTGTTCTGATGAATCGAATATTTTCCCTTTGAGCTTTCGTTATTGTCAGATTGAATATTTCAGATTTGAGAACACTTGATGTATGTCTTGCATATGAATACCCGTGGTGACAATGGGGTATTATATTGATTCACTTGATATATGTTTTGGCACTCAACTCGCGGATTCCTGCGGGGACATTGGGGTAATCTATGCATATGGGTTGATGCACGTTTTCATTATCTTTTCTCCGATAGAAACTTTTGGGTGCTCCTTGAAGTTCTTTGTGTTGGATTGAATATTATGAATCTGAAGTTGTTTGATGCATATCGAATAATCAACTCACGGATACTTGTGGTGACATTGGAGTATCTAGGTGACATTAGGGTTGGTTGATGTGTTTCATATGGTGTTATTTTAGTACGAACTCTAGGGCTATTCGTGACACTTGTAGGGATGGCTCAATAGATTGATCGGAAAAGATAACTTTGAGGTGGTTTCGTACCCTACAACAATTTCTATCTTATGTTCTCCGCGAATAAAAAATTTGGAGTGATTCTTTGTCGCACGTTGAGGGATTGTTATATGATCCAATTATGTTAGCATTGTTGAGAGATTGCACTAGTGAAAGTATTAACCCTAGGCCTTGTTTTTAAGCATTGCAATACCATTTGTGCTCACTTTTGTTACTTGCTACCTTGCTGTTTTTATATTTTCAGATTACAAAAACCTATATCTACTATCCATACTACACTTTTATCACCATCTCTTCGCCGAACTAGTGCACCTATACAATTTACCATTGTATTGGGTGTGTTGGGGACACAAGAGATTTCTTGTATTTGGTTGCAGGGTTGTTTGAGAGATACCATCTTCAACCTACGCCTCCCATGGATTGATAAACCTTAGGTCATCCACTTGAGGGAAAATTGCTACTGTCCTACAAACCTCTGCGCTTGGATGCCCAACACGAGTCTACAAGAACAAGTTGTGTAGTAGACATCACGCACCATCCCGAAAGTCTTCTCCTTATTTTTTCTAGGGAAAATGGGCTTATATACCAGAAAATGGGCACCGGAGGCTGGCCAGGGGCCCCACGAGCCACCAGGGCGCGCCTGGGGGGGTGGCACGCCCTGGTGCCTCGTGGGCACCTGGGTGGCCCCCTCTGGTACTTCTTGGCTCCAGTATTTTTTATTTATTCAAAAATAAATCTCCGTGAAATTTCAGCTCATTTGGAGATGTGCAGAATAGGTATCTCTGACATAGCTTTTTCAGGTCCAGAATTCCAGCTGCCGGCAATCTCCCTCCTTGTGTAAATCTTGCATATTAAGAGAGAAAAGGCATTATAATTGCTCCACAAAGTATTATATTGATTAAAAACACTATAAATAATAGTAGTAAAACATGATGCAAAATGGACGTATCATGCACTGGGAATAGGTCAGCATCTCGCCCCCCTTTCCCGCCATCTCGACACCGGCAACGGGGGCCGCCTCAGGAGGCACCGCCGCAGCAGGCCTGGGAGGCGTCGCCTTGCTCTGGGGGGTTGCCTTCCCGCACCCCTGGGGGAGCGCCCCCCGACCGTCGGCGGCCTCGCCCCCGCTCTCAAGCCGCGGCTCGGCCTCCTCGGTGCCTCCCGCTGGTTTCACCGCCAGGTGCGCCGGCGCGGCAGGCGAGGTGGTCTTCGGAGGGGAGGGCCCCTCGACCTCTGTCTTCTTCCTCTTGGTCTTCTCCTTCTCCTCGGTGGCCCGCTCGGGGCTCCTGCGCAGGTGAAAACTCATTAGGGCCACAGCAGCCAGGAAGCAGGGATCGACAGGAGGGGGCGGAGGGACTTACTCATCCTTGGGGTTCCAGCGCCTCCTCTTCCGCTCCTTGATGGCGCCACTGCTGCTGCTGCCTCCTTTACGCAGCGCGCCTGGGCGGTGACCCGAGGGTGCGGCACGAGTCCCGTCGGAGTCGGCGGCCACGGTGGTCCCCTCCGCCCGCTCCTCGAGGGGCTCGTCGACCTCCGCAGCACCGTCTCCTCCATCCCTCACCCGCAAGGTCCTGGATGGCACAACGCGAAACGCATCCCCATCGTCGCCCTCGTCCTTGCCCAGCCGGAGCCGGCGAAGCGCCGGTGGGGACGGAGGGGGTGGCGGGGACGATTCCTCACTGCTCTCCTTCCCGGAGTCGGAGGCCTCGTGGTCGCCCGAGGCGGACCTCGTCTTCGAAAAATCCTTGAGAAGCTCCTCAGGCTCCTCGAGATTCGTCCGGACCAGCCCCCACTAGTCGAACTGGGGCATCGCCGCGACCAGCTCAACCTTGTTGGACCAGCGATGCACCGGGCGCGCGTCATAAGGCATCTCCTCTGCCTCCCCTGGAAATAAAACTTCCCAAGCTTCGGCCACCGCTTCGGCCGAGAGGGACTCCTGTGCCAGCCGGATCCGGTCTTCGGCTCCGGTGATCTCCCACACCGGGTGTGAGCGCTTCTGCAGGGGCGCGATGCGGCGGTGGAGGAATTCCTTGGCAATCATGCCCGCCGTGAGCCCGGCCTCGCGCAGCTCCGCCAGCCTCGCCAGGATCGGCCCCAGGGCAGCGCCGCTGAGCTTCTTGTGCTCCCAGCGGGGGATCTTCTCGGCCGGCTCGGTAGGGACCTCTAGGAGAGGACTGGTCCGCAGGGCATCAACATAAACCCAGCGTGACCTGAAGTTCTCCACCTTCTTCAAGATCTTCATGTCGATGAAGATCTTGCGCATCTCGTCATCGATGCGGAAGGAGGCACATCCGGAGCAGTGGTTTCCTGAAGAAAAAACCTGCAGACTGTAAAAGGTTCGGAAGAGCGCCACGGACGGCATCACTCCTAGAAAACCTCGCAGAGGTACGCAAAGAAAGCAAGGATGAGGATGGAGTTGGGGTGAAGGGGGAGAAGACAAATCTCGTAGTGCTCAAGGATGGCGAAGAGGAAGTCGGAGAAGGGTGGCACCAGCCCGACGAAGAGCGAGTGGAAGAAGACGGGGACCACCGTGGGTCTGAGGTCACGCAGTGGGTGCGAGCCTGGCCAGATCTTGGTGGCGCCTCCCTCGAAGTGCGCGGAGGCCAACAGGGGGCGAGCCTTGGCTAGCCCGCTATCGTTGGTGATGGTGGCCGGCAGCAGGGCCAGACTGAGCTCCGCCGCCGGGGCGCTCTTGCTGGAGGAGGCCTCGGCGGTCGCGGGTTTCTTGCCGGGGGACATGGCGGTGGAGAGATTGGAAGTTGGAGGAGGAGGAACAGAGGAGCTGCTCACGCGAGATGAAGGGCGAGATGGAGGCGGGGAGCAATGATGTGCCTGCGCACTGCGCGGGCAGGCTTTATCGCCAGAACGGCGGTTACCAAGGTGTCGTGGGGAGTGAGAGCGACCCGCCCCGTGAAAGCCGCCACGCGTCACCTCTAGGCCCGGCAGCTCGATGGGCCCCTCGTTGTTTCGTCCCTACAGGCGGAACGTGCCTAGTGGGAACCGGGGTACCACGGCCTGTCTGCCTCTGGCCCAGAGGACAGCGCTTGGGCCGGCCCGCGAGAGTGGCCCCGCCTCGTCCGCTCCGGAGGGAGCCGCCTCACGAGGGGCGAGCCTCGGGAGGCTTCCTTCGCCGCCAGGCCGAGCCCTGCCGAGGCCGCCAGGCACCGGGTTGCCTCGCGAGGCCTCCTCATGAAGCAGGTCGTACGGCGCCAGCCGCGGGGCCCCACGCCCAGCACATGGGTGGTGTCCCGCTGTCAGGATAAGGACGGCGGGGTATGACCGAGCCCAGTTTCCATTCTAGTGATAGGGGAGCAGCGGCATCTGCCTCCCCCAAGGGGAGTCCCATAGCATTTCTTCTTTTGTAAAACAAGATCAGGACGGATCGGCGCGCCAGGACGGAGGTCATCGCCAAGCCCACCAGCACGTCAGAAAGACTACTTTGCCAGGCGGAGACCGCCTTTAGTCAGGATAAGCCTGTGCACATGTCCCCCTTTGAATTGCCGCCCTGTGGCCACCCTTTCCCACTCATATTTTTGGGGAAGAGGACCAAGGCACTACAAAAGGGACAGGGCCGCTTCCATGTAAGGGGATCGATTCATGCCCCCACACCTCGTGTACCTCGAGCCACAAGCTCTCCATTACAGAGCAATCCAACACAGGCAGGAGTAGGGTATTACACCGCACGGTGGCCCGAACCTGGGTAGCTCGCGCGTCCCTTCCGTGTCCGGTGAGAGCCAGCGAGCCCATCGTGATTCTGCCGTAGTTGCCGTCGTGTCATAGGTCGCCAAGCAAAGCCCCCCAGAGTTCGAACCTCAGTTCTTGGAGAAGTTTCTTGGACGCAGATCCTCAACTCCAACAGACCTCATTCCAAGCCTGTAAATGCCCCAATATTCCGTTACCATCAGAAGCAAGCCAGAAAGAATTTTATCGCCACAACAAGCCTCTGTTCCGAAGCGATCCCACCTGGAGTCCTTTTCCGGTGCTCCGCCAGAGGGGGAAATCATTGGGGAGGCTATCTTCATCAACCTTGCTGCCTCCATGATGATGTGTGAGTAGTTTCTTTAGGACGTACGGGTACATAGCAGTAGATAGATGGCTCTCTCTCTCTCTCTCTCTCTCTCTCTCTCTCTCTCTCTCTCTTTCGATCTTCAATACAATGATCTTCTATAAAATCCATCTGATGTAACATTTTGCGGTGTGTTTGTTGAGATCCGATGAATTATGGGTTTATGATCAGATTATTCATTGAATTTATATGAATCTTTTGAGGTTTCTTTGCTACGTAATTTTATAGCTTTGTATTTCTCTGCGATCTATCCATCTACTTTGTCCAAGTTTGATTGATCTATCTTCAATAGGAGAGGTGCTTTGTAGTAGGTTCAATCTTGTTGTGATCTTGTACCAGTGACAATAAGGACAAAGGCACGTATTTGTATTGTTGCTACTAAGTATAAAACGATGGGGTTAGGTCATATTGATTGATCTTTTTCTGTCTACATTATGTCATCTTGCTTATTGCATTACTCTGTTCGTCATGAACTTAATACTTTGAGATGCATGCTGGGTATCGGTCTTGGGGTGGAGTAATAGCAGTAGATGCAGTTGGATTAATAGTCTACTTATCACGGATGGAATGCCGATGTGAGATTATGCCATGAATGATCACAATTATAACTATCCGCTATTCTGTAAAATGCCCAATAGTAATTTGTCTACCACACCGTTGCTATGCTTTTGAGAGAGATGCCACTAGTGAACATATGGCCCCCGGGTCTATTCTTCATTAAATACAAAAAGCTTATACAATTGCTCCTTTTACATTCTTTTATTATTTTTGCCGCTTTGCCTATCACTATCGATTTGCTTTTATTCTTGTAACTGGCAAGAATAAGTGGATTGACAACCCCTTGCCTTTGTTGGGTGCAAGCAATTTATTTGTTTGTGTGCAGGTACTGCTAATGTTGTTACTATGGTGCCTCCTACTGGTTCGATAAACCTTGCTTCTTAACCGAGGGAAATACTATCTGCTACTGTACTACATCACCCTTCCTCTTTGGGGAAATCCAACAACTCTATCGTGAGTAGCAGCGTGCCACATGGCCTAGCCCTTGACCGTGAGGTGGGGGTTTGTGGGGCCCACAAGTGCCACCTCTCGTCGCCCCTTTGCCCATATAACCGCCTCCTGGCCTAAAACTTGCCAGATGAAATTTTGCTGATTTTTTCTTGGAGCGGAGCCGCCGCCCTCTCCGATCTCTTTTTGAAGGGCTGTCTGGAGGCCGATCTGGCCTCCGAGGAGGGAGGGGGTCTACATCATCTTTATCACCAAGTCCTTATCCATCCTCCCCATCATGATATCCCCACTCATGTGTGAGTAATTTGTCTGTAGGCACATGGGGTGAATACGAATTGGATGAGATCCCTTATGTAATAATTATCAAATTTGTTAAGGTTTGACGCCTAGTTCATCTATGTTTTGAGATTGATGTTGCTATGACTTTTTTTGTGCTTAATGCTTGTCACTAATGCCCAAGTGGCATGATTTCATATTTGAACCATATGTGTTTTGATGAATATCACTGTGTGTGGATCATACTTGCAAGTTGTATGCACCTGCTATTGTTCCGAATCGGAGACCCCAAAGTGACAATACTAGGATATCAATGGGGATGAATGTAATTTGAGGACTACATGTATTCGTTTATTGTTAATGATTTACTTCGGTGCTTTGTGAAAGCACCTTAGTTACCCTTAAATTTCATTAGGATCCCGCTGAAATGGGAGGTTGGAAAAAAGATGATGTGCAAGTTCTTATTGAAAGCATGTACAACTACATATGGAATACATGTCTACATAAGGTAATGAATTTGAGCTAGATTGATGTCACCCTATGTTACCGCTATTACTTAATTGATTCTATCCATGCAACGTCCCACTATGCATCGTCATGCCTACGTTTTTGATAATTGTTACTCTCTTTAAGATACTTTATACCTAGAAATTGTTGAGTGTTGTTGCTTTCTTTTACTTCACTGCAGTCAAACTACAATCACTTCATTGCATTTGCTACTAATAAATTCTCTCGGGCAAGTTTATGTTTTCAGGTATGATTGAATTGACAACTCAACTACTAAAGCTTATAAATATTCTTTGGCCCCCTTGTACCGAATCAATAAATTTAGGTTGTGATACCTTCCATCAAAGACTGTTGCAACCCCCTACACTTGTGGGTTATCAAGACTATTTTTTGACACCGTTGTCGGGGAGCATAGCTATATTTGTAAGTCCACTTGGGAATTACTTGCTTGTTGGGGAGCATAGCTATATTTGTAAGTCCACTTGGGAATTACTTGCTAGTTGAATTCATTGTCCATCATCGGAAAAACTCAAGATCGCAAACCTAAGATCATCCCTTCCACTACAAGAAGAGTTACAACTTTATGTACTATTGCTACTCTTGATTTACCTACTGTTTTGAGATAACTTGTGACTCCACCACCACAACAACCACCTTCACATACTCATGGTCCACACTCTGATATGTCACATGTTATTGATGATGCTTCTGGGGATGATGCCTCCATGATAACCCACAAGTATAGGGGATCAATTGTAGCTTTTTCGATAAATAAGAGTGTCGAACCCAACGAGGAGCTAAAGGTAGAATTAATATTCCCTTCAAGTTCTATCGACCACTAATACAACTCTACGCACACTTAACGTTTGCTTTACCTAGAACAAGTATGAAACTAGAAGTACTTTGTAGGTGTAATGCTAGAACTACTTCGCAAGATTAAAACTAGGAGTACTTAGCGAGAATAAAACTACAAGTAATTTGCAAGATAATAAAAGTTAGTTGTTTAGTAGAAAGCTTTTGTAACACAAGAGAAGGATTTGTCCCTAGGCAATCGATAACTAGACCGGTAATCATTATTGCAATTTTATATGAGGGAGAGGCATGAGCTAACATACTTTCCGTACTTGGATCATATGCACTTATGATTGGAACTCTAGCAAGCATCCGCAACTACCAAAGATCATTAAGGTAAAACCCAACCATAGCATTAAGTAACAAGTCCCCTTTACTCCCATACACAACGACCCCCTTACTCGGTGTAAGCTTCTGTCACTCTAGCCGCCCACTATAAGAGAATTATGAACGTATTGCAAACCCTACAGCAGGAATCCCTCACGCTTGCGCGACACGGAGGGCACCATAGGACAGCACCAAAATAAAACATGCAACTCAAACCAATCATGATCATCAATCAACCCATAGGACAAAACAAATCTACTCAAACATCATAGAATTGCCACATATCATTGGATAATAATATATAGCGTTAAGCACCATGTTTAAGTAGCGATTACAGCGGGGAGAAGAGGTGTTACACCACTGCATAGAGGGGGAGAGAGTTGGTGTTGACGGCGGCGAAGTTGTTGGTGTAGATCGCCATCACGATGATTGGCCCAACGGCATTTCGGCGCCACCGGAAGAGAGGGGGAGAGAGCCCCTCCTTCGTCTTATTGCTTGGCCACCCCCCTAGATGGGAGGAGAGCTTCCCCTCTGGTCCTTGGCCGCCATGGCTACTGGAGGGGAGGAGACCCTCCGAGATTGGATCTCTCTCTCTCTCTGTTTCTCTTCTGTTTCGCGTTCCTGTTTTCTGGCCCTTCACCATTTCTTATATTCCTGGAGATCCGTAACTCCGATTGGGCTGAAATTTTGAGGAGATTTTTATCCAGAAATTATCTTTCTTGCGGTGAAAGAAGGGCCCCAACCGCCTTACAGGGGTGCCATAAGCCTGCCTGGCGCGCCCAGGGTAGGGGGTGCGCCCTCTGGGCTTGTGGCCCCCTCAGGCATCGTCTCGCATTGATTCTTTTTCCCAAAAAACAGATATATTCCAAAATAAATCTTCGTAAATTTTTATCACGTTTGGACTTCGTTTGATATGGATTTTCTATGAAACAAAGAACATGCAACCAACAGGAACTGGCACTCGGCACTGGATCAATATGTTAGTCCCAAAAATAATATAAAATGTTGCCAAAAGTATATGAAAGTTGTAGAATATTGGCATGAAACAATCAAATATTATAGATACGATGGAGACGTATCAGCATCCCCATGATTAATTCTTGCTCGTCCTCGAGTAGGTAAATGATAAAAAGATAATTTTTGATGTGTAATGCTACCTAGCATAATCTTGATCATGTAATCTAATCATGGCATGAATATTAAGACACGAGTGATTCAAAGCAATAGTCTATAATTTGATATAAATACATCAATACTCAGGCATACCAACAAACAATCATGTCTTTCAAATTAAAAATGCTAAAGAAAGTGATCCCTACAAAGTCATATAATCCTGTCATGCTCCATCTTCTTAACATAAAGTATTTATCATGCACTACCGTGATGACAAGCCGAGCAATTGGTTCATACTTTTTAACGCGCTTCAGCTTTTTCAACCCCCACGCAATACATGACCGCAAGCCATGGATATAGCACTATGGGTGGAATAGAATATAATGGTAGAGATTAATAAGGGGAAGTCGAAAAAAGGAAGATAGTCTCACCTCGATGCGGCTAATCAACGGGCTATGGAGATGCCCATCAATTGATGTCAATGCGAGGAGTAGGGATTGCCATGCAACGGATGCACTAAGAGCTATAAGTGTATGAAAGCTCAAACTGAAAACTAAGTGGGTGTGCATCCAACTTGCTTGCTCATGAAGACCTCGGGCATTTGAGGAAGCCCATCATCGGAATATACAAGCCAAGTTCTATAAAGGAAAATTCCCACTAGTATATGAAAGTGACAATATAGGAGACTCTCTATATGAAAAACATGGTGCTACTTTGAAGCACAAGTGTGGAAAAGGATAGTAACATTGCCCCTTCTCTCTTTTTCTCTCATTTTTTTGTGTTCTCTTTTTTCTTTTCTTTTTTTCTTTTTTTTTGGCGGGATCTTTTTGGCCTCTTTTTTTTTCTTTTTTCTTTTTTCTCTTTTTTTCTGGTGGGCTCTTTTTGGCCTCCCCCTTTTTTTATTTCCTTACTGGGACAATGCTCTAATAATGATGATCATCACACTTTTATTTACTTACAACTCAACATTACAACTCGATGCTAGAACAAATATGACTATATGAATGCCTCTGGCAGTGTACCAGGATGTGCAATGATCTAGTGTAGCAAAGATATCAAAAAACGGACAAGCCATGAAAATATCATGCTAGCTATCTTATGATCATGCAAAGCAAGATGACAATGAATGCTCAAGTCATGTATATCATGATGATGGAAGTTGCATGGCAATATATCTCGGAATGGCTATGGAAATGCAATGATAGGTAGGTATGGTGGCTGTTTTGAGGAAGATATAAGGAGGCTTATGTGTGATAGAGCGTATCATATCACGGGGTTTGGATGCACCAGCGAAGTTTGCACCAACTCTCGAGGTGAGAAAGGGCAATGCACGGTACCGAAGAGGCTAGCAAATTGCGGAAAGGTGAGAGTGCGTATAATCCATGGACTCACATTAGTCATAAAGAACTCACATACTTATTGCAAAAGTTTATTAGCCCTCGAAGCAAAGTACTACTATGCATTCCCCTAGGGGGATAGATTGGTAGGAAAAGACCATCGCGCGTCCCCGACCGCCACTCATAAGGTAGACAATCAGTAATAAATCATGCTCCAACTTCTTAGCATAACGACAGATCATACGTGCATGCTTCGGGAATCACAAACCTTAACACCAATATTCTTACTAAACCACAATCATTCACTAGTACCTCCTACATATTACCATCTCAATATCACAAAACTATTGCAAGGAATCAAACTTATCATATTCAGTGATCTACAAGTTTTATGTAGGATTTTATGACTAACCATGTGAATGACCAATTCCTGTTGACTCTCTAAATAGATATAAGTGAAGCATGACAGTTTAATTCTTTCTACGAAAGACCACACTCTAATAAATATAAGTGAATCAAAAGAGCATTCTACAAATAACGGTTTTCTATATGTAGAGAAACAGGCATCCAAACTTCAAATGATATAAGTGAAGCACATGAAGCATTCTATAAAGCCATACTCAAAAGATATAAGTGAAGTGCAAAGAGCATTCTATAAATACACCAAGGACTATCTCATACCAGCATGGTGCATAAAAAATAAAAAAATAAACACAAAATACGCTCCAATAATTTACGCATATCATGTGAACAAAACAAAAACCGAGACATACCGATAATTGTCGAAGAAAGATGGGATGCCTTCCGAGGCATCCCCAAGCTTAGACGCTTGAGTATCCTTGAATATTTACTTGGGGTGCCTTGGGCATCCCCAAGCTTGAACTCTTGCCTCTCCTTATTCTCCTCATATCGATACCTCCTCGTTCTTCGAACACTTCATCCACACAAAACTTAACCGAACTTTTATTAGAGGGGTTAGTACATATAACATCAAATCCCATCATGTCCTGCAGTAACATTATTGTATAATTATAATCAAACATTACCCACTGTATGTTATCACAATTATATAGCTCCCAAGTCAATGGGTCTCAACAAGATTTCAAACATACACAAATAAAGAAACTATAACAGCAATCTGTGAAAACAGGACAGTCTGTAAAGATGCAAATGAAACACATACTTCTGTAACTCCAAAAATTCTGAAAAAATATGGAAAAATAAAAATAATTCATATAAGTACTGTGTGAAAATTTCAGAATTTTTGCATGTTCCAGTAAAATATAGAAATTCAAACACTACAGAAAAAGTTTCTGTTTTTGCACAGCACACACCACACAAGCAATTTAAACATCCTAAAGGTAAATCTTGGCACATTATTTTTATAATACAATGGATTTGTACAAGGGGATAATTATTTTTGTTGAAAAGTTTCTGTAATTCAAGATTCACAAAGTTTCCATAGGCATGAACAAAGTTCAAGGATATCCCCCACTTCAACGGTGCTCGTCTTTCTCACTTTCACTTTTCTTTTTGAAAAAGTTTTAGGTTCCCCTCTATATTTTTTTTGTTTTTAAACTTTTTAAAAGCACCCGACAAAATAAAATGACTCGCTAAAACTTCTGGGTTGTCTCCCAGGCTGCGCTTTCTTTAAAGCCATTAAGCTAGGCATATATAGTGCTCAAGTAATTGATCCACCTGGACCCCAAGGTATATCAAAGCCAATTTTAATTAACAATGATTTGTAATTTAGTAGTGAGCAAAAAGCAACATATATCATGCAATGACGAAGTATAACTCTCTTCCTATGCATCGGCATGTCATAAAAGAACAATTCATGCACATCAAGTAAAGGCCAATGCATAGTATAAACAGTTTCTTGCAATTTTATCGTACTAGAAACATAGAGAGGTGGAGATGTAGTTCCTCTCTCATAATAATTGCAATTAGGAGCAGCAAGCACATGCATTTTATATTCATGAAAATCATCATGTGTAATGGTAAAACGCAACCCATCAATATAATCCTTAACAAGCACAGACTTCTCCGATATAGTGTAGTTGGGAGAATTCAAAAAGATAATAGGACTATCATGTGTGGGTGCAATAGCAACAATTTCATTCCTAACATAAGGAACTATAGCAAGTTCATCTCCATAAGCATAATTCATATTAGCATCATGGCCACAATCATAGCAAGCATCAATTTCATCAAAAAGGGATATTTCAAACGAATCCAAAGGATCATAGCAATCATCCTTCGGAAAGCACGAAGGGAAATTAAACAATGTATGAGTTGAAGAGTTACTCTCATTAGAAGGTGGGCACGGGTGATCAATCCGCTCTTCCTCCCTTTGTTCTTCGCTCTCCTCCTCATCTTTTTCATCTAATGAGCTCACAGTTTCAGCAATTTCTTCTTCCATTGACTCCTACAAAATGTTAGTCTCCTCTTGGACAGCGGGGACTTCCCTAATATATTCTTTAACATAAGCATTAGAAGCATACTTTTCATAGCAATATTTAAGTATGGCAAAATTTTCAGATTTGTAAATAGTAGCAACATACTTTTCAATCAAACAAGCAATTTCATATGCACCCTTAAAAGCAACAAATTCTTCTATTTGTTCAATATCATAGTAACTATAAACACCCTTGGCATAAGAAGATAAGATTCCATTATCCCTAAACTCACATTGGTACTGAAGGAGTTTTTTAGGGTTTTCATAACAACAAGTAAAATCATATATTTCGCACAAATTCCAAGCATAGCATTCCAAACAATTAATTTGATACCTTAAGAGTTTCCCTTTTTGAGACAAGCGGTGTCGCACAAAACAAGCATGCTCATCTAATGATTTTCCCTCAACTAAGCTAGTTGGGTTTTCAGCACGACCACAAAGGGATCGCAGATGATCCAAGTAGAAAGCTTTAGCAGTATGAAAGATTTTGGGTGGTTCTTCAACCATTGGTTTAGCAAGTACAACTATTTTTTTTTGGTATTTTACGTTTCCTACCCATAACTAAAGATAGAAAACAGGAGCACAAAATAAAAACTACTTAGTGATAAAGCAAACAAGCACACGCGAGAATATCAACCCCACGCTATTGCTCCCCGGCAGCGGCGCCAGAAAAAGGTCTTGATAACCCACAAGTATAGGGGATCAATTGTAACTTTTTCGATAAATAAGAGTGTCGAACCCCACGAGGAGCTAAAGGTAGAATTAATATTCCCTTCAAGTTCTATCGACCACTGATACAACTCTACACACACTTAACGTTTGCTTTACCTAGAACAAGTATGAAACTAGAAGTACTTTGTAGGTGTAATGCTAGAACTACTTCGCAAGAATAAAACTAGGAGTACTTAGCAAGAATAAAACTACAAGTAATTTGCAAGATAATAAAAGTTAGTTGTTTAGTAGAAAGCTTTTGTAACACAAGAGAAGGATTTGTCCCTAGGCAATCTATAACTAGACCGGTAATCATTATTGCAATTTTATATGAGGGAGAGGCATGAGCTAACATACTTTCCGTACTTGGATCATATGCACTTATGATTGGAACTCTAGCAAGCATCCGAAACTACCAAAGATCATTAAGGCAAAACCCAACCATACAATTAAGTAACAAGTCCCCTTTACTCCCATACGCAACAACCCCCTTACTCGGATGTAAGATTCTGTCACTCTAGCCGCCCACTATAAGAGAATTATGAACGTATTGCAAACCCTACAGAGGGAATCCCTCATGCTTGTGCGACACGGAGGGCACCATAGGACAGCACCAAAATAAAACATACAACTCAAACCAATCATGATCATCAATCAACCCATAGGACAAAACAAATCTACTCAAACATCATAGAATTGCCACATATCATTGGATAATAATATATAGCATTAAGCACCATGTTTAAGTAGAGATTATAGCGGGGAGAAGAGGTGTTACACCGCTGCATATAGGGGGAGAGAGTTGGTGTTGACGGCGGCGAAGTTGTTGGTGTAGATCGCCGTCATGATGATTGCCCCAGTGGCGTTCCGGCGCCACCGGGAGAGAGGGGAGAGAGCCCCCTCCTTCATCTTCTTGCTTGGCCTCCCCCTAGATGGGAGGAGAGTTTCCCCTCTGGTCCTTGGCCGCCATGGCTCCCGGAGAGGAGGAGCCCCTCCAAGATTGGATCTCTCTCTCTGTTTCTCTTCTGTTTCGCGTTCCTGTTTTCTGGCCCTTCACCATTTCTTATATTCCTGGAGATCCGTAACTATAATTGGGCTGAAATTTTGAGGGGATTTTTATCTGGAAATTATATTTCTTGCAGCGAAAGAAGGGCTCCAACCGCCTTACAGGGGTGCCACAAGCCTGCCCAGCGCGCCAAGGGTAGGGGGACGCGTCCTCTGGGCTTGTGGCCTCCTCGGGCATCGTCTCGCGTTGATTCTTTTTCCCAAAAATCACATATATTCCAAAATAAATCTCCTTAAATTTTTATCGCGTTTGGACTTCGTTTGATATGGATTTTCTGTGAAACAAAGAACATGCAACAAACAGGAACTGGCACTGGGCACTGGATCAATATGTTTAGTCCCAAAAATAATATAAAATGTTGCCAAAAGTATATGAAAGTTGTAGAATATTGGCATGAAACAATCAAAAATTATATATACGACGGAGACATATCACTCCACTATACTTGACAAAACTATTCCACTTGGAGATATTTTAGATGCACACACTGCTAAATCTAAAGAACTTGAAAATCTTGATGATTCACCTACTACACCTATTGAAAGAACTACTTATAGACTACCAATAACCGACGGAACACCTATTAAAATTGATGAAAATTTTGGTAGAGATTTTATGGCATGTGACACTTAAAACAGACTTGTTGATTTGATTGAATTACTTAAAAGACAAGTTTTCATAGACATGTTTCTTCCCGGGGATGAATTTTTTGCTTCTCCTATATACATTAAAGATCATGCTTTTGAATTCTCTATTTATCCTGAAGTTATTACCTTAGTTGAATTTAATGCTTTCCATGGTCATGAAAATGAGAAGATGTCGATCATATTCTAAACATGATTCCTCCATGTTTAAGTTGTTTCCCTTATCACTTTAAGGTGATGCTAAAACTTGGTAAAACAATTTGAGAGCAAGAGATATTACTAGTTTACAAGATATGGTTGATGCTTTGATTGAAAAATATTTTTATTTCCGTATGATACAAGCTGCTCTTAGAGATGTCTATAATTTCATCCAACTTGAGGAAGATAGTCTCCCTCAAACTAGGGGGAGATTTTGTAAGCTTAAAAGGGATGCCCATAATCATCCTATCAAGGATAGTGGATTGCTTGATATATTTTCAGTGCTTTAACCCTTGAGTCTACGACATTCCTAGAAAGTTGTGCGGGATTATTTTCAAGGAAATAACATTGGCTGGGGAAAAGTAGTTATTGGTTAATATATCAAATAAAAATGTTGATTGTAATATTATTGAGCCTCTACCAGCACCTACTCCAAAAAAGAGAGCCATGCTTTTTTTAAGTCCAAAAGATATCCAAGAAGCTAAGAAAATTGTTAAAGTTGAAGATGTTAAAAAGCTACCTCCTTTGAAGAATTATGTAAACCCATTACTCCTTATCCTATGGTAGAGGTAGAATCTCTATCAATTTGATGATGGTGATGTTCCTTATGGTAAGCTTCCTAATCAATGCTATGGTAGAAGTAATTGATAATTTTCTAGTTAAACAACATCATTTTGATATGGACATGCAAAGGCAATTACAAGAAAATGCAAGCATCATTAGAAATTTGCACATTATCTTGGGAAAAACTGCTAACATTGTTAAAGGTATTGTTAAACATTGTGCCATGATACAAAGTAATGAAATCTCAACAAAGTTTATTACTATATATGTCAAAACTTGTTAGGAAGCAAGAACCTTATGTTTGCACTAGGGGTGGAGCTTCTACACAAGAACATTTATATCCACAAGAACATCCCCAAAAGAATTAAATAAGGTTCACAAAGAATTATTGATAATGCTCCTATTTCAACTAAAAAGAAAAAGAAGAAGAAAACTAAAAATGTTGAAACTTCTCATAACAGCTCTGGGGAACCTGACATTATTGAAGAAAATGAAACTCAAGTGAATTCTAATGAAGTATCTATCTTTGATGCTGAAACTCAAGATGGGGAAGAACAAGAACCCATTCGATATGATAATATGTAGGGCTTGATTCGATAGGCTTACTCCTCCCACAAAAACTTCCTCCGCCATCGAAACACCTCTCTAGCGCCTCCCTCCTCCTCACCATTGGCGTCGACGGCCACTAGCCGACCATGGGCGGCGACGGTGCACCTCAGTCGCCCCTTGCTTCCCTCCTGGTTCCTTCGTTCATGACCCCTCGTCTTACCATTGATCTGATCTGATCTGGATGCTCAATGGTGGCGATGTGGCATTGAGAAACAATGCCGTCACAAAGATATCTCAGTGCAAGGGCTGATCTACCCTTGGTGGTCCGATTTTGGTGGCCTATGGGGACCGGCACGTCGTTGCCTGATCTGGATAGCCCTCTTTGTGCCCAGCGCACCCTAGATGCCTAGTGTGGCCACTGTGCCCTGCGATGGCGGGGTTCATGGTGGGCGACGACGGTCTTCGTCCAGTCCGTCCTATGGTGACGGAGCTATGACTGATGGAGGCCCTATGGTGGCACTATATTCCTCAATGATGGAGGATGACCTTGGGACAACCTTCCTAATCTTTCAAGGTAGGGCGGGACGCCTGCCTACATCGATAACAAGGGTGGCACATTGCAAGCAGACTCAAGGTTTGTGGCAATGGTGGACCGGCGCAGGTATGGCACATAGATGCTTGGCTTCATGTACGATGACGGTAGGCACGAGGCATGCAACAACGAGTGGATGATGCAAGCTTTGCACATGGATTTAGATAGTGGGGGATTAGGCCTTGACAAGGTCTCCTTGCCAGTTTCGTCTACATGAATACTCTTTGTCCTTTCATGAACCACTGTTAGCTAACTTTGATGAAGATGGAACAGGTTGTCGGATGGCCCCATGTGGTTTCTTGGCAGCACCAATAGATTTTTGTCTGCAGTTTGTGTCCCATCACTATCAAAGACTTGGGTTTCCCGAATGGCCCCTTGAGTGAGCTATTCGTAGTGTTTGTGACCTTGTTGATGTTGGCAGGCATGGTCTGATCTTCTCCCCGTATATGTGGTATGTCTAGTTTGCGTGTTCTACGTCGGGGCTGTGGGCATGTAGGGTATTGAGGTGTGATGATCTGGCTTGCAGCAATGACTTCTTCATTGAAAGTGGGGGCGACGGTACATTGTGACTCAAGTTTTGCGGTGCTCTTGAGCACGGGGTCTCAAGCTCCGGAGTGAAAACTCCAGGTCTGAACTACACAGGTTTCACCTGGCAATGGTGGTGTTCCACATCACCCCCTTGTTGGAGGCATTGCGTGGATTTTGCTCAAAAAAAATCTTCGGGGTGAAAACCCAAGATCTAGCCGCCATGGATGGATCCAACGATGGCGGTGCTTGTTCGTCATTGCTGAAACACTTTACACACAGTCCAGGTGTTGTCATTGGTGGTGGTTGATATTGATGGGTCGAGAGACTTTTGAGGGTCGCATTTTTTCTTTTTTCTTTTTTTTCATGTGTGTGCGCGTTAGTGTTGGTTGTGTGCATCCTAGTCATGTAGAGGCTGGATGTGTACTCATAATTCTTGTATTCTCTTGTTGTGACATGATACGTCTCCAACGTATCTATAATTTTTGATTGTTCCATGCTATTATAGTATCAATCTTGGATGTTTTTATATGCAATTATATATCATTTTTTGGGACTAACCTATTAACCTAGTGCCCAGTGCCAGTTGTCGTTTTCTGCTTGTTTTTGGTTTTTCAGGAAATCGGTACCAAACGAAGTCCAAATGCCACGAAACTTTTTGACGATTTTTTTTCTGGACAAAAGAGACCATGGAAGCTTCGGGAGGAAGCCACAAGGCAACAGGGCGCGGCCCTGGGGGGCGCGCCCTGATGCCTTGTGGGCCCCTCATGGCTCCTTTTGACCTAATCCACTTCTATAAATTCTCAAATATTCGGAAACCATCAGAGAGCCAGACGAGAAAACCCTACTGCCGCCGCAAGCCTCTGTTCTTCTGCGATCCCATCTGGAGGCCTTTTCCGGTACTCTGCCGGAGGGGGAATCAATCACAGAGGGCTTCTTCATCAACCTTGTTGCCCTTCCGATGATGTGTGAGTAGTTTACCATAGACCTACGGGTCCATAGCTAGTAGCTAGATGGCTTCTTCTCTCTCTTTGATCTTCAATACCATGTTCTCCTCGATGTTCTTGGAGTTCTATCCGATGTAATCTTCTTTTGCAGTGTGTTTGTTGGGATCGGATGAATTGTGAGTTTATGATCAGATTATTCATGAGAAATATTTGAGTCTTCTCTGAACTCTTTTATGCATGATTGTTATAGCTTTGTATTTCTCTACGATCTATTGATTTGGTTTGGCCAACTAGATTGGTTTATCTTGTAATGGGAGAGGTGCTTTGTGATGGGTTCAATCTTGCGGTGCTCAATCCTAGTGACAGAAAGGGACATGACATGTATTTGTATTGTTGCCATTAAGGATAAAAAGATGGGGTTTAATGTAACACCCCAAAAATCGGGTTATCGATTTTTGTGTTGTTAATCCTTCCTAGCTTTCCTCTCCCAAATTTTTTTTCTGGAATCTGGTGAGTGACCAGGTGAATCTAGACAATCCTCAGCCTCTCAGTGCCTTTCCCCTGCTCTTGTGCCAGCCAAGTTCCCATTAGTAAACCCCGAACCTCATTCAAACCCTAGTTCCAAAATATTGGAACTGGAAATCATGCCTTTGTGTTTACAAAGGAGCTATCATTTTTCTTGCTCTGTTGATCCTCCAAAGATTTCTAGAGACCTTCCTCCATCCCTAAACCCTAGATGTGCAAAAATATTGCCAAGTCATATGCAATATTTTCCATCTAGAATTAATTCCCTGTTTTGCCTTTCTGAGGAATTAAATCCAGAGGGATAGCTAGACATCTCTAAATTTCTTGAAAATTGGTGGAGATGATCTTTGTGCCTATCCCAAGCTCTGATAAAAAAATATTGGCCACAATTAAATAAGGGAAATTGCATTTTCCTATTTAAAGCCAATATTTCAATTTGGGGTCTTTCCAAAGGAACTACCATTTTGATAGTTAGGAAAATTCCCAAATAATTTGTGGAGCTTATCATATCTATATATTCACCATTTCCATCAAAACCTCAAGTTCCACAATTCAAATTTTGAGCACAACATCAATTTGCAAATTCTGTCCAGATTTCCAGGTTGCAAAGGAAGTGCTTGAACCCTTGATCCTTTTGAGCTGAAATTTTCAGAGTGATTCAACTTGATATATTACTCATGCAATCCAAAAACCAGCCCATTTTATCTAGCCAATCTCCCTCAGGAAATTATCTAAGTTTCTATCTAGATTGCAGCACTGTGAAGGAAGTACCATTTAGAAGTATCCAAATGGTATGAAATTTTGACAGTGCATTCTTGCATCCAAATCATCACTCTACACCAAAAATCAGCCAAATCCATTTAGCCATTCTTTCCCCGCATCCTCATTTTCATTTCTGGCCAGATTGCAAGTTTACAAAGGAGGTGCTATCTAGAGTTGTCCATTTGAGCTAAATTTTGACCAGGATGGCCACCTTAGTGGATGATTAACCCCTGCCAAAGATCATGCCAAGAGGAGCATTGTGGTGGCCACAACACATGTCAACACTTTGCTGCCATTAAACGTTTGAGCAGTGTGTGGTCACACCAGAGCTGTCCATTGCATTTCAACCGCACAAGTCAACTCACTGAAGGATGGAGAACACCCTAGACATGATTTGGCATCAAGTAGGGCGTGGCAAGGCCATGGCCGCGTGGTGATCACGCCAGTTGCAGCTACAGCCGGAGCTCTGCACTGCGCCGTCGCGTCCCTTCCCTGTTCCTCTCGCCGTCGCCTTCTGCCGACGTCTGCGGCGATGTACGGTGCCCTATCCATCCCTAGCCGGCCTTGGAGCCGCGCTCATTGGCCGGGCGTGCCGACAGCAGGTACTCCGCTCGAGCACCGCCACGGCGCCGCCCTCCAGGAGCTTCGGCCGTCGCCTAACTCGGTCAAGAACCCTCCCCCGCAACTATATAAGCGCGCCCTCAGCCCCTCCCGATCACCAGCAAGCCTAGCCCCCTCCCTCTCGAGCCTCGGAGCTCTCTTTTTTTTCCCCACGGCCGTGATGCCACCGCCCGATTCCCCCGCCCAACCCAGCGTCTTGGCCTTCCCCCCTCCTCTCTGTCAGCGACCACGGCCTCCCCAGGAGTTTGCGAAGCCTCCGCCACCCTCAGCTCCCTCGGGAAAATGCTGTCGGAGCAGCTCCTCCGATGCCCGTGAACCGTCGTGCTTTGGCCCATGGCCACGGTGCTGCCGGCTGGCTCACGCAGCCCTGCGACCACCTATGGGGGCGGAATAGAGCGCCGGCTCCAGTGAGACCCTCGGCGGGCCCTTCCGTGCCGCCGTTCATTGGCTAAGCCGGCGGCCGAGCACCCTTGCTCCCTCCTCTGTAGCCACGTCGGGGGATAGGAGACGACCGTGGAGAGAGAGAGAAGATATGGGATGGGCCCCCCTTGTAAGCGACAGAAGCCGACGGGCCGGACCCACTGGTCATATTAAGTGGAAACGTAATTCGCAGAAATACGTTTTCCACTTGACAAAGCGTATTTGTCCGCGGCTTCAGAAGAAAATACGTTTTTACTATAGTGAAAGCGTAAACGCTGAAATGCGCTTTCAGCCCAGCCCCGCTGGCTGAACCGGTTAATTTGTGAACGTTCGCTGGTTAGGAGCAGAAACGAACGGTTTTCTGCCTAACGAACGAACGGCCATTTCTCTTCAACCGTAACTCCGATTGAGTTAAATCCAACGCCCATGTTTCCAGTTCATCGAGCCCATTCCGATGGTACCATTTTCATAATATTGTCACATGTTAAAAATACAACTTTTGCCCTTTCCCTAAAATAGGCCTCTTCCGAGAGTGCCGGTTCTGACGCATCGTATCCGGAGAATCGGCGCCCTGCTTCCCGGTGTATTTCTCTACCCCAAGGCAAGCCAACCTCTTATCATGAGCCACAGACTTGCATGTTGACTTTGCTTGCACCCTGTGTGTGTGTCGCAGTATATTTCGGATCATCTGTTAGTCTGTGCTAGCATAGCCCTGTTATTCCATCTGTACCAGACGCTAGTGTTATTTACCATATAATATCATGATTTGCTTTCATGTCATATTTTTCCATGCTAGTATAAACACTTTTAATACCATTATCATGTTAATTCTATGATTTGATCTCATGCCATGATTGTCAATACTGTTATGGTTTGGCTATGCTGTTGTTAAGGGATTGTTCATGCCCATAAGTGTTGATGCTATGATGAGATGATGGAAATGTTAAATTGAACTTGTAAATTAAACCTCCTCCGTCATCGATGGGATCAAGTCATAGTGCCACCAAACCGAGCTCACCCGTGCAGCCACATTTGCCGGCATGGGACGGCCTTGACTTGGTCTAACCCTGTGCTTTCTTATCGGTACCACCAAAGAGGGAAGGTTATGCGCGCGTGCTACCCTGATCAGGTAGGCGGCGATAATCTTGTGAGCCCAGTTGATTGTTTAGCCCGGGGTCCTTGTTTGGGATAGTTTAGTTTAGCCACGACGGTGGCAGGTGTCAGGAGTGACACATGGGCCACCCAGGACAGGACCCGGAAGGGGTATGATTGTCGGTGGTACGGTAGAAGAGTCACAGGTTAGGCAAGTTTCGTTGGACGAATGTCCATGGTGTGGGTAAAGTGCACAACCTCTGCAGAGTGTAAGAATCTATTCGAATAGCCGAATCCACGGTATTGGACACAGTTCATACTAGGTCACACTATTTGGTCTTGGTCGATCTGGAGGACAAACTGGTTATAACAAACTTGATAAAAGAATTCACAGTGTACTCCAACATGCTCACGGAGTGAGATCCCGGTGAGTAGTAAACTGAATGATGTCGCAACACATTACGTTAATGCTTCTCGGGAGGTAAGTGTAGTGTAGGTTCCAGTTTAATTTTGGATACCATGCTTCGTAGAAATAACCATGCCATGCCATGATACGTAGTTGATATGCCTGATCCAGGTTATGCCATGCTTGATCCATGTTTTCCTGTTAATTCCATGCCATGCTTAGAATAAATTTTTGAAGAACATAGGGCTTGCTTTGTCATATGCTTGTTTGGATGCTATGTATTTGGTTGTCTTGCGAGTACATTCAAAGTACTCACCTAGCCTTGCACGTGGCCAGTTGCAGGAGAAGATCCGTCATGCTAGATCGTAACCCAGCCAGTCCTGTGAGTTGTGGAGCCCAGCCAGAGACGTCATCGCCGCTGAACCAAGACCTCCGCTGCCATTTAGTTAGCCTTGGAGCCATGTAATATTGTTGTAAGCAACAATATTGTAATACTTCATTTCATATAATAAAGCCATTTTTGTGCCTGGAATTGCTGTATCATGTCTCAGACGTGCGCCAGGTCTTATCCTGGGACTGGCGTGCGTCGGCCCTCTATCGGGGTGCCACATTTAATCATATTTCTTGAGTTTACTTTGTCTACATCATGTCATCTTGCTTAAAGCGTTACTCTGTTTCATACTTAATACCCTAGATGCATGCTGGATAGCGGTCCATGGGTGGAGTAATAGTAGTAGATGCAGGCAGGAGTCGGTCTACTTGTCTTGGACGTGATGCCTATATACATGATCATTGCCATGAATCCTTCATAATTATTTGCTTTTCAATCAATTGCCCAACAGTAATTTGTTTGCCCACAGTATGTTCTGCGCTCGAGAGAGAAGCCTCTAGTGAAAACTATGGCCCCCGGGTCTATCTTTATCATATATTAAAATCCAAAAATACCTTGCTGCAATTTATTTACTTTTATTTTATTTTGCAATTTATATTTCTATCTATCACTATCAGAGTTAATCCTTGCAAATAACCGCTAAGAGGATTGACAACCCTCTTATTTGCGTTGGGTGCAAGTGTTTGCTTTTGTGTGTGTAGGTGCTGCTAAAGGGATTTTGTGTGGTTCTCCTACTGGATTGATAACCTTGGTTCTTAACTGAGGGAAATACTTATCTCTATTAAACTACATCATCCTCTCCTCTTCGGGGAAATACCAACGCAGTCTACAAGTAGCAGGAAGAATTTCTGGCGCCATTGCCGGGGAGACATCACCAAAATTTATCAAGTACCTTCGCACAAACTATCATCCACTTGCATTTATTTTATTTGCCTTTTTATTTGCATTTGCCTCTCGTTTTCATCTCCCCCACTTCTAAACAATTTTACAAAAATACAAAAATATTTTTGTTTGTTTGCTTGCTTGCTTTGTCATCATGACTAGTATCACCACCCCTCCTTTGTCTCCGGACTTTGAAGTTCTTTACTTCAAACAGAGACAAGGAGAAAATTTAAAAGATGCTTGGTATAGGATAATGGAATCTTATCGTGTTTGCACCATAAAAGGAGATATGAAAATTTTGTTGCGAAACTTTTATGTAGGGGTAACTATGCCAAATAGACAACTCTTGGATTTTGCTACTAAAGGAAATTTCATTGATAGTGATCCTAATACTGCTTATGAATTAATAGAAGGAATAGTGGTAACACCACCCTTGCAAAAAGGATCTAATTATACCCAAGAAGGGATTCAAATTTTGGAAAAGCTAGGTGACATACAAAAAAAATTGGTTGAATTACAAAAGTTTAATGAGCCTCTTAAAAATGTCAGTGGCAATCTTAATCGCATGAATAATCTCCTCACTATTTGCAACAAGAGGCTAGGCACTTTAGATAATAGAATTACCTTATTCTCTGAACGCAATGGGAAGTGCAAAGAGCCTACCGGGTTTGAGAACAACCCACCTAAATTAGCAAAAACGAAGGATGACAACACTTGAAACTATGCATTATGCCTAGCTAGGGGCATAAAACAATAGTGCTTGTTGGGAGGCAACCCAATGAATAAAATAAATTTTTTGTTTTACCTTCTGTTCTTTTGTGTTTACACAATTATAGCCTCTGTTATGATTGTTTTTTTATTTTTTAATTAGTGTTTGTGCCAAGTAATGCCTTTGGGGTGATTTGGAAGATAGTATAATTGATGCTGTTTGAAAACAGAAACTTTTGCGTCCCGTGCTGGAATTCTTATTTTTTTTCTGGAGCGTCAGAAACTTCTGAATTTTTTACACAATATTGATATATTAATTTCCCACGTTGTCCTAATTTTTCAGAATTTTTGGAGTTACATAAGTATGGCGTTAATTCAGATCTGTACAGACTGTTCTGTTTTAGACAGATTATGTTTTTGTTGCATAGTTTGCTTATTTTGATGAATCTATGGATCGTATCGGGGGGTATGAGTCATGGAGAAGTTGGAGTACAGTAGCATTATGCCAATATTAAATATGAATCAATTTACAAAAGTACATAAAGTTTAAGATTTATTTGTTATACTAACGGATCTCACGAGGTTTCTGTTAAGTTTTGTGTGCTGAAGTTTTCAAGTTTTGGGTGAGACTACGATAGATAAAGGAATAAGGAGCGGCAAGAGTCTAAGCTTGGGGATGCCCAAGGCACCCCAAAGTAATATTCAAGGTATAATCAAGCGTCTAACCTTGGGGATACCCCAGAAGGCATCCCCTCTTTCGTCTACAATCTATCGGTAACTCACTTGGAGCTATATTTTTATTCATCACATGATATGTGTTTTACTTGGAGTGTCTTGTGCTATAGTTTGTTTGCTTTTGTTTGGTTTTTAGTTTGTCACAATCATCTTTGCTGAACACACCTTTTTGAGAGGGACACTGTCGGGGGGATGACCCCCGGGTAGGCAACGGAGCCCGAATCCCTTTCGGAAAATCATCAGAGCAAGACAAGTCCCTCTGGCTGGCATGCCAAGCACGCCGGCTCCCCAGCGCGAGCCGGCTCGGCGTGGCAACCCGGCCTGGCCGGCTGGCCCATGCCGGCTGGCCGCGAGGCGGCGAAGCCTTAGCAATGAAGCAAGCGGTGCTACAGTGCTCCTCCCTTTACCCTGACAGAGCAGGTGAGACTGCAGCTTTCCTCGCGCCCCCGCCCGAGGCAGGCGGTGTCAGTGAGGCGCGGTCCTGTAGAAACGGCGGCGCCGACCTCCCTCTGATGATGGACAAGATGCGCCGCAGTGCCTCGAACCCAGACTGACGAGACAAGACCCATCATGATGCCCGCGCCAGGCAGGTGCGGCGCACCTGGCGACCCGGCACCTGGCGACCCGGCGACCCGGCCACCGGATCCTGGTCAATGACACCAGGGGCCCACGCCTCTGGTACGTTACCGTTGTAACCCTGGGGGTCGGCCTATAAGACCCCCAGGGAGGCCTCCGTGCAGAGGGATCGGGTTTTAGTGGCTGAGAGTTCGAGTTAGTGCGGTAAGGTCAGTTCTCGCCCTAGCTAGCTCTCTCCAGATCACGAACACTCGCACAGGGGAGGCAGAACGGTGGCTTAGCCCCTTCTCCCTCCTCCGTCCAAGCAGCTCCAGGAGCGACTCTGTAACCTCTGTGCTTATCAGCTCACACGGCAGGAGTAGGGGTGTTACCTCTCCAGAGGGCCCCGAACCTGGGTACGTCTTGTGTCCCGCACTCGCTCGTGCCAACCTCGCCTCCGGAACCCACCGGCGTCCTATCGTAGCCCCACCTCATAAGCCATCTCATGGCATCTGCCGTGAATCACGCACCCCCAGCGAGAATACCACGACAGTTGGCGCCCACCGTGGGGCTGCTCGCGGCGTCGGCCGGAGTCAAGTTCCGGACGAGGCCCTTCACCAGCTCCGGTGAGCGCATCGTGCACGGTTTGGTCCGTGCGCCCCGCACGGCCAAACCGGCCGGCTGCAGTGCTGCGCTGGGCGCGGACGTCGCCGGCCCCGCAGGCTGCTTCATCGTCCCCTTCAGCGCGCTGCGCGTTTTCATCCCGCTCGTCCCCGACGTGTTTCCCAGCGAAGTGTGCAACTGCGCCGACTCACTTGTCCCCGTTTGCCGCGCCGTCCCCAACGACGTCGCTGCTCTCTGCATTCACGCGGAGGTGCTCACCATCGGCACCAGTTCCGGCTCCCCGCGCGCCAAGGAGAAGGCTGCCGCGGCCGCCACCTTGGCTGCGGCTCCGCCTTGCCGGACTGACCCGCTCCACGACACGATCCGGAGTCTGCAAGCCCCCATCACGCCTGACGCCAACGCGGCTGCTGCAGCGGCCCAGGTCAACGAGGGCCGCCAGCATCTGCTGCTCGAGGCCACGGAGCTTGCGGCAACCCGGCGCCGGCTGGAGTCCGCCCAGCGAGAATTCGACAGCGCGCATGGCCTCACTCCGCCTGCCATCGAGCCCAGCCGGGTCGCGGAGGTGCGGATCCGCGGGGGCGCACTCGGCCGTGCGCTAGGCGCAGGCCGACCTGTCTACGACACCCCCGTCAAGAACATGCGCGCGGCGTAGGCCGCGATTGCTGATCTCGAGTTTCTGGAGGGCGAGGAGCTGCTGCAGCAGCAGCAGCGCATCCGCGACCTCATCACCGCGGCGAACGAGCAGCAGCAGCGCTTCGACCCGGCCCAGCCATCCGGCTCCGCCTCAAGAAGAACCGGGGACCCGGAGAGGGCTCTCCGGGATGCGCGGCAGACGTCTTCGCACACCACTAGCGCAAGCCGCTCTGGCCGGCACCGGTCCGGCCAGAGCCAGCACAACCGCGCCACCACCGCTGGAGACGGCAAAGCTGGCGAAACGGCCGACGACGGCCGGGTTCAGCAGCCGGAGCCTCCCGTGCGGCCGGCTCGGCGGCCCGAGCCGGCCCCGGAGGCTCCTGCTCCCCGCGGTCCCGTGACCGACCGAATCGGCCTCCGCGTTCCCGTGGCTGACCGGCTCAGCCCCCGCGAGCCCTACGACGAAAGCGACGCCCGTCACCGCATCGACCGGCCGGCGCGCTCCACGGCCCTGGAGGAGGAAAGCTCTGTTGGCCCGGCGTGCTTCGGCCCCCGCATTCGCGAAGAACCCTTCCCCAAAGGCTTCTCGCTGCCCCGCGACTCGCCAAAATACACTGGCGCCACCAAGCCGGAGGACTGGCTAACCGACTACACCACAGCTGTCAGCATAGCCGGCGGCAACCGGCATGTGGCTGTCCGTTACGTCCCCCTCATGCTGCTCGGTTCGGCCCGGACGTGGCTCAACAGCCTCCGTGCCGGCAGCGTGAACTCCTGGCTGGATTTCGAAGACGCGTTCGTCCGCAACTTTACCAGCACCTACAAGCAACCCGGCAAGCCTTGCCAGCTCGCCATGTGCGTCCAGAAGCCGGGCGAGCCCCTGCGTGACTTCCTCACGCGGTGGACGGAGCTTCGCAACTCCTGCGAAGGGGTCCACGAGGTCCAGGCCATCCAATACTTCATCGACGGATGCCTAGGCGGCACTCTGGTCAAACACCGGCTGGTGTGCGACGAGCCGGAGACCCTGGCGGAGCTCATGGCCGTGGCGGACAAGTACGCTACGGCCGACTCCACGATGGATGTGAAGATCACGATCGGCGCCGACGGCAAGCTTCTCCCGGCCCAGCCGGCTCCCCCCAAGCCGGCTGGCGACAACAGCCAGCGCCGGCAAGACGGCAACAACAACGGCAAGCGCCGGAGCGACCAGCCGACGCCTTGGCCAAAGTAGGCTCCACCCGGCAGGCCATCCCGTCCGGCGTCTCCCTCGAGCACCTACGGAAGCCGTCCATCAAGCCGTCTCCCGAGTCGGAGTCCATCTTCGTCCCGGACGACCCTAGCGCGCCAAGTTCGCCGTCTCCCGAGTCGGAGTCCATCTTCGTCCCGGACGACCCCAGTGCGCCCCCACCTGGCCCTGGGATCCCCGGCCCAAGCTCGAGGACTGCCAGCACCAGCCCGGGGACTGCCATCTCCAGCTCGGGGGCTGCCGGCTCCAGCCCGGAGACTGCCGGCTCCGGCTCGGGGGCTGCCGTCCCGGGTCCCATCCCGGCGACCGTCCTCACGGTGGTCACGGCGCCCTCCTGGGCTCAGCCAATCCTTGCCTTCTTGGAAGACGGCGAACTTCCCATCGACGAAACTGAAGCCCGGCAAGTGCAGCGGCACGCGTCCGCCTACGGCATCATCAACCACGAGCTCGTCAAGCACAGCACGACGGGCGTGTTCCAGCGCTGCATCGAGCAGAGCAAAGGGATCGAGATCCTCCTCGACATCCACCTGGGCGAGTGCGGGCACCATGCCGCCTCGAGATCCCTGGTGGCCAAAGCATTCTGGCACGGTTTCTACTGGCCCACGGCCCTGCAAGGCGCCGAGGAACTGGTCCTCAAGTGCGAGGGCTGCCAACGCTTCAGCAAGCGCAGCCGCCAGCCGGTTTCGGCCCTCCGAACCATCCTGATCACATGGCCCTTTGCCGTCTGGGGACTCGACATGGTGGGGCCCTTCAAGACCGCCCGAGGCGGCATGACGCATCTCCTCGTCGCCATCGACAAATTCACCAAGTGGATCGAGGCCAGGCCAATCAAGAAGCTCGACGGGCCCACGGCCGTCCGATTCATCAAGGATATCGCGGTTCGCTACGGCATGCCGCACAGCATCATCACCGACAACGGCACCAACTTCGCCAAGGGCGCGCTGGCTCACTACTGCTCTGCATCCGGCATCCGGCTCGACTTGGCCTCCGTCGCCCATCCCCAGTCGAACGGCCAGGTCGAGCGGGCAATCGGCCTCATCCTAGCCGGCATCAAGCCACGACTCGTCGAGCCGCTCGTGCGCTCACCCGGCAGCTGGCTCGACGAGCTGCCGGCCGTCCTTTGGAGCCTCCGGACGACGCCGAACCGCTCCACCGGGTTCACCCCGTTCTTCCTTGTCTACGGAGCTGAAGCCATCATTCCAACCGACGTCGAGTTCGACTCACCCCGGGTGGCGATGTACACCGAAGCCGAAGCAAAAGAAGCACGCGAAGACGGCGTCGATCTGCTCGAGGAGGCACGCCTCCTGACCCTCAGCCGGTCCGCCATCTACCAACAAGGCCTGCGCCACTACCACAGCAAGAAGATCAAGCCCCACGCGTTTCGCGAAGGCGACCTCGTACTCCGGCTCGTCCAGCGAACAGCCGGGCAGCACAAGCTGGCCTCCCCCTGGGAAGGCCCCTTCATCGTCAGCAAGGCTCTCTGCGACCGGAGCGCATATTAGCTCATCGACGCGCAGAAGCCGAACAAGCGCAAGCGAGATGCAGCCGGCGAGGAGTCCAGCCGGCCCTGGAACGCGGAGCTCCTCCGTCCGTTTTACAGTTAAACCCATGTATGTATGCATCACCATCTTTTGGACTTAATCAAAGCAGGCAGCTCCCCCGTTCTTATGTTTCCTGCCGAGTCGGCGCAGCCGGCTCGGGGGCTCCTTTTTTCCCGCTTTATTCTGTGTCTACACACAACCATGTTTTTTCTAATTCCCCCACCGAGTCGGCATAGCCGGCTCGGGGGCTCGGGGGCTAGCCGGCTAGACCACGCCCCGTCTTTTTTCCCTTAGTCCGTCTCGGAGTGTACGATCCGCCAAAGCCCTCTCATCGCCAGCCACAGCCGCTCCCGGCTGTCCGGCCGGCAAGAGCCAAAGGCCGGAAGCATCGTTACGCAAGAACGACTAAGGAGACAGCCCGGCACGGCCAACCCGGCTTAACCCGTTTTATCTCGCCTGTTCGCCGCACGACCGGCTGTGCGCCAGGCGGCCTCGCCGCCTGCCGCCAGCCGGCCCAGTGGGTGTTTCGCTCGCGCTCAACGTCCAGAAAAGCCTAAGTACTGTGCGTTCGCTCTCAAAGCCGAGTTCCCGTCCTAGCCACAGTCCGCAACCCGGCTGTCCGGCTAGAGGGAAGGAAGCCCAGAGAAACGACAAACGGGGAAAGGCCCAAGGCCGAATAGCAGAAAGTGAAATCACCACGACAGTTGGCGCCAAATCGCATGCCAAATTTATATATAGCATGGGCCTTCAGCCACGAGTTCATTACATTGAACTACACACCCAGTGGGTGGACCTGCTACCTAACAAAAGTTTGAGCACAGAAAAAACAAAGGCCCTAAGCGGCACCCGCATCGTCTCCGGCCGGCGTCGGCCCAGCCAAGGTGGACGCAGTCGCCGGGTTGGGTCCAGCGCTCTCCGCCGTCCTCTCCGCCGTGGCGTCGTCGTCCGCGTCCGTCTCGTCGTCGGCATAGGCACCCGTCTCAGCCGAGCTGTCGTCCGGGTCGTCGAGCAGAAGGTCGAGCGTGTCGGCGGGGAGCTCCTCACCATCTTCCGTCCGCTCGACGACGAACTCGTCGTGCGGGGCGAACGCTGCCAAGTAGCTGGCCCGCCCGGCGATCCGCTGCGCCCGCGCCGCCAAGTCCTCCTCCGCGCCGGCCCGCTGCGCCGCCAGACGGTCGAGGTCCACGCCTGGATACCACGACACGACAAACCGCAGCGCCGTCTCCGCGCCGACCCGGGCCGCGGAGGCCCTCCACGCACCGAGTCGCTCCACGCCGGCCTCCAGCCACCGCGCCAGCTGGGTGACGCTGTTCGGTGCCACCGCGCTCGGCCAGAGGCCGCTCGCCATGCCCATGCCGGCCTCGAACAGGCGGCGCATCTGCTCCTCCACGGCCCGAAGACGGGCCTCACCGGCAAGAACAAGTTCCGAGAAGGACCAGGCGGCGTACGCGTCGATCTCCGCCCCCAGCTCGCGCTGCTCGGCCCGGTGGGCGTACACGGCCGCATCAGCCGCCTCCTGTGTCTCCGGGAAGACTCCTGGCAAAGGAAAGAAACAAGTCAGTCAAAGAAGGCAACTTGCCGGCTTCGCCAGCCGGCCCGAAGAAAGAAATGATACTTACGGGCGAAGGTCTCGTCAAGGTGCTGCGCCTCGCCTAGCATCCCGCTCTCCCGGATCTCCGACGCGCGAGCCTGGGCCTCGAGATCCTTCTCGAGCTGGGCGGTCTTCCTACCGGCGTCCGCCAGCTCCTCGGCCGCCTTGCCGCGCTCCTCCGCCAACCGGCCCAGCTCCGCCTGATGGGCCTCCTCCGCCCTGGCCTTCTCGGCCACCATCCGGTCCACCTCGGCCTGGAGCCGGTCGCGGTCGCCGACGGCGAGGTCGCGCTGTTGGCCGGCTTCCGCAAGCCGGCCTCGAAGGCCTGGCACCTCGGCCGCATCGGCTGCGCGACAAGATTCCCGGTCAGATGCCGGAAGCAAGGATTAGAAGAAAAAGTCAAGGCTCTAAGATTCGACCCGGCTGCTCCGCAGTCCGGCCCGAATCTCGGGGGCTACACCCAGTGGGTGCGCTGGCGCGCACCCACTGAAGGCACGAAGGCATACCTTGGACCCGATGCAGCTCCTCCTCCGAGGCGGCGAGCCGGGTTCTAGCCTCGCGGTACCGTTCCCGGAGCCGGTTGAACGCGCTGGCCCGCAGGTCGTACAGATGCTGCGCGCAGACAGAAGATTAAGATAATGCAAAAGACGGCCATAAGATTCGACACGGCTGCTCCGCAGCCCGGACGAACCTCGGGGGCTACACCCAGTGGGTGCGCTGGCGCGCCCCCACTGATTCAACAATCAAGATAGAAGAAAAAGCTCACCGCGATCGCCTGCTCCAGCTGCCGTGCCCGGTCCAGCTCCTCCCGGAGGAAGGCCTGCAGGCGCTCGTCCCGGCCGCGAAGTTGCGAGCGCAAGGCATCCGCCGCATCGTCCTCCCGGGTTCGCGGTCCCACCATGGCCTCGCTGGAGCTCGCCCACGGAAGCTGAAGTGCGGTCCCGGCGCCGGATCCGCTTCCACCCGGCCGCTCGGGGTCCATGGCGGCTTGGGGCGGCACGACCACCAGGGTGCCGGTGCCTCCTGCCGCGGCCCCCGCTGCCGGCGTCTGCTGCGCTTGGCTGGATGGCGCGGAGTCTGCCTCGCGCCTCTCCCGCCGTCCTCGCCTCCCTCCGCCGGGTTGGCTCGGGGCGGCGTGTCCACGACGATCTCCTCGTCAACGTCCGACCCGCCACCGGCCGGCTCCGCCCTTATCTCCGGATCGCCCGCGCCCGCGGGCTGCGGCTCAATGACCGTCACCGCCGGCGCCGAGCCCGTCTCCATCTCCGGCCAGGCCGGATCCGCGGTAGGCCTGGCCCGCGTCGCGGAGGCCCTCTCCCATGCCTGAGCCGAGGCCTCCCGCATCGCATTCTCGGCCTCAGCCCGGTCCCGCCAGGCGGCACGCGTCGCCGCCTCAAGATCCTGGCCGGACTGGCGGGCCTCGAGTTCTTCCTCCCCGGACCGACTCGGCGGAGGGTCGACGGCGCTGCTCCTGGTCTTCCTCCAGGTGACCTCGCCCGCCGCGGCCTCCGTCGCCGCCACCGCCAAGTCAAGAGCCGACCTGTGCACGGCGGATTCGTCACGGCGAAGGCATAAGGAAGAAAAAAGATAATCCACAAGTGAACAGTTGGCGCCCCACAAATAAGGCAAGGAGCACTTACCCGATGACCGTCGGGGGCTCCCGCCTCGGCCCTACGGACGGGGCGAGCCGGCGCTTCTTCTTCACGACGGCCCTCGCGCGCGCCGGCTCCGCCGCCGGGCGTTTCGCGACCGGTCTCGCCTCGACCACCTCCATCCCGTGCGGCCGGTTGGCGGTCGCCGCCGCGCGAGCCGGCCCGGCGCCAGCCGCCTTCCACCGACGGCGTCCTCCCCAGCCGAGGGCGCTGCACCGTGGGCGTCGGTCAGGCTCTCCTCGTCAGCCGAGGGCGCTGCACTGTGGGCGTCGGTCAGGCTCTCCTCGTCGTCATCCAGCCAGTCCCGCAGTAGATCTGGAGGCGGAGACTTACCTGCAACCCGCGACCCGCCGGCTGCGGCGTCGGCCAGGCGCGCCTCGACCGCCCCCTCCTCCGCCTCGGCGCTGGCCTCCTCCACATCCGAGTCGGGCAGGTCGGCTAGCAGGATCTGGGCGTTCGGCCCGTCATGGTTCCGCTGGCTGGCGAATAGCTGTGGCCATCCCGCGGCGTCAGGATGCAAGAATAACGTCGAAGCGGCAAAATATAAAGACCAGGGACTCACCGCAGGCGCCGGGTTCTCCCGGTGATAAGGCGCCTTCCCGAAGCTCCACTCCCCCTCCTTCAGTGCGGCCTTGGAGATGTAGTTGACCCGCTGGACGATCCCAGCCGGCGTCAGCTCCTTGGTCGACATCCGGGTCTGGTCGTGCCGGCCGCTCATGTCGCCAATCCGGTGTGCCCGGCGTTGCAGCGGCAGAACCCGGCGGGCGATGAAGGCCGCGATGAGATCAGCCGGCTTCAGCCCTTTGTTCTTCGTCAGCTCCCTGACCCGGCTGTAGATCTTCTCCATCTCCTTCGACGGCTCCTTGGGGCGGTACCCCCAATTCGTCTTCTCGAGCGGCGGCGCATCAAAGAACGGCGGAAGGTTGATGACGTCGACAGCTGGGTCGGCGTTCCGGACGTAGAAAAACATCGACTGCCACTTCTTGGCCGAGTCCTCAAGCGGCAGCTTGGGAAACGGCCCGTTTGGCCGGCCGGTGACCACCGTTGTGCCGCAGTCGGACATGGCGCCGGCTGACTCTCCCTGCTGCTTGAGGAAGAACATCATCGCCCACAGCTCCACAGTCGGCAGCATCCCGAGATAGCCTTCGCAGAGCGTGGCAAAGCCGGCTACCTGCAACACGGCGTTGGCGCCGAGATGATGCGGCTGCAGCCCGAAGAAATGGAGCCATGCGCGGAAGAAGAGACTCGTGGGGAGGCCGAGCCCGCGCTCGAAGTGTGAGAAGAAGACCACATGCTCGCCCTCCTGCGGCGCCGGCACCCTCTCCGGGCCCGGCGCGCACGCGAGCAGCGCCTCCGCCGGCAGCAGCCGCTTCGTGCGGCGGAGGTACCGGATGTTTTGCTCCGTCATGATGGAGCCCTCCCAAGAGCCTTTCGGCAGCGCCATTGGGGAGGGTTTTCCGCCGGCGGCGAGATTCGGCGATGGAGAGGAGGAAGAGAGGAGGAGGGCGGCGCGTTGCGGGCTTCGGGTCGCGGCGTGCAGCAGGCGTGGGCGAGGCGACGACGGCGGCGGCACTTCGCTCGGGCACAGCGGAGAAGGAGAGGAAGTAGAGGAGGAGCAAGGGGCAGGGGTGCGAGCGCGGGCGTCTCCGTCGCACTCCCCCCTTCTCGTTTATAACCACGCGAAATCGTGGGGGAGTGGGATCGGCTACGCCCACAATCCCCACTCCCCCGCACTGCGCGCGCGCGTTCCCCACGCGCAGTAACTACGCGGGGAAGCGCAATCGCCAACGGTCGCCGCAACAAATCCCCCGCGCGCGGGCCGAGGGCGTGTAGTGGCGGGCCCGAGCAGCGGTCACGTCCCGTCGCGCGCGCGTGGCAGCCCGTCGAGCTGCGGCGGGCGCAAATCGGCGTACGAAGCAAGACCCATCTGGCGGGCGTTTCCGTTTACCGCTCAGGCCGGCGTGCCGCGACCAGGCCCCCGGAGGCCGGCCCCCCAGCGGGTGTTCCCGGCGTCCGCTGCCGCGAAGCCGGCAAGCTGCCAGGCGAAGCCGCCCGGCCCCAGTGGGTGCTCCCGGCGTCCTCTGCCGCGAAGCCGGCAAGCTGCCAGGCGAAGCCGCCCGGCCGGACTCCGGCGCTTCATCAACAGAACCGGCTCCTCGGGGTGGTAAGCTGCAAAGGCTCCCCTGCCTGAAGCCGGCGAACCTTCACAGCTTCGGGGACTACTGTCGGGGGGATGACCCCCGGGTAGGCAACGGAGCCCGAATCCCTTTCGGAAAATCATCAAAGCAAGACAAGTCCCTCTGGCCGGCATGCCAAGCACGCTGGCTCCCCAGCGCGAGCCGGCTCGGCGTGGCTGTTGGGGAACGCAGCAGAAAACAAAAAATTTCCGACCTACGTACCAGCCCAGGATCACTATGGAGACTGCATACAAGGTTTGATCTGTTTCGTTACCGACTCGTAGCGCAGCGGAAGTAGAGTCGATGACGAACGGCGGTGCAGATCCCCGCAGCTAGGATTTACAACCTCCCAACCGCGAGGATGTACTCCCATGTCAGCTCACCGGACGGATCTCCGGGCAGCCCTTCGGGAGGCATCGGGACAGTCCCTCGGATAGTCCCACCGGACGGATCCTCGGACAACCCTTAGGGAGGCCCCTGGACAGCCCTTCGGGCGGGTCACTCGGACAGCCCTTCGGGAGGACACCCGAAACTCAAACTGTAACTCGGACAGCCCTTCGGGAGGCACTCTCGAACTAAGACCGAAACTACGATCTCTCTACAGAGTTGCACACATACGGTGTCATCTATCCGGCAGGGCTTCGCCGTCCAGAACTAGTTCCCACCGGAACCCAGACAGCCTTTCGGCTCTACGAAACTATTTCGCTGGGAGGGAGAGAGAAGCCAGAAATGTCATGGCATGTGTATGTGAGAGCAAGGATGAAGCATATGGGGCTGCCTCCTCCCCTCTATTTATAGGAAAAACAAGGGGTAGGATGGGCATATCCAAAATGCCATGTCATCCCAAAATATCTTGGGAAGATATTTGTGGAAAGCCAACTTCCAACCATATCCATAAATCTGATTTCACTATTCACGACGACATTTTTCAGCGTCCGGTCGAACTGAAAATATTTATGTGGGCTTAGAACAATTCCAGTACCCACTAAAATAAGTTTCAATGCGATCCGGAACAATTCCAGTTTAGTGATTTTCATCTGCGAAAAGCATCTGAAGCGGTTCCGGCAGCTCCGGAACATTTCCGGTTTTCATCCCGGAAAATTCCAGAAAGTTTCCAGAATGATTCTGGCACCCTCCAAGAATTATCAGGCATGTGCCGAAACCAATCTGACTTTATGGTATCCTCTGAAACAACTTTTCAGTTTTACCGGAACTATTCCGATATCCTCTCCGGAACGTTTCCGTTTCGTCCGAAACTTTTTCGGTGAATTTCTCTCAGACTCCCCGTCTAGTATTCAGCAGATAGATGACCCTTAAGCGTGTGACCCTATAGGTTCGGTGAAGTATAGACATGACCCGGAACACTTTCCGATCAATGATCAACATCGGAGCCGTGGACACCCATATTGACCCCTATACCCACACGAATGAATATTCGAGTGAACCTCCAGTTGCCGTGTGCTATTCCTGTTGCTTCGCGATATGTTACAAATACCCGAGGTGAGAAACATCGGCATCCTCGTGGATCAACACTTGTCCACAATGCCAGTTACCTCGTTGCCGGTATTGTTCTCTTTTCTCGTTCCCGGGTTCCGGCATCCCTGTGATCAAATCACCCTGTGTCTGGCCAGACGATGATGGATACCGTAACACCGAGAGGGCCCAGAGATATCTCTCCATCGTCGGAGGAGCAAATCCCAATCTTGAGCTATCAAGTCCCTTGACATACTTTTCCATGAACCCGTAAGCCGCCGTAATAGCCACCCATTTACGGATGACGTTTAACAAACCCCAAAGTTCATGAAGCAAGCATGAAGAAACTCGACACTCTCATGGTCTAAGGAATTATGCAAACATTAACTTCTCTGTGTTATTAACCATAAACTTATGACGAATGTATCTCATAGCATAACATCAATCGGGTCGATTCAACACAAGTGTTCTACCAACAATTGTGCCCTCAAAATTGCCGGCATAGCCATGCCCATGATCAGGAAAACAGGATCATCATGCAATACTTGAGCCAGTCATAGAGGCTTGACTAGGAATACATTTTACCGTTTATTATCCCACACGTGCATATGAGTCTTCCTCCGAGCCTCGTGGTTATTGTAGACTCGAGAACCATAGCAGTTATAGCATGGAACATAAACCTAATTATGAACAGGGAGATAATCAATAACATTTATTATTGCCTCTAGGGCATATCTCCTACAGACTCCCACTTGAACTAGAGTCAATAATCTAGTCAATGCTAATGCACTTTACACCTATGGCATACTGGTGTAAAATATGCTTCGCATGTGGTATAGCCTGATGTCCAACGGATCTGACGACTTCAGCTCTGTGTGTAACTTTGCATATCCTTGCGTTTTCACGCTTTCACAAAATTCATATTTTGTCTGGACTTGGCCTTGCATATGTGTGAATCATTGGTCGAAACCTGATTCCTCAGACTGAGCTATGGAGCAACTATCTGCAATAGTGTCCCATAGACCAAAGTCATCTTGGAACCATACTAAGTTCATGAATGAACTATATGATTCAACAACTTCTTTGTCGCTTCTTAAGCATCAACATACTTAGCCTTTGTTATAGAATTCGCCACAGTATCTTGTTTGGAACAATTTCCAACTACCGTGCCACCATATTGTGTATCACACAAAACCCTCAATTTAAATCGAAAATCGCATGGAGCATTGATGAAGACTGTATTGATGTAATCACTTACAACGAGCACTTCATAATCTCTACTTGCGAGAAAACATGTCATCAACACTACTCTTAGCACTTAATGACATCTTTCACTGTTGTCCCATGATCAGTACTTTGATCACTATGGTATCTATACTCGCAACAACTTTGGAGTATTGGACATATCTGTTTGTTTTTATATACCATGGAATACATGGTTAATCCAAACACAAGAGTGTGTGGAATATCCATCATGTATTTTACTCATCAGTGTTTTGGGACACCGAGTCTTGCAAAAACTCTTTCCATGTGACTTCGGCAAGAATCACTCCTTGGCGTTTTAAATGCTAAAAGGTTTTAGCATCTTGTCAATATGTATTCATTGCTTAGCCCCATTAGGTAAATCTATCTCCATAGATCATCATGCCTAATATTGAGGCTATTTAGCCTAAGCACTTCATTGAAAAACTATTTTCAAATGAAGTCCTAATTCGTGTCAAGAAATTTATTTCCAATTAACAATGTGTTAAGTACACAAGGTTTTTAGAAATATTATTATGCTCCCACTTACTTTCTTGAATCACAAGCATCTTCGTTACCCATTTGATGAAGTCAAACTCTTTTGACCATTTCATCAAAAACGAAGATTCCAACTCCACTTTGCTCTCTTCTGTCCATCGCTGGAACTCTGAAGTTTGCATACTTACTAGCATCCTCTGGATCGACAAATTACTTTGGACTGTATCACATACAAGTCCTAGGTTTCATTCCCATCAGATGGAAATCCTTTTGTCATCCATGTTTCATATCTCATGATTGAAATATGTATTAATTGCTAGTTCAACCCGAACCGACTTCAAGCATCGCTACGGTGAGACAATCTCATCGTAGTCAACTCTTTGAACTTGTTTTTGCAACAAGTCGAGCTTTATGGATAAAACATTTTTATCCATATCAGTTTTTAGTTCCATAAATATCCGTTAGACTCTAAGCCTTCCGAAAGGTGTATCAAGATTTTAATCCTGAAACATTGATATGGAAACTATCTCAGATTGTATTGGCATTTAGCCAATTCCGGAGTCAGGGCCCATCATCGCTTCCTTATGTATCGTAGGTATACTGTTGTCCAACAACAATATCTCGTTTGCGCACCTGAGAGGTTTGCACGAGCCTTGCCTACGTGGTTCAGCTGCAAGTTCGACTGAAGTCCATACATTTTATCGTAGAGACTTCCGTATCAGTCGCAGTAGGAAACTCCGGAATCACTTCCAAGGTTTCTTTCCTTTGATCTGATGACGAAGATACTGGTTATCTCGTCGAGTTGCACTGTCCTCCCACTCGCCTTTTGTAAGAACTATTCTCTTTAAAAGCATACCGTTTTGCGGCAAAATCCTTTGCCTCGGTATAGTGGTGGGGAATACCCAATGACTTGGGATAACCTTACAAAGTAGCACTTTTCTGATTTGGAATAGGTTTGTAACCTTTTACACAAGCCCCATATTCCAAATGTTAAGAAAAGATATAACATGGTTGGGCGTACCATACCATGGCGTCATTTCAACAGACCTGATGGATCTCTTTTCAGTGTAAAAGCCGCAGTCTCTAAAGCATCACTCTTTAAAAGGGATAATGGCAAATTTATTTATGTCATCTTTGATCTTACCATTTCATGAATGGTTCGATTACATCTACACAGATTCTCCACTTGCAGTGGTGCTCCGGGAGGTGTAAGTTATGAAACCCCTTTCACAACTCATCAGACATTCGCTAAACTTGTAACTCAAATATTCCTTTCTGCAATCGAATTGTAGAAACATAATTTTCTTGTTACAATAACTTCTACTTCATTTTTGAAAACCTTATGAATGAATTCAAAAGATCCAGACTTACGTCTCAACAAGTAAATATCCATATATCTACTTGAGTCATTTCTAAAGATAGATAACTCCACTACTTGCAACAACATTTATTGGACTACACACATCATAATGTATGATCACCAATATGTTCTTTGCTCGTTCCTTATGGTCTGTGAACGGTATTTCAGTCACTTCACTTTTCAGAGGAAAGTTGCAAGTGTCAGATGATTCAAAATCAAACGACTTCAAAATCCATCATAATGGAATTTTCCATGCGGGTTTCTCCAATGTGACCAAATGCAGTGCCACACTTGTGTGGTATTCTTTTAGTCTTGCGACATTTAGCGTCAGTGTTATGGATGTATCATATTTCCATCAATATTCATAACATACATCCCATCTTGTATGGAAGCATGGCCCTTCATGTTATTCATAACACCGAACATCAAAAGTTCTCTTATGAATAACCTTCTTGCAAAATACCTTATGCAAAGGGCTAGAGTGTGTAAAACTCTAAAATGATTTATGAAAGTAAATACAGAGGTAATGTATTATTATCAATATTCATAACATACTTCTCATTCATAATGAAAGTATGGCCCTTTTGTTATTCATAACTCCGAACATTAAAAGTTCTCTTATGAACAACCTTCTTGCAAGATACTTTATGCAATGGGCTAGAGTGTGTAAAACTCTAAAATGATTTATGAAAGTAAATACAGAGGTAATGTATTATTATCAATATTCATAACATACTTCTCATTCATAATGAAAGTATGGCCCTTTTGTTATTCATAACTCCGAACATTAAAAGTTCTCTTATGAACAACCTTCTTGCAAGATACTTTATGCAATGGGCTAGAGTGTGTAAAACTCTAAAATGATTTATGAAAGTAAATACATCGGGAATACACCTATGGAAGGCATAGTAACATTTACTATGTTCCCTGCGTGTATCTAAACCTCATTCCTGGCTAGTCTTTCAGGCCATAGTAGTTCTTACATCAAGTTGCAACAGAATGCAATCGAGCGGATATCTTTGTGATTAACTCACAATACCCAAGAATTAGTGATTAACATGTTTTAACCATAATTCCCAAGAACTATATCTTTGACCAGCCTTCTATACATCAAAAACCTGTATGACATTCATACATGAGCTGGATATTCCAGTCTCCTTTCCTTTTGCCTTTATACTTCTAATAGTTTTAACTTTTAGTATTTCTCCTACTCTCAGAAGAAGCATCCAACTTAAGAGTGGCGTTAGCCCCGGACTTCCTAGGCGTGAAAGTCTTACTAACACCCTTCGGACACTTCCTTTCTCTTTAAGTTGTTGTTTTATTCACCTTTCATCATATGACAGGCGTTCTCCTGGATCCCTCTCTTATTAGTCTAATGCATAGTAAACTCCTTTACTAACAGCTTGCAAACAAACATTGCTTTGGATATCTCATATCTTTTAGCCTTTGTCTATCTCTGAAAATGATTTTCAGATTCCATGAATATCACATAACTATCCAAACTTTCGAAGTTCGGGTCTCATGGAAGCAAACGTATTGCACCTGACTGAAAAGGAATTCTAGCTTTTGATCGAAGGACGAGAGTCACATGATCCATAGCATTAGCGGGAGAATACCAAAAGTATGCGATGGGACAAAGTCCTTCTCGGCACTCTAGAGGACAATCCTCACATTACGTTACCAATCGTAAAGTTTTAACCAGATATTTAACAGCTATTCAATTTTAATAGGGAAGGTGGAAACGCGAGCCATTATTCTATAACTATTATGCAAATCACACTTAGACAGTGTTCAAAATTAATTGCACTGAGAATTAAAAGAATTAATTCTACAGAGCGCTCCCACTCAAATCAATATCTCTCATAATTGATTGTGAGTGATATAAGATCCACATTTCAATTCAACGCCATTGATGTGGACATCACTGATGACGAGAATTTCAATTGGTGGGCAAACATGCCGATCACATCTCTATGTGACTCCTGTTCATCTTTCGATGGGCGTGTTCCGAGCTCAGGACGATCAAGCCAGAACGTCAAGACAACCAAGTGATCTCGCTGCGAGGTCTGACCTCACCCGCCTCACACTTCTCTAATCGTTCGTACCCATGTGGACATGGCGCACCCCGAAAAGTTAGGTGCCGTGACGGTGCTACACTTGGGAGAACACTAACTACTTGATATTTTTGTGAGAGATCACCCTAATAAAAGCGACTACCGCGCAATCAAGAAGGGTGCATCATAAGGGATAAACATCTCAGGCAATTCATAATAGCATGATATGGTATAGCCCTTTCTGACGGAGAAGTCTTTCATTTCTTCGTCTCCGGTCATTCGCGTCGGTGTTCACCTTCGTGAAGATTGCCACCACCTTGTCGATGCACCAGATAATATTGCTATCTCTATAGCTAATAAAATAAGTGCATTACATAAGGTTGACACGCAGGTCATTAAAGTGCAATCATATGGCTCCAGCCATCATGCCGAATCATGACACGCAGGTCATGTTAATCAATTTACATTATATAGTCATCTCATACATAATCAAATTATTATGAACACTGCTATACCACATCATATGCACATGCAAACCATCCTGCAAAACCAAGTTAGACGCCTCTAATCGGTTCATGCAAAAACTTGTTTTACGTGGCTCCTAAGGTTTCGAAACAAACCGAAGCTACCTACGTATTATCATCAAGTATGATAATTCAAGTCGCTAGATTAACATCGCAGGGTGTATGAAACACGAGATAATTAAATCTCGAGCCCCATACTAAACTTCGTCATACGCATGACCCCCGTGCAGATCATATCTGCAATGCCCTTTCATCTGCGAATTTCATCTTTCTTTTGACTATGGCGGAACCCAAAGAACTGAAGCACTTCGTTGATCAATCAGGATCGCGGATTGCCAGAACTTTGTGAAATTCCACCATACTGTCTCGAGATTGAGCAAACGCAAATTCTAGGGAAGCAACAAGAACATCGGGTAACAGACTTCATTTGTCACCCGCACAAATAATTTTCAGCAATAGATCTCATCTACTACCTAATTATATTGTGCAACACCCATACATCTCTATGTATTCTAGATCGCAACCTGCATCTACGCATAGCACGGCTCTTGATGCCACTGTTGGGGAACGCAGCAGAAAACAAAAAATTTCCGACCTACGTACCAGCCCAGGATCACTATGGAGACTGCATACAAGGTTTGATATGTTTCGTTACCGACTCGTAGCGCAGCGGAAGTAGAGTCGATGACGAACGGCGGTGCAGATCCCCGCAGCTAGGATTTACAACCTCCCAACCGCGAGGATGTACTCCCACGTCAGCTCACCGGACGGATCTCCGGGCAGCCCTTCGGGAGGCATCGGGACAGTCCCTCGGATAGTCCCACCGGACGGATCCTCGGACAACCCTTAGGGAGGCCCCTGGACAGCCCTTCGGGCGGGTCACTCGGACAGCCCTTCGGGAGGACACCCGAAACTCAAACTGTAACTCGGACAGCCCTTCGGGAGGCACTCTCGAACTAAGACCGAAACTACGATCTCTCTACAGAGTTGCACACATACGGTGTCATCTATCCGGCAGGGCTTCGCCGTCCAGAACTAGTTCCCACCGGAACCCAGACAGCCTTTCGGCTCTACGAAACTATTTCGCTGGGAGGGAGAGAGAAGCCAGAAATGTCATGGCATGTGTATGTGAGAGCAAGGATGAAGCATATGGGGCTGCCTCCTCCCCTCTATTTATAGGAAAAACAAGGGGTAGGATGGGCATATCCAAAATGCCATGTCATCCCAAAATATCTTGGGAAGATATTTGTGGAAAGCCAACTTCCAACCATATCCATAAATCTGATTTCACTATTCACGACGACATTTTTCAGCGTCCGGTCGAACTGAAAATATTTATGTGGGCTTAGAACAATTCCAGTACCCACTAAAATAAGTTTCAATGCGATCCGGAACAATTCCGGTTTAGTGATTTTCATCTACGAAAAGCATCTGAAGCGGTTCCGGCAGCTCCGGAACATTTCCGGTTTTCATCCCGGAAAATTCCAGAAAGTTTCCAGAATGATTCTGGCACCCTCCAAGAATTATCAGGCATGTGCCGAAACCAATCTGACTTTATGGTATCCTCTGAAACAACTTTTCAGTTTTACCGGAACTATTCCGATATCCTCTCCGGAACGTTTCCGTTTCGTCCGAAACTTTTTCGGTGAATTTCTCTCAGACTCCCCGTCTAGTATTCAGCAGATAGATGACCCTTAAGCGTGTGACCCTATAGGTTCGGTGAAGTATAGACATGACCCGGAACACTTTCCGATCAATGATCAACATCGGAGCCGTGGACACCCATATTGACCCCTATACCCACACGAATGAATATTCGAGTGAACCTCCAGTTGCCGTGTGCTATTCCTGTTGCTTCGCGATATGTTACAAATACCCGAGGTGAGAAACATCGGCATCCTCGTGGATCAACACTTGTCCACAATGCCAGTTACCTCGTTGCCGGTATTGTTCTCTTTTCTCGTTCCCGTGTTCCGGCATCCCTGTGATCAAATCACCCTGTGTCTGGCCAGACGATGATGGATACCGTAACACCGAGAGGGCCCAGAGATATCTCTCCATCGTCGGAGGAGCAAATCCCAATCTTGAGCTATCAAGTCCCTTGACATACTTTTCCATGAACCCGTAAGCCGCCGTAATAGCCACCCATTTACGGATGACGTTTAACAAACCCCAAAGTTCATGAAGCAAGCATGAAGAAACTCGACACTCTCATGGTCTAAGGAATTATGCAAACATTAACTTCTCTGTGTTATTAACCATAAACTTATGACGAATGTATCTCATAGCATAACATCAATCGGGTCGATTCAACACAAGTGTTCTACCAACAATTGTGCCCTCAAAATTGCCGGCATAGCCATGCCCATGATCAGGAAAACAGGATCATCATGCAATACTTGAGCCAGTCATAGAGGCTTGACTAGGAATACATTTTACCGTTTATTATCCCACACGTGCATATGAGTCTTCCTCCGAGCCTCGTGGTTATTGTAGACTCGAGAACCATAGCAGTTATAGCATGGAACATAAACCTAATTATGAACAGGGAGATAATCAATAACATTTATTATTGCCTCTAGGGCATATCTCCTACAGTGGCTACCCGGCCTGGCCGGCTGGCCCATGCCGGCTGGCCGCGAGGCGGCGAAGCCTTAGCGACGAAGCAAGCGGTGCTACAGCGCTCCTCCCTTTACCCTGACAGAGCAGGTGAGACTGCAGCTTTCCTCGCGCCCCCGCCCGAGGCGGGCGGTGTCAGTGAGGCGCGGTCCTGTAGAAACGGCGTTGCCGACCTCCCTCTGACGATGGACAAGACGCGCCGCACTGCCTCGAACCCAGACTGACGAGACAAGACCCGTCACGATGCCCGCGCCAGGCAGGTGTGGCGCACCTGGCGACCCGGCACCCGGCGACCCGGCATCCCGGCATCTGGCGACCCGGCGACCCGGCCACCGGATCCTGGTCAATGACACCAGGGGCCCGCGCCTCTGGTACGTTACCGTTGTAACCCTGGGGGTCGGCCTATAAGACCCCCAGGGAGGCCTCCGTGCAGAGGGATCGGGTTTTAGTGGCTGAGAGTTCGAGTTAGTTCGGTAAGGTCAGTTCTCGCCCTAGCTAGCTCTCTCCAGATCACGAACACTCGCACAGGGGAGGCAGAACGGTGGCTTAGCCCCTTCTCCCTCCTCCGTCCAAGCAGCTCCAGGAGCGACTCTGTAACCTCTGTGCTTATCAGCTCACACGGCAGGAGTAGGGGTGTTACCTCTCCAGAGGGCCCCGAACCTGGGTACGTCTTGTGTCCCGCACTCGCTCGTGCCAACCTCGCCTCCGGAACCCACCGGCGTCCCATCGTAGCCCCACCTCATAAGCCATCTCATGGCATCTGCCGTGAATCACGCACCCCCAGCGAGAATACCACGACAGACACACATTATTCGTGATTTGTTAGAATACTCTATGTGCTTCACTTATATCTTTTGAGCTAGGCAGTTGCTCTAGTGCTTCACTTATATCTTTTAGAGCACGGCGGTGGTTATATTTTAAAGAAATAGTTGTACTCTCATGCTTCACTTATATCTTTTTGAGAGTCTAATGAATAGCGATGGTAATATGCACGGGTTATGAATTTGGTCCTAATATGATAGGTATTCAAGAGGGATATAATAAAAACTTTCATGTAGATCACTGAATATCATAAGTTTGATTACTTGCAATAGTTTTGCGATATTAAGATGGTAATATGTGGGAGGTGCTAGTAGATAATTGTGGTTTAGTAAGAATATTGATTTTAAGGTTTGTGATTCCCGAAGCATGCACGTATGGTCAGTCGTTATGCTAAGAAGTTGGAGCATGATTTATTATTGATTGTCTTCCTTTGTGTGGCGGTCGGAGGCGCGCGATGGTTAACTCCTACCAACCCCCCCCCCCTAGGGGCATGCGTAGTAGTACTTTGCTTCGAGGGCTAATAAACTTTCGCAATAAGGATGTGAGTTCTTTATGACTAATGTGAGTCCATGGATTATACGCACTCTCACCTTTCCGCAATTTGCTAGCCTCTTCGGTACCGTGCATTGCCCTTTCTCACATCGAGAGTTGGTGCAAACTTCGCCGGTGCATCCAAACCCCGTGATATGATACACTCTATCACACATAAGCCTTCTTATATCTTCCTCAAAACAGCCACCATACCTACCTATCAAGGCATTTCCATAGCCATTCCGAGATATATTGCCATGCAACTTCCAACGTTCCATTTTTATGACACACATCATCATTGTCGTATTGCTTTGCATGATCATATAGCTGACATAGTATTTGTGGCTCAGCCACCGTTCATCATTTTTATACATGCTATGCTAGTATCATTTCACATCCTGGTACACCGCCAGAGGCATTCATATAGAGTCATATTTTTGTTCTAGTTTCGAGTTATAATTTTCTTTTGAGTTGTAAGTAAATATAAGTATTGATCATCATTATTAGAGCATTGTCCCAGTGAGGAAATAAAAAAAGAAAAAAAAGGAGGCCAAAAAGAGCCCACGAAAAAAAAAGAAAAAAAAGAAAAGAAAAATGAAATGAGAGAAAAAGAGAGAAGGGGCAGTGTTACTATCCTTTTCCATACTTGTGCTTCAAAGTAGCACCGTGTTTTTCATATAGAGAGTCTCTTATTTTGTCACTTTCATATACTAGTGGGAATTTTTCATTATAGAACTTGGCTTGTATATTCCGATGATGGGCTTCCTCAAATGCCCGAGGTCTTCATGAGCAAGCAAGTTGGATGCACACCCACTTAGTTTTCATGTTGAGCTTTCATACACTTATAGCTCTTAGTGCATCCGTTGCATGGCAATCCCTACTCCTCGCATTGACATCAATTGATGGGCATCTCCATAGCCCGTTGATTAGCCGCGTCGATGTGAGACTATCTTCTTCTTTTTGACTTCCCCTTATTAATCTCTACCACCACACTCTATTCCACCCATAGTGCTATATCCATGGCTTGCGCTCATGTATTGCGTGGGGGTTGAAAAAGCTGAAGCGCGTTAAAAAGTATGAACCAATTGCTTGGCTAAAACCGGGGTTGTGCATGATAAATACTTTGTGTTAAGAAGATGGAGCATGACAGGATTATATGATTTTGTAGGGATAGCTTTCTTTAGCATTTTTATTTTGAAAGACATGATTGTTTATTAGTATGTCTGAGTATTGATGTCTTTATATCAAATTATAGACTATTGCTTTGAACCATTTGGATCTTATTATTCATACCGTAAGAGAGATTACATGATGAAACATGTTAGGTAGCATTCCACATCAAAAATTCTGTTTTTATCATTTACCTACTCGAGGACGAGCAGGAATTAAGATTGGGGATGCTTGATACGTCTCCAATGTATCTATAATTTTTGATTGTTGCATGCTATTATAGTATCAATCTTGGATGCTTTTATATGCAATTATATATCATTTTTTTGGACTAACCTATTAATCTAGTGCCCAGTGCCAGTTGTTGTTCTCTGCTTGTTTTTGGTTTTTCAGGAAATCAGTACCAAACGAAGTCCAAATGCCACGAAACTTTTTGATGATTTTTTTCTGGACAAAAGAGACCCTGAAAGCTTCGGGAGGAAGCCAGAAGCTTCACGAGGAAGCCACAAGGCAACAGGGCGCGGCCCGAGGGGGCGCGCCCTGATGCCTTGTGGGCCCCTCGTGGCTCCTTTTGGCCTAATTCCTCTTCTATAAATTCTCAAATATCCGGAAACCATCAGAGAGCCAGACGGGAAAACCCTACCGCCGCCGCAAGCCTCTGTTCTTAAGCGATCCCATCTGGAGGCCTTTTCCGGTACTCTGGCGGAGGGGGAATCGATCACGGAGGGCTTCTTCATCAACCTTGCTGCCCTTCGGATGATGTGTGAGTAGTTTACCACAGACCTATGGGTCCATAGCAAGTAGCTAGATGGCTTATTCTCTCTCTTTGATCTTCAATACAATGTTCTCCTCGATCTCCTTGGAGTTCTATCCGATGTAATCTTCTTTTGCGGTGTGTTTGTTGGGATCCGATGAATTGTGAGTTTATGATCAGATTATTCATGAGAAATATTTGAGTCTTCTCTGAACTCTTTTATGCGTGATTGTTATAGCTTTGCATTTCTCTCCGATCTATCGATTTGGTTTGGCCAACTAGATTGGTTTATCTTGCAATGGGAGAGGTGCTTTGTGATGGGTTCAATCTTGCGGTGCTCAATCCCAGTGAAAGAAAGGGACATGACACGTATTTGTATTGTTGCCATTAAGGATAAAAAGATGGGGTTTAATCATATTGCTTGAGTTTACTTTGTCTACATCATGTCATCTTGCTTAAAGCGTTACTCTATTTCATACTTGATACCCTAGATGCATGATGGATAGCGGTCGATGGGTGGAGTAATTGTAGTAGATGCAGGCATGAGTTGGTCTACTTGTCTCGGAAGTGATGCCTATATACATGATCACTGCCATGAATCCGTCATAATTATTTGCTTTTCTATCAATTGCCCAACAGTAATTTGTTTACCCACCGTATGTTCTGCGCTCGAGAGAGAAGCCTCTAGTGAAAACTATGGCCCCCGGGTCTATCTTTATCATATATTAAAATCCAAAAATACCTTGCTGCAATTTATTTACTTTTATTTTATTTTGCAATTTATATTTCTATCTACACTATCAGAATTAATCCTTGCAAATAACCGCTAAGAGGATTGACAACCCTCTTATTTGCGTTGGGTGCAAGTGTTTGCTTTTGTGTGTGTAGGTGCTGCTAAAGGAATTTTGTGTGGTTCTCCTACTAGATTGATAACCTTGGTTCTTAACTGAGGGAAATACTTATCTCTACTATACTGCATCATCCTCTCCTCTTCGGGGAAATACCAACGCAGTCTACAAGTAGCATGACATTATGAGTCAATAAAAGCGCCCTTTATCAAAAAAAAATGCAGGATGATAACAATGATGTTATCCATATCATAGAAGAATCTAAAAAAGAAGATGGGGAGGTAGAAGCTGGTGAAGAAAAAGATAAAAAATAGTCCTCCTCGGACTAAACGGTATGATAAATGGTACAGAGTAGCTAGGAAACATGGGAGAGAAAGAGAACCTTGTGTAAAAAAACTTTGCATTTTCTAATGAGTCTCGTAGAACTAAAGATGATGAACACATTTCAATTTTTGTTGAATGGCTTAGCTACTTTCCTTGAAAATTCCTTTGGTTGATGCTATTAAAGTTTCACCTTATTCCAAGTATATGAAATACATAGTTACAAATAAAATAAAGATCCCCACCGGAGAAAATCTCTCACTATACCATGCACCATTAGAAATAATTATGTCAAGTTTGCTTTATGTGATCTAGGTGCAAGTGTTGGTGTTATGCCTTTGCCCTTTATAAGCTCAACTTGGATAAGTTAATACCAATGGATATATCTCTACAATGGCTGATAAATCCATTGTTCAATCTTAACAAATTTTGTTGTACTTGACATGCCCGAGGATGACAACCTATCTATCATTCTTGGAAGACCTTTTCTTAACACTGCAAGGACTGTTATTGATTGCAACAAAAGCAAGGTTACTTTTCATGTCAATGCGAATGAGCATAGTGTTTACTTTACAAGGAAACTCAAAAGGAGAAATCATTATTCTGAGAGAGTTATACCTATCATCCTTGGAGAAATTGAATGTCTACTCCCTACTATCCAAGTTATTATTGGGACCATGCCTATCCAAGTTGAGGTAACTGATGTCCTGCAAGTGCACAAGGTTGTTGTGGCACTTTCGTGATAAATAAAGTGTCAAACCCACAGGGAGCTGATAGGAAGGCACCACAAACCCCGCAACTATGTTGTTACTTAACGCAGTCACGTACGCACCCAAACCGGAGTTTGAAAATAGTCCACTCTATAAGTTGCTAGGGAAACTAGATAAATGGTGTTTACGACACTAAGAACAAGAAGGTAAAAACAGGAATAAAAATATACAAAGTAGAGACGGTGCTTGAGTAGTAAAGTGTTCTCTAGGACTCCGAAGTCATTACCGTAAATATGACCTGCACAACTAGTGCGGAGCAAACACTCTCTATCGTATCCTCTATCCACTCTTCATATGCATAAGTGGGCGGTTCCCGATACAGAACATGTTCTACTCTAACGTAGACTTCATGCCACATACGTCACCAACCGTAGCTTCCCCACACCGGTTATCACATACGGTGAATTAAGGGTTTCCCCGTGGACACAGCCAGATATGGGTTTAATTACCTGAACTCCCCTATCAATTTGCAAAGACTAGGAATTGAGGATTTTACTGTCACCTCAAATTACCTCAACATCCTAACCCGTACAGCGTCAGTAGTTCCTCCACGGCCAATCATGGCAATAGTGCGAGCGAGGCCTCCTCTCAACACTCGTGAGAATACTAACTTGAACATGAACAAGAGCATATTGGATCGCATGGAAATAATCATTCTAATCATAAAAGAGTTCATTTGTATCCTTGAGAACAAATACAACTACTCAAACATAAAGGAGAGGGTCAAGTTACAAGCCGGCATCGAGCCGGTGAAGGGAGGAGACATGGCGGCGCCGGCGATGATGATGACGATGGCGGCGGCGCCCATGGTGGTGATGATGAGGGCGGCACCGGTGGAGGTGCCGGCGCGGTGGAGATGGCACCGGCCTGAAGGCCGGTGCTCGCGGTGGTGGAGCCTCCTCTTCTTTCCCTTGGTCTTGTCCCTTCCTCTATGGTGGTGGATGGATCAGCAATGGAGATGAACTTGGATGTGTTGGTGATGAATGAGATGATCGAGGCAGCGTCTAGGGTAGGAGGTGATATATAGGACGCCTCCTCGGTCTCCTCCGTTGATGTGATGCATCCAAGGGCTCAAGATGAGCCTTATCCAGTCCCAATCTCTTCTTTATGAGCCAAGGATCTTGTGGGGTCGAACAGGGACGAAATCGGTAAAGAATCCCGTCATGAGAGGCAACTTTCGATGAAGATTTGAGCTCATACGAGCGTCCATACGACGAGCCACGGTCGTATGGAACACCGTCTTTGGTGCTGACCTCTTCCGGTTAAACGGCCCCCATTTCTTCACACGAACTCGGAATTTGACGTTCTTGGGCTCGTTGGATTCATATGAATGACGCTGATCCATTTCTGCTGTTAGATCTTAATTTTGAGAACTTTGGGAAAATGACTTTTTCCGACCTCCGAAATGGCTAAGTTTGGCCCCTGTGTGTCTCCGTATTGAACCCGTCTTTGATCCTTTCATAATGATTGGTCCTAGGTTGCTCCAAAACACCTGTAGACACAACAAAACAAGGAAAACTAATAAAAGCCAAATAAAATACTAAATGTGCAATGCTCACAATGGAAAGTGTAAATACCGGTAATCATGCATAATGGACAACGACATGATATATGAAGAGAACATGCAACAAATGAGCTCTAAAATGCGTAAAATATAGAGCCATCAGTAACATAAGTGTTATTGAAATCTTGTGATCTTGTGTTAATTGAAGATAGTTTGTTAATAGGCCTGATCAACCTCATTAACAAAGTGTTTTCAAAAGATGCAAAGTCATTAATTTTATAACCATTCCTCTATTATAACCTTTTTATTTGTTGTTAGAATAAGTTTTAATTAAATTTTAGTTAGTTTTAAATTATTGCTCTATCAGAAAAGTAGTTATTTTAATAGTTTGAGTAGATAAAATTAGAAAGTGCCAGAATTCAGAAAAATCCTTCTTGAGAAAACTTGTAAAGATGAGAGAGAGAGAGAGAGAGAGAGGCCACTCGGGCCAGCCAGGAGGGCCCATAGGGAAGCCACACGGCTTTAGACTGCGGAATGGGGTTGCCCGGTGCCCACCTCCCCCCCCCTGCGTCATGTGCTCGACCCTAGCTCCGTCTCTCTCCCCGAAACTTCACTCCACATTTCCCCCCAAAAAAATTCTACTGCTCCTTGTTGCCCATTTCGATCTCCTTACTCATTGCATTATTTCTCAATTACTTTTGAGGGATTACTCATTGGGATGTGATATGTGCAATTAATATTAGAGAATAAATATTCTACTTTTATGATATTTCAATTCCATTTGCATCAATTAACTGGGGTTTATCTCATAATTACCGGAGATGCTGTTAGGGGAGAAATTTGGAGCTTCATGAAGAAAGTTCATCTCGAGGACCCCAGAAAAATAAAAAAAATATGTCGATGTTTTTTGCAATAAAAGGGCCCATGGGCCAGAAGGGGGCCACTAGAGGAGGACCGAGGGGCCTAGGCGCCCACCTTTTAGGGGCACCTAGGTCCCACATGCACCGACAGGAGCCCTTCGAGGTGCCATTTACTCTCTCTCTCTCTCTCTCTCTCTCTCTCTCTCTCTCTCAGGGAGAAAACTCTAGAACAATTTTCAGAATATTTTTTATGCCGCCTCTACGAGGCGAAAACCTAGTTCTTCCTTCAAAGGGTTGTTTTAGGCCAGATCTGCCCCTCCGACCGAGGGAATTCGAAGCAATCGTCATCACCAACTCCGGGGCATGATGGGGAGCATCTTCATCATCTCCATCAACAACACCATCAGCCCCCATCTCCATCTCAGCCATCTACATACAATTGGTGTGAATTGTTTACCGTTATCACTTATCAGTGTTGATTGCACTATTGGTACTTGATGATGTGTGTTTTATCGGTGAAAGGTCTATACTTTCAGGTTGTCATAATTATCATCACCATACTGAATATGTTTACGATGATGCATTATGATTAGTTCCGTTGTGTTTTGGAGGACATGGGAGAAAGCTAGTTGTTAAGTGTCATATATATTTGCAATAAAGATTGTTGTTTGATTATGTTGTAGTGCAATTCTCTAGTGGTGTTATGCGAATGTCGATTGCATGGAACTTCACCTATATGGACCTAGAGCAGAGTATTGTGTTATAATAAGTTTAGATGTATGGTCAGAGTGATAGAAATGACCATTCACTGAGTTTACGAATTATGGTATGAGGGGTGAATAGGGACCCTGAAGGAAGATATGGCTATGGTTGGGCTATATGCCTTATTAAAACATAGTAGTCGGGGATGCTTGACTCTATCCCTACAACTGCAACCAAACAATAGTAATCCATGCAAGTCATTATGGAATTAACAACTATGGGATATTCCCACCGTCCTAAAAAACGTTTGATCATCATAAGTAACTCAACCAACTTGTCCTTAGCTTTACTAGGATTGTGCCACTTGCTGCACTATTTTACCTTTTATTGTTATTTACATTTTGTTGTCTCGCCATCTCTACAACCCCCAACATTGTTACATTGTTTAGCATTTACAATGCACCCTTACTATTTTCGTACTTACCAATTCCTTCAGCTCGTCGTGAGATCGGTAGTGTTACTTATCAAAAAGATCTACAATTTACCCCCTAAACTTGTGGATCGGTATGTGATTCCTCCGCTTGTCCAATTATAGTTTTGAATGGTGCTCTATATCATGCTATTTTTGTTGCCGTTGGTGCTAGAAAACGAGCTTCATGTTGATTTAAGGAAGACAGAAAAACTGGGCCTAAAAATCAAGTGTTAACTGTAGTTCCTGTGTATGGCCCGCCCAACAATCGGCCCGTAGCTCCGCCACTGGCAATGGGGACAATTGACCTCTTCAATTCTTTTAAGAGGAACACGACTTTGGAAGGATTTATATCGCATAGGACGGTTGCATATGAGAACTTGTCAATGCAGTTTGCAATTTCTTTTGTTTATCATACTACTGACGCTCATGAGCATTGGTGGTAGTATATATATAGAGGGCTGAGATGCATAACATAAGCACATATGAAGAGTGTCACCTCTCGTGCAGCCCAGTGTAGGCCTCAGCAGTCCGTCCATAGTAGGAAATGGAGACGGATGAAACCCCATTAAAAAAGTAACACAGTCCACACAACATGTAACTGACCAGCATCATCACAACGTCACAAAACCAGTGGTTGCACAATAACTTGACGAGATGTTACCAATCTTTCTTTTTATGGGACACGAGCAATATTCTGTTTCAGCAAACCAGCCAATACTTTGATCAGTTGGCACAACGCCAGTCAGTTTCTGCTATGTTTTGCCAACACAGTGCTGCATGCCTGCACTTGTGGAACCAGAGTTGAGCAGCAACACTCTGGTAGGTGTGGGACAAAATGTCACCAACCTGATGTCCTATACTTAAACTCTGAATATAACTCAGCTTCAGAGTGAGTTTCCTGGGTTGGCTGCTATGTCAGTTGCCTGCAATTTGTAGCGCAGATAACAGAGATCGTCCGTGCTAGTAAAGAGATGAACTGCCAGACCTGTTAAAATACTGCCAGGATGCATGTAGGCATTAATTTGTACTCCCTCTGTAAAGAAATATAAGATCGTTTAGATCACTAATATAGTGATCTAAACGATCTTATATTTCTTTACATAGGGAGTAGTACAGAAACTATGCAAACATGCTCTTTCTGACCTTCTATATGGTCAAGGTTTAGAAAATGCATGATTTATGGACCGGTTTCCTCCTTCATAGGATAAAATGGGATCATGTCAACAGAAATGTGAGTAGGATCAGAGGGAGTCATGTAAGGACTGAGACGCAAGTGGGGAATTTTGGATAGGTTCATCCCTGATTTAGGGATCAAACAAGGGAACTTGCCTGAAGGAGGAGCAAAACCTAGCTACAGTACACTAGAGAAATTAGTTTATCTCCTTTCTTCTCAAGCAATGAACAGAATATATATATAGCCACCCTAGCTTACAACGCTGAGGAAGATAAACAGTGACTAGTGAAAGTTCAGAGTAAAACAGTGTCAACTGAAGTAAATGCGACTGTAAGTAAAATGGATCTCAGCCGTTCATCCATCTGGTGCAATCGGTATATTCCTTATATGACAAATACTGGTTCAGTAGGGTCCTGACACATCACCCTTGCAACAGCGACAAATAAGGATGAAGAGGCGAATTTAGGTTTCTATCTATAGTTCTATACGCTTGGGGTCCCCTTACAAGTTTTCTTCCAAAAAAGGATGAGGAGAAAATAAATAAATCCAGTATTTGTGAAGAAATACTAATAAAGGCATCCAAGAGTAGAAGGCAAGAATCAAAGATACACTTAACTGATTAACTCTGTTGCCCTATGGCAGTGGATATGGATTGAGTACCTGTACTGCAGAAACATCACACTCAATAAATTCCCCTATGTGCACTATAGATTATATCATGACTGATATGATTGTTCTAGTCCTCTGTACATGTCTACATGACAAAGATTCACTATTTGAGCTCTAGCAGGAAAAGAAAGCCTTAATGTCCCTATCACAACAAGAAATACCCCAGGTTAAATTTGTCAAATAAAAAAAAAACTGATGCCACAAATAATCCAACTTAATATTCCTCCAGTGAAAATAATTTTCTGTTGACATCTGTACTACTATAAAGACTACAATGAAGGGAATTGGTGGCGGTGGTCCGTTTCATTCTGCTCTCAGGCTCTCACCCCCTTAGACGTAGGATTAGCCTTCTCCTCCTCTGGTTACTTTTCCCTTCCTGCTATGGCCCAAGTGACAATACACTATGGTTGTCCTTAACAGGTCCTCATCCAGACTCCCCTCCACAACTCGAATTCAAATAAGACCACCGTGCTGCTCCTTCATCCCAGTTCTGCTTCATTCTTCTTTATTCAGAGCATAAAGACAAAAGACTGCATTACACACTGTGCAACTAATTTAATTACAACTTTGTTATGCCCAACGGACGTTTTGTGCGACGAATCCAGGAGTCTGAGGGCAGTGAGGCTTTAAAAAGGATAAAAGGAGGCAAGGCGATGGGCCCTGAGAGAGAGAGAGAGAGAGAGAGAGAGAGAGAGAGAGAGAGAGAGAGAGAGAGAGAGAGCAAAAGAAAGACATGCATATGATGTTCATTGACTTGGAGAAGGCCTACGATAAGATACCACGGAATGTCATGTGGTGGGCCTTGGAGAAACACAAAGTCCCAACAAAGTAATGTTGGATAATGTTGTGGCAAGTGTTCGAACAAGTGATGGCGACACTAATGACTTTCCAATTAAAATAGGACTGCACCAAGGGTCGGCTTTGAGCCCTTATCTTTTTTGCTTTGGTGATGGATAAGGTCATAAGTGATATACAAAGAGATATCTCATGGTGTATGCTCTTTGCGGATGATGTGGTGCTAGACGACGATAGTCGGACAGACGTTAATGGAAAGTTAGAGCTATGGAGACAGACTTTGGAATCGAAATGTTTGGCTTAGTAGAACTAAAATTGAGTACATGAGTGCGATTTCAGTGCTACTAGGCATGATGAGGAGGAGGTTAGCCTTGATGGGCAGGTGGTACCTCAAAAGGACACATTTCGATATTTGGGGTCAACACTGTAGAAGGATGGTGATATCGATGAAGATATGAGCCATCGAATCAAAGCTGGATGGATGAAGCAGCGCCAAGCTTCCGGCGTCCTCTATGACAAGAGAGTGCGACAAGCTAAAAGGCGGATTCTATAGGTCGGCGATTTGGCCTGCGATATTGTATGGCGAACAATGTTGACTAGCTAAAAGGCGACATATCCAACAGTTAGTGCAACCTAGATGCACATGTTGAGATGGATATGTGGCTACACAAGAAAGGATCGGATCCGGAATTATGATATACATGATAGAGTTGGGGTAGCACAGATTGAAGAGAAGTTTGTCCAATATCGTCTGAGATGGTTTGGGCATATAAAAGACGCAGGCCTCCAGAAGTGTCAGTGCATAGCGGACAGATAAAGCATGCTGATAATGTCAAGATAAGTCGGGGTAGACCAAAATTGACATGAGAGGAGTCCATAAAGAGAGATCTGAAGGACTGGAATATCACCAAGGAACTAGTCATGGATAGGGGTGCGTGGAAGTTAGCTATCCACGTGCCAGAACCATGACTTGGTTTTGAGATCTTATGGATTTCAACTCTATTCTACCCTAACTTGTTTGGGACTGAAAGGCTCTGTTGTTGTTGTTTATGCCCGTCTCAACTGCATACTCTTATTAAGGTTAAGTACCAACGCGTGGGCCGATTACTAGTATCCCTAGACAGGGGAGGTGGTACATATACGAACATCATATCCAATCTGTTCTGAAACAAACAATTTTAACATGCCGGTGTCACCATAACCTTAATAATGTGATGTTCGATATTTCAAGTTCAACATAAAACATGTTTAGAGTTTCAGATACTTGAAGTATTGACTCTGGTTTTTGAGGACTTATAGGTTCATAGACAAAGCAGTTGAGATACCCAGTTGCTCAGTTAAAAGGGGTTATATCAGTTGTCTTGAGTTACAGTTCATCTTTTCTGGCATTTTTTTCCTGAGTTGTGGTGTTATTCGGCACAGTACTTGCTTGCCCTCCACATCTTTTGGTGTTTAAGTGTGTTATTATTTCCATTTGTTACCTTCCGATTGTTCCATTCCATTTTCTCTCTCAACTTCCATTTTCCGGGTAAGGAAATATGTATTGAACTGGTCAGGTGCTGTCCAAACATGCATCAATACCATATAATGTGATTGATATGTACTATTGCTGTACAAACTTGTTGCTTGTTGCAAAGCATCTCTATGTGGAGTGCCAAACTAACCCAAAAATAACTATCGGGAACAGAATTAAGGCATATCAGGAACAAACAATTGTCGATTTTGCAAATATTCATCCAATAGAGTTTAAGGAGTCCGGATTCTGGACAACATTCTGTGAGGAAGGAGGGAGATGGTACTGATAGTCAGCATAGTCAACAGCCGAGTTATAAATAACTATAAATAATACCAATTGGACTAAAATTGCATATTCAGTTAACCAACAACAGAGGGCCAAAAGTAGGTAACACATCTTCAAGGTAACTAACTACAGTAAAGCCACACAGCATTATACATGTCACATTTACCATATTTGGTCTTCAAGGGGATCGTTTGTTCCACCCCAAATATATAACGATAGCTACAAACGCTCGCTTAAAAACGAGTCCTGAAAAGAGAGAAAAACTTGCATTTAGTACTCAGCATCAGACTTCTTACTACAGTATTTCAGTTCACAATGCTCTAACAAATTTCGTTTACATAATGCATAAGATCACTAATTTGTGTACCAAAATAACTCCTCCTTCTGCTCTCTTTGCGAAGCATGTGATCTTTAGTGCACAGATATGATTCATCCCTAGATATTTTACAAGTAACAAGTTCAAGATAAGAACAAGGTAAGTTTGCTTATATCAGTCACTCTCGTTGACTTCGCTACCAGCGCCTGTCCGACGGAGGCCGTCGTGCGCAGTAGCCAGAGATGGGTCGATTGACGCGGCGGTCTTGAAGGAGTTCCTGGCTTCGGCGGTGAGGCCCTTCCTCTCGTAGCACTCGCCAAGCAGAGCATGAGCCCGGGGGTTCTCGGGGCTAAGGCGGACGGCCTCGGTGAGATCCGCGGCGGCCTGGTCGAGGCGACGGCGGCGGTTAAGCGCTAGCGCGATCTCGGCGCGCTTGGCGAGCGCGTCCCCGCGCTCCCGCGATTCCAGGGAACGCGCGAGCGGCGGCGCGAGGGCGACGTCGAGGGTGCGCAGCGCGGGGAGGCGGTGACCCTGGAGGTCGAGGGCGAGGGCCTTGAGGATCAGCGGCGCTGCGTCGCGGGGGTCGAGCGCGATGGCGCGGTCGACCTCGGCGAGGGCCGCGCGGGCGAGCGGACCCGGGGGCTTCGGAGCAGCGGCTCGCGCGCGGGCGAGGAGCTGGGCACCCAGCGCGAAGTGCCGGCGCGATTGAGCGGCCGAGGAGCCGCCGGCGCCGCGGCGGAGGCGATGGGCAACTCGGCGGGGGAGGGAGTGGAGGGCCACGAGCATACCCGCGGCGAGGACGAAGAGGAGGCACTGGACAACGGCCTCCGGCCAGGTAGCGGCGGCGCCAAAGGCCAGGACTGTCATGGCTTGATCTCGGTGCGGCTCAGCTCGGGTCGAACTCACTTGAAAGTTGGAACTTGCATCTCTAGCAGATTCGTAAAACGGTCTCCCGCAAAACCGCTTCCTTACCGCGACGGCTCCGGCAGAACAGTACTCCCTCTATCCATAATGCAGTGCGCCCACGCTTTTCAAGATTTAACTTTCACTATAAATTTAACCAACATGGGCGACTGCGGCGGGAGCATGACAGATACCTTTGAATTCGTATTCGAAAAAAGTTTTCAAAGGTATAATTTTTCAGTAAAATGATTTATGTATTATTGGTCTAATCTCTACTCCTAAAGTATCAGTTGGTAGTCTCCGTTCACCGGTTAATTTTCGTCCCACCAACACCGATTTTTTTTTCGTCCTCCCACCCAACCCCCGGGCCATCGAACAAAAAAAAAAGGGCTGGCTTAGCTATGCCCCCACGAAGTCAAGGGGCCAAAGCTCCGATCGAAACAGAGAGAACCGGATGAAAAAAAATCTACGAAAAAAGACCTACGAAATTAAACCAGCGAAAAAAACGAATCGCACGCAGGTATACGAGCGATTCCTCCTTCCTTCGAACCACTCGCACGCTCGCTCCTTCCCTTCGCCCCCGCCGCTCGATCCCTTCGCCGCCGCCCTCCCACATCAAAGCCGCCACCGATATGCCCCGCCGGATCTCGCCTCAGCCCCGCCGTTTTGTGATCTGGAGTTCACAGTCTCCGCCGCCGATATCCTCGCACGCGTTAGGGTTCCTGCGCCGCCGCCACACAGGAGCTCGTCAACCAGCCCAGCGTCCTGCTGCTCCGCGCTCGCTTCCCTCGTCGGTCGCCTTTGGACCCCTCGCTTCGGACTCCGCGCCAAGCCGCCGCCTCTTCGCCGAGAAAGAGGGCTCCCGATCTCCGCCGTGGTCGACCATCAGCGCGACGGGCAGAGCACCCAGCCCGTAGGCTCATCCCCTTCTCCGATCCACTCCGGCAGCGGCCATCGTCGGTACGTTCCGCTCGTGATATATTGGTGTAGGCTCATCCCCTTCTCTTTATCTAAAAAGGCTATTCTACATACGCCGAGGAGAAGATGCTCACCTTCTCGCCCCTCCCCCTACCGTGATGTACGTGGATGAATCTGACGGCAACGAGGACGACCTCGTAGGATCCAGCCACGGTTGTGCGGAATTTCGCGGGGACGAATCTACCCGGCCTCTCGTCCTATCCGCCGCCGGTAGAGGCATCCATGTCCGATGGTGTGAATTTTGGCTGGTTCCATGAGCACTTCGTTCCCTGCCGTGTAGTCTTCGTTGATTCGGGAAGATGGTGGTTGTCTGTTTAGCCATTTCAATCTGCTATTGATCATGCTCATTCTTGTTATATTCAGTTATATTGGAAACACCATCTGATTCAGTTATATTCTTGATCATGCTCATGCTCATGCTCATCCTTATTCAAATAAGAATACTTCTGTTTGGAGAGCTCGGGCGTCAGCTGTGTGGAAGCACCAGCTGATTTGTAACTGGTCGGAAGGTGAGCTTCTCATACTCGCTGCCGTCGAAGCACGGCACCTCGCCGCCACTTATGTTGCGTGTTGTTGTGCTGTAGGTCCTTGGGGTTGGGTGCGGCAACTCGCGACTCGAAGACATTTCGTGCATGTGGTCCCCTGCGCTTGGTGACCAATACATCTACTCCGTGCGTGAACATGTGCTTCGTGTCATACAGGTCGCCGCCAAGGGTGAGCTCGTGCAGCGGTACAGGTATAGATGTGCATCCCATAAGGGCAGCTACAGTTTCTTTCATAAAGCTATTTGTGTGAGTGCCCTGCATATTGAAGTAAACTGGATCGGCTAATCTTGAGTTCCTCCACCAAGTTATATTACTTCGACAAGAAAAAGTGCAGAAAGACCATATAAAGTACTCTGGTGACTCTCTCAATTGAACTAGAATTTTTTTAGATGCGTGAAACATGCACAACGATTTGCTCTATTGAGTCTATGTATGTTGAACTAGCACTCGAATTATAGCTCATGCCGGTATGCTAATTTTCTCTTTCTCATATCAGCTCTCCTTCTTTTTGTCCATTTTTCTTCACTACTACCTGAAGGAAACTGTACTGGATAGCAGCCTATCATATATAGTTACATGTACCGAGTGATTTAGCTTCATTTTAATGATACTGTCAACAACTAACTACTGCTGCGACATATTTGATGCAACCTGTAAAATATTTTTTGTTTAATTTCAGCATATCATTTATATACTGAAGTCTCTTCTGGACATGTTGTCTAATTGCGTCATGTATGTTAGATATTTGTTCTATAATACTTGCCATTGACTATTTTTCTTTTATTTAGGTTATGTGCATTATTGATCAGCCAATCTTGAGAGAGAGATGGGTTGGCGTGAATGGGAAGAAAACTACATTGAATGGACAAGAAGTATGCCCTCAACTTTTTCATGGTATGTCTTACTTATTGTTCTTGTGATTTTTCCATCAGTTTCACTTTACATTTCTTCTTTGCTTTTTCATGGCATCGGGATGCCCACTGCCGACGGCGCTGCGTTGCTACCAAAGGGGCACCCTGCCGCGGCCGGGGACTCGCTGCCGTCGAAGCACGACACCTTGCCGTCACGTATGTTGGGTGTTGTGGTGCTGCAGGTCCTTGGGGTTGGGTGCGGCAACTCGAGACTCGAAGACGATCTTCTGTGGTAGGGCGTCGCCGGCGGCGGCGGCACCTGTATAGACCGTCTCGGTGTGACAGAAGAGTTCGGAGTTCACTCCGAGAAAGAATTGCTTTGCATGTACATTTGCTGAAAGACTGATGTGCTGAACTTTCGATGATTTCGATTGGTCTCTAACATAACCTTTCCTCTTTTTGTTGATATGTCCAAAAGAGATCCTTATTTCACCTTTTGTTTATAGGTATTCAACTTGAGGAATTTCATACTTTTGGAGTGGAGCTATCAAATATATGTGTGCTCGATGTTGGTGTTTTAATCCGGATCTCTCGCTGAAGGTGCTCGATGTTGGTGTTTGAATACTGCTACCGTACTTCAAGGTCTGTAGCAGCTCTTACAATGGATTCTTTTTAATGATAGTACAATTTATTTTTGTTTCGATTTGGTATTGTTGTTCTGTTCACTTAACCCAGTCTGTAGCAGCAGCTTTTCATGTCGTTTCCTCGCCAACAAATGTCATAATTTATCACATACGTGTGCAAATGGTTTTTTGGCTATAGTATGAGTATATGGTTCAGAGAAGTTCGGTCAGATGCAAAGCATGCTTAGCATCTCATAGTCGTAGGCTATTCCTTTTAAAATTGAAGCCATCCAGGTTTTCAATTATGGAGATGATTTGGAAACTCAGCATAGAAAATTATTTACTCTAATGCAGATTACACATATTAAGGCCTTTATCTTTTATATTAAGGTCTCCAGTGCAAGCATTAGCCCATCTTTAGCTGCTCATAAGCAGTATCAGTGATATATATATATAAGTACACTCTTGCTAAGATTAATCTTTGATATATATAATTCATTGCCTGGATATAGTTTGCTTTGAATGTTTTTTTGCTCTTTAGTCTATGAAGAATTGCAAGGAGGAGGATAATAGAGCAGCAACCAGAGCTGACAATTGGCCTGTAAATGCAGCAAAGTTCTCCTAGAGGTGTGATGTTGGTGGTGATTTTCTTATCCGGGGATATGGATGTGGCGGGTCTGTGGGCACCATGCTGACGCGGAGAAGGAGGTGCAGGTAGCGGGGCGCTTGAGGTGAGGTGGCTGCAGGGTCGCTCGAGAAGAACAGGCTCATCAGCACCACCTGGATGCCTTCGTCATCAGCAATGTGGACAAGGTGCAAAAGGGATATCTCCCTTACCTCTTATTCAGTCTGGAAAATTATGCAATGTTTGGTTTGGCAGATTTAACAGTCGCTGGTTTGGAAATTTGTTACCTATAGAAGTATAGGAATAACATGACTAATATTTATTGAATTTATAGAGTTATTGTTTTTTTTTCTACAAAGTCAGTTGTTAAATTAGGAAGAACATCGTCTAAAATCTTGACAACATAAAGGAGCATAGAGTTAATAGATTATGAAATCCTGTAGTGCATCAGATGCACCCTTCACTAATTTTTGAACACATTTATATTATCCAGGTTCAGACCTCATTCGCTGTGATGTTTGTCTTTTTTATGTGGGCGAGGAAAACATTTTTAGGAGTGATACTCCCAAACTTTGATTTCTTGGTTGTCGAATCATGGTGCTGATTAGATTTTACTTAACCTTAATTAATCTATTTATATTGCGGCTTTGTCTTTTAGTTTCTCTTCTCCACTTCACACAAGATTTTATTGTAGGCTACCAAGTACAGTTATACCACTTATACTCTTTCTATCTGATTATGCAAAGCTTGATCTATACTCATTGAACTTTGTTAGATAGTAGGCCCTCCTATTAGTGTGCCTAAATATAATTGTTTCTCTGTGTTTATAGTATCTTAGTCCAGTAGAATGAATGTTCTCGAGTAATTAGAGGTATTTGGATCAAGTGAATGTCTGAATACCACTAAAATCGAAATCATAATTAAAAAATACTGACCTTTTTCTTCAGGGCGTCTGTTCCTCCTCCCATGGTCAGCACCACCACCTACTCTGAATCTCCGATCAGAATAGTATGAACTATTAAATAGGGAACTTAATGCTTATCATTGTTGATGTACATATGTACAACTAACAATGTTTGTGCTGCAACCAGCTTACTTTATTCCTTGCTGAAATTTATCTTGATTTATTTCACATCAGATAGTTCTGAACCTAGATGATCTCAATTAAGGTCATTGAAATTTGTTAAATTATTTTTATCCGCTCTTCTGAACGAGCGTATACTATGATCTGATTTGTATATCATATTACTGATGCAGCGCTGGGCCATGCTGTGGTGAGAACATACGAGAGATAATTGGGGTGTGTGGCTGATTGCTTCATATGCTGCTAATGATATATGTAGACTGCTGATTGCTCCTGATATACAGTGTCGATTGCAGCTGATAGTAGGATTGTACTCAATTTGATAGGTAAAGTGGGATGGCGGGATTGTATAGTGCTCATAAGCCAGTCCGGGCATTGTCCTTCCTCGAATGAATCTGAGACTACTACTCATATGTTAATCAGTTGCTCCTCCCTAGCTTTGGTTTGGTCTGAACTTCAAAGTTTTCATCCACTCAATGTTGATTCAGTCAAAGATCTCTTGGAAAAATTATTTCGACAAGATTCACTCTATAATGTTGTTATCATTGTCCTCTGGAATATATGGAAGCGCAAAAACTCCAAGGTCTCCCGGGATGTTTTTGAGGAATTGCACATTACTGCTAGCAAGATTGCTGATGATTGATACCATGGTCCAACAGGTATTCACATAAAATTAATAAATGGCACCTTACGGATTGGAGTACTCTACTGTATCACCTATCTGGGAGATTTTAATTTTTTCCTTCTATTATTTCTCTTAATCCCTGTGTACTCATTGGACTTTGTATAGTTCTCAGTTTTATGAAGTGGTTCAGGCTGGCATAAGCCGCCATAGTCCCAGTAAAAAAAGGCTACAAGCTTCGCTTCGGCCTTTCGGAACTGAATATTATGTAGTTTTATTGAGATTATTGATAGTGCTTCTCTACTATCAAAGAAGGTAATAGTCTCTTATGTGTTTCTTTTTGTCCATTTGAATGCACTCCATTTTTTAGTGTATTAATTAACATCAAACCTCCCATTCTTTCTAGAGTGCTGATGTATTATTATTTTCAGCTTAACACATTTAACTTCCTATAGATTTCATGGTTTATGCAGATTAACCGAGCTAAGAATTTTTGTGAAGCTAAAGCTGGTGTTAAGATGAACGCCGCTATGTATATATTTGAAACAGTTAGATACATGCTTGACAGACTATATAGGGGTGATCAAAACCATGCAAAGCATTATGGGACAAGTTTCTCTACCTTAAATAAGTGTTCGTTCTCTCGTGTTTACTATTCGTTTAAGGGTCATCAACCCGTGTATTTATTTTCATTGACCAAGTTTTACATTTTTCTTCAGTAGTGTTCATTGTGCAGTTCTAGATTGTTAAGAGAGTAGAGTTTATTGATTTATTACATGGAGAGACCAGTAGTGTCGTAGTGGTCTTGACATAATTGCTAACATTTTCTACTAGACAAAGTTTAATTGCACTAAATACAAATTAGAACATGCATAGACATTTATCTTCTTTCTACAGAATGGTTAGTGTAAACGTACTTTGAGTTGTACATGATTCTGTATCTGACCATTTTATCTCATATGTTGATGTGGTTGCAGATATGAACTTCAAATTATCCTGCAATGTATTGACTGCTCGGAGCTAACTTGACTACGCCAGTTTTCTTTTATGGCTCAAAGTAGTTAGTGTCCCCCCTTATTATGAGAGAGGTACTACTTCAAACATCTCTTCTTAATGTTTTATGTCATGGCATACAGTATGAGGGAGTGTTAGTTGGCTTGACTTTCGTGGCACTCATTGATAACCTTTCAGTTTAGGAGTTTTTGTGGCCTCTTAATCCATGAGAGTATGCTCATGTTGAAGAAGTTAGTCATAATGAGGGGCACCATAAATGTTTGTTATCTGGCACAAATTCCTAATGAATATCACATGTGAACCTTTTACTGTTGTGTTATTCAAATTTCATTGTACTATTCATACAGTAAAATATGAGTGCCATGTCAGAATATGGTTCTCGATCTGAAAGATCATATTCGAAATTGCAGGTTCTATGGCAGTGGAGTAATGTTCGTAAATTATATATTGCTTTCAAGTTTGGAGCTGGAATAATATATGTGCTGCATTTAGTTATAGTCTTATAGATATACATGAACATCCATTGTATATTTCTTGCAAGACATGGTAACTACTATTATTTTGATTGTTTCCGTGAACTATTTTGACCTTGATTAAGAAGTAGACAGTTTTTAGCCTCGTAGGTTGTTTGATCTACTATATCAAGTGGCACTTGGCTTCTCATGGCTCTCCTCGCATTTGCCAAAACAAAGTTAGTACACACTGCCTAGAGCTCTGGAAATTAGAACTGAAAAATGGTCCTGCGGTTTATTAGCTGATATAAATCATGCACAATCCTCTACATTTAAAAATAAACCGGACACAAAGCAGTATACTTTTTTCCGAGTACTACCTTGAGAGAGCCAAGGGGTTCTGCATTTTATAAAGAAGAAGAAAGTTGCCCGGTTCCATACATGCTTATCTGAGAAATATATCTTATCTATTTAGTGGAAACCAGGCAAAAACCTACAGATACAAAAGGCACAAAGTCCCCCACCGGTCGTGACCGAACTACTGTTTTTGGAAATATCACATGAGCTAGATTACTAACATTGATGTAATGCTTGTATGGCAACCTATTCCTTTATCGGTTCAATTACAGAGTTTTGTTATTATGTGAATGGAGTAATGGAGAGCTAAGAAAAAACAAGGTAACAGTTAGTGTTACTCTTGCGAGGTAGTTTCAATCATATCATTGTTTGCTTTCCCTTTTCTCCTGCCTAGGTATGTACAATTATTCCAACCCAGGTTTCTTTCAAGAAGGATATGGGTATGTGTTTGAGGAATGTCTACATGATAAAACACACCTTCAAGTTTGGTGATAGTTATGCTATCAAACTTACAATGGGGGTCTTAATTTGTATTTTTAATAGAGCACTGGGTTCATTGGTGAGACTTGTGAGGATGTGCCTAGGCTAAAGATGGCTGCTATGTCGGTACCAAGTGGCATGTGTTTAAATGGAGTATCCTTGTCAGGAGAGCTGATTTCTGAAATATGGTACTTTATGGGTGCAAGGATTCACCATGTTGCGGTCTTCGTCAGCGGAGTGGACTCCTAGGAATTAGTCAAGGCCGCTATGTTGTTTTAAGCTGATATTCTATCGTACTTGTATATTTTTTTGCTTATCTAGCTGTTTGCCATGCAGTTCTCGTTGTTGGTGGGAACATTTGTTGTCTAAGATCGACCTCAAATATCTGGTGGCACTATAGCATGGCTTTTGATATTCTAATGTATATCTCTTACAAAATATTTCAAGAGCCCGTGGCAACGCACGGGCATTATACTAGTTTATGGTTAAAGTTGAATCTCGAAAAGCGTGGACGCACTACATTATGGAATGGAGGGAGTATATTTTAGAAAAATTCATGATCTTGAACCACATAATCTTAATACAATAGCAATATAAATCAACCCAAATGATAAGTGTCACACGTGTGACATGAAGACATTCGGTCCAAATGGCTCTGCTACCGTTTGATCTAAATGCACGCATCTTGACGCTATTCAGTCGCCACGTCATCCCAGCTGGTTGTTCGGGTCGAGTGCGAGGTCGACCGAACGCCTCGTCCATTTCCCCACCACTCTTCCTCACCCATTCCCTCACTACTCTGCCTCATCCATTTCACCCCACTCACCTGCAGTAGAAGGAGCCCGAGCAGGAGCTCGATCAGAGCGACCACATCGCCTCTCCCGCGCCTCCGACGACCGGCAAGCACCAACGAGCGCCGCCAGGTTCCTTCACAGCTGTCGGTGTCAAAACCGGCAGATCTCGGGTAGGGGGGCCCGAGCTGTGAGATCGGATCGATGGATAACAAGAGACAAGTGACACGATGTTTTTATCCAGGTTCGGGCCCTTTTTAAGGAGGTAAAACCCTACGTCCTGCTCTTGTTTATATGATGGGTGTGTCAAAGTATAGAGTTGATCTACCTCGAGATCGTAAGTTGTGGTCTAAACCCTAGGGGTGATGATGAATGCGAATGAATCTCTACGGACTAAACCCTCTGGCTTATATAGGCACCAGGGGTATCTAGGGTTACACATGGTCGGTTGCCATCTAGGGGTTATATGCCGAATCTAATAAGATGCTTGGAGTACACGCCAAGTCCTTGGTACGGCCCAATATGCTTGCATCATAGATCAAAAGCCCTCTGGAGTCATTATTCTTCAACGGGCCATCAGTTCGGGCCATGGACTAGACCGACTAGGCCGGGACCCCCTAGTCCAGGACACCGTCAGTAGCCCCCGAACTTGTCTTCGAAGCCGAGGATGGCAATCTTCTTCGGATAAAATGTCTTCGGCGTGAGAGTCTTCGGCTTAGCAGGCAAGTTTCTTACCACGCCCCGAGCTAAGCGTCTGCCCGAAGTTCGTTAATCCCCAATTGGATGGTGTCACCCTTCTAAGCAGGAGACGAGGCCAGCCGACCATGTGCCACAAAAATGCATCTCCGTCTATCCGAAGTGCATGGCTTGCTTAGTCTCGAAGGCTAGTAGCATAGATTAGTTCGGCAGTCAATTACTGACAACTTTTCCAAAACGTCACGACCCGTGACATCATGTACATCAGTTATTACTTATTCGAATCGCGGTTCGAGGTAACCCTCTTAACGGCACGTCTTATCAAAACAGAGATCGTGCCCCACATTTTAGGGGATATCATCAATCGATTGATTCACCCCATGCGGCCACAACGGCATGATCAGCCAAAACGTGGCGATTTTTATGTTGCAGCGGAGGGGACGCTTTCGTCTTTTTATTGACTTATAAAGAGTTGGGGCGACAAATCATTCTCCCGCGCTTTTCTGCCGCTCCAGCGCCCAAACCCTTCAAGCTTTCACACCCCTAATCCCCTTTCCAAGCCTAAAGCTTCCTCCAATCTCCCGCATCCCGTGCCAATGGCCGATGCGGATCTGAAGGGGAGGTGGGTGGCCTCCAAGGTCACCGACGCCACCATCGACGAGCTCCGAACGGCGGGGTACATCCCCGCCGACGCCGTCTGCAGGGCTCCAGAGCCCGGCCAACGTGTCCCCACTCCCAAGCCGGGGGAGCGGGTTGTTTTTATCCCTCACCTCATCCGAGGTCTAGGATTCCCCCTGCACCCTTTCGTGCGGGGGATTCTTTTCTTCTACGGGCTAGATTTCCACAATCTAGCCCCAAATTCCATTTTGCACCTCACCACCTTCATCATCGTCTGCGAGGCGTTCCTGCGCGTGGAACCTCATTTCGGCCTGTGGCTGAAGACGTTTTGCGTGAAGCTGAAGAGCGGCGGCACCTGTCGGAGAGTGACCTCCTAAAGCCTGGTTCGAACACTGGGGGCCTGCTTCGCTACCTATCTACCGATGGCGACCTTGGTGAGGCTACGGCAAGCGAAGCATGACAGGAACGCACACACGCAAGGCACGGCAGGGACACAAGGAGCTACCCAGGTTCGGGCCACCGAGCGGTGTAAAACCCTGCTCCTGCTTGGTTGTGATTGCTATGGTGATAGTGCTCTTGCGTACAAGGTAGAAGAAGGTGGAATCGTCCTCCTCTAAGGTGGCAGCACTGTCCCTTATATAGCTGCTTTGGTCCTCTTCCCCGAAAATATTGGCGGGAAGGGTTGCCACACAACGGCAGTTCAAAGGGGGACAGGCGCCCAGTCCTATCCTGACAAAAGTAGTCTTCGTCTGAAAAGACGCCGCCCATGACGCGCTGGTGGGCTCACCGATGACATCTGCCCTAGCGCGCCGCGTCATCGTGGTCTTCTTGCACCAAAATGGTAATCTTTGGGACTTGCTTTGGGGGAGGCAACTGCAGCTGCTCCTTTATCATCAAAGAGGAAACTTCACTGACCGGGCCTGCTGGCACGGTACCTGCCCTTGTCGTCGTCTTGTGCAGGCACGTCACCCACGTGGTGGGCACGCAGCCATGCAACCAGCGCCGCGCAGCTCCCTTGCGCGGGGGGGGGGGAGGGGGGGCTCGCGGGAAGCCGCCTCGCGAGGCTGCCCGCCGCGGAAGGTGGTCTTCGGTAGTGCCTCCCCTTGTGGAGAGGGCCCTCGCGAAGCCTCTTGCTTCGCGGCGCCCACGGCTGGGCCGCCTCTTGAACTCTTCGCTAGGTGTTGCTTCCTGGGCCGCAGGCAGACGGCCCATGGTACCCTGGTTTTCACTGGGCCGACAGTAGCCCCCGGGCCCGCGATGCGCACGTTTTCGCCCGTTGGGAACGAAACGGCGCAGGGCCTAAGTAGACTGCCAGGCCCAGGTAGGGACGCGTGGCAGCACGACGGGACGTGGGCGCCCCCACTTCCCCCACGACACCTTGGTAATTGCCCGCCCTGCCATAAAACTGACCCGGGCGGGGCGCAGCACCATCATTGCCTTCTTCTGCACCATTCACCTCCCTCGCACCCCGCTCCCTGCGCTTTCCTCCTCCTGCTTCCAAGCTTCCCTTGCGACCATGGCTCCCGCCTCCAAGAAGGGAAAAGAGCCGGCAACGGCGGAGCTGGAGCCGGCCCTGCTGAGGTCCATCATCCTCAACGAGGAGGGGCTGGACAAGGTACGCCCCATGACCGCCTGCGACCACAATGAGTGGAAGGCTACGCGGATCTGGCCGGCCTCGCGTCGGACTCATGATCTGGAGGCCATGACCTTCCCCTTCTTCGTCCACACCATCTTCGTCGGCCTGGTGCCGCCCTTCTTCGACTTCTTCTGCGCCATCCTCGCCCACTACCAGATCCACGCTCTCCACCTTCAACCCAACTCCATCCTCCTCCTCGCCATCTTCGCCTACCTCTGCGAAGGCTTCTTGGGTGTGATGGCCTCCGTGGCTCTCTTCCGCACCTTCTACAGCCTGCGGCTGATGGCGACGAATCAACGCTCGGGATGCGTCTTGTTCCGCATCGTCGACGAGATGGCGGCCCACATCATCCCCATGAAGATCACGAAGAAGGTGGAGGGCTTCAAGGCGCGTTGGGTCTACATGGATGCGGGCCAGTTCAGCCCTCTCTTGCTGACGTCGGCCGCCCCTGCCGTGAAGAGCTCCGGATGGGAGCACGCCAAGCTCACCGACGAGAGGCTGGTGCCGCTCGTGGAGAAAATGAAGGACCTGAAGGCCGCGAAGCTCACGGGGGCGATGGTCGCCAGGGAGTTCGTGCGCCGGCGCATTGTCCCCCTCCAGAAGCGCTTGCACCCAGTGTGGTCCTGCACCGGCCCCGAGGACCCGATGAGGCTGAGCATCGACAACCTTACTGGGCCGGTGACGAGCGAGGTCATGAAGATCTTGTTCGCCGACGACGTGGGGAGTCTGCCTGAAGGTGTGTACCCTCTGTATCGCTACAGCGACAGGGACGCAATGGTCGCAGAGATGCCACGGTTCGAGGAGTGGGGGCTGGTCCCCGAGGGCCATGAGGGGCCTCGCGAGAACCCCCTCTTGGTGGTGCCCGGCTCAGGCGGCAGCGACGACGCCGGGGCCTCGGCGGGCGCCGACGAGGAGAGCGGTGGAGGAGCACCCCTGCGAAGCCGCCGCCAACAGCTAGCCGACCTCAGCGACGATGACGATGAAGACGATGACCGGTTCATGGTCGTGCCCTCCCGGCCTACGAGCACGGGGGGCGAAGGAGACACCGGCGACGAGGCCGCCGAGCCCCGTGCGGAGGAGACCCGCACCGGCCCGGCGGAAGAGGACCTCGGCATGCCTCGCGCTGAGCCCTCCCGAGGGGGCTCGAGCGAGCCTCGCGAGGGTGGCAGCCACCCCCTGCCAAAGCTGAGGAAGAGGCGATGGGTCCCTACCGACGAGTAAGTCCTTGCGTCTTATTCCCTTGCCTTAATTTTTGTTTTCCGCTTCCCGAGGTCCAAGGCTGAGCCCTCGCGCTATGCAGGGAGCCCACGCACAGGAAGAGGAAGGCCCCTTACTCGAGAGGGGCCACAACGCCCACCGGAGGCACCGAGGGGCTCGAGGAGGCCGTCCGCCGCCCTGAGGCTGAGACAGGGCGCATGGCGGCGGAACACGAGCATGCGGCTCCTCCTGAGCCACACGTGGACTTACCTCCCCCAGCTGGGGGGGAGCGAGCCTCAGGAGGAAGTCTCCGGAGGAGGGGCAGCGCCGCCAGAGGCACCTGGAGCAGGAGGAGACACGACAATGGAGGGGGCCGAAGAGCCAGACCCTCCACAGCACTCCACGCCAGCCGGGGAGGCCCGCGCCGACGAGGGGGTACGGCGAGCCCCCGGCGCTTGCCCATGTGCCAGGCCCCTGAGGCGGCCGCGATGAGCCCGCAGCGCGCGCCGGCGTAGCAAACCGAAGAGGAGGCCGCGAGGAGCTCCCAGCGCTCGACGGGGGACGCGCCCCCTGCAAGGATTGAGGACAAGGAGCTGGAGAGGGGGGCCAATCCTGGGCCCTCGCGCGCCATGATGGTGGATGGCGGCGCGGAGCCGTGCACCGGCTGGGCCTTGCAGCTGGTGAGCGACAGCGCCGTGCTCAAGCGCGGGGCCTTGTAGAGTGCCAGGGCGGCCCTTGACACGCTCGAGGAGGATCTCCAGGCAGAGGAGTCGCGCCTCGCCGACGAGCGCTTGCGCCTCGTGGAGGGGTGGCGCCAGCTCGATGTGGCCATCAAGCTGGGCCGCATGCAAGAGACCGCCGCGCGGGAGCGGCGCGAGAAGGCTGCCCGGGACGCCAAGGAGCTCTTTGAAGGGGCCGTCCGGGACGCCGAGGAGGCGGAGTCCCACGAGAAGGTCCTCTTGGAGCAGGCTGCCTCCAGGGAGCAACGGCTCGAAGCGTGGGAGGACGCCGTCACAGCCCATGAGGGCAACTTGCCTCCCGCGAGGGCGAGCTCGCCAAGCGTGAGGAGGCCCTTGCGGTTCACGAGGGGGACGTCGAGATCCGGGAGTGGGAGCTCGCGAGTACCGCGACCGAGCAGGACACGGAGCGCGAGCGCCTGGCGACGCTGGATCGTGAGGTGGCGGCCGCCCAAGTGTGGCACCCCGGCTCAGAGAGACCGGAACACCCCGCATTCCAGCCCGGAGATCAAGTCTTCTGGAATACGGCACTGCTTGGCATAGAACAAATCAGCTCTTTATTACAACTAATATGAATACAAGGGTTCTGAAGGTACAAAGGTTAAAAAGGCACGGTGATTCTACGCCTACTACGGTAGCTCTATGCTAGCAGCGAAACATCTCGTAGCGGAATAACTTCTAGCAGCGGAACAACAACGACGGTGGTGGACTCCACTCCACAGGGACTCTGGCTGGGACGCATCCTAGAGCGCAACCTCGGGATCCTCGACAAGCAATCAATCACGGCATCACCTGCAATCTGGCATGACACGCCAGGTGAGTACTTTGAATGTACTCACAAGCTCACAGCAACCAAAGCAATCAAGACAAACAACAGCATGGCACTTACGGGTTAATTATCAATGATGATCATGATACTACTAGAATCAACATGAGAGTGAGCATGGCATGTACAAGTTACTCATGATATGAACATGATGATACTAGCACTAGCATGAGGGGGGTCGATGTTTAAGGTCCCTTGGACCAACTTATTCTTCTCGGAGGTTATCTCGTAACCACCATATGTAACAAACTTACCGTCGTGAATATCACACGATTACCTCAGGATCAACCAAGCTCGGTATCAACAATACCATCGTGATCATCACATGACCACACGGAGCTTGATCTCTACCTGTGATCATCGCATGACCACATAAAGATCAACCAACTTCTTTTCTCATGGAACCGGGGTTGTTTATTATTCAGGTTAATATTACTGTTGACCCATAGTGTGACCTACTACGAACTGTGTCCATGACCGAGGACGCGGGTATCGATAGATTATACACTCTGCAGAGGTTAGTACAATGTACCCACACCACAGAACTCATGGCCTCGTGCTCCCATTCGGGTGGACCAACGATATTCCGACAAAAGCAATCTATTGCATGACACTCTCCCAGCCACTCCGACAAACTCCCCTTTGGGCTATGTCATGGGTGGCCCCGATGTCAACTCGTGACATCCTGCCACCTTGTGGCTGCCACCGTCGTGGCCAAAATAAAAACTGTCCCAAATGGGGACTCTGGATCCATACAACTCGGGCACACAAGGCTATGGCCGCCTACCTGATCAGGGTAGCGCGCACGCATAACCTTCCCTAGTTGGAGGTTCTGGCGAGAGGCATGATAATAGACCGAATTAGGGCCTCCCCATCTAGGCAAGTGTGGTTGCACTGGTGAGCTCGATTCGGTGGCACCATGACTCAGCCAACAGATTTGTTCAAGTTCGATTAATGTCAGGTTTAACTTGATTGGTGATGAGCTGAGCCACAATAAAATAACATAATGAAATAACAATGCATATGAGCATGATATCACTGTAACCATGGATGGGCAACATAACCATTTAACAACATAACATCAACAATGATAAATCGTTTATTCTATGGGATGCAAATGAGCATAGCATAACGATGATCATGAATATCACAAGTATTTGCATAACAAACCCTAACTATTCATATGAGCATATCATTATCACTAGCATCGAAAATGATTACAAGAATGAAACATGATAATAATAACATTAGCAATTAATCATTTCACTCACTAGATGAAAATGAACATGGCATAAGAAATGGGCATGGATTCACAAGCATATAAGTAGCATTCAAAATAATACATGAACAAATAATTATTCGAACATTCAAGTCGGAACCATGGCTATTGCAATGCCATCATGCAAGTGGCTATCGTGGCTTGCCTGGTGTTGATGGAATCACCGGAAAGAACTGCGAGAGTCTCGCGGAATGATTTGCCGGAAACATTTCTCTCCCGACGGAGCTGATAAAAGGGCAAGAGAAAAATGGTCATTTTCAGAATGTGACAACCTCATGAAAATGATACCAACAGAACGGGCTCAACGAATAGAGAACGTGGGCTTTGGAATCACCTGATTCGGAGTTACGGTTAAAAAAATATAGGCAGTTGAATGCCAGGGACCAATCTGTAGAAGAAGTATTCACAAACAAGTCCCTGACTGGAATTCGGCCGAAAAGATTAAAGTGCACTGTTGCACTAGGCCGGCTCGGGTTGGAACTGCCGCCGCTGCTACTGTGCACATGGGCCAAGCCCAACTGCGCGCGCGGGGTGACGCCGAAGACGGTTTTCTCCAAGTACGCCTTCCCTTAGGAAAAACGGCTCTGTGGAAAACCGTTTCCACTTAAACGCGCGGGCGCACCACACTCTTCTCTTCTCTCGCTGACCGCCGGGGCCCGCCTGCAGGTCCATCGTCCTCCTCCCGCGCGCGCCTGGCAGAGGAGAGGTGCGGCTCCCGACGGCGATTGCCGGCGGCTCCGACCACCTCTCGCGGAGCTCTGCCTACCGGCGTGCTCAGGAGGTCGAGGCGCATCCATCCATGTAGTAGACGTACCTCGGGGGAGTCAGGCTCGAGCGCTCCTTCGACCGCGGCGGACGGCGGCATCGGGCGACGATGGGCTCGCGGCTGTGGGCCACCGGAGGAGAAGGAGAAGAGGGCAGGAGCTTCGCCTCGTCCTGGGGGTCTCTCTGGAGGGCAAAGAAGAGGGAGGGGGCTCGGGCTAGCTCGAATTTGAGCGAGGACCGAGGTGGCAATGGAGGCAAAGGAGGAGGAATGGGAGCTCCTCGAGCTCGGTTGAGTAGCTGGGCGGGGTTCTTGGAGAGCGGAGAGGCTGTGGGTGAGCTCGATGGGTCTCGGGGAGGGCTTATATAGCCGGAGAGGAGATGCCAAGCCGGATGCCGCCGCGGACGCGCGGTCGATGCTCTGACGCGGCCGCGTACGCGTGCGCACGCGCGGAGGGGTTGATGGCGACGAGAGGGAGCTAGTGGAGCGCCAGAGGAGGGCAGACGCGGGATGGGAGAAGAGGCCAAGAGGAAGGCAACGGCGTCGCTCACTATTCCATGGTGGAGCTGGCGCGCCGAGGGAGAAGGAAGAAGGGGAGCGGGGGTCCAGAGGGGTGGCGTGGACGCAGGGGAGTGCGGGCGATGCTGTGGACATGGTGCGGTGGCGAGAGCGCGTGGTTTGGACGGCGGCCGAGGGCCCCAAAGTCCAGAGCACGCGGATGGCCTGTCAGACCGCGTGGTCACCACGTGAACAGGTGCACGCGGTGCGCTCTGGCCAGGAAAACGTTGTCTACCGCGTGGACCCTACTTGCTGGAGCAACAATATGGGCTTGGTTAGGTTAAATCACCTCTGTGCTGATGGGTAGCATCAACTGAAGTTTGCTGTAGCAAACTTGGGTATGAAGATGTGGTAAAAATGAAAGGATAAGGGCTAACTAGGATGTCATAGGGGTTTAGGGTAGGAAGGACTACAGTCCTGTGAAATGTGAAAGGATTTGGACCAAGATTTATCATAGTTGCTTTACAACTGCAAAATCTGGTCCAGAAACTAGATCATGAAGCTGCACTCACATGGATGATTGTATTGAGCTGAAATTTGGTGTAGGATGATGATTTTGGCATATGAAGGCACTGTAAAAATCTCATACCATTTGGATAAATAAAAATGGTACTTCCTTCACAATGTTTTTTACTGGACAGAAACTTGGGGAAATTTTGTGGAGAAAATGGCTTGGCAAAATGATGTGAATTTTGGCATGCTCAAAGGATATAGGGATATTTAGGTTCTGGATTAATTTCAGAATTTATTAAGCAATAAAAAATATAGTTGCTTCACAAATTGAAATTATGACCAGAAACAAAGATGGATGGTGTGCTCACATAGATTGTTGGGTGGATATAAAATTTGGTGGAGAGTAATTATTTGATCATATGGATGATCTGCCAAAATTTCAACTCATTTGGATTAGCCTAGCTAGTACTTCCTTCACAAAGCTTTTCTCTGGACAAAAACTTTGGAAATTTGCTGAGGAAGATTTACTAGGCAAATGAAGCTGAATTTTGGCATGTGGCAATTATTTGGATATGAAAGAGTACTCAAAAAGTTTGAGGGCAATCAAGGAAAGATAAATAGCACTTCCTTCACAAAGTGCCATACTGGACAGAATAGGAAATGAATATTCCTGAATTATTTTTGAACTAGGCAAGGATGGGTTTTGACATATTTGTGGAATATATAATCCAAAGAGTTTATGAGAATTTTGTGGGAATTTTGGGAATGACAGAAATATAGGTTGCTTCACAACCTAGGGCAAACAGGGTTATTCCTTTAATAGAAAAAAGGAATATTCCCAAGAAATAAATATTGGGGTTGGGCTAAGATGGAAATGACATGGTCTAGGAATAGATTTGAGAATGACAAGCCACTTGGGAGAGGAAGAAGAGATGATCTTCCCAGGTTTCAAGACCACGGAGCCACAGAAAAGAAATTCCAAATAAAAATTCAAAGCAATCCAAAGGAAAAAAGAAAGGGCCAAAAATCGGGGTGTCACACCAAGCCTCCTACAACGAGCGCCTCGCCAAGGCCAACGCCCAGCTTGCGAAGAAGGAAAAGAAGATCCAGGCGGACGCTTATGCAAAGTCCAAGAACGAGCGTGCGGCGCTCGCCAAGGACTACAGCAAGAAGCTGAAGCTTCAGGAGGACCGCTTCACCAGGAAGCGAGACGAGCTCCAGGCCGAAATCTCCCACCTCAAGAAGCAGGTGAAGGAGGTGGAGGCTGCCCGACAGCTTGCACTGATGGCCAAGGTGAATGCCGAGGGGGAGCTGGCATCCTTGCAGGCGCAGGTGGGCGGCGTCTCCGACGTCGTTGAGAAGGCCAAGGATGAGGCGGCCTGGGCGCGGGGGCGGCAGCATGAGTGCGCGAAGATGTTCCACGCCCTCGCGCAACGTGCTCACGCGCCCTTTCCATCTTCTCCAGCGAGAGGCTTGAGGACCCTCTTGAAGACGACGACGCCGGCTACCTCAACTTCTTCACCAAGCTCGTGAAGAGGCTGGAGGATGGAGCCGCGCGGATGGACAACATCATCGTGGCGGAATGCCGCGACCTCCTGAGCCAGGCGGCGACACGCGTCTTCAGCAACCTCTTCCGTGCCGACACAGACTTCGACTTCGACAGGGTGATGGGCCCCGTCCTGGCAGAGCTTCGCGACGGGCTCGAGAAGGAGGTGCGAGAGCACGTGGAGGCCCTGGTCTAGAAGTTCTCCCACGGTAGCGAGAGCTCTGGCAAGGTCGGCGACGGCGGCGACAACGATGATGGCGGTGGCGGCAGCGCCTCGTCTGCTTAGGCTTCCTCCCTCTCTTTATCCTTTATTTGAGTAGATGTAGTCCCGTGGGGCGTGAAGACATTGCTTTTGTAATTACCCTAAGTTCTTAATACTTGCTGCAATTTCCCGTTTCCTCGTGAGGCCTGCTTTTTCCTTTTTACATGCTTTTGTGCTCTACATCGCTAGGACCCAGCCCCCGAGCGTGCTACGACCATCGCTGGTATGCTAGGACACGTGCCTAACAAGGCCAGAGGGTGTAGGGCTCCGCGAGGTGGTAAGGGCTCCCGAGGCGCGATGCTCAAGGAGCCCCCCTTTGACGTGCAGGCGGCTTTCGCAAAGGAAAATGCGCTGGCGCTCAGCGAGATCATGAGGAAAAAGAGAGTTCGAGGGACGCCGAGGAGGGCTCGCGAGGCGTTTGGACTTAGCTTTTTCGCGGAGTGTGAGACTTGGATTGCCGCAGCCTGTGGGAAGCGCCTTGCAAGGTGCTCGCTCGTGAGGCCTCCTGCTGGTGCTTGGCGGAGATAGGCGCCACAGGCCGCCTCACGAGGCTTCCCGTGGGCCTCTTGAGGAGGCGACGCGTCATGGACCGCTTTGCGAGGCAGCGCTCGTGAGGCTTCCTGCGGCCTGTACCTGTGATAGTGGTATTCCAACAAGTTTTTGCAAGTAGCGTAGCGGCACGCGCTCGCCATTTCGCTCGTGGGTGTCACGCAAGGAGACAAAGCACCAAGGACCTTGGTGAGGTGACGTGCGCGGGAGCCGGACCGCGAGCCAGAGCTCAGTCACTTGGGTTTAGCGGCGCTACTGGGACTGACCCAAGCGTAGGCACCGTGTCCAGCCCCCGCTCGCGTGATATGCAGGAGGGAAACCATGAGAGTGCGTGGCTCCTGAAGTAAATTGCTTACCGAGCACACATGATACTTAGGAATTAAAACTTTACTGCTGCATGAAAATGTCTCATTACACAACCAAAAAGATAATGCTGTCGTGATGCGCACGGATCAGCTTGAGGATGTAGTGGCCAGGCGGTGCCCTCAAGTAAACAGTCCTCCATGACTGAGCATGGGGCCCCACTGGGTTGTGGGCGGGAGCTCTCGCGGCCCCGTGGCGACGCAAAAAGAGAGTCTCCGGAGCGTGTACAGCTCCACTTTGTTCGTGCCAGTGAGGTCACGGGTAGAACTTGCGGAGGTGTTGGATGTTCCATGGGTTCGGCACCGGGACACCCTCCTCCGTCTCCAGCCATGCTGCGCCAGGCCGGGAAACGTGCACGACCCTGAATGGGCCTTCCTACATGGGCGAGAGCTTGTGGAGTCCTTTCCTAGAGAGGATCCTTCGCAGGACAAGATCGCCAGCTTCAAGGGTGCAGGGGGCGTATGTTGCGACTGTGGTAGCGACGCAGCGCCTGCTAATACCGGGCGGCGCGGAGGGCGGCCTGGCGGCGTGCCTCCTTGAGGAGGAGCAGACCAGCTTCCCGCGGGCCATCCTGGCGGACCTCATCGAAGGCCAGGACCCGCGGGGACCCATACTGGAGCTCAGTAGGAAGGACCGCTTCTGCCCCATAGACGAGGAAGAAGGGCGTTTCACCGGTAGGTTTGGTAGCTGTTGTGTGGATCGACCATAGCACGGACTGGAGTTCGTCGAGCCAGCCTTTGCCACAGGCTGTGAGCTTTTTCTTGAAGCTTCGTGTCTTGAGGCCCTTGAGGACCTCAGCATTAGCATGCTCGGCCTGGCCGTTGCTTCGCGGGTGCGCCATGGAGGCGTAGCAGATCTGCGTGCCAAGGTTGGCGCAGTATGACTTGAAGAGGCCGCTGGTGAACTGCGAGCCGTTGTCAGTGATGATGCGGTGGGACGCCGAAGTGGCACACGAGGCCATTGATGAACTTGACGGCTGATCCTGCCGGGATGGAGCGGATAGGCTCCACTTCCGCCCACTTGGTGAACTTGTCGACAACGACGTAGAGGTAGCAGTAGCCGCTGGCTGCGTGGGGGAAGGAGCTGAGGATGTCCAGCCCCCAGACCGCGAAGGGCCACGAGAGGGGGATGGTCTGGAGCCCTTGCACTGGCTGGGGGATCTGCTTGGCATGGAACTGGCAGGCCTTGCAGGACTGGGCCAGCTCAGTGGCGTCTTGAAGCACTGTAGGCCAGTAGAAGCCGCTGCGGAACACCTTGCCGGCGAGAGTGCGCGATGAGGAGTGGTGGCCGCAGTCTCCACCATGTATGTCGGCGAGCAGCTCGCGTCCTTGCTCTGCGGAGATGCATCGCAGCGCAACTCCGTTGGGGCATTTGCGGTAGAGATCGCCATCCCTTAGGCAGTAAGGTCCGGCCTGGCGGGCCACACGCTCTACTTCTGTGTCATCCTCTGGGAGGGTGCCGCTCTCCAGGTAAGCCTTGAGCTCCGCGACCCAGCTTTCAGCCTGCGGCTCCAGCGCCAGCAACAGGCGAGCCACAGTCTAGTGCACCTGTGGGTGGTGCGGGCAGGAGTTCTTGATACGTCTCCAACGTATCTATAATTTTTGATTGTTCCATGCTATTATAGTATCAATCTTGGATGTTTTATATGCAATTATATGCCATTATATATCATTTTTTGGGACTAACCTATTAACCTAGTGCCCAGTGCCACTTGTTGTTTTTTGTCTGTTTTCGCCTTTTCAGAAAATCATTATCAAACGGAGTCCAAACGAAGAAAAAACTTTGGATTATTTTTTTGGCCCAGAAGGGACCCTCGAAGCCTCGGGAGAAGACCAGAAGAGCCACGAGGGAGCAACAAGCTCGGGAGGCGCGCCCCCAGGCTTGTGGGCCCCTCGTGGCACCTCTTGACCTAATTCCAGCGCTATAAATTCCAAAATATTCCCCTTATACCAAAAAGACAGAAGAGAAAACCTTTCCGCCGCCGCAAGCCTCTGTTCTTCTGTGATCCCATCTGGAGGCCTTTTCCGATACTCTGCCGGAGGGGGAATCAATCACGAAGGGCTTCTTCATCAACCTTGCTGCCCTTCCGATGATGTGTGAGTAGTTTACCACAGACCTACAGGTCCATAGCTAGTAGCTAGATGGCTTCTTCTCTCTCTTTGATCTTCAATACCATGTTCTCCTTGATGTTCTTGGAGTTCTATCCGATGTAATCTTCTTTTGCGGTGTGTTTGTTGGGATCCGATGAATTGTGAGTTTATGATCAGATTATTCATGAGAAATATTTGAGTCTTCTCGGAACTCTTTTATGCATGATTGTTATAGCTTTGTATTTGTCTCCGATCTATCCGTTTGGTTTGGCCAACTAGATTGTTTTATCTTGCAATGGGAGAGGTGCTTTGTGATGGGTTCAATCTTGCGGTGCTCAATCCCAGTGATAGAAAGGGACATGACACGTATTTGTATTGTTGCCATTAAGGATAAAAAGATGGGGTTTAATCATATTGTTTGAGTTTACTTTGTCTACATTATGTCATATTGCTTAAGGCGTTACTCCGTTTCATACTTAATACCCTATAGATGCATGCTGGATAGCGGTCGATGGGTGGAGTAATAGTAGTAGATGCAGGCAGGAGTCGGTCTACTTGTCTCGGACGTGATGCCTATATACATGATCATTGCCATGAATCCGTCATAATTATTTGCTTTTCTATCAATTGCCCAACAGTAAGTTGTTTACCCACCGTATGCTATGTGTTTGAGAGAGAAGCCTCTAGTGAAAACTATGGCCACCGGGTCTACCTTTATCATATATTAAAATCCAAAAATACCTTGCTGCAATTTATTTACTTTTATTTTGTTTTGCAATTTACTTTTCTATCTATAACTATCAGAATTAATCCTTGCAAATAACCGCTAAGAGGATTGACAACCCTCTTATTTGTGTTGGGTGCAAGTGTTTGCTTTTGTGTGTGTAGGTGCTGCTAATGAGGTTCTGTGTGGTTCTCCTACTGGATTGATAACCTTGGTTCTTAACTGAGGGAAATACTTATCTCTACTATACTACATCATCCTCTCTTCTTCAGGGAAATCCCAACGCAGTTTACAAGTAGCAGTTCTTCATGGGGCGCCATGGCGCTGGTGGTAGCCGGTGCAGCTGATGGCTTCAGGAGCCTTTCCTCGAAGACGCCAGGGCTTTGAGGCTTGCGGCGAGATGCCCGCTTGGCGATGTTGTCTGCTTCCTTGTTGCCGCCGCAAGGGACGTGCTGGAGTTCCATGCCGAGGAAGCGCTTCTCGAGCCTGCGCACTTCGTCTAGGTAGGCGGCCATGTGCTCGTCCTTGGGCTTGTAGCTCTTGTTGGAGAAGTTGATGAGGAGCTGCGAGTCTCCCTTGATGAGGATGCGCTTGATGCCAAGAGCGAAGGTGGCCTTGAGCCCGGCGATGAGGCCATCGTACTCAGCGATGTTGTTGGAGACCTTGTCGTCATGCTTGAAGCAGAGTTGTACGGCGTAATAGAGCTTGTCTCCTACTTGCGAGGTGAGCACGATGCCAGCCCCCGCGCCCAGCCAAGAGAACGCGCCGTCGAAGTGCATGGTCCAACCATCAGGGGCATCCTTCCCAGCCAGGAGGGATTCTTCCTCGCGAGGCTCCTCCTAGTGCGAATCCGTCCATTCCGCCGTGAAATCTGCCAAGGCTGCGCCCTTGATCGTCCTTGTGGTGAGGAACTCCAGCTCGAAGGCTTGCAGCTCGATGTTCCATTCGGCGACGCGGCCAGTGGCGTTGGGGCTGCGCAGGACCTGCTCCAGCGGATAAGAAACACCTTGATGGGGTGGCCCTGGAAGTAGTGGCACAGCTTCCTGGAGGCGATGAGGAGTGCGAAGAGGAGCTTCTACTGCATGGGGTACCGCTCGCGCGCATCCCGCAGCACCGTGCTGACGAAGTAGACGGGGTGCTCGACGAGGCACGTAGCCGCAGGAGTGGCGGCTTGCTCTTCGGAAGGCTCGCCAGGCGGCTCACCAGGGGCCTCTGATACGTCTTCGTCGTATCTATAATTTTTGATTATTTCATGCCAATATTCTACAACTTTCACATACTTTTGGCAACATTTTATATTATTTTTGGAACTAACATATTAATCCAGTGCCGAGTGCCAGTTCCTGTTTTCTGCTTGTTTTTTGTTTCACAGAAAATCCATATCAAACTCAGTCCAAATGCAATAAAATTTTATGGAGAATTATTTTGGAATATATGTGATTTTTGGGAGGTGGAATCAACGCAAACAGAGGCCCACAACCTTCACAAGGTAACAGGGCGCCACTGCCCCCCAGGCTGCGCGGGGTTGCCTTGTGGGCACCTCGTAAGTCGGTTGGGGTCATTCTTGGCCGCAAGGAAGCTTATATCGAGAGAAAAATCGTGTTAAACTTTCAGCCCAATCGGAGTTACACATCTCCGGGAATATAAGAAACGGTTTTCGGCCAGAAAAACAGACGTGAAACAGAAGAGAAACAGAGGGAGAGAGATCCAATCTCGGAGGGGCTCCTACCCTCTGGGAGCCATGGCGGCCATGGACTAGAGGGGAAACTCTCCTACCATCTAGGGGAGAGGCCAAGCAAGAAGAAGAATGAGGGGGGCTCTCTCCCCCTCTCTTCCGGTGGCGCCGGGGGAACCATCGTGACGGCGATCTACACCAACAACTCCGCCGCCGTCAACACCAACTCTCTCCCCCTCTATGCAGAGGTGTAACACCTCTTCTCCCCGCTGTAATCTCTACTTAAACATGGTGCTTAACGCTATATATTATTATCCAATAATATGTGGCAATCCTATGATGTTTGAGTAGATTCGTTTTGTCCTATGGGTTGATTGATGATCGTGATTGGTTTGAGTTGTATGTTTTATTTTGGTGATGTCCTACGATGCCCTCCGTGTCGCGAAAGCGTGTGGGATTACCACTGTAGGGTGTTGCAATACGTTCATGATTCGCTTATAGTGAGTGGCTAGAGTGACAGAAGCTTACACCCGAATAAGGGGGTTGTTGCGTATGGGAGTAAAGAGGACTTTGTACTTAATGCTATGGTTGGGTTTTACCTTAATGATCTTTAGTAGTTGCGGATGCTTGCTAGAGTTCCAATCATAAGTGCACATGATCCAAGTACAGAAAGTGTGTTAGAATATGCCTCTCCCTCATTGCATATGATAAGTATCTATCGTGTTATATTCAATTGCCTATGGACAATCTTTTTCTTTGTGTTACAAAAGCTTTCTACTAAACAACTAACTTTTATTATCTTGCAAATTACTCCTAGTTTTATTCCCGCTAAGTACTTCTAGTTATATTCTTGCAAACTTATCCTTACACCTACAAAGTAGTTTTATACTTGTTCTAGGTAAAGCAAACGTTAAGTGTGCGTAGAGTTGTATCGGTGGTCGATAGAACTTGAAGAGAATATAAATTCTACCTTTAGCTCCTCGTTGGGTTCGACACTCTTATTTATCGAAAAAGCTACAATTGATCCCATATACTTGTGGGTTATCAAGACCTTTTTCTGGTGCCATTGCCGGGGAGCAATAGCATGGGGTTGATATTCTCGTGTGTGCTTGTTTGCTTTATCACTAAGTAGTTTTTATTCTGTGCTCTTGTTTTCTATCTTTAGTTATGGGTAGGAAACATAAAATACCAAAAAAATTAGTTGTACTTGCTAAACCAATGGTTAAAGAACCACCCAAAATCTTTCATACTGCTGAAGCTTTCTACTTGGATCATCTTCGATCCCTTTGTGCTCGTGCTGAAAACCCAACTAGCTTAGTTGAGGGAAAATCATTAGATGTGCATGCTTGTTTTGTGCGACACCGCTTGTCTCAAAAAGGGAAACTCTTAAGGCATCAAATAAATTGTTTGCAATGCTATGCTTGGAATTTATGCGAAATATATGATTTTACTTGTTGTTCTGAAGACCCTAAAAAACACCTTCAATACCAATATGAGTTTAAGGATAATGGAATCTTATCTTCTTATGCCAAAGGTGTTTATAGTTACTATGATATTGAACAAATTGAAGAATTTGTTTCTTTTAAGGGTGCCTATGAAATTGCTTGTTTGATTGAAAAGTGTGATGCTACTCTTTACAAATCTAAAATTTTTGCCATACTTAAATATTGCTATGAAAACTATGCTTCTAATTCTTATGTTAAAGAATATATTGAGGAAGTCCCCACTGTCCAAGAGGAGACTAACATTTTGCAGGAGTCTATGGAAGAAGAAATTGCTGAAACTATGAGCTCATTAGATGAAAAAGATGACAAGGAGAGCGAAGAACAAAGGGAGGAAGAGCGGATTAGCTACCCGTGCCCACCTTCTAATGGGAGTAACTCTTCAACTCATACATTGTTTAATTTCCCTTCGTGCTTACTGAAGGATGAATGCTATGATAATTGCTATGATCCCTTGGATTCATTTGAAATATCCCTTTTTGATGAAATTGATGCTTGCTATGCTTGTGGCCATGATGCCAATTTTAATTATACTTATGGAGATGAACTTGCTATAGTTCCTTATGTTAAGAATGAAATTGTTGCTATTGCACCCACACATGATAGTCCTATTATCTTTTTGAATTCTCCAAACTACACTATATCGGAGAAGTTTGTGCTTATTAAGGTTTATATTGATGGGTTGCGTTTTACCGTTGCACATGATGATTTTGATGGATATAATATGCATGTGCTTGCTGCTCCTAATTGCAATTATTATGAGAGAGGAACAACATCTCCACCTCTCTATGTCTCCATCGTATCTATAATTTTTGATTGTTTCATGCCAATATTCTACAACTTTTACATAATTTTGGCAACATTTTATATTATTTTTCAAACTAACATATTGATCCAGTGCCGAGTGCCAGTTTCTGTTTTCTGCTTGTTTTTTGTTTTGCAGAAAATCCATATCAAACGAAGTCCAAACGCGATAAAATTTTACGGAGAATTATTTTGGAATATACGTGATTTTTGGGAGGTGGCATCAATGCAAACGGAGGCCCACATCCTTCACAAGGCAACAGGGCGCCACTGCCCCCCAGGCCGTGCGGGGTTGCCTTGTGGGCACCTCGTAAGTCGGTTGGGGTCCTTCTTCAGCCGCAAGGAAGCTTATATCGAGAAAAAAACCGTGTTAAAATTTCAGCTCAATCGGAGTTACGGATCTCCGAGAATATAAGAAACGGTTTTCGGCCAGAAAAACAGACGTGGAACAAAAGAGAAACAGAGAGAGAGATCCAATCTCGAAGGGGCTCCTGGCCTCCGGGAGCCATAGCGGCCATGGATCAGAGGGGAAACTCTCCTCCCATCTAGGGGGGAGGCCAAGCAAGAAGAAGAAGGAGGGGGGCTCTCTCCCCCTCTCTTTCGGTGGCGCCAGAGTGCCACCGGGATGTCGGTGTATAAAACATGGGTATTTTATACCCTGACTTATGCACAGACGGTGGCAGCCTCCTTGCCGGCCAAGGCTTGCCGGGATTCGCCAAATAACCAGATCCTAGACCTAGTTGCAGAAGTTGCTGTAGAGAAGCTCAAAACAAAGCGTCGACAAGCACTCAACTAGTAATGAAGATGAAGATATTTCTTGCCGGCAAGACTGAACCGGCAAGGTAATGACCCGCGAAGCTCCATGCCGGCAATCCTTCGCCAACTCGTCAGCGCTCCACCTCACCGGGCAGCTAGTCACTAATCGGTGAGGTGTCAACCGTGCAGGCTGGTTGGTGAGATTTGCCGGGCATGTGTCAGCACGCAGGGAGAAGATTTGCCTTTAATGACACCCATCTAGGAGGCGTGTCAGAACTATACGAGGTAGCTGGGCGAGCGGTGCAGAAACCTTGCCGGGGCTGCCTCTCCACATGACACCTAACGGAGCATTTAATGCCTTTGTCCTAAACTGGGAGAGTTAGGTATGATAGCATTGTTTGCTATCTAATCAACTTGTAATTACTGTTTTGGCACTGTGGTAACCCCTTGAGCTATAAAAGGAGGGCCAGGGCAACAGTTAGAGGGATTCGGATCCCTTTCCAAACGTTAGCACGTCCTGCATGCGTAGATGCTCTCTCTCCGCACCTTGCCGGGGAAAGCGCTCCTTGTACCTGTGCTCTCACACATCCAATACACCAAAGCAGGAGTAGGGTTTACGCTTCTCAGCGGCCCGAACCTGGGTAAAATCCCCCACGTCTTCCATTGATTCTGCTCTTTGTGCACGTCGATCTCCCCTGCCGAACCACAAAGGGGCGAAATGACCCCATAGATGGTCATTCCCACGACATCTTTGGCGTGCCAGGTAGGGGAGATCGCTTGCGCGAACCTGAATCAGTGGATTGCGCGTCAACCTCATCAACTTCATCATCGTCCTCTTCATCGTCGATGGCCCCTAAGAAGAAGGGCATCACGATGACGGCCCCCTCGCACGCATCCGCAGGCGGCGCAGCCAATGAGGGTGGTGCGGATACCACGATTGGCACGACCAGCGCAGGCGGCGCGGTCGCCATGCCCACCGTGGTCGGCGCAGGAGACGAGCGCGCTAGAGGCAGTCGACTTCCTCGATCCTCTGGAACGAAGCCGCGACGGCGCGGGCGGAGCGGATGGATGACCTCCTCCTCCTCCTCCTCGCCACGCCGACGAACGCAGCCACCGGAGTGGCAATGCCCGGGCCGGCGCGAGCCAAGATCCCGCCGTGGCGGCGTCCAGAGGTGCTGCTTCGGTACAGACGCCGTGCCCCTCGCACAACGGGCGCAGTACAGCTCCGAGCGGCGTCAACGACTCCGCGCGGCGGTGACCGCATGACAAGACTCCTATTGATCAAATCCCAGATCCTCAGGTACCGCCTCCGCGACAGCAACCCACTGCTGACCATGTGCCACGACAGCAAGACCGCGATGGCGCTCCTGCTGGCTCTGCTAGGAGTAGAGCGATGTCACGCTCTTCGCTTCCGGCCATGCCAGCCACAGCAGTAGAAGCAATGGTGCAAGCCCAGATGCTGCTGAATTTCCCTCCAGCAGCAGGGAAGATGGATGAGTGGAGGGCCACCATCCAAAGTTTGATTGGGTTTGCCGAGGCCAGCAAATCACAGCAAGTGGAGCCCTCACGGCGTCCGCAAACAGCACCAGTAGCTCCAACTGGTGACCGCATTGACGGTGCTGCGCTAACGGTGCAATCACCCTAGTGGCAATAGTCTCAACAGCAGCAACGCCAACAACCGCGGCAAGCTCAACGATCTTTTGAGCCTGACGAGATGTCGATGGCCTCTTCGGATCCGCGAGCGTGGCAAGACCAGCGGCAAGTGCTGCGAGACAGGCGGGTAGAAGATGCCCGCACCACCATTGAACGGCGCCGGGAGGCGCGCCATCAATCCGACGTGCGCAATGGCCCCGTCATTGATGAGCTCGCGCTAGGGGTTGGCGGATATCTACCTTACGAGGTTGGGTGTCCTGACTTCACCCGTGAGGTGCGGCAAGTCCGATGGCCGTCCGTCCGGGCCTTCAAGCCAGAAGTACCAGAGAATACAACGACAAGCTGAACCCGGCAGAATTTCTGGGAATCTACATGATTTCCGTGCAAGCTGCCGGAGGAAGAGATGAGAAAATCCTCGCCAACTACTTTCCATTGGTACTGAAGCCCAATGTGAGATCTTGGCTGATGAACTTGCCGGAGAACTCCATTTCTTCGTGGGCAGATCTCTGTAATGAGTTTGCTGGTGCCTTTACCGGAGGCCACAAGGCCCCTGGACAGCCCAGCGACCTGCAAGTGATCCCGCAAAGAGATGGGGAAACTTTACGCAAGTACATCCAGAGGTTCAGCCGTGTGCATCGTAACATTCCAGATGTGAACCCCGCAGCCGTCATTGTCGCCTTTCACACGAATGTGCGTAATCAGAGGATGCGGGAGAAGATGAACGTCAAGCTACCTAAAACCGTCAACGAGCTCTATACGTTGGTGGATAAGTGCGCATGCACTGAGGAAGGGAAAAGACTGACGCTGGTGCCAAGGTGGATTCCGAGGACGACGATGCTGCCACCCAGAGGAAGAAAGACCGAAAGCGCAACAGGAAGCGCAAAGGAAAAATTGTTATGGCCGTCGAAGGCTCCGTCAACTCTGAGTCCGCTAAGAAAGTTAAGACTGAGAACTCCGGCAAGGAGGCAACTGTATGCGCCGCTTGCCAGGAGGCGGTGGCAAACGAGAAGGCCAGCAAGTCTGATGGGCCGTACTGTAAGATTCACCGCACCAAGGGCCACGATCTCCAAGAGTGCCGACAAGTCGAGCACCTTGTTGAGAAGCAGAAGGCTGAATATGAAAAACGTGACAAAGAGAAGGGTCAAGATGGTGCCGGTGGATCTGGCAAAAAGGGCCGTGGCGGTCGCGGAGGCCGTCGCGGCAAGGCCAAGCAGCAAAAAGAAAAGCCTGCTAGAGGACGTGAAAAGAAAGGGGAAGATGATGGAAGTGAAGAGGAAGAGGATGACGGAGAGTCCAGTGAACAGGAATTCCAGAAGGCAACTGATGCCATGTGCGTTGACGGAGGAGCATCTTTGCACTCCTCTCACCGACAACTTAAGCAGTGGGCTCGTGAGGTTAACGCGACAGAACCGGCAATGGGCTCTCAAAAGCCACTCAGGTGGTCACACACGCCTATCATTTTCGATGCTGAGGACCACCCTGATCGCACAACCGCGGTCGGGTGTTTGCCGTTGTTGGTTTCGCCAACAATTCGCAACCTCCAGGTCACAAAAATGTTAGTTGACGGTGGGGCTAGCCTGAACTTGATTTCTCCAGAGGTAATCAAGAGGCTACAGATTCCCGACGAGGAGCTCGAGAAGACAGGCACTTTTCAAGGAGTAAACCTAGGAAGAAGCCAGCCCAAGGGAAAGATCACATTGCCGGTGACGTTTGGCGGGGAATTGAACTACAGAACGGAAAAGATTGTGTTTGACGTTGTCAAGATCCCCTTGCCGTACAATGGAATTCTTGGCCGCCCAGCCTTGGCGAAATTCATGGCAGCATCTCACTATGCTTACAACACATTGAAAATGCCCGGGCCGATGGGTGTCATTTCCATCAACTCCGACAAGAAAGATGCAGTCCTTTGCGTCGATAAGATGTACAGAGATGCGGTTGCAGCAGAGGCCGCCAAGACGCCAGCTCCTGCCAAGAAGAAGGAAAGCAAGAAGTCCGGTAAGACCTCTAACAAGGATTCCAGGAAGCGCACCTCTTCGGAGTGCTGCGCGCCTATTGAAGACTTGCCGGAGTGCTCTGCCGGTAAGAAATCCAAAGCTACTTCACCGGCGACCAAAAAAGTGACGGCGAGGGAGGACGGCACTGACGGTACCTTCACCATCAGTGCCACCCTTGACAGTAAATAGGAAAGCGCGCTCATTGCCTTCCTGCAGGTGAATGTCGATGTGTTTGCATGGCGACCATCTGGCATCCCCGGTGTTCCCAGGGAGGTAATTGAGCACCACCTTGCTGTCTGTCCCCACGCTCAGCCCGTCAAGCAAAAAGTCCGGAAGCAAGCGTTGGAGCGGCAACAGTTCATTGCCGAGGAAATCAAGAAGCTTGAAGCAGCAGGTTTGGATAAAGGTGTACTACATCCAACTTGGTTGGCAAATCCAGTTGTGGTGCGCAAAGCAAATGGGAAGTGGAGACTTTGTATTGACTACACTGATATCAACAAAGCATGTCCAAAAGATCCTTTCCCCTTGCCGCGCATTGATCAAATTGTAGACTCTACTTCCGGCTGTGACTTACTCTCCTTCCTTGATGCATATTCTAGGTGCCATCAGATATTCATGGCCAAGGAGGATGAGGAGAAAACCGCATTCATTACTCCATGTGGCACATACTGCTTCGTGCGTACGCCTTTCGGGTTAAAGAGTGCTGGTTCAACATTCGCAAGAGCAGTCCAGATTGGTTTTGTGCCCGAGCTGCATAGGAATGTGGAAGCATACATGGATGATATAGTGGTCAAAACCAAGGATGAATCAACCCTCATTCAAGATATAGAAGAAACATTTGCAAACTTGCGCAAGATCAATTTGAAGCTCAATCCCGAGAAGTGTGTGTTTGGCGTTCCATCCGGCAAACTTCTCGGGTTCTTTGTATCTCAGTGTGGAATTGAAGCAAATCCCGACAAGATCAAAGCAATTGAGCAGATTCAAGCACCAAAAATCGTCAAGGATGTGCGGCGTCTTGCCGGTTGTGTTGCTGCCTTGAGTAGGTTCATTTCAAGATTTGCTGAGCGTGCCCTGCCGTTTTTCAAGATTTTGAAAAAGGCAGGTCCGATGAAATGGACTCCGGAAGCGGAGGCCACGTTGCAGGACTTGAAAAGATACCTCTCCTCCGTGCCAACGCTAGTTGCGCCTAGGCAACAAGAGCCGTTGCTGCTATATGTAGCGGCAACAAATCAAGTGGCTAGTGCTGCATTAGTGGCGCAGAGGGAAGTCGATGAGGAGGAAGTAACCGTGGCAAGACCTTCCAACGACAAACCGGAATCTTCTCCGGCAAGGTCCGGCGCCGACAAGTCAGAAACAGCGCAAGCAAATGAAACTAATCAATAAGTGATGCCAAAGAAGAAGGTGGTGCAGCGGCCCATATATTTTGTTAGTTCCCTTCTGCAGGGGGCTAGATCAAGATACCCTGGGGTGCAGAAATTGCTTTTCGGCCTTCTGAAGGCCTCGAGAAGGCTGCATCACTACTTCCAAGCACACGAGATCACCATCGTCACTCGCTTTCCGTTGCAACACATTTTGAGAAATCCAGAGGCAACTGGCAGGATAGTGGAGTGGGCGTTGGAATTGTCAAGCTTTGCACTTAAGTTTGAAAGCACTTCGACCATCCAGAGCAGAGCCTTGGCGGAGTTTATTGCAGAATGGACACCAACGCAAGACGAAGAAACTCAAGAAATAGCTCTCCCTGGCAAGGAGACAGCCAAAGAATGGATCATGTACTTTGACGGTGCCTTCTCGCTGCAAGGCGCCGGTGCCGGAGTGCTGCTTGTCGCACCCACCGGAGAGCACCTCAAGTATGCGGTTCAAATGCACTTTCCCAGGGAGTAAGCTAAAAACAACACTGCTGAATACGAAGGACTCCTTGCCGGTCTTAGGATCGCAGTGGACCTTGGGATCAGGAAATTGGTCGTCTGCGGTGACTCGCAGCTTGTTGTGAAACAAGTAAACAAAGATTACCAGAGCCCATTGATGGAAGCATATGTGGAAGAAGTGAGAAAGATGGAAGAACACTTTGACGGTTTGCAAACAGAGCACATCCCTCATGCGGAAAACAGCATTGCTGATCACCTATCAAAGTGTGCCGCTCAAAAGCTACCTGTGGAACCAGGAACTTTTGTGCTCCATTTGAATCAACCAACAGTCACTCCATCAACGCAGGCCAGTAAGAGGAGGAAGTTGAACGCCGGCAAGTATTTTCCGGCAAAGCTCCCAGGAGCCGCTGGCGAAAAGGTTGCCGGGGATAACGACACGGTTGTCGGTGAGCAGCGGCTTAGCACAGAACCTCAGGTTCTTGCCGCAGAGGCAAGCGCTCCCACAGCCGAAGAAATGCCTTTAGTCCTTGTCATCGAGCCGCAAGCTCCGGCATGGGCACAGCAGATAGTTCATTTCCTTCAAACAGGAGAACTTCCCGATGAGCAAGAAGAAGCTGAGAAAGTAGCCCGTCAGTCAAGTATGTATCAGTTTGTGGATAACACGTTATACAGAAAGAGGCCAAACGGTGTGAAATTAAAGTGTATTTACCGGGAAGATGGACTGAAGCTGTTGGCGGAGATACATGGAGGCATATGTGGCTCTCACATAGGTTCAAGAGCACTTGCCGGCAAAGCTTTCCGGCAAGGCTTCTATTAGCCCACTGCCCTCCAGGATGCGACTGAGCTAGTAACAAAGTGTGAAGCATGCCAGTTCCATTCAAAGAACATACATCAGCCAACTCAAGCTCTCCAAACGATCCCTCTCTCCTGGCCCTTTTCGGTCTGGGGGCTCGATATCTTGGGCCCCTTCCCCCGTGCTGCCGGGGGCTTTGAGTTCTTGTACGTCGCCATCGACAAGTTCACAAAGTGGCCTGAAGTGGAGCCAGTGAGAAAGGTGACAGCGCAATCAGCCATCAAGTTCTTCAAGGGATTAGTTTACCGTTTTGGAGTTCCTAACAGAATCATCACCGACAATGGCACGCAATTCATGAGCCGCACCTTCATGCAGTATATCCAGGACCTTGGCGGCAAAATCTGTTTTGCGTCTGTTGCTCACCCGAGAAGCAATGGCCAAGCGGAAAGGATGAACGCTGAAGTGATGCGTGGCCTCAAGACAAGAACCTTTGACAGGCTGCGCAAATGTGGAAGGCGCTGGATTGATGAGTTGCCGGCGATTCTTTGGTCACTCAGAATGACACCGAATTGAGCTACCGGCCAAACACCCTTCTCCCTAATCTATGGTGCAGAAGCAGTGCTCCCCACGGAACTCATATACGAGTCACCTCGAGTGCTCGCTTACGATGAAGCTGAGCAAGAGTAGCTATGTCAAGACGACGCAACGCTCCTTGAGGAGGATCGTCTTCGGGCGGCTGTGCAAGCTGCATGCTACTAGCAAGCCTTGCGCCACTATCATAGCTGCAAAGTGCACACATGAAGCCTTGAGGAAGGCGACCTTGTTCTTCGGCGTGTTCAGTCCGCCAAGAAATCAAACAAGTTGACGCCGAAGTGGGAAGGCCCTTATCGGGTAGTACGAGTCACCAGACCTGGCGCAGTCCGTCTGGATACCGAAGATGGCATCCTGGTGCAGAACTCATGGAATATTGAGCATCTTCGCAAGTTCTACCCATAAGGCGCGGTTGCCGCCCCCCCAGCAACCCCTTTTGTACAAGCTTTGTCAGCAAGACTTGTAACCCTTTGTACAAAGCCAGGCGCAGATCCTGTGCGTAATAAAGCTAAGTGTTTTGCAACTCTTCGTACATATTTATTTATATATGGATGCATGTGATGTTGTGATTTACACTTTAGTTTGTATGAAATGACTGATGAACCATCAAGGTTCCCGAACCGCTCTTGTCTCTTCTTTCTTTTTCTTAAAAGGACAGAAGGATCCCTCGCGTGCAAGTTTCCCAGGGGAAATAGAGACGGGGTACCGTTTCAATGACGTTCAAGTGATCATTTCGTATGACGAGGAAAGCAACGCAAAGAAAAGCTAAGTTGAAAAACTTCAGAACTTTTTCCTTATTACATTTGCGATTTCCCTTGAACAATTCTGTGTTTGTATGAGAAACCTGCACGCGAAGGAATCTTGTCGTGATCAGATTGCGCTCTTGTTTTGCCTCGAGTCCGCTCGACAAGATATGCAGCTGCATTCCAACGGCAAGTTATCTTGCCGGGGGCAGTACTTCCAGCAGGCTGCTAAGGACCTGTTCCTCTAAGCGTTCGCGGCAAGTGTCTGTACTGGCAAGTTGTCGCGCTGTGACCGACAAGTTACTTTGCCGGTGGCGGCACTTCCAGCAAGCTGCTAAGGATCTGTTCCCCAAAGCGCTCGCGGCAAGTGTGCGCACCGGCGAGTTTCCAAACAGTGTAGGGAGTGCAATCATACAAAGATGGAATAAAACAAGGGGGACATCGCACACTCATCTAAGCCTGACAAACAATAGATATTCATTAAAAAAGTACTCGGTTACATTTTATTGGCCCTTCCCCAGGGTTTAAATCGAGTGCAAGGAGGGCAAAAGGGGCACCTAGGTGAAGCCCGGCTCATTCCCGGAAGGCCAGATGATGGTGCTGCTGGCGATCAGCCAGACTCGTCATCGTCGTCCTCGATCTTCATGCCCGGAGACCCATCGTCATCGCTGTCATCATCGTCATCCTCAACATCGCTGGAGGAAGCGGTGTCGCTGTCGCTCGAGCTTTTCGTGCAACACTCCAGGCGAGCGCCCGAAGCCCCGAAGAACTTCACGACAAGCGTGTCTGGTCCGTCCAACCTGAAGTGAAGGAGGTGCCCTTGCCCTAAACAACGAGCATGGACAAAGGATTTCCACCCACGCGTGAGGTACATGATACCATTGTTGGAGGTCTCAACGGTCACCCAGACTGGGCCGTTGCAACAACCATCCACACGCAGCCACAAGCCGCGCAGAGGGCGGCCTTCCAACTCCCTAGCAAAGGGCCGAGGAAGTCGAAGCCAACTCCGCGGCCGATCGTGTAGCTCCAAGATGAACTCTTGCACCGTGTCTTCCATATGGCCTTCTGCCGGCGGAGGAAGGGCCGAAGGTGAAGCAGCAAGCGCTCCGCCATGGCCGCCTCAACCACGGGCACCGCGTCGTCCACGACCACGGGCCGCGGCCCTCCCTTGAGCGCTGGAGCTAGCTTCCGCAGCAGCGGTCGAGGCATGGGCATGGAGCCGAGGAGAAGCCCTCGCCGCGATGGCAGAAGCACGACCGCGGCCTCTTCCCCTCGCCATGCCGTCGTCAGATGCGGAGGAAGAAGATAGAAGAAGGAGGCGACGGTTGCTGAAGATTGGGGCAGAAGGAGATGGATGAGCATCGCGTACCGCAGCCCCCTCTTTATAGGGGGAGAGCGGGGAGCTGTCTCTTCACTGTCTTCAGACGGCCGCCCCGATTCACCAATCCTGTGCCCTGCGCTTCTGGCTGGGCGCTTTACTCCAGCGACCGTCCAAGGTCGCCAATCCTGTGCCCTGCGCTCCTGGCCGGGCACTCTGCTCCAATGACCGCCTCTCTTCGCCAATCCCTCGCTTTGCATGTAAAGACGAGTAATAGGAGGGCGCAGAAGAAGGAGAAATTATGGCATGAATGGCAGTTATTCCTTGCCATGCGTTGCCATGCACCTATTCAAGTCCGTTTAACAGCAAGGGTTGCCAGCAAATGACCACGAGCACACTCAAGTCCAGATTAATGACGAAGCAAAGAGGCTCTCAAGAGGCGAAAACCATCATGACGAAAATTACAGCGGCAGTTTTCCCGCCGCGTGTCTGTGCATTAATAGGGCCTAGCCCAACGACGCTTCGGACGCGCGTATGGCCCAGGCCCGGGGGCTCCTGTTGGTGTATAAAACATGGGTATTTTATACCCTGACTTATGCACAGACAATGGCAGCCTCCTTGCCGGCCAAGGCTTGCCGGGATTCGCCAAATAACCAGATACTAGACCCAGTTGCAGAAGCTGCTGGAGAGAAGCTCAAAACAAAGCGTCGACAAGCACTCAACTAGTAATGATGATGAAGGTATTTCTTGCCGGCAAGACTGGACCGGCAAGGTAATGACCCGCCAAGCTCTGTGCCGGCAAGCCTTCGCCAACTTGTCAGTGCTCCACCTCACCGGACAGCTAGTCACTAATCGGTGAGGTGTCGACCGCGCAGACTGATTGGTGAGATTTGCCGGGCACGTGTCAGCACGCAGGGAGAAGATTTGCCTTTAATGACACCCGTCCAGGAGGCGTGTCAGAACCATACGAGGTAGCTGGGCGAGCGGTGCAGAAACCTTGCCGGGGCTGCCTCTCCACATGACACCTAACGGAGCATTTAATGCCTTTGTCCTAAACTGGCAGAGTTAGGTATGATAGCACTGTTTGCTATCAAATCAACTTGCAATTACCGTTTTGCCACTATGGTAACCCCTTGAGCTATAAAAGGAGGGCCAGGGCAACAGTTAGAGGGATTCAGATCCCTTTCCAAACGTTAGCACGTCCTGCATGCATAGCTGCTCTCTCTCTGCACCTTGCCGGGGAAAGCGCTCCTTGTACCTGTGCTCTCACACATTCAATACACCAAAGCAGGAGTAGGGTTTACGCTTCTCAGCGGCCCGAACCTGGGTAAAATCCCCCATGTCTTCCATTGATTCTGCTCTTTGTGCACGTCGATCTCCCCTGCCGAACCACAAAGGGGCGAAATGGCCCCATAGATGGTCGTTCCCACGACACGGGGAAACCATCATGATGACGATCTACACCAACAACTTCGCCGCCGTCAACACCAACTCTCTTCCACTCTATGTAGTGGTGTAACACCTCTTCTCCCCACTGTAATCTCTACTTAAACATGGTGCTTAACGCTATATATTATTATCCAATGATATGTGGCAATCCAATGATGTTTGAGTAGATTCGTTTTGTCTATGGGTTGATTGATGATCGTGATTGGTTTGAGTTGTATGTTTTATTTTGGTGCTATCCTACGGTGCCCTCTGTGTCGCGCAAGCATGTGGGATTACCGCTGTAGGGTGTTGCAATACATTCATGATTCGCTTATAGTGGGTGGCTAGAGTGACAGAAGCTTACACCCGAGTAAGGGGGTTGTTGCGTATGGGAGTAAAGAGGACTTTTTACTTAATGCTATGGTTGGGTTTTACCTTAATGATCTTTAGTAGTTGCGGATGCTTGCTAGAGTTCCAATCATAAGTGCACATGATCCAAGTACGGAAAGTGTGTTAGCATATGCCTCTCCCTCATTGCATATGATAAGTATCTATCGTGTTATATTCAATTGCCTATGGACAATCTTTCTCTTTGTGTTACAAAAGCTTTCTACTAAACAACTAACTTTTATTATCTTGCAAATTACTCCTAGTTTTATTCCCGCTAAGTACTTCTAGTTATATTCTTGCAAACTTATCCTTACACCTACAAAGTAGTTTTATACTTATTCTAGGTAAAGCAAACGTTAAGTGTGCTTAGAGTTGTATCGGTGGTCGATAGAACTTGAAGAGAATATAAATTCTACCTTTAGCTCCTCATTGGGTTCGACACTCTTATTTATCAAAAAAGCTACAATTGTTCCCCTAGACTTGTGGGTTATCAGCCACCTGAGGGGGACCCTCGGCAGGTGCAGGCGCGGCAGGCCTCCTCTTGGCGCAGGTTCGCTCCTCCTGTTCCACCACAAGGGCCGCGCTGCCCGTCTGGGGGGTGGCTGCCAAGTACAGGAGTAGGGGCTCGCGGGGGCGCGGGGCGACCATGACGGGAGGGCTCATCAGGTACTTCTTGAGGTCCTCGAAGGCTGCGTCAGCCTCAAGAGTCCACTTGAAGGGGCCCGATCTCTTCATGAGCTTGAAGAACGGCAGGGCTCTTTCGCCAAACTTGGAGATGAAACGCCCCAGCTAGGCCATGCATCCCATGAGGCACTGCATTTCCTTGAGGTTCCGGGGAGGCTGCATCTGCTCGATGGCCTTGATCTTCTCGGGGTTGGCTTCGATGCCGTGGTGGGAGACTAGGAAGCCAAGCAGCTTGCCTGAAGGGACTCCGAAGATGCACTTGGCGGGGTTGTGCTTGAGGTTGACCTTTGATACGTCCAATTTGCATCATGATTTCCTATTGTTATTTATAATGTATTTGATCATTATTTCACTTTATGATACAATTCTTATGCCTTTTCTCTCTTAATTTGCAAGATTTATATGAAAAGGGAGAATACCGGCAGCTGGAATTCTGGACCTGAAATAGCTACAGCAGAGATACCTATCCTACAGAGCTCCAATTGACTTGAAATTTCACGGAGATTTTTTATTAAATATATAAAAAATACTAGAGAAAAGAGATACTGGAGGGGACCCACCAGTTGCCCACAAGGCAACAGGGCACGCCCTGATGCCTTGTGGGGCCCCTGGCTGGCCTCCGGCCCCCTCCTTCTGCAATATAAGCTCATTTGCCCTAGAAAAAAAATATAGAGAAGACTTTCGGGACGAAGCACCGCCGTCTCGAGGCGGAACCTAGGAAGGAGCTATTTTGCTCTCCGGCGGAGCGATTCCGCCGGGGATACTTCCCTCCGGGAGGGTGAAATCGAAGCCATCGACATCACCAACAATCCTCTAATCGTGGGAGGACCAATCTTCATCAACATCTTCACCAGCACCATCTCATCTCAAACCCTAGTTCATCTCTTGTATTCAATCTTTGTCTCAAAACCTCAGATTGGTACCTGTGGGTTGCTAGTAGTGTTGATTACATCTTGTAGTTGATGCTAGTTGGTTTATTTGGTGGAAGATTATATGTTCAGATCCTTAATGATATTCAATACCCCTCTGATCTTGAACATGAATAAGATTTGTGAGTAGTTACTTTTGTTCTTGAGGACATGGGAGAAGTCTCGTCATAAGTAATCATGTGAATTTGGTATTCGTTTGATATTTTGATGATATGTATGTTGTTGCTTCCTTTAGTGGTGTCGTGTGAACGTAAACTACATGACACTTCACCATCTTTGGGCCTAAGGGAAGGCATTCTAGAGTAGTAATTAGATGATGGGTTGCTAGAGTGACAGAAGCTTAAACCCTAGTTTATGCGCTATTCCGTAAGAGGCTGCTTTGGATCCATATGTTTCATGCTATGGTTAGATTTATCTTAATTCTTCTCTCATAGTTGCGGATGCTTGCGAGAGGGGGTAATCATAAGTGGGAGGCTTGTTCAAGTAAGAACAACACCCAAGCACCGGTCCACCCACATATCAAATTATCAAAGTAGCAAACGCGAATCAAATGAACATGATGAAAGTGACTAGATGAAATTCCCATGTGTCCTCGAGAACTCTTTGCTTTATATAAGAGATCGTTCCGACTTGTCCATTGCTACAAAAACGATTGGGCCACCTTGCTGCACTTTATTATACTTGTTGCTTGTTACTTGTTACGAATTATCTTTCTATCGAAACTATCTGTTACCGCTACTTTCAGTACTTGCAGAGAATACCTTGCTGAAAACCGCTTGTCATTTCCTTCTTCTCCTCGTTGGGTTCGACACTCTTACTTATCGAAAGGACTACGGTTGATCCCCTATACTTGTGGGTCATCAAGACTCTTTTCTGGCGCCGTTGCCGGGGAGCGAAGCACCTTTGGTGAGTGGAATTTGGTAAGGAAACATTTATATTACGTGCTGAAATTTATTGTCACTTGTCACTATGGAAAGTAATCCTTTGAGGGGCTTGTTCGGGGTATCTTCACCTCGACCGGAAGCATTGAGAGGTGTTCCTCAACCTACTGAACCTACTGAAAATATTTATTATGAAATTCCTTCGGGTATGATAGAGAAACTGCTAGCTAATCCTTATGCAGGAGATGGAACGGTGCATCCTGATGTGCTCTTGATATATGTGGATGAAATTTGTGGATTGTTTAAGCTTGCAGGTTTATCCGGAGATGGAGTTAATAAGAAAGTATTCCCTTTATCTTTGGAGGGAAAGGCATTGACATGGTATAGGCTATGTGATGATACTGGAACATGGGATTGGAACCGGTTGAAGCTGGAATTCCACCAAAAAATTTATCCTATGCATTTGGTTCATCGTGATCAGAATTATATATATAATTTTTGGCCTCGTGAAGGAGAAAGTATCGCTCAAGCTTGGGGGAGGCTTAAGTATATGTTGCACACATGCCCCAATCATGAGCTCTCAAGAGAAATAATTATTCAAAACTTTTATGCTCGGCTTTCTCATAATGATCAATCCATGATCGATACTTCTTCTACTGGTTCCTTTATGAAGAGAACTACTGAATTCAGATGAGATCTTCTGGAAAGAATTAAACGTAACTCTGAAGATTGGGAAATCGACAAAGGTAAAGTGTCAGGTATAAACTTGAGTTTGATTGTGTTAAATCTTTTATGGAAACTAATGCTTTTCATAAGTTTAGTACTAAATATGGACTTGACTCTGAGATAGTTGCTACCTTTTGTGAATGTTTTGCTGCTCATGTTGATCTCCCTAAGGAGAAATGGTTTAAATATCATCCACCTATTGAATTAAATGAAGAACTTGTTAGTGTTAAAGAGGAAACAATTGTTTACAATGTTGATCCAGTTGTGCCTACTGCTTATATTGAGAAACCTCCTTTCCCTGTTAGGATTAAGGAACATGCTAAAGTTTCAACCGTGGTTAACAAAAGTAATATAAGAACACCTAGACCTTCTGAACAAATTAAAGTTAAACCTAATATTGCAATGGTTAAAGATCTTTTGGTTGATGATATTGATGGGCATGTTATTTACTTTTGTGATGAGGCTGCTAGAATTGCCAAACCTGTTAGAAATGAACGAGATATGCTAGATAAGAACAAGCCCGTAGTTGGCATGCCTGTTGTTTCTGTTAAGATTGGAGATCATTGCTATCGTGGTTTGTGTGATATGGGTGCTAGTGTGAGTGCTATTCCATTTTCTATATATCAAGAAGTAATGCATGATATTGCACCTGTTGAGATTGAAGATATTGATGTTACTATTAGGTTTGCGAACAGAGATACTATTACACCACTTGGGATTGTTAGAGATGTTGAAGTCTTGTGTGGTAAAATCAAATACCCTACTGATTTCTTAGTACTTGGTTCACAACAAGATAATTTTTGTCCCATTATATTTGGTAGAAACTTCTTGAATACCGTTAATGCTGAAATTGATTGTGTTAAAGAGAAAGTTAGGGTTAAGTTTGGTGATATATCTCATGAATTTAATTTCTCTAAGTTTCGTAGACAACCTCATGATAAAGAACTACCCAATAAAGATGAAATTATAGGTCTTGCTTCTATTGCTGTGCCTCCTACTTATCCTTTAGAACAATATTTGCTTGATCATGAAAATGATATGCATATGAATGAAAGAAATGAAATATATGAGTTGTTCTTTAAGAAAGCACCTATCCTTAAACATAATTTGCCTGTCGAAACTTTGGGAGATCCTCTTCCACCAAAGAGTGATCCTGTGTTTGAATTAAAGCAATTACCCGATACGCTTAAATATGCTTATCTTGATGAAAAGAAGATATATCCTGTTATTATTAGTGCTAACCTTTCAGAGCATGAAGAAAAGAGATTACTTAAAACTCTGAAGAAGCACCGTGCTGCTATTGGATATACTCTCGATGATCTTAAGGGCATTAGTCCCACTTTATGTCAGCATAAAATTCATATGGAGCCCGATGCTAAACCCGTTGTTGATCATCAAAGAAGGTTGAATCCTAAAATGAAGGATGTGGTAAGAACTGAAATATTAAAGCTTCTGGAGGCAGGTATAATTTATCCAATAGCTGATAGTAGATGGGTAAGTCCTGTTCATTGTGTTCCTAAGAAAGGAGGTATTACTGTTGTTCCTAATGATAAAAATGAGCTTATCCCACAAAGAATTGTAACTAGTTATAGGATGGTAATTGATTTCAAAAAATTAAACAAAGCTACTAGGAAAGATCATTACCCCTTGCCTTTTATTGATCAAATGTTAGAAAGATTATCTAAGCATACACACGTTTGCTTCCTAGATGGTTATTCTGGTTTCTCTCAAATACCTGTATCACCAGAAGATCAAGAGAAAACCACATTTACTTGTCCTTTTGGAACTTATGCTTATCGTTGTATGCCTTTTGATTTATGTAATGCACCCACTACCTTTCAAAGATGTATGACTGCTATATTCTCTGACTTTTTTGAAAAGATTGTTGAGGTTTTCATGGATGATTTTTCTGTTTACGGGACTTCTTTTGATGATTGCTTAAGCAACCTTGATCGAGTTTTGCAGTGATGTGAGGAAACTAATCTTGTCTTGAATTGGGAGAAGTGCCACTTTATGGTGAATGAAGGTATAGTCCTTGGGCATAAAATTTCTGAAAGAGGTATTGAAGTTGATAAAGCTAAAGTTGATGCAATTGAGAAGATGCCATGCCCTAAAGATATCAAAGGTATAAGAAGTTTCCTCAATCATGCTGTTTTCTATTGAAGGTTTATGAAAGACTTCTCTAAAATTTCTAGGCCTCTCACTAATCTTTTGCAAAAATATGTTCCATTTGTTTTTGATGATGATTGCGTAGAAGCCTTTGAAATACTTAAGAAAGCCTTAATTACTGCACCTATTGTTCAACCACCTGATTGGAACCTACCCTTTGAAATTATGTATGATGCTAGTGATTATGCTGTTGGTGCTATTCTAGGACAAAGAGTTGATAAGAAATTGAATGTTATTCATTATGCTAGTAAAACTCTAGATAGTGCTCAAAGAAACTATGCTACTAATGAGAAAGAATTTTTAGCAGTTGTGTTTGCATGTGATAAATTCAGATCTTACATTGTTGATTCCAAAGTTACTATCCACACTAATCATGCTGCTATTAAATACCTTATGGAAAAGAAAGATGCTAAGCCTAGACTTATTAGGTGGGTTCTTTTGCTACAAGAATTTGATTTGCATATTGTTGATAGAAAGGGAGCTGAGAATCCCGTAGCAGATAATTTGTCTAGAATGGAAAATGTTCTTGATGACCCACTTCCTATTAATGATGATTTCCCTGATGAACAATTAGCAACAATAAATGTTTCTCGTAACACTCCGTGGTATGCAGACTATGCTAATTATATTGTTGCTAAATATATACCACCTAGTTTCACATACCAACAAAAGAAAAAGTTCTTCTTTGATTTCAGGCATTACTTTTGGGATGACCCACATTTATATAAAGAAGGAGTAGATGGTATTATTAGACATTGTGTACCTGAGCATGAACAGGAACAAATCCTACAAAAGTGTCACTCCGAGGCATACGGAGGACACCATGCGGGGGACAGAACTGCACACAAGGTATTACAATCTGGTTTTTTATTGGCCTACTCTCTTCAAAGATGCAAGTAAGTTTGTCCTTTCTTGTGATGAATGTCAAAGAATTGGTAATGTTGGTAGACGTCAGGAATGCTTAAAGAAGTTATATTTCTGAGGTTTGGAGTCCCTAGATACTTGATTACTGATGGTGGCTCACATTTTATTCATGGTGCTTTCCGTAAATTGCTTGCTAAATGTGATGTTAATCATAGAATTGCATCTCCTTATCATCCTCAGTCTAGTGGTCAAGTTGAATTGAGTAATAGAGAAATAAAATTAATTTGCAAAAGACCGTTAATAGATCCAGGAAAAATTGGTCTAAGAAACTTGATGATGCATTATGGGCCTACAGAACTGCTTATAAGAATCCTATGGGTATGTCTCCATATAAAATGGTTTATGGAAAAGCATGTCATTTACCTACTGAGTTAGAACATAAGGCATATTGGGCAATAAAAGAACTTAACTATGATTTCAAACTTGCCGGTGAAAAGAGGTTATTTGATATTAGCTCTCTAGATGAATGGAGAACCCAAGCCTATGAAAATGCAAAGTTATTTAAAGAAAAGGTCAAAAGATGGCATGATAAAAGAATCCAAAAAGGGAATTTAAAGTGGGTGAGCAAGTTCTATTGTACAATTCTCGTTTCAGATTTTTTGCAGGAAAACTTCTCTCTAAATGGGAAGGACCATATATCATCGAAGAAGTTTACCGCTCCGGAGCTATCAAAATCAACAACTCCGAAGGCACCAACCCGAGAGTGGTGAATAGACAAAGAATTAAGTATTATATCTCAGGTACCCCCATTAATGTTGAAACTAATATTATTCAGACAATGACACCGGAGGAACACATCAAAGAGTCCTTCCAGAACGCTCCAGAACCCTGAAAAGGGGTAGGTATGTGATACGGTAAGTAAACCGACTCCAAAAATTCCATGAAAATTATTTCTGTCCATTTTGGAATATTAGAAAAATTACAAAAATAAGAAACAGCCGAGGGGACCCATGAGTCGCCCACAAGACAACAGGGCGCGACCAACCCCCGGGGCGCGCCGTGATGCCTTGTGCGCCCCTCGTGTGCCCTCCCGACCCCGTTTTCCTCTCGTATGCTTGTTTTGCAAGATAAAATATCTTTATATATACTCATGGGGGTTTTGACCACCGCATTGCAAGTTTCCCCTCTATTCTTGTTTCGGGCTATTTTTCTGACAGATCTAGATCACCATGGTGTCTCCAAGCTCGTCCAAGGATAAGTTCTACGAGAAGGTCATCAACCCGTACCTACCGGAGGTGATGAAGCACCCTCAAGCCATCAAGATGCGTGAGGGGGTGCTCCACATCCGGGATGTTCAAGGACCTAAGAAGACCGGGAGCGAGAAGGCCAGGTTGGAAGCGGTGGAACATGAGATCTTCAAGTGCCAAGGGATGGTGGAGCGCGGACTTAGTGCTAACCACTCCATGTTCACGGAGTTCATCCGTGAGCACAAGGTGGACGGCAAGAATATTGGGGACGTCATCTTCAAGCTCAATGACCGGATTGATTATCTTCAAGCCCAAATCTATGTTCTACAAAATCAAAATTTTGAGTATGAGGCCAAGTTCAAAGGTATGAGTTTAGCTGCAAATTTCAGGACTCCAGAAACACGCTCGTCCTTTTATGATGGAGAACCTATGCCTTGGAAGATGGATGACAAGCCTATCACTTCATCACCACCATCACCGAAGAAGGAGACTTGAGTACATGGGTATGGGCACCACCCTTGGCTTGTGCCAAGCTTGGGGGAGGTGCCCCGGTATCGTATCATCATCACTTTTATCATCATTATCTATCTTAGTTTGATCCTTAGTTATTTCGTGATTTAGACGAATAAAGTTTTAGTATGATCTAGTTTCAAGTGCTTGCTTCGTGGTCTATCTATCTATGTAATCGTGTGTGAAAGTTATATAATAAAGAGTAGTTTGAGTTGAGTGTTTTGCTTTTGTTGATCCAATCTTGGAAATAAAATAAAGAGAATAAAAAGTAAGATCATATGCTAATCCCATGGGGAGTGATGACTTCACATAAAAGAAGTATAATTTATAAAACTTGTTGGAAGTTGACAAACATAGCATTGGTCATTGTTGCAATTCATGAAAAAGTTATAAAGGAAGAGAGGTCTCACATATAAATATACTATCTTGGACATCTTTTATGATTGTGAGCCCCCATTAAATATTCTATGTCAATTAGTCGACGTTGGACAAGGAAGACAACGTAATGAGTTATGTTTGCTTATATTCACATAGAAGTTATATTGTTTTGGATCCTCTAACTTGTGGTGCTTGCCCCCTATCTTTTGCTAGCCTAAAATTATGTACTAAGTAGAGATACTACTTGTGCATCCAAAAACCCTTAAACCCAGTTTCATGTCATGAGAGTCCACTATATCTACCTATGGATTGAATAAGATCCTTCAAGTAAGTTGTCATCGGTGCAAAAGCAATAAAAATTGCTCCTAAATATGTATGAACTTTTATTGCAAGGGAAAATAAGCTTTGTACGATCTTGTGATGGTGGAGAAATAAAAGCGACAGACTGCATAATAAAGGTCACTATCACAAGGGGCAATATAAAGTGACGTTCCTTTGCATTAAAAGTTTGCACATCTCAAAACAAAAAGCGCATGACAACCTCTGGTTCCCTCTGTGAAGGGCCTATCTTTTACTTTATGTATTTACTTTGATGCAAGAGTCAATAGTGTTCTCCTCTATTCCGTTTTATTTTCTCTCTTGGCAAGCATCATCTGGTGGGGATAGATCCAGGCATATATATCCAGTTGGATGTAGGTGATCATGAGTTATTATTGTTGACATTACCCTTGAGGTAAATACGTTGGGAGGCGAAATTATAAGCCCCTATCTTTCTATGTGTCTGGCTGAAACTTTTGCTCCATAAGTATGCCGTGAGTGTCAGCAATCATAGAATACAAAATGATAGTTGAGTATGTGAACTTGCTAAACAAAGCTCTTACATAGACTCTTTCTGATAATCTGATGAATTGCAATTGCTTCAGTGACTGAGATCATAGTTTGTTAGTTTTCAATACGGTTTATGGTTCATACTTTAACTTGTGAATGAATTGTCACTTTTTCATGAGAAGTTTTGTGATGATGTATTGTTGTTATAATAAAGATCATGATACCTTCATGTCCATATTTTATTTTTTTATCGACACCTCTCTCTCTCAACATGTGGTCATGATTATCGATTTCGGTTTTCGCTTGAGGACAAGCGAGGTCTAAGCTTGGGGGAGTTGATACGTCCAATTTGCATCATGATTTCCTACTATTATTTATAATGTATTTGATCATTATTTCACTTTATGATACAATTCTTATGCCTTTTCCCTCTTAAGTTGCAAGATTTATATGAAGAGGGAGAATACCGGCAGCTGGAATTCTGGACCTGAAATAGCTACAGCAGAGATACCTATCCTACAGAGTTCCAATTGACTTGAAATTTCATGGAGATTTTTTATTGAATATGTAAAAAATACTGGAAAAAGAGATACTGGAGGGGACCCACCAGTTGCCCACAAGGCAACAGAGCGCCGCCCTGGGCGTGCCCTGATGCCTTGTGGGGCCCCTGGCTGGCCTCCGGCCCCCTCCTTCTGCTATATAAGCTCATTTTCCCTAAAAAATATAGAGAAGACTTTCGGGACGAAGCGCCACCGTCTCAAGGCGGAACCTGGGCAGGAGCTATTTTGCTCTCCGGCGGAGCGATTCCGCTGGGGATACTTCCCTCCGGGAGGGGGAAATCAAAGCCATCGACATCACCAATGATCCTCTCATCATGGGAGGACCAATCTTCATCAACATCTTCACCAGCACCATCTCATCTCAAACCCTAGTTCATCTCTTGTATTCAATCTTTGTCTCAAAACCTCAGATTGGTACCTGTGGGTTGCTAGTAGTGTTGATTACATCTTGTAGTTGATGCTAGTTGGTTTATTTGGTGGAAGATTATATGTTCAGATTCTTAATGATATTCAATACCCCTCCGATCTTGAACATGAATATGATTTGTGAGTAGTTACTTTGTTCTTGAGGACATGGGAGAAGTCTTGTCATAAGTAATCATGTGAATTTGGTATTCGTTCGATATTTTGATGACATGTATGTTGTTGCTTCCTTTAGTGGTCTCATGTGAACGTCAACTACATGACACTTCACCATCTTTGGGCCTAAGGGAAGGCATTATGGAGTAGTAATTAGATGATGGGTTGCTAGAGTGACAGAAGCTTAAACCCTAGTTTATCCGCTATTCCGTAAGGTGCTGATTTGGATCCATATGTTTCATGCTATGGTTAGATTTATCTGAATTCTTTTTTCGTAGTTGTGGATGCTTGCGAGAGGGGGTAATCATAAGTGGGAGGCTTGATCAAGTAAGAACAGCAGCCAAGCACCGGTCCACCCACATATCAAATTATCAAAGTAGCGAACGCGAATCAAACGAACATGATGAAAGTGACTAGATGAAATTCCCATGTGTCCTCGAGAACTCTTTGCTTTATATAAGAGATCGTTCCGGCTTGTCCTTTGCTACAAAAAGGATTGGGCCACCTTGCTGCACTTTATTATACTTGTTGCTTGTTACTTGTTATGAATTATCTTGCTATCGAAACTATCTGTTACCGCTACTTTCAGTACTTGCAGAGAATACCTTGCTGAAAACCGCTTGTCATTTCCTTCTGCTCCTCGTTGGGTTCGACACTCTTACTTATCAAAAGGACTACGATTGATCCCCTATACTTGTGGGTTATCAACCTTGTGCAGGTTGGCAAAGGTTTCTTCGAGGTCCGCGATGAGGGAGCATGACTTGCAACTCTTCACGACGATGTCGTCGACGTAGGCCTCTACATTCCTTCCCATCTGGGGCCCCAGGGCGATGCACATCAGCCTCTGGAAGGTGGCTCCCGCACTCTTCAGGCCAAAAGGCATGCAGATGTAACAGTACACTCTGCAGGGGGTGATGAAGGCCGTCCTCTCTTCGTCTTCCTTCGCCATCTTGGTCTGGTGGTAGCCTGAGAAAGCATCCAGGAAGCACAGCAACTCGCGCCCAGCAGTGGAGTCCACGATCTGGTCAATCCGTGGCAGCGGGAAAGGGTCCTGGGGGCAGGCCTTGTTGAGGCTGGTGAAGTCGATGCACATCCGCCCCTTGCCGCTGTGCTTGGGGACCACGACAGGGTTGGCGAGCCACTCAAGGTGGCACACCTTGTGGATGACTCCTGCCTCCTGAAGCTTCTCGACATCTCGGACGATGAACTCTTGTTTCTCGGGCGCCTGGCACCGTGCCTTTTGCTTTATAGGGCGTGCGTTGGGGCACACCGCTAAGTCACTGGTACCGTTACGTGCTATACAAACGGTTTTTACTCCCTTTCCGCGACGGAGTTTTAAACCGTCGCCTTGCCTGTGTGTGCGATAGGGGGGGGCTCTTCCCACATGACCCAAAAAACATTTGCGATAGGGCGACCCACTGCTGATGACTTTTGTAAAGTAATCGTATGCGAAGTCGCAGACTATCCCACACGTTAGACACGGGCACTACATTTGTGATCCGCGACACATTATAAACGACATCACAAATATCCACGTGTGCAAAAGGTGGATATCACAAACATTTATTTCTACCGTTCTGTTTGCGATACATACACTATCACACACAGTTCAAAAATATAAAATGTGTGCGGTGTCTTTACTATCGCCAATGTGTCCATTTTCATAACTGTGTGTGATAGGTATACCTATCACACACAGTCTCCAAATGTGAATTGTCTTCTTTTTATCCAAGAATTACACACGCACATCGTACGGAAACGTGTGTAATACTTATGGCAATCCCACACGTGTATGAGAATAAACCGTGCGTTCGACCACTGAGTATCGCACACGTTTTCTGTGAAAGAACCGTGTGTTCTTTATTTTACCATCGCACACGCTATTTTATTTCTAACTGTGTGTACGGTGTTCTAATACCTACTGTTTAATTTTATTTTTCCTGTAATTTATTATTCGAATTGGAAAATTTTAAATTTTGAATACTATGGAATTTAAATATTTCATATTCTCATCACAATGGTTCAACAACCAATCCATAAATCAAAATCTCAGTACAATGTGTTTAGTAATTACAGAATTAGGCAGCAGATTAACTATGATGAACCACAATATTTAGAGGAGGTAAAGGTGAAGAGAGAAGTGTAAATCATTTTGGCTGCCGATAGTGTTGCAGAAGCGGAATGCCCATAATGTGCCCTCCTCCATGACAAAGGCGCGCACAACTTTTGTCCAACCCCTTGTGACGATCGCCCTCCCATCCTTCACTGCCTTCAGGAAGACTTCTAGACCATTATCATGGTAGTATGAATTATATACTTTAACCATAGTTGCCTCCACTCCGGTCATGTAGTTTTCAAGGTAATCATGAGTAAATTGCTTCGGAAACCACTGAAAAGAGAAAACTTTCAGAAATTCATGTCTAATAGAGTAACTCGTTGTGGGCAGGGGGAAAAGGCAACATATTACTTACCATCCTAAAGTTCACCGTTGTCTTGGATAAAGTGTAAATAAAGAGTTTAATTCCCATCACCCGTCTCTTCCGCCTAACAATCTTTCTTAGTTTCCTCACTTGACGCTTGTTCATGAATATCTCATTGCCCCATACGCAAAAGGGGTCGAAGCTTGGATCAGTACCGCTGATATATGTACCTACAAGCAACCAGTAAATGTTAGAAGCTAAACTTCAATTGCACAAATGATGTAAAAAACTATAAGACATGGCATGCAACTAACCTCGATGGCAAACAACAGCATCGCCCATTGCGGCCCTGCGTAAGTACATGGAAAAGCATGTTAACTGCATCCACCAAAAATAGCAAATGGTAATAAAATGACAACATCTCTAGTGATATCTCCATTGCGAAGAGTAGCACGGTAGTAAAGGGACAGATAAAAAATGGATAGAACTGTTTGCTACAACAGGCTTGACAGCAACCTAAGTCAGGCATTGTAAGTTTCTAGCTGGTATTGGTGAAATTGAACTGGACAGTTCATACTTGAATATGACAGTGTACATTACTGAAATAAACAAGGCATGTGTTAAGTACATACAACCTAATATAGCCATTGAAACTGGTACTGATGAAATTGAAATTGACAGAGTTAAACATCGCAAGGCAAGTGCTGCTAGAGCAGAGAATGGCCCAGTTGTCTATAAAAAGGTAGGGAAAATAGCTAAGAATGGTTAGGCATGTTTACTACAACAGGCTTAATACATCAACCGTACAAAACATAGCCATTGCAACAGGTATTGGTAAAATTGAACTGGACAGTTCCTACTTGGTAAATCCCGAGGGGTAGTTGGTGGGGCACTTCATCTGGGCTAGAGCCCGCCCCAAGTCGGCGGCGGCGAAGGCGAGGTGTTCCTCTGGGTTGAAGCGTGGATCAGTGCCGCTGACATGTGTACCTACAACAAGCAAGTAAATGCTATAAGCTAAACTGCAATTGCACAAATGATGTAAAATACTATAAGACATTGGGATGGAACTAACCTCGATGGTAAACAACAGTATTTCCCATTGTGGCCCTGTGTAAGTACATGGAAAGGCATGTTAATTACAACAGGGTTAACATCCACCAAAAATAGAAAATGGTAATAAAACGACAGCATCTCTAGTGATATCTTCATTGCGTAGAGTAGCACGGTAGTAAAGGGATAGATTAAAAAATTGATAGAACTGTTTGCTACAACAGGCTTGACAACAACCTAAGTCAGGCATTGTTAGTTTCTAGCTGGTATTGGTGAAATTTAACTGGGCAGTTCATACTTCAACATGATAGTGTACATTACTGAAAGAAACAAGGCATGTGTTAAGTACAGACAACCTAATATAGCCATTGAAACTTGTACTGATGAAATTGAAATTGACAGAGTTAAACATCGCAAGGCAAGTGCTGCTAGAACAGAGAATGGCCCAGTTGTCTATAAAATGGTAGGGAAAATAGCTAAGAATGGTTAGGCATGTTAACTACAACAGGCTTAATACATCAACCGTACAAAACAGAGCCCTTGCAACTACTATTGGTAAAATTGAACTGGACAGATCGTACTTGGTAAATCCCGAGGGGTAGTTGCTGGGGCACTTCATCTGGGCCAGAGCCCACACCAAGTCGCCGGCGGCGGAGGTGAGGTGTTCCTCCGGGTCGACACGCATAGTGGCCACCGCGCCAACGACCGCCATCAGCTTCTCGACCTCCCGCATGATATGTGGTTACGCTTATGCGGCGATGCTCTGCAGTAGGGGGTGGAGATTTGGAGGCATGAGGATGTTTCGCAGGCGCCATCTAAGCAATCAGGACGGGGTGGTGATGGAGATCGGTGGGTTACCTGACTGGATCGATGAGGCTCAGGCAAAACATAGATGTGGTTGAAGCTGTGGTTGCGGTGGCGGCGGTTTGAGCTGCCAGGAGGGGGGGGTAGGGGGGAGATAGTTTGGAAATGTGATGGGTGGGGATGGGGTGGGGGGGGGGGTAAATTCTAAAATCCCGCGCCTACTGAAAATTTTGCGGCGAAACTTGAAACTTAGGCGGGCGAAACACACAACGCAATCGAAGCGTATAATATACTCGTGTGCGAGAAAAGAGAAAATTGGCGGATCCCGTATTAAAAAATTTGTACATGTGTAGTTGATTAAATCAGTCACGAGCGGTCGTGATGGTACGTGTGTGATGTTTTCTAACCGACTTATGGATCATTAACGCACACGGTACGCCATAGCTACCGTGTGTTTTGTGGTCTCCTAAAAATTAAAATATCTATCAGCATCTAGAGCCGTAGCCTGCAAATTTAAAAATCTCTTTCATTGTGGTAGGGCTATCAACGTACATGAACGAGGCGAAGTTGATACTCGATGAACAGTCATAAGTTAATGAAAATGCAATCAAGTGTCAACCTGCCTCGCTCACACAGCGAGAATTGATCGACCTATGCAACAAGAAAGATGCTTGCTGCCTCCCGCCGGCGCTGCTATTTAAGCCAGTCTGCGTCCACCCCGCGTGGCGAGGTGGGACTAAAAACCAGCTCCGGCGAGCTCGTCTCCGACCCGGTTGTACCGAGGTGAGAGAGGAAGGAGCTCTGGGGTGGATGTGGGTTGGACCTCTATGACTCGGTTGAGTCAACTTTTTTTGACCGGGCACAAATTTGCTCTAAAAAATTAGTAAGTAGTAGTAGATGCTCATAATTAATTAAACAAACGTACGGTTGACACACACACACACTAACTACTTCTCTCATGTTGGCCAGCCCCAGACGCCGTCGTACTCCTTACCGGCCTTGTCGGCGGCAGCCCACCGTGCTTGAATCTCCGCCCGGCTCTCCTCAGCAGCGCGTGCGGCCACTTCTTTCTTATGGCGGCGGCACTCTCTTTTCTTGAGTGCTTTCTGCCTTTTCCGCTCCTTCTGTGTGGATTTGGCCTCCTCTTGCTCCACCGCCCATTCGGCCATGGCAGCTTCAAAGTCCGCCCACATAGGTGTGCGGTCGCGGGCGTTGATGAACTCGGCACGACGGGATGCCATCGCTTCCTTACCAGTTAGTGTGCGGTCGCGGGCGGCGATGAACTCGGCGCGCTGGGATGCCATCGCTTCCTTACCAGTTAGTGTGCGGCGCGGTGGCATGGACGGTGACGCTTGGAGAGAGCTCTGGGACGGAGTGGCCGGACAACCGTACGTAGTGTGGTGGTTTTTTAGAGCACTCGAGATCTGATTGCCTATGAGAACCATGTGCGCTAACCCTATTGTGCGTTGCGTTCTGATTGGCCGGAACCCCAGCCACGCGGATCACGCGTGTGGACCGTAGGAAGCACCGTGATCGAACGGCAATCCACATCCCTCCCATCTGATGACCCACAAGTATAGGGGATCAATCGTAGTCCTTTCGATAAGTAAGAGTGTCGAACCCAACGAGGAGCAGAAGGAAATGACAAGCGGTTTTCAGCAAGGTGTTTTCTGCAAGCACTGAAATTATCGGTAACGAGTAGTTTGATAGCAAGATAATTTGTAACAAGTAACAAGTAGCAATAGTAACAAAGAGTGCAGCAAGGTGGCCCAATCCTTTTTGTAGCAAAGGACAAGCCGTAATGATCTCTTATAATAAGCAACGCGTTCTCGAGGACACATGGGAATTTCATCTAGCCACTTTCATCATGTTTGTTTGATTCCTGTTCGCTACTTTGATAATTTGATATGTGGGTGGACCGGTGCTTGGGTGCTGTTCTTACTTGAACAAGCCTCCCACTTATGAATACCCCCTCTCGCAAGCATCCGCAACTAGGAAAGAAGAATTAAGATAACTCTAACCATAGCATGAAACATATGGATCCAAATCAGTCCCTTACGAAATAGCGCATAAACTAGGGTTTAAGCTTCTGTCACTCTAGCAACCCATCATCTAATTACTACTCCACAATGCATTCCCTTAGGCCCAAAGATGGTGAAGTGTCATGTAGTCGACGTTCACATGACACCACTAAGAGAATCAACAACATACGTATCATCAAAATATCGAACGAATACCAAATTCACATGATTACTTATGACAAGACTTCTCCAATGTCCTCAAGAACAAAAGTAACTACTCACACATCATATTCATGTCCAAGATCAGAGGGGTATTGAATAGCATAATAGATCTGAACATATAATCTTCCACCAAATAAACCAACTAGCATCAACTACAAGATGTAATCAACACTACTAGCAACCCACAGGTACCAATCTGAGGTTTTGAGACAAAGATTGAATACAAGAGATGAACTAGGGTTTGAGATGAGATGGTGCTGTTGAAGATGTTGATGTAGATTGATCCTCCCACGATGAGAGGATCGTTGGTGATGTCGATGGCGATGATTTCCCCCTCCCGGAGGGAAGTATCCCCGGCAGAATCGCTCCGCCGGAGAGCAAAAGTGCTCCTGCCCAAGTTCCGCCTCGAGACGGCGGCGCACCGTCCCGAAAGTCTTCTCCTTATTTTTTCCAGGGCAAATGGGCTTATATACTAGAAAATGGGCCCCGGAGGCTGGCCAGGGGCCCCACGAGCCACCCGGCCGCGCCTAGGGGGGGGGGGGGGTGGCACGCCCTCGTGCCTCGTGGGCACCAGGGTGGCCCCCTCTGGTACTTCTTGGCTCTAGTATTTTTTATTTATTTCAAAATAAATCTCCGTGAAATTTAAGCTCATTTGGAGATGTGCAGAATAGGTATCTCTGACATAGCTTTTTCAGGTCTAGAATTCCAGCTACCGGCAATCTCCCTCCTTGTGTAAATCTTGCATATTAAGAGAGAAAAGGCATTAGAATTGCTCCACAAAGTATTATATTGATTAAAAACACTATAAATAATAGTAGTAAAACATGATGCAAAATGGACATATCAACTCCCCTAAGCTTAGATCTCGCTTGTCCTCAAGTGAAAGCCGATATCGATAATCATGTCCACATGTTTAGAGAGAGAGGTGTCGATAAAAACAAAATACGGACATAGTAGCATCATGATCATTATTATAACAACAATATTTATTATCATAGAACTTCTCATGAGCAAGTAACAATTCATCACAACAATGAAGTATAAAGCATAAACTTTCTTGAAAACTAACAAACTATGTTCTCAGTCAACTATGCAATTGCAATTCATCACATTTTCAGGAAGGGTCTCATGTAGGAGCTTTTTAGCAAGTCCACATACTCAACCATCATTTAGTCTTCTATGATTGCTAACACTCACAACATATATATGGAGCAAAAAGTTTCAGCCAGACACATAGAAAGATAGGTGCTTATATTTTCGCCTCCCAACTTATTCACCTCAAGGGTGATGTCAACAATAATAACTCATGATCACTCATATCCAACTGGATATATATGCCTAGATCTTTCCCCACCACATGATGCTTGCAAAAGAAAAAAAGAAAAAGGAATAGAGGAGAACACTATTGACTCTTGCATAAAAAGTAAATACATAAAAGTAAAAGATAGGCCCTTCGCAGAGGGAAGCAGAGGTTGTCATGCGCTTTTTGTTGTTGGATGCACAAGCTCTTAATGCAAAGGAACGTCACTTTATATTGCCCCTTGTGATAGCAACCTTTATTATGCAGTCCGTTGCTTTTATTTCTTTACCATCACAAGTTCGTACAAAGCTTATTTTCCCTTACAATAAAAGTTCATACATATTTAGAGGCAATTTTTATTTTTTTTGCACCGATGACAACTTACTTGAAGGATCTTATTTAATCCATAGGTAGGTATAGTGGAATCTCATGACATGAAACTGGGTTTAAGGGTTTGGGATGCACAAGTAGTATCTCTACTTGGTGCAAATTTTTGGCTAGCAAAGATATTGGGCAAGCACCACATGTTGGAGGATCCATGACAATATAACTTCTATGTGAATATAAGCAAACATAATTCATTACATTGTCTTCCTTGTCCAACGTCAACAATTTGACATAAAATACTTAATGGGGGTTCACAATCATAAAAGATGTCCAAGATAGTGTATTTGCATGTGAATCTTCTCTTCCCTTATTAATTCTTTCATGAATTGCATCATTGACTAATGCTGTGCTTGTTAACTTTCAATAAATTTTACAACTTATACTTTTTTTTATGTAATGTCATTACTTTCCATGAGATTAGCATATGATCTTTTTCATTATTTTCATTGCTAGGATTGAAACATAAAAGTAAAGAAGCAAAAACTCAAACTACTGTTTATTATATAACTCTCAACTCAATTACATAGATAGATAGATCATGAAACTAGCACTCAAAAATAGATCATATTAAACTTTTATTCAACTAGATCACGAAATAACTAAGGATCGAACTAAAAAGAGGTAAAGATAATAAAAGTGATGGTGATACGATACCGGGGCACCTCCCCCAAGCTTGGCACAAGCCAAGGGGAGTGCCCATACCCATGTGCTTAAGTTTCTTTCCTCGGTGATGATGGTGATGATGAAGTGGTGGGCTTATCCTCCAGCTTCCATGGCATAGGTTCCCCACCATAAAAGGATGAATGAGTCTCCGGAGTCCTGAAACTTGCAGCTAAACTCATACCTTTGAATCTTGCCTCATACTCAAAATTTTGGTTTTGAAGATCATAGATTTAGCCTTGGAGATAGTCAATTCGTTCGTTGAGCTTGAAGACGATGTCCCCCATCGATTGGCCTTCCACCTTGCGATCGCGGGTGAATTCCGTGATCATGGAGTGGTTGGCGCTGAGTCCACGCTCTACCATCCCTTGGCACTTGAAGATCTCCTGCTCCACCGCTTCGAGCCTAGCCTCCACGCTCCCAATCTTCTTGGGTCCTTGAACATCCCGGATGTGAAGCACCCCCTCACACATCTCGATGGCTTGAGGGTGTTTCATCACCTCCGGTAGATAGGGGTTGATGATCTTCTCGTAGAACTTGTCCTTGGAAGAGCTTGGTGGAGCCATAGCGATCTAGATCTGTCAGAAAAATAGCGCGAAACAAGAACAGAGGAGAAACTTGCGATGCGGTGGTCAAAACATCCGAGAGTATATATAAAGAATTTTTATCTTGCAAAACAAGTAATCCAGGAGAAAACGGAGTCGGGAAGGCTCACGAGGGGCCCATGAGCCACCAGGGCGCGCCTGGGGGGGTGGCGCGCACCGGTGCCTCGTGTGCACCTCGTGGGTCCCCTCGGCTGTTTCTTATTTTTGTATTTTTTCTAATATTCCAAAACTGACAGAAAATATTTTTATGGAATTTTTGGAGTCGGTTTACTTACCGTATCATGTACCTCTTCCTTTTCAGGGTTCTGGAGTGTTCTGTAAGGACTCTTTAATGTGCTCTTCCGGTGTAATTGTTTCAATAATATTAGTTTCAACATTAATGGGAGTACCTGAAATATAGTGCTTAATTCTTTGCCCATTCACCACTCTCGGATTAGTGCCTTCGGAGTTGTTTATTTTGACGGCGCCGGAGCGATAAACTTCTTCGATGATATACGGTCCTTCCCATTTAGAGAGAAGTTTTCCTGCAAAAAATCTAAAATGAGAATTGTACAATAGAACATACTCACCCACTTTGAATTCCCGTTTTTGAATTCTTTTATCATGCCATCTTCTAACTTTTTCTTTAAATAATTTGGCATTTTCATAAGCTTGGGTTCTCCATTCGTCTAGCGAGCTAATATCAAATAACATCTTTTCACTGGCAAGTTTAAAATCATAATTGAGTTCTTTAATTGCCCAATATGCTTTATGTTCTAACTCAAGAGGTAAATGACATGCTTTTCCATAAACCATTTTATAAGGAGACATACCCATAGGATTTTTATAAGCAGTTCTGTAAGCCCATAATGCATCGTCAAGTTTCTTAGACCAATTCTTTCTAGATCTATTGACGGTTTTTTGCAAAATTAACTTTATTTCTCTATTGCTCAATTCAACTTGTCCACTAGATTGAGGGTGATAAGGAGATGCAATTCTATGGTTGACATCATATTTAGCAAGTAGTTTACGGAATGCACCATGAATAAAATGTGAACCACCATCAGTCATTAAATATCTAGGGACTCTGAACCTTGGGAAAATAACTTCTTTAAGCATTTTAATAGAAGTGTTATGATCATCACTACTAGTTGGAATAGTTTCTACCCACTTAGTAACGTAATCAACAACAACTAAAATATGAGTATACCCATTGGATTTAGGAAAAGGTCCCATATAATCAAATCCCCAAACATCAAAAGGTTCAATAACAAGTGAATAATTCATAGGCATTTCCTGACGTCTACCAACATTACCAATTCTTTGACATTCATCACAAGATAAGACAAACTTACGAGCATCCTTGAAAAGAGTAGGCCAATAAAAACCAGATTGTAGTACTTTATGTGCAGTTCTGTCTCCCGCATGGTGTCCTCCGTAAGCCTCGGAATGACACTACCGTAGGATTTGTTGCTGTTCATGCTCAGGTATACAACGTCTAATAATACCATCTACTCCTTCTTTATAAAGATGTGGGTCATCCCAGAAGTAATGTCTTAAATCAAAGAAGAACTTTTTCTTTTGTTGGTATGTGAAACTAGTTGGTATAAATTTAGCAACAATATAATTAGCATAGTCTGCATACCAAGGAGTATTACGAGAAGCATTTATGACAGCTAATTGTTCATCAGGAAAATCATCATTAATAGGAAGTGGGTCATCAAGAATATTTTCCATTCTAGACAAATTATCTGCTACGGGATTCTCAGCTCCCTTTCTATCAATAATATGCAAGTCAAATTCTTGTAGCAGTAGAACCCACCTAATGAGTCTAGGTTTAGCATCTTTCTTTTCCATAAGATATTTAATAGCAGCATGATCGGTGTGAACAGTTACTTTAGAATCAACTTTGTAAGATCTGAATTTATCACATGCAAACACAACTGCTAGAAATTCTTTCTTAGTAGTAGCATAATTTCTTTGAGCACTGTCTAGAGTTTTACTAGCATAATGGATAACATTAAATTTCTTATCAACTCTTTGTCCTTATACAGCACCAACATCATAATCACTAGCATCACACATAATTTCAAAAGGCAAGTTCCAATCAAGTGGTTGAACAATAGGTGCAGTGGTTAAGGCTTTCTTAAGTGTTTCAAAGGCTTCTACACAATCATCATCAAAAACAAATGGAACATCTTTTTGCAAGAGATTAGTAAGAGGCCTAGAAATTTTAGAGAAGTCTTTAATAAACCTCCTATAGAAACCAGCATGACCAAGGAAACTTCTTATACCTTTAATATCTTTTGGACATGGCATTTTCTCAATTGCATCAACCTTAGCTTTATCAACTTCAATACCTCGTTCAGAAATTTTATGCCCAAGACAATACCTTCATTCACCATAAAGTGGCACTTCTCCCAATTCAAGACATGATTAGTTTGTTCACATCTCTGCAAAACTCGATCAAGGTTGCTTAAGCAATCATCAAAAGAAGTTCCGTAAACGGAAAAATCATCCATGAAAACCTCAACAATCTTTTCACAAAAGTCAGAGAATATAGCAGTCATACATCTTTGAAAGGTAGCAGGTGCATTGCATAAACCAAAATGCATACGTCTATAAGCATAAGTTCCAAAAGGACAAGTAAAGGTGGTTTTCTCTTGATCGGCTTGTGATATAGGTATTTGAGAGAAACCAGAATATCCATCAAGAAAGGAAAAGTGTGTATGCTTAGATAATCTCTCTAACATTTGATCAATAAAAGGTAAGGGGTAATGATCTTTTCTAGTGGCTTTGTTTAATTTTCTAAAATCAATTACCATCCTATAACCAGTTACAATTCTTTGGAATGAGTTCATTTTTATCATTAGGAACAACAGTAATACCTCCTTTCTTAGGGACACAATGAACGGGACTTACCCATCTACTATCAGCTATGGGATAGATTATACCTGCTTCCAGAAGCTTTAATATTTCAGTTCTTACCACCTCTTTTCATCTTAGGATTTAATCGTCGTTGGTGGTCGACAACTGGTTTAGCATCAGGCTCCATATTAATTTTGTGCTAACATAGAGTGGGACTAATGCCCTTAAGATCATCAAGAGTATATCCAATTGTAGTTTGGTGCTTCCTCAGAGTTTTTAATAATCTCTTTTCTTCATGCTCTGAAAGGTTAGCACTAATAATAACAGGATATATCTTCTTTTCATCTAGATAAGCATATTTCAATGTATCAGGAAATTGTTTCAATTCAAATACAGGGTCACCCTTAGGTGGAGGTGGGCCTCCAAGAGTTTCAACAGGCAAATTATGTTTAAGGATAGGTGGTTGATCAAAGAACATCTTATCTATTTCATTTCTTTCATTCATATGCATATCATTTTCATGGTCTAGCAAATATTGTTCTAACGGATCAGGAGGAGGTACGGTAATAGAAGCAAGACCAATAATTTCATCTTTACTAGGCAATTCTTTATCATGAGGTTGTCTACGAAACTTGGAGAAATTAAACTCATGAGATGTACCACCAAAATAAACACTAACAGTTTCTTTAGCGCAATCAATCTTGGCATTAACGGTGTTCAAGAAGGGTCTACCAAATATAATGGGACAAAAATTATCTTGTGGAGAACCGAGGACTAGAAAATCAGTAGGGTATTTTATTTTTCCACACAAGACTTCAACATCTCTAACGATCCCAAGCGGCATAATGGTATCTCTGTTTGCAAGCTTAATAGTAACATCAATGTCCTCTATTTCAATAGGTGCAATATCATTCATAATTTCTTGATATAAGGTAAACGGAATATCACTCACACTAGCACCCAAATCACATAAGCCATGATAGCAATGATCTCCTATTTTAACAGAGACAACAGGCATGCCTACTACAGGTCTGTCTTTATCTTTAGGGTCTGGTTTAGCAATTCTAGTTGCTTCATCACAGAAGTAAATAACATGCCCATCTATATTATCGACTAAGAGATCTTTAACCATAGCAAAATTAGGTTCACCTTTAATTTGTTCAGAGGGTCTAGGTGCTCTAATATTACTTTTGTTAACCACAGTTGAAACTTTAGCATGTTCCTTAATCCTAACAGGAAAAGGTGGTTTCTCAATATAAGCAGTAGGCACAACTGGATCAACATTGTAAACAATTGTTTCTTCTTTAACACTAGCAGGTTCTTCTTTTAATTCAATGGGTGGATGATATTTAAACCATTTCTCCTTAGGGAGATCAACATGAGCAGCAAATGATTCACAAAAAGAGGCTACTATCTTAGAGTCAAGTCCATATTTAGTGCTAAACTTATGAAAAGCATCGGTATCCATAAAAGATTTAACACAATCAAACTCAAGTGTTATACCTGACTCATTACCTTTGTCGAGTTCCCAATCTTCAGAGTTGCATTTAATTCTTTCCAGAAGATCCCATCTGAATTCAATAGTTTTCTTCATAAAGGAGCCAGTCGAAGAAGAATTGAGCATGGTTTGATCATCATGAGAAAGCCGAGCATAAAAATTCTGTAAGATAATTTCTCTTGAGACCTCATGATTGGGGCATGTGTACATCATGTATTTAAGCCTCCCCCAAGCTTGAGCGATGCTTTCTCCTTCACGAGGCCAAAAATTATATCTATAATTCCGATCATGATGAACCAGATGCATAGGATAAAACTTTTGATGAAATTCCAATTTCAATCGATTCCAATCCCACGTTCCAATATCATCATATAGCCTATACCATGTCAATGCCTTTCCCTCCAAAGATAAAGGGAATACTTTCTTCTTAACTCCATCTCTGGATAAACCTGAAAGGCTTAAATAATCGACAAATTTCATCCACATAGATTAAGTGCATATCAGGATGTATTGTTCCATCTCCTGCATAAGGATTAGCTAGCAATTTCTCTATCATACTCGAAGGAATCTCATAATAAATATTTTCAGTAGGTGCAGTAGGTTGAGGAGCAACTATTTGTGCTTCCGGTCGAGGTGAAGATACCCCGAACAAACCCCTCAAAGGATTACTTTCCATAGTGACAAGTGACAGTAAATTTCAGCACGTAATATAAATGTTTCCTTACCAAATTCCACTCACCAAAGGCGCTTCACTCCCCGGCAACGGTGCCAGAAAAGAGTCTTGATGACCCAAAAGTATAGGGGATCAATCGTAGTCCTTTCGATAAGTAAGAGTGTCGAACCCAACGAGGAGTACAAGGAAATGACAAGCGGTTTTCAGCAAGGTGTTTTCTGCAAGCACTGAAATTATCGGTAACGAGTAGTTTGATAGCAAGTTAATTTGTAACAAGTGACAAGTAGCAATAGTAACAAAGAGTGCAGCAAGGTGGCCCAATCCTTTTTGTAGCAAAGGACAAGCCGGAACGATCTCTTATAATAAGCAAAGCGTTCTCGAGGACACATGGGAATTTCATCTAGTCACTTTCATCATGTTTGTTTGATTCGTGTTCGCTACTTTGATAATTTGATATGTGGGTGGATCGGTGCTTGGGTAATGTTCTTACTTGAACAAGCCTCCCACTTATGATTACCCCCTCTTGCAAGCATCCGCAACTACGAAAGAAGAATTAAGATAACTCTAACCATAGCATGAAACATATGGATCCAAATCAGTCCCTTACGGAATAGCGCATAAACTAGGGTTTAAGCTTCTGTCACTCTAGCAACCCATCATCTAATTACTACTCCACAATGCATTCCCTTAGGCCCAAAGATGGTGAAGTGTCATGTAGTCGACGTTCACATGACACCACTAAGAGAATCAACAACATACATATCATCAAAATATCGAACGAATACCAAATTCACATGATTACTTATGACAAGACTTCTCCAATGTCCTCAAGAACAAAAGTAACTACTCACACATCATATTCATGTCCAAGATCAGAGGGGTATTGAATAGCATAATAGATCTGAACATATAATCTTCCACCAAATAAACCAACTAGCATCAACTACAAGATGTAATCAACACTACTAGCAACCCACAGGTACCAATCTGAGGTTTTGAGACAAAGATTGAATACAAGAGATGAACTAGGGTTTGAGATGAGATGGTGCTGTTGAAGATGTTGATGTAGATTGGTCCTCCCACGATGGTGATGTCGATGGCGACGATTTCCCCCTCCCGGAGGGAAGTATCCCCGGCAGAATCGCTCCGCCGGAGAGCAAAAGTGCTCCTGCCCAAGTTCTACCTCGAGATGGCGGCGCACCATCCTGAAAGTCTTCTCCTTATTTTTTCTAGGGCAAATGGGCTTATATACCAGAAAATGGGTACCGGAGGCTGGCCAGGGGCCCCACGAGCCACCAGGGCGCGCTTGGGGGGGGGGTGGCGCGCCCTGGTGCCTCGTGGGCACCTAGGTGGCCTCCTCTGGTACTTCTTGGCTCCAGTATTTTTTATTTATTCCAAAATAAATCTCCATGAAATTTCAGCTCATTTGGAGATGTGCAGGATAGGTATCTCTGACATAGCTTTTTCAGGTCCAGAATTCCAGCTGCCGGCAATCTCCCTCCTTGTGTAAATCTTGCATATTAAGAGAGAAAAGGCTTTAGAATTGCTCCACAAAGTATTATATTGATTAAAAACACTATAAATAACAGTAGTAAAACATGATGCAAAATGGACGTATCACCAACACACCCGTGTAGCTGTAGCTGGGATTTGACTTATATGCGCTAATTGTCAGATAAATGCTATAAAGTGCTTAAGTATATCAAACGAGTCCTGAAATGCGCAAAAAAATCAAATCTAGTGGCTGATGGTGCTTGCGCACCGTGTAAATAGTTTGGACGCGAAACGATAAAGTCACAGTAAATTCAAGTCCAAATTGCCATTTATCAATTTTCTAGAGTTGGAAAACCAATAAACGACACGTTTGTGGTTGACTCTTGCCACACATATCCTTGCAATCTCTCCCCATTCCTCGTAAAAGGCATGCAAGTTTACTAAACACCACAAGCATGATTTTCCAAACCCTTTTTTTGCACTTTTTCATGGACCGATTGTGCGAAATTGAATTATGTGCATTAATGCCTAGAAAATGCACATAATGGCCCAAATATAGTAAATTAGACCGGAAAAGTGCCAAATTTGAACATGGTGCATGATAGGGTCTATGCTTATCGTAGAAAAAAACTCAAGAACAAACGACAAAGGAACTTTGGATTCCCCATCAAACTTGGTAATTTCCCTCTCAAAACCACCAAAACTTCCTTTTGTGATGGTTCGGCTTATGAAGAGCGTGTACAACTACATTAGCCGAACCTTTTAAAAAAATTACCATGCTTTACTGAGGTCATACCATGGCACCATGCCAGGTATCATCTTTTTCAGGCATGTTTTTCAATTTTCTAGAGTTGAAAAACCAATAAACGACACTTTTGTGATTGACTCTTGGGACACATGTCCTTGAAATCTCTCACCATTCCACGTAAAAGGCTTGCAAATTTAGTAAATACCACAAGCATGATTTTCCAAAACATTTTTGTGAACTTTTCCGTGGACCGAATGTGCGAAATTGAATTATGTGCATTAATGCGTAGAAAATGCACATAACTGCCCAAATATACTAAATTAGCCCGGAAAATTGCCAAATTTGAACACGGTGCATTATAGGGTGTATGTTGATCGTACAAAAAAACTCAAGAACAAACGACGAAGGAAGTTTGGATTCCCCTTCAAACTTAGTGATTTCCCTCTCGAAACCACGAAACTGCCTTTTGTGATGGTTCGGTTTATGAAGAGTGTGTACAACGACATTAGCCGAACCTTCTCAAAAAATTACCACGCTTTTCTAAGGTCATACCATGGCACCATGCCAGGCATCATCTTTTTCAGGCATGTTTTTCAATTTTGTAGAGTCGAAAAACCAATAAACGACACGTTTGTGGTTGACTCTTGCCACACATGTCCTTGAAATCTCTCCCCATTCCTCGTAAAAGACATGCAAATTTAGTAAACACCACAAGCTTGATTTTCCAAACCATTTTTGTGCACTTTTTCATGGACCGATTGTGTGAAATTGAATTATGTGCTTTAATGCCTAGAAAATGCACATAACTGCCCAAATATAGTAAATTAGCCCGAAAAAGTGCCAAATTTGAACACGGTGCATTATAGGGTGTATGTTGATCGTAGAAAAAAACTCAAGGACAAATGACGAAGGAACTTTGGATTCCCCTTCAAACTTGGTGATTTCCCTCTCGAAACCACCAAAACTTCCTTTTGTGATGGCTCGGTTTACGAAGAGCGTGTACACCGACATTAGCCGAACCCTCTCAAAAAATTACCACGCTTTGTTGAGGTCATACCATGGCACCATGCCAGGTATCATCTTTTTCAGTCATGTTTTTCAATTTTGTAGAGTTGAAAAACCAATAAACGACACGTTTGTGGTTGACTCTTGCGACACATATCATCGAAATCTTTCCCCATTCCCTTGTAAAAGGCATGGAAATTTAGTAATACCACAAGCTTCATTTTTCACACTGTTGTTGTGCACCTTTTCATGCACCTATCGTGCCAATTTGAATTATGTGCATAAATGCCTAGAAAATGAAAATAATGGCCCAAATATGGTAAATGAGCCCGGAAAAGTGCCAAATTTGAACACGGTGCGTTCTAGGATCTATGTAGATCATAGAAAAAAAACAAGGGCGGACGACCAAGGAAAATTGGATTCCCTTGAAATCCTGGTGATTTATTATCGCACACGGTTCATTTTTGCTGCTTATGAAAGCCTTGTGGGATGACTCTATCGTGCGATGCGTTCTGATTGGCCGGAACCCCAGCCACGCGGATCGCGCGTGTGCACCGTAGGATGCATCGCGATCGAACGGCAATCCACATCCCTCCAATCACACCCATGTAGCTGTAGCTGGGATTTGACTTATATGCGCTAAATGTCAGGTAAATGCTATAAAGTGCTTAAGTACATCAAACGAGTCCTGAAATGCGCAAAAAATTCAAATCTAGCGGCTGATGGTGCTTGCGCACCGTGTAAATAGTTTGGACGCGAAATGATGAAGTCACCGTAATTCAAGTCCAAATTGCCATTTTATCATTTTGGAAACAGTGATTCTTCTTGTGAGATGCTCTCGTTTTCAAGGAGTTATCATTACAACTTCTGCCAGAATTTGCCATTTTATTTACCACATAATACTAAGGTCATACCATGGCACTAGGGGCACCATACCAGGTATCATCTTTTTCAGGGATGTTTTTCAATTTTCTAAAGTTGAAACAACCATTAAACGACACGTTTGTGGTTGACTCTTACGACACATGTCCTTGAAATCTCTCCCCATTCCTCGTAAAAGGGATGAAAATTTACTAAATACCACAAACATGATTTTCCAAACCATTTTTGTGCACTTTTTCATGGACCGATTGTGCGAAATTGAATTATGTGCATTAATGCCTAGAAAATGCACATAACGGCCCAAATATAGTAAATTAGCCCGGAAAAGTGCCAAATTTGAACACGGTGCATTCTAGGGTGTATGTTGATCGTACAAAAAAACCCAAGGACAAACGATGAAGGTAATTTGGACCCCCCCTTCAAACTTGGTGATTTCCCTCCCGAAACCACAAAACTTCCTTTGTGATGGTTCGATTTATGAAGAGCGTGCATAACAACATTAGCCAAACCTTCTCAAAAAATTACCACGGCATGTTGAGGTCATACCATGGAACCATGCCAGGTATCATCTTTTTCTGGCATGGTTTTTCTAATTTCCTAGAGTTGATAAACCATTAAACGACACGTTTGTGGTTGACTCTTGCTACACATATCATTGAAATCTCTCCCCATTCCATTGTAAAAGGCATGGAAATTTACTAAATACCACTAGCTTGATTTTTCAAACCGTTATTGTGCACCTTTTTCATGCACCGATTGTGCGAATTTGAATTATGTGCATAAATGCCTAGAAAATGCAAATAATATCCCAAATATAGTAAATGAGCTTGGAAAGGTGCCAAATTTGAACAAGGTGCATTCTAGGGTCTATGTTGATCGTATAAAAAAACTCAAGGATGAACGACGAAGGAAATTTGGATTCCCTTCCAATCTTGGTAACATCAATCACACACGGGTTGTGTTTATGAAACGTTGCCTCCGCAACGCATTATTTGGGCGCAGAAAACCCTCACCAACACGTCAACAAAGAAAAGAAAACCCTCACCCCCTCCCCCTTCGTCCCCACTCCTCACTCGCACTGCACTCTCTGCAACTCTGCCTGTCAACTTCTATCGCCGCGACCACCCCTTAGCTGACGACTGTCGCCGGCGGGATTCGGCCCCGTGCCAAACTTCACGGGATTTCGCCATTGCCGCTTGCCGCCGCATGTCTGCACCACCTCTAGTAGACAACGTCGTTGCTCGTTCTCGACAGGTCTGCCCAAATCTTTGATCTGGACGGCGCCCCTCGCAGCCGGCTTCCGCCAACAAACGCCACCGCGTTTTGTTTCTTCCCCTCGCCGACACCTATCGGCACTGACTTTCTCGAAGCTGGTCGATTGTTGTTTTCTGCGGGATTTTCCGCGCGCTTGGGCCGGGGTTTTTTTCTATCTCTCTCTCATGGAGAACAAGGTAATTAAATTAGCAAAATATTCGCTCATCTCTTATCGCAGTTCATCTATCCCTGTTAATCACCCGGCGGAAATCGCCGTGGATTCATTTATCTTATAGCTGATTCGAGGTTTTTCATTCTGGTGTCCACAGTGCAAGCACAAATCAGGCCACTATGGTCACAGCCAGTCGGACAAGAAGTTCTATCTCACCATACCAGATGACTTCAGGCAGCGCACGGTATATGTTCAATCTCAGCCTACCATGGTTGGCATGTCCTAATTTTATGAACATATAACATATATTGCTATATTTGGATAAAAGGTGCGACATGCACCATAGACGTCAAAGAGGATTTTTTTTTCTTTCTAAATTAGGCAAATTAATGATGTATTTGTTCCCTTAAAAAATGATGTATTGTTCTTTCAGTTACTCTCATATTTGCATGAAATTTTGGTTACATTATCTATTTAATTATATATTTCTGTACTTTGCTTTCAGCTATTGTTCTATTTTCTATCATTTATTCCCATATTTGCATGTAACGATCTTAATTTTAATTTCCCATAGTACATCCCTTGCTTTGCAAGAACACGTGCACAAGGAAATCTTGGCCTTTACTTTGTTGATGACTCCATGGATGTCATGTTGACCACGCACCATGGATTTACAATGACAGTTCGGGTAAAAGTTGATAAAGATGGTCACTCCTATTTTGATGCGGACCTTTGGAGAAAATTTTCTAAGTTTTATGAACTGAAAGCTGGTAGTAAAATTCTAGTGCGTGCACCACAGTCTGGTCAAATAAACATGGATGTTTACTTCCCCAGCGTCATCAGCCAACCACAGTCTGATCGAGGTTAGTGTTCTTTCAAATTTCTCCATGTCGGCTTATTACTTATTAGCAACATTAAAGTAATTGTTCTGGCTAAATGATTACTATTTGAGCAACCAATTGGGATTTCATTTTCTGACTCTGTTACTAGCCAGTATCAACTTCCAATTACCAATCTATGCCCACTATTCTTCTGCCATGTTCTGAATAAATAATCCCTTTCCACCTTTTAAGCAGGATATGTTGGATGCATAGTTAACAAACTATATGTTACTCGGCATACCAAATTTCACTGGAAAGAGTTGGAGCATGTCATACAATTTGTTGCTAATCTAGAAGACCTAGCACAGCGTATGGACGCTGGATTTGGGATGGGAATAAATCTACCACTGGTGCACACATTGAACAAGACCAATTGTGTGAACAAAATGCTGGTACAAAGTCTTATTTGTATGTTGTTGTTCATAAACTATATATAGCTTCAACGATATGTTACAATTGGTTTTTATTCTTCATTGCAACAGAAATTACCCGCTGCAGCTGTTCCTGAATTGATTTCCCGGTGTGGTCAAATTACACTTGTGCCTGCTAAGAACGCCAAAGTGATTGCAAGGTACTACATTTCCCGCACAAATGGAACCATTCAAATTAATAGGTTCTCGGTTGTCCTGGCAATGCATCAACATTTGAAAATCGGAGACACTGCTATACTCATGCTCTACCAAGGCACAGGAGGGATCTTCCTTTTCATTGACGAGAAGCCGATTCGATGTCATCAAGCTGCTTCCAGCGGATAGTTGTGGTTGTTGGCCTATCTTAAGTATGTAGATATGGACCATATGGTTGTCAAAATTGTTCATTTCATGGAAAGTATTAGTATCACCTTTTGTTAAATAGTGTCACCACTATATGTTACTCAAATACTGTTTTTCAAGTTCTTAAATTATCCATATTGCAAAATGAGATAATATATAGATATGCCAGCCCATACACTTGACATATTTGACATGCATGAACAAATAAACAATCGAGCATATATATGCTCAAATTGGTCCAGTGCCTAGTTCAAGGAGTAATTTACAAACCATTATTAGCTCCCTAATTTACATCAATATAACAAACCACCTTGATCGATCGAGGTTGGGGCAACCTCGACATCGGTGATCGCCGGTACTGCCTCGGGCGCAACTCTCACCAGGGCTGCCGCGACCGCCGGCTCTGCATACATCGCCCCGGCGGCCAACGAGAAGTTGGCTCTCGCTAGGGCTGCCGTCACTGCCCCCAGGCCTGCACCAGCAACGCCCGGCGCTGAGCCCTCCTCCATCTCGGACATAAGTCTGCGCCTCGTGCGGCGGCCGCCACTGCCGCAGTTGTCCTTGCGTTGTCGCGGTTCCTGTTCCGACGCCCGCACCATCCTCCGCACTCTGCGCCGAGCCCGCAGTATCGCCCACTGGCGATCCCTAGCCACTTTCAGGATGACCCTGGCTAACCTGGTGGCTTGCTCGTACCGCGTTTCCTAACTCGTTTGGCTGTCGTCGAGAGAGGCGGCGGCATGGCCGTCGACCGTAAAGCCGACCATCGCGCTGGCAACCTCGATTCCGCTATCACCCAACTCCATTCGATCGTCGGCCATTGGGGCCGGGTATGCCGGTATGTGTGGGTAACCAGCTAGCAAGGGGATCAGTAGTGAGTCGCCGCCGCCGGCCATTGTTGTGGTTATTTATAGCTAGCTAGCAGCTGGCTAGGGGATTGGGGATTTACAATTTATCCCTATGGCTGGCGCTTGAACGGGAAGGCATCGCTGGAGCACGGGAAGACTAAGTGGAGCACACAATTCCCAGCACACAACCGTATGCGGTGTCACGTGTTATCACACACGTGTTAACATAAGGAAACGTATGTGTAACTTACAAATCATCACTCACAAGTACTCGCATCACGCATCGTGTGCGATGCTCCTACCATCGTAAACAACTCGTTTGCATTTTCAAAGGTTTTTGTACACACACATAATCGCACACGAAACATCCAGGTCCGTAGGGCGCCTAAGAGAATTCAGATTTTTCCAAGAATTTTAGTCACACTTTCTTAATTAGCACCAATTGCCCGACTATCTTTCTCATCGTTAAAAGTGTTTTTAGTTTTTAGTTTTTCCCCTCCCACGTATGAGCCAACCAACTATACCTCCAAAATTTAATTATGTTTGCATGCATGCGTGGTGGAAGAGGAAAACGATAAGGAAGTGGGCAGTGATTCCACACTGGCAATTATAATAACCTAATTAATGGGATGTGTTCATTGGCAATTTGGCGTGGTCAATTTTTTCGCCTCGCCCACTCCCTATTCACCTTGGTTGCCTTCCTCCTCCTTCGCTCTCTATCCTCTCTTCGCTCTCTATCGTCTCTTTCCTCTCACAGCCCCCAAATCTGGCCTTTCGCGCTCGCCTCCCCACCTCACCCATCGGATTGCGCCATGGATAATCCCCTAGATCCCATCATCCCACGGGCTTCCCTCTCGCTGCGGCCCGCATCACTCCCGCCGTTGAGTGAAACCCACGTATCTATCAGAGGGGATCCATTGCTCTGGACTCACAGATCGGTGGCGTCGGAGGACATGCCGGGGCTGCGTTGGAGGTGGTGGGCAGCAAGGGCAAATCGGATCGAGGAAGCGAGGCACAAGGCGGAGGCGAAAGTCGATCTCAGGGCAGAGATGCTGAGGGATGTCAGCATCTGGCAGCGTCGCGCCGACTTGGAGCTGGCACTAATGGCAGAGATCATATTCACGGAGTCGACTGTGGAGGAGAGAACGTGCATGCCTGCGGAATGGTATACGAATCCGGTGCGGCTATTCAGATGGGCGGTAGAAGAAGCCAAATCGCCCAACCTGCTACAGCGGCGGCGCTGGGCATGCATCCTAGGCGAGTTGACCTGCCCTCCTTCCCCGCCAGATACTGGATGAAGATCACCTCAAGTATGCGGCCATGAATGCGTACACATGCTATGAGATGTATAGGCAGATTGTTGACATGAGGAAGTGCCTCCTTCCTATAGACGACGAGGGATCGAGCCACAAGCAGAGCATTGGAGGCAAGCGTCACAACAAGTAGTTGATATGATGATCGTTTCTCCTAGTTTATTTTGCATGTACTTGTTTACTTAGATGTGCAAACGCTATCTGTAGTCAGTTATGTAATTGGAAGTTTAATTTGGTTATGCAATCATGTTCTTATAAGTATATATGTTGTTGTTCTGTAGACAGAGCATAGATGTTGTGCAGACATGGCAAATCATATCACACACGGACTAAACTACAGAACCCGTCGGTGATGAATTCATCAATTGCTGACAATTTACCACCAACCGTTTGCGAACAACACAGATGGCTTATTTGCAGGAATCGTCCGTGTTGTTATCCGTCTTCCCACACATTTCAGATTACTGACCTGTTTGCCGCGTATCACACACACCTTGTTAAGTTGAACCGTTTTTGTTGTGTTGGGTAATCGCAAACAGTTCATCCGAGTGAACCGCATGCCGTGCATCGCACACACCTTGATCTATCTGACCGTTTCTGTTGTGTTGGGTAATCACAAACAGTTCATTTGAGTGAACTGTATGCCGTGTATCGCACACACCTCGAACTGGTTGCCCGTTTCTGTTGTTCTGGCTCATCGCAAATAGTTCATATGGATCAACTATATGCCACGTATCGCACACGCGTCTCTAATCTGAATCGTTTTTGATGTCTCCGGCATCGCACACAGTTCGTCTTATTGGCGACGGTTTTATCACGACACCGTTTGCGATGCATGCATCACACACAGTTTGGTCGTGGGGTCTCTGATTCATGTGTCACGTTAGCGGTCGCTTGTAGTAGTGAGTGGTGCTCGGTCACCTCCCTCGGCACACCGGACAAATCTGATGCTGTCCATGCGAACACATCAACATTTGCCCGGAGGAAGGCGACAAGCACGCCTTCCTAGTTGGGGGAGAGGCCATTGCCGATGGTGAAGGCGGGCCCGGAGCCACTACCATCCAACGACACTTTCTTCGTCTCGGCGCGTGCCTGAGAGAACAGATACTTCTTCTTCGTGGGTGCGGGCTCGGCAGGCTCGACGTCGTCTTCGTCGGTGGGGTGGGCGGTGGCGGCAGCCTTGTAGGCGTGCTCGAGGGAGCGCACCGCGTCCTTCTCGTCACAGCGGACGGTGATGATGTCGTTGCAACCCGGCATCTTGAGGGTGTTGTAGGCGTAGTGGGTCACCGCCATGAACTTGGCGAGCGCGGGGTAGCCCAAGATGGCGTTGTAGGGTAGGCCGATGTGCGCCATGTCAAAGTCGATGAGCTCGGTGCCGTAGTTCTTGCGGGTGCGGAAGGTGACGGGAAGGCGCACTTGCCCCAGAGGCAAGGTGGAGCCATCGGTCATGCCTGTGAAGGGCCTCGTCGACATCAGGTGCTCGTAGGGCACTTGAAGCTTCTCGAAGGTCTCTATGGAGAGCATGTTGAGGCCCGCGCCACCGTCGATGAACGTCTTGGTGACGGCGACATTGTTGATGGTGGGCATGCATAGCAAGGGAATGGTGCCCACATACCTCATAGACTTGGGGTGGTCGTTGGAGTCGAAAGAGATCTGGTACTGCGACCACTTGAGGGGCCGGGAGGTCTCAACTCCCGGGAGGGCCGCATTCACCTCGAGAGAGAACTGCTTGAAGTGACAGTTGGACGAGAGGGCCTGGGTGTAGGATCGAAAGTATGTCTAGAGGGGGGGGGTGATTAGACTACTTGACCAAATAAAACCTAACCTTTTCCCAATTTTAGTTGTAGGCAGATTTCAGCAATAGTACATGTCAAGCATCACCCTACACATGCAATTCTAAGAGTATAGCAGCGGAAAGTAAGTAATTGCATATGTATGTAAAGGAAGGGTTCGGAGATATCAAACGCAATGAGGACACGGTGGTTTTTGGCGTGGTTCTGATAGGTGGTGCTATCGTACGTCCACGTTGATGGAGGCTTCAACCCACGAAGGGTAACGGCTGCGCGAGTCCACGGAGGGCTCCACCCACGAAGGGTCCACGAAGAAGCAACCTTGCCTATTCCACCATGGCTTATGTCCACGAAGGACTAGCCTCACTCGGGGTAGATCTTCACGAAGTAGGCGATCTCCTTACCCTTACAAACTCCTTGGTTCAACTCCACATCATGTCGGAGGCTCCCAAGTGACACCTAACCAATCTAGGAGACACCACTCTCCAAAAGGTAATAGACGGTGTGTTGTTGATGAACTCCTTGCTCTTGTGCTTCAAATGATAGTCTTCCCAGCACTCAAACAACTCCTCACAGATTTGGCTATGGTGGAAGAAGCATTTGAGTGGAAAGCAACTTGGGAAAGGCTAGAGATCATGGTTCAAATGGTAGGAATGGAATATCTTGATCTCAACACATAAGTAGGTGGTTCTCTCTCAGAAAATGTATTGTGGAAGTGTAGGCACGTTCTGATGGCTCTCCTTGCAGAGAAGGAGGTGGTGGAGGGGTATATATAGCCTCCACACAAAATCCAACCATTACACACTTTTGACTCAACTCGGTGGCACCGAAACAATAATCTCGGTAGCACCGAACTGTGTAAAAGATATGAACTTTAGGAATCTCGGTGGGACTTATACGGACAACTCGGATGGACCGAAGTGCAATGGCTTAGGGCAAACCTCATCTCGGTGGCACCGATTGCATCAACTCGGTTGGACCGAAGTGAAGCAATAAGGCAACAGAGACTTGGCAAGCCATCTCGGTGAGACCGATTTGCATAACTCGGTGAGACCGAAGTGAATGCAACCAATTACAAAGAGTTGGCAAGGCCATCTCGGTGGGACCGAGATCCATTTCGGTGGATCCGATTTGTTAGGGTTTTGGCAGTGGCTAAGACTTGGTGAACTCGGTGGTGCCGGATAGAGAAATTCGGTGGGGCCGAGTTGGAATGTAGGTTTTGACATATTTGGGTAGAGAGAGTGGTTGAGAGTTTAGGAGTACTGTCACTAAGCACTTGAGCAAAAAGACCATTAAGCAACACCTCATCCCCTTTTAATAGTATTGGCTTTCCTATGGACTCAATGTGATCTTGGATCACTAAACCAAAAATGTAGAGTCTTGATCTTTTGCCAATCCATGTCCTTAGCATTTTGAGGGGTCCACATCTCTAGTCCATGCCATGCCAATCATTGAACATCCTGAAATCTTTAACTTGAATGGACATTAGTTCAATGAGATATATGTTGTTATGAATTACCAAAACCACCAAGGGAGCAAATGTGCTGTCAATCTCCCCCTTTTTGGTAATTGATGACAACTTATAGATCAAAGCTTCGACAAATGAATAAATGAATGAAATACATCGTCGCTTTGAGAAGTATGTGATAAGCAAGAGCTCCCCCTAAATTTGTGCATTATTAAAAATTTGTGTTTGAATGCAAATGCACAATCGATTAGGCTCATGGGTCACTCTTCCATGTTATATACATCTTGGTGGAGCGCGCAAAATGATATGATTGGAATAATAAGCACGCATCACCAACATAAGTAATTGATCATACAAGATAATGATAGAGAGATAAACATTGATCATCACAATAAGCATAGTATGATCATCACATGAGGCATAGTATCTCACAAGCATAAGCAAACATCAAAGTACCGTAGCAAGCACACTCATAACAAAGTAGCATCAAACAAATAGTAGCAAAAGAACTCGAAGCAAATCAAAGCAGGGACTCTCTCTCGAAGCCTATGATCTATACAGATTCTCCCCCTTTGGCAACAAGTACCAAAAAGTTCAAATAAGTATAGGACTAATCACCACTCTAAGCACGGTCCTCCGAAGCTCCTGAAGGCGATCTTCTGCTGGCGGCTCCGGTGTGCGTAGACAGCGTTGAGAGGAGAGCATCCGCGAAGGCTTCTGCAGACGTTTGCTGGGCTGGTGGAGTGGATACCGGCGGTGGCACTGTGGCAGTAGCGGCTGGTGTAGATACTGTGGTCCGTGGATCCACGACTGGCACTGCAGCAGATCTGGCTGCCCTAGGCACTGTCTGAAATATCTCCGTGGTTGGTCTATCATCTCCACTATCATCATATGGGGCTGTCCTGACAGCATCAACATCACTCTGCAGCTTCTCCACTGAAGTATGAATCTCTGTGACTTTGACATCCAAGTCATGAAATTTAGTCTCAATAATCCGCTCAAAGCTAGCCTGGGTCTGGGTGAGGTTGGCCAAACTTCACTCAATCCTCAGAGTGGCTTCAAGCAGATATGTCATTTGATCCTTGGGTGTCTTGAGATTGGCAATTGGAGCATTGGGAGCTGATGCTTCCTGAGCTGCTTTTGCTTCTTTGGCTTTGCGGATTTTCTCTTGTGCTTGTGCTGAAGTGGGATGCGAAGGATCCATCACTATAACATTGTCCTCAAACTCTGGATGCAATGGAAAATGCTCTCGATCAAGAAGGTATGTGCTGGTTCCAACCTTGGAATTTATCAATAGCTGAATGTGTGGAACATATCCGCACGATCTCTTTTGATCTGCTGCAGTCCTCTTGATAGTTTCTACTATCAGGCTCATCACCTTAAATTTCTGAGGTGTATCAAACAGATGCAGCAAATTGATGGAGTGGCCACGAATCATTTTGTCATCTCCTGACTTGGGTAACAAGGTGTACCGCAAGATGGTGTTTGTGGTAGCCAGTCCTGGTAGCAGATGCTTCACTGATCCAAGTTTATGTATCTCTATATCCTTCTGAGGAATTGCAGTGTACATGTTCTTCATGGAGTTGTGATCCATCTTGAGCTTGGCATAGATATCTATGTCATCATCCTCTTCCTTGGGTGCACCAAGAAGACTTGCCCACTCAGAGATGGTTGACTGGTACCTGATACCCTCTGTCATCCACACTATTCTGCCATCTGGATAGAAATGAGCAGTAGAGTAGAACTGCATGACCATTTCATCATTCCACTTGGTCAATTTCTTTCCGACAAAGTCATCAACTCATGCAATCCTGAAGCTCTCATGAACATGGGGGAAGTAATCCTCATTCTCATCGATGTATTCCCAATCCACCCATTTCATGTCACTAACAATGGGCTTCTTGTCAAGCAAAACTGTCTCATAAAAATCTTGTTGTTCACGAGTGTGAAAGCGATAATCACATGCTGTCTTCCTCCTTATAGCATAAGGATCTGTCTGTCTCCACTGACGCAATCCTTTATCCTTCCTCGGCATCATGTTTTCTGCGACTGAGTGTGCATTGTCATGGTCTGGAATCTTAGGCTTCAACTTTCTGAGCACTAGTGGCTCTTCATCAACATTTGACTCAGGCACTGGGGCCTTATTCTTCTCAGCAGCTGAAATGTTCCTGGTTGACCTCTTTGGTGCTGGAGCTTTAGGTTTTGACTTGGTGGGGGCAGCAGTCCTGATTGCATCAGACATAAGCTTCTGAGCTTTTGCAGGGGGTGCAGTGGCTGCTGGCTCATCCTCCTCCTCTTCCTCCTCATCAATCATCATGGAGGGTCTGCCAATCACACGGGCAGTAGTTTTCCTTACTCTCTTCTTCTTAGTAGCTGGTACAGTGTCACTAGGCTCTTCAAGAGTGTATTGCACAGTTTGCTTAGGGACTTTCCTCACAGCAGTCTTATCATTGGTAGATGATGGTTTGGTGCTGTACTCCTTAGCAAGCACAACTCTTTTCTTCTTAGTTGCTGCCTCACTAGCAACAAAATCTTCATCCTCACTGTCAGAGGTTTTCTTCTTCCTTGTTCTGGTGGCTGCCTTTGGAAGATCTGGAGAGCTCCTCTCTCCCTCATAGAAACTCTCATTAGGGCTTGACCCTTCACTAAGTTCTGCCTACTGTTCAGACCTGTTCTGACTGTCACTGCCACTTGACATCTTGCTGAGCTGACCCTGTGAATAGATGGATATGGGTAGAGTAGATGAGTCATCACAAAAAGCAGAAGTTTTTCATAAAAATTGAGTTCAACTTTTAGTTTCAAGTTTTCACAGGATGCATTTCGGATGGACCGAGTTGATCATCTCGGTGACACCGAAGCATACAACAGAAACCTTACACGCCATTTCGGTCAGACCGAGATGGGTTTCGGTGGCTCCGAGATGCTAGGGTTTCACTGAGACTTTACTTTCGGTCTCACCGATTCGTACAACTCGGTGGCATCGAGACGTACTAGTGCTATGGCTAGAGGCCAAATCGGTAGGACCGAAAATTTCGAATCGGTCGGTCCGAGATGCATTCGGCGGAAACTTAAACCTAGAAATTTCGCTCGAATCTAATCTACGGAATTCTCCTGGTGGAATTAGCATTGCAATCGTGGCAAGAATCATGGCATTCCTAACGTGCATTGAATCGGAAAAAGGAAGCACGAAAGGGATCGAATCTCACCCTAACTCGGTGGAGATTCTCTACGGCGGCAACGGCGGTGAAGATTGCCGTTGACGGCGGCGGAATCCGGCAACGAGAGCGTGCTGGAGACGACGGCGAAGTCCGAAGACGAAGGGCGACGGCAGCAACGGGGTGCGGGAACGAGTGGGGTCGAGAAATTTCAACCGTTCGGTCCGCGCGATATATATACCCATACGCTGTCGGTGGCGCCGAGTTGAACAACTCGGTGGCACCGATATGTGTAACTGCACGGAGTTTAGCACATCGGTGGCGCCGAAATGGTTCAATTCGGTAGCACCGAGATAAAAACCTAGATCAATCTAGATGATTTCGGTTGGACCGAGTTCGAGTGAGTTGGTTCGGCCGAAATCAATTAGACGGTTTTGGAGGTTCAGCCCTTTCAGATCGGTGGCTCCCAGTGCTCCTCACCCGGAGGGTCCGAAAATGACTTGTTCAATTTTTGTGATGCAGCAAGAATAGAATTTGAGAAAAGAAAGCATAGATAGCTAGAGAAGGTACTTAGGCATTCTTGTACATCCACTTGGCCAGAAAAACCAAGACAATCAAAACAACAAATGGATGTCCTCGAATGATAAAAACATGCAAACCAACATGCTCACACAATAAGATTGCAAATGAAATATGTGTCAAACATGCACGACCGATTCTAGCATCTATCAAGCAATGGCGATGACTAGGTCATCTATATATGAGTATATTGACTTAGGAGCCAAATGAGAACATTTGATCATAGGTCATACTCATCGTTTAAGCACAAGTGGGGTTACCACTTTTACATAAAGCATTAATGTGTTCACACCATTAGAGTTGCTTTAGCTCAATTGTTTAGAGCAAAGCTCCCCCTAGATGTGATATCCCCCCTAAGAGGGATGAACTAACCTTGGGTTTTGTCGATGATGACTTCATGTAGATGTTGAAGATGTGGATGCTCAATGTTGATGTAGACCATCAAGAGTTGGGAGCAATCCTTTGGAGTTTTGTGCTTTCAATACCTACATGGGTTAGTCCCACACAAGGAACATACAAGGATATCCATAGACATAGAGTGAAATACATATATGATGATGTCCATGAATGCATTAATTACCTTGTCCCCTGTCTTACCAACAAGAGGGTTTGTGACTCCATGAACTAGTGCAAAATGTGGAAGTTGGTTGCACAAGTTCTTGCCATAAAGAATATGAGTGAAGTTTGTTGGCGGAGTCACCCTCAAGAACTCTCTAGTTCTTCTTCTTTTGGACCCACATCAACTTGATGGGAATCCTTGGAGTTGTAGTAGCACTTGATGAAGTAGAACTTGATGAAGTCTTGGGAACCCACTTGACCATGGCTTGAGGAGCTTCTTCAAATAAATCAATCTGTTCTTGAAGCTTGTCCTTGCCTTTTAGCTTGTGTTCTTGTGGTGGAAGATCTTCTTGAGCTTGTGTTCCCTTGAAGGAAGTAGGATCATACTTCTCTTGTTGAGGGACAAACTTCGTCTTGGGGTATTGATCTTCTTCCCACTCAACTCCATTGGCATTGAACTTTCGTTCAAAACCAACACCTTGGTTCTTCCGGTGCCTTCCTTGCTTGTGTACAATTTCCTCAAATTGCTTACTCCCGGCAAGGCTCTTGTAGACACCTTTTTCTATAATTCCTTTCAATAGCACATTTTCTTGCTCAAGTGTAACTTGGCTAAGAGAATCATTAGTGGAATCAATAGAACTACTAGAAGCAACAACATTGGATTTAGCATTGTTATTGTTACTACTAGAGGTAGAACCCTTTTTACCCTTGTTGCTAGTTTGCCTAGGTTTAACTTGTGGCATAAAAGTAGGCAAGAGTAAACGCTTGGCAAGATATGAAGAACTCTTCTTTCAAAGATCGTCATTGATAGCTTTAAGAAACTCATGTTCTTGCTCTAAATTTAGCTTCTTGAAGCGTAGTTTCTCATGAGTTCTTAGTGAAGATCAAGAAGGTTCAGAGTGACAATGGAACGGAGTTCAAGAACGCAAATGTGGACACTTTTCTTGATAAGGAGGGTATTTCACATGAGTTCTCGGCTATGTACACACCTCAACAAAATGGAGTTGTTGAGAGGAAGAACTGGACACTTATTGAGATGGCAAGGACAATGCTTGATGAATACAAGACGCCAAGACATTTTTGGGCCGAAGTGGTTGAAACAGCTTGTCATGCAACAAATCGACTTTACCTTCACAAGCTTCTTGGTAAAACGGCATATGAACTGCTCACCGGTAACAAACCACAAGTTGGATACTTTTGAGTATTTGGCTCAAAATGTTACATTCTTGATAAGTATCGTCGTTCAAAATTTGCTCCTAAATCACATGAAGGTTTCCTACTTGGTTATGGATCGAACTCTCACACTTACCGTGTCTACAACAACTTCACTCGAAAAGTTGAAGAGACGGTAGATGTGAAGTTTGATGAGACTAACGGCTCGCAAGTCGAGCAATTGCCACTTGATGTAGGAGATCAAGAACCATCGGAAGCAATCCAAGACTTGACCATTGGCAAGATTCGCCCCGTGGAAGTAAAGGAGAGTACCTCGTCCATTCAAGTGGAAGCCCCAACTTCACATCAAGGTGAACGACAAGTTGATATGGAGGCATCCACAAGTGGAACATGACAAGACGATGAGAATGAGGAAGTGCAACAAGATGATCCACCTCAACCTCCTTCTCCACCCCCACAAGCGAACAACGACAACATCAACGAAGAAGAAGAAGATGATGATGATGAGGAAGCCTCACCACAACCCAAGAAAAAGCTACCTCGAGTTAGAGCAAGAATCGACAAGGATCATCCCGTCGAACAAATACTTGGAGATATCCAAACCGGGAGAATCACTCGCTCTAAATCTCTTTTAGCTAACTTTTGTGAGCATTACTCATTCATCTCTAGTGTTGAACCTTTGAAGGTGGAAGATGCTCTCAAGGACCCCGATTGGGTGAATGCAATGCACGAGGAGCTACACAACTTTGAGAGGAACCAAGTTTGGACATTGGTTGAGAAGCCTAAGGAAGAGCAAAACATCATTGGAACCAAATGGGTGTTTCGGAATAAGCAAGATGAAGATGGACAAGTTGTACGCAACAAGGCTCGTCTCGTAGCACAAGGCTACACACAAGTCGAAGGTATGGACTATGGTGAGACCTATGCCCCCGTTGCAAGACTTGAGTCCATTCGTATCTTACTTGCTTATGCCAATCACCATGATATCACTCTTTACCAAATGGATATTAAAAGTGCATTCTTAAATGGTGAAATTGAGGAGGAAGTGTATGTTAAACAACCTCCCGGATTTGAGAATCCCAAGAAACCTAATCATGTGTACAAACTTCGTAAAGCTCTTTATGGTCTTAAACAAGCCCCTAGATCTTGGTACAAATGCTTGACAAAGTTTCTTCTTGAAAAAGGTTTTGAGATTGGGAAGATTGATTCAACTCTGTTCACTAAGAGGGTAAATGGAGAATTATTTGTATGCCAAATTTATGTTGATGATATTATCTTTGGATCTACTAACCCCTCTTTTAGTGAAAAGTTTGGAAGGTTGATGTCGAAAAAGTTTGAGATGTCTATGACGAGTGAACTCAAATTCTTTCTTGGATTGCAAATCAAGCAAACTAAGGAGGGTACCTTTGTTTCTCAAACAAAGTATACCAAGGACTTATTCAAGAAGTTCAACATGCAAGAGAGTAAAGGTATGAAAACTCCCATGCCCACGAGTGGACATCTTGACTTGACCAAGGATGGCAAACCTGTTGCTCAAAAGGTTTATCGATCTATGATTGGTTCATTACTATATCTATGTGCCTCCTGACCCGACATTATGCTAAGTGTGTGCATGTGTGCACGATACCAAGCGGCACCAAAAGAGTGTCATCTTAAGGCGGTGAAAAAAATTGTGAGATACTTGATACATACACCAAACTTTGGCATATGGTACCCCAAAGGATCTTCTTTCAATCTTGTTGGCTACTCTGATTCGGACTATGCCGGAGACAAGGTTGACAGAAAATCCACTTCGGGTACATGTCAATTTCTTGGTAGATCTCTTGTGTCTTGGTCCTCCAAGAAACAAAATTCCGTATCTCTATCTACTGCCGAAGCGGAATACATTGCCGCGGGATCATGTTGTGCTCAATTACTATGGATGACACAAACTCTTAAATACTATGGTGTGCATGTGAGACATGTACCATTACTATGTGACAATGAGAGTGCTATTAAGATTGCGCACAATCCCGTGCAACATTCTCGAACTAAGCATATTGAGGTTCGTCACCACTTCATTCGAGATCATGTTGAGAAAGGTGACATTGACCTTAAACATGTTCGTACCGACAAGCAATTGGCGGACATCTTTACCAAACCCCTTGATGAAAAAGTGTTTTGTCACTTGAGAAGTGAGTTGAACATTATTGATGCTTCAAACGTGAACTAGAGGTTCATGTGGGTGCATACAAGGGCATGAGCTTTCTTGACTAATCCATGATATCTTTCATGATCATCTTATATCTTGGACATTTTGCTCCCTTGTATTGTATCTAACCTGTTGTAGGTACTTGGACAAGCTTCAAGTCACAAGATTGCATCTCACTCTTGTCTTGAGCAATCTTGTATAACCCAAGTATCAACAATGGATGGTGGAACAAGGAACAAGACAACCTAAACATATCCTTTGACAAACTTTTGAGTTGTGCTTCATTCTTGTCATTTTGGATATACAAGTTGTTCCTTGCAAAGCTAACCCATGTAGGAAGATGAACTACAAAAGATAGGATCGCTCCCAACTTCAACTCATGAGCATCTACATCAAGTTCAACTACATGATGGACATCACCACAAAATCCCAATGTAAGTGCTCACATCTTAGAGAAGCTTTCACTACTAGAAAAAGGGCTATAGCTAATATAGACATTAGTGGTGCACTATGTATGTGGTACGCCACTGCTAAATAGCAGTGGCGCACCACACATGGGTGCGCCACTAATGTTTATATTACTAATGGCGCACCTGGTGTGTGGTGCGCAACTGCTAAGTTTCTCCTGGGCAAACCCCCCTCCCCAAACTTACCAGTGGCGCACCGGGGTGTGGTGCGCCATTACTAGTTTTAACTAGTAATGGCGCACCTCACCCACGGTGCGCCACTACTAACAATTTTTTTTTCAATTTTTTTTTCAAAACTAGTAATGGCGCACCACACACCAGGTGCGCCATTAGTAACCTTGGTTACTAGTGGCGCATTCTTAGGAGGTGCGCCATTGGTCACCTGAGAGCAGCTAGATATTTTTGATAGCCACCTACCACACTCACTTTCCCCACTTCATTCTCTCCACCTCTACCAAGCTTGGTCTCGACTGCCTCCTGCTCCTCACCTCATTTGCACCATAGATTCACCCAAATTAAGTGGTTAAATTTCCTTTTTTTATAGATAAGTAAGGGGAAAGCTTTCTTTATGTTCTAGATCTACTTTTTTGTCCCTCCAACGTACACACTTTTTATGGCCTAGATCTACACTTTTCTCATTGAGCTAGATCTACGTATGTTTGTGGTGTTGCATATGTTTGTGTTTGCAGGTACCGGTATTTGAAATGCGATAGTTGCCAATATTTTGCCGGAATGTTGATTCATTTCCGTTTCGGCGAGAATTTGGCACTATGCATTCCTTTTGGTCCTATTTTTAGGCAAAGTCATGCCAAATTTTTTTTAGTTCTAAAATATCGTTTTGCTCTACCCCGCAGGCGACCATGGTCCGCACGATGACCGAAGGCATCGTGAATAGGTTTTTGAGCTCCGCGAAGGCCGAGATGCTTCAAAAGAACGAGACGGAGATAAGATGTCCGTGTCGAAGATGCAAGCTGAAGAGCCTTATGGACCCGGATTCCAGATTGGTGCGGGAGCACCTGCTCGTGCGTGGTTTCATGGATGGCTATCGGTGGCAAGGTGATGAAGATGATTATGAAGTCGTCCATGGGGGCCGGGCAAGAAATAAGGAAGGGCAGCAAGACAATAGCGGCGAGGGCGGGCGAGAAGACGAAGAATCTCCAGGACATGATCACGAAGTAGATGCAGGACACAGTCATCATGTAGAAGATGCCGGACATGATGATGAGGAAGATCAAGACGAAGGGCATGATCATGAAGATGAAGATGCCGGAGCAGACGACGATGGACCATCGATGGGCTGGGTGCAGGACCCTCATATTCAAGAGCTGCTTCTCAAGCAGACGGGTAACGCAAGAGTTGCCGCCCGAGAGAAAGCCAAGCTGGAGCAACTGGAGATAGACGCGGTTACTCCATTGTATGAAGGATGCAGGCCCGAGGATACCCGCCTGAAAGTAACGCTCATGGCTCTGGAGATGAAGGTAAAACTCAAAATGACCGACGCATGCTTCGACGAGAACATGTCATTCTGGCACGAACGTCTTCCCAAGGGGAACAAGTGCCCGACCAGTTTCGAGGAGGCGAAGAAAATCGTGTGTCCTCTGGATTTACCGCACGTGAAATACCATGTGTGCATGAACGATTGCATCATTTATAGGAAGTCTACCATATGTCCGGTGTGCGGTGTCACTCGATACAAGAAGAGGAAGAAAGCTCCTCGAAAAGTGGTGTGGTACTTTCCGATCACTCCTCGTCTGCAGCGGTATTTCGCGGACCCTAAGCAAGCAGAGCTCCTGCGTTGGCACGCGGATAGGAAGGAGAAGAAGTGAGAAGATGACGGAAATGATCCGGAGATAAATAAAAAAGACAAGATGCTGAGTCACCCTAAGGATGCGAGTTAGTGGCAAGCGTTGAACTTCGAACACCCAGAATTTGGGGATGATCCAAGGAACATCATGCTGGGCGCGAGCACCGATAGAGTCAATCCGTTTGGCAGCCAGAGAAGCACACATAGCACCTGGCCTGTGTTTGTGTGGATGTACAACCTTCCCCCCTGGATGTGCATGAAGAGGAAGTACATTCACATGAGTATGCTAATTGAAGGGCCGAAACAACCAGGGAACGACATCAATCTGTATCTGGGGCTGCTGAAAGAGGAGCTAGACACGCTATGGAAAACGCCAGCCAATACGTGGGACGCCGCAGCGAAACAATATTTCCCTATGAGAGCCGCACTGCTCACGACGGTGCACGACTATCTCGGTTACGGATATGTCGCGGGGCAGGTGGTCCACGGATTTTGTGCTATTTGGCCTATGCAACTTTTTTGACGTCATCTCTCGGAAGTCGGTTGGCGTGAGGCAACTCAGAAGGCTACAGGAAGAGATCGTGGTGATACTATGCGAGCTTGAGATGTACTTCCCGCCCGCATTCTTCGACGTTATGGTGCATCTGCTGGTCCATATCGTGGAGGATATCATCCAACTCGGGCCGACGTTCCTGCACAGCATGATGCCGTTCGAAAGGATGAATGGTGTCATCAAAGGATACGTTCGCAACAGGGCACGTCCAGATGGAAGCATAGCCAAGGGCTTTCTGACCGAAGAGTGCATCTCCTTCTGCACGAATTATCTAGGCATCGAGAACCCCGTTGGTCTGCCCGTCAACAGGCACCTCGGCAGGCTCGCTGGATGGGGTCACCGCGAGGGTCGCCGCGAAATGCATGCCGACTTCAATTGTCGACTCGCCGACTTTGAAAGAGCAAACCTAGTCGCGTTACAACACATAGACGTGGTCGATCCTTGGGTGGTAGAGCACAAAACCTTTGTTGAGAAGACGTACAATGACCGAGGCCAACAGAGGACGGACGGAGATATAATCAAAGAGCACAACTCATGTTTCACGCGTTGGTTCAAGGACAAGCTTCTGTCGTACCCTTTACATGAGGATTCTTCCGCGGAAGAAAAACTCATATTTGCCTTGTCACAGGGCGCCGAGCACAACCTGATGACCTATCAGGCGTACGATATCAACGGCTACACATTCTACACCGAGGAAAAGGACATGAAGAGCGATTATCAGAACTCCGGGGTAACGATGGAATCCTACACCGGTAACGACAAGGACAGATACTACGGAAGGATCGAGGAGATCTGGGAGCTGAGCTACGCTGGAGAGAAGGTCCCAATGTTCCGTGTCAGATGGGCCAAGAGCGTCCTGAAAGAAGACCGGTATTTCACCACCATGGTTATACCCGAAGCCAAATCCAAGACCGCGGGCGCAAACGTCACCGCGAAAAATGAGCCATGGGTACTGGCTTGCCAAGTAGACCAATGCTTCTTCATTACCGACCCGTCAAAGCCCAGTCGTGTTGTCGTGAGGAGAGGCAAAAGGAACATCATCGGAATGGATGGAGTCACCAATGAGCAAGACTTCGACAAGTACGGCGACCCGAAGATGGAAGATGACGACGACGATGAAGTACTATACACCACAAGAAGAAGCAGGACCACCCTACCTAAAGGACGTCCGTTCAAGAGAAGAATTCAAGGGGTTCCGGGGCTAAATTATTCAACCGCGAGAAAGAAGGGCAAGAAGATTGTGAAAAGATAGCTAAGATCGAATCATGACGTGTCGGCCGCGTGTGTGTGTCAGTGGCAAGCTCAATCTTTGATGATTGTTATTTCATCACTTGATTTCAACCATGTCATCTAATTCTAAATCTTTGCACAATGGTTTTATCACTCCATTTGCATTTTCCTTTTCTTTTATCTCAAATCTTAAATTATTACATGCAACTAAAAATTCAAAAAAAAAAAGTTAGTAATGGCGCACCAGGAGAAGGTGCGCCATTGCTATCACGGTGTTTATGGCGCACCCCTAAAAGGTGCGCCATTGATATACCAATTTTTATGGTGCACCCCTAAAAGGTGCACCATTGCTATCCTTGTTTATGGCGCACCTCGCAATAGTGCGCCATTGCTATCCTTGTTTATGGCGCACCCCGCCTAGTGCGCCATTGCTAACTCTTCCTCTCGATCTATACACAGGAAATGCACGCAAACACCTCATCCCCTCTCTGCTAGCTCACGCATCAGGAGGAGAGCCGCCGCATCAGCTAGGGTTGGCAGCCGCCGCAGCCCGCCACCGGCGCCCGCTTCGGCGACCCTCCGCCGCAGCCCGCCACCGACGCCGCCCGCTCCGGCGACCCCCCGCCGCCGCCCGCTCAGCCCCCACAGGTACTCTCCTCCCTCCTCCTCACTCCTCCCTGCTCCTCCATTCCCCCCGTCCTCCTCTGTTCTCGATGCACAGGGCCGGCCGGCCGGCGGCGCCGGCGTACCCGGCTCCGTCCTCCTCCTCCCAACTCCCTCCTCCCGCCACCTCCTCCCCGCCCCCAACTCCCTATTTTGTTCGAGGCTTACCATACATGATTTGCATTGCTCTGCAGCCCCCGCCCGAACTTCTTCATCTCCGACGCCGTCGTTCAACAACATTAGTGCTTTTTCAGTGCATTAGTGCTTGGGCTTAGTGGCTTACTTCTAATTGATCCATCTTTTTTCAGGGTGTAGAGTGTAGACTGAAGCAGCAAGTATAGTTGCTTATTGCTTACTGGCTTCTTGGATAAGATCAAGCACTCATTGGGGCCTCTACCAGGTAATCTACCGAGCTCTCTGTAATCAACCAAGCAGCAGCAGTACTACTTATCTTTATAGTGCTGAAAATTCAGTATATTTGGTCCGGAATTCTGTACCAGATCATGGTTCTTACTGATAAAATGCAAACCAAATTACAGGTTAAAGCTTTTCTTGTTCCTTTTCTGTTAATTATTTGTAAGCTGATATGTGTTACAGGAAATGCAAACCACAAAGGAAAGAATCCCAATCCCAAATTCCTCTTCAGTAACCTGAAACTGTTATGTACCTAACCAAATTTGTGGTTCAGGTGAAGAACCATACAATCAAATAGAGTGTTGGTCCTATGAAATTACCTTCATCGTCAAAGAGTACCTAACCAAATTTGTATACTGTTGTTCTGGTTGCTGTGGTGATGACAACTCGCTGGGTTCTTCACCCCTACTCCTGCTGGATTGGGCTCCCTTGCTGGGCTGTATCCTTTTGGTTTGGGGCTTATGTGCAGGTACATTGAGTTGCCAATGTTTTGCCGGAACGTTGATTAATTTCCGTCCGGCAAATTTCTGGCACTCCGGCATGACCTTTTTTAGCAAAGGTCATGCCGAATTTTTCCTAGAATTTATGTTGCCAGCTAAATTACCCCTGTCAGTGAAGTTACCCACCCATTACCACTAAAATGACCCATGTTTGTTTAGCTAAGTTATCCATTTTTTCCTATTTAGAGCGAACATGGCCGACAACGATGAGGCCGGCGGTTCGGGCAAGCCATTTTGGGAGCTGTCCCAGGAGATGGAGGAAGAACCTCACCGCTATGAGGACGCCGCGAAAGACACCGATCCCGACTACACAACCCCTAGTGGCGTCGGGGATGACACCACTGATGGTGCCGCCGGGGATGCCACCACTGATGATGGCAGCGAACGCACAGATGGCAGCCAACCGAAGAGGCAACGGAAGGACCGGCGCCCGAACGTGCTCGGCACCGTCAAGGAGGAATTTACTGAAGTGTCCTCCAGTGGGCATCCAACGGCGCCCAAAGAATTAGTCGGTGGGTACGCGGGACAACTCGGGTGCATTCTCCGGAGCACCGTCTCGATCAACACCGAGAACCTAAGGCATCGTGACCAAGGGAATTTGCGCAACCTCCTCTTCACGAAGCTGCACGAACGATACAAGTTCCCCGGTGACTTCGCAAACACACGCCTCTCAGGGAATAAAGTGAACAGTGCCACCCTCACGAAGATGAGCACAGCCCTGGCTACTTGGAGAGCCGCGGTGAAGAGAAGGATTCTAAGAGGTGATAGTTATGAGAAGATCAAGGAGACAAATCCTTCGATCAGCGAATTTGACTACCTGGAGTTCAACATCAAGTGCGAGAGCAACGCATCCGCGGAATCAAGTCAGTGGGGGAAAGATATGCGGAACTTGAACTTAGGGGTCCACAAACTCGGTCCCGGCGGTTACAGAGTGGCGGAACCTAAATGGGACAAGGAGGACGCGGAGCGTGCCGAGCAAGGCCTACCGCCCCTCTTCGATAAATACCATGAAAAGCAGACCAGGAACTATGTCAGGGCCCGGTACAAGGTGGACCCGGTAACAAAGGAGCTTACCACGGATCCGAAGGTGAAGGATCTTGAGCGTGTTCTGGTAAGGAATACACCCCCGCGTAATTAGCTCCATATGGTTGCATTCTAATTAATGAAGCCAAATTTCTAAATGGTTCACGTTCCTTCCGCAGGAAACTGAAAGCAGTAGCGCGGGGTCTCAGAGCTCCCCGTCTGCCCCTTGGGACACCACTTTAAATAGGGCGTTGAACGTAATGAAACACAAGGATAAGTTCAGTAAGCCGTCGTCAGCTGGTCGTGTGGCCGGCGAAGGCTTGTCCACGAAATGGTCGGAATACTATAAGGCTGGGCGAAAGGAGAGAAAGACCAACTTGGAAAGCCAGGAGCGCGAGGTTAAAGAACTCAAGGCAAAAGTGGCGCGGATTCTGGAGATAGTCCAAGAGCAAGTGCGAGACCAACTGGGAGCGACGATCTCCGCCATTATGCCTTCTTTGCTTGAGGGGCTGCGGGGGTGGATTGCGGGCGGCCAACAGGGGCCGCCCCCGATTCCCAGCTTCACGGGCAGCAACTCGCACAACGCGCCGGCATTGGTGTCTCCGGCGGAGGCGGCATTGGTGTCTCCGGTGCCGGCGCCAGTATTGGAGCTTAATGCACCCGGGTGTGGGAAGAATACGCCGGCCGGCACCTCGGCAGCAAGCGGCCCCTCCATCACTTGCACGCCCGCCATTGGCGGTGCCTCGACATTAGCCGAGCTCGACGCCATCATGGTAACTAAGCCTCGGCCGATGACTTCATCTCCTTGCCTTTGACTGGGCATCCCTGACGCCCTACATGTTTTCGCAGGGTGCCGCCAACGTTCCATGCACTCTCCTGCACTTCGTGGATGGCGAGTTGATCGATGTCGCCAAGGCCAAAATCGTTGAACCGGGCAACCGCGTGTTCCACGGTAATCCGATGCCACCCACCGTGTATAGGGTTCAACTGGTTCGGGTGCTGCGGGGCTGCGACGACGTGTTACCTCCGTATCGACCCCCTGGGGCCGACGACGATGATGTGATGACCCTCAGCGGCTGCTTAAACTGGTCTATACTTTGGCCGAAGAGCCAGATTCGTTTGGGGGCGGGGGACACCACCCCACAGACAACACCGCCAGTCGTGCCGGCGCCAAGCCATGGCAAGACCGACGCAACGCTACCGCCGTCAGCTGATCCGGACATGCATATGGCACAGGATCCGGACGACGACGACGATACATTTTCCAACGTCGATAAGTACATCAACGAACATGGGTACGATGACGAATTCTTGGGGCCTCCTTGTCAAGAACCCAACCCTGCAAAAGACGATCGCTATCTAGCTGGTACCGCGGAGAAACCCAATTGCAATAGGCGTCGTCTGTTCAGTTCTCGGGAGACGCCTCCAGCTGCCGCCTTCACCGAGACTCAAACAGCCGAGGTGCGAAATATTATCAGCCCCAACACACTGAAGAAGGTGATCTCTGAGCAGAACTCAATCCCATTACAGCAGCAGAAGCCGAAGGGACGGAAAAGAAAAACTAACAAGGGTGCGAGCCAGCCGGCACCGAGTACGATCCGTGCTCAGGACGGGCCACCAATACCTAAGGATATCATGAGGAGGTTGCATGTGGCGGGTAGGCCGATGCTACCGACTAATCTGCTCAATGCTGCAACCGGTGCTATGCGGAGTCTGCATGACGGTGTTCTTTGTATGGAGAAGCGGCGTCTCTCCGAGAATGATGTGGCATACCCGGTTTTCGTGGCCAAGGTGCCAGAGGGCAAGGGCTTTGTCGATAGCCCCATCGGGCGTATGATCGTCCTGCGGTTTGATGACATCTTCGCTATGTTTAACCTTTATCCGCTGCACTACACCTTCATTCGGCTATTTTCGCTCAGTATGGAGATGCGGATCATTAGAGACAAGACCCCGGACATCGTGATAGTCGACCCCTTCTACATGCGTGCCAAGATCTTGGGCAGCGCTGGGGACCGGCAAGTCGCGAGTTCATACCTCGAAGGCGTCATTCTGTCGCACAAGGATAAGGATAACTTCCTCGTGCCTTACTTTTCCGAGTAAGTCATCCCCTCACCGCCCTGTAACATATGATTTCTTAGATTTCGATCGTTCTTTTTTTTTTCTAACATTCCGTGTTTTGTGCAGTGACACACAGTGCACACTCATCTCCTTAAGCCCGAAATATTCCATGGCCACGTATTTCAACTCGGACCGTCAGTCGAACAAAGACTACACAAATATCAAGAAAGTTCTTGATGATGCTCTCCCCGGCTACGCCAAATCTGGAGTCACCTTCAGGAGGCCAATTTGTAGGTACGGCAAGCACGTGTTCACCCACGTAACGACGTTCCCCTGCGTCAAGCAGCCGCCTGGCAGTCAGAAGGATGCCTACTACGCCCTCCATCACATGCGGGCGTTCGTACGGGACCAGCATCAGCTTATGCTACCAAATAATCTCAAAGAATGGGCCGCACGCTTGTCGGCAATCCAGGACACCGACATCAGACAAGAATTCTTTCGCATCCAGTCGGAGTTTGCGGAAATCATCTATCAAGATGTCCTTCGTACCTCGGGGCAGTTCTACCTCAACTATCAACCGTCCAACAGTGAAATAGAAACAACGCTAAAAATGCAGGCTGACAACGACCGCACATTCATGACCATCACGAAAGACGGCGGCTTCATCCACGCTCCGGTCCCTGAGTCGAGTCGAAAGTATTGATGCTATGTAGTTCTGAAATATCGATTAGCTCATGTTGTAATTAAACTTTGATGAACTTGTATGTCTCTTTAGTTTGGATAGTCATTCAACTTATATGTAATCGATGCTATTTATTAGTAGGACCATGAATCGTGCTATTAATGTGTTGCTTTTCTCTTCCGATCCTTTTGTTGCATACTTATATATTGCTTATATATTATCTGTGAATTGCTACTAACGTTTTGTTTGTCTAGTGCATAGAGATGCCGTCGTATGTCGTGTACAAGGGTAAGGTTCCCGGAGTCTACGACGACTGGGAGGAGTGTCGGAGACAGGTTCACCGTTTCAGCGGTAACAATTACAAAGGGTACACCACTAGGGCGGAGGCGGAAGCTAGATACGCGCGCTATCTAGCGGGAGAGAGGAGGGAGCGGAGGAGGAACCGGATGAAGACCAGTTTCATCGCAATGATGCTCATCGTGACTGTAGCTCTCTTCTATGTGATGGTAGTTTAGATGATCGACTTTGTAATGTGACGACAAACTCGCTGCTCGGTCTCGAGACCTAAACTTGTCTAATATTTGAACTTTGTTCGCTATTTTGAATTCGGAAACTAATGTGATGAATTGTATTATGTCCTGTTTATACTCGACTAATTGTGGTGCTGTATTGTATTGTATATTCTGTGCTGTATAATTAATATATTCTGTGCTATGCAAATATCAGAAAAGCAAAAAATAAAAAAATCCTATAATTCATAGTAGTGGCGCACCTGACAGCACATTAGTGGCGCACCTTGCAAAATATCAGTGGCGCACCTATAGAGACATCAGTGGCGCACCTGTTGGTTACCAGGGCCCCCTCATCTGCATTAGCAGTGGCGCACCAGTAGCCATAGTAATGGCGCACTACAAGGTGCGCCACTGTTATATTGAATACTAATGGCGCACCAGGGGTGCGCCATTAGTATTTGTTATTAGTGGCGTGGTAATAGTGGCGCACCTATGGTGCGCCATTAATACCCAAATGTGGTGCGCCACTAATGTGCTTTTTTCTAGTAGTGTTTACTCAAAGACATGAGCCAAAGCAACTCAACAAGATGTGAATACATTGAAATGCTTAAAGGGAAAAATGGCAACCCCATTTTTGAGCTTAAACGATGAGTATGACCTATGATCAAGTGTTCTCACTTGACTCCTAAGTCAATATACTCTAACATAGGTGACCTAGTCGCCGACCCATCTAGATGAAGTTCTCTAGTGTATCTTTAAAAAAAAACTTCATCTAGATGTTGCTTTACCTCTTTTCTGTGTTTACTTTCTAGATTCGCAGTTAATTCATTGCAAATCCTTGTGAGATTTCCTTTGCCTAGTGAGCTCAGTTGACAAAAAGTTCCATTGCATCAAACTCGGTCCCACCGAATTGACTCAACTCGGTGTCACCGATTTTGGCTGCCCTAAGGAATTTTCTGTCAAATTTCTCCTGAGATTTTCTGTTCCAGCTCCACTCAATGATTCTTATCCTCTACTTGCATCTAGAGCCATTCAATGGCTAGCTGTATTTCTCAAGGACCAAACCCACTTGCTCAATAACCTTGAAGACTCTTCTTGGAAATTGATGTCAAAGGGGGAGAGAGGAATACATCAAAGCTTATCACTACAAAAGAGATGCACGTTTCAAGAGGAGAGAATCTTACATGTTTCTAAGAGGGGAGAAACATGATTAGTTTGTTCTTTGGTTGTTCTAGTTTTCTCACCCTACCTACTCCCAATATCCAATGTCAGATTCAGGGGGAGAGGAAGTTCTTTAAGGAGAGATAACTATTTCTTTTGGGGACATGTCTGCTTCAAAGAAAGTATTCACCTAGTGATACTATCTTCTACATGTCATCCCAATCTTGGTTTCTTGTTGATCTTGTGTCTGTTCTTGAAGAAATTATCTTGTGTTATCTAACCTTGTTTTCTCGAGTGTATTTCTTCAGGTACTTGATCAAGAATGTCAAGGTAAGTATATGCATCACTCATGTGCATGATTGACCTCTTGCTAGTATATATTGTTTGCAAGAACAAAATCATGGACACGTGGATAACTAAATGCTATATATATATTGCTCTGATGCATATAGCTAAGATACATGTTGCATGTATATCTCCCATGTGATATCATCATTTTATATGCACCTCTCCAGGGGGAGTTCCAGGGAGTTCACACATGTTACATGTTTCCTTCAAAGCTTTCATACATACCTCTACTACATCTGTATTTGAAGCTTTGATGTATGTTGTCATCAATTACCAAAAAGGGGGAGATTGAAAGCACATTTGCTCCCTTGGTGGTTCTGGTAATTTATGCCAACATACATGTTGTTGGACTAATGCTTTTATCTAGTGAATTTCAGATAAGTTCAACAATGGCGTGGCAGGGACAAGAGGACGTGGAACCCCTTCAAAATGCTAAGGACAAGGATTGGCAAAAGATCAAAACTCTACATTTTTGGTTTAGTGATCCAAGATCACATTGAGTCCATAGGAAAGCCAATACTATTAAAAGGGGATGAGGTGTTGCTTAATGGTCTTTTTGCTCAAGTGCTTAGTGACAGTACTCCTAAACCCTCAACCACTCTCTCTAACCAAATATGTCCTAAACCTACATTCCAACTCGGCCCCACTGATATTTTCTATCCGGCCCCACCGAGTTCATCCAAGACTTAGCCACTGCCAAAACCCTAACAAATCGGATCCACCGAAATGGATCTCGGTCCCACCGAGATGGCCTTGCCAACTCTCTGTAATCGGTTGCATTCACTTCGGTCTCACCGAGTTTTGCAAATTGGTCTCACCGAGATGGCTTGCCAACTCTCTGTTGCCTTATTGCTTCACTTCGGTCCTACCGAGTTGATGCAATCGGTGCCACCGAGATGAGGTTTGCCCTAGCCATTGCACTTCGGTCCATCCGAGTTGTTCCTATCGGTCCCACCGAGATTCCTAGAGTTCATATCTTTTACAGAGTTCTGTGCTACCGAGATTATCGTTTCGGTGCCACCGAGTTGGGTCAAAAGTGTGTAACGGTTGGATTTTGTGTGGAGGCTATTTATACCCCTCCACCACATCCTTCTCAGTGAGGAGAGCCATCAGAACGTGCCTACACTTCCATCATACATTTTCTGAGAGAGAACCACCTACTCATGTGTTGAGATCAAGCTATTCCATTCCTACCATTTGAACCTTGATCTCTAGCCTTTCCCAAGTTGCTTTCCACTCAAATCCTTCTTCCACCATAGCCAAATCTGTGAGGAGTTGTTTGAGTGCTGGGAAGACTATCATTTGAAGCAAAAGAGCAAGGAGTTCATCAACAACACACCGTTTATTACCTTTTGGAGAGTGGTGTCTCCTAGATTGGTTAGGTGTCACTTGGGAGCCTCTGACACAATGTGGAGTTGAACCAAGGAGTTTGTAAGGGCAAGGAGATCGCCTACTTCGTGAAGATCTACCCCGAGTGAGGCTAGTCCTTCATGGACGTAAGCCATGGTGGAATAGACAAGGTTGCTTCTTCGTGGACCCTTCATGGGTGGAGCCCTCCGTGGACTCGCGCAGCCGTTACCCTTCGTGGGTTGAAGTCTCCATCAATGTGGACGTACGATAGCACCACCTATCGGAACCACGCCAAAAACCACCGTGTCTTCATTGCATTTGATCTTCCATACTCTACCCCTTTACTTTCCGCACTCTTGCATGCTTTACTATTTCCGCTGCTTAATCTCTAGATATGCATGTGTAGAAAGTATTGGAGTGATCTTAACTTGTGCTAAAATCTGCCTAAGTTGCAAGAGAAATTAAAAACTGCTAATTTGGCTGGTTAAGGGTCTATTCACCCCCCTCTAGACCTATCTCCTATATCCCACAGTTTCCTCTTGACTATCAAAATTACTAGCATTTTCATTATAGCTCACATCACTAGCCCTATCAACAAGTAAATCATCATCGCCAAGCAAATCATCTTCGTCACTATTGAAATCAAGATACTCGGGGTGTGATACCTTGGGGCCTTTTGCCATGAAGCATCTTCCAATTCCTTCATTTGGTGAGTCAAATAGATCATAGGAGTTGGATGACACAAGAGCAAGTCCGGCAACACCTTCATCTTGACTATAGTCGGAGTTGGAGTGATAACTTCTCTCGGAGTGGTTGTCGGAGTCGGAGCCGGAAACCCATTCACCAACATGAGCTTGATGTCTTCTTCTTGTATAGCTCTTGGATGACTTGTCCTTCCTCTCCGAATCCTTGCTTCTTCGAGAGTGTCTTCGTTCATAATGATCATCTCTACTCCTTCTCTCCTTATGAGGTGATTCATCTCTTCTATGTCTTCCTCTTGGTGATTCGTCTCTTTTCTTGTAGGGTGCTGTACACTCATTGGAGTAGTGTTCAGGCTTTCCACAATTGTAACAATTACGGTCACGACTTGATGATCTTCTCTCATAGTGTCTTGAGTTAGAGCTTCTTTCTTTCCCTTTGTTCTTGTAGAACTTGTTGAACCTTTTCACCATTAGGCTAATCTCTTCATTGGATACTAGCTTGTCACTTGAAGTTGTTGGAGCATCGGTTGAGGCTTTGTAAGAACCACTTGATTTGTTGTGTAGCTCCTCTTTGTCCTTGAGTGACATTTCATGAGCAACAATCCTTCCAATGACTTCCGTGGGCTTGAGATCTTTGTAATTTGGCATCATTTGGATCAATGTGCAAACGGTATCATATTTTCCATCCAAAGCTCTAAGTATCTTCGTGATGATGAATTTGTCAGTCATCTCTTCACTTCCTAAGCCGGCAATCTCATTTGTGATGAGAGCAAGCCTAGAGTACATCTCAGCGACTCCTTCACCATCATTCATCTTGAACTTGTCAAGTTGACTTTGAAGCACATCCAACTTAGATTCCTTGACGGACTCGGTACCTTCATGCATATCAACCAAAGTATCCCAAATTTCCTTTGCATTCTTGAGGCGGCTGATTTTGTTGAATTCCTCGGGACATAAACCATTGAATAGAATGTCACAAGCTTGAGCATTGTATTGCAACATCTTCAATTCTTCCGGGGTTGCTTCACGATCCGGTTCCTTGCCATCCTCAAAGAAATCACCTTGCAAGCCAACATGAACAACAGCCCAAACGGCGGGGTTATGACCAAGAATGTGCATTCTCATCTTATGTTTCCAACTAGCAAAGTTTGTTCCATCAAAATATGGACCTCTACGGTGATAGTTACCCTCACTAGACGCCATACTCTCCTAGGTTGTGAAACCAAGGCTGTGATCACCAAAGCAATGGAAATCAAGGCTTACGGAGACCAAAGCTCTGATACCACTTGTAGGATCGAAAGTATGTCTAGACGGGGGTGATTAGACTACTTGACCAAATAAAACCTAACCTTTTCCCAATTTTAGTTGTAAGCAGATTTCAGCAATAGTACATGTCAAGCATCACCCTACACATGCAATTCTAAGAGTATAGCAGCGGAAAGTAAGTAATTGCATATGTATGTAAAGGAAGGGTTCGGAGATATCAAACGCAATGAGGACACGGTGGTTTTTGGCGTGGTTTCGATAGGTGGTGCTATCGTACGTCCACGTTGATGGAGGCTTCAACCCACGAAGGGTAACGGCTGCGCGAGTCCACAGAGGGCTCCACCCACGAAGGGTCCACGAAGAAGCAACCTTGCCTATTCCATCATGGCTTACGTCCACGAAGGACTAGCTCACTCGGGGTAGATCTTCACGAGGTAGGCGATCTCCTTGCCCTTACAAACTCCTTGGTTCAACTCCACATCATGTCGGAGACTCCCAAGTGACACCTAACCAATCTAGGAGACACCACTCTCCAAAAGGTAATAGACGGTGTGTTGTTGATGAAGTCCTTGCTCTTGAGTTTCAAATAATAGTCTTCCCAGCACTCAAACAACTCCTCACAGATTTGGCTATGGTGGAAGAAGGATTTGAGTGGAAAGCAACTTGGGAAAGGCTAGAGATCAAGGTTCAAATGGTAGGAATGGAATATCTTGATCTCAACACATGAGTAGGTGGTTCTCTCTCAGAAAATATATGGTGGAAGTGTAGGCACGTTCTAGTGGCTCTCCTTGCAGAGAAGGAGGTGGTGGAGGGGTATATATAGCCTCCACACAAAATCCAACTGTTACACACTTTTGACTCAACTCGGTGGCACCGAAACAATAATCTCGGTAGCACCGAACTGTGTAAAAGATATGAACTTGAGGAATCTCGGTGGGACCGATACGGACAACTCGGATGGACCGAAGTGCAATGGCTTAGGGCAAACCTCATCTCGGTGGCACCGATTGCATCAACTCGGTTGGACCGAAGTGAAGCAATAAGGCAACAGAGACTTGGCAAGCCATCTCGGTGAGACCGATTTGCATAACTCGGTGAGACCGAAGTGAATGCAACCGATTACAGAGAGTTGGCAAGGCCATCTCGGTGGGACCGAGATCCATTTCGGTGGCTCCGATTTGTTAGGGTTTTGGCAGTGGCTAAGACTTGGTGAACTCGGTGGGGCCGGATAGAGAAATTCGGTGGGGCTGAGTTGGAATGTAGGTTTTGGACATATTTGGGTAGAGAGAGTGGTTGAGGGTTTAGGAGTACTGTCACTAAGCACTTGAGCAAAAAGACCATTAAGCAACACCTCATCCCCTTTTAATAGTATTGGCTTTCCTATGGACTCAATGTGATCTTGAATCACTAAACCAAAAATGTAGAGTCTTGATCTTTTGCCAATCCATGTCCTTAGCATTTTGAGGGGTCCATATCTCTAGTCCATGCCATGCCAATCATTAAACATCCTGGAATCTTTAACTTGAATGGACATTAGTTCAATGAGATATATGTTGTTATGAATTACCAAAACCACCAAGGGAGCAAATGTGCTTTCACTGGGCCCCGCCAAGGATGCATGCCACCTCACGAGGCTCCTGATAGCCCCCAGCATTCTCGTTAGGGAGATTGCCGTCGTTCCTGCCGGGACGCGGGGGGTGGCGTTGGCCTGCTGAGGCAGGTTCTGCCAGCCCTGCCGGTAGTTTTTGTTGCCGTTGTTGTTGCGGTCTCCCAGGCGGTTGCCACTGCGGCCGCCTCCGCGGACCGCACCGCGCTCGTTGCGATCACCGCGTCTGCCCTGGCGGTCGTCGCGAAGCAGCTTGAGCTTGTGGCAGTCCTCGGTGCTGTGGGAGTGCATGTTGTGGTAGGCACAGAAGGGGTGACCATCCTTCTTGGCCTCGTCGTGGCCGTGTCCGCGCTTTTGCTCAGGCTCCGCCGCAAGCACGGCGGGCCCTTGTGCTTGGCGTCCTTACCTTTGGTCTTGGCGGCGTCTGGCACCACGTCTGGGTCGTTGTGGGCGAAGTGGCAGCCCTCTTCAGCCTTGGCGCACTTGTCGGCAAGGTCGAACAGCGCGACCACGGTGTCGAGCTCGTTGTTGATGGAGAGCTTCTCGAGTATCCTGACATCCGTGACGCCGGAAGAGAACGCGGAGATGATCGCGGCATCGGAGGCACGCAGGATCTTGTTGCGCTCCTGGCTGAAGCGCTAGATGTACTTGCGGAGGGTCTCACCAGGGCGCTGGCGCACGGCACGCGGGTTGTTGAGCGTGAGGGGGCGCTCGTAGGTGCCGTTGAAGTTGGCGACGAACTGCCGGCACAGTTCACACCATGAGGAGATGGAGGCCTCGGGGAGGTTCATTAGCCATGAGCGTGCGGCATCCTTGAGGGCCATGGGGAACCAGTTCGCCATGACCTTGTCATCACCACCCGCAGCCTGGATGCCCACGGTGTATAGCTGCAGGAACTCCACGGGGTTGGGGGGTCGTCATAGCGAGGAGGCAGCTCCGGCTTGAACCTCACGGGCCACACCACGCGGCGTAGCTTGCGAGTGAAGGCAAGGCAGCCCCCGCTGTAGGTGGTGACACTGCCTGCGAGGGCGGCGCGGTTCTGGCGCTCGGGCGCCGTGACGTCCTGGATCATGCTGCTGCTCGAGGATCACGCATGCGTCTGGCGCCGCGCGCCAGACGATTTGGCAGCTTGCGTCAGCATGGTGCGGCGAGGACGCACCGTGGGACAGCTCTGGTGAGCGCGCGCCGTGGCGACGGCCTGTGTCATCCTGGGACGGGGGAGGTGGAGGAGGCGCGCCGTGTCCCGCCTCCGCGCCACGCGGCGACGGAGGAGGCAGAGGGTGGGAAGGCACCGGGGCCTCTCCGGTGGCGTTGACGAGCTCGGTGATGCGTGCCAGCCTGGCGTCGTATACGGCCTCGGTGGGGCGGTAGCGCAGCAGTTCGCGTGCCATGAGCAGCGCGGCCTGCGGGGCTGGCGCGTCGTGGCGAGCGACCGAAGAGGTGGTGGCGGTGCGGGCAGGCGGCTGCACGGACGGGTGGAGGGAAGAAGCTTGCTCTTTCCCCGCTGCGGGCTCGGTGGCGGCGCTAGCGCGCCTACGACGGTTGGCATTGGCGACGGGCTCCGTGAGAACCCGGTCGGCCCTGCGCAGGGTACGCTCGCGTCGCGCGTCAGCCATGTCGATGTCGAGGTTGAAGCCGCGGATACTGCCCCCCTACTTGGCACGCCAAATGTCGGAGAGTGACCTCCTAAAGCCTGGTTCGAACACTGGGGGCCTGCTTCACTACCTATCTACCGACGGCAACCTTGGCGAGGCTACGGCAAGCGAAGCACGACGGGAACGCACACACGCAGGGCACGGCAGGGACACAAGGAGCTACCCAGGTTCGGGCCACCGAGCGGTGTAAAACCCTACTCCTGCTTAGTTTTGATTGCTGTGGTGATAGTGCTCTTGCGTACAAGGTAGAAGAAGGTGGAACCGTCCTCCTCTAAGGTGGCAGCACTGTCCCTTATATAGCTGCCTTTGTCCTCTTCCCCGAAAATATTGGCGGGAAGGGTTGCCACACAACGGCAGTTCAAAGGGGGACAGGTGCCAGTCCTATCCTGACAAAAGTAGTCTTCCTCTGAAAAGACGCCGCCCATGACGCGCTGGTGGGCTCGCCGATGACATCTGCCCTAGCGCGCCACAACATTGTGGTCTTCTTGCACCAAAGTGGTAATCTTTGGGACTTGCTTTGGGGGAGGCAGCTGCAGCTGCTCCTTTATCATCAAAGAGGAAACTTCCCTGACCGCGCCTGCTGGCACGGTACCTGCCCTTGTCATCGTCTTGTGCAGGCACGTCACCCACGTGGTGGGCAAGCAACCGCGCAACCATGCCGCGCAGCTCCCCGTGCGAGGGGCCTCGCGGGAAGCCGCCTCGCGAGGGAGGCCTCGCGAGGCTGCCTGCCGCAGAAGGTGGTCTTCGGTAGCGCCTCCCCTTGTGGAGAGGGCCCTCGCGAGGCCTCTTGCTTCGCGGCGCCCACGGCTGGGCCGCCTCTTGAACTCTTCACCAGGTGTTGCTTCCTGGGCCGTAGGCAGACGGCCTGTGGTACCCTGGTTTCCACTGGGCCGACAGCACCGAGTTCGCCGAATGTGAGGGTGCCATGATCAGCAAACTCCAGAAGCCGGAGTGGCTGGAGGGCACCTTCATTGAAACCGTGAAGCTTTGGCAGCGCGTGTGGTTCTACATCACCGAGCCGCTCTCCGCGGGCCAGGCCATGGCCCCCACCTTCATAGGTATGCCTCCGAGGAAGTTGGTGTCCTGGCAGAAGCATGGTTTGGAATGGGGCATTCCAGACAAAGTCGCCTCTCTCCAGGAGAGGATCCGGTTCCTCAAAAAGAAATTCAAGCTTGTGGATGTGGTGGATGTGATGCTCCATCACTGCATCCTTCCACTCCAACTTCGGGCCAGCCCCATGTGGCTTCATAAGCCCGAAGACATACCAACGGTGCGGAACTTCTTCTGCACCAGTCTAGACGGGATGTGGACGACTCTCTTCAAGCCGTCCCAGAACTTATTCCCTGAGGCCGGACCTGACAGCGGCTATACCGCCGAACACGGCCCATCCAAGGTATCAATCGCCTCGCATGTTCAGTATTGATTCTTTATTTTGCATTTATCTAAATCCTCCTTCGTTGCTTTCAGAAATGGGCATCCAAGGTGGCACTCATCAAGTGCCCAGCGCCACTGCCCGAAGACAACCGGACTCCCGAGTTGCAGGCCCTCTTGGCCGTGCTACCCCCAAGGGTCCCAGCCAAGGCAAAGAAGGAGCCGGCACTGGTACAGTGAGCTGCTATACAAACGGTTTTTAACCCCTTTTCGTGACGGAGTTTTAAACCATCGCCTTGCCTGTGTGTGCGATAGGGGGGTCCTTCCCACACGACCCAGAAACCGTCGGCGATAAGGCCTCTGGTCACACACGCGGGGCAAAAAGAGCTCCTGTGCGATCGGGTGAGCCATCACAGACAATTATACTGGCCCAATCGTTTCTGTTCGTATGTTCGTCCCACACAGTGAATCTCAGAAAAACGTTTCCGTTCATATGTACATCACACACAATTTTTATGTCGAAACGTTTGTGCAAGGTGGCCTAACGCAAACATTTGTCGGACGGAAGGCGTGTGTGATTGTTCACTGATCCAACATGGCTACTTTCTAGAAACTGTGTGCGTTGTTTGAGGTCATCGCCCATGGTGTTGTCTGAGAAGCCGCCTGCAATTCAAAAACCCAATAAGCAGGCTAATTGGCCTATTATTGATAATGCATTTAGTAATCAAATTGACATTTCATATCAAACACACCATATGTTTCATAGCCGTATTACGGCAACCAGGATTTCATAGCTAAATTACATTAGAGTACAACATCACATAGCTTCAGCACTGAGTTACACCATATAGGCATATAGCTAGCTACGCAATTACACAAGCACGAAGTTTCACATGTAACATCTAAAACCTTTGGAAAGTAGCATCATATACGGTATATAGAGAGATGAATCTCATCTGGAGGCGAATATTGAGCCTTCAATGATGTTGAATGTCCTTGCAACTTTACGCCAGTGGCTGCGGATGATTGCCCGCCCAACCTTCGTCCTCTTGAGGGAGACTTCAATATTGTATCGTGGGTGTTGAATGAGTACCTTCCTCGCCTCTTGACCATGGAGGTGGTTTGAGAGGTAATCATCGGTGAACTACTTTGGAAAGGACTGAAAACAAAGATATGCATAAATATCCGTTCTAAATTTTGAAATGGTGCATAGGAAAAAACACAAGGTAAAAGAGTTAGTACCATCCTATAGTTGACTGATGTCTTCTTCATTGTGCAAACAAAGATCTTGTTGTTATTCAATGCTAGTTTATTTATCCTAACAATCTTTCTGAGTTTCCTGACTTGACTGATATTCATGTCCATCTCATTTCCCCATATTCAAAATGGATCGAACAGTGGGTCTAAACCTCTGACAGCAGGACCTACATGTGCAAGACCAAATTGTTAAAAACCTAAATATTAGAATGGTTCTTGCAATTGCACAATAATGTGCTATTAGCCAAAGGACCATGCATGTGCAAACCTCGATGGTAAACCTCAGTGCCTCCCATTGTTTCCCTGCAACACATATAAGGCAGATATTGATCAGTTTAAGTGAGAGTTGGCATACTATCAGTAGAATATATTAATGAAAACGTGTACCCACAACAAATGAACATCACACTGCAGAATTGAACCAAAAAGTTAACTGGACACCACAACAAATGAAGCAAGCAGTTAACTGAGAACCACATTGCAGAATAGAACATATACTAGAAGATCATACGGTTAACCAAGCCTAGCGTGCTTAAGAACTACTAGGAAATATAGCATTTGTGTATGTTTCTCATGTATAGAGTACATCCAAATTTGATTTTATTCCTCACATGCATAACAATAAAAAAATTGTACCCACAGGAATTGAAAATCACATTTCAGAATTGAACCAAACAGTTAACTGAACATCACAACAAATGAACCAAACTGTTAACTGAACATGACATTTCAGAATATCAGATTGCATATTAACATTTCAGAGGACAATTCACTAGAAGGCACCGGAGGCGGCCTTTAGAAAATACTACGAACTGTCGTTTAAAGCAGCCAACCGCGTGGTGGCGTCTGCACGTGAGGGGTCGACGGTGGCCTCGATGGCGAGGTGCTCCTCCAAGATCTGGCGGTCGGCACACATGGCAGCCATCGCGACCTCATCCGCGCGTGCGGCCGCGATTTGCTTCACCGCTACCAGATGCTCCTTGAGCTCCTGGCTATAATACGTGAGCCATGGCTATGGGCGGCGCTTATTTGGAGGATGGGGCAGTGATTTGGGTGGAAGATGTCGCGTCGGCGGTCGAGGCATGTGGGATGGAAAAGGAGGAGAAGGATGGGGGTGGGTGTGGATTACCTGACTATATGGACGAGGCCGCGCAGCGGGAAGGAACGCCGCCGGTGAGGAGGTGGCACTGCAAAGCAAGCAGTGAAGGTTTGAACTTGGAAAGGAAGGAGGAAACAGTGGAAATGTGGCTTTTGGTGGGGGGGGAGGTGGCGGGGACCTAGATATTTCCGCGGTTGCAGAAAATTTGCGAACGGTGCAACGAAAAACTGGGGCGCAAGTGTGGTTGACGCGCGGCCGGTGGACTGTAGCCAATGAACCTTCCTGCGTAAGCCAGTGGACTGGAGCCCCAAGATATTTTATACTGCATCGCACACGATTGTTGCTAACAAACTGTTTGTGGTGTAATTGATTTTTTCATTTTGATTTGAAAGACAAAATGGGGTTACAGCAGGAATGGTCGCTATTTGAATTGCTAGAACATTTATCTGCAGTGAACATGCAACTATAGGAGTGTCATGCTAAAATTTGGAATTATTCTGGGTTCGTTTGGCATTTTTTATACATTAATTGAGTTTTCTAGGCATCTAATGTGCATAATTCAAATTTGAACTGTAGGCACATGCCCCAGTGCACTAAAATGGGTTGAAAAATCGTATATGTGTCCTTGGGTGAATGTTTAGGTCCCATACAAGAAATGGGAGTGAATTTCAAACATCTGGGCGTCGTGGCTCGGCCGAAAACATTGAGAAACTTGGTTTTTAAATTCCTGTAAATCCAAAAATTGCCTAAAAATCACGGAACTTGGCATGGTGTCTTGACATGGCACCAACATGATGTGGTAAATTTTTTGTTCTATTTGGGACAAGTTTTGGTATAAGCTTCTTACAAACCGGAGCTTCTCGCGAGAAGGCTCATGGTTCCGATAGGGGATGTGTCACCTTTGTGGGCGAAATAACATACGCTGCCTCTTCCCGCCTTGGTTTATTTTACAGAGGCAACAAAGACCAATAGGAGTGTCGTGATAAAATTTGGAATTATTTCAAGTTCGTTTGGCCTTTTTTATACATTTATTGAGTTTATAGGCATTTAATGTGCATAATTCAAATTTGAACTGCATGCACATGCTCCAGTGCACCAAAATGGGTTAAAAATCGTATATGGGTCCTTGGGTGAATGTCTAGGTCCCATACAAGAAATGGGAATGAATTTCAAACATCTGGGCGTCGTGGCTCGGCCGAAAACATTGAGAAACTTGGTTTTTAAATTCCTGTAAATCCTAAAATTGCCTAAAAATCACGGAACTTGGCATGGTGTCTTGACATGGCACCAACATGCTGTGGTAAAAAATATGTTTGATTTGGGACAAGTTTTGGTATAAGCTTCTTACAAACCGGAGCTTCTCTCAAGAAGGCTCATGGTTCTGATGGGGGGGATGTGTCACCTTTGTGGGTGAAACGACATACGCTGCCTCTTCCTGCCTTGATTTTTTTACAGAGGCAACAAAGACCAATAGGAGTGTCGTGCTAAAATTTGGAATTATTCCGGGTTCGTTTGGCATTTTTTATACATTAATTGAGTTTTCTAGGCATTTAATGTGCATAATTCAAATTTGAACTACACGCACATGCTCCAGTGCACCAAAATGGGTTGAAAAATCATATATATGTCCTTGGGTGAATGTTTAGGTCCCATGCAAGAAATGGGAATGAATTTCAAACATCTGGGCGTCGTGGCTCGGTCGAAAACATTGACAAACTTGGTTTTTAAATTTCTGTAAATCCAAAACTTGCCTGAAAATCATGAAACTTGGCATGTTGCCTTGACATGGCACCAACATGTTATGGTAAAAAATTTGTCCGATTTTTTGAAGGCGCACAGATTAACAACCAACAAAGTCATTTTGGAACAAAGAGCTGCCACATTACAATCGGAAACACAAGTGCTATTCAAACCGTGGGCGTTGTACTAACCATTTACGTGCCGCCACGCGTCCCCATTTTTATTGGCTAGGAGGCACCGTGCGGGGTAGCTATTTGGGTAGACAGGAGGCGTGGTGCAGACCGTTGTGCAGGCTCACCGGGAGGCGAGCCCTTTGACCTCCATCCGCCGCCCACCTCGCTCCCAACTTCTCCATTAATGGCGCCCGAGCCCTAGTTTTAATGGCGTGGCTAGGCCTCAGTCGACTGAGATTTAAGAGAGAGAAAAGAAATTCTGAAAAGAAAAATTTGCACGGATCTTGATGTAAGATCTCGCGGACATAGCATCGACTGAGACTTAGCAAGACTGATATATATGAAGACGATGGCAATGAATAATAATAATTATCTTAGATATTCAGGAAGATAATTAAAGATGCTACATGCAGCAACGCCCAAAAGACACAAGGGCAAAAAAAGGAAGACATAGACAACGATCTGGGTCGCTGCTCTCTACTTCACCTCGATCTACTACGCCATCTTCGTCATTTCGTCCACCTTGATCTCCTTCACGTCCTCAATCCGTTGCTTGCGAGCATTCACGGATTCCTCCAGGAGCATTTCACGCTCGATGCGGAGCTTAGCATTCTCGTCCATAAGTTTCCTGACCATGACGGCCGTCTTCTTCAACACAGAAGTTGCCTCATCGTGCTGCTTCGCCCTGCCGGCGATCTTCGCCCTTAGCAGGTCACGCTCAGTGCGAAGCCTCACCTTGTCACCCCGTAGTCCCCGGATGACACCGGTGGACTTATCCAACGCATCATAGCTCTCCTCCTGGAGCTTCACCCAGCGGGGGATGTCATCGTCCATCATCTTATTGAGCATAGCATACATGCGCCTGTGAGAGCCCTCGAGTGCCCGCGATAGATCCATCCAGGCTGCCGCGATGCGGCAGGACCTCTCTGCTGCTTCCGCGGTGCGGCGGGACATCTGTGCCGCTTCCGCAGCGCGGCCGGACCACTCTGCTGCTTCGGCGGTGTGGCGGGACCTCAGTGCTGCTTCGGTGGCGCAGTGGGACCTCTGTGCTTATTCGGCGGCATGGCGGGACCTCTCGGCTGATATCGCGGCGAGGCGGGACATCTCTGCTGCTTCGCTCGCCGCTCCGTGGTCATTTCTCGACCAAGAACTCCTCCCACGGGCCATGGCAGATGCAAGGAAGGACGAAGACTTGTTTGTTTGTTGATGAGGAATTGAGGAGGAATGTGCAGTCATTTTCGAGTAGGTGGTTTTATAACCTAGTAATAAGCTGCTAAATGGGAAAACGTTTAGGTTTTCATCGGTGTGAACAGGTTTGCAATTAAATATCGGTGTGAATCGGAGTAATTTGGAATGTCACGGGAAAGAAGCTCAAAATTATTTGACGGTTCCGGTTTCGAACTGCGGCACAATTCCCGGATGGTGTAATTAACGTGGGCAAGCGTTCTCGGATGCGTACGTGGCGTGTGCACCGCAATCGGCGATGTCAGCACACGACTTGTTCCATCAACCGTGTGCGCTTGTTATTACCATTGCGCACAATTCTTTTAATTAGAATGTGTGCCCGTATATCACAGACTCCTTGATCTGGCTAACCGTTTCTGTTGTGTTGGGTAATCGCAAACAGTTCATCCGAGCAAACCACATGTCGTATATCGCACACACCTTGATCTGCCTGACCGTTTCTGTTGTGTTGGGTAATAGCAAACAGTTCATCCGAGTGAACTGTATGCCGTGCATCGCACACACCTCGATTTGGTTGACCGTGTTTGTTGTTCTGTCTTATCGCAAACAGTTCATATGGATCAACTGTATGCCACGTATCGCACACGCGTCTCTAATCTGAATCGTGTTTGTTGTTCTGTCTTATCGCAAACAGTTCGTATGGATCAACTGTATGCCACGTATCGCACACGCGTCTCTAATCTGTATCATTTTTTATGTCTCCGGCATCGCAAATAGTTCGTCTTATTGGCGATGGTTTTTTTACGACACCGTTTGCGATTCATGCATCGCACACAGTTTGGTCGCGGGGTCTCTGATTCATGTGTCGCGTTAGGACCATCCTGCAGTAGTGCGGAGAAGAAATGGGGGGGGGCGGTCTTCGGATTCGGGACTCCTCGGACGCTAAGTCCGAGGACATCCGAGCTCTTTCCTATAACAAGGAGGAAAGGGGGAACAGAGGAAGGGGAAAAGGGCAGTGTCCGAAGACACCGTGGGGGCCGATGCCCCCCGAACACGAAGGCGCCTCATGAAGGCCGTCGACACCGCGCCCCACCAGCCCCCCGCTGCAACCGAGGTCGTCTCCTTCGAATCAGAGGACGACCTCATCGAACCGCACAGGGAGAGGCCACCGGCGAGGAGGTACGCCTTTTATTCCTCATCTCCATATATGAAGTATATGCCTTAGTCCCTCCTTTCACAAATTTAACTGATCAATTGTCTTTTCACAGCCCGCAACGCTCCCGTATTAGCGACAAGGTGTCGTCGAGCGGGCTCCCTCCACCCAGCACATCGGAGGAGCGCCTCCCCTCCTCTGCTGCCCATGACGGGCTGGGGGAGGCGACCTCTCAGCAAGCCGCGACCGTGCCTACCACGGGGGATGGCGCCGATGTCTCCATGGCCGAGGCCTCGGCCTCGGCCTCCAAAGATGCACCGGGGAAGACCCCTGCCTCCAAGGGAGAGGAAGAGCTGGGGCAGCCGACAACCTCGGCTCCCATTGATCTAGAGCCACCTCGGCAGCCGACCACGATGGTGGCTCCTCCTTCAACGGAGAGGATCGTGGTGGCCCGTCCATCCCGACCTGCTGGGGGGCAGGCGTCCCTGGGCTGGACCGAAGAGATGGAGGCGTCCTTGACGGGCTCCTCCATCATTGCTGAGCACCGCGTCCTTCTGGGCGCGGCGTTACAGAATTATCGGTCCGCGGAGGCCGGTATAAGGGAGGCCTTCAAGGGCCTCTATGAAGGCTTTGAGGTAACCTTTAATCATTTTTTGAAATTGCATCAATGCGTAGAGCTATTAGCACTAGATATATCTAGTAGCCCTTAGCGAATAAGTAAAAAGTAGTTTTGTCCGAAGACTTATACCACTGTAGATGCTTATCGCAAGTGTATGTCCATAGTAGCCCCCGAGCCCTGAGTTAGATGCAAAAATCTCACTCGGGGATCTTAGGGAGAAATGATAGTTGAATAAAATAAATACAAAGTAGCCCCCGAGACCCTGGTCGGATACGCAAATCTGACCAGGGGATCAATGTCATCCGAGGAAGCTAAAAGTGTACTTTTCAGGTTTCGGCCACGGTTTCAGTGTCCAACTCGAAAGAGTTGGAAGAACTGAACCATAAGCTTGATCGGTCTGAGAAGGACATGGATCTACTTAAAAAGTAGATGGAGCAATCCCAATGTAATCGACAAAAGTTTAAGTACCTTAATACTGTACTTTGAGTTATGATGCAGCTAGTTGAGCTCTAAAGCAGAAGGCTGTGGCGAAACAGGCCAGCGATGAGCTAGCCAAGGAGAAAGAGGCCGACGTGAAGCACGTGGCCCGGGTTGTGGAGGTCGAAGGAGACCTGGAGGGGCTGTACAAGCAGCGAGACACCCTCCAGGAAGAAATGAACAAGCCAGCCTCCGAGCTCGAAATAACGAGCTCGGCCTGTAAGGAGGCCACAAACCAGGCTAGGACGGATCGCGAAGTGCTTCAACAAGTGAAGCAAATCGCCGCTGATAAGCCATACCTACTGCGCTATGTTTTTGGCGACCACCGATTTGCCCATCTTACGTAAGTCTGGCGTTCTTCAAAGGCCTTTAGGGACTTGCCATGGAGCGCTTCGGATGTCGGCTCCTATTTCACCGCTCGTCCGAAGGAGTCCGTGGAGAAAACCTTCTGGGCGCAATTCCAGGTGCCAGAGCATCCGCCTCTTTGGAATAATCAGATGAAGCAGTAGGCCGAGCTGTTCCGTATGGCACGGCCGGTGATGGAAGATCTCTGCATCAACCTCTGGCCGCAAGAGCCAATGCCGACCAGCTTCTTTGGCTTGGTGCAGAGGCTGCAAAATGCAAGCCCCCAGGTCGAGAACTGGAAGCGTTCGGCCTGCCTGGAAGGCGCGGAGCGGGCATATGCGTCGACCATGGTGCATTATCCGAAGATCAAGCCGCTCGAGATCGTGTCAGGGCCTCCAGAAGGGAATAAGCGGACGCCCGAGCAGTTCTTGACCGAGGTCCGTGAAGGCGCTCGGGTGACAGAGGCTCAATGTGCAAAGTCCGAACTGCGGTTTTGAATGTCCCTTGGTATGCCGAGGAGAAATTTGTATAAAAACAAGTAATATAATGCTTATCAGTCGTTTGTATCCGATGTGTTATGTTTGTTCCTATGCAATCGTGTTTAATCCTGAAAGTGGCCGGTCGTCGGCTTCTACCCCCTTGTAGATGCCACGCGGGGTGTTCCATAAAATGCATAAACCCTTAGCCGATGTCTCGGTGCCCTTAGGCGGTTGCGTATTTAGGGAACCAGGCAATCAGACTATAGTGGATTTATAACTTTCATTTAGTCATAGGAGTTAAATTGTGGGGTAGTTGACCTAGCCCCTGGTGTAGTGGTGACCGGACTAGCCTAGGTACACCTTTTTTAACACCTCGGTTCTTAGGAAAAGAAACCTTCGCTTAACATGGCGTAGCCACTAATGGCTTCTAGTTTGACACTGTCTGCGGATCGCCGACCAGTTTACACCTATCATGACAGTCAATTTTCGGCTTTCTCCACTGAGGCGCTTGACCATCCGAGATGGAAGCACAATCGTAGTGGTTCTCCCTTTACACTCCTAGCCAAACAAAGCAGAACGTAGGAGGCAAACACAAGAGCCGGGCAACCCAATCATTGACCAAAATCACGATTCGAAACTGATGCATATAATGCAATATCCGTGACGCCGAACAGATATCGGACTTGAACATAGGCTCGATTTTATATCCGAGCCCCCGGTTGAAAGCTGGACTCATCTGTGTATTTCAAACAGTTTCCATAGTGCTACAAGGCAAAAATAGAAAAAACGACACGTAATTTTGTGTGGGGACCGAAAAAGGACTATTTTTTCATTCATAAGGCCTAGCCATAGATGCCAAGTTGTTATAAGAAGGAACCTTACAAGATACAGAGAGTATGTGAAAAAGAAAAAGAGGTGTTTGATACAGGGCTTTAAAAGGCGGGAACAGATTCCCGTGTCTTCCCTACCGCACGTCTGCGCCTCCGTGCTGTTGAACAGTGATTCCTTCTCTAATCCAAGGTTTGGTGAACACTGCCGGCTACTCCGCCTTAACTATGCTGAACGCATCTGAGAAACGGGGCCCCTGACGAGGCGGGCACCAGAGTGTGATAGCTTGATGCTGCCAAGATATACTTCCTGGTTGGCCTTTATGTTGCCGAAGAGATAACCAGGTTCCGGGTGCTCGGATGTTCCGAGATAGCACACCCTTTTTATAAATTTATGCTCCTCAGTCTCCCATGGAATTTTAAGTGCAAAATTATGTAATCGAGGTACGTAGTCTACTACCAGAAGAGGGCAACCGAGGAGCGCGCGTCCCTATTTAGGATTGACACAGGTTTGGCCAGGGGCCGATGTGACGATACAGACGTGCTTTGAAGAGCTTAGTAGGTCCTGCCGAGCTGTACGTCGGGCGCTTCCTCGGCCGCCTGGAAATCAGCTGCGATGGCTGCTGTCTGCTCCTCTGTCCGGAGGGAGGTCTCTGTGTTACCGTTAATGGTAATGGCGTCGTGGGGCCCCGGCATCGTAAGCTTTAGGTAAGCGTAGTGTGGCATTGCATTGAAGCGGGCAAACGCAGTACGACTGAGGAACGCGTGGTAGCCGCTATGGAAGGGGAGTATATCGAAAATCAAGTCCTCACTTCGGAAGTTCTCGAGCGAGCCAAAGACCACTTCCAGCGTTACGGTGCCGGTGCATTGAGCCTCCATGCCGGGTATGACACCCTTGAATGTTGTGGTACTGGGTTTGATTCGTGACGAATCGATGCCCATTTTCCTGTCCATATCGGCGTAGATCAGGTTCAGACCGCTTCCGCCGTCCATAAGGACGTGGGTCAAGTGGAATCCATCAACAATGGGGTCCAGAACTAGGGCCGCCGAGCCGCCATGACAAATACTGGTCGGGTGGTCCTTTTTATCAAAAGTGATCGGGTAAGCCGACAATGGGTTGTACTTCGGGGCTACAGGCTCTACGGCGTAGACATCTCGAAGTGCTCCTTTCCTTTCCTTTTTAGGGATATGCATGACATAGATCATGTTCACGTTTTTGACATCGGAAGGAAACTGCTTTTGGCCGCCGCTATTTGGCCTGCGAGGTTCATCCTCGTCGTCGCTGCGGGACTGGCTCCTATCCTCGGTAACTGCTTTGCCGGCTTGCTTGAACACCTAACAGTTTCGATTGGTGGGGTTGGTGGGTTTGTCCGAGGTGCCATGAATTTGGCAAGATCTGTCAAGTATTCTGTCTAGGGCGCTTGGGCCATCCTTGTTCCCTTTAAAGGGACTTTTCTTGGGTCCGGACCATGAGCCACTGAACCCTGCATTGACTGCTGGGTCCTCAGTATCACTGCCACCATTCTTATTCCGGCGCTTGTTTCTGTGGCGCCTGGGCTTGCCGTTCCCGTCGCGTGCCTCCGAGGTGCCGGAGTCGCTCCTGTGAGAGCTACGGGCCAGCCAGCTATCCTCGCCCGCACAAAAGCGGGTCATTAGGGAGGTAAGGGCCGCCATGGTTCTTGGCTTATCCTGCCCGAGCTGCCGGGCGAGCCATTCATCTCGGATGATGTGCTTGAATGCAGCAATAGCCTCGGCGTCGAGACAATCGACGATCTGGTTCTTTTTAGTTAAGAACCGATTCCAGAATTTCTGAACTGATTCGTCCTCCTGTTGGACGACGTGGCTGAGGTCGTCGGCATCCGGGGGCTGAACATAGGTGCCCTGGAAGTTTGCCCTAAAGGCCTCCTCGAGCTCCTCCCAGCTTCCGATAGAATTGTTGGGGAGGCTGTGGAGCCAGTGCCTTGCCGGTCCTTTAAGTTTGAGCGGCAGGTATTTTATGGTATGGAGATCATCACCTCGGGCCATGTGAATATGGAGAAGAAAGTCTTAGATCCAGATAGCCGGGGCAGTCGTTCCATCATATTGATCAATATTTATGGGTTTAAACCACTCTGGGAACTGATGCTCCATGACCTCGTCTGTAAACCAAATCGGATGTGCGGGTCCTCGGAATCGAGTCACATCTGGTCACGTGTTGGCCGTTGTCCTAGCCCGTGTCTGCTCCCGAGCTCTATCATGCCTGTCTAACCAGGCGTCGTAGCCCTCTAAGCCGGCGGGCGCGCGATCCCGTGATCCATATATGTATCGGAGAGGGGCTTTATTGGCCTGTATCTTGTCACGCAAATCGAAAGGCTCATGGTATTCGACCGCACTCTTGTCATGAGGGCGGGTTTTTGCAAGGGGTTCTTTGTTTGCCCCTGCTGGCCGGACCGCGCGGTTTGCCATCCAACGCAGGCATGTATAGTCAAATGAATGCAAAAAAAACAATATTGGAATGTAATATTTGAACCTTTTTAAATTTGAACTAGTGCTGCATGTGGCTATTTGAACGTTTGTACTCTATGTATGCGGCTATTTTAATGTCTGAACTCTATGTATGCAGCTATTTGAACGTGCAGACTTTTTAAAAAAATGAGGGAGGCCGGATGTATGCGTGCAACATAGGATGGCGCCCTCCCGCATCCGTGTCCGCGAACTGGTCCCCCCTGTCCGCGGACGGATGCGGGAGGAAATTTGCGGGTCGCCGTTGGAGATGCCCTAATAGATCTCCACAGTCAGTCAATTGATCGCCGGAAAAAAAACATGAACAACAAGAAGATGATTGCAATTCACACATCATGTTGGTGGAAGAAGGGATCTGGAAGAGGATGCACGTCAGGGCAACGCGGCGTCGTGGCCAGGGGCATAGTAACAGGCGGCGCTGGAGCTCATGGTACCCGGAGACGAATGTGACTTCAAGCCACCAGATTTGGAGCTCTTGAGTCCAGGCACTTGATCGAGCCAAGGATACTTGGTCTCACGGCGGTGCACTCTGGCGGTGCCGCTACTGCACAGAAGAGACATGAGCGGATTAGATTTGCAGTGGGGGCGTGGGGCTAAGGGAGTTGGACATGCAATATTGGATTCGTTTGAGGGGTTCTTATAAACTATGTTGCCCTTCTCCACCTTGCTCAATATATACCATAGGATTTCCATTTAATGGCCCAGATTGTCAGATCGCACGATCGCACCAAATGTGTTGATCCGATACAAATCGCTCCCGGGATAATTCTGCTCGCCCCAAATGTGCCCCACTAGATGTGCTGCTAGACATGGCATCATTTGATGATGGAACTTAGGGCATAACTACTAGGTTAGAGCATCTACAGCTGGATTTGGCAAATCTGGCCCCTCAAACACCCGCGGACAGTGACCAATCACGCCTCAAATTTACTCCTCTGCATCCGGATACCTCATATTTAAAACCTTAAATCCATACAAAGCATGAAAAACGAGGAAATCCTACGTAGATCAACCTATACTACCCTAATCCTCGTCAGAGATGTCCACTATCTCCGTGCCCGGCTCCGGGTACATGGGCGGCAGCCGCAACTCCGGCTCCTCTGGCTGCTCCGACTCGTCCTCCGCCTCCGCATCAAGTTCGGCGAAAAGCGCGTCGGTCGCCGCCCGTTCCCGCCGGATGAACTGCCGGTTGGACTCGACATAGGCCTCATCCTGGATGGACTCCAGGATGGCCTGCTGCTCCGCCATCTCCGCCCCTTGGGCGGCAGCGAACTCTACCATGGCGTCCTCCATGTCGAAGTCCACAACCGGTGCCAGCTCTTCCTCCGGCTGCTCCGCCTCGTCCTCCTACGGATCCGCCACCTCCATCGGAACCGGTTGTTGCTCCGGCTCCTGCTCCTCCTCCTCCTCCTCCGGCTCCGGCGAGTCCGGAAGCAGGCCGGCTGCGATGCGGGCGGTGCGCCTCGCCCGGATCTCCTCCTCAATATGGAACCGGCGCTCCGGCGTGAGCATAGCATACGTCGTCTTCTTTTGCCGGGCCATGGCGAAGCCAGACGGCGTGGGAAGAGAAGTGGAGCGGGAGAGAGGTGGATGGGCTCGGCCTGGCGGCGCGGAGAGGGGGGAGGTGGATGTGGCTAGGGTTGGAGGACGTCGGCCGCCTTAAATAGCCGGATTTGGCCTCGGGAGGCGAGCCGGAGCGGCGCCACGGGGCGTTCACACCCCCACCGGAGGAGACGCCGTCGGACTGTTGGGTTTTCGAGCAATTCCGTGTGGGACCCCATCGTCAGTCCGACGTGGCGGACGCGGCCAGTCACGCCCAGGCCTCCCCATATCCGCCCCATATTTCGGCTGGATATGAGGGGTGCCGGTCAACCCAGACTTTTGAGGCCCGTTTGAGGCGCCCGTCTGGGTCTTTTTTTTTTTGACCGGTTATTGACCGGGCCGTCCGCCCGAACGTTTGAGGCGGGTATGGGGCGCCCGACTGTAGATGCTCTTAGTTAGTTTTTATTATTAGTTTCATTCTCCCTAGTTTTAGAAGCAATATCAGATTGAGAGTAACTGGTAATAATATTTCGTTATGTCCTTTTTCTTTTTTATTTGAACTGTTGCGTTAAGCTTGATTTTGAATGCTTGAATTTTCCTGGTTTTCGCTGGAATTGAATTTTTTGTGGTGAAATTCATGAATTCCAAACAGATCCTTAGCAGTCCTTGAATCTACAGTGTATTACGTGTGCATTGTGCTAGTTGCGTTCAGTCTCTGGTTGCCACTGTGTCTCCAGAAGTTCAGGTTTTACGTGCAAAAATTATAGGTTTGCAGCACCTTTCATGAATGAATATAAACCATGTGATTGGAATCTCTCAACTCTTTTTATTTGCGAGGATTGAACATAACACATTTAAAGATGGAATATAAACATCCATTTGAGGAGAGAGAGAGAGAAAGAGACATTGGCGTGATGGCCCTCCTGCTCCCCTCCCCTTCTCCCTCCCCGTTGGGCGGCACCTCGGCCGCGGCGGCCGTCGCCTCCCGCTCCTCCCCTCTCTCCTCCTCGCCGTCGTGAGAGCTCCTCCCTCCCTGCTCCTCCCTTCCCCCTTCTCCTGTGGCATCCTCGCCGGCTCAGGTGTCCTCTCCTCCGGGTTGCACGAACCGGTTCTGGGCCCTAGATCTCGCCGGTGCGTCCTCGGACTTGGATGATGAGGACGTGTCTTTCCAGGTGTCGCCGGTGGCCCTGGGGCCCGCGCTGGGTCGTTCTCAGGGGCGGATCCGCAAATTTGCCCCCGGCGGCCGCGGGCGCGCGGTGTCATCGGCGATGGAGGAGGTTGGGTGGTCCTTGGTCAGTAGGCGCGGGCGTAGATCTGGTAAGTTCAAGCTTCCCTCACCGGCGCTCGGGTTGTTGGGGCCGATTCCGGGCTCCCCGCCCTCCCCTCCACCTTCCTCCATGGCGCCTCTGGTGGCCTCGCCGGGTTCCGTTGGTGGCGGCTCGGTGACGGCGCACACGGTGGATGGCGAAACCCTAGAGGAGGGTAGGGGTTTGGTTGGGCCCGCTTCTGCGGATCGGCTTGTGGGCCTGGGGGCGTCCAGGTTGGGCCTCTGGGTTTCCCCCTCTGCTTTCCCATCTTGACTTGGCTGGTGGGCCGCCCAGGTTGGGCCCGTCCGGGCAGGCCGGTGCTGCTCTGGTTGGTTGGCCTCTTGGCCCACCGCTTGTGGGGTTTATATGAATTCGGAGGGGCTGCGGTGACCCTAACTTAGGGTTTTTGGCTTCCAGGGCTGACGTTGTAACATCCCCATGTAATAGCTATAGTGATCACCTCTTGATAATGCCATGTCACCCTGCTTAACAGTGTTTGATCATCATTTGCATCATATCTCATTTCAAATTACAATTAAAATTAAAATTCAAATTTAAAGTGAAAATAAAAGTTGTTCCAATTTGGAAACTAAAATGTTCATTAAATAGCAAATAATCCATAACTAATTATGTTAAGAAAAACAACATCACCTAAATTACTTAGATGAGTCTAACATCCTAAAACAGTAGTAAAACAGAAATATTTGATTCCATTTTATTTAACAAAATTGCAAATGAAATCATAAATTCACCAAACCAATTTATGACGGTGTTGAATATTGTCTAGTATTTGAATGGACCAGACTCATATTTTATAAAACTCAATTAGTGGCCTAACATTTTACAAAACCGAAATGAAAACAGAAAACAGAGAAAAGAAAAAGAAAAGGGCAAAGGCCTACCGTGCACTTGGGCTTCCAGTGCACAGTAGCCGGCCCAGCCCGCCTCGTAGGTCATCGTCCTCCTCGGGCAGGTGTCGACGCGCGCGCGCCCGATCGCGGATGGCCTCGCTGTCGTTGATCCTGCGGCTCCCCCGTGCGGATAAGATCGCCCCGAGCTACTCTCGCCCTCCCCGAAACCCTAGCCCCCTCAATTTTCCCCCTCGCTCACTCCCTCGCCCGCATTCGAGCTCACCCGAAGGCTCCCATCGCCGCCGTCGTCGATCCCGCGCTCTCCGTCGACCTCCAGCCTCGCCGACATGTCGTAGCTCATCGCCGCAGTCCTCTCTGTCGACTACGCCCAGCCGTTCAAGCCAGGAGCCACCGAGTCAAGCTCGGCGACCTCTTCTTCCCCTTTCGGCCACCGCGACTCCGGCGACGATTCCGGCGACGACGAGCTTCCCCGAGCCCACTTGAGCACACCTGCAGGGCCCGGTGAGCAGTCACCGTCTTCTCCCCCTCTCTCCGGACTCTCCCCGTAGCCGTAGTGGCCATCCCCGACGTGCCCGAGCTCGCCTCCGTGGAGCTCGTCGCCGGCGAGACTCCGGTGACCATTTGGTCACGGGCTAGTGCCCGTTGTCATCGCCGCACCGCGTAGAGCCCGCCTAGCCGTTTAGTTCCTCGCTAGCGCCGCGTTTCACCGTGATCCACCGACGCCCGAACTCCGGCCACCGTTTGCGAGCTCACCGCCGACGTTCCCGGCCACCGCAGCCTTCGCCGCCACCATAGATCACCTCGCCGTCGACTGCTCGTTCGAATGAGCCCGGTGGCGCTCGAAATGGCGCCCTGTGCGCGAAACCCGACCGCCGCCCGACTCGCGGCGCCGCAAAAACGCGCTCGCCGGTGTTTAGCCGCCGGCCGGCCGACGTGGCGCCGACGTGGACGGCCGGGCCCCACCGCTGAGCCACTGACGCTGGGCCCAGTGGGTCCCGTTGACTGGGTTGACCAGTCAACGGTGCTGACTGGGCTGCCCACTGACGCTGACACGCGGGCCCCAGCATTTAATTAAAACTAATTCAAATTTAAATTAATCTTTTAACTAAATCAGACACTGACAGGTGGGTCCTGCTAGTTAATTAGGTTAGTTTAATTTAATTAACCGCTGTTAGTTGAAACAGTCACTAACCAGTGGGACCCACTGGTCAGATTTGACTGGTCAGCCGGTCTGTTGACTGCTGACGTCATCATGACGTCCTGCTAACGTCACAGCTACTGTTTTGGATAATTCTAATTAAATAAATTCAGAAATTTTAGAAAATCAATAAAACTTTGAAAAATCATATAAAATAAATCGTAACTCGGATGAAAATAATTTATATATGAAAAATGATCAGAAAAATGTGAAGAATCTGAATATGTGGTCAAAATGCTTGACCATCACTCCTACCTAGGTGAAATGGAACTTTTTGCCCGATTTTCGATACATGAATAGTGCATGACCTTAATAAAATAAATCCAAATAAATTCCTAAATTCACTAAAACATTTAGATAGGCAATATATCACATCTGCATATCATTTAGGCATGTCATGCATCGCTGTTGCATTATTGCCATGAATTTATTGTTTCTCCCCCCTCCTTCTCTCCCGATAGATGCCGAGACCGACGCCGACGCTGTTGAGTACGACTACGCTCCAGACGAGCAGACTTCCGACGACCAGCCTCTCTCAGCAGAGCTTCCAGGCAAGCAACCCCCTTTGACGCATGCCTATATCACCTATTCCTTCTCCCTCCTGCTTGCATTAGAAATTGCTACTGCTTTGCTTTATCCTATTCTGATGCAAAGCCTGGTTTTGTAACCTGTTATTGATACATGCCTGTTATCCAAAATGCTTAGTATAGGTTGGATGGTAAATCATCTGTGGCCCCTCTTCCTTGCTTTAGTTGCCCCGCTTTAGTACCTGTGCCCCGATCGATGTGATCGTCGGGATGAGAACAGCACATCACCGCACACCCCCCTAAGTTGTTCGTCTCTGCAGAGCTACCACCGAGTGCCGAGGGTGATACCTCTTATCTCACTTCCGATGATGCCTCTATAGAATAGCTATCCGGTTGTGGGTTACCGAGGGTGATTCCTCTTTCATCACTTCCGATTAAGCTTCCGTCGTGCAACTCCTCGAGTGGGAAACCATCGAGGGTGATTCCTCGGATTCCTTCTCGATACTTCGACACACGGTTACTTTGACCCTTGTTACAGGCGGGTCGACCCCGAGGGGTACCCGCGGGGAATGTGAAGTCGGGCTTGCCAGGAGGGCACCCGCGAGAGATTATTGTGGCGGAACGACAGGGCAGGCAGAGACCACCCTGATCGTGATCCGTGTGTTACTAAGTCGGAGCGACAGGTAGTTTGATCGTCTCTGCGAGTTACTAAATACGCCTAACGGATTTGGGTATTTGATCTGAGTTGGCCACTGGCCTATACACACTACCACCACGTGGGATAATGGTTTAATGGGGCCCTCTACGTCGTATGTATCAGCCGAAAGCTCTTCAGACGTCACAGCTCAGAGATGCGGGCTGATCGTTGGGGTGGGCTGGTTACGTCACTGGTGTATTCAGTGTCGCACCTGGGCCCCGACCAGCCACGCAACGTGCAGGAGTGCAAAGGGCGATGGCCCAAGACCCCTTCGCACTTAGGATTTAGACCGGCGTGCTGACCTCTCTGCTGAGCCTAGGTAGGACTGCGTCGTGTTGATCACCCGAGGCCGGGCATTACCCAGCAAGTGTGTCTGGCCAGATGTGATCGAGTGTGTTGGGTAACAGTAGTGCACCCCTGCAGGGAAGTTATCTATTCGAATAGCCGTGTCCACAGTAACAGGACGCTCAGTGTTGTATCCCGATCTACCAATACTTGAACTGGATACATGTTAAATAATTATAAGCTCCGGAATCGCTTTCTCGCAGGGAGTAGATGAAGGATCTCTGGGCTTTGCTTCAACATGCTTGTTAATTTATATTATGCTAATCTACACTCTTCTAATGCTGAAAGATTGATTCAAGATGCTAGTCTTTGATAGGCTAGGCTACTCCCCTCTATTCTGGCATTCTGCAGTCCAGTCCAAAGATATAGCCCCATTCCTTTGATACCGATGCATACTTAGCATAGATCTAATGTCAGTCTTGCAAGTACTTTGGATGAGTACTCACGGTTGCTTTGCTATTCTTTTTCCCCCATACCCGATACTTGCGACTAGATGATGGAGCCCAGGAGCCAGACGACACCGCAGGAGCTTACTACCAGGAGAGTCCCGGAGGAAAGTACTACTGGGTTGAGCCAGCCGACCAGGAGTAGTTCGGAGGCCCTAGGCAGGAGGCCTTCGCCTTTTCAATCGGAGTCATTGTTTGTGCTAGCCTTCTTAAGGCAAACTTGGCTAACTATGTCTGTACCCAGATATTATTTGTGTGTATGACTTATGTATTCGGGTCCTCGTGACCCCTGGTTTGTAATATGAAGATTTATGTTTAAATTTGAGTTTAAAGTTGTGTTGTGATATCTTCCCGTGAGTCTCTGATCTCGAGCGTGCACATTTGCGTGTATGATTAGTGCACGGTCGAGCAGGGGCGTCACATATGTCCGCCGTTATTCTCGCCCCATTCGCCGTCTCTTCAGATCTGCTCCTCTCCTCCCCTCCTTCGTTCGTTTGCTGAGGTGGTGGCCATGGACAAGTCTCGCGCGTCCTCTTCCGATGCGGCTTCTGGCAGTAAGCGGAGGCATGAGGGGTCGGCGGAGGTCGCCTCTGATCTGGCGTACGAGGCGGCGCTCTGATCGAAGTTGGAGGCAGAGCGTGTGGTCCGCGCGCAGGTGTATTGGGAGCACGAGGCTTGGGCGGCTGGCCCGGAGTGGCTGCAGCGGGATGAGCGGTCCCGTGCGGGCGCTGCAGAGGTGGATAAGGCGGCGGCGACGGGTGGTGGATCTGGTGGTGGCAGTTCAGGGGGCGATGGTCCTGGCTCGATGCAGGTGGGCAAGACTGGAGGTTGGGGGTCTTCTGTGGATCCCTGGGAGGCGGCTGCTTCTGGTTCGGCTGCTGGTCCTGCGGGAATCAGATCTGGCCTCCCTCGTGCTGGTGGTGCGCCCCCGCCTCCCGTCAGTCGCTCTGGTGCCCCTGGGCCGGGGAATGGCGGTCGTGTGTTTGGTGGTGGCGGCTTTGGTGGCGGTGGATCTGGTGAGGGGGGTCGTCAATTCCCTCATGGCGGTTTTGGGGCCTCCTCGTACCCGGCCAAGACTCGCAGGCTTGGGTCTTCGGCTCCTGGTTCTTCTTCGTCCGGGATCGGAGATGGCATCCTCCCTCCTCCTCCTCCCCTCCCGCAGGGTGTGGTTCCCCCTCCCCAGCCTTCTGTGTCTACGGCAACTCTTACCTGCTTTGCTTGCCATCGGGCGGGCCACTTTCAATCTCGGTGCAAGTTTCCTCCCTACTGCCTGATATGTCGTACCGAAGGTCACCTTACTATGGACTGCATGGTTGCAAGGCACCGGCTTTCAAGCAGTATGGTACTGGTTTGCCTGGGTGCTCTTTCTTCTCCCTGGACGGTGTTCTGGACTCCCCTGCAGTTGTGCCGGCTCTGTTCAACGCCGCTATCATCTCCGTTCAGTCTCAGGTGGTCTCTTCCCAGATTATCTCTGATGAGCTCAAGGAGTGGGGTCTGGAAGGGTGGGACTGGCAAGTTCAGCAGATTTCGGACTCGGAATTTGCGGTCGTCTTTCCTTCCAAGGAGAGCCTGAAGATGATGGCGTCCTGTTCTAGCTTTACTTTACCTCTCAACCAAGTGGTGGTTTCTGTCAAGGCTGATGTTGGTGGTGATCGTTCTGTTGGTGCTCTGTCAGATGTTTGGGTCCTATGTGATGCTGTTCCGTCCGGCCTCCGTTCCTCGCGCTTTCTTATGGCATTTGGTGAGCTAATTGGGAATCCTATTGAGGTTGATTCTTCGTCTTTAGACCGCCTGGGGCCGGTGAGGGTTAAGATCTGGTGTCTTGAGCCGTCTCGGGTTCATGGGTTTGTGGATGTCTTCCCCGCCTCGGTGGCCTACCGGATTCGAGTCCGGGTGGAGGGCGCGGTGGCTTCTCACTCCCCCCCCCCCTCCACCTCCCAAATCTTTCCAATCTGGTCCGCGCGATGGGGATAGCAATGCCGGGGGCAATGGCAAGGCGGACGGGGGCTCTGAGAATCCGTTTACTGCTTCTGAATGGGAAGGGATGGGATCTGAAGCTCGTGGTATGTTTAACTTTGGGACCCCTGGTGGTGGCAAGGCGATGGATGGGGAGGCCTGGCAGCATGTGGCTGAAGCAGCGGGGGGGTGTTGCTGGTGTGGATGATATTGCGCAGGGTGCAGCCCCGGAACTGGGAACTCCCTTTTCCAAGGTCTGTTCCAACGATCCAGTCAGGCTTGCCTCGCCGTCTCTTTCCGGGATTGAGGATGTTCCCCCACCCTCGGCCCCTCTGCAGCTTGTTCAGGATTCTCTCGGTACCAAGAAGAGATCCACTGTGAAGAAGTTCTCTGCCAAGAGTCGGGCATCTTCTGGTGTCAAGCAGTCGGTTGCTGGTTTATGCAGGCGGCTTGACGAGGAGTTGGGTGCGAACTCTGTGGGTGGGTCGGCCTCGGCGGCCTCCCCGTCGGCGATGCGCTCCGTCCCCGCTTCGGTGCGCTCCCCGGTGTCTACTACGCACAAGAGCAGGCGCATCAGGGACAGTGGTGAGCCCATTTCGGATCGCGCGGCACGTCGGGCTGCGGAAAAAGACCTTTGTCCTCCAGGTACTACACATAACCTCTCCCCAATTCGCCTTGTTTTGCCTTCTCTCCCAGATAATCACTTGGTGAGCATTCTTTCGGATGTTGGGGTTTCTTTTGACCCTAGTGTGGGTTCTCCCTCTTCTCTGCTTTCCTTGGTTCGGGCTAATGAAGCGGCTCAAGCCGCCCTCGCTAAAGCTAAGGAGGTGGCCGCAGGGAAGCGGTCGGTGTCCTCTGATGCTGTGTGTTCGGAGGTGGGAGGTGGTAGTGGACATCCTCCCACGGTCTCCACGAAACGGGCACCATCTAAACGTGCGAAACCCTGTGTTGCCCCGTGCAGGTCGAGCCTCCGCATTAAGAATCTGTCCTTTAAATGAAGTCCATCTTTTGGAACATCCGAGGCTTCGGTGCTAGGGGGCGCCGAGACCAAATTCGTGACTTGATCAGGGATGCCCACATTGATTTGGTTTGTCTGGTCGAAACCTTTAAATCTTCGTACTCGAACAATGAGATGTCTTCTCTCGCGGGTGCAGACCGTTTTGCTTGGCGTTGGCTGTCGGCCTCCAGCCATTCGGGTGGTATCCTTATTGGTGCTAAGCTTGACCTTTTTGATTTTGTGGCGTTTGATCATGGTATTTTCTGGGCAAGCATGGTGGTACTCAACAAAAGCCTGAACGTTCTTTGGGAGGTTATGGTTGTGTATGGACCGGCGGATCATTCCTTGTCCTCTCTGTTCCTAGATGAACTTTCTTCCAAAATCGATTCTTGCAACCTTCCACTTCTGATCGGTGGCGACTTCAACCTATTGAGATCTCCTTTTGAGAAGAGTAATGATAATTTCTCTTGGCCACTAGTAGATGCTTTCAATGATTTTATTAGTGATTGTGCTATTCGTGAGATTCCTAGAACGGGTGCTAGATTTACTTGGTCTAATCATCAGGCTAACCCGGTCCGGTCTGTGTTGGATCGGGTGTTCGTTTCGTCTCCCTGGGATGTGATGTTTCCTCGTGCTTCTCTCTCTGCTCTACCCTCGATTGGATCGGACCATTCCCCGTTGATCCTGGACATGGGGATTGAAGTTCCTATCGTGGCTCGGCGTTTTCAATTTGAGGCCTCCTGGTTGTAGCTGGATGGTTTTTGTGACATGCTCTCTTCCAAAATTCAATCCCTCCTCGCTTCTAGGTCCCGGTCCTTTGGACCCATGGACGACTGGCATTTCTGTTCTTACCAATTGCGGAAGTTTCTTAAAGGTTGGGGCCGGAACCAGGCGGCCGAGGATAGGCGAGTTAAATCTGATCTTTTGGAGCAAGTGAGGGTCATGGATCGCGAGGCTGATGCCTCTGGCCTTTCGTAGGCTGGCTGGGCCCATCGTTATGCTCTTGAGGAGCTTCTTATGCAGGTTCACCGTCAAAAATGAAATCTATTGGCGCCAATGGGGCACCATTAACTGGATACTCAAAGGCGATTCCCTCACGGCGTATTTTTTTGCCATTGCCAATGGGAGATGGCGCAGGTGCTCCATTGACTCTCTCTTGATTGATGGCGTTCGTGTCTCGGACCCGCAGACCATCCTCGCCCATGTGCAGTCCTTCTTTTCTACTTTACTTGCTGCCAGACCGGCTTTGGGCCTTGTTATCTCTCCTTCTTTATGGTCCCAGCACCTGCGGGTGTCTAGGGAAGAGAATGAGGAGCTTATGTGCCCTCTGTCTATGGTGGAGATCGAGGCAGTTCTCAACTCTGCTAATTTTAACTCGGCTTCTGGCCCTGATGGTTTTTCGATACCCTTCTTTAAAAAATTCTAGCCTGTTCTGCGCCCGCTTGTTTGCGCGATCATCCAAGGTTTCTGCTTGGGAACGGTAGACATTTCGAGGCTTAACTATGCGATTCTTTCCTTAATCCCCAAAGTTAAAGGCGCTGACACCATAACTCAGTTCCGTCCCATCGCCCTGATTAACAATTTTGCCAAGTTCCCTGCCAGGGGTTTCACTACTAGGTTGTCTCCGGTGGCTCATAGGATCCTTAGCCCTACTCAAACGGCTTTTGTCAAAGGGAGGTTCATCCTCGATGGTATCCTGTGCCTACATGAGATTGTGCATGATCTTAGGGCTAGGGGGTCCAAAGCTATTATCCTCAAGCTTGATTTTGAGAAGGCTTATGACTCGGTTAGTTGGGATTTTCTTAAGCAAGTTCTCCTGGCAAAAGGTTTTGATTCTGCTTATGTTCATCATATCATGCAGCTGGTTTCGGGAGGTCATACTGTTGTGTCTGTTAATGGTTCCGTAAGTGGTTACTTTGCCAATGGTAGGGGCCTACGGCAAGGTGATCCTGCTTCTCCCTTGTTGTTCAACTTTGTTGCCGATGCTCTGTCGTGCATTCTGTCTAGGGCGGCAGAGGCCGGTCATATTACTCCTGTGGCGTCTCACTTGATTCCTGAGGCTATTTCTCACCTTCAATATGCTGATGACACTATCATTATGATTGAGCTCGATGAGTGTGGGCTAGCCCATCTTAAATTCCTTCTGCTATGCTTTGAGGTCCTGTCGGGGCTTAAAATCAACTTTTCTAAGAGTGAGGTGATTGTGACTGGGGTCTCGGAGGCCTAGGCCCTTCGGGTTTCTCAACTGTTAAACTGCAGTCTTGGTTCCTTCCCTTTCAAATATTTGGGGCTCCCTATCTCTCCTATGAGGCTGTGTGCCAAGGAATTTGCTCCTCTCGTTTCTAAGGTGGGTAACAGGGTGATGTCGTGGCGCGGCCGATACAATACGAACGCTGGGAAGGTCAGCCTCATCAATGCCTGCCTCTCCTCCCTCCCCATGTTCACTATGGGTCTCTATCTCCTATCTCTTGGTACCCACGAGGGCTTTGACAAGCACAGAGGTGCTTTCTACTGGAATGCATCGGATAACAAGCGTAAATATAGACTAGTTAAATGGAAAGTTATATGCAGGCCCAAAAACTTTGGGGGGTTGGGCATTGTGAACACGGTGGTTATGAACAAATGCTTAATTATTAAATGGTGGTGGCGGATTATGACGTCGGGTCCAGGTTCCTTATGGTTTTCTATCCTGAAAGCTAAATACTTTCCCAATTGTAATCCTCTCTTTGCCCCGGCCTCCCATGGCTCTCAGTTCTGGAAAGATCTAGTTAAGTTGAGAGAGGTGTTTCGTCAACACATTAAGTTTGTGGTAGGGAATGGACGTTCGACGAGGTTCTGGCTCGACTGGTGGTATGGGGATGATACCTTGGCGATTTCCTTTCCTGTTTTTTTTCCTACTGTTCGGATCCTGAGATCTCAATCTCTGAGCTCTCCTTTAATAATTGGGACCTGGGTCTCAGGAGATCTCTCTCCCCTGAAGAGTTGGGTGATTGGCACCGCCTTGCTGCTGTTTTCCCTGTGCTCTCGGAAGAGGAGGACACTGTGACCTGGCCCCACACCTCTTCGGGCCGTTTTTCTGTTAAGTCTTTATACTCCTGGCTTATATCGGGTACCCCTACCAACAAGTTCAAGCGGGTGTGGAAAGCGAGAGTGCCTCCTAAGATCAAAATCTTTTTGTGGCAAGCTATGAGAGGCCGGCTCCCCACGGCTGACCAGATTCGCAAACGTAATGGGCCCGGCTCTGAACGATGTGCTTTATGCGATCAGCTGGAGGATACTAATCACGTGTTCTTCGGGTGTGTGCTGGCCAAGCTGGCCTGGTGCTGCATTCGATCTTGGCTTGGTGTTGCCTGGGCCCCCAACTCTTTCGATGAGCTTCGGCATCTCTCTTTAGGGCTCCAGGGGCAGCCTGGGCGGATGTTTTGGGTTGGGCTAGACGCGCTCTGCTGGGCTTTATGGACCACTAGGAATAAGTTCACTATTGAGAGTATCTTCCCTAACAAGCCTGCTGATTTCTTGTTCAAAATGTCTATCTTCTTGCAGCAGTGGAGATTATTGACTAGACCGGTTGACCGGGACGCGCTGGAGGTGTTGATTGGCAAAGTTCGGGCTTCGGCTTATGCTCTGTCTCAGTCTGTGGACGGCAGTTGAGATGTGTTGTTCCTCCAGTGCTTTATGGGTAGGTTGTTGGCCTGCGTGCCCTTTTTTGGATTGTTGAGGCGGCCTGTGTGCCGTGCAGTTATTTGGGAACTTTTTGTGGCTGTAGGCCTGGTTTTGTCTCCTACTTGTGATCGTGGTGCGGTTGTTTCGTACTCTGCCTTTTGGCTTTATTTATAAAGTCGGGCGCATGCCTTTTCTCTAAAAAAAAAACATCCATTTGATTCCGTTGGCATATAAAAGGAGTAGAACTCTGTCGGAGAACAATCAACAGTTGAGCACCACCGTCTGCCGTGTCGGAGAGCAATAGCCATACCGCTCCGCGGAAATCCAACTGGTCCAAAGGAATGACTCGCTGAAACCTGAAAACAAACCCAGCCGAAAAGCATTTTGGGAAATCCGGAAATCTACAGCCCAAAGCTCTCTCACACGTTAATTATATGTAGAGAGACACTGAAAAATGTGTCACCTGATGGGCATTTGGTCTAGTGGTATGATTCTCGCTTAGGGTGCGAGAGGTCCCGAGTTCAATTCTCGGAATGCCCCTATTACAATCTTTTTAGGCTTTTTTTCCCCTCTTCACCTGTCCTTTCCTCTATTATTACAAGAAGAAAGAAATATGCATCTGCCAGCGGGTAGCCTTTTCGAAGACCCAGAGGGAGACGACTTCAATTCAATCTCTTGTGGAAGACCACTGCAATGTCACGGAACGTGCAAGCTTCCGCGAAGCTGCTCGTACTGGTGCGCCGTCAAAACGGTGGACCAAACGACTTCGACTAGATATTGAATGACCTTGTACTGCTTGGCCATGCCGCGTGCCGTCTGTGTGTCTAAACTGAAGAAAACGTGTTTGCTGCATGGGGAGCGGCGGCCTGACTCGGTTCTTGCACACGACAATATGAATGGATGGATGGTTGCCTGGTTGATCTCGAGTCAATTTCGTGTTGATCGGTCTAGCTTCTCTGAAAAATGTGCTTCTTCAGTCCCCTGCATTTTCTCTTCCTGTTCACACGTCGCACAAGCTCGGGTTTAAGCTGATTTGGGCACATGTCTAAATGCAATTGCGTACCATATGTTTGGAAATATGGGGAAATCGTAGGGAGTTTTTTTTTTAGAACGAAAATCGTAGGAGTTTTAGAGGACTGAATTTCTATGCAAATCGTCCAGGTTCCTATGAAATCCTATATACCTAAGAGATTCTTATTTATCTTGACATGCAACCTATCCACATCATCAAATAGGTCCACCAAATAGTTGACACCCGCTAACTCAATTATTTTACCATGCAACTATGCCAACTCACCATGGCACCATGCATGCCCTACTAAATTTAATTATCTCGACATGCAACTATGCCAACTCACCATGTCATTATGCATGGAAAAACTCACATTAAAAATCCACCACAACATTCAAACCATGCATGGAAAAATGTTTTCCATTAAGTTATTATACTTATATTCAATAAATATTGTTACAACTACACAAGTCAAATATAATAAGTGCTATGTATTTTTAATTTTGGTTATCATGTTATAAACTCAAATTTTCATCAACCAATTCCCGCAGCAACGTGCGGGGTGTCCTCTAGATACTATGAAAATGCGCAACCCATATGACTTTTGGAGAAAAACAAACATGAGTTGTGTCTAGAATTCCTACGCTTTTAATGTGTGGTATCCGAACGGCAATTTGAAGTATTCGTATATTTTGAATTCCCGTGAGAATTTAGATGCATTACATCTCAGTTCTTACAGTTTTCCTGTTTCAAAAACTTTTAAGCCGCTGTGTTCAAATTGGGCCTAAATAGTGAAGGAACATATAATAGTGTAGAAACAAAAATAAGCCATATGATCCATCGAACTCCTCTTAATAATATTTTTCTCTTGTACACCATGTATAGATCCACCCCCAAACATTCACAATTATGTGAGCAATGGAAACCGGGAGGTGGCCTTGCTGATGATCTAAATAAACATTCACCATCGGCAAAAACCATCGTTTACGCGTTGTCTATAGAGCCATCCCTAAGGCCAATTATGTAAGCTGGCCTTAAACAAACCAATATAAGTAAGGTATGATTTACAAATTTAGTTCTACATAACGCGATTCGTGTGATTACAAAATTGAGCCAAACATGTTTTTTTTCAAACGAGTCAAAAATTATTATTATCATTCATCAAGTAGAAGAGAATTGTTTGGTTAACTGGAGGGAAAATGCAAAATGCTAGATGACAAACTGCCATAGGGCACCCTCAGTTGAGATGACCATTAAGAATGTCTCGTCACAAATAACCACATGACCGAATCGGTGGCACAACTAGTAATGTCGACATCATCCATTGCCCTAAATTTGATGATTTTAACTTCGTCTGGACAAGGACCAACTTGCCAACTGTGGAGGCATTAAACCAAATCAACAAAGCACCGCAAAAAATGTGATCTACACATCTAGGACAATGCAGCTCCGATTTTGCTAACATACTTCGCAATATAAAGTTGCAAGCCTCGCACTGACCTAGTCTAATACATCAATCGGATCTGACTTCTCTAACATGGTCAGAATGAAGCATAGATACACTCAATAGGCACACCGAACCGTCGACATCAGAAGGACAAGCGGCAACCCAACTCCGCTCACTATCATTGCTAGCGCCACACAAATCGTAACAACACAATGCGGATGAGACGCAAACCATTGGTCCCTCAGTCGATGTCAGATCCAAAAAATGAATGCTCCAAGGACGAACATGATACAACGTGTTGCCATCATCCAATCCCTGAACACTTCAAGAGGAGGAGAGGGGCACAACACCAAGACAACGCCTTCCTGAAGGTAATGAAATCGGTGAACATTGTTGTTGCCAGATCCGTCCAAGGACCATAGGCATATCTTTCACCCAACATTGGTCGCGAAACCAACAAACCACCAAGTCTTCAATACACCTTAGCTACCCATATCACATGATGATGTCGGGTCTAGGCCTTCTCGGATCCAATGACCAGAAACCCGTCTTCGATGCCAGCGGAGCAAATCGAATGCACACACCCTCTCGCCTCCTAGAAGTCGCGCCGCTAGTACAGGGGAACCACACTGCTGGGGAAGCCCGCCATCATCGCCAACCATGAGGAAGGGGATACTGATGAGGGAACTAGTTGTTGGAGATATGCCCTAGAGGCAATCATGTATGATGATATTTCCGATGTGTTTATGAATCAATGTAGTCCTTGGATGTTATCAATAATGCTTGTCGGCAAGTACGCGACTTGTCTATGAGATCTTGTGTTGTATGATACGTTCTAAATGGTTCCTAGTCGTAAGTGATGTGTGGGCACACATAGGACTAGACTAGCATGCATTCTGGTGGATGGCTTCATCTCACTAGCCATGAAGCATATGATGCTGCCGAGGTGCATGGATCTGATCGAATCCGAGGTAGGATACGGGTGAACAGATCCGAGCTCGGATAGATATTTGATTGGACAGACCCAACTATGAGACGCAGCGATAGGTCATCTATGAGTCTCTAGTACACATACGTTCTGTGTCCTCGACCTGAGCTGGCGCATGTTCTCGGGATGGTGACAGACCTGCTTTGGACCGACCAAACGCTACTCCGTAACTGGGTAGTTACAAAGGTAGTTTTCGGGCTTGTTCAGACCCATGCCGCGAGACATGGTCGAGCAAGATGGGATTTGCCCCTCCGATTAGGAGAGATATACTCTGGGCACCTCGGGTGATCCGACCTAGATAAGCATGGCCATGCGATGAGGATTATGAGATAATTCGAAGTGTTGGTCGGACTCACTGGAACGAGAAAGAGGTCGGGCTGCAATAGGGGTGACCACATCGCCTTGAGCCCGACAACATATATCGTGTGGCAAAAGAAACAGAAGTATGACGTACAGGGTCGCCAACCGGCTTCATAGTCTGCTTGGTGGTCGGCTGATACATCTCCAACGTATCTATAATTTTTGATTGTTCCATGCTATTATATTATCAATCTTGGATGTTTTATATGCATTTATATGCTATTTTATATCATTTTTTGGGACTAACCTATTAACCCAATGCCTAGTGCCAGTTGCTGTTTTCTGCTTGTTTTTGGTTTTTCAGAAAATCAGTACCAAACGAAGTCCAAACGCTACGAAACTTCTTGACGATTTTTTCTGGACAAAAGAGACCCTAGAAGCTTCGGGGGAGAACCAGAAGACCTACGAGGAGACGACAAGGCAACAGGGCGTGCCCTGGGGGGGGGGGGGGTAGGCGCGCCCTGTTACCTTGTGGGCCCCACGTGGCTCCTTTTGACCTAATTCCACTTATATAAATTCTCAAATATTTGGAAACCAACAGAGAGCCACCAAAAATAACTTTTTCGCCGCTGCAACTTCTATTCTTCCGCGATCCCATCTGGAGGCCTTTTCCGGTACTCTGCCGGAGGGGGAATCGACCACGGAGGGCTTCTACATCAACCTTGCTGCCCTACCGATGATGAGTGAGTAGTTCACCATAGACCTACGGGTCCATAGCAAGTAGCTAGATGGCTTCTTCTCTCTCTTTGATTTTCAATACAATGTTCTCCTCGATCTTCTTGGAGTTCTATTCGATGTAATCCTTTTTTGCGGTGTGTTTGTTGGGATCCGATGAATTGTGGGTTTATGATCTGAATATTCATGAGAAGTAATTGAGTCTTTTCTGAACTTTATTATGCGTGATTGTTATAGCTTTGTATTTCTCTGCGATCTATCCGTTTGGTTTGGCCAACTAGATTGATTTATCTTCAGCGGGAGAGGTGCTTTGTAATGGGTTCAATCTTGCGGTGCTCTATATCCCAGTGACAAAGTAGGTGACAAGACATGTATTTGTATTGTTGCCATTAAGGTTAAAACGACGGGGTTTATTCATATTGATTGGGTTTACTTTGTCTACATCATGTCATCTTGCTTAAGGCGTTACTCTGTTTTTATTAACTTAATACCCTAGATGCATGCTGTATAGCGGTCGATGGGTGGAGTAATAGTAGTAGATGCAGGCAGGTGTCGGTCTACTTGTCTCGGACGTGATGCCTATATACATGATCATTGCCTTGAATATCGTCATAACTATGCGCTTTTCTATCAATTGCCTAATAGTAATTTGTCTACCCACCGTATGATATGTGTTCGAGAGAGAAGCCTCTAGTGAAATCTATGGCCCCCGGGTCAACTTTAAATATAAAAAGAAAAGTAAAATATACTTGCTGCAATTTATTTAATTTTATTTTGTTTTGCAATTTATCTATCTACCACTACAAGATTTAATCCTTGCAAGTAACGAGTTCAAGGGGATTGACGACCCTCTTGCCCACATTGGGTGCAATAAGTATTTGCTTTTGTGTGTGCAGGTGCTGTTCACGAGGCTTTGCGTGATTCTTCTACTGGTTTGATAACCTTGGTTCTCACTGAGGGAAATACTTATTTCTACTGTACTGCATCTCCTCTCCTCTTCGGGGAAAATCCCAACGCAGCTAACAAGTAGCATCGGCACGCTTTGCTAAAGGCCGCTACCAACCGAGCAGGTCAGAGGTGATCCGATCTGCAACCAAGCCGACTTGAACTTAAGGGTTCGCGCCCTTAAGGGAAGGAACCTGTGAGGCTAGGTCCGACTCCACGAGTCAGATGTGATCCTACTCGAACTCGGATCTAGGCCGAATAGACTTTGGGCTTTAGGGTCCATGCGGGGCCCAAGTGTTGAGCCCGCGATGGATGCCTATATAGAGTGGAGGTGAGGCACACTTATTGGATTGATCGCTTTGGCGCCGTCACTAGGGCTTTGCATGTGTTGCAACTAGCCACCTCTACTCGCCGCCGGTTGTGTGATCGGACCTTGAAGTCCGTCGCATGACGTTCCTCCTGCACGTCCGGATACCGTTAGATGCGGTGCACTTGCGCCACTCCGACGAACCTGTTCGTGGGATCCGATCGGCTGCATGGGCGAGGAGGAGACGACTCTAGAGACGCGCTGCCCCAACTCTACTTCCGCTGCACGGCACTGCGGGTCTAGTGGTAATGATCCATGATCTACCTCCCTTAGTATGTACCTGGATGTTCTGCGGGTAGGAAAATTTTAATTTGCAGTTGACGCACCCTACCATTGATCTTAACAGTGGTATCAGAGCCTCTGGTATAGGATTTGGATTCTGATCAGATGCATATTTGATATGTGGAGCCGGCATATGAGATCTGTTGTCATTTATGATATCGGCTATGTGCACGGTTGATGAGATCAATTGCACATGGGGATCATTGTGGCTATGTTTTCTATCAATCGGAATCGATGAGGTCGTGACATAACCTACCCCTACCGGTCGGTTTCCGCCATCGGGGTTAACAGTGAAATGTAAATCCGAATCGGATTCGCGATGATCGATGAGATCGGTCAGATCAAAAATTCGGCGTGATCAGAGTACATATTCGATCTGTGATTTCTGAAAACGTCGGACGCTGCCCCTTCGAACCCCGCCCGCTAACCGGCTAGCGGGACCGCCGTTTGCGTAGCACCGTATATTTCATACACATTCACACAAACCGGTAGAATGCGATTCTATGCATAACTTTGTTTTGCAGGTTTGATGTGAATAGTATGACTCATGTGTATGTGATGCATGTGTGTAAATTATACATGGCCTGCGTGTCATGTTTTGTCAGCCGGCAGGAGCCAAAGCATTGTCATTATAATGTATAACGGCCCGCATGTCGACTTATGATTCTCTGTAAATTCATTACTAGTAGTAGTATTTGGAGGACAGAGATCAAGTTTGTGGCTTGGCGTCCCGGCGTGACAAACAAGATGGAGTCCCGAACTGGTCATTGGAGTTGGAGCCGGCCTGGAAGGACGTCCATGAAGGAGCCATACTATTTCACAATATATGTTTATTTGTGATTGTTATGCTTCTTGTTTCTATGCATGTTAATATGGTAGAAAGATCCCTCATTAATATCAAGCGAATTGCCATCCCCGATGTTGCACCTTTGCACATCAAGTACGTCTAGTAGTGGGCTCATAAAATTGGGGTGCTACTAGGTGTCCTTGAACTGAAGGGTTCGTGTCAGACACGGACATGCACTGCATCAGGTTGACTTGACAAGGCTATCAAAATGGTTTTGGGCCTTGTGGCAAAGAAGGTTGGGAGCCGGGGTATAAGATACCTTCCCGGCCGACAAGAGTCGTATAGAGATGCGATTAGCAAAGAGTTGCTTACCGGATAGGCAAGTCGGCTAGCAGTGATGGTTGATAACCCACAAGTATAGGGGATCAGTTATAGCCTTTCTCGATAAATAAGAGTGTCGAACCCAATGAGGAGCTAAAGGTAGAATTAATAATCCCTTCAAGTTCTATCGACCACCGATACAACTCTACGCACACTTAACATTTTATTTACCTAGAACAAGTATGAAACTAGAAGTACTTTGTAGGTGTAATGCTATAACTACTTTGCAAGAATAAAACTAGGAGTACTTTGCAAGAATTAAACTACGAGTAATTTGCAAGATAATAAAAGTTAGTTGTTTAGTAGAAAGCTTTTTGTAACACAAGAGAAAGATTTGTCCATAGGCAATCGAAAACTAGTCCGGTAATCATTATTGCAATTTTATATGAGGGAGAGGCATGAGCTAACATACTTTCCGTACTTCGATCATATGCACTTATGATTGGAACTCTAGCAAGCATCCGCAACTACTAAAGATCATTAAGGTAAAACCCAACCATAGCATTAAGTAACAAGTCCTCTTTACTCCCATACACAACAACCCCCTTACTCGGGTTTGTGTTTCAGACACTCACGCAACCCACTATAAGCAAATTATGAACGTATTGCAACACCCTACAGCGGTAATCCCACACGCTTGCGTGACATAGAGGGCACCATAGGACAGCACCAAAATAAAACATACAACTCAAACCAATCACGATCATCAATCAACCCATAGGACAAAACGAATCTTCTCAAACATCATAGGGTGGCAACACATCATTGGATAATAATATGTAGCATTAAGCACCATGTTTAAGTAGAGATTACAGTGGGGAGAAGAGGTGTTACACCGCTGCATAGAGGGGGAGAGAGTATGTGTTGACGGCGGCGAAGTTGTTGGTGTAGATCGTCATCACGATGATTGCCCCGGCGGCGTTCTGGCGCCATCGGGGGAGAGGGGGAGAGAGCCCCCCTCCTTCGTCTTCTTCCTTGGCCTCCCCCCTAGATGGGAGGAGAGTTTCCCCTCTGGTCCATGGCTGCCATGGCTCCCGAAGGGGAGGAGCCCCTCCGAGATTGGATCTCTCTCTTTGTTTCTCTTCTGTTTCGCGTTCTGTTTTTCTGGCCAAAAACCGTTTCTTATATTCCTGAAGATTCGTAACTCCGATTGGGTTGAAATTTTAACACGATTTTTTCTCGATATAAGCTTCCTTGCGGCCGAACAAGGACCCCAACCGACTTACGAGATGCCCACAAGGCAACCCCGTGCGGCCTGGGGGGGCAGTGGCACCCTGTTGCCTTGTGAAGGTTGTGGGCCTCCGTTTGCGTTGATTCCACCTCCCAAAAATCACATATATTCCAAAATAATTCTCCATAAAATTTTATCGCGTTTGGACTTCATTTGATATGGATTTTCGGCAAAACAAAAAACAAGCAAAAACAGGATCTGGCACTGGGCACTGGATCAATATGTTAGTCCCAAAAATAATATAAAATGTTGCCAAAAGTATATGAAAGTTGTAGAATATTGGCATGATACAATCAAAAATTATAGATTCAACAGAGATGTATCTATGCTAAAGCTCACTAGTCGGCATGCGCTAGTCGGATCCTGAATCACTGAGAGTTTGTGGAGGGATGCCGACTTCAGTGGGAGTAATTTCTGTTAAGGCTTGAATTACTCTACATAAACACATTGCTTAGTGTTTGCATATTTTTCTATTGTAGATCAATGGCACCACCTGCTCAACCCAACTTTGCATTGAAATCAATCTTGGAAAAGGATAAACTTAATGGAAAAAACTTTACCACCTGGTATAGAAATTTGAGAATTGTTCTCAAGCATGATAAGAAGGAACATGTTCTAGAGAATCCGCTTCCAGATGAACCCACCGAGAATGCTAATGCCACAACCAGGAATGCCTACCAGAAACTCATTGAGGAATCAATGGAGATTAGCTGTCTGATGCTGGCTTGTATGGAGCCCGATTTGCAACAACATTTCGAAAACGTTGAGGCCTTCGAGATGATTGAGAGTCTCAAGAGCATGTTTTAGATGCAAGCTAGGACCGAAAGGTTCAACGTCTGGCGATCCTTGATGGACTATAAGTTGAAGGAAGGTGATCCACTGAGCCCGCATGTGATCAAGATGATTGGGTACGTGCAAGCTCTGGAACGGTTAGGCTTCCCACTTAGTGATGAGCTATCCACGGATACAATTCTGAGTTCTCTTCCACCTAGCTACGGGACATTCATCTCGAACTATCATATGCATGGTATGGAAAAGAAGCTCACTGAATTGCATGGGATGCTCAAAGTGCCAGAGCAGGATATAAAGAAAGGCACGCATCAAGTGTTGATGGTGCAGAACTCAGCTAAGTTCAAGAAGAGTTGGTCCAATAAAAAGGCTAAGGCAAAGGGCATAGAGAAAGTAATCTCTGCCGCTACGTAGAAGTCTGTACCGGACTCAGGGACCATTTGCTATCACTGCAAGGAGACCGGTCACTGGAAGAGGAACTGTAGCAAGTGGCTTTGCCGAGCATGGCAAGAAGGCCGGGAATGCGACTTCGGGCAAAGGTACACTTGTTACATATGTTATAGACATTTACCTTGCTGATATACCTAATAGCTCTTGGGTATTTGATACCGGATCAGTTGTTCATATTTGCAACTCGATGCAGGGGCCGGTAAGAACTAGGTGTGTGGCACAAGGGGAGATTGACATCAGGGTCTGCAACAAAGCAAGAGTTGCTGCGTTGGAGGTCGGCACGATGCAGCTCCAGCTTCCTTCCGGATTCATTATGGAATTAAATAATTGTTATTACATTCCTGCACTAAGTCGGAACATTATATCTGCCTCATGCTTGATGAGTCAGGGTTATGAATTCAATTTAAAGGACAATGGTTGTTTGATATCTTTGAATGGTATGTTCCACGACTATGCACCCATAGTAGATGGGCTATTTATTTTGAATCTGGGAATGAAACCTGTCTATAATATGAATGTCAAGAGGCATAAGCCTAATGAGATAAATTCGACGTACTTCTGGCATTGCCGGCTTGGACACATTAGTCTAAAATGCATGAAGAAGCACCATGATGATGGACTTCTAACTTCGTCCGACTTCGGGGCGTTCGAGACATGCGAATCATGCTTGCTCGGCAAGATGACTAAGTCTCCTTTTGCAAAGAGTTGCGAGAGGGTGTCCGAGCTGTTGGAGCTTATACACAGTGATGTGTGTGGTCCAATGAGCACAACTTCTAGAGGTGGCAATCAGTACTTCGTGATTTTTACCAACGACTTGAGTAGATATGGATATTTCTATTTGATGAGGCACAAGTCGGAAACTTTTGAAATGTTCAAAGAGTTTCAGAACGAGGTTGAAAATCAGCTCGGCAAGACTATAAAACTTCTACGATCTGATCATGGCGGTGAGTACATGAGCCAGGAGTTTGATGATCATCTGAAAAGCTGAGGTATAGTACCTCAGCTCACACCTCCGGGCACACCACAGAGAAATGGCGTGTCGGAACGGAGGAATCGTACCTTGTTAGACATGGTTCAATCTATGATGAGCAAATCAGATTTACCCTTGTCATTCTGGGGATATGCTCTAGAAACTGCAGCTTTTACACTCAATAGAGTACCATCTAAATCCGTAGACAAGACACCACATGAGATGTGGTCTGGGAAGAGTCCCAAGTTGTCTTTTCTAAAGATTTGGGGTTGTAAAGCATTTGTCAAGCGACTTATGTCGGACAAGCTTACACCCAAGTTGGATAAATGCATATTCGTGGGATATCCAAGGGAAACCTTGGGATATAGCTTCTATAACCGCGAAGAGAACAAAGTGTTTGTTGCTCGGAACAGGGTCTTCCTTGAGAAAGAGTTTCTCGGACGGGAAGCCAGTGGGAGGCAGGTGCAACTCGAAGAAATTCGAGAACCACTTGGGGACAACTCGGCTGGTGATGTGATCATACCGGAGTTTGTCAGGGAACCTGAGGTGGAAGCGGCACCACAACCATGGTGGTCGGAAAGATTGCGCAGAGTGCGCGATGTGTTGTTGCTGGAACGCGATGAGCCAGCTACGTATGCGGAAGCGATGGTGAGCCCGGATTCCGAGGCATGGCTGGAAGCCATGAGATCCGAGTTAAAGTCCATGGATGAAAATCAAGTCTGGGACTTGGTTGATCCGTTGCCTGGCGTAATGGCCATTGGTTGCAAATGGGTCTTTAAGAAGAAAACCGATGTGGATGGAAATGTTCAGATCCACAAAGCTCGGCTTGTCGCTAAAGGTTATGGACAAGTTCAAGGAATTGACTACGAAGAGACTTAATCGCCGGTAGTGATGCTGAAGTTGGTGAGGACTGTACTAGCTATAGCTGCATATTTCGATTACGAGATATGGCAGATGAATGTCAAAACGGCTTTCCGTCACGGAAATTTAACCGAGGACGTGTATATGATGCAGCCTGAGGGTTTTGTCGATCCGACTAGCGCTAGATTCATTTATGGATTGAGGCATGCATCTCGGAGCTGGAATATTCATTTTGATGAGGTCATCACTGGTCTCGGTTTCATCAAAAGCGAAGAGGACGCTTGTTTATACAAGCAGTTGAGTGGGAGCTCGGTAGTGTTTTTGATCCTGTATGTGGATGACATATTTTGCTGATCGGAAACGGTGTTTCGATGCTGAACTCGGTCAAGGAATCATTGAACGGAAAGTTTTCAATGAAGGACCTCGGTGAAGCAGTTTACATATTGGGCATTAAGATCTATAGAGATAGATCGAGGAGGCTGCTCGGCTTAAGCTAGAGCACGTACATAGACAAAGTGTTGAAACGGTTCAACATGAGTGAGGCCAAGAAAGGGTTCTTGCCACTCTCACATGGTATAAAGCTAAGTGAGACTCAGAGTCCTTTGACATCTGATGAGCGAAGTAGGATGAGTCAGATTCCGTATGCCTCGGCAATTGGTTACATCATGTATGCCATGATATGTACTCGGCCTGATGTTGCTTTTGCAATAAGCTTAACAAGAAGATACCAGGCAAACCCTGGTGAGAGTCACTGGGCGGCGGTGAAGAATATTCTAAAGTACCTGAAAAGGACAAAAGAAATGTTTCTAGTTTATGGAGGTGAGGAAGAGCTCGTCGTAAAGGGTTACGCCGATGCTAGTTTCCAAACCGACTGAGATGATTGTCGACCAAAGTCCGGATTTGTGTATGTCATGAATGGAGGAGCAGTGAGCTGGACGAGTTCCAAGAAAGATACGGTGCCGATTCTACCACAGAAGCCGAATACATTGCGGCTTGTGAAGCTGCAAAGGAAGGTGTTTGGATCCGGAACTTTCTGGATGATCTTAGTATATTCCCAGCCTTGGTAAAAACATTGGACCTTTATTGTGATAATTCTGGTGCCATCGCACAGGCCAAGGAGCCGAGGAATCACCACAAGACCAGACACATAGATCAGAAATATCACCTGATACGAAAGATCGTAAAGTGTGGTGATATAGAGTTATGCAAAATTCACACGGATGCAAATGTTGCAGATCTGTTGACTAAGCCACTTCCACAACCCAAGCATGAGGGGCACGTTAGAGCTATGTGCATACGATGTCTATTTGATTGACTCTAGTGCGAGTGGGAGACTGTTGGAGATATGCCCTAGAGGCAATCATGTATGATGATATTTCCGATGTGTTTATGAATCAATGTAGTCCTCGGACGTTATCAATAATGCTTGTCGGCAAGTACGTGACTTGTTTGTGAGATCTTGTGTTGTATGATACGTTCTAAATGGTCCCTAGTCATAAGTGATGTGTGGGCACACATCGGACTAGACTAGCATGCATTCTGGTGGATGGCTTCATCTCACTAGCCATGAAGCATATGATGCTGCCGAGGTGCATGGATCTGATCGGATCCGAGGTAGGATACGGGTGACCGGATCCGAGCACGGATAGATATTGGATTGGACAGACCCAACTATGAGATGCAGCGATACGTCATCTGTGAGTCTCTAGTACACATACGTTCTGTGTCCTCGACCTAAGCTGGCACATGTTCTCGGGATGGTGAGAGACCTGCTTTGGACCGACCAAACGCTGCTCCGTAACTGGGTAGTTACAAAGGTAGGTTTCGGGCTTGTCCAGACCCATGCCGTGAGACATGGTCGAGCAAGATGGGATTTGCCCCACCGATTAGGAGAGACATACTCTGGGCCCCTCGGGTGATCCAACCTAGATAAGCATGGCCATGCGATGAGGATTATAATAGATAATCAGAAGTGTTGGTCAGACTCACCGGAACAAGAAAGAGGTCGGGTTGCAACAGGGATGACCACATTGCCTTGAGCCCAACAACATATATCGTGTGGCAAAAGGAACAGAAGTATGATGTACAGGTTGGCCAATTGGCTTCATAGTCTGCTTGGTGGTCGGCACGCTTTGCTAGAGGCCGCTACCAACCGAGCAGGTCGGAGATGATCCAACCTGCAACCAAGCCGACTTGAACTTAAGGGGTCGCGTGCTTAAGGGAAGGAACTTGTGAGGCTGGGTCCGACTCCACGAGTCAGATGTGATCCTACTCGGACTCGGATCCAGGCCGAACAGACTTTCGGCTTTAGGGTCCATGTGGGGCCCAAGTGTTGAGCCCGCGATGGATGCCTATATATAGTGGAGGTGCGGCACCTTATTGGATTGATCGCTTCAGCGCCGTCACTAGGGCTTTGCATGTGTTGCAACTAGCCACCTCCACTCGCCGACGGTTGTGTGATCGGACCTAGCAGTCCACCGCATGACGTTCCTCCTACACGCGTGGATACCGTTAGAGGCAGTGCACTTGCGCCGCTCCGGTGAACTTGTTCGTGGGATCCGATCGGCTGCGTGGACGAGGAGGAGATGACTCCGGGGACGCGTTGCCCCAACTCTACTTCCGTTGCACAGTACTGCACGTCTAGTGGTAATGATCTGTGATCCACCTCCCTTAGCATGTACCTGGATGTTCTGCGAGTAGGAAAAATTTAATTTGCAGTCGACGCACCCTACCGTTTCGCCCTTGCTTATGGCGGTGTGGGGGCGTTTGTTTTTATTTAACCCTGAATGTTTCTTTTTCACGAAAAATAATGTCAAAATAGACTCCCCCCTCTATAAATATGATTCTCTACTATATTAAAAGAGAGTTGATGGTACATTCCTTGTAAGTTTCTGCCTGCCTATTACGCAGTCGCCGCCTCCTTCCCCCCCAGAAAAAGCTAGGGTTCCTACCTCTCACCGGTACCGCCGCAGGTCCACCCCGTCTCCGGTGGCCTTAGGGACATGGGGGCGCGGTGGATCCTGTCAAGGGCTGATGGGAGGGCTTCGTTTTTAGTCGTTCCTTTGAGTTTTGTTAGGGTTTGTGTCCTATTCAGGAAGGCGAGACGGCGACGACTCCCTGAAGATGGAATAAAGGTCTCCCCGCATGGCCCCTGTTCCGGTGGTGCGTCTAGCATCATTGGTGGGCGTGTGGAGGTGTGTGTCCTGTGGGTCTATCTTTGGTGGATTTGCTCGGATCTGGTCGTTGTTCGTCTACGCTCGTGTGTTTTCGGGTTGGATCCTTCCGATCTACGTTATTATTTATCGGCGGTGGTTGCTGTTCTGGTGCGTTGAACATATGGGTCCTTAGCACGACGACTTCCCAACTCTCTACTACAACAAGTTGTGCCCGACTCCGGCGATGGAGGGGCGATGACGGCGGCGCACCTTCGGCTCGCTTCAGTGCTTGTAGTCGTCGCTAGGTGGTTTACGGATCTGGATGTAATTTTTATTATTTCTTGTGTTCATTGTACTGCCATGATTGAAGATGAATAGATCAAAAAAATTCCCGCAAAAAAAAGAGAGTTGATGGTTGTACGTTTGGTTAAGCTTCACCTCCCATTCATTATTTATTGCCTCCCATTTTTTGTTTTCTATAAGGCCAGTGCTAGGCGCCGATCGACCGACCCAAATTTGGGCGGGTCACCTCGCAGCCGCCCGATTCCTTCATATATGGCCGTTAGGTTTGGCTTTCCCTTGCGTCGTCTTCTTCCCTGCATCGCTCGCGAGGGAAAAAAAGGGGAAATCCCCACGCTCCCCCCACATGCCGTTTCCATGCCCCCGCCGTCGTGGCCGTAGACAACGAGCTCCGATGAGGTCTCCTCCGTGGCCAACCAAGCGGTGTTGTAGTTGCTAGCAGCAAAAAATGTAGTCATCGCCATGGATGTGGTTGCAGCAAACAAACTCGATCTACTTCCCCAGCAAATCTCCCAACGCCCCAAACACCTCGGTTGAAAAACACCCCGCACCGCCGCTGCATATCGCCGCCGTTTTTGGTTGCAGCTCTTATTCGTACGGGCGTGAAAGCAGCAAATGTTGAATGTAAAACACACATAGTCGTGGGTCTCGGTAACCTCATGAAAAGTTGAATGTAACAAATCAATAAGGCGGTAGTAGCAAAAAACCAAAACGGTTGTAGCAAAAGTAATATATGTTGGAAATATGCCCTAGAGGCAATAATAAATTGGTTATTATCATATTTCCTTGTTCATGATAAATGTTTATTATTCATGCTAGAATTGTATTGACCGGAAACTTAAATACATGTGTGGAAACATAAACAACACCGTGTCCCTAGTGAGCCTCTACCAACTATCTCGTTGATCAAAGATGGTTAAGGTTTCCTAACCATAGACATGAGTTGTCATTTGATAACGGGATCACATCATTAGGAGAATGGTGTGATGGACAAGACCCAACCGTAAGCTTAGCATATGATTGTATCACTTAAGTATATTGCTACAACTTTCTTCATGTCAAGTATCTATTCCTAAGACCATGAGATCATGCAACTCCCGGATACCGGAGGAATACCTTGTGTGCTATCAAACGTCACTTCGTAACTGGGTGACCATAAAGGTGCTCTACAGGTATCTCCGAAGGTGTCTGTTGGGTTGGCATGGATCGAGACTAGGATTTGTCACTCCGTATGATGGAGAGATATCTCTGGGCCCTCTCGGTAATACAACATCGAAAGAGCTTGCAAGCAATGTGGCTAATGAGTTAGTCACGGGATCTTGTATTACGGAATGAGTAAAGAGACTTGCCGGTAACAAGATTGAACTAGGTATAGAGATACCGACGATCGAATCTCGGGCAAGTAACATATCGCCGGACAAAGGGAATTGCATACGAGATTAACTGAATCCTCGACATCGTGGTTCAACCGATAAAATATCTTTGTGGAATACGTAGGAACCAACATGGGCATCCAGGTTCCGCTATTGGTTATTGACCGGAGAGGTGTCTCGGTCATGACTACATGATTCCCGAACCCGCAGGGTCGCACGCTTAACGTTCGATGACGCTTGAGTAATATTGGGATATTTTGATGTTGGTAACCGAATGTTGTTCGGAGTCCCAAATGAGATCCCAGACGTCACGAGTAGCTCTAGAATGGTCCGGAGGTAAAGATTTATATATGGAAAGTTGTTTTCAGGGTTTTGGGAAATGTTCAGATTTTTCGGTATTGTACCGAGAAGCTTTCAGAAACTTCCGGAGGGGTCCAGAAGTCCACCAAGGGATCCATCGCATCCCTAGGGCCAGCATGGGCTGAGGGGAGGCGCCCTGACCTTATTGGGCCAGGCGCACCAGCCATCAACGGCCCATGCGCCTAGGGAGAAGGGAGGAGTCCCGAAGGGACAAAGGGAAGAGTTGGACTAGGAGTCCAACTCCTCTCCCTTGGCCGCCAGCCCTAGAGGGAAGAGGGGCTATGTCAGTGTAAAAACTGGCTGACCTCGGGGTAGGGGATCCCGAGTTGTGGATCTCGGATCAATGGTAACAGGAACAAAGGAGACGATGTTTACCCAGGTTCGGGCCCTCTCGAAGAGGTAATACCCTACGTCCTGCTTTGATTATATTGATGATGGAGTACCGAGTACAAGCTTGATCTACCTCGAGATTGTATGGAGAAGTCTAACCCTAGGGCTAGGTGGATGGTAATTGTGATTCTGTGTCCTCTACAGGCTAAACCCCTTGGCTTATATACACGCCAGGTAGGGCATCTAGGGTTACATAGTTGGTATCCAGAGATGCGTATGGAGGCGGCAGGAGATATCTTGGGGTATACTCCAAGTCTTCGGCTGATGCAATCTTGATCACGTCATGGCTTCCGGAGTCCATCTGGATGAGGATGAGGGCCTTCGGGCCCAGCCCGAGGACTATGGGCCGACTAGGTTAGGACCCCCTAGTCCAGGACACCGTCAGTATCCCCCGAACTGGTCTTCTACGCCGAGGACGACCCCTTCGTCTCTAACAACTTCGGATCCGGAGTCCTCGCCTCGACAGATGAGTTCCCTCCTTTCTATTTACACTTTTCTTTATTCGAGGCCGCCACAAACCACTCCTCAAAGGGGTGGTATCCCTCGTTCGGAAATCAAAAAACACATTCCACATCCGAGGTCACGGGATTACTTAGCCTCAAAGGCCTACTGCATAGGTGTGAACAGTGCTTTTAGCCTGACAACTTTATCGAAGAGGCACCACCCACGACCAGGCGAGCTGTTACTGCTCACTCAAATCGCGGCCTGAGGCAATCTTTTTACTGGCGCGTCCCATCGAAACGGAGATCGCGCCCACTTTTTAAGGGATATCATTAAGATTTTGTTTCTCCCTATACGCATAACGACATCTTTTATGGGTAATGGCGATTTCGACGGTGCGGAAGGAGGGACTCTTGGCCTTTTTATCAGTCTATATAAGAGCGAGGGGGTAACAACAGAGAGTACACGCTCCCTTGTTTCCCTGCCTATCGCCTCCCAAGCTCCATCACTCAGATCCAATCCCGAACTCTTCCCACTTCCTCAACGCCCTTCGCCTCAACAATGGCGGAGCCCAACCTCAAGGGGCACAGGGGCAGCTCCTCCGTGATGGAGGGCACCATTTTGGAGCTGTGCAGCGCAGGGTACATCCCCGCAGAGATCCGCACTCGTGCGCCGACTCTGAAGCAGCGCATACCCACTCCCGAAGCTGGGGAGAGGGTCGTCTTCATCCCCCAGCTCATCATAGGCCTGGGGTTCCCGCTGCACCCCTTTGTGCGCGGGATCATGTTTTACTACGGGCTAGATTTCCACCATCTAGCCCCGAATTCCATCCTCCACCTTGCCTCCTTCATCACCGTCTGTGAGGCCTTCCTTCGCATCGAGCCGGACTTCGGGCTGTGGCTAAAGATCTTCAGCATCAAGCCAAAGTCCAGCGACTTCGAGCTCTCTGAGTGCGGGGGAGCGATGATCAGCAAGAAATAGAGGGTCGTCTGGTTCAAGGGCACCTTTATAGAGACCGTCAAGGAGTGGCAGCGCGAGTGGTTCAAGGGCTCCAAAGAAGGTGGAGGTGTTGATCCAGATGATCGAGTTCTGGATCAATTAGAGGGACATCAAGCTGACGGACGTGGTGAACGTCATGCTCCACCGCCGCATCCTGCCGCTTTAGTCTCGGGCTACCCCAATGTGGGCGTACAAGCCCGAAGACGTGGTGCCCATCCACCACTTCTTCGTCTCCACCCTGGCTGGGATGTGGAAGCTGCTGTTCAAGCCATCCAAGGAAGGCTTTCCCGAGGCTAGGAGAGATTTCGGCTTTGAAGCCGCCCACGACGGCCCTGAGGTAAATTTCAATGCTCAATTCTATGCTCTGTGCTTCTTGGTTCCCCACAAACTTTGGCTAACCAATCCAACATTCGCAGAAGTGGATACCCAAGGCACATTGGATGTTGTGCCCGGCGCCGCAGCCCGAGGGGGATAGCACTCCCCAGCTTGTGGCCCTCCTGACCGAGGAGCCACATGTGGTGATCCCCAAGGAATCCAGACCTCCAAGGGGCAGAGCGGGCCTCCAAGGTCGGGAGACCTGGTCACCCGGTCCGAGGAAATCCACGCCTCCTCCACCCACGAAGATGAGGAGGGAGGCGAGGGGGAAGAGAAATCTTCCCCTAAAGGGAAGAGGGCGGCGTCTGAGGGCACCGAAGAGGAGGCGAGGCCGAAAGGCCCGAAGAGGCCGCGCAAGGCCTTAGCTGATCCTGTCCTGCCGGAGAAGCCCAGCTTCCCAGAAGATTCGGATGAGGACCTCCTCGCCATGGGGAGGAAGAAACCGCCCCCCCAAAGGTATGTATTAACTACTCAATTTGGACTTCGAAAGCCTGTTCTTTTCTTGAGACTCATAAGAGAAATTTCACCAGCCCGCCCAGGACTCACCTCAGTGGTGATACTTCGGGCGATCTGCCCCCGTCGGATAGTGGGGAGCCGGAGCCCGTTAAGACTCCCTCGGCTCTCGAGGGGCTAGAGGAGGCGTCGTCCGGTCTGGCCCCTCCAGTGCACACCTCGGGGCCCGGGGTGCCAGTTGTCATGGCCGAGGTCGACACCTCGGCCGCACCAGGCCAAGGGGATCCAATCCCCGAGGCCCCTGAAGAAGGGTTGGGCCAGACATCGGCCCAGCCCGAACAGTCTCCGGCGCTTGCACCGTAACCGGGTCATCCCCAGCACCTTGGTGGTGGGTTCAGAGGCTGCTCCACCCCCGCCTCCCACCGCGAAGCGGGTTAGCGCGGGGTGGCCCGAGGAGATGAAGGCGGCCTTAACGGGCTCCTCCATCGCAGAAGAGCACCGTGCCTTAATCGGCACGGTGCTACAAGGCTTCCAGTTTGTGGAGGCCGGAATGCGCGAGGTCTTCAAGGGCCTCGTCAGGAGCTTCGAGGTATGCTTTTTGCGTTGTCATTATGAGTAACATTTGAGTTTACGATTGCTTGTAGTAGCAGGCTTTTATCCGAAGACTTGTTGCATAGCATGGCATTTGTAGGAGCATAACCAGCCAGTAGCCCCCGAGCCCAAAGCTAGTTTGAAAAACTGGCCTTGGGGTCGATGCTTGAGTATAACTTTGTCACTTGGCACGTAGCCCCCAAGGCTCTGACCGATCTTCAAAAAGGGTTTGACCAGGGACTGACACATGAGTGCGTATTTGCAGGTGTCATCCTTGGCTCCGAACTCTGCCTCTGAGGAGGTGGCGGAGATGAACAGGAAGCTCCAGAGGTCCGAGGAGGACCTCAACATGATGAAAAAGCAGATCGAGCTGTCTCAAGGTAAACTTCCAGAAGTTTTGAGAGTGCCGATTTTACTTTGATAAACATTCAATTCTGACGCCGAGCTGTTTGCATGACAGTTGCTACGGCAGAGCTTAAGACACTTAAGGCTGAGCTGTCAAAAGCTCGGCAGGAGGCTGAGTAGCAGAAGACTGCGGCCGCGAAGGCCGAGGAGGAACTGGCGGCCAAGAAGATGGCCAGGGGCAAGGACCAGGCACGGGTCCTGGAGTTGGAGGAGACCTTGAAGGGCATTTATCTAGAGCGCGGCGTCCTTCAGGAGAAGGGGAAGGTGGCGAGCACCGAGCTCGAGAAGCTGCGCCAGGCGCACGCCGAGGTCCAAACCCAGTCCCGTGCAGACCGCGAGGTGCTTCAACAAGTGAAGCAGATCACTGCTGGTAAGCCATTTTTGCTTCAGTGTGTTTTTGGCCGCAAGGGATTCGTCGAGCTGACCCAGCTGTGGCGATCTACAGATGCCTTTGCGGATCTTCCGAGGAGCGCGGTGGACGCCGGCCGCTACTACGACGCGCAGGAGGGCCATGCTGCGGAGAGGGCATTCTGGCTGCAATTCCAGGCGCCTTCGCATCCGGAACTGCTAAACGATCAGATGAAGCAGTTGATGGAGCTCCTGCACATGGCGAAGCCGATGCTTCAAGATCTCTGCGCCAATCTTTGGCCCGCGGAGGCCCTGCCGACCAGCTTCTTTGGGTTTTTTGCCCGTCTATGGGAGGCCGCCCCCCAATTGATGCGCTGGAAGCGTTCGGCGTGCCTGGAGGGGGCTCAGCAGGCGTATGCCCACATGAATACGCACTACCCGTGTGTTGAGGCAGCGGTCATGGCCGCCGGGCCCCAGAAGGGAAGGCCCGGACTGTGGAGCAGTATCTGGGCAAGGTGATGGAGGGAGCCCGGATCACCGAGGCCGAGTGTCCCAAGGATAACTTGTATTTTTAGGTAGTACTTCGGTATGCTGAAGTGTAGTTTGAATGTAAAAAAACTATCTTTCATTTTGCAATGAATGCGGCTTTATTTTCCGACATGTGATTGTGTGTTTTTATTTTTTGACTCCTGTGTGACCTATTTTAACTGAAAGTGACCAGTTGTCGGCTTCGACCCCTTTGTGCAGTGCACATCGGGTGTTTTCGCGGCAGTTATGACCCTTAGCCGACGTCTCAGTTCCCGAAGGTGGTCCATGCTAGTGAAAACAAGGCAATCAGACTATAGAGGTTTTATAAATTTCAGTTAGTCGTAGGAGCTTGACTGTGAGGGCTGATGACGAGTCCCCGGTCCATGGAGTGGTTCGGCTATATGGCCGAGGTCTATGCCACTAACCACTTCAGCTGATTTAATAAGGAGCCCTTCGTTTAACACGGGTAACCTCCAAGGGTACATTGCTGGATGCTGTCTTCGGATGGCCGACCAGTTTACGCTTACCAGGACAGTCAGTTTTCGGCTTTATCCACTGAGGCACTTTGCCATGCGAGCTGGCAGCGCAATGCAGTGGTTCTCCCTTTACGCCCTTAGCCGAATAGATCGGAAACGTAAGGGGTAAGCACAGGAGCCGGGCAACCCAAGTATTGACCAAAATCGAGGTTCGAAACTGATTCATATAATGCAACATCCAAGACACCGAATAGATACTTCGAACTTGTAGGGCAGTGGGGCATGAGATTAAAAGCGAAGCCCATAGTAATTTTAAATAACAGTTGTATCGTGAATGTATGCTTTTGGCTCAAAGGCAGTGAACATAAGGAAATGCGTAATGACCTCGATGGGTGCACTTTTATTTCATGTGGTCGAGTCGTACGTGCCGAGCTTTAACAAAAGAAACTTGTAGAAGATACAACTTAAAAGAAAAAGTAAAGGAGTAAGAACAGGGAGGATATGCTAATGGGTTTATTCGCCCAAGCCCGTCGCTGTCGCACGTCTGCGTCTCCGTGTTGTTGATCAGCTTGCCTTCGTTGAAAGCGAAGGAGGTATGGGCTGTCCGCGACCTCGGCCGTTTGTTTGCTTGATGCATTCGTTGGTCGAGTCCTTTGAAAAGGTGTGCGGCTGCCACTTAGATGGTTTAAGCCATGTGGACATGCTGCTTCTGACTGCGCCTTTTACAGCGCCCTGTTGGTATGCAAGTCCGAAGTGCGTTGCTGTTCAGTTGAACTGATAACGACACATCATTTGATTCGGCTCCTCGGCCGCCCATGGAATTTTTAGTGCAAAGTTATGCACCCTGGGGGGCGTAATGCCCATCCAAGGGGAGGCGAACAAGGAGCCCGTGCCCCTATTTGGGGGGAATCATGGCCTGACTGAGGTCGGCTCACGTGACGTTACACGCTTTGAGGAGTTGGGTTTGTTAGGAGCTGCCTCCTGAGTTGCCTGTACCTCGGCTGCGAAAGCCACAGCCTGTTCCTCTGTTCGGAGGGAGCGCTCGGTGTTACCATTAACTATAATAACACCGTTTGGTTCCAGCATTTTCATCTTTAAGTATGCGTAATGTGGGACTGCGTTGAAGCAGGCGAATGTGGTGCGCCCAAGCAGCGCGTGGTATCCGCTCTGAAAAGGGACTATATCGAAGATTAACTCTTCGCTCCGGAAGTTCTCGGGTGATCCGAAGACTACCTCCAGTGTTACTGTTCCCGTGCAGCAAGCCTCGACGCCCGGTATGACACCTTTGAAGGTGGTGGTGCTGGGTTTGATCCTGGATGAGTCTATGCCCATCTTCCTGATCATATCTGCGTAGATCAAATTGAGGCTACTGCCTCCGTCCATGAGGACGCGTGTCATATGGAATCCGCCAACGATCGGATCCAGGACCAAGGCAGCCGATCCGCCATGTCGGATGCTGGTTGGGTGATCATGTTTGTCGAATGTGATCAGGTAAGCCGACCACAGATTGAACTTCGGGGCAACAGGCTCTAAGGCGTAAATGTCCCAAAGTGCTCGCTTCCTCTCCTTTTTAGGGATGTGGGTCACGTAAATCATGTTTACATCCTTCACCTCGGGAGGGAACTGTTTTTGGTTTCCATTGTTGGATGGACGAGGTTCATCCTCGTCCTCGCTGTGAGGTTGGGTTTTACTTTGGCCCTCCGTCGCTATTTTTTTGGCCTGCTTGAAGACCCAACAGTTCCGGTTGGTGTGGTTTGCTAGCTTGTCCGAGGTGCCATGGATTTGACATGGCCTATCGAGGATCTTATCAAGCTCGCTGGGTCCGTCTTTGCTCCCTTTAAAGGGCCTCTTTTTTTACCAGATTTAGGTCCGTTGAACCCTGCATTTACGGCGACGTCCTCGGTGTCGCTCCCGCCATTTTTATGCCTACGCTTATTTTTATTGCGCCTGGACTTGCCATTGGCGTCATGAGCTTCCAAAGTGCCTGCCTCACGGTTATGAGTACTGCGGGCCAGCCAACTATCCTCTCCTGCTCAAAAATGGGTCATGAGCATAGTGAGGGCCGCCATGGTCCTCGGCTTGTCTTGCCCGAGCTGGCGTGTGAGCCACTTGTCTCGGATGTTATGCCGGAAAGCGGCGATAGCCTCGGCGTCGGGGCAGTCCATAATTTGGTTCTTTTCAGTTAAGAACCTGTTCCAGAACTTCCTTGCCGACTTGCCGGGCTATTGAATGACGTGGCTGAGGTCATCGGCATCAGGAGGTCAGACGTATGTGCCCTGGAAGTTAGCTCGGAAGGCATCCTCGAGTGCTTCCCAGCTTCCAATAGAATGAGGAGGTAGGCTATTTAGCCAATGCCTCGCCAGCCCCTTTAGTTTGAGCGGCAGATATTTGATAGCATGGAGGTCGTCTCCATGTGCCATGTGGATGTGGAGAAGGAAATCTTCAATCCACACCGCTAGGTCGGTAGTGCCATCGTACGACTCGATGTTGATGGGTTTAAACCCGTCAGGGAACTGGTGTTCCATTACCCTGTCTGTAAAACAGATCGGGTGAGCAGGACCTCGGAACCGAGCGGACTCACATCGGACGTCGGGAGATATCCGCGTATAAGCTTGCTCTCGAGCTCGGTTGTTCCTGTCCATCCAGGCGTCGTAGCCGTCGAGCCCGGCCGGTGTGCGTCCTCTCGATCTATAGATGGACCGAGAAGGTGCCCGGTTAGCCTCTATCTGGTGTCTTGCGTCGTATGGCTCGGTGTAGTCGACGGGGTCCTTGCCATAACGGTGTGTCGTTGTTTGAGCGTGTAAATTTTCCCGCACTGGCCTGTCGCGCCCTCTAGCTAGGGGGGGCGGTCAGGTTCGTCAGCCCGTCTGCGTGTTAAGAGCACGTCGTCGGTTAGTTCTTCGTCAAATTCGGGCAGCAAATGCCTGCACGGATAAGATTTAGGCGCAGTGCACTACGGAGCCATTCCTCGAGGTCTTGTTCGGCCGAGAGTATCTTGACCCACTTATCATTCAATGCGTCTTGATTGGCTTGCAGCCGCTGCTGCTTTCGTTTCATGCTTTGGGCAGTGGCCATGAGGCGTCGTCGGAACCGTTCCTGCTCAAAGGGGTCTTCGGGGACTATAAAGTCCTCGGTGCCCAGGCTCTCGTCCTCTTCGGACTGAGGTAAGTAATTATCATTTGCCCCTTCAAAGAGGTCATTGGGGTGCTCGTCCTCTGGGATTCCTTCGGGGCTGTGTGGTCGCCCTGGAGAGGCTTGAAAGTCCTCTCTTGGGTTATCGGCATCGTCTACCGCATCGCCGGTATTGGTGGCGGTAGCGTCGTGCCCACTGGGGTCCCCGTTGGTACCTCGCCCGCGCCTTCGCCGACGTCTTGATGGAGGTTTTGGCGTATCCATCATGTACACATCATAGGCGGAGGTTGCAGTCCACCTGCCGGTGTTGACCAGCGGCGTGGTGGTTTCTGCAGGGCCGTCGACATCTTCATCGATGTCGGTGGCTTCATCGTAGTCTAACACGTCGGTTAAGTCATCGACCGTGGCGATTAGATGGGTGGTGGGTGGGATGTAAATTTCCTGATCGTCGGCTTTAAGTCCGATCTTATCATAGACCGAAGTCTGACTATTTGAGATTGATAAGCTCTGGATGCGATCCGGCATCTCGTTTAGGAGAGATAGCTCCTCGGGATAGCCGGGCTGACTTGAAGCACGACTGGTAGATCGCCTGACGCGTCCTTGGACTCGTGCGGGGTTGGGGTTGATCCCAGATCTGTCACCCGAGCCGGTTCTAAATTCGACGTGGTATCTAAGGTGGTGTCCGGAACGGCGTCGTGGCCTGATGCCAGGACGAGGCTGTCCACAGTGGGGATAGCCGATTCTTCCACAGGGCCCTATAGGGGCAAGGGGCTTGATCCGACATCCTCGAAGGAGATCGGTTCTGGGGTCAAGCCCCCGATGTCTTTTGAGCCCTCAATCGAGGCTGGCGTCCAATTGGTAAGGACGAGCTCTCCGCGGGAATCCGCGGTGTACTCCAAGCCTCCGAAAGTTACGACGTGATCTGGAGCATAGTTCTCGACGGAAGCTAGCTGTCCCGAAGAGTCGGCACAAAAGACCATGCTGCCAAAAACGAACAACTGGCCGGGGACGAAGATGTCCCCACAGCCGGAGCCGCAGTTGATCTGCAGGTGAGCCATCGACCCTTTGCTAATCTCACAGCGGAACTGTCAATGAAAGCACCAGTGTCGGTATAAAAACCGGCTGACCTCGGGGTAGGGGGTCCCGAGCTGTGGATCTCAGATCAATGGTAACAGGAACAAAGGAGACGATGTTTACCCAGGTTTGGGCCCTCTCGAAGAGGTAATACCCTACGTCCTGCTTTGATTATATTGACGATGGAGTATCGAGTACAAGCTTGATCTACCTCGAGATCGTAAGGAGAAGTCTAACCCTAGGGCTAGGTGGATGGTAATTGTGATTCCGTGTCCTCTACAGGCTAAACCCCTTGGCTTATATACACGCCAGGTAGGGCATCTAGGGTTACATAGTCGGTATCCAGGGATGCGTATGGAGGCGGCAGGAGATATCTTGGGGTATACTCCAAGTCTATGGCAGATGCAATCTTGATCACGTCATGGCTTCCGGAGTCCATCTGGATGAGGATGAGGGCCTTCGGGCCCAGCCCACGGACTATGGGCCGACTAGGTTAGGACCCCCTAGTCCAGGACACCGTCAGGCTGGACTCCTAGCCCCTCCACATATATAAATAGGAAGGAGGGGGCGCACCAAAGAGTTTATGAAACATAATATATCCTGTGACAGCGTGAACCCTAAATCATCAAGTGATCTTGATGAAATAAATGCATAAATAGAGAGTACACAACTTAGTGCAACAAAATTAAGAGTCTGATTGGTTTGCTACCAACATTTGGCAGAATCAAAAGTATGGTTTTCTACCGACATCTGGCAAAATCAAAAGTTGCCAACACTTGGCAACCTTTTGTGAGATTGGCAATGAACAATGGATTGCAAACTAATCTCTAGCGAACATTTGGGAGTTGCCAAAATTTGGCATGCCGACGACTTTTGGCATCAAACCAATTTACATGCCGTAAAGTAGGATCAAAATTTGGCATGCCAACGACTTTTGGCATTAAAATCAATTGTCAAGATCTGGCTAGGAATTATTAGCAACACTAACCCTAGTCGGATTTTTTTAGAAGAACAGGGAGGCTCCTCCCCGGTTCCATTACTCGAATGAAACCCTCATAGTGTCATACATCAGCTCACTAACAGGAGATGTTCAAAAGCAACAGCTAAAGGGAAATACACAACGACAGAAGTATGAGGATTACAAGTTATCCTGCGCCCTAAAGGGGCCCCTAGTCGGATTTTGAGAAGAAATCATTTGTACAGAAGAAACAATTAATCACTTATCATTTGTACCATTCAAACAATCAATACACTACACGGATCTATCGAATCTAACTCAGATTTCATGGATCTATCGAATCTAACTCAGATTTCATGGATTGAGAGAACATAACCATAGGATTTCTATTCCAAAAAAGGGAGGCAGGACTAACCAGAGAAACCCTAGGATATATTTGCCACATAAATGGGTATAGATGACTAACCGGTTCTTCGTCGTCGTCGGAGTCGTCGCCGGAGTGGTCGTCTGAGTCGTCGCCAGAGTCGCTGTGGACCTCCGGCTCCGGCAGTGGAAGCACGACGCCGTCGCCGTCGTGCTTCTGCCCGTGCAAGACCTCGTCGGCGGTGACGGCAACCTCTGTCTCCAGCTTCATGCCGTGCTCAGGTGCTTTAGCAGCCCCGGTGTCGCTACTCCCTCCGATGGTGCGCTTCGGCGGCATCCTCATACACTGACAGCGGTGACAACTGAGAGCGGCATCGATGATGCAGGCGGAGAGAGAGGATTGTGTGTGTAGCGAGAATGGGGGGTGTGGCCGCCTATTATAACCAGCGGTTTGGGCGCGCCATTAATATGGAGCAGTGGGGAGCGAGGCGGACGACGGTCAAAGGGCTGGCTCGCCTCTCGGTGAGCCTGCGCAGCGGATTGCTCGCATGCCTACCTTCATTTCACACAGCTACTCGCACGCCTCCCGGTGACACTACGCAGCGAACATGCCTCCTGTCAATTCACACACCTGCCCGCACGCCTCCTGGTCTGCCTGCGCGGCGGACTGCGCGCATGCGTCCCGTCAACTCATGCCTGCTCACACGGCACACGGGACGCGTGGCGGCACGTATATTGTTTTTCTTTTTTGATGATTAATTCTGCCGCTATATTACTTAACCGAAGCATGGCACATACATTGTTGGTCTAACGCCCACGGTACAAATAAATAATCAGTTTGCGATATTGGTTGCCAATTATTAATAATCTCCCGTTTGTAAGAATAATATATCAAAACTTGTCTCAAATTTGAAAAAACAATACAATATCACAGTCTATTGGTGTCCATATGATACCACGATAGGTTTCATGAATTTCAACTAAGTTTTGGATTTACTGGATTTTAAAAACCAAGATTCTCAATGTTTGAAATTTCTTGCATGGGGACTAAACATGCACCCAGAGACACACATATGATTTTCCAATCCATTTTGGTGCACTATCACGTGTGCATGTAGCTCAAATTTGATATTTGCACATTATATCCCTAGGAAATCAATCTATGTATAAAAACGTCTGAATGACGATCTCTGATTTTTTCTTCCTTCCAAATTTTAACACGACACTCCTTTGGTCACATATGTTCACCGCAGAAAAAGTTTAACATGCCTCGTACTGGCGGCGGCGGTGGTGCTGTGTGTGTGTGTCGGGGGGGGGGGGGGTCCGGCAGTACAGAGCCACTGTGTGGGGTTGACCGTTTTGTGAGGCAGGTGCCACATCAAAGTCGTGAATTGGTTATTTAAAACATTACACGGCCATTTCATATATACATGTTTGGGCTACATGCATGCATGGTGGTCCTCGGACACTCCCTCGTGCGGTTATCAGCGATGCGCCCATTCGTTAGCCCGCGAAGGTTATCACTTTTCACCGACATTGAAAGGCATTTGACCAAAGGTGGATTCATCTTGGGATTAGTTATGGTGTGGATCATGGTGAGATTCCAGATCAAAGTTCAAGCGCGTGTGCATACACATGAATCCCTCCCACCAGCTCAAAGTGAGGGGGACTACGACACATCGTGGATCTCTGTGTAGGGCATTTCCGGTTTGCGAAGCATGTGCCACATCAAAGTTGTGCAGTGGGTATTTCAAACATCACACAACACCTCTTTGGGTATGCAGGTGGGTGGTTGTCCTAGGACACACTCACTCGCGTGTGACGCTTTTTGTGGGCCCACGAGGTCGTCATCCATCACTTTGACCTACATCAAGAGAGGTTAATTTGACCAATAAGGATGATTCTTTTTGGTTTGTGTTAAGGTAGGAGTACATAGTACGCGTCGAAGAGGGGGGAGGGGACCAGCATATACTACGCGTCATGAACCTCGCTCCGTGTGGGGACTTTTCGGTTTCCGAGGCAGGTGCCACATGAAAGTTGTGCATTGGGTATTTAAACATCACACAACACCTCTTTGGGCCACATGCAGGCGGTGGTTGTCCTACAGGACACTCACTCGCGTGCGACGCTTAATTTCCATCTGTGAGCCCGCGAGGTCGTCGTCCATCACTTCGACCCAACGATCGAGAGAGGTTAATTTGACCGACAAGGGGGATTCTTTTTGGTTTGTGTTACGGTAGGAGTATATAGTACGCGTCGAAGAGGGGGATGGGACCAGCATATACTACGCGTCATGAACCTCGCTCTGTGTGGGGACTTTACAGTTTCCGAGGCAGGTGCCACATCAAAGTTGTGCATTTTGGGTATTCAAACATCACAACAACCCACACACACCTCCGTACTTACATATGTTTTGGCCCACATGCAAGTGATGGAGGTTGTCCTCTGACACTCACTCACGCGGTTATCGGCGACATCGATGCTTTCCATCTGTGGGCCCGCTTGGTCCATCACTTTGACCGACAACGAGAGAGGTTAATTTGACTTAGGAGGGGATTAAATTTTGGTTTGTCTTATGGTATATATAGGTCATGCTATGAGATTACATAATATAGTTTGAGCGCATGCATGTGTACTCATGCATGAATCCCTCTCCCACCGGATCGAAGTGGGGGGGCAGCACACGACGCGTCATGAACCGATCTCGCTCTGTGTGGGGACTGTACGATTTTTGACGCGGGCGCCACATCAATGTTGTGCATGGTATTCAAATTAAACATATGCATGCATGCATAACATCCATATACATATGTTTGGGACACATGCATGCAGTGGTTGTCTTCGGACAGTACTCTCCTCGCGTGGTTACCGGCGGCAAGCCTATATATTCATGGGCCTGCGTGGACGTCCATCACTTTGAACAGCATCGAGAGAGGTTACGAGGGTGGATTCTTCTTCTTTGGTTCGTGTTACCGTGTAGTAGGTCATGGTGATGACATTCGAGACCTAAGTTTGAGCGCATGCGTACGCATGAATCCTCATCACCGGCTCGAAGTGGGGTGACATACATAGTACGCGTTGTGGACCCTCGCTCCGTGTGGGGACTTTCCGGTTCCAAAGCACGGTACCGTGTCACATCAAAGTTGTGCATTGGGTATTCAAACACACCACACAACACTTCCATACATATGGTTGGGCCACATGCAGGCAGTGGTTGTCTTCGGGAACTACTCCCTTGCATGGTTATCGGCGAGCTAGCCCATATTTGTGGGGTCGCGTGGATGTCCATCACTTTGACCAACAACAAGAGAGAGGTTATACGACCAAAGTGGAATTCTTCTTGGTCCGTGTTACACTACGTCTTGGTGAGATGCCCCCTCCCACCGACTCAAAGTGTGTGTGTGTGTGTGGGTGGGTGGGTGGGGTGTGGGGCGTACTTCGCACTTCCTGAACCTCCGTGGGGTCGGGGATGTCCAGTTAATTTGCGAGGCACATGTGCCACATCAAAGTTGTGCATGAATTGGGTATTTAAATATCACACCACCCTTTTCATACATATAGTTGGGCCACTCGCATGTGGTTCATATGTGGTCTCACCCGTCTCGTGCCACAAGCACACATTTGTGGGCCCGTACACGGTCCACCTTTGACCGGAAGCGAAAGGGGGGTTTGACCATGATGGACTCATATAGGTTTAGTGTTACGGTAGGGTGTGCTATGTCAGACCTATTCCCCTCCCGCCGACACGAAGTGGGGGGGGGGGTGGCGGACTAGCAATAATGTGGGCTTTGTGAGACAGGTGCCACATCAAAGTTGTGCATTGGGTATTTGAACATCAAACCAGCCTTTTCATACATATATTTGGTCCACATGCAAGTGTGTTCGTGTTCTGACCCTTTCCCATGTTTTTGTGGCCACGCAACACACACGGTTCCCTCAAACTACCCGTGTGCCACGCCCGTGCCCCTGTCACCCACATCAGCATAGTAGATTGGGCTCCACGAGGCTTCCCTCGCAATCTAAAAAATATCTACCCGCCTGCTGGAGGGTTTTTCTGTTTGATAGCACACGATTATTATGTTTCGACCGTGTGCGATGCTGTTTGCCCCCAGCCCCCCGCTCCCGCCTGCATCCCTCAAAAATATCTACCTGCATGGAGGGTTTTTCTGTTTTATAGCACACGGTTATTATGTTCCGACCGTGTGCGATGTTGTTTGCTCCCGCTCCCGCCTACATCCCTCAAAAATATCTAGCCGCTTGGAGGGTTTTTCTATTTGATAGCACACGGTTGTTATGTTTGGACCTTGTGCGATGTGTGTTGTTCAATCCCTTCATCCAAATTTTCAGTAGCCCCGGCATTTTACTCCCGCCTAGTAAAATTTTCAGTGACCGCGTCATTTCCTCAAACACCACCTTGCCCCCTCTCCACACACACACCCCAAAAGCTCCGCGCGCTCGCACACACACACACACCACCCCTCCCTTGCTCGAAACCCTAGCAAGGTCGTCGCCGCCGCCGCCGCGCCGCCTTGACCATTAACATCTGCCGGTTTGCCCGTGCAGGTTACCCACCGATCTCCATACCCTAGCCGCCCTGAGTTTCTTAGATGACGCCTGCCAAACGCCCCCTTTCCCACAGATCCCCATCCCCACCCCCCCTCCCCCACTCCAGAGCGTCGTAGCCTAAGCCCGGTGGAGCCCCAGGAGCTAATGGCCCAAAAGAGGTTTATTGCGGCCTCTTCGCCCGACGTCGACGAGGTGGCTGCCGAGGAAGCTGACAACGATTACTGGCCGTAGGCTCTCAATCAGCGGGCTAGAGTATGCTGGCATGTCGCGGATGCCGGCTACGACATCGAGGTCGTCGACAGCGACGGCCTGATGCGGGCTATGTCACAGGTTAAGTGGCCCACCGCCAACCCCTCGGGTTCAACCGCCGTCGATCTCATCCATGGCCCCGCCGCTGATCTCCTCTGGCTCGCTGTCAAGAATTTGCCATCCTACATCGCCATCGAGCCCCTTTTGTCATTTCTGAAGGACACGTTCTGCAACGCTGGCTTGGGATCCTCTGTTGCCAAGTCAGACCTCATCGACGAAGACCACGAGGAGGGCACCCTCTCCGCCTCTTCCAAGGGGAAAGAGCACATCTGCGACATCAGGGAGGGCACCCTACAGCCGTGCTCTTCCAAGAGGAAGGAGCCCATCTGCGACAACATGGAGCGCACCCAGAGTCCGCGCTCTTCCCATGCGAAGGAGCCCCTCTGTGACAAGTGAGGAAACCTATGATTTGTTTTGCCATGCCTCTTCACAGGGGGGAACCCATGATTTGTTTTGCCGAGCCCCTTTTATAGTGAGAATATGTCCAGTTTTAATTGCTGTGTTTGGTTGTTTGCAGTATGCCTTGTTTATTTCAGTTATTCATAGTGTGATGCTCTATATGTGCAACTATTTACCGTGTAGTACAATTTCATCAATACCAGTTTCAACAATACCAATATGAATGACTATATTTGCTTGTTGTTAAGCCTGTTATAGCTAGCATATTCCTCTTTTAACATTTTTTGGTTGTTCGGTTGTTTGTAGTTAGCATATGTCCAGTTTCAATTGCTATCTTTGGTTGTTAGTAGTATGCCTTGTTTATTTCAGTTATTCACGAAGTGATGTTCTATATGTGCAAGTATGAACTGTGCAGTTCAATTTCATCAATACCAGTTTCAACAAAACCAATATGAATGACTATTTGGTTGTTGTTAAGCTTGTTGTAGCGAGCATATGCCTCTTTTAACAGTTTTTGGTTGTTCGGTTGTTTGTAGTTAGCATATGTCCAGTTTCAATTGCTATCTTTGGTTGTTCGTAGTATGCCTTGTTTATTTCAGTTATTCACAAAGTGATGTTCTATATGTGCAAGTATGAACTTTGCAGTTCAATTTCATCAATACCAGTTTCAACAATACCAATATGAATGACTATTTGCTTGCTGTTAAGCCTGTTGTAGCGAGCATATGCCACTTTTAACGGTTTTTGGTTGTTCGGTTGTTCGTAGTTAGCATATGTCCAGTTTCAATTGCTATCTTTGGTTGTTCATAGTATGCCTTGTTTATTTCAGTTATTCACAAAGTGATGTTCTATATGTGCAAGTATGAACTTTGTAGTTAACACACCTTTCCACTTCTTGTTTTGCTTAACTTGTGTGCTTAAACCTACACACTGAAGCTATCATTTGGAGATTATGTTGTCTACCATGGATATATTTGGTTGATGTTTAGCTTGTTGTGCTTAACATGCCTTTCGATGTACTTACACAGGACAATATTGGGAACGACTGCTGTTTTCCATCGAGGTTAGTTTCATCCCATGGCTTATATATACTCACTATTCAGGATATCGGTAGCTGGTACCATATCGTCCGGGGGCTGATAAGGGATTAATCGGTGAATCGGACATTTAACTGAATATATCTGTAACCCATTTATCGGTAGGTTAACTAGGGCCATATCTAATATATCTGAGGCTACATAGCAACATGCATTGTACTGAATGTATAAATATGCAATCCTAGGATACATAGCAACAAGGAAGAGTGTTACCTTAATGTTCTGATGATGTCTAGATATACATAGAAGAGCAGCAACAGCAACAACACAGCAGCAGTTAACTGCAGTTAATCAGCCGATATTTGTAACAATGTAATAAACTTCCTCTGCCCCATAATATAAGATGTTAATTCATCCAATATGTGAGTATATTGGATGTACTAAGATCTTATATAATGGGATGGAGGGAGTGTTGTACTACATCATTGTGCAATTGCTCTTTAGCTTCTAATATTAACTTGGTGCTTGTAGGTACATATGTCATCGGTAAAGATCCGCGCTTCGACCCTTTTGCGTATGGGGCAATGAGATATTCATGAACCAGCATCAGGTGAGGAAACTAATAAAGATTATTAGTAAAATGGGTCAAGAGATGGCAATTAAACTATTTGTTTGCACTTTGTCCAAGACAACAGTGAACTGCAGGATGGTAAGTAAGAACTCTGCATGCTTCTTTTTACTGCCCATAATGAGTTGTGTTAGATGACAATGTCTGAATCTTTTTCCTTTGCAGTGGTTCCCAAAGCAGTTTACTCAAGATTACCTCTCAAACTACATGATTGGTGGGCATGCAAAGGTTAAAGTATTTCTACCAGAACACAATGATTATCTAGATGTCGTCATGAAGAGAGTGAAGGATGGGCGGTCGACCATCACAAGGGGTTGGACTAGAGTCGTGCGCGCCTTCTGCATGGAGGAGGACACAATATGGGCATTCCGCCTCACCTTGTTCAGCAACCAGAATGTCTTTCGCCTCTTTCTTTACCGTCTTTAATAGTACAAGTATACAACCCTGGTTCATCATTCTTTATTTGGTGCATATGTAATTTTTTTTGATGTAACTCTTGAACATATGTACCTATGAATCGAATAATGCATTGGTTGTTGAACCTGATGGATATGAATAAAGTTATAGCCTACTTTCAAATTCAAATTCGGTACAATTTTAAATAGCAGCGATTAAATTAGGGTGAAAATACGCTCTGCAGGTCATTACGGCTCACACGGTCTATAAAGCACATCGTGTGTGATATACATCATAATCCGACACAGTTCACAGAGAGGAAACGTGTGCGACCATGCACACAGTTGCTATTTGCAAAGCATGTGTGATGTCAGACTATATCACAAATGGTGTGAGCAAACTAAATGTTTGTGATAGTTGCCTTATCATACACGCTTTACAATCACGAACTGTTTCTGATGTCGTACGCATCGTAAAGGTTTGCACCACAGAATAGCGTGTGGGATAGTTATCCTGTACGACACTGGTACGATAGTCCGATGTTTAATAATCCAATCCGACACTCGTATGATGATTAACTAATCTTCTTGATTATATATCGCATACGGTTCGGGAGAAGTGAATGTGTGTGATAGTCTCCTTATCATACACGTTTTACAATCGTGAACTGTTTGCGATGGGGCGCGCATCGTAAACGCTGCACCACAGAAACCGAGGGCGATGGTAATACGAGCACACACGAGTAGCAAGGATGGAGCATTTAGGATATTTGATAGATCACAAACAGTTGTGTGATGACTTGCGTTAGGGATAGATTAGGCATCACATACGCTTAGTTCTGTGAAACGTATGCTTGCATGATTCCTATCGCCGACGGTTTCTGGGTCGTGTGGGAAGACCCCCTGTAACACCCCGATTTTTGGCCCTTTCTTTTTCTTTTGGATTTCTTCGAATTTTTATTTGGAGTTCCTTTTTCCGTGGCTATGTGGTCTTAAAACCTAGGAGGATCACCTCTCATTCCTCTCCCAAGTGGCTTGTCACTCCCAACTCTTTCCCAAGACCATGCCATGTCCATCTTAGCCCAACCCCAATAATTATTTCTTGGGAATATTCCTTTTTCTATTAAAGGAATACCCCTGTTTGCTTTAGGTTGTGAAGCAACCTATATTTCTGCCATTCCAAAAATTCCCACAAAATTCTCATAAATTATTTGGAACATATATTCCACCAATATGTCAAAACCCATCCTTGCCTAGTTCAAAAATAATTCAGGAATATTCATTTCCTATTCTGTCCAGCAGGGCACTTTGTGAAGGAAGTGCTATCTATCTTTTCTTGATTTCCTTCAAAAATTTTGGGCACTCTCTCATATCCAAATTATTGCCACATGCCAAAATTCAGCTTTATTTGCCTAGTAAATCTTCCTCAGCAAATTCCCAAAGTTTCTGACCAGAGAGAAGCTTTGTGAAGGGAGTACCAGCTAGGCTTATCCAAATGAGTTGAAATTTTGGTAGATCATTTATATGATCAAATAATTGTTCTCCACGAAATTTCATCTTCATCCATCAATCTATGTGAGCACACCTTCAAATTCTGGTTTCTGGTCACAATTTCAGTTTGTGAAGCAACTATAGTTTATATTGCTTCAAAAATTCTGAAATTAATTCAGGACCTAAGTATGTATATATCCATTGGGCATGCAAAAATTCACATCATTTTGCCAATCCATTTGCTCCACAAAATTCCCCCAAGTTTCTGTCCATTGGGAAGCATTGTGAAGCAAGTACCATTTTGGTGTGTCCAAATGGTATGAAATTTTTATGGTGACTTCATATGCACAAATGATCACCCTCTACCAATGTTCAGCCCAATCCAATCATCCATGTGAGTGCTACTTCCTGATCTAGTTTCTGGACCAAATTTTGTGGTTGTAAAGCAACTATGTTAAATATTGGTCCAATTCTCCTCAAAATCCACAGGACTGTAGTCCTTCCTACCCCTAACCACTGTGACATCTTGTTCCTCTCTTTTACCAAGCCATTTTACCTTAGCCTCTGGATCAAGTTTGCTACAGCAAACTTTCACTGATGTATCCCATCAGCACAAAGTGCCTTTAGTCGAGTTATCACCTCTTGTAGGGACCATTCATGAAGAACAATGCGCTAGACACCATTAGCCAGGCACTGGAGCCCTCCTATCGCCATTGCATGCGGTGACCAGGTACAGAGTGCGTACTCTGCATGCCAACAGCGCGCTCTAGTGCCCGGACCCGCTCTGCTGCCGCCCGAGCACCCTCCGTGCGCCACCTCCGCTCGCCCCAGCGCCCTCCCCTGCTCCCTTGCCTCCCCGGACGGCCCTACCCCGCTAGAAGCTCACCGGACCAAGCCAAATCGACAAGCACGCGTGCACTGTGGCTGCCCGCGCGTGCTCCTCCCCTGCCATCCCTCATCCGCGCTTTCTGCCATCCCGCGTTGCGGCCCCACTACTCAGTCTCTCTCTCGTCGCTGTCCGAGCTCGCACGCGTGCCTGGCCCCCTCGCCGGAGCTCATCCATTCGGTGAAGGCGGCATCCGGGCCGCTCCCCTCTTCCCCTGCTATTTAAGCCACCCCGAGCCCTCCTCTCTTCACCAACCTCCTCTAGCCCTCCCCGACCTCTCCCCCAAGCTCGAGGAGCTCTTATCCTCTCTAATGGCCGCCATGGAAGCCGCCTCTGGCCGCTCAAATTTGAGCACGTCCGAGCCCCTCCCCTCCAAATTTCTGCACTAGGAGAACCACAAAGACCTGGCGAAGCCCTCCCGCACCTTCCCTTATCCTCCCCGCCACCGTAGCACCGAACCAATTGTCGCCTGAGGTCGCCGTCTGCCGCGGCGGTTGTCCTCCTCGAGCGCGAGCTCCCCGGCGGCCGTGCCACGCATGAGCGGGCCCGCCTCGTTCTCCTGAGCACATCGGTGGGCAGAGCTTCGCGAACGGTGGCCGGAGCCGCCGGCAATCGCCGTCGAAGCTCTCTGCTTCCCTGGCCGAGCGCGGGAACATGAGGAGGAGGAAGACGACCTGCCCGGGCGGGCCCCACCACCCAGCGGCCCCACCTGTCAACCTAACAGGCGTGGACCCGGCTGCTGACTAGGATAAGTGGAGACGCACTTCTGCCAAATACGTTTTCGATTATTGAAAGCGTACTTTGGTACGTCTTCCGCTGAAAATACGTTTTCAGTACGGTGAAGACGTATTTCTCAAAAGGCGCTTTCTGATTTTCAGCAGCCGCCACCGAAACTCCTAATTTGCGGACGTTCGTCCGTTAAGGGCAGAAGTGGACAGATTTTTATTCTTTTTCTGCCTAACGAACGAACGGCCGTAACTCGGCAACCGTAACTCCGAATCAGGTGATTCCAAAGCCCACGATCTTAGCTCGTCGAGCCCGTTCCGATGGTATCATTTTCATGAAGTTGTCATACTGTGAAATGACCATTTTGCCCTTGCCCTTAAAACAGCTCCGCCGAGAGGGAAACTTTTCCGGCGATTCTTTCCGCGAGTTCATCGCACTTCTCCCCGGTGAATCCTCCATACCCAGGCAAGCCGCGACAGCCACTTGCATGATGGCATTGCAATAGCCATGATTTCCACTTGAATATTTAATAATTTTTTGCTCATTTAATGATTTTGTGAATGCCTCGAGTATGCTTGTGGATCCATGTCCCGCAGAATAAATGATTTATCCTTGTTGATGCTATGTTGTTAAATGATTATGTTGCCCATCCATGTTTATGTTGATATCATGCTCATATGCATTATCATTTTATTATGACTCAGCTCGTCCTTAAGTTGAACCTGACATTAATCGAACTTGAACAAATCTGTTGGCTGAGTCATGGTGCCACCGAATCGAGCTAACCAGTGCAGCCACACTTGCCTTATGGGGGGCCCTGATTCGGTCTATTGTCATCCCTCTCGCCGGTGCCTCCAACTAGGGAAGGTTATGCGCGCGCGCTACCCTAATCAGGTAGGCGGCCATAAGCCTTGTGCCCGAGTTGTTTGCGCGCGTTTGTCCCCGTTTGGGACGAGTTTGTTTTGTTGGGCCACGACGGTGGCAGCCACGAAGGTGGCGGATGTCACAAGTTGACATCGGGGCGACCCAGGACATAGCCCAAAGGGGAGTTTGTCGAGAGTGGCCGGGAGAGTGTCATGCAAGAGACTGGTTTTGTCGGAATGTCATTGGTCCACCCGAATGGGAGCATGAGGCCATGAGTTCCGTGGTGTGGGTATAGTGTACTAACCTCTACAGAGTGTATAATCTATCGATAGCCGCGTCCTCAGTCATGGACACAGTTCGTAGTAGGTCACACTATGGGTCAACAGAAATAATAATCTGAATAATAAACAACCCTGGTTCGATGAGAAAAGAAGTTGGTTGATCTTCATGTGGTCATGAGATGATCACAGGTAGAGATCAAGCTCCGTGTGGTCATGTGATGATCACGATGGTATAGTTGATACCGAGCTTGGTTGATCCTGAGGTGATCGTGTGATGATCACGATGGTAAGTTTGTGGTTATGAGATAATCTCCGAGCAGAGTAAGTTGGTCCATGAGGCCTTAAATGTCGAACCCCTTGCATGCTAGTGCTAGTTTCATCATGTTCCTATCATGAATTATATGTACATATCATGCTCATGTTGTTGCCATGCTCATGTTGTTGCCATGCTCATGTTGTTGACATGCTCATGTTGTTGCCATGTTCATGTTGTTCTAGTAGTATCATGTTCATCATTGATAATTAACCTGTAAATGCCATGCCGTTGTTTGTCTTGATTGCTTTGGTTGCTGTGAGCTTGCGAGTACAATCAAAGTACTCACCTGGCATGTCATGCCAGCTTGCAGGTCATGCCGTGATTGCTCGTTTGTCGAGGATCCCGAGGTTGCGCTCTAGGATACGTCCCAGCCAGAGTCCCTGCGGAGTGGAGTCCATCATCGTTGTCGTCGTTCCGCTGTTAGGAGTTATTCCGCTACGAGTTGTTCCGCTGCTAGCATAGAGCTATCTGAGCAGGCGTAGTGTCGCCGTGCCTCTGTAACCTTCATGCCTTCAGAACCTTTGTACCCGTGTTATTTGTAATAGAGAGCTGATTTTTCTATGCCAAGCAGTGTCGTATTGCAGAAGACTTGATCTCTGGGCTGGAATACGGGGTGTTCCGGTCTCTCTGAGCCGGGGTGCCACAACGATTGGTATCAGAGCCAAGTTTGGCTGTAGGACGCCCTAGTCAGCGCGAGCGGTAGTATCGAGTCTAGTCGGTTTGCTGCATTTGACTGCTGCATTTGTTTGTCGCATAGCATGCATATAGACTTATTATCTTGTCACTAACGATTGATCTTGTGAGTGTAGGTGGCATCATTTTCGATCCACTACATGCACCCTCCAGTCTTGCTCGTTCGTGTTTGGTGTCATCTTTGTCCCAGCGGAGTGATGCCAAGGTACCTTGTGGTGTCGATCACTTGCCGGATTGATGCACAGGTATCGCACCAATATTTCCTCTTCAGCCACACCTATTGTTTCGGTGGTAGACATGTTTCTACCCCGGATCTAGCCATCCAACTCGCCGCTTTGGCAAGCCTTACTGGTCTTGGTTACCAGAAAAGGGCAATGTCAGCAAACCCTGCTTTCCACCGTTGTCCTACCCTATCACTCATTCCCTGGACGAGTACGGTTCTCTTCCGTTCGCTTGATGATGATGTGGTCATGACATCCGTGTCTCGCTACATGATCACCGAGTCCGTCCTCATCCCTAATCCCGTCCGGATGCAACCGGTGCTGAGCCAGCATTTGGTGTAGCTCTGTTTGCACCAACCTCTCCACACGTTGATCCATTTTCGTGCACACCGCCACAGCATATTAGCTCGTAGTACCGGAGTTCCCTCGAGAATTGTGTGCTTAAGTAGGCAGGCATAGTGAGGTCAATAGCTGTAAATGTGATGTTGCTTGTATGCAATCTTAATGCTGTGTGTGTTTTTGTTTGAGTCGTTTCTTTTGCTTCTTTCTTTGGGCCTTCGGTGTTACATTATTTCCCCTTATGAAAGTTGCTCATCAACCGACACCGGACTCAAAGAATCAGTGAGGATTTCAAATATTTTGAAGCTCAGCTAAACAAGAATGGGATTATCAGTGGACGGCATTATATGGGGAATATCTGGTTTGAATACAAATGATATTCTGGATCGACTATCAACATCAAGATTTACATCAGTGGAGCAACCTTCACAGCAGTAATGAACCAGCTGGAAGACAATTTGTGTGCAAGACAACCATACATTTCCGGTCAAAGGAATATCAAGGGTATATATATATATATATATGGCATTCAGTTCGCATATCACAGAGAGAAGCTTCTGATGTAAGCAACCCAGTCTTCCTCTGCACACTACCAGAGAAGCTTATAATGCAAGGCTCCTCAATCTTCCTCGGTACGATATGAGGATAACTTCCAATATAAGGTACTCAGTCTTCTTCAGTACGCCACCGCAGAGAAGCTTCCAACATAAGTCACCAAATCTTCCTCAGTAAGCAACCAGAGGAAAAGCTTCTGAAGCATGGTACCCAGTCTTCTTTAGCATGCTATCCCTGCAAAAGCTTCGAGCATAAGATATCCAGTCTTCCTCAGCACGTTACTCTCGATAGCTTCCAACACAAGCTATCCAGTCCTCGTCAGTACGATACTACAAATAGTTGACAAAATTACACAGTGATTTGGCAGTATATGGTAGTGCACCTCAAGGATCAGATCCACGGCAGTTTGGTCAGAAACACGAGCTAGTCAGTACACAATTCTGCCTCGGGAATAAAATGTTCAGCTACATAGACTCTCACATTTATTGTGAGTATGCTGCCAAGGTCATTCAAGTCAATCGTATGATGATACAAGCATGGTGAGAATCCGACAACCACATGAATTATATAAGAGGGTGAAAGCCAGTATACACCTCAGTGTGTCGCAAGGACTGACAAGCTATAAAGTAAGACAAATTGGAACCACAATTTTGACAGTGGATATCAAGGCCAGCTTCCTTTCAACCGACAAAGTGATATCACGAACCTCTGTCACTGTCATGTATGATTGACCACAACAGAAAGCTCTATACAAGTAACTGTGAACCTAGTATATGATCCTGATAAACCCTTGCTTACCTCTTCCTGGTAACGGCACCACGCCTATGTTCTAAGCTGCTTTCGGCCGTCCAGGGTGGATGCCGACTTTATATTTCTCTTTTCAACAACTGGCCATGTTCTGAGCTGCTTTTCGGCCGTCTCGAGCAGTTGTTGAGTTTGTTTTTGTAGCAGTGACCCTATGCTCTGAGTTGTTCTTTGGCCGTCTTAGGGAACTGCTACATTCTTCTTATCAACACTGCCTCATGTTCTGAGCTACTTTTCAGCCGTCGTGAGCCATGGTTGAGTTATTTCAGTAATGTCCCAGATCTGAGTTGTAAAGACCGTTCTGGTGGCTACTGATTTATTTGTCGATTTCATGCAAAGGTTCGGATGATCATTGCCCTACAGTTAAAGCTCGAGAGATGATAAACTTGCCAGTTAAATGTTGCTGCACTGCCTGAGGATAAGGATAAGGTATGACTGCCAGAATATTGCACCTGACAGCACCTATGGTCACACGAAGAATTAAGGATATATATGGCCAAGCTCTTTCAGCAAAAGATTCGGACAAAAGAAAACGATAATGAAGGAGCAAGACCGGCAATACAAGGACCTCATATCAAGGTGACAGTTGAAACGTCGGTACGGATCTGAGACAAAGAAGTCAGCAAGATTTAGAACTACCTACAAGCAGTCAGATTCCACCAAGATAACGATTATGATTCTCAGCATTGTTTTGAACCCGGAGGACATGCATCTACTCGAGTAACCCGATGCAAGGAGTAAATGTTTTGTGTCCACCGAGGAGATTGCTCACAACTTCATTGAACACTATCGGAGCTGGATAAAAGAATGTCACGTCAATTCAAAATCACTCCTGGACTTATGGAAATTCCAGTCATGATAATATCAGACAAGCCAGCAGACATAAAAGAATTGGAGTCAGCATAAGGATGAACATATGAAGGAAGACCTGTCAGAATGTGGGATATGGTAAAGCAAACCACCCCAGAGCAAGGTAATCTGGTCAGACGAAATTCAGTGGGAACAATTTATCAAGGAAAAGGATACCCGAGTTGGAAACGGTTTTCTTAAGTCAGAATATTCATACTTGTTCCCTGAGCCACCAAATCTCGAGGACGAGATTTATCGTAAGGGGGGTAGGTTTGTAACACCCCGATTTTTGGCCCTTTCTTTTTCTTTTGTATTTCTTCAAATTTTTATTTGGAGTTCCTTTTTCCGTGGCTATGTGGTCTTAAAACCTGGGAGGATCACCTCTCATTCCTCTCCCAAGTGGCTTTTCACTCCCAACTCTTTCCCAAGACCATGCCATGTCCATCTTAGCCCAACCCCAATATTTATTTCTTGGGAATATTCCTTTTTCTATTAAAGGAATACCCCTGTTTGCTTTAGGTTGTGAAGCAACCTATATTTTTGCCATTCCAAAACTTCCCACAAAATTCTCATAAATTATTTGGAACATATATTCCACCAATATGTCAAAACCCATCCTTGCCTAGTTCAAAAATAATACAGGAATATTCACTTCCTATTCTGTCCAGCAGGGCACTTTGTGAAGGAAGTGCTATCTATCTTTTCTTGATTGCCTTCAAAATTTTTGGGCACTCTCTCATATCCAAATTATTGCCACATGCCAAAATTCAGCTTCATTTGCATTGTAAATCTTCCTCAAAAAATTCCCAAAGTTTTTGACCAGAGAGAAGCTTTGTGAAGGAAATACCAGATAGGCTTATCCAAATGAGTTGAAACTTTGGTAGATCATTGATATGATCAAATAATTGCTTTCCACCAAATTTCATCTTCATCCATCAATCTATGTGAGCACACCTTCATATTCTGGTTTCTGGTCACAATTTCAGTTTGTGAAGCAACTATAGTTTATATTGCTTCAAAAATTCTGAAATTAATCCAGGACCTAAGAATCCATATATCCATTGGGCATGACAAAATTCACATCATTTTGTCAATCCATTTGATCCACAAAATTCCCCCAAGTTTCTGTCCAGTGGGAAGCATTGCGAAGCAAGTACCATTTTGGTGTTTCCAAATGGTATGAAATTTTTATGGTGACTTCATATGCACAAATGATCACCATATACCAATTTTCAGCCCAATCCAAGCATCCATGTGAGTGCTACTTCCTGATCTAGTTTCTGGAACAAATTTTGTGGTTGTAAAGCAACTATGTTAAATATTGGTCCAAATCTCCTCAAAATCCACAGGACTGTAGTCCTTCCTACCCCTAACCACTGTGACATCTTGTTCCTCTCTTTTACCAAGCCATTTTACCTTAGCCTCTAGATCAAGTTTGCTACAGCAAACTTTCACTGATGTATCCCATCAGCACAAAGTGCCTTTAGTCGAGTTATCACCTCTTGTAGGGACCATTCACGAAGGACAACGCGCTAGACACCATTAGCCAGGCACTGGAGCCCTCCTATCGCCATTGCACGCGGTGACCAGGTATAGAGCGCGTGCTCTGTAGGCCAACAGCGCGCTCTGGCGCCCGGACCCGCTTTGCTGCCACCCGAGCACCCTCCGTGCGCCACCTCCGCTTGCCACATCGCCCTCCCCTGCTCCCTTGCCTCGCCGGACGGCCCTCCCCCGCTAGAAGCTCGCCGGACCAAGCCAAATCGACGGGCACGCGTGCACTGTAGCCGCCGGCGCGTGCTCCTCCCCTGCCATCCCGCGTCCACGCTTTCTACCATCCCGCGTTGCGGCCCCACTACTCAGTCTCTCTCCCGTCGCTGTCCGAGCTCGCACGCGTGCCTGGCCCCCTCGCCGGAGCTCGTCCATTCGGTGAAGGCGGCATCCGGGCCGCGCCCCTCTTCCCCGGCTATTTAAGCCACCCCGAGCCCTCCTCTCTTCACCAACAGCCTCCCCTCCCTCCTCTAGCCCTCCCCGGCCTCTCCCCCGAGCTCGAGGAGCTCTCATCCTCTCTAATGGCCGCCATGGCAGCCGCCTCTGGCCGCTCAAATTTGAGCACGTCCGAGCCCCTCCCCTCCAAATTTCTGCACTAGGAGAACCACAAAGACCTGGCGAAGCCCTCCCGCACCTTCCCTTCTCCTCCCCGCCACCATAGCGCCGAACCCATTGTCGCCCGAGGTCGCCGTCCGCCGCGGCCATAGTCCTCCTCGAGCCCGAGCTCCCCGGCGGCCATGCCATGCATGAGCGGGCCCGCCTCGTTCTCCTGAGCACATCGGTGGGCAGAGCTTCGCGAACGATGGCCGGAGCCGCCGACAATCGCCGTCGAAGCTCTCTGATTCCCTGGCCGAGCGTGGGCACGCGAGGAGGAGGAAGACGACGTGCCCGGGCGGGCCCCACCCCCCAGCGGCCCCACCTGTCAGCCTAACAGGCGTGGACCCGGCTGCTGACTATGATAAGTGGAGACGCACTTCTGCTAAATACGTTTTCGATTATTGAAAGCGTACTTTGGTATGTCTTCCGCTGAAAATACATTTTCAGTACGGTGAAGACGTATTTCTCAAAAGGCCCTTTCTGATTTTCAGCAGCCGCCGCCGAAACTCCTAATTTGCGGACGTTCGTCCGTTATGGGTAGAAGTGGACAGATTTTTATTCTTTTTCTGCCTAACGAACGAACGGCCGTAACTCGGCAACCGTAACTCCGAATCAGGTGATTCCAAAGCCCACGATCTCAGTTCGTCGAGCCCGTTCCGATGGTATCATTTTCATGAAGTTGTCATATTGTGAAAATGACCATTTTGCCCTTGCCCTTAAAACAGCTCCACCGAGAGGGAAACTTTTCCGGCGATTCTTTCCGCGAGTTCATCGCACTTCTCCCCGGTGAATCCTCCATACCCAGGCAAGCCGTGACAGCCACTTGCATGATGGCATTGCAATAGCCATGGTTTCCACTTGAATATTTAATAATTGTTTGCTCATTTAATGATTTTGTGAATGCCTCGAGTATGCTTGTGGATCCATGTCCATGCTTATGCCATATTCATTTTCATCTAGCAAGTGATATGATTAATTGCTAATGTTATTATTATCATGTGTCATTCTTGTAATCTTTTCCGAGGCTAGTGATAATGATATCCTCATATGAGTAGTTAGGATTTGTTATGCAAATACTTGTGATATTCATGATCATCGTTATGCCATGCTCATTTGCATCTCGCAGAATAAATGATTTATCCTTGTTGATGCTATGTTGTTAAATGATTATGTTGCCCATCCATGTTTATGTTGATATCATTCTCATATGCATTATCATTTTATTATGACTCAGCTCGTCACCATTCAAGTTGAACCTAACATTAATCGAACTTGAACAAATCTGTTGGCTGAGTCATGGTGCCACCGAATCGAGCTAACCAGTGCAGCCACACTTGCCTTATGGGGGGCCCTGATTCGGTCTATTTTCATCCCTCTCGCCGGTGCCTCCAACTAGGGAAGGTTATGCGCGCGCGCTACCCTGATCAGGTAGGCGGCCATAAGCCTTGTGCCCGTGTTGTTTGCGCGCGGTTGTCCCCGTTTGGGACGAGTTTGTTTTGTTGGGCCACGACGGTGGCAGCCACGAAGGTGGCGGATGTCACGAGTTGACATCGGGGTGACCCAGGACATAGCCCAAAGGGGAGTTTGTCGGGAGTGGCCGGGAGAGTGTCATGCAATAGACTGGTTTTGTCGGAATGTTGTTGGTCCACCCGAATAGGAGCACGAGGCCATGAGTTCCGTGGTGTGGGTACATTGTACTAATCTTTATGTGGTCATGCGATGATCACAGGTAGAGATCAAGCTCCGTGTGGTCATGTGATGATCACGATGGTATAGTTGATACTGAGCTTGGTTGATCCTGAGGTGATCGTGTGATGATCACGATGTTAAGTTTGTGGTTATGAGATAATCTCCGAGCAGAGTAAGTTGGTCCATGAGGCCTTAAATGTCGAACCCCTTGCATGCTAGTGCTAGTATCATCATGTTCCTATCATGAATTATATGTACATGTCATGCTCATGTTGTTGCCATGCTCATGTTGTTGCCATGCTCATGTTGTTGACATGCTCATGTTGTTGCCATGTTCATGTTCTTCTAGTAGTATCATGTTCATCATTAATAATTAACCTATAAATGCCATGCCGTTGTTTGTCTTGATTGCTTTGGTTGCTGTGAGCTTGCGAGTACATTCAAAGTACTCACCTGGCGTGTCATGCCAGCTTGCAGGTCATGCCGTGATTGCTCGTTTGTCAAGGATCCCGAGGTTGCGCTCTAGGATACGTCCCAGCCAGAGTCCCTGCGGAGTGGAGTCCATCACCGTTGTCGTCGTTCCGCTGTTAGGAGTTATTCCGCTACGAGTTGTTCCGCTGCTAGCATAGAGCTATCTGATCAGGCGTAGTGTCGCCGTGCCCCTGTAACCTTCATGCCTTCAGAACCTTTGTACCCGTGTTATTTGTAATAGAGAGCTGATTTTTCTATGCCAAGCAGTGTCGTATTCCAGAAGACTTGATCTCTGGGCTGGAATACGGGGCGTTCCGGTCTCTCTGAGCCGGGGTGCCACAACGATTGGCATCAGAGCCAAGTTTGGCTGTACGACGCCCTAGTCAGCGCGAGCGGTAGTATCGAGTCTAGTTGGTTTGCTGCATTTGATTGCTGCATTTGTTTGTCGCATAGCATGCATATAGACTTATTATCTTGTCACTAACGGTTGATCTTGTGAGTGTAGGTGGCATCATTTTCGATCCACTACCTGCACCCTCCAGTCTTGCTCGTTGGTGTTTGGTGTCATCTCTGTCCCAGCGGAGTGATGCCAAGGTACCTTGTGGTGTCGATCACTTGCCGGATTGATGCACAGGTAACGCACCAATATTTTCTCTTCAGCCACACCTATTGTTTCGGTGGTAGACATGTTTCTACCCCGGATCTAGCCATCCAACTCGCCGCTTTGGCAAGCCTTACTGGTCTTGGTTACCAGAAAAGGGCAATGTCAGCAAACCCTGCTTTCCACCGCTGTCCTTCCCTATCACTCATTCCCTGGACGAGTACGGTTCCCTTCCGTTCGCTTGATGATGATGTGGTCGTGACATCCGTGTCTCGCTACATGATCACCGAGTCCGTCCTCATCCCTAAGCCCGTCCGGATGCAACCGGTGCTGAGCCAGCATTTGGTGTAGCTCTGTTTGCACCAACCTCTCCACACGTTGATCCATTTTCGGGCACACCGCCACAACATATTAGCTCGTAGTACCGGAGTTCCCTCGAGAATTGTGTGCTTAAGTAGGCAGGCATAGTGAGGTAAATAGCTATAAAATGTGATGTTGCTTGTATGCAATCTTAATGCTGTGTGTGTTTTTGTTTGAGTCGTTTCTTTTGCTTCTTTCTTTGGGCCTTTGGTGTTACATTATTTCCCCTTATGAAAGTTCCTCATCAACCGACATCGGACTCAAAGAATCAGTGAGGATTTCAAGTATTTTGAAGCTCAGCTAAACAAGAATGGGATTATCAGTGGACGGCATTATATGGGGAATATCTCGTTTGAATACAAATGATATTCTGGATCGACTATCAACATCAATATTTACATCAGTGGAGCAACCTTCACAGCAGTAATGAACCAGCTGGAAGACAATTTGTGTGCAAGACAACCATACATTTTCGGTCAAAGGAATATCAAGGGTATATATATATATATATATATATATGGCATTCAGTTCGCATATCACAGAGAGAAGCTTCTGATGTAAGCAACCCAGTCTTCCTCTGCACACTACCAGAGAAGCTTATAATGCAAGGCTCCTCAATCTTCCTCGGTACGATATGAGGATAACTTCCAATATAAGGTACTCAGTCTTCTTCAGTACGCCACCGCAGAGAAGCTTCCAGCATAAGTCACCAAATCTTCCACAGTAAGCAACCAGAGGAAAAGCTTATGAAGCATGGTACCCAGTCTTCTTCAGCACGCTGTCCCTGCAAAAGCTTCGAGCATAAGATATCCAGTCTTCCTCAGCACGTTACTCTCGATGGCTTCCAACACAAGCTATCCAGTCCTCGTCGGTACGATACTACAAACAGTTGACAAAATTACAGAGTGATTTGGCAGTATATGGTAGTGCACCTCAAGGATCAGATCCACAGCAGTTTGGTCAGAAACACGAGCTAGTCAGTACACAATTCTGCCTCGAGAATAAAATGTTCAGCTACACAGACTCTCATATTTATTGTGAGCATGCTGCCAAGGTCATTCAAGTCACTCGTATGATGATACAAGCATGGTGAGAATCCGACAACCACATGAATTATATAAGAGGGTGAAAGCCAGTACACACCTCAGTGTGTCGCAAGGACTGACAAGCTATAAAGTAAGACAAATTGGAACAACAATTTTGACAGTGGATATCAAGGCCAGCTTCCTCTCAACCGACAAAGTGATATCATGAACCTCTGTCACTGTCATGTATGATTGACCACAACAGTAAGCTCTATACAAGTAACTGTGAACCTGGTATATGATCCTGATAAACCATTGCTTACCTCTTCCTGGTAACGGCACCACGCCTGTGTTCTGAGCTGCTTTCGGCCGTCCAGGGTGGATGCCGACTTTATATTTCTCTTTTCAACAACTGGCCGTGTTCTGAGATGCTTTTCGGCCGTCTCAGGCAGCTACTGAGTTTCTTTTTGTAGCAGTGACCCTATGCTCTGAGCTGTTCTTTGGCCGTCTTAGGGAACTGCTACATTCTTCTTATCAACACTGCCTCATGTTCTGAGCTACTTTTCAGCCGTCGTGAGCCATGGTTGAGTTATTTCAGTAATGTCCCAGATCTGACTTGTAAAGACCGCTCTGGTGGCTACTGATTTATTTGCCGATTTCATGCAAAGGTTCGGATGATCATTGCCCTACAGTTAAAGCTCAAGAGATGATAAACTTGCCAGTTAAATGTTGCTGCACTGCCTGAGGATAAGGATAAGGTATGACTGCCAGAATATTGCACCTAACAGCACCTATGTTCACACGAAGAATTAAGGATATATATGGCCAAGCTCTTTCAGCAAAAGATTCGGACAAAAGAAAACGATAATGAAGGAGCAAGACCGGCAATACAAGGACCTCATATCAAGGTGACAGTTGAATCGTTGGTACGGATCTGAGACAAAGAAGTCAGCAAGATTTAGAACTACCTACAAGCAGTCAGATTCCGCCAAGATAACGATTATGATTCTCAGCATTGTTTTGAACCCGGAGGACATGCATCTACTCGAGTAACCCGATGCAAGGAGTAAATGTTTTGTGTCCACCGAGGAGATTGCTCATAACTTCATTGAACACTATCGGAGCTGGATAAAAGAATGTCACGTCAATTGAAAATCACTCCTAGACTTATGGAAATTCCAGTCATGATAATATCAGACAAGCCAGCAGACATAAAAGAATTGGAGTCAGCATAAGGATGAACATATGAAGGAAGACCTGTCAGAATGTGGGATATGGTAAAGCAAACCACCCCAGAGCAAGGTAATCTGGTCAGACGAAATTCAGTGGGAACAATTTATCAAGGAAAAGGATACCCGAGTTGGAAACGGTTTCCTTAAGTCAGAATATTCATACTTGTTCCCCGAGCAACCAAATCTAGAGGACAAGATTTATCGTAAGGGGGGTAGGTTTGTAACACCCCGATTTTTGGCCCTTTCTTTTTCTTTTCGATTTCTTCAAATTTTTATTTGGAGTTCCTCTTTCCGTGGCTATGTGGTCATAAAACCTGGGAGGAACACCTCTCATTCCTCTCCCAAGTGGCTTGTCACTCCCAACTCTTTCCCAAGACCATGCCATGTCCATCTTAGCCCAACCCCAATATTTATTTCTTGGGAATATTCCTTTTTCTATTAAAGGAATACCCCTGTTTGCTTTAGGTTGTGAAGCAACCTATATTTTTGCCATTCCAAAAATTCCCACAAAATTTTCATAAATTATTTGGAACATATATTCCACCAATATGTCAAAACCCATCCTTGCCTAGTTCAAAAATAATTCAGGAATATTCATTTCCTATTCTGTCCAGCAGGGCACTTTGTGAAGGAAGTGCTATCTATATTTGCTTGATTGCCTTCAAAATTTTTGGGCACTCTCTCATATCCAAATTATTGCTACATGCCAAAATTCAGCTTCATTTGCCTAGTAAATCTTCCTCAGCAAATTCCCAAAGTTTCTGACCAGAGAGAAGCTTTGTGAAGGAAATACCAGCTAGGCTTATCCAAATGAGTTGAAATTTTGGTAGGTCATTTATATGATCAAATAATTGTTCTCCACCAAATTTCATCTTCATCCATCAATCTATGTGAGCACACCTTCAAATTCTGGTTTCTGGTCACAATTTCAGTTTGTGAAGCAACTATAGTTTATATTGCTTCACAAATTCTGAAATTAATCCAGGACCTAAGTATCAATATATCCATTGGGCATGCCAAAATTGACATCATTTTGCCAATCCATTTGATCCACAAAATTCCCCCAAGTTTTGTCCAGTGGGAAGCATTGTGAAGCAAGTACCATTTTGGTGTGTCCAAATGGTATGAAATTTGTATGGTGACTTCATATGCACAAATGATCACCCTCTACCAATTTTCAGCCCAATCCAATCATCCATGTGAGTGCTACTTCCTGATCTAGTTTCTGGACCAAATTTTGTGGTTGTAAAGCAACTATGTTAAATATTGGTCCAAATCTCCTCAAGATCCACAGGACTGTAGTCTTTCCTACCCCTAACCACTGTGAAATCTTGTTCCTCTCTTTTACCAAGCCATTTTACCTTAACCTCTGGATCAAGTTTGCTACAGCAAACTTTCGCTAATGTATCCCATCAGCACAAAGTGCCTTTAGTACAGTTATCACCTCTTGTAGGGACCATTCACGAAGGACAACGCGCTAGACACCATTATCCAGGCACTGGAGCCCTCCTATCGCCATTGCACGCGGTGACCAGGTACAGAGCGCGTGCTCTGCAGGCCAATAGCGCGCTCTGGCGACCGGACCCGCTCTGCCGCCGCCCGAGCACCCTCCGTGCGCCACCTCCGCTCGCCACAGCGCCCTCCCCTGCACCCTTGCCTCCCTGGACGGCCCTCCCCCGCTAGAAGCTCGCCGGACCAAGCCAAATCGACGGACACCCGTGCACTGTGGCCGCCCACGCGTGCTCCTCCCCTGCCATCCCGTGTCCGCGCTTTCTGCCATCCCGCGTTGCGGCCCCACTACTCAGTCTCTCTCCCGTCGCTGTCCGAGCTCGCACGCGTTCCTGGCCCCCTCGCCGGAGCTCGTCCATTCGGTGAAGGCGGCATCCGGGCCGAGCCCCTCTTCCCCGGCTATTTAAGCCACCCCGAGCCCTCCTCTCTTCACCAACAGCCTCCCCTCCCTCCTCTAGCCCTCCCCGACCTCTCCCCCGAGCTCGAGGAGCTATCATCCTCTCTAATGGCTGCCATGGCAGCCGCCTCTAGCCGCTCAAATTTGAGCACGTCCGAGCCCCTCCCCTCCAAATTTCTGCACTAGGAGAACCACAATGACCTGGCGAAGCCCTCCCGCACCTTCCCTTCTCCTCCCCGCCACCGTAGCGCCGAACCCATTGTCGCCCGAGGTCGCCGTCCGCCGCGGCCATAGTCCTCCTCGAGCCCGAGTTCCCCGGCGGCCATGCCACGCACGAGCGGGCCCGCCTCGTTCTCCTGAGCACATCGGTGGGCAGAGCTTCGCGAACGGTGGCCGGAGCCACCGGCAATCGCCGTCGAAGCTCTCTGCTTCCCTGGCCGAGCGCGGGCACGCGAGGAGGAGGAAGGCGACCTGCCCAAGCGGGCCCCACCACCCAGCGGCCCCACCTGTCGGCCTAACACGCGTGGAATCGGCTGCTGACTAGGATAAGTGGAGACGCACTTCTGCCAAATACGTTTTCGATTATTGAAAGCGTACTTTGGTACGTCTTCCGCTGAAAATACGTTTTCAGTACGGTGAAGACGAATTTCTCAAAAGGCGCTTTCTGATTTTCATCAGCCGCCGCCGAAACTCCTAATTTGCGGACGTTCGTCCGTTAAAGGCAGAAGTGGACAGATTTTTATTCTTTTTCTGCCTAACGAACGAACGGCCGTAACTCGGCAACCGTAACTCCGAATCAGGTGATTCCAAAGCCCACGATCTCAGTTCGTCGAGCCCGTTCCGATGGTAACCATTTCATGAAGTTGTCATACTGTGAAAATGACCATTTTGCCCTTGCCATTAAAACAGCTCCGCCGAGAGGGAAACTTTTCCGGCGATTCTTTCCGCTTGTTCATCGCACTTCTCCCCGGTGAATCCTCCATACCCAGGCAAGCCGCGACAGCCACTTGCATGATGACATTGCAATAGCCATGGTTTCCACTTGAATATTTAATAATTGTTTGCTCATTTAATGATTTTGTGAATGCCTCGAGTATGCTTGTGGATCCATGTCCATGCTTGTGCCATATTCATTTTCATCTAGCAAGTGATATGATTATTTGCTAATGTTATTATTATCATGTGTCATTCTTGTAATCTTTTCCGAGGCTAGTGATAATGATATCCTCATATGAGTAGTTAGGGTTTGTTATGAAAATACTTGTGATATTCATGATCATCGTTACGCAGGCTCATTTGCATCCCGCAGAATAAATGATTTATCCTTGTTGATGCTATTTTGTTAAATGATTATGTTGCCCATCCATGTTTATGTTGATATCATGCTCATATGCATTATCATTTTATTATGACTCAGCTCGTCACCATTCAAGATGAACCTGACATTAATCAAATTTGAACAAATCTGTTGGCTGAGTCATGGTGCCACCGAATCGAGCTAACCAGTGCAGCCACACTTGCCTTATGGGGGGCCCTGATTCGGTCTATTGTCATCCCTCTCGCCGGTGCCTCCAACTAGGGAAGGTTATGCGCGCGCGCTACCCTAATCAGGTAGGCGGCCATAAGCCTTGTGCCCGAGTTGTTTGCGCGCGTTTGTCCCCGTTTGGGACGAGTTTGTTTTGTTGGTCCACGACGGTGGCAGCCACGAAGGTGGCGAATGTCACGAGTTGACATCGGGGCGACCCAGGACATAGCCCAAAGGGGAGTTTGTCGGGAGTGGCCGGGAGAGTGTCATGCAATAGACTGGTTTTGTCGGAATGTCATTGGTCCACCCGAATGGGAGCACGAGGCCATGAGTTTCGTGGTGTGGGTATAGTGTACTAACCTCTGCAGAGTGTATAATCTATCGATAGCCGCGTCCTCGGTCATGGACACAGTTTGTAGTAGGTCACACTATGGGTCAATAGAAATAATAATCTGAATAATAAACAACCCCGGTTCGATGAGAAAAGAAGTTGGTTGATCTTTATGTGGTCATGCGATGATCACAGGTAGAGATCAAGCTCCGTGTGGTCATGTGATGATCATGATGGTATAGTTGATACCGAGTTGGTTGATCCTGAGGTGATCGTGTGATGATCATGATGGTATGTTTGTGGTTATGAGATAATCTCCGAGCAGAGTAAGTTGGTCCATGAGGCCTTAAATGTCGAACCCCTTGCATGCTAGTGCTAGTATCATCATGTTCCTATCATGAATTATATGTACATGTCATGCTCATGTTGTTGCCATGCTCACGTTGTTGCCATGCTCATGTTGTTGCCATGCTCATGTTGTTGACATGCTCATGTTGTTGCCATGTTCATGTTGTTCTAGTAGTATCATGTTCATCATTGATAATTAACCTGTAAATGCCATGCTGTTGTTTGTCTTGATTGCTTTGGTTGCTGTGAGCTTGCGAGTACATTCAAAGTACTCACCTGGCGTGTCATGCCAGCTTGCAGGTCATGCCGTGATTGCTCGTTTGTCGAGGATCCCGAGGTTGCGCTCTAGGATACGTCCCAGCCAGAGTCCCTGCGGAGTGGAGTCCATCACCGTTGTCGTCGTTCCGCTGTTAGGAGTTATTTCGCTACGAGTTGTTCCGCTGCTAGCATAGAGCTATTTGAGCAGGCGTAGTGTCGCCGTGCCCTTGTAACCTTCATGCCTTCAGAACCTTTGTACCCGTGTTATTTGTAATAGAGAGCTGATTTTTCTATGCCAAGAAGTGCCGTATTCCAGAAGACTTGATCTCTGGGCTGGAATACGGGGTATTCCGGTCTCTCTGAGCCGGGGTGCCACACCCCCCCTATCGCACAGACATGCAAGGCGACGGTTTAAAACTCTGTTGCGGAAAGGGGGTAAAAACCGTTTGTATAGCAGCTCGCTGTACCAGTGTATTTCTTTAAAATATAACCACCGTCGTGCTGTAAAACATATAAGTGAAGCACTAGAGCAAGTGCCTAGCTCAAAAGATATAAGTGAAGCACATAGAGTATTCTAACAAATCATGAATAATGTGTGTCCCTCTCAAAAAGGTGTGTTCAGCAAAGATGATTATGGCAAACTAAAAAGCAAACAAAAGCAAGCAAAGTATAACACAATACGTTCCAAGTAAAACACATATCATGTGATGAATAAAAATATAGCTCCAAGTGATATACATGTAGATTGTAGACGAAAGAGGGGATGCCATCCGGGGCATCCCCAAGCTTAGACGCTTGAGTCTTCCTTGAATATTACCATGGGGTGCCTTGGGCATCCCCAAGCTTAGGCTCTTGCATCTCCTTATTCCTTTATCCATCGTAGTCTCACCCAAAACTTGAAAACTTCAGCACACAAAACTCAACAGAAACCTCGTGAGATCCGTTAGTATAACAAATAAATCTTAAACTTTAGGTACTGTTGTAAATTGATTCATATTTAATATTGACATAATGCTACTGTACTCCAACTTCTCCATGACTTATACCCCCCGATACAATCCATAGATTCATCAAAATAAGCAAACTATGCAACAAAAACCGAATCTGTCTAAAACAGAACAGTCTGTAAAGATCTATTTAAAAGCCATACTTCTGTAACTCCAAAAATTCTGAAAAATGATGAAAATGTAAAAAAATTCATATACCAATACTGTGTAGAAAATTCAGAATTTTATCACACTCCAGTACAGAACGAAAAATCCAGCACGGGACTCAAAACTTTCTGTTTTCAAACAGCATCAATCATACTATCATCTAAATCATCCCAAAGGCATTACTTGGCACAAACACTAATTAAAAGATAAAAACACAATCATAACAGAAGCTAAAATTGTGTGACACAAGAAAATAAAATTTTGCAATAAAAATAAATATTGGGTTGCCTCCCAACAAGCGCTATTGTTTTATGCCCCTAGCTTGGAATAATGCATTGTTTCAAGTATTGTCATCCTTAGTTTTTGCTAATTTGGGTGTGTTACTCTCGAAACCGGGAGGTTCTTTGCGCTTCCCATTACTTTCAGAAAATAAAGCAATTCTATTGTCTTAGGTGTCCAACCGATGTTGTAAATAGTAAGAAGGTTATTCATACGATTGAGATTGCCACTAACATTTTAAAGAGGTTCGTTAGACTTTTGTAAATCAACTAAGTTTTCCTGGATGTCTCCCAACTTTTCCAAAATTTGGATCCCCTATTGAGTATAATTAAATCCTTTTTGCGGAGGTGGGGTTCTCACTATTCCCTCTATTATTTTATAAGCAGTATTAGCATCGCTATCAATGAAATTCCCCTTAGTGGCAAAATCCAAAAGTTGTCTATTGGGCATAGTTAACCCTACATAAAAGTTTCATAGCAAAATTTTCATATCCCCTTTTATGGAACAAACATGATAAGATTCCATTATCCTATACCAAGCATCTTTTAAATTTTCTCCTTGTTTCTGTTTGAAGTAAAGAACTTCAAAGTCCGGAGACAAAGGAGGAATGGTGATACTAGTCATATTGACGAAGCAAGCGACCTATCAAACAAGCAAATAAAAATATTTTTGTGCTTTTGTAAAATTGTTTTAGAAGTGGGGGAGATGAAAATGAGAGGCAAATGCAAATAAAAGACAAATGAAAATAAGAGCAAGTGGATGATAGTTTGTGCGAAGGTGCTTGATAGGTTTTGGTGATGTCTCCCTGGCAACGGCGCTAGAAATTCTTCCTGCTACTTGTGAACTGCGTTGGGATTTCCCCGAAGAGGAGAGGATGATGTAGTACAGTAGAGATCAGTATTTCCCTCAGTTAAGAACCAAGGTTATCAATCCAGTAGGAGAACCACACAGAACCTCATTAGCAGCACCTACATACACAAAAGCAAACACTTGCACCCAACGCAAATAAGAGGGTTGTCAATCCCCTTAGCACTTGCAAGGATTAATTCTAATAGTGATATATAGAAAAGTAAATTGCAAAAGAAAATAAAAGTAAATAAATTGCAGCAAGGTATTTTTGGATTTTAATATATGATAAAAGTAGACCCGGGGGCCATAGTTTTCACTAGAGGCTTCTCTCTCGAACACAAAGCATACGGTGGGTAAACAAATTATTGTTGGGCAATTGATAAAAAAGCACATAGTTATGACGATATTCAATGCAATGATCATGTATATAGGCATCACATCCGAGACAAGTAGACCGACTTCTGCCTGCATATCTACTACTATTACTCCACCCATCGACCGCTATCGAGCATGCATCTAGGGTATTAAGTATAAAACAGAGTAACGCCTTAAGCAAGATGACATGATGTAGACAAAGTAAACTCAAGCAATATGATTAAACACCATCTTTTTATCCTTAATGGCAACAATACAAATACGTGTCTTGTCCCTTTCTATCACTGGGATATAGAACACCGCAAGATTGAACCCATCACAAAGCACCTCTCCCATTGCAAGATAAATCAATCTAGTTGGCCAAACCAAACGGATAGATCAGAGAGAAATACAAAGCTATAACAATCATGCATAAAAGAGTTCAGAGAAGACTCAAATATTTCTCATGAATAATCTAATCATAAACCCACTATTAATCGGATCCCAACAAACAAACCGCAAAAGAAGATTACATCGGATAGAACTACAAGAACATCAAGGAGAACATGGTATTGAAGATCAAAGAGAGAGAAGAAGCCATCTAGCTACTAGCTATGGACCCGTAGGTCTGTGGTAAACTACTCACACATCATCGGAAGGGCAGCAAGGTTGATGAAGAAGCCCTCCGTGATCGATTCCCCCTCCGGCAGAGTACTGGAAAAGGCCTCCAGATGGGATCGCGGAGGAACAGAGGCTTGCGGCGGCGGAAAGGTTTTCTCTTCTGTCTCTCTGGTATATTGGGAATATTTTGGAATTTATAGCGCTGGAATTAGGTCAAGAGGTGCCACGAGGGGCCCACAAGCCTGGCGGGGCGCGCCTCTCGAGCTTGCCGCCTCCTCGTGACTCATCTGGTCTTCTCCCGAAGCTTCTAGGGTCCCTTCTGGTCTAGAAAAATTTAATCCAAAGTTTTTTCTTTGTTTGGACTCCGTTTGATAATGATTTTCTAAAAAGGCAAAAACAGGCAAAAAACAACAACTGGCACTGGGCACTAGGTTAATAGGTTAGTCCCAAAAAATGATATATAATTGCATATAATTGCATAATAAACATCCAAGATTAATACTATAATAGCATGAAACAATAAAAAATTATAGATACATTGGAGATGCATCCAGTAGCAATTGACAGAGTTCTCCAGTCACTGCCACCGAGCTACAAGAGCTTTGTGATGAATTATAATATGCAAGGGATGAAGAAGACGATCCCTGAGCTCTTCGCGATGCTTAAGGCCGCGGAGGCAGAAATCAAGAAAGAACATCAAGTGTTGATGGTCAACAAGACCACCAGTTTCAAGAAGAAAGGCAAGGGAAAGAAAGGGAACTTCAAGAAGAATGGCAATCCAGTTGCCGCTCCCATGAAGAAACCCAAGGTTGGACCCAAACCTGAGACTGATTGCTTCTATTGCAAGGGGAATGGTCACTGGAAGGGGAACTGCCCCAAGTATTTGGCAGATAAGAAGGCTGGCAACGTCAACAAAGGTATATTTGATATACATGTTATTGATGTGTACCTTACTAGTGCTCGTAGTAGCGCCTGGGTATTTGATACTGGTTCGGTTGCTAATATTTGTAACTCAAAACAAGAGCTACGGAATAAACGAAGACTAGCTAAGGACGAGGTGACGATGCGCGTCGGAAATGGTTCCAAGGTTGATGTGATCGCCTTCGGCACACTCCCTCTACCTTTACCTTCGGGATTAGTTTTGAATCTGAATAATTGTTATTTGGTGCCTGCGTTGAGCATGAACATTATATCTGGATCTTGTTTATTGCAAGACGGTTATTCATTTAAGTCAGAGAATAATGGTTGTGTCTATTCATATGAATAATATCTTTTATGGTCATGCACCATTGTTGAAAGGTTTATTCTTGTTGAATCTCGATCGTAGTGATACACGTGTTCATAATATTGATGCCAAAAGATGCAAAGTTAATGATGATAGTACCACATACTTGATGCACTTCCGCTTATGTCATATTGGTGTAAAGCGCATGAAGAAACTCCATGCTGGTGGAATTTTGGAATCTCTTGATTATGAATCATTTGAGACATGTGAACCATGCCTCATGGGTAAGATGACTAAAACCCTGTTTTCCGGAACAATGGAGTGGGCAAGTGACTTGTTGGAAATAATACATACCGATGTATACAGTTCGATGAGTGTTGAAGCACGCGGTGGATATCGTTATTTTCTTACCTTCATAGATGATTTGAGTAGATATGGGTATATTTACTTAATGAAACACAAGTCTGAAACATTTGAAAAGTTCAAGGAGTTTCAGCATGAAGTAGAGAATCATTGTAACAAGAAAATTAAATTTCTACGATCTGATCATGGAGGTGAATATTTGAGTTACGAGTTTGGTATGCATTTAAGAAAATGTGGAATTGTTTCACAGCTCACGCCACCTGGAACACCACAGAGTAATGGTGTGTCCGAATGTCATAATCGTACTCTATTGGATATGGTGCGTTCTATGATGTCTCTTACCGATTTGCCACTATCATTTTGGGGTTTTGCATTAGAGACAGCAGCATTCACTTTAAACAGGGCACCGTCTAAATCCGTTGAGATGACTCCGTATGAATTATGGTTTGGCAAGAAACCTAAGCTGTCGTTTCTTAAAATTTGGGGGTGCGACGCTTATGTGAAGAGGCTTCAGCTTGATAAGCTCGAACCCAAAGCGGAGAAATGCGTCTTCATAGGATACCCTAAAGAGACCATTGGGTATACCTTCTATCACAGATCCGATGGCAACATCTTTGTTGCCAAGAATGGGTCCTTTCTAGAGAAGGAGTTTCTCTTGAAAGAAGTGAGTGGGAGGAAAGTAGAACTTGATGAGGTAATTGTACCTTCTCTCGAATTGGAAGGTAGCACATCACAGAAAGAAGCTCCCGTGATGTGTACACCAGCCGGAGAGGAAGCTAATGATGACGATCATGAAACTTTGGATCAAGTTACTACTGAACATCGTAGGTCGACCAGGGTACATTCCGCACCAGAGTGGTATGGTAATCCTGTCCTGGAAGTCACGTTGTTAGACAATGGCAAACCTGCGAACTATGAAGAAGCAATGATGAGCCCGGATTCCGACAAATGGCTTGAGGCCATGAAATCCGAGATAGGATCCATGTATGAGAACAAAGTGTGGACTTTGGTGGAATTGCCCGATGACCGGCAGGCCATTGAGAATAAATAGATCTTTAAGAAGAAGATACACGCTGATGGTAATGTCACCGTCTATAAAGCTCGACTTGTTGCAAAGGGTTTCCGATAAGTTCAAGGGGTTGACTACGATGAGACTTTCTCACCCGTAGCGATGCTTAAGCCTGTTAGAATTATGTTAGCAATTGCTGCATTTTATGATTATGAAATCTGGCAGATGGACGTCAAAACAACGTTCCTTAACGGGTTTCTTAAGGAAGAGTTGTATATGATGCAGCCGAAAGGTTTTGTCGATCCTAAGGATGCTAACAAGGTATGAAAGCTCCAGCGATCCATTTATGGACTGGTGCAAGCATCTCGGAGTTGGAATATACACTTTGATGAGGTGATCAAAGCTTTGGGTTTTATACAAACTTACGGAGAAGCTTGTATTTACAAGAAAGTGAGTGGGAGCTCTATAACATTTCTAATATATATGTGGATGACATATTGTTGATTGGAAATGATATAGAATTTCTGGAAAGGATAAAAGGTTATTTGAACAAGAGTTTTTCAATGAAAGACCTGGGTGAAGCTGCTTACATATTGGGCATTAAAATCTATAGAGATAGATCAAGACGCCTAATAGGACTTTCACAAAGCACATACCTTGACAAGATTTTAAAGAAGTTCAAAATGGACCAGTCGAAGAAAGGGTTCTTGCCTGTGTTGCAAGGTTTGAAGTTGAGTAAGACTCAAAGCCCGACCACGTCAGAAGAAAGAGAAAGGATGAAAGTCATCCCCTATGCCTTAGCCATAGGTTCTATAATGTATGCCATGTTGTGTACCAGACCTGATGTGTGCCTTGCCATAAGTCTGGCAGGGAGGTACCAAAGTAATCCAGGAGTAGATCACTGGACAACGGTCAAGAATATCCTTAAGTACCTGAAGAGGACTAAGGACATGTTTCTCGTTTATGGAGGTGATGAAGAGCTCGTCGTAAAGGGTTACGTCGATGCTAGCTTCGACACAGATCCGGATGACTCTAAGTCTCAAACCGGATACGTATTTATATTGAATGGTGGAGCAGTCAGTTGGTGCAGTTCCAAGCAAAGCGTCGTAGCAGGATCTACATGTGAAGCGGAATATATAGCTGCTTCGGAAGCAACACAAGGAGTCTGGATGAAGGAGTTCATATCCGATCTAGGAGTAATACCTAGTGCATTGGATCCAATGACTATCTTTTGTGACAACACTGGTGCTATTGCCATTGCCAAGGAGCCCAGGTTTCACAAGAAGACCAAGCACATCAAACGCCGCTTCAACTCCATCCATGATTACATCAAGGAGGGAGACATAGAACTTTGCAAAGTACATATGGATCTGAATGTGGCAGACCCGTTGACTAAACCTCTTCCACGAGCAAAACATGATCAGCACCAGGACTCCATGGGTGTTAGATTCATTACGATGTAAACTAGATTATTGACTCTAGTGCAAGTGGGAGACTATTGGAAATATGCCCTAGAGGCAATAATAAATTGGTTATTATCATATTTCCTTGTTCATGATAAATGTTTATTATTCATTCTAGAATTGTATTGACCGAAAACTTAAATACATGTGTGGATACATAAACAACACCATGTCCCTAGTGAGCCTCTACTAACTAGCTCGTTGATCAAAGATGGATAAGGTTTCCTAACCATAGACATGAGTTGTCATTTGATAACTGGATCACATCATTAGGAGAATGGTGTGATGGACAAGACCCAACCGTAAGCTTAGCATATGATCGTATCACTTAAGTTTATTGCTACAGCTTTCTTCATGTCAAGTAACTATTCCTAAGACCATGAGATCATGCAACTCCCAGATACCGGAGGAATACCTTGTGTGCTATCAAATGTCACTTCATAACTGGGTGATCATAAAGGTGCTCTACAGGTATCTTCGAAGGTGTATGTTGGGTTGGCATGGACCGAGACTGGGATTTGTCACTCCGTATGACGGAGAGATATCTCTAGGCCCTCTCAGTTATACAACATCGTAAAGAGCTTGCAAGCAATGTGGCTAATGAGTTAGTCATGGGATCTTGTATTACAGAACGAGTAAAGAGACTTGCCGGTAACGAGATTGAACTAGGTATAGAGATACCGATGATCGAATCTCGGGCATGTACATATCGCCGGACAAAGGGAATTGCATATGGGATTAACTGAATCCTCGACATCGTGGTTCAACCGATAAAAGATCTTCATGGAATATGTAGGAACCAATTTGGGCATCCAGGTTCCGCTATTGGTTATTAACCGGAGAGGTGTCTCGGTCATGACTACATGATTCCTGAACCCGCAGGGTCGCACGCTTAATGTTCGATGGCGCTAGAGTAATATTGGGATATTTTGATGTTGGTAACCGAATGTTGTTCGGAGTCCTGGATGAGATCCAGGATGTCACGAGGAGCTCCGGAATGGTCCGGAGGTAAAGATTTATATATGAAAAGTTGTTTTCAGGGTTCAGGAAAAGTTCAGCTTTTTCGGTATTGTACCGGGAAGCTTCCAGAAGGTTCCAGAAACTTCCGGAGGATTCCAGAAGTCCACCAAGGGATCCACCACATACCTAGGGCCAGCATGGGCTAAGGGGAGGCGCCCTGGCCTTATTGGGCCAGGCGCACTAGCCCTCAAAGGCCCATGCACCTAGGGAGAAGGGAGGAGTCCCGAAGGGACAAGGGGAAGAGTTGGACTAGGAGTCCAACTCATCTCCCTTGGTCGCCGGCCCTAGAGGGAAGAGGGGCTGGAATCCTAGCCCCTCTACGTATATAAATAGGGAGGAGGGGCGCACCAAAGGGCACACAAAATCCTTGGCCGCCTCTCTCTCCCGTTACTCCACCACCTCGTCCCGACGACGCTTAGCGAAGCGCTGCCGGCGCTCCACCACCACCATCACCACCACGCCGCCATGCTGGTTGTGATCCCATCTACTTCTCCTCTCCAGCTTTCTAGATCAAGAAGGAGGAGACGTCATCGAGCCACACGTGTGCTAAACTCGGAGGTGTCGTCCATTCGGCACTAGATCGGTTGGATCGTGATTGGATCGCGAAGAGTACGACTACATCAACCGCTTTATATACGCTTCCGCTTTCGGTCTACGAGGGTACGTAGACACACTCCCCTCTTGTTGCTATGCATCTCCTAGATTAGATCTTGGGTGTTCATAGGAAATTATTTGATTTTCATGCAACGTTCCCCAACAATACAATGGTTCCATCAAAAAAAGACATGGTAGCAAAAAATTGATTAGTTCTAGCAAAAATCGAAGGCAGTTGTAGCAAAAATGTACACTGGTTCCAGCAGGGAAACAAGCATGGTAGCAAACTTTTTGGTTTGTTCCAATAAAAATCCAAATACTTGGTAGCAAAATTTGAAGCTGGTTCCAGCAAAAAAAACACCTGGTTGCAGAAAAAAAATACTCGCCGAGATCTCCAGCACTTTGTCGACGTAGCTCCAACATCTTGAACGCCAGCCGCTGTGGGTCTCCAACACTTGTATCTGTCATCTCGAGCACCGGTGGGTGCTGGCTGCAGCACTTGTCGCTATCTCCAATCTCGTGGGGAGGAGCACACCGCCGCTGATGGCCCCCAAAAAAGGGATGCATGCGTTGAGCTTTGGGGTTCTTCTCTCATGGTGAAGGGGAGGAGGTAGGAGAAAGAGAGGAGAACACGATGTGTGGAGAGGAGATGAGCGAAGAGGAAGGTCACGAGAAGAGAATGAGTGGTGGAGAGCGCAGTAGAAACAATATGATTGACCCTAAAGTGGTGCGTGGGGCCCTGGCATGCATCGTGGTGTGTTGGATCAATTTTGATCCAATGCGCAGTGTGCGTCCGGCGGGCCGGCAGCAAATGTTTCCTTTCTACAATCAGTTATTTGGGCAGTAACGATTTCTATATCCACACCTTTACTTCCTTAGTTTAGATAAGATCGCTATACATGTGTTCTCAGCAAGTCCGCTGTCATATACAACAAATCAAGCAAAATAGTAGATCCGCTGCCATATACAACAAATCAATCAAAAACAGCATATCCGCTCACATATATTATCAACATATCAATTAAATTAATTATCTATGCAGTTAATTCGGAAACTAAGCATCGATTTAGCATGCAACCATTAATTAATGCTTAAAAATTATTCCGATTTTGTCTCGTCAAATCCATGCCTTGCACCAAACTACGTGCATAGCCAGGTAGTTTCTTTTTTTTTGCGAATAAGGACTTCTCATTACTCAAACAAGGGAAACATTGTCAAGTTTACATAAAACCTCAATTTCTATCAAAGCATGGTGTAGCCAGACGGCTGTACGCGGTGACCGTCCCATCTGGGCTAGCCGATGGCTAGTATGGTTCAACTCCCTACGAACATGTGTTAACACATGCGTATGTCCCAGACCAAGCAGCCGTTTTGTTTCCTGGACGAGAGACGCCACCGGCGACCTATTGGTTGCAGCTACCTTGATCGCTGCTACCGTGCTGTCCGTTTCAATGATGAACGGCTCCGAACTCCACTCAAGTGCGAGAGAAACGCCTTCCATACAGGCCGCTACCTCGGCCTCTAGCGCACTTGAGCATCTGGGTAGGAAACGACAGGAAGCAAAGACCACTTCCCCTTGATTGTTTCAGAGGATCATACCCGCGCCACCAGTGCCGTCGGCCTCCACGAAAGCTCCATCCATGTTCAGCTTGCACCAGCCTTCAGGTGGTCTTGCCCATTTCTTCGGTGGTCTGGGGCTGTCCGCCGGTGTGGAGCTCGGCTTCTTCTCGGATAGCGCACGACCATGTCGCAGCACCATCTTGCCTTTCACCAGGTCGGCAAGGGGGTGTTGACAAATCCAGAGGAGCGATTCAATGTAGCTCGAGAGGAAGCGCCGCGAAGCTTCCGTGGGTGGTGCCGGCTTCAGGTGAGTGATCTCATTATGTATGTGCCATTTACTGATGGGGAATGAAGCATGAAAATCAAAAAAATTCCTACGAACACCCAAGATCTAATCTAGGAGATGCATAGCAACGAGAGGGGAGTGTGTCTACATACCCTTGTCGACCGAAAGCGTTAGCATCGTAACGTGGTTGATGTAGTCGTACTCTTCACGATCCAATCGCGATCCAATCCGATCTAGTGCCGAACGGATGGCACCTTCGAGATTAGCACACATTCAGCTCGATGGCATCCTCTCCTTCTTGATCCAGCAAGTGAGAGGGAGGAAGTAGATGAGATCGGAACTAGCACGGCGGCATGGTGGCGGTGGCAGCAGCGGAACTCCGGCAAGGCTTTGCCAAGCGCGTACCGGAGGAGAGGTGGGAGGAGTTGGGAGCGACAGAGGGCAAGGGTGAAGGGGTACAGCCCCCTACGCCCCTCCCCACTATATATAGGGGTGAGGGGGAGGGGGCGGCGGCCCTAGGGGGTGGCTTGCCCACCAAGCCAGGTGGGGCGCCTGCGCCTCCCACCCCTAGGGTTTGCCCACCCTTGGCGCATGGGCCTGGTGGGGGGCTGGTGCACCTGGCCCAACTAGGCTAGGGCGCCACCCTACAGCCCATGTGGGCCAACGGGGCTGGTGGACCCCCCCCCCCCGGTGGACCCCCGAAACCCTTCGGTGACTCCGGTACACTGCCGGCATGCCCCTGAACTTTTCCGGCGACCAAAATAGGACTTACCATATATAAATCTTTACCTCTGGACCATTCTGGAGCTCCTCAGGATATCCGGGATCTTATCCGGGACTCCAAACAACCTTCGGACTTTCCACTGCTAATATCTCAATGCTACCCTAGCGCTACCGAACGTTAAGCGTGCGACCCTACGGGTTCGGGAACATGTAGACATGACCGAGACTCCTCTCCGGTCAATAACCAATAGCGGGACCTGGATGCCCATATTGATTCTTACATATTCAACGAAGATCTTTATCGGTTGAACCACGATGTCGAGGATTCAGTTAATCCCGTATGCAATTCCCTTTATCCGGCGATATGTTACTTGCGCGAGATTCGATCGTCGGTATCTCCATACCTAGTTCAATCTCGTTACCGGCAAGTCTCTTTACTCGTTCCGTAATAAAAGATCCTGTGACTAAACTCATTAGTCACATGAAGCTTCTTATGATGTTGTTTTACCGAGAGGGCCCAGAGATATCTCTCCGTCATACGGAGTGACAAATCCCAGTCTTGATCCATGCCAACCCAACAGACACCTTCGGAGATACCTGTAGAGCACCTTTATGATCACCCAGTTACGAAGTGACGTTTGATAGCACACAAGATATTCCTCCGGTATCCGGGAGTGACATGATCTCATGGTCTAAGGAACTGATACTTGACATGAATAAAGCTGTAGCAAATAACTAAACGATCTGATGCTAAGCTTACGGTTGGGTATGTCCATCACATCATTCTCCTAATGATGTGATCCCGTTATCAAATGACAACTCATGTCTATGGTCAGGAAACCAGAACCATCTTTGATCAACGAGCTAGTCTAGTGGAGGCTTACTAGGACACGGTATAGTTTATGTATTCACACATGTATTTAAGTTTCCGGTCAATACAATTCTAGCATGAATAATAAACATTTATCATGAACGGGAAATATGATAATAATCATTTTATTATTGCCTCTAGGACATATTTCCAACAGTCTCCCACTTACACTAGAGTCAATAATCTAGTTTACACCATAATGAATTAACACCCATAGAGTTTTGGTGCTGATCATGTTTTGCTCGTGGAAGAGGTTTAGTCAACGGGTCTACCACATTTAGATTCGTATGTACTTTTGTAAATCATTATGTCTACAATGCTCTGCTTGGAGCTACTTCAATATGTATCCAGATTGAGACTTTTAGTCACCCGGATCAGTGTCAAAGCTATCATTGACGTAACCATTTACGACGAGCTTATCTTCACCTCCATAAACGAGAAACATGTCCTTAGTCCTCTTTAGGTACTTAAGGATATTTTTTACCGCTGTCCAGTGATCTACTCTTGGATCACTCTGGTACCTCCTTGCCAGACTTATGGCAAGGCACACATCAGGTCTAGTACACAGCATGACATACATTATAGAGCCTATGGCTAAGGCATAGGGGATGACTTTCATCCTTTCTCTCTCTTCTGTCGTGGTCGGGCTTTGAGTCTTACTCAACTTCACACCTTGCAACACAGGCAAGAACCCCTTCTTCGACTGGTCCATTTTGAACTTCTTCAAAATCTTGTCAAGGTATGTGCTTTGTGAAAGTCCTATTAGGCGTCTTGATCTATCTCTATAGATCTTGATGCCCAATATGTAAGCAGCTTCACCCAGGTCATTCATTGAAAAACTCTTGTTCAAATAACCCTTTATGCTTTCCAAAAATTATATATCATTTCCAATCAACAATATGTCATCCACATATAGTATTAGAAATGCTACAGAGCTCCCACTCACTTTCTTGTAAATACAAGCTTCTTCATAAGCTTGTATAAAACCAAAAGCTTTGATCACCTCATCAAAGCGTATATTCCAACTCCGAGATGCTTGCACCAGTCCATAGATGGATCGCTGGAGATTGCACACCTTATTAGCATCCTTAGGATCAATAAAACCTTCCGATTGCATCATATACAACTCTTCCTTATCGAAACCATTAAGGAACGCGGTTTTCACATCCATCTGCCAGATTTCATAATTGTAAAATGCAGCAATTGCTAACATAATCCTAACAGACTTCAGCATCGTGATATCTACTACACAACTTTTATTCTTGTAGACGTTGTTGGGCCTCCAAGTGCAGAGTTTTGTAGGACAGTAGTAAATTTCCCTCAAGTGGATGATCTAAGGTTTATCAATCCATGGGAGGCGTAGGATGAAGATAGTCTCTCTCAAACAACCCTGCAATCAAATACAAGAAATCTCTTGTGTCCCGAACACACCCAATACAATGGTAAATTGTATAGGTGCACTAGTTCGGCGAAGAGATGGTGATAAGAGTGTAGTATGGATTGTAGATATAGGTTTTTGTAATCCGAACAATAAAAAACAGCAAGGTAGCAAGTAACAAAAGTGAGCACAAATGGTATTGCAATGCTTGAAAACAAGGCCTAGGGTTCATACTTTCACTAGTGCAATCTCTCAACAGTGCTAACATAATTGAATCATATAACAATCCCTCAACGTGCGATAAAGAATCACTCCAAAGTTCCTATCAAGCGGAGAACATAAGAAGAAATTGTTGTAGGGTATGAAACCACCTCAAAGTTATCCTTTCTGGTCAATCTATTGAGCCATCCCTATAAGTGTCAAAAACAGCCCTAGAGTTCGTACTAAAATAACACCATATGATACGCATCAACCAACTCTAATGTCACCTAGATACTCCAATGTCACCACAAGTATTCGTGAGTTGATTATTCAATATGCATCAAACAACTTCGATTCATAATATTCAATCCACACAAAGAACTTCAAAGAGTACCCCAAAGTTTCTATCAGAGAAAAGAAGATGAAAACGTGTACCAACCCATATGCATAGATTACCCCAATGTCACCTCGGGAATCCGCAAGTTGATTACCAAAACATACATCAAGTGACTCAATAGAATACCCCATTGTCACCACGGGTATTCACATGCAAGACATACATCAAGTGTTCTCAAATCTGAAATATTCAATCCGACAATAATGAAACCTCAAAGGGAAAGACTCAATTCATCACAAGAAGATAGAGAGGGAAGAAACACCATATGATCCAACTATATCAACAAAGCTTGCGGTACATCAAGATCATGCCAAATCAAGAACATGAGAGAGAGAGATCAAACACATAGCTACTAGTACATACCCTCAGCCCCGAGGGTGAACTACTCCCTCCTCGTCATGGAGACCGCCGGGATGATGAAGATGGCTTCCGGTGATGATTACCCCCTCCGGCGGGGTGCCAAAACAGGGATCCAGATGGTATTTCTTCGGTACAGAGGCTTGCGGCGGCGGCGTCGAAGTTCTAGGTTTATTTCTGGGGGTTTCTCTATTTATATTATTTTTCAGCGTTGGAATCGCACAAAAAGGAGTTACGAGGGGCCCACAATGCAACATCACACGACCCCCCCCAGGGCGTGCCGTGTTGCCTTGTGGCCTCCTCGTGGCTCTTCTGGTCCTTCCACGAAGCTTTGGGGGTCTCTTTTGGTCCATAAAAAATCGTCAAAAAGTTTTGTCCAATTCCGAGAACTTTTATTTCTGCACAAAAAACAACACCACGGTAGTTCTGCTGAAAACAGCGTCAGTCCTGGTTAGTTCTAATCAAATCATACCAAAACCATATAAAATTGTTATAAACATGGCATGAATACTTCATAAATTATAGATACGTTGGAGACGTATCACATTGCTACGGGTGAGAAGGTCTCATCGTAGTCAACTCCTTGAACTTGTCGAAAACCCTTTGCGACAAGTCGAGCTTTATAGACAGTGACATTACCATGAGCGTCTGTCTTCTTCTTAAAGATCCATTTGTTCTCAATGACCTGCTGGTCATCGGGTAAGTCTACCAAAGTCCATACTTGGTTCTCATACATGAATCCTATCTCGGATTTCATGGCCTCTAGCCATTTGTCGGAATCCGGGCTCATCATTGCTTGTTCATAGTTCGTAGGTTCGCCGTTGTCTAACAACATGACTTCTAGGACGGGATTACCGTATGATACGTCTCCAACGTATCTATAATTTATGAAGTATTCATGCCATGTTTACAATAATTTTATATGGTTTTGGTATGATTTGAATGGAACTAACCAGGACTGACGCTATTTTCAGCAGAACTACCGTGGTGTTGTTTTTTGTGTAGAAATAAAAGTTCTTGGATTGGGCTGAAAATTTACGGTGATTTTTTATGGACAAAAATAGACCCCCGAAGCTTTGAGGAATGCCAGAAGATCCACGAGGGCACGACAAGCCTGGGGGGCGCGCCTCCCACCCTAGGGCGCGCCCCCCGAGCTTGTCGCTCCCTCGTGCCCCCCCCTGGCGTAAATCCAACGCTGAAAAATCCTATAAATACCAAAAACCCCAAAAAGAAACCTAGAACTCCCATGCCGCCACCGCAAGCCTCTGTTCCGAAGCGATCTCATCCGGAGCCCTGCTCCGGCACTCTGCCGGAGGGGGAAATCATCACTGGAGGCCATCTTCATCATCCCGGCGGTCTCCATGGCGAGGAGGGAGTAGTTCACCCTCGGGGCTGAGGGTATGTACCAGTAGCTATGTGTTTGATCTCTCTCTCTTGTGTTCTTGATTTGGCACGATCTTGATGTATCGCAAGCTTTGTTAATATAGTTGGATATGGTGTTTCTTCCCTCTCTATCTTCTTGTGATGAATTGAGTCTTTCCCTTTGAGGTTTCGTTATTGTCGGATTGAATACTTTGGATTTGAGAACACTTGATGTATGTCTTGCATGTGGATACCTGTGGTGACAATAGGGTATTCTATTGAGTCACTTGATGTATGTTTTGGTAATCAACTTGCGGATTCCCGTGACCTTGGGGTAATCTAGGCATATGGGTTGGTACACATTTTCATCCTTCTTTCTCCGATAGAAACTTTGGGGTACTCTTTGAAGTTCTTTGTGTCGATTGAATATTATGAATCTAAAATTGTTTGATGCATATCGAATAATCAACTCACGGATACTTGTGGTGACATTGGAGTATCTAGGAGACATTAGAGTTGGTTGATGCGTATCATATGGTGTTATTTTAGTATGAACTCTAGGGCTGTTTGTGACACTTATAGGGATGACTCAATAGATTGATCGGAAAAGATAACCTTGAGGTGGTTTCATACCCTACAACAATTTCATCTTATGTTCTCCGCTAATAGGAACTTTGGAGTGATTCTTTATCGCCCATTGAGGGATTGTTATATGATTCAATTATGTTAGCACTGTTGAGAGATTGCACTAGCGAAAGTATGAACCCTAGGCCTTGTTTCCAAGCATTGCAATACCGTTTGTGCTCACTTTTGTTACTTGCTACCTTGCTGTTTTTATTATTTCAGATTACAAAAACCTATATCTACTATCCATACTACACTTGTATCACCATCTCTTCGCCAAACTAGTGCACCTATACAATTTACCATTGTATTGGGTGTGTTGGGGACACAAGAGATTTCTTGTATTTTATTGCAGGGTTGTTTGAGAGAGACCATCTTCATCCTACACCTCCCACGGATTGATAAACCTTAGGTCATCCACTTGAGGGAAATTTGCTACTGTCCTACAAAACTCTGCGCTTGGAGTCCCAACAGAGTCTACAAGAATAAAGTTGCGTAGTAGACATCACCGTACCACTCTGGTGCGGAACGTACCCTGGTCGACCTACGAAGTTCAGTAGTAACTTGATCCGAAGTTTCATCATCATCATCATTAGCTTCCTCTCTGGCTGGTGTAGGCATCACGGGAACTTCTCTCTGTTATGTGCTACTTTCCAATTCGTGAGAAGATACAATTACCTCATTAGGTTCTACTTTCCTCCCTGTCGTGGTTTTGTCACGGCAGATGTCCTCATGAAAGGACTTAATGGTGAGGCCATCGCAACTAGGTGGAAGCTTGAAGGGGTTGGTCGGAATCGAGAGATGCGAGTTTTACCTAGGTTCGGCCCCTCACGGTGGAGGTAAAAGCCTACATCCTGCATGATTGCTATTGATGATGATGATCTCAATTACAAGGGTGCTATTTCGCTACCTCTATCTCGAGAGCTAGTTTTTCTGTCTGTCCTGACTTGTCCCTCTTGGGGTTCCTTGCCACTCCTTTATAAGTTGAAGGGGACGGCTTACATGTAGAGTCCTAGTAGGACTACAACTAGTCTATTTTCTATTACAAGTCGAATCCTAGTCCGGGTCTTTCTTCTGAACTGATCTACCCAGGCCGGGTCTTCTCTCCGAGCCGGGTCTACCCAGGCCGGGTCTTGCTTCTCTTTTCATGTTCCTTCTAGGGTCCAGTCCCATAGAGAGCTGGCCATTTAATGCCACACGTGAGCCGGTTATGGGCCCTTTGGTCCTGCCGGGTTATGCCTCGGGATGCCGGGTCTAGCCGCGGGTAATTCCCCTGTCATTAGCTCCCAGGTTAGCTTGAATTTATTCATGCTAAGCTACTTAAATAAGAATAATTAATATGTTTACTCAATGAACCGATTCCTCAAAAATCTGGGTTTCTTTATCATATCAACAGGTCGTCTTCACAAATCAACTTGCTGACGTTGGTTCCTTGCAGAAAAATATTATGAATAATAGTCCATCCGACGTTGAGTCGACTTCCAGTGCTTCATCTTGATGAAAATATTGAAAATAATAAACCCCTCTGATGTTGATCCGGCTTTCAATGCTTCGACTTGATGAAAAATATTGGGAACAATAACCCGTATAATGTTGAGCCGGCTTTCAATGCTTTGGCTTGATAATAGAATAACTTGGAGGATATGAACTTTGCAAGCTTTCAAGAAAATGAGACCCGGCTCGCTCAAAATTGATAGCTTGAAGTTGTTCTTCTGTTTTTTTATCTCCATATTACCTGTAGCCCCCAAGCTCTGAGTTTATCAGTTCATGATGACTTGGTGCTTTGCATAGAAATAATATCTTGACTGTGTAGCCCCCAAGTGCCGGGTTGTCATGCCTGCAGCATCCTGGGAGTTGAACTAAATCTTGAATGTTGTATATATATAGCTGCAATTAATGTAGCCCCCAAGTCCTAAGAGTAGAACATAGTGATAGCTTTAAGACTTGCTTAAATATAAATGTTGCAACTTTGAAGAAATCCGGGTTGTTCATCTGAGTTGCCAGTTAGAAACTGAATGTTTTGCATTTCACATGTGTAGCCCCCAAGGGCCGGCTAATCATGAAATGATGGGCCGGGTCTTCAATGAAACCAGTACAAATGACCATGCATTAGCCCCCAAGTGCCATGTCAGCAACCTGTGGTGACTTGGGACTTCCAATAAAGTATGTAATGTTGTAAACATCTTTATGTAGGATATGTTGAATCCAGCCGAGTCGCAAATTGCCGACTTGAAGAAAGAAGTGAGCTCAGAAAAGAAACTCCGAGAGGAGAACAAACCAACATCAACCCGGAAGACTGCCAGGTCTCAACCATCAACCACTCTGCAAGTTTTGAATTTGCTTTGAAAAACTTGATAAAAAATAGCCCAGTCGTGGCTTGTAATAGCTTTTGAGCTGAAACTCCATAGTCTGCTAGCGCCGTCAAGCACATAGTATTTTACCTATGAACTGATGATGCTTTTGCAATGAAAGAAATCCTTGGTCGTGATTGCAATGCAACCCGGTAATTTATGCTCTGTATTTGACTTCACAAGCTTGCTTTGATTGGAATAGAAAACCATAAACCCTGGTTGTCATGCAAACCGGCAATTCATGTTGCCGTTGTATTAAAATCATAATTGATGAGACCTGGCCGTTCTGAAAAGAAGGCCGATTTCTGCAAAAAAAGATGCCATATGTACAAATAATTTGTAATATAAATGCAAAGTACTATATAATAGGACAATTATAGTAATGCAAACTGTAAAATAAAAAGGCAGCTTTCGAGGCACGACATAAAGACCGGTTTTCAAGCCTCGAGTCTGATTTGCTTGCATGAAGCAGGCTTTATCGCCTCTTTTGGTTTATCCTAGCTCTCTGAAAGCCGGCTCTCACGTGACCAATCGGTGTTTTAACTCAGACGAGTTCAGGGTCACTCTGTGATTGACTCGTCGGGCGTACACCGGGTCACCTTTTTGGAGTAGCATCGCGCTAACAAGCAGGTATAACCAAGAATAATATTTGGTGTATGCCGGGTCAAGAGGGTGAGAAAGCTAAACTCGGTGAGTTGGAAGCCCCAAAGTGACCATATGATCATGGAAAAGCTCAGCATAGGATATACAAGAGACAATGCTACTACTGCAAAACATCTGGAATCCAGATAAGCCGGCTTTATTCCATTGATCATAATTGAGTAGGATACCCATGTTTAGACCGTGCATCATGGCAACTAGTCTTCTTTGGTAACCTTACTTTTCGCCAATATGGCAGGGTACCCATGTTTGAACTGCGCATCGTGGCAGCTAGTTCTCTTTGGCAACCTTTACTTTTTCGCCAATAAGGCAGGATACCTATGTTTGAACTGCGCATCGTGGCAGCTAGTCCTCTTTGGCAACCTTTAATTTTTCGCCAATGAGGCAGGATACCTATGTTTGAACTGCGCATCATGGCAGCTAGTCCTCTTTGGCAACCTTTATTTTTTCGCCAATAAGGCAGCAGCCCCCGGGACCGGGTTGTCTTCCCTGCAATGACCCGGGGTTCTTGAATTTTTGAAACCGGCCAAATCTGCCGAGTCATGTCTATGTAGCCCCCGAGTCTTAAGTCGACTCGAGGAGTCGGCTTGAGATTCTTTATACTTGGCTGTGGCATAAGCCGGCGTAGAGTTTATAGCTGAAAACTGGAATTTATTGAAACCAGAGGTGATGTGGTGAGTTGATGATCTTCGCAATGCTCGTCGTATGTCCTCGGCATATGTCGTTCAACAAAGCCGTTTTTGCCCAAATTAAGTCCATATGCCTCTTGATCCATTCCTTGCTATTCTCGCTTGGTCTGGCCCTCCTGGCTCCTTAAGGGCCATTTTTTTTCTTCGTTGTCGGCTTTTGAATTGCCGGCTCAACGGTGGCCGGCTCACCTAGCTTCTCCATTGACGGTTTCTGCGTGTTCAACTCCTGTTTCCTTGATATGCTGAAGCAGACCGGACCGCGGGGGTGGCAGCTTGTGCGTGTCCGTTGGGCAGTTCGTGCGACTGGGCGTGACCCTGGTATGTTGATATAGACCGGATCGCGGGGGCGGCGGCTTGCGCGCGTCCGTTGGGTGGCATGGCAATGGACGGACAACGGTGTAGGACGATGCTGGCACGAGCTCTGTATCCGCGGTACGATGGTCACCTTTGTAGTGAACATAGGTCCTGATGTATTTGGACGACAGATGATTTAGTACTTTTTGGATCCACCTCGCCGTGTTTCCCATGGACAGTGAACAATTGTCTTGCGGATAAATCCTGGTATTTCTGTCGGATGAATGCGGATGGAGCAAACCGAGTTTAGGCACGTAGATCGATCCACTCTCCTTTTTTTTCTTTTTGCTTTGGCGTTTTGTTGAAGTAGAGCGAATCACGAGAACGGTGTTCTGGGCGCCTGTCCGCCGGGCGACCCGACGCAGGCGGAGGCTGGCGCGGGCTCTGACGTGTTGACGTGGATCGAACCGATTTGTGATGGGCATGTTTGCCAGGTAACCTGGCGCGGGGCTCCAGGCGACGGCATGTGAGGCCGAATTAACTGGCAAACCACATACGCCATGTACATGCTTTGCAGTTGATTTTCTCAGGTGTTGATGTAGTAGTCTAGGAGACCAAGTCTGCACTAGCTTAAATTCCATTGAGACTTTTAACCTATACGTGAGGTAGGAACTTTCCAAGACGTCTCCTTTGGTTGTCTTGGAGATCGTGCCATGTTGAGTAGTAGTAGTACTGGTGCTCTCATCTACAAGTGGATAGGTTGGCTGGGGCGCTTTTCTTCTCAAAACTTGAGTTCCACGTGGACAATAGCAGTCAACAAATCCAAGTACTCCTGTACTTGTCTTCACGTGAGTAGGTATTATTGCTTGGATGAATTGATACGAAGCAGCGACAGCAGTCTGCACGTCACAAAGTATGGCTGATTCCCTCGGGACTTGAAGCCTTCTGACTTGACGTGTAGTAGTAGCAGCAATTCGGGTATTGTTTCCTTGTGGATCGACGTGGAAGCAGCAATGTGCAGACCGCCTCGTCCACGCGACGGAGTGGAAATCAGCGTCGGCTGGCCTGACTTGATGTGCTGTCTGACGCCTGCAAGCCTCGGTCGTACGCCATCTTTTGCATCTGTAGGGACCACCGTGCGGGTCTCACACACGTGCTTTCCAATGGTGGGACCTGATGGCATGGATGCCTTGAAACGTCGAGCGTCAATTGTTGTCGTAGGTCGGCGAGATAGCTGGATGTAAACCGTGCACTCCGACGATGCATGTGTAGATGTAGATTGGATCCGCTTGCAGTGGTGTGCGAAACACCATCCACAAAAATTCTTCCCAGTTAGATCTTTAGATGAGACCCGAACTGATTTTGATGAAAAAGTAGATCCACCGACGGCTGACGACCGCTGAGTAGATTAGATTGGGCAAAACACCCATGGCGGCGCCTGTAACACCACCAATTTTTTTTCTCGAGCCTGGTACTAGATTAACTTGGAACTGATCTTGATCGATGAACTCGAAGATGATGTAGATCCTTTCGAGCCGGTTTTTCTTCATTTGGCCAATCGCGAGCTCCTCGATCCCTGGAGAGCTCCCTCCAAGAACAACACCACCGTGCACGGCCCCACGATGGGCGCCAACTGTCGTGGTTTTGTCACGGCAGATGTCCTCGTAAAAGGACTTAATGGTGAGGCCATCGCAACTAGGTGGAAGCTTGAAGGGGTTGGTCAGAATCGAGAGACGCGAGTTTTACCCAGGTGCGGCCCCTCACGGTGGAGGTAAAAGCCTACATCCTGCTTGATTGCTATTGATGATGATGATCTCAATTACAAGGGTGCTGTTTCGCTTCCTCTATCTCGAGAGCTAGTTTTTCTGTCTGTCCTGACTTGTCCCTCTTGGGGTGCCTTGCCCCTCCTTATATAAGTTGAAGGGGCCGGCTTACATGTAGAGTCCTAGTAGGACTACAACTAGTCTATTTTCTATTACAAGTCGAATCCTAGTTCGGGTCTTTCTTCCGAACTGATCTACCCAAGCCGGGTCTTCTCTCCGAGCCGGGTCTACCCAGGCCGGGTCTTGCTTCTCTTTTTAGGTTCCTTCCAGGGTCCAGTCCCAAAGAGAGCCGGCCCGTTTAATGCCACGTGTGACCCGGTTATGGGCCCTTTGGTCCTGCCGGGTTATGCCTCGTGATGCCGGGTCTAGCCGCGGGTAATTCCCCCGACACTCCCACTCACTTCTTTCGAGAGAAACTCCTTCTCTAGAAAGGACCCATTCTTGGCAACAAAGATCTTGCCCTCGGATCTGTGATAGAAGGTATACCCAATGGTCTCTTTAGGGTATCCTATATATGAAGACGCACTTCTCCGCTTTGGGTTCGAACTTATCAGGCTGAAGCCTCTTGACATAAGCGTCGCACCCCCAAACTTTATGAAATGAGAGCTTAGGTTTCTTGCCAAACCATAATTCATACGGGGTCATCTCAACGGTTTTAGACGGTGCCCTGTTTAAAGTGAATGTGGCTGTCTCTAATGTATAACCCCAAAACGAGAATGGCAAATCGGTAAGAGACATCATAGAACGCACCATATCCAATAGAGTACGATTACGAAATTCGGACACACCATTACGCTGTGGTGTTCCAGGTGGCATGAGTTGTGAAACAATTCCACATTGTCTTAAATGTGTGCCAAACTCGTAACTCAAATATTCACCTCCACGATCAGATCGTAGAAACTTTATTTTCTTGTTACAATGATTCTCCACTTCATTCTGAAGTTCCATGAACTTTTCAAAAGTTTCAGACTTGTGTTTCATTAAGTAAATATGCCCATATCTACTCAAATCATCCGTGAAGGTAAGAATATAATGATATCCACCGCGTGCTTCAACACTCATCGGACCGCATACATCGGTATGTATTATTTCCAACAAGTCGCTTGCCCGCTCCATTGTTCCAGAAAACGGGGTTTTATTCATCTTGCCCATGAGGCATGGTTCACATGTCTCAAATGATTCATAATCAAGAGATTCCAAAAGTCCATCAGCATGGAGTTTCTTCACGCGCTTGACACCAATATGACCTAAGCAGCAGCGCCACAAGTATGTGGTACTATCATCATTAACTTTGCATCTTTTGGCATCAATATTATGAACATGTATATCATTACGATCGATATTCAACAAGAATAAACCATTCACAAGGGGTGCATGACCATAAAAGATATTATCCGTATAAATAGAACATCTATTATTCTCTGACTTAAATGAATAACCGTCTCGCAATAAACAAGATCCAGATATAATGTTCATGCTTAACACAGGCACCAAATAACTATTATTTAGGTTTAAAACTAATCCCGAAGGTAGATGTAGAGGGAGCGTGCCGACGACGATCACATCAACCTTGGAACCATTTCCGACACGCATCGTCACCTCATCCTTAGCTAGTCTTCGTTTATTCCGCATCTCTTGTTTCGAGTTACAAATATTAGCAACCGAACTAGTATCAAATACCCAGGCGCTACAAAGAGCACTAGTAAGGTACACATCAATAACATGTATAACAAATATACCTTTGTTGACATTGCCAGCCTTCTTATCTGCCAAGTACTTGGGGCAGTTCCGCTTCCAGTGACCATTCCCCTTGCAATAGAAGCACTCAGTCTCAGGTTTGGGTCTAGCCTTGGGTTTCTTTACGGGAGCGGCAACTGGCTTGCCATTCTTCTTGAAGTTTGCTTTCTTTCCCTTGCCTTTCTTCTTGAAACTGGTGGTCTTGTTGACCATCAACATTTGATGTTCTTTCTTGATTTCTACCTCCGCAGCCTTAAGCATCGCGAAGAGCTCAGGGATCGTCTTTTCCATCCGTTGCATATTATAGTTCATCACAAAGCTCTTGTAGCTCAGTGGCAGTGACTGGAGAATTCTGTCAATCGCTACTTCATTCAAAAGATTAACTCCCATTTGGTTCAAGCGGTTGAAGTACCCAGACATCTTGAGTACGTGCTCACTAATGGAGCTGTTCTCCTCCATCTTGTAGCTAAAGAACTTGCCGGACGCTTCATACCTCTCGACCTGGGCGTGAGCCTGAAATACCAATTTCAGCTCCTGGAACATCTCATATGCTCCGTGGTGCTCAAAACGTCTTTGGAGCCCCGGTTCTAAGCCGTAAAGCATGGCGCACTGAACTATCGAGTAGTCATCAGAACGTGCCTGCCAGACATTCATAACATCTACAGGCGACGCTGGAGGGGGTGCATCACCAAGCGGTGCATCAAGGACATAAACTTTCTGTGCGGCAGTGAGGATAATCCTCAAATTACGGACCCAGTCCACATAGTTGCTTCCATCATCTTTCAACTTAGCTTTCTCTAGGAATGCATTAAAATTCAGGGGAGCTACAGCGCGAGCCATTGATCTACAACATTAATTTGCAAAGACAATTAGACCATGTTCATGATAATTTGTTCTGTTAATCAAATTACTAAAGAACTCCCACTTAAATCAACATCCCTCAAGTTGTCTAAGTGTTACATGATCCAAATCAACTAACCCATGTCCGATCATCACGTGAGATGGGGTGGTCATCAATGGTGAACATCTCCATGTTGATGATATCTACTATATGACTCATGTTCGACCTTTCGGTCCTCCATGTTCCGAGGCCATGTCTGTACGTGCTAGGCTCGGCAAGTTTAACCCAAGTATTCCGCATCTGTAAAACTGGCTTACACCCATTGTATGCGAACGTAGAGTCTATCACACCCGATCATCACGAGGTGCTTCAAAATGATGAACTTTCGCAATGGTGCATACTTAGGGAGAACACATTTTATCTTGAAATTAAGTGAAGGGATCATCTTATAATTCTACCGTCGTCGTAAGCAAAATAAGATGCATAAAAAGATAAACATCACATGCAATCAAATATGTGACATGATATGGCCATCATCATCTTTCTGCTTTTGATCTCCATCTCCAAAGCACCGGCATGATCTCCATCATCACCAGCATGACACCATGATCTCCATCATCATGATCTCCATCATCGTGCCGTCATGTAGTTGTCTCCACCAACTATTGCTTCTACGACTATTGCTAATGCATAGCGATAAAGTAAAGCAATTACATGGCGGTTAATAGTTGACACGCAGGTCATACAATAAATTAAAGACAACCCTATGGCTCCTGCCGGTTGCCGTACTCATCGACATGCAAGTCGTGAACCTATTACAAAACATGATCATCTCATACATCAACATATATCACATCACGTTTTGGCCATACCACATCACAACATGCCCTACAAAAACAAGTTAGACATCCTCTACTTTGTTGTTGCAAATTTTACATGGCTGCTATGGGCAACTAGCAAGAACCGTTCTTACCTACGCAAAGCCACAACGGTGATATACAAGTTGTCTTTTAAACTTCTATAAGGACCGCCCTTGTCAAATCAGATTCAACTAAAGTGGGAGAGACAAACACCCGCAAAGCCACTTTTATGCAATACAAGTTTGTTGGTGCAATAATTTGCCTCCTTATGTTTTGGAGATTGTTGACAAACATTGAGGGACTGATGTGTTTGCTAGTGCACACAGAGTAACAGGTCCCTGGAGTCAAGAGGAGTTTGGAATCAAACTCCGAAGAATATTCCCTGCGTAGCAGTGAAGGTTATCACCGAAGATTATAACGACAAGAGTGACCCCTCAAAATTTGCTGATACGAAGCAATTGATTCAGTGCTCGTCCGAAGAATATGACTGCTGTCGAGAAGATTGAAGACGAAGAGAAGACGTAGCATTCATTTCGTTGTTTCATTTCTCTTCATTGAGTCATAGGACCACCGTACTATTAAGAGGGGTGTAGCGTTCGAAACTTTGATTCTCTGATGCTAAACCCAAATCCTATGTAAGTTATGAGAGAAATCTCTTTGTGTTCCGAGCAAATACTTGCCAGCAAGAGACTGTGATCTTCTTCGCTGCGAGAGATTTGTCTCTGACCGAGGAGTTAGCATTACTTGCTCTTCAAGTAATGTAACCGTTGCTCTTAAAATCCGACCGTTGTGAACGTGTCGGTTGGCCATTGACTGGACCGCGTGTCCAAAATGGTCATTTCCCATCAGGGAAGGCTGCGGCTATAAATAGCCACCCCGCACCGGCGTTGTCTGGTGGCTGCTCCATTTGATTCTGAGAAGATTGTTGAGCAACCCCCTCTCCGATAGATTTGAGTTTAAAATCCACCGAGAGAAAAACCCTAGAGCCGAAAAATTAGATAGTGGTTCAGCATCACTCGAATCTAAGTCCAGTACGCTCCGCCTATTACTCTTGAGAGCTGCAAATCTCTAGACGGTTAGGTGTCAATCTCTTCAGAGACCAAGAGTAATTGTGGTTCTCGAAGAAGAAGTCTGTAAAGGTTCGGAGATCGCCTCAAGCATCTACCACGAGTAATCAGCATTGGTTGACGAACCAATTGTCGAGGAGAATAGGGCGAAGAGAGTTTATCTTCTGTGTTAAATCACAACCCCTCCAACAAGACGTAGTCCTTTTGCAGAAGGGCGAACTGGTCTACCAAATACCTTGTCGCCATCGAGCATCACTGGTCACCTCTGCTACTCTCCTTTACATTCGAATTATGCTATGTGACTTGTTTCAATTATGTGATTTACCTCGATGCATGTTTTAGTTTCCATTCGGTATTTTGTATTCTCTCACTGTATACTGTTTTCATTCGTTCCGCTGCTAGGTTCCGAGAGTTTTGATAGTTTCGAAAGAAAATTTAAAACTCCCATTCACCCTCCCCCCCTCTGGTTGACATACTTCGTTCCTACAATTGGTATCAGAGCAAGGTACTCCTTGACTCTGCTCATTTTGGTCTAACCACCTTGGAGTTTAAGTATGTCTTCAGTGAGCTACAAGTCGCACCTCAAGATTCCCATCTTTGATGGGACGGACTATCCCTTCTGGGAAGGAGAAGATGAAGATCCGTCTCCGAGCTATTGATGATGATATGTGGAACATGGTGCAGAATGGATTCGTGGTTGAAGTGCCCTAGGTCCCCACTGATCCCGAGAAGAAACTCATTCAGATGGATGCTCAAGCCAAAGATGAAATTGGTGGCCATCTCTCTCATGCCCAATTTCTTCGCTATCATCAGTGTGAAACTACAAAGGAATTGTGGGACATTCTCGAAAAGATAAACAAGGGTGTTTCAACTCAGAAAGAAGCTCGCATTGATACTCTTCATGCCAAGTTCAATCGGTTCAAGCGTATTGGAAATGAAAGCTGCCAGCAAACCTTCGACCGTCTGAGTGACATCGCAAACGAGCTACAAGGTCTCGGCGCCAAAGACATCACTGATCACGAAGTTGTGAAGAAACTGCTCCGATCCCTTGACAGTTCGTTCGACACTCTAGTTCTGATGATTCAGGAACGAGCTGATTTCAATGTTCTCGACTCTGCTGATATCATGGAAAGGCTAAACACTCACGAAGAACAAGAAGAAGAAAAGAGAGATCTCTATGGCTCACGTCACCGAAAAAGTCATGCTCTCAAGACTGTGGCTGATTCTTCCTCAGAAGGAAACGCCGATGAAGATTCAGATGACCCCGAAAGGATCAGCAAGGACCTCGCATTGATCACAAAAAGATTCCAACGCCTTCATAGGAAAAATCAGTTTCAGAAGAAAGGATCCACCAACTCTGGCGGCTCCAAATCTTCATCAAAACCTACTGAAGATTACACCTGCTTCAAGTGCAAAAAGCCAGGACATTTCATCTCGGATTGCCCTCTCTAGGAAGCTGAAATCCGTGCCAGTGGAAGATTTGATTCAGGACACAACCATGGCAAAGGCAAGAGCAAAAGCTACGACTCCGATGATGAGAAGAAAATGAAGAAGTTCTTCAAGAAGAAGGATGGCTCCTCCAAGTCCTCGTCAAGATCCTCCTCAAGGAATCCCTCCAAGTCCTCATCCAACCGCAAGAACACTTCTCGCAAGGCCAAGGCGTACATCGGAAAGGAGATGGATTCCGATGAAGAAGCGTCATCTGACTCCGAAGAAGTTGATGAATCCGATGAGGATTCTGATTCCGGCATGGCTGGCATAGCATGTGCCTCTACTCCTGCATCGAACTTCTTCGAGAATCATTCGAGCGACAATGAGTCTCCTGCGTACTGCTTCATGGCCAAAGCTTCGAAAGAAAAGGTATCCTCCAAACATCACAAGGTTCACTCCAGTGATCGATATTCTTCTGATGAGGATGACCATGCTAAACTGATCAAAATTGCTAATATGCAACAAAATTCTCTCGAAAAATTGAGAAAACCCTCAGGAAATCTGAAGGGTTGTTGGTTGAGGAGATGGAGAAAAATCAATCGTTGACCGAAGAGCATTCCGCTCTCGAGTCTCGAATGAAAGAACTATCAGATCGTCATGATTTTCTCTCAGCTGACTACGAAAGATTAACTTATGATTACCTGAAACGGAAACAGGAACTCGAGTCGCTGAGAGAGGCTCATGATGACTTGATCAGAGAAAATTCTCTTCTCACCCAACAACTCAAAGACAAACCTGAAGTGTTTGTACCTCCTTGCTTAAAATGCCTTGAACGCAGTAACGCTGAATCAAATGCTGAATCTTCTGTGAATGCTAACCCCTCGGTCGAGGAAAATGGTTTTGTTTCTGATGAAAATGCTAGGTTGAAGGATCTTCTTTAGACAGGAATGTTCAAGTCTCTCAAAGGGCATCAAACCCTGTGTGACGTTCTGAAGAAATCCATTCTTCACAAAAATCCCAGAAAGGAAGGTATCGGTTTCGAAAGGAAACTGAATGAGAATGGCTCCTACTGGGAACCTGATCAATATCCTCGCACTGTGTGGGTACCTCCTAAGAGCAAAATGCTCGATCCAGCTTTACTTTCGGGATATGACTCTCCTATCCCTGAGTACTCATATGATGATTCTCTGGACAACTATAAGCTGTTCAAAAACCAACGTGGTGAGGCTGTTGCTCGCTATGTTGGACCAAACAGCAGGAATGGCCCCCCAAAGGAATCTATCTGGGTGCCCAGGAAAACTATCGAAGCATTACCTGTCACTAGACTACTAACCATGCAGGAAGAAAATGCTCGATATATCCTTGAAAAGATTCGACAGAATGAATACATACTTGCCTCACCCAACCGCTATACTCATTCGTCTGGGAGGAATTTCAATGCATACTCTTTCGATTATGCTCGTACTCATTCAAGTTACAATTCGCATAATTGTCGAAAGAAATCATATCCTGCTCGCTCATATGTTTCAAAGCCACCTACAATGATGTGGGTGGTTAAGAAAGCCTAATTTCTCTGCAGGACTATGTCTCCGGGTGTACAGAATGGATAATGGAGAGTGGATGCACTAGTCATATGACCGAAGACAAGTCGTTGTTTGTCGACCCAAACCTAACTGCTTCATCTGAGAAGTATATTACTTTCGGTGACAACAACAAAGGAAAGGTAATTGGGTTAGGTAAAATTGCTATATCCAAGGACAAGAACATTGATGATGTTTTACTTGTTCAGTCTCTTGGATTCAATCTCATGTCAGTTGGCAAGCTTTGTGATCTAGGCATGCTAGTTCTATTTTCTAAATCCAAATGCATCGTCTTTATGGCCACTGACAATTCCTTCATTTTCGAGGGAAATAGAAAAGGTGGTTTATATATTGTGGATTTCTCTAAGGGTCCCACAGTCCAAACTTGTTTGCTTGCAAAAGCAACCGAAGGATGGCTGTGGCACCGAAGACTTGGTCATGCAGGTATGAGAAATTTGCAGACTCTCATGAAGAAAAATCATCTCCGTGGTATTCTTGATGTGAAATTCGACAAGGATCATCTCTGTGCTGCGTGTGAAGCCGGTAAATTGGCCAAGAAGCACCACTCATCAAAAACTGTCATGACCACAACAAGACCACTGGAAATTCTTCATATGGATTTATTCGGGCCTCAAAACTATGCTAGTTTCGGAGGCAGTCATTATGGTCTGGTCATTGTTGATGATTTTTCTCGATACACTTGTGTATTCTTTCTCGAAGACAAAACCTGCACCCAAGACATCTTCAAAAGATTCGCTAAGAAGGCTCAGAATGAATATGATGTGCGAATTAAGCATGTCAGAAGCGACAATGGCACTGAGTTCAAAAATACTCATATCGAAGATTTTCTCGATGAAAATGGTATCACTCATGAATTCTCTGCCGCTTACACTCCCCAACAGAATGGAGTTGTTGAGCGAAAGAATAGAACTCTCATTGAAATGGCGAGAACAATGCTCAGTGAGTATAAAACTCCCATTCGTTTCTGGGCTGATGCTATTAACACTGCTTGCCATGTTGTGAATCGTGTTTATCTTCATAAATTCCTTAAGAAAACTTCATATGAGCTTATCACCGGCAAGAAACCGAATGTTTCGTATTTACCTGTATTTGGTGCACCCTGCTATATTCGTGACATGAATCATAATTCCAAGTTTGCACCCAAGGCACATGAAGGTTTTCTTCTTGGTTATGGCTCAAACTCTCATACTTATCGTGTCTATAACTCTCACCATGGGAAAGTTATGGAAACGGTAAATGTGCGATTTGATGAATCTAACGGCTCCCAAAAGGAGCACCTGCCTAATGTGATAGATGAACCTCTGATCTCGGATGCTATTCGGCAAATGGCTATTGGGGATGTCAGGCCAGTCGAAAGTAATACACCTGACTCTTCCGATGATGATGCTCCCATAGCTCGACGCACACGCCAATCTACTGCCGAAGAAAATGCCGCACCGAACACAAATGGCAACCCAAATGCAAATGCCGATCAAAATGGCAATCAAGATGAAAATGGCGATACTAATGCCCATCCTGATGCTGATACTGAGGAAAATGAAAATGATCATCAAGAAGGAAATCCTCTCCCACGAGTGGCAAATCGAGTTGACCCTGCATTAATCCTCGAAGATCTCGAGAATCCAGGTTACCGACCCACAACTCGCTCTCGCACTCGTTTGGCTAACTATTGTGGCAGTTTCTCTTTTGTCTCATTGACAGAACCTACCAAGTATGAAGAAGCTATGAATGATCCCGATTGGATGAATGCCATGCAAGAAGAGTTGGTGCAATTCGAACTAAATGATGTGTGGGAATTGGTTGACAAACCGAATCCAAATAAGCACAATATCATTGGCACAAAATGGATTTTCCGGAACAAGCAAGATGAAAATGGCATTGTTGTGAGAAACAAAGCACGTCTTGTCGCTCAAGGGTACACACAGGTAGAAGGTATTGATTTCGGTGAAACATATGCTCCTGTTGCTCGCCTTGAGGCAATTCGTATTCTTCTCGCTTATGCAAATTACAATGATATTCTGCTTTACCAAATGGATGTGAAAAGTGCTTTCCTCAATGGTGAAATTGATGAGGAAGTATATGTTAGGCAGCCACCTGGCTTTGAAAACCCTCAGTTTCCTAACAAAGTTTTCAGGTTGAAAAAGGCGCTGTATGGGCTAAAGCAAGCCCCTCGAGCTTGGTATGACACTCTGAAGAGGTTTTTGCTCGACAAAGGGTTCAAGTCAGGATCCACTGATTCCACTCTTTTTACTCGTGCTATTGATGGAGATCTATTCGTGTGTCAAATTTATGTGGATGATATTATTTTCGGCTGTACTAACAATGCTTGCAGCATGGAATTCGGGCGAATGATGTCCGAGAAGTATCAAATGTCTATGATGGGTGAGCTTAAGTTCTTTCTCGGTCTACAAATTCGCTAACAGGACAATGGAATTTTCATATCTCAGTAAAAATATCTGAGAGACTGTCTTAAAAAGTTCAAAATGCAAGATTGCAAACAGAAGGGTTACAAAACTCCCATGCCAACAAATGGCCAGCTGGACGTAGATGTGTACGGTAAAGATTACGATCAGAAAGCTTATCGTTCGATGATTGGTTCTTTGCTTTACTTATGTGCATCCAGACCTGATATTATGTTGAGTGTTTGTATGTGTGCTCGTTTTCAAGCTGCACCGAAAGAATCGCATCACCAAGCGGTCAAGCGTATTCTGAGATATTTGGCTCACACCCCCACCTTAGGTTTATGGTATCCTAAGGGAGCACAGTTTGACCTCGTTGGATATTCAGACTCAGATTATGCAGGTGACCGGGTTGACAGGAAATCTACTTCGGGGACATGCCATTTCCTCGGTAGATCATTGGTATGTTGGTCATCAAGGAAGCAGAATTGTGTCTCGCTCTCTACGGCTGAGGCCGAATATATTGCTGCTCGCGCTTGTTGCACTCAGTTATTATGGATGAAGCAGACTCTGAAGGATTATGGCATCAAGGTCAAGAAGATTCCTCTATTGTGCAACAATGAGAGTGCGATCAAAATTGCACACAATCCTGTGCAGCACTCTCACACCAAGCATATTGAGATCAGACACCATTTCCTATGCGATCATGTTGCTCGAGAGGATATTGTTATCAGTCACGTCAATACCGAAGAGAATCTCGCCGATATCTTCACCAAGCCTCTCGATGAGAAAAGATTCTGTGCGTTATGGTGTGAGCTAAATATCCTAGATTCCGCAAACGTGCAGTAAGCTGGACTCGGCACCCGTACCATCACTTCCACATCTTAGAAGGAATGGGTGCATAGCACTCGAAGAGTTTGAAAATTTCGACAAAGTGAAATTTTCTTTCTGAGAGTGAATACATTAACGAAGAACTAAACTAACCGGGTGCCACGATAATTGTGCGATGCTCGGGGTCATACAGTTCTTATACGGTGGGTAACGCCACCACAATTTCTATTCGTTGAGTTGCACTTGAAGATTTTGTGTCTGTCCGAATGGTTTTCACTCATAGCTTTTCTCTCGGGTGTTAGTGTTTCTTCGTCTGAGTGAAATACCTAGGACCCTGTTTTCCCTCTATTCTATCTCTTCCAGTCTATGTTGTTCCGTTATGAATGCACAAATGTCATCTGGGAACGAAACTTTATCTGGTGTCCTTGACCACGTTAAAGTTTCGGTCCGAACTTAATCAGTTTTGGCGAAAGTCGTCCAAAATTTGGGGTTTCCTGCCCAAGTCTAGACCACGTTATTTGGTGACGGTTTCCACGTGCTCTTCATCAACTGCCAGTTCATCTGGTCCGTTGAATCGCAATAGTCCCTTTGCTCTGGCCGTCCGATCAGATTCACCGGGGTGCGGTTATTTCCTCCTCGCATATAAATGTTGTGCCGCCACCCTCCTCGTTTCACTTCGCATCTTCCCCATTGCCACCTTCCGAAGCCCTACCGCACTGCTCCTCCTCGAGCTCGACGACATCGACCATCTTCGCCGCTTCGCTGCCGGAAAGAGGTCGCCGGAGTCATTCCTCGCCGCCGCAGATCATCTTCCTCTCCGCGCCGCCGTAGTCACTGCACATCACCAAGTTAGGGTATGTGTAGTGCGAACTTGTTCTTCCATTCTTCCTGTTCGAGTTCGTCCGCGATAAAAATTGCCTATTTTTACTGTATTTCTCAGATCCTTACTGATAGGTAACTTGTGCGGATGTGGTTTGTAGTTGTCCCTCACATCCGAAAAATTTCAGATCTAGGGTTTGTGTTATGTCTTGTAAAAACGGAATGCTTAGCACGTTTACTAGTATCTTCTTCGAACCTACTAGTTCACTCTACACATTTCTTTTGCCCGAAACATTTCTCAAAGTCTGTATCTAATTCTTTATCAAAAATGATTTCTTCTTCAAAATCTTCGCTGTGTGCATTCGTAACCCTGTCCCTATTTTCCCTCGCATCTATCTATGTTCACAGGAAAATGCAGTCAGTTGAGGATTCAGCAAAACCAGTAAGTCGGGCTGACAGAGATGATGTTATTCTGGGAACGGTTGATGAATCCAAAGCTCCGAATTCTAAAGGCCCAACGGTAGGCCCATCAACCAGCAGGAGAAAAAGAACTGATCAAAATGCCGACGAGCAAGAAGAGACTGCTCCGAAGAAGAAGAGGGGTGGCAGACAGGCATACACCAACACCGCCGAATACATCTCTCATGATCGATATGACACTGTTCCAGGAGAAACCAAACATCAGAGAGATACACGTCAACAATGGATTTGCCGCCACTGGGTGCGCAAGTGGTTCAACTATGAATTTGTTCATCCTCGGTTTGCTCAGAACTTTGCATTTCATCCACCGTGGGGTGACTGCCGTGAAATTTCTCTCATCAAGGCAAATGGTCCCCAAGAGAGACCACCTCCTCCGTCAAATGCTCATGAGTCTTCCCTTCGCACACCTGCATCATATCCCAATGAGCTTGCTAAGCGTCAGCGCAATGCCATCAAGCGAGCCCAGAGGGCCGAAAAGCAAAAGGCTCGTGAACAGGAAAACCTTCGCCTCCTCAAAGATGACGTGGAGAAGAAAAAGGCCGAAGGAAAATCTGAAAGTCGTTCTAAACGCAAGCATGATCCCAGCGCTTCAGTGAAGAGAAAGAGCGCACCAAAGAGACAAAAGGCTGAACCTGCTGATGATTTTCGAATGGATGATTCTTCGGCTGATGATGATGATCCTCCGCTCACCAAGGAAGAAGTTGCTGCTACTCTAAGCGAGGAAGTAAACATTACTACATCAACTGTGCTGCCTAATCTTCGTGTTAACTTGGTTTCAGAAGCACCATCGAAGAAGATCCCAACTAGAAAGACCCCTGCTACCACTGTCACAATGAAGCAGCATGTGAACACAACTCCTCATCCAGATGCTATAAATTTGAAGGATTTCGTAGTTGACGCTCCTATGAGTTCTGCCAAGCCAGGCAAAAATATTCCCAAACCTGAATTGAAGAAAATCAAGGCGCCTACCGAGAAAGTTGCTTCGCAGGCTACTGCTCCAAAGGAGAAGGTTGCTAAATTTGCGCCTACCTTGACTCAGGCTTTGGCTTCAAAGCCTCCTTCCGAGCAAGTTCCTGTCCAGACTGCTCCCTCTGTCAAGTCTGATGCTCCTCATTACTATGATCACATATTTATCATGGAACAGCTCGATAAATTTGTGGACAATCCTTTCGATGGAGAAGTGGCCTCCCTACCTATTCCTGCCGAGGTTATTACTCAAGCCACTTCCGTAGTTCAAGAACTGAGAGAAGATGCAGTTGAGATCAACTCTCTCTCTACCTAGCTAATGGACATTGATGAACGCATGAAAACTGCCTCTTCAAAATTTGTCATCAAAGCGCTCGAAGACTCCTACAAGGATATCAATCGTGACATGACTCTCCTTCGCCACCGCAGGTTACGCTTTCACACGGATCTAGATGAAATTGTTTGGAAGATCTGTGATGAACATCAAGCCAAAGTCACTGGATACAATGATTTGGTCAAGGGCCATATTGATCAAGTTGCTCAGCAAAAGAAAAAGCAACGAAAAAGAATTGCGACGAAAAATGTACCTCCTGCTCCGAAAGAACCATCACCCGGTCCCCAAGTTGCTCAGTCTCCTGCTCCGCAAGAAAAATCTCCTGAGCCAGCTATTCCTTCGAACCCTCCAGTCAAGGACTCGGATGCTCCTCCCTTGCCAAGGCCAACTGAATCAATGCCTGTGGCCTCCCCTGCTCGAGCTGATATTCCCTCGCAACAATTTGTTTCTGAGGAAGGTGAAATCCCTCGCTCCGAGCCCCAAGCTTCTCCGGCTCATGAAGCTCCAAAAGTCTCGGCCTCTCTTATAGTAGAGCAACACCAGATTCCAGTCGAGCAACAACCTTCAGTGAATGACTCCGCCTCAGGACCTACGGTGATTGAACCTGCTCTGTTGCTGTCTACCTCAGCACCACCCACAATTGCAACACCTGCTACGTCTCCACTCAAGTTATCCATCGACACAGCTACACGAATGCCAGATGTTGGTCCCTCCGAACGGAAATCTGTCTCTGCTCGCCGCACGGACTCAGTTGTCTATGGTGATGAATATCTTTCTCCTGAAGAAGAACTCAAATATCCATACCCTCGTGAAGAACTGCCTTTGTTCTCGTCAGGCGCAGGCACAAAAGGTCCTCTTTTTAATCGGAATGCGCATCCCAAATTCTTTCAAGCCAGTCCATATGATGGGCCGCGTACTTCAGAATCGCCTCGTTTCTGGACTAAGGAACAGGCCATCTATTACTCTCGGGTCCTCCATGAGAGCCGAAAGATATTTCCTCACGAATATCTGGACATCCCTGCTATGCGCAACATTGGCTGTTTCAATCAATTGCTTCAGGATCTGGATGATTTCTGCCTCACCAAGGTCTTTGAGTTCGAGCACCCTTGGAACAGAGAGATTATTCTTCAATTCTACGCTACCCTATATATCTCTGGCGATGAATCTGATAGCTCCAAATGGGTTATGGAATGGATGACCGAAGGGAAACGCATCAAATGCACTTCAACGGATTTTGTCTCGCACTTCCATTTCCCTCGTTTTGAGCACGGTAACATTGAAATTCGGGTTCATAACATTGATGTTATATCAGATGACATTTTTCGATGCACAATGGATCAAGAAAATATTCGTGACTACACTGGTCCTCCTCGTCCTGAGCATTTATCCTTCGACAATCAGACGCTCTTCCACATGCTCTCCTACACCATTTGCCCTCTGGCTGGTATGAATCCGGACAAGTCCATCTCAGATGTTCTTCGCAATGCTATATATGCAATCTCTGAGCGATACATTTTTGATGTGGAAGACATGTTCCTATGCATTCTAAAGAATTCTGCTCAATATCCCTTCTGCATCAAAGTGTTTGCGCCATGGATCCAAAAAGTTGTTGATCATGCAATGCACACAGTGTATCTTGCGAAGGAAAGCCATAAGTGCTTCATTCCTCCTGTTCGCGATACTTTGAAAGTCATGGATGATATCTCTTTGGGCAAATCGGCTGCATCAAGCTCCCAAGTATATCACAAGCAATTTGATGGGCCTCGTCTGCCTCAGTGCGACCGAAAGATTTCGCCTCAACCTCCATCGCAACTCGAAGTTAGTTTGCGTACACAACAACTGCTATTGCAACATATAGCTGAGGATCGTCGCGAGAAAGAACATGTCGCCTCCGAGCTGAATGCTCTCAACAATCGCACAAGTATAATGCATCTGATAGCTGATGAAAACAAGAAGAGACTCTGGAAATTGCTTCGCAAGTTCTTCACCGAGAAACAACTCCTGAACGTCAATCTCCAAGAGCTCTATGACTATATTGACAAAGGCTTCACTATCGAAGATTTTCAAGATCGGAGTACCCCTCCTCTGCCTGCTCGTGAGCATACAACAGATCTCTTTCATCACAAGCTTCGCAAACTGCTTGATGAATCTGAAGCCACCTCACCGACAGAGAAACCTGCCGAAGGCAATATGCATTCCCATGCTCCTCCTCTGGCCGCTCCAGCTATTCCATCATCTACCCAGCCCCAAGCTATTATTCCTGAAGGAAAATCTATTGCTGCTGAAGACGAAGACAATCCCGTCACTTCCGAAGAGGAACTCTCCTCGGACAGCTCATCTGGAGATGCCACCGATTGAGCCAAGCTCTTCGTTTCTTCACTCATGTTATTCGTCAGCTTTTTGACACTTGTTGACAAAAAGGGGGAGAATTACATCGAGTCTCGATAGATTTGCTTTCGGTGTTTCGCTCGTTTTTGGTTTCGTGCGAGTTTGCAACTTCTGGTTTAAGCTTATCAGTACTATGTTGTAAAACTCGATAACTTCTGTGCTGTAATGCTTGTTACCCCTGCTGCTGCACTATTTCTCTCGAAGCATTTGTCTTGCAGGTGGATTTATTATCAAAAGTTATGATTGATTGCACTACGATCTCGATGGATTATACCTCATAAGTGCGAATCAATGTCTCGAATGATTGAAATTACCTCCATATACTTCAACTCTTGCAGGATAATTTATCTCATCTCTTTCTTCCCTGCATACATTTAGGGGGAGTCTATTTCATCTTCGAGCAAAGTAACACTTACTCACTCTTGTTGGAATTGTTTTTACTTATCTATCTTCACTTCGATGATTATCTGTTTTGTCATCAATCGTCCAAAAAGGGGGAGATTGTTGGTGCAATAATTTGCCTCCTTATGTTTTGGAGATTGTTGACAAACAGTGAGGGACTGATGTGTTTGCTAGTGCACACAGAGTAACAGGTCCCTGGAGTCAAGAGGAGTTTCGAATCAAACTCCGAAGAATATTCCCTGCGTAGCAGTGAAGGTTATCACCGAAGATTATGACGACAAGAGTGACCCCTCAAAATTTGCTGATACGAAGCAATTGATTCGGTGCTCGTCTGAAGAATATGACTGCTGTCGAGAAGATTGAAGATGAAGAGAAGACGTAGCATTCATTTCGTTGTTTGATTTCTCTTCATTGAGTCATAGGACCACCGTACTATTAAGAGGGGTGTAGCGTTCGAAACTTTGATTCTCTGATGCTAAACCCAAATCCTATGTAAGTTGTGAGAGAAATCTCTTTGTGTTCCGAGCAAATACTTGCCAGCAAGAGACTGTGATCTTCTTCGCTGCGAGAGATTTGTCTCTGACCGAGGAGTTAGCATTACTTGCTCTTCAAGTAATGTTACCGATGCTCTTAAAATCCGACCGTTGTGAACGTGTCGGTTGGCCATTGGCTGGACCGCGTGTCCAAAATGGTCATTTCCCATCAGGGAAGGTTGCGGCTATAAATAGCCACCCTGCACTGGCGTTGTCCGGTGGCTGCTCCGTTTGATTCTGAGAAGATTGTTGAGCAACCCCCTCTCCGATAGATTTGAGTTTAAAATCCACCGAGAGAAAAACCCTAGAGCCGAAAAATTAGATAGTGGTTCAGCATCACTCGAATCTAAGTCCAGTACGCTCTGCCTATTACTCCTGAGAGCTGCAAACTCTCTAGACGGTTAGGTGTCAATCTCTTCAGAGACCAAGAGTAATTGTGGTTCTCGAAGAAGAAGTCTGTAAAGGTTCGGAGATCGCCTCAAGCATCTACCACGAGTAATCGGCATTGGTTGACGAACCAATTGTCGAGGAGAATAGGGCGAAGAGAGTTTATCTTCTGTGTTAAATCACAACCCCTCCAACAAGACATAGTCCTTTTGCAGAAGGGCGAACTGGTCTACCAAATACCTTGTCGCCATCGAGCATCACTGGTCACCTCTGCTACTCTCCTTTACATTCGAACTATGCTATGTGACTTGTTTCAATTATGTGATTTACCTCGATGCATGTCTTAGTTTCCATTCGGTATTTTGTATTCGCTCACTGTATACTGTTTTCATTCGTTCCGCTGCTGGGTTCCGAGAGTTTTGATAGTTCCGAAAGAAAATTTAAAACTCCCATTCACCCCCCCCCCCTCTGGTTGACATACTTCATTCCTACAAAGCTGCATGTCAGTCAGTGGAACCGGTCTCTTGTGCGAGGACAAGTAAGGTTGGTCCGAGCCGCTTCATCCCACAATACCGCCGAATCCAAATAAGACAAAGTAAGTAAGCAATTCAAACATCAACGCCCACAACTTCTTTGTGTTCTACTCGTGCAAATACATCTACGCATAGACCTAGCTCTGATACCACTGATGGGGAACGAAGCATGAAAATCAAAAAAATTCCTACGAACACCCAAGATCTAATCTAGGAGATGCATAGCAACAAGAGGGGAGTGTGTCTACATAGCCTTGTAGACCGAAAGCGTTAGCGTCGTAACGCGGTTGATGTAGTCTTACTCTTCATGATCCAATCGCAATCCAATCCGATCTAGTGCCGAACGGATGGCACCTCCGAGATTAGCACACGTTCATCTCGATGGCATCCTCTCCTTCTTGATCCAGCAAGAGAGGGGGAGGAAGTAGATGAGAACGGAACCAGCATGGCGGCATGGTGGTGGTGGTGGCAGCAGTGGAACTCCGGCAGGGCTTCTCCAAGCGCAAACCGGAGGAGAGATGGGTGGAGTTGGGAGCGACGGAGGGCAAGGGTGAAGGGGTACAGCTGATACGTCTCCAACGTATCTATAATTTTTGATTGTTCCATGCTATTATAGTATCAATCTTGGATGTTTTATATACACTTACAAGCAATTATATATCATTTTTTGGGACTAACCTATTAACTTAGTGCCCAGTGCCAGTTGCTGTTTTTTGGCCTGTTTTTGTTTTTTCAGAATATCAGTACCAAACGAAGTCCAAATGCCACGGAACTTTTTGGAGATTTTTTTCTGGACATAAGAGACACTAGAAGCTTCGGGAGAGGGCCAGAAGACAGAGGAGGTGGCCACGAGCCACGAGGGCGCACCCCAGGGGGTGGCGCACCCCTGGTGCCTCGTGGGCCCGCCTCTGCCCCGTTTGACCTAATTCCATCTCTATAAATACCCTAAAAACGGGAAACCAACAGGGGAGTCCATGAAATACTTTTTCCGCCGCCGCAAGTTTCTGTTCTTGAGAGATCCCATCTAGAGGCCTTTTCCGGCACTCTGCTGGAGGGGGATTCGATCACGGAGGGGCTCTACATCAACCTTGCTGCCCTTCCGATGATGCGTGAGTAGTTTACCACAGACCTTCGGGTTCATAGTTAGTAGCTAGATGGCTTCTTCTCTCTTTTTGATCTTCAATACAATGTTCTCCTTGATGTTCTTGGAGTTCTATCCGATGTAATCACTTTTTGCGGTGTGTTTGTTGGGATTCGATGAATTGTGAGTTTATGATCAGATTATCCATGAATATTATTTGAGTTTTCTCTGAACTCTTTTATGCATGATTGTTATAGCTTCGTATTTCTCTCCGATCTATTGATTTGGTTTGGCCAACTAGATTGATTTATCTTGCAATGGGAGAGGTGCTTTGTAATGGGTTCGATCTTGCGGTGCTCAATCCCAGTGACAGAAGGGGACATGACACGTATGTATCGTTTCTATTAAGGGTAAAAAGATGGGGTTTATTCATGCGTGAGTTTACTTTGTCTACATCATGTCATCTTGCTTAAGGTGTTACTCCGTTCTTTATGAACTTAATACTCTAGATGCATGCTGGATAGCGGTCGATGGGTGGAGTAATAGTAGTAGATGCAGGCAGGAGTCGGTCTACTTGTCTCGGACGTGATGCCTATATACATGATCATTCCCTTGGATACCGTCATGATTATTTGCTTTTCTATCAATTGCCCAACAGTAATTTGTTTACCCACCGTATGCTATTTTCAAGAGAGAAGCCTCTAGTGAAACCTATGGCCCCCGGGTCTACTTTTATCATATATTGAAAATCCCAAAAATACCTTGCTGCAATTTTACTTTATTTATTTTATTTTGTATTTTTGTTCGATCTATCTATCTATCACTATACAATTTAATCTTGCAATTAACCGCCAAAGGGATTGGCAACCCCTTATTCGCGTTGGGTGCAAGGATTTGTTATTTTGTGTGCAGGTGCTGCTAACGAGTTGTTGCGTGATTCTCCTACTGGATTGATAACCTTGGTTTCATAACTAAGGGAAATACTTATCTCTACTGTACTGCATCATCCCCTCCTCTTCGGGGAAATCCCAACGCAGCTCACAAGTAGCAACAGCCCCCTGCACCCCTCCCCACTATATATAGGGGTGAGGGGGAGGGGGCGTCGGCCCTAGCCCCTCCTCCAAGGGAGGGGGCGGCGGCCCTAGGGGGTGGCTTGCCCACCAAGCCAGGTGGGGCGCCTCCCACCCCTAGGGTTTGCCCACCCTTGGCGCATGGGCCTGGTGGGGGGCTGGTGCGCCTGGCCCAACTAGGCCAGGGCGCCCCCTACAACCTACGTGGGCCCCCGGGGCTGGTGGACCCCCGGAACCCTTCGATGACTCCGGTACACTGCCGGCATGCCCCTGAACTTTTCCGGCGACCAAAATAGGACTTCTCATATATAAATCTTTACCTCCGGACCATTCTGAAGCTCCTTGTGATATTAGGGATCTCATCTGGGACTCCGAACAACTTTCGGACTTTCCACTGTGAATATCTCAATGCTACCCTAGTGCTACCGAACGTTAAGCGTGCGACCCTACGGGTTCGTGAACATGTAGACAAGACCGAGACTCCTGCCCGGTCAATAACCAATAGCGGGACCTGGATGCCCATATTGATTCCTACATATTCAATGAAGATCTTTATCGGTTGAACCATGATGTCGAGGATTCAGTTAATCCCGTATGCAATTCCCTTTATCCGGCGATATGTTACTTGCCCGAGATTCGATCATCGGTATCTCCATACCTAGTTCAATCTCGTTACCGGCAAATCTCTTTACTCGTTCCGTAATACAAGATCCCGTGACTAAACTCATTAGTCACATGAAGATTCTTGTGATATTGTTTTACCGAGAGGGCCCAGAGATATCTCTCCGTCATACGGAGTGACAAATCCCAGTCTTGATCCATGCCAACCCAACAGACACCTTCAGAGATACCTGTAGAGCACCTTTATGATCACCCAGTTACGAAGTGACGTTTGATAGCACACAAGGTATTCCTCAGGTATCCGCGAGTGACATGATCTCATGGTCTAAGGAACTGATACTTGACATGAAGAAAGTTGTAGCAAATAACTAAACGATCTGATGCTAAGCTTACGGTTGGGTCTGTCCATCACATCATTCTCCTAATGATGTGATCCCGTTATCAAATGACAACTCATGTCTATGGTCAGGAAACCATAACCATCTTTGATCAATGAGCTAGTCTAGTAGAGGCTTACTAGGGACACGGTATAGTTTATGTACTCACACATGTATTTAAGTTTCCGGTTAATACAATTCCAGCATGAATAATAAACATTTATCATGAACAGGAAATATGATAATAACCATTTTATTACTGCCTCTAGGGCATATTTCCAACATTTACGCCATATCGTCATAAGAAAAGGTAGGCGCTCATCGTCGGTGCAGCGATCCATGAGGTGCAGCAGCCACTCCGGACCCGTGTTGACAATGGTGCGGAGTTTCGGCATGCTCCATGTCTCCTTCATAGCTTGCCAGAGGTCCTGCACTCTCGGACACCTACAGAAAACATGGAAAGTATCCTCCCATTCCACCCCACACAGAGGACATATGTCAGTTTCGGATATTTTCTTTTTCGCTTTATTCTCCATAGTAGCTAAAGCATTATTGATCACACGCCACGCGAGGACTCATATTTTGGGGGGGAGCAGGGCACCCCCATACCGTGTTCCAGATGGCTCTGGTGCCATCCGGTGCCCTGATCGTGGCGCACATAGAAGTGTGAGTTTTTTCGTCGAGTGCCATCTTGTACGCACTCCGTACGTTGAAGATACCTTGGGGATCAGGAGGCCATGCGATAACATCCTCAAGCCGCCGCGGGGACGGCTTGATCTTCACAATTTCATCAATGGTGATCGACAAGAAATGAGTACGAAGAATGTTCATGTCCCAGCATCCATGTTCATCCATCAACTCCGCAACTCTTCGAAGTTTGTAATTTGCTCGGTTGGTGATGACCCGGTAGGATGGTGGCCGTGGTAGCCACAGGTCCCTCCAAATTCTCACTTGTTCACCATTTCCAATGCGCCAAACGAGGCCTTTCTTGGGGAGGTCCAGCCCATGGTGTATGGCATGCCAGGTCGATGACGCATTACCTGCAAAACCAGTGTCCTCTAGGGACCCATTAGGATAATACTTAGCTTTTAGCACCCTCGCGCAAAGCGAATCCGGCTTCGTTAGCTACCGTCAGGTTTGTCTTGCAAGCAACGCTTGATTGAAGATGCGGAAATCATGAAAACCGATGCCGCCTTTGCATTTTGGTTGTGTGATTTTTTTCCCACGCAAGCCAGTGAGCTTTACTTTTTCCTTCCTACTTACCCACCAAAAATTTCTGACTAGATTAGTCTGATCATCACAAACTGAATATGTCAGTTTGAACACCCCCATGATGTATGTTGGTAGGGCCTCGCCAACCGATTTAATAATCGTTTCCTTCCCAGCTTGAGATAATGTGTCCCCCCAAAGCATAATCCTCTTCATCAGCCTCTCTTGTAAATTTTGAAACCGACCTCTATGCATGCGTCCTTCAGGGGTTGGAAGAACCAAGTATTGAGCTTCAAAAGCATCACCCTGTACTTGTAGCACTTGCTGAACCTCCTCCATGGTCTCATTTGTGCAACAAGTACCGAACTGAATGGAGCATTTATTTGGGTTAATCAACTGTCCTATTGCACTTGCATACCTTCCAATAGCCTCCCTAATATAAGTAGCTTGAGCATGGTTTGCTTTGAAGAAGAACAATGTGTCATCTGCAAATAATAAGTGTGATACTCCAGGTGCATTGGGACACACTTTCACTGGGTCAATAGCATTCACCTCCATACCACATTGCCGAAGCCCACGCGATGGTACAAACGAATCCAAGATAGCTCCACTAAATTTTACAGAATATCTCACCAAGCTAACACATGTCATGATCCACTTTACCCACTGGTAAGCGAAGCCCATCTTTTGCATCGCTTGTTCCAAGAACCTCCAATCGACACCATCATATGCTTTTGATAGGTCCAACTTATAAGCGCAGAAATTTTTCTACTGATTCTTCTCATGTTGCATGTAATGAATACACTCAAACGCCAAAAGTACATTATCCATGATCAGTCGTCCTGGCACAAAAGCACTCTATTCTGGCGAAATAATTTCATCTAGAATAGGCCGCAATCTGTTAACCAAGCATTTAGCAACAATCTTGTATATTACATTCTATAAACTTATTGGTCGGAAGTCCGTTAACCGCTTCGGGTCTTTGACTTTGGGAATGAGCACAATAACAGTGTCATTAACCCCTGTTGGCATTATACCTGTATTAAAATCTTGGACTGCCTTCGCAATCTCTTCCTTCATGACTGCCCAGTTACATTGGAAGAACCTTGTAGGAAACCCATCACCTCCTGGCGCCTTTAAGGGTCCGATCTGAAAGAGGCCATCTGATATTTTATTCTCTGTAAATGGTGCACACAGACTTGCATTCATAGCTTCATTTACTTTTATCTCAAACAAGTTCAGAACCGGTGAAGGATCCAAGTTTTCATCCTTTGTAAATAAATTCTGAAAATAAGATGTTGCCATATTACCCATAGTTGTCGAATCATACTGGTCCACACCATCATCGTCAATAAGGCAACATATTTTATTTTTCCAGGCTCGCCATACCGCCTTGCGCTGGAAGAACTTGGTGTTTCTGTCACCGTCACGTAACCAATTTATTCAGGACCTCTGCAACCACATGAGCTCTTCTCGGTACAACATCTCATTCATGCGATCTTCCACTCTTCGTATTTCTTTCCTGTCTGTGTTCATCGCCATAAGCTCTTCTAGCTGGGTTCTGGACTTCTCCAACTCGCACGCCACACTACCGAATGATTTTTTGCTCCAAACCTGTAGCTCATCCATGAGGGCGCTCAAACCACAACGAATGTCTCCCCCCTAGATTATGCTTCGACCCTGCATGACACCATGCATTCTGAATTCTTTCCGGCATGCTATCCTCTCTTTCCCACATGATCTCATATTGTTTCTGCCTTGGTTTGCGATTCTAAACCTCCTCCTTCTCGCACCGAAGCATGACGGGACAATGGTCAGAACAGGGGCTGACTTGGTGCACCACTCTAGCTTCAGAAAATATGTCACGCCAACTGTTATCAGCAACAACTCGGTCAAGCCGGACCTTCATATTCCTATTCCCATGCCTTTTGTTATCATATGTATATGGTAGACCAGAGAAGCCCAAATTCACAAGTTCACATACCTCCAATACTTCTCTGAATGCACGCATCTGAGCTTCACTTCTCCTCGTGGCTGAGAAGTGCTCGAACGACCACATGGCCTCGTTAAAATCCCCAAGGACACACCACGGCAGATCTGACTGAGCTTTCAGGTCTTGCAACACAGTCCACATGAGATGACGGTTTTCAACACGTGGTTCCCCATAGACACAAGTCAGACGCCAGGAAGGAGCCTCATCAGACAAACGGATGTAAGCATCAATGTATCTCTCCTTTATTTCTTAAATCTCAACATGAATTTGATCACACCAGAAAAGTGCCAAACCACCACTAAGCCCGTTACTGTCACAGCCTACAAAACCTCCTAATCCTAACCTTCCACGAAGACGACGAACCTTATTAGCTCTCTGACGTGTTTCACACAAAAACACCAACTTGGCATTGTCTGCCCTCACGAGGCCAACGAAATCACGAACTGTCGAGTCATTGGCCACCCCCAACAGTTCCATGATAAGCAATTCATTACTCCTGACGAGACGCCACATACGGCCCCGTCAGTTTACCGGCGGCCCCTAGGCCGGTTGTCTCCATATCCACCTCACACACCCTGTTGACCTCCTCATCCACTAGCCTTACAACACCATAGTCCGGCTGCTCCTCATCAGTGTGCTTCCCAGACGTTAAATCAGCTATCATCTCTGTATCTACTCCCCAATAAGGTGCAGCACAATTCTGAATCTTGCTGGTTTGGAGTTGTTTCCATCCTTCTTCTGAACCAGGACTCTCCTCTGTTGCTTAAGACTACATTTAGGCTCAAACTCCTCCTGATGCGGCAACTCCGGCACCTCATCATGTGCAGCCTGTATTGCCTCGGACGTCAACTGCTCGGTTAAATCGACAACAAGTGCATCCGGGTTCTCTGTCGCAAGATTCACAGGTTCCCCGTCGGTCAGCTTCGAGCGGGCAGCGTCCACAAAGGGAGCCCTGTAATCGCCCCCACTAGCCCTCAGGTTCACTGCAGAGGCCCCGGACGCGATCCCCACGGGTAGCACAGGAGTGGCCAGTGCTGCCGCTCTGTTAATTACGCATGCCATCAATCACAACACCGTCGATGCCACCACGCCGGAGTACAATCGGTCGCACGCCACAATTCTTTAGATATTATTTCACCCAGTAGCAACGCATGTGTATTTAGCTAGTGCATGTAATTGGCGACTTGACTGACCAGTATAGAAGTTGTACTCACTCTATCCATATATATATAAGGTCTAATACGTGTTCAAGGCTAACTTTGATCACATATTAAAGCAATATAATATATGACATGCAAGTTACACAAAGCATACCGTCAAATTCATACGTGAAAGGAGATTTCAATGATATAATCTTCACGTTATACATCTCATATAATATTAATCTTATCAATAGTCAAAGGTAGCTCAAAAAAACGTATTAGATCCTATACATATGGATTGAGGGAGTATCTAGGGCGCCGACGTTCCTTATTTTTTACTTTCATACAACTAACATGTAGCGACATGACCGACGGTAGCATATGTTGAATATGGTAGATCATATATACCTTTCATATTACTTCGCAAATTAGTTTTACTTCGGTCAAACTTTGTGAAGTTTAACCAAATTTATTAAAACAATAGCATCTAAATACAAAATGAATATAATATAAAGTATATTCCATTATAGATTTGAGGATATTGATTTGATGTCATGATGAATGCTATTTTTTTCTTTTATAAACTTGGGTCAAATTTTACAAAGTTTGATTTGAAGACAAAATCAATATGCCGACACAGTGATCGAAAGCTGGGTAATCAAAACAAGAAGTGATATGAAACGGACGTGGGGAATGTGTGTTGTACCGATATGTCTCAGTCAAGGAGCTCCAAGTCTGCTGACTCTTGCCCTGCACAACACGTGGTGCATGCACGCATGCATGGTTCATATTTATTCTACAGTGATGTATACTCGTCGACTCCTGGTCCGCCTTATTTGAACTATTTGAACCATGGTACTCTCTTTGTACTTGTACCGGTGCATAAGTCACATTACGAAAACCAAATAATCCCAAAACTCTTAGGCGCGGTGCATTAACTACCCACCTTGTTTCATGTTTTTTGTCATGAAAAAGAAATCAACCAATAAGAGACATGGGATGTGTATGCATTCAATGACTTGAGACTACTTAACATAACATGCAGTGGACAAATCTCTGCATGCAATGGTATTAATTAACAAATAAACATCAAGTTCTCTCGTTTTCCCTCACCATGGTCGCAGTGCACAACTTAAGATGACTAATACACCGGTACAGAGGGAGTACTCCCTCCGGTCCGGTGTGTAGGGCTTATTAGAAAGCGCAACGTGACCAAGGTGATAGACTACTGGCCACCAGCGATGCCTCGTTTGGTTTCGTTTCCTCCAATCAGTGTACAGTGCAATCTTTTCTGTTAATTAGCGTATTAAGTAGGGCAACCAAACAGACGCCGAGGCATAGAGAAGCGCTACAGTGCGGCCATGCACTGGTCAGTTTCCTTCTCCCTCCAAATTTTCTATTAATCAGGCCATGCATGGTGCGGCTAGGAGTTAATTTAGGGGGAGAGAGGGGGCCAACTCTTCTGATTAATTAGGTCAATTAAATGCTAACAGGCCTTATTCCTAAAGGATTTCGGAACAAATAGAAATTGCTAGTGAGCCTAACACACCGGAACTGCTAGTGAGTAGTAATGTGCGGGTAGCATTTGTAAAGATCTCACAACTACCGAGTCACGAGTCATGAAAATGCATCTCTTGCCCCCACATGTCAGTGATACCTCAAGTGTCAAATTGGGGATTTCAACTTCAGTTTATCTTACGAACCACCAAGAACTGATCAGGAACCAACAAATCCAATTAACCAACAAGATGTCGCAACGAGCATGTTCCAGTTCCACCATGCACCAATTCAAGTGTGACATGGCAGCTAACTACAGGTACCTAGAGAGCAGGTAGGCGCTGACGCAGGGCGACCCGCACCACACGCCGGAGTGCATCCTCAGTACGGCCCTCGCCGTCTCCTTCACGTCTCGGTCGCAATCGGCCTGCAGCACGCAGCACAGCTTCCCCACTGCGCCCACGCGGGCCATCTCCCGCACCACCTCCGGCGACGCCGCCCTGCCGCAGACGGCCGCCAGCACCCGCACAGCCGACGTGTCAGTCGCCGCGGACACGCGCAGCGCACGCTTTGCCACCAGTGCGATCCCCGCGGGGTGCGCCACCACAGCCGCCCGCCCCTGCGCGCACGCGCACAGCCGGGCCAGCAGCGCCATGACAAGCTCCGTGACGCGCCTGCTCTTGCCGCTCGGGGACGAGGGCCAGGAGGACAGCTCCAGCTCGATGGCCTCGTGCGCCGCCCCGGCCTCGGCGATGAGGACGCGGTTCTTGCCGTTGCCGCTGGGGCACGAGTTGAGGAGGGCACGCAGCGCCGCGCGCGTCGCGCCAGGGGATACGGTACGGTCGCGCAGTACCGCCGTGATGGCGCGGAAGAGCTCCGGACGCAGCTGCTCGAGCAGCACCACGTCAGCCGACTCGATCACGGAGTCTAGGAGCCGCACCGCGCTGTCTCTGGTCGTGTTCCCGCCGCCGCCGGAGTAGGTCCCGTTCTCGAGCGTCACCAGCACGTGCGTCAGCGCGTCGACGAGGTCGTAGTTGCCGGAAACGAGAGGCCGGAGCTCGTCGGCGGAGACGTCGAGCGCGTCAAGGAGAGCCAGGCACGCTTCAACGGTGGGCATCACAGCGCGCGAGCTCGTCTTGCCGCACGACGAGAATAGACGGAGCACGCGCCACTGCACGCCGGCGCGCACCATGCACCGCCGCGCCGTGATGCTCACAGCGGCAGACGCCGCCGCCTCGCAGAGAACATCAGCCGTTGGGCAAGAAGTTGGGGACATCACCTTCGCGACGAGCACAGCGACCTCCGGATGATCGGGCTCCAACGTCGGCGGCACGTCAGGTGCCACCTTCGACGCGGGATGCCAGGAGAGTATGAGGCGGCGGAGGGTGTGGTTCGGGGTGAGGTCGGTGAGGGAGAGCGGCCGGCCGGTGACGGGGCAGGTGGCGTGGCCGTTGGCGAGCCACCGCTCGATGGCGCGGCGGTCGTAGGAGATGCCGGTGGGCGCCGTGACCGGGTCCTGCATGGGCTGCAGTGAGATGGGGCACGCGAAGTGGTGCTGCGCCGTGCCGCCACCCGACGTCTCCATGTGTACGCAAGCAAGTGAGTGCATTAGCTCACGGCCTCCGAACACAAGCAAGCTATATATACTCAACACAAGCAGTTTACCGACAAAATGGGAAAACAAAAGCAGCTTGCCAAAAGAAATACTACCTCGGTTCCGAATTATATGATGTTTTGGATATTTCAATATAAATTACACATGGACTGAAATAAGTGAACAAACACGCTAAAACACATCTATATACATTTGATTTTTTTTAAAGTTAAAACTTCTTATAATTTAGAACGTAGGAAGTACATTTGTGCTCCTTTCGTAAAAAAATATAAAAGCATTAAAGTAGTGATCTAAACACTTTTATATTTTTTTATAAAGGGAGTAGATGTCTGTGGAGAAAACACTAGCAAAGCTACATACTCCAACCTAAATAATTTGAAATGGAGGGAGTAGTTTCATAAGAATTTCAACATCCACCCCTATTTCTTTTTTACACTCATATACTACCCCGTTCCTAATTATAAGTTTTTTTAAAGATTTCAATATAAACTACATACGGAGTAAAACGAGTGAATCTACACTTTAAAATATGTCTATATACATCTGTATGGTCCATATTAAAATCTTTAAAAAAAACTTATATTTAGAAACGGAGGGAGTAGTCATTAATTAGCGTAGGACTGAGACAATTTTCCCGTTGCTACATACCGTACCGCCTATGATCTCGAAACATAATCATGTTTCTAGCCATGATTAGGTGACAACGTGGCTAAACATACGACATGCTTCATCCGACGATGTTCAACATCATCCACACGATAGCAGCAAAATGCAGCACGCCGTCGGATTCCAGGTCGTACGAAAGTCGGACAATATGTATCGTATGTGCAGTGATTTCGGTTAGATGATGATTGAGCGAGGTCGCTTTTGTCAAATCCAGAAGTAAATACTGAAGCGACTTCGGAACAAACACCTTAAATGGCCGTGACCGTGATGTACGTTAGCTTTTTGACCAGTTGAGCGCTGAGATATTGCTTTGACTGCACATTTGGTTTGACCCGAGGACATCCGTTTTCGCTCGCTTGTTTGACTAGCGGTGCTCCGGAACGGATGTACCTATGGTTTTTGTTCGCATTCGGCCGTATATAATGCTTAACGCATCTCCAACGTTGACCCGTGAATTTTCTACTACATCCGTCCGCGGACAAAGACCAGTCAGCGAAGACGGATGCTGAAGGCCGCCATACTGCCTGCATATATTTCAGCTACTCTTTATACTAACCGGACGAAATACATGCAAACACGGCGGATTTCAGATAAACCAGACGAAATTCAATACATTTTTGACATTTATATGTAACTAAAAACGATACCGGACTAAGATAAAATTAGTCTACGACCGGAGTCGGCGGATATCCATTCCGACGACATGGATACTCTTGACTAGTCTACAGCCGGCCGTGGTGGATCTCCATTGTTTTCCCCATATCCGGCAGCCGGGAAATCCGGAGGTATATGCTTCAGCGCAAAGGGCGACTCACTTCCCCATCGCTCATCGGAGTGAAACCGCCGGCTGATGCTTCAGTCGGAGGGGAAGGGTGCCCTAAGCTGCACGGATCAGGGTTGGTTTTTGGGTAGGGGGACGACGGTGGCCTGTGACCGGGCAAGACACCAGCTGTGTACGCCGGCGTCGCCTCGGTGGTGGCCTTCATGAGACCCAAGCAACGGCGGCCTCCCGTGTTCTACTTCTCCTCGATGATGGCGGCGGGCGCGGACGTGCTGGCCGCCGCCTCGTCGATGTCCGCATAGCCGACTTCTTTCTCTGCCGACAGGGCGCGGTTACGCGCGCGTTGACGGCGGATGGCGTGGTTGCACGCACAGGAGGCGCGGTACGACACGGCATCGTCCATGACAGCCACGATGCACGTGCCGCCGTGCTCCCCCATGCCGGCCTGGAGCAACTCGCCGCTCCTCGGGGAGCTGAATCATGTGCCGTCTTAGAGCTTCAGCGTCCGCGAGCTGGCCTATAGCAGCCTGGAGCGGCGATGGAGGTGGAACAGACAATTGACTGGCTCGTGACCAGCAGGCTCGACGGGCCACCCAACCGGCTTTTATGCCAGAGAACTCTTCTTCCTGCTCGCCGGATGCCATGGAAAATTGTTCAAAGAGGAAATGGGGAGCGGAGGTGTGGTGCGGTTCTTGCCCAGCGCGCCGCTTCAATGGCGGAGGCAGTGACAGGCCGCGTCCGTTCTGAGCCGGCTTCAATGTGGAGCGGCCGCTCTACATTGGCATGAATGCGGGCAACTGGCGCCGGACGGGAAGCGTGCGCGGGCGAGGAAGGCGTTTTGGGTGGACCAGGGTGGTCAGAAGCGGGCGTGGGTGCTGTTCGGACACCCGCAAAGCCTTCCACATTTGTCTCCAGAATACGGGAGAAAGTGTGTTTGGACCATCCTACGGACCGATACAAACCACGTTAGATGACTTTCACGGTCCGGATCGCGCGGTCTGCGGTCTGGAATGCGGGTCGACGTCGGAGACACCTAACACACAGGGCTGGACTACAGGTCAAAGTACGCATAAAAGTATAGTCTACCTGCAATATGACCATGTATGTTCTGTGGAAGATGGATAAGTCATTTCTAAGATAAACCGGATTCTTTCCTGTTCTCCATGCAAAATAATAATAATAATCAATCAACCGGATTCGCGTCTACTGGTCTTCACGCCCGGTTTCCATTTCACAATCGGAACAACAAAGCCATACAGCATTCAACGCGTATGTATAAGAGCATCTATAGCCGGACTTGGCTAATCCGGCCCCTTACACGCCCGCGGGCGGGTCCGTGGACAGTGCCCGCCAGCTCCTCATATGTTGTCCTGCACATCCACATATCTCAAATCCGGTCTCTCAAATCCATGCAAATTCATGCACGTCGATCATATAGACCATTGTCACACGTAAATAACAAATATTTGGTACCGAATATAAATAGTGTTTACATAGAATTTATTTTAAGTGCACAACTCAAACAACAACTCTTTGGTTTCCATTGTGGGTCCATATATGCTCCACAAGATCATTGAGGAGCTGCGCGTGCACCTGATGATCTCGAAGATTCTGATGCATCTACAAAACGTTCATGAGCTGAGTTGCATCTTGATGTTCCGGGATTTCAACTTGTTCTCCAGGTGCTTCGAAATCATTGGTTTGGGTGACACCATCACCCTCATCCTCGACAATCATGTTGTGCAAAATAACACAACATGTCATGAGCTGCCACAAAGTTTTCGATTCCCACATCATTGCAGCACCACGAACAATTCCCCAACGAGCTTGAAGCACACCAAATGCCCTCTCCACATCCTTCCTAGCCGCTTCCTGCATTGTTGCAAAGTGGCTCTGTTTATTGCCATGCGGTTCGGATATGGTCTTCACAAACGCCGCCCACTGAGGATAGATGCCATCGGCAAGGTAGTATCCCATGGTATAGTCTCGGCCGTTGACGGTGTAGTTGCACGGCGGTGATTCCCCATTGCAAAGCCTCCTGAACACCGGATATCGTTGAAGCACGTTGATGTCGTTGTGTGAACCCGACATTCCAAAGAAAGCATGCCAAGTCCATAAGTCATGTGATGTCACCGCTTCTAGTATGATGGTGGCCTCTTTGGTGTAATATTGATACATTCCACACAAACCTTTGGGGCGGTTCTTCCATTGCCAATGCATGCAATCAATTGATCTGAGCATTCCTGGAAACCCCCTTGCCTCTCCAATAGCCAACAACTTCTCCGTGTCCTGCGCATTTGGTTCTCTGAGATACTCAGGTCCAAACACCTCCACCACGGCGCGGGCAAACTTGACAGTAGTCTTCAGGCATGTACTCTCCCCCACCCTGACCATATCACCAACGGCATCTGCAGCAGTACCAAGTGCAAGCATCCTCAGAGCAGCCGTGCACTTCTGCTTGGCAGAGAAAGAGAGTTGTCCGCAGCAATCCCTTGTGAGCTTGAAGTAGTCATCGTGTGCCTCCACTCCCTCCACAATGCGCAAAAACAATGGCTTCCGCATGCGAAAACGGCGAGGAAACCATGGATCATCCGGGAAAGTAGGCTTGGGAGCAAAGTAGTCCTTCTGTAGTAGCCGAGCTCCGGACACCCTATCCCGATTGATCACTCTTCTCCCTTTGATTGACCCCTTGAAGTTGAGAATATGCTCCACTTGCCGGTCCATTTCCTCTTGCATGATCATGACCATGATCATGTCCACTTCTTCGTCCGAATCCGAGGAATCGAAGAACTCATCTTGAATCATTTGATCAAGCTCCGTCGGTCCATACTCCTCGTCCGACAAAGCATCAGAATCCATCGTTTTCCCTAATAAAATCACAAAAAATCCGGTCACACAATGTGTCAAACACATCAAGCGCAAGGCGAAGCCAGAGAGTTGCCGGACGTACTGCAACGGCGTCCGGGCCGCCGACGACGTCCGCGACGGCGAGGACGGGAGAGAGGACTGCTCTGCCGGAGCTGGCGGCGCAGAGGCTAGGAACGGTTGCGGAGCGGGTGCGGTGGCGGAGCTGCGAGACGGACGGCACGGAGGAGGAAGAAGAAAGGAGAGAGAAAATGGATCCGACAGTTTTGGGGGGTGGATTTGGTGCAATTTGGGGTGGGGTCGGGCTGTCGGGTCCGACGTGGCGGGCGCGCCCGGGCGCGCCCTGGCGCCCCCATATCCGTTCCATATTTGGGTTGGATATGAGGGGTGCCGGTCAGCCCGGGCATTTGAGGCCCGTTTGAGGCGCCCGGCTGGGTCAAAATTTCATGACCGATCAGTGACCGGGCGGCCTGCCCGGGCGTTTGAGGGGGGTTTGGGGTGCCCGGCTGTAGATGCTCTAAGTACAGCTAATCCGGAAATACCCAGATCCTCTATTTTACGCCTAAAGGCTAGACTTGCAGAAACTTTTGTCTGATTTATCTTTTTTTCAAAGTACCGAAACAGAGGTGTTTTGTTACGGACACGGGCTGAGTTAACCTGGGAGGGGTCTAAGATAAGGAGATCCAATATCTCCCTATCTGTTTTCATTTTGTGCCCGAGCTTTAATCATCTAATGTTTACAGATGACTCGCTAATTCTTCTGAAGGCCTCAGAAGATAGCATACTTCACCTGCAAAATATCCTGAAGTTGTATTAGGTTTGCTGGGGACACACAATTAACAAGGACAAAAAGCCATTACGTTTAGTAAAAACACAAGGCATGATGTCAGGAATGCTATGCTGGATCTGCTTGGCTTGGCAAGGGAGTCATGGAATGAAAGGTACATAGGGCTCCCGGTATATGTTGGACAATCAAGGACAAAATATATTTGCATATTTGAAGGGTAGAATTTGGCACCGTATTTAGGGATGGAAGAAAAAGATGCTTACCAGAGCTGGGAAGGAGGTACTGATAAAGATGTGTGCTCAGGACATGCCCACTTTTGCAATGTCAGTATTTGATCTCATCAAGGGGCTATGCGAACAGATGACTGCCATGATCTGGAAATTTCTATGGGCACAAAGACAATGAGCAGAAAATTCATTGGCTCTCAGCTGACATACTTTGCCAAAAAAGGAGGGAGGGCTGTGATACAAATATCTCCATACTTTCAATTTGTCTATGCTAGCCAAGCAAGGATGGAGGTTGCTTGTAACACCCCAAAGTAATGAGCATAGTGATCATCTGTTAATCATGCCAAGTCATCATCAATTACAATGCTTGATCACATTTGAATTATATCTCATTTTAAATTCCAATTTAAATTGAAATTCAAATATGAGGTGAAAATAAAAGTTGTTCAAATTTGGAAACTAAATAGTTCATGTTGTAGCAAAAATTTCATAACTATTTATGTTCAGGAAAACAACATCACCTAAAATTCCTAGATGACTCTAACATCATGAAAACAGTGCCAAGTCAGCATTTTAAATGCCATTTCCTTTATGGAAAATTCTAATGGAATTATATTGCACCCAAACTTTTTGGGGCAGTGAGGAATATTGCATACCAATTTTTGAGCCCAACTGCATATTTTTCATAAGTCATTTGATGGCTGAAATAAAATGCAAAACAGCAGTGGAAATAAAAGGCAGAAAAGAAAAAGGAGAAAAAGGCCGAAGCCACTATGCACTCAAGCCTGTGGGCTACAGTGCCAGCCCAGCCCACTCCCGCTCGTCTCCCTCCTCCTGCTCACCCTCTCTCCTCTCTGTCGCGCACGTGCTCTCCCGCAACCGGCACCCCTCTCCTCTGCTCGACAACGGCTCGCTACAGAGCCTCTGGAGGGGTTAAGGAGCCCTCCTTCCCCCCCTGGCGAAACCCTAGTCTTCCTTCTCCCCTCCCTCGCTCTCTCCCACTTCGCCCGAGCGCCGCCATGTTCAGCCCGTCGTAGACCGCGCGGCCACTGTGCCCTCCTCGCCTCTCCTTCGTGTCTACGCGCTTCGCCGTCCTCGACCACGTCGACTGCACCTCGCCGTTGCAGTCGGGGACCACTACATCGCCCGAACGCCGTCGTCGTCTACCTCGGACCACCGTAGATCGCCACCGTCGTTCCTGTTAGGGAACGCAGTAGAAAACAAAAAATTTCCGACCTACGCACCAGCCCAGGACCACTATGGAGACTGCATACAAGGTTTGATCTTTTCGTTATCGACTCGTAGAGCGGCGGAAGTAGAGTCGATGACGATCGGCGGTGCAGATCCCCGCAGCTAGGATTTTACAACCTCCCAACCGCGAGGATGTACTCCATCGTCAGCTCACCGGACGGATCTCCGGGCAGCCCTTCGAGAGGCCTCGGGACAGTCCCTCGGATAGTCCCACCGGACGGATCCTCGGACAGCCCTTCGGGAGGCCTCTGGACAGTCCCTCGGATAGTCCCACCGGACGGATCCTCGGACAGCCCTCCGGGAGGCCTCTGGACAGTCCTTCGGATAGTCCCACCGGACGGATCCTCGGAAAGCCCTCCGGGAGGCCTCACAGACAGCCCTTCGGGCAGGTCACTCGCACAGCCCTTCGGGAGGACCCCCGAAACTCGGACAGTAACTCGGACAGCCTTTCGGGAGGACCCTCGAACAGCCCCTCGGGCAAAAAGATCGAACCTACGACCTCTCTACGGGGTTGCACACATACGGTGTCATCTATCCGGCAGGGCTTCGCCGTCCAGAACTAGTTCCCACCGGAACCCAGACAGCCTTTCGGCTCTACGAAACTATTTCGCGGGGAGGGAGAGAAGAAGGCCAGATCATGCATGGCTTGTGTATGTTGAGAAAGAGTGTGTCTTTAGGCAGCCCCCTCCATCCCTATTTATAGGCCAAGCCCAAGGGTGGCTTCTCCAAGAAGCCAAGGGGAAAAATACCAAAAGGCCCTCAAGGTGGCTTCTCCAAGAAGCCACCCAAAAAGCACTTTCACTATTCACGGAAACATTTTTCCGCGACCATTAAATCCGAAAATATTTCCGTGGGTCTTAGAATAATTCCAGTACCCACACAAATGATTTTGGACGCGTTCTGAAACAATTCCGGATTAGTGATTTTCATCTGCGAAAAGCAAACAAAGCGGTTCCGGCAGCTCCGGAACATTTCCGGTTTTTTTCTCCGAAAAATCCCAAAAGTTCCCAGAACAATTTTGGCACCCTCCAAGAATTTCCAGGCGTGTGCCGAAACCAATTTGACTTAATGGTATACCCTGAAACAACTTTTCAGTTTTACCAAAACTATTCCGGTGCTCTCTCTCCGGAACTTTTCCGGTGTCTCCGAAACTTTTCCGGTGACTTTCTCTCAGACTCCCTGTCTAGTATTCAGCAGATAGATGACCCTTAAGCGTGTGACCGTATAAGTTCGGTGAAGTATAGACATGACCGGAACTCTTTCCGATCAATGATCAACATCGGAGCCGTGGACACCCATATTGACCCCTATACCCACACGAATGAATATTCGAGTGAACCTCCAGTTGCCGTGTGCTATTCCTGTTGCTTCGCGATATGTTACAAAAACCCGAGGTGAGAATCATCGGCATCCCCGTGGATCAACACTTGTCCACAATGCCAGTTACCTCGTTACCGGTTTGTTCTCTTTTCTCGTTCCCGTGTTCCGGCATCCCTGTGATCAAATCACAATGTGTCTGGCCAGACGATGGTGGATACCGTAACACCGAGAGGGCCCAGAGATATCTCTCCATCGTCGGAGGAGCAAATCCCAATCTTGAGCTATCAAGTCCCTTGACATACTTTCCCATTAACCCGTAAGCCGCCGTAATAGCCACCCAGTTACGGATGACATTTAACAAACCCCAAAGTTCATGAAGCAAGCATGAAGAAACTCGACACTCTCATGGTCTAAGGAATTATGCAAACATTAACTTTCTCTGTGTTATTGACCATTAACTTGTGACGAATGAATCTCATAGCATAACATCAATTCGGGTCGATTCAACACAAGTGTTCTCCTAACATTGTGTCCTCAAAGTTGCCGGCATAGATATGTCCATGATCAGGAAAACAGGACCATCATGCAACACTTGAGCTAGTCTTAGAGGCATGACTAGGAATACATTTTACCGTTTATTATTCCACACGTGCATATGAGTCTTCCTCCGAGCCTCGTGGTTATTGCTGACTCGAGAACCATAGCAGTTATAGCATGGAACATAAACATAATTATGAATATGGGGATAAATAATAACATTTATTATTGCCTCTAGGGCATATCTCCTACAGACTCTCACTTGCACTAGAGTCAATAATCTAGTCAATGCTAATGCACATTACACCTATGTCATACCGGTGTAAAAATGCTTCGCATGTGGTATAGCCTGATGTCCAACGGATCTGACAACTTCAGTTCCGTGTGTATCTTACATGTCCTCACATTTTCACGCTTTCACAAAATTCATATTTTGTGTGGACTTGGCTTCGTATATATGTGAATCACTGGTCAAACCTTGATTCGTCAGACTGAGCTATGGAGCAACTATCTTCAATAGTGTTCCATTGACCAAAGCCATCTTGGAATCATACTAAGTTCATGAACTAACTGTATGATTCAACATCTTCTATGTTGCTTTGAAAGCGGCAACATACTTAGCCTTTGTTATAGAATTCGCCACAGTAATCTGTTTGGAACGATTTCCAAACACCGTGCCACCATATTGTGTATTACACAAAAACCCTTAACTTAAATCGAAAATCGCATGGAGCATTGATGAAGACTGTATCGATGTAATTACTTACAACGAGCACTTCATAATCTCTGCTTGCGAGAAAACATGTCATCAGTGCTACTTTAGTACTCAATGACATTTTCCACCGTTGTCCCATGATCAGTACTTTGATCACTTTGGTATCTATACTCACAACAGCTTGGGAGTATCGGACATATCTGGTTGTTTTACATACCATGGAATACATGATTAATCCAAACACAAAGGTGTGTCGAAAATCCATCATGTATTTTGCTCATCAGTGTTTTGGGAAACCGAGTCTTGCAAAACTCTTTCCATGTGACTTCGGCAAGAATCACTTCTTGGCGCTCTTATGCTAAAACGTTTTAGCATCTTGTCAATATGTATTTTTGGCTTAGCCTATTAGGCAATTCTATCTCGTAGATAAATATGCCTAATATCAAGGCTATTTAGCCCAAGCACTTCATCGAAAAACAATTTTCAATGAAGTCCTTAATTCGTGTCAAGACATTTATATTATTTCCAATCAACAATGTGTCAAGCACACAAAGTTTTTAGAAATATTATTATGCTCCCACTTACTTTCTTGTAACCACAAGCATCTTCGTTATCCATTGATGAAATCAAACTCTTTTGACTATTTCATCAAAACGAAGATTCCAACTCCATTTTGCTCTCTTCTGTCCATTGCTGGAACTCTGAAGTTTGCATACTTACTAGCATCCTCTGGATTGACAAAATACTTCGGACTGTATTACATGCAAGTCCTAGGTTACATTTCCATCACATGGAAATCCTTTTGGCATCCATGTATCATATCTCAAGATTGAAATATGTATTAATTGCTAGTTTAACCTGATCTGACTTCAAGCATCGCTACGGTGAGACAACCTCATCGTAGTCAACTCCTTGAACTTGTTATTGCAACAAGTCAAGCTTTATGGATAAAACATTTTATCCACATCAGTTTATAGTTCCATTAATGTTCGTTAGACTCTAAGTCTTCCGAAGGGTTTATCAAGATATAATCTTGAATCATTTGTATGGAAATTATCCCGGATTATATTGGCATTTAGCCAATTCCGGAGTCAGGGCCCATCAACGCTTCCTTGTGTATCGTAGGTATACTGTTGTCTAACAGCAATATCTCGCTTGCGCACCTGAGAGGTTTGCACGAGTTTTGCCTACGTGGTTCAGTTGCAAGTTCGACCGAAGTCCATACATCTTATGTAGAGGCTTCCGTATCAGTCGCAGTAGGAAACTCTAGAGTCACTTCCAAGGTTCCTTTCCTTTGATCTGATGACGAAGATATTGTTATCTCGTCGAGTTGCACTGTTCTCCCACTCACCTTTTTCCAAGAACCATTCTCTTTTAAAAGCATACCGTTCTTGGTGGCAAACCTTTTTGCCTCGGTATAGTGGTGGAGGAATTCCCAATTACTTGGGATAACCTACAAAGTAGTACTTGTCTGATTTGGAATAGGTTTGTAAATATTTTACACAAGCCCCATATTCCAAATGTTAAGAAAAGACAAAGCATGGTTGGGCGTACCATACCATGGCGTCATTTCAACAGACCTGATGGCGCTCTTTTCAGTGTAAAAGCCGCAGTCTCTAAAGCATTACCTTTAAAAGGGATAATGGCAAATTGATTTATGTCATCTTTGATCTTACCATGTCACAAATGGTTTGAATACATCTTCACGGACGTACCACTCACAGTGGAGTTCCGGGAGGTGTAAGTTATGAAACCTTTTTCACAAATCATCAGACATTCGCTAAGCTTGTAACTCAAATATTCCTTTCCGCAATCAAATTGCAGAAACATAATTTTCTTGTTACAATAATTTCTACTTCATATTGAAAACCTTATGATTGATTTCAAAAGATCCAGACTAACGTCTCATCAAGTAAATATCCATATATCCACTTGAGTCATTTCTGAAGATAGATAAATCCACTGCCAGCAACAACATTTATTGGACTACATACATCAAAATGTATGATCACTAATAAGTTCGTTGCTCGTTCCTTATGGCCTGTGAACGGTATTTCAGTCACTTCACTTTTCGGAGGAAAGTTGCAAGTGTCAGACGATTTATAATCAAACGACTTCAAAATCCATCATTATGGAATTTCTCCATGCGGGTTTCTCCAATGTGATCAAATGCAGTGCCACACATGTGTGGTATTCTCTTAGTCTTGCGACATTTAGCGTCAGTGTTATGGATGTATCATATTACCATCAATATTCATAACATACATCCCATCCACGATGGAAGCATGGCCCTTATGTTATTCATGATTCCGAACAACAATTGTTCTTTCATGAACAACACTCTTGTAACAAACATTATGCAAATGGTTTAGGGTGTATAAAACTCTAAAATGATTTATGAAATTAAATACAGAGGTAATGTATTATTATCAATATTCATAACATACATCTCATTCATAATGAAAGTATGGCCCTTATGTTATTCATAACACCGAACATCAAAAGTTCTCTTATGAACAACCTTCTTGCAAGATACCTTATGCAATGGGCTAGAGTGTGTAAAACTCTAAAATGAATTATAAAAATAAATACAGATGGTAATGCACTGATGGAAGGTATAGTAACATTTACTATATTCCCAGCGCGTATCTGAACCTCACTCCGGCAAGTCTTTTAGGCCGTAGTAGTTCTTGCATCGAGTTGCAACAGAATGCAATTGAGCGGGTATCTCTGTGATCAACTCACAATACCCAAGAATCAGTGACTAACAATTTAATCACAATTCCCAAGAACTATTTCTTTTGACCAGCCTTTCTATACATCAATAACTCGTATGACATTCATACATGAGCTGGATATTCCAGTCTTCACTCTTTTTGCCTTTATACTTCTAATAGTTTAACTTTTAGTATTTCTCCTACTCTCAGAAGAAGCACCCAACTTTAAGAGTCGCGTTAGCCCCGGACTTCCTAGGTTTGTAAGTCACACTAACACCCTTTGGACATTTCCTTTCTCTTTAAGTTGTTTGTTTTATTCACCTTCATCACATGATAGGCGTTCTTCTGGATCCCTCTGTTATTAGTCAAACGCGTAGTAAACACTTTTACTAACAGTTTGCAAAACAAACATTGCTTTGGATATCGCATATCTTTTAGCCTTTGCTTGTGTCTGAAAATGATTTTCAGTTCCATGAATAGCACATAGCTATCCCAAACTTTTGAAGTTCGGCTCTCATGGAAACAAACATATTGTACTTGACCGTAACGGAATTCTAGCTTTTGGATCGAAGGACGAGAGTCACATTATCCATAGCATTAGCGGGAGAATACCAAAAGCATGCGATATGCCAAAGTCCTTCTCGGCACTTTTGAGGACAATCCTCACATTACGTTACCAACCGTAAAGTTTTAACCAGATATTTAACAGCTTATTCAATTTTAACAGGGAAGGTGGAAACGCGAGCCATTATTCTACAACTATTATGCAAATTTCACTTTAGACAAAATCCATAATTAATTGCACTGAGAATTAAGCAAGTTAATTCTATAGTGCGCTCCCACTCAAATCAATATCTCTCAAAATTGATTGCGAGTGATACAAGATCCAGACTTCAATTCATCGCCATAGAATCATCATCTCATGACGGGAATTTTAATCGGTAGGCCAACTTGCCGATCACATCTCTATGTGACTCTTGTTCATCTTTCGATGCATGTGTTCCGAGCTCAGGACGATCTTGCCATGAACGTCAAGACAACCAAGTGATCTTGCTGCGAGGTCTGACCTCACCCGCCTCACACTTCTCTAATCGTTCGTACACATGCATCCATGGCGCACCCCGAAAAGATAGGTGCCGTGACGGTGCTACACTTGGGAGAACACTAACTACTTGATATTTTAAGTGAGAGATCACCCTAATAAAAAGCGACTACCGCGCAATCAAGAAGGGTGCATCATAAGGGATAAACATCTCAGGCAATTCATAATAGCATGAAATGGTATAGCCCTTTCTGACGGAGAAGTCTTTAATTTCTTCGTCTTCGGCATTTGCGTCAGTGTTCACCTTCGCGAAGATTGCCACCACCTTGTCGATGCACCAGACAATATTGCTATCTCTATAGCTAATAAAATAAGTCCATTACATAAGGTTGACATGCAGGTCATTAAAGTGACAATCATATGGCTCCAGCCATCATGCTGAATCATGACACGCAGGTCATGTTAATTTACATTGTATAGTCATCTCATACATAATCAAAATTAATATGAGCATTGCTATACCACATCACATGCACATGCAAACCATCCTGCAAAACCAAGTTAGACGCCTCTAATCGGTTCATACAAAATTTCATTTTACGTGGCTTCTAAGGTTTCGAAACAAACCGAAGCTACCTACGTCCATCATCAAGTATGATTATTCAAGTCGCTAGATTAACTTTACGGGGTGTATGAAACACGAGATAATAAAATCTCGAGCCCCATACTGAACTTCGTCATACGCATGACCCTCGTGCAGATCATATCTGCATTGCCCTTTCGTCTGCGAAATTTCATCTTTCTCTCTAACTATGGTGGAATTCAACGAACTGTTAGCACTTCGTTGATCAATCAGGATCGTGGATTGCCAGAACTTTGAAACTCCACCATACTGTTATCAAGATCAGAAATATGCAAATTCCAGGGAAGCAACAAGAACATCGGGTAACAGATTTCATCTGCTACCCGCACAAATAATTATCAGCAGCAGAACTCATCTACTACAAATTATATTGTGCAACACCCATACATCTCTATGTATTCTAGATCGTAACCTGCATCTACGCATAGCACGGCTCATGATGCCACTGTTGGGGAACGTAGCAGAAAACAAAAAATTTCCAACCTACGCACCAGCCCAGGACCACTATGGAGAGTGCATACAAGGTTTGATCTTTTCGTTACTGACTCGTAGCGCAGCGGAAGTAGAGTCGATGACGATCGGCGGTGCAGATCCCCGCAGCTAGGATTTTACAACCACCCAACCGCGAGGATGTACTCCCTCGTCAGCTCACCGGACGGATCTCCTCGGGACAGTCCCTCGGATAGTCCCACCGGACGGATCCTCGGACAGCCCTTCGGGAGGCCTCTGGACAGTCCCTCAGATAGTCCCACCGGACGGATCCTCGGACAGCCCTCCGGGAGGCCTCTGGACAGTCCTTCGGATAGTCCCACCGGACGGATCCTCGGACAGCCCTCTGGGAGGCCTCACAGACAGCCCTTCGGGCGGGTCACTCGGACAGCCCTTCGGGAGGACCCCCGAAACTCGGACAGTAACTCGGACAACCCTTCGGGAGGACCCTCGAACAGCCCCTCGGGCAAAAAGATCGAACCTACGACCTCTCTACGGGGTTGCACACATACGGTGTCATCTATCCGGCAGGGCTTCACCGTCCAGAACTAGTTCTCATCGGAACCCAGACAGCCTTTTGGCTCTACGAAACTATTTCGCGGGGAGGGAGAGAAGAAGGCCAGATCATGCATGGCTTGTGTATGTTGAGAAAGAGTGTGTCTTTAGGCAGCCCCCTCCACCCCTATTTATAGGCCAAGCCCAAGGGTGGCTTCTCCAAGAAGCCAAGGGGAAAAATACCAAAAGGCCCTGAAGGTGGCTTCTCCAAGAAGCCACCCAAAAAGCACTTTCACTATTCACAGAAACATTTTTCCGCGACCGTTAAATCTGAAAATATTTCCGTGGGTCTTAGAATAATTCCAGTACCCACACAAATGATTTTGGACGCGTTCTAAAACAATTCCGGATTAGTGATTTTCATCTGCGAAAAGCAAACAAAGCGGTTCCGGCAGCTCCGGAACATTTCCGGTTTTTTTCTCCGAAAAATCCCAAAAGTTCCCAGAACAATTCTGGCACCCTCCAAGAATTTCCAGGCGTGTGCCAAAACCAATTTGACTTAATGGTATACCCTGAAACAACTTTTCAGTTTTACCAAAACTTTTCTGGTGTCTCCGAAACTTTTCCGGTGACTTTCTCTCACACTCCCTGTCTAGTATTCAGCAGATAGATGACCCTTAAGCGTGTGACCCTATAGGTTCGGTGAAGTATAGACATGACCGGAACTCTTTCCGATCAATGATCAACATCGGAGCCATGGACACCCATATTGACCCCTATACCCACACGAATGAATATTCGAGTGAACCTCCAGTTGCCGTGTGCTATTCCTGTTGCTTCGCGATATGTTACAAAAACCCGAGGTGAGAATCATCGGCATCCCTGTGGATCAACACTTGTCCACAATGCCAGCTACCTCGTTACCGGTTTTGTTCTCTTTTCTCGTTCCCGTGTTCCGGCATCCCTGTGATCAAATCAGAATGTGTCTGGCCAGACGATGGTGGATACCGTAACACCGAGAGGGCCCAGAGATATCTCTCCATCGTCGGAGGAGCAAATCCCAATCTTGAGCTATCAAGTCCCTTGACATACTTTCCCATTAACCCGTAAGCCGCCGTAATAGCCACCCAGTTACGGATGACGTTTAACAAACCCCAAAGTTCATGAAGAAACTCGACACTCTCTTGGTCTAAGGAATTATGCAAACATTAACTTTCTCTGTGTTATTGACCATTAACTTGTGACGAATGAATCTCATAGCATAACATCAATTCGGGTCGATTCAACACAAGTGTTCTCCTAACATTGTGTCCTCAAAGTTGCCGGCATAGACATGCCCATGATCAGGAAAACAGGACCATCATGCAACACTTGAGCTAGTCTTAGAGGCATGACTAGGAATAGATTTTACCGTTTATTATTCCACACGTGCATATGAGTCTTCCTCCGAGCCTCGTGGTTATTCCAGACTCGAGAACCATAGCAGTTACAACATGGAACATAAACATAATTATGAATATGGGGATAAATAATAACATTTATTATTGCCTTTAGGACATATCTCCTACAGTTCCGGCCGCCCCAAGCCTCCCCCGAGGCCATCTTGCACCCCTACAGGCTCTCGGTGAGCCTCCGCTTCCTCCCCTCCTCTCTCGTCGTTGTTTGCGCCACCTAGCTAGCTCGCCTGTGCAGCCGTGGTCCGGCCGCCGCCATTGCCGGCCACCGTGCTCCTCATGCCGCTTGGCTTGAGCCAGTAGCGCCAACGAGCTCCTGGTGAGTCGTAGCCCCCTCCTAGCTACTTCGCGTGCCCGATCTGGCCCGAGAGCAGCCGCCGCCCCAACTCATTGCCGGCGCACGTACCGGCCACCCCTGCCCAAACTAACCCCACCAGTCGACGCGCGGTGGAGTGCCCGATTGATAGAGCCAAACCACGCGCGATTTGGTGCCCCGTAGCACGATTCCGAGCATCTCCGATGACGCACCACCGCGGGAAGGCTCGCCGGAGCAACTCCGGCAGCCGGCGCTGGCGTGGCGCCTACGTGGCACCGCCTGGGCCACTGACCAGTGGGCCCAGTGGGTCCGTTGACCCGGCTGGCCAAGTCAACCCTGCTGTCTGGGCTTGACGAGTCACTGACATGCGGGTCCCGCACTAATTAAACGGTTTTATAAATAATAAAAATGCTAATTAATCTGTTAAATATTCTGTTAAGTTAATCAGTCGCTGACAGTGGGTCCCACTAGCTAATTAAGTTAGTTAGTTAAAAATAAACCCCTGTTAATTAGTTCTGTGTATGACATGTGGGACCCAGTGGTCAGGTTTGACCTGGACCAGCTGGGTTTGACCGCTGACGCAGTGCTGACGTCATGCTGATGTCACAGGTCACTGTTTTGGATAGTTCGAATTTAATAATTAAAACAATTCCAGAAAATGTTTAAATCTTTGAAAAATCATAGAAATTAAACCGTAACTCGGATCAAAAAAAATTCTTCATGAAAATTGATCAGAAAAACGAGACGAATCTGAATATGCCCTCCGTATACCTTCCACACCTCTCTAGCATGATGAACATGGAACTTCCCCTCCGATTCATCTGACCGATAATTGCCCGGAGCAGGTAAAACACCGCCAGATGTTTTCCCGCTCCGACTAACTTGCGTAGTACTGCATTAGGGCACCCCTCGAATAACATGCTGCCATACCATGCATTTGTGTTGCATTGTTTGCTTCTATTTATTGTTTCTTCCCCCCTCTTCTCTCTGGTAGACCCCGAGACCAACGCTGCTGCCGAATACGACTACGCCCCTGACGATCAGACCATTTCAGCAGAGCTTCCAGGCAAGCAAAACCCCCTTGATCATTCCAATATCGCCTATTCCTTCTCTCCCATGCTTGCATTAGAATTTGCTACTGTAATTGATTGCTCCTATTCTGATGCATAGCCTGTTTTTGTAACCTGCTGTTGTTACTTTACCTGTCATCCTAAACTGCTTAGAATAGGTTGGTTAGTGATCCATCAGTGGCCCCCCACCCTTGTCCCTGTTGCCCCGCTTTGTTACCAGTACCTCGATCATTGTGATCGATGTGCAGATACCGTCACATCACCGCACACCCCCCTTAGTTGTATGTCTCTGCAGGGCTACTATCGAGTGCCAAGGGTGATACCTCGTACCGCACTCCTGATGATATCCCTGTAGTATAGCACATCGATGGTGATTGCAGAGGGTGATTCCTCGCTCTCCCCTTCCCGATGATGACTCTGTCGTGCAACCCCTCAAGTGAGGACCTTCGAGGGTGATTCCTCCTGGTTCTCCTTGATGAATTACATCAAGTAGGAATCCATCAGGGTTGATTCCTCGGATTCCCCATGATGATATGGACTCACGGGTACTTTGACCTTTACCTCGGTACTCTGGGAAATCGGGTTAGCCAGGAGGGCACCCGCGAGAGAGTATTGTGGCGGAACGACAGGGTAGGTGGAGACCACCTAGGAGAGAGGTGGGCCTGGTCCCTGGTCGTTGGACCGCGTGTTACCAAGTCGGAGCGACAGGAACCCTGTTCGTCTCTGCAAGCTACTAAAACACGTCTAACGGATTTGGGTATTTGATCTGAGTTGGCCATTGGCCTATACGCACTACCACCACGCGGGATAATGGTTTAATGGGGCCCTCTACATCGTACGTTCCTTCCGAAAGCGATCCAGATGTCACAGTTCAGAGATGCAGGCTGATTGTTGGGGTGAGCTGGTTACATCTGTGGTGTTTCTACAGTCGCGCTTGGGCCCCGGCCAGTCTCGCAACGTGCAGGAGTGCAGAGGGCGATGGGCCCAAGACCCCTTCGCACTTAGGATTTAGACCGGCGTGTTGACCTCTTTGGAGAGTCTAGGTTGGTCTATGACGTGTCGATTACCCGAGGCCGGATATTACCCAGCAAGTGTGTCCGGCCAGATGTAATCGAGCATGTTGGGTAACAGTAGTGCACCCCTGCAGGGAAGTTATCTATTCGAATAGCCATGTCCATGGTAACAGGATGCTCGGTGTTGTATCCCGATCTACTACAACTTGAACTGAATACATGTTACTTTAACTGTAAGCTCCGGGATCGCTTTCTCACAGGGAGTCGAGGAAGGATCTCTGGGCTTTGCTATTACATGCTTGATACTTTATATTAAGCTAATCTACACTCTTCTAATGCTTCAAGACGCTGCAAGATGCTAGTCTTCGATAGGCTAGGCCTTCCCCTCTATTCTGGCATTTCTGCATTATAGTCCACTGATGCAGCCCCTTCCTTTGATACCAATGCATAACTAGCATAGTTCTAATGTAAGTCTTGCGAGTACTTTGGATGAGTACTCACGGTTGCTTTGCTACCTCTTTTTCCCCATACCCGATTACTGCGATCAGATGACGGAGCCCAGGAGTCAGCTGGTCCCGCCGACGACTACTACTACCCTTCCGGTGCAGCCTACTACTGCGTGGATACCGATGACCAGGAGTAGATTCGGAGGCACCCAGGCAGGAGGCCTGCGCCTTTTCGATCAGTGTCGTTGTTTTGCTCGGCCTTCTTAAGGCAAACTTGTTTAACTTTATGTCTGTACTCAGATATTATGGTTGCTTCCGCTATCGCTTGTTCGTGAGCTTATGTATTCGAGCCCTCGAGGCCCCTGGCTTGTAATATAAAGCTTGTATGACTTTTATTTGTGTTTAGAGTTGTGTTGTGATATCTTCAGTGAGTCCCTAGGCTTGATCGTGTGCATTTGCGTGTATGATTAGTGCACGATTAAGTCGGGGGCGTCACAAGTTGGTATCAGAGCCGACTGCCTGTAGGAAGCCCCTTTCCAACTCCTTGGCCGAAGTTGAGTCTAGTCTTTGAAAACTGTTTTACTAACATGGCTGTGTGGCTTACGGGCCCACGTCGCCAATGGGTGGTATTAGGATCTTTTATTCCTCTTCCTTACTCTGGGACTCTCTTCTTTTCGGGTTAAAATTTTGCTAACTCTAATATTAGGTTCACGTGATCACATCCACCCGGAGATTTGAATTAACCCTTCTTTGAATTGTGGGCCAGATTCTGCTTCACGGACCGCAGGATCCTTCTATCGAGGACACCCTGCATCGTCACCTGCGGATTCCTCACTCCAGTAGTTTTCTTCAACATTGATGTAGCCTTTGCTATGTCTCGTTGTTGTATCTCTCCACCGCGTGCCTGTGTGCCGCCTACTTTGTCTAGTTGCGAGTGTTTTCGAACTCGTGCTGTCCGTTTGTATCCAACTCTATGTATGGATCTATATGTCATGATTGACTATGGTGATGTGTCTATTGCACTTCCTTTTGTTGTGCGTATTACTTCATGAATGATTCCTTACACCTGCAAATACTCGTTGCTAAACTACCCCCTATTGAATTTTAGCAGGATGGTTAGGCCAGGTGCTCGTGGTCGTGGTCGTGGCCGTGCTGCCAACGATCCACCACCGCCAGACTATATGGCAGCTATGATGCAGCAATTCGAACTGAACTGCTAGTTCATGGTTGGAATCATAGCTCAGTTTCCACACCAGAACCAGAATGCTCAGAATCAGCAACATGCTCCAATAACTCTGCATGAGTTTGTGCACCTCAACCCTACTGTTTTCTGTAACTCGGAACAGCCACTGGATGCTAATGACTGGCTTCGCGACATCACCTTCGAGATGGAATCTGCTAATGTCGCCCCTGCCAACCTTGTCGCCTTCGCGTCCTACTTCTTGAAGGGTCCCGCTGCTCAATGGTGGGACACCCACAGACGTTCACTACCTGTTGGGACAGTCGTTACCTGGATCCAGTTTTAGACTGCTTTCCGTGCTCGTTACATTCCTCAGGGAATCATGGACTGGAAGAAAAGAGAGTTTCGCAACCTCACTCATGGCAATAAGACTGTCGAAGCTTATCAGCGGGAATTCGTTAACCTATCCCGCTATGCTGAAGAAGACATTGCCACTGATGCTCGCAGACAGGAGAAATTCCACGACGGACTCCACCCAGACCTCAAGCTTGCACTTGCTGTTCACGACTTCACCGACTTCGCCACCCTGGTGAACAAGGCTATCCAGGTTGAGACCGCTCAGATGGAACACAAGAATGCCATCAAGCGCCACCATGATGTCGGCTCATCTTCGGGCTCGTCATCGCAGAAGCGCCATATCTGGATTCCTCATGGCATGTACCATCCAGCTGCACCTCCTCCCCCACTGGGGCAGCCAAGACCTTAGGCTCCACTGCTTCGAGCTCCTGCTCCCCGTCCCAGTGATGAGCTCTGCTTCAAGTGTGGCCGTCCAGGTCACCGTTCCAGAGAATGCCCTCAGAATCAGAATCAGTTTGCACTTCCCCTTGCTGGCCGTGGCAACAACCAGCCCCGCAACAACGATGCCAGACCTTCCTATGGCCGTGGTCAAGCTTATCATGTTGATCTGAATGAAGCTCAAGGTCAGCCAGCTACTTTGAAGGGTACTCTTCTTGTTTAAATTCTGTACCAGCTTCTGTTCTTTTGATTCAGAATATCGTATTCATTCTTATCATAAGCTTTGCATACATACATGACATTAAATATGATGAGTTGAAATCGTTTCAGTCGTTCGCGGCTTCTAAGGGGTACTTCCAGAAGAACTTCCCGGAATGCCCCGACCCTTTTCCTTCTACCTCCTGAATTTTCGGGACGAGAATTTCTTTTAGAGGAGGAGAATTGTAACACCCCAAAGTAATGAGCACAGTGATCATCTGTTAATCATGCCAAGTCATCATCAATTACAATGCTTGATCACATTTGAATTATATCTCATTTCAAATTCCAATTTAAATTGAAATTCAAATATGAGGTGAAAATAAAAGTTTTTCAAATTTGGAAACTAAATAGTTCATGTTGTAGCAAAAAATCCATAACTATTTATGTTCAAGAAAACAACATCACCTAAAATTCCTAGATGACTCTAACATCATGAAAACAGTGCCAAGTCAGCATTTTAAATGCCATTTCCTTTATGGAAAATTCTAATGGAATTATATTGCACCCAAACTTTTTGGGGCAGTGAGGAATATTGCATACCAATTTTTGAGCCCAACTGCATATTTTTCATAAGTCATTTGATGGCTGAAATAAAATGCAAAGCAGCAGTGGAAATAAAAGGAAAAAAAGAAAAAGGAGAAAAAGGCCGAAGCCACTGTGCACTCAAGCCTGTGGGCTACAGTGCCAGCCCAGCCCACTCCCGCTCGTCTCCCTCCTCCTGCTCCCCCTCTCTCTTCTCTGTCGCGCGCGCGCTCTCCCGCAACCGGCCCCCCCTCTCCTCTGCTCGACAACGGCTCGCTACAGAGCCTCTGGAGGGGTTAAGGAACCCTCCTTCCCTCCCTTGGCGAAACCCTAGTCTTCCTTCTCCCCTCCCTCGCTCTCTCCCACTTCGCCCGAGCGCCACCATGTTCGGGCTGTCGTAGACCACGCGGCCACCGTGCCCTCCTCGCCTCTCCTTCGTGTCTACGTGCTTCGCCGTCCTCGACCACGTCGACTGCACCTCGCCGTTGGAGTCGGGGACCACTACATCGCCCGAACGCCATCGTCATCTACCTCGGACCACCGTAGATCGCCGCCGTCGTTCCGGCGGCCCCAAGCCTCCCCCGAGCCCATCTTGCACCCCTACAGGCTCCCGGTGAGCCTCCGCTTCCTCCCCTCCTCTCTCGTCGTTGTTTGCGCCGCCTAGCTAGCTCGCCCGTGAAGCCGTGCTCCGGCCGCTGCCATTGCCGGCCACCGTGCTCCTCGTGCCGCTCGGCTCGAGCCAGTAGCGCCAACGAGCTCCTGGTGAGCTGTAGCCCCCTCTTAGCTACTTCGCGCGCCTGAAAACGCCCCATAGACGCGCGCCCGATCTGGCCCGGGAGCAGCCGCCGCCACGACTCGTCGCTAGCGCATGTACCGGCCACCCCTGCCCAAACTAACCTCACCAGTCGACGCACGGTGGAGTGCCCGATCGATAGAGCCAAACCACGCGCGATTTGGTGCCCCGTAGCGCGATTCCGAGCATCTCCAGCGACGCACCACCGCGGGAAGGCTCGCCGGAGCAACTTCGGCAGCCGGCGCTGGCGTGGCGCCAACGTGGCACCGCCTGGGCCACTGACCAGTGGGTCAGTTGACTCGGTTCACCAAGTCAACCTTGCTGACTGGGCTTGACCAGTCACTGACATGCGGGTCCCGCACTAATTAAACAGTTTTATAAATATTAAAAATGCTAATTAATCTTTTAAATATTATGTTAAGTTAATCAGTCGCTGACAGTGGGTCCCACTAGCTAATTAAGTTAGTTAGTTAAAAATAAACCCCTGTTAATTAGTTCTGTGTATGACATGTGGGACCCAGTGGTCAGGTTTGACCTGGACCAGCTGGGTTTGACCGCTGACGCAGGGCTGACGTCATGCTGACGTCACAGGTCACTGTTTTGGATAGTTCGAATTTTATAATTAAAACAATTCCAGAAAATGTTTAAATCTTTGAAAAATCATAGAACTTAAACCGTAACTCGGATCAAAAAGTTTTCTTCATGAAAATTGATCAAAAAAACAAGACGAATCTGAATATGCCCTCCGTATACCTGCCACACCTCTCTAGCATGATGAACATGGAACTTCCCCTCCGATTCATCTGACCGATAATTGCCCGGAGCTGGTAAAACACCTCCAGATGTTTTCCCGCTCCGACTAACTTGCGTAGTACTGCATTAGGGCACCCCTCGAATAACATGCTGCCATACCATGCATCTGTGTTGCATTGTTTGCTTCTATTTATTGTTTCTTCCCCCCTCTTCTCTCCGGTAGACCCCGAGACCGACGCTGCTACCGAATACGACTACGCCCCTGACGACCAGACCATTTCAACAGACCTTCCAGGCAAGCAAAACCCCCTTGATCATTCCAATATCGCCTATTCCTTCTCTCCCATGCTTGCATTAGAATTTGCTACTGTAATTGATTGCTCCTATTCTGATGCATAGCCTGTTTTTGTAACCTGCTGTTGTTACTTTACCTGTCATCCTAAACTGCTTAGAATAGGTTGGTTAGTGATCCATCAGTGGCCCCCCACCCTTGTCCCTGTTGCCCCGCTTTGTTACCAGTACCTCGATCATTGTGATCGATGTGCAGATACCGTCACATCACCGCACACCCCCCTTAGTTGTACGGCTCTGCAGGGCTACTATCGAGTGCCAAGGGTGATACCTCGTACCGCACTCCTGATGATATCCCTGTAGTATAGCACATCGATGGTGATTGCAGAGGGTGATTCCTCGCTCTCCCCTTCCCGATGATGACTCTGTCGTGCAACCCCTCAAGTGAGGACCTTCAAGCCATCGAGGGTGATTCCTCCTGGTTCTCCTTGATGAATTACATCAAGTAGGAATCCATCGGGGGTGATTCCTCGGATTCCCCATGATGATATGGACACACGGGTACTTTGACCTTTACCTCAGTACTTTGGGAAGTCGGGTTAGCCAGGAGGGCACCCGCAAGAGAGTATTGTGGCGGAACGACAGGGCAGGTGGAGACCACCTAGGAGAGAGGTGGGCCTGGTCCCTGGTCATTGGACCGTGTGTTACCAAGTCGGAGCGACAGGAACCCTGTTCGTCTCTGCGAGCAACTAAAACGCGTCTAACGGATCTGGGTATTTGATCTGAGTTGGCCACTGGCCTATACGCACTACCACCACACGGGATAATGGTTTAATGGGGCCCTCTACGTCGTACGTTCCTTCCGAAAGCGATCTAGATGTCACAGTTCAGAGATGCGGGCTGATTGTTGGGGTGAGCAGGCTACGTCTATGGTGTTTCCACAGTCGCGCTTGGGACCCGACCAGACTCACAACATGCAGGAGTGCAGAGGGCGATGGGCCCAAGACCCCTTCGCACTTAGGATTTAGACCGGCGTGTTGACCTCTCTGGAGAGTCTAGGTTGGTCTACGGCGTGTCGATTACCCGAGGTCGGATATTACCCAGCAAGTGTGTCCGGCCAGACGTAATCGAGCGTGTTGGGTAATAGTAGTGCACCCCTGCAGGGAAGTTATCTATTCGAATAGCCGTGTCCACGGTAACAGGACGCTCGGTGTTGTATCCCGATCTACTACAACTTGAACTGAATACATGTTACTTTAACTGTAAGCTCCGGGATCGCTTTCTCGCAGGGAGTCGAGGAAGGATCTTTGGGCTTTGCTATTACATGCTTGATACTTTATATTATGCTAATCTACACTCTTCTAATGCTGCAAGACGCTGCAAGATGCTAGTCTTCGATAGGCTAGGCCTTCCCCTCTATTCTGGCATTTCTGCAGTATAGTCCACAGATGCAGCCCCTTCCTTTGATACCAATGCATAACTAGCATAGTTCTGATGTAAGTCTTGCGAGTACTTTGGATGAGTACTCACGGTTGCTTTGCTACCTCTTTTTACTCATACCCGATTACTGCGATCAGATGACGGAGCCCAGGAGTTAGCTGCTCCCGCCGCCGACTACTACTACCCTTCCGGTGGAGCCTACTACTACGTGGAGACCGACGACCAGCAGTAGATTCGGAGGCACCCAGGCAGGAAGCCTGTGCCTTTTCGATCAGTGTCGTTGTTTTGCTCGGCCTTCTTAAGGCAAACTTGTTTAACTTTATGTCTGTACTCAGATATTATGGTTGCTTCCGCTATTGCTTGTTCACGAGCTTATGTATTCGAGCCCTCGAGGCCCCTGGCTTGTAATATAAAGCTTGTATGACTTTTATTTGTGTTTAGAGTTGTGTTGTGATATCTTCAAGTGAGTCCCTAGGCTTGATCGTGTGCCTTTGCGTGTATGATTAGTGCACGATTAAGTCGGGGGCGTCACATTGCTGTAGAACACTGATTCCCTATGTGCCCGTGTACTAAAGGAGAAATATTTCCGTGACACATATATTATGCATGCAAGTACGATACCAGGGTGTCACATCCCAGATTTTTCCCAAATTTGGTATGTTGAAAAATTCACAGGGAATTAAAATTTTGTTAGGAAATACCCCCGATTGCCTAGGATTGCTTGTGATTAACCTTGAATTGCTTGATTGTTTGCTTAGAGGCGATAAAATCCCAATGCATTTAGTTGAGACCCTAGCTAGCCTCTGGTAGAAACCAAACCATTTTAAAATATTTATTGGGCATAAGGTTATCCTTAATAAGTCCCAAGTAATGTTCAAGCCAAAATAAATTTCCCAGGAATTGAATTGGATTTGTTTTGGAATCAATTCAAAAGTCAAAGGAGATTATTCAAAAATGGCTTTGCATTTATTTGGCAGGAAGATAAATTTCACAAGTCCAAATAATGACCTTGACCCTCTGCCAATTTTCTAAAATGGATTTGAAAGATAATTGGTTTTGGAACCAAATTCAAATTCAAATGGGAAATGTAAGTTGCAAAAATTATTTACCCAAAATGCCCAAACAAAAAGTTCACACAATCACAAATATTCCATCTGGAATTTAGGAAACATTCACTGTTGGAAGAAAATTCAAATTCAAAGTCATTTGGAATCCACGGAACATAACAGAAAAGAAAAAGGAAAAACAGAAAAGAAATAAAAGAAAAAGAAAAAAAGGGCCCATCCAGCTAGGCCGGCCCAGCAACGAGCCAGCCCAGCCAGCCTGGCCAGCGCCCCAGCCTGTGCCGTCTCTCTCCCCCTCTCACTGACAGCGGGCCCCACTTGTCAACTTCGCCTCCCACCTCCCGCAATCGTTCACGTGAAAACGACGCGTACGCCCGCGCGCCGCGCCCATGATCTTCACCCCGCGCGCTCTCCGGCCACGCCGAGCCTCGCCACCGCGCATATAAGAAGCCCTCCCCTGCTCGTTCTTTTGCCCCACGCCGCGACGCCCGAGCGCCGCCAGGCTGCCCACGGCGAACCCCCGAGTCCGCCTCTGCCCTAGCTCGGCGCCGGCAAAATTCCGGTAGCACAGTCGCCCCCGAGACCAACCCTTGCCACCATTAGACTCCCCGCACCACGGCGAACCTCCCAGACAACTTCACCGAGCCCCTAGCCCCTGCAACCCTCACTTCACCAGAACTCGAGCCCCTCCGCCGCCGCGCCATTGACTCCGGCGAGGTGAACACGCCCAGGACCCTCTCGTCTTGTCCATCGTGTCCCCGCGGTGGTATGCATCTTGCTAACCGATCCGCTCATCTCCAGGCGCTCGATTTTGAGCACCGCACCCGTACCCCAGAGCTCCGCCGCCCGCGCCATCTCCGGTGAGCCACATCGATGCCGTTTCCGTCACTCCCAGCCATCGCCAAGGCCACCATCGCCCTCCCCATGTCGAGCCGCGTCCACCCATGCCCTCCGTTGCCGCCGGCGACCACGGGAGCGACCAGAGCATACACACCCGAGTGCAGCACCGCCGTGCACGCATTTTCCGGCGAAGATCCGGCGTATCTCCGGTGAGCCCAAACCCTAACCCCCTCTGATCTATTTTCAGCCGTTGGATCACGATCGCACGCACACAAATAGATCACTTAATCAAAATGGTAACAGCCAACCAGAATGTGCCATGTCACCATCTTATCCGAAACATTATCGAAATCATTTTCTCTTAAATTGAATTATTTGGATTTTTTGCAGAAAAGCCCCTGAACTTAAAACACTCACAACTTTTATTCTGTTAGTCCAAATTGAGTGAATCTTTTTGAAAAATGACCCTCATGAAATGCACTTTCACCTAAGCTAATAAAAAAAATTAGAATTTTAATAGTTTAAAATTCAAATTCAAATAGAATGAATTCAAATTTAAATAGGACATAACTTGCAAATGAAAAATCCAAATTATTTGATTCTTTTTGCAAATTGAACCTAGTGAAATATAGATTCATCCTAGCTACTGTAATATAGTTTTAAAATAATTTAAAATTCGAATTTGAATATAGTTTAAACTGTAGTAGTAATCCAAATAGTAACTAAACCTAGATTGGTTTAATTCTGAACTAAAAATATTTAATAAGATAATTATGTTGCAACTAGTTCAGAAACTTAAAGTGAACTTTAGTAAATATTTTTGGATCATTATTTGACTTTAGGAAATTCAACAATGAATTAAATTCAAACATAGTTTGATTATGACTTTGAAACCCTAGGTTTAAATTAAATGAAACAATTGCAGTATGGTTTAGTGAATTGAATTAAACCTAGTAATTATTTTGGAGTTAATAATTGACTTTAGGGAAAGATGAACTCAAATAAAATTCAAATAGAGTTTGAAAACTACTGCACATAGTAAATCATTTTGGATTTAAATTTGACTTTAGTTTAAATCAAATAAATAATCTTAGTCATATTATTGGATTTATATTTGACTTTATTTGAACTTGAATTAAAGCAATAAACTTTAGTAGACATATTGGATTTGTACTTGACTTTAGGGAAGCATTAATTATGTTGAGTTGATTTGAACCAACTCAGTCAATTATGAAATGATTCATAATTCAATTTAACTTAGTAGAACCAAATCAAGTTGTGAACTCAATGCAAATTGAATTGAAAGGAGGTGAACCCCAATTCAAATCCAAGTTGAATTGGAAGCCATACCAAGTTATCATTTTTAGACACTTAGTGTATTCAAGCTCATGAAAGGTCAACAAGTTTGAATTGTCATTCAAACTTGAACATGAACTTGGCTATCCAAGATTCATAGACCATGACTTCTGTTGTTAAGATTCTTCTGATTGGATCTGGCAACCACAACTAGGCATCACATAGTCCTTATGTGATGAACCCTTATATGACACTTGCATGTGAACCCTTATGTCACATGTATTCCAGTAACAACCACTATGTTGTTTTCCAAACTCTTATGAGTTAACCCTGACACATGATCTCACAACACAATGACACTGACACCATGCACAACACTTGTTATATGTTTGATTGTATTGTATGGTTGTTTATGATTGCTCTTTACTTACAATTGATTGTATGAAGAGTGAAGAGTAACTTGATCGAGATTGTGAGATTGAAGAATCGTCAATACAGACAAGTGGAACATTTGATCATAACCTATGTTTTCATGCATTGTAGTTGTTTCCAACTAGAAAATTCCATAGGATTTTTCTTTATGCTTGATAGAACCCAGTAGAAGAAATATAGGTCCATTATACCCTGACCTTGTAACCCACGAGTAGTTGCTTAGCTGCTATAACGTACATTGGGATCATCATTAAAGATTACTTATGGTTGACTACTTAACTACTACTTAATTAATGAATCGATCTAGGTGGACTGGCTTTGATTGGGTCATCGGAGTGTAGTCTTTGGTGGGAAATGCCACCAAGGTATCAAAGGGATTGTACGAGTTCAAAGTTGAGTGGCTTCCATGTCTAACCGTGAAACATTATGGGCTCTGTTTGGACTATGGACCAAGTAAGTTGTGGGAACCCTCCTGGGCTGACCAGCAGATGTAGATTTTGCACGTAGGGAAACCCGAACTGGGTCGGCCGTTTCTGAGAGGGCTACTACTTCCCAAAAGTCTTGTCTTGATCTACCTAGCTACTTCACAAGTGAAGTTTAGTGGCACAAGGGTGTGATCGGGATTCACGGGTAAAGTACACAAAGTCGAGTGTATAAAACTGATCATGACCAGCCGTGTCCCCGGTCAGACAAACTTGAGCAACTCATATGAGAATTGTCAGTTGATCTCATCACCTCTTGTAATAAAATTAACGGGTTGAACCAAAGGGAAGTGTGGAGCTGATCTCAGAGGACTGGGGGTACCAGGGTCTCTGGAGAAAGGCTTGGGGATACCGTGCAATGCGGGAACCCACATGCTAAAATGCTATATTGCACGGTCATGTGATACGATCTGTCCAGGACTACTGTGTGATGCGGTATGTCCAACTATATATATTAGAGTAGACCACTATTAAAATGGTAGGAAAACTATTTCGCGCAAAGAAAACCCAGCCGCACCAACTTGCATGTTTATGTTCCATCAAGCCAATCCTGGTGAAGCTTGCCAATACATTCATGTTGACCATTGTGGCTGCAACGTATCATGTTGCAGGTTTACCACAACGAGTGGAAGGCACGAAGTAGGGTTACGACGCTATACTCAACTCTTGCCTGTGAGTAGATGGATGCCACAAGACTAGAATATCATCTCCGCTGCATGATTGTATTGTAAGCTAGCCCATGAGCTAAGAAGGTGTGTATTGTAAAGCACTAGATCTATGATGTAATAATATGACATGTGGAGTTTTCTTGGTATTTCATCGTCGACTGTGTGTGTCAGCTATTGATCCAGGGACTGACACAGTAAGCGTAGAGATTCGGGCCCCTCTCTGGACCGGGCGGTGACACAGGGATGTCGTACTCGTGGAGAAGTATACTACAGGTTTAGAAGTGATTAAGAGTGGAGCTATCAAGCGGGTGGGAGATGGCAAAACAGTGAAAATGTGGGAGGACCCATGGCTGCCAAAAAAGTGGGATAGGAGACATTTTACTCCGAGACGAAACGTTGTTGTCACTACTGCCGACAAGCTGATCAATCATCACGGAGACGTGGGACGAACAACTAGTCAAGTCCATCTTCTAGCCTCAAGATGCGACACTCATTCTAGCAATCCCGCCCAGAGAGGATATGGAAGATTGGTGGATATGGGACCCCGATCACCGCGGCTGCTCCGTCAAGTCTGCATACAGTTGGTGCAGAAGAATGGAGTTTTTTAGCCGGGGGGGGGGGGGAGAGGAAACATCCAACCAAGCAAGGGATGGTATCAATTGGAATATTATTTGGAAGGCCCCTTGCCTGATGAAAGTGCAACAATTTATTAGGATGATTGCGCATAACAGCTTTTCTCTCTGCATGAACCTGAAACGTCGAGGGATGGACATTGACACTCTATGTTGCCAACAACGCAATCAAGACGACAACCACTTTTTATTTCAGTGCAAACCGGTCAAACAACTCTGGCGAGCTTTGGATCTGAATGTTGTGAGGGAGGCATGCAAATAGATGCATGGCCTGAAGGAAGCCATCTAGGAGATCTTAAAAGGAGATATGGAGAAGCAAGCCATGTGTTAGCACTGATCTAGACATGGTGGAATGCGGAATAAAAATAGGTGCTGGCTAAATAAAGTTAGAATATATTACAATATACTACAAATAGCGAGTGTGGAATAATGATGGATCGGTGTGCGGAATTGTCCTAGGCAATTGATAACAAGATCGGTAATTATTATTGCAATTTTATATGAAGGAGAGGCATGAGCTAACATACTTTTCGTACTTGGATCATATGAACTTAAGATTGGACCTCTAGCAAGCATCCGCAACTACTAGAAATCATTAAGGTAAACCCAACCATAGCATTAAGTATCAAGTCCCCTTTACTCCCATACGCAACAACCCCCTTACTCGGGTGTAAGCTTATGTCACTCTAGCCGCCCACTATAAGAGAATCATGAACGTACTGTAAAACCCTACAGCAGGAATCCCCCACGTGTGCACCGCACGGAAGGCACCATAGGACAACACCAAAATAAAACATACAACTCAAACCAATCAAGATCATCAATCAACCCAAAGGACAAAAAAAATCTACTCAAACATCATAGGATGGCAACACATCATTGGATAATAATATGTGGCATAAAGCACCATGTTCAAGTAGGGGATTACAGCGGGGTGTGGGAGAGTGGACCGCTGAAAAGAGATGAGGGAGGTGATGAAGACGGTGATGTTGATGAAGACGATCACTGCGGCGATGGTTCCCTCGGCGGCACTCCGGCACCACCGAGAGAGAGGGGAAGAGAGGCTCCCCCTCCGGCTTGCTCCTCCATGGCCTCCCCCTAGATGGGGAGAGGTTCTCCCTCTGGTCCTTGGCCTCCATGGTGCCCGGAGGGGCGGGAGCCCCTCCGAGATTTGATCTCTCTCTCTGTTTCCTTCTGTTTCTATGCTCCTGTTTCTGGCCGAAAACCGTTTCATATATTTCCGGAGGTCCGTAACTCCGATTGGGCTGAAATTTTGAGGGGATTTTCTTCCGGATATTATCTTTCTTGTGGCAGAAGAAGGACCCCAACCACCTTACAGGGGCTCCACAAGCCTGCCAGGCGCGCCCTGGGTAGGGGGGCACGCCCCTTGAGCTTGTGGGCCCCTCGGGCATCGTCTCGCGTTGATTCTTTTTTACCAAAAATCACATATATTCCAAAATAAGTCTTCGTAAATTTTTATCGCGTTTGGACTTCGTTTGGTATGGTTTTTCTGTGAAACAAAAAACATGCAAAAAACAGGAACTGACACTGGGCACTGGATCAATAAGTTAGTCCATAAAAATCATATAAAAGTGCACCAAAACCATATAAAATTATTGTAAACATGGCATGAATACTTCATAAATTATATATACGTTGGAGATGTATCAGCATCCCCAAGCTTAATTCCTGCTCGTCCTCGAGTAGGTAAATGATAAAAGAAATAATTTATGAAGTGTGAATGCTAGCATAGTGCATAAGTTTGATCAATGATAATTCCAATCACTTTTTCCAGCATCATTATATATCATAAACAGTAGTTCATCTCATAAAACTTCTCATGATCAAGTAGCAAGCTATTCACATGTTAAAGTATAGATCATAAACTTTCTTGAAAACCAACAAACTATGTTCTCAGTCATCACACAATTACAATTCATCTTATTTTCAGGAAGGGTCTATGTAAGAGCTTTTTTTTGGCAAATTCCACATACTCAACTATCATTTAGTCTTCCATGATTGCTGACACTCAAAGCATATTTTTATAACAAACCGTTTCAGTCAAACACATAGGAAGATAGGGGCTTAATGTTTCGCCTCCCAACTTATTTATCTCAGGGATAATGTCAACAATAATAACTCATGATCACCTATATTCAACTGGATATATGTGCCTGGATCATTCCCTACCACATGATGCTTGCCCACTAGAGAATAAATAGAGCGGAATAGGGATGAATATTACTGACTCTTGCATAAAAGTAAATACAGAAAAAGTAAAAGATAGGCCCTTCGCAGAGGGAAGCAGTGGTTGTCATGTGCTTTTTATTTTTGAATGTGCAAGCTGTTAATGGAAAGGAACGTCACCTTATATTGCCCCTTGTGATAGCAACCTTTATTATGTTGTCCATTGCTTTTATTTCTTCACCATCACAAGTTCGTACAAAGCTTATTTTCCCTTCCAATAAAAGATCATACATATTTAGGAGCAATTTTTATTGCCTTTTGCATCGATGACAACTTACTTGAAGGATCTTATTCAATCCATAGGTAGATATGGTGGACTCTCATGACAAGAAACTGGGTTTAAGGGTTTTTGGATGCACAAATAGTATCTCTACTTAGTACGAAATTTTGGCTAGCAAAAGATTATGAGCAAGCACCACATGTTAGAGGATCCATGACAATATAACATCTATGTGAATATAAACAAACATAACCCATTACGTTGTCTTCCTTGTCCAACATCAACTACTTGATCAAGGTTGAAAATAATTAATGGGGCTCACAATCATAGAAGATGTCCAAGATATTATATTTATATGTGAAATTTCTCTTCCTTCAAAATTCTTTCATGAATTGTTCAAATGACCAATGTTATGTTTGCTAACTTTCAATAAATTTTACCACTTATACTTCTTGTATGTGAAGTCATTACTCCCCATGGGGCAAGAATATGAAGCATATATAATTTCATATTTATGAAATTTAATTCATTCAACAATTCACTCTTAGGATATAAGTGAAGCACGAGAGTGAATGACAAACTACTCCAAAAGATATAAGTGAAGATCAATGAGTAGTCAAACAATTAAGTAGCTATGTGAAGACTCACTACAAATAAAGATTTCATATCCAAGGATTTTATTCAAACAGCAAACAAAATGAAAAGACGCTCCAAGCAAAACACATATCATGTGACGAATAAAAATATAGCTCCAAGTAAGATATACTGATAGTTTTGAAGACGAAAGAGGGGATGCCTTCCGGGGCATCCCCAAGCTTAGACGCTTGAATCTTCCTTGAATATTACCTTGGGTTGCCTTGGGCATCCCCAAGCTTAGGGTCTTTCCTCTCCTTATTCTCCTCATATCGATATCTCACCCAAAACATGAAAACTTCAATCACACAAAACTTAACGGAACTTGTGAGATAGGTTAGTATGATAATAAATAGACCATTCACTTTGGTACTGTCAAGACAAGATCCAAAATTGTTCTCACATAATGCCTACTGTACTCTATCATTTCCACAATTTATATCACTCAATATAAGCTATGGAAATGAAAAAATAAGCAAACTATGCAAACAAAACTGATTCTGTCAAAAATAGAACAGTCTGTAATGATCTGAATTAAAGTCATACTTCTGTAAGTCCAAACATTTTGAACAATTAGGACAACGTAAACAATTTATAACCCAATAATGTGAAAAAAATTATAATTTTATCACGTTCCAGTACAGAATAGAAATTCCAGAACTGGGCGCAAAAGTTTTTGTTTTTGCACAGAATCAAATCAACAAGTATCCACACTATCCCAAAGGCTTTACTTGGCACATTATTGAAAGAAAACATATAAAACATGATTACTATAGTAGATTAAACATGTGAACACACAAAAACAATAAGGACAAATATGGGGTTGTCCCCACACAAGAACTTTTCTTTAAAGCTTTTTAGCTAAGCATTGATATTTTAACTAGCATAGGAAGGTATAACAAGTGCAAATTTCAAAATTTCAACACATGGAGAGGGAACTTGGTATTATTGAGAGGATATTCATAATTATGACAAATTTTACAAGGATAATTATTACTACTTTAAGTACCATCACAATAATTATCATGAGTAGCAACTTTGTTCTCATAGTAATCAATTGAAATTTCTTCCAAAATAGTGGAATCATCACTAGATAAAGTTATGACCTCACCAAATCCACCTTTATCATTATTCCAATAAGATTCAACACCCTCCAAAATAGTGGGATCATTGCTACATAGAGTTGACACTCTTCCAAACCCACTTTCGATTATAATTTTATTCATACTCTAAAAGATATAAGTGAAGTTCGTAGAGCATTCTACAATGAATATAGAGAGACCACTATCCAAGCTCAAAATATAGAAGTGAAGCACACGAAGCATTCTATAAACTTATACTCAAAAGATTTAAGTGAAGTACAAACAGCATTCTATAAAGCCATACTCAAAAGATTAAAGTGAAGCGCATGAAGCATTCTATAAATAAACCAAGAAACATAAGAAATCATCCCCAACAAGCATGGTGCATAAAAGGGAAGGGAAAAATAAACACAAAAGATGCTCTGAGAATTTACGCATATCATGTGAACAAAACAAAAACCAAGACATACCGATAATTGTCGAAGAAGAAAGATGGGATGCCTTCCGGGGCATCCCCAAGCTTAAACGCTTGAGTATCCTTGAATATTTACTTGGGGTGCCTTGGGCATCCCCAAGCTTAAACTCTTGACTCTCCTCATTCTTCTCATATCGATACCTCCTTGATACGTCTCCATCGTATCTATAATTTTTGATTGTTTCATGCCAATATCCTACAATTTCCACATACTTTTGGCAACATTTTATATGATTTCTTGGGCTAACATATTGATCCAGTGCCCAGTGCCAGTTCTTGTTTGTTGCATGTTTTTTGTAATCCATATAAAACAAAGTCCAAACGCGATAAAAATTTACGAAGATTTATTTTGGAATATATGTAATTTTTGGGAAGAAGAATCAATGCGAGACGATGACTGAGGGGGCCACAAGCCCAGAGGGCGCGCCCCCCTACCTAGGGTGCGCCTGGCTGGCATGTGGGTCCCCTGTAGGTCAGTTGGGGTGTCCTTCCGCCGCAAGGAAGCTAATATCCAGATAAAAATCCCCTCAAAGTTTCAGCCCAATTGGAGTTACGGATCTCCGGGAATATAAGAAACGGTTTTTGGCCAGAAAATAGGAACGCAAAACAGAAGAGAAACAGAGAGCGAGATTCAATCTCGAAGGGGCTCCTGCCCTCCGAGAGCCATGGCGGCCATGGACCAGAGGGGAAACTCTCCTCCCATCCAAGGGGAGGCCAAGGAAGAAGAAGAAGGAGGGGGGCTCTCTCCCCCTCTCTCCCGGTGGCGCCGGAGCGCCGCCGGGGCAATCATCGTGACGGCGATCTACACCAACAACTTCGCCGCCGTCAACACAAACTCTCTCCCCCTCTATGCAGCGGTATAACACCTCTTCTCCCCGCTGTAATCTCTACTTAAACATGGTGCTTAATGCTACATATTATTATCCAATGATATGTGGCAATCCTATGATGTTTGAGTAGATTCGTTTTGTCCTATGGGTTGATTGATGATCGTGATTGGTTTGAGTTGTATGTTTTATTTTGGTGCTGTCCTATGGTGCCCTCCGTGTCGCACAAGCGTGAGGGATTCCCGCTGTAGGGTTTGCAATACGTTCATAATTCTCTTATAGTGGGCGGCTAAAGTGACAGAAGCTTACACCCGAGTAAGGGGGTTGTTGCGTATGGGAGTAAAGAGGACTTGTAACTTAATGCTATGGTTGGGTTTTACCTTAATGATCTTTGGTAGCTGCGGATGCTTGCTATAGTTCCAATCATAAGTGCATATGATCCAAGTACGGAAAGTATGTTAGCTCATGCCTCTCCCTCATATAAAATTGCAATAATGATTACCGGTCTAGTTATCGATTGCCTAGGGACAAATCCTTTTCTTGTTCTACAAAAAGCTCTCTACTAAACAACAAACTTTTATTATCTTGCAATTTACTCGTAGTTTTATTCTCGCAAAGTACTCCTAGTTTTATTCTTGCAAAGTAGTTCTAGCATTACACCTACACTTCTAGTTTCATACTTGTTATAGGTAAAGCAAACGTTAAGTGTGCGTAGAGTTGTATCGGTGGTCGATAGAACTTGAAGGGAATATTGATTCTACCTTTAGCTCCTCGTTGGGTTCGACACTCTTATTTATCGAGAAAGGCTACAACTGATCCCCTATACTTGTGGGTTATCAAGACATTTTTCTAGCGCCGTTGCCGGGGAGCAATAGCGTGGGGTTGATATTTCTCGTGTGTGCTTGTTTGCTTTATCACTAAGTAGTTTTCATTTTTTGTTCTAAGTTGTTTTATATCTTTAGTTATGGATATGGAACCCAAAACACCAAAAAAATTAGTTGTACTTGCTACTCATGGAGATGGGGAACCTCCTAAAACCCTCGATGCTGGTTATGTGGAAATATTAAATGCTACTTTGATAATCCTGATAAATCTCCATTCAACTTGATAATGGGAGATACTTTGGATCAACAGGAATAGTTTAGGTATTATCGCTTGTCTCAAAAAGGGAAACTCTTATCGGATCAAATTAAAATGTTGCGTTGGTATGCTTGGAATTTATGCATAAGGTGTGATTATACTTGTTGCTCTAGGATGGAGGCTCCACACCTCCCCTTTCAATGTGAATTTAATGATAATGAAACATTAGCTTCTTATGCTAATGGTGTATATGATTACTATGATGTGGAACAAATAGAAGAATTTGTTGCTTTTAAGGGTGCTTATGAAATTAAATCTTTGTTTGAAAAGTATGAAAATTATGATGATGCTCTTTATAGATCTGAAAATTATGCTATACTTCAATATTGCTATGAGAATTATGAATACAATGCCTATATTGATGATTTTATTGAGAAAGTCTCCGCTGTCCGAGAAGAGACTAATATTTTGCAGGCTCTTATGGAAGAAGAAATTGATGACACTGTGAGCTCATTAGATGAAAAAGATGATGAGGAGAGCGAAGAACAAAGGGAGGAAGAGCGGATTAGCTACCCGTGCCCACCTTCATATGAGAGTGTGGCACCCCGGCTCAGAGAAACTAGAACACCCCGTATTCCAGCCCAGAGATCAAGTCTTCTGGAATACGGCACTGCTTAGCATAGAACAAATCAACTCTTTATTACTAATAAATGGGGTACAAGGGTCTGATATAACAAAGAATTACATCGGCATGGCGATACTATGCCTGCTAGCTCTATGCTAGCAGCAGAACAACTCGTAGCAGAATAACTTCTAGCAGCGAAACAACGACGACGGTGATAGACTCCACTCCGCAGGGACTCTGGCTGAGACGCATCATAGAGCGCAACCTCGGGATCCTTGACAAACAATCAATCACGGCATCACCTGCAATCTGGCATGACACGCCAGGTGAGTACTTTGAATGTACTCGCAAGCTCACAGCAACCAAAGCAATCAAGACAAACAACAACAAGGCATTTACAGGTTAATCATCAATGATGAACACAACACTACTAGAACAACGTGAGCATGGTAGGTACATATAATTCATGATAGGAACATGATGATACAAGCACTAGCATGCCAGGGGGTCGATGTTTAAGGTCCCTTGGACCAACTTACTCTTCTCGGAGGTTTCCTCTTAACCACAATATGTATCTGACATACCATCGTGAACATCACACGATCACCTCAGAATCAACCAAGCTCGGTATCAACTATACCATCGTGATCATCACATGACCACACGGAGCTTGATCTCTACCTGTGATCATCGCATGACCACATAAAGATCAACCAACTTCTTTTCTCATCGAACCGGGGTTGTTATTATCCAGGTTATTATTTCTGTTGACCCATAGTGTGACCTACTACGAACTGTGTCCATGACCAAGGACGCGGCTATCAATAGATTATACACTCTGCAGAGGTTAGTACACTATACCCACACCACGGAACTCATGGCCTCGTGCTCCCATTCGGGGGGACCAACGACATTCGGACAAAACCAATCTATTGCATGACACTCTCCCGGCCACTCCGACAAACTCCCCTTTGGGCTATGTCCTGGGTGTCCCTGATGTCAACTTGTGACATCCGCCACCTTTGTGGCCGCCGCCGTCATGGCCAAACAAAACATCGTCCCAAACGGGGACCTCGGTATACCATACAACTCGGGCACACAAGGCTTATGGCCGCCTACATGATCAGGGTAGCGCGCGCACATAACCTTCCCTAGTTGTAGGCACCGGCGAGAGGCATGACAATAGACCGAATCAGGGCCCCCCATAATGCAAGTGTGGCTGCACTGGTTAGCTCGATTCGGTGGTACCATGACTCAGCCAACAGATTTGTTCAAGGTCGATTAATGTCCGGTTTAACTTGAATGGTGATGAGCTGAGTCATAATAACAATGCATACGAGCATGATAACAGTGTAACCATGGATGGGCAACATAACCTTTTAACAACATAACATCAACAATGATAACTGATTTATTCTACGGGATGCAAATGAGCATGGCATAATGACGATCATGAATATAACCAGTAGTTTCATATCAAACCGTAAGTACTCATGTGAGCATGTCATTATCACTACCATCGGAAATGAAACATGATAACAATAACATTGGCAATTAATCATTTCACTTACTAGATGAAAATGAACATAACCTAAGCATAGACATGGATTCACAAGCATATACATAGCATTCACAAAATAATTAAATGAGCAAACAATTATTAAATATTCAAGTGGAAACGATGGCTATTGCAATGCCATCATGCAAGTGGCTGTTGTGGCTTGCCTGGAGATGAAGGATTCACCGGGGAGAAGTGCGATACACTCGCGGAAAAATTTGCCAGAAAAGTTCCACTCTCGGAGGGGGCTGAATAAGGGCATGGGCAAAATGGTCATTTTCAGAATGTTACAACATGGTGAAACTGATGTTAACAGAACGGGCTCGACGAACTGAGATCGTGGGCTTTGGAATCACCTGATTCGGAGTCACGGTTAAAAAGTTGTGGCCGTTTGTTCGTTAGGCAGAAAAACAAATAAAATCTGTTCATTTCGAGCCTTAACGGACGAACGTCCGCTAAGTAAGGTTTTCGGCGGCTGGGCTGAAAAACTGAAGGCGCATTTCAGTGAATATGCTTCCTCTACAGATATAGCGCATTTTGCCCCGAAACTGCTCTGGAATACGCTTTTAGAAGCAGAAAACGTATTCCTCAAAAAGCGCCTCCACTTATCCTAGTCAGCAGCCGGGTCAACGTCCTCGAGATTTGGTTGCTCAGGGAACAAGTATGAATATCCTGACTTAAGGAGACCGTTTCCAACTCGGGTATCCTTTCCCTTTATATGATGTTCCCACTGAATTTCATATGACTGACTGCCTGGCTCTGGGGTGGTTTGCTTCACTCTATCCCACATTCGGGCAGGCCTTCCTTCATATGTTCATCCTTGCTCTGACTCCAATTCTTTTATGTTTGCTGGCTTATCTGATAATATCATGACTAGGATTTCCATAAGTCCGGGAGTGATTTCCAATTGATGTGACATTCTTTTATCCAGCACCGATAGTATCAATGGATTTGTGAACAAATTTCCTCGGTGGTCATGAAACATTTAATCATTGCATTGGGTTACTAGATGTAGGTTCCCCGGGTTCGAAACCATGCTGGGAATCATAACCCTCTTGGGTGTATATCCATGGTGATTGATACAGAATCATACTATCTTGGGTATCCGTACCGTGTTGTTCGATTATCACACATGTATTGTCGGCCTTGCTCCTTCATTATTGTTCTCTTTTTCTGAATCTTTTGCCGAAAGAACTTGGCCTTGTATATCCTTAATTCTTCGTGTGACCCTGGGTGCTGTGAGGTGCAATTTTCCGGGAGTCATACCTTATCCTTATCCTTATCTTATGACCGTGCAACAACGCTTAACTGGCAAGTTCTTCATCTCCCGAGCCTTAACTGTAGGGCAATGATCATCCGAACCTTTGCATGAAATCGGCAAATAAATCAGTAGCCACCAGAACGGTCTTTACGACTCAGATCTGGGACATTACTGAGATAACTCAACCATGGCTCATGACGGCTGAAAAGCAGCTCAGAGCATGAGGCAATGTTGATAAGAAGAATGTAGCAGTTCCCTAAGACGACCGAAGAACAGCTCAGAGCATAGGGTCACTGCTACAAAAAGAAACTCAACAACTGCCCGAGAGGGCAGAAAAGCAGCTCAGAACATGGGTCAGTTGTTGAAAAGAGAAATATAAAGGCGGCATCCACCCTGGACGGCCGAAAGTAGCTCAGAACCCAGGCGTGGTGCCGTTACCAGGAAAAGGTAGGCATGGGTTCATCAGGATCATATACCCGGTTCACAGTTACTTGTATAGAGCTCACTGCTGTGGTCAATCATACATGACAGTGACACAGGTTAATGATATCGCTTTGTCGGGTGTGAGGAAGCTGGCCTTGATAACCACGTGCTTGCATCATCGTACGAGTGACTTGCATGACCTTGGCCGCATGTTTACAATATATCTGGAAGCATGTGTATCTGAGCATTTGATTCCCAAGGCACACACTTGTGTCCTGACTAGCTCGTGTTTCTGACCAACCTGTTGCGGAACTGATTCTTGAGGTGCACTGCCATATACTATCAACTCACTGTGTAGTATCTTGTACTAATGGCGATGACTAATTGTAGTGCCGTACTGACGAGGACTGAATAGCTTGTGTCAGAAGCCATCGAGAGGAGCGTGCTGTGGAAGGATGGATATCTTGCACTCAAAGCTTTTGCCGAGATAGCGTGCTGAAGAAGACTGAGTACCGTACCTCAGAAGCTTCTCCCTTGGTTGCGTACCAGGGAAGATTCGGTGCCTTATGCCGAAAGCTTTTTGCGGTGGCTTACCAAAGAAGACTGAGTACCTTACACTGTAAGCTATCCACATATCGTACTGAGGAAGACTGCAGAACCGTGCGTCGTAAGCTTCCCTGGTAGTGTGCGGAAGAAAGACTGGGTTGCTTACACCAGAAGCTTCTCTCTGTGATATGCGAACTGAATGCCATATGTATATATATATACCCTTGATATTCCTTTGACCGGAAATGTATTGTTGTCTTGCATACAAATTGTCTTCCAGCTGGTTCATTACGATTGTGATGGTTGCACACTGATGTAAACTTGATGCTGATAGTCATTCCAGAATATCATTTGTATTCAAACCAGATATTCCCAATATAATGCAGTCGGCTGAGAATTCGATAATGTTTAGTTGAACTTCCAAATATTTGAAATCATCACTGATTCTTCGAGTCCAGTGTCAGTTCGATGAGCAACTTTCATAAGGGGAAATAAGGGAACACCGAAGGCCCAAAGAAAGAAGCAAAAGAAATGACTCAAACAAAAACACACAAGGCACCAAGATTACATACAAGCAACATCACATTTTACAGCTATTCACCTCACTATGCATGCCTACTTAAGCACACAATTCTCGAGGAAACTCCGGTACTACGAGCTAATATGTTGTGGCGGTGTGCACAAAAGTGAATCAACGTGTGGAGAGGTTGGTGTAAACAGAGCTACACCAAGCACTGGCTCAGCACCGGTTGCATCTGGACCGACATAGAGATGAGGACGGACTCGGTGATCTTGTAGCGAGACACGGATGTCACGGCCACATCATCATCAAGCGGACGGAAGGGAACCGTACTCGTCCAGAGAATGGGTGATAGAGTAGGATAACGGTGGAAAGGAGGGTCTGCTGGCATTGCCCTTTTCTGGTATCCAAGACCAGTAAGGGTTGCCAAAGCGGCGGGTTGGAAGGCAAAATCCAGGGTAGAAACATGTCTACCACCGAAACGATAGGTGTGGCTGAAGAGAATATATTGGTGCGATACCTGTGCATCAATCCTGCAAGTGATCGACACCACTAGGTACCTTGACATCACTCCGCTGGGACAGAGATGACACCATACACCAAAGAGCAAGTATGCAAAACTGGAGGGTGCAGGTAGTGGATCGAAACCGATGCCACCTACACTCTCAAGATAAGATCGTTAGTGACAAGATAACAAGTCTATATGCATGCTGTGCAGCAAACAAATGCAACAACCAAATGCAGCAAACCGACTAGACTCTATACTACCGGTTTCTAGTGCTCGCACTGACTAGGGCATCCTACAGCCAGACCTGCTCTGATACCAAGCGTTGTCGCACCCCGGCTCAAACAAACCGGAACACCCCGTATTCCAGCCCAGAGATCAAGTCTTCTTGAATACGGCACTGCTTAGCATAGAACAAATCAGCTCTTTATTATGAATAAACGGGGTACAAGGGTCTGATATAACAAAGAATTACATCGGCATGGTGATACTATGCCTCCTAAGGTAGCTCTAAGCTAGAAGTGGAACAACTCATACCAAAATAACTTCTAGCAGTGGAACAGCAACGACGGTGATGGACTCCACTCCGCAGGGACTCTGGCTGGGACGCATCCTAGAGCGCAACCTCGGGATCCTCGACAAACAATAAATCATGACATCACCTGCAATCTGGCATGACACACCAGGTGAGTACTTTGAATGTACTCGCAAGCTCACAGCAACCAAAGCAATCAAGACAAACTACAGCATGGCATTTACAGGTTAATCATCAATGATGAACACAACACTATTAGAACAATGTGAGCATGGCAGGTACATGTAATTCATGATAGGAACATGATGATACTAGCACTAGCATGCCAGGGGGTCAATGTTTAAGGACCCTTGGACCAACTTACTCTTCTCGGAGGTTTCCACTTAACCACCATATGTATCCGACTTACCATCGTGAACATCACACGATCACCTCAGAATCAACCAAGCTCGGTATCAACTATACCATCGTGATCATCACATGACCACACGGATCTTGATCTCTACCTGTGATCATCGTATGACCACATAAAGATCAACCAACTTCTTTTCTCATTGATCCGGGGTTGTTATTATCCAGGTTATTATTTTTGTTGACCCATAGTGTGACCTACTACGAACTGTGTCCATGACCGAGGACGCGGCTATCGATAGATTATACACTCTGCAGAGGTTAGTACACTGTACCCACACCACGGAACTCATGGCCTCGTGCTCCCATTCGGGTGGACCAACGACATTCTGACAAAACCAATCTATTGCATGACACTCTCCCGGCCACTCCGACAAACTCCCCTTTGGGCTATGTCCTGGGTGTCCATGATGTCAACTCGTGACATCTGCCTCCTTTGCGGCCGCCACCGTCGTGGTCAAACAAAACATTGTCCCAAACGGGGACCTCGGTATACCATACAACTCGGGCACACAAGGCTTATGGCCGCCTACCTGATCAGGGTAGCGCGCACACATAACCTTCCCTAGTTGGAGGCACCGGTGAGAGGCATGACAATAGACCGAATCAGGCCCCCCCATAAGGCAAGTGTGGCTGCACTGGTTAGCTCGATTCGGTGGCACCATGACTCAGTCAACATATTTGTTCAAGTTCAATTAATGTCAGGTTTAACTTGAATGGTGATGAGCTGAGTCATAATAACAATGCATATGAGCATGATAACAGTGTAACCATGGATGGGCAACATAACCTTTTAACAACATAACATCAACAATGATAACTCATTTATTCTACGGGATGCAAATGAGCATGGCATAATGACGATCATGAATATAACCAGTAGTTTCATATCAAACCGTAACTACTCATGTGAGCATGTCATTATCACTAGCATCGGAAATGAAACATGATAACAATAACATTGGCAATTAATCATTTCACTTACTAGATGAAAATGAACATGACCTAAGCATAGACATGGATTCACAAGCATATACATGGCATTCACAAAATAATTAAATGAGCAAACAATTATTAAATATTCAAGTGGAAACCATGGCTATTGCAATGCCATCATGCAAGTGGCTGTTGTGGCTTGCCTGGAGATGAAGGATTCACCGGGGAGAAGTGCGATACACTCGCGGAAAAATTTGCCGGAAACATTCCCCTCCCGGAGGGGGCTGAATAAGGGCAGGGGCAAAATGGTCATTTTTAGAATGTTACAACATGGTGAAACTGATGTCAACAGAATGGGCTCGACGAACTGAGATCGTGGGCTTTGGAATCACCTGATTCGGAGTCACGGTTAAAAAGTTGTGGCCGTTCGTTCGTTAGGCAGAAAAACAAATAAAATATCTTCATTTCTGGCCTTAACGGACGAACGTCCGCTAAGTATGGTTTTCGGCGGTTGGGCTGAAAAACTGAAGGCGCATTTTAGTGAATACGCTTCCTCTGCAGAGAAAGCGCATTTTGCCCCGAAACTGCTCTGGAATACACTTTCAGAAGCAGAAAACGTATTCCACAAAAAGCGCCTCCACTTATCGTAGTCAGCAGCCGGGTCAACGCCCTCTGCGGCTGCCAGGTGGGGCCCGCGGGGATGTGGGGCCCACCTGGCCAGCTCACCTTCTTTAACCTCGCACGCACCCGCGCGACAGAGGCGGCCGCGCACTCCGGCGACCATCCCGGGCGTCTCCGGCCACCGTTCGCCGTGCTCCGACCACCGGCCTGGTCGGGGAAGCGAGGCGCATCCGCCGGTACACAGCCGGCTGACGAGGAGCTCAGGGATGAGCGGGGCTCTGGCTGTGGCGGTCGACAGCTTTGGGCGATGGTGGGAACGGCGGTTCGGGGCACCGGAAGAGGAGATGAAGGTCGGGGGAAGCTCCACCGTGTCCAGGGGTCTTGCTGGTGAGGAAAGGAGGAGGAGACGAGCTCGGGTTTGCTCTAATTTAAGGCGAGGGTGGCGGCGGCCATGGTGGCAATGGCGGTCGAGGAGAGCTTCTCGAGCTCAGTAGAGTGGATAGGCGATGCTCTAGGGGGGAGGAGAGGTTGTGGGTGAGAAGATCCGAGACGAGGGAGGGCTTAAATAGCCATGGCAGGGATGCTCGCGGCCGGATGACAACGGGAGCGTGCGGTTGATGCTCTAGCGCGATTGTGTGCGTGTGCGCACGCGCGGGGGAAAGAGAGAGAGACCAGGGGGAGTGCACGCGGTGCGGGGATGCCACGGGGGAGGAAGAAGACAGAAGCAAGGCGACGACGGCCACGGGCACGAGGGGCGGCATGGCTCGCCGAAGAGGAAAGAGGAAGGGGAGAGGGGTCCAGAGGGGACGCGTGGACGCAGGAGAGTGAGGGCAACGCGGTGGACACGGTGCGGTGGCGGGGCCACGGTGTTTGGGCGGCGGCAGAGGGGTCCCGACGTCCAGAGCGCGCTTTTGGCATGCCAGGCGGCGTGTTCACCGCGTGCACTGGCGCACGTGGGACTTTAGGGCCGCCCACACTGTGTCTAGAGTGTAGTCCTTCCAAAGTGAGTCCTCCCTGAGATGATAGCTCGAAGAAATCGACTGTGTGCTGATGGGAGTAATCGACTGAAGTTTGTTGTTGCAAACTTAGGCATGAACTAGTGGTCAAAATAAATGGGATAAGGGATAACCAGGATGTCTTAGAGGTTTAGGGTAGGAAGGACTACAATACTGTGAATTTTGGAAAGATTTGGACCAGTAATTAACATAGTTGCTTTACAACTGCAAAAACTAGTCCAGAAACTACATCATGAAGTAGCACTCACATGGTTGATTGGATTGGGCTTAAAACTGGTGGAGGGTGATGATTTGGGCATAGGAAGGCACCATAAAAATTTCATACCATTTGGATGAATAAAAATGGCACTTCCTTCACAATGCCTCACACTGGACAGAAACTTGGGGGAATTTTGTGGAGAAAATGACTTGGCAAAATGATGTGAATTTTGGCATGCTCAAATGATATAGGGATATTTAGGGCCTGAATTAATTTCAGATTTTATTAAGCAATATAAATTATAGTTGCTTCACAACCTGAAATTATGACCAGAAACAAAGATTTGAAGGTGTGCTCACATAGATTGTTGGATGGAGATGAAATTTCGTGGAGAGTAATTATTTGATCATATGGATGAGCTACCAAAATTTCAACTCATTTGGATAAGCCTAGCTAGTACTTCCTTCACAAAGCTTCTCTCTGGTCAGAAACTTTGAGAAGTGCCAGACTGGACAGAATAGGAAATGAATATTCCTGAATTATTTTTGAACTAGGCAAGGATGGGTTTTAACATATTTGTGGAAGATATTATCCAAAGAATTTATGAGAATATTGTGGGAATTTTTGGAATGACAGAAATATAGGTTGCCTCACAACCTAGAGCAAACAGGGTTATTCCTTTAATAGAAAAAGGAATATTCCCAATAAATAAATATTGGGGTTGGGCTAATATGGAAATGACATGGCCTTGGAATAGATTTGAGAGTGGCAAGCCACTTGGGAGAGGAAGCAGAGATGATCTCCCCGGGTTTCAAGACCACAGAGCCACCGAAAAGGAACTCCAAATAAAAATTCAAAGAAATCAAAAGAAAAAGAAAGGGCCAAAAATCGGGGTGTTACAGAGAGTAACTCTTCAACTCATACATTGTTTAATTTCCCTTCGTGCTTACCGAAGGATCAATGCTATGATGAATGCTATGATCCCTTGGATTAGTTCGAAATATCCCTTTTTGATGAAATCGATGCTTGCTATGCTTGTGGCCATGATGCCAATATGAATTATGCTTATGGAGATGAACTTGCTATAGTTCCTTATGTTAAACATGAAATTGTTGCTATTGCACCCACACATGATAGTCCTATTATCTTTTTGAATTCTCCAAACTACACTATATCGGAGAAGTTTGCGCTTATTAAGGATTACACTGATGGGTTGCATTTTACTATTACACATGATGATTTTGATGAATATAATATGCATGTGCTTGCTGCTCCTAATTGCAATTATTATGAGAGAGGAACTATATCTCCACCTCTCTATGTTTCCAATACGATAAAATTGCAAGAAACTATTTATACTATGCATTGGCCTTTACTTGATGTGCATGAATTGTTCTTTTATGACATGCCGATGCATAGGAAGAGAGTTAGACTCCGTTGTTATGTGATATATGTTGCTTTGTGCTCACTACTAAATTACAAATCATTGTTAATTAAAATTGGCTTTGATATACCTTGGGATCCGGGTGGATCGATAGCATGAGCACTTTATGCCTAGCTTAATGGTTTTAAAGAAAGCGCTGTCTGGGAGACAACCCGGAAGTTTTAGAGAGTCATTTTATTCTGTTGAGTGCTTTCAAAAAGTTTAAAAACAAAAAAATATAGAGGGGAACCTAAAACTTTTCAAAAAGAAAAGTGAAAGTGAGAAAGACGAACACCGTTGAAGTGGGGGACGTCCTTGAACTTTGTTCATGCCCATGGAAACTTTGTGAATCTTGATTACAGAAACTTTTCAATAAAAATAATTATCCCCTTGTACAAATCCATTGTATTATAAAAATAATGTGCCAAGATTTACCTTTAGGATGTTTAAATTGCTTGTTTGGTGTGTGCTGTGCAAAAACAGAAACTTTTGCTGTAGTGTTTGAATTTCTATATTTTACTGGAACATGCAAAAATTCTGAAATTTTTACACAGTACTGCTATGAAATTGTTTTTATTTTTTCCTAATTGTTCAGAATTTTTAAGTTACGTAAGTATATGTTTCATTTGCATCTTTACAGACTGTCCTGTTTTCACAGATTGCTGTTATAGTTTCTTTATTTGCGTATGTTTGAAATCTTGTTGAGCCCCAATGACTTGGGAGCCATAGAATTGTGATAGCATATAGTGGGTAATGTTTGATTATAATTATACAATAATGTTACAACAGGACATGATGGGATTTGATGTTATATGTACTAACCCCTCTAATAAAAATTTGGTTAAGTTTTGTGTGGACGAAGTGTTCGAAGATCGAGGAGGTATCGATATGAGGAGAATAAGGAGAGGCAAGAGCTCAAGCTTGGGGATGCCCAAGGCACCCCAAGTAAATATTCAAGGAGACTCAAGCGTCTAAGCTTGGGGATGCCCCGGAAGGCATCCCATCTTTTTTCGACAATTATCGGTATGTCTCGGTTTTTGTTTTGTTCACGTGATATGCGTAAATTCTTGGAGCGTCGTGTGCTTTTTCTTTTTCTTTTAATAATGCACCATGCTGGTATGAGATAGTCCTTAGTTGATTTATAGAATGCTCTATGCACTTCACTTATATCTTTTGAGTATGGCTTTATAGAATGCTTCATGTGCTTCACTTATATCATTTGAAGTTGGATGCCTGTTTCTCTACATATAGAAAACCGTTATTTGTAGAATGCTCTTTTGCTTCACTTATATTTATTAGAGTGTGGTCTTTTATAGAAAGAATTAAACTCTCATGCTTCACTTATATCTATTTAGAGAGTTAACAGGAATTGGTCATTCACATGGTTAGTCATAAAATCCTACATAAAACTTGTAGATCACTGAATATGATATGTTTGATTCCTTGCAATAGTTTTGCGATATTAAGATGGTGATATGTGGGAGGTACTAGTGAATGATTGTGGTTTAGTAAGAATATTGGTGTTAAGGTTTGTGATTCCCGAAGCATGCACGTATGGTCTGTCGTTATGCTAAGAAGTTGGAGCATGATTTATTATTGATTGTCTACCATATGAGTGGCGGTCGGGGACGAGCGATGGTCTTTTCCTACCAATCTATCCCCCTAGGGGCATGCGTAGTAGTACTTTGCTTCGAGGGCTAATAAACTTTCACAATAAGTATGTGAGTTCTTTACGACTAATGTGAGTCCATGGATTATACGCACTCTCACCTTTCCGCAATTTTCTAGCCTCTTCGGTACCGTGCATTGCCCTTTCTCACCTCGAGAGTTGGTGCAAACTTCGCCGGTGTATCCAAACCCCATGATATGATATGCTCTATCACACATAAGCCTCCTTATATCTTCCTCAAAATAGCCACCATACCTACCTATTATGGCATTTCCATAGCCATTCCGAGATATATTGCCATGCAACTTCCATCATCATCATATACATGACTTGAGCATTCATTGTCATATTGCTCTGCATGATCGTAAGATAGCTAGCATGATATTTCCATGGCTTGTCCGTTTTTTTATATCTTTGGTACGCTAGATCATTGCACATCCTGGTACACTGCCAGAGGCATTCATATAGAGTCATCTTGTATAGTTTTTATCGAGTTGTAAGTAAATAAAACTGTGATGATCATCATTATTAGAGCATTATCCCAGTGAGGAAAGAATGGTGGAGACTAATGAGTCCTCGAAAAAGTGGGGATGAGGTCCATGAGACAGTTCTAAAAAAAGAGGCCAAAAAGAGCCCATCAAAAAAAAGAGAAAAAAAAGAAAACAAAAAAATGAGAGAAAAAGAGAGAAGGGGCAATGTTACTATCCTTTTCGACACTTGTGCTTCAGAGTAGCACCATGTTTTTCATATAGAGAGTCTCCTGAGTTGTCACTTTCATATACTAGTGGGAATTTTTCATTATAGAACTTGGCTTGTATATTCCGATGATGGGCTTCCTCAAATGCCTGAGGTCTTCATGAGCAAGCAAGTTGGATGCACACCCACTTAGTTTTCAGTTTGAGCTTTCATGCACTTATAGCTCTTAGTGCATCCGTTACATGGCAATCCCTACTCCTCGCATTGACATCAATTGATGGGCATCTCCATAGCCCATTGATTAGCCTCGTCGATGTGAGACTATCTTCCTTTTTTGACTTCCCCTTATTAATCTCTATCATCATTCTATTCCACCCATAGTGCTATATCCATGGCTTGGGCTCATGTATTGCATGGGGGTTGAAAAAGCTGAAGCGCGTTAAAAAGTATGAACCAATTGCTCGGCTTGTCATCGGGGTAGTGCTTGATAAATACTTTGTGTTAAGAAGATGGAGCATGACAGGACTATATGATTTTGTAGGGATAACTTTCTTTAGCATTTTTATTTTGAAAGGCATGATTGTTTGTTGGTATGCCTGAGTATTAATGTATTTATATCAAATTATAGACTATTGCTTTCAATCACTCGTGTCTTAATATTCATGCCATGATTAGATTACATGATCAGGATTATGCTAGGTAGCATTCCACATCAAAAATTCTATTTTTTATCATTTACCTACTCGAGGACGAGCAGGAATTAAGCTTGGGGATGTTGATACGTCCCCGTCGTATCTATAATTTTTGATTGTTTCATGCCAATATCCTATAATTTCCACATACTTTTGGCAACAATTTATATAATTTTCTTGGACTAACATATTGATCCAGTGCCAGTTCCTGTTTGTTGTTTTTTGTTTCGCAGAAAATCCATATCAAACGAAGTCCAAACGCGATAAAATTTATGGAGATTTATTTTGGAATATATGTGATTTTTGGGAAGAAGAATCAACGCAAGACAATGACCGAGGGGGCCACAAGTAAATTTTTTATTTTTGTATTTTTGGAATATATGCATAAGGGGCAAGTAAATTTTTTTGTATTTTGCATTTTTTATTTTTTTTGTTTGTTTCACCCACAACTAAAGAAGGAAAATAAGAAAACAAAAACATAAGGAAAAACCAAATGTACTTAGTGATGAAAGCAAACAAGCATACATGAAAATATTAACCCCATGCTATTGCTCCCCGGCAATGGCGCCAATAAAGAGCTTGATAATCCCCAAGTGCAAGGAATCATCATAGTAATTTCCGAAGATGGAAGTGGTAAGTATGGAATGTCGAACCCACAAGGAGCTAAAGGTAAGATCAATATTCTCTCAAGTCCTATCTGCCACTGATACGACCCTACGTACACGGAGCGTTTGCTTTTATCTAGAAACGAGAAATAAAACTACATTGTGGGTATAAAGAGGATAGCTTTGCATGATATCGGAGAACTAAAACATAAAAATAGGTGCTGGCTAAATAAAGTTAGAATATATTACAATATACTACAAATAGCGAGTGTGGAATAATGATGGATCGGTGTGTGCTACTTGTGAGCTGTGTTGGTAATTCCCTGAAGAGGAAGGGAGATGCAGTACAGTAGAGATAAGTATTTCCCTCAGTTAAGAACCAAGGTTATCAATCCAGTAGGAGAATCACGCAACACCTCGTTAGCAGTACCTGCACACAAAACAACAAATCCTTGCACCCAACGCAAACAAGGGGTTGTCAATCCCTCGGTGGTAAATTGCAAGATTAAATTGTATGGTGATAGATAGATAAATTAAACTAAAATAAAAAATAAAATAAATAAAGAAAAGTGCAGCAAGGTATTTTCAGGATTTTTAATATATGAATTAAGTAGACCCGGGGGCCATAGTTTTCACTAGAGGCTTCTCCCTTGAAAATAGCATACGGTGGGTAAACAAATTACTGTTGGGCAATTGATAAAAAAGCAAATAATCATGATGATATACAAGGCAATGATCATGTATATAGGCATCACGTCCAAGACAAGTAGACCGACTCTTGCCTGCATCTACTACTATTACTCCACCCATCGACCGCTATCCAGCATGCATCTAGAGTATTAAATTCATAAAGAACGGAGTAACGCCTTAAGCAAGATGACATGATGTAGACAAAGTAAACTCACGTATGAATAAACCCCATATTTTTACCCTTAATAGCAACGATACATACGTGTCATGTCCCTTTCTGTCACTGGGATTGAGCACCGCAAGATCAAACCCATTACAAAGCACCTCTCCCCATGGCAAGATAAATCAATCTAGTTGGCCAAACTAAATCAATAGATCGGAGAAGAAATATGAAGCTATAATAATCATGCATAAAAGAGTTCAGAGAAGACTCAAATAATATTCATGGATAATCTGATCATAAACTCACAATTCATCGGATCCCAACAAACACACCGCAAAAAGTGATTACATCGGATAGAACTCCAAGAACATCGAGGAGACCATTGTATTAAAGATCAAAAAGAGAGAACAAGCCATCTAGCTACTAACTATGGACCCGAAGGTCTGTGGTAAACTAGTCACGCATCATTGGAAGGGCAGCAGGGTTGATGTAGAGCCCCTCCGTGATCGAATCCCCCTCCGGCGGAGTGCCGAAAAAGGCCCCCAGATGGGATCTCTCGAGAACAGAAGCTTACGACGGCGGAAAAAGTATTTCGTGGACTCCTCTGTTGGTTTCCTGATTTTTGGGAATTTATAGTGGTGGAATTAGGTCAAAAGGGGCAGAGGTGGGCCCACGAGGCACCAGGGCGCGCCTGCCCCCCCAGGCACGCCCTGGTGGCTCGTGGGCACCTCCTGGGTCTTCTGGACTTCTCCCGAAGCTTCTAGTGTTTTTTATGTCCAGAAAAAAAATCTCCAAAAAGTTTCATGGCATTTGGACTTCGTTTGGTACTGATATTCTGGAAAACCAAAACCAGGGAAAAAACAGCAACTGGCACTAGGCACTAAGTTAATAGGTTAGTCCCAAAAAATGATATATAATTGCTTGTAAAGGTATATAAAACATCCAAGATTGATAATATAACAACATGGAACAATCAAAAATTATAGATACATTGGAGACGTATCAAGCATCCCCAAGCTTAATTCCTGCTCGTCCTCGAGTAGGTAAATGATAAAAACAGAATTTTTGATGTGGAATGCTACCTATCATAATCATCATATAATCTTTTCTTTTGTAGCATGGACATTTGAACTTGAATGATTCAAAGCAATAGTCTATAATTTGACATGAAGACATAAATACTCAAGCATACTAACAAGCAACCATGCTTTTCAAAATATCAATGCTAAAGAAAGTTATCCCTAGCCCATTATGCTCAATCATTGATCCATTCATGAAACACACTCCATATTAGCTACACACAATGCACAAGTATGACAATAGTGCTCTCTAGTTGGTGCTTTTATAAGAGAAGATGGAGAATCAAATAAAAATAAAAATTGCATAAAAGTAAATAGATAGGCCCTTCGCAGAGGGAAGCAGAGATTTGCTAATGTGCCAGAGCTCAAAGCTTAAATTAGAGAGATAAAATATTTTGAGAGGCATGCTTTTCCTGTCAACGAAAACAAACGAGAATTCCCAATATTTTCCATGCTAGACACATCATAGGCGGTTCCCAAACAGAAAGTAAAGTTTATTTCCTTTCCACCATTCTTTCACAATCCATTGCTAGCCGTATCCATGGGTGCCCTCCATACCAACACTTTCCAAGGAATTTTGTTGTTATTAATTTTTGATTCATTATGGGACTGGGCATCCCTATTACCTGCCACTCTCTCGTGCAATGACAAGTGAATAAACACTCATCGTGAGAATAACACACCTAGCATGGAAAATATTGGCTACCCCCTTCCGCCTCATGAGCGGTACGGGCACACAAAACAGAAAATTATTTTGAAAATTAGAGTTGGCACACACAAATTTACTTAGAACGACATGGAAATACCGCATATAGGTAGGTATGGTGGACTCATTTGGCACAACTTGGGTTTAAGGAGTTTGGATGCACAAGCAGTATTCCTGCTTAGTACAAATGATGGCTAGCAAATAGATTGAGAAGCAACCAACCAAAAAGCGAAAACGGTCATAAACATGCATTAAACATAACTAACACCGAATAATGCACCATAAGTAGGATATAATTTCTTTGCATAACTATTGACTTTACGTGCATGCATAGGGAATCACAAACCTTAACACCAATATTGAATTTCTGGAATTATTTAATTATTTAAATTAGAATTATCCGAAACAGTAGTGGGTGACGTCAGCATGACATCATAGTGACGTCAGCAGTCAACCCAGCCGGTTGACTGGTCAATCTGACCAGTGGGTCCCACATGTCATAGACTGGTTAATTAAACAGAGGTTAGTTTTATCTAATTAAGTTAATTAGTTGGTGGGACCCATATGTCAGTGACAGATTAATTAATAGATTTGTTTTAATTAATAAACAGTTAATTAAAAAGGTGGGTCCTACGTGTCATTGACTGGGTCAATCCCAGTCAACAGTTTGACTGGTCAACTGGGTCCAGTGGGACCCAGTGGTCAGTGACACAACTAACTAACAATGTTTAGTTAAATCTAATTACCTAATTAGTCAGTGTCTTAGGTTAGTATTTAAGTTATTTTAATTAGTCTAATTGCTACAGTAACCGGACCCACTAGTCAGTGGCATTAGCGTCGGGGGTTAGTGCCTAATCATGCGGGGTCCACCTAGGGGGCCCACCGGTGTTTGAACACAGCGGCGCGCCGGCGGCGACCACCCGAGGCGGCGGTGATGCTCGGTATTCGCCCACAGGCGACCAAATCAGGCGCGTGATGGCTCGTTCAAACGAGCGAACGAGCGCGCGTCGGAAGGGGCATAAGGCGTGAGCTGGGGGTGGCCGGAACGGCGGCAACGGCGACGGCCGACGGCGGCTATAGGCGGCGTCCGATGGTTCGACGGCTACGGGGCACGGGGACGAGAAGGGAGAGGCTAGGAGGGAGCGCGAGCTCACAGTGGCGACGAAGAGCAGCTCGGGGAGGCCGGGGAGCTCGCGGTGGCGCAGATTGACGGCGAGGTCGTGCGGTGGCCGTGCGCGGAGAAGATGCCTCGATGGTGGCGATGCGGCGCTCCCCCGCTTGAGTTCGACGGCGTAGATGAAGTAGGCGAGCACGACGGTTCTCCAGGACATGCCCGCGCGGCGCGGGGTTGCCGGTGGCCACGCGTACGAGCAGCGGCGGCGACGGCAGTGGCGGGTGTTGCGGCGAGGAAGAAAGCGAGCGAGGGGGAGAGAGTGAGAGGGCTAGGGCTTGTCCACGGAGGCGAGGAGGGGTTTAACCGTCCGGGGAGGGGTGCGGCGACGTGCTGTCGAGCCGGAAAGAAGGGGGGCCAGGGTGCGGGCGCGCGCGCGTGCGACAGTGCGAGAGGGAGGCGGGAGGTAGGGGAAAGGCCGCGGCGGGCCGGGCCGAGCTGTACTGTTTCACTTAGGCCCATAGGCACAGTGATTGTTTCCTCTTTTTCTTTTCTTTTTCTGTCTTTTCATTACCTTACTGTTTTGCATTTATCCAGTGCACTAATTGAATTTAGTTAAACATGGGATCTTGCACATAATTCAAGCACACTATTTTTGGAATGGCACAAAAAGTTGCAGGATATTTGGAATTGCTTAACTATTTTTAGAAATTGAAAAAGTCAATTAAATTCTGCTGGTCCACTGTTTTAAATAGGTTAAGCACATTTTATTAACTCCAAAAATGTTGGCTTTATTTTTATAATAGCTTTGGGAAGTTTTGCAATATTATGAACTATTTTGTTTAATTATTTGAAGGAGTAATAATTTGACTTGCATTTAAATTTTGAATTTGAACTTGAAGTTGGATTATTTTCTAGATGCAATTTAATTAGGATGATCATGATGACATGGCTAATTAATTAGCTTAATGACAGGGTTAAGATCTGGGGGTGTTACATGGTCCTTGGCCTCCATGGTGCCCGGAGGGGCGGGAGCCCCTCCGAGATTGGATCTCTCTCTCTGTTTCCTTCGGTTTCTACACTCCTGTTTCTGGCCGAAAACCGTTTCTTCTATTTCTGGAGATCTGTAACTCTGATTGGGCTGAAATTTTGAGGGGATTTTCTTCCAGATATTATCCTTCTTGCGGCAGAAGAAGGGCCCCAACCGCCTTACAGGGGCTCCACAAGCCTGCCAGGCGCGCCCTGGGTAGGGGGGCGCGCCCCTTGAACTTGTGGGCCCCTCGGGCATCGTCTCGCATTGATTCTTTTTACCAAAAATCACATATATTCCAAAATAAGTCTCCGTAAATTTTTATCGCGTTTGGACTTCGTTTGGTATGGTTTTTCTACGAAACAAAAAAATGCAAAAAACAGGAACTGGCACTGGGCACTGGCTCAATAAGTTAGTCCATAAAAATCATATAAGAGTGCACCAAAACCATATAAAATTATTGTAAACATGGCATGAATACTTCATAAATTATATATACGTTGGAGACGTATCAGCATCCCCAAGCTTAATTCCTGCTCGTCCTCGAGTAGGTAAATGATAAAAGAAATAATTTATGATGTGTGAATGCTAGCATAGTGCAAAAGTTTGATCAATGATAATTCCAACCACTTTTTCCAGCATCATTATATATCATAAACAGTAGTTCATCTGATAAAACTTCTCATGATCAAGTAGCAAGCTATTCACATGTTAAAGTATAGATCATAAACTTTCTTGAAAACCAACAAACTATGTTCTCAGTCATCAAACAATTACCATTAAACTTATTTTCAGGAAGGGTCTATGGAAGAGCTTTTTTTTAGCAAATTCCACATACTCAACTATCATTTAGTCTTCCATGATTGCTGACACTCAAAGTATATTTTTTGAACAAACCATTTCAGTCAAACACATAGGAAGATAGGGGCTTAATGTTTCGCCTCCCAACTTATTTATCTCAGGGATAATGTCAACAATAATAACTCATGATCACCTATATTCAACTGGATATATGTGCCTGGATCATTCCCTACCACATGATGCTTGCCCACTAGAGAATAAATAGAGCAGAATAGGGATGAACATTACTGACTCTTGCATAAAAGTAAATACAGAAAAAGTAAAAGATAGGCCCTTCGCAGAGGGAAGCAGAGGTTGTCATGCGCTTTTTATTTTTGAATGTGCAAGCTCTTAATGGAAAGGAACGTCACCTTATATTGCCCCTTGTGATAGCAACCTTTATTATGTAGTCCATCACTTTTATTTCTTCACCATCACAAGTTCGTACAATGCTTATTTTCCCTTCCAATAAAAGATCATACATATTTAGGAGCAATTTTTATTGCCTTTTGCACCGATGACAACTTACTTGAAGGATCTTTTTCAATCCATAGGTAGATATGGTGGACTCTCATGACAAGAAACAGGGTTTAAGGGTGTTTGGATGCACAAGTAGTATCTCTACTTAGTACGAAATTTTGGCTAGCAAAAGATTATGAGCAAGCACCACATGTTAGAGGATCCATGACAATATAACATCTATGTGAATATAAACAAACATAACCCATTACGTTGTCTTCCTTGTCCAACATCAACTACTTGATCAAGGTTGAAAATAATTAATGGGGGCTCACAATCATAGAAGATGTCCAAAATAGTATATTTATATGTGAAATTTCTCTTCCTTCAAAATTCTTTCATGAATTGTTCAAATGACCAATGTTATGTTTGCTAACTTTCAATAAATTTTACCACTTATACTTCTTGTATGTGAAGTCATTACTCCCCATGGGGCAAGCATATGAAGCATATATAATTTCATATTTATGACATTCAATTCATTCAACAATTCACTCTTAGGATATAAGTGAAGCACGAGAGTGAATGACAAACTACTCCAAAAGATGTAAGTGAAGATCAATGAGTAGTCAAACAATTAAGTAGCTATGTGAAGACTCTCTACAAATAAATATTTGATATCCAAGGATTTTATTCAAACAACAAACAAAATGAAAAGATGCTCCAAGCAAAACACATATCATGTGACGAATAAAAATATAGCTCCAAGTAAGATATACCGATAGTTTTGAAGACGAAAGAGGGGATGCCTTTCGGGGCATCCCCAAGCTTAGATGCTTGAATCTTCCTTGAATATTACCTTGGGGTGCCTTGGGCATCCCCAAGCTTAGGGTCTTTCCTCTCCTTATTCTCCTCATATCGATATCTCACCCAAAACTTGAAAACTTCAATCACACAAAACTTAACGGAACTCATGAGATAGGTTAGTATGATAATAAATAGACCATTCACTTTGGTACTATCAAGACAAGATCCAAAACTGTTCTCACATAATGCCTACTGTACTCTATCATTTCCACAATTTAGATCACTCAATATAAGCTATGGAAATGCTAAAACAAGCAAACTATGCAAACAAAACAGATTCTGTCAAAAATAGAACACTCTGTATTGATCTGAATTAAAGTCATACTTCTGTAAGTCCAAACATTCTGAACAATTAGGACAACGTAAACAATTTATAACCCAATAATTTGAATTTTTTTTAGAATTTTAGCATGTTCCAGTACATAATAGAAATTCCAGAACTGTCCGCAAAAGTTTCTATTTTTGCACAGAATCAAATCAACAAGTATCCGCACTATCCCAAAGGCTTTACTTGGCACATTATTGAAAGAAAACATATAAAACATGATTACGACAGTATATTAAACATGTGAACACACAAAAACAGTAAGTTTAAATATGGGGTTGTCCCCACACAAGAACTTTTCTTTAAAGCTTTTTAGCTAAACATTGGTATTTTAACTAGCATAGGAAGGTATACCAAGTGCAAATTTCAAAATTTCAACACATGGAGAGGGAACTTGGTATTATTGAGAGGATTTTCATAATTATGACAAATTTTACAAGGATAATTATTACTACTTTAAGTACCATCACAATAATTATCATAAGTAGCAACTTTGTTCTCATAGTAATCAATTGAAATTTCTTCCAAAATAGTGGAATCATCACTAGATAAAGTTATGACCTCTCCAAATCCACCTTTATCATTATTCCAATGAGATTCAACACCCTCCAAAATAGTGGGGTCATTGCTACATGGAGTTGACACTCTTCCAAACCCACTTTCGATGATAATTTTATTCATACTCTAAAAGATATAAGTGAAGTTCATAGATCATCCTACAATGAATATAGAGAGACCAATATCCAAGCTCATAATATATAAGTGAAGAACATGAAGTATTCTATAATCTCATACTCAAAAAGATTTAAGTGAAGCACAAAGAACATTCTATAAAGCCATACTCAAAAGATTTAAGTGAAGCGCATGAAGCATTCTATAAATAAACCAAGACCATAAGAAAACATCCCCAACAAGCATGGTGCATAAAAGAGAAGGGATAAATAAACACAAAATACGCTCCGAGAATTTACGCATATCATGTGAACAAAACAAAAACCGAGACATACCGATAATTGTCGAAGAAGAAAGATGGGATGCCTTCCGGGGCATCCCCAAGCTTAAACGCTTGAGTATCCTTGAATATTTACTTGGGGTGCCCTGGGCATCCCCAAGCTTGAACTCTTGACTCTCCTCATTCTTCTCATATCGATACCTCCTCAATCTTCGAACACTTCATCCACACAAAACTTAACCGAACTTTTTATTAGAGGGGTTAGTACATATAACATCAAATCCCATCATGTCCTGCTGTAACATTATTGTATAATTATAATAAAACATTACCCACTGTATTCTATCGCAATTCCATGGCTCCCAAGTCAATGGGGCTCAACAAGATTTCAAACATAAGCAAATAAAGAAACTAAAACAGCAATCTGTGAAAACAGGACAGTCTATAAAGATGCAGATGGTACATATACTTCCATAACTCAATTTTTTTTGAAAGATTTGGAAAAAATAAAAAATTTGCATAGAAGTACTGTGTAAAAATTTCAGAATTTTTGCACATTCCAGTAAAATATACAAATTCAAACACTACAGCAAAAGTTTCAGTTTTTTCACAGCACACACCAAACAAGCAATTTAAACATCCTAAAGGTAAATCTTGGCACATTATTTTTATGGTACAGTGGTATATACAAGGGGATAATTATTATTATGAGAAACTTCCAGGAATTTTTTTTACATTGTTACCATGAGCATGAACACAAGTGTTCAAGGTTGACCCTCACTTTTTGAATGCATAACTTTCCAATCGCTTCTCTTTTTGAAAAAGTTTTAGGTTCCCCTCTATATTTTTTTTGTTTTTAAATATTTAAATGGCACACATAATAAAGTTTATATTACACAAAATAAGAAAAACACTCTCTAAAACTTCCGGGTTGTCTCCCAGGCAGCGCTTTCTTTAAAGCCATTAAGCTAGGCATAAGGGGCAAGTAATTTTTTTTGCATTTTGCATTTTTTATTTTTTTTGTTTCTTTCACCCACAACTAAAGAAAGAAAACAAGAAAACAAAAACATAAGGAAAAACCAAATCTACTTAGTGATGAAAGCAAACAAGCAAACACAAAAATATTAACCCCACGCTATTGCTCCCCGGCAACGGCGCGAGAAAAGAGCTTTATAATCCCCAAGTGCAAGGAATCATCGTAGCAATTTCCAAAGATGGAAGTGGTAAGTATGGAATGTCGAACCCACAAGGAGCTAAAGGTAAGATCAATATTCTCTCAAGTCCTATCTGCCACTGATACGACCCTACGTACACCGAGCGTTTGCTTTTATCTAGAAACGAGAAATAAAACTACGTTGTGGGTATAAAGAGGATAGCTTTGCATGATATCGGAGAACTAAAACATAAAAATAGGTGCTGCCTAAATAAAGTTAGAATATATTACAATATACTACAAATAGTGAGTGTGGAATAATGATGGATCGGTGTGCGGAATTGTCCTAGGCATTTGATAACAAGATCGGTAATCATTATTGCAATTTTATTTGAGGGAGAGGCATGAGCTAACATACTTTTTGTACTTGGATCATATGAACTTATGATTGGACCTCTAGCAAGCATCCACAACTACTAGAAATCATTAAGGTAAACCCAACCATAGCATTAAGTATCAAGCCCCCTTTACTCCCATACGCAAGAACCCCCTTACTCGGGTGTTAGCTTCTGTCACTCTAGCCGCCCACTATAAGAGAATCATGAACATATTGCAAAACCCTACAACAGGAAACCCCAAGTGTGCGCGGCACGGAAGGCACCATAGGACGTCACCAAAATATAACATACAACTCAAACCAATCAAGATCATCAATCAACCCAAAGGACAAAAGAAATCTACTCAAACATCATAGGATGGCAACACATCGTTGGATAATAATATGTGGCATAAAGCACCATGTTCATGTAGGGGATTATAGTGTGGTGCATGAGAGTGGACCGCTGAAAAGAGATGAGGGATGTGATGAAGACGGTGATGTTGATGAAGACGATCACCGCGGTGATGGTTCCCCCGGCGGCACTCCGGCACCACCGAGAGAGAGGGGAAGAGAGGCTCCCCCTCCGGCTTGCTCCTCCATGGCCTCCCCCCTAGATTGGATCTCTCTCTCTGTTTCCTTCTGTTTCTACGCTCCTCTTTCTGGCCGAAAACCATTTCTTATATTCCCGGAGATCCGTAACTTTGATTGCGCTAAAATTTTGAGGCAATTTTCTGCCGGATATTATCTTTCTTGCGGCATAAGAAGGGCCCCAACTGCCTTACAGGGGCACCACAAGCTTGCCAGGTGCGCCCTGGGTAGGGGGCGCGCCCCTTGAGCTTGTGGGCCCCTCGGGTATCGTCTCGGGTTGATTCTTTTTACCAAAAATCAGATATATTCCATAATAAATCTTCGTAAATTTTTATCGTGTTTGGACTTCGTTTGGTATGGTTTTTCTGCGAAACAAAAAACATGCAGAGAACAGGAACTGGTACTGGGCACTGGATCAATAAGTTAGTCCATAAAAATCATATAAAAGTGCACCAAAACCATATAAAATTATTGTAAACATGGCATGAATACTTCATAAATTATAGATACATTGGAGACGTATCAGACACTCTGCACTCTGAAGCAGATGCATGTGCCCAAGGACTCCAGCAAGCCAAAGCCTTTGGTATAAGCAATGTTTTGGTGGAAACAGACGCAATGCTCCTGGTCCAAGCCATGAAGACCTCAAGTTATGATTCTTTCCACAACAGTGTTCTCTTTGGCGAGATCAAGTCTTTTATTTCGCTGAACTTTAATACTTTTAGTATTGATTATTGCCCTCGGTCCGGTAATAAGGTAGCAGACGCTTTGGCGCTGTTCGGGTCGAAGATGGAGAGGCACCTCAAGCCGTATGGCGGGGCGCTACCCCTATCTTTGCCAAGTGTTTCATTTCTAGCAATTCTGCTATACACGTTGAGTAGTGGAATGAATTTTCCATGTTCAAAAAAAGACGCGGGCTGAGTTGCCTTGTTTTCGAGTCTCGTTAAACGAAAATCCTATACCGGGATTCACAAACGAGCAGTTATCCCTTCGGGGACCTTCAGGGGTCATTTTTGTGGCCGTGAACCGCGCCAAGTGGTGCATCCAGCTGCTATCACATGTTGCGTGCTGGGTGCTCCAACTGTATTTTGGTTTCTTATTTTTTTTGTACGTGTTTTTGGGTTTTAGATGGGGGTTTTCGAAGGCTTTTTGCTTTTCAGTCTTTGCCTGATTTACCCTACGTTCTGGAAAAAAAGGGAAGTGATACGTCTCCGACGTATCTATAATATTTGATTGTTTCATGCTATTATATTATTAATCTTGTATTCTTTATATGCAATTTTATATCAATTTTGGGAACTAACCTATTAACCCAGTGCCTAGTGCAAGTTGCTGTTCTCTGCTTGTTTTCGGTTTTACGGAAAATCCCTAACAAACGGAGTCCAACCGCTACGAAACTTTTTGACGATTTTTTCTGGACCAGGAGGGATCCTAGAAGCTCTGGGGGAGGACCGGAAGCCAGACGAGGAGTCGGCAACACAACAGGGCGCGCCCGGGGGGGTAGGCACACCCTGATGTCTTGTGGGCCCCTCATGGCTCCGTCTGACCTAATTCCAGCGCTATAAATTCCCAAATATTCCAAAACCCCCAGAGTGAGACCCAAAAAAATTATTCCACCGACACAAGCCTCTGTTCTTCTGTGATCCTATCTGGAGACCTTTTCTGGCGATCTGCCTGAGGGGGAATCGATCACGGAGGGCTTCTACATCGACCTTGTTGCCTCTTCGATGATGTGTGAGTAGTTCCTCACATGAACTAAGGGTCCATAGCAGTAGCTAGATGTCTCTCTCTCTCGCTATCTCTCTCTCTCTCTCTCTCTCTCTCTCTCTCTCTGATCTTCAATACAATGTTCTCTTCGGAGATCGATTCGATGTAATCTTTTGCACTGCGTTTGTTGGGATCCGATGAATTATGGGTTTATGATCAGATTGTTCATTGGAAGTAATTGAGTTATTTCTGAACTTTATTATGTGTGATTGTTATAGCTATGTAATGCTTTCCGATCCATCCGTTTAGTTTGACCAACTATATTGATTTATCTTCAGTGGAAGTGGTGCATAGTAGGAGGTTCAATCTTGCAGTGTCCTCGCCTCGTGACAGAAGGGGTAGCGAGGCACGTATTTGTATTGTTGCTACTAAGGGTAAAACGATGAGGTTTAATCATATTAATTGGTTTTATTCTCTCTACATTATGTCATCATGCTTCAAGCATTACTCTGTTTGTTATGAAATTAATACCACAAGATGCATGCTAGATAGCGGTCAAAGGGTGGAGTAATAGTAGTAGGCGTCAGTAAGTTTAATGGTCTACTTGTCACGGACGTAATGCCTATGTACTGATCATGCCATGAATAACATCATAACTATGCGCTTTTCTATCAATTGCCCAACAGTAATTTGTGTACCCACCGTTTGCTATGTTGTTGAGAGAGATGCCTCTAGTGAAAGCTATGGATCCCGGGTCCATCTAAATCATATTACTAAAACCCTAAATACCTTGCTCCAATTTATTTAATTTTATTTAGTTTTGCAATTATATATATCCTACTATCAGATTTAATCCTTGCAATTAACGAGTATAAGGGGATTGACAACCCTCTTGCCCATGTTGGGTGCAAGTATTCGCTCTTGTGTGTGTAGGTACTGCTAAAGGTCGTTTGTGTGGATCTTCTATTGGTTCAATAAACCTTGGTTCTTAACTGAGAGAAATACTTTCTGCTACTATACTACATCACCCTTCCTCTTCGGGAAAATCCCAACGCTTATCACAACTAGCACGTAGCACATATGTGCTTCTCAAAAAATTGTGCTTCCACGAGAAGCATGATTGTGTTTCTCGTGGAAGCACAAATTTGCTTCCGTGGCACAGCCTATGCTTCATGAGAAGCAAATGTGTGTGTTTAGTTAAGCCATGAGAAGCACAGTTGTGCTTCTACTCGGAAAGGGAAAAGGCACAGTTGTGCTTCTACGAGAAGCACAACCTTGCTTTCACGAGAATCACAGCCTTGCTTTCGCGAGAAGCACAACCTGTGTTTCCCAGAAAAGGGAAAATCCCAGCCCGCACTTTCCAAAAAAAGTGAAAAGTTAAGCCATGCTTCTGGCCCCTGGTTTTTTCTTTCATTTTTTTGGTTGCTGGTTTTTTTCGGAAAAAAATCGGTATTCTTTCTTGCAGTTTTCATCTTTTAGTTTTTCATGAAAAAAGTTTGTCAAAACCTATTAACATGGGATCTAGTTTCGAATATCTGGATGCGAGAAATCCAATGGTGAATATGGTTATGTATTTGGACGCACGGTTCAAGAGATAAATGTTTTGAATAAACGAATCTATGCAAAAAGGCTCCCAGCCATCTAAGGTTTCTCCGCCTCCCGCTGGTGTCGCCACCAATCTGCCTCGTCTTCTGTGACCTTAGGTCCATGGAGGTGCAGTGGATCTCGGCCCTTGCCGGCGGGAGGGCTTATGCTTCATTTTTAGGTGTTTTTATAGTCTGTTTAAGGTTTCTGTTCCGCTCAGGAAGGTGAGGCAGCAGCGGCTCCCTGAAGATCGAATAAAGTTCGTCCCGACTAGCCTCCATCCTGGCGGTGCGTCCCGCGTTGTCCGAGGGCGTGTGGAGGTGTGTCTCTTGTGGATCTCGTGAGATTCAATTTGTGTTTGTCTTCATTTGATCCAGTCTTCATTCGTTTGCATTCTTGTCTCTACAGGTTGGATTCTTCTGATCTACGATTCTCTTCATCAGCGGCGGTTGATGTTCTGGTGCACTGGTCCTTTGGGGGCTTAGCATGACGACTTCCTGGCTGTCTACTTTTTTTTGCGGGGTAAAGGGAGATTTCTATTAACTTAAGGTGGCAAGTTAGCCACCACCAGTTTTACAATGTCGCTTGCACCTGAGCCCAACCAAACAGCAGTACGATGCGTACTTCTACTATATACAGAAAGAGCATGACTCACTTTATTCCGCGAGCATCAAATAGCAGTAATCAAAATCTCCCTAGGGTCATCCGCAATCATACTCTGGATGTCCGTGACGAGTGCACGCGATCGCGACCTGTCCACCGACCGAGCATTCAGCATCATGACCGCTTCAGTGCTGTCCATCTCAACCACAATGGGGCGGTCTGTGTAGTGTAGGGCAAGCTCGAGTCCTTCCCTACATGCCGCAAGTTCAGCATCTAGGCTATTATCACATGTGCGGATCTCTCTACAGGCGGTAAATATGATTTCGCCCCCTTCCGAGCGCAGCAACATGCCGCCCCCGGCCTCGCCTGTAGCTGGCACGTAGTTACCATCAACATTCAGCTTGCACTACAAAAAAAAACTTCCGTGATGATACGTCTTTGTCACAGTAGGTCAAGTTTTCTGTCATGCATGTACATCCGTGACAATTTTATGACAGAATCAAGATAGTCATACCTCTGCTGTCGTAGAAGTGTTCCATGACAATACTGAAATTATCATCACGGAAGTGTCCACTTCCATGACGATAAATGTCGCGTCATGGAAGTGTTTTCGTCAAGGGTGACCGACACGTGGCATCCACCGTAACGGGTCGCCGTTAAGCTATCGGGTGTGGGTTTGGATCCGATAACCTGTTAGCAGCCATGACCAATGGCGATTTTCCACGTGTAAAGTTCTCATTCGCCGGCGGATCCACGTGCAGCTCGGCATTGCGATAGATGTCATCCATTCATTCGACGAGAGATGCCTATGATACGTCGACACGTGGCACGGCCCAACAGTGGCCCATTTAGGTTAAAAGGGCCGGCCCAGTCAAAGTTAGCGGGCTGGCCCATTAACGGCCTGGTTGCACACGGCCCATTTGCAGGTAAGGCCCGTTTGAATAGTGTCAAATTGGCCCGTCATCGATCCGTTATGGATTTCTCATCATTGCGGCCCATGGTCACTTCTGGACCGTTAACAGTCTGCTTTGTATTTGGGCCCAATTACGGCCCGGTGTGTTTCCGGCCTGTTTAAGGTCCTGCTACATTTGGGCCCATATGTGGCCCTATGAAACTTTTGTTCCATAAACAGACCGTGATGGAACTGGGCCATTTTCGGCCCGGTCTGACTTTCGGCCTGTTAACGGCCGACGCAACCGATGGGCCATATGTAGCCCGACGTCACTTCGGGCCTCTTAACGGCCCATATCCTTGATGACACAAATCCAGCCCGCCAGCACTTTCGGCCTGTTAAAGGCCCATGTAGTAGGTCGGTGCAATTACGGCCCGTGTTGACTTTCGGCCTGTTAACGGCCGACGCAACCCATGGGCCATATGTAGCCCGACATCACTTCAGGCCTCTTAACGGCCCATATTCTCGATGACACAAATCCAGCCCGCCAGCACTTTCGGCTTGCTAAAGGCCCGTGTATTAGGTTGGTGCAATTACGGCCTATGCTGACTTTCGGCCTGCTAATGACCAGTGGGCTATTTGGCACATTTTAGGCCCAATCATCTTTCGGCCTGCTACAAGCCCTAGGTATATACTGGCCCAATGAAGGCCCAATCTGTGATTCGGCCTGTTAACGGCCCGTGTCATTTATGGGCCAAATAAGGCCTGCGGTGATATTCAGACATGTTAACGGCCCGTTAATACAATGGGCCCATATTATGTTTAGGCCTGTTAATGGCCCACTATGGTCACGGGCCTACCAATGGAACGATCAGAAATAAGAAGAGCTTACGCTGATTTCGGCCCAGTTATTTTCTATGGGCTAAATATGAAATACGACCCATAATCATTTTTAGCTCCATTCTAGTTGTGGGCCGGACGAATATTGGCCCTTTGGGCTCCTACGATGCTTTCAGCCTAAAGGAGACCGATGATGCCGAATACATTACTAAGAGTAAACCTACACTATACAAAAATAGCTTGCTAATCTCTACGGCCTTTGGCAGCAGGATAAATGTTGTATCGCAACAAAATAAATTACAACCATACAACAAAAGGCATGTTGGCATAAAAGTTTACAGTCCTTGCAGATAAATGCACCATGAGATGTATAGAAGCAGGGATCATTTCAGCAGAGTGGTAATGTTCAGGCTGTAGAATTTGATGGAGCAACATTACCTTCCCCTTTTTTGCGCCATTCCTCTTGAACAACGAAGCAAATGTCTGATAGTCTGGTTTCAAAACCATTCATATCTTGACGACATTTGTCAACCACTATTCTTGTTTCATAAACGACCTCCTTTAGGGATTGGACTTGTGTCTGGAGCATAGATATATCACTCTGTCTAGCTGGAGGATTTTGTTCAGTAGGCAGTTTAGACGAGGTTACCTCAACAACCAACCCAGAATTACTCAGGAAGGTGCTTTTTGCACTGTTAGTGGAGAGATACTGACGCACTACAGCAAGAGGTGACATTATGCCTGTGGTAGCCTCTTCACCTTCAGGAGGTTGTGGCTGTTCAATCATTTGTTCCATAGCTTGCTGAAAGTTTGAATTTTGTAGATTAGTGTATCAGATAAGAAGTTACTAATGAGACATACATAACTTATTTTGGTGAACCACTGTAATACTTTAGCATGTATTTTAGTGGTAAGTACATAATAAAATCACGTTCGGAACATATGTCCATGTAGCATGCCTAATGTATTGTCTATTTCCTCACATTTATTGACATCTATCTAAGGATAAAGAGACATGGTTTAAAATACGATGAACATAGTATGACATCATTCATATCACGGGCAAACAGATATCAAACAAACAGGATATTGTATCATTGTGTGGACACGTGAACATCACAACTAGATTACAGATCAAGACCAAAAGAATATCCTTCCTTTCTTTTAAACTGTGTAAGGTGAAATGATACGTTAAGACAACTGTGTATAAAAGTGAACAGAGTAACTGACATTGGCTGCAAACCAAGCAGTTAAATGAACACGTCACAGTAACAAGCAGTTCGAAGGCATGAGGAGTAAGGACTTACAACAGCGGCTTGAACTGGTGTAGTCATGCCCTTCATCTTGCTGGTGTGACAATCCTTGAAGATTTGCACTTCATTCGGTTCAGGTTCTTTTTGGTCCGCACGGGCTTTCCTCTGTATTTGGAACAAGTCAATATAGATACGATAATATGGCATAACAAAAAAGAGGAAATAGCAGCTATTTACAAGAGCCTTGCAGTGTGCAATATAGCTACGAGATCCTGTTGTCTGTTGGAATTTCACTTTAGAACGATTGGTCTTGTTCTTCAAATAGTTAGCCTAGAAGAAGATAGACTTGTACGGCACATACGTAAATACGAGTTCAATATGTGATCTGATCACAAACATATACCCTACCTGATGCTTTGGATCAGACCAGTGTTTAACAAGGGCTGTCCAGTCTTTGTCCGTAATATATTCTACTGGAGATGTTTGGGCGATTTCATTGTTAGTCTTGCCTTCAAAGTGAGTTTTTCTAAGGTGATACCGATACTATCGCAGAGCAGACTGAAAAACATGAGTGCATGCTTGTTTGGTTGCATCATCTTTCGGATCCAATTTGAACCTCATCTGTTGAAAAAAGAATGGGAGTCTCATTAGGAGCAACCTAGAAAGTATGGGACAGAGCAAGACAATATTACAAATTGCGATGAATAACATTACTTACAGATAAATGGACAAGGAAGGTGTTAAACTGGGTTTTGTCTTTGTCATTCCTGTACTGGATCCACATTGGCAGGATACGTGCATGACACGTAACGGCAATGGCTGCCTCTGATACTAACTTGGCTGACTCTGTAGCATCACATGGCCTTTTTAAACCTGCCTCAAAATGGATCTCCATTCTTCCTCCTTTAGATTTTGTTAACCTGTCAAGCATTATCCCTGATGTCTGTTTCCTCTTGCGCCGAGGTGCTAACTCAACAACGAATATGGAAATTGTTAGTGCACATCAAACTGTGAGAGTACATATAAAGGAGCAAGCAACTGCAACTTGACTCGGTCACATACCATCTTGGTGTTCATGCTCATGAGGTTCATCTGATCTTGCCAAGTCCTGTAGTGTCAGCAGTGCTTCAGAAGTAGTGTTAGGTGGGAAGGCAGCTTGGGAACATGCCACTTGCGGAGCATTCGAATGAGTAACTCGTTGAGATGTCGGTACTGTGGAAGGAGGTCCTGCAGCTGGTGGGGCAGGGGATACTACTTTTGTAGATTTAGCCGATGGACTTTGACCTTCTTCTGCACTATAAGTACCAGCAGAATCTCGAGGGAAGCTTCTTTTCTGTTGCACCCGATGACTAACAGCATCCCCTACCATACTCTTTTCCTTGCCCTTTTTTGACTTTGCCATGTCAAGCCATACCCACAGCACAAAAGAATAAAATTCGCTCTTCAGAACTCATTGATGCATGATACAGACGAGCAATACTTTGATGTAAGACAACCGAATGAGGAGGATGGAATATGTATGAAAAATAGGACGGCATGACATATTCACACCTATGATGTGTCAACTAAGCAGAAGGATTTTCAAGAAATTAGAAGCAATGCAAGCTACCCACCATATGAAAGATGCAACCAATATCACTCTGCCAAGTTAAAAGTGTCTCGTCATAAGTGGAATTTCGAAAAATTAGAAGCAGTACAAGCTAGAAATCAATGCAAGATGCAACCAATATCACACTACCAAGTTAAACGTGTCTCATCATAAGTGATTGATGCAGGATACACAACAGCAGTACTTTGATGTAAGAACATGTTGTGATAGATAGATGCAGTGTATTCTAGATACAGAAAGGCATGTCATATTCACATGTATAACATATAAACTCAGCAGGTGCAATTTAATCAAATTAGAAGAAATACAAGCTATCACTACTGCAGGTGACCGCTAACGCGACACATGAATCAGAGACCCCGCGACCAAACTGTGTGCACTGCATGCATCGCAAACGGTGTCGTAATTGAACCATCGCCAATAATATGAATCATTTGCGATGTCGGAGACATCAAAAACGATTCAGATTAGAGACACGTGTGCGATACGTGCCATACAGTTGATCCATACGAACTGTCTATGATAAGCCAGAACAACAAACACGGTCAGCCGGTTCGAGGTGTGAGCGATACACAACATACAATTCACTCGGATGAACTGTTTGCGATGATCCAGAAGAACAGAAACGATTCGGCGTAACAAGATGTGTGTGATATCCGGCAAACAGGTCGGTAATCAGAATTGTGTGTGATAATTATAGACAATGCATATGATTTTTTGTTGTGAATTGTGTGCTCGACAGGGCACACAATTCAAGAAACCAACTGTGGGCTATAATGTAAAAGATCTCTGTCGAATACTATTGCTAACCGTGTGCGATGAGATTGACAGGGCACATAGATTAATATGAGCGAACGGCAACATAGATATATAGTCTGCTTAATTTAGTTCTTCTTCCTGTTGTTGTTGTTGTTGTTGGATGGCCCCGCGATATCGTCTTGGCGAGGACACTTCTTGCCGCTGACCGTTGGCTTTTCATCGCCGCCGCTGTCATCATCGTCGTTGATGTCCTCATCGTCCTCCTCCTTGTTCGAACATTCCTCCTACTCATCATCATCGTCGTCGTATTCATCGTCCTCTGACGGGTCCTCATCTGTCTGGTCGCCGTCCAACAACTCGGGCGGCGGCGTCACTTCCATGATCCGGATAAAATCGAGGTCAGGGCTTGATGCCGGACTCATGGAAGACTAGCGGGATGATTCCGAGGTTGACCTATCATCAGGCGGAAGGCTGCTGGCGAAACTGTCGTCCTCGCTGTCGCTCTACATGGCTGCGGTACGTACACAAAGCGAGATTGCAGAGTGTGTGTAAGTGTGTAGCGCGGCCGGCCGGGACGATGAAGACGGTGGAGACTGAAGTGGGGTATGAAGAAAAGAGGAGTGTCAATTGAAGCGGGGCATTGACGGTTTTTATTGGCGCCTTGGCAGACGATTAGAATCCTGATATAATCAACCGCAATTATTAGTACCCAGTCACTCCAAATTCCCGCGGTAGCGCAGTTCTCAATGTGATAATTACACACACAGGGTGGAGCATCCAAATGTGAAACAAGCAGTTTTCATAGGACAGTTGTCAAGCAATAGATGAGCTCTGCTTATTGATGTAGCCAGTAATAATCAAACAAAACCCCTAATCATCATTGCAAACAGTGCATAGAAGATGGCTAATGCGACAACTACAACTACACATGCTAGTTCCTTCTTGTCTCTTGCTTTCATCTGTTGCCTGTGATTGAGTCTTTCTTGCTTCATCGTAGTGATTGTACACTCCAGATCAGTTAGTTTCTTCTTCAGCTTTACGTTATCTTCTGCAAGCTTGGTGATAACACTCCGAGCCCTACCATGCCATTCATCATCCAACCAGTTAACAAAGGCACAAGCCTCATATCCCTGGCAATGTTAAATATTCAGGATGGGTGGGGGCATTAACTCAACTTAAGTGATGAACTTAGCACTAACCTCTAAGGGGCAACTGAGAAACCGTCTGCCAATGTCAAATCCCTCCATGCATACACGTCGAGCGGGACTGTGTCCGTGCGCACAACTCAGCTTTTGGTACTTCTCGGTGGCACAAAACTCGGAGTTGAACTCATGTTGCGGGAGTCTGGAGTCATACTCCGGATCCGGCGGTTGATCGCTTTCCTGGGTGGGTGGAGCGGGGGTCAATCAGGACGGATTGAGCAGGGAGCTACTTTAATTTGGACATGCTAAAAAAGATCGGGATTGATTGGAACCTGACAAGACAATTCAGATCCGTAGTACACCGGCCTTCTGATGACCTTAGGCAAGCGCTCGGCGGTGACCGCCGTCGTGGCGGCGCCGCCCATCACGCTGCCGAGAGCGATGATACGAGCCGGAGCAGCCGCACCAAAACCATCAGCACCACTCGTCTGCATTCCCCCAATGTCAACGCCACGCGAGGGATTTTGGGGGCTATATAGGGATTTGGGGGAAATGGGGAAACTGTGGGGATCTGATAACGGTCGGGAACTACTTATCGCACTCTATTGTATACGGCACACGGTTTGTACATATCGTTTGTGTTCGATATTACAACTTCACACATGATTTCCACACCAAACCGTGTGAGAAGACAATGTGCGTGACACACGGTTCCCGTGACATAACCATATGTGATGTACTACCCGGTACATGTGGGGATGCAATAATGGAGTTAATACTGTAAACAGCCGCTCTGCGGATACCCGTCAAAAAATAAAAACAGCCACTCTGCAGATAGAGATGGGGGCGGCGGACGAGGCAGCGCCTACCGGATAGGAGGTCAATCCTCGGTCGGTCGGTGGTGGCGGCATGATAGGAGGTCAATCCTCGGTCGGCGGCGGGATATAGGAGGATATCTCAATCCTCGAGGTCGGCGGCGGCGTGATTGGAGCACATCCCTCGCGGTCGAAGGTGGGATAGTGGAGCTCGAACTTCAGGCGGATGCCCCACTAAGCTTTGCTCCTCAACCTTGCTGTCTCGGCGTGCCACGGCATCGCGCTTCTCTGTCTGCTGGGTGGAGGTCGCCGTGCGGCTAATTAATTAAGGTATTCTTTTCGTTGAGTGGCTTAATTAAGGTATTCAATTCATAAGGGTAGTGTATACTGTACTCTGCGTGTAAATTGACTGGTCATTAATTTGTGTCATCGCACGGCTTAATAAAACAATATGGAGCGCCCTCCATAAACTATGAAAATAAAATCTTGTGATTTATGCATGCATCTTTGGGCATCAATTAATCCATTGATTAATGCTTTTCTGAATTACCCCTCGTGTGGTGCAGATGGAACGATCTGAATGGATGAAGGATCGGAGAAGCTCAAAGTTTGCGAGTGGCGTGACGGAGTTCATCACTTTGGCTGAAAGGACAAAGAAGAGAGTCCGTAACGAGGATTACATCCTGTGTCCATGCAAGGATTGTGGCAATACAGAGTCACATAAAGTTACAGACGTCGAGTACCACTTATTCAAGCGGGGATTCATGGATGGATATACACGTTGGACTAGACACGGTAAAAAGCCGGTCATGGATGAAGGTAACCAGGGCGGCGAGATGCCAAACCCCGATCAGGGTCACATGCATGTTGAATCTAACCTCAGGGCTCAGATGTCAAGCTACCAACGGAACAGAGACAATCGAAAAACCCCACTGGAAAACCAAGACGGCGACGAAGACGACGACCTTGATGGTATGCCAGAAGCTGCTATGATTGCAGATTTCCAGGGCCCAGATAAAGATATGGTTGGGTACAAGGATCTGCCAACCATTGATGCGGACTCAAAGAAAGATTTGTATCTAGGTTGCAAAAAGAAATATTCCAAGTTGAGTTCCACACTGGCGCTTCTCAGATTTAAAGTAGAAAACGGTCTATCAAACAAGTGCTTCACAGAGTTGTTAGGTCTTTTCAAAGACAGTCTTCCAGAAGATATTGTGCTCCCCAGAAGAACGAACGAAGCGAAGAAAGTTGTTTGCCCATTGGAACTTGAAGTCCAAAAGATACACGCTTGTGTGCATGATTGTATGTTCTACCGCGGTGCGGACAAAGATTTGCGTGCATGTCGCATATGCAAGCATCCACGATACAAGCGCAGGAAAGCAAAGGACAAATACAAATTGGACGACGAGATTAAGACAGGAATCCCGTTCAAGGTTGTTTGGTACTTGCCTTTAATTCCAAGGTCGAAGCGTTTGTTTGCAAACCCTAGAGAGGCAAACAGGTTGCGGTGGCATCATGATGAGCGAATTGCGGATGAATATTTGAGGCACCCGAAAGATGGGGCTCAGTGGGAGTCAATCGAGGAAAAGCATAAAGACTTTGCCAAGGATCCTAGAAGTATATGGCTCGGGGAGTGTACTGATGGGATGAATCCATTTGGCGATATGAGCGCCAAATACGACACATGGCCGGTGCTTCTATGCATATATAACCTTGCTCCTTGGTTGTGTATGAAGAAAAAGTACATCATGATGTCAATGATTATCCAAGGCCTAAAGCAACCTGGAAATGACATCGACATTTACTTTCAGCTACTGGTAGAAGAACTGCTAACATTGTGGGTAAAAGAGCCTGTTGTAAAATGTTATGATGCTTACAAAAAGGAGATTTTCGATCTACATGTGTTGCTGCTGCACACCATTCAAGATATGCCGGCATTAGGCAACACGTCGGGGCAGAAAACAAGGGGAGATGTAGGATGTGTCACATGCATGGATAGGACAGCGAGTAGATTTCTTCCCAACTCGCACAAAACCGTGTATTTGCGTCATCGTAGATTCTTATGGAGAGAACACCCATACCGAAAGATGAAAGCTGAATTTGATGGTACGACAGAGGTAGGTTTGGGCCCAAGACCTTATTCTGGGAAGGTGGTCCACAGAATGGCCAAAAAATTGAAGTTGTGCTTGGCAAGGGACCCGGTTCGTCGTCGAAAAAAACACCCAGGACGCAAGTGTTTAATAAGAAATCAGTGTTCTGGCAATTACCTTACTGGGAGATTCTAAGTGTACGTCACTGCATTGATGTCATGCACGTAGAGAAGAATGTATCCTTGGTACTCTATTCAAGATTAAAGGTAAAACAAAGGATGGTGACGGAGCACGACTCGATATGCTTGGTGATCAACCAGAATGCATGAATGAAGTAGAAGATGGTGACAAATTCCTCCACGTTCTCCAGAGTTACAATTTCACTGCAAAAGAAGCAAAAGAGTTCTACAATTATTTGTTGTCAATTAAGACACCCTATTCCTACTCCGCAAACATCATAAGTCTCATGGATGTGAGCACGGGTAAAATGAAGTTGGCACACATGAAGTCACATGATTGCCACGTAATGTTGACACAAATCCTCCCGGTGGCCATCAGGAATTTGATGGACACAGACATAAGAAACACACTCATTGATGTCTGTGATTTCTTCAACCAACTATGGCAGAAAGTGGTAAATCATGAGGAGCTGGATCATATGCAAGAGGATATTGCCAGAATATTGTCCAACCTAGAGATGTTTTCCCACCGTCATTCTTTGATGTCATGGTCCATCTCACTGTGCACCTTGTCGACGTGATAAAGTACTGTGGTCCTATGTTTCTTTGCAACATGTATCCCTTCGAGCGGTTCATGGGAATATTGAAGCGCTATTGTCGGAACCGATGTCATCCAGAGGCAAGCATCCTACAAGGTTATACCGCGGATGAGGTGGTTGAGTTTTGCACCGAATACATGAAACAAAGACCTATAGGTTTGCCCCTCTCTCACCACGAGGGAAGGCTGGGTAGTAAGCCGGTCCTTGCTGGCGCGCCACACGCTGCACCCGGAGATGGGACCGATAAAGCTCATTTGACGGTACTGCTTAATAGCACAGTTCTCGACCCTTATGCTAAAGAACACTTGGCGAAGATACGACGAAGCTTCTTACCCATGGTGCATCCATTAGATGTCGTGATGAAGGCGCACAATAAGGACTACGTCAGATGGCTGAAGGATCGTTTGTCACGTGGATCCATGGATGACATTGCAACATGGTTGGCACAAAAGCCATCACCTACGGTATTGAGGTACCAAGCGTATGACATAAATGGCTACATGTTCTACACTGAGGAACGTGATAAGAAGACCTCATATCAAAACAGCTCCATTCGAATAGAATGCATAACTGTAGATGAAGTTGATAAAAGGGTATACTATGGAACCATCGAAGAGATTTGGGAGCTTAATTATATGAAAGTTAAGGTGCCATTATTCAGGTGCAAATGGGTCCCTCTTAGTCAGGTAAAGGTTGATGAATACAGGAAGATCTGTGTTAACAAGACAAAGATGGCATATCACAAGGACCCGTTCATTCTTGCCAGTGATGCAACCTAGATTTTCTATGTGGAAGACCCCTTGCATAAGAACTGCCATGTAGTGATGTGTGGGAAGAGGAGGGTACTGGGCATCGAGGGTGTTGCTAATGAGGACGAGTACGATGAATTTGCTGAGATGCCAGCGAAGGGATCACGCACCAAACATAAAGAGAGGCTTAAAATCATCAGAAATCCTAAGTTCATTCGGGGTCAACCTAATGATCCCAGTTCTCCCATGTACATGGGAATTAATATGTAACACTATTTATTATGTCTACTCTGCAACTTAATTCATTCAATTAAAACTTTCGCATGTACTGAATTGTGAGTTATGCCCGGCCTTCTGTTGATCTAAGAACGATTAATATGTTGACCTTGATATGTCGTCAGCATAGGCAATGAGTTTGAACTATTTATGATTGTATACCCTATAGCTAGCACACTCAATTGATCTCACTCCAGTATGTATGAACAAAACATATGCAATCTGGTTTGCAAATAGCACACGGTTCATTCACGAAAGCCGGGTGCCTACCAAACTGTGGCCGATGACCCCTGCTGCGCGCGATGTGAGTCGTGCGTTCTGATTGGCCAGAACCCAAACCCCACGGATCATATGTCTGCACCGTTGGATGCACACAGATCAAACGGCAATCCTCATCCCTTTCATCACCACATGTAGTTGCAGTTGGGATTTGATTTATATGCACTAAATGCCTGGTAAATGCAAAAAAATGGGTTGAATATAGCAAAGGAGCCCCAAAATGCACCAGAAAATCAAACCTAGGGTATAATAGTGATTGCGTACTGTGGAAAAAATTCGAGGCGAAACGATGAAGTCGCCAACTGGAGTTCGAATTGCCATGTCTCCTTTTTGGAAACTATGATCCTTCTTGTGAGATGCTCTGGTTTCCAAGAAGCGATCATCCAAACTTGTGCCAAACTTTACCAAAAAATTTCCATGGGGTCTTGAGAGCATGCCATGGTGGCACACCAATTTTCGTGATTTTCGGACTCCATCTGCATTTCCTATAATTAAAATACCAACAAGACCAACGCAGGTGGCCGCATCTCGCATCTGAAATATTTGAAAATTCTTCCCATTTCTTGGACATGAATGAAAACACGCAAAGTGACACACAAATGATTTTGTAGACCTGCTTTGCAAGTAGCCCACATGTAGTTGCTGTTGGGATTTGAATTATATGCCCAAAATGCATGATAAATGCAAAAATGGCTTAAATATAGCAAACGAGACCCGAAATGCGCCAAAAATTCAATACTTGGGTGTAATGGTGATTGTGTACCGTGGAAAAAATTTCGAGGCGAAACGATGAAGTCAACGACGATTGGAGTCCGATTTGCGATGTCTCCTATTGGGAACTATGATCCTTCTTGTGAGATGCTTCGGTTTGCAAGGAGCGATCATCGTAACTTGTGCCAAACTTTACCAAATATTTTCCACTCGGTCTTGAGATCGCGCCACGGCGACACACCGATTTTCGTGATTTTCTAAGTCCATCCGCATTTCCTGTAATTAAATTACAAACAAGCCCTATGCCGGTGGCCGCATCTCGCGGCCAAAATGTTTGAAAATTCTTCCCGTTTCTCGGCCAATGAATTAAAACTAGCAAAGCGACACATAAATGATTTTTACACCTTCTTAGCTAACACCCACATGTAGTTGCAGTATGATTTTGATTTATATGCACTAAATGCATGGTAAACGCAAAAAATATCTTAAATGTAGCAAACGAGACCTGAAATGCCCCAGAAAATCAAACCTAGGGTATGATGGTGATTGCGTACGGTGGAAAAAAATTCTAGGCAAAACGTTGAACTCACGTCTTCGTTTCAAAATTACCATGTCTTCTTTTCAAACAAAATTATGCTGCTCCTTGATGTAGATGTTTTCCAATAGCACACGGTTCATTCACGAAAGTCGTCTGCCTATCAAACCGACCCCTACTGCGCGCGATATGAGTCGTGCGTTCTGATTGGCCAGAACCCAAACCCCACGGATCGTACGTCTGCACCGTTAGATGCACCCAGATCGAATGGCGATCCTCATCCCTTTCATCACCACATGCAGTTGCAGTTGGGATTTGATTTATATGCACTAAATGCCCGGTAAATGCAAAAAATTACTTAAATATAGCAAAAGAGCCCTGAAATGCGCCAGAAAATCAAACCTAGGGTATAATAGTGATTGCGTACCGTGGAAAATAATTCAAGGCGAAACTATGAAGTCACCAGCAACTGGAGTTCGAATTACCATGTCTCCTTTTGGAAACTATGATCCTTCTTGTGAGATGCTCCGGTTTCCACGGAGCGATCATCCAAGCTTGTGCCAAAATTTACCAAAAAAAATTCAACGGGGTCTTGAGAGCACGCCATGGTGACACACCAATTTTCGCTATTTTCGGACTCCATCTACATTTCCTATAATTAAAATACCAACAAGACCTACGCCGGTGGCCGCATCTCGCAACCGAAATGTTTGGAAAATCTTCCAATTCCTTGGACAATGAATGAAAACACGCAAAGCAACACACAAATGATTTTGTAGACCTTATTTGCCAACACCCACATGTAGTTGCGGTTGGGATTTGATTTATACGCACAAAATGCATGGTAAATGCCAAAATGGCTTAAATATAGTAAACGAGACCCGAAATGCGGGAGAAAATCAATACTGGCGTGTAATGGTGATTGCGTACCATGGAAAAAAATTCGAGGCGAAACGATAAAGTAACCAACGATCGGAGTCCGAATTGCCACGTCTCCTATTGGGAACTATGATCCTTCTTGTGAGATGCTCCGGTTTGCAAGGAGCGACCATCGTAACTTGTGCCAAACTTTAGCAAAAAATTTCCACTCAGTCTTGAGATTGCGCCACGGTGACACACCGATTTTTGCGATTTTCGAAGTGCATCCGCCTTTCCTGTAAATAAATTACCAACAAGCCCTATGCTGGTGGCTGCATCTCGTGGCCGAAATGTTTAAAAATTCTTCCAGTTTCTCGGATAATGAATAAAAACTAGCAAACCGACACAAAAATTATTTTTACACCTTTTTTGCTAACACCCACATGTAGTTGCAGTAGGGTTTGGATTTATATGCACTAAATGCATGGTAAATGCAAAAAAATTGCTTAAATGTAGCAAACGAGACCTGAAATGCGCCAGAAAATCAAACCTAGGTTATGAGGGTGATTGCGTACCGTGGAAAAAAAAATTGAGGCGAAATGTTGAACCCACGTCTTCATTTCAAAATTGTCATGTCTTCATTTCAAACGAAATTATGCTATTTGTGCACACTGGCTCGTAGAGGCTTCCGTTTGCATAGGCCTTTCCGTGCCGCGACCGGCGCCCTTTTTTCACCGAAGCTGCCAACTCCCCCCCACCGCCCACCCCCGTTTCACTCAACAGTCCGCATATTCTACCAAAACTCCATCGCTAGCTCCCCCCTCCCTCAGATCCACACCAGAACCCTATCCGGCGCCGGCGTGCTCAACCCGGCCGTGTGCCCGCTCTTCGGCGTCAACCCTACCTTCGCTGCCGTTCCCAACACGCGGCTGCCCGCGCCTCGCCGTCTTCATTTGCTTGCCAGCCGCCCTCGACCATATAGATCCTGTACCCCTCGCCTATCCTGCCGGGTTTGCACAAAAACCTGTCAGTTACTGCTCTCCATCGAGGTGAGGCATATTTCCTCGCGATCCCTCTTCCTATTTGGTTCTATATGTTCCCAAATTGGCTATACAATAACGAAGAGCGTATATATGTTCATTATCTACCTTCCTAACTTGTACATATAAGTTGTATTTGTTCCAATGAGTTATTGTCGATTTACAGATCGTGGGCGCCCGAGTCACACAAAATGAACAAATTAGCCGTACATTTTTCAAATTATTACATGACATGTCTAGACAGCTTGCTACCAAGTTGTTAGCGTTATGCTTATCCCCCTTTTCTGAATTTCGCATTTGTTCTCTGTAGATGCCGAGTAGCAGCGACAACACTCATGCTTCAGGCGATGTATCTTCATCTGAGTCCGACAACCCTAGGTCTCCAGCAGATGATCAGGGAACAAGTAATCTGGAACGGGATGGAGCTGCCGCAATCACCCTTCCGGTCAAGACACGGAAGAACGCTCCAAGAAAGCCCACACACCAGCCTAAAGGTGCGTATGAAGTAACCGACATCGATTTAAAGTCTTGGGCTCCAACTAAACCAGATAAAGCATGCACGAGGTTCAGGAGTCTGTGTGGATTTGTTGGCAGGGCAAGGCTCAACATTAATCTGCCAGGGTTTCGGAAGGCTGACACAGAAACATGGCACAGGATAGTCCGGGAGATCATGGAACACTTCAACGTTCCAGAGCAGTGGAGAATGCAGGTGGAACACGTTGCACTGAAGAAGGCCAGGGATGCTTGGAGAAACTAGAAGCACGTGTTGTACAAGAAGTACTTGAGTGAAGGCAAGGACCCAATCCCTGCATACCCCCAAATTACAAAGGCAGACTGGGCAGAATTCAAAAGGATTAGGGCAACTGCAGAGTTTACCAATAAGAGTGCCAAGCAATCGAAACTTCAGAAGAGGAACACACACCCCCACCCTATGGGTGTGGCAGGATACTACGGCATGAAACCGATATGGGACCAGGAGGACAAAGAAGCAGTAGCTGCGGGTGGAAAACCGGCCTTTAGTGAAATTAGGGGCGAACGCGCTAGAGACTACTTGTGGGCACGCGCAAGGAGGCGTGACGACGGTTCTTATACTTTGAAAACTCACATGATGAAGAACTGTATCGCATGATGTTAAAGGCTTCCACCAGCAACCCTGGAAGGTTCTACAGGAACTGAGGGCCATGTGACATTCTGTCCGATGCTCTGGCAACAAAAGAGCCCCCTGGCCGTGCAAGGGGTATAGGTGTTAATGTCCTGCACAAGAGGGCTTTCACACTTAGCAAAGAAGAGAGGCTCGCCATGAAAAAAGCGAGGAGTGAACAGAAGAAGGAAGAATTGTATGAAAGGTTGAGGATGGACATGTATCCAAAAGTTCGAATGGAAATTGAGGAGTCAATGATGATGCAGAAGACTCTAACACTGAGAGATAGCCAGCAGATGGGAGGGGAGGCGGGCATGGACGATGCTGCTAATTGCGCGACAGCACCGCATAAGAGTAGCTGTGCATCAGCTGACCCCAGCGACACTAAGACTGTAGCTGCGCATGATGATGCTATATCTGATCTATCCGGAATGAAAGACAAACTGAGGGGCGTGCTGACTCATTATGAAGGTACGTTAAAATGTGCAACCGCCTGGGTTTTGTCCCCCCACTCTGAAGGGGGCCTCTTGTTGGACAATGTGCCATTGAAGCCGGGCTGTGTGAAGTGCTACGTGCCTGAAGTAAAGCCTGGGTTCAATAAATTTGCCCTGAAGAATGTCCTAGGGGACTGTGATGAGGAGAGGACCTTGCAAGAAACACTGTTAAATCATATCCAGTGGCCACGAAAGGAAATAGACTTCATAGATGAGATCCCTCAAGCCCCGCCAAGAGCAATCAATGTCGCCCTTCAACCGACGACTCTCTCCTTGCCACAGCAGCTCTCGTGTGCTTCCCCCGAGGAACCTAATACTCGTAATCCGACGGCTGATGCATCAACCTGTGATCAACCCGCCCGACATCATGCCGTACAGGCCATGTCATCGTCTGCCCCTGAGCAGCCAGTGGCAAGGCCTACAACTGCTGAAGACACACCACCGGTTCAGATGCTGGCCACTGAAGCAGCAGGGGGAGACATAGCGGCATCGCATGCTCAGCAGACCAACCCGGTGGAATGGACTGCTAAGCAGTTAGAAGATCCGGAACCGCTTGCTCATCAGTCTGTCGGTTCACAGTCGCGTGATCAGCATACCGATGCGTCGGCACTACCTGCTCAGCAAACCAACGCGTTGGCACAGCCTCCTCAGCACACCGACATGTTGGCACCACCTGCGCAGAAGCCCGACATAGCTTCACCGCCTGGTCAGCAGTCTGATGCCTCTACTCCTATAGCTCAGCAGTCCGTCACAGCAGCACCGCCAGCTCAGCAATCTGGCGTAGCTAAACCGTCTGCTCAGCAGCCCATCGTATCTTCACTGCCTGCTTAGCAGCCCGTCTATCAACGATCTAGACCTTGCACCAGAAGTGCTTCAAGTACCAAGAGGAAAGCGGCCACGGCCGCACCCGCGAGGAAGCGGCCCCTGAGACCGAGGAAGAATGCGAATGATAGCCTCTTACTAAAAGCACTCATCGCCCAGAACCAAATTACCAGCAAGTTGTTCGAATCGGAGAGTTATACTGGTTCTGACAGCTTGCCCGATGAAGAAGTCGAAAGGATACTTGCTAAAAATAAAGCAGACGTACTTGTTGCACGCAAGTACGTCCACGGCCAGCCATTTCTTGTTGACGAATACTTAGAGGAGTGCAGTTCCAGTTGTCGCAAGTTACATAAATATTGCATGGATGCAATGTCAGAAGGTCATAAGGGTCTGCTAGTCCACTACGACAGTGATCATTTCGGTCATGATCAAGGATCCATCAGTGTGGAATTCGAGGACTTTCATCTCTTCTTCAACTTCGATGTGCTCGATATGACTCTTGTTAAATGCTTGATGTTGTAAGTACTTCACCAACTCTGATCAACTTCTCCATACAAGGCTGTAAACGAAAAAAAGCTAACTGTATTGTATTCCTCTCAGGGGATTGATCACGCAAAGAAAAATGGAGGTAGTGTATTTCATAGATCCTCACGTAGCAAATGGCATATTATTACGTGGTGACACAGATAATCGGGAGTGGGCCATTGGCAAGGTCACCAGTATCTTGTGTCGCACGCCCCATACAGAACTCTTTCTCTGGCCATATCATGAAGGGTAAGTCAAATAAGCAACCACACATACATTGACCATCTTTCACATTTCGTCATAGTTCGTAAGTTCATGGTTTTCTTAATCTGTAGCATTCACTGGATCTTGGTAGTCATTGCTCCAAACCAGAACAGAGTTTACTACCTGGATTCTCTCAGAGATTCAATAAAGCCTCAAGATCTGACGCATCTTCAGCAATTCATGGATAGGTACTGAATTCTATAATGTTAAAATTTGCATTCATATCTGGTTCAAGAACTGAGTATGTGGAAATTCATCTTCATTTGCAGTGTGTTGGCATCGTGCATAACTAAACGAGGGAACTTGTTCAAGAGTGCACTACCTCTGCAGCACGAGATCGTTTATCCGGTAATACACCAAAATCCATTATTTTCGGAAAATGTATCCAAATGTTTGCAAATACCTTTTCTTACGCTAGTCTAATGTTCATGTTTCTAAATAAACCTCTTTCTATTTCTCTCCAAAGAAAAAATAAACATCTTACACCAGTTAGGTTGCTCCTAACAGGGCAAATACATGTCTAATTCTGTACAAAAAAAATTAGTGTCCTCAGCAACAACCAGGGACCAACCTTTGTGGATACTATGTCTGTAGACACATGATCTCCATCTTCAAATCTACGATTGCTGTAACGACGCACGCAATTTAGCACCAGTAAGTCTGTATCTTAATTAATATCTTCTACTCCACTCGTATGGCACATTCTGATCTAAAAATCCTGCAGCTCATCTTTGAACTGATGACCCCTGAACCGCTCCTCCCTGGTAAATTGATGGTGGTTAGGAGATTTATCAGGAACTTCTTCCTGAATCACTTCATCAATCCCACTGGTGATAATGAAGATTTCAGCATGGCTGTTCCTGAAACAATGAGTAATCATTCAACACGAGTTAGCCGCTAAACATATACGCATGGATGCATTATTTTCCATGTGATGAGGTCTTCATATTTCATACACTATGATTATGTACTGCATTTGTCGATAAATCAGTGGAATTTAGCTAGCATTTGTTCAATTGCATATTGTTGCGAATTATGATGAATGTTCGTCCTGTGGACACTATTTGTTGAATTGCATATTGTGGTGAATTTTCTATTTGCAGGGCAATTCAAATGCGCTATTTTTGCTTTAACCTGGCCATTGATGCGCACACGGTTCGACTAAATGAGTGTGTGTGATCCAGAATGGAAAGCACACGCCACCCATAGTGGAACCGTCGGTGATACACAACAAATCGCAGACAGTTTTGAGCACTCTACGTGTGCGTAGGGGCTCTTGAACCGTTTGTGATAGCACATTATCGCACACGAGAGCTTAGAGCAAACCGTGCCCAATGCAAAATACAATCCCACTCGTAAATTGTTCAGGAAACGTGTGCGATGATGTCTGATACGTCTCCAACGTATCTATAATTTTTTATTGTTCCATGCTGTTATATTATCAATCTTGGATGTTTTTATAATCATTTACAGCAATTATATATCATTTTTGGAGACTAACCTATTAACCTAGTGCCCAGTGCCAGTTGCTTTTTTCTGCCCTGTTTTTGTTTTATAGAAAATCAATACCAAACGAAGTCCAAATGCCACGAAACTTTTTGGAGATTTTTTATTGGACAAGATAAACACTAGAAGCTTCGGGAGAGGGCCAGAAGATGAAGGAGTGGGCCACGAGGCACCAGGGCGCGCCCCGGGGGGGTGGCGCACCCTGGTACCTCGTGGGGCCCACCCAGCTCCGTTTGATCTAATTCTTCCACTATAAATTTAGAAAAAATCAGAAACCCTCAGGGGAGTCCAAAAAATACTTTTTGCGCCGCCGCAAGTTTTTGTTCCAAAGAGATTCCATCTAGAGGCCTTCTCCGGTACTCCGCCGGAGGGGGAATCGATCACGGAGGGGTTCTACATCAACCTTGCTGCCCTTCCGATGATGCGTGAGTAGTTTACCACAGACCTTCGGGTCCATAGGCAGTAGCTAGATGGCTTCTTCTCTCTTTTTGATCTTCAATACAATGTTCTCCTCGATGTTCTTGGAGTTCTATCCGATGTAATCACTTTTTGCGGTGTGTTTGTTGGGATCCGATGAATTGTGAGTTTATGATCAGATTATCCATGAAATTATTTGAGTCTTTGCTGCACTCTTTTATGCATGATTATTATAGCCTCGTATTTCTTCTCCGATCTATTGATTTGGTTTGGCCAACTAGATTGATTTATCTTGCCATGGGAAGAGGTGCTTTGTAGTGGGTTCGATCTTGCGGTGCTCAATCCCAGTGACAGAAAGGGACATGACACGTATGTATCATTGCTACTAAGGGTAAAAATATGGGGTTTATTCATACGTGAGTTTATCTTGTCTACATCATGTCATCGTTCTTAAGGCATTACTCCGTTCTTATGGTCTTAATACACTAGATGCATGATGGATAGCGGTCGATGGGTGGAGTAATAGTAGTAGATGCAGGCAGGAGTCGGTCTACTTGTATTGGACGTGATGCCTATATACATGATCATTGCCTTGGATATCGTCATGATTATTTGCTTTTCTATCAATTGCCCAACAGTAATTTGTCTACCCACCGTATGCTATTTTCTCGAGAGAAGCCTCTAGTGAAATCTATGGCCCCCGGGTCTATCTTAAACATATTACTAAAACCCTAAAAATATTGCTGCCATTTTCTTTTATTTATTTTATTTTGTTTTTTTGTTTCTATCTATCTATCTATCACATACAATTTAATCTTGCAATTAACCGCCGAGGGATTGACAACCCCTCGTTTGCGTTAGGTGCAAGGATTTGTTGTTTGTGTGCAGGTGCTGCTAACGAGGTGTTGCGTGATTCTCCTAGTGGTTCGTTAACCTTGGTTTCATAACTGAGGGAAATACTTATCTCTACTGTGCTGCATCATCCCTTCCTCTTCGGGGATAATACCAACGCAAGCTACAAGTAGCAGGAATAATTTCTGGCGCCGTTGCCGGGGAGACATCATCAACATCTATCAAGTACCTTTGCACAAACTCTCATCTCCTTGCATTTACTTTATTTGCCATTTGCCTCTTGTTTTCATCTCCCCCACTTCTAAAACGTTTTTACAAAAATACAAAAATATTTTCCGTTTGCCTTTTTCTTGTTTGCTCTTTTGCTTGATTTGCCATCATGACTAGCATGACTATCCCTCCTTTGTCGCCGGATTTTGAAGTACTTTACTTCAAACAAAAACAAGGAGAAAATCTTAAAGATGCTTGGTATAGGTTAATGGAATCCTACCGTGTTTGCTCTGTAAAAGGGGATTTAAAATTTTTGATTCTTAATTTCTATATAGGTTTAACCATGCATCATAGACAACTTTTGAATTTTTCCGCAAAAGGAAATTTTATTGAAAGTGAGGCTAATACTGCTTATGAAACAATAGAAGGTATATTGGGGATTCCACCACTACAAAAGGGTTTTGCTTTTACTCAAGAGGGGACTCAAATATTGGACAAATTGAGTGATATGCAGAAAAATTTGGTTGAGTTGCAAAAGTCTAATGAGCCTCTTAAAAATATTAGTGGAAATCTCAATCGCACGAATACTTTGATTTCTTCATGTAATAAGCGATTGGATATTTTGGATCTTAAAATTGCTTCTTTTTCTGAGAATAATGGGAAGCGTAAAGAACCGCCCGGGTCTGAGAAAACTCCTATAAAGATTACTAAAACCAAAGATGACAATACTTGAAATTATGCATTATGCCTAGCTAGGAGCATAAAACAATAGCGCTTGTTGGGAGGAAACCCAATGAATAAAATAATTTTTTTCTATTATTGTGTGTTTTCACTGTCATGCTACTGGTATGATTGTGTTTTTGTGTTTTTAATTAGTGTCTGTGCCAAGTAAAGCCTTTAGGATGATTTGGAAGATAATATAATTGATGATGTTTGGAAAACAGAAAGTTTTGCGTCCAGTGCCTGAATTTTATTTCTGTACTGGAGCCTAAAAAAATCTGAAATTTTACACAGTATTGGTATATGAATTACCCACGTTGTCCTAATTTTTCAGAATTTTTGGAGTTACAAAAGTATGACTTTTAAATAGATTGCTACAGACTGTTCTGTGTTTACCAGATTCTGTTTTTGATGCACTACTTGCTTGTTTTGATGAATCTATGGATTGTATCGGGGGTATAAGCCATGGTGAATTTAGAGTACAGTAGGTATAATGCAAAAATAAAATATGAATGGGTTTGCAACAGTACTTATAGTAGTGATTTATTTTGTTATACTAACGGATCTCACGAAGGTTTTGTTGAGTTTTGTGTGATTGAAGTTTTCAAGTTTTCGGTGCGATCACGATGGATGAAGGAATAAGGAGTAGTAAAAGCCTAAGCTTGGGGATGCCCGAGGCACCCCAAGGTAATATTCAAGGAAGACTCAAGCGTCTAAGCCTGGGGATGCCCCGGAAGGTATCCCCTCTTTCTTCTACCAACCATCGGTAATTTTACTTAGATCTATATTTTTATTCGTCACATGATATGAGTTTTGCTTGGAGCGTCTTGTATTATAAGAGTCTTTGCTTTGTTTGCTTTTTATTTTGTCATAATCATCTTTGCTGAACACACCTATCTTGAGAGAGCCACACGTTTATCATCATTTGTTAGAATACTCTATGTGCTTCACTTAAATTTTTTGAGCTAGGCAGTTGCTCTAGTGCTTCACTTAAATCTTTTTGAGCATGGTGGTGGCTATATTTTGAAGAAATAAACTCTCATGCTTCACTTATATTACTTTGAGAGTAGATTAAAATTTTGAAGAAATAAACTCTCATGCTTCACTTATATTATTTTGAGAGTTGATTAAAATTTTGAAGAAATGAATTCTCATGCTTCACTTATATTATTTTGAGAATTGACAAGATTAAAATTTTGAAGAAATGAATTCTCATGCTTCACTTATATTATTTTGAGAATTGACAAGATTGAAATTTTGAAGAAATATTTGCACTCTCATGCTTCACTTAAATCTTTTTGAGAGTTGATGATAGTAACGGTAATTTGCACAAGATATGAAGTTGGTCCCAAAGTGATGAATATTCAAGAGGGATATAAATAAAAACTTTCATATAGATCATTGGATATGATAAGTGTGATTCCTTGCAATAGTTTTGCAATATGAAAATGATAATATGTGAGTCATGTTAGTGAGTAATTATGATTTAGTAAGAATATTAGTGTTAAGGTTTGTGATTCCCTATGCATGCACGTTAAGTCAATAGTTATGCAATGAAATTATATCCTACTTATGGTGCATTATTTGGTGTTAGTTGTGTTCAATGCATGTTTATGATCGTTTTCCTTTTTTGGTTGGTTGCTTCTCAATCTATTTGCTAGCCTTCATTTGTACTAAGCAGAAATACTGCTTGTGCATCCAAACTCCTTAAACCCAAGTTGTGCCAAATGAGTCCACTATATCTACCTATATGTGGTATTTCAATGCCGTTCCAAGTAAATTTGCATGTGCCAACTCTAATTTTCAAAATAATTTTCCGTTTTGTGTGCCCGTACCGCTCATGAAGCGGCAGGAGGTGGCCATTATTTTCCATGCTAGGTGTGTTATTCTCACGATGAGTGTTTATTCACTTGTCATTGCACGAGAGAATGGTTGGTAATAGGGATGCCCAGTCCCACATGAAATCAAATTAATAACAACAAAATTCCTTGGAAAGTGTTGGTATGGAGGGCACCCGTGGATACGGCTAGCCATGGATTGTGAAAGAATGGTGGAAAGGAAATAAACTTTACTTTCTGTTTGGGAACCACCTATGATGTGTCTAGCATGGAAAATATTGGGAATTCTCGGTCGTTTTCATTGACGGGAAAAGCATGCCTCTCAAAATATTTTTATCTCTTTAATTTCAGCTCTGAGCTCTGGCACATTTGACAAATCTCTACTTCCCTCTGCGATGGGCCTATCTATTTACTTTTATGCAATTTTTATTTTTTTGAGTCTCCATCTTCTCTTACAAAAGCACCAACTAGAGAGCACTATTGTCATACTTGTGCATTGGATGTAGCTAATATTTGAGTGTGTTTCATGAATGGATCAATGATTGAGCATAATGGGCTAGGGATAACTTTCTTTAGCGTTGATATTTTGAAAGACATGGTTGCTTGTTATCATGCTTGAGTATTTATATGTTCATGTCAATTTATAGACTATTGCTTTGAATCATTCAAGTCCAATGTCCATGTTACAAAAGAAAAGAATATGTGATGAATATGATAGGCAACATTTCACTTCAAAAATTCTGTTTTTATCATTTACCTACTCGAGGACGAGCAGGAATTAAGCTTGGGGATGCTGATACGTCTCCAACGTATCTATAATTTTTTATTGTTCCATGCTGTTATATTATCAATCTTGGATGTTTTTATAATCATTTACAGCAATTATATATCATTTTTGGAGACTAACCTATTAACCTAGTGCCCAGTGCGAGTTGCTGTTTTCTTCCCTGTTTTTGTTTTATAGAAAATCAATACAAAACAAAGTCCAAATGCCACGAAACTTTTTTGGAGATTTTTTATTGGACAAGATAAACACTAGAAGCTTCGGGAGAGGGCCAGAAGATGAAGGAGTGGGCCACGAGTCTCCAGAGCGCGCCCTGGGGCGCTCGCCCTGGTACCTCGTGAGGCCCACCCAGCTCCGTTTGACCTAATTCTTCCACTATAAATTCAGAAAAAATCAGAAACCCTCAGGGGAGTCCATGCAATACTTTTTCCGCCGCCGCAAGTTTTTGTTCCAGAGAGATCCCATCTGGAGGCCTTCGCCGGTACTCCGCCGGAGGGGGAATCGATCACGGAGGGGTTCTACATCAACCTTGCTGCCCTTCCAATGATGTGTGAGTAGTTTACCACAGACCTTCGGGTCCATAGGCAGTAGCTAGATGGCTTCTTCTCTCCTTTTGATCTTCAATACAATGTTCTCCTCGATGTTCTTGGAGTTCTATCCGATGTAATCACTTTTTGCGGTGTGTTTGTTGGGATCCGATGAATTGTGAGTTTATGATCAGATTATCCATGAAATTATTTGAGTCTTTGCTGCACTCTTTTATGCATGATTATTATAGCCTCGTATTTCTTCTCTGATCTATTGATTTGGTTTGGCCAACTAGATTGATTTATCTTGCCATGGGAAGAGGTGCTTTGTAGTGGGTTCGATCTTGCGGTGCTCAATCCCAGTGACAGAAAGGGACATGACACGTATGTATTGTTGCTACTAAGGGTAAAAAGATGGGGTTTATTCATACATGAGTTTATCTTGTCTACATCATGTCATCGTTCTTAAGGCATTACTCCGTTCTTATGGACTTAATACACTAGATGCATGCTGGATATCGGTCGATGTGTGGAGTAATAGTAGTAGATGCAAGCAGGAGTCGGTCTACTTGTATTGGACGTGATGCCTATGTACATGATCATTGCCTTGGATATCGTCATGATTATTTGCTTTTCTATCAATTGCCCAACAGTAATTTGTCTACCCACCGTATGCTATTTTCTCGAGAGAAGCCTCTAGTGAAATCTATGGCCCCCGGGTCTATCTAAATCATATTACTAAAACCCTAAAAATATTGCTGCCATTTTCTTTTATTTATTTTATTTTGTATTTTTTTTTCAATCTATCTATCTATCACATACAATTTAATCTTGCAATTAACCGCCGAGGGATTGACAACCCCTCGTTTGCGTTGGGTGCAAGGATTTGTTGTTTGTGTGCAGGTGCTGCTAACGAGGTGTTGCGTGATTCTCCTACTTGTTCGATAACCTTGGTTTCATAACTGAGGGAAATACTTATCTCTACTGTGCTGCATCATCCCTTCCTCTTCGAGGATAATACCAACGCAAGCTACAAGTAGCAATGTCATGCATGGCAGACGATTGCCATATAATACTCGTGTGCGATGGGCCACATATCGCACACAGTTTCTATGATGGCCTGTTTGCCTTAGGTACTATTTCGCAAATGGTCCAATGTGAAACACCGTTTGGTTTCCCTGCGCAATTAGAAACGTTTAACTCACCAATCCCACACATGTGCCAAAAATATTGTGTGTGTGATATGTTCGTGCATCGCATACGATTACATTTGATGACGCGCCTACATCAGCGCTCCCTATCACGGACAGTTTCTGGGTCGTGTGGGAAGACCCCCCCTATCGCACACACAGGCAAGGCGACGGTTTAAAACTCTGTCGCGGAAAAGGGGTAAAAACCGTTTGTATAGCAGCTCGCTGTACCAGTGTATACACCATATGCAACATGCAACCAGTTATCACACTGTCAAGTTAGAGCAAGCACCTGTGATGGTGGAGTAGGGGAGATGAAGTCATCATATAGACTTGGAACTTCATCTGCAGTAGCAGTAGCAGTGGCAAATCTAGAGAGCCTCCGTTTGCGTTGGTCCGGACGACTACCAACATCCCCTAACTTACTCTTTTCCTTCCTCTTTTTTGATATTGCCTTCTGAAGTCAAAACCACAAGAAAAGGAATAAAATTGGCTCTGCATAACTCATTGATGCATGATACAGACGAAGACTAATTTGATGTAAGGCAAGCGCATGATAGGAGGACGGAGTATGTATGAAAAAAGGACAGCATTGCATATTCACACCTATGATAGGAGGATGGAATATGTATGAAAAACACTAAGCAGAAGACATTTCAACAAATTAGAAGAAATGAAAGCTATGCACCATATGAACATGCAACCAATATCACTCTTAAAAGTGTCTCGTCATAAGTGCCATTTCAACAAATTAGAAGTAGTACAAGCTAGAAGACAATGCAAGATGCAACGTATATGACACTCCCAGGTTAAATGTGTCTTATGGTAAGTGATTGTTGCAGGATACACAATAGTACTTTGATGTAAGAACATGGTGTGATAGACAGATTTAGTATGTTCTAGAAACAGGAACACGTGTCATATTCACAAGTATAATGTGTAAACTAAGCAGATGCAAATCAACAAAATTAGAAGCAATACAAACTAGACATCATACGCAACATGCAACCACATATAACAGTGCCAAGTTAGAGCAAGCACCTGTGATGGTGGAGTAGGGGAGATGTGTTCATCATCTACACAACTACGTTGACTGTCTAGCCCTGTGTTGTCTTGCGAATCTTGTTGGGAGGATGGCTGAGTAGAATCTGTAGAGACCCTCTGTTTCAGTTGCTTGGAAGGACCACCATCATCCACTTCCTTACTAATTTCCTTCTGCTGTATTGATTTTGCATTGTGAAGTCAAACCGACAAGAAAAAGGAATAAAATTCGCTCTTCAGAACTCATTCATGCATGAATGACTGACGAACAACACTTTGATGTAAGGCAAACACATGATATGAGGATGGAATATGTACGAAAACAGGACCGCATGACATATTCACACCTATGATGTGTCAACTAAGCAGAAGGATTTTCAAGAAATTAGAAGCAATGCAAGCTAGACACCATATGAAAGATGCAACCAATATCACTCTGCCAAGTTAAAAGTGTCTCGTCATAAGTGGAATTTCAAAAAAAAAATAGAAGCAGTACATGCTAGAAATCAATGCAAGATGCAACCAATATCGCACTGCCAAGTTAAAGGTGTCTCATCATAAGTGATTGATGCAGGATACACAACAGCAGTTGTCGGTGTATAAAACATGGGTATTTTAAACCCTGACTTATGCACAGACAGTAGCAGCCTCCTTGCCGGGGACCGCCAAGACCAAAACTCAAGGTCCAATTACAGAAGCTCAAGACAAAACATCAACAAGCACTCAACTAGTACCGAAGATGAAGACATTTCTTGCCAACAAGATTAAACCAGCAAGGGAAAGGCCCGGCAAGCTCCGTACCGGCAAGCTTCTACCAGTCCTCCAGCGCTCCACCTCACCGCACAGATGTTCACTAATGGGTGAGGTGTTGACCGCGCAGGCTGGTTGGTGAGGCATGTCGGGCACATGTCAACACGCTGGGACAGGATTTGCCTTTAATGACACCCATCCAGGAGGCGTGTCAGAATAATACGAGGTAGCTGGGCGAGCGGTGCAGAAACCTTGCCGGGACTACCTCTCCACATGACACCTAACGGTGCATTTAATGCCTTTGTCCTAAACTGGCAGAGTTAGGTATAATAGCACTGTTTTCTATCTAATCGACATGTAATTACTATTTTTCCACTGTGGTAACCCCTTTAGCTATAAAAGGAGGGCCAAGGCAACAGTTAGAGGGATTTGGACCCTTTACACAACTCGCATGCGTAGCTGTCTCTTCCGCACCTTGCCGGGGAAGCGCTCCTTGTACTCGTGTTCATACACAACCAATACACCAAAAGTAGGAGTAGGGTTTTACGCTTCTCAGCAGCCCGAACCTGGGTAAATCTCTGGCACCTTCCTCTGATCCTGCTCTTTGTGCACGTCGATCTCCCCTGCCGAACCACAAAAGGGGCTGGATGGCCCCATAGATGGTCGTTCCACCACTACATCTTTGGCGCGCCAGGGAGGGGGCATCCCTTGCACGAACCTTGATCAGTGGATTGCGCGTCTTCTTCATCATCTTCATCAACTTCCTCGTCGTCCTCCTCGTCGTCGATGGCGCCCAAGAAGAAGGGCATCACGATGACGGCCACCCCGCACGCATCCGCAGGCGGCGCAGGCGGCCCAGCTGGTGTGGATACCACGGTTGGCACTACCAGCGCAGGCGGCGCGGTCGCCACGCCCACCGCGGTCGGCGCAAGAGACGAGCGCGCTGGAGGCAGTCGACCTCCTCGATCCTCTGGCGAACAGAGCCGCGACGGCGCGGGCGGAGCAGATGGACGTCATCCTCCTCCTCCTCGCCGCGCCGACGAACGCAGCCACCGGAGCGGCTGTGCCCGGGCCGGCGCGAGCCAAGATCCCGCCGCGGCGGCATCCAAGGATGCAGCTTCGGGACAAATTCTCAGGCACCGCCCCGAGCGGCGCCAATGACTCCGGGCAGCAGCGACCTCACGACAAGACTCCTGTTGATCAAATCCCAGATTCTCAGGCACCGCCTTCGCCACGGCGACCCGATGCTGATCATGTGCCGCGGCAGCAAGACCGCGATGGCACTCCTGCTGGCTCCGCTAGGAGCCATGCCAGCCACAGCGGCAGAAGCAATGGCGCGAGCCCAGATGCTGCTGAACTTCCCTCCAGCGGCAGAGAAGATGGATGAGTGGAGAGCCACCATCCAAAGCTTGATTGGGTTTGCTGAGGCCAGTAAATCACAGCAAGCAGAGCCCTCACGGCATCTGCAAACAGCACCGGCAGCTCCAGCTGGTGGCCGCGTTGACAGTACTATGCTAATGGTGCAATCACCTCAGCGGCAATAGTCTCAACAGCAGCAACGCCAACAACCGCGGCAGGCTCGACGATCTTTCAAGCCCGACGAAGTGTTGATGGCCTCTTCGGATCCGCGAGCACGGCAAGACCAGTGGCAAGTGCTGCGGGACAGGCGGGCAGAAGACGCCCGCACCACCATCGAATGGCGCCGGGAGGCGCGCCGTTAATCCGACGTGCGCAACAGCCCCATCATTGATGAGCCTGCGCCAGGGGTTGGCGGATATCTACCTTACAAGGTTGGGTGTCCCGCCTTCACCCGTGAGCTGCGGCAAGTCCGATGGCCGTCCGTCCGAGCCTTCATGCCAGAAGTACCAGAAAAGTACGATGGCAAGCTGAACCCGGCAGAGTTTCTGGGCATTTACACGATTGTCGTGCAAGTTGCCGGAGGAAGAGATGAGAAGATCCTCACCAATTACTTTCTGTTGGTACTGAAGCCGAACGTGAGATCTTGGCTGATGAACTTGCCGGAGAACTCCATTTCTTCGTGGTCAGATCTCTGCAATGAGTTTGTTGGTGCCTTTACCGAAGGCCACAAGGCCCCCGGGCAGCCCAGTGACCTTCAGGTGATCCCGCAAAGAGATGGTGAAACTTTGCGCAAGTATATCCAGAGATTTAGCCACGTACACCGCAATATCCCAGATGTGCACCCCGCAGCCGTGATTGCCGCCTTTCACACGAATGTGTGCAATCGAAGGATGCGGGAGAAAATGAACGTCAAGTTGCCCAAGACCGTCAATGAGCTCTACACGTTGGCGGATAAGTGTGCACGTGCTGAGGAAGGAAGGAGACTTCCCGGGGAGGACGCTGGTGCTGAGGTAGATTCTGAGGACGATGATGCTGCCACCCCGAGGAAGAAAGGCCGAAAGCGTAACAGGAAGCACAAAGGCAAAACTGTTATGGCTGTCGAAGGCTCCGGCAACTCCAGGTCCACCAAGAAAGCCAAGACTGAAAACTCCGGCAAGGAGGCTGCTGTATGCGCCGCTTGCCAGGAGGCGGCGGCAAACGAGAAAGCCGGCAAGTCTGATGGACCGTACTGCAAGATTCACCGTACCAAAGGCCACGATCTCCAAGAGTGCCAGCAAGTCTGAGAAACAGAAAGCTGAATACGAAAAGCGTGACAAAGAGAAAGGTCAAGATGGTACCGGTGGATCCGGCAAAAAGGGCCGTGGTGGTCGGGGAGGCCACCGCGGCAAGGCCAAGCAGCAGAAAGAGAAACCTGCAAGAGGCCGAGACGAGAAAGAGGAAGATGATGGGAGCGACGAAGAGGATGATGATGAGACCAGCGAACAAGAATTCCAGAAGGCAACCGACGCCATGTGCATCGACGGAGGAGCATCTTTGCACTCCTCTCACCGCCAACTTAAGCAATGGGCGCGTGAGGTTAATGCGGTGGAACCGGCAATGGGCTCTCAAAAGCCATTCAAATGGTCACACACGAATATCATTTTTGATGCTAAGGACCACCCTGATCGCATAACTGCGGTCGGGTGTTTGCCTTTGTTGGTTTCATCAACAATTCGCAACCTCCAAGTAACAAAGATGTTAGTTGATGATGGGGCCGGTCTGAATCTGATCTCTCCGGAAGTTATCAAAAGGCTGCAGATCCCCGACGAGGAACTTGAGAAAATGGGCACGTTTCAAGGAGTGAACCCGGGAAGAAGCCAGCCCAAGGGAAAGATCACATTACCGGTGACGTTTGGTGGGGAAATGAACTACAGAACGGAAAAGATTGTGTTTGACGTTGTCAAGATCCCCTTGCCATACAATGGAATTCTTGGCCGCCCAGCCTTGGTAAAATTCATGGCAGCATCTCACTATCCTTACAACACATTGAAGATGCCAGGGCCAATGGGTGTCATTTCCATCAACTCTGACAAGAAAGATGCAGTCATTTGCGTCGACAAGATGTACAGAGATGCGGTTGCAGCAGAGGCTGCCAAGACACCAGCTCCCGCCAAGAAGAAGGAAAAGAAGAAGTCCGGCAAGACCTCTAGCAAGGAATCCGGGAAGCGCACCTCTTCGGAGTGCTGCGCGCCTGTTGAAGACTTGCCGGAGTACTCTGCCGGTAAGAAATCCAAAGCTGCTTCACCGGCAACCAAAAAGGTGTCGGCGAGGGAGGACGGCACTGATGGTACCTTCACCATCAGTGCCACCCTTGACAACAAATAGGAAAGCGCACTCGTTGCCTTCCTGTGGGCGAATGTCGATGTGTTTGCATGGCGACCATCTGACATCCCCGGCGTTCCCAGGGAGGTAATTGAGCACCACCTTGCTGTCTGTCCCCACGCCTGGCCCATCAAGCAAAAAGTCCGGAAGCAAGCGTTGGAGCGGCAACAGTTCATTGCCGAAGAAATCAAGAAGCTTGAAGCAGCAGGATTGGTTAGAGGTGTACTACATCCAACTTGGTTGGCAAATCCAGTTGTGGTGCGCAAAGCAAACGGAAAGTGGAGACTTTGTATTGACTACACTGATATTAACAAAGCATGTCCAAAGGATCCTTTCCCTTTTCCGCGCATTGATAAAATTGTAGACTCTACTTCCGGCTGTGATTTTCTCTCCTTCCTTGATGCATACTCTGGATACCATCAGATATTCATGGCCAAGGAGGATGAGGAGAAAACCGCATTCATTATGTGGCACGTACTGCTTCATGCGTATGCCTTTCGGATTAAAGAGTGTCGGTTCAACATTTGCAAGGGCAGTCCAGATTGGTTTTGAGCCCCAGCTGCACAGGAATGTGAAAGCATACATGGATGATATAGTAGTCAAGACCAAGGACAAATCTACCCTCATTCAAGACATGGAAGAAATGTTTGCGAACTTACGCAAAATCAACTTAAAGCTCAATCCAGAGAAGTGTGTATTTGGCGTCCCGTCTAGCAAGCTTCTTGGATTCTTTGTATCTCAACGAGGAATTGAAGCAAATCCCGACAAGATCAAAGCAATTGAGCAGATTCAAGCACCAAAAAGCGTCAAAGATGTGCGGCGTCTTGCCGGTTGTGTTGCTGCCTTGAGTAGGTTCATTTCAAGATCCGCTAAGCGCGCCCTGCCGTTTTTCAAGATTTTGAAAAAGGCAGGTCCAATGAAATGGACTCCGGAAGCGGAGGCCACGCTGCAGGACTTGAAAAGATACCTTTCCTCCGTGCCAACACTAGTTGCGCCTAGACCGCAAGAGTCGTTGCTGCTATATGTAGCGGCAACGAATCAAGTGGCTAGTGCTGCATTAGTGGCACAGAGGGAAGTCGATGACGAGGAAACAGCCATGACAAGCCCGTCCAGCGACAAACCGGAATCTTCTCCTGCAAGGCCTGGTGCCGACAAGTCACCGACAACGCAAGCAAGTGAAGCTGATCAGCAAGTGGTGCCGAAGAAGAAGGTGGTGCAGCGACCCATGTATTTTGTTAGTTCCCTTCTGCAGGTGGCTAGATCAAGATACTCTGGCGTCCAGAAGCTGCTTTTCGGCCTCCTTATGGCCTCGAGAAAGCTGCGCCACTACTTCCAAGCACACAAAATCACCGTCGTCACTCGCTTCCCGTTGCAACGCATTTTGAGAAATCCAGAGGCAACCGGCAGGATAGTGGAGTGGGCATTGGAATTGTCAAGCTTTGCACTTAAGTTTGAAAGCACTTCAACCATTCAGAGCAGGGCCTTGGCGGAGTTCATTGCCGAATGGACGCCAACGCAAGACGAAGAAATTCGAGAAACAGCTCTCCCCGGCAAAGAGACAGCCAAAGAATGGATCATGTACTTTGACGGTGCCTTCTCGCTGCAAGGCGCCAGTGCCGGAGTGTTGCTTGTCGCACCCACCAGAGAGCACCTCAAGTGCATGGTTCAAATGCACTTTCCCAAGGAGCAAGCTACAAACAACACTGCTGAGTACGAAGGACTCCTTGCCGGTCTTAGGATCGCAGTGGACCTTGGGATCAAAAAATTGATCATCCACGGTGACTCGCAGCTTGTTGTGAAGCAAGTAAACAAAGATTACCAGAGCCCGTTGATGGAAGCATATGTGGAAGAAGTGAGGAAATTGGAAGAACACTTTTACGGGTTACAAACAGTGCACGTCCCTCGTGCGGAAAACAGCATTGCTGATAGCCTGTCAAAGTGTGCCGCTCAAAAGCTTCCCGTCGAACCGGGAACGTTTGTGCTCCATTTGAATCAACCAACAGTCACTCCATCAACGCAGGCTAGTAAGAGAAGGAAGTTGAATACCGGCAAGTACTTTCCGGCAGAGCTCCCAGAAGCCGCCAGCAAAGATGTTGCCAGGAACAACGACACGGTTGCCGGTGAGCAGCAGCTTCGCGCAGAACCCCAGGTTCTTGCCCCCGAGGCAAGCACTCCCACGGCCGAAGAAATGCCTTTAGTTCTTGTCATCGAGCCGCAGGCTCCAGCATGGGCATAGCAAATAGTTCGTTTCCTTCAAACAGGAGAACTTCCCGATGAGCAAGAAGAAGCTGAGAAAGTAGCCCGTCAGTCAAGTATGTATCAGTTTGTGGATAACATTCTATACAGAAAGTGACCAAACGGTGTGAAATTAAAGTGTATTTGCCGGGAAGACGGACTGAAGCTGTTGGTAGAGATACACGGAGGAATATGTGGCTCTCACATAGGATCAAGGGCCCTTTCCGGCAAGGCTTCTATTGGCCCACTGCCCTCCAGGATGTAACTGAGCTAGTAACCAAGTGTGAAGCATGCCAGTTCCATTCAAAGAACATACATCAACCAACTCAAGCTCTCCAAACAATCCCTCTCTCCTGGCCCTTTTCGGTTTGGGGGCTCGATATCTTGGGCCCCTTCCCCCGTGCTGCCGAGTTCTTGTATGCCGCCATCGACAAGTTCACAAAGTGGCCTGAAGTGGAGCCAGTGAGAAAGGTGACAGCGCAATCAGCCGTCAAGTTCTTCAAAGGATTAGTTTTCCGTTTCGGGGTTCCTAACAGAATCATCACTGACAACGGCACACAATTCACGAGCCGCACCTTCATGCAGTATATCCAAGACCTTGGCAGCAAAATCTGTTTGCGTCTGTTGCTCACCCGAGAAGCAACGGCTAGACGGAAAGGATGGATGCGAAAGTGCTGCGTGGCCTCAAGACCAAAACCTTTGATAAGTTGCGCAAGTGTGGAAGACACTGGATTGATGAGTTGTCGGCGGTTCTTTGGTCACTCAGAACGACACCAAATCGAGCTACCGGCCAAACGCCCTTCTCCCTAATCTACGGTGCAGAAGCGGTGCTCCCCACAGAACTCATATACGGGTCACCTCGAGTGCTCGCTTACGATGAAGCTGAGCAAGAGCAGCTACGACAAGACGATGCAACGCTCCTTGAGGAAGATCGTCTTCGGGCGGCTGTGCGAGTTGCACGCTACCAGCAAGCCTTGCACCGCTACCATAGCCACAAAGTGCATGCCCGAAGCCTTGAGGAAGGCGACCTTGTTCTTCGGCGCGTTCAGTCCGCCAAGGGATCAAACAAGTTGACGCCGAAGTGGGAAGGCCCTTACCTGGTAGTACGAGTCACCAGACCTGGTGCAGTCCGTCTGGAGACTGAAGATGGCACCCCAGTGCAGAACTCATGGAATATTGAGCATCTTCGCAAGTTCTACCCGTGAGGCGCAGTTGCCGGGCCTCCCGACAACCCCTTTTTGTACAAGCTTTGTCGACTAGACATGTAATCCTTTGTACAAAGCCAGGCGCAGATCCTGTGCATAATAAAGCTAAGTGTTTTCGCAACTCCTCGTACATATTCATTTATATGTGGATGCATATGATGTTGTGATTTACACTTTGATTTGTATGAAAAAGACTGATGAACCGTCAAGGTTCCCAACCCACTCTTTTCTCTTCCTTCTTTTTCTTAAAAGGACAGAAGGATCCCTTGCGTGCAAGTTTCCCGGGAGGGGTGGAGATGGGGTACCATTTTAATGACATTCAAGTGATCATTTTATGCAACAAGAGAAACAGCGCAAGGAAAAGCTAAATTGAAAAACTTTGAAAAAATTTCCTTGTTACATTTGCATTTTCCCTTGAACGATTCTGTGCTTTGTATGAGAAACCTGCACGCGAAAGGAACCTTGTCGCGATCAGTCTGCGCTCTAGCTTGCCTCGAGTCCGCTCGATAAGCCTAGCAGCCGCATTCTGTCCCGGCAAGTTGCCTTGCCGGCAGCGGCACTTCCAGCAGGCTGCTAAGGACCCGTTCCTCAAAGCGCTTGCGGCAAGTGTGCGCAGCGGCAAGTTTCCAAACAAGCGTAGGGAACACAATCATACAAAGGCAAAATAAAACAAGGGGAATGGCGCACATGCCTTCAAGCAACCGAAGTTATATTACATCACGGAAACGGTGCGGGACTAACATAAGATCAAATGTATCTTTCATGTGCAGCGCAGTGATGGATGTGAACGGCAAACTCAATCCCAACGATCGCCCTGGACCCTAGGGATTTGGAGAACCTTGTCAGCGAGAGGGGCAATGATCTTGTCGGCAGCAGTGACGTCGGTGCTCGCCGGCAACCTCCTGAAGACCCCAGAGAGATCAAGGCCGGTATTGTGATGAGCAAACTTGAGCAGCACCCTGTACATGATTTCACACGCAAACTTCCGGGATTCATCAACAAACGAAGAAGACCTGTCCTCGTGATACGTCTTCAAGGCATCGATAAGACCCTCGAAGAACTTGGTCAGTCTGACGCTGGTGGCCTCCTTGTCGTTGACGGTGAAACCCCAGCTCTTCATATCCATCTCGGCGATTTGGGAGCTGATGCGCTCGGCAGCATTGACGAGCCTGCCGGTCCAGAGGGAGAGGTTCTCGTGCAGTTGGGCGTATTTGTTCTCAGCCTTGTTCTTCAAGGCCTCTTCCTCCTCCAGCTTCTCTGTCAAGACCCTCTCCCTCTCCTTGACGGATTCTGAAGCTGCTACCACGGTGGCCAGTTGGGATTTCAGATCCCTAATTGTCTTGGCGGCGGCATCAAGATCTTGGTTCTTGGACAACAGCTGCGCTTGCAAGTCCCCTAGAGTGTGGGCTGCCTTCAGCACTTCGTCCTTGAGAGCCTCGATCTCTTTGCCGCTGCCGACAAGATCTTCCTTCAATTTGGCCACCTAGGATTCCATTCCTGCTTTGGCGGAGGCAACGACAGTAGCCTTATCAGCAGCCTCCTGAAGCTTGGCGGCGTTCTCCAAGGCCTGGGCTTCGATGAATTTCTTGTGCCCGTCTTCCAGCTCTTGAGTCCGCTGCTTAAGGAGCGCTTCAATCTCGTCATCTTTGCCTCGGAGAGTGGCGGCGAGGGCTCCTTCCCGCGCGGCAAGATCTTTTTCTTTGGCGTTGAGCAGTGTTTCGTGCTTTGTCAGCTTGCCGTCGCGGATTGCTGCCTCTTCTTTGGCGACATTAAGATTGCGGGCCTGCTGATTGTACCATGTGCGCAGCTCGTCCGCCTTCTCTCTCAACTTCTGGTCGACTAGATCCGCAGCTTTGCATTCCTCTTACACCTTGTCCCACCTCCGACCGTACCGTTCCTGGACGCCTTTGAAACCGACAGCCATGATTTCCATGAAGGCAAAATCTTCGGTGTTGTCGGCCACATCGGTGGACTCGTCGGTTCTTTGGACCAAGGGGAGCAGGATCCAAGCTATTTTTTCGTCAAAGTTCGGCCCCGCAGTGCCAGATGAACTGGGGGCTTCGGACCCATGCTGGGAAGTAACCAACGCCAAGCTGCTTGACGGGGCCGGCAAGGTTGGCGCCACTAGTTGGTTGTCGGGGTTCGGTGCGTCGGTGCTGATGGGCGCGTTCTCCACATCCACCCTAGTGGGGTCAGGCGTGTTGCCGGAGAACCTCTCGGACTCTTCGGGGAGTACTCTGGTCTCCTCGGCAACTTGTGACAGGCCCTCCTCAGCGGCAATCTTGGCGGCTTCATCAGCGGCGTCCCTTGCGATATTGGCTACCTCCACAAGAACTTTGCCTTCTTCAGGAGGGGTCGGAGCTGTGGATCGAAGCAGGAACTAGGGTGAAATAAGGTTCCAAAATCACAAGTTAAGTTCAAGAAGACAAAAAATAATAATCTTTCCTGGGAGAGGTATGCAAAGGCAAGAGGATTACCCGTTGGCGCTTGCTGAGGAGGGACGTCTCCTTCCTCGGCAACTCGCGTTGCCAGCGCGCGGTCGTCGGCGGCCCTGCTCGTCGGGGTGGCCTCCGTGTGGGTAGGCTCATCGGTGGAGGCCCTTGTCGGGGAAGCGCTCTCCGGAACATTGATCGATGGGGGAGCCACGGTTGGATCCGCCTCTTGGTGCTCCCCCTCTTGGCGGTCCTCCTCCGTCTCCACGACAGGCCCAGCAGTAGGAACTCCAGTACTGGTGCTAGTAGGAGGCACCTGCACCACATCCTCACGCAGGGGGCTGGGCTGGGGGCTGATAACGATGGCTTCAGCCATTGCAACCCCCTGCCCAGCGCTTGCCGTGGGATCCTGTGCTGCTGCAGACCTGGGCCGCTTCGACCGATGCACAAGCGGTTCCGGGTCCCTGTCAAGACAAAAGGAATCAAGTTAAAATGACAGTCAAATGGAATCAAGGCTTGACGGGAATAAGCAAAGTTACTTACTCCTCCTCCTCTTCGGACTCGCCGAGGACGTCGAAGTCGTACGTCAATGGCGGGGGCGATTCACTGGCCCTCTTAAGTGCCGGGGGAGGTGAACTCGTCGACTGGATGGATTTGACTTCCTCGACCACCTCCTGCTGAGGAGATGAGGGCTGAGTTCAGGGACGCTGGGTCGATTGCCGGCGTACTTCTTGGCGGCCGGTCTTCGTGGTCGTCTTCTTCACCGTGGGGCCAGCTCTGGGCAAAGAAGCACACACCGGCTCTTGACTGACCGCCCTCCGAAGATGGCGCCTCCTCTTCGAGGCTCGAGGACCTTCCTCTTCTTCAGGCTCTCCGGCAGCCTCGGACCCGGCAACCTCGGTCCCAGCAGCCTCGGACCCGGCAACCTCGGTCCCGACAACCTCAGCCTCGGCAATCTCATCCCCGGCAGGCTCTTCTTGTTGCCCTTCGGCAGCCTCTTCCTCGGAATGCTCCTCTTCATCATCCTCAGCTACCGCGGCACCAGAACCGCCCGCCGCGTTGATCCTCGTGATCTCTATGGCCTTGCTGGCGATGTATGCCAGTTCTTCCTCGGTGGTGGCCCGGATGAGATCCGTTTCCTTCCAGGAAGCTTTCTCCGTTAGGTTGGAGGCCCAATCCATCTCGTGCTCCAAGGTGGGCAGATCCTAGTCTGCTTTCACTCCGTGGGCATCGCAGTCCGGCATCACCGCCAGGATGGAATCCTTGGCGGAGTTGATGTGCAGTGGGACAATCTTATCTGGCAAGTGGAATGTGCCAGTCTTCCGGAACAACTGTTCGCAGAGGCAGGAGTGCTCCATAACTGACAAATTGTTGGCGGTCCCAGGGTACTGTCGCATGATGTCAGCGGCGTTCTGGTATTGCCAAGCGAATCTTTCTCTCTTTTGTAGCGGTGCTATGCGTCGCCGGAGGAAGTCGGCACCAATCATCTCTATGGTCAGATTGGCGGCCTTGAGGTGGGCGATCCTGTTCAGAGCCGGACGAAGCTTGGCGTCAGTAGCACCCATATGGCTCCAATTCTTGCCGCGCTTGACTGCCACTGTGTGCGGTATGCAGAACTGGGGAAAATCCTTCTCCTGGATCCAACACCACTCCGCCCTCCACTCGTCCCACTTGAGGTGGAGCTACCCGGCATGGTACTCGCCCTTTATTTTTTCCCTGGGGATCCATGCCACGCTGCCGGAGAGTGATTTGTCTTCGATCCGAGGAATGAAAAAGTGACGGAACAGATCCACATTAGGGGCGACTCCGACGAAGTTCTCGCACTGGTGGGCAAAAACCGCCATGCAAGTCATTGCGTTTGGAGTGAAATCCAGCAGCCTGAACCCATAGCTGAACATCATGGTGCTGAAGAAATCCGAGAATGGAGGGACTAGACCGCAGTAGAAATAGGCGCAGAAGAACGGATATGAATCCGATGGATCCTTGTTGCCTTCGGTAAGCACTACGGGCGCCTTGTGGTCTTTGGTGTCCCTTCCCCACATGTATGCATACCTCATGATCAGCTCATTGGTGTCTAAGGAACATGGCGAGAAGATCGCATTCTCCCTCCGCCGCTTCTCCAGCTCTTCCAGCGCCTTCTTCTTCTCCTCCGCCTTGGGATCGAGCGGCTTGGCGGGCTTCTTCCCCGCCGCGTCGGCTCTCTTGGGCGTCATCAAGAATTGGGGAGGAAGAAGGTGGCCGAATCAAGGTGCGGATCAGTGGCGGCGGCGGCGGTGGAAGCGATTCTGGCGTGAGGAAGAAGATGAAGCAGGGGAAAGCAAGGGTGAATGAACGGCGCCTCCTCGCGGTTACCTTTTTATGGGGAAGGCGTGAGGGGGGGCTGGCTCTTCACTGTTTACCCCAGCCACATTTTTTACAGGCGCACTACCGCAATATAACCGCAACAGTCCAATTTCCCACGACCCGCATTTAATGCGTGGATTGGACGTGCGTCAGGATAACCATCATGACGAAAAACTACAGCGGCAGTTCTCCCACCGCGTGTCTGTGCATTGTTTGGGCCTAGCCCAACGATGCTTCGAACACGCGTATGGCCCAGGCCCGGGGGCTCCTGTCGGTGTATAAAACATGGGTATTTTATACCCTGACTTATGCACAGACAGTAGCAGCCTCCTTGCCGGCCAAGCCTTGCCAGGGACCGCCATGACCAAAACTCAAGGTCCAATTATAGAAGCTCAAGACAAAACATCAACAAGCACTCAACTAGTACCGAAGATGAACACATTTCTTGCCAACAAGACTAAACCGGCAAGGGAAAGACCCGGCAAGCTCCGTACCGGCAAGCTTCTGCCAGTCCTCCAGCGCTCCACCTCACCGCACAGATGTTCACTAATGGGTGAGGTGTCGACCGCTCAGGCTGGTTGGTGAGGCTTGTCGGGCACGTGTCAGCACGCTGGGACAGGATTTGCCTTTCATGACACCCGTCCAGGAGGCGTGTCAAAATAATATGAGGTAGCTGGGCGAGTGGTGCAGAAACCTTGCCGGGACTACCTCTCCCCGTGACACCTAATGGTGCATTTAATGCCTTTGTCCTAAACTGGCAGAGTTAGGTATGATAGCACTATTTGCAATCTAATCGACATGTAATTACTGTTTTGCCACTGTGGTAACCCCTTTAGCTATAAAAGGAGGGCCAAGGCAACAGTTAGAGGGATTTGGACCCTTTACACAACTCGCATGCGTAGCTGTCTCTTCCGCATCTTGCCGGGGAAGCGCTCCTTGTACTCGTGTTCATACACAACCAATACACCAAAAGCAGGAGTAGGGTTTTACGCTTCTCAGCGTCCCGAACCTGGGTAAATCCCTGGCGCCTTCCTCTGATCCTGCTCTTGGTGCACGTCGATCTCCCTTGCCGAACCACAAAAGGGGCTGGATGACCCCATAGATGGTCGTTCCACCACGACAGCAGTACTTTGATGTAAAAACATGGTGTGATAGACAGATGCAGTGTATTCTAGATATAGAAAGGCATGTCATATTCACATGTATAACTTATAAACTCACCAGCTGCAATTTAATCAAATTAGAAGAAATACAAGCTATACACCATATGCAACATGCAACCAATTATCACACTGTCAAGTTAGAGCAAGCACCTGCGATGGTTTTGTAGGGGAGATGGAGTCATCATATAGACTTGGAACTTCAACTGCAGTAGTAGTAGCAGTGGCAAATCTAGAGAGCCTCCGTTTGTGTTGGTCCGGTGAACCACCAACATCCCCTAACTTACTCTTTTCCTTCCTCTTTTTTCATATTGCCTTCTGAAGTCAAAACCACAAGAAAAGGAATAAAATTGGCTCTGCATAACTCATTGGTGCATCATACAGACGAAGACTACTTTGATGTAAGGCAAGCGCATGATAGGAGGATGGAGTATGTACGAAAAAAGGATAGCATTGCATATTCACACCTATGATAGGAGGATGGAATATGTATGAAAAACACTAAGCAGAAGACATTTCAACAAATTAGGAGAAATGAAAGCTAGGCACCATATGAACATGCAACCAATATCACTCTTAAAAGTGTCTCGTCATAAGTGCCATTTCAACAAATTAGAAGCAGTACAAGCTAGAAGACAATGCAAGATGCAACGTATATCACACTACCAGGTTAAATGTGTCTTATGGTAAGTGATTGTTGCAGGATACACAACAATACTTTGATGTAAGAACATGGTGTGATAAACAGATTTAGTATGTTCTAGAAACAGGAACACGTGTCATATTCACAAGTATAATGTGTAAACTAAGCAGATGCAACTCAACAAAATTAGAAGCAATACAAACTAGACATCATACGCAACATGCAACCACATATAACAGTGCCAAGTTAGAGCAAGCACCTGTGATGGTGGAGTAGGGGAGATGTGTTCATCATCTACACAACTACGTTGACTGTCTAGCCCTGCGTTGTCTTGCGAATCTTGTTGGGAGGATGGCTGAGTAGAATCTGTAGAGACCCTCTGTTTCAGTTGCTTGGAAGGACCACCATCATCCACTGTCTTACTAATTTCCTTCCGCTGTATTGATTTTGCATTGTGAAGTCAAACCAACAAGAAAAAGGAATAAAATTCGCTCTTCAAAACTCATTCATGAATGAATGACTGACGAACAATACTTTGATGTAAGGCAAACACATGATACGAGGATGGAATATGTACGAAAACAGGACCGCATGACATATTCACACCTATGATGTGTCAACTAAGCAGAAGGATTTTCAAGAAATTAGAAGCAATGCAAGCTAGACACCATATGAAAGATGCAACCAATATCACTTTGCCAAGTTATAAGTGTCTCGTCATAAGTGGAATTTCAAAAAATTAGAAGCAGTACAAGCTAGAAATCAATGCAAGATGCAACCAATATCACACTGCCAAGTTAAAGGTGTCTCATCGTAAGTGATTGATGCAGCATACACAACAACAGTACTTTGATGTAAGAACATGGTGTGATAGACAGATATAGTATGTACCAGAAACAGGAAGGCGGGTCATATTCACATGTATAATGTGTAAGCTAAGCAGATGCATTTTACCCAAATATAAGCAATACAAGCTAGACACCATATGCAACATGCAACCAGATATCACACTGCCAAGTTAGAGCAAGCACCTGGGATGGTGGAGTAGGGGAGATGTGACTTGGAACTTGTAATGCACTAGAAGTACAAGGAGAATGTGTAGAGATGGTCCGTTTATGTTGCTGCAGAGGACCACCATCATCCCCTTCCTTCCTCTTTTTTTGATTTTACCTTGTAAAGTCAAACCCACAAGAAAAAGGAATAAAAATTGCTTTTTAGAACTCATTGATGCATGATACTGATGAACACTAATTTGATGTAAGGCAACCGCAAGATAGGATGATGGAATATGTACGAAAAAAGGACAGCATTGCATATTCACACCTATGATGTGTGAACTAAGCAGAAGGCATTTCAACTAATTAGAAGCAATGCAAGCTATACGCCATATGAAAGATGCAACCAATATCACTCTGCCAAGTTAAAAGTGTCTCGTCATAAGTGGAATTTCAAAAAATTAGAAGCAGTACAAGCTAGAAATCAATGCAAGATGCAACCAATATCACACTGCCAAGTTAAAGGTGTCGCATCGTAAGTGATTGATGCAGGATACACAACAGCAGTACTTTGATGTAAGAACATGGTGTGATAGACAGATATAGTATGTACCAGAAACAGGAAGGCGTGTCATATTCACATGTATAATGTGTAGGCTAAGCAGATGCATTTTACCCTAATTAGAAGCAATACAAGCTAGACACCATATGCAACATGCAACCAGATATCACACTGCCGAGTTAGAGCAAGCACCTAGGATGGTGGAGTAGGGGAGATGAGACTTGGAACTTGTAATGCACTAGAAGTACAAGGAGAATGTGTAGAGATGGTCCATTTACGTTGCTTCAGAGGACCACCATCATCCCCTTCCTTCCTCTTTTTTGATTTTTCCTTGTAAAGTCAAACCCACAAGAAAAAGGAATAAAAATTGCTTTTTAGAACCCACTGATGCATGATACTGATGAACACTACTTTGATGTAAGGCAACCGCAAGATAGGAGGATGGAATATGTACGAAAAAAGGACAGCATTGCATATTCATACCTATGATGTGTGAACTAAGCAGAAGGCATTTCAACTAATTAGAAGCAATGCAAGCTAGACACCATATGAAAGATGCAACCAATATCACTCTGCCAAATTAAAAGGGCGGGATAATAAGGGTATTTCAACAAATTAGAAGCAATACATAGCTACATGCTAGAAATCATATGCAATATGTAATGAATAAAGGTGTCTCATCGTAAGTGATTGATGCGGGATACACAAGAACAGTAGTTTCATGTAAGAACATGGTTAATAGATAGATGTAGTATGTACCAAAAATAGGAAGGCATGTCATATTCACAGATATAATGTGTAAACTAAGCAGATGCAATTTACCCTAATTAGAAGCAATACAAGCTAGACACCATATTAACATGCAACCACATATCACACTGCCAAGTTACAGCAAGCACCTGCGATGCTGGTGTAGGGGAAATGTGGTCATCAACTACAGAGCTACGTTGACTATCTTCATCTTGCCTTCCTGTTTCTTGAGAATCATGTCGGGAGCATGAAACTGCACTCTTTAAAAGAGTAGCGTGTCTCACACTAACCCACGGGTGTGACTATCCCATCATAAGTGATTGATGAGGGATACACAAGAACATTAGTTTGATGTAAGAACGTGGTTAATAGACAGATGCACTATGTACCAAAAAACCGGAAGGCATGTCATATTCACAGCTATAATGTGTAAACTAAGCAGATGCAATTTAACCAAATTAGAAGAATTACAAGATAGACACCATATGCAACATGCAACCACATATCACACTGCCAAGTTAGAGCAAGCATCTGCGATGGTGGTGTAGGGGAAATGCGGTCACCAACTACAGAGCTATGTTGACTATCTTCATCTAGCCTTGCTGTTTGTTGAGAATCATGTGGGGAGGATGACACTGCACTCTTTAAAAGAGTAGCGTGTCTCACACTAACCCACGGGTGTGCTTGTCTCATCATAAGTGATTGATGAGGGATACACAAGAACAGTAGTTTGATGTAAGAACATGGTTAATAGACAGATGCAGTACGTACCAAAAATAGGAAGGCATGTCATATTCACAGTATATGGCTAAGCAGATGCAATCTACCCAATTTAGAAGCAATACAAGGTAGACACTATATGCAACATGCAACCACATATGACACCGAAGTTAAAGCAAGCACCTGCGATGCTGGTGTATGGCGAATGGAGTCATCAACTACAGAGCTATGTTAACAGTCTTCATCGAATGACACTACACTCTTCATTAGAGCGTCAGACCGCGTCTTTCCAATCCTCGATGCAGACTGGAGTGACTGCTCTGTTTTCTTTTAAGAATACTGTGCTTGAGATTCTGAAATACCCATGCGTAATAAAACAATAGTGAGAGAGTATGGGTGTAGTTTGTGGCTTTGTGCACAAGTAGTACAGTGTAAAAGTATCAGATAGCAGGTGGGTCAAAAAAAAATGACGGCAGACATATGATAGCTCTACAACATGCATGGCACACGAAATTAGATTCTAGGCTTTTGAAATATGAGCACAGGGATGGCTGGGAAGTGCAGGTAATCCTCCAGCAAACCACCACATGTGGTCCTATGAAAATAACAATCGACTGAAAACAGATAGGTCATCCGATTTTTTCTGCACCGTCCAATCTACAAGGAACGGGCAGATGGCCTTCATCTACCTCCCACCAGCCACCATTGACGATCTTCCTCGAACCGCCAGTGACCACCGGCCCAGACCCCTGCCTCCGCCGCCACGGCCTCCCCTCAACCTCACCCCACCACCGTGCTTGGCAGTTCCCCCCGGCCATCCCTTTAAGCCCAGCGAACCTCTAGATCGGGCGCCAGCAGCTCCTGCACCACACACACACCTCTAAGATAGACACTGAGGCGCTACTTCCCCGGTGAACAGGCGGACAAGGTGCTCCGTGCGCCTCCGCGGGTGGTGCTTCATTTAATTGGGAATCAACTGACACTGAATTGAAATCCAGGCAGGCGACAGACGTCTAGCTAAAGTGAAATAGTAAATGGGGGGAAACCTTGTGCATCGCGAGTTACTTGGAACATCTAGTATCAGGAAGAATGTGCAGTAAGAAGCGGTCAACTAGTTTCCTTCGTGGGATGAATACCGTGTGAGAGATTTGCAAGAATAAGGGAAGAGGAGTACCAATATCGACTGGCGATGCTGTGTCCTCCTTCTATTTTTTCGAAGATCTTCTTGTGGTTCGCTGGAAACAAGATGTTGTGGAGGACGGTGGAGCCTTGGACGAACCCATGGCCAAGTAGTTGAGCGTGGTGCGGTGGCCCTTTGTCGGCGGCGGGGAAGCAGATCCGAGGCGGCGAACAACGACGTAGCGGGAACAGCTCCGGTGCAGTGGACGGTTGTGACGTTGGAGAGGCAGCGGTGAGGCGCAGGATGGAGGTGTTGAAGTGGCTCGGGATCAACTGCTAAGTCATGGAGGGCGCTGCGGTTGAGGTTGCGGTGGACAACGACGTCGGGGTATCGGCTCCGGCGTGATGGAGGAGGGCGGCGGTGGATCGGTGCGATGGGGTGGCGGACGGAGGAGGCTGGGGTTTCGCGGCTGGTGGAGAGGGAGTTTTGGCGCCCACGGAGTATGAATGGGGACTCGGACGGGGGATGGGGGGAGCTAAGGGGGAACCATGTTTCCGGGACGCGCTTGTTTGAAATTTGGGGAAAGTTACAAACTTTGCCCCCATCTAAAATTTCGGACATGCTGCGGGTCGGGGGTAGGACGGTAATCTCATGTATCCAAAATAGTGGGCGGGAGTGATTTCGGCCGAGCACATCACCGTCTAGGCGCCCAAGGTATATGAATGTTTTTCGGAGGCGGTTGTGTGGCCTCTCGGTGAAGTTACAAACCTACCCCGGTTTAGACTTGTGGACGTCGGGCCGGTAGGCTTCACGGGTCAGAGTTAGGACGGCAATTTCCTTCTACCAAACATTGGTCTCGCGCGGTTTCGGGTGAGGAGATGATCTTTTGGCGCTTCATTCAAAATTTTGAACCAGAAGCACTCACATTTACAGTACTCTTCAGTTGAACTTTCCTAATTAGACCTCATTATATTTGACCTTGTATGTTTAAAAACCTCATTAAATTATGCGATTCTTTTGAAATTTTTGACTCTTGAAAATCCTATAACTATGATTATTTTGGAATGGAGGAGGTAAACTTGAATCTATTTTGTACACGACTATGTATTATCTACAAAGATTGATGCCCCTTTTAGATGTGATTTGCAAAAGTCATTATCTCGAATTCAAATAGTTGAATGCACTTCCTATGAATTCGAATATTTGAAACCACTTTTATGTTGAATTCAAAATGTATTCTAGTTCGTCGCTAGTAATTTGGAATGTATACCATGTATGTTTCTTATGTATAATGTGCTTGACACTGGCCGCAGAGTGTACTCACGTTTATATATGAATTGCAACAGCCATGCATTGTCTGGATTTCAAACTACTGACTATGGATCAATAATGTGAAATAATACCATACACATGCTCGAATTCGATAGAGTATGGATATTTGCTAGACCAATGTTTGTTCATACGTGAATTGCAAATTTCATGATCTCATCCAATTTTTTAAATACAATTTATATTTTAATTTAATGGGTAGAACAGTCCTTTATGCGTAGATGCACTCTCCCTCGACCCCTCCTCACACGCGCGCTATCTTTCTCTCTCACGCATACGCGCACACACTATATATCCATCGGCCTTTCTCTCTCACAAATGCTCACCCTCTCTCCCAAAAGTGTCTCACACACACACTCTATATATCTCCCTCTCTCTCTTACTACTATCTATGACTCTTTTCACTAATCTTAGTCACAAAAACTATTTCTCTCACATGCATGCGCACGCATGGTCTCCGTCGCCCCCTCTGTACATATCTTTGTCTCGTGTCTCCCGCATGCACACTCTCTTTAGTCCTCTCTCGCACGCATTGTCTCCACCTCTCTTACTAGTTGACAGATATGATTCCATCAGATCATTCGGTAGGATATCCATGACAATTAAAGTGGATGGTGATAAGAGGCAAAGATTTTCCCAAGTCGGGGCCCTTGCGATCGAGGAAATACCCTACTCCTGGTTGTGTATACTTTGATTTGGGTGTGTACAAAGTACATGTCAATACCAAGGGATTGTGTGTATATATACTATCGACGAACTAGGCCCCGGCCTATATAACATACCCGGGGCCTAGGGTTACAAATCGTAGTCCGCTTCGTCAGTGGAGATAGAGTCTTCCACGGCTCTGGTATCTTCGTCTTGTACGTCAAGTCAGTCTTCGTATAACGCGTCTCGGGCCGACCTATGCGGCGCAGGACGGAACAGACCCAGGGGTCCTCACCTCGACCCACCAGACCTAAAAACGATGTGCCACCACCACACCTCACACACTCTCTACCCCCATAGGTCTCACTATATTCTCACACCCTCACATACCAACACACACACTATTTCTGCTCATGCCTCTCTCCCCGTCTCCTCTGCATACACAAACTCACCATCTCTCGTTGAGACATCCTATTCGTCTCTCTCTCTCTCTCCCTCTCTCTCTCCCTCTCTCTCTCTCATCTCTCGTTGTCGGTGTAATGAGAACCAGGGTCTCATCAACCTTCTTAGCATGGGTCATTCCCGTCTAGGATTGTTGCCTGGCAACCCCCGCAAGGCCAAGCTTCCCGGCGAATACCATATCTGGCAAGCATTATATTAACAAGCAAGAACAAGAGCTCGTTGGGGAGAAGCTTCTTCCCAGCGGCATGATCTCCTAGCAAGACAAGACCCGGCAAGGCTTGCTGGGGGACAGCTGGGAACAAACATAAGAATATCAAGAAGGCACTCAAGCTAATGATCAAAAGACAGAAGAGCGAAGGCTGACTTCCCGGCAAGATCTTGCCGGGAAGGCTCGTGAAAGCCGGCAAGGTCTCGCACCCGGCAAGATTCCACCGCCCTGCCACCGCTCCAGCGCAGCGACCAGCCTGTCGTTTAGGGCTTGTCCTCCTGGGTGCGTGTCATGGCACTAACGGCGGATGAGCTTAAGCGGCGCTGATGGGACGGGCTCTTTTTCCGTCCCCAAGAAAGTAAGGGACACCTAAGTGGAGCATTAAATGTGTTTGTCCTAAGTCGTCAGTGATAAGCATGTAAACACTGTAGTAACTTTACACCTCTTGTATGAGCTGTTCGCCACTGTTGGTGACCCCTTGTACATATAAAAGGAGGCCCAAGGCGAATCTACAAGGGGGAGGACCTTCTGGCCCATTCTGCATGCGTAGCTGCATCTTGAACGTATTGTTCATCGCAAGCGCTCCGTGTACTTGAGCTTAAGAACACCCACAATAAACCAAAGCAGGAGTAGGGTTTTACGCTTCTCAGCGGCCCGAACCTGGGTAAAGATCCCCGCGTTGATCGTTGGATCCGCTCTTTGTGTATATCTTTTCCCTAGCCGAACCGTAAAAGGGATCCTCTCGATCCCATAGGTGTCGTACGCCGACAGTCTATCCTTGTCAAAGATAACATCTTTCAGACCAAGAATATGATCTCCCTTAACAAGTTTATCAAGATTACGTATGCCAACATGTCCTAGCCTTCTATGCCATAGCCAACCTTTAGAAGATTTAGCAATAAGACATGTACGAGGTTGGGCTCTTTTAGTGAAATCAACAATGTATAGATCACCTCTACGAATGCCGGTAAAGACCATATTATGATTATCTCGACGAAACACTTGGCAATCTACTTCGGTAAATAGAACATTGAAACCAAAGTCGGATAGTCTAGATACGGAAAGAAGATTGTAACCAAGAGATTCAACAAGCATAACATTTTGAATGGAGCTATCATTGGATATGGCCACCTTACCAAGGCCAAGTACCTTACTCTTGGAGTTATCTCCAAAAGTCACATACTTGCTTGGACCATCATTTTTAGCAAGCTCATGAAACATGTCTCTATCTCCGGTTATGTGATCGGTGCATCCACTATCAAGAATCCATTACTTTCCTCCAGCCATGTAATCTCGAAGATTCGCCATGAGACTAAGATTCCTCATAGTCTTCTCATATTCGATGTCGAAATCCTCGTCCTCATCATGATAGCCATGTTCAACATCATCATCATCAACATGTATGTGATCATCACCTAAGGCAAGGGATTCATTCGTTTCATGATCATGACAATGTTCAAGTTTGTGAATTCTAATGGCTTCCATTATGATGTTGCTAATGGTTCCAACATCACCTTTAGCATGCATAAGATCATGAAGCTCAAACAAACAATTACCAAAGTTAGGATCACTAGGCTTCATCTTGTGAAAAGCAATGGTCTTATGAAGAATCTCATCAAGATTCTTTAAAGAGTAGTTGGGGTACCGCTTTTCCAAGTCATTCCATAGAGTATAGGCGCACTCAAAGTTTTGCATGCAACCAAGCACAATTTTAGGTAATCCTCTAATAATAAGATTGATGGTTCTAAGATTACGAAGCATGTCAATTTCTTCCTCTAGACACTACTGCAGGATCTTGCTAACGTGACACATCAATCAGAGACCCTTTGACCAAACTGTGTGCGATGCATGAATCGCAAATGGTATCATAATAAAACTGTCACCAATAAGAAGAACTGTGTGCGATGGTGGAGACATCAAGCATGATTCAGATTAGAGTTGCGTGTGCGATACGTGGCATACAGTTGATCCATATGAACTGTTTGCGATGAGCCAGAACAACAAAAACGGTCAGCCAGATCAAGGTGTGTGCGATAGACGGCATACAGTTCACTCGGATGAACTGTTTGTGATTAGCCAACACAAGAAAAATGGTCAGCCAAATCAAGATGTGTGTGCGATATACGACATACAGGTCACTCGGATGAACTATTTGTGATTAACCAACACAACAGAAACGGTCAGCCAGATCAAGGTGTGTGCGATAGACGGCATACAGTTCAATCGGATGAACTGTTTGTGATTAGCCAACACAACAAAAATGGTTGAACTTAACAAGATGTGTGTGATATGCGACAAACAGGTCAGTAATCAGAAATGTGTGGGAAGATGGATAACAACACAGACGATTCCTGCTAATAAGCCATGTGTGTTGTGGGCAAACGCTTGCTGGTATACAATTGTCAGCGATTGATGAAATCATCACCGACGGGTTCCCTAGTTTAGCCCGTGGGCGATGTGATTTTCTCTGTCCGCACAACATCTATGCTCTGTCTATAGAACAACAACATATATACTTCTAAGGACATGATTGCATAACCAAATTAATCATCCAATTACATAACTGACTACACACATAACATTTGCACACACCAAAGTAAACAATTACATGCATAATAAACTAGGATAAATGATCATATCTAATCATCATCTACTTCTTCTTGTGATGCTTGCCATCGCTGCTCTGCTGATGGCTCGATCCCTCGTCGTCTACAGGAAGGAGGCACTCCCTCATGTCGATGATCCGCCTGTGCATCTCATAGCATGTGTACACATTCTTGGCTACAAACTTGAGGTGAGCTTCATCCAGTCTCCACACCCAGGCACCGTGCCAGGCTGCAGGATTTTTCTTGCCACCATCCTTCATGTTTTCGTAGTAGTGGTCAATGATGGCCGCGACGAGTTCAATCAGGGAGTCCTTCGTGCTGCCCCAGATCCTGTAGTGGCCATGGATGTTGACAAGCTTTTTGCAGGACAAGCCCGAAATCTGGAGCTCTTTTACATCGTCGGCGGTGTCCACTGTAGCGAACTTGTAGTTGGGGCTGTTGACAAACCTGGCGAAACGCTCGCAAGGCCTTGTGGCCAGGCAATAGTGGTAGATGAGGACGTGATGGCCCACGCAGAACTGGGCGACGGCAACCTTCTGATCAACCCCGGGACGATCGGCGGTGTACTGGAGGTCGAAGCCGACCACTTTGTACTTGTCATCCTCAGCAAGCAACTACTCCATGGTGTTGATGGAGTCCTCCACCACGGCCGGGTCGATGGTGTACACCACCGAGAGGTCCTTCCACCTCAAGTGGGTGTCCACACGATGCACGCGGAACTCCATTGGAGCGCCGCTAGATATCCTCTCTGTATGTGTCGTCGTGGGTGTGCTTGTTGTGTTGTGGGGTGCGATCGAAAGGTTGAAGTGACTAAGGTTATAATGGCCGTGGGAATAAATGAGGAGGCCTAACGGCCTGGAGTATCGGCACGTCCGGATGGCAGTTGTTGCAGCGCGTAACTGCATCGTGCCGCGTGTATTAACTGCATCGTGGCGACGCGCGTGAAAGCAACCGCATGCATATGGCGCCCAAAACGTGATCATGCACCAGCCCCAACCGCTGAAAGAGCGCGCGCGGAGGGACGCGAGCAGAGGGTGCCGCGGCCGCCTCAACGTCGAGCACAGCGCGCGAAGGGACGCGAGCAGAGCGTGCCGCGGCCGCCTCAACGGCGAGCAACCACCTGCGTATAGCAGTTCCGGTCAACCGTCTGGCACCCGCGGGAGGCGCGGCGGCCCATCCATCGGACACGATGACGTTTCGGGCTTCGAAACCAAGACCATCAATAAATTTTGAGCTTGTTTCTCGTAAAATTCCAAATTACCACGCTATAATTAATTTCAAGTCTGTTCACACCCATGAAACCTAAACGTGTTCCCACTTAGCAGTTGTTTACTAGTAGGCTATATAAACTAGCCACTAGAAAATTACTGCACATTCCTCTCCTCACCACCAACACAAACATGTCTTTCTTGTTAGTCGTACCTTGCATCTGCCATGACTGGTGGGGGGAGTTCTGGGTGGACATATAACCATGGAGCAAAGACCAAGGCCGCGAAAGCAAAACAGAGGTCTCGCCGCAACGCGTTAGCCACAGCAGAGATGTCCGGCGGCGCCGCGGAGGCCTCAAACGATCTCTCGCGGAATGGCGAGGGCTCTCACAAGCGCATTCGCCGCAGAGGCGAACTGGACAAGCGCGCTGAGCTCAATGGGCTGATGGAGGCGAACGCCTACTTGTTGAAGCTACTGGAGGATAGCAATGCCTCGGTTGACAAGGCGATCGGCCTCGTCCTGCAACTTATGGACCACAGTGCGAAGCTCTTCGACGAGCTCCAGAAGAAGAGGTTGTGAGCGCCCGCTGGGCGAAGCTGCATGAGAGGAGCAGTGCCTCGGTGCAGATGCTGAAACCCGTCATCAATGAACTGCTGGATGACGTGGCGAAGCTCCGCATCGAGAATTATCGGCTGGTGAAGGAATCTGTGGCTGCTGCCAGGCGTAGTCGTGCGGAAGTGAAGCAGAGCATCGATGCTCTCCAGGAGAAATACGATACCATGGATGCATTGCGGAAGATGGCGGGGGAGAGGCGAGAGCAGATGAAGGTCATGGAGGTGATGAAGAAGGAGGTGGAGGAACACTACGCCCAGCAACCCATCAAGAAGTAAAGAGCATCGACCCACATCGTTCTCTGCGTCTTCCTTCTTCTGCGTCTTCCTTCTCTTGCCCCTGTGTCTTTTGGGCATTGCCGCATGTGGCATTTCAAATTATCCTGGATATGTACATAAGACAATTATTATCCATTGCCATTGTAAATTTTTCATCGTATTATTTCGTTCATAGGTACTGTCATGTATACGAGTCGAACACAGGCTAAAAGGCGCGTTCTCAGCGAGGCACGAACAAAACAATGCTAACGTTGAGTGGGGCCATGGGATCACAAGCAAACTTCCTCCATCCAGGTGCATTAACCGCATGTTAAATAGCGGCTCGGCCGCCATTAATGGAGAAGTTGGGAGCGAGGCGGGCGACGGGGGGAACTCAAAGGGCTAGCTTCCCAGTGAGCCTGCGCGGCAGACTGCTCGCACGCGTCCCGTCGAGCCTGCACGGCGGACTGCTCGCACGCGTCACATTGACCTACGCGGTGGACTTCTCGCGCTCGTCCCATCTAATCAAACAGCTGCCCGCACGGCACCTCCCTTCCAATAAATAGTGGGACGCGTGGCGGCACTTAAATGGTTGTACGAACGCCCACGGTTCAAATAATATAACCGTTTGTGATAATAACGTGACAACTATTTGTTCCAAAATGCGTAAGTTGGCTGTTAATGTGTGCGCCTTGTCTCAAATTGGAAAAAAATTACCACGGCATATATGTGCCCTCTCATGACACGATGCCATGTTTCATGAATTTCAGGCGAGTTTTTGATTTACGAGGATTTAAAAACCAAGTTTCTCAATGTTTGCGGCCAAGCCACGACGCCAAGATGTTTGTAATTGATGCCCATTTCTTGCATGGGACCTAAACATGCACCCAACGTCACAAAAATGATTTTTCCACCCATTTTCGTGCATTGGAGCATGGGCTTGTAGTTCAAATTTGAATTATGCACATGAAATGCCTAGAAACTCAATTAATATATAAAAAAAGTCCAACAAACCCCGAATAATTCCATATTTCAGCACGACACTCCTATTGGTCTATGTTGCCTCTAGAAAAAATTCCAAGGCGAGAAGAGGCAGCGAATGTCGTTTCGCCCACAAGGGTGACACATTCCCTATCGGAACCACAAGGCTTCTTTGTGAGAAGCTCCGGTTTGTAAGAGGCTTGTACCAAAACTTGCCCCAAATTGGGCAAAAAATTTACCACGGCATATATGTGCCATGTCATGACACGATGCCAAGTTTCATGAATTTCAGGCGAGTTTGTGATTTACGGGGATTTAAAAACCAAGTTTTTCAATGTTTGCGGCCGAGGCACGACGCCAAGATGTTTGTAATTCATGCCCATTTCTTGCATGGGACCTAAACATGTAGCCGAGGTCACAAAAATGATTTTTCCACCCATTTTGGTGCATTGGAGCATGTGCTTGTAGTTCAAATTTGAATTATGCACATGAAATGCCTAGAAAACTTAATTAATGTATAAAAAAGTCCAAACGAACCCTAAATAAATCCATATATCAGCACAACACTCCTATTGGTCTATCTTGCCTCTAGAAAAAATTCCAAGGCAAGAAGAGGCAGCGAATGTCGTTTCGCCCACAAGGGTAACACGTTCCCTATCGGAACCACGAGTCTTGTTTGTGAGAAGCTCCGGTTTGTAAAGGCTTGTACCAAAACTTGCCCCAATTTGGGCAAAAAATTTACCACGGCATATATCTACCATGTCATGACATGATGCCAAGTTTCATGAATTTTAGCCGAGTTTGTGATTTACTGGGATTTAAAAACCAAGTTTTTCAATGTTTGCGGCCGAGGCACGACGCCAAGATGTTTGTAATTCATGCCCATTTCTTGCATGGGACCTAAACATGCACCTGAGGTCAGAAAAATGATTTTTCCACCCATTTTGGTGCATTGGAGCATGTGTTTGTAGTTCAAATTTGAATTATGCACATGAAATGCCTAGAAAACTCAATTAATGTATAAAAAGTCTGAACGAACCCTGAATAATTCCATATATCAGCACGACACTCCTATTGGTCAATGTTGCCTCTACAAAAAATTCCAAGACGAGAAGAGGCAGCGAATGTCGTTTCGCCCACAAGGCTGACACGTTCCTATCGGAACCACGAGGCTTCTTTGTGAGAGGCTCCGGTTTGTAAGAGGCTTGTACCAAAACTTGCCCCAAATTGGGCAAAATTTTTACCACGGCATATATGTGCCATGTCATGACACAATGCCAGGTTTCATGAATTTCAGGTGATTTTGTGATTTACGGGGATTTAAAAACCAAGTTTTTCAATGTTTGAGACCGAGCCAGGACGCCGAGATGTTTGTAATTCATCCCCATTTCTTGCATGGGACCTAAACATGCACCCAAAGACACATATATGATTTTTCAACCCATTTTGGTGCACTGAAGCATGTATTTGTAGTTCAAATTTGAATTTTGCACATTAAATGCCTAAAAAATTCAATTATAATGTATAAAAAACGCCAAACGAACCCTGAATAATTTAAAGCAGTTCTGCTCAACCGTCTTGCACCCGTGGGTAAGCACTGTGCGCACGCGTTGTGCTAGCTCGCGCTTCCTTCCTTCCTAAGTTTTCCATATTAATGGTGTTATATATCCAAACACGCTACCGTTGCCCGCCACTCCCCCCAATCGGTTTCCCTCCATTCCTCCCATCGGTTTCCCGCTGCTAGTGTCAGTGGGCATAGAAGGCTAGGCGGCGACACACCGGCCATACCGCAGTATACCATTCCAAGCATGCCAATCCGGTGAAGCGCCGCCGCCGTCATCAATCCCTTGATGAGGAGAACGAGCCAGCGTAGGCCGGAGAGCCAGAACGGCCAACCGCCACCAAGAAAGAGCGGCAGCGCGCCGCCTAGCGTGAGCGGTATCATCGCGCCCCAGTGCTTGAGCGGGCCAATGTCTACACATGTGTTCGTTGCCGCCCATGGAGCGGAGCAGAGCAAGAGTGGGAAAGCGCTGCCGCGCGGGAGCGGGAGAACGCCGTCATGCATCAGGTGCGGTGCGCTGCACTATCTGAGCGGAGTCGTGTCAACATCCTATTGACTCAACCACTTGAGGGGCCGTTTCCAGGGCCGGTAAGCATCCCGATTCCCCGCCAAGAATGGGCAGCCAGCGTCAGCGCCATAATAGCGTCGGACGGCGTACGCACTGCCAGAATCCACCGCCATGACACCAACGGGCTGGTCGATTGGCTCTTCGACCTCCATGGCCCCCCAGGTGTCGCCAACGACGAAGCAGAGAAAAATGCTCGTCGCGGCTTGGAATCGATCGTCGCCGATGAAATATCCTGGGCGGAGATCGATATTGCAGTACAACAATTCCACGAGCATATCAGACGTGTGGACGAAGGCCGGTACCAGTTCATGCTCAGCCAAGAGTTCTCGTAGGTTTAGGCCCTGTTTGTATCGGTTTCACCCGGTTTTCCGCAATTAATTGGGCAACTATCTTGTTCTTAATTAATGAAAAGGCAAAGCTTTTGCTTCTTTCGGCTAGTTTTAAGTAAAAATAATAATGTAAGTTTGAATGGAAGTGGTTCGGTATGTAAAGATTGCACACAGTTTCTAAAAGCACAAACGTGTGTGATAGTAAGGAGTAGGTCCCACACGATGATCATCGGTAAACGCCTTAAACGCGAGGAGGCAACTCTTATCAGTAAGGGGCAGCTTCGCATCCGCTAGCCTAGTCGAATAGAACGCACGAGTTAAGCGTGCTGGGGCTGGAGCAGTCTAAGGATGGGTGACCGGGTGGGAAGTTGCTATATCTCAAGCTTCATTTAAGCGCCATGATACGGTCATTACAGACATCTAAATGTGTCTGTAGTGACCTGTTATGTCGATTAAATAAACCTTGAGATCCTTGTTTTGAAAATTTGGAGAATGATGTTTTTTGTTATTTGTTGTTTTGAAAAATCAGAGAATGATCGAGATATGTGGGCCCGCACATTCTATCCTTTGACCCACAACGTTCGAGATCTGTGGGCCCACAAGTTCTATCCTTTGACCCACAACGTACGAGAAGGCTTTGACCATGACGGGTTCCTCTTGGTATAGGTCATGGTGGCAAGTCAGACCAAATTAAGTTTGGGAACATGTGTTGGATTCCCTCCCGCCGGCTCGAAGTTGGGGAACCGGCATCGTACGTCTTGAACCTGGCTTCCTGGGGGTACGGTGTTCAGTTTGTAATGCAGTTGGTGCCCCATCAAAGTTGTGCAGGGGATTTGAACACATCACACACCACCCATACATATATTTGGGCCGCATGCAGGGTATAGGGTCTTCTGATCGACCCTATCTCCCATGTGCGGTTTTCAACGACACGCCTATCTGTGGGCTTGGTCTATATATATCATCCCTTTGGCCGACAACGAGGGGGTTTGGCCATGAATGGATTCCTCCTGGTTCGTGTTACCGCGGGTCATGGTGACATGTTCGAGCAAAGTTCGAGCTCATGCGTTCTCAGGATTCCCTCCCACGCGCTCCAATTGGTGGGTTGGATCGACACCCTACGTACGTCGTCCTTAATTACTACCTAGCTTTCACGGGGGTTGTCCGTTTCGTGAGGTAGGTGCCACATCAAAATTGTACATTATTGGGTATTTAAAACACATCACCCTTCCAACGTACATCAATTTGGGCCCCATGCAGGTGGTGCTGGTTTTGTGGCCCCTCTCATGCCTGTCATTATAGATATCCAAGGGGGATTTCTGGTTTGCGAGGGAGGTGCCACATCAAAATTGTGCATTGTGTATTTAAACATCACACCCTTTATTCCTACATATATTTGGCCACTTCCAGGTGGTTGTTGTCTTCTGGCCCCTCTCACCTGATCTTCGATGACGCGCCCACCCGTGGGCCCGCGCGTCAAAGTTGTGCATTGGAAATTTGAACATCACACACCACCCTTTTCATACATATATATTTGGGCCACATGCTGGTGTGGTTGTGTTCTAACCCTCTCTCACTTTTTTTGTTGCCAAATGGTGCTATATAAAATAGCAGACGACTCGGATGAAAAACTGCCTGCAAACGTACGCGCAACGGACACGGGTGCACTGGCTTAACCGTGTGCGAAGCTCGTGCCCTGTAAAATCGCCATGACTTCGCAAGTGCTAGCAAGGGTGAAGGGGTAATGTGTATAGGATATTTAGAATGAATTCCACATCCGCGTCTAAAAATTAGAACAAACCGTGTGCGATAAACCAGCTAGCTAGAAATCTCAAAAAAAGCTACCCGCCTTGAGCGATGCAAAAATTGGTGGTTCCGCGGCATTTCCTTATTATCATACACAATTATTATGTTCGGACCATGTGCGATCTTGGTTGCTCCCACCCCGCTTCAATTCCATTACCCAAATTTTAGTTGCCGCGGTTTTTCAACCGTCGCCCTCACTCCTCCACCACCGACCTTATATTAAAATTCAAGTAGCTAAGGCATTTGAACCGTCGCCCTCCCTCGTCCACCCCCATCTCCACACACCATTACTAAAATTTTCAGTAGCCGCGGCATATCCTCAAACACCACCCCACCCTAACCCCACCCCCCTCCACAGTCTACACCCCCCACTCAACCCCTAGCTCACCACCGCCGCCGAATCCGCCGAAGCCGCCACCAACCCCTGTCGGTCTGCCCGTGCCTCCAAGCTTAGATAAGTTCAGGTTACCCACCGATTCCCATACCCTCGCCGCCCTAAGTCTTTAGATGAGGCCTGCGGTATCCCTCCCCCCAGATCCCCATCCCCTACTGTCACGCCCAATATGCGATCCTATCCTCGAGGAACTCGAAGGTCCCACTAGGGATACAAGCGCATATTGAAGATGCTTGGAAGGTGGATATCATTACAACATACCATGTACTGAATAGATGAGAATACCAGATAAAGGCTTACACTCGCCACAAGCTACAGCATGAATACATGAATACATCAATATAGACAATCATCAAACAGAAGAGCAGGATCCGACTACGGATGAAATCAAACGAAATAGAAGAATGACATCCACCCTGCTAATCCCAGGCTGCCAACCGGTAACCCATCCTATGATCGACGAAGAAGAAGAAGCAGAAGAACTCCAAAAGCAAACATGCATCGCTCTCACATCAAAGCATCGCTTTACCTGTACCTGCAACTGTTGTTGTAGTAATCTGTGAGCCACGAGGACTCAGCAATCCCATAACCATGGGTAGCAAGACTATCAAAGCTTAAATGGGTGTGGAAGGGTAAGGTGGTGAGGTCGCAGCAAGCACTAAGCATTGTATGGTGGCTAACTTACGAGTACAAGAATAAGTAGAGTAAACTACGCATAACGGTCACAAACTAATAATGATCAAGAAGTGATCCTGAACACCTACTTATGAGTCAAACATAACCCCACCGTGTTCTGTTCTCAAACTTCCACGAAAAGAGACGATCACGGTTACGCACGTGGTTGGTGTATTTTAATTAGATTTAGTGTCAAGTTCTCTACAACCGGAGGTTATAAATTTCCAAGTCGCCACATAACCGCGGGCACGGCTTCGCGAAAGATTTAACCCTGCAGGGGTGCTCCAAGTAGTCCATTATAAATTACCACACGCATCCGATGGAACATCCTCACACCATGATAACACGATGCTTACGACAAGGAATCCCGGTGGACAAGCCACTCGTAACAGGCAAAACTAAACCAGCAAGACCTCTCGGTGGGCCAGATCCATGTCTAGAGCTGCGCGCTCTCTATCTACGGGCATCATCCGTCTATGCATAGTGGACGGTAGCCAAAAGAACCCGAGTTGCCCCGAGGCGGCTCCGCCGACTGCTAGGTAGGTGGACCAACGGTTGTGTTTTGCCGCTGGCCCGAGTTATGTTGGAATTAAAAGAGTCCCCGAGGTGGCGACCCTCTATGCAATTAATTATTAGGTTCATGTTGGCAAATGTTAAAACCAAAGTTGGGCCTTGCTAGAGAAGTTTTAGCCTAAAACGAATGGACAGGGGGGTTCCCATATGCCCCACATGTGTTAGAAGCGCTCATCAAGGAACATAACACCGGTATTACGCAAACTAGGGCGGCATGAGTGGAACAAAACACTAGGCAAAAGGCCGAGCCTTCCACACACAACCAAGTATATAGATGCATTAATTAAATAAGAGATATTGTGATATCCCAACAAATGCACGTCCCAACATGGAACAACCTGCACTGCACCTGCAACTAGCAACGCTATAAGAGGGGCTGAGCAAAGCGGTAACATAGCCTAACAACGGTTTGCTGGGTAGGGTGGTTAGAGGCATTGAGAGGCTGACATGTATGTGGTAGGTAGCGTGACATAGCGATAGCAACGAGACAACTAGCAAGCAAAGATAGTAGTGTTATCAAGGTCATGACCATCTTGCCTGAAATCCAGCTAGGAAGAAGATCGAATCCATGAAGTAGTCGAACAATCATAGTCGAACGAATCCTCACACTTCGCAACGTAACCAGACTATCGAGAAGAAGCACAACCGGAAAGAAGCAAACAACATGGTAAACACACAAATATAATCATGGCATAATGCACAACCAAGTATGATGCATGTCCGGTTTAAATAGGCATGGCATGGCAAAGTGCAACAAACAACTTAAGTGAAGCTTAATATGCAACGAGTTGCATATTGACGAAACTCCACATTCAATTTATTTAGTTCACTCCTGTTTGTGTAATCAACAAGATTAAATGTTGTTAATCATGGCAAGAGGCGAAGCATAATTAATCTACCTATCTAGGCAATTTAAATGAGGCCGGAAACAACACATAACAATTCCGGAAAATCCCCAAATGCTTTTTTTGAATTTGGTACTGTTCTGAATAAAACAAAATTTTAATGTTGTTTAACATGCAAAGTAAGTGCACCATGTTAATCTACACATTTTTCTACCCCATTTACATATATAGTTCATTTAATTCAGAGCTACGGTTATTTAGTTATGAAATAAACCATTTTAGCATGTCATTTATGCAAATTAATGCAAACAACAATTTTAAACATTTTTAACATGGATGAAAGTTGCATATTATGAAACTAAACAAAATTCTAAGCATTTTACATATATAGATCATTTTAATCCGATGCATGGTTAATTAGTTATTAAATGCATGAACTTGAGGGTTTTTTCTGTAAATCTGCAAACTCTAGATAATTGCTAAAATCGCAACAGGGAAGAAAAACAGATCGGGCCTAAACTGGAACAGTGGCATGGGCGACGGATATCAACATTGCGCACACGGGCACATGATAGGGGAAGGGTGGCTGGGCGCTCACCATGGGCCTCGGCCCAAGCGGCGCTGGCGGCTGGGCGCGCACGTCGTCCTCCTCGATCCCCCACTGGATCGAGGGAGGCAGGGGCGGGGGCGGCATACGGCTCGGCGGCGTGAAGAAATCCGGCGAGCGGAGGCCGGGAACGGGCGGATCCGGCAGGCCGGTGCCAGATCTGGGCAACGGCGGCGGCGGACGGGGTCGGGCGGCGAGGAGCTCCATGGCGGCGGCTGCTCCTGTGAAGAACCAGAGACAGGGAGAGAGCGAGACGTGAGAGGAGGAGAGAGGAGGAAGAACAGGAGGTGAGAGGGAGTTCGGCGAGGGTGTGGCAGGGAGGAGGCAGCCTGGTCCACTGCTGGTCGACCGACCGGCGACGAGGTCGACGAGGAGAAGCACGGGGGTCGAGGTGCTGCTGCGGGGAGCTCCTCTCCCGTGCGGCTCTAGCGCTCGAGCGAGGGAGGCAGGGAGTGGGCGGCGTACGGGCGGCGCATGCCGCGGTTGCGGGTGGAAGCGCGGGGTAGGGGGAGGCGTTGGATCTTTGATCCGGCGGCTCGGATTCGGCGGCGGGGATGATGGCTGTGGTGGCCAAGTGGCGGCAGTGGCGGCGCATGTGACGGCGCAGCCGATGGGGTGTCGCCAAGTGGCGGCGGCTGGGAGGTTAGGGGAGGCTAGGGGCTTGGGTTTCCAAATCTAGAGGAGGGGGTCTGCTTAAATAAGGAAAGGGGGCTAGAGAAGAGGGTTTTGAGGTGGTTCTCGGACCGTACGATCACGATCCGATGGCTCCGGTCGATAGGGGCTGGGCCTAGTGGGCTGTGTAGGAGGGTGTGGGCTGAGAAGAGAGGGAAGTGGTGCATCCCGGCATGGTTTTCGGAACACTAAAAACGTCTGACGATTTGACCGCCTATAGTACCGCTATAGTTATCCGTTGGGGCATCAAACGACCTCCGATTGGGACGAAATTTGGCAGGCGGTCTACCTATGATATAACAAGACCGCACACCAACTTTCAACCCATTCTGAGAACATTTTTATCCCACTTATAAAATAATATTTCGGAGGTGCCGCGGGCGCGAGCGAGTGTGTCGGGTCTCGAAACGGACAACGGAAGGGACGCGGAGAAGCCGGCAACTACGAACGAATGCAAGTTTTATGAAAACATGCAGATGAAATGCACATGATGACATGGCAAGGTGCAACAAGCAAACGAATCACATGGCAACGGCGGAAAATAAATGGAAGGAATCTGGAGCATCGGTCTCGGGGCGTCACAACTCTCCCCCACTTACAAGAGATCTCGGCCCGAGATCTAAGCATGACAAGAGGAAGAGAAAAAAAGGAAGAGGTAAAACAAAGTTTGCTTCTTGGACAAATGAGTGAAATCAACAAACCTCGGAGGTTACAAAGAGTTGAAGAATGGCTTGAGGAACAAGCAAAAATTCAAAACCACTCCGGTTGAAACGAGATGAGAAAGGAAGAATACAACGGAGACGAACGAAGTTGAGAGCACTCCGGTAGAATAGATAACAACGCGATACCTCCGGAACAAATGCAAGAATGGAATGAAAAGAACGGAGATGAGACCAACATCTTCTACCACAAACGAATTTGAAAGAGCATCCTTGTGGAGAAGCCTTGAACGGAGTTGTTGAAAGAATTAACAAGCAAAAGATTGGCTTCAAATGGCCTTATGGAAAACATCTCAAATCTTGAGGTGAAATTCTGGCACTAACGGAAACAATTGATTGCTTGAGCGAAGAGATGAAAACCTCTTTCACCGAGAAGAGAAGGAGAAACTTGGATCATTGATAAGCACCGCAATAGCAACATTCCTTAGGGAAGGCTTTAGGTGAAATATAACCCAAGATAACTCATTCATGAACGAAGAGAAAAATGATGGGTTTAAGTATCTCATTCCTGACAACTTGTGAATCAGGAAACACGAAGGGACATTGTCAGGAATGACATAACACCACCTCAAAAGACAAGGTAGAAAGGATTTGCACTTCGGAATGCAATATGAAGAATGCTTGAGCTCATCGAAGAACACTTCGAGAATGAATTAAATCCTTGATGAACCACAATGAAGAACTCCGGTAAACAAAAGGATGATAGAAACGAAGGTTGAAAAGAACAAGATGAAGCCTTGCAATGATTTAGATGGAGCTTCGTAACGAGACAACCGAGAAAACTTGGAACTCCGGAAAAGAAAGATGAACAACTTAGAACCAAGAATTTGATATTATGAACGAACTCCGGAAGAAGGAATTAAATCACCATGAGGAAACAAGAATAAGAATTACATTATGCTTATACTCATCATAATAAATTAATGAAAAGCAACGGATTGGTATACTACTTATTCTTCTTGAAAAGATTGAAGAGAGATATATCGCAAACTTGGGAAGGTCTTCAACGAACCACCGGTAGGATTTTGGAAAGAACGAATGAAATGATACGATAATAAAGGAAGAGGAATCTTGAACGAACTACCGTAAGAAATGAAAATGAACGAAGAAAAGAGGAGTCATCGTGAAGAATTAGAAAATGCACGAAGATACTTGATGGAATTTAGGTACAAGAGATCGAAGAGATCACGAGCTGATTAAAGACTACTTGAACGAAGCACCGGAAGAATTTGGGAAAGAGAGATGGACGTTGAGAATGGAGAATTCTGAAATGATGGCCTTCGGAGAATCTAAAATGGAAAGAACTCATGAAATGCTTCGGATGGCTATGAAAAGAATTTCTCACGATCGAAACAATTTGAGAGGATAGTAACAACCATGAGTCCACAAGAGAACGGATAAGGATTTAAGAGAAACTCTTCTTCGAACTTCAACGCTGAGAATGACGACGAGGAACACCACCAACATTGTTGAGATACTCCGGACAATGAAAAGATGAATATTGGGATCAAAACGAAAGAATTAAAAGGAAATCTCGGGGAAGACAATTGACTGATGAGAATTCATTCTTACGTCAATCTTGAAAGAATTTGAGAATAACTCCGGAAAATTAGAAGAGTCAGGTAAGATCCTGGGAAAAGACCTGTGGGTTATGGGCCCACTCAAAGAGAACACCGTTGAAACAATTGCTTGAAAGACAGATTGCATCGGTTAGATTTAAATGGCTTGAATGAAATAAAAACCTCAAAATAGAACGAACGGGTCCTGAATGGAAACACGAATCTTCTAAGATAATTTCAGCACTCCGAGGAAGAATAGAGAGAGGTGAATGATTAAGAGGTGCACCGGCATGGGAAAGCATTTGAAATGAGGAAACGGATATGATCAACACCGAAAGCTTGAATTTAGACCACCGGAGAAGGAAACGAGAAGGAAGAATAACGAACTTGTAACTCCTTAGCATCTTCACGAGAAATCACCGGCTATGAATATCGAAGGAAAAGAATGGAGAGACTTCACATGAACAAAATGGATACACTATTTGAGATCTCTGACTCCGCGAAGAAAAAGGGTGGGAGGGTGGGAAAAATAAAGACAACTTGGGATGGTTGGAACGAACACCATTGAGAAAACTGAGAATTGATCTTGCAAATGTTGAAAGGATCGGATCAACTTGAAGAGAAGCACACCGGGTGAAAAGAATTTTCCATGACAATCTTGATGATCAATAAGGATTAGCACTCCCATAGAAATATGAGAGCACCGCTTAGGAAAGGTATGGAATCAACACTTGACTTCGAAGCAACTCAAATACCACAACTCAAAACAAAACAAACGATTTGGCTTGCAGAATAAGCCGGAACAAACATACGATAGAGATTTCGTCCAAAATTTTTGTGGTGGGGCCCACGGGCTCGATTTTACAGTGACCATCACATACAAGGCAGTGTACATGACTTACGAAGCGTCCCCGAACCGTAGCAAAGCTACAAGGGCTCTTTAAGACACAGCGAGACCCACTGTAAAAACGACCGTGGGCAGGCGGACCACTAGATGTCGAACCCCAATTTTATATCATGCATCTGTCGAAAAGATATACTAGGTAACTACTTGAATTCCCACCTAAGAACTCCCGAAACTTCTTGGTTATGCGATCAGGTTGCGGGTCTAGGAACCTACTCAGCAAACAACAACCTAATCAGCTGCAACTGCATCCGCAACCCTTAACACACAACCGAGAAACTTCTCAAATTCGTCTACCTCAGACCTTCGAAAACACAGCGATACTAGTCACGGTGGATCATCCGAGCTATCTCCTCCAGTACTGGGGAAAAGTCACGGCACTATTTGCCACCACAAAAAGTATAGAAGCGTTTCGATGTCGGCGTCCTCTGGTATTCAGGAACTAGAACGATAGCGAATGTGACAAGAACCCCTTGGAGCTCAACTCCCCGGGTCCAATCCATACGGTCAGGAGGCACCAAGAACAGAATTCTGTCACACCGATATCGCAACGATTCCGAATATACCCGCGTGATCCTAAAATTTTTTTTTTGAGTGAGAAGAGTATAAGAATCAAAACACCTACGTCACACTTCCTCACCAGAGCGACGAAGGGGATAAGGAGTAAAAAGAATTCCTACTCTCTGATATATAGCTAGGACTCAAAATAGTTTTTCTTCTAGACTCGTCAACAATTCGATCAATCAAAGGGGCTCCTATGGTCGGTCGAGGCACTGATTCCAACTTGTCATGCCCAATATGCGATCCTATCCTCGAGGAACTCGAAGGTACCACCAGGGATAGAAGCGCATATTGAAGACGCTTGCAAGGTGGATATCATTACAACATACCATGTACTGAATAGATGAGAATACCAGATAAAGGCTTACACTCGCCACAAGCTACAACATGAATACATCAATACAAGCAATCATCAAACAGAAGAGCAGGATCTGACTATGGATGAAATCAAACGAAAAAGAAGAATGACATCCACCCTGCTAATCCCAGGCTGCCAACCGGGAACCCATTCTATGATCGACGAAGAAGAAGAAGCAGAAGAACTCCAAAAGCAAACATGCATCGCTCTCACGTCAAAGCATCGCTTTACCTGTACCTGCAACTGTTGTTGTAGTAATCTGTGAGCCACGAGGACTCAGCAATCCCATAACCATGGGTAGCAAGACTATCAAAGCTTAAATGGGTGTGGAAGGGTAAGGTGGTGAGGTTGCAGCAAGCACTAAGCATTGTATGGTGGCTAACTTATGAGTACAAGAATAAGAAGAGTAAACTACGCATAACGGTCGCAAACTAATAATGATCAAGAAGTGATCCTGAACACCTACTTACGAGTCAAACATAACCCCACCGTGTTCTCTTCTCAAACTTCCTCGAAAAGAGACGATCATGGTTACGCACGCGGTTGGTGTATTTTAATTAGATTTAGTGTCAAGTTCTCTACAACCGGAGATTATAAATTTCCAAGTCGCCACATAACCGCGGGCACGGCTTCGCGAAAGATTTAACCCTGCAGGGGTGCTCCAAGTAGTCCATTATAAATTACCACACGCATCCGATGGAACATCCTCACACCATGATAACACGATGCTTACGACAAGGAATCCCGGTGGACAAGCCACTTGTAACAGGCAAAACTAAACCAGCAAGTCCTCCCGGTGAGCCAGATCCGTGTCTAGAGCCGCGCGCTCTCTATCTACGGGCATCATCCATCTATGCATAGTGGACGGTAGCCAAAAGAACCCGAGTTGCCCCGAGGCGGCTCCGCCGACTGCTAGGTAGGTGGACCAACGGTTGTGTTTTGCCGCTGGCCCGAGTCATGTTGGAATTAAAAGAGTCCCCGAGGTGGCGACCCTCTATGCAATTAATTATTAGGTTCATGTTGGCAAATGTTAAAACCAAAGTTGGGCCTTACTGGAGAAGTTTTAGCCTAAAACGAATGGACAGAGGGGTTCCCATATGCCCCAGATGTGTTAGAAGCGCTCATCAAGGAACATAACACCGGTATTACGGAAACTAGGGCGGCATGAGTGGAACAAAACACTAGGCAAAAGGCCGAGCCTTCCACACACAACCAAGTATATAGATGCATTAATTAAATAAGAGATATTGTGATATCCCAACATATCCATATCCCAACATGGAACAACCTGCACTGCACCTGCAACTAGCAACGCTATAAGAGGGGCTGAGTAAAGCGGTAACATAGCCAAACAATGGTTTGCTGGGTAGGGTGGTTAGAGGCTGTATCATGGCATATGAGAGGCTGACATGTATGTGGTAGGAAGCGTGACATAGCGATAGCAATGAGACAACTAGCAAGCAGTGATAGTAGTGTTATCAAGGTCATGATCATCTTACCTGAAATCCAGCTAGGAAGAAGATCGAATCCATGAAGTAGTCGAACAATCGTAGTCAAACGAATCCTCACACTTCGCAACGTAACCAGACTATCGAGAAAAAGCACAGCCGGAAAGAAGCAAACAACATGGTAAACACCCAAATATAATCATGGCATAATGCACAACCAAGTATGATGCATGTCCGGTTTAAATAGGCATGGCATGGCAAAGTGCAACAAAAAACTTAAGTGAAGCTCAATATGCAACGAGTTACATATTGACGAAACTCCACATTCAATTTATTTAGTTCACTCCTGTTTATGTACTCAACAATATTAAATGTTGTTAATCATGGCAAGAGGTCATGCATAATTAATCTACCTATCTAGGCAATTTAAATGAGGCCGGAAACAACACATAACAATTCCGGAAAATCCCCAAATGCTTTTTTTGAATTTGGTACTGTTCTGAATAAAACAAAATTTTAATGTTGTTTAACATGCAAAGTAAGTGCACCATGTTAATCTACACATTTTTCTACCCCATTTACATATATAGTTCATTTAACTCAGAGCTACGGTTATTTAGTTATGAAATAAACCATTTTAGCATGTCATTTATGCAAATTAATGCAAACAACAATTTTAAACATTTTTAACATGGATGAAAGTTGCATATTATGAAACTAAACAAAATTCTAAGCATTTTACATATATAGATCATTTTAATCCGATGCATGGTTAATTAGTTATTAAATGCATGAACTTGAGGGATTTTCTGTAAATCTGCAAACTCTAGATAATTGCTAAAATCGCAACAGGGAAGAAAAACAGATCGGGCCGAAACTGGAACAGTGGCATGGGCGACGGATATCAACATTGCGCACATGGGCACATGATAGGGGAAGGGTGGTTGGGCGCTCACCATGGGCCTCGGCCCAAGCGGCGCTGGCGGCTGGGCGCGCACGTCGTCCTCCTCGATCCCCCACTGGATCGAGGGAGGCAGGGGCGGCGGTGGCATACGGCTCGGCGGCGCGAAGAAATCCAGCGAGCGGAGGCCGGAAATGGGCGGATCCGGCCGGCCAGTGCCGGATCCGGGCAACGGCGGCGGCGGACGTGGTCGAGCGGCGAGGAGCTCCATGGCGGCGGCTGCTCCTGTGAAGAACCAGAGACAGGGAGAGAGCGAGACGTGAGAGGAGGAGAGAGGAGGAAGAATGGGAGGCAAGAGGGAGGTCGGCGAGGGTGTGGCAGGGAGGAGGCGGCCTGGTCCGCTGCTGGTCGACCGACCGGCGACGAGGTCGAGGAGGAGAAGCACGGGGGTTGATGTGCTGCTGCGGGGAGCTCCTCTCCCGTGCGGCTCGTGCGCTCGAGCGAGGGAGGCAGGGAGCGGGAGGCGTACGGGCGGCGCGGGCCCGCGATGGGCCTGGCCGGCCGTGGCTGCGGGTGGAAGCGCGAGGTAGCGGGAGGCGTTGGATCTTTGATCCGGCGGCTCGGATTCAGCAGCGGGGATGATGGCTGTAGTGGCCAAGTGGCGGCAGCGGCAGCGCAGGTGGCGGCGCGGCCGATGGGGAGTTGCCAAGTGGCGGCGACTGGGAGGTTAGGGGAGGCTATGGGCTAGGGTTTCCAAATCTGGAGGAGGGGGTCTTCTTAAGTAAGGAAAGGGGGTAAGAGGACAGGGTTTTGAGGTGGTTCTCGGACCGTACGATCACGATCCGATGGCTCTGGTCGATAGGGGCTGGGCCTAGTGGGCTGTGTAGGAGGGTGTGGGCTGAGAAGAGAGGGAAGTGGTGCAGCCCGGCATGGTTTTTGGAACACCAAAAACGTCCGACGATTTGACCGCCTATAGTGCTGCTATAGTTATCCGTTGGGGCATCAAACGACCTCCGATTGGGACGAAATTTGGCAGGCGGTCTAGCTATGATATAACCAGACAGCACGCCAACTTTGAACCCATTCCGAGAACATTTTTATCCCACTTATAAAATAATATTTCGGAGGTGCCGCGGGCGCGTGCGAGTGTGTCGGGTCTCGAAACGGACAACGGAAGGGACGCGGAGAAGCCGGCAACTACGAACGGATGCAAGTTTTATGAAAACATGCGGATGAAATGCACATGATGATATGGCAAGGTGCAACAAGCAAACGAATCACATGGCAACGGCAGAAAATAAATGGAAGGAATCTGGAGCATCGGTCTCGGGGCGTCACACCTACTCCATAGAGTCGGAGCCTAAGCCCGACCACATATCCCGGGGAGCCGGAGGAGCGTACGGCCAAAAGGAGGTCTAGCCTGGCCTCTCCGCCGGACAATGGCAATGTGGCCGCCGTTCGTGCCGACCTATCGATCTCCGAGGAACACCTCACCGCGGAAGCCGGCGAGGACGTTGACTACGTTGCCATGACAAAGGCTTCACGTCAGCGGGCTCACGTATTACTGTATCTCAGGACAGCCGGCTACGACATGAACTCGTCGACAGCGAAGGCTTCACGTGGGCCATGTCACAGGTTAAGTGGTCCATCCCCAATGCCTCTGGTTCAACCGCCGTCAATCACTTCGAAGCCCCGCCGCTGAACTCCTCCACCTCGCGGTCAAGGATTTGCGATCCTTGTACGCCATCGAGCCCATTATGTCATTTCTGAAGGACACGTTCTACGGCGGTGGCTTGGGATCCTCAGCTGCCAAGTCAGATCTCATCGACCACGACCACGCGATGGGCACCCACTATGGCTCTTCCAAGGTGAAACAGCCCATCTGCGACATCAGGGAGCGCACCCTCGGTCTGTGCTCTTCCAAGTGGAAGGATCCCATCCATGACAAGTGAGGCAATATCCTATAAGCAAATCTTACTTTTTCTAGCTAGCCAACTCGTACCCATTGTTGTAGTAGCTTTTGCCATGCGATGTTTTAACCGTGCCGTGTTTAATTATTTCAGTTATGCAAAAATGTAATGTTCAATAGGGCTATCTGATGTTTAAGTATGAAGTGTCTACTTCAGTTTCACGAATGGCTATATTTGGTTGTTTATAGTGAGTAGATGCCTTGTTTATCTGTATTTGGTTGTTAGGTTGGTTGAAGTGAGCATTTGCCTAGTTTTCAAACAGATGCCTTGTTTATCTGTATTTGGTTGTTAGGTTGGTTGCACTGAGCATTTGTCCAATTTTCAAGCAGATGCCTTGTTTATCTGTATTTGGTTGTTAGGTTGGTTGCAGTGAGCCTTTGTCTAGTTTTCAAGCAGATGCCTTGTTTATCTGTATTTGCTTGTTAGGTTGGTTGCAGTGAGCCTCTGTCCAGTTTTCAATGGCTATATTAGGTTGTTATAGTGAGCATATATGCCATGTTTATTTCAGTTATTCACAATGTGATGTTCATTATGTGCAAGTATGAACTGTGCAGTTTGATTTCATCAATACCAGTTTGAACGGCTATATTTGGTTCATGTTATGCCTGGTGAAGTTAACACATGCCCTTTATTTCAGTTTTACACATTTATGTAGTGTGATGTTTAAGCATGAGCTACGTTCTATTCATTTTCAATAGTACCAGTTTGAATTACAATATTTGGTCCCTGTTAAGCCTGTTGTAGTTAACATTCCCTTCCATTTTTATATTCTTTAACAGCATGCTGAAACCAACACATTCAAGCTATCATTTTGAGATTTTGTTGTTTACCATGGCTATATTTGGTTGATGTTAAGCATGTAGTACTTATCATGCCTTTCCATGTACTTACGCAGGACAACAACGGGAGTAGCCAACATTTTCCACCGAGGTTAGTTTCATCCCTCGGCTTATACTGCCTCCGTTCCATAATGTAGTGCATACAAATCCACGCCTGGACACTTTTTAGCTTCTAATATTGACTTGTTGCTTGTAGGTACATATGTCCTAGGCAAAGATCCACGCCTCGACCCTTTTTGCATATGGGGCAATGAGATATTCATGAACCAACATCAAGTGAGGAAACTGATAAGAATTATTAGCAAAAGGATATGAACGATGGCAATTAAATGATTTGTCTACGCTCTATCCAACACACAAGGGAGCTGTAGGATGATAACTACGAACTCTATAGCCTTCTCTTTTATTGCCCATAATGAGTTGTTAGACAACAATGTCTGAATCTTTTTCGTTTGTAGTGGTTCCCAAAGCAGTTTACTCAAGATTACCTCGCAAAGTACATGATTGGTGGACATGCAATGAAGGTTAAAGTATTTCATCAAGACTACAATGAGCATCGAGAAGTCCTTTATTCCTACATATATTTGGCCACTTCCAGGTGGTTGTTGTCTTCTGGCCCCTCTCACCCGATCTTCGACGACGCGCCCAACCATGTGCGATAAACCAGCTAGCTAAAAATCTCAAAAAAGCTACCCGCCTTGATGCAAAAATTGGTGGTTCCGCGGCTTTTCCTAATTATCGTACACAATTATTATGTTTGGACCCTGTGCAATCTGGTTACTCCCGCCCCGCTTCATTTCCTTTACCCAAATTTTAGTTGCCGCGCTATTTCAACCATCGCCCTCCCTCCTCCACCACTGACCTCATAGTAAAATTTCAGGATCCGGGGCATTTGAACCGTCGCCCTCCCGCGTCCACCACCATCTCCACCCACCATTACTAAAATTTTCAGTAGCCGTGGCATATCCTCAAACACCACCCGCCCTAACCCCGCCCCCCTCCATAGTCTACACCGCCCCCCGCTCGAACACTAGCTTGCCGCCGCCGCCGCCACCAACCCCTGCCGGTTTTCCCATGCCTCCTAGCTTAGATAAGTTCAGGTTACCCACCGACTCCCATAGCCTCGCTGCCTTGAGTTTTTAGATGAGGCCTGAGGTGTCCCTTCCCCCCAGATCCCCATCCCCTACTACAGAGAGTCACAGCCTAAACCCGACCACATATCCCGGGGAGCCCGAGGAGCGTACGGCCAAAAGGAGGTCTATCATGGCCTCTCCGCAGGACGATGTCTGGGTGGCCACCGTTCGTGCCGACCTGTCGATCCCGGAGGAACACCTCACCGCCGAAACCAGCAAGGACGTTGACTACGTCGCCATGGCAAAGGCTTCACGTCAGCGGGCTCACGTATTACTAAATCTCAGGACAGCCGGCTATGACATCAAGCTCATCAATAGCGAAGGCTTCACACGGGCCATGTCACAGGTTAAGTTGTCCATCCCCAACGCCTCGGGTTCAACCCCCGTCGATCTCTTCGAAGGCCCCGCCACTGATCTCCTCCACCTCGCGGTCAAGGATTTGCGATCCTTGTATGCCATTGAGCCTATTATGTCATTTCTGAAGGACACGTTCTACGACGGTGTCTTGGGATCCTCAGCTGCCAAGTCAGATCTCATCGACCACGACCATGCGAAGGGCACCCACTATGGCTCTTCCAAGGTGAGACAGCCCATCTGTGACATCAGCGATCGCACCCTAGGTCTGTGCTCTTCCAAGTGGAAGGATCCCGTCCATGACAAGTGAGGCAATATCCTATAAGCAAATCTTACTTTTTATAGCTAGCCAACTCGTACCCATTGTTGTAGTAGCTTTCGCCATGCGATGTTTTAACTATGCCGTGTTTAATTATTTCAGTTATGCAAAAATGTAATGTTCAATAGGGCTATCTGATGTTTAAGGATGAATTGTCCACTTCAGTTTCACGAATGGCTATATTTGGTTGTTTATAGTGAGTAGATGCCTTGTTTATCTATATTTGGTTGTTAGGTTGGTTGCAGTGAGCATTTGCCCAGTTTTCAAGCAGATGCCCTGTTTATCTGTATTTGGTTGTTAGGTTGGCTGTAGTGAGCATTTGTCCCGTTTTCAAGCAGATGCCTTGTTTATCTGTATTTGCTTGTTAGTTTGGTTGCAGTGAGCATTTGCCCAGTTTTCAAGCAGATGCACTGTTTATCTGTATTTGGTTGTTAGGTTGGCTGCAGTGAGCCTTTGTCTAGTTTTCAAGCAGATGCCTTGTTTATCTGTATTTGCTTGTTAGCTAGGTTGGTTGCAGTGATCCTTTGTCCAGTTTTCAAGCAGGTGCCTTATTTATCTATATTTGCTTGTTAGATTGGTTGCAGTGAGCCTCTGTCCAGTTTTCAATGGCTATATTAGGTTGTTATAGTGATCATGTATGCCTTGTTTATTTCAGTTATTCACAATGTGATGTTCATTATGTGCAAGTATGAACTGTGCAGTTCGATTTCATCAATACCAGTTTGAACGGCTATATTTGGTTCCTGTTTTGCCTGGTGAAGTTAACACATGCCCTTTATTTCAGTTTTACACATTTATGCAGTGTGATGTTTAAGCATGAGCTATGTTCTATTCATTTTCAACAGTACCTGTTTGAATTACAATATTTGGTCCCTGTTAAGCCCGTTGTACTTAACATTCCCTTCCATTTTTAACTGATTTAACATCATGCTGAACCATCACATTCAAGCTGTCATTTTGAGATGTTGTTGTTTACCATGGCTATATTTGGTTGATGTTAAGCCTGTAGTACTTATCACGCCTTTCCATGTACTTACGCACGACAACAACGGGAGTGGCCAGCATTTTCCACCGAGGTTAGTTTCATCCCTCGGCTTATACTGCCTCCGTTCCATAATGTAGTGCATACAAATCCATGGCTGGACACTTTTTAGCTTCTAATATTGACTTGTCGCTTGTAGGTACATATGTCCTAGGCAAAGATCCATGCCTCGACCCTTTTTGCGTATGGGCAATGAGATATTCATGAACCAGCATCAACTGAGGAAACTGATAAGAATTATTAGCAAAATGATACGACCAATGGCAATTAAATTATTTGTCTACGCTCTATCCAACACAACAGTGAGCTGTAGGATGGTAACTACGAACTCTGTAGCCTTCTCTTTTTACTGCCCGTAATGAGTTGTTAGACAACAATGTCTGAATCTTTTTCGTTTGCGGTGGTTCCCAAAGCAGTTTACTCAAGATTACCTCGCAAAGTACATGATTGGTGGACATGCAATGAAGGTTAAAGTATTTCATCGAGACTACAATGAGCATCGAGAAGTCCTAATGAAGACAGTGAAGGATGGGCAGGCGGCCATCACAAGGGGTTGGCCTAGAGTCATGCGCGCATTAGGCATGGAGGAGGGCACAATATGGGCATTCTGCTTCACCTTTTCCAGCAACCATAATGTCTTCCACCTCTCTCTTTACAGTCTTTAGTACAACTGTGGTTCATCATTCTTTACTTGGTGCTTCTGTAGTTCTTCAGTATATGTACCTATGCATCAAATTATGCATTCGTCCTTGAACTTATATTTGTAATAAACTTGGTTCAATATGAAATAAGTGATTGCCTACTTTCAACTTGAAAATTTGTTTCAAATTCAAATTATGTGAATTTTAAATGCAGGGATTAAATTAGGGATAAATTATGCTCTGCAGGCCATTACACTGCACATGGTTTGCGAAAGCAAAACGTATGTGATAAACATCAAGATCAGACACGTTTCTCAGATCAGTACATGTGCGATGAATCTCTACTACACACACGATCAGACAAGAAAAAACGTGTGAGATTAACAACAACAGCGCACACAGTTCCTTCTTAATAAATGTTTGTGAAAGTCACCTTATAACACACGCTAGGCAATTATGAATTGTTTATGATGTCATGTGCATCGTAAACGTTTGCTCATAGAACAACGCGTGCGATAGGCCTTCATCTGACATGGGTATTCGGATGAATCGTTTGGGACATTTTATACATCGCAAACGTTTATGTACAGACAAACATGTGGGATATATTCAAGCTTCGCATACAGTTTTATAGGGACAACTGTATGCGCTCTTACATCGAATCGCATACGGTGTACAATCGTGAACTGTTTGTGATGGGGCGAGCATCGTAAACGTTGCACCATAGAATACTGAGTGCGATGGTTATGTGAGCACACACAAGTACCAAGGATGGAGCATTTGGAAAAGATGCGGGCATCGCATACGCTTAGTTCTGCGAAACGTATGCTTGCGTGCTCCCTATCGCCGACGATTTCTGGGTCGTGTGGGAAGGACCTCCCCCCATCGCACACACAGGCATGGCGACGGTTTAAAACTCTGTCGCAGAAAGGGGGTAAAAATCGTTTGTATAGCACGTCACTACACCAGTGAGAGTGGGATGCAAGGGGTTAATGGGAGGCACATATGGGCTATGAATATACTTGCTCAAAGTAAATTCATCAAAGATATCAAGCATTTCATCCTTCCAAAAGTGATAATACTCTCCATTGAGAATGGGCACTCTACATCTAAGACTCCCCAAAGTAGACACACCCATCTTCCTCCAATGGTGATTAAACCAAAGCAATGGAGACCAAAGCTCTGATACCAATTGTAGGGTCGACAAGATAGGTCTAGAGGGGGGGTGAATAGACTCTTAACCAAACAAAGTTGCAGTTTTTAGTTCTCTTGGAATTTAGGCAGATTTTAGCACTAGTTAAGATATTACCAAGACTTCCTACATAGTAAAGCATGTAATTGTGCAGAAAGTAATGGGGTAGAGAAGAGAAGATCAAACGCAATGAAGACACGGTGGTTTTTGGCGTGGTTCCGATAGGTGGTGCTATCATACATCCATGTTGATGGAGACTTCAACCCACAAAGGTAACGGTTGCGCGAGTCCACGGAGGGCTCCACCCACGAAGGGTCCACGAAGAAGCAACCTTGCCTATTCCACCATGGCTTACGTCCCCGAAGGACTATCCTCACTCGGGTAGATCTTCACGAAGTAGGCGCTCTCCTTGCCCTTACAAACTCCTTGGTTCAACTCCACAAGATCTTTGGAGGCTCCCAAGTGACACCTAACCAATCTAGGAGACACCACTCTCCAAAAGGTAATTGACGGTGTTGTTGATGATGAACTCCTTGCTCTTGTGCTTCAAATGACAGTCTCCCCAACACTCAATCACTCTCTCACAGATTTGGCTTTGGTAGGAGAAGGATTTGAGTGGAAAGCTACTTGGGGAAGGCTAGCAATCAAGGTTCAAATGGTGGGATTGGAATCTCTTGATCTCAACACATGACTAGGTGGTTCTCTCTCAAAAAATGAATGGTGGAAGTGTAGGCACGTTCTGATGGCTCTCTCAGAGAGTAGATGTGGGTGGAGGGGTATAAATAGGCAGAACCAAAAATCCAACCATTACAAGCTTTTTGACCCAACTCGGTGACACCGATCAGAAATCTCGGTGAGACCAACCTGTGTAAAAGGCATGACCATTAGGCTTTTCGGTGAGACCGAACTGACCGACTCGGTGCGACCGAAGTGCAATGGCTAGGGAAGAACCTCGTTTCGAAAATTCTGATCGTTTCATCTCTGTGACTCTGAAGTGAATCGATGGCATCATAGAAACTTGGCCAGCCCATCTCGGTGAGACCGAGAGCCATTTCGGTTGTACCGAAACATTAGGGTTTGGCATGTGGCAGTATATGGAGTATCTCAGTGGGTCTGGATTGGAGTATTTCGGTGGGACCGAGATGGACTTTTAGGGTTTTTTGGAAGATGTGATGTGGAGAAGTGTTTGAGGATTATGGAGCAATACCACTAAGCATTTGAGCAAATGAGTCATGATCAAAACCTCATCCCCTTTTAATAGTATTGGCTTTCCTATGGACTAATTGTGATCTTGGATCACTTAACCAAAAATGAAGAGTCTTGGAGCTTTGCCAATTCTTGTCCTTAGCAATTTTGAAGGGGTCCACATCCTCTTGTCCTTGCCATGCCACTGTTGAACTTATCTGAAATATACTAGATAGAGACATTAGTCCAACAACATGTATGTTGACATTAATTACCAAAACCACTAAGGGAGCAAATGTGCTTTCAATAATCCATGGACTCACATTAGTCATAAAGAACTCATATACTTATTGTGAAAGCCTATTAGCCCTCAAAGCAAAGTACTACTCGCATGCCCCTAGGGAATTGGTTGGTAGGAGTTAACCATCGCGTGCATCTGATTATAACAACACTCAAGGATTTCATTTCAGACATAAAAATGCTCAAACCTCCCCACCATGCCATGACCAACACTTAGATGAGATGTTAATAACAAGCTTTAATACCGATATTTATACTAACCAATGATCATGAACCAATATCCTTTCATATTACGACATCAATATTATTAAACCATACACTTCATATTTAGTGATCTACATGAAAGTTTTTATTATATCCCCCTTGAATACCTATCCTTTTTGGACTAGTCTTATAACACATGCATATTGCCATCACTATTTATTAGACTCTCAAAAAAAATTAAGTTAAGCATGAGAGTTCAATCATTTCTACAAAATATAACCACCGCCGTGCTCTAAAAGATATAAGTGAAGCACTAGAGCAACTGCCTAGCTCAAAAGATATAAGTGAAGCACATAGAGTATTCTAACAAATCACGATAAATGTGTGTCCCTCTCAAAAGGTGTGTCCAGCAAACAATGATTGTGGCAAACTAAAAACCAAACAAATAAAAGAAAACTATAGCACAAGACGCTCCAACTAAAACTCATATCATGTGATGAATAATAATGTAGCTCCAAGTAAGTTACTGATAGATTGTAGACGAAAGAGGGGATGCCATCCGGGGCATCCCCAAGCTTAGACGCTTGGATCTTCCTTGAATATTACCTTGGGGATGCCTTGGGCATCCCCAAGCTTATGGTTTTTCCGCTCCTTATTCCTTCATCCATCGTAATCTCACCCAAAACTTGAAAACTTCAGCACACAAAACTCAACAGATACTTCGTGAGATCCGTTAGTATAATAAATCAATCATCCACTTTAGGCACTGTTATAAACTCATTCATAAATGTTCTTGAATAATACCTACTGTATTCTAACTCTTCCATGACTTATACCCCCCGATATAATCCATAGTTTCATGAAAACAAGCACACTATGCAACAAAAACAGAATCTGTTTAAAACAGAACAGTACGCAATGACATAATATTTATCCATACTTCTGTAACTCCAAAACTTATGAAAAATTAGGACAACGTAAACAATTTGTATCCCAATACTGTGTACAAATTTCAGATTTTTCTGACGTACCAGTACAGAATATAAATTCCAGAACTGGGCGCAAAACTTTCTGTTTTCAAACAGCATCAATTATACTATCATTCAAATCATCCCAAAGACATTACTTGGCACAAACACTAATTAAAAGATAAAAACACAATCATAACAGTAGCTAAAATTGTGTGACTCAATAAAAATAAAAAATTTGCAATAAAGACAAATATTGGGTTGCCACCCAACAAGCGCTATTGTTTTATGCCCCTAGCTAGGCATAATGCATTGTTTCAAGTATTATCATCATTCAAATTAATTCCATAGGTGGCCCTCATAATGGATTCATATGGTGGTTTAATTATCTTCCTAGGGAAGTGTTCCATCCCTTTCTTTAATGGAAATTGATCTTATATTTCCTTCTTTCATATCAATAATAGCACCTATGGTTCGTAGGAAAGGCCTACCAAGTATTATAGTACAAGACGGATTACATTCAATATCAAGCACAATGAAATCCACGGGCACATAATTTCTATTAGCAAGTATGAGCACATCATTTATTCTACCCAATGGTTTCTTAATAGTTGAATCCGCTAAATGCAAATTAAGGGAACATGCATCCATATCGGTGAGACCTAGCACGTCACATAAAGATTTTGGTATAGTAGAGACGCTAGCACCTAGATCACACAAAGCATTACATTCATAATCTTTAATCTTAACTTTAATAGTAGGTTCCCATTCATCATGCAATTTCGTAGGTATAGAAACTTCCAATTCAAGTTTTTCTTCATGAGCTTTTATCATAGCTTCTACAATATGTTTAGTAAATGCTTTATTTTGTTCATAAGCATTGAGTGAATTTATCATGGATTGCAACAAGGAAATACATTCAATCAAATAACAATTATCATAATTAAAGTCCTTGTAATCCAAAGTAGTGGGCACATCACTATTTAAAGTTTTGACCTCTCCAAACCCACTTTAATCATTTTTATCATTAAAATCATCACCCTCCGAACAATTGGGACGCCTTCTAGCTAAAGTTGACTCATATCCGGTCCATTTTTCATCAAGTTTTATATTACTAAACAAAGTTTCAATGGGTGACACACCAATCATTTTTCTTTGATGGAGCCATAAAAACATAAATTAGGGAGAGGAAGGCATGTAGAAAAACATGATGCTAAAGTGCTCATAAACATACCCACAATTATCTCATCCTCAAGGCTCTCAAGCACTTTATTTCAATCATTGTTTGCTAATACTTTGTTTGTCAGGTGAAGGGAATATGCCAAATAAGTGATCATGCATAGAGTTTCGCTGTGGCTTAATATTAGGGAACTATGGACCTCTAATATATGTCTCTTTCGAGCTCTTTTGACCAGTCCCCTTTATTTACCACATACACACCCATTCAAGAGAAAGCCAAATAATATTCGTTTGTAGTGTTGCCACTACGTACGGTAACAAACTCATAGCCGAAATCCGAGCCATAGCTCTGGTCGATCGTTCATTAGCTAGCGGAGTCCTCAGCATAACGTGAGGAAGCCACATTTACGCACGTACATGTACACGTGCATATAGTAGCAGGGCCATGGCACCAGCGAGAAGCTGAAGCACCATGTAAGAGATACAACGCAGAATTTTGGCATAATCTCGTTCACCCTTCAACTAAGTTCCTCTAGACAATTTAATCCACAAGTGCTATCAAGTCTATTAAAATTGACATATGCGGTTGAGCATTTCTAACAACATCTTCTCTATAATTTTTCTCAACACCCAAGTCTTTGAAGACTTTCTCTTATGCGTGGTTATTCTTAGTTAAGATAATTTCATTTAAAAACAGTCCCACGACAAGTCTTGGTTATATAGACTAAATAGAACAAAGGCTACAAAATTATTTCAGCTACTAGAACAAAAACTTTGGTTAATTATCAAGACCTACTCCCTCCTGCACATACCACACATACTACTACTACATCTACTCTAAGTATTTCAAGTGCAAAAGACGGGAATCGTAGGACATACCTTCACGGTAGTGAATTTACACACTTCTCTTCCTTATTCTTGCATTCCACGTTGTTTGGCGTAGATCAACTCCTCTGAAAACATAAATTAAAATGAACTCCAAGGGGTAAAAAGAACAAGAACAAAGCAAAGCTTATTCCATTTTTTGGGGGGTTTTGGGTTTTTGAAAACTAACTTGCAAATGAAAAATCGCAAAGGCTGAGGGTGTCCCGGACTAGGGGGTACTGGCCCATGCGGTTTATCACCTATGGGCCGACCAAAGGCCCACCAGCCACCGCCTGGAGGATAGCCGAAGCTGTGGACCTCGTCGTGAGCAAGATGGAAATCACCGAAGACTTGGTGTATACTTCAAGGACAACTCTTGTATCCGGCATGTTTATCTCTAATTGACAACCGACCTTATGTGTAAACCTAGGTACCCCTGGCATCTATATAAGCCGAGGGGTTTAGTCCGTAGAGGCACGATCACAAGCCTTAGGTTAGGACACAATCATACGATCTCGAGGTAGATCATCTTGTACTCGATGCTCCATCACAGCAATATAATCAAAGCACGATGTAGGGTTTTACCTCTTCGAGAGGGCCCGAACCTGGGTAAACATTGTCTCCCTTGTCTCCTGTTACCATTGATCCCAGATCCACCGCTTGGGACCCCCTACCCGAGATCTTCCGGTTTTAGCACCGACATTGGTGGCCCATACAGGTCCCGTTGTGTGGTAAAAAAGGATTAATGGCTCGTCTTCAAATCAACAGCAACATCGGCTATGGCGACATCTTTGTCCCCGGCCAGCTTTTTGCATTTGGCAGCATTGTTCTTCATGCAAACATGACCGGCCATCTCGACCGTGTCGAAAGCTTCGTCCCGAACCAAGTCATCATGTTCAGAAGTTTGGAGTACACTGCTGACTCCCGGGGCGATCTCGCCCTCTCTGGGTGGAGGCCAGATCAGCTTGAGATCCCCCCGACCCTGGAGCCAGCCTCTGATCCAATGCTTGGGTTAGATCTTACGTCAGACCCAACTTTAAGTGCGGATCCAACCCCTGCCCCATCGGATCTCGACCCTGAGTCGAATCTTACTCTGTAACCGGCTCCAAGCTCGGATTCAATCACTTCACCGGCAGGCCAGGAGTTAGCCCTGGCTGGCCAATGCTTTGAGGTTGCATCAGGCGGCCCGCCGAGCATACTGAAAATTAGCCCGGCCTACAATCAAGTAATGGACCCGGCCAATCTCTCGCACTTAAATGAGATGCTAGACCGAATACAGAAGCTTGCAATTTCATCTTCGGTCTATGACCAGATCGTATGTAAAACCGATGATTGGGAAATTTATGTCTTGCCCACCATCCACCTAGTTGCTACAGTCGAAGATTTAACCGACATATTGGACTATGCCTCCGACAAGGAGACCGACATGGATGAAGATGTCGATGGCACATCAGGAGTAGCTTCACCCATGGCGATATACCATACTGGCAATTGGGCCGCAACCTCCACCTATGATGTCTACATGCATGGTAGACACCCCTAAGCATGACGGGGAGAAAAATGATCCCCCCAAGTGCTGACGTGCTCGGCAGTGATCCAAGGGTACTGGTAGGAGCAAGGAGAGCCACGATGATAATAAAGATGCCACTGATAACAGTGCTACTCCGGATGGCGCCGAGCACTAGGGTAACGGCGACAACACCATGCCTGGACAGTTTAATGGCCCTATAGGGATGTCCGACAATGAGGACCCTGAAGATCCCGAGGACCGAGAAGATAGTAACTATCTCCCTGAATCCGAGGAGGAGGTCAGCCTCGGACCTGAGGAGTTCATCGTCCTTGAGGACCCATACAAGCAAGAAAAGTTTCAATGACGGCTCATTGCAACAGCCCGAAGCTTGAAAAAGCAACGGCAACAGCTTCAAGCTGATCAAGATATGCTCAATGATAAATGGGTAGAGGTACTCGCAGCCGAACAAGACTTTGAGTTACGGCGCACGGATCAAGCTAAATCCTACCCACGACGGCCTTTACTTCCTGCATTCGATGACGAGGTCGCCAATAACGTGCCATTCAAGCACGATTGAGCAAATCAACCTGACCATCCTCCTCGGGGGCAGGACAGGCCAACTAGAGGGAATAAAACTCCTACCACAATACCTCACCGTGAAGGCAAGGAACCAGTTCAACCAGTTGAGCCTTATGATTTGCGAAAGAAATTTAACGCAAATCCTGCCCCAACGAGATCCATATACGGATCGAGGGGGCATGCTCCCGCTGGACCAGCCGGCTATGAAGCCTGGCTCGACAGGAAAGCAAGGGCTTGGGAGCGTACACATGCTCGGACGACAACGGACACTCGGCATGACGTAGCTCGGTTTCGAGGGCCTGCACACCCAATATGTTTTACAGACGAGGTCATGGAACATCAAGTCCCGAAAGGGTTTAAACCCGTAAATATCGAGCAATACGACGGAACAACTGACCCGGCAGTGTGGATTGAAGACTTCCTTCTCCACATCCATACGGCTCGAGGAGATGATCTCCACGCCATCAAATACCTACCGCTAAAGCTCAAAGGACCAGCAAGGCATTGGCTCAACAGCTTGCCCGAAAACTCTATCGGAAGCTGGGAGGAGCTCGAGGACGCCTTTAGGGTGAACTTCCAGGGTACGTATGTTTGGCCCCTGGATGCCGATGACCTTAGCCATATCATCCAGCAGCCTGGCGAGTCCGCTAGAAAATTCTAGAATCGGTTCTTAACTAAAAAGAACCAAATAGTCGATTGTCTTGACGCAGAAGCGATCGCTGCTTTTCGGCATAGTATCCGTGATGAATGGCTGGCACGATAGCTCGGACAGGATAAGCTTGGCTGCTCTTACCTTGTTAATGACCCGATTTTGCGTGGGGGAAGATAGATGGTTGGCTCGTAGTAGCCATGGCAGTGAGGCCGACACCTCGGAGGCACGTGATGGTAACGGAAAGCCCAGGCACAACAAGAACAACAAGCGCCGGCATAAGAACAGTGGCAGTGATGCCGATGATGCAACCGTCAACACTGGATTTAGCAATCCAAGGACCAGTCAGAAAAAGAAGCCCTTTAAAGGGAGCAGGGATGGTCCCACTGCACTTGATAAGATCCTCGACAAGCCTTGCTAGATTCATGGCACCTCGGACAAACCGGCTAATCATACAAACCGGAACTGTTGGGTTATCAAGTAGGCCGGAAAGATCGCAGTCGAAGGGCAAGGCAAAAGCCAATCTCGCAGCGAGGATGAGGATGAACCTTGCAGGCCGAACAAGGGAGGCCAGAAGCAGTTTCCTCCTGACCTCAAAGATGTGAATATGATTTATGTCACTCACATCCCTAAAAAGGAGAGGAAGCATGCCCTTCGGGACGTCTACGCCCTAGAGCCTGTAGCGCCGAAGTACAACCTGTGGTCGGCTTGCCCGATCACCTTCGACCGACGAGACCATCTAACCAGTATCCGTCATGGAGGTTCGGCGGCTCTGGTCCTTGACCCAGTTATAGATGGGTTCCACCTAACACAGGTCCTTATGGATGGAGGCAGCAGCCTGAACCTAATCTATACTGACAAGGTCAGGAAGATGGGCATTGATCCATCAAGGATTAAACCCAGCAACAACACTTTCAAGGGTGTCATACCAGGTGTTGAGGCGCAATGCTCCGGAACCATCACATTAGAGGTAGTCTTCGGCTCTCCCGAGAACTTCTGAAGTGAAGACTTGATCTTCGATATTGTTCCTTTTTGCAGTGGTTATCACACGCTCTTGGGGCGAACCGCGTTTGCCCGATTCAATGTCGTCCCGCACTATGCTTATCTAAAGCTCAAAATGCCGGGACCGAAGGGTGTTATCACAGTAAATGGTAACACCGAATGCTCCCACTGTACAGAGGAGCAAACCGCGGCTTTCACGGTCGAGGTCCAAGCAGCCGAGGAGGCTTCTAGGACCCTCGCTGATTCAAACGCACATGGCTCTTCAAAGCGAATCCAAGGTGTTTCCTTGACCTCCCGGCAGTCACATTGTAACCCCAAATAGGGGTGTGTGCTCCGCAGGTCTCCCTGCTTGGCCGAGGACTATGTACCTCAGGTACACAACTTCGCACTTAACATTCCATGGGAGACTGCGGAGCATAACAACAAGGGTACACTGTTTGACTCAATAGAGCAGTGGCCCAGATACATCCTGGACACTTTTACGGCAGTGTCAAAGGCCCGCCAGGAACGGCATAACAACAACATTAAGCTGTTACTCAGCGGCTACTTGGGAAAACCTCTTGAAAGGACCCACCACTTGAATGCATCATCAAGCATAGCAAACAGCGATGTAGCACGCAACATTGGTACATCCTTGGAATTGATAAGGAATGGCTGGTAAACAGCACAGAGGTGCAGATGTGCGGAGGGCCAAACCAGGGTGCTAAACCCACTAACTGATGCCCTGTGTAAATCTCCCCTCTTACATTCTTATGTATCTTTTTTAGAAGTTTCTTCGATAAGCTCGGCTTGTACGGTTCGACCTTATAAATCAAAGTAAAGAAATAGACCTTTTGTGGTCGTTATGCATTTATTTGTGTAATACCTTTTCTTTTCTGCTTATGAACCAAAGATAACTCTCGAGATACATCGTCCCTAGGACTAATCAGTTCTCGACCGGGGGCTTAGATTTAAACCGTGACCATTACATTGCTCCGGCACTCACGTAAAAGTGCTCGGCATCTCGGATATTGCCTGATGTCTACTACGCAACTTTATTTCTTGTAGACTCTGTTGGGCCTCCAAGCGCAGAGTTTTGTAGGACAGCAGCAAATTTCCCTCAAGTGGATGACCTAAGGTTTATCAATCCGTGGGAGGTGTAGGATGAAGATGGTCTCTCTCAAACAACCCTGCAATCAAATACAAACAATCTCTTGTGTCCCCAACACACCCAATACAATGGTAAATTGTATAGGTGCACTAGTTCGGTGAAGAGATGGTGATACAAGTGTAGTATGGATAGTAGATATATGTTTTTGTAATCTGAAATAATAAAAACCGCAAGGTAGCAAGTAACAAAAGTGAGCACAAACGGTATTGCAATGCTTGAAAACAAGACCTAGGGTTCATACTTTCACTAGTGCAATCTCTCAACAGTGCTAACATAATTGAATCATATAACAATCCCTCAACGTGCAACAAAAAATCACTCCAAAGTTCCTAGCAAACGGAGAACATAAGAAGAAATTGTTGTAGGTAGCAAAATCACCTCAAAGTTATCCTTTCCGATCAATCTATTGAGCCATCCCTATAAGTGTCACAAACAACCCTAGAGTTCGTACTAAAATAACACCATATGATACGCATCAATCAACTCTAATGTCACCTAGATACTCCTATGTCACCACAAGTATCCGTGAGTCAATTATTCGATATGCATCAAGCAATATCAGATTCATAATATTTAATCCAACACAAAGAACTTCAAAGAGTACCCCAAAGTTTCTATCAGAGAAAGTAGGACGAAAACGTGCATCAACCCCTATGCCTTGATTACCCCAATGTCACCTCGGGAATCCGCAAGTTGATTACCAAAACATACATCAAGTGACTCAATAGAATACCCCATTGTCACCACGAGTATCCACATGCAAGACATACATCAAGTGTTCTCAAATCCAAAATATTCAATCCGATAACAAGGAAACCTCAAAGGCAAAGACTCAATTCATCACAACAGGATAGAGAGGGAAGAGCACCATATGATCCAACTATATTAACAAAGCTCGTGGTACATCAAGATCGTGCCAAATCAAGAACATGAGAGAGAGATCAAACACATAGCTACTGGTACATACCCTCAGCCCCGAGGGTGAACAACTCCCTCCTCGTCATGGAGACCGTCGGGATGATGAAGATGGCCTCCGGTGATGATTTCCCCCTCCTGCAGGGTGTCGGAACAGGGCTCCGGATAAGATCGCTTTGGAACAGAGGCTTGCGGCGGTGGCGTGGGAGTTCTAGGTTTCTTTATGGGGGTTTCTGGATTTATAGGATTTTTCAGCGTTGGAATCACGCCAGGGGGAGTTCCGAGGGTCCCACAAGCTCAGGGGACGCGCCCTAGGGGGGCGCCCCCCAGGATTGTGGCTCCCCTGGCCACCCTCTGCTCCACCTCCGGCACTTCGTGGATCCCTTTTTGTCCATAAAAAATCACCGTAAATTTTCAGCTTAATCCAAGAACATTTATTTCTGCACAAAAATAACACCACGGTAGTTCTGCTGAAAACAGCGTCAGTCCGGGTTAGTTTCATTCAAATCATATAAAAGTGCACCAAAACCATAAAAATTTGTTGTAAACATGGCATGAATACTTCATAAATTATAGATACGTTGGAGACCTATCAGCATCCCCCAGCTTAATGCCTACTCGTCCTCGAGTAGGTAAATGATAAAAGAAGTAATTTATGAAGTGTGAGTGCTAGCATAGTGCACAAGTTTGATCAATGATAATTTCAATCACTTTTCTAGCTTCATAAACAGCAACCCTTTCTCATAAAACTCATCATGATAAAGTAGCAATCAATTCACATGTTATGGTTCAAACGATGCATTCTCTTGAAACTTAACAACTTATGTTCTTAGTCACCAAACAATTTCAATGCATCTTATTTTCAACAAAGTCTAAGTAAGAGCTCCACATACTCAATTATCATATAGTCTTCTATGATTGCTAGTACTCAAAGCATATTTTTAGAACAAATAGCATTCATCGAACACGGAGGAAGATAGGGGCTTAATGTTTCGCCTCCCAACTTACTTATCATGGAGATAATTGTCAACAGTAATAATTCATGATCAAATATATTTGACAAGATATATGTGCCTGGATCTATCCCCACCATATGATGCTTGCCAAGTGGAGAATAATTGAGGTTGAAATAAGAAGTTGACTCAACAAAAATAAAATTGACAGAAAAAGTAAAAGATATGTCCTTCGCAGAGGGAAGCAGGGATTTGCTTATGTGCCAGAGCTCATTGCTTAAAACAGAGATGAATACATTTTGAGTGCTGTGCTTTTCCTGTCAACGTCACGACAAAGGAATTCAATATATTCCATGCTAAACACATTAGTGGCGGTTCCCATGCGGACATGAAAAGTTTACTCCCCCTCAACCATACAAACACAAGCCATGGCTAGCCGAATTCACGTGCGCCCTCCAAACAATCAACTTTCCAGGGGGAGTTTGTTTTATTATATTTTTCTTTATTTTTTTAGCAGGATTGGGCATCCCAATTACCAGCCTCTCTTGTGCAATGACAAGGGAATAAACACCCATTATGAGAATAACCCACTTAGCATGGAAGATAATGACCGCCCCGTCGCTCCATGAGCGGTACGGGCACACAAAATAGATGTTTATTTGAAGATTTTAGAGATGGCACATGCAAATTTACTTGGAACGACAGGGTAATACCGTATATAGGTAGATATGGTTGACACTCATGGAACAAACTTGGCTCAAGGAGTTTGAATGCACAAGCAGTATTCACGCTTAGTACAGAAATTTTGGCTAGCAAGGATTATAAATAAGCACCACATGTTGGAGGATCCATAACAATATAACTTCTATGCAAATACATCCAAACATAACTCATTACGTTGTCTTCCTTGTCCAACTTCAACTTATTTGAGCAAGTTTGAAAATAATTAATGGGTATTCACAATCATGAAAGATGTCCAAGATAATATATTTGTATGTGAAATTTCTCTTCCTTATACTAATCATTCATGAATTGCTTGTATGACCAATATTGCGATTGTCAAACTTTAATAGATTTTACTTTCTAAACCCAATGTGAAACTACTACTAATCAAGAGACAAGCATATGAAGCACATATAATTTCAACTTTATGATATTCAATTCACTCAACAATTTACTCTTAGGATATAAGTGAAGAAGAAGAGTAAATGACAAACTACTCCAAAAGATATAAGTGAAGAACAAAGAGTAGCTAAACAATTAAGTAGCTATGTGAGGACTCTCTCCAAAACAAAATTTCAGAAGGAAGTATTTTATTTAAAGAGCAAACAAAAATAAAAGGGCACTCCAAGAATAGCACATATCATGTGAACAAATAAAAACTTAGGCTCAACCAAAACTAACCTATAGTTGTTGATGAACAAAGGTGGGATGCCTACAGGGGCATCCCCAAGCTTAGTTGCTTGAGACATCTTGGAATATTATCTTGGGGAGCCTTGGGCATCCCCAAGCTTGAGCTCTTGTGTCTCCTTAGTTCCTCTCATATCACGGCTTCTCCTAAGTCTTAAAAACTTCATCCGGACAAAACTCAACAAGAACTCATGAGATAAGTTAGTACAAATCAATTCAAAACCTTAAAATTCTCTACTGTAGAAAATTACAAAAATTATAATTAAACATTGCATACTAAATGTCTCTGCATATTTAATACTCCCATCACCAAATAGAAACATTAAACAAGCAAACTTATGCAAACAATGCAACTATAACCGCAATCTATCTAAACAGAACAGTCTGTAAAAGGGGAATAAAAATTCATACTTCCCTAACTCCAAAAATTATGAAAAATTACCATGTGACAGATACCTTATTCATGCTTACTGTGTAAAAATTTCAGGTTTTATCATGTTTCGACAATTCAGGAATATTCTGGACATAAGAGAAAACTTTCTGTTTTCAAACAACAACTCATGAACTTGCAAACTGAGCATGGTAAAGGCTATACTTGACATTTTAATGAAATAAAAGGTACAAAATATGATTATTGATAACAGAAAGAAAATCTCAACAAAAGAAAATGATGCTCCAAGCAAAACTCATATTATGTGACGAATAAAAATATAGCTCCAAGTGAGGTATACCGATAATGTTGAAGACAAAAGAGGGGATGCCATCCGGGCATCCCCAAGCTTAGACGCTTGAGTCTTCCTTGAATATTACTTTGCGGTGCCTTGGGCATCCCCAAGCTTAGGGTCTTTCCACTCCTTATTCTTCTCATATCGTTGTCTCACCCAAAACTTGAAAACTTCAATCACATAAGACTTAACAAAACTTCGTGAGATCCGTTAGTATGATAAAAATAAATCATTCACTTAGTTACTGTCAAGACAAGATTCATAATTGTTCTCACATAATATCTATTTTATTCTATCATTTCCACAATTTATATCTCACAATATAATCTATGGAAACACTAAAACAAGCAAACTATGCAATAAAAACAGAATCTGTCAAAAACAGAATAGCATGTAGTGAGCGAATTAAAAATTATACTTCTGTACCTCCGAAAATTCTGAACAATTAGGAAAACGTAAAAAATTACTATAGGAGTACTGCGTAAAAATTTCAGAATTTTCTCACGCTCTAGTACCGAATGTAAAATTGTGCACTTCACGCTAAACTTTCTGTTTTTGCACAGAATCAAATCAACAAGTATCCACACTATCCCAAAGGCTTTACTTGGCACAATATTGAAAGAAAACATATAGAACATGATTACTACAGTAGATTAATCATGTGAACACATAAAAACAGTAAGGATAAATATTGGGTTGTCTCCCAACAAGCGCTTTTCTTTAATGCCTTTGTAGCTAGGCATGATGATTCTAATGATGCTCACATAAAAGTAAAGAATTGAAACATAATGGGAGCATCATGAAGCATATGGCAAGCACATTTAAGCCTAACCCACCTCCTATGCATAGGGATTTTGTGAGTAAACAATTTATGGGAGCAAGAATCAACTAGCATAGGAAGGCAAAACAAGTATAACTTCAAAACTTTCAACACATAGAGAGGAAACTTGATATTATTGCAACACCTACAAGCATATGTTCCTCTCTCATAATAATTTTCAGTAGCATCATGAATGAATTCAATAATATAAATATCACATAAAGCATTCTTTTCATGATCCACAAGCATAGAATTTTTACTACTTTCCACATAAGCAATTTTTTTCTCATCTATAATAGTGAGAGCAAATTCAATGAAATAACTATCATATGATACTTGATTTACATAATCATTAAAATCATGATGACTAGTTTCATGGTTATAATTATTCTTCATATCATACATGTCATCACAATAATCATCATAGATAGCAACTTTGTTGTCATAATCAATTGAAACCTCTTCCGAAATAGTGGAATCATCACTAAATAAAGTCATGACCTCTCCAAATCCATTTTCAAAATTATTGCAATAAGGTTCAATACCCTCCAAAATAGTGGGATCACCTAGAGTTGACACTTCCAAACCCACTTTCATCATTCTAATCATCATAAATAGGAGGCATGCTATCATCATAATAAATTTTCTCATCAAAACTGGGGGGGTTAAAAATATCATCTTCATCAAACATATCATCCACAAGCTTATCACTTTGCATATCATTAGCATCATGGATATTCAAAGAATTCATACTAGCAACATTTTAATCATGCTTATCATTCAAAGGACTCACATTGAACATTTTATTAAATTCTTCTTCTAACACTTTGGCACAATTTTCCGATCCATCATTTTCAAGAAAGATTTCATAGAGATAAAGAATTTGAGGCAACCTCTTTTCCATTTTTTTGTAGTTTTATTTAATAAAACCAAAGTAGTGATAAAACAAGAAACTAAAAGATTCAATTGCAAGATCTAAAGATATACCTTCAAGCACTCACCTCCCCGGCAACGGCACCAGAAAAGAGCTTGATGTCTGCTACGCAACTTTATTTCTGGTAGACTCTATTGGGCCTCCAAGCGCAGAGTTTTGTAGGAAAGCAACAAATTTCCCTCAAGTGGATGACCAAAGGTTTATCAATCTGCGAGAGGTGTAGGATGAAGATGGTCTCTCTCAAACAACCTTGCAATCAAATACAAACAATCTCTTGTGTCCCCAAGACACCCAATACAATGGTAAATTGTATAGGTGCACTAGTTTGGCGAATAGGTGGTGATACAAGTGTAGTATGGATAGTAGATATATGTTTTTGTAATCTGAAATAATAAAAACAGCAAGGTAGCAAGTAACAAAAGTGAGCACAAACAGTATTGCAATGCTTGAAAACAAGGCCTAGGGTTCATACTTTCACTAGTGCAATCTCTCAACCGTGCTAACATAATTGAATCATATAACAATCCCTCAACGTGCAACAAAGAATCACTCCAAAGTTCCTAGAAAATGGAGAACATAAGAAGAAATTGTTGTAGGTAGCAAAACCACCTCAAAGTTATCCTTTCCGATCAATCTATTGAGCCATCCCTATAAGTGTCACAAACAGTCCTAGAGTTTGTACTAAAATAACACCATATGATACGCATTAATCAACTCTAATATCACCACAAGTATCCGTGAGTCAATTATTCGATATGCATCAAGCAATTTCAGATTCATAATATTCAATCCAATACAAAGAACTTCAAAGAGTACCCCAAAGTTTCTATCGGAGAAAGTAGGACGAAAACGTGCATCAACCCCTATGCTAGATTACCCCAATCGCCTCGGGAATCCGCAAGTTGATTACCAAAACATACATCAAGTGACTCAATAAAATACCCCATTGTTACTACGGGTATCCAAATGGAAGACATACATCAAGTGTTCTCAAATCCAAAATATTCAATCCGATAACAAGGAAACCTCAATGGGAAAGACTCAATTCATCACAACAGGATGGAGAGGGAAGAACACCATATGATCCAACTATATTAACAAAGCTCGTGGTACACCAAGATCGTGCCAAATGAAGAACATGAGAGAGAAAGAGACCAAACACATAGCTATTGGTACATACCCTCAGCCCCGAGGGTGAACTACTCCCCCTCGTCATGGAGACCGCCGGGATGATGAAGATGGCCTTCGGTGATGATTTCCCCCTCCGACAGGGTGCCGGAACAGGGCCCGGATGAGATCACTTTGGAACAGAGGCTTGTGGCAGCGGCGTGGGAGTTCTAGGTTTCTTTCTGGGGGTTTCTGGATTTATAGGATTTTTCAGCGTTGGAATCACGCCAGGGGGAGTCCCGAGGGTCCCACAAGCTCAAGGGGCGCGCCCCCCAGGCTTGTGGATCCCCTGGCCACCCTCTGGTCCACCTCCGGCACTTCGTGGGTCTCTTTTGGTCCATAAAAAATCACCGTAAAGTTTCAGCCCAATCCGAGAACATTTATTTCTGCACAAAAATAACACCACCGTAGTTCTGCTGAAAACAGCGTCAGTCCGGGTTAGTTTTATTCAAATCATATGAAAGTGCACCAAAACCATTCTGAATTGTTGTAAACATGGTGTGAATACTTCATAAATTATAGATACGTTGGAGACGTATCATTGCCTTATATGCATCAGTTTCAAATCATGTCTTCGTTCAATAGTTGGGTTGCCCGGCTCCTGTGCTTACCCCTGACATTTTCGCATTGTTCGGCTAAGGGTGTAAAGGGAGAACCACTGCGATTCTACTTCCAGCTCGATTGGTTAAGTACCTCAGTGGAGAAAGCCGAAAACTGACTGTCATGATAGGTGTAAACTGGTCAGCGATCCAACAACTATGAAAAACTAAAGATCGATAGAGGTTATCCTGTGTTAAACAAAGCGTTCTTGTAAAATGAACCGAAGTGTTAACGGCTTGACCTTGTCACTTGCCCCCACAGTCAAGCTCCTATGACTAAGTGAAAGTTATAAAGCCTCATAGTCCGATTGCCTAGTTTCTATTAACACAACCGCCTCCGGGCACCGAGACGTCGGCTAAGGGCTGACATGTTATAGAAACACCCCGCGTAGTATCTACAAGGGGGTGGAAGCCGACGACTGGCCACAGGAGTCAAAATAACACATCGGACATCCAAGACATTCATTTCAAAATAAAACTTGCCGTTTTACACAATCAAACCTGGGCATACAGAGGAGGCGTCTACTCTAAAAGGACGTTCTTGCTGCACCTAGCCTCTGTTATCCAAACACCCTCCATCACCTCGGGAAAATACTTCGCGAGGGTGCAGTTCTTCCCTTCAGGAGGCCCCGCAGCCACAACCTCGGCCTTGACTCCTGGATAATGCGCCTTCATAGACCCATACGCCATTCGAGCACCTTCTAGGCAAGCTGAGCGTGTCACATCCTAGATTTATCCCAAATCTGGTACGTTAAAAATTTCAACGGGAATTAAATTTTTTCTAGGAAATACCTGTGACTGCCTAGGTTTGATTGTGATTGACCTTGAATTGTTTGATTGTTTGCCTAGAAGGGATAAAATCCCAATGCAACCAATAGAACCCTAGCTAGTCTTTGGTAGGAACCCAAGCCTTTTTGAAATATTGTTGGGCACAAGGCTAACCTAAATAAGTCCCAAGAATATCAAAGCCAAAATAATTTCCCTAAAATAATTTGAGTTGGTTTTATTTTGGAATCAATTCAAAAGCCAAAGGGAATTATTCAAAAATGAATTTGTATTTTATTTTGTAGGAAATGATATTTCATAAGTCCAAAAAATATTCTTGACCCTCTGCCATTTTTCTAAATTGAATTTGGAACACATTTGGTTTTGAAACCAAATTCAAATTCAAATGGAAAATGCAAGTGCGGTAATTATATGTCCAAAATTCCCCAATGAAATGTTCAAACATTTCTAAATATTCCATCTGGAATTTATAAAATATTATCTGTTGGAAGAAAATTCAAATTCAAAATCATTTGAAAAGACAGAACAAACAGAAAGAAAAGAAGAAAAATAGAAAACAGAAGAAAAAAACCTAACCCCTCCCCGCGGCCCAGCTAAGCCAGGCCGGCCCAGCCAAGCCAGCCCAGCTCGCCCGCGCCCATCTCTCTCTCCCCTCACCCACTGACATGTGGGTCCTGCATGTCAGCTGCGTCCCCCACCTCATGCTCGCACGACCCCTCTACTCCCGCAACCGTCGGCGCACGCCCCACCTTGCCCACGTCGCTCCGGCCACTCCGCGCCCCCTGAGCCCCTCTATAAAATGGCCCCCGACCCCCTCTGCCCATTCCCTCTCTCTCTCGAGCTCCTCCGCCTCCAGGTTGCCCGAGCCGAAGCTCTCATCGGCGCCGCCAGTGTGGACTTCGGCAAGCCATTTCGGCGTCACCAGTGAGCCCCGCTGCCTTGCCTCGTTCTCGTTCGGTTCGCCGTGACCCCGCCTCTCTTCCTCACTCTTCTGTTTGTCCAGGGAGGCCCTGAGCCACCGGACGCCGCGCGAACTCCGGCGACCCCGTCATCGGCGTTTCCATCATCCCCGAGCCCAGAAGTGACCACCACCATGACCGTCGCGTCATGACGAGCCTCGCTGTGCCCTTCCCGTGCTCTGGCGACCACCGGAGAGCTCGCCTGCACCGAACCCGAGCCACCCGCGCCGCCATCCCCTCCATCTCCAGCGACCCACGCCGCCCGGTGATCCCTAGCCCCTCTCTGCCGTCCGATCACGCACGCACGGCTAGGATTAGATCGGCTCTTTTTTTTTAAAAAAAACGCCGAACCGTATTTCGCTAAGTTTCGGCCGTTCGCCGTTTAGAGCTAGCAGCGGACACTTCCCGGTCAATCACAGCGCGCCACGTCACCTACCTTATCCACAACCTTATCCGCAGAAAAATCTATTTAACTAAATTAAAAGGCAATTTTGTAGAAAAGCCCCTGAAACTAAAACACTCATAACTAATTATCTACAAGTCCACATTGAATGAAACTTTTTGCAAAATGATCCTTGTGAAATCTAGTTTCACCCTGTTCTGAAATATTTCACATTTGAATAATCTAAAATTTGAATTCAAACAAAATGAATTCAAACTTAAAATGGGCATAACTTGCATTTTATAAATCCAAATTAAATAATTCTTTTTGCAAATTGAACCTAGTGAGATATAGTTCCTTTCTAGATTACTTTAGTTCAAACTTGAATAATTTAATATATATTTTAAAAAGAATACAGTATAGGCCAGAATTCAAATAGAAATTAAACCTAATTAGGTTTAACTTTCAAATAAAAATTGTTTAAGAAAACAATTAGAATGCAAATGAGTTCAAAAACTATAATATGGACTTTAGTAAATAATTTTGGATTATTATTTGACTTTAGGTAATTCAAATAACATTGAATTAAATTCAAACATAGTTTGAATATAACTTGAAACCTAGGTCTAATTTAAATAAAACCAATGCAATATGATGTGGTGAGATGAATTAAACCTAGTTATTACGTTTTGGAGTTAATGAATGACATTAGGGAAAGATGAACCCAAATTAAATTAAACAAAGTTTGAAAACTATTTACACATAGTAAATCATTTTGGATTCATATTTGAGTTTAGTTTGAACTTAAATTAAATAAGTAAACTTTAGTAACTACTGGATTTATATTTGACTTTAGTCTAAACTAAAATCAAATAAATGAACTATAGTAATCATGTTGGATTTGTATTTGACTTTAGGGAAACAACAACTGAATTTGGATTGAATTGAACCAACTGAGTCAATTGTGAAATAATTCATAATTCAATTTAACTTAGTGAAACCAATTCAAATTGTGAACTCAGACCATTTTGAATTCAAATAAGATGAACCCTATTTCAAATCCAAGTTGAATTGGAAGCCAGACCAAGTTATCATTTTCAGACACTTAGTCTATTCAAACTCATGAAAGGTCAACAAGTTTGAATTGTCATTCAAACTTGAACATGAACTTGGCTATCCAAGATTCATAGACCATGACTTTGTTGTTATGAATCCTTTTGATTGGATCTGACAACCACAGCTTCACATCACATACTCCTTATATGAGGAACCCTTATTTGAAACCTGCATGTGAACCCTTATGTCACATGTATTCCAATTAACGACCACTATGTTGTTTTCCAAACTCTTATGAGTTAACTCTCACACATGATCTCACAACACAATGAAACTGACACCAAGCACAACACTTGTTGTATGATTGATTGTATTGTATGGTTGTTTATGATTGCTCTTTGCTTATGTTAGATTGTACGGAGAGCGGAGAGTAACGTGATCAGGATTGTGAGTTTGAAGAATCGTCAATACCAGGCTTTTCCTCTTTGATCATGTTACCTAGTATTTCATTCTATTGTAGTTTTGCCATGATAGGTGTGTGAGTTTAGGATGCTAAATTCTGTACAACCCAGTAGTTGACAACTTAGGTCCAAACTTACCCTGACCATGTAACTGTCGAGTAGTTGCTTATCCGCTATGACGTGGATTGGGAAACACCAATTATTATTCCACCATACAACCGCATGGTTGACTACTTAACTACAACTTAATTAATGAACCGATCTGGGTGGACTGGCTTTGATTGGGTCATCGGAGTGTAGTCTTTGGTGGGGAATGCCACCCAGGTATCAAAGGGATTGTATGAATTCAAAGTTGAGTAGCTTATGTGTGTAACCGTGATACAATATGGGCTTTGTCTGGACCAAGTAGGTTGTGGGAACCCTCCTGGGCTGACCAGCAGATGTAGGTGTGTAGTTGGACTGGTCAGCCGTGTCTGAGAGGACTACTGCCTCCCAAAAGTCTCGTCTTGGTCTACCTGGCTACTTCACAAGTGAAGTTTAGTGGCTTAAGGGTGTGATCGGGAATCACGGGTAAAGTACACAAACCTCTGTGGAGTGTACAAACTGATCATGATTAGCCGTATCCCCGGTTATGGACAACTTGAGCAACTCATCCGAGAGTTGTCAGCTTGATCTCATCACCTCTTCCATCTAAAAACTATGGGCTGAACCCCAGGGGAGTGTGGACCAACCCAGGTTCCCGGCGTGATACTGGCAGCTTCATCTGGGAAGGTTGGGGCTACCGCATGATACGGAAACCCACATACTCAAATTGCATTATGGGTGATCGCGTGATACGATCTACCCAAGGCTACTGTGTGATACAGTACGTCTAGCTATTAGAGTAGTCTACCACCTAAATAATAGGATAAAACTATTTTATGCAAAGAGCATTGAACCCCACTAGCCAAAGTGCATGTAGGTGAACAGGTTTCCAATAAACTATGGACTTGCCAATACATTCAATGTATTGACCCTAGTGGCTGCAACGTATCATGTTGCAGGTTTACCGTATCGAAGAGAAGGTACGAAGTAGGGTTACGACACTATACTCAAATCTTGCCTGTGAGTTGATGGACGCCACAAGACTAGAATATTATCTCCGCTGCATGTTGTAATGTAAGCTAGCCCATGAGCTAAGCAGGTGTGTATTATAAAACACTGGATCTACGATGTAATACTATGACATGTGATGTATTCTTGGTATTTCATCATCGAATGTGCGTGTCAGCTATTGATCCAGGGACTGACACAGAAAGCGTAGAGATTCGGGCCCCATTCAGGGACCGGGTCGTGACAGACCGCTTCTAGAGGTGGATTTGGGGGCTGGTGCTTTGGAGCCGCTGGACTAGGTCGAAATAACTACTCGGCAACGGCTCCGTGGGCCAGAGGTTGATGCAGAGGTCCTCCATGGCCGGTCTCGCCATACGATGCAGCTCCATCAGCTGCTTCATTTGGTTGTTGAAGAGCGGCGGATGAGAAGGCACTTGGAACTGCGCCCGGAAAACCTTCTGCTCAGCGTCACCTTCGCGGGAGCCGTAGTATTGACAGGCATCCGACGCGCTCCTCGACAAGTTCGTGAAGGCGCCTGAGGAACGCCAGATATGTGTCAGCCGGGCGAACCTGATATCGCCAAAGACGCATCGCAGTAAGTATGGCTTACCAGAGTCTATTTGCTTCACTTGCCGAAGCTCCTCGCGGTTCGCCCTCGCCTGGGTCTGGGCCTCTTTGCAAGCCGAGCCCAGCTTTTCGAGCTCGGCGGCTTTCTTCTTTTTGTCATCCTGAAGGGCGTCGCATTGCGCGTATAAACCCGTCAGGTCTTCCTCGACCTCGATCACCCGAGCTTGATCCTTGCCGCGGGCAACCTTCTCCTCGGCTAGCTCCGAGCTAGCCTTCTCAGCCGTAGCCTTATGCTGCTCGGCCTCTTGCCGAGCTTTTTTGAGCTCGGCTCAGAGGGTCTCAACATCTGCTGCGGCAGCTAGAAAACAATAAAACACCCTTGTGTTAAAAAGTGTTCTATTAAAACAAAATTAAGTACAGGGTGCCAGCTTTTCCTCACCTTGTGTGTTATCCATCTGCTTTTTAAGCAGATCAATATCCTCCTCGATGCGCGTAAGCTTGTGGTACAGCTCCTCCAACTCCTTGGAGTTGGACGCCGAAGCCAAGGCAGAGGCCTGAAAATTAAAGCTATTAGTCCTCAAAGAGCGATTTCGATCCTCTGGTCGGCTTTGTCAATCCGGCCAGAGTCTCGAGGGCTACTGCATATTTGCTTTTATACCAATTAAGCTACAAACGGACGACCCCCAAGTCAATTTTTCAAGCTAATTTAGGGCTCGGGGGCTACTGTCACTACGCTCTTAAGCATACATTCGTAGTTTATCTTTTTGAGGATTAATTCTTCGGTCAATTTCTCAAAATTTGGTTCGTTAAGGGCTACTGGGTATATTAGGTGCAAACTAAAAGCCTGGAATCATAAAAATAGAAACAATTATGACATACCTCAAAACCTTTGAAAAGGCCTTTGAAGGCCTCCTTCATCCCGGTCTCTACGAACCGGAAGTAATGGAACGCCGTGGCAAGGAGGGCATGGTGTTTGGGAAGCATGGAGGAGCTCGTCACAGCCGCCTCCATCTCCTCTTGCCACCTTGTGTGAACCTGTCCTAGGACAGGTGGGGATGGCGGAACCACCTCGGCCCCTCCTCCCGTGGAGGCAGGGATGGTCGTCTCCGGTTGTCGTGGTGGCTCCAGGGCGACCGAGGCCGAGGACTCGGGGCGGCCGAGCTCCTCTCCTTTTTTGACCAAAGGGGTTTGTTCTCCTTGGTCCTTGGTGACCGAGGTTTGAACCTCGGCCATAGGAACACCGGTGCCGCCTTCCATGTTTAACGCGGGAGGGGCCAGGTGTGATGACACCTCCCCTAGCTCATCTTGAGCAGAGGAGGGGGATGCACGCGCGCCGGTGCAGCTCTTGGCCATTTTAGATGGAGGGAGCTCATCCTACGACTCCCTGCCGCCGAGGAAGACGCGCTGCGGGCTATCAAAGCATGTGGCATGTCATAAGTGAAGGATGCATTAATAAAGGCATGTCATGTAAAGCACGCTAAATGGGATACCTTGTCGGTGGCGGCTTCTCCCTGCGCTGCGGAGGCAGCACTTCCTCGGAGGACTCGAAGAACACGACCTTGACGGGGGCTGGTGGCTGGTCAGGCTGGTCCATGGAGGCTTTCCGAAGCCTTCTACAGACTCGGGGATGGTCATCCTCCTCGATGCCCTCGGAAGCCGCCCTCTTCCTCTTCGGGGAAGAAGCCTCTTCTTCCCCCTCGTCCTCCTTCTCCTCCTCTTTCACCTCTTCCTCCTCGTGGACGAAGGAGGCGTGAGTGTCCTCGGATCTGGCATCCGAAGGACCTCAGATGCGTAGACCCTCCCTCTTCTTCTGTGGCTCCTTCTTCTCCTTGACCGGGACCACGTATGGTTCCTCGGCCAACAACGCTTCGAGCTGGGGAGCCCGGGCCTCTTCGGGCAATGGTGTCGGGCACTTCATCTTCTTCACCTTGGTGCACCAGCCCTGATCATGGGAGGGGAAGCTTGATTACTTTGTTAACAAAATGGAAGATACTGAAAGGATAAACAACATAAATAGACTGTTTTTACCTCAGATGGACCATGAGCGGCGTCAAGGCTGCAGTCTTCCCCCTTCTTAGGGAATTTATTCTTGGACGGTTTAAAGAGTGTCGTCCACATGCAATCGAGATCGGCGTGGAAGAATTTCCGCATAGTCACCACGTCCTCGGGCTTGTACAGCCACATCGGGCTGGCCCGAAGTTGGAGGGGGAGGTTGCGGCGCTGGAGCATGACTTGGATCACGTCCACCAGCTTGATGCCATAGTCGATCATCGATTTGATCCTCTTTTGGAGCGCCTTCACCTCGTCTGGGTTCCCCTAGTCGAGGCTCTTCTTTGTCCATGAGACCAACCTCTTCGGGGGATCGGTCGTGAAGACGGGGATCTCTATCTGGCCTTCGGTGGGCAGCTTGGTGATGTAGAACCACTCCCACTACCAGACTTTGAAGGTGCCCTCTGGCCAGGACACCTTTGGGAGCTTGCTCACCATGGCTCCGCCGCAGTCGACGAGTTGGGTGCCGCTGCTCTTCGGCTTGATGCTGAATATCTTTAGCCATAGGCCAAAGTGCGGCTCGACACGGAGGAATGCTTCACAGATGGTGATGAAAGCCGTGATGTGAAGACTGGAATTTGGGGCTAGATGGTGGAAGTCTAGCCGATAGAAAAACATCAGCCCCCTCACAAAGGGGTGGAGAGGAAACCCCAGACCTGGATGAGGTGGGAGACGAAAAACACCTTCTCCCCTTGGTTGGGAGCCAGGATGGGATTGTCGGGCTCCGGAATCCGGCAGTTGGCTCCGGCGGGTATGTAACCCGTGGCCCAGAGCTCGCTAATGGTGCCCTCCGTGACATTGGACGACACCCACTTGCCCTTCAACTCTGCGTCGGCCATGGCAGGTAGGGAAATGCGAGCGAGGAAGAAGCTTGGGAACAGATATAGGGCACTGGAGCTCTGGAAGCTGTGAGCGATGGCGCAAGAGATGGGAGTGTGGGAGAAAAACAAGTTACCATCCTTTGCTTTTATAAGTCAGTAAAAGACCAAGAGTCCCCTTACTGCACCGTATGAATCTCCGCTTTCCAACCCCTCGTTCCATTAAGCATGCATCGGTTAAAACAATTTGTTGATGATATCCCTTGAAAAACGAAGCACGATCTTTGCTTTGATAAGATGTGCCAATGAGAGAGCTGCCTCAGGCCGTGATTCGATTCGCAATAACCAACTCAACTAGCCTTATGAGTGGTGACGGTTCGGTAAAAGTAGTCAGATAAAAATAACTGTTCACACCTATGTGGCAAGCCTTTGAGGCTAAGCGATCTCAGGATTTCGGATGCCAAAGTATGACCCTTAAAATATATGGTCGACGGGTTCGATCATAAAGGTAGGGCCCGAAAAGTAGCCTTCGGTAAAAGAGACTTCAGATCCGGACATAAATCACTTATGGGGGAACTTGCCTGCCAAGCCAAAGACGTCAAGTGCGAGAAGCTAATCCGAGGAGATAATAATCGTCCTCGGCATTGGAGACTAGTTCAGGGGCTACTGAGGGTGTCCCGGACTAGGGGGTACTGGCCCATGCGGTTTATCAACTATGGGACGAACTAAGGCACACTAGCCACCGCTTGGAGGATAGCTGAAGCAGTGGACCTCGTCGTGAGCAAGATGGAAACCACCAAAGACTTGGCGTATACTTCAAGGACAACTCTTGTATCCGGCATGTTTATCTCTAATTGGCAGCCGGCCTTATGTGTAAACCTAGGTACCCCTGGCATCTATATAAGCCAAGGGGTTTTGTCCGTAGAGGCACAATCACAAGCCTTAGGTTAGAACACAATCATACGATCTCGAGGTAGATCATCTTGTACTCGATACTCCATCACAGCAATATAATCAAAGCAGGACATAGGGTTTTACCTCTTCGAGAGGGCCCGAACCTGGGTAAACATTGTCTCCCTTGTCTCCTGTTACCCATTGATCCCAGATCCATGGCTCGGGATCCCATACCCGAGATCAGCCGGTTTTAGCACCAACAAAGGCAAAAACGAAAGACGAAAGCAAATAAAAAGCAAAGTGTTGGAATAGAACAACACAAGTGTTTTGAAGCTCATCGGGCTTAAGTACAACCTCATTACAATTTACTCAAATACCGCCACATCTTGATGTAGACGTGGAGATGACCTCCCCCAAGCTTAAGCTTTTGCAATCCCAAACCGGCGGGATCATTGTGGTGGTTGGTTAGGAGCCCATCCTTGGATCCAGTTGGAGAAGCTTGAATTCATGTAGACAGATGTGCCTCGAAGGGACTCGGCGAGGCTTCTCGTATCATTGATAGAGCCCTGGAGACTGTAGAGGTCCGCATATATAGGTGGTGTAGGTTTCTTATTGTGGTTGCTCTTGGGGCTGCTCCTCTTCTTCGTCGGTGGTGAGTTCTTCTTCATCTACTTGTTCCAGTTCCAGGCCTTCTTGGTCAAAAGCTGCATCGCTTGCCTGTGGAACATAATGCAATTGTCCATGTTCTATGGGGAAACGGTTAGGCATAGGAGTAGGCAACAAGTATGCCACTCCAAGAATTTTGATGCAATGACGACCACGACTAACTACTACCATTCCAGCGCTAGTAAGAACATGAATATTAACAAGGTTGTTACCGACAATGGGGCGAAGGTGATTGTAGTTGAGACCAAGGGAGTTGGCCAACATCGTGATCACTCCTCCAGACACGATATCTCCTTGTGCATGATTTGCTTGATGCGCGAGGTGTAGCTGTAGGATCGAAAGTATGTCTAGAGGGGGGGTGATTAAACTACTTGACCAAATAAAAACTTAGCCTTTTCACAATTTTAGGAGCAGGCAGATTTAGGCACACATACAAGTCAAGCATCACCCTACACATGCAATTCTAAGAGTGTAGCAGCGGAAAGTAAACAATTGCATATGTAAGTAAAGGAGGGGATCGGAGATTTCAAACGCAATGAAGACACGGTGGTTTTTGGCGTGGTTCCGATAGGTGGTGCTATCGTACGTCCACGTTGATGGAGACTTCAACCCACGAAGGGTAATGGCTGCGCGAGTCCACGGAGGGCTCCACCCACAAAGGGTCCACGAAGAAGCAACCTTGTCTATCCCACCATGGCTTACGTCCACGAAGGACTAGCCTCACTCGGGGTAGATCTTCACGAAGTAGGCGATCTCCTTGCCCTTACAAACTCCTTGGTTCAACTCCACATCATGTCGGAGGCTCCCAAGTGACACCTAACCAATCTTGGAGACACCACTCTCCAAAAGGTAATAGACGGTGTGTTGTTGATGAACTCCTTGCTCTTGTGCTTCAAATGATAGTCTCCCCAACACTCAAACAACTCGTCACAGATTTGGCTATGGTGGAAGAAGAATTTGAGTGGAAAGCAACTTGGGAAAGGCTAGAAATCAAGGTTCAAATGGTTGGATTGGAATGTCTTGATCTCAACACATGAGTAGGTGGTTCTCTCTCAGAAAATGTATGGTGGAAGTGTAGGCACGTTCTGATGGCTCTCCTTACTGAGAAGGAAGTGGTGGAGGGGTATATATAGCCTCCACACAAAATCCAACCGTTACACACTTTTGACCCAACTCGGTGGCACCGATTAGAAATCTCGGTGGCACCGAACTGTGTAAAAAGATATGAACGTTAGGAATCTCGGTGGGACCGACTGGAACAACTCGGATGGACCGAAGTGCAATGGTTAGGGCAAACCTCATCTCGGTGGCACCGATTGCATCAACTTGGTAGGACCGAAGTGAAGCAATAAGGCAACAGAGAGTTGGCAAGCCATCTCGGTGAGACCGATTTGCAAAACTCAGTGGGACCGATGTGAGTGCAAACGATTACATAGAGTTGGCAAGGCCATCTCGGTGAGAACGAGATCCATATCGGTGGATCCAATTTGTTAGGGTTTTGGCAGTGGCTAAGTCCAAATGAACTCGGTGGTTCCGGATAGAGAATTTCGGTGGGGCCGAGTTGGAATGTAGGTTTTGGACATATTTGGGTAGAAAAAGTGGTTGAGGGTTTAGGGGTATTGTCACTAAGCACTTGAGCAAAAAGACCATTAAGCAACACCTCATCCCCTTTTAATAGTATTGGCTTTCCTATGGACTCAATGTGATCTTGGATCACTAAACCAAAAATGTAGATTCTTGATCTTCTGCCAATCCTTGTCCTTCGAATTTTGAGGGGTCCACATCTCTAGTCCTTGCCATGCCGATCATTGAACATCCTGAAATCTTTAACTTGAATGGACATTAGTTCAATGAGATATATGTTGTTATGAATTACCAAAACCACCAAGGGAGCAAATGTGTTTTCAGTAGCAAAAGTATTGCCCCTAGGTTGGGCGAATAACCGACGTCAAGGTTTGCTGCTTTCCCGAGAACTAGCATGTTCTCATCATTCACCTTAGAAACTTTTCCTTGTGCCTGCAACGACTTGGTGATAACATAATAAAAGTAACATATAGCAGGACTTTCAATGCAACTGGCTCTTTGCCTTGAGCCATGGACACTCATCTCATAGAAGGATTTCCTTGGGTGCGGGTTAGTGAAATCATAAACATATCGAAGATCATCATCATTGTTGGGGAAGCCAAAGTGAGTACACCACTCATTGAGTGTGATGTTGAAATCTTGGTCCAAGAGACGGAAAGTGATCCGCTCCTCCCCGTATGCATTTGGCATGAGCCCAACATTATGCGAGAGAGTACTAAGAAACTCAACCATCATGCCTTCATATGTCTCACATCCCTAATAAACAAAATGGTGCAACCTGACATTATCACAAAGCAAATTGAAATCATTAGTAATACCTAGCTTAGCGAGTGTTGACTCGCAAGCCCACTTGGTTGCTTTGATCTTCCTTGTACTAAGCTTTTGAAATTTCTTCCTTGCTTCACAGTCGGTGAAGACAATCCCCTAAGTGAAAACTTGTTGTGGTTGTGCGGTGGACGAACTCGAAGCACCGTGTACGTGAGTGGGCCTCCTCGTGGACATCTACAAAACAATTTTTCAGTCCAATACAATTAAACAATATTGATCCTACAGTAGTAACAACATCATACTCCTCTAAAAACGTCAACGAATCCAAGCCAAACTCAAATTTGGATCAAAAATATGCATTTCCTAGACAAGGCAATGCTAGGCATGTAGAACGTGGATTTGCAAAAAATAAATTGGGGATCAAAGGAGAAACATATCGTTGATCTATCACATGGAAGGATTTGAACTGAAATCGAATGAGTAGGGAGATCGGGCAAAGTCTTGCTAGGGTTTGGAGAGGTTTGGAAGAAGAAGAAGATGAAAAGAGAGAGATGGGGGTGATTTACCTCCTTCCTCGAGCTCTTTGTGGCCGCCAGGGCTCCATATGACCGGCCATACGGCCGGAAGCACCCGTATGAAAGGCCGTCATTTACCCTGATAGCTTACATGCGCCTGTGCATACCTCATGCGACTGCTGAAACGACCGGCAGTGCCCGTAAGGAACGCCGTCGAATGCTCTGGCTATTTTCTTCTTCTGGTCGAGGATGTCATACGACTGCTCGAACAGGCGCGAGCGCCCGTATAGAACGCCGTCGAACGCTCTGGATTTTCTTCTCTTTTCTGCAAAGGTTTCAAATGACCGCTCATACGGGCGCATGCGCCCGTATGGATCGCCGTTGTTCATTTTGTCGCCTCTGATTGTTTTGTGCTGGAACTGCCAGGTGGTCATGCGACCGCCCGCACGACCACCATGGTTGCCTGAAAGGCCGTCTTCTGATCTATTTCTTTCGAAACTTCTCTTTTTCTTCGTTTTTCTGTGGGGTTAGTTCCAACACAATACATAGGCATATTTCCAGGCATCCAAAACGTCAATACAACATATAATTTAATTTGCACATAGCAAAGCCTTCATTAGAACGACTCTTCCAAACTCAACTTCTTTATCTAGAACTTCAATCACTCTTTTATTGAAACAAAATAAAAACTTACTTGTCTACTTTATTTGCGTGGGTTGCCTCCCACGAAGCGCTTGTTTTTGGTTGGTTAGCTCGACCGTAGTGGTGATCAGGGTGGTGCAAACACAGAGACTGTAGCTTTTGGCATTAACGGTTGGAAATATGCCCTAGAGGCAATAATAAAGATGTTATTATCATATTCCTTGTTCATGGTAAATGTTTATTATCCATACTATAATTGTATTAACCGAAAACTTAAATACATGTGTGGATACATAAACGAATACCGTGTCCCTAACGAGCTCCCGAAAGACAAAATGGAAGCCCTCCGCATTGTCTGCCATTCCAAAGCTTACACAATCATCAACGGCGAGCTCTACAAGCACAACCAAGTGGGAGTTTTTCAGCGCTGTGCTACTGAAGAGGAGGGCAAGAAGCTACTGCAAGAAGTACACGCGGGGGCTTGCGGGCATCACGTAGCCCCCAGAACGATTGCAGCGAAGGCCTTCCGCCACGGTTTCTTCTAGCCCCACGCAATGCGCGACGTCGAGGAGATAGTCCGGAGCTGCGGTGGCTGCCAACGCTTCTCCAACAAGACACACATGTCAGCGACAACATTGAAAACAATCCCATTGACATGGCCATTCGCAGTATGGGGGCTGGACATGGTCGGCAAGCTCTCACCTTCGCCTGGAGGACATAAGTTCCTACTGGTGGCGATTGAAAAGTTCACCAAGTGGATAGAAGCCAAGCTGGTGACCAACGCGGAGGCCGACACGACAGTCAAGTTCGTCTCCAGCCTCATCCACCATTTCGGCGTCCCCCACAGCATCATTACGGACAACGGATCCAACTTCACTGCTGCGGTGTTCAAGATTTCTGTCACAAACGACGGATCCACATAGAGTATGCATCAGTGGCTCACCCCTAGTCCAACGGACAGGTCGAACAGGCCAACAGACTGATCATGCAAGACCTAAAGCCAAGACTCATAACACCACTTATACGAGCAAAGGGAAACTGGGTGGAGCAGCTCCCCTCCGTCCTCTCGAGCTTACAAACAACGCCGAACAAATCAATGGGCTACACACCATTTTTCATGGTATATGGAGTAGAAGTGGTCCTCCCATCAGACGTCGAATATGACTCGCCACGAGTCCGCGCATATGAAGAGGAGGCCGCCGAAGAAAGCAGGAAAGACGACGTCATGTCGAAGGAAGAGGCACACCTCCTCGCCCTCGAACGCACAACAATCTATCAGCAGAAGTTGCGCCAATACCAAGGCTGGCGCGTGCAAGCGCGTGAGTTTAATGTCGGCGACCTCGTTCTATGCCTCAAGTAGAAGCCACGCAAGAACAACCTATCCTCCATGGGAGGGCCCCTACGTCATCCACGAGGTCCTCAACAACGGGGCCTACTACCTCTGCAACAAGAAAACAGGTCGGATTACATCGCGACCTTGGAATGTTGAGCATCTCCGCTTATTTTATGCATAGACATTTAAGTATTACGTACTTTCTGCATAAATAAACTCCAGATCTACATCTCATGTATATTTATCTCCAACAGAATCAGGTTGGTAAATAAGGAGGTCGCAGATACCTCCCACACTTTTTCATTTCTCCTTTACAGTTTGCTAAATAAATATGACACACAGCTATTCAGCACAACCACTATACTGAACCCCTTGGGATAGACAAATCATGGAAGAACAAACGTATCTCTTTGTTGATGGACTCAGGGGCGACACACCCGCAGCCTCGCCAGCACATACTGCGCACCAGTAGTAGTCGCGGCCTCTTGCAGATCCATTAGGCGCTGAGCTGCCTGCGGCATACGAACAAGGAGCCATTTGACGTCGGCACTCCAAGCTTCGCCGACCCCCTTAGCTCGAGCCAACGCTTCGGCCATCCGCCCAAGGGTGGTCGTAATGATGCCAAGCCGCGATGGGCCCGGCGAACAAAGTAAATCTGGCAGCACAACTGCACAAACAAACGATGACTCGTGTGTCAGACAGGAGAACGGAGGGGAAACATATCAGCAACAAGGACTCGCCGTCCGCTGCGGCCTCCAGCCGCTCCTGGCACACACGTTGCGCCTGGAGGTCCTACGCTGCACATTGTCTGGCCTCCGCCAAGGAGGCTCCCGCGCCTTGCAGCCCTCCAACCGGGCCACAGCATCCGTAGAACGACCACGGGCGGCCTCCAACCATTTGTAAAGTTCGGCCTCCTTCTCCTGACCTTCTCTCAACTGTGCACGGAGGCCGTCGATGATGCCGTGGTTGCTGTCTAGCATGCCACCATCCGCCCTCAGCAACTCCTGGCAAGACCGCGCCTCCGTGCCCTTTGCGTCGGCGGTATCCTGGGCATGGCTCGCCGCCCTGCGATCAGCGTCAAGCCGAACCTACAGCTATTGAAGCTGCTCCAGGGATGTCTCATAAATACAGAATGCAATTAGAGCAGAACTATTCTGCAGCCCACCACATACAAAAAGAGACAACTGTTGACTCACAGCACACGTCTGCGAGCAACCTCTGCAAGCGAGCCACCCGTTCCTCTTCCACCACAACCTGACGCCTCAGCCACTGAGCTCGACTGTCCAGTTTCATTGTGCGGACAACAAGGGCCTACATCTAGGCGACAAGAACCTTAAGCACATTATGATCACTACAAAAAAAGACACATCCGTGACATTATGGCCTGAACGAAAACTTTTTTGTCATGGTTTTGACACTTCTATGACAATAATTGTGACAAAAACACGTATCATCATAAATGTGGTGGGCTCCTACTTCTATGACAAAAAATTATGACAGAAAATGGGCTTTTTGTCCTGGGCGGGCCGGAGACGCACCCGCATGACATTCTTTGGGCCGTCCATGACATAAAAATCATGGTAGAAGTGAGGCCGAGGAAATTTTTGGGGAATTCCCGTTACGGTGGGTGGTCGGGGCCGAGCGATGCAGTGTGGTTTGCGCGTTTCTCTCATACGCGCGCGTGTGTGCGAGGCGTTCGCTAACTGAACCCGAGTGAGGCGTTCGCTTACTGAACCCTAGCGATCGATCAATCCCTCGCACTACTACACGTACTGAACCCGAGCGATCGATCCCACTGCGTACTAAAGCCGAGCGATCCCTTCGCTGCTAACTGAACCCGAGCGATCCCTTCGCTGCTAACTGAACCCGAGCAATTCCTTCGCTGCTAACTGAACCCAATCGATCCTTCTCGCTGCTTCTCGTGCGAGACGTAGCCAGCCGGTGTTGGGTTGCCTCTCGATGAACAGTGCCCGTTGCTGCCGCGTGCGCGATACACGTAGACACGAGTAGAGACGCATCGATCGAGCCGGTTGGTTGGCTATGGATGAACAGTTCCCGTTGCTACCGCCCGCTCGTACGCCCCACCCCAGCCGGTGGGTTGGCTGTGGATGAACAGTACCCTGGTCGTGTGAAGGTGGTTGGCACTGGATGAACAGGACCCCGAGGAGGCCAGCCGGTTGGGGGTGGATGAACAGGACCTCGTGGAGGCTGGATGAACAGTAGCCGGTGGAGGCTGGAGGAGGTTAACGGTGGATGAACAGTAGCTGGTGGAGGCTGGAGGGAAGTCGACCGTGGATGAACAGTAGCCCGTGGAGTCCCGTTTTGCGGTACGCCACACCCCTCCCGATGAACAGGACCCCCGTTTCGACCGTAGGCAGTTGGGGAGAAGTCTGTTTCCTCCGTTTTGCGGTAAGCCAGACCCCTAGCCGATGAATAGGACCACGTTTCGACCATAGGCACTCGAACAGAAGGCCGTTTCCTCCGTTTTGCGGTACGCCAGACCCCGAGTCCATGAACAGGACCCCGTTTCGGCTGTTCCGTCCAAGCAGGTTGGCTCCCAATGAACAGGACGCGTTCCGACCCAGTCGCTTGGCTCCTGATGAACAGGACGCGTTCCTACCCAGTCACTTGGCTCCCGATGAACACGACGTTGTTTCCTCCGTTCCGACCCAGCCGGTTGGCTGTCGATGAACAAGAGGCCGTTGCTGCTGCCCATTGCCTCTCTCTTCATGTACATGAGCCTTGGTCATACGTATGCACGAGTACGCGTTCGAGACCCCGCCCGTATATATACGTACGTGGCCATATTTTTTGCTGTGTGGCTATACGTACGTGTACACGATTTAGACGGGGCTGCCTGAACTGCTACGTCGGGGGCTCTACTACAACACGTGCTGCTCCTTACACGCCCACGGTTCATCGTTGTAGAGAGACCGATCGACCAGTATATATGTACACGTTCGCGACCAGACAGACAATGCTACATACGCTTCGATCGGGTGGGTCCCAGCTGTTAGGGAGGATTAGGAGGCACTTCCTTGAGTGCGAAGATATAGCTGCTGGGTCCCAGCTGTCAGGGGGGAGGAGTCTTTTTTTGCGCGTAATAAGGAGGCCCTTCCTTGCGTGCGAAGATGTAGCTGGTGGGTCCCAGCAATCAGGGGGAGGAAACATTTTTTTCCGCGTAATAAGGAGGCACTTCCTTGCATGCGACCATGCACCTCGTGGGTCCCAGCTGTCAGCCTCTCCATGTACAGTCCTCTTCCGATGGCTGTCGTTCGTTGACTGCGTTGATGATGCCGTACCGAGTGCAGCACGGTGGTGGACGACGACGAGGCCTAGGAAGGGAATGACCCGGAGCCGGGGAAGACAAGGCAGTGGTTGCCCACGCGGAGGGAAGTACGAGGGTTCACTGGTTCGGCTGTGGTGTGAGGCTGCCGACGCCGGAGAATAACAGGAGGTGTGGCTGAGTAGAGGGATGGCCTGGCCAGCGGTGGGTGTAGGGTTTGGCGGTGAGGCCTGCGCGGCAGCACAACCGGCCACAGGAGGCAGGAGCAGGCAGTCCCACCGGCGCTGGTTTGGGTGGCTGGAGCAAGAAGATCAGAGATTGAAGAAGCAGCACGGCCGCTGGATTAACATCCAGCGGTCAGTGCTGCTAGAATCGTTTGTTGACTAAGTTGACAAAGCCTTGCGTATGCGTCAACTTGGTAGGCCCATAAGTCAGCCTCCAAATCAGGTGGGTCCCAGCTAACAAGGGGAGCAATCATTTTTCTTGCGCATAATAAGGAGGCACTTCCTTGCGTGCCACCATGGACCTCGTGGGTCCTAGCTGTCAGCCTCTCCGCGTACAGTCCTCTTCCGATGGCTGCCATTCGTTGACTGCGTTGACGACGCCGTGCCGAGAGCACCAAGGTGGTGGACAACGGCGAGGCCTAGTAAGGGAATGACCCAGAGACAAGGAAGACTTGGCAGTGGTTGCCCACACAGAGGGGAGTACGAGGGTTTACTGGTTCGGCTGCGGTGTGAGGCTGCCGTCACCAGAGAATAACAGGAGATGTGGGTGAGTAGAGGGATGGCCTGGCCAACGATGGGGGTAGGGTGGGGCGGTGAGGCCTGCGCGGCAGCACAGCCGGCCACGGGAGGTGGGAGAAGGCGGTCCAACCGGCACTGGTTTGGGCGGCTGGAGCAAGAAGATCAGAGATTGAAGAAGTAGCACGGTCGTTGGATTAACATCCAACGGTCACTGCTGCTAGAATCGTTTGTTGACTAAGTTGGCAAAGCCCTGCGTATGCGTCAACTTAGTAGGCCCAAGTCAGCCTCCAAATCTGTGGCAAACATCATACAACACATTTGCTATTATTTTTAATAATTTACAACCCATTTGCTCTTTCTTAAGGATTTTTTTTGTAGCACATATTCTTTTTGTTAGCATTACAGCCAATATTTTGGTGGGCTCCGAACTGTTTTTAATCCTGATGTTTCGAGTCTAATTCAGACTAATTTGAAAAATGAAATTATATTAATTATAATCCAATGATATTTTCACCGCAGAAAAATCCAATGAAATTTAAAATTTCAAAATCCGGATGAAATGAAATTTGAAACTAATTACCGGTTGCTATGTTTATTAAAATTTACAGTCCATTTTTTATTGCTTATAGGTCATTTTCTTTTTTAGGTAAATAGGCCATTTTGTGGGCAAGACGAATGCATCCCTCCTCGTCTTGAAAGATTTGAAGCCCAGCAGGGCTGAGAAAAGCAAGTTGGCCTCGGTTGGGTATTGTGCAAATGAAAATAGAGCTGGGACAGCCGTTTCAAGACAGAAAAGAAAACTGGGCTGGTGATGTGGTAAACATAAAATAAAAGACTGGTCATTGAAATTTTCGAACTATTTTTAATCCCGAAATTTTGAGCCCGATAAAAACAAATTTTAAAATATATTTAAATTATGTTAAAATCCAATGAAATATTAAATATGAAAAAATAAAATAAAATTCTCAATTTGAAACTAATTGCCCATTTGATGTGTTTTTTATATATTTACACCCCATTTCATATTACTCGCAAAATTTACAGCCTTTTTTTATGGCCAGGCCGAATGTATCCCTCGTCGTCTTGAAAGATTTGCAGCCCAGCAGGGCGGGGAAAAGGAAATCGGCCTGTGTAGGGTATTGTGCAAAAAAAAAGGTGCGCTAGTCATTTTCACTGACAAAAAAAACAGTTGGGCTCGTCATGCTGTAAATAAAGCCAGGGCTAGACGGGCCACAGATGCCGCACAGCCCAGTTGATACCCTGCTCCATCTCAACAACAACAAAAAAACTGCTTGAGCTACTGGATCCCAGGTGTCAGCCGCTCCTTGTGCAATTCTTTCATTTATTGACTACATTGAAAATGTCGTAGGTCCCGGATGTCAGCAAACCATTAGGAGGAAGCATTTTTTTCATGTAATAAGGAGGAACTTGCTTGCGTACGGCTATGGACTTGGGGGTCCCTACTATCATCCTTTCCACGTACAGTCCTCACCGATTCCTGTCGTTTGTTGACAGTCGCTCGTTGTGCAATTCTCTTGTTTATTGACTACGTTGACAATGGGGTGGGACCAAGATGTCGGGAAACCATTAGGAGGAAGCATTTTTTGGCTTGTAATAAGGAGGCACTTGCTTGCGTACTGCCATGACCCTGGTGGGTCCCTACTGTCATCCTCTCCACATACAATCATCTCCTGATTCCTCTCGGTTGTTGACCATGTTGACAACGCCAGAAGGCGGTGCCGCGGCGAGGGAACCAAAGCGGAGGACGATGGCGAGGCCTAGTATGGGAATGAAAAGGAGCCGTGGAAGATGTGGCCGTGTGGTCAGAAACGGAGGGGAGTACAAGGGTTGGTGCGGGGTGGGGATGACGTCACTGGAAAATATCAGGAGATGGAGGTGGGTGGGGGTGTAGAGGGATGGCCTGGCACCGGTTAGGGTACGGTGGGACAGCAATGTGTGCGTGGCTGCATAGCAAGCCACGGAAGGCGAGAGCAGGCAATCCCGCCGGCGTTGGTTTGGTTTGGGCGGCTGGAGCCTGGAGGAAGAAGAAAAGAGATTGAAAAAGCACGACAGACGTTGGATTGACATCCAACGGCTTAGGCTGCCACAATCGTTTGTTGACTAAGTTGACAAAGCCTTGTGTACGCGTCAACCTAGTAGGCCCACAAGTCAGCCGCTTAATCCGTGGCGGACAAATACAGCCCATTTAAAAATATCACAGCCCATTCCAAACGTTCAATCGGAAAGTTCAACATTCAGAGCAAAGTAACAGGACTGATTCAGAGATAGAGTACTGAACTTCCACATTGACAACCATCATAGCCAACTTAACTATCTACTCCCAGTAATACTCGAGTTTAGAACAACTAACATACTCTTAGCTAACTAGACGATGCCAGCCACCATCTCCGGCACACGCTAAATGCCGGCACCGACGTCCTCCTCCTCACCTCAGACTTGGCAGAGGTGCGATAGGGCGCGTTGATCGTGCCCGTTGGCCCTTTCCATGCCGGCGTGGTCCACCGAAGCTTCGGCTTCTAAGCGGGAAACCAACTTGACGAGCTGGTAGTAAAATTCAGCGTCGCGCACGCGTGCGTGTCCGACATCCTCTAGGGCTATTCGGCGGGCGCCGGCCTCCACGCAGTCGGCCCAGTTGCGGGCGCTCTGCTCGCGACGCAGAGCGGCGGTGCGCTGCTCCTCCTTCATGCTCTGCTGGCGGCGCAAATCGGCGGTACACTGCTCCTCCGCCATGCAGTCGTGCTCCAAGGCATCCTCATACTCCGCATTGCCATCTAAAGACCGCCAGAATGCCTCCTCCCTCCGTCTGCCTTCCCGTGAAAAACCGAACACTAACTACGGCGGTGAGCGCCTCTGGTGTCGCCTATTGATGCCGCGCGGGGGCATGACAGACGTGGCGAGAGCGAGGGAAAGTGGCGAGCGACGTGTGGCCGGTGGGGTCTTGTGAGGATAGGGTGTGTTGGGTGAAGGTGCCACCGGAGCACGCCGGGAACCAGTAATTATAGGCGGACGGTAGGTAAACCCATGTGTCACGGGAAATGTGAAGGTCATCGGAATTCAATGCATAAGTAGGCATGGCTTTTAGCATGCCAGCTTGCCATGGAAAACTGGAAAAACTGAAATTATGACTGTGCCGTACTCCCGTCCCGTCCCGTCAGTGCTGGGTCGCACATCGGCACGACGGTCAAACGAGTGCACTCGATTCATCCAGATGAGGTACGTGTGTGATCCGCTGGTTATTTGTGTAGGATTGAGTCAGTCTGCGCGAGCTGCTGGGTCCTTGGTGTTAGCCACTTGTTGGGCAATTCTCTCGTTTATTGACTATGTTGACAATGGCGTGGGACCCAGATGTCAAACCATTAGGAGGAAGCATTTTTTTTGGCTTGTTATAAGGAGGCACTTGCTTGCGTACTGCCAATGTTTGAGGGTACGATGGGGCGGCAATGTGTGGGCGGAGGCGCAGCCACCCATGGGAGGCGGGAGCAGGCGGGACCCATGGCGTGGTTTCGTTTGGGCGTCTAGAGGAAGAAGACAAGAGATAGAAGAAACACGACAGATGTTGGATGTTAATCCAACGGCTGGCAGGCAGAATCGTTTGTTGACTAAGTCGACACCACCTTGGATAGGCTTTTTCCTTGTGGGTCCCAAATGTCAGAATCCAAACCTGTCACGGCCATGCAGCCTTTCTTATTAGAAATTATAGCCCATTTGGTGTGCTAGCTCAAAATAAGTTTGTGGGTGCTGGCGGGCGCTAAGCTCTTGGGTTCTGTAATGCACAATGAGATCAAGTAGCCGGCGAGAGTGATGTTATTTCCCTTTGTTGGGATTTGTTACAATATTTCTCTCTTAATTAAAGAAATGGCAAGCCATTAGCCTTTTTCAAAGAAAATATGACAACCACAGCCGAGTTGAAATGGGCAACACATCAAACTCTAGCTTAATTACAAACTGTACAAAAGCACGAGGGTAATTGTTCATCAGGTTTAGACTAAACCCAGATTGAAAAGGGCAACAGCATCTAACTCCACCACTGTTTTCGGCAGCTGTCACTATCAAATGGATCGGTCAGATCCATAAAATGAGCATCCCGGGTCGTAAAACATAATAGAATATGACCACAAGATGATGTAAAAAGAAGCCTGGCTCGTTCAGAAGCCCTTTTGTCCACCTGAAAGTCCTTTTTTTTGCTCTTCGACATATCCATCCGTCAAAACTTCATTCTTAATATATTTAAGCCTGATGGACAATAGTACCCTCGCATCCAGCAGGAAGAATGTGACAAATCTAGTGTTTGCATGGGTGGCTACATATCCTTCCAGCGTTATTGTCTTCAAACGAATGTGATGAGAACTGAGAAAATCCCGGTGCTTACGATGCCACCGATTGGTTATACCTTTTGTACCCCGTCCTGCTGCCTAAATAGACATGAAGATTGAAAACAGTTAAGGTCTAAAAAAAGAGTATGTGGAAAGAGCAACAACTGAACGGTTAATTCTAGTACACTATATATGGGCTTCCAATGTGCGTGAAATCATCACCTTTATATACAACTTCTCCAGGCATGGAAAGCATCGCAACAAGACAATAATCTTATTCAGATCAAAAGTAATCATACTGATATATAAGATCTTGACAGAATCCAGCACCATTGACAGGCTATCCATGGACAAACTCTTCATTGAGCATATAGAACATAATATTAGTACAAAAAGTGTACTCCAAGATGATATAAAACTTATGCGCACAAATGAAAATGTAGCTTATGATTAACAAAGTGCAGATGATAATATACAGTACCTAGATAATTGTGGAGCCAAACACCATCTTGAAATGATCACAGAGATCATGAATTACACCCAAGGTCTCCAGTTTAGGCGCAGAGACGACAGTTATTTGTGAAGGTGAATAACAAGAATCAAGGATCAACCTTTGAAGTGAAGGGGCATCTTCGATGATGAGCTCCCCTACGTCAAAAGAAATTCCAATTCTTACAAGGTTAGGCGACTTTATTCGGAAACAACCAATTTTAACTGTCAAAACAAGCACTAAGCACTCCAGGGCAGGGCAACTGGATTGGATGATGCTGTGCAGTGAGGCCTCCGACATACGAACCAGCACAAGTGAAAGTTTTTTGAGAAGCGGGAGTCGAAGCTTTTGTACCAGATTGTCTGGTAGTCTGCACAGGGCAAAGGTAGCAGTGTGGAGAGAGGAGGAAAACCGCGAGATGAACATCGGTGGCGATGGGTCAAATATATGGCGTTCGGTTCATGGTATGTCAGTTTCATAGGAATAATAGAACTCAAGAATCTGGAGTTTGCGAAAATCAGGGGATGTCAACCAAGCGTTCACCACGCGGGGCATGTGCAGGTAGCACGCGGGATGCAGAGGCGGTGAACGGAGCCCCCGTGGGAGGAGATGATGGCTCCAGGGAGTTCAAAATCATCAACGAGAGATAGGCCGCGACATACGAGATTAAGAGGTGCGGCGTGCTATAGAGGGCGCCACCGAGATGCGAGGACTTGGGTGCCAAGGATGGAGTCTGGGAGATCGCTGATGCGGTCCGCCCGAGATTCTTCGTGTTCCTCAGATACAAGTGGGGGCCTCGTTGCTTCTCCCCGCGCTACCAGGTCCTGGATCTACAACCGGCATCGCCGCTGGTGGGAGCCTCATCTTCTTGGCGCTGGGGCCAGCCGACTCCATTTTCCTTGTGGGCGTCGCGTCGAGCTCACAGATTTGAGCAGAGTAACGAATGACGAGCCTAGTTGTGGCGCGAGTGAGGAAGAAGGGGAGCTGGGGTTTTTTGTGGCAGTGAGGAAGAAGGGGAGCTGGAGTTTTTTGTAGGAGTGAGGTGAGGAATTTGGGGGTACAACCGGAGGGGGAGACAAGTCGAGCGAGCGGACGTGAGGTGGGAGTGAGGAGGAAGAAGAGCAGCCGGTTTTTTTGGGGGGGCGGTGCAGTGGGGGGCACCTCTTCTTAAGTAAAATAAGGGCTTTTGAATTGATTTTATTAATTAGGGTGGATGGGCTATTTTGTCTTGGGCCTAGAAAAACAATTACTATTAGTAATACAGTGGGGACACTCTACCACTCCCCAGAAAAAAATCACTCAATCCTAAAAAAAACAATTACTCCTATAGTACAGTGGAGACACTACCGCTTCTGGCTCCTCGTCGGTCGTCGAAACGGCTCCCGCTACTGCCGTTTTACTATGGTTCACTGACATGCGCGCCATGCAGCGCGCGGGCCCAAATGGCATCCACCAAATTAGAAGGCGGTATGCAGGCGCAGAGTCACCCCGATCATAGCGCGGCAGTAATGAGCCGTCATATCACAAAACCCCACCTCCCCGTAGTAAGTTGGTCGGACGAAGTAACCATCAGTTCAGTCTTCGCTGAATCCGCTTCTCCCTCATCTTCTTCAAGAAAGCCACCACTCGCTTCCTCCATTGTTCTTCTCTCCCAACGAAGGGAAGGTGAGCGCATCCGTGATGTTGGTATATTTTCTTTCCAAAAAAAATCTTTTGCAAAGCAGTAACTGATCCTCACTCCCTTTCTTGTGTCATTGTCATTGCGATTGTGTTTTCCTTTCGGTTGTCTTCTATTTGTCAGTTTCACTATGGATCATGGAGAACCGGGCAAAGATCTGCCGATGTTGGAGCAGATGTGGCAGGCTGATCCCCACGAGACAGAGAGCTCCAAGAAGATGAAGGCCACCACCGAGCCGACCCCATATGCACTCACGGCCACTACTGAGATGGTCAACGCCACGTTTGAGGTTACAGCCCCCGTGGCCGTGCAGGAGCAGTTTTCCCCCGACAAGATGGACCCTTTCGAGGATGTATCCCCCCCCCCCCCCCCCGCTGAGCTGCCCAAGGTGATTTTCTTCTTTGGCGATCTTGATTGTGGTTTTTCATCTAAGTATGAGGTGATAAATAATGCAAGATTTATTAGCTCCGATGCCATGCTACCTTCCTTGTCATGCATACTTTTGACTCTACATGGTGGTTTAAATAACTTGTGTTTTTTATATTGGAAAGTAATTTAGAATTCGTTTCTGTTTCAATTAGAGCCCTGATGCAGACAAGGATTGTGTGGTTGTACATGTCACTCCCTATGAGGTGGATGGCCTGAATATATGCACTGGGAAAACAAAGTTCTTAGGTTGTTCGATCCTGGAAGCCATTTGCACTTATACGGAAGACGAAATGTATTCGAGCCACACTGTTGTCAGGCGTGTTGTCCAGGGTGTACTGAAGCACAACAAGTTCACAGCTACTCCTTTGTTTGTGAGGCATAATGTTCTTGTCAAGCTTATCCATGAAGATGATGTGGCATGCCTCGACAAACAAGTTTATGAGTGGAAAGGCCACAAGGTTATCTTCAAGAAGGTTGACAGGATTGAGCTGCTGCCGGACGTCCTCGAGGATGTTCATGGCAAGGTCTGTCTTGTGTCCATCCCCAATTAGATCAATAGCATGAAATAGTTGGCCCAGTTAGTGTTTCAAAGTAGCTTGGATTGTGTTTAATTACCCGAACCTTGTGTATTATTGAGCCCTCTTGGGGTAGTACTCTGTTTGAATCCCTCTATGGGAACTGCTGCTACTTTTGTGTGCCTGTGAATCATGTGAGATCCCTCATAAGTGTTGCCAAAACAGATGCATCCTCACGAGTTCTTTCATGTAATATGGCATTGTAAGACATAAGTTGCCACTGTTTATCAAACGATCAGTGTGTGTTTGATGAAATGCTTGTTTGACAACTCTTGGTGCGCCGACGTATACATAGTGCACTGTTGGTGCTACCCCACTTGTAAGCACAGTTGGTGCAAACACGGCACATTGGCGCAGATCGCTTCAACACTAGATCGACCAGCTCACACTCATACTCCGCTGTCTGACATATAAGCAACTACGTATCTAGTTACAGTGGTTCATGCGGTTAATTGAGGCCACAATATAGATTCCAAATCTTAACACGCTACTCCAGCATTCATGTTAAACATTCACAATAAACTCGGTTGCATAAAATACTTCAAAAGCATAAGTTCAGCTAAATCTCAATGATTCATAGAACATAACATCTCTTTTAGAAGTTGACAGCAAAAGACAAAGTTGTGAGAAGGTTTACAGATCAGGAAAAATCAAGCCAGGCTTCTCTGAGCAAAGGGCCTCCCTAGGCAGGCTTTAATTTCCTGGGGTTCACTCTGGTTTTTCTTGTTGCCACCATCCAGGGTTAGGTTCTCTCGTTCCAGAATAACAAATTATAATTGTGTTCTCAGTTGGAATATTGAACTGAACCTTGAAGTGGATTGACCATCTGAACTTCTTGTGCAGTTCCACTTAATTTAGGCATCACTATTTGCAGAAATAAGTAGACCGCAATGCCTCTTTTATGCGCACCTGACCCCAAAACCTCCGTGCAGCCATGCAAGCTCGTCCTCGGGCCATCCTTAAATTGGGAGGGAGTGTAGTTCACGGCACGGACGCACTGCTTGTTTTCTCCGCCACACATGACAGGCTCGTTCCTGCACTGCAATCAGGAAATCCACATACGAATCAGCTTCTTTTACCTTGCGTTGGTCATTCTAGCTAGTTATGAATGTAGGAATACCTGGAATACGGGTGGCTAGAGGACGGCAGGTAGGAACAGCCATCTGATTTTGTGTAGTTCTACTAAAATTGAGGTGTGTGCTTATGATTGCACAAATAGAAATGATATGGAGATAGAGATCCCTGTTTGCACAAATATGTAATATGGTTATTCAACCAGTGGCAGTTATTTGTAGTGGCATATAATTAACAACAGCATCTCTTGTGTTATGAATGGCATTACATTGACAGTATGAAAAAGTGCCATTAAATAAGAAGCAGCGTCACATCACATCAACACTGGCACTAGATTAGCATGCAGAACAACAACACTAGTATTACTATCATGAGAGTAGCACATGGTCAGTAGCTCCATGCACAGTGCAATCAAATTTGTGCAGTTCCAATGGGATGAAGCAATGTTAGCGGTGTGAGATTTAAGTGTAACTGGCAAAACAGAATTCATGGGAAATAAAGCAAGACAGAAGCACTTCATAAAACGGTGGTGTCATTGCTTCAATTTTTCGATGGCACTATACTGACAGCAGCATTACTTAGAAGTGACATTAGGCTAACAGTGGCATTGCTTCATTTTTCCTCTGACATTAGATAAATGGTAGCGATAAGGTCAAAGGGACAGCAGGGGCATAAAGTGGCGAAGCAGATCTGATTGCCGAGAGCGGCAAACATTCAGGCAGCATGTCTGCATTTGTCCAATTTTTTATCTCCTCGGCGACCTTTTCCTATGTGAGCATAGGAAATCTACACCTGCTCGTTCTCAGTTGCGTTGTCCCCCCAACACCCCCTCACTTTCTTCCCTTTTTCGACCAAGAGACTGGTCTGGCCAGTATCTTACTAGTACTTCCCCCCCCCCACGCTTTGCTATCCACCCCCACTTTCTTCCCCTTTTCAACCAAGAGACCGGTTCGGTAGCCAGTCTCTACTACTTGCCCCCTTTTCTTTCCTTTTTGAACCAAGTCCTAGATTCATGCTACAGCTTCCCCCCCCCCCCCTTTCTTCCCTTTTGAACAAAGTCCTAGATTCGACTGCATGAAGTAGGTTTACCTCTAATAATAGTAAAAATTTAGGTGGCTTTGGAACAGCCGAAGGAAGTAGAAAAAGATCCACATGCAGCCACGTGGTGAGCTGGGGCAGTAGAGCAAGGCCGGTTTCGAAGGAAGTTATACCTGAGGGTCGTCCGGATGTGGCTAGGAGGGCGGTGGGAGGCCGGATCTGTCCACAATACGGCAGGGAGGAAGAAGGGGTTGGAGGCCCTCCCGAGCCGGCACTGTGTCGGACAGAACGGAACGGGCCGCCGATTGGGATGCGCCGGCAGCTGTGGGTCTCCTCCCTCGCCGTCGACGACCGCGTGAACGGAGCACCTTCTCCGCTTCGCCGGTGGAGGGGATCCGGCTAGAACTGTGACCAGCGGTGAGCAGAGAGAGGGTGTCGCCGCCGCTGTCTTGTTTAGATCTGGAGAGGATGAGAGAGTGAATGAGAGCAACCCTAGTAAAGCAAGCGCTCAAGCTCCTGCTTATATATATAGTGGAGTGACTTTCTTGTAGCAATCGTTTTTAAAATGGATACGCGCGAACCACTATTTTCATTTAACGTTCCAGTAAAAAAAACTCAATCAATAACGCGCCACCGCGTCCAGGTCGCACTATGTACACGTGTGGTCCCCGACCCTCCATGAAGTTAAAAACTGCACGAGTCAAATTGTCACTTGGGATGCCTCTTTTGTAAACAAATGCGCTCGTACGTGTACCCGCGCGTGGGTGTTAGAGAACTGGTGCGTGCGTGCACCGCTTCTCTTCGTGTACTACGTACTCCACCTAGAGTAAGATGTATATGTGTGTGACGTCTGAGTTACAAAAAAAATATGTGTGACGTCTTTTATTTTTTAGAAGTTCTTAGGGAAGGGTGTGAAGAGCACATATATGTGTGTCACATCTACCTACAGAGTACAGATAGATGGTATGTGCGAGAAGTCTCGGGAGAGTCGTGAGGTGCGTGTGTGCGTGCGTGGGAGGGAGGGTTAACATGTCAATGCAATGCGTGTGTCCGTAAATCATATCTGGCGAACGCTCACCACAAGCCGTTTCCTGGCGAACGCCCAAAGAACCGTCAGATCTGCATCTGACGGTGGCAGTTTTGCCATGGCATTTGACAGAACAGCCACTCCTCCGACACATAAAATTTCCACGTGAGCGTTCGCAACTGTCGTATGCTCCCTCCGTTCCAAAATATAGTGCATATAGCTTTATTGAAAATTCAAACCTCACGAACTTTTACCGAGTTTTCGTAGAACAACATGCACATATAGAAAACCCAGCATATATCATTTCATTCATCATCGAGAGATATCTATAGAGATGGGGTAGGAATGTACGAGTGTGTCTTTGATAAAGAGGGGCCGTATGTGTGTGTTTATTGTGAGAGAGAGCGAAAGACATCGTAGGATTGAGTCCTCTAACTAAGGAGAGAGAAAGAACGATTGGGGTCAGTAGAGAGATGAAATATAGTGTGTTCCTTCATTAGAAGAACCGGGCAAATATTTTGTTGAGTTCTAAACTCAGCAATGTCCCATCGAGTAAGGACTCGACGTGTGGCACTGCTCTATTGCCGAGTGCCACACTTCGCCAAGTTTGTTAGCCGAGTCACCGTTAGCCGACACTCGGTAAAGGAAGACCGCCGTATCACTTACAGCAATTTCAAGCCTCCTTTGGTGTGGAGGAATATTATAGGAATTCAATATGATCAGATTTTTATAGGAATTTTTCCTTTAGAGCCATTTGGTTCATAGGAATGGATTCCTATACTCCACATTTAAGAGGAAAATAAACATTAAGACTCAATGGAAAAATTCATATGATGTGAACCAAATGACATCTCTTTTCCTATCCGTACTCAAAGGATTTGAGATACATGTTGGCCTCCTCTGGTTCATAGGATAGGAATATCATAGGAATAGGAAAAACATAGGAAGTGAGATGTCATGCATCTCAATTCCTATAGAGAAAGAAATGTCATTTGATTCATAGGATAGGAATTTTTCCATTGAGTCTAGGGTAATGGTATTTTTCCTTTAAAATGTGAAGGACTGGTTCCTATCCTACATAGGATTAGGAATCCATTCCTACAAACCACAGAGCTCCATAGGAATTTTTCCTTTGAAAATCCTATACTATGAAATTCCTACAAACCAAAGGAGGTCGTACGTCATCTCTTTTCCTACAACTTTCATACTCCTATAATATTCCTACCCTGTGAACCAAAGGAGGCCGCGGGTATATCAAAATGCGGGACCCACGCGTCACTACCTTTGGGTCGAAGCTGCGTCCACAATTTTATGTACTACCATGCTCCGTCCAGCTTACTGCGGGCAAGGTGGGGCTTTGTGATTTGAGGCCTCATTGCTCATTTACTAGTACTGCGGCGCTATGACCGGGGTGCCTCCCCCCGCTGCTCCGAACTTTGGTGCATGGCACGTGGACCAGGATGGTGGATGTCCCACATGTCGGCGAAAGGCGTGCTGTTAGTGTGTCGCCATGAGCAATGCTAGACTCACGGGGAGGATTTTTACAGACTTTACGGAGTAGCAAACGTGGAGGATTAGGATTGGATTTAGGGGGTGGGAAGGGGCCCACCCCCCTGAAATCAGAGGGGGTCTAGTTTGACTAGTTGGAAGATGCCTGTATTAGCTCCGTAAAGGCCTGTGAGTGCAGCATTTTTGGTGTCGCCATTTTGTGTGCGGATTGACCCTGCGGACTTGCGACGCGAACGCGAAAGCCGTGCTGGAAGTGTGCCGCCATTTCGTTTTGAACTGTAAAGCGTACCACTTGGTTTTGCTTCTTGGTGCGATATATACAAATCTTGATTATATTGATCTAAAAGTAGATATCCAGATTAGTAAAAAGGATGTGCTTTTGCCGAGCGGTGGGCGGGGGAGCTTGGCCTGTCAGTTTGCTAACATGCGGTCACACGTGTCAGTGATGTACCAAGCCGATGCACGTCCCTCATGAAAAATCAGAACAATGGCAGAAGCAACACGTGGTTTTCTTGAAGAAGATGATGGAGAAGTGGATTCAGTGAAGAGTGAAATGATGGTTGGAAAGGTGTGGCTTTGTGATTTGACGCCTCATTGCTCATTAGTACTACTGCGGCGCCACGACCGGGGAGCATCCCCCTGCTGTTCTGCACTGTTATTTGGTGCATGGCACGTGGATCCGGATGCTAGATGTCCCACATGTTGGCGAATGGAAGCAGAACATTTATGAAAGCGAGCGTCTCCACTCTTATGACGGAGGAGTACAAGACACGGCAGCCCAATGTACTGTAGTAGTAGTACAAGTAGTCTTGTAACACTTGGTTTTGCTACTTCGCGTGATCCATCGATACAAAACCCGATTAAAAAAGCGAGGGCGGGTCTTTTCCCGTATGGTAGGCAGCGGAGTTTGGCATAGTCGGTTTGACACAGAGAGCGAGAGAACGATGTGAAATGCTTGAATGTGTAGTGGGCGATAATCCACTTCTGAGCCCAGGCTCATCTGCACCCGCGCTGAAGAAAAAAATCAAAACAAATACTAGAAAAATTCAAAAAAATCCAATTCTTTTTTGCATGGTAGTTAATATGATGTGTGAGGTCCGCTCCAATTTTCAAATCATTTGGACATCTGAGCAGCTCTCAGCAAAAAAGACAAATTCAGGGTCTGTAAAAAAGGTTTACTGTTCATGCACTGTTCTGACCCGATTTGTCTTTTTTTCCGAGAGCTCCTCAGATGTCCGAACGACTTGAAAATTGGAGCGGACCTCACGCATCAAATTTTCTGCCATGCAAAAAAAAAAACTGGAATCTTATGATTTTTTTAATTTTTTGTGATTTTTTTCCGACCGGGTGCAGATGAGCCTGGGCACCGAATCGCCTTTCTTTCTTTTTTGAAGTTGGCCCTTTCAGATCACTAGATGATATTAGCCCGCACGTTGTTGAGTACATTTTAATGCAATTTTAATGTACATGCAACATGAATAATTGAAGTAACAATATGTTCCGGCCCGCCGCTCAACGCCCATTACCAAGGCATATGAGTAACATGTGTTACTGCATGTGAGCAAACCGACGATTGGCCAAGCTAGCAAACTCCCCCTCTTATCGCGCGGGAAAAGCTCCGCCCTAGCGTTTTCAATCGTTATTTGTGTCTATCGTTGCTCCAAGGAGCTGAACCAAATGTTACAACTTACGAGTTCAAAATGAAAAGCCTGCCACATTCGCATCGCACCTCCACACAGTCGGTCCGGCACGCTACTCAAGGTAGGGAACGTGCGTTGTCTTGCATTTTCACTGACATCTGGGACCGTTGTTGAGCAAACCGACTATCGGCAAACTCTCACCCTACCCGCCGCGCGTCGGCTGAGTTTAGAGGAACGAGGAGGGAGAAGTGCTAGCTGTAGCACAGACTCCAAGAAAATTGGTGTCCGATGGGACTCGTACTAGTTTGTACTCTACTACCAATGTACTACTCCTGCTCCTACTACTCTACACTAGTAGTACTAGTGCTAGCACAAACTAACTAATATGAGGCCATTCAACCGTGTCCCAGCAAAATACCCCGGACACCGATTATTTGTTGATATTTAAATTTGTTTTCACACAGCAAAATATCCCTGAAAACAACAACACATAGCAAAATTTCGCGTCAAATGAGGGATTTGAATGTGCTGGGCAGGGTGGGGCAGGAAGTTAACGCAGAGGCTCGGTTTGTATTTTTTGGTGAAATGCAGAGGCTCAGGTTTTGGCGCCAAACCGGAAATTTTGCAAATATTTGTCACGCACCGGACGGCGCGCCAACCGCGTGTGGTTGTCTGGTGGCGTGTGCGGTAGACTTGAATGCTTGTGAAATGCTTGTGACCGAGCACCCCACTCCAGCACATAGCGGTACCACCTGCAGCAATGCTGAGGTGGCATATAACTAAATGAAGAAAGAGAGGGTTGAGTATCATATCAGATACCCTATCATAATAAACATATTTAGGAATAATAGTTATGATACTAACAACTACAAACAAGCAACCTTTATATCACAGAGAAGATTAATACTGTTAACAATTCATGTTCCTAACAAAGGGTGCAATGATGACTGCAGCTTATCGCTTCTGGACGACCCGGCTATTTGAGCCGGTCGACCAGCTCCTCCGCGGCGAGGTGGGACTAAACATCCGAAACCCGCCGGCCCAATACGGATGTGAAAATCGTAATTACAAATTACACTCAGTTGACCGGTCAAAAAACCTACGTGGCACTCTGTCGACTGGTCAAACTGGCCACGTGGCTTGCGGGTCCCACCTATCAGTTGGTAAACAAAAATTTACGCAGGCGCGTGAGGGGTCGAACCTGCGACCCCGCGGAACTGGCCCTTGCGCGCGAACCACCCTGGCTGTGTATATGTGTGCATGCACGTGTAGGTTGAGCACTTGAGCGTGAGCGTGTGTGTTGCGTCTTGTGCTGTGTGCATGCATGCGTGCGTGCATGTGTACGTGTGAGTGTTGCATGCATGCTTGAGTGCGAGTGTTGCGTGCGTGCATGTGTACGTGTGAGTGTTGCATGCATGCTTGAGTGCGTGTGTTCGTGCAAGTGTTGCGTATGTGCATGTGTACATGTGAGTATTGCATGTATGCATGCGGGCGTTGCGTGCGTGTTTGTCCGCATGTGTGATGTGTGTGTATTCACCATAGTAGCTCCTGCGTATTAAAAGGCCGGCTCAGCATATCATCACTAGGCGACCTTGTCCGCTGTGGTTATCGCGCGCGGGCTACCAACCTGAGGTCTCGACTTCGAATCCCCACCGAACACTAATTTATTACCATTTTTCTTTCTTATACTCGCTGATAGGTGGGCCCTACGTTAGGGAGATAATGTGCGCTTCTGATGCAACACTAGTTGCGCCACGTGGACTGTTTGACTGGTCAATTGATCGTGTCATCAACAAAATACGTAGCTGTACGGTGAGCCAGTGATTGTATAATCACCACAAATTGTATATGTTGACCGTATCGTGCTTTCGTTTCAAATACAATGACCGTCAGTGTCACCATCAAAATACGGGTTGTACGGTGAGCTAGTGACCATATAATCACCAGAAAATGTATATGTTGACCGTAATGAGTGCATTCTAAATCTAGAGACCGTATTGCGCTTTCGCTTGAAATACAATGACCGTCACGCGTGAATGTGTATGGGGGCGTACTTTTAGAGGGCCGAGAGATAGTTTGTGTGCGTACGTGAAAAGGGCGTAGAGAGAGGGGGTGTGCGATGGAGAGAGTGAGAGAGAGAGATGCCCTTCGTTCTCTTTATTTTGACTAATTTTATAGGATAAAAATGTAAACATTCACAATACGGAACAAATATCATTGGATGCACCATGCAATTAACTTTCATATATAACTTTGTAGTATTGTATATGTAGATTTTCTTAAATATTTGTTTTGTCACAATCTGTGTAGTTTCAATTCAAAACAAATCTTGTATGCGGAGTAAAAGTGAACGGATGCCTTTTTTAGATCATTGGGAGCACATGATAATGAGATGTAACATGCGTGAATGTGTGGTTGACGTATTTTGGAGGGCCTGGAAAGGGTATGTGTACGTATTCGAGAGAGGCGTGGATACAAGGGGGTGCGATGGGAGAAAGAGAAAGCATGAGAGATGAGAGAGAGACTGAGAGAGAGGGAGAGAGGGAGAGGGGGAGAGAGAGAGAGAGAGAGAGACGAATAGGATGTCTCAACGAGAGATGGTGAGTTTGTGTATGCAGAGGAGACAGGCAGAGAGGCATGAGCAAAAATAGTGTGTGTGTTGGTATGTGTGGGTGTGAGAATATAGTGAGACCTATTGGGGTAGAGAGTGTGCGAGGTGTGGCACATCGTTTTTTGGTCTGGTGGGTCGAGGTGAGGACCCCTAGGTCGGTTCCGTCCTATGGCACATAGGTCGGCCCGAGACGCGTTATACGAAGACTGACTTGACGTACAAGACGAAGATACCAGAGCCGTGGAAGACTCTATCTCCACTGACGAAGCGGACTATGATTTGTAACCCTAGGCCCCGGGTATGTTATATAGGCCGGGGGCCTAGTTCGTCGATAGTATATATACACACAATCCCTTGGTATTGACATGTACTTTGTACACACCCCAATCAAAGTATACACGACCAGGAGTAGGGTATTTCCTCGATCGCAAGGGCCCCGACTTGGGAAAATCTTTGCCTCTTATCACCATCCACTTTAACCGTCAGGGATATCCTACCGAATGATCTGATGGAATCATATCTGTCAACTAGTAAGAGAGGTGGAGACAATGCGTGCGAGAGAGGACTAAAGAGAGTGTGCGTGCGGGAGACACGAGGCAGAGATATGTACAGAGGGGGGGCGGCGGAGACCATGCGTGCGCATGCATGTGAGAGAAATAGTATTTGTGACTAAGATTAGTGAAAAGAGTCGTAGATAGTAGTAAGAGAGAGAGGGAGATATATATAGAGTGTGTGTGTGTGTGTGTGTGTGTGAGACACTTTTGGGAGAGAGGGTGAGCATTTGTGAGAGAGAAAGGCCGATGGATATATAGTGTGTGCGCGTATGCATGAGAGAGAAAGATAGCGCGCGTGTGAGGAGGGGTCGAGGGAGAGTGCATCTACGCGTAAAGGACTGTTTTACCCATTAAATTAAAATATAAATTGTATTTAAAAAATTGGATGAGATCATGAAATTTGCAAATCACGTATGAACGAACATTGGTCTAGCAAACATCCATACTCTATCAAATTCGAGCATGTGTATGGTATTATTTCACATTATTGATCCATAGTCAGTAGTTTGAAATCCAGACAATGCATGGCTCTTGCAATTCATATATAAACGTGAGTACACTCTGCGGTCAGTGTCAAGCACATTATACATAAGAAACATACATGGTATACATTCCAAATTGCTAGCGATGAACTAGAATACATTTTGAATTCAACATAAAAGTGGTTTCAAATATTCGAATTCATAGGAAGTGCATTCAACTATTTGAATTCGAGATAATGACTTTTGCAAATCACATCTAAAAGGGGCATCAATCTTTGTTTATAATACATAGTCGTGTACAAAATAGATTCAAGTTTACCTCCTCCATTCCAAAATAATCGTAGTTATAGGATTTTCAAGAGTCAAAAATTTCAAAAGAATCGCATAATTTAATGAGGTTTTTAAACATACAAGGTCAAATATAATGAGGTCTAATTAGGAAAGTTCAACTGAAGAGTACTGTAAACGTGAATGCTTCTGGTTCAAAATTTTGAACGAAGTGCCAAAAGATCCTCTCCTCGCCCGAAACCGCGTGAGACCGATGTTTGGTAGAAGGAAATTACCGTCCTAACTCTGACCCATGAAGCCTACTGGCCCGACGTCCACAAGTCTAAACCGGGGTAGGTTTGTAACTTCACCGAGACGCCACACAACCGCCTCCGAAAAACATTCATATACCGCGGGCGCCTAGACGCCGATGCACTCGGCTGAAATCACTCCCGCCCACTGTTTTGGATACGTGAGATTACCGTCCTACCCCCAACCCGCAGCATGTCCGAAATTTTAGATGGGGCAAAGTTTGTAACTTTCCCCAAATTTCAAACAAGCGCGTCCCGGAAACATGGTTCCTCCTTAGCTTCCCCCCTTCCCCGTCCGATTCCCCATTCATACTCCGTGGGCGCCAAAACTCCCTCTCCACCAACCGCGAAACCCCAGCCTCCTCCGTCCGCCACCCCATCGCACCGATCCACCGCTGCCCTCCTCCATCACGTCGAAGCCGATACCCTGACGTCGTCGTCCACCGCAACCTCAATCGCAGCGCCCTCCATGACTTAGCAGTTGAAGCCGAGGCAGAGCTGCCCCTCCATCCTGCGCCTCACCGCTGCCGCCCCAACGTCGCAACCGTCCACCGCACCGGAGCTGTTCCCGCTATGCCGTCGTTCGCCGCCTCGGATCTGCTTCCCCGCTGCCGACAGAGGGCCACCGCACCACACTCAACTACTTGGCCATGGGTTCGTCCAAGGCTCCACCGTCCTCCACAACATCTTGTTTCCAGCAAACCACAAGAAGGTCTTCGAAAAAACAGAAGGAGGACACAACATCGCCAGCCGATATTGGTACTCCTCTTCCCTTATTCTTGCAAATCTCTCACACGGTATTCATCCCATGAAGGAAACTAGTTGACCGCTTCTTACTGCACATTCTTCCTGATACTAGATGTTCCAAGTAACTCGCGATGCACAAGGTTTTCCCCCATTTACTATTTCACTTTAGCTAGACGACAGTCGCCTGCCTGGATTTCAATTCAGTGTCAGTTGATTCCCATTTAAAGGAAGAACCACCCGCGGAGGCGTGCGGAGCACCTAGTCCGCCTGTTCACTGGGGAAGCAGCGCCTCGGTGTCTATCTTAGAGGTGTGTGTGGCGCAGGAGCTACTGGCGCCCGATCTGGAGGTTCGCCAGGCTTAAAGGGATGGCCGGTGGGCGCTGCCAAGCACGGCGGTGGGGTGAGGTCGAGGGGAGGCCGTGGCGGTGGAGGCAGGGGTCTGGGCCGGTGGTCGCTGGCGGTTCAAGGAAGATCGTCAACGGTGGCTGGCGGGAGGTAGATGAAGAACATCTGCCCGTTCCTTGTAGATCGGACGGTGCAGAAAAAATCGGCTGACCTATTTGTTTTCAGTCAATTGTTATTTTCATAGGACCACAAGTGGTGGTTTGCTGGAGGATTACCTGCACTTCCCAGCCATCCCTGTGCTCATATTTCAAAAGCCTAGAATCTAATTTCGTGTGCCATGCATGTTGTAGAGCTATCATATGTCTGCCGTCATTTATTTTTGACCCACCTGCTATCTGATACTTTTACACTGTACTACTTGTGCACAAAGCCACAAACTACACCCATACTCTCTCGCTATTGTTTTATTATGAATGGGTATTTCAGAATCTCAAGCACAGTATTCTAAAAAGAAAACAGAGCAGTCGCTCCAGTCTGCATCGAGGATTTGAAAGACGCGGTTTGACGCCCTAATGAAGAGTGCAGTGTCATTCGATTAAAACTGTCAACGTAGCTCTGTAGTTGATGACTCCATTCGCCATACACCAGCATCGCAGGTGCTTGCTTTAACTTCGGTGTCATATGTGGTTGCATGTTGCATATGGTGTCTACCTTGTATTGCTTCTAAATTGGTTAAATTGCATCTGCTTAGCCATATACTGTGAATATGACATGCCTTCCTGTTTTTGGTACATACTGCATCTGTCTATTAACCATGTTCTTACATCAAACTAATGTTCTTGTGTATCCCTCATCAATCACTTATGATGAGACGGGCACACCCATGGGTTAGTGTGAGATGCGCTACTCTTAAGAGTGCAGTGTCATCCTCCCCACATGATTCTCAACAAACAGCAAGGCTAGATGAAGATAGTCAACGTAGCTCTGTAGTTGGTGACCGCATTTCCCCTACACCACCATCGCAGGTGCTTGCTCTAACTTGGCAGTGTGATATGTGGTTGCATGTTGCATATGGTGTATAGCTTGTAATTCTTCTAATTTGGTTAAATTGCATCTGCTTAGTTTACACATTATAGCTGTGAATATGACATGCCTTTCGGTTTTTGGTACATAGTGCATCTATCTATTAACCATGTTCTTACATCAAACTAATGTTCTTGTGCATCCCTCATCAATCACTTATGATGGGACAGTCACACCCGTGGGTTAGTGTGAGACACGCTACTCTTTTAAAGAGTGCAGTTTCATGCTCCCGACATGATTCTCAAGAAACAGGAAGGCAAGATGAAGATAGTCAACGTAGCTCTGTAGTTGATGACCACATTTCCCCTACACCAGCATCGCAGGTGCTTGCTGTAACTTGGCAGTGTGATATGTGGTTGCATGTTAAGTATGGTGTCTAGCTTGTATTGCTTCTAATTAGGGTAAATTGCATCTGCTTAGTTTACACATTATACCGGTGAATATGACATGCCGTCCTGTATTTGATACATACTACATCTATCTATTAACCATGTTCTTACATGAAACTACTGTTCTTGTGTATCCCGCATCAATCACTTACGATGAGAATCCTCTATTCGTTACATATTGCATATCATTTCTAGCATGTAGCTATGTATTGCTTCTAATTTGTTGAAATACCCTTATTAGCCCGCCCTTTTAATTTGGCAGAGTGATATTGGTTGCATCTTTCATATGGTGTCTAGCTTGCATTGCTTCTAATTAGTTGAAATGCCTTCTGCTTAGTTCACACATCATAGGTGTGAATATGCAATGCTGTCCTTTTTCGTACATATTCCATCCTCCTATCTTGCGGTTGCCTTACATCAAAGTAGTGTTCATCAGTATCATGCATCAATGAGTTCTGAAAAGCAATTTTTATTCCTTTTTCTTGTGGGTTTGACTTTACAAGGCAAAATCAAAAAAGAGGAAGGAAGGGGATGATGGTGGTCCTCTGCAGCAACGTAAACGGACCATCTCTACACATTCTCCTTGTACTTCTAGTGCATTACAAGTTCCAAGTCTCATCTCCCCTACTCCACCATCCCAGGTGCTTGCTCTAACTTGGTAGTGTGATATCTGGTTGCATGTTGCATATGGTGTCTAGCTTGTATTGCTTCTAATTAGGGTAAAATGCATCTCCTTAGCTTACACATTATACATGTGAATATGACACGCCTTCCTGTTTCTGGTACATACTATATCTGTCTATCACACCATGTTCTTACATCAAAGTACTGATGTTGTATATCCTCCATCAATCACTTACGATAAGACACCTTTAACTTGGCAGTGTGATATTGGTTGCATCTTGCATTGATTTCTAGCTTGTACTGCTTCTAATTTTTCAAAATTTCACTTATGACGAGACACTTTTAACTTGGCAGAGTGATATTGGTTGCAACTTTCATATGGTGTCTAACTTGCATTGCTTCTAATTAGTTGAAATGCCTTCTGCTTAGTTCACACATCATGGGTGTGAATATGCAATGATGTCCTTTTTCGTACATATTCCATCCTCCTATCTTATGGTTGCCTTACATCAAAGTAGTGTTCATCAGTATCATGCATCAATGAGTTCTGAAAAGCAATTTTTATTCCTTTTTCTTGTGGGATTGACTTTACAAGGAAAAATCGAAAAAGAGGAAGGAAGGGGATGATGGTGGTCCTCTGCAGCAACGTAAACGGACCATCTCTACACATTCTCCTTGTACTTCTAGTGCATTACAAGTTCCAAGTCTCATCTCCCCTACTCCACCATCCCAGGTGCTTGCACTAACTTGGCAGTCTGATATCTGGTTGCATATTGCATATGGTGTCTAGATTGTATTGCTTCTAATTAGGGTAAAATGCATCTGCTTAGCTTACACATTATACATGTGAATATGACACGCCTTCCTATTTCTGGTACATACTATATCTGTCTATCACACCATGTTCTTACATCAAAGTACTGTTGTTGTGTATCCTGCATCAATCACTTATGATGAGACACCTTCAACTTGGCAGTGTGATATTGGTTGCATCTTGCATTGATTTCTAGCTTGTATTGCTTCTAATTTTTCAAAATTCCACTTATGACGAGACACTTTTAACTTGGCAGAGTGATATTGGTTGCATCTTTCATATGGTGTCTAGCTTGCATTGCTTCTAATTAGTTGAAATGCCTTCTGCTTAGTTCACACATCATAGGTGTGAATATGCAGTGAAGTCCTTTTTTCGTACATATTCCATCCTCCTATCTTGCGGTTCCCATTACATCAAAGTAGTGTTCATCAGTATCATGCATCAATGAGTTCTGAAAAGCAATTTTTATTCCTTTTTCTTGTGGGTTTGACTTTACAAGGCAAAATCAAAAAAAGAGGAAGGAAGGGGATGATGGTGGTCCTCTGCAGCAACGTAAACGGACCATCTCTACACATTCTCCTTGTACTTCTAGTGCATTACAAGTTCCAAGTCTCATCTCCCCTACTCCACCATCCAAGGTGCTTGCTCTAACTTGGCAGTGTGATATCTGGTTGCATGTTGCATATGGTGTCTAGCTTGTATTGTTTCTAATTAGGGTAAATGCATCTGCTTAGCTTACACATTATACATGTGAATATGACACGCCTTCCTGTTTCTGGTACATACTATATCTGTCTATCACACCATGTTCTTACATCAAAGTACTGCTGTTGTGTATCCTGCATCAATCACTTACGATGAGACACCTTTAACTTGGCAGTGTGATATTGGTTGCATCTTGCATTGATTTCTAGCTTGTACTGCTTCTAATTTTTTGAAATTCCACTTATGACGAGACACTTTTAACTTGGCAGAGTGATATTGGTTGCATTTTTCATATGGTGTCTAGCTTGCATTTCTTCTAATTAGTTGAAATGCCTTCTGCTTAGTTCACACATCCTAGGTGTGAATATGCAATGCTGTCCTTTTTTCGTACATATTCCATCCTCCTATCTTGCGGTTGCCTTACATCAAAGTAGTGTTCATCAGTATCATGCATCAATGAGTTCTGAAAAGCAATTTTTATTCCTTTTTCTTGTGGGTTTGACTTTACAAGGCAAAATCAAAAAAGAGGAAGGAAAGGGATGATGGTGGTCTTCTGCAGCAACATAAACGAACCATCTCTACACATTCTCCTTGTACTTCTAGTGCATTACAAGTTTAAAGTCTCATCTCCCCTACTCCACCATCCCAGGTGCTTGCTCTAACTTGACAGTGTGATATGTGGTTGCATGTTGCATATAGTGTCTAGCTTGTATTGCTTCTAAATAGTGTAAAATGCATCTGCTTAGCTTACACATTATACATGTGAATATGACACGCCTTCCTATTTCTAGTACATACTATATATGTCTATCACACCATGTTCTTACATCAAAGTACTGATGTTGTGTATGCTGCAGCAATCACTTACGATGAGACACCTTTAACTTGGCAGTGTGATATTGGTTGCATCTTGCATTGATTTCTAGCTTGTACTGCTTCTAATTTTTCGAAATTCCACTTATGACAAGACACTTTTAACTTGGCAGAGTGATATTGGTTGCATCTTTCATATGGTGTCTAGCTTGCATTGCTTCTAATTTCTTGAAAATCATTCTGCTTAGTTGACACATCATAAGTGTGAATATGTCATGCGGTCCTGTTTTCGTACATATTCCATCCTCGTATCATGTGTTTGCCTTACATCAAAATATTGTTCGTCAGTCATTCATTCATGAGTGAGTTCTGAAGAGCGAATTTTATTCATTTTTCTTGTCGGTTTGACTTCACAATGCAAAATCAACACAGCGGAAGGAAATTAGTAAGGCAGTGGATGATGGTGGTCATTCCGAGCCACTGAAACAAAGGGTCTCTACAGATTCTACTCAGCCATCCTCCCAACAAGATTCGCAAGACAACGCAGGGCTAGACAGTCAGCGTAGTTGTGTATATGATGAACACATCTCCCCTACTCCACCATCACAGGTGCTTGCTCTAACTTGGCATTGTTATATGTGGTTGCATGTTGCGTATGATGTCTAGTTTGTATTGTTTCTAATTTTGTTGATTTGCATCTGCTTAGTTTACACATTATACTTGTGAATATGACACGTGTTCCTGTTTCTAGAACATACTAAATCTGTCTATCACACCATGTTCTTACATCAAAGTACTGTTGTGTATCCTGCAATAATCACTTACCATAAGACACATTTAACCTGGGAGTGTGATATATGTTGTATCTTGCATTGTATTCTAGCTTGTACTGCTTCTAATTTGTTGAAATGGCACTTATGACGAGACACTTTTAAGAGTGATATTGGTTGCATGTTCATATGGTGCATAGCTTTCATTTCTTCTAATTTGTTGAAATGTCTTCTGCTTAGTGTTTTTCATACATATTCCATCCTCCTATCATAGGTGTGAATATGCAATGTTGTCCTTTTTTCGTACATACTCCGTCCTCCTATCATGTGCTTGCCTTACATCAAAGTAGTCTTCGTCTGTATCATGCATCAATGAGTTATGCAGAGCCAATTTTATTCCTTTTCTTGTGGTTTTGACTTCAGAAGGCAATATCAAAAAAGAGGAAGGAAAAGAGTAAGTTAGGGGATGTTGGTGGTCCTCCGGACCAACGCAAACGGGGGCTCTCTAGATTTGCCACTGCTACTGCTACTGCAGTTGAAGTTCCAAGTCTATATGATGACTCCATCTCCCCTACTCCACCATCGCAGGTGCTTGCTCTAACTTGACAGTGTGATAATTGGTTGCATGTTGCATATGGTGTGTAGCTTGTATTTCTTCTAATTTGATTAAATTGCACCTGCTGAGTTTATACGTTATACATGTGAATATGACATGCCTTTCTGTATCTAGAATACACTGCATCTATCTATCACACCATGTTCTTACATGAAAGTACTGCTGTTGTGTATCCTGCATCAATCACTTATGATGAGACACCTTTAACTTGGCAGTGTGATATTGGTTGCATCTTGCATTGATTTCTAGCTTGTACTGCTTCTAATTTTTTGAAATTCCACTTATGACGAGACACTTTTAACTTGGCAGAGTGATATTGGTTGCATCTTTCATATGGTGTCTAGCTTGCATTGCTTCTAATTTCTTGAAAATCCTTCTGCTTAGTTGACACATCCTAGGTGTGAATATGTCATGCCGTCCTATTTTTTGTACATATTCCATCCTCCTCATACGGTTGCGTTACATCAAAGTATTGCTCGTCTGTATCATGCATCAATGAGTTCTGAAGAGCGAATTTTATTCTTTTGTGCTGTGGGTACGGCTTGACATGGCAAAGTAAAAAAAGAGCAAGGAAAAGAGTATGGTAGGGGATGCTATTAGTCGTCGGGTGCAACGGAAAAGGAGCTTCCCCCGAGATTATGTTGGTACTTATAGTGCAGAAGTAGGTCAAAGTCCACCGGCTAAATCTACAAACACAGTATCCCCTGCCCCACCAGCTGCAACACCTCCTTCCACAGTACCGACATCTCAACGAGTTACTCGTTCGAATGCTCCGCAAGTGGCATGTTCCCAAGTTGCCTTCCCACCTAACACTACTTTTGAAGCACTGCTGACACTACAGGACTTGGCAAGATCAGATGAACCTCATGAGCATGAACACCAAGACGGTACGTGACCGAGTCAAGTTGCGGTTGCTTGCTCCTTTATATGTACTCTCACAGTTTGATGTGCACTAACAATTTCCATATTCATTGTTGAACTAGCACCTCGGCGCAAGAGGAAACAGACATCAGGGATAATGCTTGACAGGTTAACAAAATCTAAAGGAGGAAGAATGGAGATCCATTTTGAGGCAGGTTTAAAAAGGCCACGTGATGCTACAGAGTCAGCCAAGTTAGTATCAGAGGCAGCCACTGCCGTTAGGTGTCATGCACGTATCCTGCCAACGTGGATCCAGTACAGGAATGACAAAGACGAAACCCAGTTTAACACCTTCCTTGACCATTTATCCGTAAGTAATGTTATTCATCGCAATTTGTAATATTGTCTTGCTCTGTCCCATACTTTCTAGGTTGCTCCTAATGAGACTCCCATTCTTTTTTCAACAGATGAGGTTCAAGTTGGATTCGAAAGATGATACAACCAAACAAGCATGCACTCATGTTTTTCAGTCTGCTCTGCGACAGTATCGGTATCACCTTAGAAAAATTCACTTTGAAGGCAAGGCTAACAATGAAATCGCCCAAACATCTCCAGTAGAATATATTACGGACGAAGACTGGACAACCCTTGTTAAACACTGGTCTGATCCGAAGTATCGGGTAGGGTATATGTATGTGATCAGATCACATATTGAACTCGTATTTACGTATGTGCCTTACAAGTCTATCTTCTTCTAGGCTAACTGTTTGAAGAACAAGACCAATTGTTCTAAAGTGAAATTCCAACAGACAACAGGATCTCGTAGCTATATTGCACACTGCGAGGCTCTTGTAAATAGCTGCTATTTCCTCCTTTTTGTTATGCCATATTATCGTATCTATATTGACTTGTTCCAAATACAGAGGAAGGCCCGTGCGGACCAAAAAGAACCTGAACCGAATGCAGTGCAAGTCTTCAAGGATTGTCACACCAGCAAGATGAAGGGCATGACTACACCAGTCCAAGCCGCTATTGTAAGTCCTTACTCCTCATGCCTTTGAACTACTTGTTACTGTGACGTGTTCATTTAACTGCTTGGTTTGGAGCCAATGTCAGTTACTCTGTTCACTTTTATACACAGTTGTCTTAACGTATCATTTCACCTTACACGGTTTAAAAGAAAGGAAGGATATTCTTTTGGTCTTGATCTGTAATCTAGTTGTGATGTTCACGTGTCCACACAATGATACAATAGCCTGTTTGTTTGATATCTGTTTGCCCGTGATATGAATGATGTCATACTATGTTCATCGTATTTTAAACCGTGTCTCTTTATCCTTAGATAGATGTCAATAAATGTGAGGAAATAGATAATACATTAGGCATGCTACATGGACATATGTTCCGAATGTGATTTTATTATGTACTTACCACTAAAATACATGCTAAAGTATTACAGTGGTTCACCAAAATAAGTTATGTATGTCTCATTAGTAACTTCTTATCTGATACACTAATCTACAAAATTCAAACTTTCAGCAAGCTATGGAACAAATGATTAAACAACCACAACCTCCTGAAGGTGACGAGGCTACCACAGGCACAATGTCACCTCTTGCTGCAGTGCGTCGGTATCTCTCCACTAACAGTGCAAAAAGTACCTTCCTGAGTAATTCTGGGTTGGTTGTTAAGGTAACCTCGTCTAAACCGCCTACTGAACAAAATCCTCCGGCTAGACAGAGTGATATATCTGTGCTCTAGACACAAGTCCAATCCCTAATGGAGGTCATTTCTGAAACAAGAATACTGGTTGATAAATGTCGTCAAGATATGAATGGTTTTGAAACCAGACTATCAGACATTTGCTTCGTTGTTCAAGAGGAATGGCGCAAAAAAGGGGAAGGTCATGCTGCTCCATCAGATTCTACAGCCTGAAACATTACCACTCTGCTAAAATGATCTCTGCTTTTATACATCTCATGGTGCATTTATCTGCAAGGACTGTAAAATTTTATGCCAACAGGCCTTTTGTTGTATGGCTGTAATTTATTTTGTTGCGATACAACATTTATCCTGCTGCCAAAGGCCGTAGAGATTAGCAAGCTATTTTTGTATAGTGTAAGTTTATTCTTAGTAATGTATGCGGCATCATCGGTCTCCTATAGGCCGAAAGCATCATCGGATCCCAAAGGGCCAATATTCGTCCGGCCCACAACTAGAATGGAGCTAAAAATGATTACGGGTCGTATTCCGTATTTAGCCCACGGAAAATAACTGGGCCGAAATCAGCGTAAGCTCTTCTTATTTCTGATCGTTCCATTGATAGGCCCGTGACCATAGTGGGCCATTAACAGGCATAAACATAATATGGGCCCATTGTATTAACGGGCCGTTAACATGTCTGAATATCACCGCAGGCCTTATTTGGCCAATAAACGACACGGGCCGTTAACAGGCCGAATTGAAGATTGGGCCTTCATTGGGCCAGTATATACCTAGGGCTTGTAGCAGGCCGGAAGACGATTGGGCCTGAAATGTGCCAAATAGCCCACTGGTCATTAGCAGGCCGAAATTTAGCTCAGCCCAAGGTGGCCCATTTACATGGCGGATCATTAACAGGCCGAAAGTCAGCACGGACCATAATTGCACCAACCTACTACACGGGCCTTTAGCAAGCTGAAAGTGCTGGCGGGCTGGATTTGTGTCATCAAGAATATGGGCCGTTAAGAGGTCCGAAGTGACGTCGGGCTACATAAGGCCCATGGGTTGCGTCGGCCGTTAACTGGCCGAAAGTCAGCACGGGCCGTAATTGCACCGACCTACTACACGGGCCTTTAACAGGCCGAAAGTGCTGACAGGCTAGATTTGTGTCATCGAGGATATGGGCCGTTAAGAGGCCCGAAGTGACGTCGGGCTACATATGGCCCATGGGTTGCGTCGGCCATTAACAGGCCGAAAGTCAGACCGGGCCGAAAATGGCCCAGTTCCATCATGGTTTGTTTATGGGCCAAAAGTTTCGTAGGGCCACATATGGGCCCAAATGTAGCAGGACCTTAAACAGGCTGGAAACACACCGGGCCGTAATTGGGCCCAAATACAAAGCGGACTGTTAACGGGCCATAAGTGACCATGGGCCGCAATGATGAGAAATCCACAACGGGCCGGTGACGGGCCGATTTGACACTATTCAAACGAGTCTTACCTGCAAATGGGCCGTGTGCAACCAGGCCGTTAATGGGCCAGCCCGCTAACTTTGACTGGGCCGGCCCTTTTAACCTAAATGGGCCACTGTTGGGCCGTGCCACATGTCAACGTATCATAGGCGTCTCTCGTCTAATGAATGGATGACATCTGTCGCAACGTCGAGCTGACACATGGATCCGCCGGCGAATGAGAAATTTACACGTGGAAAATCGCCATTGGTCAGGGCTGTTAATGGGTTATCGGATCCAAACCCACACCCGATAGCTTAACGGTGACCCGTTACGGTGGATGCCACGTGTTGGTCACCCTTGACGAAAACACTTCCATGACGCGACATTTATCGTCATGGAAGTGGACACTTCCGTGATGATAATTTCAGTATTGTCATGGAACACTTCTACGACAGCACAGGTATGACTATCTTGATTCTGTCATAAAATTGTCATGGATGTACATGCATGACAGAAAATTTGACCTACTGTGACAAAGACGTATCATCACGGAAGTGTTTGTTTTGTAGTGGATACAATCTACTTCAGGCTCGGGGGCCACTGGGGAAGAGCGGGGTCCTCTTACCCTAGTTCTGGCCTCCACCGCTAGACGAAGATCCTCCAGTGCGGCCTGCAGCGCCCAGTTCGATGCTCCTCCTAGGCGGATAGCGGCCTCCAGACAGTATAGTGCTGGAGGACCTCCCAGAGCACCTCCGGGAGGCAAGGCTAACAAGGAGGGAACTCCACTCACGGTACTACTACTGGGAAGGAGCTCGGAAAGCGACACCGCAGCCACCCCCGCGGCCCCGAGTGGCGCCACGGAGGAACACGGATGCCCTAGAACCCCGACTGAAGGGGTGTCACGTGTCCACTCCCCTAAAGGAAGCTGGATCACAGGCGACGAAGACGGTCGCCGGCTTGCGAGTCTTTTCTTAGTCGCAACTTTCGGCCTTTGCGCAGGAATGGCCACAGAAGCAGAAGCCCCGGCCACGGACGCCTCTTCCATGGGGCCTGTGAGGAGCAGGAGCCCTCCATCAGAAGGCCCAAGCGGATCATGCGAAGCCGTCGGAAGCACGGGCCCTACATTACTCGCGCAGGGCGCGTCTCCCCCTTGCTACTTGTAGACTACGTTGGTATTTCCCCGAAGAGGAGAGGATGATGTAGTATAGTAAGATAAGTATTTCCCTCATTTAAGAACCAAGGTTATCAATCTAGTAGGAGAACCACACAAAACCCCTTTAGCAGCACCTACACACACAAAACCAAACACTTGCACCCAATGCAAATAAGAGGGTTGTCAATCCTCTTAGCGGTTATTTGCAAGGATTAATTCTGATAGTGATAGATAGATAAAGTAAAATACTAAATAAAATAAAAGTAAATAAATTGCAGCAAGGTATTTTATATGATAAAAGTAGACCCGGGGGCATAGTTTTCACTAGAGGCTTCTCTCTCGAACACATAGCATACGGTGGGTAAACAAATTACTGTTGGGCAATTGATAGAAAAGCAAATAATTATGACGGATTCAAGGCAATGATCATGTAAATAGGCATCACATCTGAGACAAGTAGACCGACTCCTGCTTGCATCTACTACTATTACTCCACCCATCGACCGCTATCCAGCATGCATCTAGGGTATTAAGTATAAAACAGAGTAACGCCTTAAGCAGGATGACATGATGTAGACAAAGTAAACTCAAGAAATATGGTTAAACCCCATATTTTTATCCTTAATGGCAACAATACAAATACGTGTCATGTCCCTTTCTGTCACTGGGATTGAGCACCGCAAGATTGAACCCATCACAAAGCACCTCTCCCATTGCAAGATAAACCAATCTAGTTGGCCAAACCAAATCGATAGATCAGAGATAAATACAAAGCTATAATAATCATGCATAAAAGAGTTCAGAGAAGACTCAAATATTTCTCATGAATAATCTGATCATAAACTCACAATTCATCGGATCCCAACAAACACACCGCAAAAGAAGATTACATCGGATAGAACTCCAAGAACATTAAGGAGAACATGGTATTGAAGATCAAAGAGAGAGAAGAAGCCATCTAGCTATGGACCCGTAGGTATGTGGTAAACTACTCACACATCATCGGAAGGGTAGCAAGGTTGATGAAGAAGCCCTCCGTGATCGATTCCCCCTCCGACAGAGTACCGGAAAAGGCCTCCAGATGGGATCGCGGAAGAACAGAGGCTTGCGGCGGCGGAAAGGTTTTCTCTTCTGTCTCTCTAGTATATTGGGAATATTTGGGAATTTATAGCGTTGGAATTAGGTCAGGATGTGCCACGAGGGGCCCACAAGCCTGGGGGCGTGCCTCCCAAGCTTGTCGCTCCCTCGTGGCTCATCTGGTCTTCTCCCGAAGCTTCATGGGTCCCTTCTGGTCCAGAAAAAATTAATCCAAAGTTTTTTCTTCATTTGGACTCCGTTTGATAATGATTTTCTGAAAAAGGCAAAAACAAGCAAAAATCAGCAACTGGCACAGGGCACTGGGTTAATAGGTTAGTCCCAAAAAATGATATATAATGGCATATAATTGAATATAAAACATCCAAGATTGATACTATAATAGCATGGAACAATCAAAAATTATAGATACGTTGGAGACGTATCAAGCATCCCCAAGCTTAATTCATGCTCGTCCTCGAGTAGGTAAATGATAAAAACAGAATTTTTGATGTGGAATGCCACCTAACATATTTCATCATGTAATCTCTCTTACGGTATGAATAATAAGATCCGAATGATTCAAAGCAATAGTCTATAGTTTGACATAAAGACATCAATACTCAGGCATACTATTAAAAAATCATGTCTTTCAAAAAAAATGCTAAAGAAAGTTATTCCTACAAAATCATATAATCATGTCATGCTCCATCTTCTTAACACAAAGTATTTATCATGCACAACCCTGGTTTTAGCCAAGCAATTGGTTCATACTTTTTGACGCGCTTTAGGTTTTTCAACCCCCACGCAATACATGAGCGCAAGCCATGGATATAGCACTATGGGTGGAACAGAATGTGGTGGTAGAGATTAATAAGGGGAAGTCAAAAATAAGAAGATAGTCTCACATCGACGCGGCTAATCAACGGGCTATGGAGATGCCCATCAATTGATGTCAATGTGAGGAGTAGGGATTGCCATGTAACGGATGCACAGAGCTATAAGTGTATGAAAGCTCAACATGAAAACTAAGTGGGTGTGCACCCAACTTGCTTGCTCATGAAGACCTCGGGCATTTGAGGAAGCCCATCATCGGAATATACAAGCCTAGTTCTATAATGAAAAATTCCCACTAGTATATGAAAGTGACAAAATAGGAGACTCTCTATATGAAAAACATGGTGCTACTTTGAAGCACAAGTATGGAAAAGGATAGTAACACTGCCCCCTCTCTATTTCTCTCATTTTATTTCATTTTCTTTTTTCGTCTTTTTTTTCTTTTTTTTTCTTTTTTTTTTCTCTTTTTTTTGTGGGCTTTTTTTGGCCTATTTTTTTTTATTTCCTCACTGGGACAATGCTCTAATAATGATGATCATCATACTTCTATTTACTTACAACTCAAAAGAAAATTACAACTCAAAACTAGAACAAAAATATGACTCTATATGAATGCCTCTGGCAGTGTACCAGGATGTGCAATGATACTAGCGTAACATGTATAAAAAAATGATGAATGGAGGCTGAGCCACAAATACTATGTCAGCTATATGATCATGGAAAGCAATATGACAATGACGATGTGTGTCATAAAAACGGAACGGTGGAAGTTGCATGGCAATATATCTTGGAATGGCTATGGAAATGCCATGATAGGTAGGTATGGTGGCTGTTTTGAGGAAGATATAAGGAGGCTTATGTGTGATAGAGTGTATCATATCACGGGGTTTGGATGCACCGGCGAAGTTTGCACCAACTCTCGATGTGAGAAAGGGCAATGCACGGTACCGAAGAGGCTAGCAAATTGCAGAAAGGTAAGAGTGCGTATAATCCATGGACTCACATTAGTCATAAAGAACTCACATACTTATTGTGAAAGTTTATTAGCCCTTGAAGCAAAGTACTACTACGCATGCCCCTAGGGGGGAGGTTGGTAGGAGTTAACCATCGCGTGCCCCCGACCACCACACAAAGGAAGACAATCAATAATAAATCATGCTCCAACTTCTTAGCATAACGACTGATCACACGTGCATGCTTCGGGAATCACAAACCTTAACACCAATATTCTTACTAAACCACAATTATCTACTAGCACCTCCCACATATTACCATCTTAATATCGCAAAACTATTGCAAGGAATCAAACTTATCATATTCAGTGATCTACATGAAAGTTTTTATTATATCCCTCTTGAATACCTATCATATTAGGACCAAATTCGTAACTCGTGCATATTACCATTGCTATTCATTAGACTCTCAAAAAGATATAAGTGAAGCATGAGAGTGCAACTATTTCTTTAAAATATGACCACCGCCGTGCTCTAAAACATATAAGTGAAGCACTAGAGCAACTGCCTAGCTCAAAAGATATAAGTGAAGCACAAAGAGTATTCTAACAAATCACGAATAATGTGTGTCCCTCTCAAAAAGGTGTGTTCAACAAATATGATTGTGACAAACTAAAAAGAAAACAAAATCAAACAAACTATAGCACAAGACGCTCCAAGTAAAACACATATCATGTGATGAATAAAAATATAGCTCCAAGTGAGTTACCGATAGATTGTAGACGAAAGAGGGGATGCCATCCGGGGCATCCCCAAGCTTAGACGCTTGAGTCTTCCTTGAATATTACCTTGGGGTGCCTTGGGCATCCTCAAGCTTAGGCTCTTGCCTCTCCTTATTCCTTTATCCATCGTAGTCTCACCCAAAACTTGAAAACTTCAGCACACAAAACTCAACAGAAACCTCGTGAGATCCGTTAGTATGTCAAATAAATCTTAAACTTTAGGTGCTGTTGTAAATTGATTCATATTTAATATTGGCATAATTCTACTGTACTCCAACTTCTCCATGACTCATACCCCCCGATATGATCCATAGATTCATCAAAATAAGGAAACTATGCAACAAAAACAGAATCTGTCTAAAACAGAACAGTCTGTAAAGATCTGAATTAAAGTCATACTTCTATAACTCCCAAAATTCTGAAAATTTAGGACAACGTGGGAAATTCATATATCAATATTGTGTAACAAATTCAGAAGATTCTGACACTCCAGAAAAAAATTAAAATTCCAGCACTGGACGCAAAAGTTTCTGTTTTCAAACAGCATCAATCATACTATCTTCCAAATCATCCCAAAGGCATTACTTGGCACAAACACTAATTAAAATATAAAAACACAATCATAACAGAGGATATAATTGTGTAAACATACAAAAACAGAAGGTAAAATAAAAAATTATTTTATTCATTGGGTTGCCTCCCAACACGCGCTATTGTTTTATGCCCCTAGCTAGGCATAATGCATAGTTTCAAATGTTGTGACCCTTCAAATTAATTCCATAGGTGGCCCTCATAATAGATTCATATGGTCGCTTAATTATCTTTCTAGGGAAGTGTTCCATTCCTTTTCTTAATGGAAATTGAAATCTTATATTACTTTCTTTCATATCAATAATAGCACCTATGGTTCGTAGGAAAGGCCTACCAAGTATTATAGGACAAGACGGATTACATTCAATATCAAGAACAATAAAATCTACAGGCACATAATTTCTATTTGCAAGAATAAGCACATCATTTATTCTACCCAATGGCTTTTTAATAGTGGAATCCGCTAGATGCAAATTAAGGGAACAAGGATCCATGTCGGTGAGACCTAGCACATCACACAAAGATTTTGGTATAGTGGAGACGCTAGCACCAAGATCACATAAAGCATTACATTAATAATCTTTAATTTTGACTTTAATAGTAGGTTCCCATTCATCTTGTAATTTTCTAGGAATTGAAACTTCCAACTCAAGTTTTTCTTCATGAGCTTTTATCATAGCTTCTACAATATGTTTAGTAAAAGCTTTATTTTGTTCATATGCATTAGGTGAATTAATCATGGATTGCAACAAGGAAATACATTCAACAAAAGAACAATTATCATAATTAAAGTCATTGTAATCCAAAGTAGTGGGCACATCACTATTTAAAGTTTTGACCTCTCCAAACCCACTTTTGTCATTTTTATCATTAAGATTATCACCCTCCAAATAATTGGGACGCCTTCTAGCTAAACTTGACTCATCTTCAGTCCATTTTGCATCAATTTTTATATTACTAAATAGGTATTCAATAGGTGAGACACCAATCATTTTAATATCTTCATCATTATTACGATATAAACCGGGTGGAATAGCTTTTTCTAAGAATTCTCGCTTAGCTCTCAACCTAGCGGTCCTTTCTTTACTCTCATTAATGGAGACATAGATAGATTTAATAGACTCATTTATATCATGCTTGGGTGGCAAAATTTTAATTTTGAGATTTTTCACATCATGAGCAATTCTATCCATGTTCCTAGACATTTCATCAACTATATTCAATTTTTCTTCTATCATAGCATTGAAAATCTTTTGCGAATTAATAAATTATTTAATATTACTTTCAAGACCAGAGGGTATCCTATTATTATTATATGGATTACCATAGAAATTACCATAATTATTAGAGGAATTTCCAGGAAACGGTCTAGGATTGAAATTACCCCTATAAGCATTATTGTTGAAATTATTTCTAGAGACAAAATTCACATCAATAGCAACATTATTTTGCTCAATAAGAGTAGACAATGGCACATCATTAGGATCAATATGAGCATTTTTACTAGCAAGCAATTTCATAAGAGCATTCATCTTATCACTCAAAGTATTAATTTCTTCAACAGAATTTACCTTCTTACTAGTTGGAGTTCGTTCAGTGTGCCATTGAGAATAATTTGTCATAATATTATCTAGGAGTTTTGTAGCTTCTCCCAATGTAAGTTCCATAAAAGTTCCACCTGTGGCAGAGTCTAGCAAATTTCTAGAAACAAAGTTTAGTCCCGCATAAAAAATTTGTATGATCATCCATAAATTTAAACCATGTGTTGGGCAATTTATTATCATTAATTTAATTCTCTCCCAAGATTGTGCAACATGTTCATGCTCAAGTTGCTTAAAATTCATAATTTGATTTCTTGAAGAAATAATCTTAGCGGGAGGAAAATACTTGGCAATAAAAGCATCCTTACACTTATCCCAAGAATCAATACTATTTCTAGGCAAGGATGGAAACCAAGTTTTAGCACGATCTCGTAGTGAGAACAGAAATAATTTCAATTTAACAATATCATTATCCACATCTTTTTCTTTTGCATATCACAAAGTTCAACAAAAGTATTTAGATGGGATGCAGCATCTTCATTAGGACTACCAGAAAATTGTTCTATCATAACAAGATTAAGCAAAGCAGCATTAATGTCACACAACTCCACACTAGTGGCGGGAGGAGCAAAAGGAGTACTAATAAAATCATTATTATTAGTATTGGAAAAGTCACATAATTTTGTATTTTCTTGAGACATAGCGACAAAGCAAGCAAGCAAACTAGCAAACGAAATATATTTTTGTGTTTTTTGAAATAAAAAAATTAGAAGTGGGGGAGATGAAAATGAGAGGCAAATGCAAATAAAAAGGCAAATAAAATAAATGCAAGTGGATGATAGTTTGTGCGAAGGTACTTGATAAATTTTGGTGATGTCTCCCCGGCAACGGCGCCAGAAATTCTTCCTGCTACTTGTAGACTGCGTTGGTATTTCCGCAAAGAGGAGAGGATGATGCAGTATAGTAGAGATAAGTATTTCCCTCAGTTAAGAACCAAGGTTATCAATCCAGTAGGAGAACCACACAAAACCCCTTTAGCAACACCTACACACACAAAAGCAAACACTTGCACCCAACGCAAATAAGAGGGTTGTCAATCCTCTTAGCGGTTATTTGCAAGGATTAATTCTGATAGTGATAGATAGATAAAGTAAAATAATAAATAAAATAAAAGTAAATAAATTGCAGCAAGGTATTTTTGGATTTTAATATATGATAAAAGTAGACCCGGGGGCCATAGTTTTCACAAGAGGCTTCTCTCTCGAACACATAGCATACGGTGGGTAAAAAATTATTGTTGGGAAATTGATAGAAAAGCAAATAATTATGACAGATTCATGGCAATGATCATGTATATAGGTATCACATCTGAGACAAGTAGACCGACTCCTGCCTGCATCTACTACTATTACTCCACCCATCGACCGCTATCCAGCATGCATCTAGGGTATTAAGTATAAAACGGAGTAACGTCTTAAGCAAGATGACATGATGTAGACAAAGTAAACTCAAGCAATATGATTAAACCCCATATTTTTATCCTTAATGGCAACAATACAAATATGTGTCATGTCCCTTTCTGTCACTGGGATTGAGCACCTTAAGATTGAACCCATCACAAAGCACCTCTCCCTTTGTAAGATAAACCAATCTAGTTGGCCAAACCAAATCGATAGATCGGAGAGAAATACAAAGCTATAATAATCATGTATAAAAGAGTTCAGAGAAGACTCAAATATTTCTCATGAATAATCTGATCATAAACTCACAATTCATCAGATCCCAACAAACACACCACAAAAGAAGATTACATCGGATAGAACTCCAAGAACATCAAGGAGAACATGGTATTGAAGATCAAAGAGAGAGAAGAAGCCATCTAGATACTAGCTATGGACCCGTAGGTCTGTGGTAAACTACTCACACATCATCGGAAGGGCAGCAAGGTTGATGAAGAAGCCCTCCGTGACCAATTCCCCCTCCGGCAGAGTACCGGAAAAGGCCTCTAGATGGGATCCCGGAAGAATAGAGGCTTGCGGCGGCGGAAAGGTTTTCTCTTCTATCTCTCTGGTATATTGGGAATATTTGGAAATTTATAGCGTTGGAATTAGGTCAGGATATGCCACGAGGGGCCCACAAGCCTGGGGGCGCACCCTACCCCCCCAGGGCGCCCCTCCCGAGCTTGTCGCTCCCTCGTGGCTCGTCTGGTCTTCTCCCGAAGCTTCGAGGGTCCCTTCTGGTCTAAAAAAATTAATCCAAAGTTTTTTATTCGTTTGGACTCCGTTTGATAATGATTTTCTGAAAAGGCAAAAACAAGCAAAAAACAGCAACTGGCACTGGGCACTGGGTTAATAGGTTAGTCCCAAAAAATGATATATAATAGCATATAATTGCATATAAAACATCCAAGATTGATACTATAATAGCATGGAACAATCAAAAATTATAGATACGTTGGAGATGTATCACCCCTCGAGACGGGTCGGAAGCCAAACTTGTTGGCAACCGCGTGACCTTCGCTGCCAAAGTGCTACCTAGAGGCTCGCCTGGCCTCTTTCCAGTCCCTCCCGCATCGTAGGCGACCACTGCTGATGCAGCGCCGAGATAGCCCCCAGGGCTCGCGCCGTGCGGAGCCCCGGTTGCTGCGGGCCCGTAACTTACCTTGGTAATGCGCCCGTGTTGAACGGCGTACAACGTCGCGACGTACCCCCGGGGCTGGGGAGGGTTGGAGATGAGATCACCGAATGCCTGCGACCCGAGCACGATTAAAGGAAATTTGCAGGAAGCTCGCACTGTGATCAAAGAAAAACAAAAGGAGGTCATCGACCCTGCTTCTTACCAGCGAGCGTGGGTTCGCCAGGCTGAAGGGCTCGAGGGTGACCCCCATGTGTATCCCCCCGAGGGGGTGGCCGGTCATCAAATGCATGCAGGCCTCAACCTCACTCTCCGGAAGTTCCCTCTGAAGCAGGCGATTTGGGTCATCCAGGCCTCTGTACTCGAACATAAAGGACGCCCTGGAGCCGAGGGGAGGAATGTCCTCTCCACCCACGTCTTCACGAGCTGGATGCCTGCCAGCCCCCTCTCGCGCATTTCGAAAACCCCCTGGATCAGGAGCCCGGTATTGGGCTCAAAATAAGTCTTCGAGCTCCACCCTGATCCCTGCCGGCACGGGACGTCGGAGAAGATAGGCATGGCGACCTCGTAAGGAACTCGGGCGACGTCGGTGGCGTAGAACCATTAGTACTCCCATGGCTCGGGACCGTCGACGGTGGGCACTTCGAAGTAGCCAGAGTCCGGGTGAGGTCGGAGCACTGCACTGCCACAGGAAGGTATCTTGTCCCCTTCAGACGGGGAATCAGTTTGAAAAAATATCTGAAGAGGTCAAAATGGGTTGGTATCCCCAGGAAACATTCGCAGAAAGTCACGAAGCATGACAAGTGGAGTACCCCGCTCGGGGTCAGATGGTGGAGCTGGAGCCCGTAATTGGTTAGGATTCCACAGACAAAGGCGCTCAAGGGGAACCGAAGCCCACGGAAGATGAACGTCTCATGGGCCACCAGGTTCCAAAGCAATGGGCGCGGTCCACGAGGCGTTAAACTTTAAACGTATCGCATGTGGTACTGGTGAACATCTCTAATGTAATGTTAATAACCCACTCTGTAATGTTATCGCTATCGAATCTGTTTTGCAGGTGGAAATTCGAACATAGTGTGTGACTCTCTGAAATGTTTCAACTCTACTTCTATGATTTTCCTCAAAAATTTATCTTGCAGGAGAAACTCTTTCAGAAATCGTTCTGAAAATATGTGTGAACTTTTGTAACAATGTCTTGAAATTATTTTTGTGACAAATCATCAAAGTCTTGTTTTGTAGGAATACCTTTCATCAAAAGTTCATCGAGTGCATTGATGTGATCTTAATCAGTTACAATCAATTTCAATGCAACTCATTCTACTGAAGATAAATATCCCTCCTTCTGTACTAACCTCTACTTATGCAGGATATTCTGACACAAATTCTTCAGCACCTGCATACATTTAGGGGGAGCTATACTTTATCTTCGATCAAACTCTGATTTACTTTCCGCACATTATCGGTTACCTCTATTAACTCTTCGATGTTTCTGTTTTGTCAACAATCGTCCAAAAACGGGAAGATTGTTGGTGCAATGACTTGCCCCTTGGATTTTGGAGATTGTTGTCAGAAACAGTAAGGGACTGATTTGTTTGCTAGTTGATACGTCTCCAATGTATCTACTTTTCCAAACACTTTTGCTCTTGTTTTGGTCTCTAATTTGCATGATTTGAATGAAATAACCCGGACTGATGTTGTTTTCAGCAGAACTACCTTGGTCTTATTTTTGTGCAGAAATAAAAAGTTCCATATTAGTTTTTTACTCAAGTCATTAACAAGTCCTCACATAATCTCAACCTATACAAGAATCTACCCCGTCTACCCTAGCAAAGCTAAGCACACAATTACCCAACACAAACAATACACACATATGGTGACAAGGAATATACAAATCACACCAAACATATCCTATTAATGCATAGTAAGATATAGGACGAGCATAATCAAAAGTGCAACTTACCTGATAGTCGATGAAGTTATCCGCAAACATAATCCTGATAATTCTACTCGTCACACTCCGAGCAATCTATCGCAAGAGCAATCTATTGCGAGACTAGGAATCAGGTTTTACCGTTTATAACTCAACACGTGCTTATGGGTTTTCCTCTGAATCACATATTCAAGAACCATAGCAGTTATAGCATAGAGTATAAACATCTAATTAAAATTATTATTGCCTCTAGGGCATATTTCCAACAACTACTACCTCTGCCTCCCACTTGGCCTCTCTTATCTCCTCTTTGCTCCTTTCCATATATTTGCTTGATTTAGTCCATGTATGGCCCAATTTCCTGTGGAAACAAAATAAAGGGAGGATTTTGGAATCCTTTGCATTCATTACTCATTAGATACATCAGCATATTTTGAATCTCACCCCTCCCTCCTTCCAGACTTCGTGCGGCCGCCGCCGGGCCACACCGGGCGGCCACCACCCATCCTCCCCTCGACCCCTGCACATCCCCCTCCCTCCGCCGCCGCCGGCAACGTCGCCAGGCGTATGCTCTGTGGCGCGGCGGCGGCAAAACTCCTCTGGCGTCCGCGGATCTGAGGCGGCAGCTGCTAGATATTGATACCCTTGCGACATGGATGGCGGGCAGCGACAGCCGGGACGCGTCGAAGAGCTCTGCTGCAGACGGCGGGATTGGCAGGAGGCGGTGGCATGGTAGGCGGGCTCGATCTAGGGCTGTTGCTGTTACGTCCTCTTCTGCTGCCTCTCGTCGGAGGCACTCCGGGTCTGCCTCGCATCATGAGGATTATGGCGGTGGTGGTCATCTCCTACGTCGGAGGTGGTCGGCCTTACACTGGGTGGTCGGATCTCGTGGTCCGTCATCTAGTCCCGGCTGCGAGTCGGGGAGACATGGTTGCCGGTGAAAACCGAGCCGACGGCAGACGATGGCGGCGTTCTACGTCGTTACCTTGATGAAGGCATCGTTGTGTAACCACTGTCGACCCACTCATGCTGCTCCGGGGGAAACCCTAGGATCTGGCCTTCCAGATCGGACGATGGTGGCATTGCGGTGTCGTTTCTCTCTTGGGAGCACCGTTTGTGCAGCAGCGCTGGAAGACAGAGGCAGGAGGCGGAGCGGGGTTTCATCCTCCGCGTCGATGACGGTGGATCTCGGCGGCGTGGTGCAGTGGAGTCTCGGCGTCCGATGCAGGTTGACGGACTCGCGCAGGAGGACGACGCTATCTGGCGTCGTGGTGGCGTCGATGGCAGGCCTGGCAAGGTCGATGCTTCAGTTCCTGTTCTGAAGATGGATAGGTGGAAGACGGTGGCGGTAGCCTCTGAGAGTGCGCCGGACCGGTGTGTGCCCCAGTCCCGGCATTGTGGCTTGGTTGGGGCCTCCGGCTTTAGATGTTAGGCTTTGATGCGAAGTCTGTTTGGTATTCGATTCGGATTTTCGGCACCCCTTCATCAAGTGGATAGGAATAGCGATAGATGTTGCTGAGATGGTGGCTTCAGACTTACAGATGTATTACTTTTGTAAGGTCTTTGTGAATAATTAATAAAGTGGTTGCATGCATCGTCCAGATGCAGAGGCCGGGGGTCATTCTCCTTTTCTAGAAAAAAAATTAGTCATTAGTACAAATATCAGAGCAGATATCTCGGTTTTCATGAAATAAACTGATGTAAACTTAGGTGTGATGAGCGTAAAAATAACAATCATCACAAACACAGGCGGCACTCATCTATTTTGGGCGACCCGATGATCGTCACGCGTTCAGGGTAGTAGAAGCAGGGGGTGGCGGGGGCGGACGACGGCTCTTTCTGGTTTCATCGGGAGAGGTCCGGCAGGAGGCCGCTGTCGCCACGCCATACCTGGGGCGTGTGTTGTCTCTTCTGTGCTTTTACCGTGCCCTTCTCTTTCCCTCTCCCCTCCAGGTATTGCGTTCTTCCCCACTAGATCGACAAGCACGAGCTGGAGATGGAGTCGGATATCGGGTAGCTTCCATCACTACTTCGAGCATTACGACGACAGCGTCGAGTTCGGCCTGGGGGGGCCACGGAGCCCGACGTTGATGAGTTGCCATCGACTGAGAGAAGTGAGCCATGATCTTAGTTTTTTCGGTTCTTCACAGTAGCTGTGGCTGCTAATTATGTACGCTCGCATCCCACCTAGCTTAATCAATGCATGTGTTTTTCTCGTTGCCTTTTCTATCATTTTGACCCGTGCCCTATGTAGGATTTTGTGATGTTTGTAGTGTTATATAAGCACGAACATACTGTGCTGACTATGGGTCGCTGTTAGTATGGTCTTGGCTCGGTCTGCTCAAGCTAGGTGGAGCCCACGGCGTAAGGGGAGCGAGGTCGGTTTTTTGGCTGTATTTGTTTTTGTGTCAATGGCATTGGGGGATATCAGTTACGGCCCCTCACGCACCTAAGAGCTAACTCCAACGCGCCGACCCATTTCATCCGCGCGTGTCTGTTTGGGTTAAAACAGACAGAAAAGTCGGCCCAACGCGCCGACCCAAACGGACGCGTGTCCGCTTTTCGTCCGCCTGGCGACCCATTCCCGGTTTGGGCCTCATTTGCGTCGGCGCGGACACGAAACGAACGCGCGCGACACCCGCCTACTCCTCCCCCTGGCCCGCCAGTCGGTGGCACAGCCACCACCATTTCCCCGCCACTTTCCCAAAATCTGCCGCTCGCTCACACTACCGGCCGCTCGCCATGGACGACGAGCCGACCCTCGACGCCGCCGCCGCCGCCAAAGGCAAGCCCCAGGCGCCCCGCAAGGCGGCGGCGCCCCCCAAGAAGAAGCAGTTGACTCCCGAGCAGCGGGCCGTGCAGCCGGCCAAGAGGAAGGGCCGGAGGCATGCGCAGGACTACAAGCTCGAAGCCGCCGCCGCCCTCTCCGCCGCCGCACAGCAGGAGGAAACCAATGCCCGAGTGGCAACGGCAACAAGGCAGGCCCTATTGTACCTAGGGTTAAACCCTGGCAATCACGGGCTCATCGGCGCAGCTGAGGCCGCGGCCAGCACCGGCTCCTCGGTATTCCCTCGGGCGGTACTGGCAGAGTCGCCGCGCGCATCTACCACGCAGCCGATTCCAGGCTTCCATGTCTATCCACAAGCCTCCCGCTTCTCCGGGATATGCTCGCCGGAGGTGAGCGTCGTTGCGCCGTCCACGCCCGCGCCCGCGCCCATCGACCTCAACGCAACACCGGTGGCTGGTGGATCATCATCCGGAGGGGCGAGGAAGCGCCCGCGGGAGATACCAGCCGACATGCTTCCCGACGCCCACAACCTGTTCGACACAATGCCGGCCACCGGTGAGGAAGAAACAACCAACCGTTTTGTCATGGAGAACATCATCTTCGCAGGCGGTGCAGGCGCGGCTACGTTCAATCCTGACGAGACCCAAAGCCAAGACAGCCGAGCTCCGTTCATGCCCGCCAACTTTGATCAAGATGGCTTGGACGACTCCTTCATGCAAGACCAGGTCGGCATGGGCAGCACCTTCCCGATTGGCCACGAATTCCCGGAGGACTACGGCCTTGACGAAGAAGAGATAGACATCGACGACGAGCCATTGTTCGAAGACGAGCTAACCGCCCAAGCCGGCGCAAACAAGAAGCGCAAAATCAAGCGGACGAAGGCGTACACGCAGGCAGAGGACAAGCTCCTTTGTGAGTGTTGGAGGGACATTGGACAAGACCCCAAGGTCGGTGCCGAGCAAAAGGCATCTACCTTTTGGCTTCATGTTCATCGTGAGTACCATGAACGCAAGAAGTTCGCGCCGTACCAAATGGAGAGCAAGCGCGGCTGGGTGTCTCTCTCGAAACGATGGAGGGTCATACAACAAGAGTGCAACAAGTTTTGTGCAACCATTGAGAGCATCAAGGCACGCCCCGTGAGCGGCCTCGGCATGAAAGACATGGTATACATGCGGTCATCTTCGTTTCCGTTTGTGCTTGCATGTCTACTAGCACGTCCATTTAACCATATGTTGGCATGGTATACATTTGTAGGCATTCCAAGCTTTGGAGGCATTCAAGGCCCAACATGATGGCAAATCCTTCAATCTCAGCCATTGTTGGATGGTCATCAACGGGGAGGAGAAGTTCAAGGCACAATATGCCGCCCTCAAGGCGCGTGGAGGGGCGGAAGCCGTCGAGGAGCATGGTGAGGGCGAGAAGCCACGGCCGCGGGGGAAGACCAACTCCAAGAAGGAGGACAAACGCGATGCGGCATCGATTCCCTTGCATGCCACTTTGGAGGGCATGATGACCAAGAAGGACACAAGGGACGAGAAGCGCCAGCAAGACAAGGAAGAGCAAATGAACGCTTTCATGGAGATTCAAAGGAGGAGGCTTGAGCTCGATGCAGAGAAGCAAGCCAAGTTGCTCGAGATGGAGGCGGCGAAGTAAGCGAAGATGCTCGAGATCGAGGCCGCCAATGCCAAGACCAAGGCAAAAGAAGTGGCACTCGCTAGCATGATGACGGGGGTGGAGATCATGAAGGTGGACTTGAGCACGGTGTCGCCAAGAAAGAGGCCATGGTTCGAGAAGATGCAGGCCGACATGCTCAAGTTCGATGACGAGTGAACTATGGCGGAGAGCGCCATCCTTTTTTTGTATGCCGGCAAGTGTGCTGGCTGGCATGACCATGGGCGAGATACCGTGGTTGAACTCCCGCCCCTTTTTATGTGCTCGCATGTCTGTCGGCCCCCGCTGGCAAGTGCGCCAGCGTGAAACTGTGTGGTGGTTTTTGAAGGCTGGCACGTATGCCGGCCGCTGGCATGGCGATGGCATGATCTATGGCCGCGGGCCTCTTTTAAAAATTTGTGTGCGGACATGAAATGGGTCGGCGCGTTGGGCGCACTGCCGACCCAAACGAAAAACAGGGCGGACGACGAGCGGGCGGGCGACCCAAACGGACGAAAAGTGACCCAAACTTCGACGGCGTGCATTAGTTCTGTTGGCAGAATCATCAGAGATCGAAATCAACTCTGGTTTCAAGATCGAAAACAAGAAGAAAATTTAGTGACGGCACCCGTACGCGGCAACTCTCGTCGGTTCGATTCGGCCTTTGCTATGGCCAATGGGACCTTCTGAACAAAAAAAAGAAAAAAAGAGAAACAGAAGATCCGTCCCGTCCTAGCAACAGTACCATACCGAAGCAGCAGCCAGCCCCGAGGCGAGGTGTCTCTCCTGACGCGCAATACAGGTGCTAGATTGATCTGTAAAATAAAAAAAATAAAAAAACTGTCCGGATGCAAAGACGATTTGCTGGCCCGGCGGCGTTGTACGGAGGCAGAGGTAGCCCGAAGAATCAATTCCCTTTTGGACTCCACATCGGCCTCACTGGTGCCCTCAAGCAGTACTGGTCCCAAGGATAAAAAAAGGAGAAAATCCACTAGTGCTACTACTCCACGTGAGATCCACTAGGAGTCATATCACGCTCAAGCTCAAAGCATTCTAATCGGACCCAAGCACTAGTCCTAGTACAGTTCAATTTCTTTATTCCATCTACAATCCGAAGCTGGCGGCAAACTAGATGGTCCTCATGATCTGACAGACATTACACACGTATCATCTGTCGTCCAAATAAATCAGGTGATATCGGACCTATTTATTTTATCAGTATATTTTAATTCCTCCGAGAACAATTATTCTGCCTTTAATATTTTTATACGCAGGACAATTATTCATTACAAAGGTGGCATTATATCATGAATACGGAGCTCGCGCCAACATCATCATGCGCCAGTGTCCGTTCCTGCCGCACTGCTCGACGGACACGCGTGTAAGCCGCCGCTTCCGTGGTTCAGTCTACATCAACACACCAGGCGACACCCTCGTCCACGCCGGCTTACAACACCGCGGCCGACTCGCGCGCCCGCGCCGGCTTACAACGCCGCGGCCGACTCACGTGTCCACGCCGGCTTCAAACGTCGCGGCCGACTCCCGCGTCCATGCCAATTTATCGGCCAGCTCTCGCGTCTACATCAACACACCGGGGCCTCGCCCGCCCGTACGAGCTGCCCAACGGACGCGCGCAGGACACCGTCCTCGCGGTCCGGTCTACATCAACGTGCCAGGGCCACGCCCGCTCGCACGAGTTGCCCAACGGACACGCGCGCGAGCCGCCGCCACCGCGGTCCAATTTACATCAACACACCAAAGCATGCAAGAGTCCACTCCGTCGACCGGCCCACGTCAAGCTATCTGGCAAAACATGCAGCTCTCCATCTTGCGGTCTGGTCTAATTCACCACATCAAAAGAAACAGAAGAGTCGGCCATGGAGGAAACCTCCCCAAAAGAGCAAAGAGAGCCAGTCTCAGTAGAGCCGGCAATTCAAAAGACCAGCAGCAAAGAAAAAAAACAGAAAAAATGGCCCTGGAGGAGCCAGGAGAGCCGGACCAAGAGAGAATTGCAAAGAACGGGTCAAGAGGCGTATGAACTCAATTTGGGCAAAAACGGCTTTGTTGAAATATGCCAAGGACATACGACGAGCATCGAGAAGATCATCAACTCGCCACATCACCTTCGGTTTCAATAAGTTCCATCTTTCAGCTGTCAACTCTACTCCGGCTTATGCCACAGCCAATATAAAGAATCTCAAGCCAACTCCTCGAGTCGACTTAAGACTCGGGGGCTACACAGACATGACTCGACAGATTTGGCTGGTTTTAACAAATACAAGAACCCCGGGTCGTTGAAGGGAAGACAACCCGGTCCCGGGGACTCTGCCATATTGGCGAAAAGAAAGGTTACCAAAAAAGACTAGTTGCCATGATGCGCAGTCTAAACATGGGTATCCTGCTCAATAATGATCAATGGAATAAAGCCGGCTTATCTAGACCCCAGATGTTTTGCAGTAGTAGCATTGTCTCCTGTATATCCTATGCTGAGCTTTTCCATGATCATATGGTTACTTGGGGGCTTCCAACTCATCGAGTTTAGCTTACAAAACCCTTTAACCCAGTGAGATGCCATAAGTTGGTTAAACCTGCCTGTTAGCAAGATGCTACTCCCTAAAAGCGACCCAGCGTACGCCTGATGAGTCAATCACAAAGGTGACCCTGAATTCATCAGAGTTAAAATGCTCGATTGGTTGTGTGAGAGCCGGCTTTCGGAAAGCGAGGATAAACCAACAAGTCAAAATATACTTGGTTGAACCTGTCTGTTAGCAAGATGCTACTCCGAAAAGGTGACCTGACATACACCTGATGAGTCAATCACAGAGGTGACCCTGAATTCATCAGAGTTAAAACGTCAGTTAGTCACGTGAGAGCCGGCTTTCAGAGAGTTAGGACAACCCAAAAGAGGCCAAAAAGCCTGCTTTCACAGGAAGCGAGACCAAGACTCGAGCCTCGAAAGTCGGGCTTCTGTCGTGCCTCGAAAGCCAACATTTTTATACTCTGTTACCATACCCATACATCATCATACATTGCATCATCATGCATTGCATCATCATACAATGCATCATCATCCAATGCATACCTATATTCGTTTATGTTGCAGGAACCGGTCTTCAAAACCGGGTTACAATGTAACTATGCAAGAACAAACAAATCCTTTATGGCCAAAATGGTCGGGTCTTCATCATGGTTTATCATAACCAGTATTAAAAGATTGAGGTTTTCAAAACCGGCTCAAGGAGATGGTTATTTCCTTCTAAATTCAAACGCTGGCTTACAGTAAGGAGAAGGGTTTAATAAATTACCAGTGGCAATTCATAAATTGGATTATTCTGATGCTGCAAAGGAGAACAAAATTCAAACAAGGATATCATGGCAACCGGATTTATCAAAGGCAATGAAATATGAAGTGTTATGCAAGGCAGCACTCTTGATGGATTTAGCAACAAGTTCAGCATTGATATGCAAAGCACTCAACAACATCATCCAGACTGTCTCTCAATCTCAAAAGGAAAAGTAAGTCCCGAGTCACCGCAGGCACACGACCCGGTACTTGGAGGTTACAGTGGATCTGAGTTTATTCTACAATGGAAGGAATAGTCCCGAGTCGCCGCAGGTAATACGACCCGGCACTTGGGGGCTATACTATTCAAATCAAGATTACATTCAGTATGAAAGTCCCATGTCGCTGCAAGCATGCACCACGGCACTTGGGGGCTAATGCATTGTCATTTTAAACTACTTTCATTGAAGACCCGGATCACTATTAATAGTAACCCGGCCCTTGGGGGCTACATTTATTGACTCTACAGATAGTTCAAGTTCCAGATTGATGAGAATAGCTAACCCGGCCCTTGGGGGCTACACTATTTTCAGATATACATCTACAAACATCAAAAGCTAATTTCAAGTCCCAGGTTGCTGCAGGCAAGACAACCCGGCACTTGGGGGCTACAGCGTTCAGTTGTTTAAACAGATCATAAGGTCCAAATTGAAGACTCGGCCCATCACATACTAATGAGCCGGCCCTTGGGGGCTACACATGTGAAATGCAAATATTCAGTTTATGACTGGTGAGTCAGATGAACAAACCAGATTTCTCCAAAGTTGCAACATTTATATTTAAGCAAGTCTTAAGCTATCACTATGTTCTACTCTTAAGGCTTGGGGGCTACAGGTAATATGGATATAAGGGAGGAACACCTTCAAGTTCTCAGTTTTGAGCAAGCCGGGTCTCATATCCTTGGTGAAGAAAAACAAATTCAAATGTCGACTCAACATCATATAGATTTTTTAACTACCAATATTTTCATCAAGCCGAAGCATTCAAAGCCGGCTTAACATCGGACGGATTTCTTATTTCCCAATATATCTATCAAGACAAAGCATTGGAAGACGAGTCTACGACAGATGGGTTATTTTTCTCAATATTTTTCTGCATGGAACCAGCGTCAGCAAGTTGATTGCGAAGCCAGAATGTTGATATGACAAAGGAAACCGGATTTTTCAGGAGCTTAGCATGAATAAATTCAAGCTAACCTGGGGGCTAATGTTGGGGATATTCCCCACGGTTGTAACCCGGCTAAAGGTTTGACCCGGCCAAGAGCTTGAAGGCTCTATGGGTCGCCCCATTTTTCGGGTTAAGACAAGATGGCAAGGAGGAATCCAGGGCCTAGTGACGAGACCCGGCAGGAGGCCGGCTTGACAGGAGCCCAATGTGCCGACTCGCGGAGATGGTCCGAGAAGAGGAAAGTTCCCTGACAAGGGAAGCAAGACCCGGACTAGGATCCGACTTGTAGTAGAAAAGAGACTAGTTGTAGTCCTACTAGGACTCTACATGTAAGCCGGCCCCTTCAACTTATATAAGGAGGGGCAAGGCACCCCAAGAGGGACAAGTCAAGATAGACAGACAAATCAGTAGCTCTTGAGATAGAGATAGCGAAAGAGCACCCTTGTAATCGAGATAATCATCAATAGCAATCAAGCAGGATGTAGGCTTTTACCTCCATCATGAGGGGCCGAACCTGGGTAAAACTCGCGTCTCTCGATTCCGACCAACCCCTTCAAGCTTCCACCTTGTTGCGATGGCCTCACCACTAAGTTCTTTCACGAGGACATCTGTCGTGACAAAACCACGACAGAAGCCGCGACGGAGGCCCGCCAACATCTCTCTTTCGAGCAGGCGCGTTGGAGGTCGGTGTTAATAGGCAAGCCAACCAGAAAAGAAATCACTAATTGAGGAGTACTCCTTCCAAAGATCACTCCCACCTTCTCAGTTTACGACAAGTGGCGCGCAGAACCTGGGAGTTTTCCTTTTTTTCGTAGATCCGTTTATTCAAAACATTTTATCTCTTAAATCGTGTGTCCAAATCTCGAACCGTTTTCACCATTGGATTCCCCACGTCGAGATCTTCAAATTTAGATCCCATGATGATAGGTTTTGACGAACTTTTTTTTCACGAAAAAAACCGGACTAAAAACCCGAACCGGGAGCATGTTTTTTTCCCTTTCCGAAAGAGGCACGGCCGTGCCTCTCGCGAAAGCAAAACCGTACCTCTCGCGGAAGGAAAAAAATAGAAAATGCGTTTTTTTTCGTTTTCCGAGAGGGACGGCTGTGCCTCTCGCGAAAGCAAAACCGTGCCTCTCGCGGAAGGAAAAAATAGAAAATACGTCTTTTTTCGTTTCCAAGAGGCACGGCCGTGCCTCTCACGAAAGCAAAACCGTGCCTCTCACGGAAGCAAAAACGTGCCTATCGTGGAAGGAAAAAAGACAGAAAACGCGTTTTTTTTCGTTTCCGAGAGGCACGGCTGTGCCTCTCGCGAAAGCAAAACCGTGCCTCTCGCGAAAGGAAAAAAAGAAAACGCTTTTTTCCCCGTTTCTGAGAGGCACGGCCGTGCCTCTCGTGAAAGCAAAACCGTGCCTCTCGCGGAAGCAAAAAAAACATGTTTTTTCGTGAAAAAAAATTTCAAAAAAAAATTTTGTCCAAAAGCTAAGGAAGACCGGTGGAAAACCGAAAAGCCGAAAAAACCCGGGAAAAACCATTTAAAAAGCCGAAAATGCGTGCGGGAAAAATCCGGAGGAAGCGCCCAGGGCGCGACACGTGGCGGTGGCTGAGAGCGTGACACGTGGCGGTGGCTGAGAGCGCGACACGTGGCGGCGGCTGAGAGCGCGCTAAGTGGCGCGCTCTCAGCCCACCCCCAAGTGATCGTTGGGAGGCTCCCGAAGGAGCGCTCGTCAACTAGTTGCTCCCAACGAGAAACCCAGCTTGGTCACACTAGACGGGCCCGTTTGGTGCGACCAACCGACATGCGCGGTCGCGGGTCCGCGGCGCACACCCACCCTGGCACGACCGGACCAGGCCGCTGGGGGCCAAGGCGCCGACAGGCGGGTCCGGCTGGCTTGTCGCGCGCGGTGCACCACGGGAAAAGGCTCTTGTGTGCGCGCCCTGTGTTTTGATTTTCGGCCAAAAAATGGATTTTGGCCATCTCGGCCTGGGGCGGCCGAAATAATAGATTTTGGTCAAATTTAGCCAAGTTTCGGTCAAATTTCAGCCGAATTTTTTGAAAATGACCGAAATTCGGCCATCTCGGCCTAGGGCGAAAAAAATCACAAACCGAAAATCAAAACTCTGGGCGCGCCCGATGCCACCCAATGACGGTAGCCCTAGGCGCGCCCCCGCAGTCCACTCGTCATGGACCGTCAAACCGAGTCGTCGGGTGCACGTCTTCCAGGCAGATGAGACGGCGCGGAGAGCCCTGAGAAGCCCTCACGGCATGCCAGCTGAAAACAACGTCGCGGAGGCTCTCTCAACCCTCGAAATCCCCAGGGAGGCGGGTACTCCGGCATCCTTTATAGAAGTAATGATTCCATCAATACAACATCCAATAATCACCCATATGCCTAGGCTTATCATCCTTGCTACCTTCTTTGTGTTACTTTTATTCTTGGCAACTGCTGAGAATTGTTGCTTTCGTTACTATTGTGCAATCACAACTTCGTTCACTTCATTGCTTTTGCTACTAATATATTCTGTCAGGCAAGAACTTGTTTTTCAGGTGTGGTTCCATTGACAACTCAATTGCTAAGGCTTATAATTATTCTTTGGCTCCTATTGTGTTGAATCAATAAATTTTGGTTGTAATACTTTCCTCGAAGACTGTCGCGATCCCCTACACTTGTGGGTTAGGTTGGGCCTTATGCCTTAGTATTTTGATCCATTCGTGTTGCCTTAAGTACCAAATCTGGTTATTATGTTCCATGTTTAGCACACCAACTGCTCCTGGGAGTTTCTATGGCCCCCCTTGACTTACCTAACTAGCTTCAAACATTTTTGGGTGGCCCAAGATGGTTTTACATTCACAAACCTTATGTTTTGTTTGTCGGGGTGCCTGCCCCCGTGGATCTTTCAAAATAACTTGGGTCAGTGGGGTGGAACTCCCTATTGGTCTGCACCTGCGCAGTTGCGAGTGGTTGCCTGAGAAATAGTACTAGCCACCTCGTCTCTTCCGCAATACGATAGAGTCTGATTCAGAGATACAGCCGTCTCTCGATTTGGGTGTCAACTCACCGGTGACCGCCTGGATTTGTTTGTTGTTAGTTAGAGGGTCTTTTCATTACAACTCTTCTAGTTCGCTAGTTGAGCAGAGATGATGTGTACGGATACCTATAATGGGTCAGTGGAGTACCCCTGCAAGGTTAAATCTTTTCAAAAAGTCATGTCCGCGGTCATGGGCGACATGGAACTTAATGTTGGTTCATAGATAACTTTAACATACATAACTAAAACTTGCCAACGTGTGAGTGCCTTGATGTAACGCTCCGGCCAAACCGGTTCATGCATCAGTTCCTGGTCATTGCGCGTGGTATTTAGACTGGCCCCACAAACCAACACTAGTCTTTCATGCGCACTTTGTCCTCACTCGTGCGCACTCGGGATCAACTTCCTGGTCGGTCACCCATTCTCAAATTGCTCCAAGTCAAGCACACTTAACTTTGAGGTTCCTTTCAGATGGGCTCTCGAAAAAAGAAGGTGCACCTTGTTGACATGAGTAGTCTATCATTCTAGTTAAGCTGCGATGTCACATACAACCCCCTCAAAGGAACTGATGTCCCTGTCGGCCTAGTAGGAACGTTCCTTCTCGGCACGCGCCTTTGCGCGCCAATGCCAGCATCCACATGTGCCCCATGTATGCATCACTTACCCGCACACGTCCGTGTGACCGTGAGGGTCAGCTCTGATACCAATTGTAACGCCCCGGCCAAACTCACCGGTTCGCCCACCGTATCCTAATCGTTGTGCCTGGAGACCCACAGACGAACACTAGTCTTTTATGCGCACTTTGTTCTCACTCGTATGCACTCGAGGTCAACTTCCCAGTCGGTCACCCATCCTCAAATTGCTCCAAGTCAAGCACACTTAACTTTGAGGTTCCTTTCGGATGGGCTCCTGGAAAAGAAGGTGCACCTTGTTGATATGAGTAGTCTATCATTCCAACTAAGCCGGGATGTCACACTTGAGTGCCTCTTCTTCAAGGGTGAAGGGGAGGACAAGGTAGTGTTATGATGGCGTAGGTAAGTGAATAGATGACTGGCTTACGATCCCTCACACATGTTTCTCTCATCTTGAATCGAATAGACGTAAGTGTGGAACATTGTTTACCCGTTTGCTGCAACTTCAACTCTTAACCCTACCTCACCTAAAAGTATTGATAGTTATAGGACCAATGGTAATGACACTTTCTGAGTACCAAAAGTACTCAACCTTGCCACAATAACAACAACAGGTACAGATTACTACTTCAACTGGGATGCTGAGATGTCACAACATGGAGTTTCTCGAGCGATGACGAGTAGATTAGCGGATCCCAGCTGGCACCGTGTAACCGATGGGATGGGACCATTTGCTTTATGTTTCCGCCTCTTAGGCATCATTTGATCTTGTATACTCAGTCCATTTGAGACTTTCGCTGTGATGATAAATGTTGGACCATGTGGTCTCTTCATGTAATAAATTTGGATCTTGGCACTTGTATGCTCTACTCATACTTATATATCTATGCTACCTCTTTGATAGTGAAATTGTTGTGATATTCGATTTGTAAAAGCCGTGGCATATAACAGTGCGTGTATGATATGAAGTCATATGCTTACAATGGCACTATATACGCTTCTATTTTAGAAATGGGCCGCTAGGGTCTATATTTGGAATAGTACCGCGTATGGAGCCTTACAATAATGTCCGGAGTCATGTCCGCTCTGGAGCGGCGCTGACCAGTATGAATTCGCGGCAACCACGTCACGCGTAGAGGGTTTTTTAGCGGAGATGGTTTTGAGTGGGACCGGGATGCGGACGCGCACGTGGATGCGGTCCGAACGTCCGCAAAGCCCACTTTGGTTTGCGTCCGGTTTGTGGGAAATCAGACATCCGGACCGATCCGCGGACCCGATGGGTACCGCGTTGGATGACAAACTACGTCCAAACTGCTTGGTCCGAACAGTTACTGGCAGTTTAAGGGTCCGCGGGGTTGAAAAAGCCTTATGAACTTTGCTCTAACACCATATTGCTCGGACGTAAATACACGCGCAACTTAGCCTTAAACAGTCCAGTCTTTGTGCTGTCTATGCTTCATCTAGTGCGTCCTGCGTTATTGTCTGTTAGCAAACTTGATTCTATCTCCTTCGTTTCATTGGTGCGCCAAGATAGAGCTTATCGCTATCCCCGCTTTGGTAGATCAGAGCGCCTACGTGCCAACCCCCGTCATGGGGCAACCTGACTAGGATCGATGAGGGCGTGATCTCGGAACCGGCTTCACGTGTTTCTTTTGTTATATGTGTTTTGGTACTACCGTACAAGCAACCAACCAACCAACCAGCCAACCAACAATACTTGCCTTCCGTCCTACCATCAGCGTACGATTAGATGGATTAAGGCTGGAGTTAGACTCAGGATTGAAGAGTTGTGATAAATTTAAGTCAGATACTACAGTTCCCTAAAAAAAAGTCAGATACTTCTTGTTAAGACTTTTCTACTCTGGGTTCAGCTCCTCTTCCTCGGTTGCTTGGACTTGGATGAGTCGGGGTCTTGGCCACCATCAGAAAACTTCCTTCGCCATGAATTCGAGGAATTTCCTTTGGCAATGTTACCGCCTAGGCGATTAGACGCATAAGCTTCCCCCATCCTCCTCCTGCATTCTTTGCTTGCAGCCTCATGGTCAACCACTGAAAGTGCAAAAAGTGAAGATACTCAAGGTCCAGACATTGCATTTCAAGTGCCTTCTGCACCTGAGAAAAGAAGATCGAGCACTTCTTTCTTTTCACCTGGTTTTGGGTAGTCTTTGCCGACGATGCACCTGGCTTTCTCCTGCACGCTCAGGGGTGCAGTCCAAGGCTCGTAGATGTACTCCTTGGGCATGTCTACAAAATAAATAAAAAGATGGAGGATCAATCACTTCTGTGATCACAGACGAGATGTTGCTTTCTGATGCTGAAATTCTGTTGCTGGGGAAGCTATACCTTTCAGCACTGGGATGAAATGCCTGATGTAGTCTCCGTTGGGATCGTACTTCTTTCCGAATGAGATTGGGGAGTAGATTCTGTGATACTGTGTAGAGAAATGCGTCGAATCAAATGTAAAGAAGCTATTAGGCTGAATAAAATTCAGTTACAGCATGCAACTAGTGCCTCAAGGGACTGTTTGACTGCTGACCTGGTAGAAGAATGATGAACAGGAGAGCCATAGCCAATTGCCATTGTTAATGGCCCAGTCAGAATCTATCAGTAGCCTTTCGAAGACGTCACGGCCTTGCTCCCAGTGGATATACTTCATGTCAAAGACAAGTTGACAAATTGAAGTAAAGCAAAACAGCTAAGCTTGGGGGTTTTTTTTCTTCGAGAAAATGGAATCAGAGGTGAAATAAATTCTTTCTTTTTCATGTATGAAGTGATTTCCTTCCCATCCGCTATAAAAAAATAAAGTAGATCTTTCAAAAAAAGAAAGAATCACTTAGAAAAAAAATACTGATTCCATGTTGCTTTCAAAAAAGGTATGTCCTTATCAGATATGGTTAGGTAGTTGAGCTTCTTATTGTTTTAGGGGTCACCTTCATAATATGGACGACAACAAATTCTTCGGCAATACGCAATTTATTGTTATGGATTTACCTCGCAGGCAAGCTTTTGTAGTCTTAGCTAGTGCTTCTCAAAGTGGATGTGAATGTTGAAGTCCCTAAATGATGGGTTGCCACTCTAACTTTTTCTTTTACAAATTTTAACAGTAAAGCCAAGAATTTGGTTTTTTTTTTTTTTTGCGAAAACAAGAATTTGGTGTTACCTTCAGGTTATTTCCTAGGAGTAGCAGGGTTGGAAATTTACCTTCAGAATGTATACACAAATCGTTGAATAGAGCAACTACCATGCTAACTTACTAACAAATTTTCAAACAAACAATATACATCTTGCTACTGTGTAGATCATACATACCAGATCACCCCGCGTCAGGAAACAAGCAACAGAGTGGCGTGCAAGATGATGCATCCAACCCCACTTCCTCATCTGGCAACAAAAGAAATGAGCAAAAGCACTCACATGATCTGCTAGTTATAAGTGATGCAAACAGAAAGAGGAAAGAGAAAAGGGGAAGATAACGAAATGCTTATTAGGATATATACTGGGCTCCATGGAGCCTGATATTTAAAAACAAATCGGAACACCGCTATAAAACCTAAAAAATATGGAATTTTTTTTGTGCATGTACATACAGATGTGAACTATGTATGTATAAATATTCACCAATACATATTTTGATTTGTGGTCTACAAAAAAAGACAAATATATGGGTTAAAATGGATCTACTTTTTACTTTTATGGACCCACAATTTTGTCTTTTTTGCGTAGATTACGGATTAACATATTTTGAAGTTAAAAGTTACAGATATGTAGAACACATCCATATTTATATGTTTAAAAAAAAAATTACATCTGAACATACATTTGGTATTTTTGAAAATACCAGGCTCCATGGAGACCGGGTACAGAAAAACAAGGCACTCAGATGGGCATAAAGTTGTTGCACGTTTTCACGGTAAACCTGAATCATGATGGCATCAATCCATGGATATCCTGTCCGGCCATCTCTCCATGCAACAAACAGCTTCTCGCTTTCTCTCCATGGGATCTGGATTAAAAGAGACTCCGATTATGATAAGAAGAGGGTTGTAGATAGAAAAGGAGGTGATCGGATCAGCATACCTGTTTGCATATTGTGTTCCCTTCCATATGATCGAAATTAGGAGTACCAAAAGACACTGTGTAGAAGAAATCCCTCCACAGCAACTGTAAAAAGAAGCAGAAGTCTACAATTCAGAGTTTTTTGCCTTCAGAACAAACCGATCAATGCAGTTATAAATGAACTCACCTGGCCAGCCAACGAAACAGGTGGTTTTGTATGCGTTTTGGTACTCCTGTAGACATCTTGAATGCAGTGGTAAAAGTACCTCGCCGACAGGCAACCGAACTGACATAACGAACTATTTCAATTTCAACACTGTAACCTAAAGCAAATGGCAATGAACGAGGTCGATAAGAGTGGTTCATGACAAGGCTCACTTTCAAATACGGCGACAAGACCGTTGTTGCGGGTTTCAAGAAGTCAGAAGGGTCACCCTTAGGTTTCTCAAACTTGGCAACCCACTCCTGGGAAAAGGAAGTTGGAATTGTTAAAAGTGTGACTGTAAAAGTAACTGGTGACTTCCATTTCGAAATTAAACATTCAGAATTCCAGAGTCCAGAAGATATGGATGCAATAAATCAGAAATGCGGTGACTTATCAGAAGCAGCACCTTATCCTGGAGTGACTCTCTCATCCTCTTCAGAGCTTCTGTCTCGCCGCCACGGAATGGCGGAATGTACTCCTACGTATGGATATGGATAGTCATTCAGTTAATGGAAACTGAAATCTGGTCAAACGTAGTACATTGTATGCAATGTGCTGCTGCTCTAACCTGGCTGAGATCACCATACCCAAGCTCCTCCAGTTTGGGCACAGGCAACAACTCATATCCTCCGGTATCACCGATTGGCGGGAGCTCAGAGTATTCCTCCATCACTGGCTTGGGCGGCTCTCCAGCGGTGGCCACAAAAGATTGGTATGTCAAAGGTGGCCGGCCCCCATTCTTCAGGTTTGCAGACGAAAATAAAAAGGATCCCATAATTAAGCATATGACTCCAAACACTCTATCAAGAAACGAACAACGTGCTGCCTACCTTCTCTATGATTTCTGCTGGGTCATAAAGGGTGTGGCTGACAGGCGAGAACACCTCGATCCCCGACGCAGCAGCAAAATCCTTGAACAATCAGAGTAATTTGGTAATGTTCTAGTCAGAAACTAGTAGTACTACTTGTGGAGTGATCACTACCCTTCTTACCGTGACTCTCTTGTCGCGGGCCAGGGCGTAGGGCTCGGTGTCGGACTCGAAGCACAGCTTGCCGATGTTCCACTGCCGCCGCGGAAGAACAGAAGAATATCGCTAATTAGGTTCCGAAATGCTTGCAAGATTACCAGAAAGCAGAAAGGGGCGTGGTAGGTAGTTAAAGCGTTTGGTTACGTACGTCCTTGAGGGCTGCGCAGACGGCGTCTGAGACGTCGTCGCGGGCGCGCAGGACGAGGAGGCGGGAGCCGAGGCGGCGGAGGCGGGCGTCCAGGTCGCGGAGGCTCTCGAGGAGGAAGCGGACGCGCGCGACCCCGGCGCGCGCGGAGCCCGGGGAGGGCGCGGCCGGGTCCGGGCGGAGGTACCGCGGGTCGAGCACGAACACCGGGTAGACCCGCGCGGCGCTGAGCCGGGCCGCGTCCAGCGCCGGATTGTCGTGCACGCGCAGGCCCTTCCGGAACCAGACCAACGCCGCCGCCGCGGTCGCCGTCGCGGCGGTTGCAGCGTCCATTAGCGGTGGTGGGTCTCCGACGCTCCTAATCGAGAAGTTATGGAGTGAAGCGTGGGTATGGAGCGTTGATAAGGGATCTGACGGTGGAAGTTTGAACCGCGAAGGGTAGAGGCGGCGGTGGCGCGGCAGCGGCCACGTCGGTTTCAGTGGGGATTTCGTCACGGATGCTGAAATGAGAAGGCAAAGGGTGATTCGACGAAGCATCAACCTTTGCCGCGCCACTCCATAACTCAAATATCAATTTATAACCATCTCGACATAAATGAGACCAATGACAAGATTTTTATTTATAAAAGGGACATGTTGCACGTTCTTCAGCCACACGATCTTTCCTTAAGTAAAATTTCAAATTAATCATAACAACACCATGAACAGAAGCATGTGACTCATTTCCTATCAGCACAGGTGTTGTTCTTGCAACCTAAAAGAAGAAACATGGATATATTAGTACACACATGTATATTGGCACTCATGTCAATCCATCAATCAGGAGAATGGCAGTAATACCCGACATCTTTCATCTCAACGTCGCCAATAACAACGTTAGAGGTCTTGCCGCCATTCTCATGTTGACGCATGTCAAAACGATACTTGCACGCTCAAGCCCAATGATCATCTACAACACAAACATGGCATCTTCCTTTCCTCTTAAAAGTCTCCTTCTTCTTGAAGTTAGCAGACTGTGGGGCTTTGTTCTTGCCTTCAAACTTTCCTTTGCCACATATTTGTTCTTGTTCTTGAATGTGTGGGCTTGAAAATTCTTCTTCTGTACCAAGTTGGCACTAGAATTTTTCTCATGGAAACGAGCATGTGTGTCTTTTGCCCTCGCCTTCTCTTCCATATCAAGAGTGCCAATAAGATTGAGAATAGTAAATTCATGTCTCTTGTGCTTCACAAGGTTGCAAAATTCCTCCAGGAAGGAGGAAGCTTGGCAATGATGCCTCCGGCAATGAACTTGTCCGATAACACACAATTGAAATGCTCAAGTTTCTTAGTGAGTGACTGAATCTCACGAGCCTGCTCAACCACAGAGTGATCATCAATCATCTTGTAGTCATGATATTGCTCCATGACATACAACTCACTTCTTGCGAGACTCCAAACTTGGCCTCAAGTGCATCCCACATATCCTTACCGACCATGATGGTCATGAATGTATCGACAATCTTGTCGCCAAGAACACTCAGAACAGCACCTCTGAAGAGGGTGTTTGTAGCCTGGAAAGCCGGCACCTCCTCAGAAGTAAGCTCTCCCTCTAGCTTGCCCTTGGCGGTGTGAAAAAGTTCATGGTGGTAAGCCATAGAATTGCCCTTGCACGCCACCTCTTATAGTTCACACCCTCAAACATAGCAGGCTTGAGAGTCGCAGCAAATGCAATTGGAGAATATTGCGTACACATATTTGGTTTTTGGATTATTGAATATTTGAGGAAATTTCCATTAAATTTAATCCGGAAAAATAGTAGATGAAATATGATAATCATAATAGACATGTTAATCGCATCTAGAAACAAAGTGATGTGACCATTCATGCAATTGGGTACATAACATACGAACATCATATCCATATCGACAGATAAAGTAATAGACCGGATGCAATCCCTAACATAAGAGATAAACATGCGGCGCAACTGAAGAAGAGGGTTTCTAGTCGCAACAACACCATCATCGAGCATCATGTTGTGGAGAAGGTGATCGGCATCGGGGAAGAACTTGTCGTTGGGGAAATCGTCTTCTGTAGCCACGGTGAAGAAGATCCAGCAGTCACGCGAAAGCGCTCCCCAAGAACCTGATCGCCACTCTCACGTACCGGATCACAAGAGGCAGAGTTACGGAGGCCTGCTGTTTCAGCCCTCAGTGCATGCCAAGAAGCGAGATGGGAAAGAGGTAGGCGGCGCAATGCTTTTGAACGAAGGAATGGAACCGCTTCTCGTCTGGGAAGACGAAAGGCGAGTTGCAACTGACCCCTCGACGGAAGAGAAACGAGTGACCATTAGGGAGAGGAAGAGAAACAGTTCACACTATTGTTCAGGTTCGTCTCCCACTAGAGGAAAAAACGTTTCCGCTTCTTTTTCTTGCATGAAAAAAATTAAGGCAACATGTATGCGTTGCATAGGTCCTAGCGCAGCTCGGCTCGATCACAAAACACGACACGTGTGCGAGGCGTGGCGAGGAGGGCGACAAAGGAGGAGCGTGCATGTATGTGCTCTCTTCTCAAGCTCTTAGTGGTATGTGGAACAACTCACCGTATAAGGTTGTCTCTGTTGGTGCAATGTCTTGTCCCTTGGATTTCGGAGATTGCTGTCAGAAATAGTAAGGGACTGATTTATTTGCTAGTGCACACAAAGAGAAATAGTCCCTGACGTATTGAGAAGAATGCTACATTCAGGCGAGAAGTGTGAAGGACTCCATCGAGAAGTATCTGCGTTGCAGAGAAGAGAGATGCATGTTTCGAGAAGAAACTATACCGAGAAGATTGTGTGACAGCGTTGACCCCTTAAAATATTGCTGATGCAAAGCAATTTTTATTCGGTGAGTCCGAAGAAGAATGACTGCAGTCGAGAAGTTTAAAGGCGAAGCGAAGACATAGCATTTGTTTCGTTGTTCTTCTTTCTTTTATTTGAGTCATAGGATCACCATACTATTAAGTGGGGTATATGTATTCGAGACTTAAGTCTGTTGTGATATTTAGCCGAATCCTATGAAAGACTAAGAGAAATCTCTTTGTGCTCCGAAACTTTACTTGCCAGCCAGAGACGTTGTTCTTCTGGGTCACAAGAGATATGTTTCGGACCGAGGAGTTAGCTTTGCTTGTTCCTCAAGTAAGTTGTGATGTGCTCAAAATCCGACTGTTGGAAAATGTGTCAGTTGGCCATTGGCTGGACCGCATGTCCTAAATGGTCATTTCTCATCAGGAAAGGATGTGGCAATAAATAGCCACCCTGCACCAACATTGTTCGTTGGCTAATCCACTTGAGATTCTGAGAAGATTGATTGAGCACCCCTCTCGAGAGATTTGAGTTTAAGATCCACTGAGAGAAAATCAAGAGCCGAAACTTAGATAGTAGTTGAGCATCACAATAAATCTGAGTTGAGAGTTCTTGTACCATTACTCTTGAGAGCTGCATACTCTCTAGACGGATAGGTGTCGGCTTGAGTGTCGAAGAGTAATTGTGTTCACCAAGTAAATTCTTCAGCAACCAAGAGTAATTGTGATTCATGAAGAAGTTTGTCGAAGGTTTGGAGATTGCCGATAAGCATCTACCCCGAGTGAAATCAACCGAAATCTGATCAACTTCGCGTTGAAGGAGAATAGGATGGAGATAGGTTTGCTCCTGCATTCAATCACAAGTCCCTCCAACCAGGCGTAGCTCTTTTACAGAAGAGTGAACTGGTCTAACAAATCATCTGTCGCCATCAAGCACCACTGGCTAATTCTATTCTACTGCAATACTTTCGGTAGTTTATTTTCAGTGCTCTGATTCGATAGATATTCATCTGATCATTTACTTTCACCTCTTTTCTTTGTCTGTAACATGCCTATACTGTTCAGTGTTTTTTCAATTCGTTGTACTCAAAGTTATATGTTTGTATGCAAGGTTGTTGATCCTCTAGTATTACTTTGTTATTCAGCTGAGTTATGCTCTGATGAATATTTCTCAGTAGAGTTCTTACCCGATGTGATCTGGTTCATGTACTTAGCTTATCTATGTTGTTTGTCTTATTGTCATTATGTGTTACCATTGTGTTAGGGCATATTTCTCCCTTAGTGGTTTTGGGTGATTGATGACAATGCTTTTGCGGACTAATCGTATGCATTGAGCATTTCAGATAATCTATCATTTGGCAGAAGACGATTGTTGCCCCTCAGAGCGTTAAAGCAAGACGGTTATTTTTTCCGCGTTTCTTTTTCGGTGGACTTGAGTCATAGGAAATCCGTGCTATTAAGAGGGGGTCCGCTTCAGAAAGGTTTGGGTGGAATCATCACGTACACGTTTCCCTTTGCACCCACTTTCCATTCCCGCACTTGGAGTTCCAACTATTTCTCTGTCCTGTTCTGTAAGCCGCTAAGCGGTAGTACCGCTAGCGAGCAGTAGTACCGCCGGTCCAGTACCGTGCGCACTACCGCTTAGTTGAGGCTTTCTGTTGCTGTTTCGTGCTCAGCGGAAGTGGCATGGTAGTAGGGCAGTAGTACCGCTCGTGGTACTTCCGCCCCTACCACCGCTCCACCACCGCTGGCTCGCTGTAGCGCAGAGCACTAAGCGGCAGTAGAGCGGCAGTGGCGTGGTAGTATCGCTCGCTGCAGAGCGGCACTACCGTCCGGCCACTGCTGTCCCACTTTCGCTAACTCAACTGCTTCTGGACTCTTTTGCATCTTCATGGCACTTGGGCGGTAGTACAAGCACGGTAGTACCGCTGCCTCTGTACTCCCCCATGCCTAGTTCCCTTACACTGCATCCTACTACCGCTGGGGCGGGCGGCAGTACCGCCCCGGCGGCACTACCGGCCTGAGACGCTACGTCTGTGTACTGTATGCCCGGAACTACCACTAGGGCGGTAGTACCGCTCATGGAGCGGTAGTACCGCTTAGGTGCGGGCTGTGAGATGCATAACGGTTGGATTTGTCCCCACTATATAAAGGGGGTCTTCTTCCCCAAGAAGACTTGCCTCTTTCTTCCCCAAACTCCATTGTTGCTCCAAGCTCCTTTTCGCCCGATCTCCCTCCCTAGCCGATAACTTTGGTTGATCTTCTAGGGTTTGGGTGAGAGGGCCCCGATCTACACTTCCACCAAGAGAAATTTGATTCCCCCCACTAATCCCTTGCGGATCTTGTTACTCTTGGGTGTTTGAGCACCCTAGACGGAAGAGGTCACCTCGGAGCCACAATCCATTGTGGTGAAGCTCCGTGGTGGTGTTGGGAGCCTCCAATTCGGTTGTCGAGAGAGCCCCAACCTTGTTTGTAAAGGTCCGGTCGCCGCCTTCAAGGGCACCACTAGTGTAAAGCTTGGGGGAGTTGATACGTCTCCGTCGTATCTACTTTTCCAAACACTTTTGCTCTTGTTTTGGTCCCTAATTTGCATGATTTGAATGGAACTAACCCGGACTGACGCTGTTTTCAGCAGAATTGCCATGGTGTTGTCTTTGTGCAGAAAATCAAAGTTCTTGGAATTGGATGAAACTTTTTGGAGATTTTTTATGGAATATATAAAAAATATTGGCATCAAGAACTACTGGAGGGGGGCCACCCAGTGCCCACGAGGCACCAGGGCGCGCCACCCCCCCCCAGGCGCGCCCTGGTACCTCGTGGGGCCCACGTGGCTCCGTCTGACCTAATTCCAACGCTATAAATTCAGTTTTCCAGAGAAAAAAATAAGAGAGGAAGTTTTATTGCGTTTCACGATTTGGAGCCGCCTCCACCTCCTGTTCTTCATCGGGAGGCCAGATCTGGAGTCCGTTCAGGGCTTCGGAGAGGGGGATCTTCCGGCATCGTCATCATCAACCATCCTTCATTGCCAATTTCATGATGCTCACCGCCGGGAGTGAGTAATTCCTTCGTAGGCTTGCTGGACGGTGATGAGTTGGATGAGATTTATCATGTAATCGAGTTAGTTTTGTTAGGGCTTGATCCCTAGTATCCACTATGTTCTGAGATTGATGTTGCTATGACTTTGCTATGCTTAATGCTTGTCACTAGGGCCCGAGTGCCATGATTCCATATCTGAACCCTTTATGTTTTCATGAATATATTTGTGTTCTTGATCCGATCTTGCAAGTTATACGCACCTGCTATGTGTTATGATCCGCATAGCCCAAGGTGACAATAATTGGGATTCTTTCCGGTGATTGCCATAGTTTGAGGAGTTCATGTATTTACTAAGTGTTAATGCTTTGTTCCGGTTCTCTATTAATATCCCTTAGTTTCCTTATGGACCCCGCTGCCACAGGAGGGTAGGACAAAATATGTCATGCAAGTTCTTATCGCAAGCACGTATGACTATATACGGAATACATGCCTACATTACATTGATGAATTGGAGCTAGTTCTGTGTCGCCCTAGGTTATGACTGTTACATGATGAATGTTATCCAACGAATATCACTGATCCAATGCCTACGAGCTTTTCACATATTGTTCTTGCTAAGTTACTATTGTTGCTACTGCTGTTACAATTGCTACTGCTACTGCTGCTACCGTTACTGTTACTGTTACTATCATTGCTACTGCTATCAAACTATCATATTACTGTGCTACTGATCACTCTGCTGCAGATATTTAGTTTCCAGGTGTGGTTGAATTGACAACTCAACTGCTAATACTTGCAAATATTCTTTGGCTCCCCTTGTGTCGAATCAATAAATTTGGGTTGAATACTCTACCCTCGAAAACTGTTGCGATCCTCTATACTTGTGGGTTATCAAGACCTTTTTCCGGCGCCGTTGCCGGGGAGCATAGATTTATTTGCTAAGTCACTTGGGATTTATATCTGTTGATAACTATGAAGAATCTGAAAGACATTAGAACCAAGATCGTTCCCTCTACGACGAGGGGAGGTAAGGAACTGCCATCTAGCTCTGCACTTGATTCACCTTCTGTTTGGAGTAAACTTACAACACCACAACATGCTCTTAATTCTGATATGTCGCAAGTTATTGATGATACTACCTCTACTATGAATGATACTCATGATGATGCTAGTACTATGCCTGATAATGTTGTGCCACTTGGTGAATTTCTTACTGAACAAATTGCCAAAGCTAAAGAAATTGAAAATGCTGAAACTCTTGAGAATTATGATTCACCGATTATGCCTAGCTCTCCTACTAGAGTTGAAACACCTGAGGAACAATGTTTTGATAGGGAGACCGCTAGAGCCATCCTTGCTTGTAATGATAGAGATGAAGTTATAAAATTGCTTGCTGATATGAAAGAAAAATCTATGAGGGAGAAAATGAAATATGATCCTAAGTTTGCTACCTCTCCCATATTTGTTACTGATAAGGGTTACGAATTCTGTGTTGATCCTGAGCTGATTAAGTTGGTAGAATCTGATCCTTTCCATGGCTATGAAACTGAAACCGTTGTGGCACATCTTACTAAATTAAATGATATAGCCACCCTATTTGCTCATGAGGAAAAAATTCGCTATTACTATATTCTTAAGTTATTTCCTTTCTCATTAAAGGGTGATGCTAAAGAATGGTATAATACTCTTGCTCTTGGATGTGTGCGTAGTCCCCAGGATATGATTTATTACTTCTCTGAAAAATATTTTCCTGCTCATAAGAAACAAGCTGCCTTACAGGAAATATTTAACTTTGTGCAAATTAAAGAAGAGAGTCTCCCACAAGCTTGGGGGAGGCTTCTTCAACTACTTAATGCTTTGCCTGATCATCCTCTCAAGAAAAATGAAATACTTGATATCTTCTATAATGGACTAACCGATGCTTTTAGGGATTACCTAGATAGTTGTGCGAGTTGCGTTTTCAGGGAACGGACTATTGAGCAAGCTGAGGAATTATTGAATAATATATTGAAGAATGATAATGATTGGACACTTCCTGAACCACCGCCTAAACCCACTCCGAAGAAGAGGGGTATTTTATATCTTAGTCCTGAAGATATGCAAGAAGCGAAGAAATGCCAGAAAGAAAAAGGTATTAAAGTTGAAGATGTTAAGAATTTACTGCCTATTGAAGAAATACATGGTCTTGACAAACCGTCACAGGTAGTAGAGGTAAATTCTCTTATAAAGTTTAATGAAAGTGATATCCCTTACAACAAACCTCCTAGTCAATGCTTGTATGAATTTGACAATTATGTGATGAAGCAAGATCATTTCAATGCAAATGTTATGAAACAATTGAAACGAAATACCTATATGATAGATCGCTTGAGTGACTTGTTATTTAGAATTGCTAATGATGTTAAAGGTGTTAGTAAACATGCATCTATGGTTCAAACTCAATTAGAACAGGTTGCTAAATCTCAGAGTGAATTGCTTAATGAAATGAATAACAATATGAATGATCATGCTGTTAGAGTAATGACTAGAGGGGGTAGAATGACTCAGGAGCCACTTTATCCTGAGGGTCACCCTAAAAGAATTGAACAAGATTCTCAAAGAATTAATGATGATACACTTAGTCCATCTAAAAGGAAAAAAGAAAAAGAAAAATGATAGGACTTTGCAAACTTCTAGTGAACCTGAGGTAGAAAGACCTTTAGAGGATAGTAATGATGTTTCTGTTTCCGATGCTAAAACACAATCTGGTAATGAACATTCACCTGATGATAACAATAATGATGATGCTCATGTGGATACCCAACCAGATAACTATAAGGAACCAGATAATGATGTTGAAATTGAACCTGCTGTTGATCTTGATAACCCACCTCCTAAAAATAAACGTTATGATAAAAAAGACTTCGTTGCTAGAAAACATGGTAAAGAAAGAGAACCATGGGTTCAAAAATCCATGCCCTTTCCTCCTAAACCATCTAAGAAAAAGGATGAGGAAGAATTTGAACTCTTTACTGAAATGCTTAGGCCAGTCTTTTTGCGCACTCGTTTGACTGATATTATAAAGATGCCTCCCTATGCTAAATACATGAAGGACATTGTAACAAATAAAAGAAAGATACCTGAAGCTGAAATTTTTACCATGCTTGCAAATTATTCTTTTAAGGATGGAGTGCCTAAGAAACTAGGAGACCCAGGAATACCAACTAAACCATGCTCCATTAAAAGAAATTATGTCAAAATTGCCTTGTGTGATTTAGGAGCCGGTGTTAGTGTTATGCCTTTCTCTTTATATAAAAGACTTGATTTGAATAAACTCACTCCCACTGAAATATCATTGCAAATGGCTGATAAATCAACTGCCATACCTATCGGTGTTTGTGAGGATGTGCCCGTTGTAGTTGCGAATATTACTATCCTGACAGACTTTGTTATACTTGATATGCCTGAGGATGACAATATGTCGATTATCCTTGGTAGACCCTTTTTGAATACTGCAGGGGCTGTTATTGATTGCAACAAAAGCAAGGTCACTTTTCATATCAATGGTAATGAACATACAGTGCACTTTCCGAAGAAACAATTTCAAGTGAATGGTATTCATATTATTGATAGGACTCCGACAATTACCATCGGAAGTTTCCAAATCCCTCTTCCGGTTGTTAAAAAGAAATATGAAACTTTTATTGTTGGGGAGATGCATATCCCCGTTGAGGTAACTTAGTGTTATACGAAAATTCTTTGGTTTCATGTCACTCGGAAGTGGTTTGTTAATAAGACTTGATCAACCTTATTAATGGATTCTTTTTTAGGGGCATGGGATTGATGAATTCAGTAGGCACAACCTTCTGTACCCACCTTTTATTTTCTGCTGTTGTTAGTTAAATAAAATAAAATGCCTTATTTATCCTGTTTTCTGATTTATCCATGTAATAAAAAAAAGGGGGAGTGCCTAGAAATAAAAGTGCTCAGAATGTAATAAAATTTTGACACAATTTTTTATTTAATATTTAAGAATTTTTGGCACAAAAATGATATCAGGAGGGTGCCCCTGGTGCCCACGAGGCACCAGGGCGCGCCACCCCCCTGGCACGCCCAGGTACCTCGTGGGCCCCACAGGGACCCCCTCACTTATCCCTTTATCTCACTTCGTCTCTTACCTCTAGCAAAAATTCCTGGTAGCTCTCTCTCTCTCGTGTTCTTGCTCACAAAACTGAAATTTTTGATCTCTTTGCTCGGAGCTCCGTTTCCGAAACTGTTTTGGGGGATTGCTCCTTGGTATGTTACTCCCCCATTGCTCCAATTAGTTTTTGGTTTAGTGGATTATATTTTGCATAATTAGCTACTGTTGGTGCTACAGAAAATGAGCTTGCATGTTGAATTCTTTGAGTTCCAAGTAGTTTGAATGCTCGATATAGCCTCTAGGCATCCATATGAGTAGTTGCTATCAATCTTGTGAAGTTTTATTGATATCATTTTGTGACCCAAAAATTTTCAGAAATTGTTCTTAGGAAAATGAATTTCTTCCGGAGGAGTTCCTCAAAACGGAACGCCAAGGGTGTCCTTGGGGAGTCCTCGGATAGTGACCTCAACATTCCACGTAGGACGGAGGTCCGGCCGTGCGAATGGCCGCACAATGCTTTCATGAACGAAGCTGGATTCTTTCAAGAGTTTGCACAATTCATTGCAAATGCCGGACTGACCAACTTCCTCGCAGATGAGTGTGACCAGCACCACATCCTTACAAATTCCTTTGTGCAAAACTTTTATTTTCTGAATAGGCTGGAACCCCCTGAGGTGCGCTTTGATTTATATGCTGAACATTATCAGATACCTCTAGCTGAATTTTGTGAGATATGTTTGATTCCCTCTGAGGGGGAAATCAGAGAGCCGCGACCAGAGGAGTTTGAGGGTTTCCTCCGCACTTTGACTGTGGGAGAGGAAAGGGGCATGTCGAAAGCCCGAGCCACTAGCTTGCAGTTTCCTTCTGTTCATTATTTTGCTTTATTCTTAGGGAAATGCTTGCTTGCTAGGGAACAGGGTAGTGCGCTGGCTACACCTGACTGGGCCATTTTACGCCGTGCATTGCATAATGATTACACTTATAGCCTTGGAGCTATTGTTGCATGTCGCTTGCACACCAATAGGACTAGGGAAAAATTCATGGTGGTATTTATGCTACTCGCTTAGCGAGACGTTTTAATGTTAACATACGCCCTCATGATTACCCGTTTCCCAGAGTTTACTTAGATCACCAATCCATGAGGGACCACCACTTTATTGATACTCCTGAGCCTCCTCACAACATTCGTTATAACTTGGTTTTTAGTGAGGATACTCGTGATATTATTCCGTTGCCTGCACCTGCTTTGTCTGATTCTCATGCCAGGAACGGATATACCGTGATGCCACTAGACATCGTTGCTTACCGGAACACCTTGGCGGCGGCAGAGCAGGAGGCCCGTGATTGGGACGCTCGGGTGCCGCCACCTCAGGAATTTCACATGGGACCGGATGGCCGTAGACCGAGCTAGGCAAAAGCCTAAGCTTGGGGGAGTACATATTTCTCACCGACATTACATTCATGTCCACACATTTCATTCCAGTTGTCGGTGTTCATACTTTTTCATTGTATAATCCATGCTAGTTTTATTTTCTTGTTTTCTGCTTGTCTGTCTAAAAAACTTTGAGAAAATCCAAAATTGTTTCTCGTTTCTTTTCGGTTTTTCTTTCTAGCTTAATTAGTTGTAGAATTAAAAGAAAACCCAAAAAGATTTCCCGTTTCTTCTTTTACTTGTTGGGAGTTCTCCCGTGTAAATAGTTTTCTTCTCTCGTTTTTCGTTTTCTTCTTTAATTTGCTTTCTTCAGAAAACTAAAAACTCCAAAAATATTTCGATGTGTTTTTCTAAAATTCTTTTCTTTTGTTAAGTCATTGAAAGGAGACGACCACGATGAAAATGTTGAGTGGCTTTCATATGCATTATTGTTGATTTAACAAAGAGCCCATTTTACCTTGTCTTCTCCTTTGAATAAAATGCTTGCAAATTCCAGCTTAGTTCACGGCACACTTGCACTATTATCATTCAGTCGTGCAAGTGAAAGGCAATAATGACGATGATTTGATGAAGTGACTGTGGCAAGGAAAAGCGGGTATGAACTCAACTTGTTCTTTGTTTTTGTAAATATGTTTAACTCAGTATCCATGATTCAGCATATTATGATTAAACATATTTGTGATGACAATTAGAGATTATAGTTGCTCATGCCATGCTTAAATAGCTAGGAGTGGATAATGATTTATCTTGAGTGTCAACATGCATTAAAATGATTGTGATGTAGTATGATGATATGGTATCCTCCTCTGAATGTTTCAAGTGGCTTGACTTGGCACATGTTCACGCATGTAGTTGATTCAAAACCAACATAGCCTTCACGACATTTATGTTCATGGTGTTTATACCCTACTCATGCTAGTATTCAATGTTGATTATTCATAATGCATGATTATGACCGTTTTCGCTCTCTAGCTGGTCGCTTCTCAACCTATTTGCTAGCCTTAGCCTGTACTAAGCGGGAATGTTGCTTGTGCATCAAAACCCTTAAACCAAAGTTATTCCAGATGAGTCCACTATATCTACCTATATGTGGAATTATTCTGCCGTCCTAAGTAAATTTGCATGTGCCACCTCTAACTATTCAAATGAACATCTGTTTTGTGTGCCCGTATCGCTCATGGAGCGACAGAGGGTGGTCAGTATCTTCCATGCTAAGCGGGTTATTCTCATGATGAGTGTTTACTCACTTGTCCTTGCACGAGAGGGGCTGGTAATCGGGATGCCCAGTCCCATCATTAAAAATGCAAAATAATAAAACAAACTCCCCCGGAAAGTTGTTGGTATGGAGGGCACCCGAGGATTCGGCTAGCCATGGCTTGTGATTGTTGGTGGAGGGGGAGTAAACTTTACTGTACCGCTTGGGAACCGCCGCTAATGTGTTTAGCATGGAAGATATTGAAAACTCTCGGTCGTGACGTTAACAAGAAAGGCATACCTCCCAAAATTTATTTATCTCTGATTTGAGCTTCGAGCTCTGGCACCTCTGCAAATCCATGCTTCCCTCTGCGAAGGGCCTATCTATTTACTTTTATGTTATTTTACTTTTATTGTTGAGTCATCACCTTCTCAAATAAGCACCAGACCTGAGAGCACTATTGTCATTCTCATGCATTGTGAATAGTTAATGTTGTGTACATCATGACTGGATCTCTTCTACCATGAATTACAATGTTTAGTCGTTGCTTGAACTTTGGAGGTGCTCTGCATTTATGTTTTGCAGTCTCAGAAAGGGCTAGCGAGATACCATGTTATCATATTATATCATGATTGTTTTGACAAAGTGTTGGCATTGGAGATATCTTATTATTGCTCGCTAGTTGATTATGCCATTGATATGAGTGAATATAATTTCTAAGAGTTATCATTTGCATGGTTAGTTATGATCTTTGCTGAAAACTTGGACACTACTTAAGCATATATATAGATACAAGAACAAAAGAGTTTGTAAAAGTTTTTCTTTATCACTTTCAGTTTGTCAACTGAATTGTTTGAGGACAAGCAATGAGTTAAGCTTGGGGGAGTTGATACGTCTCCATCGTATCTACTTTTCCAAACACTTTTGCTCTTGTTTTGGCCCCTAATTTGCATGATTTGAATGGAACTAACCCGGACTGACGCTGTTTTCAGCAGAATTGCCATGGTGTTGTCTTTGTGCAGAAAATCAAAGTTCTTGGAATTGGATGAAAATTTTTGGAGATTTTTTATGGAATATATAAAAAATATTGGCATCAAGAACTACTGGAGGGGGGCCACCCAGTGCCCACGAGGCACTAGGGCGCGCCCTGGTACCTCGTGGGGCCCACGTGACTCCGTCTGACCTAATTCCAACGCTATAAATTCATTTTTCCAGAGAGAAAAATAAGAGAGGAACTTTTATTGCGTTTCATGATACGGAGCCGCCGCCACCTCCTGTTCTTCATCGGGAGGCCAGATCTGGAGTCCATTCAGGGCTCCGGAGAGGGGGATCTTCCGGCATCGTCATCATCAACCATCCTTCATCGCCAATTTCATGATGCTCACCGCCGGGAGTGAGTAATTCCTTCGTAGGCTTGCTGGACGGTGATGAGTTGGATGAGATTTATCATGTAATCGAGTTAGTTTTGTTAGGGCTTGATCCCTAGTATCCACTATGTTCTGAGATTGATGTTGCTATGACTTTGCTATGCTTAATGCTAGTCACTAGGGCCCGAGTGCCATGATTCCAGATCTGAACCCTTTATGTTTTCATGAATATATTTGTGTTCTTGATCCGATCTTGCAAGTTATACGCACCTGCTATGTGTTATGATCCGCATACCCCAAGGTGACAATAATTGGGATTCTTTCCGGTGATTGCCATAGTTTGAGGAGTTCATGTATTCACTAAGTGTTAATGCTTTGTTCCGGTTCTCTATTAAAAGGAGGCCTTAATATCCCTTAGTTTCCTTATGGACCCCGCTGCCACGGGAGGGTAGGACAAAAGATGTCATGCAAGTTCTTATTGCAAGCACATATGACTATATACGGAATACATGCCTACATTACATTGATGAATTGGAGCTAGTTCTGTGTCGCCCTAGGTTATGACTGTTACATGATGAATGTTATCCAACGAATATCACCGATCCAATGCCTACGAGCTTTTCACATATTGTTCTTGCTAAGTTACTACTGTTGCTACTGTTGTTACAATTGCTACTGCTACTGCTGCTACCGTTACTGTTACTATTACTATCATTGCTAGTGCTATCAAACTATCATATTACTATGCTACTGACCACTCTGCTGCAGATATTTAGTTTCCAGGTGTGGTTTTATTGACAACTCAACTGCTAATACTTGCAAATATTCTTTGGCTCCCCTTGTGTCGAATCAATAAATTTGGGTTGAATACTCTACCCTCGAAAACTGTTGCGATCCTCTATACTTGTGGGTTATCACTTCTTGGGGAGCATTGTGCCTCCACACCGCTCCAACGAAGACGTACTTCCTCTCAAAGGGAAGGAACTTCGGCAACACATCCTTGTCTTCACCGACTCCACTTGTGGTTATTTCTCTCCTTTACTTTGTGCAAGATATTGTTGTGTTGTATTGTTTGCTTGCTTGCTTGTTGTTGTTGTTGTTAGCATCATTTAGGTTGCCCACCTAGTTGCATATCTAGACAACTTATTTGTTGCGAAACCTAAATTGTTAAGAAAAGCTAAAAATTGGTAGTTGCCTATTCACCCCCACCCCCCCTCTCTAGTCAACCATATCGATCCTTTCACATTGTCATCGTGAAGGCTCTCTGTGATGGGGAACGTTGCATGAAAATCAAAAAAAATCCTACGGACACCCAAGATCTAATCTAGGAGATGCAAAGCAACGAGAGGGGAGTGTGTCTACATACCCTTGTAGACCGAAAGCGGAAGCGTATAAAACGCGGTTGATGTAGTCATACTCTTCGCGATTCAATCACGATCCAACCGATCTAGCACCGAACGGACGGCACCTCCGAGTTTAGCACACGTGCGGCTCGGTGACGTCTCCTCCTCCTTGATCCAGCAAGAGAAGGGGGAGAAGTAGATGGGATCTCAACCAGCACGACGGCATGGTGGAGATGGTGGTGGTGGAGTGCCGGCAGGGCTTCGCCGAGCACTGCCAAAACTACGAACGGAGGAGGAAACGGAGTAGCGGGAGAGGGAGGGGCTGCGCCAAGGCCTTAGGGGTGCGGTTTCCCTCCCTCCCCTCCACTATATATAGGAGTAAGGGGGAGGGGGCGCCGGCCCTTGCCCCTCCTCCAAGGAGGGGGCGGCGGCCCTAGGGGAGGAGTCCACCCTCCCCAAGGCACCTCCAGGGTGCCTTGCCCCTTAGGGTTTCCCCTCCCCTGGCCGCATGGGCCCTTGGGGGGCTGGTGCGCCTGGCCCATGTAGGCCAGGGCGCCTCCCCTCAGCCCATTCTAGCCTCCGGGAGTGGTGGGACCCACTGGTGGTCCCCCGGAACCCTTCGGTGCCCCCTCCCCGGTACACTGCCGGTGGACCCCCGAACTTTTCTAGAACCCGGATAAGACTTTCCTATATATAAATCTTTACCTCCGGACCATTCCAGAGCTCCTCGTGATGTCCGGGATCTCATCCGGGACTCTGAACAACATTCGGTCACCAACATACATATCCCAATACTACTCTAGCGTCAACGAACGTTAAGCGTGCGACCCTACGGGTTCGAGAATCATGTAGACATGATCGAGACACCTCTTCGGTCAATAACCAATAGCGGGACCTGGATGCCCATATTGGTTCCTACATATTCTATGAAGATCTTTATCGGTTGAACCACAATGTCAAGGATTCAGTTAATCCCGTATGCAAATCCCTTTGTCAGGCGATATGTTACTTGCCCGAGATTCGATCGTCGGCATCTCCATACCTAGTTCAATCTCATTACCGGCAAGTCTCTTTACTCGTTATGTAATACAAGATGCCATGACTAACTCATTAGCCACATTGCTTGCAAGCTCTTTACGATGTTGTATTACCGAGAGGGCCCAGAGATATCTCTCCATCATACGGAGCGACAAATCCCAGTCTCGATCCATGCAACCCAACAGACACCTTCGGAGATACCTGTAAAGCACCTTTATGATCACCCAGTTATGAAGTGATGTTTGATAGAACACAAGGCATTCCTCTGGTATCCGGGAGTGACATGATCTCATGGTCTAAGGAACAGATACTTGACATGAAGAAAGCTATAGCAAATAACTAAACGATCTGATGCTAAGCTTATGGTTGGGTCTTGTCCATCACATCATTCTCCTAATGATGTGATCCCGTTATCAAATGACAACTCATGTCTATGGTTAGGAAACCTTAACCATCTTTGATCAACGAGCTAGTCTAGTAGAGGCTCACTAGGGACACGGTGTTGTTTATGTATTCACACATGTATTTAAGTTTCCGGTCAATACAATTCTAGCATGAATAATAAACATTCATCATGAACAAGGAAATATGATAATAACCAATTTATTATTTCCTCTAGGGCATATTTCCAACACTCTGTTACTATACTCGAAAGATTATCATTACTTTCATCGAAAGTTTTGCATAGTCTCTCCTGTGTAGTTCCTTTTTTCGAGTGCCTCTTTTTCTAATTTAGTTTTCATGTTCCTGTTGTAGTTTTTCTTCCGCTGTTTAGTTCTAGAAGATTTGAAGTTTCGGAAGAAATTTTAAATCTCCCATTCACACCCCCCCCCCCCTCTGGTCGATATACTCCCGGTCCTAACAGTCTCACACATCCTCCACTAGCGTGGTGGGACTAAACTTTCCACACCCCCTTGTCATGCATGAATGAGCCACATGGGCCTCTCGGATTTTCCTAGGAATTATTGGATAAAATAATTGGGCTAAAGCCCAATAATTCCAACACGGTTCAACTTGATTTGGGGATTGTGTTGATTGTTAGCCCAAAACTTGTGGTTCTTTGGAAATATTCCAAAAGGAGGGTGTAAAGTGTTATAAGTTCCCCTGAAATTGATGTTCTCTGCAATTCACTCGTTGAAGAATGTTATTTGACAGTACATAGAAGCCTTCTCGGTCATCTTTTATAATCATCACAAGTTGAAAATAATCAAATTCTTGCATCAAACTGTAGAAAAAATCAAGGCTATATGTGAAGAATGAGATCCATCCAAAACAAAATTATCCATAAATCTCACACCTAAAGCAATCAGTAGATGATCCTCTAGAAAAAACAATACAACTTGTGAAAGCACTAACAAACACCTAAAAATCACAACTAAAATAACTATAAAAAAGATATATGCATTCTGAATACTTGACGATATATACAAACAAATTCTCCTAGCTAACATCAGGTCATGGAAATTAACTTATCACACCAGCCATGAAAGCAGCATGATAAATACTTAGACATCAAAATTTGCAATGATAAATCACACAGAGGGCATGATAGCACTTAGCAGCATGATATCTTCAAGTAAAACTATTCCATGTGAATTGCAATGCGACTTCGTCTAATAACTGAAAGTTCAAATTTGACTACTAAAGTATCAGGCATCCTTTTAATAGAACGACATCCTTGGGTGTGAAAGAATGATAATGTTACTTTTTGTACTCAAACCTTAAGCATTGCTTGAGTAGTTAATTAGCAAGCTTTGTACTTCCTTTCACACACATAAATCTAAGGTTTAACAACTGGGTTTTCATGTTGATTGGGTTTAGATGATAATGATTTGTGTTTCCTCTATGAAATACAGAGTGAGATATAATACAGTGTAGACAGAATCCTTTAAACCTTCAAGAGGACTTCATCAGGGGGATCCATTATCCCCATACTTATTTCTGTTGTGTATAGAAGGGCTAACATCACTGTCGTGGTTTTAGCACGGCAGATGCCCTTGTGAAAGGACTTAGTGATGAGGCCATCGCAAGAAGGTGGAAGCTTGATGGGGTTGATCGGGAATGAGAAGACACGGAGTTACTCAGGTTTGGCCCCTCACGGTGGAGGTAAAAGCCTACGTCCTGCTTGATTATATTGCTTTGGATCTCGATTACAGGGATGCGGAATCGCTAACCTAGCTCTCGAGAGATTGCAACTTAGTCTTTCTGCCTTAGGTGCTCCCCTTTATATAACAGGTCGAGCCCTAGGTTACATGAGAGTCCGGGTTGTAATCTTAACCCGTATCCTACTACTAACTTGTCCTTCAAGGTAATCTTCCTTATTGTCTTTCTTCACGAGCCGGCCCACACATCGAGCCACCTCTTTCCAACAGGCCTTGGTCAAGCCGGCCCACTAGGAATCTTCTAAGCCCAACAGCAAGATAACCCGCTGAGCCTCACAGATCAATGGTCGGGTCATCTTCCTGCCGGGACTCCATTATTGGGAAATATCTCCAACATTAGCCCTCAGTTTGACTTGGATTTATTCATGTAAAACTCCATCCTGCAAAACAAATGAAATAATCTATGAAGAAATTATGTTCTCGGATTTGCGTCTTAAGCCGGCTCTTCAGCATCCTTCGCTTTTAGGCACATTTTTCCGGCTTAAATAACTTGCAGGGTCATTATTCATCCGCAGACTTGGTGTTTTCTGCGCGTCTCTCCCCATGATGTCATATTCCTCTTCCGCAAAATCCATGATGACATCATAGCGAATCTTTTAGTAAATTTGTATTGTCTCGTCAGGCGCGAAAATCGAGGAGCCTCTTCAACCACTATTCACTGCACCATCTGGGGTTCCGCGCATGCCGTTTTGGGTTCTACTATGCCTATAAATAGGGCAGCGCCCTTTGCCCCTCTCTTTCTACTGCTCTTCGTCCCTTGTCTTCCTCCTTTGTTCTCCGACGCCACCGCGCCCTCTTCAATCTCGCCACCGCCATTCACACAGCGTCGCCCGAGCTCCTTCATCATCGCCGAAGTCCGTCCGGTCTTGCTCGGCCACATCCGCAGCGTCTCCACAGCTGCAAAGTTTCTCCGCCCAGATCTGTAAGTTCCCTTCCACCATTGTTGCGGTTCCTTCACCATTATCGCTTGTTCTTCGTTTTAGCAGTTTGTAGATCCACAAATACCCATGTGCTTCTGCTCTGTAGTTCGCAACACTAGCCCACAGTACTTCCCGCGCATCATAGATCTTCTGTGCTGTTGTAAGTAGATCCCATTGCAATCCATCTCATACTGCGAAGAACAAACCTAACTTTAATCCCTTCATTTTTAGCCATTTGTTAGATCTGCAAAATTCCTTAATCCATTTGAAACCTGTTTACCGACTCATACCCAGACCACTTTCTGCACTTGTAAAAATCCGTAACTTCAACATTGCCGGCTTATCTTTCTGCTTTCCAATGACCCAGCAAATTTTTGACCTGCCGGCTCATGATATTCTTTATTTATCTTGCAGCTGAATCCATGGCTCCGAAAGTCAAGATGGTCAATTGGGCAAAGTCCAACATGTCAGAGCTCAGGTTACACGCCTTAGTAGAGTCTGGCTTACTGCCATCTAAGGAAGAAATCGAATGGCGTGCCCCAGAAGAAGAAATTCACCCACAGCCGGGTCAGAATGAGATTGTCTTATTCGCTGATCATCTGGACCGAGGATTCCGTCCCCCCGGCTCGAAATTTTTCTGGGATGTGCTTCATTTTTTCAACATCAGACCTCAAGACATGGGTCCCAACTCCATTCACAACTTGTGCCAGTTCCAAGTGTTCTGTGAAATTTATCTGCAGCTTGAGCCGTCCATCAGCTTGTTCCAAGAATTTTTCTACTTGAATCATCAAACATAACACAAAGACGGACCAAGCCTAGAACTCGGTGGACTCACCATCCAGCGAAGGAAGAACACAGCCTTCCCTGACGCCAAGCCGGCAAGCCACCCTAAGGGATGGTACAAAACTTGGTTCTACTGCAAAGATACCTCCCCCGACGGGCAGCATCCACTTCCGGGTTATCGGTCAAGCCGGCTTGATGCCACCATCGTCTTCCCGGGCTTCGCCTCCAAAGAAGAGAGAGAGGCTCTGGCACCCTTGTACACCAGGGTAAATGCTTTAACTGCCCATGGCCCCACCGGTGTCGACCTGACCCGGACTTGGATAGAATGGCACATTCAACCTCTGAGCCTGAGGAACTGACTCTTGCACACCTACTCCGGCGAACCAGAGGACTCGCTTCGATTCAGCCGGGTCAACCTTCAAGAGAAGGATGTCCTAAAATTCGCCAAGAAGCTACTTGGCGAAACAAAAGATGACATTAAGCTCGTGGGACTTGCTCCCTTTTATGCAAACAACCCGGCACCCGCGGTAAGCCGCCGTCCTTATTATTGCCATTCATCTTGTTCATACTGCATTTCCTATGTCACATTTTTCTCAACCCGTCATTGTACAGGAAAACTCTGATTGGTGGAAGGTCAAGACCCCACTCCTCCTCGAGAAGATAGCGAAGAAGACCCAGAAGATGACGAAGATCAAGAGGTAGAACTCGACTCCCTTGGTCGTCTATTTAACCAACTTGCTGACGCCACCTCTTCTCAGGAACAGGCTGAAACTAGCCACGCCGGCGAGCAAGAGGTAACTTTGATCTCTTCAGACTCCGACTCACCAATACCCGTCCGAAAGAAAAACCGGATTGCAGTCCGAAAAGTCCCATTTTCACATCGAGATGCTCATTTAGACCCACAATTTCTTTTGAAGAAAACACAGCACGCAGGAACTTCCAAATGGAAAACCCGGAGCAGCGAAGGAGAGTTGAGCGGCGGGTTACCAGATGAGCCGCCAGCCCGAAGAGCCCGCTCAGAAGTCCCTCACAGCCCCACTGCTTCACTTCCGCAAGCCGGCCTTTTCAAGGCACCACTCCCTCGTGATGACTCGGTGTATATCACCTCCCCCTCCTCAGATGAATCCAGCGCTACTCAAGCGCCGGCCTTTAACATCAATCCGGGGTAAAAATACATCACTTGCCTCTCAAGTCTGTTACTTTGTTCCATCCATTAACTATTCCTTTGTTTTATAGCGCTAAAGCCATCAAGAAGAAAACCACTGCCAGGTCCTTCGACCCTATCCTTGGGAGAGAGGATTCATCTCATGAAGCTGCCACAACCAACCCGGTCATTCCAGACGAGCCGGCTATCCAAGATGCACCACCCCACCAAGACTCTGCCATAAGCCCTGCTGACATATCTCCTCCCCTGGCTGATCAGAAGATGGAGAATATAACAGAAGACATCCCGCTGATCTGGCTCAAGATGAGATTGCCATCACTGGCGAAAATCAAAACCCTCCACCAGAAGCTTCTACTGCCTTGACCAAAATTCCTACCAAGGCTGAATCTCCAAGGAAAGAAAAAGGGAAGGCGGCTCTTCATTACAACTCATTTGAAGATGAAGACATCAGTTCCTTGCATCAAGCTGTCTTGACCCAGCTATCTGAAAACCGGGATACTGAAATTGTGATGGTAACATCTCTGAAGCGAAAGTACGAGGTAATTTCTTTCTCCTATCCCTACATATACATGCAGCCCCCAAGTACCGAGTTATTATACCATGATGACCAGGGACTTATATGCACCTTCGTGATTTGCGATCAACCTGTAGCCCCCAAGGACCGACTCATCATGATATGATGAGTTGGGTCTCTGTGTGTATACATAAAACAATTTATGCATTAGCCCCCAAGTGCCATGTGGAATACTTGTATCTTCATGGGACTTGTCGTCTCCAAGATAGCGCTGATATCTGTAGCCCCCAAGTGCCGAGTCGTCCAGTATGGCGGCTTGGGACTATGATAGTATATTCTGTAACATTTGTAGAACTGATATGCAGGACATGCTGAATGATGCTGAGGCCAAGGCGGCTGACTTCCAGATAGCCATGAAAAAGGAGAAGAAGCAGTGGGAGCAAGCAGAACACTTATCCAGTGATCTGTAGAAATCATTGCTCCATGCATCCAGCGCCTTGGAGCAAACCAAGACAAAATTTGAAGCAGAACAAGCCGTCCTTCTAAAGCGTGCTGAAGACGCAGAAGCAAAGCTGGAGCCGGTATCTCAAGAATTGCACACACTCAAGAATCATATTACCGCGATGTGTGTAGCTATTTTCGGTAAGTTCCAACTTCCTTTGTCATCAACCTTTATAATTGCTAGGGAAACAGCCGGGTCACTGTATGCTTCTTCTGTAACCAGGCCGGAGAACAACACAAGCCGTCGCCCCCCCCCCCCCCCCCCCCCCCTCTTGTGAAGCTCAAAGCCGTGTACACCTTCCTAGAGTAGTTGTACATAGGCGGCTCATGCTGCATTATGGCAGCTAAGAAATTAAACACACCGCCTCCGCGTATTATGGATATGCTCAAGGAGTTGTCTGTGGTGCCACACTGGTTTGAAGAGTGGAAAATAGTGGCTTGTCGGCACGGAGCTCTGGCCATACTTGCCCGTGCCAAAGCATATGTACCTGAACTAGACCCAGCACAGATCGTAGGCAGATATTCGGAGTATAACACAGATGACACACCATTCACTAAGAAGGATTTCCTACGGTGTATTAAAGAAACCCGGGTTGCTGCCACAGTTCTGACTGAGGAGGCAGATCTCTCCAAGTACCAAGCCGGCTATTCTGAAGCTAACGAGCGTTTGGAGCCGCCCAATCCAGAACCAGTGGACCTAACTCGCCCGCGTAAGAACTCCTTCGCCCCTGAGGTCGACCCTTCACCTGTGATGATGGAAGACTCAGTTTTTGAAGCATTACGATCCATCCAATGGTTGCAGGTCGGCCTCTAGACTGCAGAAACAAGCTCGACGGCGCAGGCTAACCCGGCATCCAGCGGTGCGACTCATGAGTCAGAAGGCCATCTTGCCAGCTCAGAGCTCTGAAACTTGGTTGGGCGAAAAAACAGAAAACACTTGATCGTATTTTTGGCCCTGATGTGGCTTGTAATAGATGTTGTAGAAACTCTCTTTGGTGATGCAAGTGCCATCGCGCACTTTTATGATTGCACTTGTTATTGTAACCTTGATTGATCATTAGCCATGATATCATTTGCTTCTATCAAGGTGTTGAATCAATAACTCAACCGCAAGAGCCAATCTTTGTAATGAAGACCCACTGCAGAACAGTCTTTGAACAACCATGTTTGTGATGGCGGCTTACAGCCAAAACTAGTAGTCCAGACCGCCAGTATTTGTGGTATGATAACCCGGCAATCATGTTGCCGTTGTGATAAACAAAAAACAATGTTAATAAAGTATATGCCATGTATGGATGTATGCATGCATGCCAAAGATAATAATAATGCAAAACAGAAATTTAAAAGCCGGCTCATAAGGCACGACTTAAAGACCGGCTTGCAAAGCTTAGGTCTGATTTGCTTTCCTGAAGCAGGCTCATTGCCTCTTTTGGTTTATCCTAGCTTTCCGAGAGCCGGCTCTCACGTGACCAATCGGTGTTTTAACTCGGACAAGTTCGGGGTCACTTCTGTGATTGACTCGTCGGGCGTACACCGGGTCACCTTTGTGGAGTAGCATCGTGCTAACAGGCAGGTTTAACCAAGAAAATGCTTTGGCATGTTGCCGGGTTAAAGGAATGTTAAAGCTAAACTCGATGAGTTGGAAGCCCCCAAGTAACCGCTGATCAAAGAATAAAGACTCAACACACAATTTTGAGGCGAAACGACAATCTCTCTTATACAGAGACGCCGGCTTTATTTCATTGATCAGAATATGTATATACATGATGAAAGTATGTACAAAAGATGCTACTCAATCTGTGACTTAAGTGTAATATGGCCGGAGATGCGCAATATTCCAAGGCCGGCTTCCCTCCTCTTCAGAGGTACGTGACTTGTCTGCTTCACGTATATCAACCAGGTAATATGACCCGTTGTTGAGATTCTTGCTGACGACGAAGGGTCCTTCCCAAGGGGGCGAAAGCTTATGCATGCCTGTCTGGTCTTGTATCAGACGGAGCACTAAGTCGCCTTCCTGAAAGGTACGGCTTTGAACTCTACGGCTATGATAGCGACGTAGATCTTGTTGATAAATTGCGGATCTGGACGCGGCAAATTCGCGTTCTTCTTCCAGAGCATCAAGAGCATCCTGGCGAGCTTGTTCATTATCAGCCTCCACATAAGCTGCAACCCGAGGAGAATCATGACGTATATCACTTGGCAGCACAACCTCTGCACCATAGACCAGGAAAAATGGTGTATAACCTGTTGACCTGTTGGGAGTAGTCCGTATGCTCCAAAGTACTACAGGTAACTCTTCTTCCCAGCAACCCGGCGTGCGTTGTAAAGGCACCATGAGCCGGGGTTTGATACCACGCAGCAACTCTTGATTAGCTTGTTCTGCTTGTCCATTAGACTGAGGGTGCGCCACAGATGCTAAGTCCAACCTGATGTGGTCCTGCTGGCAGAACTGCTTCATGACTCCTTTGGAAAGATTAGTACCATTATCGGTAATAATGTTGTGTGGATAGCCAAAACGATAGATCAGCTTTTTGAGGAACTTAACTGTTGTAGCAGCATCACAACGACTGACTGGCTCTGCTTCAACCCACTTGGTAAATTGGTCCACAGCTACCAGTAAGTGAGTATGTTTATTTTTAGATCTCTTGAACGGACCAACCATATCAAGCCCCCAGACTGCAAAAGGCCAGGTTATTGGAATCATCCTCAACTCTTGAGCCGGCACATGCGCTTGATGAGCATACTTCAGGCAACCATCGCACTTGCGCACAATATCCTCTGCATCCGCATGAGCTGTGAGCCAGTAAAACCCATGACGAAAGGCTTTGGCGACCAATGACCTTGAGCCGGCATGATAACCACAATCACCAGAGTGGATCTCATTGAGAATTGCACGGCCCTCCTCAGGTGAAACGCAACGCTGAAAAACACCCGTGACACTCCGTTTTTGCAACTCGCCATTGACAATAGTCATAGACTTGGACCGCCTGATAATCTGTCGAGCAATGATTTCCTCCGCTGGGAGCTCACCATGGCTTAAATAAGCTAGATAAGAAATTGTCCAATCAGGTATGGCATGAACAGCGGCCACTAGAGCCGCCTCCGGATCAGGAACAGCAAGATCTTCCTCCGTCGGTAACTTGACTGACGGGTTGTGCAACACATCCAGAAAAACATTGGGCGGAACAGGCTTCCGTTGAGATCCCAAACAGGACAAGGCGTCCGCCCCCTCGTTAAGCCGGCAATCGATGCAATCAACCTGATATCCTGTGAAGTAACCCGCAATGTTTGTCACTTCGCGTCGATAAGCCGCCATGAGAGGATCCTTGGAATCCCAGGTGCCAGAAACTTGCTGAGCCACCAAATCTGAGTCTCCCAAGCACCTGACCTGGCTCAAATTCATCTCTTTGGCCATACGGAGTCCATGAAGCAAGGCCTCATATTCAGTTGCATTGTTAGTACAAGGAAACATAAGCCGCAAGACATAACCAAATTTGTCACCTCGTGGGGAAGTTATCACAACTCCAGCCCCCGAGCCTTCCAATTGCCTGCAACCATCAAAGTGAATAGACCAATAAGTGCTATCAGGCTTCTCCTCCGGAGCCTGCAATTCAGTCCAGTCATTGATGAAATCCACCAAGGCTTGGGATTTAATAGTAGTTCGCGGCTCATATTTGAGGTGATGCGGCCCCAGCTCAATCGCCCATTTTGCAACCCGGCCAGTGGCTTCTCTGTTCTGAATGATGTCGCCATGGGGTGCTGAACTGACCACAGTGATCGGATGCTCATGAAAGTAGTGTTTTAACTTTCGGCTTGCCATGAACACACTGTATACCAGCTTCTGCCAATGCGGATACCGCTGCTTGGATTCTGTTAACACATCGCTGATATAATACACCGGGCGCTGAACTGGATATTCCTTGCCTGCTTCCTTTCATTCTACAACAACTGCAACACTGACAGCCTTATTGTTAGCCGCAATATATAGCAGCATGGGCTCTTTCTCCTGAGGGGCCGCAAGGATGGGCGGCTCAGATAACTGCTTCTTAAGAGACTCAAAAGCCTGATCCGCAGCATCGCTCCAAACAAAGTTATCTGACTTCCGGAGCATTTGATAAAGTGGGATAGCCTTTTCTCCAAGCTGGCTTATGAACCGGCTCAACGCCGCAACCCGCCCTGCCAATTTCTGGACGGCATTAATATTAGCCGGCTTGCCCACGGATGTGATTGCCATGATTTTTTCTGGGTTGGCTTCAATCCCACGCTCAGAAACAAGGAATCCCAATAACTTCCCTGCAGGAACACCAAAAACACACTTTTCCGGGTTAAGCTTCATCTGGTAAACGCGGAGGTTGTCAAATGTTTCCTTGAGATCATCCAACAAGGTCTCCTTCTTTCGAGATTTAACCACAATGTAATCAACATACGCATGAACATTATGCCCAATCTGCTTGTGGAAAAAATTCTAAACACAACGTTGATAAGTCGCCTGCGCACATTTTAGACCAAACGGCATGGACGTGTAACAGAAGGCACCAAACGGCGTAATGAAAGCCGTCTTTTCCTGGTCCTCCTGCTTCATCTTGATTTGATGATAACTAGAATAAGCGTCCAGAAAGCATAAGGACTCACAACCCGCCGTAGCATCAATGATCTGGTCAATACGGGGCAGTGCAAAAGGATCACTAGGACAAGCCTTATTCAGATCCGTGCAATCCACACACATTTTTCAGAACAAGAACCGGGTTAGCCAGCCATTCAGGATGAAACACCTCCACAATGAACCCGGCAGCTAAGAGCCGAGCCACTTCTTCGCCAATAGCTTTCCGCCTTTCTTCATTGAATCGACGGAGGTACTGCCAGACAGGTTTAAACTTAGGATCCACATTAAGGGAGTGCTCAACGAGTTCTCTTGGTACACCTGGCATGTCAGAAGGTTTCCATGCAAAGATGTCCCGATTCTCACAGATGAACTCGATGAGCGCGCTTTCCTATTTAGGGTCCTTGTTTGCCCCAACAGTGAACTGCTCAGATGAATCCCTCGGGACAAAATCTACTTGCTTTGTATCTCTAGCCGACTTAAATTTGAGCAAGGGATCAGACTCTGTCGTCGGCTTCTTGAGGGAAGTCCTGTCAGCCGGGTCGACGTTGTCCTTGTAGTATTTCAATTCCTCGGCAGCACAAGCCATCTCTGCGTATGCCGCATCTCCTTCTTCACATTCCAGCGCAACCCACCGGTTGCCCTCCACCGTAATCGTTCCTTCTGGACCCGGCATATTTAACTTCAGATAAATATAACATGGGCGTGCCATGAAACGCGCGTAAGCTGGCCTACCGAAGAGGGCATGATAGGGGCTCTTAAGTTTTACCACTTTCGAAGGACAGGAAATCTGAGCGGTAATTATATTCATCACCAAAGGCTACCTCCAAAGAAATTCTACCAATGGGATAAGCTGACTTGCCAGGGACAATGTCGTGAAAAACTGTGGTGGAGGGGGTGAGCTGTTTCTCAGATAAATTCATCCGTCGGAAAGTGTCATAGTAAAGTATATTGATGCTGCTGCCTCCATCCATAAGTACCTTTCTCAATGTGTATCCTCCAACCTGTGGCGCCACCTGTGGCACCCCGGCTCAGAGGAACCGGAACACCCCGTATTCCAGCCCGGAGATCAAGTCTTCTGGAATACGGCACTGCTTGGCATAGAACAAATTAGCTCTTATTACAAATAATCGGAGTACAAGGGTCCGATATTACAAAGGATTACATCGGCACAGCGACACTACGCCTGCTAAGATAGCTCTATGCTAGCAGTGGAACAACTCATAGCGCGCAAACTCGGGATCCTCAATAAGCAATCAATCACGGCATTACCTGCAATCTGGCATGACACGCCAGGTGAGTACTTTGAATGTACCCGCAAGCTCACAGCAACCAAAGCAATCAAGACAAACAGCAGCATGGCATTTACAAGTTAATTAATGATGAGCATGATACTACTAGAACAACATGAGAGTGAACATGGCATGTACATGTAAATCATGATATAAACATGAACATGATGCTATCATACATGACGTGTACGTGGATTGTTGCCGTGGTCCCTTGGACCAACTTACCATCTCGGGGTTACCTCGTAACCACAATCAACATCTTACCATCGTGATCCTCACATGATCACAGCAATACCAATCATAGTGATCCTCACACGATCACAGCGATACCAATCATAGTGATCCTCACACGATCACAGCAATACCAACCATAGTGATCCTCACACGATCACCAACTTCTGCAAGTGCTATCTCGTTGTTCTTAGTGTGCTGGTTTATTATTTCTGTTGACCCACAGTGTGACCTACTACGAACTGTGTCCATGACCGAGGATGCGGCTATCGATAGATTATACACTCTGCAGAGGTTAGTACAATGTACCCACACCACGGAACTCATGGCCTCATGCTCCCATTCGGGTGGACCAACAACATTTCGACAAAACCAATCTATTGCATGACACTCTCCCAGCCACTCCGACAAACTCCCCTTTGGGCTATGTCATGGGTGGCCCTGATGCCAACTCTTGATATCCTGCCACCTCGTGGCCGGCCACCGTCATGGAAAAACAAAACAAACGGTCCCAAACGGGGACAAACGCGCGCAAACAACTCGGGCACACAAGGCTTATGGCCGCCTACCTGATCAGGGTAGCACGCGCACATAACCTTCCCTAGTTGGAGGCACCGGCGAGAGGCATGACAATAGACCGAATTAGGGCCTCCCCATCCAGGCAAGTGTGGCTGCACTAGTGAGCTCGATTCGGTGGCACCATGACTCGGCTAACAGATTTGTTCAAGTTCGATTAATGTCAGGTTCAACTTGAATGGTGATGAGCTGAGTCACAATAAAATAACATGACAATGCATATGAGCATGATATCAACATAAACATGGATGGGCAATATAACCATTTATCATAACATCAACAATAATAAATCATTTAGTCTACGGGATGCAAATAAGCATGGCATAGAGATGATCATGAATATCACAAGTGTTTGCATAACAAACCATAACTATTCATGTGAGCATATCATGATCACTAGCATATGAACTGAATACAAGAATGGAACATGAGAATCAAACTACTAGCAAGTAAATATCTGGATGCACATGAACATGGCATAAGAATGAGCATGAATCCACAAGCATATACATAGCATTTACAAAATAATTAAATGAGCAAACAATTATTCAAACATTCAAGTGAAAACCATGGCTATTGCAATGCCATCATGCAAATGGATGTTGTGGCTTGCCTGGGGATGAAGGATGCATCAGGAAGAAGTGCGAGAAGCTCGCGGAAAATTTTGCCGAAAAAGTTTCTCTCCCGGAGAAGCTGATTAGAGGGCAAGGGCAAAATGGTCATTTTTAGAATGTGACAACATAGTGAAAATGATGCCAACGGAACGGGCTCGACGAATAGAGAACGTGGGCTTTGGAATCAACTGATTTGGAGTTACGGTTGCGGAGATACGGCCGTTCGTTCGTTAGGCAGAAAAATAAATAAAAACTGTCCATTTCTGCTCTTAACGGACGAACGTCCGCAATATAAGGATTTCGGTGCCGGCTGCTGAAAACAGAAAGCGCCTTTAGGAAAATACGTCTTCGAAGCAGGGTAAGCGTATTTTCTTTCGAAGCCGCACCAAAGTACACTTTCTCCGCAGGAAAGCGTATTTTGCAGAAGGCGCCTCCACTAATCCACGTCAGCGGGCCTGCTGGGCCACTGACGCGTGGGGCCCGCCTCGCCTTCTCTCTCTCCTCCCCCGATCGTCTTCTTCCTCTCGTCGCGGGGCAGGGGAGGCTCGGCCGGCGCTGGCCCCCGGCGCCTCCGGCCACCTCCGGCCGAGGGGAAGGCATCGGCGAGCTCGGGGCGGAGCGCCGCACCCGTCCAAGTGCAGTACGCGCGCCGGGGAGGGCCGTGGCGACGACGGCTCGGACGCCCGCGGCAGAGGCCGTCGGCTGTTCTTGAAGCCGCGCCCACGGGCACTCCGGGGAGGAAGCGAAGACATGGGGAGGCTCACCGCGTCCAGGGAAGGCCATTGGTAGTGGTTAGAGGGAGAAACGGAGCTTGGGCGGCTCGAATTTAGGCGGACAGCGGCGGCGGCCATGGTGGCAATGGGAGGGCAAGGGAGCTCCTCGAGCTCGATTGAGAGGTCCGGGAGGTTTCTAGGTGGGTGGTGAGGAGGATGAGATGCTCGTAGAGGCTCGGGGATGGCTATTTATAGCCCGGCGACGATGCCATGTACGGTTGTTGCTGCGGAGAAGATGGCCAATGCACTGGAGCTCGGGGGCGAGCTGGCGGTCGAGGAGGGGTGCCGACCTGACGCGGCCCAGAGAGATGTGATGGCTCGGGAAGTAATGGCCGACAGGCAGAGGTGGGGGGTCCCGGAGCAACAGTGCCACGGCGGCTGCCGTGGCGCGCTGGGGAGGAAGGAGGAGGGGAAGTGGGGTCCAGAGGGGTGGCGTGGACGTAGGAGAGGGAGGGCAGCACTGTGGACATGATTCGGTGGCGAGACCATGGCGTTTGGGCGGTGGCCGAGGGGCCCGACGCCCAGAGCGCTTCGAACGGCATGCCAGCCGCGTGGTCACCGCGTGTCATGCACGCTCTGGCCCAAGTCTGGATGAGAGGTCATGTCTAATGGGCTCCACAATGATCAGAGATGATAGATCAACGGCTAGGATTGCTCGGGAGGCGCAGGAGAATGATCTGGATACAGAAAATGATTTTGGCAGCAAGGTGTTTGTACTGAGGTGGGGGAGGATCACTTGGGGGAAGATGCTGCAATTGAGCTGAGGGTTATTGTTGGTGCAATCCTTGCCCTTTTGTGTTTTGGAGATTGTTGACAGAAACAGGCATGGACTGATGTGTTTGCTAGTGCACACAGAGAGAAACAGTCCATGCAGTGCCGAAGAGAATGTTGTCTCAGGTGTACAGTTCGAGGAACTTCACCGAAGAATTGCAGTGCTACAGAGAAGATTGAGCTACATCCCTTGAAGACTTGTAGACGAAAAGAATGAAGTGAAGGAGTTGACCCCTCGAACATTTATTGCTGACGCGAAGCAATTGGTTCGGTAATTTTGTCCGAAGAAATTGACTGCAGCGATGGAAGACGAAGACGAAGTGAAGACGTAGCATTCTTTTCGTTGTTCTTCTTCCATTCAATTGAGTCATAGGACCTCCGTACTATTAAGAGGGGTATAGGTTCTCGAAGCTTAGATCCGCTGTGATGCTTAGCCCAAACCTATGCGAGACTGAGAGAAATCTCTTTATATTTCGAATGATTACCTGCCAGCAGAAGACGTTGTTCTTCGGTGTTGCAGGAGATATCTTTCGAACTGAGGAGTTAGCATTACTTGCTCCGCACGTAATGTTACCGTTGTGCTCAAATTCCTACCGTTGGACTCGTGTCGTTCAGCCGTTGGCTGCTCCACATGTCTAATTTGGTCTTTTCCCTTCAGGGAAGGCTGCGGCTATAAATAGCCACCCCGCTCCAACGTTGCCCGTTGGCTGCTCTGCTTAAGATTTCTGAGAAGATTGATTGAGCACCCCCTCTCTGAGAGATTTGAGTTTAAGATCCACCGAGAGAAAAATCAAGAGCCAAAACTTAGACAGTGGTTGAGCATCACAGCAGTTCTGAGTTAGAGTTCTTGTGCCTATTACTCTTGAGAGCTGCACACTCTCTAGACGGATAGGTGTCGACTCGAGTGTCGAAGAGTAATTGTCTTCACCGAGCAAGATCTTCAGCAACCAAGAGTCATTGTGATTTGCGAAGAAGTCTGTCGAAGGTTTGGAGATCGCCGACAAGTATCTACCACGAGTGAAATCAGCTGGAGTCTGATCAGCTCCGAGTTGAAGGAGAATAGGGCGAAGAGAGTTTATCTTCTGTGTTAAATCACAACCCCTCCAACCAGACGTAGTCCTTTGGCAGAAGGGCGAACTGGTCTACCAAATTCATCTGTCGCCATCGAGCACCACTGGTTCATTCTATTTCACTGCATTTCTTTCAGCAGTTTATATTTGTGCTCGGTGCCGATTGATTTATCTGATCAATTATCTGTTGCATTCTCTTCATTCCATTCCATCGTCTCAGGTTAATTTAATTCCCTTCATATTTCTGTATGACTATGTAATTACATTCAGTGCCGAATCTATTTACCTTGTAACCACTTCTCGTGCATTTCCATCGTAGTCCATATATTGTTTTTCTTTATGCTGCTGGATCTGTTCGTATATTGCATTACCTTCGTATCTGTCGAACCTGTGTTCGAATGATAACCAACTTCTACTTCGATAGATATATTCTTCTATAGCGAGCTCGATTGAATGTTATTCTACCGAACCATATTTCTGCTGCTGTGGTTGGGATCTGTTCAAAACTTTCGCAAGAATTTTTGAATCTCCCATTCACCCCCCCCCCCCCCTCTGGTCGATATACTCTCGGTCCTAACAATTGGTATTAGAGCAGGTACTCCCTGTCTCTGTCTATTAAAGGTCTAACAACCTTGGAGTTTTGAGTATGTCGTATGCAGGTAGATCCTCGCACTCTGAAAGGTTTCCTATCTTCGATGGAAATGATTATGTCAACTAGAGAGAGCGAATGAAAATCAGATCAAGCCATCAACATTGAACTTTGGCAGATTGTGGAAAATGGATACACTGTTCAGCACCCTGATGCTCCCACCTCCGATGACAAAGCTAGAATGCGATTGAATGCTCAAGCAAAAGATGTCATCTATGACAGTATCTCAAAAGACATCTTCATTCGGTTCCGAAAGCTTGACTCTGCAAAGCAACTCTGGGACGCCATCAAGGATGTTCATGAAGAATCCATTGCTAGAGCAGATCAACACACAGATATGCTTCGTGCCATGTTTGCTGGTTTCAGGAGTCTTCGTAGGGAAAGTGCTATGGAACTCACCGATCGGTTGACAAATATTGTTGAAAGACTTCATCAACGACGAGTAACAAATATCACCGATAGAGATGTAGTAAATAAGCTGCTGAGTGCTCTTGATGCAACCTTCGATCCAATCGTGGCTGAAATCAAGCAAAGACCAGACTATGAAGAACTTCACTATGTCGAGGTCATGACGCTATTGTATATTCACGAAGAAAAGATGGAACTTGAGAACGGGCATCAAGAATCTTCTTCGGAAAGCGAAGGGGAATTTCTTTCACACTATGGCAGTTCACAAGAAGATGTCGAGAATCAACACTCTATCACAAGAGAACTTGAAATGCTCACAGAAAGACTAAGTGATCTCAGAAGACAAAATCTGTACCTCACAAATGATGATGAAGTTGACTTGCCTGAATCATCAAGAAAATTACCTCCGAAAGAAATAAAATGCTTCAAGTGCAAACAACTCGGTCACTACATCGCGCACTATCCCTGTTGGGAACAAGATGAAAAACCTAGCAACCGATGGATTTATCTTCACTGCTCTGGATTCACTCGAGTGGATCGTCACACTAAGCTCTCGAAGAAAAATGAATCTATCGCATCTTCCTCGACGAGACCAGTCACTGACGTAGAAACCAGAGTGACCATTGAATCTAATATGAAGAGAATATCGCAGCTGACGAGAGTGTGTGCTGAAATAAATATGGAATCTGGAGATGAAACATCTAAATCCGCATCAGAAGACGAAGAGCTTTACAGAAGCTGAAGAATAGGCAATGCATTCGTTGCTTATGAATCATCCGAGAAGTCTCTCGAATCATACACTGATGATAATGGTTCAAGTGATGATGAACCAATCGCACATTGTCTCATGGCAAAAACCTCAAAGGGTCAGGTATCAGCAAAGCACCAAAAATCTATGACTAAATATTCCTCTGAATACATTGCCTATGCTAAACTTGTTAAGATTGCAAAATCTCAACAAGATGAGCTTGAAAAACTTGAGATGAATCTCAGGAAAACCGAAGGATTACTGGTCGAAGAGATGGAGAAGAATCAAGAGTTGACTGAAAAGCACGATGCTTTTTCTTCAACGATTGATGATCTTTCCGAACGATATGATTCTCTCACAATCGACTACGAGAATTTATCAGATGAACTCCTTAGCAGGAATCAAGAACTCGAGTCACTGAAAGAGTCTTATAACGCACTCGCGAAAGAAAAAGCTTCTCTCTTCGACGAGCAATCTAACAACCTTCCTGATGATTTTGTGCCTCCTCGCTCAAAATGCCTAGAACGTAGCAATGCTGATTTGAATGCTGAAATATCCAATGCTGTCATCGAGAATATTGCAAATACTTCGAATGATATTCCTAACCCCTCTCCCGAGGAAATTGTTGCTATCTCTGATGAAAATTGCAGGCTAAAGAACTTGCTTGAGACAGGAATGCTAAAAAGCCTCAAAGGACATCAAACACTGTGTGATGTGCTCAAGAAGTCAATACTGCACAGAAATCCCCGAAAAGAAGGATGGGGTTTCGAAAGGAAACTCAACGTTGATGGAACCTACTGGACTCCCGAGCAATATCCTCGAACAAGTTGGGTTCTTGCTAAAAGCAAAACTCTCGAACCTGCGCTCCTGATTGGATATGACACTCCCTTTCCTGTTGTTTCTGACGAATCTGAGGACTCAAACTACAAACTCTTCAAACAACATAATGGTAAGGTTTTCGCTCGGTATGTTGGGACTAACTGCAGGTCTAGTTCACCCAAAAAGCAAATCTGGGTGAAGAAATGCACCATTGAAAATTTATCTATCACTGCTAACCTGAATATGCAGAGTAATTCTCTTCGAGGAAATAATAATCCCTCGTAGTATGGCAGTGCAACTTCCTTGAACAGACATCAGTCAAACTTTCGACAAAAGGAGTACATGCGTATCTCCTCGAATCATTATGCTCATATCTCTGGGAACAATTTCAATGCTTACTCATATGATTACTCTCGAGATGCACAGGTGATCTACGGAAATCAACGAAGGAACGTCCCTGCTCAGTCAAGACAAATGAGGTCTGCGCTGCCCACACAAGTGTGGGTTGCGAGAAAGAACTAACCCATCTTGCAGGAATTCTATCTCAGGGATTCTTTCCGGTTATCCTTTGCCATGAGATCTATATTGTTGGTGCTGGTTTTTTGTGTTTATTTGTTCTCTATTTGTTGTTTGTCTTCAAATTGTCGTGTTTGTGTTTCGTCCGATGAACAACTCACTCATAGCTCCTCGTTTGGTGTTTCTTCTCATTTGGCTGAGTGCTTTGTTTCGGACCCTTTTATCCCTCTATTCTTTCTCTTCTTAATCTATGCTGTCCGTCGTAAGCATGCAATTTGATCTGAAGAAGATCTCTCTCCGACGTCCTTGGTCGCGAAAGGAATCAACTTCGAACTTTTATCAACTTTCGGCGTTCAGCCCTTCAAACCTTTCGACCTCCCGCTCTCTTCCCGAGTTTCTCGCTGAAAACGGTTGCCACGTGCCCACAATCTCCACTATCGTGATCATGTCCGTCGAATGCGGATCGTCCCGAAACTATGGGCCGTAGATTTTGGAGAGGAGGTTCAGCTCTCCAGCTATAAATACTCCTCACCGTGTCTTCTTCCTCATCCGCGCAAACCCTCAATTCACCTTCACCCGAGCCCGAGCTCGTAGCAACTCCGGCGAGAAGCTCCGCCGTGCAACTCCGGTGAAGTCTCGTCGCAGCTGATCACGCCGGTGCGGTAATCCATCCTCCCGCATTGCCGTAGTTGATCTAAGTTGCCAAGTTAGGGCGCTCAGATCCGGAACTGTTCATCTCCATCTCTCTATTCTTAGGGCAGTTCTTACCGATGCAATTTTCTCTGATTTATTTCACTGCGGTAGATCTTTAGGAATCACTAGGATTTGACTCGTACGGTTTGTAGATCTTCCTCGTACTGGTTCTGCTCATCTAGGGTTCGTGTGTAATTATCCGAAAGATTAGATAGTTATCAACCTGCCTAGAATTTATCTGTGGCTAGCTTGTAAAATCTATCGATGATATCTCTGTGTGTTACCATGAATCACTTGATGGTCTCTTTCAAAATCATTTTCGTTCAAAGTCACTCTGTGCATGCTTATGACCCTACCTCTGTTTTTCCCTCGCATCTATTCTATTTCACAGGTTGGTCATGTCACAGAGTACGGAAGAGCATTCAGATTCTGAAGGATATTTGCCTCAGCTTCCACCTAGGTCTGAACGAATGAGAATGACTGGAGGAGGTAAATCCTCGAAGCCACCCAAGGCTCCGAAGAAGAAACAAGAGTCTGAACCAGAAGATGATTATGAGGAGATTCCCTCTGCTCACAGTCAGCCCGATGATTAACTGATCACGGATGCCCTAACCATCTTCTCTGATGGAAATCCTAAAAAGGGTGGTCGCGGCAGAGAAAAGAACACCACTGCAGAAATATCTGATCCTGACAGTTACAGAACTCCACCAGAAGGAGAATCAACGACTGATCGCAACAACAGGCTCCAAAGGATTCGCCGCCACTGGGCTGGCAAATGGTACAGATATGAAAATGTTCGCGAGAAGTACCAGATTTTGTTTGCCTTCACACCACCGTGGAATGACTGCATTGCTGAAAATTGCATTGGTCCAGATGGTGAAAAAGTCAGACCACCACAGCCAGCAGATGCTCACCCTGACTCCCTCAAAACCATCGTTGATTTTCCCGAGGAAGTAGCAAAAAGGGCGAAAGCCAAAGCCAAGCGTGAAGCTAGAGAAGCTAAGAAGAATCAAGTTGAAGCGAAAAACGTCGCGCTGACCCAGCAAGACGTACAGAAGAAGAAGGAACGTGCATCAGCTTCGAAGGAAAGAAAATCTGAGATACCAGTTTCCCCTCGTGCACCTCTGAAAGCACATTTGCTCCCTTGGTGGTTTTGGTAATTCATAACAACATATATCTCATTGAACTAATGTCCATTCAAGATTAAGATTTCAGGATGTTCAATGATTGGCATGGCATGGACTAGAGACGTGGACCCCTCAAAATGCTAAGGACAAGGATTGGCAAAAGATCAAGACTCTACATTTTTGGTTTAGTGATCCAAGATCACATTGAGTCCATAGGAAAGCCAATACTATTAAAAGGGGATGAGGTGTTGCTTAATGGTCTTTTTGCTCAAGTGCTTAGTGACAGTATTCCTAAACCCTCAACCACTCTCTCTACCCAAATATGTCCTAAACCTAAAGTCCAACTCGGCCCCACCGATATTTCCTATCCGGTCCCACCGAGTTCATCCAAGACTTAGCCACTGCCAAACCCTAACAAATCGGATCCACCGAAATGGATCTCGGTCCCACCGAGATGGCCTTGCCAACTCTCTGTAATCGGTTGCTTTCACTTCGGTCTCACCGAGTTATGCATATCGGTCTCACCGAGATGGCTTGCCAACTCTCTGTTGCCTTATTGCTTCACTTCGGTCCTGCCGAGTTGATGCAATCGGTGCCACCGAGATGAGGATTGCCCTAAGCCATTGCACTTCGGTCCATCCGAGTTGTTCATATCGGTCCCACCGAGATTCCTAACGTTCATATCTTTTACACAGTTCGGTGCTACCGAGATTACCGTTTCGGTGCCACCGAGTTGGGTCAAAAGTGTGTAACGGTTGGATTTTGTGTGGAGGCTATATATACCCCTCCACCACATCCTTCTCAGTAAGGAGAGCCATCAGAACGTGCCTACACTTCCACCATACATTTTCTGAGAGAGAACCACCTACTCATGTGTTGAGATCAAGATATTCCATTCCTACCATTTGAGCCTTGATCTCTAGCCTTTCCCAAGTTGCTTTCCACTCAAATCCTTCTTCCACCATAGCCAAATATGTGAGGAGTGTTTGAGTGCTGGGAAGACTATCATTTGAAGCACAAGAGCAAGGAGTTCATCAACAACACACCGTCTATTACCTTTTGGAGAGTGGTGTCTCCTAGATTGGTTAGGTGTCACTTGGGAGCCTCCAACCAGATGTGGAGTTGAACCAAGAAGTTTATAAGGGCAAGGAGATCGCCTACTTCGTGAAGATCTACCCCGAGTGAGGCTAGTCCTTCGTGGACGTAAGCCATGGTGGAATATGCAAGGTTGCTTCTTCGTGGACCCTTCGTGGGTGGAGCCCTCCGTGGACTCGCGCAGCCGTTACCCTTCATGGGTTGAAGCCTCCATCAACATGGACGTACGATAGCACCACCTATCGGAACCACGCCAAAAATCCTCCGTGTCTTCATTGCGTTTGCCTTCTCCAATCCCCTCTCTACTTACATATGCAATCGTTTTTATTCCGCTGCTATACTCTTAGAATTGCATGTGTAGGGTGATGCTTGACATGTACTATTGCTAAAATCTCCCAACAATTAAAATCTGGGAAAAGGTTAGGTTTTATTTGGTCAAGTAGTCTAATCACCCCCCCTCTAGACATACTTTCGATTCTACAACCTCGAAAGAAAACCCTCACCAAGAGAACCAAGAAGGCAATTCCCGACTCATCTGATGAGTCGTCCAGAGAAGATACCCCTGATGAAATTCCATTTGTATGATCGTCTTGCCATTCTCAACAAACCATCCAAGAGCCCCTCTCTAGTGAAAGCTTTACCCTCTCCGAGGAGATCACCCAGGCATGCACCCGTTCCGTTCACTGATAAACCTTCGGGTTCTGCAGCTCCAAGAACTTTGTCAAGCACTGCAGCGAAGAGAAAGCTGCAGTCTGAAGAACATATTGATGTATCTGCTAAGAAGACCAGGCTCACTGATTCTGCTTCCACAGAGGAACAGAAGTATGATTTCAACTTCATGATCAATGTGATTGACAGTGCTGCATATGATGCAAAAGCTGAAAATGTAAGCGGTCTGGGACTACCTGATGATGTTGCCGAAATGGTAACAAAGCATTTCATCGAGCTGAGGAAAATCACCAAGAAGCTGAACAAAGCTGTCAGAGACAAGCAAGCTGTCGAGAAACTGAGAAATGAGGCCAAATCTGAATCCGAAAGGAAAAAAATGAACAAAGAAATTGTTGAACTCACCAAGGCCCTCAGTGTCTTGAGAAATGAGAAAATTGAGTGGCACTCACGCTTGCACATGGATGTGTCTCAGCTGTGTGATAGGAGAAATGAGGAGATTGACCGCAAGGCTGATCTCGCTCGAAGAAGAATTCAGGAAGAAAAACGTCAGAAGGCTAGGGCGAGAGTAAGCAAGCCGAAAACTAACAAAGACCGCCGCCTTCAGAATGTCTCTGCTGATCCCACACTGGATTCCCATGTACCTTTGCAACAAGTTCCTCCATCCCCACCTCTCGAGGATGAACTCATGCCACTAGTTGGTGCTGAAGAGGATATCATTCCTGCGACAGAAGTCCAAGAGCAACATGAAATTGTTGATATATTCCTTGAAAAGACTGATGAGGAAAATGCACCTCCTAAGCAGCAATCCCCAGCTGATGAAGTTGATGAAGAGATTGAAGTTGAGAAGGCAGATCCATCGCCACCAAGAACAGAGCAAGCAGAGCCCTCCGAACCGAATAAGGAGGAAAATGACAAGATTGAGGGAAGCTCAATGCTTCCCGAGAAACAACACCCCCGGTCACATCACCTGGCGCCCCTACCCGGATGGATGTTGATCCTGCTCCTCACACCACTGCACCTCAGTTGGTAGAGGAAGAAAAGAAATCTGCTGAGCCGATGGCTCGAGAAGAAACTGTCCCACCAGTTGTGTCTCAAGCAACCGAGAAAGAAGTCATCGTGCCTCCCGCCGAAGAAAGTGCAAGGAAAGAAAAGGCCCTTGAGCCCGAAAGTCAAAAGGATGTCGAATGAGTTCCGGTGAGCAAGAACAGTAGTCAGTCAAGTTCCTCAAAACCATCTGCACGAGAAAAATCGAGGAAGCCTCATGCTCCTCTCAAGCCTATTGAGGAAGGTGTGCCTGCACCAGATGATGATCGGACCCAGCCTATGGCCGATGAAGATCCACTGAGAAATCCTTTGGAAACTTTCCCTTTGTTTCCTGTCGATGATGGCCCAAACGGTCCAGCTTTCAATGAGCAGTTTCATCGTTCTAAACTTGCATTCTTTGGGACCAGCCCATATGATGGTGAAAGAACCTCTTTGTCACCAAGATTCTGGACAAAGGAACAGGTCGTATATTATGCTCGCATTATGTATGGGAAGAATCGCATATTCAAGCACAAGATTCTGGATTTCGCTAAGCTCTAAGGTTTACCTTGTTTCCATCACACCATCGAGCAGATTGAACAGGTCTTCCTGAAGAGTTTTCTTCGTTTCAATCATGGCTGGAACCGTGAAGTTATTCTTCAGTTCTATGCCACTCTTTACATCTCAGGGGACCTTACTGACAGCAGTACTTGGATTCTCGAATGGATGACCGAGGAGGAAAAGATCAAATGCTCGGCTGGCCAATTTTTGGCACTGTTGAATCTTCCTCGGTGCGAATTTGATGCCTCACGTGAACACAGATTGCACTTCTGGGAAGTATCCGAAGCTGAACTTCACATGCTGATGGACCCCAATCTTGTTGGTGATGAATGTACCGAGGCAAATCCTAAGAATTTGGCCTATGAGAACAAAGTCTTGTTCTATATCCTCTGCAACTCTCTGACGCCAACAAACAGGCCCGAAATCATTCATGGCATCGTGGCAAATGCACTTCAAGCTACAACTCATGGCATTCGGTTTGACATTCCAGATCTTTTCATTCACAACTTGGCCTATGCAGCTGATAGCCCTCAAGTCTTGAAGCCATATGCACCTTGGGTCATGTTCGCCATTGAGCAGCTTATCGAGAAAAAGTTCTTCTGCCCATATGTCCCGAAAGTTTTCATGCCACCAGTCCGAGACACTCTCCGAATTGTGAAGGACATCGGCAAAGGGAAGACACCTTTTGATACCACTGCTTCTGCCTCTGCTAGAGCACCGGAGGTCAAGAAGGTCACAGTGAAAATCCCATGTGAAGAAAATCCCTCACTATACGAGATTTGTCTTCGCACTCAGCAATCCCTGGAAAGTCACATAAAGCTCGATCGCAAAGAAAAGCTGGAAATGATGACTGAGATCAATCTGCTTCACAATTATGCTCGTCAAGCTCTGATGTATGAGAAGGAACAAAAGAAGCGCTCGTGGACCCTTCTGCGCAAGCATTATTCTCGCAAACAACTGTCTGCCAAGGGAATCAAGAAAGATTACGATCATCTGGAGTTGTTTGAAGTTCCTCGCATCCGAAGGCAAACCCCAGTGCTTCCTCAGCGTTCCGCCTCCACCGACCTGTTGTTTGTTGAACCCGATGATGATCTTGAAGACACAGCAGGCACATTCATATACAAGCCAGATGCACCTCGCACTGCTACTCCCGAAGCTGATCCCGAAGCCCGTGTTGCGTCTCCTACTCCTGCTTCGGTCTCGACCATCGCTCGTTCTGCTTCGCCGAACAGCTCGAGTTCTGGGGATTCTTCGGACGAGTAGTTCCTCGCATGCATTCTCTTTCCTTTGTGACACTTGTTGACAAAAAGGGGGAGAAGAACATCGAGAGATAGACAAGCGGGTTATTTGCAGGGTGTTTCCATTCGCCATTTGCTTTTCTCTCGAACAATTTGCTTTTGGTCGTTGAAATTTTTGGTCGTGGAACTTAATCTCACCGCCTGTGGTGATTGGTATACTGCGTCGTCATGTACCGTTAATAACCCCTGCAGGTGCTATCGAATGCTTACCTCCTTGCAATGATTATCCTCGAAATTTATCTTTCGTGCAAGGAGAAGAGAAGTCGTTTCAGAGTAAATTAATTCGTGAATTAAGCTGTTTTCCTCCTTGCAATGTCTATGGGATCATCTTTGTTGCAGGAAAACATCGTACACTCCGAGCAATATACTTATGACTCCTTTGCTCTGATTATTCCTCGAACATCTAATTTGCAGGGAATCTATATCTCGTGTGTAATTTAAACTGTGGTCTGAGAAAATCTTCATGGCGTATCCTTTGCCACAACGCTTTTCAAATTATCTTCGCTATCTGACTAATCTATGTCAAAGGTTGTGTGTGGCAGGAAATTCCTCAGACACCGTCGAGTGCATTGGATGAAGCTACGAATCAGATCTTCTGCCAATGTCACTCATACGAAGATTTACCTCGCTACCTTCCATATTATCTCCTATGCTCACTCCAATCAGAATGATGCATATCTTCAGGGGGAGCATGTTTTATCTTCGTATTTATCTCTCGTCTTTCACCTTCCTTCACATTCCATTTCATACTTTTATCTATCTTTCGATGTGTTCTGTTTTGTCAACAATCGTCCAAAAAGGGGGAGATTGTTGGTGCAATCCTTGCCCTTTTGTGTTTTGGAGATTGTTGACAGAAACAGGCATGGACTGATGTGTTTGCTAGTGCACACAGAGAGAAACAGTCCATGCAGTGCCGAAGAGAATGCTGTCGCAGGTGTACTGTTCGAGGAACTTCACCGAAGAATTGCTGTGCTACAGAGAAGATTGAGCTACATCCCTTGAAGACTTGTAGACGAAAAGAATGAAGTGAAGGAGTTGACCTCTCGAAGATTTATTGCTGACGCAAACCAATTGGTTCGGTAATTTTGTCCGAAGAAATTGACTGCAGCGATGGAAGACGAAGACGAAGTGAAGACGTAGCATTCTTTTCGTTGTTCTTCTTCCATTCAATTGAGTCATAGGACCTCCGTACTATTAAGAGGGGTATAGATTCTCGAAGCTTAGATCCGCTGTGATGCTTAGCCCAAACCTATGCAAGACTGAGAGAAATCTCTTTATGTTTCGAATGATTACCTGCCACCAGAAGACGTTGTTCTTCGGTGCTGCAGGAGATATCTTTCGAACTGAGGAGTTAGCATTACTTGCTCCGCACGTAGTGTTACCATTGTGCTCAAATTCTGACCGTTGGACTCGTGTCGTTCAGCCGTTGGCTGCTCCACATGTCTAATTTGGTCTTTTCCCTTCAGGGAAGGCTGCGGCTATAAATAGCCACCCCGCTCCAACGTTGCCCGTTGGCTGCTCCGCTTAAGATTTCTGAGAAGATTGATTGAGCACCCCCTCTCCGAGAGATTTGAGTTTAAGATCCACCGAGAGAAAAATCAAGAGCCAAAACTTAGACAGTGGTTGAGCATCACAGCAGTTCTGAGTTAGAGTTCTTGTGCCTATTACTCTTGAGAGCTGCACACTCTCTAGACGGATAGGTGTCGGCTCGAGTGTCGAAGAGTACTTGTCTTCACCGAGCAAGATCTTCAGCAACCAAGAGTCATTGTGGTTTGCGAAGAAGTCTGTCGAAGGTTTGGAGATCGCCGACAAGTATCTACCACGAGTGAAATCAACTGGAGTCTGATCAGCTCCGAGTTGAAGGAGAATAGGGCGAAGAGAGTTTATCTTCTGTGTTAAATCACAACCCCTCCAACCAGACGTAGTCCTTTGGCAGAAGGGCGAACTGGTCTACCAAATTCATCTGTCGCCATCGAGCACCACTGGTTCATTCTATTTCACTGCATTTCTTTCAGCAGTTTATATTTGTGCTCGGTGCCGATTGATTTATCTGATCAATTATCTGTTGCATTCTCTTCATTCCATTCCATCGTCTCAGGTTAATTTAATTCCCTTCATATTTCTGTATGACTGTGTAATTACATTCAGTGCCAAATCTATTTACCTTGTTACCACTTCTCGTGTATTTCCATCGTAGTCCATATATTGTTTTTCTTCATGCTGCTGGATCTGTTCGTATATTGCATTACCTTCGTATCTGTCGAACCTATGTTCGAATGATAACTGACTTCTACTTCGATAGATATATTCTTCTATAGCGAGCTCGATTGAATGTTATTCTACCGAACCATATTTCCGCTGCTGTGGTTGGGATCTGTTCAAAACTTTCGCAAGAATTTTTGAATCTCCCATTCACCCCCCCCCCCCTCTGGTCGATATACTCTCAGTCCTAACAGTTATCACACACTAAGATGACCATCCTTGCAAATTACCAGCTCAAATGGAGGGGTCTAGGTAGTACTTGCTTCACAAACTGCCCCACTGGACAGAAATATGAAAATGGGAGCTGCACTCACATGGATGATTGGATTGATCTGAAATTTGTTAGAGAGTGATCATTTGGGTATAGGAAGGCACTGTAAAAATTCCATACCATTTGGATAAATAAAAATGGTACTTCCTTCACAATGCTTTCCTCTGGACAAAAACTTGGGGGAATTATAGAGAGAAATTGGCTGAATTAAATGAGCCCAAATTTGGTGGAGGGAAGTTAGATAGGTAGGAGAATGTCCTGGTAAAATTTCAGAATTTATGAAGCCATATAAAATTTAGTTGCTTCACAATCTGAAAATATGACCAGAAGCAAAGATTGGATGGTGTGCTCACCATGAGCATGGAATCTTGAATATTTTTACATATCTAAGGTCCATATGGTCCAAAGGAATTTTGAGAATTTTGTGGGAATTTTGGGAATGACAGAAATATAGGTTGATTCACAACCTAGGGCAAACAGGGTTATTCCTTTAATAGAAAAAGGAATATTCCCCAGAAAAAGAATTTGGAGTTGGGCTAAGATGGAAATGACATGGCATTGGGAAAGATTTGAGAGTTGCAAGCCACTAGGGAGAGGAAGAAGAGATGATCTTCCCAGGTTTCAAGAGCCACAGAAAAGAAATTCCAAATAAAATTCAAAGAAATCCAAAAGAAAAAGAAAGGGCCAAAAATCAGGGTGTCACACCACCACTAAGGCTAGATGACCCGGGTGATCATTGAACTCCGGATGATCCGCCCGACTCCAGGTGACTGGTTGCTCCGACCAGTTGAGGTAGTACGGGACTGTCGGCTCAACCAAGTTGGCGGCTCTTCATTGGACCTTCCGATCCCTTTTGTAGGTACTGGTTGTAAAGATGTGATACTGACCATTACTCAGTTGCTTTGGATTACTCTGGAAACCAGCCTGGCCACCTTGATTCTAATTGCTCTGGTTGCGTTGATTATTGCTTCCAGCGTTGCCAGCCCCCTGAAACCCGGCATTATTACCTTGGTTCCCCTGGAACCCCGGGCCTGCGAAGGGCCCTTGTGAGCCGGCTCCCTGGAAGCCGGCTCCCTGATTGTTGGGTCCGAGGTTACCGGGGTGTCCGCCGTTGCCGCCTCCACTGTGATGATTCTGAAACACCCTCTTGGAGAATTCTTGCAGAATGTAACAGTTCTCCCAGGAGTGGGCAGATGGCTTGCCATCAATGCTGTGTTTAGGACATGGACCCTTGAGGGCCTCTTCAAAAGTGCAGGCGAAAGGCTTCCTGGCACCGTTGTTCTGTCGTTTGTTACCTCCACCAGTGTTGGTATTTGCTACCAAATTGGAGCCGGCTTCATAACCCTTGCGCTTGTGGCTGCCATTGACCTGCTCATTGCCATTGTTCTGCTGGTGACCCTTGCCACCATTTTTCTTGCCCTTGCCAGATTTGTCATCATCAGATGTAGGGTCCTTCGTATTATCTGACTCGGCATATTGGGTTAAGACGTCCATAAGATCGCCCATATCCTGGACCTTCCTCTTAAGCCGCCCTAACTTCTGAACCAGGGGTTGAAATTTACAAGTCCGCTCCAGAACAAGAACTGCCTGAGCCGCCGTGATGCTATCTGAAGAATGAATGACTTCTGCAACCCGGCGAGACCAGTGGTGTGCCGACTCATCCTCCCGCTGAACACAGTGTTCCAGGTCAACAATCATGGTTGGCCGTTTGCAGGTCCCCTGAAATTTTTTGATGAAATGCTCCTTCAATTCCTGCCAGGTGTTAATGGAATTCGCCGGTAAATTTTTCAACCAGGTACGCGCCGGGCCCTCCAACATGAGAGGTAGATAACGCGCGCACACAGCTTCACTAGCGCCTAACAGGTCCATTGCTAACTCATAACTTTCAATCCACTGGGCCGGTTCCAGATCTGTTGTGTAATTAGGAACCTTGCGAGGACCCTTGAAATCTGGCGGCATGCGTGCATCTCGCAGCGCCGGGACTAGACAGAGAGTTCCAATCCCGCAACTCGGTAAGCCGCCAAGGCGACCAGCTGCCTGGGGTGTGGTGGGATGGTCCTGCGCCGTAGGCTGGTTAAACACTACCCGCGCATTTTCCTCTTCCAGCGCTCGTAGAGCTCGAGCGGTATCCACAATCTCTTGCGCGTTCGGGATCCTGGGAGGCGGCTGATCCGCCAAAGGCTGTGCGGCCTTCCGGTGGTGTGCGCTACTGGAAACAGCCGGCGACTCAGGGCGTTGACTTCTGGTGCGGCTCTGATGAGGGATCGAGTGAAGCCGGTGCTGACTATGGGAGTAGTTCGCCTGCTGCGTTACTGCTGTCTTGAGCATCTCAATGGCGTTCCTGGCCTCCACCTGAGCCGGACCGTCCCCTTCAATCGGAATTGCCGCCAAGTTGTGAGTTGCCGCCAGAACATTGTCCAACGGGTTGGAATAGTGTCCAATTGGGGTCTGGAACCGTCGAGGCGGCGGTTGCTGCTGCGGAATCGGCGTCTGATGCTGAACCGTCTCTCTGTGCTGAGCCGGCTGCCGCGGAACCGGCCCTCCAGGGGACACAACACCAGCCCCCGGCTTCGCCGGGGCCCACGGATCATTCGGCGTAGTGAACAGCTGAGTTGGCTCAATCTGGGCTCTGATGCAGCCTCCGGTGAACAAACTCAGACTCAGCCTGCGAGCGGCTTAGATAGAGGGCTTCCTCTTCCAAGCGCTTTGTCTCCTCGACAAGCCGGGCTTGGGCTTCTGCCATGTGAGTATTTTCAGCATTGACATCCTCCTGGATCTTGGTCATCTGCTCGCGGCACTTCGTGATATCTGTTGGAAATATGCCCTAGAGGCAATAATAAATTGGTTATTATTATATTTCCTTGTTCATGATAATCGTTTATTATCCATGCTATAATTGTATTGATTGGAAACTCAAATACATGTGTGGGTACATAGACAACACTGTGTCCCTAGTATGCCTCTAGTTGACTAGCTCGTTGATCAAAGATGGTAAAGGTTTCCTAGCCATTGACATGAGATGTCATTTGATAACGGGATCACATCATTAGGAGAATGATGTGATGGACAAGACCCAAACTGTAAACGTAGCATTTGATCGTGTCAGTTTATTGCTATTGTTTTCTGCATGTCAAGTATCTGTTCCTTTGACCATGAGATCATGCAACTCACTGACACCGGAGGAATACCTTGTGTGTATCAAACATCGCAACGTAACTGGGTGACTATAAAGGTGCTCTACAGGTATCTCCGAGGGTGTCTGTTGGGTTGGCATGGATCAAGACTGGGATTTGTTACTCCGTGTGACGGAGAGGTATCTCAGGGCCCACTCGGTAATACAACATCACAATGAGCCTTGCAAGCAATGTGACTAAAGTGTTAGCCACGAGATCTTGTATTACGGAACGAGTAAAGAGACTTGCCGGTAACGAGATTGAACTAGGTATAGAGATACCGACGATCGAATCTCGGGCAAGTAACATACCGAAGAACAAAGGGAATAGCATACGGGATTAACTGAATCCTTGACATAGAGGTTCGACCGATAAAAGATCTTCGTAGAATATGTAGGAGCCAATATGGGCATCCAGGTCCCGCTATTGGTTATTGATCGTAGAAGTGTCTCGGTCATGTCTACATAGTTCTCGAACCCGCAGGGTCTACACACTTAACGTTTGGTGACGATTAGTATAGTTGAGTTATTATGTTGGTGACCGAAGGTTGTTCGGAGTCCCGGATAAGATCCCGGACATGACGAGGATCTCCGGAATAGTCCGGAGGTAAAGATTGATATATGTGATAATAGTGTTTTGATCTCCGAAAGAGTTCCGGAGTTCACCGGAATGGGTTCCGGATGTTTACCGAAGTGTTCGGGTGCAGCAACACTTTATATGGGCCAAAGGGATAAAGCCCACGAGGTATTGGAAAGTGCAAAAGTAGTTTTGCTGCCGCGTAAACGGTACTACCGCTTGTGTGAAGCGGTACTACCGCCCGAGCGGTACTACCGCTTGTGTGAAGCGGTACTACCGCCCAAGCGGTACTACCGCTTGTGTGAAGCGGTACTACCGCTTGTGTGCGGCTGTGCACGGTTCGGCAGGGATCCGAGTTGGACTCTTTCCCTGCGGGCCAAACCGACCTTGTGCGGGCAAAACCGACCTGGAGGAGGCTTTTACTCCAAGTTTAGACCCCAAGGCTCAACATATAAATAGAGGGGCAGGGCTAGCACACGGGATACATCAAGATTTCCCCAAGCCGTGTGCGGCAACCCTAACCCTCTAGTTCCTCCGTCATAATCTCCGTAGCGCTTGGCGAAGCCCTGCAGAGATTGTTCCTCACCACCATCACCACGCCGTCGTGCTGCTGGAACTCAACCACTACTTCATCATCGCTCGCTGGATCGAGGAGGTGAAGGCGTCATCAAGCCGTACGTGTGTTGAACGCGGAGGTGCCGTCCGTTCGGCGCTAGTTCGTGATCGGATCGAGGGACGACTTGCGATTTGGATCGCGGAGACGTTCGACTACATCAACCGCGTTTCTTAAACGCTTCCGCTTAGCGATCTACAAGGGTATGTAGATTCACTCTCCCTCTCGTAGATGCTCATCACCATGGATAGATCTTGTGTGTGCGTAGGAAAATTTTTGTTTCCCATGCAACGTTTCCCAACAGTGGTATCAGAGCCAGGTCTATGCGTAGATGAGATCTCGAGTAGAACACAAATGAGTTGTGGGCGTGGGTGTATACATATTGCTTGCCGTTACTAGTTGATATTTGATTCGGCGGTACTGTGAGATGAAGCGGCCCGGACCGACATTACGCGTACACTTACGCGAGACAGGTTCCTTCAACTGACATGTAACTTCGTTGCATAAAGATGGCTAGCGGGTGTCTGTCTCTCTCACTTTAGTTGAATCGATTTCAATGAAGAGGGTTCTTTTAGAAGATCAAAAAGCAATCACTGCACCACGTTGTGGTTTTGCGTAGGTAAGAACGGTTCTTGCAAACCCGTAGCAGCCACGTAAAATTTGCAACAACAATTAGAGGACGTCTAACTTGTTTTTGCAGGGTATGATGTGATATGATATGGCCAATTACATGATGAGATATATGTGATGTATGAGATGATCATGTGTTGTATAGAACATCACGACTTGCATGTCGATGAGTACGGCAACTGGCAGGAGCCATAGAGTTGTCTTTAATTATTGTATGACCTGCGTGTCAATCATTAAGCGCTATGTAATGCTTTACTTTATCGCTAAACGTTAGCTATAGTCGTGGAAGCAACAGTCGGCGCGACAACCTTATGGCGACACGTTGATGGAGATCAAGATGATGGAGATCATGGTGTCATGCCGGTGACGATGGAGATCATGCCGGTGCTTTGGAGATGGAGATCAAAAGCACAAGTTCATGGCCATATCATGTCACTTATGATTTGCATGTGATGTTAATCCTTTTATGCATCTTATTTTGCTTAGGACGACGGTAGCATTATAAGGTGATCCCTCACTTAAATTTCAAGATAAATTGTGTTCTCCCCGAGTGTGCACCGTTGCGAAAGTTCGTCGTTTCGAGACACGCCGTGATGATCGGGTGTGATAGACTCCACGTTCACATACAACGGGTGCAAGCCATGTTGCACACGCAGAACACTCGGGTTAAACTTGACGAGCCTAGCATGTACAGACATGGCCTCGGAACACAAGAGACCGAAAGGTCGAACATGAGTCATATAGTAGATATGATCAAACATGAAGATGTTCACCATTGAAACCACCTCAACTCACGTGATCGGACTTGAGTTGGTGGATTTGGATCATGTTACACTCGAATGACCGGAGGGATGTCAATTTGAGTGGGAGTTTTTTAAGTAATATAATTAACTAAAACTCATTATCCTGAACAATAGTCTAAGTTGTCTTTGCTATATTTATGTTGTAGATCATGGCTCGCGCAGTAGCACCCCTGAATTTTAATGCGTTCCTAGAGAAAGCTAAGTTGAAAGATGATGGAAGTAACTTTGTGGACTGGGCCCGTAATCTAAGGATTATCCTTACGGCTTCCCAGAAGGCTTATGTCCTTGATGCACCGCTTGGTGATCCACCCGCTCCAGTTGAGTCTCTAGACGTTGTGAACGCCTGGCAGGCTCGTTCTGATGATTACTCAATAGTTCAATGTGCAATGTTGTATGGCTTAGAACCGGGACTTCAAAGACGTTTTGAACGTCATGGAGCATATGAGATGTTCCAGGAGTTGAAGTTTATCTTTCAGAAGAATGCCCGGATCGAGAGATATGAGATCTCCGATAAGTTCTATACTTGCAAGATGGAGGAGAACGGGTCTATCAGTGATCACGTGCTCAGAATGTCTGGGTACTCCACCCGTCTGGCTGAATTGGGGATGCCCCTTCCGCCAGAGGCTATCACCGACAGAGTTCTTCAATCATTGCCACCTAGCTACAAGAGCTTCGTGTTGAACTATAACATGCACGGGATGAACAAGTCAGTCGCCGAGCTGTTTGCGATGTTAAAAGCCGCTGAGTCTGAAATTCAGAAGGAGCATCAAGTGTTGATGGTCAATAAAACCACTAGTTTCAAGAAAAATGGCAAGGGTAAGAAGGGTAAATCTAAGAAGGGTGGCAAAGCAGTTGCTACTCCCGTGAAGAAACCCAAGGCTGGACCCAAACCAGAAACTGAGTGCTTTCATTGCAAGGGAACTGGACACTGGAAGCGGAACTGCCCCAAGTATTTGGATGACAAGAAGGCGGCCAACAACAAACAAGGTATATATGATATACATGTTATTGATATGTTCCTTACCAACCCTCGTTGTAGTGCCTGGGTATTTGATACCGGTGCGGTTGCTCATATTTGCAACTCTAAACAGGAACTGCGGAATAGACGGAGGCTGGCAAAGGACGAAGTGACGATGCGCGTGGGAAATGGTTCCAAGGTTGATGTGATCGCCGTCGGCGCGCTCGCTCTTCGATTACCGTCGGGATTAGTGATGAACCTAAATAAGTGTTATTTGGTGCCTGCGTTAAGCATGAACATTATATCTGGATCTTGTTTATTGCGAGACGGTTACTCATTTAAATCAGAGAATAATGGTTGTTCTATTTATATGAGTAATATCTTTTATGGTCATGCACCCAATGTGAGGGGTTTATTCTTATTGAATCTCGATAGTAATGATACACATGTTTATAACATTGATGCCAAAAGATGTAGAATTGATAATGATAATACCACTTTCTTGTGGCACTGCCGTTTAGGTCATATTGGCGTAAAACGCATGAGGAAGCTCCATGCTGATGGACTTTTGGAGTCACTTGATTTTGAATCACTTGACACATGTGAGCCATGCCTCTTGGGCAAGATGACTAAAACGCCGTTCTCTGGAACAATGGAACGGGCAAGTGACTTATTGGAAATCATACATACTGATGTGTGCGGTCCGATGAGTATTGAAGCACGCGGTGGTTATCGTTACTTTCTCACCTTCACTGATGACTTAAGTAGATATGGGTATATTTACTTAATGAAACACAAGTCTGAAACATTTGAAAAGTTCAAACAATTTCAGAGTGAAGTTGAGAATCATCGTAACAAGAAGATTAAATTCCTACGATCTGATCGAGGAGGAGAATATCTGAGTTATGAGTTTGGCAGTCACTTAAGACAGTGTGGAATTGTTTCACAATTGACACCGCCTGGAACACCACAGCGTAATGGTGTGTCCGAACGTCGTAATCGAACCTTATTGGATATGGTGCGATCTATGATGTCTCTTGCCGATTTGCCACTATCGTTTTGGGGTTATGCATTAGAGACAGCTGCATTCACTTTAAATAGGGCACCATCGAAATCCGTTGAGACAACGCCATATGAACTTTGGTTTGGCAAGAAGCCAAAGCTGTCGTTTCTTAAAGTTTGGGGATGTGATGCTTATGTCAAAAAGCTTCAGCCTGAAAAGCTGGAACCCAAAGCGGAGAAATGCGTCTTCATAGGATACCCAAAAGAGACAGTTGGGTATACCTTCTACCTCAGATCCGAAGGCAAAGTGTTTGTCACTAAAAACGGAACATTTCTTGAGAAAGAGTTTCTCTCGAAAGAATTGAGTGGGAGGAAGATAGAACTTGATGAGGTTGTTGAACCTTTACTTCAACCTGAGAGTAGCGCAGCGCAGAAAGTTGTTTCTGTGGAGCCTACATTAGCTGAAGAGGAAGTTAATGATGATGATCATGAAGCTTTGGATCAAGTTGCTAACGAACCTCGTAGGTCGACAAGGACGCGTACTGCTCCCGAGTGGTATGGCAACCCTGTCTTAGAGGTCATGTTGTTAAACAACGATGAACCTACGAGCTATGGAGAAGCGATGATGGGCCCGGATTCCGAGAAGTGGTTAGAGGCCATGAAATCCGAGATGGGATCCATGTATGAAAACAAAGTATGGACTTTGGAAGTATTACCTGAAGGGCGTAAGGCCATTCAGAACAAATGGATCTTTAAGAGGAAGACGGACGCGGACGGTAATGTCACCGTCTATAAAGCTCGACTTGTGGCAAAGGGTTTTTCACAAGTTCAAGGAGTTGACTACGATGAGACCTTCTCACCCGTAGCGATGCTTAAGTCCGTCAGAATCATGTTAGCAATAGCTGCCTTTTTCGATTATGAAATTTGGCAGATGGATGTCAAAACAGCGTTCCTTAACGGTTACCTTAAGGAAGAGTTGTATATGATACAACCAGAAGGTTTTGTCGATCCAGAGAATGCTGACAAAGTTTGCAAACTCCAGCGATCCATTTATGGACTGGTGCAAGCATCTCGGAGTTGGAATCTTCGTTTTGATGAGGTGATCAAAACGTTCGAGTTTATACAAGTTTACGGAGAAGCTTGTATTTACAAGAAAGTGAGTGGGAGCTCTATAGCGTTTCTAATATTATATGTGGATGACATATTGCTGATTGGAAACAATATAGAAATGCTGGAAAGCGTAAAGGAATATTTGAACAAGAGTTTTTCAATGAAGGACCTAGGAGAAGCTGCTTTCATATTAGGCATCAAGATCTATAGAGATAGATCAAGACGTTTAATAGGACTTTCACAAAGCACATACCTTGATAAGATTTTGAAGAAGTTCAAAATGGATCAGTCCAAGAAGGGGTTCTTGCCTGTTTTGCAAGGTGTGAAGTTGAGTAAGACTCAATGCCCAGTGACTGCAGAAGATAGAGAAAAGATGAGTGTCATCCCCTATGCTTCAGCCATAGGCTCTATTATGTATGCAATGCTGTGCACAAGACCCGATGTCAGCCTTGCCATAAGTATGGTCGGAAGGTTTCAAAGTGATCCAGGAATGGAACACTGGACGGCGGTCAAGAATATCCTGAAGTACCTGAAAAGGACTAAGGACATGTTTCTCGTTTATGGAGGTGATCAAGAGCTCGTCGTAAAGGGTTACGTCGATGCAAGCTTTGACACTGATCCGGATGACTCTAAGTCGCAAACCGGATACGTATTTATTCTAAATGGGGGTGCGGTTAGCTGGTGCAGTTCCAAGCAAAGCGTGGTAGCAGATTCTACATGCGAAGCGGAGTACATCGCTGCCTCGGAGGCGGCGAAGGAAGGTGTCTGGATGAAGGAGTTCATGACAGATCTTGGAGTAGTGCCTAGTGCACTTAACCCAATGACTCTGTTTTGTGATAATACTGGTGCCATTGCTCTAGCCAAGGAACCAAGATTTCACAAGAGGACCAGACACATAAAGCGACGTTTCAATTCCATCCGCGATTACATCAAGGAGGACGACATAAATATTTGCAAAGTACACACGGATCTAAATGTTGCAGATCCGATGACTAAACCTCTTCCAAGGGCTAAACATGAACAACACCAGAACTGCATGGGTGTTCGATTCATTACAATGTAAATCACATAGTGATGTGACCTAGATTATTGACTCTAGTGCAAGTGGGAGACTGTTGGAAATATGCCCTAGAGGCAATAATAAATTGGTTATTATTATATTTCCTTGTTCATGATAATCGTTTATTATCCATGCTATAATTGTATTGATTGGAAACTCAAATACATGTGTGGGTACATAGACAACACTGTGTCCCTAGTATGCCTCTAGTTGACTAGCTCGTTGATCAAAGATGGTAAAGGTTTCCTAGCCATTGACATGAGATGTCATTTGATAACGGGATCACATCATTAGGAGAATGATGTGATGGACAAGACCCAAACTGTAAACGTAGCATTTGATCGTGTCAGTTTATTGCTATTGTTTTCTGCATGTCAAGTATCTGTTCCTTTGACCATGAGATCATGCAACTCACTGACACCGGAGGAATACCTTGTGTGTATCAAACATCGCAACGTAACTGGGTGACTATAAAGGTGCTCTACAGGTATCTCCGAGGGTGTCTGTTGGGTTGGCATGGATCAAGACTGGGATTTGTTACTCCGTGTGACGGAGAGGTATCTCAGGGCCCACTCGGTAATACAACATCACAATGAGCCTTGCAAGCAATGTGACTAAAGTGTTAGCCACGAGATCTTGTATTACGGAACGAGTAAAGAGACTTTCCGGTAACGAGATTGAACTAGGTATAGAGATATCGACGATCGAATCTCGGGCAAGTAACATACCGAAGAACAAAGGGAATAGCATACGGGATTAACTGAATCCTTGACATAGAGGTTCGACCGATAAAAGATCTTCATAGAATATGTAGGAGCCAATATGGGCATCCAGGTCCCGCTATTGGTTATTGATCGTAGAAGTGTCTCGGTCATGTCTACATAGTTCTCGAACCCGCAGGGTCTACACACTTAACGTTTGGTGACGATTAGTATAGTTGAGTTATTATGTTGGTGACCGAAGGTTGTTCGGAGTCCCGGATAAGATCCCGGACATGACGAGGATCTCCGGAATAGTCCGGAGGTAAAGATTGATATATGTGATAATAGTGTTTTGATCTCCGAAAGAGTTCCGGAGTTCACCGGAATGGGTTCCGGATGTTTACCGAAGTGTTCGGGTGCAGCAACACTTTATATGGGCCAAAGGGATAAAGCCCACGAGGTATTGGAAAGTGCAAAAGTAGTTTTGCTGCCGCGTAAACGGTACTACCGCTTGTGTGAAGCGGTACTACCGCCCGAGCGGTACTACCGCTTGTGTGAAGCGGTACTACCGCCCAAGCGGTACTACCGCTTGTGTGAAGCGGTACTACCGCTTGTGTGCGGCTGTGCACGGTTCGGCAGGGATCCGAGTTGGACTCTTTCCCTGCGGGCCAAACCGACCTTGTGCGGGCAAAACCGACCTGGAGGAGGCTTTTACTCCAAGTTTAGACCCCAAGGCTCAACATATAAATAGAGGGGCAGGGCTAGCACACGGGATACATCAAGATTTCCCCAAGCCGTGTGCGGCAACCCTAACCCTCTAGTTCCTCCGTCATAATCTCCGTAGCGCTTGGCGAAGCCCTGCAAAGATTGTTCCTCACCACCATCACCACGCCGTCGTGCTGCTGGAACTCAACCACTACTTCATCATCGCTCGCTGGATCGAGGAGGTGAAGGCGTCATCAAGCCGTACGTGTGTTGAACGCGGAGGTGCCGTCCGTTCGGCGCTAGTTCGTGATCGGATCGAGGGACGACTTGCGATTTGGATCGCGGAGACGTTCGACTACATCAACCGCGTTTCTTAAACGCTTCCGCTTAGCGATCTACAAGGGTATGTAGATTCACTCTTCCTCTCGTAGATGCTCATCACCATGGATAGATCTTGTGTGTGCGTAGGAAAATTTTTGTTTCCCATGCAACGTTTCCCAACAATATCTGCGTTGCGTGCCGCCGCTTTCTCTACTGTCACCGGCTCAGCCAGAAGATTCGCCAGAGTGTTCATCAGTTCCGCAAGCGCCTGCGCCCCAGTCTTTTGCGAGCTGGCGGCGGCCTCGCTGGCCCCTCCTGAGCCGGCGATGGTGAGGTTCTGCCTGGCCACTGGATCTGCTGGGTCGCGAATGGGGGGGCGGGTCCTGCCTGCCTGCCATGTATACCGCAGCAAACCGAGGTGGCTCGAGGGTTTCAGGAAAGACTTCATCAGTACATCCCCCTAGTCTCCCGTCGTACAAGGGACGGATCGACTCGGTTTCTCCCATCGAGGACTCGCCGTCAGATTGAACAAGCGTATCATCTTGGGACAGGGAGTTCTCCGACAAGGCCACCCCTTGGGTGAACCCTACGAAGACATGCTTCCGGCCGGCTTGTGGCGGGCTGGGATTCGCCTGAGGAGATCGGGCGCGGCGGGCTGATTCGGTGCCGGAGACAGCCTCCAACCCGGCGGCCGGCTCGCCGACAACACCGATGAAGGTATGGATCTTGCCGAAGGGGACCCGGTCCCCGTACTCGATCGAGTCGGCCTCGGGGCCCCAGTACGAATCGTCGATGTAGAGCTTTCCGCGGCGGCTCCTCGTCATCTGGCCGACCGCATACTTCCCGAACCCTGGGAGGGCTCCCGCCAAGAACTCAACTCCACCGTGCGTAGGCCCCACGGTGGGCGCCAACTGTCGTGGTTTTAGCACGGCAGATGCCCTTGTGAAAGGACTTAGTTATGAGGCCATCACACGAAGGTGGAAGCTTGACGGGGTTGATCGGGAACGAGAAGACACGGAGTTACTCAGGTTCGGCCCCTCACGGTGGAGGTAAAAGCCTACGTCCTTCTTGATTATATTGCTTTGGATCTCGATTACAGGGATGCGGAATCACTAACCTAGCTCTCGAGAGATTGCAACTTAGTCTTTCTGCCTTAGGTGCTCCCCTTTATATAACAGGTCGAGCCCTGGGTTACATGAGAGTCCGGGTTGTAATCTTAACCTGTATCCTACTACTAACTTGTCCTTCAAGGTAATCTTCCTTATTGTCTTTCTTCACGAGCCGGCCCACACATCGAGCCGCCTCTTTCCAACAGGCCTTGGTCAAGCCGGCCCACTAGGAATCTTCTAAGCCCAGCAGCAAGATAACCCGCTGAGCCTCACAAATCAATGGCCGGGTCATCTTCCTGCCGGGTCTCCATTACTGGGAAATATCCCCAACAATCACTATTATCGTATGATGAGCAAAGTGGAAAGTTAATGGGAGTTAAGGTTTGTCGTGATGCACCAGCTGTTACAAATCTACTTTTTGTTGATGATTCCCTAATATTGATGAAAGCCAATGTTCAAAATGCCACATGCCTGAAATCAATTCTGGAGTTGTATTGTGGAGCATCGGGGAAACTTGTTAGTGTGGATAAATGCAGTATCTTCTTTAGCCCTAGTACATATGTGAATATGAAGGCCCGGGTCTGCTCCACTCTCAATATTATGACAGAGGTCGTGAATGACAAGTATTTGGAGCTCCCAGATACACTTGGCCTTAACAAAAGTGATAGTTTCCAATATCTGATTGATTGGCTTATTCAGCGGCTCACTGGATGGAAAGAGAAGTAGCCTCTTTAGGAGGTAAATAAGTTCTAATCAAATCTATTGCATAAGCTATACCAACTTACGCGATGTCTATCTCTAAAATTCCTTAAAAAATGCAAAGGAATCACATATGCGATGTTTCGTTTTGGTGGGGGGGTGATGCAACACATAAGAGAATGCATTGGTTCGCGTGGTGGAAAATCTGTATCCCAAAGAGTAAATGTGGTATGGGGTTTAGGTATATCCATTGCTTCAATCTAGCATTTTTAGCTAAACAGGCTTGGCAGCTCATTGATGATCTTGATTCTTTGTGTGGGTGTCGATCCTCAAAGTCAAATATTATCCTGATGGTGATCTTTTGAATGCTACCCTTAGGGGAAAAAATCTTCTTATACATTGCAGAGTATAATTGCAGGAGTGGACACTTCAAGGTGTGCTCACATTTGAAGAGTTGGTAATGGTGAAAAAGAATTGGGAGGACGCCTTGATTCCACAATCACTCTCTGAAAAGGTGATAACTAATAGGGGTAATCACCTCCTCTCTCGTGTTTGTGACCTTATTGATCCATCAATAGGAGACTGGGATGAAGAACTTGTGAATCAAACTTTTTGGCATGTAGATGCTCAAAGGATCTTAGCCATTCCTCTCCCAGTACATGAATTGACAGATTTTGTGGCATGGAGTATGACAGAGACCGGTACTTCCACTGTACGTTCTGCCCTCATGTGGAATGGGAACATCAATATGGGCACAAATTGCAGCCTGTTGCGAGTTCTTCGACGCCTACAGGGACATGGGATTTAGTGTGGAGCCTTCACTGCCCATAAAAGATCAAAATCTTATTTGGAGAGCCTTGCAATCCCATGCCATGCAATCCTAACAGACAGACATTTTAAAATCAAACCGCACTGCCCAACCTGCAACTTGAGCACCGACAATATTAGGCATCTGTTGTTTGAATGCCAATTGGTTGTTGAAGTTTGGAACTTGTTAGGTGTGCATTATGTTATCAATAAGGCGATTCTTATTGACAGGGCCGCTAAGGTAGTGTTGGAGTACCTCCTCAGTTTGCCGGACCATGATGTTCAAGTCCTCGGCCTACCAAAATTCAAAGAAACAATAGCCACTGCTTGGTATTTGTGGTGGGAGCGCAGGAAGTTAACACACGTTGAAGAAGTACAAAGTGCAAAGCCAAATTGATTTGACGGTGAGAGCTCTTGCTGCTAATTTCGTCCTTGCTTGTACTTCGAAGGCTAAAGTTCGATCAGATTGATGGGCAAAACCAAGGAACTGGTACGTCAAACTGAATGTTGATGTTTGGTTTGATATTGATTCAATGAGAAATTTATTGCTGCAGCAAATGAGGAAATGGACATATGTTATGATGCTTTTACGGTTGAAGCCATAGCAGTGAGGTTCAGGTTGAATCTTGCCCGAACGGTTGGAAACTAGAGATTAATTTTGATAGTGTGGAGGTATTAAAGTGCACTGCGGGAGGGTAACTCTTCTTCTGTTGGAAGCCCCATCTTCGACAGGTAGCTCATGAACTATCTAGGATTGCTAGATTTTCTCCTCCTAATCTCAATCTCTAGATGGGCTCTGTACCAAAGGATGTGATCCCATGATTGTAAATGATGCTACGATTCTTATGAATGAATAGAGGGATTGAATGTCAAAAAAAAAAAACTAGCATATCATTTTAACAAAGTATTGTCTTAAACAATCAAAATACCCTCTACTATTTTGAGAAGGATGCAATATTCTATGTGGACAACAGATAAAACATGGACCAGATACATGTAGCTGGATACCAATATACCACGACAATTGCAGGTTGGAAAAAACCCAATGACACTGAATCTTTTTAGAACATTCCGTTGCAACGATGAGAGGCTCAATTTAAGATATCTGAACTATAGTGATACAATTAACTTGTAATATTATACCAAAAATTGGGTGGACATACAGTTGTAAGCATCTATCGGAAGCTGATATCTAACGCCAAACATGTAATAACAATTCAACAAACCAAGATTATAATAAGCCACCAAAATGGGAGCGCAGCCTAAAACTAGCATCAGTGATAATGAGACATATTTGTAGTATGTGACAAATAGGAACAGTTCATATATAGCATACGCCATACGGACGTGCTAGATACTAAACCTCAAGATCGTTCGTGAGACCAAAGATCACTCAGACTAGATCATAAGAGAAACTCGGTGTCCATATTTGTCAAAAGTATAAAAGTATCTCGATAGGATTACTACATGTAGCAGCTTTGATAAAAACCATGATTCACACCATTAACAAGGATTGATACAAGAAAATGTTGGCATGCAATAAACAAAACCATACACTAACCTCAGATTATGGTTGTCCAGAGATAATTCAACCAAATTCAAAATCATCTCGAATCACATATGTAACATTTTAACAGAGCTGAACAACAGCAGGGAAAACAGCTAGTGAATGCCTTCTTTCTTTTCCTCCTACTTCCCAGCAGACTCAGGGGAGCCATCTCCATAGGAAACCAAACCCTTCTTCCCTTCAGGACTCACCGACATAGACCGGGACCTGTCGTTACTTGCACGTTTTGGAGATGGGGAGGCAAGGGGGGAGCGATCCTGCACAGGTGGTGGGGACCTTGATCTTGACCCAGACAGGCTCCTGCTCCTGGAGAGCGACCGTGCACGATCACCGCGGGAACTTGGTTTCCCACCAGGAGGCGAATGACTGCGTACTGGACTCCTGCTGTAGCCACCTCCCCTTGCGCGGTCTCGATAAGCTGGTGGGCTGCGTGACACGCTTCGGCTCCTCCTTCTGTACCTGCTAGACCTCCACAGCGGAAAAACAAGAGAAATATGAAATTTAACCTTACACTAGACTAGGCTATACATACGTGCTATAAACTTGGCAGTATAATTGGTTGAAAGATGTTCATCACCACACAACACAATAATCAACAAAATCTGTGTCGAGAAGATGCAAGCACAACATGCTGTTCTTTATCCGATAACACAATAGTTGAGGACACTGATACACTACGACAAATTTCCTTACAATTTTGTAATAATGCAGAAACTGAACGTTCAATTACATCATTTGTGTGGGGTCAGAATAGGAAGATTAAGAGAACATAACAAAGTTAGATGTCCTTTTCCTAACTGTTTATGAGATAAAAATATCATGACAAAATCATGTCCAATTGTTGTATGTGCAATCATTCTGAATAGTCATATGCCCAATTGTTGTACGTGCAATCATTCTGAATAGTTAATATACCTTGGTGATGCTCTTCTTGGTGGGCTTCTGTATCGTCTTGGAGGTGATCGATAACGAGTGCCCCTGTGACTGATATACCTGCAGAAGATATAACAGTAACTTCTTCAAGAGTGTCTTGGTAACTGATATATCTACAGAGATATTACAGTAATTTCTCCAGAATGGAAGAAAATAAAGTTAAATAAGTTACCTGTCACGATCACCTCTTCCACCATAGCGGTGAGAACGATCAACAGAAGGTGAACGATACTGTCTTGCAAATGAGTAACGTTGAGTAAAGCCCCTCCCTCTTCTTATGCGTTTTGATCCATCGGGAGAGACACTCCTAGATGGGCTCCTACCGTGATTGGGTGGCGATACTGCCCTGCGAGGTGGGCTAGGACTTCTGCTGGCGTTCCTGCGAGATCGACCACCTCGTACAGGGGTCAAGCTTCTTCTAGAAGATCCCACAGGGCTCCTGCTGAAGTTTCTATGAGCATTCCTTTGAGGGCTTCTGCTTGTAGTTTTTCTAGGAGGCATATCAGGGCTCCGGCTAAAACCCTTGTGCAGTGGAGATCTTGCAGAAGTTCGGCTAATGCTTTTTCCCTTCTCCATAGGTGTGGGGCTTGGACTGACACTTTTTCGCACATGGGTTCTTTCCGGGCTCCTACTTGGACTTCTTCGTTGCAAGGACCTAGCTGAGCTCCTGCTAATGCTTCTTGTCCGAACTTCAACAGGACTCCTGTTCCTGCGGACAACAGGGCTTCTGCTTGCCCTTCCAGGTGGGCTCTTGCTGGGGCTTCTTCGATGAGGACTCATGCTCATATTCCTCTGCCTGGGTGGGCTCCTGCTTTCTTTTTGTTTGGGGGCATGGACAGGACTTCTACTACGCTGATGAACAGGACTTGGGCTTACCAATCTCTCCAGGCTGACGTTTGACCTTTTGATTGGGCTTCTGGGACTTACACTCATGCTCTTGCTCATGGAGTGATTAGCACTCGTGCTCTGGCTCCTGCTTATCAATGTAAGATGAAACACTGCTTGCAGATGCAGTAAGCACAAATAATGATTGATGTGTGAAGAAGTATAGGGAACCTAGATTTGCTTCGGTTGCCAGTTAGAACAGGCACGATACCGGCCTTCCTTTCAGATTTGGAGTCGGTAACACCATTTGTGCGCATCTCCCCATTTTCCAGTTGAGATTTGTCTTCTTGTGCCAGACTCCTTGGTGTTCCAATCTTTTCCTGAGTTGAAGTGGCATCCTTCAGAGCAGCTACTGCTGTGTGATCTTCAGCTGGCAAGAAAATTGTAAGGCAGTGAGTAGTTGACCGGTTGTAATTGCATGAATGCCGCCCAAGTACCCCAATGGTTTCATACCGCGCAAAATACAAAGCATGCAACTACTTGATTTTCCAGCTTTCAAGCATATTCGATGATGCAGACAGTAATCAATGATGCCTGAGTGCAGAGACTAACAATAACTATTCTGTAGCTGAATACCACTACCTAACATGATCTAACTCCCACATCACTTGTGGTTGTGGGGCTTAAATGGCACAGTATGCAGCTTTTTTGTATGCTTAGGGATTTGAGATGGTGCATAATGTGTTTTCAGTATTTTGAAGTACATGGGCCATGGGCTGATGGCCTAACAAAGAAATTAGTACAAGTTTAATAACATCTACTCCAGCTTACACCAAATGAAATGAAGAAGCAACACAAATACGCATAGATATGTACAGCACATGCATCAGCCACAAAAGGAAATTACCAGAAATTTGAGATGTGGCCTTAGATTTCCTTCCATGACGTTGCCGCTTTCTTCTGGCATCCTCAGAGCTGCTATCACTCGCATTTCCAGTTTCACTGTCACTCTCTACCATCCTGGTAATTGAACTTTATGTTATATGTCAGCAAACAGGCTGAAATGTTCGATTTGGCAATGTGAACAAACCTTTTTGACTTCTGCTTTGATTTCCTGTCACGCTTTCTACGTCTTTTCTCGTGCCTGCGATCTCGCCTTCTTTTCCCATGCTTGCGTTTATCCTTCTTGGAGTGTCTCTTCCTTCGTCTTCGCTTGTCATCACTTGAGCTGCTGATGTCAGACGACTCGCTGGAGTAATCTGATTCACTCTCAGAATCTGACGACTCAGACTCAGATGAGGTTTCTGATTCTGAAGAAGAGTATCTTCTCTTCTTCTTTCTCCTCTTTGAAGATTTCTTGCGACGGCCCTTGTGTTTTTCTTCATTACCTTCGTCTTCAGATGAATCAATGAACAACTTTGATTTAACTTTCTTTTTATCTGTGGAATAATAGTAGCATAGAAAAGATGGTAAAAAGATCTAGAATTATTAGATGCTTAGATCACGCTTGCTACGTATGTTTGTCTAGGGCACATCTAGATGTGCCCTAGTTATTGCACATCTAAGTGACTCAATCAAGCATAAAAAGGAAAAGGAGAAGAAAAAAGAAAAGACCCACACGAATCTCCGCGTAAGATCAATGACATAGAACTTAGATGTGCAATACTTATGGCACATCTAGATGTGCTTTAGCAAAACTGTTGTTAAAATTTGAAAATTGCAGTTGATTTGAGAATCTCCAGTGCATTTGAAAATTGCTATCGTTGATTTGAGCAGTACCATTTTCAGTTGAGATGGATCCCCGACCTTTACCATCAACAAGCTCCCCACAATCCACTATTCTTACTGGAACAATAGGCTTATTAGTAGAACCATCCACATCAACATGCTCAATCCTCTTCAGCACATCATTTCCAAGAATAAGCTTGCCAAAAACAGTGTTCTTCCTGCAAGGTAAGAAAATAGTAGAACTCTTCAGCATACGAAAATATGGGAATCATGCCATAGTTAACTTGCTACATATGCTGTAACTTGTAATCCTGCCGTATTTGATGCATGGAAAGTATATGTACACTGTGACTTGTAATTCTCCATATTTGAAGCCTAAAAAGTACCATACGTCCATACCTGAGATTCAACTTTGTAACCCAGAAACTAGAGAGCATCCAAATTCACATTAACAGGGAGGTAACTAAGCAACTACATTCATTCCACAATTGCACACAACGGGTTTATGTAAAGCAATTGAGGATGCGGTCTCAACCCATTAATACTTAATTTTAATAGAAAAATAAATATTTTAATGCATATGCAACATGTTAGAACATGTGGCCATGCAAAAGGTTTTGACAAAACAAGATCAAATACTTATATAGTACAAAAACAAGACTTAAGCTTGATCTCTTTTTTCTATGTGTCACATTCAATCATATTTTTTCACAATTTTTTGTTGTTGCACATCCATGATTTTTTTACTATTCAAAGTTTCAACGGCTCAATGTGTATATCAACAAGATCTCCCAGTACGGATGGCATCAGAACACTCATAAATTGGAAACGGGAAACGATGACACAGATCGGACAATGAAACTATATTTAAGAAATACTCCTCAACAAGAAGTGATACTGGAAAGATTTGAATCAGGCACTAACTTAAATCCAAGTGCACCCAACAAGCAACACAAAGAAAGTAGTGCCAGGCAACTCTTACCTGACAAAATAGATAAATTAAGTAAATGATGTGCTCCTCTAGGAACATCACATGAAAGACTGCAATGGTTTTGTTCCTGATTTTATATGCAATTGGACATTTCAATCAGAAGTTTGTTTAGCATTGAAAACAAGAACAGTTGACTGAATGGCGGTTAAATGCCTATAGTAAGGCACATCAAAATATGGGAGAGCATATCTTATCAATTTTGACACCAAATTGCATGAGCGATTGGGTAGACAACATTTATTTTCGCATCTCTTGCTGATAAGGGTACCTCAGGCACAGGGTTGCCCAAATCTTATGGTCCTAAGTTGTGCAAGTCTGAAACCTACATGATGACAATTCAAATGAAACACATCCAAACAAACCTGTCAAGATGAGAATTAGGCTTGAACGTAATGAAGAACTGGGAGCCATTGGTATTACGTCCAGCATTTGCCATTGACAAGAGACCCCGGTCATCATGGCGTAGCACAAAATTTTCATCTGAAATGCAAATAATAAATTGCCATTAGAATACATTGATTACCATCACAACATGATGAGTGACATATTTGGAGGATTGGAATGACGGGAGAAAATGCGTTGGTAAGTTCTTTTAGGTGTGTCTAGAACTAGCAACATTAAACTGCATAACCAACCTTCTGACAAATTTGCAAATTATATAAATACATTATATATGGAACATATGCACATTAGACTTTAAATGAATAGGTTCCATACTAAGCTCAGAGCTTAATACCTTCAAATTGTTCACCGTATATACTTTCTCCACCATTTCCTGAAAACATGACTTCCACAAATAAGAAAATATGAAGCAACAGGCAGGGGTACTACTATGTGTATGGAAGAATAACAAGGAAGTTTATGTCACAGAAATGAACTGTTATGAAACTCTTTCCCTGCATCTCGTTCTTACCCAAGTATATTTCTAAAGTTGATTCATTCAAGTTAATCAAATAACAGTTTTATCAAAACTAGCAACTGTCAACCGTCTTGTGCATACTTGCATACATATGCTCTGTATAAGTACTGACACAGAAACACTTTTTTTATTTCAATGGAAGATACAGGAGAAGCAAGAAAGAGGTCATATGATGGTAGGGAATTCCCACCTCTGCTGGATTAAATAGGTCAAGCATAATGTAAGAGAAGAAAGAACAAATAGGTCAAACAAAATGTAAGAGAAGAAAGAACAAATAGTATAACTCACCGTCTCCATTTGAGAAGTCACCACCCTGGAAAAAGCAAGTGAGAATTAGCAAACTGTGGTAACACAGCAATCAAATTTCCCTGTTCTTTTTTGACAATTTAGATAACACAGAAACATACAAGTACAACCTTAAATACTACTCCCTCATTCCCAAAATATAAGGCGCGCTTGACTTTTTCTGGTCTTCATCGCATAACTTTGACTATGATTTTTATTTATTCTATATTTACAAAATTAGTATAAATACATATGAAATAAAATTGTTTTGGAAGACAAATACGACGATGCCATTTATACATGTTCAATCCATGTATTTTGGTATATATTAATGGTCATGTTCAATCCATGTATTTTGGTATATATTAATGGTCAAAGTCATGCATCAAAAACCGCGCAAAGTCAAACATGCCTTACATTTCGGGAAGTAGGGAGTATATGATAAGAAAAGCAGTCGAGATCATCGGTCCTGCATCCTACATCATGGAGAGGGAAACAGGAAATTGACTAAAAACAGAAAAGATAAAGCTAACCTAAGAGAAAACATTATAGATGATCAAATACAAAACCATTTACTGCATAAAATTATACTAGAGAGAGAGAAGAAGAAGAACTGACTTGTGCCATGAACCCCTTGATGACACGGTGGAATGTTGATCCCTTGTAATATAATGGCTTCTTAGTTGTTTGCCCAATTCCCATCTCACCTGGAGCACAGAATCTCAATTAGCAAGAGCTACAGTACCAGGAACAAGGGAGAGGATGAACTTCTCAAGAAATGAAGCTAATCCATAAAATCAACCTGTTGAACTTGTGGGCAATAGGACAACAAAAGGCATGCCTTAACCACTACGTCAATACATGGTTTCAACAAGTAAATCTGCAAATATTGGCATTCTATTTACATACTACTACCTCTGTCTGGGTTTATTGGTCCCCTTCCTATTTTGTGCCCAACTTTGACCGCAGATTTGACTAACGAATTAGAAGTTGTATGTCACAAAACTTAAATTGTTGGATTCATATTTGAAAGAGGTTTCCAATGATACTATTTTTATGGTATATAACTTATTTTTTATAGTTAAATCAAAGGTCAAAGTTTGACCCAAAATACATGGGGGACTAATAAACCAGGACGGAGGTAGTATAGTGTTCAAAGTTCATAACAAACCTTCTAAACCAGAACTGCAGCTAATTTTTCAGTCACAAGTACAACTTGGCCACAGATGACACTTGTATCTATTCACTTAAATATGCTAAAGGATTACCTGTGCATAATGCTCTGAAGTTCTCTGCTGTAAGGGGAGCAACATTAGCAAACAGCTGCAAGGAAAAGGAATTTGGTCATCAATACATATGATATATCATCAGACTTGATAAATCTGATGACACAGCTAGAGTTGCTGACCTCATATATACCACCCAAACTCGCATGTAAGTTATAAGGAAAAGAAGGTGTACCTCAAATATCATTCTTTCGTCAGGTCCATCACCTATCGATACATCCAGAAAGACAATTGGATTCTTCTTTCTACCCATCTTCTCAATGGTCATAGTCGAGGAGCCAGCACAGATGGTTCAAGCTGTGAGTAAAATGAAGAGCTATAGATATAAATGGTGCAGACAAAAATGGGGACTTGTAAACTATTTTGCACCCATCACAATCTGATTCTACATACAGTCAATCAGTCATGCAGAAGCACACAACCAAGTAAGTAAACCATAGTTTCAGAGCAGGTGAGCGTCTGTTATTTTAATTGACATCATTCCATAATAAGACATAAGCTTGAAGCTGCATGTATTATCCAATAGCTTTCCAGGACCTCCATCTGCCTACTACTTCTGCAAGATATAAATGGCATTGCTTCCATAGCATTCTCTAACTGAGTTGCTCCATCCCTACTAACCAAGCATCTAGTTTTTAAACCTGAAAACCAGATTTTACCGTTCAACAGAGCAGGAAACAAGAAGCCAGGATAGAGAAAACAGACTGATTGCCCAAATCAACCATCAAGAAACGCCATGCCTTTGCCTGGGAACCAATCATATAGCACACAACGACAACAAGTTTGCTAGCTTCCAACAAGTCTTTTCAACCAAGATAAAATCGATCAAGGAGGCTAGACGGCCATGTTTAATCATGCAAAAGCCATCGAAGCGCCCCAGCAGGGATCTAAGCGCCCTTTATAGCCTACTAACAGAGCTCATTACACGAATCCAAACCTCCCCTCACCCAGATCAGGAGGCATGCACGCCCACGCAACCCTAAAACCCGCCAAAACCCTACGGCGTCTCAAACCCAAAGACCCAACTCAATCAGCGCAACTTGACCAGCACGAGACACTCGATCGACCACGCAGATCGAAACGTGAAACGGCCCTAAATCCGCAGCGCGGCGCGGCCCGCGATCCGGCGCGCGGCGGAACGTCCAGACCGAATGAGGAGGCGGCGGGGGGCAGGGGAGGGGCACGAACCGTGAGGAGATTCGGGCTGCCGGAGCTTCGATCGTACCGGAGCGAAGGCTCTGCTGGGGAAGGGACGGGGGAACGCGGCCGCAACTCCGCAGCAGCAGCTCCACGCGGCCGCACAAGCGGAGTGAGGTGGGGATAGGAGGGGGGCGGAGGGGAGCAGCGGCCCAGTATTAACCTACCCCTGCGTTTCGCGGGGCTAAAGTACGATTTTGCCCCTGCGGCGGGGTCAATGGTACTCCGTATTTGCTATGCTCACGGCGCGCGAGAGTTTTTTTTTTTATACGGGAAGGCCTTCAGAATAGCTTTATTAAAACTCAAAAACTTACATGAAGTGCCAAAGGCTTTAAAATAAAATTGAGGGTGCCGGGCTCTTGTTGGGTGATCTGAACGAAATTCAGTTCCTCCACCCCTGCGGCGGGGTCGATGGTACTCCGTATTTGCTATGCTCACGGCGCGCGAGAGTTTTTTTTTATACGAGAAGGCCTTCGGAATAGCTTTATTAAAACTCAAAAACTTACATCAAGTGCCAAAGACTTTAAAATAAAATTGAGGGTGTCGGGCTCTTGTTGGGTGATCTGAACGAAATTCAGTTCCTCCACGAGAAGGAAGGAGGAAACCCAAGACCGGTGCAGTACATGCACGCTTTTCAGGAAGCGATTGATGACTGCGAGCTGCATGATCTAGGCTTCATCGGCGATCCGTTCACATGGCGTCGCGGGAGGATACGGGAAAGGTTGGACAGAGGCCTAGTGAATGAGGCATGGTCGGGATTGTTCCCTCATGCGGGCCTACAGAATTTGGAGTTTAATCACTCCGACCACAGACCTTTGCTTGTGGATACAGATTATTATGCACAACTAGCCGCTGCTCCAAATAATGTACAAGTCAAGAGATTTGAAGCCCGGTGACTGAGAGAGGAAAAGTTTGATGAAACAGTGATGGATGCGTGGATCAACGCGACATCAGACCCAAATGTAACGACTATATATGAGAAATTGAATAAAATGCACGCTTGGTTCCATGATTGGGACCAGCGAGTTCTTAACAAGCCAAAAAACGGCTGCGGAAAGCACAAAGAGAACTTGAGAAAGTAATGACCGGCCCTATGAATGATGACAGTGATGAAAAGAGGAGAGAACTTTCTGAACTGATTGAATACTTGCTAGAACTTGAAGAAATCCAAGTCATGCAGAGATCCCGAGCAACATGGCTGACGAGTGGTGACCGTAATACGGCGTTCTACCAGGCTTTTGCGTCGGCGAGGCGGAAAAAGAATTTCATAAAAAGACTGAAAGATGATGGGGGGAATTGGATGGAAGGTAGCTCTGAGTTAAATTCTCATATTTTAAATTACTTTAATCACCTTTTTGCATCTGAAGTTCAGCAAACAGATCCTATCATTCTTCAACGGGTCCAGCGCAAGGTGACCGATCAGATGAACAGCTTCCTGATGGCCCAGTACACTCCGGATGATGTGAAAAAGGCTATCTTCGGCATTGGTGATATTAAGGCTCCCGGGCCTGATGGGCTACATGCAGTCTTCTTCAAGAAGTATTGGCATATACTCGGGGATGAAATCACTCAAGAGGTTTTGTTGGCTATTAACTCAAGGAAGATCAGAATGGAATGATACAACAATTGTGATGATCCCTACAACAGATTCTCCAGACCTGGTAACGCAATTCAGACCCATCAGTCTATGTAACGTTCTTTACAAGATCATCTCTAAAATGTTGGCCTTCCGATTGAAAAATATCCTTCCTGAAATTATTTCCCCCACTCAAAGTGCTTTCGTTCCTGGAAGGATGATCACTGACAATATCTTGATTGCATATGAGTGTGTGCATAGGATAAAGAACAAAAGGGCAGGCCAGACTGGGTTGTGTGCAGTAAAACTTGATATGCACAAGGCATATGACAGAGTGGAATGGTCCTTTTTGCAGGATATGATGATCACATTAGGATTTCATGAACAATGGGTTGAATTAATTATGGAATGTGTGAGATTGGTTACATATAAGGTGAGGTTTAATTCTCAAGAAACAGGTGGTTTCAGCCCGACTAGAGGTATTCGTCAGGGGGATCCTCTCTCCCCTTACCTCTTCCTTCTCTGTGCAGAAGGTCTTTCTAGTATATTGTAGTTTGAAGAAGAAGCTGGTGGCATAGAAGGGATTAGAGTGTGCAGAAATGCACCGTCGGTATCACACCTATTATTCGCTGATGATTCTCTAATTCTCATGAAGGCAGACACTCTTAATGCGGCTTCCTTACAGCATGTTCAGGAGACCTATTGTCAGAGTTCGGGGCAAATGGTGAGTTTGTCAAAGTCTAGTGTTTTCTTTAGTCCTAACACCCTTGTTGTTTCTAGGACTGAAATTTGCCAAGAGTTACATATTGACACAGAAGCTCTGTCAGATAAATATCTTGGACTTCCTGCTATGGTAGGAGCAGACAAAAGTGATTGTTTTAAACATTTTGTTGAAAGAATTAAAGAGAGGCTTAAAAGATGGATAGAGAAACAGTTATCCATAGGAGGCAAAGAGATCCTTCTTAAATCTGTGGCTCAAGCTATTCATGTGTTCGCTATGTCTGTATTCAGTTTGTCAAAGGGGATCTACAAGGACATTACTGATATAATCTCCCAATTCTGGTGGGGAGATGACGAGGAACACAAGAGAATGCATTGGTACACTTGGTGGAAACTTTGCTATCCTAAAAGCGAAGGTGGAATGGGTTTTCGAGATCTATACTCTTTTAACTTGGCAATGCTTTCAAAACAGTGTTGGAGACTCCTTACTAATCCAGAATCATTGTGTGCAAGAGTGCTAAAGGCAAAATACTTTCCTAATGGAAGTTTACTACAAGCTACCCTGAAAAATGGTGCTTCTTTCACTTGGCAAAGTATCATGAAAGGTTTGGAAACTTTCAAACTAGGGTATATATGGCGTATTGGGACGGGGGAAAATGTAAGCATTTGGAGCGACCCTTGGATCCCAGGAAGCGCGGACAGGAAGGTTATATCCCCGCGAGGTCATACAATTCTGAATACTGACAACGATCTAATTGATCCTACGAATGCTAACTCGGATGAAGCATTGCTTAGAACTATTTTCAATCTTGTAGATGTACGCAGGATCATGGAAATACCACTGAACTACAACGCTTTTGATGACTTCATAGCTTGGCACCCGGACATAAAAGGGATTTTCTCAGTCCGTTCTGCTTATCATATACAGTGGACTCGCACTTACAGAGCACAGGCGAATATGTTATCACAGCCAGGGAGGTCCAGCACCCCGGCAGTATGGAACATCCTTTGGAAGCTTCAAATACCACGTAAAATTCAAATTTTTGGTAGGTGAGCATTGCATGGAATTTTACCCCTAAAATCGATACTCGCCAATAGGCATGTGGGTACAGATGGATCATGTCCGATATGTCATCACGGGGCTGAGGAGGTAAAGCACCTTCTGTTCGATTGTGTACATGTGACCGAGCTTTGGGGTCGCTTTGGTATCTCAGATGTTATTAATGAGGCAAAGAATGTAGATCGCTCAGGATTTGTGATCCTGGAACATCTTCTGCTAGCGCCACCAAGCCTGGTTCCGCTGAAACCGAATCTGAATATCAAGCAAGTTGTTCTAGTTGGGGGCTGGTATCTACGGTGGATCTGGCGCCAATTCACTCATGGTGGCTCTCCTCCACCACTGTTTAAATGGCCTATGTCTATCCTTGCCATTACTAATAATTTTCAGCGGGCTAATGAAAAGAAGAGTGTAGCTGTGCAAGATAGATGGAAGAAGCCTGATCCCAAGTTTGTAAAGTTGAATGTAGACGCTGCCTTTTATGCTGCAGAAGGGGCTGGTGCCACAGCAACGGTGATTAGAGATGATAAGGGGGTCTTTTTAGCAGCACAATGTATCTTCATCCCATATGCTTCTAGTGTGGTTACTACTGAGGCCCAAGCAATGCGGGACGGACTAAACTTTACAAACTCCTTGGGATTCCCACGAGTGGAGGCGGATTCAGACTCACTGATCGTAATTGAATCATGTGAGGGGCAGTCAAGATGGTGGGATGAAGCTGCTGCAATTTTTGCTGAATGTGTGGATGTTTCTGTTTTGATTGGGAAGGTCAAATTCAAGCATTGTTTTCGTAGCTCAAATCAAGCGGCGCATGTGCTAGCTAATTATAGTTATTGTAATAAGACTTCTAGTACCTGGACGGATGAGCCTCCGGGGTTTCTAGTCTCAAAACTAGTGGATGATGTAATCCCTTTTCTAAGTTAATAAAGCTAGCCATGATGGCCTTCCCTCAAAAAAAATTGAGGGTGCCTCCATCCATACGAACGGGGGGTTTGCACAGCCCCATTTAGGGTATTTTTCACTGTTCTGACCTTGTCAGGAAACTTTAGCATAAAATGAACTCCACACAAAATTATTTCACGATCTGACCCTTTTCAGAAACGCCACGGCCTATGGCGTTGTTGCCTTATTTGGAAATGCCAAACCCACCCGTATTGCTGGCCTGGTTGAGACGCTACGTGGCAGGGCAGAAACGCCAGCGTGTGTGGCGTTGCTGGAAATGCCAAAGTGTGTGGCGTTGCTGCCCAAATATGAAACGCCATTGTTAGTGGCGTTTCCAGCAACCTGTTCACATTTGCCACTTATCTATGAAGGGGAGCAACGTAGGCTAGTTTGGCGTTTTCAAATAGAGCAGAAACGCCATGGCTTGTGGTGTTACCAAAAGGGTCAGATCATGAAATAAATTTCTGGGGAGTTCATTTTGTGCTAAAGTTTTCTGACAAGGTCAAAATAGTGAAAAGAGCCTTTAGCTAGCTCATGAGCAACAACATTCGATTAATAATAACCTTCCCGAAATCAAGCAGAAAATTTCGACAATCCTATAGTACTAGCGCCGCCACCATGGAGTAGGAGGACGCATCTCCTCCCCTTCACCAGAGATCTCTAGCCACTCATCTTTCTCCCAGGTAAGACCGACGACTCACCGTCAGTTCAAAAAAAAGTCAGGTGAGCATCAAACAGTTTCCGGATTTTCTTTATTAGTACTGTACTAGGTAATTGTCTGTGCGCTTGCAATGAGAGCGTGAATATTCTAGTGCACATGTCTCTTTAAGATCTACTGCACATGGAACCACATTTTTAGTGAAACATCGAACCACATTATTAGCGAAACGCATGCGATCTTTTTGTTTCCACACAGACAATTATTTCTCATAGTAGCAAACTATCAATATTGTGGTGATCAGGAATTGTTTAGAAAAAATAACTATGTTTGACCAATTCATTAACATCGATTAACATACTTTTATAGTTAGTGCAAACTAACCTGCTTTGTGTCCTTTTGGCCTTCCTTTTCTCTCCCACGACAGCAAGTATAGATGCACACACTAAGCATGCGCATCAGGCACAACAACGGTAGCAAACTGAAAAACACATCAGGCACATACGCATAATCACAAGCAAGTGCTACTTGTGAGCTGCGTTGGGATTTTTCCCGAAGAAGAAGGGTGAAGCAGTACAGTAGAGATAAGTATTTCCCTCAGTAAGAACCAAGGTTTATCAAACCAAAAGGAGAATCACGCAAACCCTAGTGAACAGCACCTGCACACACAAAAGCAAATACTTGCACCCAACGCGGGCAAGAGGGTTGTAAATCCCCTTGAACTCGTTACTTGCAAGGATCAAATCTTGTATAGGTAAATATATAAATTACAAAACAAAAGAAAAGTAAATAAATTGCAGCAAGGTATTTTTGGTTTTTATAATATGTTTAAATAGACCCGAGGGCCATAGTTTTCACTAGAGGCTTCTCTCTCGAACACATAGCATACGGTGGGTAAACAAATTACCGTTGGGCAATTGATAGAAAAGCGCATAGTTATGACCTATTCATGGCAATGATCATGTATATAGGCATCATGTTCGTAACAAGTAGACCGACTCCTGCCTGCATCTACTACTAATACTCCACCAATCGACCGCTATCCAGCATGCATCTATGGTATTAAGTTCATGACAAAAAGAGTAACGCTTTAAGCAAGATGACATGATGTAGACAAAGTAAACTCAATCAATATGAATAAACCCCATCGTTTTATCCTTAGTAGCAACAATACTATACGTACCCCGTCCCCTTCTGTCACTCGGTGAGGACACCGCAAGATTGAACCCACTATAAAGCACCTCTCCCGCTGAAGATAAATCAACCTAGTTGGCCAAACCAAATGGATAGATCAGAGAGAAATACAAAGCTATAACAATCATGCATAATAAAGTTCAGAAAAGACTCAATTACTTTCAATGAATAATCTGATCATAAACCCACAATTCATCGGATCCCAACAAACACACCGCAAAAGAAGATTACATCGGATAGAACTCCAAGGAGATCGAGGAGAACATTGTATTGAAGATCAAAGAGAGAGAAGAAGCCATCTAGCTACTAGCTATGGACCCGTAGGTCTGTGGTGAACTACTCACACATCATCGGAAGGGCAGCAAGGTTGATGTAGAAGCCCCCCGTGATTGATTCCCCCTCCAGCAGATTACCGAAAAAGGCCTCCAGGTGGGATCGTGGATGAACAGAAGCTTGCGGCGGCGGGAAAGTTATTTCGGGTGGCTCTTTGTTGGTTTGGGAATATATTTGAATTTATAGGCTTGGAATTATGTCAAACGGAGCTGCGAGGGGCCCACAAGTTCAGGGGGCGCGCCTACCCCCCTTGGCACGCCCTGTGAGCTTGTGGCTCTCTCGTATCTCTTTTGGCCTCCTCCCGAACCTTCTAGGGTCCCTTCTGGTCCAGAAAAAATTATTTTAAAGATTTTTCCGTTTGGACTTCGTTTGATATTGATTTTCCGAAAAGCCAAAAATAATCAAAAAACAGGAACTGACACTGGGCACTGAGTTAGTAGGCTAGTCCCAAAAAATGATATAAAATAGCATAAAAATGCATATAAAGCATCCAAGATTGATAATATAATAGCATGAAACAATAAAAAATTATAGATACGTTGGAGACGTATCAGCATCCCCAAGTTTAATTCCCGCTCGTCCTCGAGTAGGTAAATGATAAAAACAGAATTTTTGATGTTGAATGGTACCTAACATGTGTATCATGTAATCTCTTTACTGTATAAATATTGAGAAACGATGAAGTAACAACATCAACATAATAATATCCATGAATATAAGAAAATATACGATCCTTAACGAATGTTATCCCCACTCATTTTATCATGTTAGCATGGCATAACTCCGCCTTCACTGCATAAATATAAATCATGAGCACCCTGGTGTTAAACCAGGCAATTGGATCGTACTTCTAACGCGCTTCAGCTTGTCAACTTCACGCAATACATGAGCGTGAGCCATGAATATAGCACTATAGGTGGAATAGAATGCGGTGGTAGAGATCAATAAGGGAAGTCAAAAGGAAGAAAGTCTCGCATCAACTTGGGGGATCAATGGACTATGGAGATGTCCATCAATCGATATCAATGCGAGGAGTAGGATTGCCATGCAACGGATGCACTAAGAGCTATAAGTGTATGAAAGCTCGACGGAAACTAAGTGGGTGTGCACCCAACTTGCTTGCTCATGAAGACCTCGGGCATTTGAGGAAGCCCGTCATCGGAATATACAAGCCAAGTTCTATAATGAAAAAATCCCACTAGTATATGAAAGTGACAACATAGGAGACTCTCTATATGAAGAACATGGTGCTACTCTAAAGTACAAGTGTGGAAAAAGGATAGTAACATTGCCCCTTCTCTCTTTATCTCTCTTTTTTTGGCTCTTTTTGGCCTCTCTTTTTTCCTTTTTTCTTTTTTATTTTTTGTCCGGAGTCTCGTCCCGACTTGTGGGGGAATCATAGTCTCCATCATCCTTTCCTCATTGGGACAATGCTCTAATAATGATGATCATCACACTTTTATTTACTTACAACTCGATACTGAAACAATATGACTCTATATGAATGCCTCCGGCAGTGTACCAGGATGTGCAATGATCTAGCGTAACATGTATGATAATAATGAACGGTGGCCGTGCCACAAATATCATGTCAGCTCTATATGATCATGCAAAGCAATATGATGATGAACACACAAGTCATGTGACGGAACGGTGGAAATTGCATGGCAACATATCTCGGAATGGCTATGGAAATGCCATAATAGGTAGGTATGGTGGCTGTTTTGAGGAAGATATAAGGAGGCTTATGTGTGATAGAGTGTATCATATCACGCGGTTTGGATGCACCGACGAAGTTTGCACCAACTCTTGAGGTGAGACAGGGCAATGCACGGTACCGAAGAGGCTAGCAATTTGCGGAAAGATAGGAGTGCGTATAATCCATGGACTCACATTAGTCATAAAGAACTCACATACTTATTGTAAAGCCTATTAGCCCTCGAAGCAAAGTACTACTCGCATGCCCCTAGGGAGGAGGTTGGTAGGAGTTAACCATCGCGCACCCCCGATTATAACAACACCCAAGGATTTCATTTCAGACATAAAAATGTTCAAACCTCCCCACCATGCCATGATCAACACTAAGATGAGAAGTTAATAACAAGCTTTAATACCAATATTTCTACTAACCAATGATCATGAACCAATATCCTTTCATATTACGATATCAATATTATTAAACCATACGTTTCATATTTAGTGATTTACATGAAAGTTTTTATTATATCCCCCTTGAATACCTATCCTTCTTGGACTAGTCTTACAACAGGTGCAAATTGCCATTACTATGTATTAGACTCTCAAAGATTTAAGTGAAGCATGAGAGTGTCATCATTTCTATAAAATATAACCACCGTCGTGCTCTAAAAGATATAAGTGAAGCACTAGAGCAACTGCCTAGCTCAAAAGATATAAGGGAAGCACATACAGTATTCTAACAAATCACGATAAATGTGTGTCCCTCTCAAAAGGTGTGTCCAACAAACAATGATTGTGGCAAACTAAAAAGCAAACAAAACTATAGCACAAGACGCTCCAAGTAAAACTCATATCATGTGATGAATAAAAATATAGCTCCAAGTAAGTTACCGATAGATTGTAGACGAAAGAGGGGATGCCATCCGGGGCATCCCCAAGCTTAGACGCTTGGGTCTTCCTTGAATATTACCTTGGGGTGCCTTGGGCATCCCCAAGCTTAGGGTCTTGCCGCTCCTTATTCCTTCATCCATCGTAGTCTCACCCAAAACTTGAAAACTTCAGCACACAAAACTCAACAGGAACTTCGTGAGATCCGTTAGTATAATAAACATTAGGTATTGTTATAAAATCATTAATAATTGTTCTTGCATAATACCTATTGTATTCTAACTCTTCCATGACTTATACCCCCCGATATATTCCATAGTTTCATTAAAACAAGTAAACTACGCAAAAACATAATCTGTCTAAAACAGAATAGTACGCAATGACAGAATATTTATCCATACTTCTGTAACTCTAAAAATTCTGAAAAGTTAGGAAAACGTAAAATATTTGTATTCCAATACTGTGGCAAAATTTCAGTTTTTTCTGACGTTCCAATAGTAAATGTAAAATGAAACACTGGGCGCTAAACTTTCTATTTTCAAACAGCATCAATTATACTATCCTTTAAATCATCCCAAAGGCATTACTTGGCACAAACACTAATTAAAAGATAAAAACACAATCATTACAGTAGCAATAAAAATTGCAATAAAGATAAATATTGGGCTGCCTCCCAACAAGCTCTTTCTTTATAGCCATTAAGATAGGCTTGAGATTTTAAATGATGCTCGCATTAAAGACAAGAATTGAAGCACGAAGAGAGCATCATAAAACATATGACAAACACATTTAAGTCTAACATACTTCCTATGCATAGGCATTTTATAAGAAAACAAATTATCAAGACAAGAAATATTTAACATGAGCAAGGAAGAAGAATGAAGCATTAATAATTTCAATATCAAGAGAGGTAATTGAATAACATGAAAGTTTCTACAACCATATTTTCCTCTCTCATAATAATTGCATGTAGGATCATAATCAAATTCAACAATATAGCTATCATATAAAATATTCTCTTCATGATCCTTATGCATAAAAGTTTTATAATCTTCCAAGATAGTGGGATTAACATCAACTAACGTCATGACCTCTCCGAACCCACTTTTATCACAAATTTCATAAGATCGAACACTCTTCGAATATGTGGGATTCTTTTTACCTAAAGTTGACATTCTTCCAAACCCACTTTCAATATTATTGCAAACATTATTATGAATAACATATTCATCACGAGGCTTAAATAAATTTTCAAGATCATAAGAAGCATTATCACCCCAATCATGATCATTGCAATAAGTAGTGGACATAAAAAATTATCATCCCCAAGCTTGTAGCTTTGCATATCATTAGCACAATTGACATTAATAGAATTTATAATAACGTCATTGCAATCATGCTTTTCATTCGAGGAGCTATCATGAATCACTTTATAAATTTCTTCTTTTAACACTTCACAATTTTTAGATTCACGGTTTTCAAGCAAAACTTCATAAAGATAATCAAGTGCACTCAACTCACTAGCAATCGGTTCATCATAATTGGATTGTTTAAAAAGATTAGCAAGTGAATGAGGATTCATATCAATAATTTTTAGCAAATGAAGATGCAAGCAAATAGAAGGCACATGGCAGCACAAGCAAAGATAGCACACAAAATATTTTTGGTATTTTGGATTTTTTAGAGAAGTGGAGGGAGATGAAAAAGAGAGACAAATAAAAAGTAGAGCAAGTAGATGATAGTTTGAGTGAAGGTACTTGTAGTGATTTGATGATGTCTCCCCGGTAACGGCGCCAGAATTTCTTTCTGCTACTTGTGAGCTGCGTTGGGATTTTCCCCGAAGAGGAAGGGTGAAGCGGTATAGTAGAGATAAGTATTTCCCTCAGTGAGAACCAAGGTTTATCGAACCAAAAGGAGAATCACGTAAACCCTAGTGAAAAGCACCTGCACACACAAAAGCAAATACTTACACCCAATGCGGGCAAGAGGGTTGTCAATCCCCTTAAACTCGTTACTTGCAAGGATCAAATCTTGTATAGGTAGATATATAAATTGCAAAACAAAAGAAAGGTAAATAAACTGCAGCAAGGTATTTTTGGTTTTTATAATATGTTTAAATAGACCCGGCGCCATAGTTTTCACTAGAGGCTTCTCTCTCGAACACATAGCATACGGTGGGTAAACAAATTACTTTTGGGCAATTGATAGAACAGCGCATAGTTATGACGTATTCATGGCAATGATCATGTATATAGGCATCACGTCCGTGACAAGTAGACCGACTCCTGCCTGCATCTACTACTATTACTCCACCAATCGACCGCTATCCAGCATGCATCTATGGTATTAAGTTCATGACAAACAGAGCAACGCTTTAAGCAAGATGACATGATGTAGACAAAGTAAACTCAATCAATATGAATAAACCCCATCGTTTTATCCTTAGTAGCAACAATACTATACGTACCCCGTCCCCTTTTGTCACTGGGTGAGGACACTGCAAGATTGAACCCACTACAAAGCACCTCTCCCGCTGAAGATAAATCAATCTAGTTGGCCAAACCAAACGGATAGATCGGAGATAAATACAAAGCTATAACAATCATGCATAATAAAGTTCAGAAAAAACTCAATTACTTTCAATGAATAATCTGATCATAAACCCACAATTCATCGGATCCCAACAAACACACCGCAAAAGAAGATTACATCGGATAGAACTCCAAGGAGATCGAGGAGAACATTGTATTGAAGATCAAAGAGAGAGAATAAGCCATCTAGCTACTAGCTATGGACCCGTAGGTCTGTGGTGAACTACTCACACATCATCGGAAGGGCAGCAAGGTTGATGTAGAAGCCCCCCATGATCGATTCCCCCTCTGGCAGATTACCGAAAAAGGCCTCCAGATGGGATCGCGGAAGAACAAAAGCTTGCGGCGGCGGGAAAGTTATTCCGGGTGGCTCTCTGTTGGTTTGGGAATATATGTGAATTTATAGGCTTGGAATTAGGTCAAACGGAGCTACTAGGGGCCCACAAGCTCAGGGGGCGCGCCTACCCCCCTGGGCGCGCCCTGTGAGCTTGTGGCTCTCTCGTATCTCTTTTGGCCTCCTCCCAAACCTTCTAGGGTCCCTTCTGGTCCAGAAAAAATTATTTTAAAGATTTTATTCCGTTTGGACTTCGTTTGATATTGATTTTTTTAAAAGCCAAAAACAATCAAAATAGGAGACTCACTAGTATATGAAAGTGACAACATATGAGAGACTCTATATGAAAAACATGGTGCTACTTTGAAGCACAAGTGTGGAAATGGATAGTAACATTGCCCCTTCTCTCCTTTTCTCTCTCTTTTTTTGGTGGGCTCTTTTTGGCCTCTCTTTTTTTCCTTTTCTTTTTTTATTTCCTCACTGGGACAATGCTCTAATAATGATGATCATCACCCTTCTATTTACTTACAACTCAAAATTACAACTCGATACTAGAACAAATATGACTCTATATGAATGCCTCTGGCAGTGTACCAGGATGTGCAATGATGCTAGCATAACATGTATGAAAATGATAAACGGTGGCTGAGCCACAAATACTATGTTAGCTATATGATCATGCAAAGCAATATGACAATGATGATGTGTGTCATATAAACGGAACGGTGGAAGTTGCATGGGAATATATCTCAGAATGGCTATGGAAATGCCATAATAGGTAGGTATGGTGGCTGTTTTGAGGAAGATATAAAGAGGCTTATGTGTGATAGAGCGTATCATATTACGGGGTTTGGATGCACCGGCGAAGTTTGCACCGACTCTCGAGGTGAGAAAGGGCAATGCACGGTACCGAAGAGGCTAGCAAATTGCGAAAAGGTGAGAGTGCGTATAATCCATGGACTCACATTAGTCATAAAGAACTCACATACTTATTGTGAAAGTTTATTAGCCCTCGAAGCAAAGTACTACTACGCATGCCCCTAGGGGGGAGGTTGGTAGGAGTTAACCATCGCGTGCCCCCAACCGCCATGCAAAGGAAGACAATCAATAATAAATCATGCTCCAACTTCTTAGCATAATGAAAGACCATACGTGCATGCTTCGGGAATCACAAACCTTAACACCAATATTCTTACTAAATCATAATGTCGTGGGAAACGAACACCTATGGGATCGCTATCGAGCAGATCCCTTTACGGTTCGGCAAGGGGAGAGGATTGCACGAAGAGCAGAACTAGCGAACAGCACACGGGGAATTTACCCAGGTTCGGGCCGCACGGATGCGTAAAACCCTACTCCTGCTTTGATGGTATTATTGTGGATATTCTTGGCCAAGTTCTGGGAGCTACAGTAGCAGCTACGCATGCAGAATGAGCTTCCGAAGTGCTCCCCCCATAGCTATGCCTTGGGCCTCCTTTTTATATGAGTCAAAGGGGCTACCACAGTGGCGTAAGGGATAAGGTATGAGGTGGGAAGTAGCTACAGGGTCACTACAGTGTTATCATACCTAACCCTGACGGCTTAGAACAAGCTCATTAAATGCACCGTGAGGTGCCCGTCGAGGTGTCCCTCAGCGTCTCGGGCTTGGAAAAGCTTTACAGGGGATGGGCAAAAGCAGCCATCCCATCAGCACCGCTTAAGCATCTCGTGGCCAGCATCGCGCCACGTCACCATGAGGACAAACCCTAAACGACAAGGCTGGCCGCTGCGCAGGAGCGATAGCGCTACACTGTGCAGAGCCTTGCCGGGGCTGAATCCTTGCCGGGCCCGGGGCTTGCCGGGTCCGATGCTTGCCGGGACCGGGGCTTGCCGGGCCCGGGTCTCGCCGGCCGCGAGGCCTTGCCGGCAAGGGTCTTGCCGGGCCTTCGCACCCCTTTGGCCTTCTGCCTTCTGGTCCGGTCGTTGACTTGAACGTCTCTTCCCGGCAAGGCTTGCCGGGTTCCTGGCTTGCCGGCTCGCTCCTCGCCGGCAAGCACTATCTTCGTCTTGAGATTGCTCCTAGCTATTCCCCGGCAAGGCCTGCCGCGGTTCGGCTACAACTGCCCGTACACAAGTAAGGGGTACTAAAGGGGCCCATACTTTAGTACACCGACAGGAGCCCCCGGGCCTAGGCCATACACGGATGCCAGGCCTGTTGGGCTAGGCCCAAAACAGTGCACGGGTGCACGTGGCAGGGAATAACTGTCCGTAATCATGATCTCTTTTACCACGCCCCTCCACTACGCGCATTAATCGCGCGACGCGGGAGACGTGGGCGCGCAGTAAAAGCGGGCGGTTAAAGAGCCAGCCCCGCGCCTTCCCCATAAAAAAGGAATCGCAGAGACGCTGCTCATTTACCCCCCATCGCTTTCACCTTTCCAATCTCAATCTCAGAACCATCGCCACCGTCTTCTTCCTTGCGCCCAAAACAGAGCTTTTCTCCCTCCGCCTGCCTCCACCGCGCTCTCGACGTCTTCAACGCCCACTCCCATAGCCACCATGCCGCCCAAGCCGAGCAAGGGCAAGGGCAAGGTGGAGGAAGCGGCCGCCGCGGAGAGCAAGCTGGTGAAGATGCGGAAGGAGCGCGCTGTCTTCCCCCCGACGCTTGATGCGAAGGCCTTGAAGAAGAGGTACCAGTTCGCATGGGCGAAGGAGACCACGGCGCATCCAGCCACCAAAGTGAGTGTAGCTTCTCGTAGGGCAGAGCCAGGGGATTATCCCTTCTTTGCCGATTACTTCTGGTGCGGCCTCTGCCCTCCGTACTCGGATTTCTTCGTAGATATCATGATCACTTACGGCTTCCAGCTGCTAGACTTCACGCCGAATGCCGTGACTTGCATGTCCGTCTTCGCGCACCTTTGCGAAAATTTCGTTGGGGTCATCCCGAGCACAGCACTTTTCCGGCACTACTTCTACCCCCGCACCCAAAAGGGCGATGCCCTCTCCGGTAGCATCGCTTGGATTCCGAGGACGGCGACCAAGGAGACGTACCCAGAGGGGCTCTATCGCGAGAGATGGGATGAGTGGCGCAGCAAGTGGTGCTGGGTCCGAGAAAAGGAGCCCCTACCGTTCTGCGAGGTGCGGAAGCAGAAGGTGGTCCGCGGCAAGGATTGGGGTGCTGCGGACCCTGACGACAGCAAGCTGACCATCGCCACCACCAGGATACTCCGCCTCAAGGCTGCCGGGCTGAAGGTGGAGATGATTGCTTCAGATTTCCTTCGCCGGCGCATCGCCCCACTGCAGAACAAAGGGCGTCCTGCCTGGGAGTACACGAATGCCGCCGACGTCATGAGGGTGCGGCCTGGGCTGGATAATAATCTAACAGCCATGGGGCACGCAGCCCTCTGCCAACAACTCTTCAATTCTGGAACAGTGGGGAACTTGCCGGCGGGCGTCGTTCCACTGTGCAACAACTCATCACTCACCTCCATCATCACCATGATGCCGGTGTTCAATGCCCATAGCATCGACAAGAGGTGGATCGAGCCGTCCGCGGAGCAGGTGCTGGCGTTCTTCGACAACTTGACGGAGAAGGCCATCCGCGAGGAGGACCTTGTCCGCGCCACCACATTGGAGGAGCTCGCCCACATCGCCGACAGGGCGGAAGAGGCGAACCTTGCCGAAGAAGCCGGCAGCGCCGAGTCCAGCGAGGGCGAGGACTTGCTGCGGGAAAATCTTGCCGGGCGAGGTCAGGCTGCCGGGGAGCCGAGCGGAGCCGCTGCCGGGGGCCCTTTTGTTGGAGCGGCCGCCGACGAGGAAGAGGAGGAGGAAGAGGAGCCCCCAGCTCTTCGACAGGCACGGAGGCGCATCCTTCGGAAGGCCAGCACCGGCGCTCCTGCTTACCAGCCAGCGCCAAACGATGAAGCCTCCGGCAAGGAGGCTGCTGACGAAGCGGCACGGCAAGCCGTTGCCGGCGAGGCAACGCGGCAAACCGTCGCCGGCAAGCGCCCCAGAACGACCTCTCCTCCTCCGCCAAGCACTGTGACGGAGGCCGCCTTCGACCTATCCATCCTCGAGAACGAGGAGGAAGAAGAGGAGTAAGTGTTCTGCCACAGCCTCCGTTCTTGCTTTCTGATTTCCTTGATTAATCTTGATGATCTTGCCTCCACAGGGATGAAGAGACCTTGGCAGAGAGGATGGCCAAGAAGGCCAAGATTTCCACGGGCGTCGAGCCGCCGGCAAGCACTTCTGAAGAGCCGGTGACTATCGAGTCCAGCCCGGAGCCAAGCCCAAGGCACAATCCTCGCCGCAGCCCTCGGCACAGCCCCCAGCGTGAGCCAATTACTCTCTTTCCGCTGGCGAGTGCCGGGGCGGTAATCTTCACAGCTAACATCTTGGGGCGCGCAGGAACAGAGCAGCAACAGAGGTCGTCGGCAAGGACCACCCTCGACATGCCGCACCCGTCGACCACGCAGCCCACAAAGGAATCTTCAGGCGGGTTCTACCGCGACGACCTTGACGCAGGTGAACCACTCGTCCTTAGAAATCTTTTCTCTCTCTTGTTTTGTTTTTTCTTTTTTTCTTTTTTTTCTTTTTTGTCTTCTTGAACTTCCTTCCCAGCTTCATCTTAATTAACTCCTTGATCTTCAATCTTCTTCTGACAGAGCTCATGGATACTGACGCCGTCACTGAAGAGACCGCCAAGGATGCCGCCACTGAAGCCGGCAAGGTTGCTGCCGAAGAGGCCGCCAAGCATGCCGCCGCCGAGGCCGCCAAGGCCGCCAAGGCCGCTGCCGCTGAGGCCGCCAAGGCCACTGCCGCCGAGGCCGCCAAGGCCGCCGAGGGAGCCGGCGAGGAGACCCGCGGCAATACTGACGGCGCTTCCGCCGCAGGAGCGCCAGGCGCTTCTACTGCCGCGGGGCCCTCGACTGCCGAAGACCAATCCTCGTCGTTCCAGGCCCCTCCCTCAGGCCAATATATCAGGGCCGGCAAGAACGTCGTCAGCATGCCAGGGTCGGCAAGCATCAAAGAGCTGGTTGAAGGAGAGCATCTTGACGGGGAAATCACCGTCGCTGCCGTCAGTGAGCTCAAGGAGGAGCAGCTACTTCAGGCCATGAATGACAATTATCAGAAGCTCCAGACGCTCTACCGCGCCCGGAAGGAGAAACTGGACTCCCGGGCAGCGCTCGTCGAGGCCGCGGAAGGAGACTTCCAACAACGCGTCACGGAGACACAGGCTTGGTATGGCGAGGCCCTCCAAGAGCTGAATATTTATCGGGAGCAGCTGGCGGAAGAGCGGAACGTCCTCCTGCTGAAGCAATCAGACATCGAGAAAGCGCAGGAGGAGGCCGCCCAGCAAGCCGCCGCGGCAGAAGCCCTCTTGACGCAGCGCCGCATCAGCCTTGACGCCCAAGAAGAAGACCTTGCCGCCCGCGAGGCGGCGCTTGCCGCCAAGCTTCGCAACAAGGATGAAGAGCTCGAAAGTCTTGTCGCGCGGCGGGTCCAGGAGCTTGAACAAAGCCAAACGGCAGCGCTCGCCGCTCTGACTGCAGACCACGCCGGCAAGCTCAAGGAGGCACTCTACGCTGCCGAGGCTGCGGAGACCGTCAAGAACTCGCTGGAGGGGAAGGCGAAGAAGCTGGAAGCCATTCTCGAGGAACACGGCAAGAAGATCGCTGCCCTCGAGGCCGAGAAGGAGAAAACCCTCCACAGCCTGGTGGAGATGCAGCTCGCCGCGTCCGAGAAGATCAAACAGCTCGCCTCCGCCAACGACTCCATTGCAAATCTGAAGCTGAAACTATCCACGTTGGAGGAGTCCCTGGAAGCTGCCCGAGCTCGCGGAAAGACCTTGGCTAAGGACCTCCACGACGAGCAGGAGCTACTCAAGAACGCCTACGCCACGCATCAAGATTATGTCACCGGCACAGAGGTCTGGACCGCCAGGCTGGTGGACGTCGCCAAGAGGCTTGCCGCGGAGCTGGAGGGCATGAACCTTCAGGGCTTCGGGTATTCTGCCAGCGACAGGATAAGCGAGAGCGCCAGGATCACCATGTTCTTCGAAGGTCTCGTCGATGCGCTCAAGCAACTCCAAGCAACCCACTCCGGCAAGCTCGCCAGCGAGTCCAGGAAGCTCTGCCAGGACGTGGTCCAGATGCTGCTGATGAAAGTGGCGTACAGGAATCCCGGCGTCGATTTCACCAAGGTCTTCGGCCGCCTGCCGAAGGATGCGGACGCCAAGGCTCTGCAGGAGCTTGTCGCGCCCATCGTCGAACGGATAGGCCAAGTGAAGAGGGTAGAAGGCAACCGCCGAGATTAACTGTAGCCCTCCTTATCTTTCTCCTTGTCTTAGCTCTGGCTTTCGCCGCTATTCTTTTCTTCTCCCGGCAAAGCATCAACCTTGAACGTCCCCTGGTATCCATTCCATCATTCCCCTTCCCCCCCGGCAAACTTGCGCGCGAGGGAATCTTCTATCTCTTTAAGAAAAAGAAAGAAGAGAAAATAAATGTTATGGAACCTGGACGGTTCGTTAGATCTCACAGGGGGGCATTGCCAGGAGCTTGCCGGAGCGTTATGCTGCCGCGAGCACTGGACCGGAGTCCGACAGTGTTCAGCGTGGCGTATCGCTACTACGGCAGGAAATCGGGGCAAGCGCAATATACACTTCAGATAAACACATGCATACATAAAGCATGAAATCGGCAAGAAACGTAAAGCACTGCAAACTCATTAACTATGCACAAAAGATGTGCCTGCTCTGTACAAAGGATCACATGCCATCCGGCAAGATTAGTACAGAATGGCGTTGCCGGGATCCTGCCGGAGCGTTACGCTGCCGCGAGCGCTGGATTCGGGTCGTCAGCAGCCTGCTGGCCGTATCGCTATCACAGCAAGAAACCCAACAACTGCCCTTCACGGGTAGAACTTGCGAAGGTGCTCGATATTCCAGGAGTTGCTCACCGGCAAGCCCTCTTCGGTCTCCAGGCGGACAACGCCAGGCCTGGTGACTCGCACTACCCGGTAAGGGCCTTCCCACTTCGGCGTCAACTTGTTGGAATTCTTGGCCGACTGAACGCGCCGAAGAACAAGGTCGCCTTCCTCAAGACTCCGGGCATGAACCTTGCGGCTATGATAGCGGCGCAAAGCTTGCTGATAGCGAGCGGCTCGCATAGCAGCCCGAAGACGGTTCTCCTCAAGGAGCAGCGCGTCGCCTTGCCGTAGCTGTTCTTGCTCAAGCTCATCATAAGCGAGCACTCGAGGTGACCCGTATATGAGTTCCGTGGGGAGAACTGCCTCCGCTCCGTAGACCAGAGCGAAGGGTGTCTGGCCGGTGGCTCGATTTGGCGTCGACCTGATCGACCAAAGAACCGCCGGCAGCTCATCAATCCAGCGTCTTCCATGCTTGCGCAGCTTGTCGAAAGTTCTGGTCCGGAGACCGCGCAGCACTTCAGCGTTCGCCCTCTCCGCTTGGCCGTTACTCCTTGGGTGAGCAACAGAGGCAAAACAAATCTTGCCGCCAAGGTCTTGGACGTACTGCTTGAAGGTGCGACTAGTGAACTGCGTACCGTTGTCGGTGATGATCCTGTTCGGCACACCAAAACGGCACACAATCCCCTTGAAGAACTTGACCGCTGACTGTGCCGTCACCTTCCTCACTGCTTCCACTTCTGGCCACTTCGTGAACTTGTCGACGGCAACGTACAAGTACTCGAAGCCCCCGGCAGCGCGGGGGAAGGGACCCAGTATGTCGAGCCCCCAGACCGAGAAGGGCCAGGAGAGAGGAATCGTCTGGAGAGCTTGAGCTGGCTGATGAAGTTGCTTCGAATGAAACTGGCACGCTTCACACTTGGTTACTAGTGCAGTTGCATCCTGGAGAGCAGTAGGCCAGAAGAATCCTTGCCGGAATGCCTTGCCGGCAAGGGCCCTGGAGCCTATGTGGGATCCACATATGCCCCCATGAATCTCTGCCAACAGTTCTAGTCCATCTTCCCGAGGAATGCACTTCAATTTCACACCGTTGGGTCTCTTTCTGTACAGGACGTCGTCGACGAACTGGTACATACTTGACTGACGGGCTACTTTTTCAGCTTCTTCCTGCTCTTCAGGGAGTTCTCCTGTCTGAAGGAAATGGACTATTTGCTGCGCCCATGCCGGAGCTTGCGGCTCGACGACAAGGACTAAAGGCAACTCTTCAGCTGCGGGAGCATTTGCTTCTACGGCAAGAACCTGAGGTTCTTGGCGGAGCAGCTGCTCACCGGCAACTGGTATTTCTTCGGTCGCAGGGGCGCTTGCTTCGGCGGCAAGAACCTGAGGCTCTGCACGAAGCCGCTGCTCACCGGCAACCGGGTCGTTCCCGGCAAGATTCTTGCCGGGGGCTTCGGGAAGCCCTGCCGGGATGTACTCGCCGGTACTTAACTTTCTTCTCTTATCAGGCCTTGTCGATGGCGACACGGATGGTTGAGTCAAGCGGAGCACAAAAGTCCCTAGTTCCACAGGTAACTTGAGTGCGGCACGTTTCGACAGGTCGTCAGCAATGCTGTTCTCTGATCGAGGAACATGCTCTGTCTGAAGACCGTCAAAGCGCTCTTCCAGCTTCCTCACTTCATCAACATAAGCTTCCATCAACGGGCTCTGATAATCTTTGTTGACCTGCCTCACGACGAGCTGGGAGTCACCCCTGACGATGAGCTTCCTGATCCCAAGGTCTGCCGCGATCCTGAGACCGGCAAGCAATCCTTCATACTCTGCCGTGTTATTGGTCGATCTCTCCCGGGGAAAATGCATCTGGATGACGTACTTGAGGTGCTCTCCGGTGGGTGCGACAAGCAGCACACCGGCACCGGCGCCTTGCAGCGAAAAGGCTCCATCAAAGTACATGACCCATGTTTGCCCTGATTCCTTCCCGGGGGTCACTGATTCTTGAACTTCGTCGTCTGGCGTTGGCGTCCATTCTGCAATGAACTCTGCCAAGGCTCTGCTCTGGATAGTTGAAGTACTTTCGAACCTGAGACCAAAGCATGACAGCTCCAACGCCCACTCTACAATCCTGCCAGTCGCTTCCGGGTTCCGGAGAATCCGTTGCAACGGAAAGCGAGTGACGATGGTGATCTCATGTGCTTGGAAGTAATGGCGCAGCTTCCTCGAGGCCATGAGAAGGCCGAAGAGCAGCTTCTGCACACCAGAATATCTCGACCTAGCCCCCTGCAACAGGGAGCTGACGAAATAGACTGGGCGCTGCACCATCTTCTTCTTCTGTGCTGCTAAACTTGACTGCGCAAATCCTTCCTTGCCGGCACCAGACTCTGCCGGGGCTGCCCCCGGCAAGCCGCTTGGCGGGCCTGCCGTTGCCGCTGCATCCTCCTCTGCTTCTCTCTCCGCCACCAGCGCAGCACTAACCACTTGATTTGTTGCCGCTAGATATAGCAGCAACGGCTCTTGTGGCCTAGGCGCGACTAGTACTGGCGAAGAAGAGAGGTACCTCTTCAAATCCTGCAGCGCTGCCTCCGCTTCCGGAGTCCACTTCATTGGACCTGCCTTCTTCAAAATTTTGAAAAACGGCAGGGTGCGCTCAGCAGACTTTGAGATTAACCTGCTCAAAGCAGCGACGCAGCCGGCGAGGCGGCGCACATCCTTGACTCGTCTTGGTGCTTCAATCTGCTCAATTGCTTTGATCTTGTCGGGATTAGCTTCAATTCCACGCTGAGATACAAAGAACCCGAGAAGCTTGCCGGATGGAACGCCAAACACGCACTTCTCCGGGTTGAGCTTCAGGTTGATCCTACGCAAATTTGCAAATGTCTCCTCCAGATCTTGAATGAGCGTTGCTTTGTCCTTGGTTTTGACCACTATGTCATCCATGTATGCTTCCATATTTCTATGGAGCTGGGTCTCGAAACCGATCTGGACAGCTCTAGCGAAGGTCGACCCAGCACTTTTCAGCCCGAAAGGCATACGCAAGAAGCAGTATGTGCCACATGGGGTGATAAATGCGGTCTTCTCTTCATCTTCTTTCGCCATGAAGATCTGGTGATAGCCTGAGTATGCGTCAAGGAATGACAGCAGATCGCAGCCGGCAGTGGAATCCACAATCTGGTCGATGCGCGGCAAGGGAAAAGGATCTTTTGGGCAGGCTTTATTGATATCTGTAAAGTCAATACATAGCCTCCATTTACCATTCGCCTTGCGCACAACAACTGGATTGGCCAACCACGTAGGATGGAGGACTCCTCTAACCAGGCCTGCCGCCTCAAGCTTCTTGATCTCTTGTGCAATAAACTCTTGCCGCTCCAAAGCTTGCTTCCGCACCTTCTGCTTGACGGGCCGCGCGTGAGGACAGACAGCTAGGTGGTGCTCAATTACCTCCCTGGGAACACCGGGGATGTCAGACGGTTGCCATGCAAACACATCGACATTCGCCCGCAGGAAGGCAACGAGCGCGCTTTCCTATTTGTCATCAAGGGTGGAACTTATGGTGAAAGTTCCTCCCGTCCCGTCCTCCTTGGCAGGCACCTTCTTGGTCTCAGGCGGAGCTGCCTTGGATTTCTTGGTCTGGCCGGCAGAGCTCCCCGGTGCATCCTCGACGGTAGCGCAGCACTGTGGAGAGGCGCGCTTGCCGGAGTTTGTACCAGGGGTCTTGCCGGGCTTCTTCTTGCCGGGATCTTGAACGGCAGGAGCATGCGCCTTGGCGGCGGACGTTGCAACTGCTTCCCGGTAGAGCTTGTCGGTGCAAATGAGCGCGTCTTTCTTGTCGGAGTGGACAGTGATGACACTCATCGGACCGGGCATCTTTAGGACGTTGTAGGCGTAATGCGATGCCGCCATGAACTTGGCCAGCGCGGGGCGGCCAAGGATCCCATTGTACGGCAACGGAATCTTGGCGACGTCGAAGACGACCTTTTCCGTCCGAAAGTTTAGCTCGCTGCCGAATGTTACCGGCAGCGTGATCTTGCCCTTGGGCTGGTATCTTCCTGGATTGACCCCTTGGAAGGAGCCTGTCTCTTCGAGGTCTTCATCAGGAATTTGCAGCCTCTTGAGGACGTCCGGCGAGATGAGATTCAGGCCGGCACCACCGTCAACCAACATCTTCGTTACCTGGAGGTTGCGAATTGTTGGCGAGACCAACAACGGCAAGCATCCGACAGCGGTAGTGCGATCAGGGTGATCCTCGGCATCGAAAATGATGGGCGTGTGGGACCACCCCAGCGGCTTCTGCGCATCAATAGAGGGCTCGGCCGCAAGAATTTCACGCGCCCACCGCTTGAGCTGGCGGTGAGAAAGATGCAGGGAGGCGCCTCCGTCGACGCACATAACCTCTGTGGCCTTCTGAAACTCCCGCTCGCTAGACTCGTCATCGCCCTCATCTGCATCTTCATCTCCTTCTTTCCTGCCGCGGCCCCGAGCAGGCTTCTCTTGCCGCTGTCCAGGCTTGCCGCGTCGTCCTCCTCGACCGCGCTTCCTGCCGGACCCTCCGGCACCATCTTGGGCTCGCTCCTTGTCGCGTCGTTCGTACTCGGCGTGCTGCTTCGCGGCAAGCTCCTCTACTTGCCGGCAGTCCTGGAGGTCGTGGCCCTTGGTTCGGTGGATCTTGCAGTACTGCTTGCCGGATCCTTCTGGCTTATCGGCAGCCGCCAAGGCCTGACACGCCGCACACCCGGCAACCTCCTTGCCGGGGTCGTCGGTCTTGGACTTTTTGGTGGTGCCGATGTTGCCGGAACTTTCAACGGCAAGCACGGCCTTGCCTTTGCGCTTCCTGTTCTTCCGCTTCCCTTTCTTTGCCGGGGCAGGAGTGTCATCGCTCTCGGAGTTGACTCCAGCGCCGGCGTTCTCGCCGGGGAGTCTCCTCCCTTCCTCCGCCCAGGCGCACTTGTCGGCCAAAGCGTAGAGCTCGGCGACATCCTTGACCTTGTTCATCGCCAGCTCCTCCCGCATCTTTCGGTTGCGCACGTTCTGATGAAAGGCGCTGATAACGGCGGCAGGATGAATGTCAGGGATATTGTGTTGGACGCGGGTGAACCTCTGTATATACTTGCGCAAAGTTTCGCCTTCTTTCTGAGGAATGATGTGCAGATCACTCTCCTGGCCAGGAGCTTGATGGCCGCCGGTGAAGGCGCCAACAAACTGATGGCACAGGTCGGCCCAAGAAGAGATGGAATTCTCGGGCAGGTGCATCAACCACGATCTCACGTTGGGCTTCAGCACCAACGGAAAATAGTTAGCCAGCACCTTATCGTCACGAGCCCCGGCAGCCTGCACCGCGATGGTGTAGATGCTCAAGAACTCGGACGGATGAGTCTTGCCGTCGTACTTCTCCGGTACTTCCGGCTTGAAGGAGCGGGAGCTGGGCCACTGGACTTGCCGCAACTCACGAGTAAACGCTGGACAACCCACCTCGTAAGGTAGGTAGCCAGGATACCCTGGCGCGGGCTCGTCAACAGTGATCCCAGCGCGCTTGTCGGACTGGCGACGCGCTTCCCTTCGGCGCTCGATGGTGGTTCGAGCGTCCTCCTTCTTCCGTTCCCGAAGAACGTGACGCTGATCGCGGCGAACCCGCGGATCAGACGACGCCGTGGAATCATCCTCACGGGCGCTGGTCCGCCGAGTTATCGACCGCTCTTGACGCAACGGAGGGGAACACAACGTGGTCGTTCCAGCTCCGGTCTTCTCTCCATCGGCACGCACCAGCCTAGACGACGGCAGCCGCGAGGGTTCACCCTGCTGCGGCACGTCGTTGTTGGCTAGGCCGATGAGGCTCTGGATAGCAGCTCGCCACTCGTCTAGCTTCTCCACGGCAGGAGGGAAGTCTAGGAGCAGCTGAGCCCGTGCCAACGCCTCTGCAGGCGTAGGCGGCGGCGATAGGTGCGAAGAACGTGAGGCGCTCAAACTCCTAACCGGGTTAGAAGGAGCATCATCACGACTCTGCACCCGCGCGCGGCCTCCACCAGCGCGCTGGCGTGGATCTTGGCCCTGCGCACCCTGGGAATGATGTACAGGGGACTTCCCATGCGGACGCCCAGAACCACCAACATCTTGAGGCCGCACGTCATGCGCGTCCTGAGAAGGTCGCGGTGCATGCGCCGGTGTATTCGTCCTGGAAGGCGCCGCTCCATCCTTGGATGTCGCTGCACCACCCGCAGGTTGCGCAGCTCCATCCCTGGACCTGTTGCTCGTCCGGCTCGGATTGCCGGAACGCCGTGGAAGCTCGGAGCCTCCACCTCCTCCACCCGCGCCTACCCCGTCGCCTGTGCGCGCAGCATCAGGTACGACGGACGCAGATGGACCAACCGCCATGAAACCCTTCTTCTTGGGAGCCATGGTGATGAAAATGATCGAAGATCTGACGCGCTGATCGCTAGATCAGGTTCGCACAACCTCGATCCCCCTACCTGGTGCGCCAAAGATGTCGTGGGAAACGAACACCTATGGGATCGCTATCGAGCAGACCCCTTTACGGTTCGGCAAGGGGAGAGGATTGCACGAAGAGCAGAACTAGCGAACAGCACACGGGGAATTTACCCAGGTTCGGGCCGCACGGATGCGTAAAACCCTACTCCTGCTTTGATGGTATTATTGTGGATATTCTTGGCCAAGTTCTGGGAGCTACAGTAGCAGCTACGCATGCAGAATGAGCTTCCGAAGTGCTCCCCCCATAGCTATGCCTTGGGCCTCCTTTTTATATGAGTCAAAGGGGATACCACAGTGGCGTAAGGGATAAGGTATGAGGTGGGAAGTAGCTACAGGGTCACCACAGTGTTATCATACCTAACCCTGACGGCTTAGGACAAGCTCATTAAATGCACCGTGAGGTGCTCGTCGAGGTGTCCCTCAGCGTCTCGGGCTTGGAAAAGCTTTACAGGGGATGGGCAAAAGCAGCCATCCCATCAGCACCGCTTAAGCATCTCGTGGCCAGCATCGCGCCACGTCACCATGAGGACAAACCCTAAACGACAAGGCTGGCCGCTGCGCAGGAGCGATAGCGCTACACTGTGCAGAGCCTTGCCGGGGATGAATCCTTGCCGGGCCCAGGGCTTGCCGGGTCCGATGCTTGCCGGGACCGGGGCTTGCCGGGCCCGGGTCTCGCCGGCCGCGAGGCCTTGCCGGCAAGGGTCTTGCCGGGCCTTCGCACCCCTTTGGCCTTCTGCCTTCTGGTCCGGTCGTTGACTTGAACGTCTCTTCCCGGCAAGGCTTGCCGGGTTCCTGGCTTGCCGGCTCGCTCCTCGCCGGCAAGCACTATCTTCGTCTTGAGATTGCTCCTAGCTATTCCCCGGCAAGGCCTGCCGCGGTTCGGCTACAACTGCCCGTACACAAGTAAGGGGTACTAAAGGGGCCCATACTTTAGTACACCGACACATAATTATCCACTAGTACCTCCCACATATTACCATCTTAATATCGCAAAACTATTGCAAGGAATCAAACTTATCATATTCAGTGATCTACATGAAAGTTTTTATTATATCCTTCTTGAATACCTATCATATTAAGACCAATTTCTTAACTTGTGCATATTACCATTATTATTTATTAGACTCGCAAAAAGATATAAGTGAAGCATGAGAGTGTAACTATTTCTTTAAAATATAACCACCGCCGTGCTCTAAAAAATATAAGTGAAGCACTAGAGCAACTGCCTAGCTCAAAAGATATAAGTGAAGCACATAGAGTATTCTAACAAATCACGAATAATGTGTGTCCCTCTCAAAAGGTGTGTTCAGCAAAGATGATTGTGGCAAACTAAAAAGCAAATAAAGAAAAGAAAACTATGGCACAAGACGCTCCAAGTAAAACACATATCATGTGATGAATAAAAATATAGCTCCAAATGATATACCGATAGATTGTAGACGAAAGAGGGGATGCCATCCGGGGCATCCCCAAGCTTAAATGCTTGGGTCTTCCTTGAATATTACCTTGGGGTGCCTTGGGCATCCCTGATGACCCACAAGTATAGGGGATCAATCGTAGTCCTTTCGATAAGTAAGAGTGTCGAACCCAACGAGGAGCAGAAGGAAATGACAAGCGGTTTTCAGCAAGGTGTTTTCTGCAAGCACTGAAATTATTGGTAACGAGTAGTTTGATAGCAAGATAATTTGTAACAAGTGACAAGTAGCAATAGTAACAAAGAGTGCAGCAAGGTGGCCCAATCCTTTTTGTAGCAAAGGACAAGCCGGAACGATCTTTTATAATAAGCAAAGCGTTCTCGAGGACACATGCGAATTTCATCTAGTCACTTTCATCATGTTGGTTTGATTCGCGTTCGCTACTTTGATAATTTGATATGTGGGTGGACCGGTGCTTGGGTGCTGTTCTTACTTAAACAAGCCTCCCACTTATGATTACCCCCTCTCGCAAGCATCCGCAACTACGAAAGAAGAATTAAGATAACTCTAACCATAGCATTAAACATATGGATCCAAATCAGCCCCTTACGGAATAGCTCATAAACTAGGGTTTAAGCTTCTGTCACTCTAGCAACCCATCATCTAATTACTACTCCACAATGCATTCCTTTAGGCCCAAAGATGGTGAAGTGTCATGTAGTCGATGTTCACATGACACCACTAAGAGAATCAACAACATACATATCATCAAAATATCGAACGAATGCCAAATTCACATGATTACTTATGACAAGACTTCTCCCATGTCCTCAAGAACAAAAGTAACTACTCACAAATCATCTTCATGTCCAAGATCAGAGGGGTATTAAATAGCATAATAGATCTGAACATATAATCTTCCACCAAATAAACCAACTAGCATCAACTACAAGATGTAATCAACACTACTAGCAACCCACAGGTACCAATCTGAGGTTTTGAGACAAAGATTGAATACAAGAGATGAACTAGGGTTTGAGATGGGATGGTGCTGGTGAAGATGTTGATGAAAATTGGTCCTCCCACGATGAGAGGATCGTTGGTGATGTCGATGGCGACGATTTCCCCCTCCCGGAGGGAAGTATCCCCGGCAGAATCGCTCCGCCGGATAGCAAAAGTGCTCCTGCCCAAGTTCCGCCTCAAGACGGCAGCGCACCGTCCCAAAAGTCTTCTCTCTATTTTTTATAGGGCAAAATGACTTATATACCAGAAAATGGGGGCCAGAGGCTGGCCAGGGGCCCCACGAGACACCAGGGCGCGCCTGGGGGGGGGGGGGGTGGCGCGCCCTGGTGCCTCGTGGGCACCTGGGTGGCCCCCTCTGGTACTTCTTGCTTCCAGTATTTTTTATTTATTCCAAAATAATTCTCTGTGAAATTTCAGTTCATTTGGAGATGTGCATAATAGGTATCTCTGACATAACTTTTTCAGGTCCAGAATTCCAGCTGCCGGCAATCTCCCTCCTTGTGTAAATCTTGCATATTAAGAGAGAAAAGGCATTAGAATTGCTCCACAAAGTGTTATATTGATTTAAAACACTATAAATAACAGTAGGAAAACATGATGCAAAATGGACGTATCAACTCCCCCAAGCTTAGACCTCGCTTGTCCTCAAGCGAAAGCCGATATCGATAATCATGTCCACATGCTTAGAGAGAGAGGTGTCGATAAAAACAAAATACGGACATAGTAGCATCATGATCATTATTATAACAGCAATATTCATTATCATAGAACTTCTCATGAGAAAGTAACAATTCATCACAACAATGAAGTATAAGGTATAAACTTTCTTGAAAACTAACAAACTATGTTCTTAGTCAACAATGCAATTGCAATTCATCATATTTTCAGGAAGGGTCTCATGTAGGAGCTTTTTAGCAAGTCCACATACTCAACCATCATTTAGTCTTCTATGATTGCTAACACTGACGACATATATGGAGCAAAAAGTTTCAGCTAGACACATAGAAAGATAGGGGCTTATAATTTCGCCTCCCAACTTATTCACCTCAAGGGTGCTGTCAACAGTAATAACTCATGATCACTCATATCTAACTGGATATATATGCCTAGATCTTTCCCCACCACATGATGCTTGCAAAAGAGAAAAATAAAAAGGAAGTAGAGGAGAACACTATTGACTCTTGCATAAAAAGTAAATACATAAAAGTAAAGGATAGGCCCTTCGCAGAGGGAAGCAGAGGTTGTCATGTGCTTTTTGTTGTTGGATGCACAAGCTCTTAATGCAAAGGAACGTCACTTTATATTGCCCCTTGTGATAGCAACCTTTATTATGCAGTTCGTCGCTTTTATTTCTTTACCATCACAAGTTCGTACAAAGCTTATTTTCCCTTACAATAAAAGTTCAGACATATTTAGAGGCAATTTTTATTGCTTTTTGCACTGATGACAACTTACTTGAAGGATCTTATTCAATCCATAGGTAGATATAGTGAACTCTCATGACATGAAACTGGGTTTAAGGGTTTTGGATGCACAAGTAGTATCTCTACTTGGTGCGGATTCTTGGCTAGCAAAGATATTGGGCAAGCACCGCATGTTGGAGGATCCATAACAATATAACTTCTATGTGAATATAAGCAAACATAACTCATTACGTTGTCTTCCTTGTCCAACGTCAACAATTTGACATAAAATACTTAATGGTGGCTCACAATCATAAAAGATGTCCAAGATAGTATATTTGCATGTGAATCTTCTCTTCCCTTATTAATTCTTTCATGAATTGCATCATTGACTAATGCTATGTTTGTTAACTTCCAATAAATTTTACCACTCATACTTTTCTTTATGTAATGTCATTACTTTCCATAAGATTAGCACATGATCTTTTTCATTATTTTCATTGCTAGGATTGAAACATAAAAGTAAAGAAGTAAAAACTCAAACTACTCTTTATTATATAACTCTCAACTCGATTACATAGATAGATAGATCATGAAACTAGCACTCGAAAATAGATCATACTAAACTTTTATTCAACTAAATCACGAAATCACTAAGGATCGAACTAAAAGTAGGTAAAGATAATAAAAGTGATGGTGATACGATACCGGGGCATCTCCCCCAAGCTTGGCACAAGCCAAGGGGAGTGCCCATACCCATGTACTCAAGTTTCCTTCTTCGGTGATGGTGATGGTGATGAAGTGGTGGGCTTGTCCTCCGGCTTTGAATCTTGCCTCATACTCATAATTTTGGTTTTGAAGATCATAGATTTGGCCTTGGAGATAGTCGATCCGTTCATTGAGCTTGAAGATGATGTCCCCCATCGATCGGTCATCCACCTTGTGATCACGGGTGAACTCCGTGATCATGGAGTGGTTGGCGCTGAGTCCACGTTCCACCATCCCTTGGCACTTGAAGATCTCCTGCTCCACCGCTTCGAGCCTGGACTCCACGCTCCCGGTCTTCTTGGGTCCTTGCACATCCCGGATGTGAAGCACCCCCTCACGCATCTCAATGGCTTGAGGGTGTTTCATCACCTCCGGTAGGTAGGGGTTGATGACATTCTCGTAGAACTTGTCCTTGGAAGAGCTTGGTGGAGCCATAGCGATCTAGATCTGTCAGAAAAATAGCACGAAACAAGAACAGAGGAAATTTCTGCGATACGGTGGTCAAAACGTCCGGGAGTATATATAAAGAATTTTTATCTTGCGAAACATGTAATCTAGAAGAAAAACGGAGTCGGGAAGGCTCACGAGGGGCCCACGAGCCACCAGGGCGCGCCTGGGGGGTGGCGCGCCCTGGTGCCTCGTGGGCACCAGGTGGGTCCCCTCGGCTGCTTTTTATTTTTGTAATTTTTTAAACATTCCAAAACTGACAGAAAATATTTTTATGGAATTTTTGGAGTCGGTTTACTTACCGTATCACATACCTACCCCTTTTTAGGGTTCTGGAGCGTTCCGGAAGGTCTCTCTTATGTATTCTTCCGGTGTAATTGTTTCAATAATATTAGTTTCAACATTAATGGGGGTACCGGAAATATAGTGCTTAATTCTTTGTCCATTCACCACTCTCGGATTAGTGCCTTCGGAGTTATTTATTTTGATGGCTCTGGAGCGATAAACTTCTTCGATGATATATGGTCCTTCTCATTTAGAGAGAAGTTTTCCTGCAAGGAATCTCAAATGAGAGTTGTACAATAAAACTTGCCCACCCACTTTAAATTCCCGTTTTGAATTCTTCTATCATGCCATTTTTTAACTTTTTCTTTAAACAATTTGGCATTTTCATAAGCTTGGGTTCTCCATTCATCTAATGAGCTAATATCAAATAACCTCTTTTCACCGGCAAGTTTAAAATCATAATTGAGTTCTTTAATTGCCCAATATGCCTTATGTTCTAGCTCAAGAGGTAAATGACATGCTTTTCTATAAACCATTTTATAAGGAGACATACCCATAGGATTTTTATAAGCAGTTCTATAAGCCCATAATGCATCGTCAAGTTTCTTAGACCAATTCTTTCTAGATCTATTGACGGTTTTTTGCAAAAATTAATTTTATTTCTCTATTACTCAATTCTAGTTGACCACTAGATTGAGGGTGATAGGGAGATGCAATTCTATGGTTGACATCATATTTAGCAAGCAATTTACGGAATGCACCATGAATAAAATGTGAACCACCATCAGTCATTAAATATCTAGGGACTCCAAACCTTGGGAAAATAACTTCTTTAAGCATTTTAATAGAAGTGTTATGATCAGCACTACTAGTTGGAATAGCTTCTACCCACTTAGTAACGTAATCAACAACAACTAAAATATGAGTATACCCATTGGATTTAGGAAAAGGTCCCATATAATCAAATCCCCAAACATCAAATGGTTCAATAGCAAGTGAATAATTCATAGGCATTTCCTGACGTGTACCAACATTACCAATTCTTTGACATTAGTCACAAGAAAGGACAAACTTACGTGCATCCTTGAAAAGAGTAGGCCAATAAAAACCAGATTGTAATACCTTGTGTGCAGTTCTGTCTCCCGCATGGTGTCCTCCATAGGCCTCGGAGTGACACTTCCGTAGGATTTGTTCCTGTTCATGCTCAGGTATACAACGTCTAATAATACCATCTACTCCTTCTTTATAAAGATGTGGGTCATCCCAAAAGTAATGTCTTAAATCATAGAAGAACTTTTTCTTTTGTTGGTATGTGAAACTAGGTGGTATAAATTTAGCAACAATATAGTTAGCATAGTCCGCATACCATGGAGTATTACGAGAAGCATTTATGACCGCTAATTGTTCATCAGGAAAATCATCATTAATAGGAAGTGGGTCATCAAGAACATTTTCAATTCTAGACAAATTATCTGCTACGGGATTCTCAGCTCCCTTTCTATCAATAATATGCAAGTCAAATTCTTGTAGCAATAAAACCCACCTAATGAGTCTAGGTTTAGCATCTTTCTTTTCCATAAGATATTTAATAGCAGCATGATCGGTGTGAACAGTTACTTTAGAATCGACTATATAAGATCTGAATTTGTCACATGCAAACACAACTGCTAGAAATTCTTTTTCAGTAGTAGCATAATTTCTTTGAGCACTGTCTAGAGTTTTACTAGCATAATGGATAACATTTAATTTCTTACCAACTCTCTGTCCTAGAACAGCACCAACAGCATAATCACCAGCATCACACATAATTTCAAAAGGCAAGTTCCAATCAGGTGGTTGAACAATAGGTGCAGTGGTTAAGGCTTTCTTAAGTGTTTCAAAGGCTTCTAGACAATCATCATCAAAAACAAATGGAACATCTTTTTGCAAAAGATTGGTAAGAGGCCTAGAAATTTTAGAGAAGTCTTTAATAAATCTCCTATAGAAACCAGGATGACCTAGGAAACTTCTTATACCTTTAATATCTTTAGGACATGGCATTTTCTCAATAGCATCAACCTTAGCTTTATCAACTTCAATACCTCTTTTAGAAATTTTATGCCCCAAGACAATACCTTCATTCACCATAAAGTGGCACTTCTCCCAATTCAAGACAAGATTAGTTTCTTCACATCTCTGCAAAACTCAATCAAGGTTGCTTAAGCAAACATCAAAAGAAGTTCCGTAAACGGAAAAATCATCCATGAAAACCTCAACATTCTTTTCACAAAAGTCAGAGAATATAGCAGTCATACATCTTTGAAAGGTAGCAGGTGCATTGCATAAACCAAAAGGCATACGTCTATAAGCATAAGTTCCAAAAGGACAAGTAAAGGTGGTTTTCTCTTGATCGGGTTGTGATACAGGTATTTGAGAAAAACCAGAATAACCATCTAGGAAACAAAAGTGTGTATGCTTAGATAATCTTTCTAACATTTGATCAATAAAAGGTAAGGGGTAATGATCTTTTCTAGTAGCTTTGTTTAATTTTCTAAAATCAATTACCATCCTATAACCAGTTACAATTCTTTGTGGAATGAGTTCATTTTTATCATTAGGAGCAACGGTAATACCTCCTTTCTTAGGGACACAATGAACGGGACTTACCCATCTACTATTAGCTATGGGATAGATTATACCTGCTTTCAGAAGCTTTAATATTTCAGTTCTTACCACCTCTTTCATCTTAGGATTTAATCATCGTTGGTGGTCGACAACTGGTTTAGCATCAGGCTCCATATTAATTTTGTGCTGACATAGAGTGGGACTAATGCCCTTAAGATCATCAAGAGTATATCCAATAGTAGCTCGGTGCTTCCTCAGAGTTTTAAGTAATCTCTTTTCTTCATGCTCTGAAAGGTTAGCACTAATAATAACAGGATATATCTTCTTTTCATCAAGATAAGCATATTTCAATGTATCAGGCAATTGCTTCAATTCAAATACAGGATCACCTTTAGGTGGAGGAGGGCCTCCAAGAGTTTCAACAGGCAAATTGTGTTTAAGGATAGGTGGTTGATCAAAGAACATCTTATCTATTTCATTTCTTTCATTCATATGCATATCGTTTTCATGGTCTAGCAAATATTGTTCTAATGGATCAGTAGGAGGTACGACAATAGAAGCAAGACCAATAATTTCATCTTTACTAGGCAATTATTTATCATGAGGTTGTCTACGAAACTTGGAGAAATTAAACTCATGAGACATACCACCAAAATTAACACTAACAATTTCTTTAGCGCAATCAATCTTGGCATTAACAGTGTTCAAAAAAGGTCTACCAAATATAATGGGACAAAAATCATCTTGTGGAGAACCGAGGACTAGAAAATCAGTAGGGTATTTTATTTTTCCACACAAGACTTCAACATCTCTAACGATCCCAAGCGGTGTAATGGTATCTCTGTTTGCAAGCTTAATAGTAACATCAATGTCCTCTATTTCAACAGGTGCAATATCATTCATAATTTCTTGATATAAGGTAAATGAATAGCACTAACACTAGCACCCAAATCACATAAGCCATGATAACAATGATCTCCTATTTTAACAGAGACAACATGCATGCCTACTACGGGTATGTTTTTATCTTTAGGATCTGGTTTAGCAATTCTAGCTGCTTCATCACAGAAGTAAATAACATGCCCATCTATATTATCGACCAAGAGATCCTTAACCATAGCAACATTAGGATCAACTTTAATTTGTTCAGAGGGTCTAGGTGCTCTAATATTACTTTTGTTAACCACAGTTGAAACTTTAGCATGTTCCTTAATCCTAACAGGAAAAGGTGGTTTCTCAATATAAGAAGTAGGCACAACTGGATGAGCATGGTAAACAATTGTTTCTTCTTTAACACTAACGGGTTCCTCAATCTTTTCTTTAACAGGGGGATGATATTTAAACCACTTCTCCTTAGGGAGATCAACATGAGTAGCAAATGATTCACAAAAGGAAGCTAATATCTCAGAGTCAAGTCCATATTTAGTGCTAAACTTATGAAAAGCATCAGTAACCATAAAAGATTTAATACAATCGAACTCAAGTATTATACCTGACTCATTACCTTTGACGAGTTCCCAATCTTCAGAGTTGCGTTTAATTCTTTCCAGAAGATCCCATCTGAATTCAATAGTTTTCTTCATAAAGGAGCCAGTCGAAGAAGAATCGAGCATGGTTTGATTATCATAAGAAAGCCGAGAATAAAAATTCTGTAAGATAATTTCTCTTGAGAGCTCATGGTTGGGGCATGTGTACATCATGTACTTAAGCCTTCCCCAAGCTTGAGCGATGCTTTCTCCTTCACGAGGCCAAAAATTATATATATAATTCCGATCACGATGAACCAAATGCATAGGATAAAATTTCTGGTGGAATTCCAATTTCAATCGGTTCCAGTCCCATGTATCAGTATCATCACATAGCCTATACCATGTCAATGCCTTTCCCTCCAAAGATAAAGGGAATACTTTCTTCTTAACTCCATCTCCGGATAAACCTGCAAGCTTAAACAATCCACAAATTTCATCCACATAGATCAAGTGCATATCAGGATGTACCGTTCCATCTCCTGCATAAGGATTAGCTAGCAGTTTCTCTATCATACCCGAGGAATCTCATATGAAATATTTTTAGTAGGTGCAGTAGGTTGAGGGGCAACACTTGGTGCTTCCGGTCGAGGTGAAGATACCCCGAACAAACCCCTCAAAGGATTACTTTCCATAGTGACAAGTGACAGTAAATTTCAGCACGTAATATAAATGTTTCCTTACCAAATTACACTCACCAAAGGCGCTTCACTCCCCGGCAACGGTGCCAGAAAAGAGTCTTGATGACCCATAAGTATAGGGGATCAATCGTAGTCCTTTCGATAAGTAAGAGTGTCGAGCCCAACGAGGAGCAGAAGGAAATGACAAGCGGTTTTCAGCAAGGTGTTTTCTGCAAGCACTGAAATTATCGGTAACGAGTAGTTTGATAGCAAGATAATTTGTAACAAGTGACAAGTAGCAATAGTAACAAAGAGTGCAGCAAGGTGGCCCAATCCTTTTTGTAGCAAAGGACAAGCCGGAACGATCTTTTATAATAAGCAAAGCGTTCTCGTGGACACATGAGAATTTCATCTAGTCACTTTCATCATCTTGGTTTGATTCACGTTCGCTACTTTGATAATTTGATATGTGGGTGGACCGGTGATTGGGTGCTGTTCTTACTTGAACAAGCATCCCACTTATGATTACCCACTCTCGCAAGCATCCGCAACTACGAAAGAAGAATTAAGATAACTCTAACCATAGCATTAAACATATGGATCCAAATCAGCCCCTTACGGAATAGCGCATAAACTAGGGTTTAAGCTTCTGTCACTCTAGCAACCCATCATCTAATTACTACTCCATAATGCATTCCCTTAGGCCCAAAGATGGTGAAGTGTCATGTAGTTGACGTTCACATGACACCACTAAGAGAATCAACAACATACATATCATCAAAATATCGAACAAATGCCAAATTCACATGATTACTTATGACAAGACTTCTCCCATGTCCTCAAGAACAAAAGTGACTACTCACAAATCATCTTCATGTCCAAGATCAGAGGGGTATTAAATAGCATAATAGATTTGAACATATAATCTTCCACCAAATAAACCAACTAGCATGAACTACAAGATGTAATCAACACTACTAGCAACCCACATGTACCAATCTGAGGTTTTGAGACAAAGATTGAATATAAGAGATGAACTAGGGTTTGAGATGAGATGGTGCTGGTGAAGATGTTGATGAAGATTGGTCCTCCCACGATGAGAGGATCGTTGGTGATGTCGATGGCGACGATTTCCCCCTCCCAGAGGGAAGTATCCCTGGCAGAATCGCTCCGCCAGAGAGCAAAAGTGCTCCTGCCCAAGTTCCGCCTCGAGACGGCGGCGCACCGTCTGTCGTGGTTTTGTCACGGCAGATGTCCTCGTGAAAAGGACTTAGTGGTGAGGCCATCGCAACTAGGTGGTAGCTTGAACGGGGTTAGTCGGAATCGATAGACGCGAGTTTACCCTGGTTCGGCCCCTCACGGTGGAGGTAAAAGCCTACATCCTGCTTGATTGCCATTGATGATGATGATCTTGATTACAAGGGTGCTGTTTTGCTACCTCTATCTCAAGAGCTACTAGTTTGTCTGTCTATCTCGACTTGTCCCCCTTTGGGGTGCCTTGCCCCTCCTTATATAAGTTGAAGGGGCGGCTTACATGTAGAGTCCTAGTAGGATTAGGACTGGTCTATTTCCTATTACAAGCTGGATACTAGTTCGGGTCTTGCTTTCCTTGTCAAGGAACTTTCCTCTTCTTGGACTTTCTCCGCGAGCCGGCCCATTGGGCTCCCCTTAAGCCGGACACTTGCCGGGTCGCCCTGGGCCCTTGGTCTCTCCTTAAGCCAGCCCGTTAGTTTCTTCTGTGAGCCGGCCTTCATCTTCCTGGTGTCACCTTGCCCTCGTCCTGACCCGGTCTGGTCTCTGGACTATGGAGTCTTTCTCCTGGCCGGGTCAAGATACCTGCCGGGTCACCATGTCAGGGAAATATCCCCAACATTAGCCCCCAGTTTAGCTTGAATTTATTCACGCTAAGCTCCTGAAATAGAAATAATTAAAATGTTGAGGGACTGGCTCGTTCAAACAGCCGGCTTATTCAATGAACCATCTCCTCGAAAATCCGGATCTCCTTGTCATATAAACAGGCCGGCTTCGCAATCAACCTACCGGTGTTGGTCCCTCGCAGAAAAAATATTGGAAAAATAACCCGTCTGACATTGAGTCTGCTTCCAGTGCTTCAGCTTGATAAAAAATTTGGGAATAAGAAACCCATATGATGTTGAGCCGGCTTTCCGGGCCTTCTATGAATAACCTTGAGCAGACAAACTTCGCAATTTTTTTACCAAAAATATGAGACCCAGTTCGCTCCAAACTGAGGATTTGAAGGCGTTCTTCCCTTATATCCACATTACCTGTAGCCCCCAAGTCTTAAGAGTTGAACGTAGTGATAGCTTAAGACTTGCTTAAATATAAATGTTGCAACTTTGAAAAAAAAATCCGGGTTGTTCATCTGAGTCGCCAGTAATAAACTGAATGTATTGCATTTCACATGTGTAGCCCCCAAGGGCCGGCTCATCTTTATGTGATGGGCCGGGTCTTCAATTTGGACCTTTATAATCTGGTTAAACAACTGAACGCTGTAGCCCCCAAGGGCCGGGTTGTCTTGTCTGCAGCAACCTGGGACTTTGAACTTAGCTTTTGATGTTTGTAGATGTATAACTGCAAATAATGTAACCCCAAGGGCCGGTTTAGCTGTTCTCATCAATCTGGAACTTGAACGATCTGTAGAGTCAATGACTGTAGCCCCCAAGGGCCGGGTCACTATTAATAGTGAGCCGGGTCTTCGATGAAAATAGTTTAAAATGACAATGCATTAGCCCCCAAGTGCCGTGGTGCATGCTTGCAGCGACATGGGACTTTCATACTGAATGTAATCTTGATTTGAATAATGTAGCCCCCAAAAGCCGGGTCGTATTGCCTGCGGCGACTCGGGACTATTCCTTCCACTGTAGAAAAAACTCAGATCCACTGTAGCCTCCAAGAACCGGGTTACCTGGCCACATAGTAGACACTTTTGTATTATCAACTCACCAAATAAATCCTGGTGACCCGGCAAGTGACAACCCGACGGCAATTGACGCAAAAGGAGAACAAACCAATGTTAATCCGGCAGATCTAGCTACCGGGTCTCAACCATCAATTACTCTGCAAGCTTGAATTTGCTTTAAAAAACTTGATAAAAAATATCCCAATCGTGGCTTGTAATAGTTTTTGAGCGTGAAACTGCATAGTCTGCCAATGCCATCAAGCACTTTAATATTTTGCCTGTGAACTGATGATGCTTTTACGATGAAAGAAATCCTTGGCCATGGTTGCAGTGCAACCCGGCAAATATGTGTGAAAAAAATCCATAAGTGCTGTAGTCTTCTACAAAGCACATGTTGAATAACCCAAAACCCGGTCGATTAAATGACCAGGTATTATATGTGACCCGGTTGGATTTGTAACCCGGGAATTTAGAAGAATTGATATCTCAATCATTTAATACTGGTTATGATAAACCATGATGAAGATCCAGCCATTTTTGCTATCAAGATTCGTTTGTTCCTGTGGAGTCACAATGTAACCCGGTTTGAAGACCGGCTCCTGCGACATAAACAAATATAGACATGCATAAATGATGCATTGTATGATGATGTAATGATGATGCAATGTATGATAATGTATGTGTATGATAACAGAGTATAAAGACGCCGGCTTTCGAGGCATGGCATAAGACCGACTTTCAAGGCTCGAGTCTTGGTTTCGCTTCCTGTGGAAGCAGGCTTTTTGGCCTCTTTTCGTTTGTCCTATCTCTCTGAAAGCCGGCTCTCACGCAACCAATCGAGCGTTTTAACTCTGATAAATTCAGGGTCACCTTTGTGATTGACTCATCAGGCGTACGCCGGGTCGCTTTTTAGGGAGTAGCATCTTGCTAACAGGAAGGTTTAACCAAGTATAATTTGGCATTTCGCTGGGTTAAAAGGGTTTTGTAAGCTAAACTCGATGAGTTGGAAGCCCCCAAGTAACCATATGATCATGGAAAAGCTCAGCATAGGATATACAGGAGACAATGCTACTACTGCAAAACATCTGGGGTCCAGATAAGCCGGCATTCCTTTGATCATTATTGAGCAGGCCGGGTCATCCTTGAGGCCAGGTCCTGTAGCAGGTTGGGTCTTGACCGCGGATAATTCCCCTGACAATACCGATGTTTAGACTGCGCATCATAGCAACTAGTCTTCTTTGGTATCCTTTCTTTCTCGCCAATAAGGCAGCAGCCCCCGGGCACCGGGTTGTCTTCCCTGTAACGACCCGGGGTTTTTGTATTTATCGAAACCGGCCGAATCTGCCGAGTCATGTCTGTGTAGCCCCCGAGTCTTAAGACGACTCGAGGAATCGGCTTGAGATTCATCATACCTGGCTGTGGCATAAGCCGGCGTAGAGTTGACAGCCGAAAGATGAAATTTGTTGAAGCCAAAGGTGCGTGGCGAGTTAATGATCTTCGCAATGCTCGTTGTATGCCCTCGGAGGTTGATAATAGATATTTTTTTGCTCCAGTTTGTTGGAGTAGACCAGGCTGCAGGGATGGCGACCTGTGCGCGTCCGTTAAGCTGCTCGTACGGGTGGGCGTGGCCCTGGCATGTTGATGAAGACGTGGGAGTCGACCGCGGCATTGGAAACCGCAGACGCACGAGTCGGCCGCGGCGTTGTAAGCCGGCGCGGACGCGAGTGTCAGCCGCGGCGTTGGAGTCCGATGTCGACGCGCGAGTCGGCCGTGGCGTGTTGATGTAGACTGGACCACGGTGGCGGCGGCTCGCGCGGGTGTCCGTTGGGCAACTCGCGCGAGCGGGCGCGGCCCTGGCGCGTTGATGTAGACCGAACCGCGAGGACGGTGGCCTGCGCGCATCCGTTGGGCAGCTCGTACGGGCGGGCGAGGCCCCGGTGTGTTGATGTAGACGCGAGAGCTGGCTGGTAAATTGACGCGGACGCGGGAGTCGGCCGCGACGTTTGAAGCCGGCGCGGACGCGAGAGTCGGCCGCGGCGTTGTAAGCCGGCGCGGGCACGCGGGTCGGCCGCGGCGTTTGATCCGGCGCGGACACGGGGGTCGGCCACGGCGTTTTGAGCCAGTGCGGACGCGAGAGTCGTCGAGCATGTTGATGAAGACTGAAACGCGGAAGTGGCGGCTTACACGCGTGTCCGTCGAGCAGCGCGGCACAGACGAACGCCGGTGTAGAATGATGCTGATGCGCGCTCCATATCCATGGTATAACACCACTTTTGTGATGAATAATTGTCCTGCATAAAAATATTACAGGGCAGAGTAATTGCTCTCGGATGAATTAATATATACTGAAAAACAGATAGGTTGAATAGCACCTGGTATTTTTGTCGGTTGAACATGCGAGTCGGCCGCGGCGTTGAGGGCCGGCGCGGGCGTGGGCGCGGACGTGGGAGCCAGCCGCGGCGTCGAAAACCGGCACGGGCGCGGACACGCGAGTCGCACGCGGCGTTGTAAGCCGACGCGGACGCACGAGTCGGCCGCGACGTGTTGATACGGCGGGTTGCCACCGTTGTTGATGAAGATCGGACCAATCGAAATCTGAATCCGGCCAATCGCGAGCTTCTCGATCCCTGAGAGAGATCCCTCCAAGAACACAAACCACTGTGTGTGGCCCCACGGTGGGCGCCAACTATCGTGGTTTTGTCACGGCAGATGTCCTCGTGAAAAGGACTTAGTGGTGAGGCCATCGCAACTAGGTGGTAGCTTGAACGGGGTTAGTCAGAATCGAGAGACACGAGTTTACCCAGGTTCGGCCCCTCACGGTGGAGGTAAAAGCCTACATCCTGCTTGATTGCCATTGATGATGATGATCTTGATTACAAGGGTGCTGTTTTGCTACCTCTATCTCAAGAGCTACTAGTTTGTCTGTCTATCTCGACTTGTCCCCCTTTGGGGTGCCTTGCCCCTCCTTATATAAGTTGAAGGGGCGGCTTACATGTAGAGTCCTAGTAGGATTAGGACTGGTCTATTTCCTATTACAAGCTGGATACTAGTCCGGGTCTTGCTTTCCTTGTGAAGGAACTTTCCTCTTCTTGGACTTTCTCCGCGAGCCGGCCCATTGGGCTCCCCTTAAGCCGACCACCTGCCGGGTTGCCCTGGGCCCTTGGTCTCTCCTTAAGCCAGCCCGTTAGTTTCTTCTGTGAGCCGGCCTTCATCTTCCTGGCGTCACCTTGCCCTCGTCCTGACCCGGTCTGGTCTCTGGCCTATGGAGTCTTTCTCCTGGCCGGGTCAAGATACCTGCCGGGTCACCATGCTAGGGAAATATCCCCAACACCGTCCCAAAAGTCTTCTCTCTATTTTTTATAGGGCAAAATGACTTATATACCAGAAAATGGGGGCCAGAGGCTGGCCAGGGGCCCCACGAGCCACCAGGGCGCGTATGGGGGGTGGCGCGCCCTGGTGCCTTGTGGGCACCTGGGTGGCCCCCTCTGGTACTTCTTGCTTCCAGTATTTTTTATTTATTCCAAAATAATTCTTCGTGAAATTTCAGCTCATTTGGAGATGTGCAGAATAGGTATCTCTGACATAGCTTTTTCAGGTCCAGAATTCTAGCTGCCGGCAATCTCCCTCCTTGTGTAAATCTTGCATATTAAGAGAGAAAAGGCATTAGAAGTGCTCCACAAACTGTTATATTGATTAAAAACACTATAAATAATAGTAGGAAAACATGATGCAAAATGGACGTATCAATCCCCAAGCTTAGGGTCTTGCCGCTCCTTATTCCTTCATCCATCGTGGTCTCACCCAAAACTTGAAAACTTCAGCACACGAAACTCAACAGAAACATCATGAGATCCGTTAGTATAACAAACAAATCTTAAACTTTAGGTACTGTTATAAATTGATTCATGTTTAATATTGGCATAATTCTACTATATTCCAACTTCTCCATGACTTATATCCCCCGATACAATCCATAGATTCATCAAAATAAGCAAACTATGCAACAAAAATAGAATGTGTCTAAAACAGAATAGTCTGTAAAGATCTATTTAAAATTTATACTTCTGGAACTCCAAAAATTCTAAAAAATTAGGACAACATAAAAAATTCATATACAAATACTGTGGAATTTTTTTAGATTTTTCTGATGTTCCAGTACAGAACCAAAAATCCAGCACTGGACGTAAAACTTTCTGTTTTCAAACAACATCAATTATACTATCATCCAAATCATCCTAAAGGCATTACATGGCACAAACACTAATTAAAAGATAAAAACACAATCATAACAGAAGCTACAATTGTGTAAACACACAAAACAGAAAACAAAGCAATAATTACGTGGGTTGCCTCCCAACAAGCGCTATTGTTTTATGCCCCTAGCTAGGCATAATGCATAGTTTCAAGTATTATCATCCTGCATTCCCAAATCCTTTTTAATCAAATCTTCCAAAACTTTTCTCATTAATTCTCTACTTTCATGTTCCTCTTTTCTAGTAGGGGAACTTAAATACTTGAAGGGACTTTGTTCGGTGACTTTAACACTCATAACTTCAAACTCAGAATCATCACCATAAAGATCTTCATATAAAACATGTATCTCATCATCAATAGGATCTCTAGCCGTACCTTCAAACCATTCTTCACTAAACCCCTCATCAATTCCCTTGGTAATCCATTCAAATTTATCACAAGTGCTATGGTACAAAGTTTTAATTACTTCAGCATAGGGAACTCTTCTCCTATTTTCTCCGTAAACAAAATAATCCTTAGATTCCAACCTACGTATAGTGTCTTTATCATGAAGATTTTCTTCTATTGGAGGGTGCTCAAAATCTATTTTATAGAAAGAAAAGATTTCCCTAGCTTCTCTAATTATATAATCAAATTCATGCATAAGGATGATTGTAGCAATCTTTTTAATTCTAGGATTATGGATATTGGGAAGTTCATAGAATATATTTTGTAACACAAGGTGAATGTGCAAAAAATTTCGTTCTAACTTAACCACAAGCATAGAAATAGCATCCACGTAGCAATTCATTTTGTCAAGAATAGATTCTTTAATTATAGGTTTGACTCCCGCACAGTTGAAGAATTCTTGAATGACACTTTTACCAATAATATTCCCACTACCCACATTATAGACTTTAGTTTTAAAATTGGGTGGATCTTTGTTCTCAAGAGGGTCATGATTAATACTGAAAAATTTAAAATTTTCCTCAAGAGATTCATCAGTACTATCCTCACTAGCACTTTCTACAATAACTTTTTTAGACTCAGACATGATAGCAATTTCAAGCAAAGCAAGCAAACTAGCGAACAAGCAAATTTTTGTTTTTGTTTTTGTAAAACTGTTTTAGAAGTGGGGGAGATGAAAACGAGAGGCAAATGCAAATAAAAAAAGAGGCAAATGAAAATAAGAGCAAGTAGATAGGTTTTGGTGATGTCTCCCCGACAACGGCGCCAGAAATTCTTCCTGCTACTTGTGAGCTGCGTTGGGATTTCATCGAAGAGGAGAGGATGATGCAGTACAGTAGAGATAAGTATTTCCCTCAGTTAAGAACCAATGTTATCAATCTAGTAGGAGAACCACATGGAACCTCGTTTTTTTATCAACTTGATAGTAGGTGTTGGGGATATTTCCCAGCCTTGAAGACCCGGCAGGATATGACCCGACCATGGAGCTGTAAGGCTCAGCGGGTATCTCGCTACTGGGCCTAAGAAGATGCCCGATGGGCCGGCTTGACGGAGGCCCAGAGAGAAAGGCCGGCTCAACCTGCGGGCCGGCTCAAAGACAAAGATAAGGCAGAGAAGATTTATCTTGAGGAGTAAGTAGAATAAGAGTAGGATACGGGTTAAGTCTACAACCGGGACTCTCATGTAAACCTAGGGCTCAACCTATATATAAAGGGGAGCGCCTATGGTAGAAAGACTAAGTTACAATCCCTCGAGAGCTAGGTTAGCGTATTTGCACCCTTGTAATCGAGATCCAAAGCAATACAATCAAGGAGGACATAGGCTTTTACCTCCATCGCGAGGGGCCGAACCTGGGTAACTCCGTGTCTTCTCGTTCCCGATCAACCCCGTTAAGCTTCCAACTTTGTGCGATGGCCTCATCTCTAAGTCCTTTCACAAGGGCATCTGCCGTGTCAAAACCACAACAGTTGGCTCCCACCGTGGGGCCTACGCATGGTGGAGTTGAGTTCTTAGCGGGAGCCCTCCCAGGATTTGGGAAGTACGCGGTTGACTTGATGACGAAGAGCCGCCGCGGGAAGCTCTACATCGACGATTTGTACTGGGGCCCCGACGCCGACTCAATCGAGTACGGATACCGGGTCCCCTTTGGCAAGATCCATACCTTCATCAGTGTTATCGGTGAGTCAACCGCCGGATTGGAGGCTGTCACCGGCGTCGAGTCGGCTTGCCGCGCCAGTCCAAGCCAGGCAAGACCCGGCCCACCACAGGCCGGCCGGAAGCATGTCTTCGTAGGGTTCACCCAAGGGGTGGCCTTGTTGGAGAACTCCCTGTCTAGGGACGATACGCTCGTTCAATCTGACGGTGAATCCTTGATGGGAGAAACCGGGTCGATCCGTCCCCTGTATGATGGAAGGCTGGGATATGCTGACGAAGTCTTTCCAGAGGTCCTTGAGCCACCTCGCTTTGTAGCAGTCTACATGGCGGGTAGGCAAGATCCTGCACGTGATCCGGTCGATCCAGCGACTGGGCAGAACCTCACCCTGGCCGGCTCAGGAGGAGCCGGCGCGGCTGCTGCCGGCTCTCAGAAAACCGAGGCACAGGCGCTTGTGGACTTGATGACTACTTTGACAGCCCTATTGGCTGAGCCGGTTACTGTGGAGAACACGGCCGCACGCAACACGGACATCACGAAGTGTCGCGAGCAGATGGCCAAGATCCAAGAGGATATCAATGCTGAAAACACCACATGGCAGAGACGCAAGCCCGGCTTGCCGAGGAGAGACAACGTCTGGATGAAGAGGCTCATTATTTAAGCCACCGGCAGGCCGAGTCAGAGCTCGTCCACCGAAGGCATCATCAAAGTCGGCTTCCGGCTAATATTGAGCCAACTCAGCTGTTTGCCACGCCAGACAATCCGCTGGCTCCGGCAAACCCGGGGGCTGGAGTTGTGCCCCCGGGAGGACCGCTTTTGCAGCAGCCAGCTCAGCAGAGGGAGCCGGCTCAGCATCATACACCAGATCAGTAGCAGCAGCTACCGTCTCGCCGGTTCCAGACCCCAATTGGACACTATTCCAACCCGGTCGACAACGTGCTGGCGGTGACTCACAATTTGGCAGCAATCCCAATTAAGGGAGACGGTCCGGCTCAGGTCGAGGCCAGGAACACCATTGTGATGCTTAAGATGGCAATAGTGCAGCAAGCCAACTGTTCTCATAGCCAGCACCGGCTCCATTTAACCCCTCACCAGAGTCACACCAGGAGCCAACGCCCTGAGTCGCCAGCAGTTTCGAGCAGCGCACACCGTAGAAGGGCCGTGCAATCACTGGTGAATCAGCAACAACCCAGGGTCCCGAATGCGCAAGATATTATGGACACCGCCTGGGCTCTACGAGCGTTGGAAGAGGAAAACATGCGTGCGGTATGCAACCAACCAACAGCGCACGACCCGCCCACCGCAACCCAGATAGCTGGTCGCCTTGGGGGTCTATCAAGTTGCCTGATTGGAACTCCTTGTCTAGTCCCGGCGCTGCGAGATGCACGCATGCCCCCATATTTCAAAGGTCCTCGCAAGGTGCCTAATTATACAGCAAATCTGGAGCCGACCGAGTGGATTGAAAGCTATGAATTGGCAATGGATCTGTTGGGAGCAAGTGAGTCAGTGTGTGCATGTTATTTGCCTCTCATGTTGGAAGGTCCCGCACATACTTGGTTGAAAAACCTACCGGTGAATTCTATCAACACATGGCAGGAACTGAAGGAGCGCTTCATCAAGAATTTCCAGGGAACCTGCAAAAGGCCAACCACAATTGTTGATCTCGAACATTGTGTTTAGCGTGAGGATGAGTCGGCGCATCATTGGGCTCGCCGGGTTGCGGAAGTTATACACAGTTCAGATAGCATCTCGGCTGCACAGGCGGTGCTTGTTCTGGAACGAACATGTAAGTTTCAACCCCTGGTCCAGAAGTTAGGGCGACTCAAGAGAAAGGCCCAAGACATGGGCGATCTCATGGATGTCTTAACCCGGTATGCTGAATCAGATAATACAAAGGATCTGCCGTCTGATGAGGAAAAATCCGGTAAGGGCAAGAAAAATGGTGGCAAGGGTCACCAGCAGAACAATGGCAATGGGCAGAAGAACAATGGCGGTAAACGCAAAGGTTATGAAGGCGGCTCTGATCTGGTAGCAAATACAAATACGGGTAACAAAAATCAGCGTCAGAATAATGGTTCTAGGAGGCAGTCTTCTGGTAATCGCCCTCTCAGCTTTGAGGAGGCTCTCAAAGGTCCATGTCCCAAGCACAGTTTCAATGGAAAGCCGTCTAGCCACTCCTGGGAAAATTGCTACATCATGCAAGAGTTCTCCAAGCGGATCTTCCAGAATCATCACAATGGCGGTGGCAACGGCGGACAACCCGGCAATCAGGGACTCGGCTTCCAGGGAGCCAGCTCACACGGGCCCTTTGCAGGCCCCGGGTTCCAAGGGAACAACGGGCAGAATGCCGGGTTTCAGGGGGCTGGCAATACTGGAGGCAGCAATCAGCGGAACAATCAAGGAAATCAGCATCAAGCCAGCCAGTCAGGATTTCAGAGTAACCCGAAGTAGTTGAATAGTGGGCAGTATCATGTTTTCACCACTAGTACCTGCAAGCGTGATAAGAAGGTGCAGCGGCGAGCCGCCAACTTGGTTGAGCCGGCAGCCCCGTACTATCTCAACTGGTCAGAGCAACCGGTCACTTGGAGCCGAGCGGATCATCCAGTACTCCTTGATCACCCCGATCATTTAGCTCTGGTGGTGGCACCCCAAGTCGGCGGTTATACGTTAACCAAGGTGCACATGGATGGAGGCAGCAGCATCAACATACTGTATTATGATACTTTTAGGCGGATGAATCTGTCTGATAAGCAGTTGACTCCATCTTCTATAGTTTTTCACGGCATAGTCCCCGGCAAGTTAGCTTATCCCGTGGGAAGAATATCCCTAGAGGTGGCCTTTGGCTCAGAGGATAATTATCGTTCCGAGTTCCTGTCTTTTGAGGTGGTCAAACTCAAAAGTCCATACCACGCTCTGTTCGGTAGGCCGGCTTATGCACGGTTCATGGCGCGGCCGTGCTACGTTTATTTGAAGTTAAAAATGCCAGGGCCGAAGGGAACCATCACGGTTGAAGGCAATCGGAAGCTTGCGCTCGAGTGTGAGGAAGGAGATGCAGCATATGCTGAGTCGGCTTGCGCGGTGGAGGAACTGAAGTATTACACGGACAATGTTGACCCGGCTGACAGGACTTCTCTGAAGAAGCCAACGACGGAGTCTGATCCTCTGCTTAAATTCAAGTCGGCAAGAGACACCAAGCAAGTTGACTTCACCCCCGGTAATTCTTCCGAGCAGTTCATCATTGGGGCAAATATGGATCCTAAATAGGAAAGCGCGCTCATCGAGTTCATCCGTGAGAACTGGGACATTTTTGCATGGAAACCTTCTGACATGCCAGGTGTACCGAGAGAACTCGCTGAGCACTCCCTTAATGTGGATCCCAAGTTTAAACCCATTCGCCAGTATCTTCGTCGTTTTAATGAAGAGAGGCGGAAAGCTATTGGTGAGGAAGTGGCCCGGCTCCTAGCTGCCGGGTTCATTGTTGAAGTTTTTCATCCAGAGTGGTTAGCCAACCCCGTGCTTGTTCTGAAGAAAAACGGGACTTGGCGGATGTGTGTTGATTACACAGACCTAAACAAGCCGTGTCCCAGTGACCCTTTCGCCTTGCCCCGTATTGACCAGATCATTGATGCCACAGCGGGTTGTGAGAGTTTATGTTTTCTAGATGCGTACTCTGGTTATCATCAGATCAAGATGAAGTAGGAGGACCAGGAAAAGACGGCTTTCATCACACCCTTTGGAGCTTTCTGTTACACAACCATGCCGTTTGGTCTAAAGTGTGCACAGGTGACTTATCAGCGTTGTGTTCAAAATTGTTTCCACAAGCAAATTGGGCGGAATGTTCACGCATATGTTGATGACATCGTGGTTAAATCTCAGAAGATAGAAACCTTGTTGGAGGATCTCAAGGAGACATTTGACAATCTCCGTGTCTACCAGATGAAGCTCAACCCGGAGAAGTGTGTTTTTGGTGTCCCTGCAGGAAAGCTACTGGGATTTTTAGTTTCTTAGCGCGGTATTGAAGCCAACCCGGAAAAGATCAAAGCAATCACGACCCTGTCTAAGTCGGCAAATCTTAACGCCGTGCAAAAGCTGGCGGGGCGGGTTGCCGCATTGAGCCAGTTTATAAGCCGACTCGGGGAGAAGGCAATTCCGCTGTATCAACTGCTCGGGAAATCAGACGACTTTGTTTGGAGTGATGCCGCAGATCAGGCTTTTGAGGCCCTCAAAAAATAGTTGTCTGAGCCGCCCATCCTCGCTGCCCCTCATGAGAAGGAACCTATGCTGTTATATATTGCCGCTAACAACAAGGCTGTAAGCGTTGCAGTTGTTGTAGAGCGCAAGGAGGAAGGCAAGGAATACCCAGTTCAGTGCCTTGTGTATTATATCAGTGAGGTATTAACAGAGTCCAAGCAGCGATATCCGCATTGGCAGAAGCTGGTCTATGGAGTGTTCATGGCGAGTTGCAAGCTGAAGCATTACTTCCACGAGCATCCAATCACTGTGGTTAGTTCAACACCTCTTGGAGACATAATCCAGAATCGGGAAGCCACAGGCCGGGTTGCTAAGTGGGCTATCGAGCTTGGTCCACATCATCTCAAATATGTGCCTCGCACTGCAATCAAATCTCAGGCTTTGGTGGATTTCATCAATGATTGGACAAAGTTATAGGCTCCCGAAGAGAAGCCAGACACGACGTATTGGTCCATACACTTTGACGGCTCAAGGCAGCTCGAAGGCTCGGGGGCTGGAGTTGTGATAACTAACCTGCGAGGAGATAAGTACTGTTATGTTTTATGACTTATGTTCCCCTATACCAACAATGCAGCAGAATACGAGGCATTGCTTCATGGGCTCCGAATGGCCAAGGAGATGAACTTGAGCCGGGTTAGATGCTTGGGCGACTCAGATTTGGTGGCTCAGCAGGTTTCTGGCACATGGGACTCCAAAGATCCCCTTATGGTGGCTTATAGGCACGCGGTCACTAATATTGCTGGACACTTCAAGGGTTATCAGGTTGATCACATTGATCGCCGGCAGAACGAGGCAGCAGATGCACTATCTCAGCATCAGGGGGCTCCGGCCATGCGCCCCAGCCAGCATTGTTCTAAACTCGATCTATCTCAACATCATGGCCTCCATTATTCCCAGCAGGTGGAGCAGCATTCTGAACCAACCAATTATGCACTTGTTGTTGATACAATTGTTCGGCTGTGAGCTCAGGTCCGAACTGGGGATGGGGATTTCCATCAGGGGGAGGCGGCTCCTCGCCGGCCGGCGAAACCTCAGGGAGAAGCCCATTCCAATAATTACTACGAAGAATAGCTACTTGGACAGTCCAGCAATCTCTAGCACTGCCCAGTTGCCAAACCACAAAACTCTTAGGGATCAGACACAGACGGATGACATGGGCCTTAAGCATAATGAAGCGTCGATCCTGTCTTGGATTGTACCAAGACACCAGGGATCCAAAACCCCCAAGTGATTTGTTGAGGTAATAGTCTGTCTGATAGTCATAGGGAAATCCAAAATACATTAACCAATCTTCAGGCCCGAAAGAGGTGGTGCGCCTATTCAAAGCTTCATGATGAGGAACAAAAGTGACTAAGAGATCTTCACCCTCAAGCTCAATCGGAGTGGCAACAGTAGTATCCCTCATGAAAGAATCCACAAACCCGAACAACCCAACACCAAAGGGATGGTCACTAACTTCCATGGTAAAGAGTTGAGATTCATGAAGCTGACTTATAATCATGTTGCGGATGGCTGCCCGGCGGTGGAGAGGAGCATAGTGACTGGTCTCAGCTATTGCCAAGAAATCATGGTTGAGAGGGGGGATAGGTCCCACCACCATGCCACTGCGAACCAGGCGGTCTGCTGGCCCAGGCTCGACGACGAAGCCCGGCGGTAGGAATGGCACCGGGTTCAGGGGGTAGTTCGCCATGATTGTGGAGGGCTGTGGGTGCTGCGGTGACGAGACTGGATTGGGCAGAAGCGTTTGCGTTTTCGAGGTGGAAGATGGAGCGCGAGGGGTAAGAATGGAAGGTTGAATAATTTTAGGTATCCACTTCCATCGTTTGGCAAATTGCTTCTTGTGGCATGATTGCTCCAAGTGTCCATAGAAGCCACAGATATTGCATCGAATGGTTGCAGCGGTGTCCCGTTTCAAGTAACGTCTCAGACGGAAGGGTGCAGAAGATCCGGATCGCTTGATTTGTTTCTGCTGAGCTGATTCCTGCCCAACTATTGATTGGGATTTAGCGCGAGATGGGCAATCAAATGCCTTGTGATCAGGGGCCGAGCAGTTAATACAAATGAGACGAGCTGGGCAAGAGATTTTGTGGTGGCCCCACTGAAGGCATCTAGAGCATAGAGACGCCCACTTAGTGGATACATCCTTAATAACCTCCAAGGAGTAGTGGGCTTGGGCCAGATCTGCCATGTGATGGGCCTTGAGCGTAGGGGGCCAAGAATCATGGGGCGGAGAATATTTGAATGCCGAGTGAAGGAAACATTGGGGCAGGGGTGGATATTGGACATTTAATGGGCAATTAAAAGCCCCCAAATTAATGAAATTAGTCGGTTGTTTCTCCTCCAAATCAGCCTGAGACAAGAAATGCTCCATTAAGGCCAGATGATTAATGCTGCCCCAAGTTTCCGTATGATTATCCAAAGTAGGTTCTTCGGTGAAATCGGACGAGAATGACCCAAAATGAATTTGAATGTTATGTGTAGAAGCTTGTCCCGAGGATGAGGCCTCAGCAGCATTTGTGTTTGAAAATTCCATATGATCAATTGGAACAAGTCCAAATTTGTTTAATTCCACTCTTGAAGAGTGATCCTCCGAGAGCCAGGACGTAAGAAATCAAGCGAAGATTTGAGAGCCAAGGGATGACAAGCTGAAAGATCAGTTAGTTCATTGTCCGTGTGCCAACATGACTCAGTGATGGGAGCTTTAGCAAAACACCCATTGAACAAATGGAAGTGACAAATAAAATCCGGCCAAATACTATCTTTGAGCCTATAAATTAAATGCCCCACCTTGTGGTTTGCCACCGAGAATCGAAATGACCGAGAATTGATCGAAGCCACATTGAAACCCTTGGAGATGCCCCCAATACAGCATTGAAGAGCAATCCCAACAGAGTCGACCGAGAGAGGAAAGGAAGCCGACGAGAAAGAAACAACCAGAAAGAACTCCTTGGCATCCCGAGAGGGCGAAAAATGAACCGTAGATCCAAACCTTCTTCTCACCTGATCTGTGAGGGCAAGGCCCGGAGCAAAATCCCAATGCAGGAGCCCCTCCATGGAGATTTAGGCTAGAGATTGCCATGGGGAATGGTGTGGAGGTGGGGAGAGGGGAGGAGGGAGGAGAAGGACGCCATCTCGCTTAGTAGGGGGAAGTAGGTTACCTCGCTCTATCACACACACAAAAGCAAATACTTGCACCCGACGCGAACAAGAGGGTTGTCAATCCCCTTGGCGGTTACTTGCAAGGATTAATTCTGATAGTGATAGATAGATAAAGTAAATTGCAAAATAAAATAAAGTAAATAAAATTGCAGCAAGGTATTTTTGGATTTTATATATGATAAAAGTAGACCCGGGGGCCATAGCTTTCACTAGAGGCTTCTCTCTCGAACACACAGCATACAGTGGGTACACAAATTACCGTTGGGCAATTGATAGAAAAGCGCATAGTTATGACGGATTCATGGCAATGATCATGTATATAGGCATCACGTTCGAGACAAGTAGATCGACTCCTGCCTGCATCTACTACTATTACTCCACCCATCGACCGCTATCCAGCATGCATCTAGGGTATTAAGTTAATGAAAACAGAGTAACGCCTTAAGCAAGATGACATGATGTAGACAAAGTAAACTCAAGCAATATGAATAAACCCCATCGTTCTATCCTTAATGGCAACAATACAAATACGTGTCTTGTCCCCTACTTTGTCACTGGGATATAGAACACCGCAAGATTGAACCCATTACAAAGCACCTCTCCCATTGCAAGATAAATCAATCTAGTTGGCCAAACCAAATGGATAGATCGGAGAGAAATACAAAGCTATAACAATCATGCATATAAGAATTCAGAAAAGACTCAAATATTTCTCATGAATAATCTAATCATAACCCCACAATTCATCGGATCCCAACAAACACACCGGAAAAGAAGATTACATCGAATAGAACTCCAAGGAGATCAAGGAGAACATTGTATTGAAGATCAAAGAGAGAGAAGAAGCCATCTAGCTACTAGCTATGGATCCGTAGGTCTGTGGTAAACTACTCACACATCATCGGAGGGGCACCAAGGTTGATGTAGAAGCCCTCCGTGATCGATTCCCCCTCCGGCAGGGTGCCGGAAAAGGCCTCCAGATGGGATCGTGGAAGAACAGAAGCTTGCGGCGGCGGAAAAGTTATTTCGTGGGGTTCTCTGTTGGTTTCCCAATATTTGAGAATTTATAGAGGTGGAATTAGGTCAAAAGGAGCCACGAGGGGCCCACAAGGCATCAGGAGGCTTGTTGCCTCCTGGGGTCGCGCATTGTTGCCTTGTGACCTCCTCGTGAGGCTTCTGGCCTCCTCCCAAAGCTTCTAGGGTCTCTTTTGTCCAGAAAAAATCGTCAAAAAGTTTCATAACGCTTGGACTTTGTTTGGTACCGATTTCCTGAAAAACCAAAAACAAGCAGAAAACAGCAACTGGCACTGGGCACTAGGTTAATAGGTTAGTCCCAAAAAATGATATAAAATAGCATATTATTGCATATAAAACATCCAAGATTGATACTATAATAGCATGGAACAATAAAAAATTATAGATACGTTGGAGATGTATCACTCCGTTTCACCAAATTCCACTTCTATAAATTCCCATAAATTCCAAAACCAACAAAGAGCCACCCGAAATAACTTTCCTGCCGCCACAAGCTTTTGTTCTTCCGCGATCCCATCTGCAGGCCTTTCTCGGTGATCCGCCAGAGGGGGAATCAATCACGATGGGCTTCTACATCAACCTTGTTGCCCTTTTGATGATGTGTGAGTAGTTTACCACAGATCTACGGGTCCATAGCTAGTAGCTAGATGGCTTCTTCTCTCTCTTTGATCTTCAATACAAAGTTCTCCATGATCTTCATGGAGTTCTATTCGATGTAATCTTCTTTTGCGATGTGTTTGTTGGGATCCGATAATTTGTGGGTTTATGATCAGATTATTCATTGAAAGTAATTGAGTCTTTTCTGAACTTTATTATGCATGATTGTTATAGCTTTGTATTTCTCTCCGATCTATCCCTTTGGTTTGGCCAACTAGATTGATTTATCTTCAGCGGGAGAGGTGCTTTGTAATGGGTTCAATCTTGTGGTGTCCTCGCCCAGTGATAGTAGGGGTAGCGAGGCACGTATTTGTATTGCTGCCATTAAGGGTAAAATGACGAGGTTTATTCATATTGCTTGAGTTTATTCTGTCTACATCATGTCATCTTGCTTAAAGCATTACTCTGTTTGTTATGAACTTAATACCATAGATGCATGCTGGATAGCGGTCGATTGGTGGAGTAATAGTAGTAGATGCAGGCAGGAGTCGGTCTACTTGTCACGGACGTGATGCCTATATACATCATCATTGCCATGAATAGGTCATAACTATGCGCTTTTCTATCAATTGCCCAACAGTACACTAATGCAGGCGACCGCTAACGCGACACATGAATCAGAGACCCCGCGACCAAACTGTGTGCGATGCATGAATCGCAAACGGTGTGATAATAAAACTGTCACCAATAAGACGAACTATGTGCGATGGCGGAGACATCAAGCATGATTCAGATTAGAGACGCGTGTGCGATACATGGCATACAGTTGATCCATACGAACTGTTTGCGATGAGCCAGAACAACAGAAACGGGCAGCCAGTTCGAGGTGTGTGCGATACATGGCATACAATTCACTCGGATGAACTGTTTGTGATTAGCCAACACAACAGAAACGGTCAGACAGATCAAGGTGTGTGCGATACACGGCATACAGTTCACTCGGATGAACTGTTTGCGATTACCCAACAGAACAAAAATGGTTCAACTTAACAATATGTGTGTGATACACGACAAACATGTCAGTATTGAGAATTGTGTGGGAAGACCGATAACAACACAGACGATTCCTGCTAATAAGCCGTGTATATTGTGGGCAAATGCTTGCTGGTATACAATTGTCAGCGATTGATGAAATCATCGCCGATGGGTTACCTAGTTTAGCCCGTGGGCGATGTGATTTGCTCTGTCGGCACAACATCTATGCTCTGTCTACAGAACAACAACATATATATACTTATAAGGACATGATTGCATAACCAAATTAAACATCCAATTACATAACTGACTACACACATAGCATTTGCACACACCAAAGCAAACAATTACATACATAATAAACTAGGATAAATGATCATATCTAATCATTATCTACTTCTTCTTGTGACGCTTGCCGCTGCTGCTCTGCTGGTGGCTCGATCCCTCGTCATCTATAGGAAGGAGGCACTCCCTCATGTCAACGATCCGCCTGTGCATCTCGTAGCATGTGTACACGTTCTTGGCTACAAACTTGAGGTGAGGTTCATCCAGTCTCCGCACTCAGGCACCGTGCCAGGATGCAGGATTTTTCTTGGAACCTTCCTTCATGTTTTCGTAGTAGGGGTCGATGATTGCCGTGGTGAGTTCAACCAGGGAGTCCTTCTTCGTGCTGCCCCAGACCCTATAGTGGCGACGGATGTCGACAAGCTTCGGGCAGGCCAAGCCCGAAATCTGGAGCACTTTTACATCGTCGGCGGTGTCCACTGTAGCGAACTTGTAGTTGGGGCTCTTGACAAACCTGGTGAAATGCTCACAAGGCCTTGTGGCCAGGCAGTAGTGGTAGACGAGGACGTGATGGCCCACGCACAACTGGGCGACGACAACCGCCTGATCAACCCCGGGACGATCGGCGGTGTACTGGAGGTCGAAGCCTACCACTTTGTACTTGTCGTCCTTAGCAAGCAACTGCTCCATGGTGTTGATGGTGTCCTCCACCACGGCCGGGTCGATGGTGTACACCACCGAGAGGTCCTTCCCCCTCACGTGGGTGTCCACACGATGCACGCCGAACTCCATTGGAGCGCCGCTGGATATCCTCTCTCTATGTGTCGTCGTGGGTGTGCTTGTTGTGTTGTGGGGCGCGATCGAAAGGTTGAAGAGACTAAGGTTATAACGGCCGTGGGAATAACTGGGGAGGCCGAACGGCCTGGAGTATCGGCACGCGTGGATGGCAGTTGTTGCAGCGCGTAACTGCATCGTGCCGCACATATTAACTGCATTGTGGTGACGCGCGCGGACGAAACCGCATGCCTATGGCACCCAAAACGTGATCGTGCGCCGGCCCCAACCGCTGAAAGAGCGCGCGCGCGGAGGGACGCGAGCAGAGCGCGCCGCGGCCGCCTCAACGTCGAGCAGAGCTCGCGAAGGGACGCGAGCAGAGCGCGCCGTGGCTGCCTCAACGGCGAGCAACCACCTGCGTATAGCAGTTCTGGTCAACCATCTGGCACACTGCTACTTGTGAACTACGTTGGGATTTCCCCGAAGAGGAGAGGATTATGCAGTACAGTAGAGATAAGTATTTCCCTCAGTTAAGAACCAAGGTTATCAATCCAATAGGAGAACCACACAGAACCTCGTTAGCAGCACCTACACACACAAAAGCAAACACTTGCACCCAACGCAAATAAGAGGGTTGTCAATCCCCTTAACGGTCACTTGCAAGGATTACTTCTGATAGTGATAGATAGAAAAATAAATTGCAAAATAAAATAATAGTAAATAAGTTGCAGCAAGGTATTTTTGGATTTTAATATATGATAAAAGTAGACCCGGGGGCCATAGTTTTCGCTAGAGGCTTCTCTCTCGAACATATAGCATACGGTGGGTAAACAAATTACTGTGGGCAATTGATAGAAAAGCGCATAGTTATGAGGATATTCAAGGCAATGATCATGTATATAGGCATCACATCCGAGACAAGTAGACCGACTCCTGCCTGCATCTACTACTATTACTCCACCCATCGACCGCTATCCAGCATGCATCTAGGGTATTAAGTATAAAACAGAGTAACGCCTTAAGCAAAATGACATGATGTAGACAAAGTAAACTCAAGCAATATGATTAAACCCCATCTTTTTATCCTTAATGGCAGCAATACAAATACGTGTCTTGTCCCTTTCTGTCACTGGGATATAGAACACCGCAAGATTGAACCCATCACAAAGCACCTCTCCCATTGCAAGATAAATCAATCTAGTTGGCCAAACCAAACGGATAGATCGGAGAGAAATACAAAGCTATAACAATCATGCATAAAAGAGTTCAGAGAAGACTCAAATATTTCTCATGAATAATCTGATCATAAACCCACAATTCATCGGATCCCAACAAACACACCGTAAAAGAAGATTACATCGAATAGAACTCCAAGAACATCGAGGAGAACATGGTATTGAAGATCAAAGAGAGAGAAGAAGCCATCTAGCTACTAGCTATGGACTCGTAGTTCTGTGGTAAACTACTCACACATCATCGGAAGGGCAGCAAGGTTGATGAGGAAGTCCTCCGTGATCGATTCCCCCTCCGGCAGAGTACCGGAAAAGGCCTCCAGATGGGATCGTAGAAGAACAGAGGCTTGCGGCAGCGGAAAGGTTTTCTCTTCTGTCTTTCTGGTATATTGGGAATATTTGGGAATTTATAGCCCTGGAATTAGGTCAAGAGGTGCCACGAGGGGCCCACAAGCCTGGGGGGCGCGCTGATACGTCCAATTTGCATCATGATTTTTTATTGATAATTATTATGTTTTTGATCATTATTTCACTTTATGGTACAATTCTTATGCCTTTTCTCCCCTATTTTGCAAGATTCACATGAAGAGGGAGAATGCCGGCAGCTGGAATTCTGGACCTGAAAGGGGTGAAACAGAGATAGCTATTCTGCACAACTCCAAATGACCTGAAAATTTATGGAGAATTATTTTGGAATATATAAAAAATACTGGCGAAGAATCAACAGGAGGGGACCCACCAGGCAGTCACAAGCCTGGGGGGTGCGCCCTACCCCCCTGGGCATGCCCCCCGAGCTTGTGGGGCCCCTGACAGGCCTCCGAGCCCCTCCTTCTGCTATATGAAGCCATTTGCCCTAGAAAAAAAAATCAGAAGAAGACTTTTGGGATGAAGCGCCGCCGTCTCGAGAAGGAACTTGGGCAGGAGCTATTTTGCTCTCCGGCGGAGCGACTCTGCCGGGGATACTTCCCTCCGGGAGGGGGAAATCGAAGCCATCGACATCACCAACGATCCTCTCATCATGGGAGGACCAATCTTCATCAACATCATCACCAGCACCATCTCATCTCAAACCCTAGTTCATATCTTGTATTCAATCTTTGTCTCAAAACCTCAGATTGGTACCTCGGGTTGCTAGTAGTGTTGATTACATCTTGTAGTTGATGCTAGTTGGTTTATTTGGTGGAAGATTATATGTTAAGATCCTTAATGCTATTCAATACCCCTCTGATCTTGAACATGAATATGATTTTTTAGTAGTTACTTTTGTTCTTGAGGACATGGGAGAAGTCTTGTCATAAGTAATCATGTGAATTTGGTATTCGTTTGATATTTTGATGATATGTATGTTGTGCTTCCTTTAGTGGTTTCGTGTGAACGTCGACTACATGACACTTCACCATCTTTGGGCCTAAGGGAAGGCATTGTGGAGTAGTAATTAGATTATGGGTTGCTAGAGTGACAGAAGCTTAAACCCTAGTTTATGCCCTATTCCGTAAGGGGCTGATTTGGATCCATATGTTTCATGCTATGGTTAGAGTTATCTTAATTCTTCTTTCATAGTTGCGGATGCTTGCGAGAGGGGGTAATCATAAGTGGGAGGCTTGTTCAAGTAAGAACAACACCCAAGCACCGGTCCACCCACATATCAAATTATCAAAGTAGCGAACGCGAATCAAACAAACATGATGAAAGTGACTAGATGAAATTCCCATGTGTCCTCGAGAACGCTTTGCTTATTATACGAGTTCGTTTCGGCTTGTCCTTTGCTATAAAAAGGATTGGGCCACCTTGCTGCACTTTATTATACATGTTACTTGTTACTTGTTACGAATTATCTTGCTATCAAAACTACCTGTTACCCCTACTTTCAGTACTTGCAGAGAATACCTTGTTGAAAACTGCTTGTCATTTCCTTCTGCTCCTCGTTGGGTTGGACACTCTTACTTATCGAAAGGACTACGATTGATCCCCTATACTGGTGGGTCATCAAGACTCTTTTCTGGCACCGTTGCCGGGGAGTGAAGCGCCTTTGGTGAGTGGAATTTGGTAAGGAAGCATTTATATTACGTGCTGAAATTTATTGTCACTTGTCACTATGGAAAGTAATCCTTTGAGGGGCTTGTTCGGGGTATCTTCACCTCGACCAGAAGCATTGAGAGTTGCTCCTCAACCTATTGAACCTACTGAAAATATTTATTATGAAATTCCTTCAGGTATGGTAGAGAAACTGCTAGCTAATCCTTATGCAGGAGATGGAACGGTACATCCTGATATGCACTTGATATATGTGGATGAAATTTGTGAATTGTTTAAGCTCATAGGTCTATCCGAAGATGGAGTTAAGAAGAAAGTATTCCCTTTATCTTTGGAGGGAAAGGCATTGATATGGTATAGGCTATGTGATGATACTGAAACATGGGACTGGAACCGGTTGAAGCTGGAATTCCAACAGAAATTTTATCCTATGCATTTGGATCATCGTGATCGGAATTATATATATAATTTTTGGCCTCGTGAAGGAGAAAGTATTGCTCAAGCTTGGGGGAGGCTTAAGTATATGTTGCACACATGCCCCAATCATGAGCTCCCAAGAGAAATAATTCTTCAAAACTTTTATGCTCGGCTTTCTCATAATGATCAATCCATGCTCGATACTTCTTCTGCTGGTTCCTTTATGAAGAGAACTATTGAATTCAGATGGGATCTTCTGGAAAGAATTAAACGTAACTCTGAAGATTGGGAAATCGACAAAGGTAATGAGTCAGGTATAAATCTTGAGTTTGATTGTGTTAAATCTTTTATGGAAACCGATGCTTTTCATAAGTTTAGTACTAAATATGGACTTGACTCTGAGATAGTAGCTACCTTTGTGAATCTTTTGCTGCTCATGTTGATCTCCCTAAAGAGAAATGGTTTAAATATCATCCACCTATTGAATTGAATGAAGAACCTATTAGTGTTAAAGAAGAAACAATTGTTTACCTTGTTGATCCAGTTGTGCCTACTGCTTATATTGAGAAACCTCCTTTCCCTGTTAGGATTAAGGAACAGGCTAAAGCTTCAACTGTGGTTAATAGGAGTAATATTAGAGCACCTAGACCTTCTGAACAAATTAAAGTTGAACCTAATGTTGAAATGATTAAAGATCTTTTGGTTGATAATATTGATGGACATGTCATATATTTCTGTGAAGAAGCAACTAGAATTGCTAAGCCAGACACTAAAGATAAAAATAAACCTGTAATTGGCATGCCTGTTATTTCTGTTAAAATTGGAGATCATTGCTATTGTGGTTTGTGTGATATTGGTGCTAGTGTGAGTGCTATTCCGTTTACTCTCTATCAAGAAGTCATGAATGATATTGCACCTGTTGAGATTGAAGATATTGATGTTACTATTAAGCTTGCAAATAGAGATACTATTTCACCACTTGGGATTGTTAGAGATGTTGAAGTCTTGTGTGGTAAGATCAAATATCCTACTGATTTTCTTGTTCTTGGATCACCACAAGATGATTTTTGTCCCATTATATTTGGTAGACCTTTCTTGAATACAATTAATGCCAAGATTGATTGCAATAAAGAAACTGTTAGTGTTAATTTTGGTGAGGTGTCTCATGAGTTTAATTTCTCTAAGTTTCATAGACAACCTCATGATAAAGAATTACCTAATAAGGATGAAATTATTGGTCTTGCTTCTGCTGCTGTGCCTCCTACTGATCCTTTAGAACAATGTTTGCTAGACCATGAGAATGATATGGATATGAATGAAAGAAATGAAATAGATGAGTTGTTCTTTAAACAAGCACCTATCCTTAAACATAATTTGCCTGTTGAAACCTTGGGAGATCCACCTCGACCCAAAGGTGATCCTGTGTTTGAATTAAAGCAACTACCTGATACACTTAAATATGCTTATCTTGATGAAAAGAAGATATATCCTATTATTATTAGTGCTAACCTTTCAGAGCATGAAGAAAAGAGATTACTTAAAACTCTCAAGAAGCACCGGGCTGCTATTGGATATACTCTCGATGATCTTAAGGGCATTAGTCCCACTTTGTGTCAGCATAAAATTCATATGGAGCCAGACGCTAAACCCATTGTTGATCATCAAAGAAGGCTGGATCCTAGAATGAAGGATGTGGGAAGAACTGAAATATTAAAGCTTCTGGAGGCAGGTATAATTTATCCCATAGCTGATAGTAGATGGGTAAGTCCTGTTCATTGTGTTCCTAAGAAAGGAGGTATTACCGTTGTTCCTAATGATAAAAATGAACTTATCCCACAAAGAATTGTAACTGGTTATAGGATGGTAATTGATTTCAGGAAATTAAATAAAGCTACTAGGAAAGATCATTACCCCTTGCCGTTTATTGATCAAATGTTAGAAAGATTATCTAAGCATACACACTTTTGCTTCCTAGATGGTTATTCTGGTTTCTCTCAAATACCTGTTTCACCTGAAGATCAACAGAAAACCACCTTTACCTGTCCTTTTGGAACTTATGCTTATCGTCGTATGCCTTTTGGTTTATGTAATGCACCTGGTACCTTTCAAAGATGTATGACTGCTATATTCTCTGACTTTTGTGAAAATATTGTTGAGGTTTTCATGGATGATTTCTCCGTTTACGGAACCTCTTTTGATGATTGCTTGAGCAACCTTGATCGAGTTTTGCAGAGATGTGAAGAAACTAATCTTGTCTTGAATTGGGAGAAGTGCCACTTTATGGGAAATGAAGGTATAGGCATAAAATTTCTGAAAGAGGTATTGAAGTTGATGAAGCTAAAGTTGATGCTATTGAGAAAATGCCATGTCCTAAAGATATCAAAGGTATAAGAAGTTTCCTCAGTCATGCTGGTTTCTATAGAAGGTTTATAAAAGACTTCTCTAAAATTTCTAGGCCTCTTACCAATCTTTTGCAAAAAGATGTTCCATTTGTTTTTGATGATGATTGTGTAGAAGCCTTTGAAATACTTAAGAAAGCCTTAATTTCTGCACCTATTGTTCAACCACTTGATTGGAACCTACCCTTTGAAATTATGTGTGATGCTAGTGATTATGCTGTAGGTGCTGTTCTAGGACAAAGAGTTGATAAGAAATTAAATGTTATCCATTATGCTAGTAAAACTCTAGACAGTGCTCAAAGAAATTATGCTACTACTGAGAAAGAATTTTTAGCAGTTGTGTTTGCATGTGATAAATTCAGATCTTTCATTGTTGATTCCAAAGTTACTATTCACATTGATCATGCTGCTATTAAATATCTTATGGAAAAGAAAGATGCTAAACCTAGACTTATTTGGTGGGTTCTTTTGCTACAAGAATTTGACTTGCATATTATTGATAGAAAGGGAGCTGAGAATCCCGTAGCTGATAATTTGTCTAGAATGGAAAATGTTCTTGATGACCCACTTCCTCTTAATGATGATTTTCTTGATGAACAATTAGCTGTGATAAATGCTTCTCGTAATACACCTTGGTATGCAGACTATGCTAATTACATTGTTGCTAAATATATACCACCTAGTTTCACATACCAACAAAAGAAAAAGTTCTTTTTTGATTTAAGACATTACTTTTGGGATGACCCACACTTATATAAAGAAGGAGTAGATGGTATTATTAGACGTTGTGTACCTGAGCATGAACAGGAACAAATCCTACGTAAGTGTCACTCCAAGGCATACAGAGGACACCATGCGGGAGACAGAACTGCACACAAGGTACTACAATCTGGTTTTTATTGGCCTACTCTTTTCAAAGATGCACATAAGTTTGTCCTCTCTTGTGATGAAAGTCAAAGAATTGGCAATGTTGGTAGACGTTAGGAAATGCCTATGAATTATTCGCTTGTTATTGAACCATTTGATGTTTCGGGTTTTGATTATATGGGACCTTTTCCTAAATCCAATGGGTATACACATATTTTAGTTGCTGTTGATTACGTTACTAAGTGGGTAGACGCTATTCCAACTAGTAGTGCTGATCATAAGACTTCTATTAAAATGCTTAAATAAGTTATATTCCCAAGGTTTGGAGTCCCTAGACATTTAATGACTGATGGTGGTTCACATTTTATTCATGGTGCTTTCCTTAAGTTGCTTGCTAAATATGATGTTAACCATAGAATTGCATCTCCTTATCATCCTCAGTCTAGTGGTCAAGTTGAATTAACTAATAGAGAAATAAAATTAATTTTACAAAAGACCGTTAATAGATCCAGAAAGAATTGGTCTAAGAAACTTGATGATGCATTATGGGCTTACAGAACTGCTTATAAAAATCCTATGGGTATGTCTCCATATAAAATGGTTTATGGAAAAGCATGTCATTTACCTCTTGAGTTAGAACATAAAGCATATTGGGCAATTAAAGAACTTAACTATGATTTTAAACTTGTCGGTGAAAAGAGGTTATTTGATATTAGTTCTTTAGATGAATGGAGAACCCAAGCTTATGAAAATGCCAAGTTGATTAAAGAAAAGGTTAAAAGATGGCATGATAAGAGAATTCAAAAATGGGAATTCAAAGTAGGTGATCATGTTCTTTTTATAAAATTCTCGTTTAAGATTTTTTGCAGGAAAACTTCTATCTAAATGGGAATGACCATATATCATCGAAGAAGTTTATCGCTCTGGAGCCATCAAAATAAACAACTCCGAAGGCAATAATCCGCGAGTGGTTAATGGGCAAAGAATTAAACATTATATCTCAGGTACGCCCATTAATGTTGAAACTAATATTATTCGAACAATGACACCGGAAGAGCACATAGAGGAAACCTTCTGGAACGCTCCAGAAGCCTGAAAAGGAGTAGGTATGTGGTACGGTAAGTGAACCGACTCCAAAACTTCCATAAAAGTACTTTATGTCCATTTTGTAATATATAAAAAATTAGGAAAATAATGAACAGTCCGAAAAGTGCACAAGGAGGCGACAAGCCTGGGGGGCGCGCCCTACCCCCCAGGGCGCGCCTACCAGGCTTGTGGCGCCCTCGTGGACTTTCCCGACTCCGTTTTTCTTCCATATTACTTGTTATGCACGGTAAAAATTCATTATATATTCTCACGGGTGTTTTGACCACCGCATCGCAAGTTTCTCCTCTGTTCTTGTTTCAGGCTATTTTTCTAACAGATCTAGATCGCCATGGCGTCTCCAAGTTCGTCAAAGGACAAGTTCTATGAGAAGGTCATCAACCCATACCTACCGGAGGTGATGAAGCACCCTCAAGCCATTGAGATGCGTGAGGGGGTGCTCCACATCTGGGATGTTCAAGGACCTAAGAAGACTGGGAGCGAGAAGGCCAGGCTAGAAGCGGTTGAATAGGAGATCTTCAAGTGCCAGGGGATGGTGGAGCGCGGACTTTGTGCTAACCACTCCATGATCACGGAGTTCATATGTGAGCACAAGGTGGACGGCAAGAATATTGGGGACGTCATCTTCAAGCTCAATGACCGGATTGATTATCTTCAGGCCCAAATATAAGATCTACAAAACCAAAATTTTGAGTACGAGGCCAAGTTCAAAGGTATGAGTTTAGCTGCAAATTTCAGGACTCCGGAAACATGTTCGTCCTTTTATGATGGAGAACCTATGCCTTGGAGGACGGAGGACAAGCCCATCACTTCATCACCACCATCACCGAAGAAGGAGATTTGAGTACATGGGTATGGGCACCACCCTTGGCTTGTGCCAAGCTTGGGGGAGGTTCCCCGGTATCGTATCATCATCACTTTTTATCATCATTATCTATCTTAGTTCGATCCCTAGTTATTTTGTGATTTAGAAGAATAAAGTTTTAGTATGATTTAGTTTCGAGTGCTTGCTTTGTGATCTATCTATCTATGTAATCGTGTGTGAAAGTTATATAATAAAGAGTAGTTTGAGTTGAGTGTTTTGCTTTTGATGATCCAATCATAGAAATAAATAAAGAATAAAAAGTAAGATCATAAGCTAATCCCATGGGTAGTGATGACTTCACATAAAAGAAGTATAATTGATAAAACTTGTTGGAAGTTGACAAACATAGCATTGGTCATTGTTGCAATTCATGAAAAAGTAATAAAGGAAGAGAGGTCTCACATATAAATACACTATCTTGGACATCTTTTTTGATTGTGAGCCCCCATTAAATATTCTATGTCAATTAGTTGACGTTGGACAAGGAAGACAACCTAATGAGTTATGGTTGCTTATATTCACATAGAAGTTATATTGTTTTGGATCCTCTAACATGTGGTGCTTGCCTCCTATCTTTTGCTAGCCAAAATTCTGTACTAAGTAGAGATACTACTTATGCATCCAAAAACCCTTAAACCCAGTTTCATGCCATGAGAGTCCACCATATCTACCTATGGATTGAATAAGATCCTTCAAGTAAGTTGTCATCGGTATAAAAGCAATTAAAATTGCTCCTAAATATGTATGATCTTTTATTGTAAGGGAAAATAAGCTTTGTACGATCTTGTGATGGTGGAGTAATAAAAGCGACAGACTGCATAATAAAGGTCGCTATCACAAGGGGCAATATAAAGTGACGTTCCTTTACATTAAGAGCTTGCACATCCAAAAACAAAAAGCGCATGACAACCTCTGCTTCCCTCTGCGAAGGGCCTATCTTTTACTTTCTGTATTTACTTTCATGCAGGGGTCAATAGTATTCTCCTCTATTCCGTCTTTATTTTCTCTCTTGGCAAGCATCATGTGGTGGGGATTGATCCAGGCATATATATCCAGTTGGATGTAGGTGATCATGAGTTATTATTGTTGACATTATCCTTGAGGTAAATACGTTGGGAGGCAAAATTATAAGCCCCTATCTTTCTATGTGTCCGACTGAAACTTTTGCTCCATAAGTATGCCGTGAGTGTCAGCAATCATAGAAGACTAAATGATAGTTGAGTATGTGAACTTGCTAAACAAAGCTCTTACATAGACTCTTTTTGATAATATGATGAATTGTAATTGCTTCAGTGACTGAGATCATAGTTTGTTAGAATTCAATTTGGTTTATGGTTCATACTTTAACTTGTGGATGAATTGTCACTTTTTCATGAGAAGTTTTATGATGATATATTACTGTTATAATAAAGATCATGATGCTCCATGTTCGTACTTTTTTTTATCGACGCCTCTCTCTCTAAACATGTGGTCATGATAATCGATTTCGGCTTTCGCTTGAGGACAAGCGAGGTCTAAGCTTGGGGGAGTTGATACGTCCAATTTGCATCATGATTTCTTATTGATAATTATTATGTTTTTATCATTATTTCACTTTATGGTACAATTCTTATGCCTTTTCTCCCCTATTTTGCAAGATTCACATGAAGAGGGAGAATGCCGACAGCTGGAATTCTGGACTTGAAAGGGGTGAAACAGAGATAGCTATTCTGCACAACTCCAAATGACCTGAAAATTTACGGAGAATTATTTTGGAATATATAAAAAATACTGGCGAAAGAATCAACAAGAGAGGACCCACCAGGCAGCCACAAGCCTGGGGGGCGCGCCCTACCCCCCTGGGCGCGCCCCCGAGCTTGTGGGGCCCCTGGCAGGCCTCTGGGCCCCTCCTTCTGCTATATGAAGCCATTTGCCCTAGGAAAAAAAAATCAGAAGAAGACTTTCGGGATGAAGCGCCGCCGTCTCGAGGCGGAACTTGGGCAGGAGCTATTTTGCTCTCCGGCGGAGCGATTCTGCCGGGGATACTTCCCTCCGGGAGGGGGAAATCGAAGCCATCGACATCACCAACGATCCTCTCATCGTGGGAGGACCAATCTTCATCAACATCTTCACTAGCACCATCTCATCTCAAACCCTAGTTCATCTCTTGTATTCAATCTTTGTCTCAAAACCTCAGATTGGTACCTGTGGGTTGCTAGTAGTGTTGATTACATCTTGTAGTTGATGCTAGTTGGTTTATTTGGTGGAAGATTATATGTTCAGATCCTTAATGCTATTCAATACCCCTCTGATCTTGAACATGAATATGATTTGTGAGTAGTTACTTTTGTTCTTGAGGACATGTGAGAAGTCTTGTCATAAGTAATCATGTGAATTTGGTATTCGTTCGATATTTTGATGATATGTATGTTGTGCTTCCTTTAGTGGTGTCGTGTGAACGTCGACTACATGACACTTCACCATCTTTGGGCCTAAGGGAAGGCATTGTGGAGTAGTAATTAGATGATGGGTTGCTAGAGTGACAGAAGGTTAAACCCTAGTTTATGCGCTATTCCGTAAGGGGCTGATTTGGATCCATATGTTTCATGCTATGATTAGAGTTATCTTAATTCTTCTTTCGTAGTTGCGGATGCTTGCGAGAGGGGGTAATCATAAGTGGGAGGCTTGTTCAAGTAAGAACAGCACCCAAGCACCGGTCCACCCACATATCAAATTATCAAAGTAGCGAACGCGAATCAAACAAACATGATGAAAGTGACTAGATGAAATTCCCATGTGTCCTCGAGAACGCTTTGCTTATTATACGAGTTCGTTCCGGCTTGTCCTTTGCTATAAAAATGATTGGGCCACCTTGCTGCACTTTATTATACTTGTTACTTGTTAATTGTTATGAATTATCTTGCTATCAAAACTACCTGTTATCGCTACTTTCAGTACTTGCAGAGAATACCTTGCTGAAAACTGCTTGTCATTTCCTTCTGCTCCTCATTGGGTTCGACACTCTTACTTATCGAAAGGACTACGATTGATCCCCTATACTTGTGGGTCATCACGCGCCTACCCCCCTGGGCGCACCCTCCGGGTTTGTCGCTCCCTCGTGACTCTTCTGGTCTTCTCCCGAAGCTTCTAGGGTCCCTTCTGGTCCAGAAAAAATTAATCCAAAGTTTTTTCTTCGTTTGGACTCTTTTTGACAATGATTTTCTGAAAAGGCAAAAACAGGCAAAAAACAGCAACTGGCACTGGTCACTAGGTTAATAGGTTAGTCCCAAAAAATGATATATAAATGCATATAAAACATCCAAGATTGATACTATAATAGCATGGAATAATCAAAAATTATAGATACGTTGGAGACGTATCAAGCATCCCCAAGCTTAATTCCTGCTCATCCTCGAGTAGGTAAATGATAAAAACAATTTTTTTGATGTGAATGGTACCTAACATGTTTCATCATGTAATTCTCTTTTACGGTATGAATATTAAGATCCGAATGATTCAAAGCAATAGTCTATAATTTGATATAAAGACATCAATACTCAGGCATACTAACAAACAATCATGTCTTTCAAAATAAAAATGCTAAAGAAAGTTATCCCTACAAAATCATATAATCCTGTCATGCTCCATCTTCTTAACACAAAGTATTTATCATGCACTACCTCGATGACAAGCCGAGCAATTGGTTCATACTTTTTAACGTGTTTCAACTTTTTCAACCCTGTAGGATCGAAAGTATGTCTAGAGGGGGGGGGGTGATTAGACTACTTGACCAATTAAAACCTAACCTTTTTCCAATTTTAGTTGTAGGCAGATTTTAGCAACAATACAAGTCAAGCATCACCCTACACATGCAATTCTAAGAGTATAGCAGCAGAAAGTAAGCAATTGCATATGTAAGTAAAGGAGGGGACCGGAGATTTCAAACGCAATGAAGACACGGTGGTTTTTGGCGTGGTTCCGATAGGTGGTGCTATCGTACATCCATGTTGATGGAGACTTCAACCCACGAAGGGTAACGGCTGCGCGAGTCCACGGAGGGCTCCACCCACGAAGGGTCCACGAAGAAGCAACCTTTTCTATTCCACCATGGCTTACGTCCACGAAGGACTAGCCTCACTCGGGGTAGATCTTCACGAAGTAGGCGATCTCCTTGCCCTTACAAACTGTTGGTTCAACTCCACATCATGTCGGAGGCTCCCAAGTGACACCTAACCAATCTAGGAGACACCACTCTCCAAAAGGTAATAGACGGTGTGTTGTTGATGAACTCCTTGCTCTTGTGCTTGAAATTATAGTCTTCCCAACACTCAAACAACTCCTCACAGATTTGGCTATGGTGGAAGAAGGATTTGAGTGGAAAGCAACTTGGGAAAGGCTAGAGATCAAGGTTCAAATGGTAGGAATGGAATAGCTTGATATCAACACATGAGTAAGTGGTTCTCTCTCAGAAAATGTATGGTGGAAGTGTAGGCACGTTCTGATGGCTCTCTTCCTTGAGAAGAAGGTGGTGGAGGGGTATAAATAGCCTCCACACAAAATCCAACCGTTACACACTTTTGACCCAACTCGGTGGCACCGAAACCATAATCTCGGTAGCACCGAACTGTGTAAAAGATATGAACGTTAGGAATCTCGGTGGGACCGATAGGAACAACTCGGATGGACCGAAGTGCAATGGCTAGGGCAAACCTCATCTCGGTGGCACCGATTGCATCAATTTGGTAGGACCGAAGTGAAGCAATAAGGCAACAGAGAGTTGGCAAGCCATCTGGGTGAGACCGATTTGCAAAACTCGGTAGGACCGAAGTGAGTGCAAACGATTACAGAGGGTTGGCAAGGCCATCTCGGTGGGACCGAGATCCATTTTGGTGGATCCGATTTGTTAGGGTTTTGGCAGTGGCTAAGTCTCGGTGAACTCGGTGGGGCCGGATAGGAAATTTCGGTGGGGCCGAGTTGGAATGTAGGTTTTGGACATCTTTGGGGTAGAGAGAGTGGTTGAGGGTTTAGGAGTACTTTCACTAAGCACTTGAGCAAAAGGACCATTAAGCAACACCTCATCCCCTTTTAATAGTATTGGCTTTCCTATGGACTCAATGTGATCTTGGATCACTAAACCAAAATTGTAGAGTCTTGATCTTTTGCCAGTCCTTGTCCTTAGCATTTTGAGGGGTCCACATCTCTAGTCCAGGCCATGCCAATCATTAAACATCCTAAAATCTTTATCTTGAATGGACATTAGTTCAATGAGATATATGTTGTTATGAATTACCAAAACCACCAAGGGAGCAAATGTGCTTTCAATCTCCCCCTTTTTGATAATTGATGACAACATATAGATCAAAGCTTCGACAAAAGGTTAAATGAATGAAATACATCGTCGCTTTGAGAAGTATGTGATAAGCAAGAGCTCCCCCTAAATTTGTGCATTATTAAGGATTTGCGTTTGAATGCAAATGCACAATCGATTAGGCTCATGGGTCACTCTTCCATGTCACATACATCTTGGTGGAGCGCGCAAAATGATATGATCGGAATAGCAAGCACGCATCACCAACATAAGTAAGTGATCATACAAAATAATGATAGAGATGAGCATAGATCATCACAATAAGCATAGTATGACCAATCACATGTAGCATAATATTTCACAAGCATAAACGACAGAATATCTCACAAGTACTGTAGCAAGCACACACATAACAAAGTACCAACAAGCAAATAGAGCAAAAGAACCAAAAACGACCAAAACACTCTCTCTCGAAGCCTATGATCTATACAAATTCTCCCCCATTGGCAACAAGTACCAAAAAACACGAATATGTATAGGACTATGCGGCTCTCTAAGCACGGTCCTCCGAAGCTCCTGAAGGCGATCTCCTGCTGGCAGCTCCGGTGTGTGTAGATGGCGTTGAGAGAAGAGCGTCCGCGAAGGCTTCTGCAGACGTTTGCTGGCCTGGTGGAGTGGATACCGGCGGTGGCACTGTGGCAGCAGCAGCAGGTGCAGAGACTGTGGTCCTCGGATCCACAACTGGCACTGCAGCAGATCTGGCTGCCCTAGGCACTGTCTGAAAACGCTCTGTGGTAGGTCTGTCATCTCCACTGTTTGAGGTTTTCTTCTTCCTTGTTCTAGTGGCTGCCTTAGGAAGATCTGGAGAGCTCCTCTCTCCCTCATAGAAACTCTCTGCAGGGCTTGACCCTTCACTTAGTTCTGCATGCTGTTCAGACCTGTTCTGGCTGTCGCTGGAATCTGACATCTTGCTGAGCTAACCCTGTGAATAGATGGGTATGGGCAGAGTAGATGAGTCATCACAAAAAGCAGAAGTTTTTATTAAAATTGAGTTCAACTCTTAGTTTCAAGTTTTCACAGGATGCATTTCAGATGGACCGAGTTGATCATCTCGGTGACACCGAAGCATACTACAGAAACCTTACACGCCATTTTGGTCAGACCGAGATGGGTTTCGGTGGCTCCGAGATGCTAGGGTTTCACTGAGATTTTACTTTCGGTCTCACCGATACGTACAGCTCAGTGGCACCGAGACGTACTTGTGCTATGGCCAGAGGCCAAATCGGTGGGACCGAAAATTTCGAATCGGTCGGTCCAAGATGCATTCGGCGGAAACTTAAACCTAAAATTTTTACTCGCATCTAATCTACGGAATTTGCGGTGTAAAGGAGTTCTCAATCCGTGGCATGAATTCAGGCAGTCCAATCAAGCATTGAATCGGAAAATGGAGCACGAAAGGGATCGAATCTCACCCTAACTCGGTGGAGATTCTCTACGGCGGCAACGGCGGGGCAGATTGCCGTTGACGACGACGGAGTCCGGCGGCGAGGGCGTGTTGGAGACGACGGTGAAGTCCGAAGACGAAGGGCGACGGTAGCAACGGGGTGCGAGAACGAGTGGGGTCAAGAAATTTCAACCATTCGGTCCGCGCGATATATATACCCGTACGCCGTCGGTGGCGCCGAGTTGAACAACTCGGTGGCACCGATATGTGTAACTGCACGCAGTATAGCACATCGGTGGCACCGAAATGGTTCAATTCGGTAGCACCGAGATGGAAAACCTAGATCAATCTAAGTGATTTCGGTTGGACCGAGTTTGAGTGAATTAGTTCGATGGAAATCAGATATAAGGTTTTGGAGGTTCAGCCCTTTCAGATCGGTGGCTCCGAGTGCTCCTCACCCGGAGGGTCCGAAAATGACTTGTTCAATTTTTGTGATGCAACAAGAATAGAATTTGAGACAAGAAAGCATAGATAGCTAGAGAAGGTACTTAGGCATTCTTGTACATCCACTTGGCCAGAAAAACCAAGACAATCAAAACAACAAATGGATGTCCTCGAATGATGAAAACATGCAAACCAACATGCTGACACAATAAGATATCAAATGAAATATGTGTCAAACATGCACAACCAATTCTAGCATCTATCAAGCAATGGCGATGACTAGGTCATCTGTATATGAGTATATTGACTTAGGAGCCAAATGAGAACATTTGATCATAGGTCATACTCATCGTTTAAGCACAAGTGGGGTTACCACTTTTACATAAAGCATTAATGTGTTCACACCATTAGAGTTGGTTTAGCTCAATTGTTTAGAGCAAAGCTCCCCCTAGATGTGATATCCCCCCTAAGAGGGATGAACTAACCTTGGGTTTTGTCGATGATGACTTCATGTAGATGTTGAAGATGTGGATGCTCAATGTTGATGTAGACCATCAAGAGTTGGGAGCAATCCTTTGGAGTTTTGTGCTTTCAATACCTACATGGGTTAGTCCCACACAAGGAACATGCAAGGATATCCATAGACATAGAGTGAAATACACATATGATGATGTCCATGAATGCATTGAATACCTTGTCCCTTGCCTTACCAACGAGAGGGTTTGTGACTTCATGAACTAGTGCAAAATGTGGAAGTTGGTTGCACAAGTTCTTGCCATAAGAAATTTGAGTGAAGTTTGTTGGCGGAGTCACCCTCAAGAACTCTCTAGTTCTTCTTCTTTTGGACCCACATCAACTTGATGGGAATCCTTGGAGTTGTAGTAGCACTTGATGAAGTAGAACTTGATGAAGTCTTGGGAACCCACTTGACCATGGCTTGAGGAGCTTCTTCAAATGAATCAATCTCTTCTTGAAGCTTGTCCTTGCCTTTTAGCTTGTGGTCTTGTGGTGGAAGATCTTCTTGAGCTTGTGTTCCCTTGAAGGAAGTAGGATCATACTTCTCTAGTTGAGGAACAAAATTCGTCTTAGGGTATTGATCTTCTTCACATTCAACTCCATTGGCATTGAACTTTCGTTCAAAACCAACACCTTGGTTCTTCCGGTGCCTTCCTTGCTTGCGTACAATTTCCTCAAATTGCTTACTCCCGGCAAGGCTCTTGTAGACACCTTTTTCTATAATTCCTTTCAATAGTATATTTTCTTGCTCAAGTGTAACTTGGCTAAGAGAATCATTAGTGGAATCAATAGAACTACTAGAAGCAACAACATTGGATTTAGCATTGTTATTGTTACTACTAGAGGTAGAACCTTTTTTACCCTTGTTGCTAGTTTGCTTAGGTTTAACTTGTGGCATAAAGGTAGACAAGAGTAAACGCTTGGCAAGATATGAAGAACTCTTCTTTCGAAGATCGTCATTGATAGCTTTAAGAAACTCATGCTCTTGCTCTAAATTTAGCTTCTCGAAGCGTAGCTTCTCATGAGTTCTTAGAAGTTCTCTATGATCCTCTTGAGTTGTTTCATGAGCTAACTTAAGAGCATTTAGTTCTTTAGTTAGACGCTCAATCTCCTTCATAGCATTGTCACTCGTTTCCTCTTGACTATCATGATTACTAGCATTTTCATTATAGCTCACATCACTAGCCCTATCAACAAGTAAATCATCTTCATCACTGTTGAAATCAAGATACTCGGGGTGTGATACCTTGGGGCCTTTTGCCATGAAGCATCTTCCAATTCCTTCATTTGGTGAGTCAAATAGATCATAGGAATTGGATGACACAAGAGCAAGTCCGGCAACACCTTCATCTTGACTGTAGTCGGAGTTGGAGTGATAACTTCTCTCGGAGTGTGAGGGTGTCCTGGACTAGGGGGTACTCGGGCCGCCGGCCTATCTCTCGTGGGCCGGACTGGTGGACTGCTCTCTACTCGTCGATGGAAGGCCGGATTGTGAACGACCACGTACACCAGAAGGAAACCTCCGAAGACTTGGCGTCTCCTCCAAGGAATAATTGGCGTGACCGGCATGTTTATCCCCTGATGGTAACCGACCATGTGTAACCCTAGGATCCCCTGGTGTCTATATAAACCAGGAGGTTTAGTCCGTAGAGGGGGAATGATCATATTCATAACCTAGGGTTTAGCCCATCTGATCTCGAGGTAGATCAACTCTGTAACCTTCATACAATCATATCAATACAATCAAGAAGGACGTAGGGTATTACCTCCTTGAGAGGGCCCGAACCTGGGTAAACCATCGCCCCCACGATCTCTGTTACTCATTGATTCCTAGACCCATAGTTCGGATCCCCTACCCGAGATCTGCCGGTTTTGGTACCGACATTGGTGCTTTCATTGAGAGTTCCGTCGTGGGTATCAATGGCTCGCCGTCCCCGGACGGCTCTTCAGCGATGGATTCTGCAACGGGGACATCTTCATCCCCGGACAGCTCTTCAGCGACGGAATCTCCAACGGGGACATCTTCGTCCCCGGACAGCTCTTCTCTTCAGCGGTGGAATCCGCAGCAGGGACATCTTCGTCCCCGGACAGCTCTTCGCATTCGGCAGCATTGTGCTGCACGCCGATCCGACCGGTCACCTCGACCAAGTCGACAGCTTTGCCCCTGAACATGAAATCAGATTCGGTAACCTGGAGTACATCGCTGATGCTCGAGGCGATCCGGTCTTCACTAGGTTCTCGGCTTTACCCGAGAAGCCTACTAAACCCGAGGCCTTGACCTCGGATTCCCTCCCCATCCCTGTCTGCGGGCTGGGCCTCAGTTCAGATCTGGCCTTGAGCTCGGATCCAACCCCGGTTCTAGAAAACCAAGGGTCACCCTTGGCCGAACACACTCCCAGTATCGGCGCGCCAGAGCTCAACTCCGATGACTGCCCGAACTTAGATCTGGTGGACCTCTCGTTTTTAAGCGAGGTGTTAGATCGGATCGAGAAAATGAATATCGCGGACGGCCCGTTCTCGGACAGGGAGCAGGTCGGACAAAAGGCCAGCCGCAGGGAATTTTGCGTCCCACCCACCACCCACCTGGTAGCCACTGTCAAGGATTTAACCGACATGCTGGACTACGCCTCTGAGGAGGCTGATGACACGGACGAGGATATCGACGTCCCGCCCTACACGGCTCCCTCCCTTGCCACTTCCAACACCGGAAAGTGGACCGCCACCTCCACCTATGACGTCTACATGGTCGATACCCCCATGAAGGACGGCGACGCGACCAAGAAAGACGGCGGCGATCCAGCCGAAGAACTGCCCAGACGCCGACGACGGCGAGCCAGAGGGCGAGGAAAGGGCAAGGAAAATCACACAGATACAAACGGCACCGGAGATAACGAGACTCCGGACAACTTGGGGGAGCTCGGCGACAACACTCCCGAGCAACGCCATGCTGCCCCTGAAGGGCACGAGGACCAGGGTGACCCCGAGGACCTCGAGGATTCCGAGGACAGTAATTACCTCCCTCCGTATGAAGAGGAGGACAGCCTCGGACCCGAAGACTTCATTGTCCCAGAGGATCCCCTGGAACAAGAGAAATTCAAGCGGCAACTCATCGCCACTGCCCGAAGCTTGAAGAGGAAACAACAATAGCTAAAAGCAGAGCAGGATACGCACAACGACAGATGGACGATGGTCCTAGCTGCCGAAGAAGGCCTTGACGATCAACGTCAGGGTCAATATAAAAGCTACCCACGGCGGCGCCTACTTCCATAATTCAAGGATGAGGCCCTTGAGCCCATACCTCCCAGACGAAGTTACGAAAACCAGCCCGACCGCCCCTCTCGAGGACGGGATAGGCCAACTGTCCAAACCGAACTCCCACCCGCGCCCCCTCGCGGATGGGATAAGGTGGCCAGGGAAGCCGAATACCCACCTGCGCCTTCTCGACGAGCAGGCAAAGACCCGGTTCAACCGGACGACCAATACGATCTGCGCCGTGACCTGAACGCCAGAGGGATCCAGTCAAGATCCATCTATGGATCCACAGGACACGCACCCACTGGAAGGGACGGATACCAAGCCTGGCGAGACAGGAACGACAGAGTTCGGGAGCAACACCATGCCCGGATGATAACCGATCTTCGGCGCGATGTGGCCCGGGCCACGGGAGCCGCACACCCAATGTGTTTCACCGATGAGGTGATGCAGCATCAGTTCCCTGAGGGGTTCAAACCTGTGAATATAGAATCCTATGATGGGACAACTGACCCTGCCATGTGGATCGAAGATTTTCTTCTCCACATTCATATGGCCCGAGGAGATGATCTCCACGCCATTAAGTACTTACCGTTGAAACTCAAGGGACCAGGAAGGCATTGGCTGAACAACCTACCCGAAAACTCCATCGGGAGCTGGGAAGAGCTCGAGGATGCATTCCGAGCTAACTTTTAAGGCACTTATGTTTGGCGACCGGACGCCGATGACCTGAGCCATGTCATTCAGCAGCCCGGGGAGTCGGCCCGACAATTCCGGAATCGGTTTTTGACCAAGAAGAACCAGATCGTCGATTGTCCGAATGCCGAAGCGATTGCGGCATTCAAACACAGTATTCGGGACGAGTGGCTCGCCCGCCAGCTCGGCCAGGACAAGCCGAGAACGATGTTGGCCCTTACCTCTTTAATGACCCGCTTTTGCGCGGGTGAGGATAGCTGGTTAGCTCATCGAAGCAACCACCCCGAAGACCCCGGTACTTCAGAGACCCGGGACGGGAACGGAAAACTGATACGTCTCCGTTATATCTACTTTTCCAAACACTTTTGCTCTTGTTTTGGCCCCTAATTTGCATGATTCGAATGGAACTAACCCGGACTGACGCTGTTTTCAGCAGAATTGCCTTGATGTTGTTTTTGTGCAGAAAATAAAAGTTCTTGGAATTGGATGAAACTTTCTGGAGATTTTTTATTGAATATATAAAAAATATTGGCATCAAGAACTACTGGAAGGGGGCCACCCAGTGCCCACGAGGCACCAGGGCGCGCCACCCCCCCAGGTGTTGGGGAACGTTGCATGGGAAACAAAAAATTTCCTACGCACACACAAGATCTATCCATGGTGATGAGCATCTACGAGAGGGAGAGTAAATCTACATACCCTTGTAGATCGCTAAGCGGAAGCGTTTAAGAAACGCGGTTGATGTAGTCGAACGTCTCCGCGATCCAAATCGCAAGTCGTCCCTCGATCCGATCACGAACTAGCGCCGAACGGACGGCACCTCCGCGTTCAACACACGTACGGCTTGATGACGCCTTCACCTCCTCGATCCAGCGAGCGATGATGAAGTAGTGGTTGAGTTCCAGCAGCACGACGGCGTGGTGATGGTGGTGAGGAACAATCTCTGCAGGGCTTCGCCAAGCGCTACGGAGATTATGACGGAGGAACTAGAGGGTTAGGGTTGCCGCACACGGCTTGGGGAAATCTTAATGTGTCCCGTGTGCTAGCCCTGCCCCTCTATTTATATGTTGAGCCTTGGGGTCTAAACTTGGAGTAAAAGCCTCCTCTAGGTCGGTTTTGCCCGCACAAGGTCGGTTTGGCCCGCAGGGAAAGAGTCCAACTCGGATCCCTGCAGTACCGCGCACAAGCGGTAGTACCGCTTCACACAAGCGGTAGTACCGCTTGGGCGGTAGTACCGCTTCACACAAGCGGTAGTACCGCTCGGGCGGTAGTACCGCTTCACCAAGCGGTAGTACCGCTTACGCGGCAGCAAAACTACTTTTGCACTTTCCAATACCTCGTGGGCTTTTATCCCTTGGCCCATATAAAGTGTTCTTGCACCCGAACACTTCGGTAAACATCCAGAACCACTTCCGGTGAATTCCGGAACCCTTCCGGAGATCAAAACACTATTATCACATATATCAATCTTTACCTCCGGACTATTCCGGAGATCCTCGTCATATCCGGGATCTTATCCGGGACTCCGAACAACCTTCGGTCACCAACAAAATAACTCAATTATACTAATCGTCACCAAACGTTAAGTGTGTAGACCCTGCGGGTTCGAGAACTATGTAGACATGACCGAGACACCTCTACGATCAATAACCAATAGCGGGACCTGGATGCCCATATTGGCTCCTACATATTCTACGAAGATCTTTATCGGTCAAACCTCTATGTCAAGGATTCAGTTAATCCCGTATGCTGTTCCCTTTGTTCTTCGGTATGTTACTTGCCCGAGATTCGATCGTCGGTATCTCTATACCTAGTTCAATCTCGTTACCGGCAAGTCTCTTTACTCGTTCCGTAATACAAGATCTCGTGGCTAACACTTTAGTCACATTGCTTGCAAGGCTCATTGTGATGTTGTATTACCGAGTGGGCCCTGAGATACCTCTCCGTCATACGGAGTAACAAATCCCAGTCTTGATCCATGCCAACCCAACAGACACCCTCGGAGATACCTGTAGAGCACCTTTATAGTCACCCAGTTACGTTGCGACGTTTGATACACACAAGGTACTCCTCCGATGTCAGGGAGTTGCATGATCTCATGGTCATAGGAACAGATACTTGACATGCAGAAAACAATAGCAATAAACTGACACGATCATATGCTACGTTCGTAGTTTGGGTCTTGTCCATCACATCATTCTCCTAATGATGTGATCCCGTTATCAAATGACATCTCATGTCAATGGCTAGGAAACCTTAACCATCTTTGATCAATGAGCTAGTCATCTAGAGGCTTACTAGGGACACAGTGTTTGTCTATGTACCCACACATGTATTTGAGTTTCCAATCAATACAATTATAGCATGGATAATAAACGATTATCATGAACAAGGAAATATAATAATAACCTATTTATTATTGCCTCTAGGGCATATTTCCAACAGTCTCCCACTTGCACTAGAGTCAATAATCTAGTTCACATCACTATGTGATTTACATTGTAATGAATCGAACACCCATGCAGTTCTGGTGTTGTTCATGTTTAGCCCCTGGAAGAGGTTTAGTCATCGGATCTGCAACATTCAGATCCGTGTGTACTTTGCAAATATTTATGTCGTCCTCCTTGATGTAATCGCGGATGGAATTGAAACGTCGCTTTATGTGTCTGGTCCTCTTGTGAAATCTTGGTTCCTTAGCTAGAGCAATGGCACCAGTATTATCACAAAACAGAGTCATTGGGTTAAGCGCACTAGGCACTACTCCAAGATCTGTCATGAACTCCTTCATCCAGACACCTTCCTTCGCCGCCTCCGAGGCTGCGATGTACTCCGCTTCGCATGTAGAATCTGCTACCACGCTTTGCTTGGAACTGCACCAGCTAACCGCACCCCCATTAAGAATAAATACGTATCCGGTTTGCGACTTAGAGTCATCCGGATCAGTGTCAAAGCTTGCATCGACGTAACCCTTTACGACGAGCTCTTGATCACCTCCATAAACGAGAAACATGTCCTTAGTCCTTTTCAGGTACTTCAGGATATTCTTGACCGCCGTCCAGTGTTCCATTCCTAGATCACTTTGAAACCTTCCGACCATACTTATGGCAAGGCTGACATCGGGTCTTGTGCACAGCATTGCATACATGATAGAGCCTATGGCCGAAGCATAGGGGATGACACTCATCTTTTCTCTATCTTCTGCAGTCACTGGGCATTGAGTCTTACTCAACTTCACACCTTGCAATACAGGCAAGAACCCCTTCTTGGACTGATCCATTTTGAACTTCTTCAAAACTTTGTCAAGGTATGTGCTTTGTGAAAGTCCTATTAAGCGTCTCGATCTATCTCTATAGATCTTGATGCCTAATATGAAAGCAGCTTCTCCTAGGTCCTTCATTGAAAAACTCTTGTTCAAATATTCCTTCACGCTTTCCAGCATTTCTATATTGTTTCCAATCAGTAATATGTCATCCACATATAATATTAGAAACGCTATAGAGCTCCCACTCACTTTCTTGTAAATACAAGCTTCTCCGTAAACTTGTATAAACTTGAACGCTTTGATCACCTCATCAAAACGAAGATTCCAACTCCGAGATGCTTGCACCAGTCCATAAATGGATCGCTGGAGTTTGCAAACTTTGTCAGCATTCTCTGGATCGACAAAACCTTCTGGTTGCATCATATACAACTCTTCCTTAAGGTAACCGTTAAGGAACGTTGTTTTGACATCCATCTGCCAAATTTCATAATCGAAAAAGGCAGCTATTGCTAACATGATTCTGACGGACTTAAGCATCGCTACGGGTGAGAAGGTCTCATCGTAGTCAACTCCTTGAACTTGTGAAAAACCCTTTGCCACAAGTCGAGCTTTATAGACGGTGACATTACCGTCCGCGTCCGTCTTCCTCTTAAAGATCCATTTGTTCTGAATGGCCTTACGCCCTTCAGGTAATACTTCCAAAGTCCATACTTTGTTTTCATACATGGATCCCATCTCAGATTTCATGGCCTCTAACCACTTCTCGGAATCCGGGCCCATCATCGCTTCTCCATAGCTCGTAGGTTCATCATTGTCTAACAACATGACCTCTAAGACAGGGTTGCCGTACCACTCGGGAGCAGTACGCGTCCTTGTCGACCTACGAGGTTCGATAGCAACTTGATCCAAAGTTTCATGATCATCATCATTAACTTCCTCTTCAGCTAATGTAGGCTCCACAGAAACAACTTTCTGCGCTGCGCTACTCTCAGGTTGAAGTAAAGGTTCAACAACCTCATCAAGTTCTATCTTCCTCCCACTCAATTCTTTCGAGAGAAACTCTTTCTCAAGAAATGTTCCGTTTTTAGGGACAAACACTTTGCCCTCGGATCTGAGGTAGAAGGTATACCCAATTGTCTCTTTTGGGTATCCTATGAAGACGCATTTCTCCGCTTTGGGTTCCAGCTTTTCAGGCTGAAGCTTTTTGACATAAGCATCACATCCCCAAACTTTAAGAAACGACAGTTTTGGCTTCTTGCCAAACCAAAGTTCATATGGCGTCGTCTCAACGGATTTCGATGGTGCCCTATTTAAAGTGAATGCAGCTGTCTCTAATGCATAACCCCAAAACGATAGTGGCAAATCGGCAAGAGACATCATAGATCGCACCATATCCAATAAGGTTCGATTACGACGTTCGGACACACCATTACGCTGTGGTGTTCCAGGCGGTGTCAATTGTGAAACAATTCCACACTGTCTTAAGTGACTGCCAAACTCATAACTCAGATATTCTCCTCCTCGATCAGATCGTAGGAATTTAATCTTCTTGTTACGATGATTCTCAACTTCACTCTGAAATTGTTTGAACTTTTCAAATGTTTCAGACTTATGTTTCATTAAGTAAATATACCCATATCTACTTAAGTCATCAGTGAAGGTGAGAAAGTAACGATAACCACCGCGCGCCTCAATACTCATCGGACCACACACATGAGTATGTATGATTTCCAATAAGTCACTTGCCCGTTCCATTGTTCCAGAGAACGGCGTTTTAGTCATCTTGCCCATGAGGCATGGCTCACATGTGTCAAGTGATTCAAAATCAAGTGACTCCAAAAGTCCATCAGCATGGAGCTTCTTCATGCGTTTTACGCCAATATGACCTAAACGGCAGTGCCACAAGAAAGTGGTATTATCATTATCAATTCTACATCTTTTGGCATCAATGTTATGAACATGTGTATCATTACTATCGAGATTCAATAAGAATAAACCCCTCACATTGGGTGCATGACCATAAAAGATATTACTCATATAAATAGAACAACCATTATTCTCTGATTTAAATGAGTAACCGTCTCGCAATAAACAAGATCCAGATATAATGTTCATGCTTAACGCAGGCACCAAATAACACTTATTTAGGTTCATCACTAATCCCGACGGTAATCGAAGAGCGAGCGTGCCGACGGCGATCACATCAACCTTGGAACCATTTCCCACGCGCATCGTCACTTCGTCCTTTGCCAGCCTCCGTCTATTCCGCAGTTCCTGTTTAGAGTTGCAAATATGAGCAACCGCACCGGTATCAAATACCCAGGCACTACAACGAGGGTTGGTAAGGTACACATCAATAACATGTATATCATATATACCTTGTTTGTTGTTGGCCGCCTTCTTGTCAGCCAAATACTTGGGGCAGTTCCGCTTCCAGTGTCCAGTTCCCTTGCAATGAAAACACACAGTTTCTGGTTTGGGTCCAGCCTTGGGTTTCTTCACGAGAGGAGCAACTGTTTTGCCACTCTTCTTGGAGTTACCCTTCTTACCCTTGCCATTTTTCTTGAAACTAGTGGTTTTATTGACCATCAACACTTGATGCTCCTTCTGAATTTCAGACTCAGCGGCTTTCAGCATCGCAAATAGCTCGGCGACTGACTTGTTCATCCCGTGCATGTTATAGTTCAACACGAAGCTCATGTAGCTAGGTGGCAATGATTGAAGAACTCTGTCAGTGATAGCCTCTGGCGGAAGGGGCATCCCCAATTCAGCCAGACGGGTGGAGTACCCAGACATTCTGAGCACGTGATCACTGATAGACCCGTTCTCCTCCATCTTGCAAGTATAGAACTTATCGGAGATCTCATATCTCTCGATCCGGGCATTCTTCTGAAAGATAAACTTCAACTCCTGGAACATCTCATATGCTCCATGACGTTCAAAACGTCTTTGAAGTCCCGGTTCTAAGCCATACAACATTGCACATTGAACTATTGAGTAATCATCAGAACGAGCCTGCCAGGCGTTCACAACGTCTAGAGACTCAACTGGAGCGGGTGGATCACCAAGCGGTGCATCAAGGACATAAGCCTTCTGGGAAGCCGTAAGGATAATCCTTAGATTACGGGCCCAGTCCACAAAGTTACTTCCATCATCTTTCAACTTAGCTTTCTCTAGGAACGCATTAAAATTCAGGGGTGCTACTGCGCGAGCCATGATCTACAACATAAATATAGTAAAGACAACTTAGACTATTGTTCTAGATAATGAGTTTAGTTAATCATATTACTTAAAAAACTCCCACTCAAATTGACATCCCTCCGGTCATTCGAGTGTAACATGATCCAAATCCACCAACTCAAGTCCGATCATCACGTGAGTTGAGGTGGTTTCAATGGTGAACATCTTCATGTTGATCATATCTACTATATGACTCATGTTCGACCTTTCGGTCTCTTGTGTTCCGAGGCCATGTCTGTACATGCTAGGCTCGTCAAGTTTAACCCGAGTGTTCCGCGTGTGCAACATGGCTTGCACCCGTTGTATGTGAACGTGGAGTCTATCACACCCGATCATCACGGCGTGTCTCGAAACGACGAACTTTCGCAACGGTGCACACTCGGGGAGAACACAATTTATCTTGAAATTTAAGTGAGGGATCACCTTATAATGCTACCGTCGTCCTAAGCAAAATAAGATGCATAAAAGGATTAACATCACATGCAAATCATAAGTGACATGATATGGCCATGAACTTGTGCTTTTGATCTCCATCTCCAAAGCACCGGCATGATCTCCATCGTCACCGGCATGACACCATGATCTCCATCATCTTGATCTCTATCAACGTGTTGCCATGAGGTTGTCGCGCCGACTGTTGCTTCCACGACTATTGCTAACGTTTAGCGATAAAGTAAAGCATTACATAGCGCTTAATGATTGACACGCAGGTCATACAATAATTAAAGACAACTCTATGGCTCCTGCCAGTTGCCGTACTCATCGACATGCAAGTCGTGATATTCTATACAACACATGATCATCTCATACATCACATATATCTCATCATGTAATTGGCCATATCACATCACAACATACCCTGCAAAAACAAGTTAGACGTCCTCTAATTGTTGTTGCAAATTTTACGTGGCTGCTACGGGTTTGCAAGAACCGTTCTTACCTACGCAAAACCACAACGTGGTGTAGTGATTGCTTTTTGATCTTCTAAAAGAACCCTCTTCATTGAAATCGATTCAACTAAAGTGAGAGAGACAGACACCCGCTAGCCATCTTTATGCAACGAAGTTACATGTCAGTTGAAGGAACCTGTCTCGCGTAAGTGTACGCGTAATGTCGGTCCGGGCCGCTTCATCTCACAGTACCGCCGAATCAAATATCAACTAGTAACGGCAAGCAATATGTATACACCCACGCCCACAACTCGTTTGTGTTCTACTCGAGATCTCATCTACGCATAGACCTGGCTCATGATGCCACTGTTGGGGAACGTTGCATGGGAAACAAAAATTTTCCTACGCACACACAAGATCTATCCATGGTGATGAGCATCTACGAGAGGGAGAGTAAATCTACATACCCTTGTAGATCGCTAAGCGGAAGCGTTTAAGAAACGCGGTTGATGTAGTCGAACGTCTCCGCGATCCAAATCGCAAGTCGTCCCTCGATCCGATCACGAACTAGCGCCGAACGGACGGCACCTCCGCGTTCAACACACGTACGGCTTGATGACGCCTTCACCTCCTCGATCCAGCGAGAGATGATGAAGTAGTGGTTGAGTTCCAGCAGCACGACGGCGTGGTGATGGTGGTGAGGAACAATCTCTGCAGGGCTTCGCCAAGCGCTACGGAGATTATGACGGAGGAACTAGAGGGTTAGGGTTGCCGCACACGGCTTGGGGAAATCTTAATGTGTCCCGTGTGCTAGCCCTGCCCCTCTATTTATATGTTGAGCCTTGGGGTCTAAACTTGGAGTAAAAGCCTCCTCCAGGTCGGTTTTGCCCGCACAAGGTCAGTTTGGCCCGCAGGGAAAGAGTCCAACTCGGATCCCTGCAGTACCGCGCACAAGCGATAGTACCGCTTCACACAAGCGGTAGTACCGCTTGGGCGGTAGTACCGCTCGGGCGGTAGTACCGCTTCACCAAGCGGTAGTACCGCTTACGCGGCAGCAAAACTACTTTTGCACTTTCCAATACCTCGTGGGCTTTTATCCCTTGGCCCATATAAAGTGTTCTTGCACCCGAACACTTCGGTAAACATCCAGAACCACTTCCGGTGAATTCCGGAACCCTTCCGGAGATCAAAACACTATTATCACATATATCAATCTTTACCTCCGGACTATTCCGGAGATCCTCGTCATGTCCGGGATCTTATCCGGGACTCCGAACAACCTTCGGTCACCAACAAAATAACTCAATTATACTAATCGTCACCAAACGTTAAGTGTGTAGACCCTGCGGGTTCGAGAACTATGTAGACATGACCGAGACACCTCTACGATCAATAACCAATAGCGGGACCTGGATGCCCATATTGGCTCCTACATATTCTACGAAGATCTTTATCGGTCGAACCTCTATGTCAAGGATTCAGTTAATCCCGTATGCTGTTCCCTTTGTTCTTCGGTATGTTACTTGCCCGAGATTCGATCGTCGGTATCTCTATACCTAGTTCAATCTCGTTACCGGCAAGTCTCTTTACTCGTTCCGTAATACAAGATCTCGTGGCTAACACTTTAGTCACATTGCTTGCAAGGCTCATTGTGATGTTGTATTACCGAGTGGGCCCTGAGATACCTCTCCGTCATACGGAGTAACAAATCCCAGTCTTGATCCATGCCAACCCAACAGACACCCTCGGAGATACCTGTAGAGCACCTTTATAGTCACCCAGTTACGTTGCGACGTTTGATACACACAAGGTACTCCTCCGATGTCAGGGAGTTGCATGATCTCATGGTCATAGGAACAGATACTTGACATGCAGAAAACAATAGCAATAAACTGACACGATCATATGCTACGTTCGTAGTTTGGGTCTTGTCCATCACATCATTCTCCTAATGATGTGATCCCGTTATCAAATGACATCTCATGTCAATGGCTAGGAAACCTTAACCATCTTTGATCAACGAGCTAGTCATCTAGAGGCTTACTAGGGACACAGTGTTTGTCTATGTACCCACACATGTATTTGAGTTTCCAATCAATACAATTATAGCATGGATAATAAACGATTATCATGAACAAGGAAATATAATAATAACCTATTTATTATTGCCTCTAGGGCATATTTCCAACACCAGGCGCGCCCTGGTACCTCGTGGGGCCCACGTGGCTCCGTTTGACCTATTTCCAACGCTATAAATTCAGTTTTCTAGAGAAAAAAATAGGAGAGGAAGTTTTATTGCGTTTCATGATACGGAGCCGCCGCCACCTCCTGTTCTTCATCGGGAGGCCAAATCTGGAGTCCGTTCAGGGCTCCGGAGAGGGGGATCTTCCGGCATCGTCATCATCAACCATCCTTCATCACCAATTTCATGATGCTCACCGCCGGGAGTGAGTAATTCCTTCGTAGGCTTGCTGGACTGTGATGAGTTGGATGAGATTTATCATGTAATCGAGTTAGTTTTGTTAGGGCTTGATCCCTAGTACCCACTATGTTCTGAGATTGATGTTGCTATGACTTTGCTATGCTTAATGCTTGTCACTAGGGCCCAAGTGCCATGATTCCAGATCTGAACCCTTTATGTTTTCATCAATATATTTGTGTTCTTGATCCGATCTTGCAAGTTGTATGCACCTGCTATGTGTTATGATCCGCATACCCCAAGGTGACAATAATTGGGATTCTTTCCGGTGATTGCCGTAGTTTGAGGAGTTCATGTATTCACTAAGTGTTAATGCTTTGTTCCGGTTCTCTATTAAAAGGAGGCCTTAATATCCCTTAGTTTCCTTATGGACCCCGCTGCCACGGGAGGGTAGGACAAAAGATGTCATGCAAGTTCTTATCGCAAGCACGTATGACTATATACGGAATACATGCCTACATTACATTGATGAATTGGAACTAGTTTTGTGTCGCCCTAGGTTATAACTGTTACATGATGAATGTTATCCAATGAATATGACCGATCCAATGCCTATGAGCTTTTCATATATTGAATCTTGCTAAGTTACTACTGTTGCTGCTGCTATTACAATTACTACTGCTACTGCTGTTACCGTTGCTGCTACTGTTACTATTATTGCTACTGCTATCAAACTATCATACTACTGTGCTACTGATCACTCTGCTGCAGATATTTAGTCTCCAGGTGTGGTTGAATTTACAACTCAACTGCTAATACTTGCCAATATTCTTTGGCTCCCCTTGTGTCGAATCAATAAATTTGGGTTGAATACTCTACCCTCGAAAACTGTTGCGATCCCCTATACTTGTGGGTTATCAAGACCTTTTTCTGGCGCCGTTGCCGGGGAGCATAGCTTTATTTGCTAAGTCACTTGGGATTTATATCTGTTGATCACTATGAAGAATCTGAAGGATACTAGAACGAAGATTATTCCCTCTAAGACGAGGGGAGGTAAGGAACTGCCATCTAGCTCTGCACTTGATTCACCTTCTGTTTTGAATAAACTTGCAACACCACAACATGCTATTAATTCTGGTATGTCGCAAGTTATTGATGATACCACTTCTGCTATGAATGATACTCATGATGATGCTAGTACTATACTTGAGAATGCTGTGCCACTTGGTGAATTTCTTACTGAACAAATTGCTAAAGCCAAAGAAATTGAAAATGCTGAAACTCCTGAGAATGATGATTCACCTATTATACCTAGCTGTCCTACTAGAGTTGAAACACCTGATGAACAATGTTTTGATAGGGAGACCGCTAGAGCCATTCTTGCTTGCAATGATAGATATGAAGTTATAAAATTAATTGCTGATATGAAAGAAAAATCTATGAGAGAGAAAATGAAATATGATCCTAAATTTGCAACCTCTCCCATATTTGTTACTAATAAGGATTATGAATTCTCTGTCGATCCTGAGTTAATTACTTTGGTTGAATCTGATCCTTTTCATGGTTATGAAACTGAAACTGTTGTGGCACACCTTACTAAATTGAATGATATAGCCACCCTGTTTACTCATGAGGAAAAAATCCGCCACTATTATATTCTTAAGTTGTTTCCTTTCTCATTAAAGGGTGATGCTAAAGATTGGTATAATACTCTTGCTCCTGGATGTGTGCGTAGTCCCCAAGATATGATTTACTACTTCTCTGAAAAATATTTTCCCGCTCATAAGAAACAAGCTGCCTTACAGGAAATATTTAATTTTGTGCAAATTGAAGAAGAGAATCTCCCACAAGCTTGGGGGAGGCTTCTCCAATTACTTAACGCTTTGCCTGATCATCCTCTCAAGAAAAATGAAATACTTGATATCTTCTATAATGGACTAACTGATGCTTCTAGGGATTACCTAGATAGTTGTGCGAGTTGTGTTTTCAGGGAAAGGACTATTGAACAAGCCGAGGAATTATTGAATAATATATTGAAGAATGATAATGATTGGACACTTCCTGAACCACCGCCTAAACCCACTCCAAAGAAGAGGGGTATCTTATATCTCAGTCCAGAAGATATGCAAGAAGCAAAGAAATGTCAGAAAGAGAAAGGTATTAAAGCTGAGGATGTTAAGAATTTACCACCTATTAAAGAGATACATGGTCTTGACAAACCGACACAGGTAGTAGAGGTAAATTCTCTTATAAAATTTAATGAAAGTGATATTCCTTATAACAAACCGCCTAGTCAATGCTTGTATGAATTCGACAATTATATTATGAAGCAAGATCATTTTAATGCAAACGTTATGAAACAATTGAAACAAAACTCTTATATGATTGATCGCCTGAGTGACTTGTTATTTAGAATTGCTAATGATGTTAAAGGTGTTAGTAAACATGCATCTATGGTTCAAACTCAATTAGAACAAGTTGCCAAATCTCAAAGTGAATTGCTTAATGAAATGAACAACAATATGAATGATCATGCTGTTAGAGTAATGACTAGAGGGGGAAGAATGACTCAGGAGCCACTATATCCTGAAGGTCACCCAAAAAGAATTGAACAAGACTCTCAAAGAATTAATGCTGATGCACCTAGTCCTTCCAAAAAGAAAAAGAAAAAGAAAAATGATAGGACTTTGCATACTTCTAGTGAACCCGAGGTAGAAAAACCCTTGGAGGATAGTAATGATGTTTCTATCTCTGATGCTGAAACACAATCCGGTAATGACCAACCACCTGATGATAATAATAATGATGATGTTCATATGGATACCCAACCAGATAATGATAAAGAACTTGATAATGATGTTGAAATTGAACCTGAAGTTGATCTTGATAACCCACCTACTAAAAATAAACGTTATGATAAAAAAGATTTCGTTGCTAGAAAACATGGTAAAGAAAGAGAACCATGGGTCCAAAAACCCATGCCCTTTCCTCCTAAACCATCTAAGAAAAAAGATGAGGAAGAATTTGAACGCTTTGCTGAAATGCTCAGGCCAGTCTTTTTGCGTACTCATTTAACTGATATTATAAAGATGCCTCCTTATGCTAAATATATGAAAGACATTGTCACAAATAAAAGAAAGATACCTGAAGCTGAAATTTCCACCATGCTTGCAAATTATTCTTTTAAAGATGGAGTACCTAAGAAACTAGGAGATCCAGGAATACCAACTATACCATGCTCTATTAAGAAAAATTATGTCAAAACTGCTTTGTGTGATTTAGGAGCTGGTGTTAGTGTCATGCCTTTCTCCTTATATAAAAGACTTGATTTGAATAAACTCACTCCCACCGAAATATCATTGCAAATGGCTGACAAATCAACTGCCATACCTATCGGTGTTTGTGAGGATGTGCCCGTCATAGTTGCAAATGTTACTATTCTAACAGACTTTGTTATACTTGATATGCCCGAGGATGACAACATGTCAATTATCCTTGGTAGACCCTTTCTGAATACTGCAGGGGCTGTTATTGATTGCAACAAAAGCAAGGTCACTTTCCATATCAATGGTAATGAACATACGGTGCACTTTCCAAAGAAACAATTTCAAGTGAATGGTATTCATATTATTGAAAAGACTACGACAATTACTATTGGGAGTTTCCAAATTCCTCTTCCTACTGTTAAAAAGAGATATGAAACTTTTATTGTTGGGGAGATGCATATCCCCGTTGAGGTAACTTAGTGTTATACGAAAGTTCTTCGGTTTCATGTCACTCGAAAATGGTTTGTTAATATGACCTGATCAACCTTATTAATAGATTCTTTTTGAGAGGCATGTGGTCGATGAATTTAGTAGGCACAACCTTCTGTACCCACTCTTAGTTTGCTGTTATTTTTATTCAAATATAATAAAATGCCATGATTACTCTGTTTTCTGAATTACCCGTGCAATAAAAAAATGCCCAAAAATAAAAGTGCTCAGAATACAATAAAATTTAAACATGATTTTTATTAAATATTTAATAATTTTTGGAATAAAAATCTTACCAGGGGGTGCCCCAGGTGCCCACGAGGCACCAGGGCGCACCACCCCCCTGGCGCGCCCTGCTACCTCGTGGGCCCCACAGAGGCCCCCTCACTTATCCCTTTAGCTCATTTCGTCTCCTACCTCAAGAAAAAATTTCTGATAGCTCTCTCTCTCGTGTTCTTGCTCACAACACTGAAATTTTCGATCTCTTTGCTCGGAGCTCCGTTTCCGAAACTGTTTTGGGGAATTGCTCCTTGGTATGTGACTCCTCCATTGCTCCAATTTGTTTTTGTTTTAGTGGATTATATCTTGCATAATTAGCTACTGTTGGTGCTACAGAAAATGAGCTTGCATGTTGAATCCTTTGAGTTCCAAGTAGTTTGAATGCTTGATATAGCCTCTAGACATCCATATGAGTAGTTGCTATCAATCTTGTGAAGTTTTATTGATATCATTTTGTGGTCCAAATTTTTTTAGAAATTTGTTCATAGGACAATGAGTTTTTTTTTCCGGAGGAGTTCCTCGAAGTGGAACACCAAGGGAGTCCTCGGGGAGTCCTCGGACAATGACCTCAACCTACCGCGTAGGACGGAGGTCCGGCCGTGTGAATGGCCGCACAACCCCTTCATGAACGAAGCCGGATTCTATCAAGAGTTCACTCAATTCATTGCAAATGCCGGATTGACCGACTTCCTCGTAGATGAGTGTGAACAGTACCACATCCTTACAAACTCCTTTGTGCAAAACTTTCACTTTCTGAATAGGCTCGAACCCCCTGAGGTGCGTTTTGATTTATATGCTGAACATCATCAGATACCTCTAACTGAATTTTGTGAAATATGTTTGATTCCCTCTGAGGGGGAAATCAGAGAGCCACGACCGGAGGAGTTTGAGGGTTTCCTCCGCACCTTGACTATGGGAGAGGAAAGGGGCATGTCGAAAGCTCGAGCCACTAGCTTGCAGTTTCTTTCTGTTCATTACTTTGCTTTATTCTTAGGGAAATGTTTGCTTGCTAGGGAGCAAGGTAGTGCGCTAGCTGCACCTGACTGGGCCATTTTACGCCGTGCATTGCATAATGATTACACTTATAGCCTTGGAACTATCGTTGCGCGCCGCTTGCACACTAATAGGACTAGGGGTAAGATTCATGGCGGTATTTATGCTACTCGCTTAGCGACACGTTTTAATGTTAACATACGCCCTCATGATTCTCGATTGCCCAGAGCTTACTTAGATCACCAGTCCATGATTGACCACCATTTTATTGATGATCCCGAGCCCTCTCACTACATTCGTTATAACTTAGTTTTTAGCGAGAATACTCGTGATATTATTCCGTTGCCTACACCTGCTTTGTTTGATTCTTATGCCAGGAACGGATACACCGTGATGCCACTGGACATCGCCGATTATCGGAGCGCCTTAGCGGCGGCGGAGGAGGAGCCCCAAGACTGGGACGCTCGGGTGCCACCTCCTCAGGAGTTTCACATGGGACCGGATGGCTACTACGGATGGCCGTAGATCAAGCTAGGCAAAAGCCTAAGCTTGGGGAGTACGTATTTCTCTCCGACATTACATTCATGTTCACACATTTTACTCTAGTTGTCGATGTTCATACTTTTTCATTGTATATCCATGTTAGTTTTATTTTCGCTTTCTTCTTGTGTATTTGAAAAAAAAAACTTTCGAAAATCCAAAAAAATTAGTTGTAGTTTCTTAATTGTCTAGTTAATTCATAGTAGTAAAAGAAAACCCAAAAAGATTTCTTGTTTCTTCTTTTATTTGTTGGGAGCTTTCCCGTGTGAATAGTTTTTCTCGTTTTTTGTTTTCCTTCGTTAATTTGCTTTCTTCAGAAAAACCAAAAACTCCAAAAATATTTCAGTTTGTTTCTCTGAATTTCTTTTCTTTTCTTTTGTTGAGTCATTGCAAGGAGAAGACCACGATGAAAATGATGAGTGGCTCTCATATGCATTATTGTTGATTTAACAAAGAGCCCATATTACCTTGTCTTCTCCTTTGAATAAAATGCTTGCAGATTCCAGCTTAGTCCACGGCACACTTGCACTATTATTATTTTTATATCATTCGGTCGTGCAAGTGAAAGGCAATAATGACGATGATTTGATGAAGTGACTGTGGCAAGGAAAAGCGGGTATGAACTCAATTTGTTCTTTGTTTTTGTAAATATGTTTAACTCAGTATCCATGATTCAGCATATTATGATTAAACATGTTTGTGATGACAATTAGAGATTATAGTTGGTCATACCATGCTTAAGTAGCTAGGAGTGGATAATGATTTATCTTGAGTGTCAACATGCATTAAAATGTTCATGATGTAGTATGATGATACGGTATCCTCCTCTGAATGTTTCAAGTGGATTGACTTGGCACATGTTCACGCATGTAGTTGAATCAAAACCAACATAGCCTCCACGATATTTATGTTCATGGTGTTTATATCCTACTCATGCTAGTATTCAATGATGATTATTCATAATGCATGGTTATGACCGTTTTCGCTCTCTAGCTGGTCGCTTCTCAACCTATTTGCTAGCCTCCGCCTATACTAAGCGGGAATGCTGCTTGTGCATCAAAACCTTTAAACCAAAGTTATTCCAGATGAGTCCACTATATCTACCTATATGCGGTATTATCTTGCCGTCCTAAGTAAATTTGCATGTGCCAACTCTATTATTCAAACGAACATCTGTTTTGTGTGCCCGTACCGCTCATGGAGCGACAGGGGGCGGTCAGTATCTTCCATGCTAAGCGGGTTATTCTCATGATGAGTGTTTACTCACTTGTCCTTGCACGAGAGGGGCTGGTAATCGGGATGCCCAGTCCCATCATTAAAAAAGCAAAATAATAAAACAAACTCCCCCGGAAAGTTGTTAGTATGGAGGGCACCCGAGGATTCGGCTAGCCATGGCTTGTGATTGATGGTGGAGGGGGAGTAAACTTTACTTTACCACTTGGGAACCGCCGCTAATGTGTTTAGCATGGAAGATATTTGAAAACTCTTGGTCGTGACGTTGACAGGAAAGGCATACCTCAAAAAATTTAATTACCTCTGATTTTAGCTTCGAGCTCTGGCACCTCTGCAAATCCATGCTTCCCTCTGCGAAGGGCCTATCTATTTACTTTTATGTTATTTTACTTTTATTGTTGAGTCATCACCTTCTCAAATAAGCACCAGACCTAAGAGCACTATTGTCATTCTCATGCATTGTGTATAGTTAATGTTGTGTGCATCATGACTGGATCTCTTCTACCATGAATTACAATGTTTAGTTGATGCTTGAACTTTGGAGGTGCTCTGCATTTATGTTTTGCGGTCTCAAAAAGGGCTAGCGAGATACCATGTTATCATATTATATCATGATTGTTTTGACAAAGTGTTGGCATTTGAGATATTTTATTATTGCTCGCTAGTTGATTATGCCATCGATATGAGTGAATATAAATTCTAAGAGTTATCATTTGCGTGGTTAGTTATAATATTTGCTGAAAACTTGGACACTACTTAAGCATATATATAGACACAAGAACAAAAGAGTTTGTAAAAGTTTTTGTTTATCACTTTCAGTTTGTCAACTGAATTGCTTGAGGACAAGCAATGAGTTAAGCTTGGGGGAGTTGATACGTCTCCGTTGTATCTACTTTTCCAAACACTTTTGCTCTTGTTTTGGCCCCTAATTTGCATGATTTGAATGGAACTAACCCGGACTGACGCTGTTTTCAGCAGAATTTCCATGATGTTGTTTTTGTGCAGAAAATCAAAGTTCTTGGAATTGGATGAAACTTTCAAGAGATTTTTTATTGAATATATAAAAAATATTGGCATCAAGAACTACTAGAGGGGGGGACACCCAGTGCCCACGAGGCACCAGGGTGCGCCACCCCCCCAGGCGCGCCCTGGTACCTCGTGGGGCCCACGTGGCTCCGTTTGACCTATTTCCAATGCTATAAATTCAGTTTTCCAGAGAAAAAAATAGGAGAGGAAGTTTTATTGCATTTCATGATACGGAGCCGCCGCCACCTCCTGTTCTTCATCGGGAGGCCAGATCTGGAGTCCGTTCAGGGCTCCTGAGAGGGGGATCTTCCGGCATCGTCATCATCAACCATCCTTCATCACCAATTTCATGATGCTCACCGCTGGGAGTGAGTAATTCCTTTGTAGGCTTGCTGGACGGTGATGAGTTGGATGAGATTTATCATGTAATCGAGTTAGTTTTGTTAGGGCTTGATCCCTAGTACCCACTATGTTCTGAGATTGATGTTGCTATGACTTTTCTATGCTTAATGCTTGTCACTAGGGCCCGAGTGCCATGATTCCAGATCTGAACCCTTTATGTTTTCATCAATATATTTGTGTTCTTGATCCGATCTTGCAAGTTGTATGCACCTGCTATGTATTATGATCCGCATACCCCAAGGTGACAATAATTGGGATTCTTTCCGGTGATTGCCGTAGTTTGAGGAGTTCATGTATTCACTAAGTGTTAATGCTTTGTTCTGGTTCTCTATTAAAAGGAGGCCTTAATATCCCTTAGTTTCCTTATGGACCCCGCTGCCACAGGAGGGTAGGACAAAAGATGTCATGCAAGTTCTTATCGCAAGCACGTATGACTATATACGGAATACATGCCTACATTACATTGATGAATTGGAACTAGTTCTGTGTCGCCCTAGGTTATAACTGTTACATGATGAATGTTATCCAACGAATATCACCGATCCAATGCCTACGAGCTTTTCATATATTGAATCTTGCTAAGTTACTACTGTTGCTGCTGCTATTACAATTACTACTGCTACTGCTGTTACCGTTACTGCTACTATTACTATTATTGCTACTGCTATCAAACTATCATACTACTGTGCTACTGATCACTCTGCTACAGATATTTAGTCTCCAGGTGTGGTTGAATTGACAACTCAACTGCTAATACTTGCGAATATTCTTTGGCTCCCCTTGTGTCGAATCAATAAATTTGGGTTGAATACTCTACCCTCGAAAACTGTTGCGATCCCCTATACTTGTGGGTTATCAAAAACCCCGGCGCAATAGGAACAATAAGCGCCGGCACTCAAATAACGGCGGTGAAGCCGACGACACAGCAGTAAACGCCGGATTCAGTGGCTCGAAGTCGGGACCGCGGAAGAAACCCTCTAAAGGGAACCAGGACGGCCCGACTGCGCTGGATAGAATATTGGATAGGCCCTGCCAGATTCACGGCACCCCCGACAAGCCTGCCAACCACACCAACCGTAACTGTTGGGTAATCAAACAGGCCGGTAAGGTCACATCCGAAGAACAGGGCAAGGGCCCCTGCAGCGAGGATGATGACGAACCTCGTGGCCCGAACAATGGAGGCCAAAAGCAGTTCCCTCCAGAGGTCAAAACCGTGAACATGATCTACGTCACGCATATACCGAAGAAGGAGCGGAAACGCGCACTTCGGGATGTCTACGCCGTAGAGCCAGTAGCCCCGAAATTCAACCCGTGGTCGGCTTGCCCGATCACTTTCGACCGTCGAGACCATCCGACCAGTATACACCATGGAGGAACGGCAGCTCTGGTGCTCGACCCTATCGTGGACGGATTTCACCTCACCAGAGTCCTTATGGACGGAGGTAGTAGCCTCAATCTGATTTACACAGATACAGTGAGGAAAATGGGGATCGACCCATCAAGGATCAAACCCAGCAACACCACCTTTAAAGGTGTAATCCCAGGTGTCGAGGCACGCTGCTCGGGGTCCGTGACATTGGAAGTTGTATTCGGCTCGCCCGATAACTTCCGCAGCGAGGACTTGATCTTTGATATTGTCCCCTTTCGCAGCGGTTATCACGCACTCCTCGGCCGGACCGCGTTCGCCCGCTTCAACGCCGTCCCACACTATGCATACCTAAAGCTCAAGATGCCAGGACCAAAGGGCGTTATTACCATCAACGGTAATACCGAGCGCTCGCTCCGAACAGAGGAACACACGGCGGCCCTAGCCGCCGAGGTCCAAACCACCGAAGAAGCGTCCCAAGCCCAGTCTACGGTCAAGACACTGGACGCACGCAAGCGCTCCCGAGCTGCAGCCTCGGTCCTGGAGCACTCCCATGCTCACTCCAAATAGGGGTACGCGCCCCACAGCACGGCCCACATAATCGCGAAATACGTACCTCGAGTGCACAATTTCGCGCTCAAAATTCCATGGGCAGCTGTGGGGACGCATGACACAAAGGCCGAGAGCCCGGTTCGACCGAGCAATGGCCAACATATGTCTTTTGACTCAACATCGACAACATGCACCATCTAGGGCCTAATCAGCGTCACACTGATATACCACGACGGCTTCTCAAAACCCTTTTCCCAAGGGCTCGTCTGCCGAACATTACTACCCCGCCGATCATATGGTCGACAGCTTCGCTCACACGGAAGCTTCTTAAAGAGCAAAGGCGCAGACATGCAGCAGGGCGTAGTAGGGACGTCAAACCACTCATGAAGGCCCTGTGTAAACCTTTACTCTAATGTATTTATTTCTTCACAAGTATCTATCAAAGTTACTTCGGCAATCCGGACTATACGGTTGGACGTCACATATTCAAAGGAAATAAAGACCAATCTTTCTCTGGTAATTGTGCATTCATTCACGTTGCATATTCCTTTCCGTTTTTCAAGCCGAAGTAAACTATTACGATACGCCACTTTTTGTAACCGGCTAATAGACCGGGGGCTCGAACATAAATCTTGCCTCAAAAACTTATCCGGGCACCTATTTTATGTGCTCGGCGTCACGGATATTGCATTATATGAATCAGTTCCGAATTGGGTCTTTGGTCAATAGTTGGGTTGCCCGTCTCCTGTGTTTACCCCCTTATGTTCCGCATTGTTCGGCTAAGAGGATAAAGGGAGAACCACTGCGATTGTACTTCTAGCTAGCCTGGTCAAGTACCTCAGTGGAGAAAGCCGAAAACTGACTGTCCCAATAAGCGAGAACTGGTCGGCGATCCGATGACATGTGTCAAACCATAAATCGTTGGAGGTTAGTCCGTGTTATACTAAGGGTTCTCTGTTACAGAAACCATGTGATGATGGTGTCAACCGCGGCTCGTCCGAATATCACAAACACTGGGGGCTAGTCACCAGCCCCTGCAGTCAAGCTCCTAGGGCTAAGTGAAAGCACTAAAACCGTATAGTCTGATTGCCTGGTTTTTTCGTACATACAACCGCCTCCGGGCACCGAGACGTCGGCTAAGGGTTCAAGTATTACGCGAAAACACCCCAGGCAGTATCTGCCAGGGGGCTGAAGCGGACGACTGGTAACTTTCAGTCTATAAACGGCCGCACATGAGTCAAAATTAACATCAGTAGGCACTTTATTCACAGCCAAAATAACTTGCATTTCAACAAGACAAAAGTTTCAACTCCTTGGCTACGAGGAAACTAAATCTACTCATATATTACATCTTTTGAGAATTGGGCCTCTATCTCCCGAGCACCATCCATAACGATGGGAAAGTATTGCTCGGGGCGCCTATTCTCCTTCCCGGGCGGCGGAGGTCCAGTGGCCATCTCGGCCGGCTTTATCTTCGGCCAATGTACCATTGTTTTGCCGAAGGCCATCCGAGCCCCCTCGATGCATGCGGAGTGCTTCCAGGCATCGATCCGAGCAGGGGCGTCGTACAACCTCTGCATCAGACCGAAGTAGCTGCTCGGCAGCGGCTCCGACGGCCACAGCTTGACGCAGAGGTCCTTCATCACCGGCTCCGCCATCCGATGCAGCTCCATTAGCCGCTTCATTTGGTTGTTGAGGAGGGGAGGGTGTTTAGGCGCTTGAAACTGCGCCCAGAACAACCTCTGCTCGGCCCAGCCCTCCTGGGCGGCGAAGTACCTCCCCGCATCAGCCGCACTCTTCGGGAGGTCCGCAAAGGCGCCTGCGGAACGCCACATCCGCGTGAGCAACGCGAACTTGTTACCTCCAAAGACGCTTTGTAGCAAATATGGATTACCATCCGCACTCAGCTTCACTTGGCAGAGTTCCTCCTGGTAGCCGCGCGCCTCTGTCCGCGCTTCCTTGGCCGTTGACCCCAGTGAGGTTAGCTCGGCGGCCTGCTCTTTCTTATTTTGCTCGAGAGCCTCACATTTCGTGACGGCCTCCGCGAGCTCTTGCTGCACTTCCAGCACCCTGGCCTCGTGCTTCTGGCTCATGGTTCGCTCCATGGCCAGTTCGGCGGCCGCTTTCTCAGCCGCCAACTTCTGCTTCGCCGCTTCCAGCTGAGCCGTCTTTAGTGCGGCCTTGAGGTTTTCCACCTCTGCGGAGGCGGCTGTCGTAGCATAAGTGAAATCCGTTAGGATACTTCAAAACCCGCTTACAAGACAACGGCTGCATTCCACATTACAGCTCGGACTTACCTTGCGCCTCGTCGAACCTCTAGTTCACCAGGCTCAGATCGTCCTCGGAGTTCTTTAGCTTCCGATTCAGCTCGGCCAACTATTCAGCGTTGGCGGCTGCGGCTGAAGATGATGCCTGTGCGTTATTCTACGCACGTTAGTATCCGAGATATTGATTTTTGATCCTCCGACCGGCTTTGCTCAAACCGGTCAGAGTCTCGGGGGCTACTGTGTATGAGGCTATGCATTTACACAAACGAATTTTTCTAAGGGAAAAGCATTACTTCGCTCACCTTGAAGCCGGTAAGAAGGCCACTAAAAGCCTCCTTCAGTCCGTTGTCCACGGACCGAAGACTTTTCAACACCGCGCCCATGAGGGCACGGTGCTCTTCGGTGATAGAGGAGCTGGTTAGAGCATCCTCCAACTCATCCGGCCACCCGGTCGACGCCCGCTCTAGGGCGGGCGGGGGTGGCGGCGGCGCTTCAGCTCCTTCCTTCTCGAAGTCCGGGGCGCCGGACTCCGGACGCCTTGACGTCTCCGGAGTCGTCCTCGGAGAAGGCCCGGCTTGTCCGGGCTCCTCCTCTTCGTTCACCGGAGGGGCCCTCCCCTCTTGGTCTTCGGCGACTGAGGTGTTCACCTCGGCCATGATAGTGTCGCCTCCTCCCCCTGTATGCGGCACGGGAGGGGTCCTCCTCGACAGAACCTCCTCGGTCTCCTCGACGATCGGGGGAGGCGAGGCGCGGGATTCGGTTCCGCTCTCCGCTAGCGCCGCCGGTGGAGAATCCCCCTCCGAGACTCGGTCGGTGGGGAGATCGCGTAGCGGGCTACAAAATTACAAACGGAAACATAATCAATATCAAACCTAGTTCGGCTAAGGATGGTCAAGAGGTTACTAGAACGTGTACCTTTGAGCCAGTGGCTTAGCCCTGGGGATCCTCCGAGGAACCTCTTCGGAGGCCTCAGAGTCCTCGGCAGACGCCGAACTATCGCCGGACAAGGCTACCTTGGCCATGCGCGGTCTTTTGGGAGTGGGTTGAAGCGGCTCCTCCTCGGTATCCTTGGACGCCGCCCTCTTCCCTGTTCGGGAGGAGTCATCTTCCTCCCCGTCATCTCCTTGCTCCTTCTCATCCTCTTGCGCGGAGGGAGCATTGGTGTCCCCGGATCTAGCACCCGGGGGTCCTCGGGAGCGGAGGCCCTCTTTGGCCTCCCTCTTCTGATCCCTCTTCTTCTCCTTTCTCTCCGGCGCCTCATATGGCTCCACGGCCAACATGGCCGTCAGTAGGGGCATCCTAGGTCCCTCTGGCAGCGGCGCCGGACTGTCGATCCGCTGGGCCTTCTTCAGCCATTTCTGTGGACGGGAAGTGAAACAACTAAGTACCTTATCAAAAGGGAACAGTTCGGGTATAAAAGTGAAATTGGTCATACCTCCCGTGGGGGGTTCGCGGCGTCGAGGCCGATGTCCTCCTCTTCGGCCGGCCACTCCTTCTGCGGCTTGAACAACGCCTTCCATAATTGAGCGTGGGAGGTGCGGAAGAAGCTGCGCACGGTGGCCGGGTCTTCGGGCTTGTAGGCCCACATGGGGAAGCCCTGTCCTGGAAAGGGAGGATTCGACGGCCGAGCATGATCTGGATCATGTTGACCAGCTCGACGCCCTTCTCTATCATTTTGACGATCCGGCTCTGCAGCAGCACCACCTCCTTATTCGGCCCCCAGTCTAGGCCCTTCTTGGTCCATGAGACCAGCCTTGTAGGGGGTCCGGATCGGAAGGCCGGAATCGCCCCCCCCAAGCCACGCTCCTTGGCTCGGTGATGTAGAACCATTCCTTCTGCCAGACCTTGACGGTCTCGATGAAGGTGCCCTCTGGCCACTCCACTCGGGGGAGTTTGCTGACCATCGCGCCCCCGCAATCCGCCTGTTGGCCATCGACGATCTTCGGCTTGATATTGAAGATCTTCAGCCACAGGCCGAAGTGTGGCCGGACCCGGAGAAAATCTTCACAGACGATGATGAAGGCCGAGATGTGGAGGAAGGAGTTCGGCGCGAGATCGTGGAGGTCAAGCCCGTAGAAGAACATGAGACCCCTGACGAAGGGATGAAGGGGAAATCCCAGACCACGGAGGAAGTGGGGGATGAACACCACTCTCTCGCCCTGCTGCGGCGTGGGGATGACCTGGCCGGCCTCTGGAGCACGGTGGGCGACGTTGGCGGGGAGATATCCCGCGCCCTTCAGCTCCATGATGGTGCTCTCGGTGACGACGGACGCCTCCCACTTGCCTTTGGACCCAGAGCCCGCCATTGCTGGATCAAACGGGCAGCTGGAATGGTTCTTGTAAGGGAGAGCGGATCTGGGCGCTGGAGCTCAAGAGATGGGGAAGGCAATGGCGAAGGGGGGAAATGAGAGCGTACGAAAGGAACAAAGGCTGTGCCCCTTTTATTGGCTGTAAAACCCATGGTCCCTTTACTGTGCCGCAGTCCTCGCCATTTCCCCATGTAACCGTGCCATTATGCGCGCGTGGGGTGAGGTGGATTATTGATCATATCCCTTGAAAACAGGACACGATCTCCATATCGATGGGATGTGCCAATGAAAACTGCCTCGAACCGCGAATCGAGTTTTTCACAAACCAACTCGCGGTCGTGGCAAGGTGTGACCCTTCAGTAAAAGTTGTTAGATGAGGACACTGTTCGCACCGAAGCGGCTAGCCTTCGTGGCTAAGTTACTATTATACTTCATTACCAAGATATAGCTCGGCGCATATACGACCGGGCATCGCTTGAGAATACAATTCGGAGTGATTCAGGCCTGTTACCGGTGTCACAGAAGAAAGGGAACTGGTCTACAAAGCCGATGATGTTCGGCCCTTACCTCGGCTTTGAAGACTAGTTCGGGGGCTACTGAGGGTGTCCTGGACTAGGGGGTACTCGGGCCGCCGGCCTATCTCTCGTGGGCCGGACTGGTGGACTGCTCTCTACTCGTCGATGGAAGGCCGGATTGTGAACGACCACGTACACCAGAAGGAAACCTCCGAAGACTTGGCGTCTCCTCCAAGGAATAATTGGCGTGACCGGCATGTTTATCCCCTGATGGTAACCGACCATGTGTAACCCTAGGATCCCCTGGTGTCTATATAAACCAGGAGGTTTAGTCCGTAGAGGGGGAATGATCATATTCATAACCTAGGGTTTAGCCCATCTGATCTCGAGGTAGATCAACTCTGTAACCTTCATACAATCATATCAATACAATCAAGCAGGACGTAGGGTATTACCTCCTTGAGAGGGCCCGAACCTGGGTAAACCATCGCCCCCACGATCTCTGTTACTCATTGATTCCTTGACCCATAGTTCGGATCCCCTACCCGAGATCTGCTGGTTTTGGTACCGACAGAGCGGTTGTCGGAGTCGGAGCCGGAAACCCATTCACCAACATGAGCTTGATGTCTTCTTCTCGTGTAGTTCTTGGATGACTTGTCCTTCCTCTCCGAATCCTTGCTTCCTCGAGAGTGTCTTCGTTCATATCGATCATCTCTACTCCTTCTCTCCTTATGAGGTGATTCATCTCTTCTATGTCTTCCTCTTGGTGATTCGTCTCTTTTCTTGTAGGGAGCCGTACACTCATTGGAATAGTGTTCGGGCTTTCCACAATTGTAGCAATTACAGTCACGACTTGATGATCTTCTCTAATAGTGTCTTGAGCTAGAGCTTCTTTCTTTCCCTTTGTTCTTGTAGAACTTGTTGAACCTTTTCACCATTAGGCTTATCTCTTCATTGGATACTAGCTTGTCACTTGGAGTTGTTGGAGCATCGGTTGAGGCTTTGTAAGCACCACTTGATTTGTTGTGTAGCAACTCTTTGTCCTTGAGAGACATTTCATGAGCAAAAATCCTTCCAGTGACTTTCGTGGGCTTGAGATCTTTGTAATTTGGCATCATTTGGATCAATGTGTAGACGGTATCATATTTTCCATCCAAAGCTCTAAGTATCTTCTTGATGATGAATTTGTCGGTCATCTCTTCACTTCCTAAGCCGGCAATCTCATTTGTGATGAGAGCAAGCCTAGAGTACATCTCAGCGACTCCTTCACCATCCTTCATCTTGAACTTGTCAAGTTGACTTTGAAGCACATCCAACTTAGATTCCTTGACGGACTCGGTACCCTCATGCATATCAACCAAAGTATCCCAAATTTCCTTTGCATTCTCAAGGCGGCTGATTTTGTTGAATTCTTCGGGACATAAACCGTTGAATAGAATGTCACAAGCTTGAGCATTGTATTGCAACATCTTCAATTCTTCCGGGGTTGCTTCACGATCCGGTTCCTTGCCATCCTCAAAGAAATGACCTTGCAAGCCAACATGAACAACAGCCCAAACGGCGGGGTTATGACCAAGAATATGCATTTTCATCTTATGTTTCCAACTAGCAAAGTTTGTTCCATCAAAATATGGACCTCTACGGTGATAGTTACCCTCACTAGACGCCATACTCTCCTAGGTTGTGAAACCAAAGCTATGATCACCAAAGCAATGGAAATCAAGGCTTACGGAGCCCAAAGCTCTGATACCACTTGTAGGATCGAAAGTATGTCTAGAGGGGGGCTGATTAGACTACTTGACCAATTAAAACCTAACATTTTCCTAATTTTAGTTGTAGGCAGATTTTAGCAACAATACAAGTCAAGCATCACCCTACACATGCAATTCTAAGAGTATAGCAGCGGAAAGTAAGCAATTGCATATGTAAGTAAAGGAGGGGATCGGAGATTTCAAACGCAATGAAGACACGGTGGTTTTTGGCGTGGTTCCGATAGGTGGTGCTATCGTACGTCCACGTTGATGGAGACTTCAACCCACGAAGGGTAACAACGGCTGCGCGAGTCCACGGAGGGCTCCACCCACGAAGGGTCCACGAAGAAGCAACCTTGTCTATTCCACCATGGCTTACGTCCACGAAGGACTAGCCTCACTCGGGGTAGATCTTCACGAAGTAGGCGATCTCCTTGCCCTTACAAACTCTTGGTTCAACTCCACATCAAGTCGGAGGCTCCCAAGTGACACCTAACCAATCTAGGAGACACCACTCTCCAAAAGGTAATAGACGGTGTGTCGTTGATGAACTCCTTGCTCTTGTGCTTCAAATGATAGTCTTCCCAACACTCAAACAACTCCTCACAGATTTGGCTATGGTGGAAGAAGGATTTGAGTGGAAAGCAACTTGGGAAAGGCTAGAGATCAAGGTTCAAATGGTAGGAATGGAATAGCTTGATCTCAACACATGAGTAGGTGGTTCTCTCTCAGAAAATGTATGGTGGAAGTGTAGGCACATTCTGATGGCTCTCTTCCTTGAGAAGAAGGTGGTGGAGGGGTATAAATAGCCTCCACACAAAATCCAACCATTACACACTTTTGACCCAACTCGGTGGCACCGAAACCATAATCTCGGTAGCACCGAACTGTGTAAAAGATATGAACGTTAGGAATCTCGGTGGGACCGATAGGAACAACTCGGATGGACCGAAGTGCAATGGCTAGGGTAAACCTCATCTCGGTGGCACCGATTGCATCAACTTGGTAGGACCGAAGTGAAGCAATAAGGCAACAGAGAGTTGGCAAGCCATCTCGGTGAGACCGATTTGCAAAACTCGGTAGGACCGAAGTGAGTGCAAATGATTACAGAGAGTTGGCAAGGCCATCTCGGTGGGACCGAGATTCATTTCGGTGGATCCGATTTGTTAGGGTTTTGGCAGTGGCTAAGTCTCGGTGAACTCGGTGGGGCCGGATAGGAAATTTCAGTGGGGCCGAGTTGGAATGTAGGTTTTGGACATCTTTGGGGTAGAGAGAGTGGTTGAGGGTTTAGGAGTACTGTCACTAAGCACTTGAGCAAAAGGACCATTAAGCAACACCTCATCCCCTTTTAATAGTATTGGCTTTCCTATGGACTCAATGTGATCTTGGATCACTAAACCAAAATTGTAGAGTCTTGATCTTTTGCCAGTCCTTGTCCTTAGCATTTTGAGGGGTCCACATCTCTAGTCCATGCCATGCCAATCATTGAACATCCTGAAATCTTTATCTTGAATGGACATTAGTTCAATGAGATATATGTTGTTATGAATTACCAAAACCACCAAGGGAGCAAATGTGCTTTCAAACCCCCACGCAATACATGAGCGCAAGCCATGGATATAACACTATGGGTGGAATAGAATGATGATAGAGATTAATAAGGGGAAGTCAAAAAGAGAAGATAGTCTCACATCGACGAGGCTAATCAATAGGCTATGGAGATGCCCATCAATTGATGTCAATGCGAGGAGTAGGGATTGCCATGCAACGGATGCACTAAGAGCTATAAGTGTATGAAAGCTCAAAATAAAAACTAAGTGGGTGTGCATCCAACTTGCTTGCTCATGACGACCTCGGGCATTTGAGGAAGCCCATCATCGGAATATACAAGCCAAGTTCTATAATGAAAAATTCCCACTAGTATATGAAAGTGACAACATAGGAGACTCTCTATATGAAAAACATGGTGCTACTTTGAAGCACAAGTGTGGAAAAGGATAGTAACACTGCCCCTTCTCTCTTTTTCTCTCATTTTTTTCCGCTGGGCTCTTTTTGGCCTCTCCCTTTTTTTGATCTCCTCACTGGGACAATGCTCTAATAATGATGATCATCACACTTCTATTTACTTATAACTCAAAATTTACAACTCGATATTAGAACAAATATGACTCTATATGAATGCCTCTAGTAGTGTACCAGGATGTGCAATGATACTAGCGTAACATGTATGAAAATGATGAACGGTGGCTGAGCCACAAATACTATGTCAGCTATATGATCATGCAAAGCAATACGACAATGATGATGTGTGTCATATAAAAAGAACGGTGGAAGTTGCATGGCAATATATCTCGGAATGGCTATGGAAATGCCATAATAGGTAGGTATGGTGGCTGTTTTGAGGAAGATATAAGGAGGATTATGTGTGATAGAGCGTATCATATCACGGGGTTTGGATGCACTGGCGAAGTTTGCACCGACTCTCAATGTGAGAAAGGGCAATGCATGGTACCGAAGAGGCTAGCAAATTGCGGAAAGGTGAGAGTGCGTATAATCCATGGACTCACATTAGTCATAAAGAACTCATATACTTATTGCGAAAGTTTATTAGCCCTCAAAGCAAAGTACTACTATGCATGCCCCTAGGGGGATAGATTGGTAGGAAAAGACCATCGCTCGTCCTCGACTGCCACTCATAAGGTAGACAATCAATAATAAATCATGCTCCAACTTCTTAGCATAACGACAGACCATACGTGCATGCTTCAGGAATCACAAACCTTAACACCAATATTCTAACTAAACCACAATTATCTACTAGCACCTCCCACATATTACCATCTTATTATCGCAAAACTATTGCAAGGAATCAAACTTATCATATTCAGTGATCTACATGAAAGTTTTTATTATATCCCTCTTGAATACCTATCATATTAGGACCAAATTCATAACCCGTGCATATTACCATTGCTATTTATTAAACTCTCAAAAAAATATAATTGAAGCATGAGAGTGCAACTATTTCTTTAAAATATAACCACCGCCGTGCTCTAAAAGATATAAGTGAAGCACTAGAGCAACTGCCTAGCTCAAAAGATATAAGTGAAGCACATAGAGTATTCTAACAAATCACGAATAATGTGTGTTCCTCTCAAAAGGGTGTGTTCAGCAAAGATGATTGTGGCAAACTAAAAAGCAAACAAAAGCAAGCAAACTATAGCACAAGACGCTCCAAGTAAAACACATATCATGTGATGAATAAAAATATAGCTCCAAGTGATATACCGATAGATTGTAGACGAAAGAGGGGATGCCATCCGGGGCATCCCCAAGCTTAGACGCTTGAGTCTTCCTTGAATATTACCTTGGGGTGCCTTGGGCATCCCCGAGCTTAGGCTCTTGCATCTCCTTATTCCTTTATCCATCGTAGTCTCACCCAAAACTTGAAAACTTCAGCACACAAAACTCAACAGAAACCTCGTGAGATCCGTTAGTATAACAAATAAATCTTAAACTTTAGATACTGTTGTAAATTGATTCATATTTAATATTGGCATAATGCTACTGTACTCCAACTTTCCCGTGGCTCATACCCCCCGATATGATCTATAGATTCATCAAAATAAGCAAACTATGCAACAAAAACAGAATCTGTCTAAAATAGAATAGTCTGTAAAGATCTATTTAAAAGCCATACTTCTATAACTCCAAAAATTCTGAAAAAAATAGTAAAACGTAAACAATTCATATACTAATACTGTGTAAAAAGTTCAGAATTTTATCACGCTCCAGTCCAGAACCAAAAATCCACCACTGGACTCAAAACTTTCTGTTTTCAAAGAGCATCAATTATACTATCATCCAAATCATCCCAAAGGCATTACTTGGCACAAACACTAATTAAAAGATAAAAACACAATCATAACAGAAGCTATAATTGCGTAAACACACAAAAACAGAAATAAAAAAGTTTATTGGGTTGTCTCCCAACAAGCTCTTCCTTTATAGCCATTAAGTTGGGCTTTGGGATTGTAATGATGCTCAAGTGAAATACAAGAATTGAAGCACAAAGAGAGCATCATAAAACATGTGACAAGCACATTTAAGTCTAACATACTTCCTATGCGTAGGCATTTTATAGGAAAACAAATTATCAAGACAAGCAATATCTAGCATATGCAAATAGGAAGAATGAAGCATTAAAAAATTGAACACAAAAAGAGGTAATTTAGTGACATGAAAATTTTTATAACCATATTTTCCTCTTTCATAATAATTACATGTAGGATCATAATCAATTTCAACAATATAGCTATCATATAAAATATTCTCTTCATGATCCACATGCATAAAAGTTTTATAATCTTCCAAGATAGTGGGATTAACATCAACTAAAGTCATGACCTCTCAAACCCACTTTGATCAAAAATTTCATAAGATTGAACACTCTCCGAATATGTAGGATTATTTTTACCTAAAGTTGACACTCTTCCAATCCCACTTTCAATAATATTGCAAACATATTCATCATGAGGCTTAAATAAATTTTCAAGATCATAAGAAGCATTATCACCCCAATCGTGATCATTGCGATAAGTAGTGGACATAACAAAATTATCATCCCCAAGCTTGTAGCTTTGCATATCATTAGCACAATTGACACTAATAGAATTTATAATAACATTATTGCAACCATGCTTTTCATTCAAGGAGCTATCAAGTGTGGGTGCAATAGCAATGATTTCATTTTTAACATAAGGAACTATAGCAAGTTCATCTCCATAAGCATAATTAATATTGGCATCCTGGCCACAAGCATAGCAAGCATCAAATTCATCAAAAAGGGATATTTCAAGTGGATCAACATAATCACAATTATCTATAGATTCATGCAAATCATTATTATCTTCCAAAGCAGCAAACATTCTCCCAATGAATTCACTAACAAAGGTATTGGAAGCATAGTTTTCATCGCAATATTTAAGTATGGAAAAAACTTCAGATTTGTAGAGAGTAATATCATACTTTTCAATCAAAGAAGCAACTTCATGGGCACCCTTAAAAGCAACAAATTCTTCAATTTGTTCGATATCATAGTAGCTATAAACACCCTTGGCATAAGAAGATAAGATTTCATTATCATTAAACTCACATAGGTAGGGAAGGTGTTTTTTAGGGTTCTCAGAGCAACAAGTAACATCATATATTTCACAAAGATTCCAAGCATAGAATAGCAAACAATTTATTTGATTCCATAAGAGTCTCCCTTTTTGAGACAAACGGTGACGCACAAAATGAGCATGGTCATCTAATGATTTTCCCTCAACTAAACAAGTTGGGGTTTCAGCACGAGCACAAATGGATCAAAGATGATCCAAGTAGAAAACTTTAAGTGGATCCATAGTGATCTTAAATTTTTGCTTTCATTTTGTGTTTTTATGTGTTGACATGAAGGCAATAAAAGCAAGCAAGCAAAAAAAATAATTTTGTGTTTTTTGTAAAATTGTTTGAGAAGTGGGGGAGATGAAAATGAGAGGCAAATGCAAATAAAAGGCAAATGAAAATAAGAGCAAGTAGATGATAGTTTGTGCGAAGGTACTTGATAGGTTTTGGTGATGTCTCCTAGACAACGGCGCCAGAAATTCTTCCTGCTACTTGTGAACTGCGTTGGGATTTCCCCGAAGAGGAGAGGATTATGCAGTACAGTAGAGATAAGTATTTCCCTTAGTTAAGAACCAAGGTTATCAATCCATAGGAGAACCACACAGAACCTCGTTAGCAGCACCTACACACACAAAAGCAAACACTTGCACCCAACGCAAATAAGAGGGTTGTCAATCCCCTTAGCGGTCACTTGCAAGGATTACTTCTGATAGTGATAGATAGAAAAATAAATTGCAAAAGAAAATTAAAGTAAATAAATTGCAGCAAGGTATTTTTGGATTTTAATATATGATAAAAGTAGACCCGGGGGCCATAGTTTTCACTAGAGGCTTCTCTCTCGAACACATAGCATACGGTGGGTAAACAAATTACTGTTGGGCAATTGATAGAAAAGCGAATAGTTATGACGATATTCAAGGTAATGATCATGTATATAGGCATCATGTCCGAGACAAGTAGACCGACTCCTGCCTGCATCTACTACTATTACTCCACCCATCGACCGCTATCCAGCATGCATCTAGGGTATTAAGTATAAAACAGAGTAACGCCTTAAGCAAGATGACATGATGTAGACAAAGTAAACTCAAGCAATATGATTAAACCCCATCTTTTTATCCTTAATGGCAGCAATACAAATACGTGTCTTGTCCCTTTCTGTCACTGGGATATAGAACACCGCAAGATTGAACCCATCACAAAGCACCTCTCCCATTGCAAGATAAATCAATCTAGTTGGCCAAACCAAACGGATAGATCGGAGAGAAATACAAAGCTATAACAATCATGCATAAAAGAGTTCAGAGAAGACTCAAATATTTCTCATGAATAATCTGATCATAAACCCACAATTCATCGGATCCCAACAAACACACCGCAAAAGAAGATTACATCGAATAGAACTCCAAGAACATCAAGGAGAACATGGTATTGAAGATCAAAGAGAGAGAAGAAGCCATCTAGCTACTAGCTATGGACCCGTAGGTCTGTGGTAAACTACTCACACATCACCGGAAGGGCAGCAAGGTTGATGAGGAAGCCCTCCGTGATCGATTCCCCCTCCGGCAGAGTACCGGAAAAGGCCTCCAGATGGGATCACGGAAGAACAGAGGCTTGCGGCGGCGGAAAGGTTTTCTCTTCTGTCTTTCTGGTATATTGGGAATATTTGGAAATTTATAGCGCTGGAATTAGGTCAAGAGGTGCCACGAGGGGCCCACAAGCCTGGGGGCGCGCCTACCCCCCTGGGCGCACCCTCCGGGCTTGTCGCTCCCTCGTGACTCTTCTGGTCTTCCCCCAAAGCTTCTAGGGTCCCTTCTGGTCCAGAAAAAATTAATCCAGAGTTTTTTCTTCGTTTGGACCCTTTTTGATAATGATTTTCTGAAAAGGCAAAAACAGGCAAAAAACAACAACTGGCACTGGTCACTAGGTTAATAGGTTAGTCCCAAAAAAGGATATATAAATGCATAGAGTTGCATATAAAACATCCAAGATTGATACTATGATAGCATGGAACAATCAAAAATTATAGATACGTTGGAGACGAGGCGAGACGGCCCATCCATCAGACACGATGACGATATCTGGACTGTTTGTGATGCTGGACAGACACGTACACATTCGAGAATGCGGGCCCATGTCACATTCCAAATTTCCATGCAATAAGTAATTGCAAATCTGTTCACACTAATCAAACCTAAACGTGTTTCCACTTAGCACTGGGCTATAAAAACTACCCACTCAAAAATTACTGCACATTCCTCTCCTCATCACCAAAAAAACAGGTCTTTCCTCTTAAGTTGTTCCTTGCATCTGCCATGGCTGGTAGGAGTGCTGGGTCGACATATAACAAGGGAGCAAAGACCAAGGCCGCGGAAGCACTAGAGAGGTCCCGCCGCAATGCGGCAGCCACAGCAGAGATGTCCTACCGCGCCGCGGAGACCTCGAACGAGCTCTCACGGGCCGGCGAGGGCTCTCACAAGCGCACTCGCCGCGTCGGCAAACTTGACGAGCTGGCGGGGCTGAAGTCCTTAGCCAGCGACGATGACATTCTCGCTGGCCTAATTAGCCAGTAGGAGCTGGTCGCCGGCTTGGTGATGCTGCTCGAGATTAGCGATGCCTTGGTTGATAAGGCGACCGGCCTCGTCGTGCAACTCATGGGTGACAATGCGAAGCTCCACAAGGAGCTTGACAAGCAGAATGTGACACCCTGGTTTTGGCCACTTTTTCTTTGCAAATAATTTTCTGGTTTTATTTGCAATTTGCTTGTTTTTGAAATCAATTCTTTGGACTCTGGACTTGAGCACACTTTCATTTCTTTGTCCAAGTGTGCCAAGGCTCTCATAATCCCTCTAAAACCCTTCTGGACCAAACCCTAATTTTTATTCTCCCAAGATAATTCATCTTCTTCTTTGAAAATGCCCACTTTCACTATGGGTTGTGAAACAACCTATAGTTCTGTTGATCAGAAAAATCCCAAATTAATACCACACCTTCATGATATCATCTACTCCCAAAATATCCAAAAATATTTCCTTGTCCAGTACAAAGTTTTGCCCAGAATATTCCTTTTACATTCTGGACAGAACTTGCCCTTTGTGAAGCAACCTATATTTCCATTATTCATAAAATTCTAAAATTAATCCCTGAGATACTAGGGGTTATACCTTTCCACAATATCCAAAAATATTTTCTAGTCCAGTGCAAATTTTCAGTAAAAATATTCTGACAAGCTTCTGGTCATTTCAAACCTCTGTGAAGAAAGTACCAGCTAGAGGTACCCATTTGAGCTGAAATTTTTATGGCATCTTGTCTCCATCAAATAGCTCCCAAACACCAAATTTAAGCTCAAGAAGCCGATTCATGTGAGTGCAGCTTCCTCAACAAGTTTCTGGACCAGAAAATGGTTTACTCATGAACCATGTTCAAAACTTGTTGAAAGTTGCTCAAATTTCTCTAGCATGTACTCCTTAATACCTAGAACACCCCAGACAACTCATTTGGCATGGAGCACAACTCATCCTCTCTCTGGAACTCTCCCAAGTTTCTGACCAAAAACTGTTGTTGATGCTACCCTTCAGCTCCGAGTGTATCTGGTCGAACCAGTGGCATGGGGAGACTACCAGACCCAGGGTCGGCACACCAGACACGGTCTGGCAGGCCAGCTTGCACCGTGTGCACCAAGGCACGCGGTGACCACACGGCCAACGCTGCCAAACGCGCGCTCTGAGCGCCGACCGGCTCGGGTCTCGTCGGAGCAAGACACCCGCGTCGCCGTACTTTGTCTGCGTGCGCCGACGACCTTTCCACCGTTCACGTAGCCTCTCTAGACCCTTCCCCCTCGCCGGCAGCAAGCTCGCCGGATACGGCCATCGTGCGACACGGGCGGCACAGTGGCGGTACAGCGGCTGAGCTGGCTGTCCTCTTCCTCCCGCCGAGCCATCGCGTCGCCATAACTCTCTGCTCTCCTTCATCACCTCGCCACACTCCGCAATGGCTAGCTCACCGTCCTTCCCCCGCCAGCAAGGCCATGGTGGCTTGCGGCCACTGTCGACCCCTCCTGCCTATAAAAGCCCCCGCACGGCTCGCCTAGCTCCTCACCGCACTCCACCATCACTCAATTGAGCCCCAGCTCGCCCAGCCAAGGCCGGGAGGCCCTCTGGCCTCACATCTCGCCGGAGTTCTGCCGCCGAGCTAGCTCCGCCACCCACCACCTACGATCCACCCCAGCCTCGATCGACTCCACCCACGAGCTCAGGGCACTCCCCTGGCCCTCCCTGATCCCTTCCCTAGCCGAACTGCTGCCGGAGTCGCCGTCTCCGACGACCACCGAAACCAGCCGCCGCCGGAGAGGAAGGGGGCGACGCCGTCAGGCCACCTCCCGCCAAGCCACGAGTACGGGGAGACTCACCGTCGAGCGCTTGATCCATCCCCGCCGTCTCCCAAGCTCGCCGCCGTCTCTATCGCCGGTGATCATCGTCGGTGAGCCGCCTCACCTCTGTTTCCCTCTCTCTCTGTTTATACCTAGCCAGGGCCCCACCTGTCATAGACCCCGCCGCGGCTGAACCGTTTTCTAAGTGGAGGCGCCCTGGCGCTTTACGCCTTCGACGTGGCCCTCCCAGGATTTTTCTGTTTTTTGTTAAATTCTTTTTAATTCAGAAATTTGACCAAACTTTGACCAGCTCTAACTTTTAAACCATGAGTCCAATTCAATCGATTCTTTTTGCAATGGTTTTGTCTTGAGCCCCTTTATTTTCTGGCCAAATTTGGTATTTTTCCCTTATGTACAGAATTTCTGGTTAACAAAAAGGCTTTATGTGACATTTTCTTTTGCTATTTAAAAATATTTTCAGAAGGAAATTACTTTGGTGTTGAAGACCAGGAGTTTGCTAGCACCCCACTTGAGAAAGGCAAGCCACATCATCCATTGCATAAGACATTACAATAGTATTGGTTTTATGTTATATTCTTTTGCATTTAATTTAATTAAAATAAGCCATATTCCATATTGTTTGGTATCTTGCATAAACCCTGCCATGTTATTTCATTTGTTCAACCTAGCTAATATGACAAACAACTTTTCATGATGAATGTCACTTTAATGGTTGATCAAGTGCCACCGACCCGGACTTACCCGTGCAGCCACATCTGCCGGAATGGGACGGCCTTGACTTGGTCTGACCGCATGCTCTTTTACCGGTACCACCAAAGAGGGAAGGTTATGCGTGCGTGCTACCCTGATCAGGTAGGCGACGATAACCTTGTGAGCCCAAGTTGAGTTATTTGCCGGCGTCCCCGTTTGGGACAGTTTAGTTTGGCCATGATGGTGGCAGGTGTCAGGAGTGACACAGGGGCCACCCTGGGCATGACCGGAAGGGAATGATTGTCGGTGGTACGATAGAGGAGTCACGGGTTAGGCAAGTTTTGTTGGACGAATGTCCATGGTGTGGGTAAAGTGCGCAACCTCTGCAGAGTGTAAGAATCTATTCGAATAGCCGCATCCACGGTATTGGACACACTCCGCACTAGGTCACACTGTATGGTCAACAGTAATAATGATGGAAGAACTCATCTTAAGCTCAGACGTGATCTGTGGATCACGAGTGTTCCGGGGGTCATGCTGTGAACCCGGAGGAAAGTAAGTTGATTATTCACAACAGTAAGTTAAGCATTTTAAAGCATGCCCGTTTCCTAAGCATTTAACCTAGCCACTGCCATACTGTTGTTTGCTGCACTGTTTTGGTTGCTGTGAACTTGCGAGTACATTCCAAGTACTCACCCGGCGTATCATGCCAGATGTAGGGGAAGCCGAGGATGGAGATCCCGATGGTTCTGGCTACGCTAACTAGGTCGTGCCCCAGCAGTGTCCCTTTGGGATGGAGTGTCCCACCCGATGTTCCGCTACGCTATAGAATTTTCCACTAGTACCGAGGCCCTTGAGATGTTTCATAAATAATGTAGATACTGTCATAGCACGAGTAGTGCTCCTGGCCTCACCATCATATGTAACATCCGAGCTTGTACCTGTACCATATCAATAAAGATCAGTTCTGTTCTGTTCCAAGTTGTTGTGTGTGTTTCCAGAAGACATGATCTCTGGGTTGGGAACACAGGTAAACCGGTCCTCTGAGCCGGGGTACCACAACGCTTGGTATCAGAGCCGTGCTGACTGTAGGACACCCTAGTTAACCTCGCGCTAGAATTCCAATTAGTTTAGAGTCTTGGTGTGTGTCTTGCTTGCTGCATTTGCCTGTTGCATAGCATGCATCTAGATTCATTTGTTTCGCTAACCGTTGGTCTTATGAGTGTAGATGGCACCTATTCCCTACCACTACAACCATGATCCGGCACCATTCACTTTCCCAGTACTGCTTCGCAGTGTTTGGCTGCGACTTTATTCTAACGGCGAAGACCCAGTGTATTAGGTGTTCCGAGAGCAGCTTGCGGGTTCAGTGTACGAGTATCACACTGAGGCTTTCCTTACTGCGAGTTCAGAGAATGGCAACTATTCCCACTCTTCCAAGGGCGGAACTGCTTCTACTCCCGATCTGGTGATTCAGTTTGCTGTGATGGAGGCTCTCACTGACCCGCGCTTCAATGAGGTCGAGATGCAGACACATCCAGGTTTCTTCCACTACCCCACCTTGTGGCCTACGACAGGGTGAGTCCTTTTTGCGCCCGTTGATCCAGCGAGTGATTGGGCTACTGGTGTTTTATCCCGTTACCTGAACGCCAGTTATCGTATGATCATCTCCCTGGCTGAGGAGCTGACCCATGCCCAAGAGGCACTTGCAGCTGCTGCTGCTGCTGCTGCTGCAGCACAGTCTCCTCCTTCCCCTGCGTTTTCACCTATGTATACACCACCAGTTCCACCTCCATGAATGCTTGAGACTCCTTCTAGCTTGTTCGGACCGCCAGGCACTTCATCTTGTATCCGGCGTGAGTCCCCAGCTGAGTGGGCTTCACTGCTATACACTCTAGCTGCTCCGATGCCGAGGCGTCGTGCTTCTTCTCCTTCAGAGGGAGAGCCTTCCCGTCAGCGTCGTCGTGTCTCCTTTGTTCCGGAGGACGTGGTCCACATCATCAGTTTCGATTCCGAGGCGGAATCAGATGACGAGGAGTCTTCAGTCTGCCAGTGTCCGTGCCACATGTGCAACTAGAGTGGATGTTGGAGTTTGAGCATGAGTATGCATCTTAGCATCTTTGCATATGTCAACTGCCGTATGAGCAGTACGAGCCATGATACCCTCTACTAGCTTGCCATGTATGATGTTGGGTTGCCTTGTATAATTATGTGGCTTATTTTGCTTTTCTTAATTTTGTTTTCTTGGTGTCACATTACCGTATTTCCCTTTTGGATGCTGCTCATCAATTCAGTATTTTGCAATGGGAACAAATATAGGATGAAGATGTGTAGTAATCAAGGCGGCGATGGAACTCCGGTTCGTCGATCCGCCAGACAGGCAGGCCAACCACTAGAAGATTTACCACCTCCACCACCACAACCACCGACCACTAATCAGATTATGAGAATGTTTGAGGAGAAAAGAAATCAGGATCTTATGGAATTTTTGAAGAGTATGCAAACAGTGGTAGGACAGAATCAGAACAATGGGATGCACTCCAAGCTGTCTGATTTTCAGCGGACCAAGCCACCCAATTTCAGTCAAGCCATTGATCCAATTGAAGCTGATGACTGGCTGAGGACCATGGAAAAGAAGCTGGAAATAGCTCGCTGTGATGAGTCAGACAAGGTTCCTTTTGTTACTCACTACCTGGAAGGGCCGGCAGCCATATGGTGGGATAATACAAAAACTGTATGGCCTTTTGAAGAAAATATTACCTGGGAGAATTTTAAGGAAGTGTTCCGAAGGTACCATATACCCACCGGCATCATGAAGGTGAAGCAGAGGGAATTTCTTGCCCTTACTCAAGGAAACATGACAGTTGGTGAGTGAGGGTGTCCCGGACTAGGGGGTACTCAGGCTGCCGGACTGTCTCTCGTAGGCCGGGCTAATGGGCCGCCCTTTACTCATCAAAGGAAGGCCAGATAGTGGGCGACCCCATGCACCAGAAGGAAACCTCCGAAGACTTGGTGTCTCCTCCAAGAAATATTTAGCGTAACCGGCATGTTTATCCCCTGATGGCAACCGACCATATGTAACCCTAGGTCCCTCTGGTGTCTATATAAACCAGAGGGTTTAGTCCGTTGGGGCACAGAATCATCATAACCACCTAGGGTTTAGCCCATTCGATCTCAAGGTAGATCAACTCTGTAACCTTCATACAATCACATCAATACAATCCAGCAGGACGTAGGGTTTTACCTCTTCGAGAGGGCCCGAACCTGGGTAAATCGCTGTCTCTACGTTCCCTGTTACTCATTGATTCCTAGATCCACAGTTCGGACCCCCTACCCGAGATCTGCCGGTTTTGGTACCGACATTGGTGCTTTCATTGAGAGTTCCGCCGTTGGGTCACCAAGGATCAATGGCTCGCCTCGTCATCAGCGATAGCATCCGCAGCGGGGATGTCTTCGTCCCCGGCTAGCTTTTCGCGTTCGGCAGCATCGTGCTGCACGCCGACCCGATCGGTCATCTAGACCAGGTCGACAGCTTCGCCCCTGAGCAAGAGATCAGGTTTGGCAGCCTGGAGTACGTCACCGATTCTCGGGGTGATCTGGTCCTTACTAGGTTCTCAGCTTTACCTGAGGAGCCTAATAATCCCGAGGCCTTAAACTCGGATTCTCTCCTTGGCCCCGTCTCCGGGCCGGTCCTCAGTTCGGATCTGGCTTTGAGTTCGGATCCGACTCCGGCGCCAGAAAACCAAGGGTCACCCTTGACCGAGCACACTTCTGACGCCGGCACACCGGAGTTCGACTCTGAAGTATCCCCAAGGATGGGTCTGGTGGACCTCTCGCTTTTAAGTGAGATGTTAGATCGGATCCAGAAGAGGAATATCGCGGATGGCCCGTCCTCAGCCCACGAGCAGATTGGACTTGAGGCCGACCGCGGGGAATTTTGCGTCCCACCCACCACCCACTTAGTAGCCACTGTCGAAGACTTAACCGACATGTTGGACTACGCCTCCGGGGAGGCTGATGACATGGACGAGGATATCGACGTCCCGCCTTATATGCCTCCCTCCCTCGCCACCTCCAACACTGGAAAGTGGACCGCCACCTCCACCTACGACATTTACATGGTTGATACCCCCAAGAAGGATGGCGACACGACCATGAAGGACGGCGACGGCCCCGCTGAGGAACCGCCCAAACGCCGACGAAGGCGAGCCAGAGGGCGAGGAAAGGGCAAGGAAAATAACACAGACATGAACGGCACCAGAGATAACGACACTCCGGATAACATGGGGGAGCTCGGCGACAACACCCCCGAACAGCACCACGACGCCCCTGAAGGGCACGAGGAACAGGGTAACCCTGAGGACCCCGAGGATTCCGAGGGCAGTAACTACCTCCCTCCATCCGAAGAGGAGGATAGCCTCGGACCCGAGGATTTTGTCGTCCCAGAGGACCACCTGGACCAGGAGAGATTTAGGCAGCAGCTTATAGCCACCGCCCGAACCTTGAAGAAGAAGAAGCAGCAGCTCAAGGCCGAACAAGACACCCTTAATGACAGGTGGACAATGGTCTTAGCAGCCAAAGAGGGCTTCGACAATCAGCGCCATGATCAATACAAGAGTTACCCGCGGCGGCGTTTGCTCCCGTCATTCGAGGATGAGGCCCTTGAGCCCATGCCTCCCAGACAAACTCAGGCAAACCAGCCCGACCGTCCCCCTCGAGGACGAGACAGGACGGCTGGGGAAGCCGAACACCCACCCGCCCCCCTCGCCAGGCGGGCAAAGACCCGGTTCAACCGGAGGACCCACGCGATCTGTGGCATGACCTGAACGCCAGAGGAACACAATCAAGATCCATCTATGGATCCAGAGGTTATACACCCGCTGGACGGGACGGATACCAAGCCTGGCGCGACAGGAACGATAGAGCTCGGGAGCAGCACCGTACCCGGATGACAACCGATCTCCGACACGACGTAGCCTGGGTCAGGGGCGCCGCACACCCGATGTGTTTCACAGATGAGGTGATGCAGCATCAGTTCCCCAAAGGGTTTAAACCCGTGAATATAGAACAATACGATGGGACAACTGACCCAGTAGTGGGGATCGAAGATTTTCTTCTCCACATTCACATGGCCCGAGGAGATGACCTCCACGCCATTAAATATCTACCATTGAAGCTCAAAGGACCAGCGAGGCATTGGTTGAACAGCCTACCCGAAAACTCCATCGGGAGATGGGAGGAGCTTGAGGATGCATTCCGAGCTAACTTTCAAGGCACCTATGTTCGGCCGCCGGACACCGACGACTTGAGCCACGTGGTTCAATAGCCCGGGGAGTCAGCTCGGCAATTCTGGAACCGGTTCTTGACTAAGAAGAACAAAATTATCGACTGTCCGGATGCCGAAGCAATCGCTGCATTCAAGCACAGTATTCGGGACGAGTGGCTCGCCCGCCAGCTCGGCTAGGATAAACTGAGAACAATGTCGGCTCTCACCTCCCTAATGACCCGCTTTTGCGCGGGTGAAGATAGTTGGTTAGCTCGTCGAAGCAACCATCCCGAAGACCCCAGCACTTCAGAAGCCCGGGACGGGAACGGGAAACCCCGGCGCAACAAGAATAATAAGCGCCGGCACACTAACAACGGCAGTGAAGCCGATGATGCAGCGGTAAATGCCGGGTTTAGCGGCTCGAAGTCAGGACCGCGGAAGAAACCTTCTAAAGGAAACCGGGACGGCCCGTCCGCACTAGACAGAATCTTGGACAGGCCCTGCCAGATCCACGGTACCTCGGATAAGCCCGCCAACCACACCAACCGCAACTGTTGGGTAATTAAATAGGCCGGCAAGATCACAGCCGGGGAAAGAGCAAGGGTCCCCGCAGCGAGGATGATGATGAACCTCGCGGGACGAACAATGGAGGCCAAAAGCAGTTCCCTCCAGAGGTAAAAACCGTGAACATGATTTACGTCACGCACATACCGAAGAAGGAGCGGAAACGCGCACTCCGGGATGTCTATGCCTTAGAGCCTGTAGCCCAGAAATTCAACCCGTGGTCGGCCTGCCCGATCACTTTCGACCGTCGAGACCATCCGACCAGTATCTGTCATGGAGGAACAGCGGCTCTGGTGCTCAACCCCATCGTGGACGGATTTCACCTCACCAGAGTCCTTATGGACAGAGGCAGTAGCCTCAACCTGATTTACTCAGATACAGTGAGGAAAATGGGGATCGACCTGTCAAGGATTAAACCTAGTAACACCACCTTTAAAGGTGTAATCCCAGGCGTCGAAGCACGCTGCTCGGGATCCGTGACATTGGAAGTAGTCTTCAGTTCGCCCGATAACTTCCGCAGCGAGGACTTGATCTTCGATATTGTCCCCTTCCGTAGCGGTTACCACGCACTCCTCGGCCGGACATCGTTCGCCCGCTTTAACGCCGTCCCACACTACGCATACTTGAAGCTCAAGATGCCAGGGCCAAAGGGCGTTATTACCGTTAATGGTAATACCGAATGCTCGCTCCGAACAGAGGAACACACGGCGGCTCTAGCCGCCGAATTCCAAGCCGCCGAAGAAGCGTCGCAGGCCCAGTCTACTGCCAAGACACTGGACGCACGCAAACACGCCCGGGCTATGGCCTCACTCCCAGAGCACTCCCATGCTCACCCTAAATAGGAATACGCGCCCCACAACAAGCCTCACCCAGCTGCAAAATACATGCCTCAGATGCACAACTTCGCGCTCAAGATTCCATGGGCAGCTGTGGGGGCAAGTCAACTCAAGCGCCGAGAGCTCGGTTCGACCAAGCCACGGCCGAAGATGTCCTCGGGACACCACGAAACTACAGGCACCATCTAGGGCCTGATCAGCGTTAAGCTGATACAGTGCGGCGATCTCTCAAAACCCTTCTTCAAGGGCTCGTCCGCCAAAAATTACTACGTCCGCCGAGCACATAGTCGACAACTTCACTCAGACGGACGCTTCAGAAAGAGAAAAGGCGCAGACGTGCAGCAAGGCGTAGTACGGACGTCAAACCACTCTTGAAGGCCCTGTGTAAACCTTTCCTCTAATGCATTTTTTCTTAAAGTATCTGTAAAAGTTACTTCGGCAGTTCAGATTGTACGGATAGACATCACGAATTTAAAGGAAATAACGACCATTTTCTCCGGTCACATTGCGAGTACTTATGTTGCACTTTCCTTTCTGCTTTTCGGCCGAAACAATCTATTACGATACGTTTCCTTTATTAGATGTGATCAGCTAATAGACCGGGGGCTTGCATCTTCATCTAGCCCTAAACATCAGTCCGGCACCAGTTTTATTATATGTGCTTGGCGTCACGGATATTGCATTATATGAATCAGTTCTGAATTGTGTCTTTGGTCAATAGTTGGGTTGCCCGGCTCCTGTGTTTGCCCTCTTACGTTCTGCATTGTTCGGCTAGGAGGGTAAAGGGAGAACCACTACGATTGTGCTTCTAGTTAGCCTGGTTAAGTACCTCAGTGGAGAAAGCCGAAAATTGACTGTCATAATAAGCAAGAACTGGTCGGCGATCCGATGACTAGTGTTAAACTAAAAATCGTTGGAGGTTAGCCCGTGTTAAACGAAGGGTTCTTTGTCACAGGAACCACGTGATGATGGTGTCAACCGCGGTTCGTCCGGATATCACAAACACTGGGGGCTAGTCACTAGCCCCCGCAGTTAAGCTCCTATGGCTAAGTGAAAGCACTAAAACCGCATAGTCCGATTGCCTTGTTTTCCGTACATATAAACCGCCTCCGGGCACCGAGACGTCAGCTAAGGGTTAAGGTATTACGAGAAAACACCCCATGCAGTATCTGCAAGGGGGCTGAAGCCGATGACTGGTAACTTTCAGTTTAAAAACGGCCGCACAGGAGTCAAAATTAACATAGCAGGCATTATATTTACAGCCAACAACTTGCATTGCAACAAAACAAAAGTTTCAACTGCTCGGATACAAGGAAAATAAATCTACTCATAAATTACATCTTTTGAGCATTGGGCCTCTATTGCCCGAGCACCATCCATCACGATGGGAAAGTACTGCTCGGGGCGTCTATGCTCCTTCCCTGGCGTCGGAGGTCCGGTGGCCACTTCGGCTGGCTTTATCTTCGGCCAGTGCACCATCATTTTGCTGAAGGCCATCAGAGCCCCCTAAATGCATACAGAGCGCTTCTAGGCATCGATCCAGGGAGTGGCGTCGTACACCCTCTGCACCAAACCGAAGTAACTGCTCGGCAGCGGCTCCGCAGGCCATAGCTTGACGCAGAGGTCCTTCATCGCCGGCTCCGCCATCCGATGCAGCTCCATCAGCTGCTTCATTTGGTAGTTGAGGAGGGGAGGGTGTTCGGGCGCTTGAAATTGCGCCCACAATAACCTCTGCTCGGCCCGACCCTCCTGGGCGACGAAGAACCTAGCCGCATCAGCCGCACTCCTCGGGAGGTCCGCAAAGGCGCCTGGGGAACGCCACACTCGCGTGAGCAAAGCGAACCTGTTACCACCAAAGACACTTTGCAGCAAATACGGCTTACCATCCGCAATGAGCTTCACTTGGCGGAGTTCTTCCTGGTAGCTGCGCGCCTCCGTCCGTGCTTCCTTGGCCACCGACCCCAATGAGGTTAGCTCAGTGGCCTGTTCCTTATTCTTCTGCTCAAGAGCCTCACATTTCGTGACGGCATCTTTGAGCTCTTGCTGCACTTCCAGCACTCTGGCCTCGTGCTTCTGACTAGCGGTTCTCACCGTAGCCAGTTCGGCAGCTGCTTGTTCGGCTGCCGACCTCTGCTTCGCTGCTTCTAGCTGAGTCGTCCTCATCGTGGCCTTGAGGTTCTCGACCTCCGCGGCGGCAGCTGTAGTCATATCAGTTGACTCCGTTTAGGCTACTTTAAAACTTACTTAACAAAAAAGAAACAGCTGTAATATATACTATAGTTCGGACTTGCCTTGAGCTTCATCGAACCTCTTGTTCACTAGGCTGAGGTCGTCCTCGGAGCTCTTGAGCTTCCGATTCAGCTCGGCCAACTCCTCGGCGTTGGCGGCTACTGCCGAAGATGATGCCTGCGCATCAATCTACGCATGTTAGGATCCGAGATATTGATTTTTGATCCTCCGACCAGCTTTGTTCAAGCCAGTCAGAGTCTCGGGGGCTACTGTGTATGAGGCTATACATTTATACAAAAGAAATTTTCTAAGGGAAAAACATTACTTGGCTCACCTTGAAGCCTGTGAGAAGGCCACTAAAGGCCTCCTTTAGTCCGTTATCCACGGACCGAAGACTTTGCAGCACCGCGCCCATAAGGGCACGGTAATCTTCAGCGATAGATGAGCTCGTTAAAGCATCCTCCATCTCGTCCGGCCACCTAGTCGACGCCCGCTCTGGGGTGGGCGGGGGTGGCGGGGGCACTTCGGCTTCTCCCCTCTCGAAGACCGGAGTGCCCAACTCCGGATGCCTTGATGACTCCGGAGCCACCCTCGGAGAGAGCTCGGATCGTCCGGGCTCCTCCTCTTTGTTTACCAGAGGGTCCCTCCCCTCCTGGTCTTCGGCGGCCGAGGTATTCACCTCGGCCATGACGGTGTCGCCCCTCCCCCTGTGTGCGGCACGGGAGGGGTCCTTCTTGACAGGACCTCCTCGGCCTCCTCGACGATCAGGGGAGGCGAGGTGCGCGATTCGGTCCCGCTCTCCGCCAGCGCGGCCGGCGGAGAATCCCTCTCCGAGACTCGGTCGGTGGGGAGGTCGCGCAGCGGGCTGCGATGTTAGAAGCCAAAATGTGATCAATATCAAACCCAGTTCGGTCGAAAGCATTTAAGCGGGTATTAGGATGCGTACCTTTGGGCCTGCGGTTTGACACTGGGGGTCCTCCGAGGAACCTCTTCGGAGGCCTCGGTAGAAGCTGAGCTATTGTCAGACAGGGCCACCTTGGCCCTGCATGGTCTCTTGGGGGAGGGATGAAGCGGCTCCTCCTCGGCGTCCTCGGACACCGCCCTCTTCTTTGTTCGGGAGGAATCGCTTTCCTCCCCTTCCTCTCCCTGCTCCTTCTCCTCCTCTTGTGCGGAGGGAGCATGGGTGTCCCCGGATCTAGTGTCCAGGGGTCCTCGGGAGCGGAGGCCCTCTCTGGCCTCCCTCTTCTTCTCCTTCCTCTTGTCCTTCCTCTCTGGCGCCTCGTACGGCTCCTCCGCCAGCATGGCCGTTAGCAAGGCCGTCCGGGGACCCTCGGGCAGCGGGGCCGGACTGTTGATCCGCTCGGCCTTCTTTAGCTAGTTCTGTGGATGAGGAACAAGGGAATTGAGTACCTTATCAAAAGGGAATAATCCGGATACAAGAGTAAAACTTAACGTACCTCCCGAGGGGGGGGTGCGGCGTCGAGGCCGATGTCTTCCGCCTCGGCCAGCCAGTCCTTTTGCGGCTTAAACAACACCTTCCATAGTTGAGCGTGGGAAGTGCGGAAGAAGCTGAGCACGGTGGCCGGGTCTTCGGGCTTGTAGGCCCACATGGGGGAAGCCCGGTCTTGGAAGGGGAGGATTCGGCGGCAGAGCATGATTTGGATCACGTTGGGCAGTTCGACGCCCCGCTCTATCATCTTGGCAATCCGGCTCTGCAGCAACGCCACCTCCTTGTTCGACCCCCAGTCGAGGCCTTTCTTGGTCCATGAGACCAGCCTCGTGGGGGGTCCGGATCTGAAGGCGGGAATCGCCCCCCAATCCGCGCCCCTCGGCTCCGTGATGTAGAACCATTCCTTCTGCCAGATCTTGACGGTCTCGATGAAGGTGCCCTCTGGCCACTCCACCTGGGGAAGCTTGCTGACCATCGCTCCCCCGCAGTCTGCCTGCTGGCCGTCGACGATCTTCGGCTTGATGTTGAAGATCTTTAGCCACATGCCGAAGTGTGGTTAGACCCGAAGAAAGGCCTGGCAAATGATGATGAAGGCCGAGATATGCAGAAAGGAATTCGGGGCAAGATCGTGGAAATCGAGCCCATAGAAAAACATGAGGCCCCTGACGAAGGGGTGGAGGGGGAAACCTAAACCTTAGATGAAATGGGGGAGGAACACCACCCTCTCGCCCTGCCGCGGCGTGGGGATGACCTGGCCCGCCTCTGGTGCGCGGTGGGCGACGTTGGCAGGGAGGTAGCCCGTGCTCTTCAACTCCAGGATGGCGCTCTCGGTGACGATGGAAGCCTTCCACTTGCCCTTGGACCTGGAACCCGCCATTGCTAGATTGAACGGGTGGCTGGAGAGGCTCTTGGGAGGGAGAGCGGATCTGGGCGCTGGAGCTCAAGAGAAGGGGAAGGCAACGGCGAAGGAAGAAGTGAGAGCGTGCAAAGGAAATGGAGGCCGTTCCCCTTTTATGGGCTGTAAAAACCTAGGGACCCTTTACTGCGCCACAGGCTTCGCTGTTTCCCCGTATAATCGTGCCATTATGCGCGCGTGGGACGGAGCAGATTATTGATCATATCCCTTAAAAACAGGGCACGATCTCCATATCGATGGGACGCGCCAATGCAGGAACCGCCTCGAACCACGAATCGAGTTTTCATAAACCAACTTGTGGTCGTGGCGGGCAGTGACCCTTCGGTAAAAAGTTGTCAGATGGGGTCACTGTTCACACCTATGCGACTAGCCTTCAGGGCTAAGTTATCGGTATACCTCGGCGGGCGGAGCACAGTTCGGGGAACATGCGGCTAGGCAACACTTGAGAATTTGATTCAGAGAAAATGCAGGCTTGACACCAGTATCACGGGAGGAAGGGAACTGGTCCACGAAGCTGATGGTGTTCGGTACCTACCTTGGCTTCGAAGACTAGTTCGGGGGCTACTGAGTGTGTCCCGGACTAGGGGGTACTCGGGCTGCCGGACTGTCTCTCGTAGGCCGGGCTAATGGGCCGCCCTTTACTCATCAAAGGAAGGCTGGATAGTGGGCGACCCCGTGCACCAGAAGGAAACATCCGAAGACTTGGCGTCTCCTCCAAGAAATATTTAGCGTAACCGGCATGTTTAGCCCCTGATGGCAACCGACCATATGTAACCCTAGGTCCCTCTGGTGTCTATATAAACCAGAGGGTTTAGTCCGTAGGGGCACAAAATCATCATAACCACCTAGGGTTTAGCCCATCTGATCTCGAGGTAGATCAACTCTGTAACCTACATACAATCACATCAATACAATCCAGCAGGACGTAGGGTTTTACCTCTTCGAGAGGGCCCGAACCTGGGTAAATCGCTGTCTCTACGTTCCCTGTTACTCATTGATTCCTAGATCCACAGTTCGGACCCCCTACCCGAGATCTGCCGGTTCTGGTACCGACAGTGAGTACCTGAATAAATTCAATAATCTGGCATGGTACTCCACCCATGACATGTCCACTGAGGAAAGAAAGATAGACCGATTCCTAGGAGGACTTAACCATGCCCTCCATTGTCAGCTCTGCATGCTGGATTTTCCTGACTTTCAGACTCTGGTAAACAAAGCAATCATAGCTGAACGGGAGCATAAGTTCGGATATGATGACCGCAAGCGTAAGTTTGAACCCAAGAAGGACACCCGCGAGCAGTTCGCGCAGAAGCCACATATCTGGCAACCGATCCAGCCTGAGTACAAGCCCACCTGGAATGGCGGCAATAATAACAATAAGTCAGGCAATCAGGACAAGACCTTTGGCAAGCAGCCAGTACTAGAGGACTGTCGACGCAACAACACTTGCTTCACTTGTGGACAAGGCGGGCATTATTCCAAGCAATGCCCTACAAGGGCCGAGAAGCCACCATTCGACTTCAATCCACAAGTTAACAAGATTGGACTCCGCCCCAACCAAAACTTCCGTCGTGGCCAAGTCCATCATATCTCCGCTGAGGAAGCCCGCGAAGCACCAGATGTGGTCCTCGGTATGTTTTCTATTAATGACATACCTGCAGTAATCTTATTTGATTCTGGGGCTTCCCATTTGTTTATTTCGCGGAGTTTTGCCACCATACACAAATTTCCTCCTTCTCTTTTGGATAAAATCATGGTGGTACAATCCCCTGGCTCCATGCTCAGAACGAATATCATATATAAGGATCTGGAAATACTGATACACGGAGTTAAGTTTCCAGCCACTCTTATCGCTATTGAATCCCCTGGATTGGATATAATACTGGGGATGGATTGGTTGACACCACATCAGGTCTGTATCAACTGTGCCACCAGGACAGTGACATTGGTTAATCCGACAGGCCAAACAGTTCAGTTTACCGCTAGCAGAATGATGTCAAAGAAAGGAATGGCATTCAAGACCACCGCCACAGATATGAACTTGATTCCGGTAGTCAGTGAATTTCCGGACGTGTTCCCTGAGGAACTACCAGGAATGCCACCCGATCGGGAACTGGAGTTTGCTATTGATGTTATCCCCGGAACCGCTCTAATATACAAGAAGTACTACTGCATGTCGTCCACCGAGCTGGTGGAATTGAAGAAGAAGTTGGATGAATTGCTCCAAAAAGGGTATATTCGCCCAAGCATCTCGCCGTGGGGATCACCCGTGCTGTTTGTTAAGAAGAAGGAAGGCAGTCTATGAATGTGCGTAAACTATCGCCCGCTGAATGAGGTCACTATTAAAAATAGGTACCCGCTTCCCCGCATTGATGACTTGTTCGACCAGTTGAACGGGGCCCGGGTATTCTCCAAGATTGACCTCCGAACAGGATATCACCAAGTGAAAATCAGGAAAGAAGATATCCCCAAGACAACCTTTACCACTCGATATGGTCTGTACGAATTTACAGTCATGTCGTTCGGGCTGACTAATGCTCCAGCTTATTTCATGAGCATGATGAACAAGGTCTTCATGGACTTCCTGGACAAGTTTGTGGTAGTGTTCATCAATGATATTCTTATATACTCCAAGAGTGAAGAGGAGCACAAACAACACCTCCGTGCCGTCCTGGAAAGACTAAGGACCCACCGCTTGTATGTCAAGTTCAGCAAATGTGAGTTTTGTCTAAGAGAGGTGGGATTTCTGGGGCACGTTCTGTCAGAACAAGGTGACTACTGTATTAAAATGGAAGACGCCAGCCACGGTAACTGAAGTTCATAGTTTCCTGGGATGGCAGGCTACTACCGCCATTTCATTGAAGGCTTCTCAAAGATAGCCAAGCCACTGACATAACTATTGAAGAAGAATCACAAGTTTGTCTGGACGGAGGAATGTGGCAGCAACTTTATGGAGCTAAAGACGAGGCTAACCACAGCCCCTGTCCTAATTCTTCCAGATATCCACAAGAGTTTTGACATATACTGTGATGCTTCCAGACGTGGAATCGGCTGCGTATTAATGCAAGAAGGAAATGTTGTAGCCTATGCATCCAGACAGCTACGACCCCATGAAGAGAATTACCCCACCCATGATCTGGAACTAGCAGCCGTGGTTCATGCTCTAAAGATTTGGAGGCACTATCTTATTGGGCAGCGATATGAGATATACACGGACCATAAGAGTCTCAAGTATATTTTCACACAACCCGATCTCAACCTCAGGCAGAGAAGATGGCTTGAACTGGTCAAGGACTATGACCTCGGGATCAATTATCATCCGGGAAAAGCCAATGTGGCCGCAGATGCCCTCAGTAGGAAACCAGGCACCGTGAATGCAATAACCGAAGGTATCCATCCAAGGTTACAAGAAGAGTTTGCCAAGCTTAACTTGGTACTTTGCGGTCCGGTTAACCCGGATACATTGGAAATCACTCCAACACTTATGGAAGAAATTAAAGAAGCTCAGAAAGCAGACAAGAGCGTACAGGAGATCAAGGAGAACATACAACAAGGAAAGGCCAAGTCCTTCCGTGTTGACAGTCAGGGAACATTATGGTTTGACAACCGAATATGCGTGCCTGACCAAGAGAATCTGCGACAACAGATACTCCGAGAGGCGCATGAATCCGCATATTCCATCCACCCGGGAGGAACAAAAATGTACCAGGACCTAAGGGAAACTTTTTGGTGGCCAGGAATGTGAAGAGACATTGCCTACTACGTCGCATGTTGTGATATATGCAACAAGGTTAAAGCTGAACACCAGAAACCAGCTGGGTTATTGCAACCTTTACAGGTTCCCCAGTGGAAATGGGATGACATATGCATGGACTTTATTGTTGGGCTACCCAAGTTAACAAGAGGCCACGATGCCATCTGGGTTATCGTGGATATACTTACCAAAGTGGCTCACTTCATTCCAGTAAAGACTACTTTCCGGGCTGACCAGCTTGCGCAACTCTATATGTCCTGGATTGTCAGCCTTCATGGAGTACCCAAGTCCATCACATCGGACAGAGGATCCTTGTTCACTTCAGCATTCTGGCTACATTTGCACCAGGCTCTGGGAACCGTGTTAAAGCATAGCACGACATATCACCCATAGACAGACGGGCAGACCGAGCGAGTGAACCAGATATTGGAGGATATGCTTCGGTCTTGTGCCCTCACCTTTGGACCCAAGTGGGAGGATAGTCTACCATATGCGGAATTTTCGTACAACAACAGCTATCAGGCAAGTCTCAAGATGTCACCATTTGAAACACTGTATGGGCGTAAATGCCGCACTCCCTTGAATTGGTCACAGACAGGAGACAGCCGTATCTTTGGCACGGATTTAATGCTCGAGGCTGAGAAGCAAGTTAAGGAAATTCAAGAGCGTCATCGAGCAGCCAAATCCCGTCAAAAGAATTACTATGACCCTAAACACCGAGAAGTAACTTTCGAGCCTAGAGAGTATGCCTACCTCCGAGTAACTCCCATGAAAGGGGTAAAAAGGTTTCATACTAGAGGAAAACTTGCACCCAGGTATATCGGTCCCTTTCCAGTGATTGCTAGAAGAGGTAGAATAGCCTATCCGTTGGAGTTACCGCCAGAATTGTCCTACGTTCATGATGTCTTTCACATATCACAGCTAAGAAAGTGCATTGCACCTCCGATCAAACAGGCAGATATGAGTGAACTAGAGTTAACCAAGGATTTGACATATGAGGAAAATCCTGTCAGGATATTGGATGAGATGGAAAGAACCACTAGGAGTAAGGTGATCAGGTTTTACAAGGTACTGTGGGATCACCATACCGAAAAAGAGGCTACCTGGGAAAGAGAGGATTTTCAAAGATCAGCATATCCGCATTTGTTCCCTGAGCAACCAAATCTCGGGGAAGAGATTCATCCTAAGGGGGGTAGGTTTGTGACACCCTAGTTTTGGCCACTTTTTCTTTGCAAATAATTTCTGGTTTTATTTGCAATTTGCTGGTTTTTGAAATCAATTCTTTGGACTCTGGACTTGAGCACACTTTCATTTCTTTGTCCAAGTGTGCCAAGGCTCTCATAATCCCTCTAAAACCCTGCTGGACCAAACCCTAATTTTTATTCTCCCAAGATAATTCATCTTCTTCTTTGAAAATGCCCACTTTCACTATGGGTTGTGAAGCAACCTATAGTTCTGTTGATCAGAAAAATCCCAAATTAATACCACATCTTCATGATATCATCTACTCCCACAATCTCCAAAAATATTTCCTTGTCCAGTACAAAGTTTTGCCCAGAATATTCCTTTTACATTCTGGACAGAACTAGCCCTTTGTGAAGTAACCTTTATTTCCATTATTCATAAAATTTTAAAATTAATCCCTGAGATACTAGGGGTTATACCTTTCCACAATATCCAAAAATATTTTCTAGTCCAGTGCAAATTTTCAGTAAAAATATTCTGACAAGCTTCTGGTCATTTCAAACCTCTGTGAAGGAAGTACCAGCTAGAGGTACCCATTTGAGCTGAAATTTTTATGGCATCTTGTCTCCATCAAATAACTCCCAAACACCAAATTTAAGCTCAAGAAGCCCATTCATGTGAGTGCAGCTTCCTCAACAAGTTTCTAGACCAGAAAATGGTTTACACATGAACCATGTTCAAAACTTGTTGAAAGTTGCTCAAATTTCTCTAGCATGTACTCCTTCCTACCTAGAAGACCCCAGATAACTCATTTGGCGTGGAGCACAACTCATCCTCTCTCTGGAACTCTCCCAAGTTTCTGACCAGAAACTGTTGTTGATGCTACCCTTCAGCTCCGAGTGTATCTGGTCGAACCAGTGGCACGGCGAGACTACCAGACCCAGGGTCGGCACACCAGACATGGTCTGGCAGGCCAGCTCGTGCCGTGTGCACCAAGGCATGCGGTGACCACGCGGCCAGCGCTGCCAAAGGCGCGCTCTGAGCGTCGACCGGCTAGGGTCTCGTCGGAGCAAGACACCCACGTCGCCGTACTTTGTCTCCGAGCGCCGACGACCTCTCCACCGTCCACGTAGCCTCTCTAGACCCTTCCCCCTCGCCGGCAACGAGCTCGCCGGATACGGCCACCATGCGCCACGGGCGGCACAGTGGCGGTACAGCGGCTCAGCTGGCTGTCCTCTTCCTCCCGCCGAGCCATCGTGTCGCCATAACTCTCTGCTCTCCTCCATCACCTCGCCGCACTTCGCGACGGCCAACTCACCGTCCTTCCCGCGCCAGCAAGGCCATGGCGGCTTGCGGCCACTGTCGAGCCCCTCCCGCCTATAAAAGCCCCCGCCCAGCTCGCCTAGCTCCTCACCGCACTCCACCATCACTCAATTGAGCCCCAGCTCGCCGAGCCAAGGCCGGGAGGCCCTCTGGCCTCGCATCTCGCCGGAGTTCTACCGCCGAGCTAGCTCAGCCACCCACCACCTACGATCCACCCCAACCTTGATCGACTCCACCCACGTGCTTAGGGCACTCCCCTGGTCCTCCTTGACCCCTTCCCTAGCCGAATTGCTGCCGGAGTCGCCGTCTCTGACGACCACCGAAACCAGCCGCTGCCGGAGAGGAAGGGGGCGACGCCGTCAGGCCACCTCCCGCCAAGCCACGGGTACGGGGAGACTCGCCGTCGAGCGCTTGATCCATCCCCACCGTCTCCCAAGCTCGCCGCCGTCTCTATCGCCGGTGATCGTCGTTGGTGAGCCGCCTTGCCTCTGTTTCCCTCTCTCTCTGTTTAAACCCAGCCGGGGCCCCACCTGTCATAGACCCCGCCACGGCCGAACCGTTTTCTAAGTGGAGGCGCCCTGGCGTTTTACGCCTTCGATGTGGCCCTCCCAGGATTTTTCTGTTTTCTGTTAAATTCTTTTTAATTCAGAAATTTGACCAAACTTTGACCAGCTCTAACTTTTAAACCACGAGTCCAATTCAATTGATTCTTTTTGCAATGGTTTTGTCTTGAGCCCCTTTATTTTCTGGCCAAATTTGGTATTTTTCCCTTATGTACAGAATTTCTGGTTAACAAAAAGGCTTTATGTGACATTTTCTTTTGCTATTTAAAAATATTTTCAGAAGGAAATTACTTTGGTGTTGAAGACCAGGAGTTTGCTAGCACCCCACTTGAGCAAGGCAAGCCACATCATCCATTGTATAAGGCATTACAATAGTATTGGTTTTATGTTATATTCTTTTGCATTTAATTTAATTAAAATAAGCCATATTCCATATTGTTTGGTATCTTGCATAAACCCTGCCATGTTAGTTCATTTGTTCAACCTAGCTAATATGACAAACAACTTTTCATAATGAATGTCACTTTAATGGTTGATCAAGTGCCACCGACCCGGACTTCCCGTGCAGCCACATCTGCCGGAATGGGACGGCCTTGACTTGGTCTGACCGCGTGCTCTTTTACCGGTACCACCAAAGAGGGGAGGTTATGCGTGCGTGCTACCCTGATCAGGTAGGCAATGATAACCTTGTGAGCCCAGGTTGAGTTATTTGCCGGCGTCCCCGTTTGGGACAGTTTAGTTTGGCCACGACGGTGGCAGGTGTCAGGAGTGACACAGGGGCCACCCAGGGCATGACCGGAATGGAATGATTGTCGATGGTACGATAGAGGAGTCACGGGTTAGGCAAGTTTTGTTGGACGAATGTCCATGGTGTGGGTAAAGTGCGCAACCTCTGCAGAGTGTAAGAATCTATTCGAATAGCTGCGTCCACGATATTGGACATAGTCCGCACTAGGTCACACTGTATGGTCAACAGTAATAATGATGGAAGAACTCATCTTAAGCTCAGACGTGATCTGTGGATCACGAGTGTTCCGGGGGTCATGCTGTGAACCCGGAGGAAAGTAAGTTGATTATTCACAACAGTAAGTTAAGCATTTTAAAGCATGCCCATTTCCTAAGCATTTAACCTAGCCACTGCCATACTGTTGTTTGCTGCACTGTTTTGGTTGCTGTGAGCTTGCGAGTACATTCCAAGTACTCACCTGGCGTATGATGCCAGATGCAGGGGAAGCCGAGAATGGAGATCCCGATGGTTCTGGCTACGCTAACTAGGTCGTGCCCCAGCAGTGTCCCTTTGGGATGGAGTGTCCCACCCGATGTTCCGCTACGCTATAGAATTTTCCACTAGTACCGAGGCCCTTGAGATGTTTCATAAATAATGTAGATACTGTCATAGCACGAGTAGTGCTCCTAGCCTCACCATCTTATGTAACATCCGAGCTTGTACCTGTATAATATCAATAAAGATCAGTTCTGTTCTGTTCCAAGTTGTTGTGTGTGTTTCCAGAAGACATGATCTCTGGGTTGGGAACACAGGTAAACCGGTCCTCTGAGCCGGGGTACCACATAGAAGGAGGAGGCTGTTGGCTGGAAGAAGCTGTATGAGAAGAGCATTGCCTCGCGGATGACGCTGACAGCCATTGTCCATGAACTTAGGGATGACTTGAAGAAGCTGCGCAACGAGCGCGAGCTGCAGGTGAAGGAATCCGTGGCTGCTATCAAGCAAAGTCATGAGGATGTGAAGAAGGAGCTGGAGGAACTTCTCGCCCAGCGATCCATCTAGAAGTAGAGAGCAGCGACCCAGATCGTTGTCTGCGACTACCTTCTTCTCTTGCCCCTTTGTCTTTTGGGCGTTGCCGCATGTGGCATTTCAAATTATCTGGGATATGTAAGACAATTGTGGCACCCCGGCTCAGAGGGACCGGAACACCTCGTATTCCAGCCCAGAGATCAAGTCTTCTGGAATACGGCACTGCTTGGCATAGAACAAATCAACTCTTTATTACAAATAATAGTGGTACAAGGGTTCGAGTAATACAAAAGAATACATCGGCACGGTGACACTACGCCTGCTAAGGTAGCTCTATGCTAGCAGCGGAACATCTCGTAGCAGAATAACTTCTAGCAGCGGAACAACGACGACGGTGGTGGACTCCACTCCGCAGGGACTCTGGCTGGGACACATCCTAGCGCGCAAACTCGGGATCCTCAAGCAATCAATCACGGCATGACCTGCAATCTGGCATGACACGCCAGGTGTGTACTTTGAATGTACTCGCAAGCTCACAGCAACCAAAGCCATCAAGGCAAACAACAACATGGCATTTACAGGTTAATTATCAATGATGATCACAATACTATTAGAACAACATGAGAGTGACCATGGCATGTACTTGTTAATCATGATATGAACATGATGATACTAGCACTAGCATGCAAGGGGGTCGACGTTTAAGGTCTCATGGACCAACTTACTCTGCTCGGAGGTTACCTCGTAACCACCATAGGTACCAATCTTTCTTACCGTCGTGATCGTCACACGACCACCTCATGATCAACCATCATCAAGAATACCATCGTGATCATCTCGTGACCACATGAAGATCAACCAACTTCTTTGCTCATGGAACCGGGGTTGTTTATTATCCAGGTTATTATTACTGTTGACCCATAGTGTGACCTACTACGAAATGTGTCCATGACCGAGGACGCGGCTATCGATAGATTATACACTCTACAAAGATTAGTACACTGTACCCACATCACGGAACTCATGGCCTCATGCTCCCATTCGGGTGGACCAACGGCATTCCGACAAAACTAATCTATTGCATGACACCCTCCCGGCCACTCCGACAAACTCCCCTTTGGGCTATGTCATGGGTGGCCCCGATGTCAACTCGTGACATCCGCCACCTTTGTGGCTGCCACCGTCGTGGCCAAAACAAACTCGTCCCAAACGGGGACACCCGGGTACAACACAACTCGGGCACACAAGGGTATGGCCGCCTACCTGATCAGGGTAGCACGTGCACATAACCTTCCCTAGTTGGAGGCACCGGCGAGAGGCATGACAATAGACCGAATTAGGGCCTCCCCATCCAGGCAAGTGTAGTTGCACTGGTGAGGTCGATTCGGTGGCACCATGACTCAGCCAACAGATTTGTTCAAGTTCGATTAATGTCAGGTTTACCTTGAATGGTGATGAGCTGAGTCATAACAACATAGCATAATGAAATAACAATGCATGTGAGCATGATATCAGTGTACCCATGGATGGGCAACATAACCATTTAACATCAACAATGATAAATCATTTAGTCTACGGGATGCACATGAGCATGGCATAGTGATGATCATGCATAATACAAGTATTTTCATATCAAACCATCCATATGAGCATGTCATTATCACTAGCATCTGAAATGATTACAAGAATAAAACATGATAAGAATAACATTAGCAATTAATCATTCCACTTACTAGATGAAAATGAACATGGCATAAGAAATGAGCATGGATTCATAAGCATATACATAGCATTCAAAATAATAGCATGAACAAATAATTATTTGAACATTCAAGTGAAAACCATGGCTATTGCAATGCCATCATGCAAGTGGCTGTCGTGGCTTGCCTGGGGTTGAAGGATTCACCGGGGAGAAGTGCAAGGCACTCGCGGAAAAAATTGCCGAAAACATTTCCCTCTCGAAGGGGGCTGAATACGGGTAGGGGAAAAATGGTCATTTTTAGAATGTTACAGCATGGTGAAACTGATGCCAACAGAACAGGCTCGATGAACTGAGATTGTGGGCTTTGGAATCACCTGATTCGGAGTCACGGTTAAAAAGTTGTGGCCGTTCGTTAGTTAGGCAGAAAAACAAATAAAATTTGTCCATTTCTACTGCAAACGGGTGAACGTCCGCTATCTAACGCTTTCAGCGCTGGGCTGAGAAACTGAAAACGTATTTCTGAAAATACATTTTCGCTGTCTGGAAATGTATTCTTGCCCGAAGAAGTGCTGGAGTACGCTTTCCGTGGAGGAAGACGTATTCCGAAGAATACGCCTCCACTTATCCATGTCAGCGGGCTGGCCTGGTCAACGCGTAGAGGCTGACGAGTGGGACCGTGGGTCCCATAGGCAGGGGGGCTCGTCTTCTTCCTCCCATCGCTACTCGCGGAACAGAGGAGGGCGGCGCGCGCCAGCGCTCGTCCCGGCAGCTCCGGCCATCCCCGGCAGAGCTTGGACCACCGGCGGGATCGGGAGGAGGCGCCGCATCCATCTAGGCAGGGCACGGGCCTAGGGGAGGTTGAGCACCAGTGCTCCTTCGAGCGCGGCAGAGATCGGCGACGGGCGAGCTCGGGCTCGGAGGCACAGCCCACCGGAGGCGGAGAGGAGGTGCTGGGGTGGTTCTAGGAGGTCAAGGGAGCTCTCTGGTGGTGGAATGAGAGGGAGGCGAGCTCGGCATTACCCGAATTTAGGTGGAGCAGAGCGGCGGCCATGGCAACAATGCGGAGCGAGGAGGGCTCCTCGAGCTCAGTCGAGTGTAGGGGCGGGGCTCTAGGAGGGAGGAGAGGCTCTGGGTGAGCTCGATGGGTCTCGGGGAGGGCTTATATAGCCGGAGAGGAGATGCCGAGCCGGATGCCGCCGCGTACGCGCGGTCGATGCTCCGACGCAACCACATACGCGTGCACACGCGCGGAGAGGTTGATGGCGAGGAGAGGGGGCTAGTGAAGCGCCAGAGGAGGGCAGTCGCGGGAGGGGCGAAGTTCGGTCGGCCACCTCGGCCGAACAGTGCCGCGGGCAGGGTTGCCGTAGCGCAAGGAGGGCGAAGGAGGAGGGGGCCAGGGCTGGCGAGCGAACACGTGGCTACGGCGGAGCTCTAAGACATGCTGGAACGCGCGGAAGCGGCTGGGAGAGAGGTGCCCGAAGCTAAACGATGCAGAGCGCGCGGCCAAGGCATGCCAGCCGCGCGGTCACCGCGTGGCATGGCGCTCTAAGGGCACGCGGGACTGGCACAAGGTGTCCACAGTGTAGTCCTTCCCAATAGGGACCTCCCTGAGGTGATGGCTCAACAAAAGGAGCTTTGGATTGATTGGATAGCTCAGAGAAAGTTTGCTGTAGCAAACTTGGGCATGAAATTGTGGTCAAATGGGGTGGGATAAGGACTAACCAGGATGTCACAGGGGTTTAGGGTAGGAAGGACTACAGTCCTGTGAAATATGAAAGAATTTGGACCAAGGTTTATCATAGTTGCTTCACAACTGCCAATCTGGTCCAGGAAACTAGATCATGAAGTGGCACTCTCATGGATGATTGGATTGAGCTGAAATTTGGGGTAGGATGGTGATTTGGGCATGTAAAGGTACTATATAAATTTCATACCATTTAGATATACCAACATGGTACTTCCTTCACAATGCTTTCTACTGGACAAAAACTTGGGGGAATTTTGTGGAGAAAATGGATTGGCAAAATGATGTGAATCTTGGCATGCTCAATGGATATAGGGATGTTTGGGTCCTGGATTAATTTCAGATTTTATGAAGCAATATAAAATATAGTTTCCTCACAAACTGAAATTGTGACCAGAAACAAAGATTGGATGGTGTGCTCACATAGATTGTTGGATGGAGATGAAATTTGGTGGAGAGTAATGATTTGATCATATGGATGACCTACCAAAATTTCAACTCATTTGGATTAGCCTAGCTAGTATTTCCTTCACAAAGCTTCTCTCTGGATCGAAACTTTGGAAATTTGCTGAGGAAGATTTACTAGGCAAATGAAGCTCAATTTTGGCAAGTGTTAATTATTTGGATGTGAAAGAGTGCCCAAAATTTTTGAGGGTAATCAAGAAAATATAAATAGCACTTCCTTCACAAATTGCCATACTGGACAGAATAGGAAATGAATATTCCAGAATTATTTTTGAACTAGGCAAGGATGGGTTTTGACATTGAGTGGAAGATATGATCCAAAGAATTTATGAGAATTTTGTGGGAATTTTGGGAATGACAGAAATATAGGTTGCTTCACAACCTAAGGCAAACAGGGTTATTCCTTTAATAGAAAAAGGAATATTCCCAAGAAATAAATATTAGGGTTAGGCTAAGATGGAAATGACATGGCCCTGAAAAAGATTTGGGAGCAACAAGCCACTTGGGAGAGGAAGAAGAGATGATCTTCCCAGGTTTCAAGACCACAGAGCCATGGAGAAAGGAACTCCAAATAAAAATTCGAAGAAATCCAAAAGAAAAAGAAAGGGCCAAAAATCGGGGTGTCACAAACCTACCACCCTTACAAAATCTCGTCCTCGAGATTTGGTTGCTCAGGGAACAAGTATGAATATACTGACTTAAGGAGACCGTTTTCAACTCAGGTATCCTTTTCCTTTATAAGTTGTTCCCGCTGAATTTTATATGATCTGATTACCTTGCTCTGGGGTGGTTTGCTTTACCGTATCCAACATTCTGACAGGTCTTCCTTCATATGTTCATCCTTACTCTGACTCCCATCCTTTTTGGTCTGCTGGCTTATCTGATATTATCATGACTGAAATTTCCATAAGTCCGGGAGTGACTTCCATTTGACGTGACATTCTTCTATCCAGCACCGATAGTATTCAATGGAGTTATGAACAAATTTCCTCGGTGGACATGAAACATTTAATCATTGCATTGGGTTACTAGATGCATGTCCTCCGGGTTCCAAGCCATAGTGGGAATCATAACCGTTCCCTTGGCAGAATCTGACTGCTTGTAAGTGGTTCTGAATTATCTTGGCTGACCCCACTGTCTTGAGTATCAAATCCATACCAAAATTCGACTGTCACCTATCGTGGCCAGTATAAAGGAGTACGGCCTTATAGCAATAGCATCCAGAGACTTGACTGACGGTGGCTCTGGCGAAAATCTTGTTCATGGCAGGCTATCATTTCACTGGGTATCATATGTGAGGACACATGATTTGAGATTGTTGTTCAACATTCTGATTACTCATTTTGTCAATATAGCCACATGTGGGTAGTAGGCCATGCGATGATTTAACATTGTCACTGAAGTTAAACTGCGGAGCTGGCCTTTGGTCTGACCTGGCAGACTTGGATGTTCCATACTGACCATTCTGAGCATATGTAGTTGGGCAAGCGGTTGGCTTGATATGAGGTCCTTACCAACAGAGTATACCCCTTGGGTGGGTGCCCATGGTGATCAATACAGAATCAGACTGTCTTGGGTATCCGTACCATGTTGTCCCTGCAATGATTATCATATCGGTATTACCGGGCTTGCTCCTTCATTATTGTTCTCTTTTTCTGAAACTTTTGCCGAAAGAACTTGGCCTTATATACCCTTAATTCTTCTTGTGACCATAGGTGCTGTCAGGTGCAAAATTCTGGCAATCATACCTTATCCTTGGTCATGACTCGTGTCATAGGAAATATACCAGGTTCACACGTAGTCGTATAGAGCTCATTGTTGTCGTCAATCATACAAGACAGTGACAAAGGTTCATGATATCACTTTGTCGAGCGTGAGGAAACTGGTCTTGATAACTACTGCCAAGCTTGTTGTCCCAAGGTTGTCTTGCTTCATAACTTGTCTTGCTTGCATTATCGTACGAGTGACTTACATGACCTTGGCGGCATGCTCACAATATACATGGAAGTATGTGTATCTGAGCATTTGATTCCCGAGGCAGACACTTGGGTCCTGAGTAGCTCATGTTTCTGACCAAACTGTTGTGGGCTTGACCCTTGAGATGCACTTCCATATGCTGCCAACTCACTGTGTACATCTTGTACCAATGACGATGACTGTTTGTAGTGCCATACTGACGAAGACTGGATAGCTTGTGTTGGAAGCCATCGAGAGTAGCGTGCTGAGGAAGACTGGATATCTTACGCTCGAAGCTTTTGCTGGGATAGCTTGCTGGAAAAGACTGGGTATCATGCTTCAGAAGCTTCTCCTCCTGGTTGCTTACTGGAGAAGATTCGGTGCCTTATGTCGGAAGCTTTCCGCGGTGGCTTACCGAAGAAGACTGAGTATCTTACACGGGAAGCTATCCACATATCGTACTGAGGAAGACCGAGGAGTCTTGCGTCGTAAGCTTCCCTGGTAGCGTGCGGGGAAAGACTGGATTGCTTACACCAGAAACTTCTTCCTGTGCTATGCAGACTGAATGCCATATATGTATACCCTTGATATTCCTGCTGTTGCTTACTTGTATGAAAAGAATTTGTCGGCCTATCCTTCTTGCTTTGGCTCGAAATATAAGGTTGGTCTTGTACACAACTCGTCTTCCTGCTGGTTTAATCATTACTACTGTGATGGTTGCACACTGATATATACTTGATGCCGATAGTCATTCCAGGATGCCACCAGATATTCCCAATATAATGCAGTCGGCTGAGAATGCTATACTATTTAGTTGAGCTTCCAAATATTTGAAATCCTCACTGATTCTTCGAGTCCGGTGGCGGTTCATGAGCAACTTTCATAAGGGGAAATAAGGTAACACCGACGGCCCAAAGAAAGAAGCCAAAAGAAATGACTAAAACAAAAGCACACAACAAGCATCAAGGTTACATACAAGCAACATCACACTTTACTGCTATCCACGACAATATGCATGCCTACTTACGCACACAAATCTCGCGGAAACTCCAGTACTACGATCTAATATGCTGTGGCGGTGTGCACGAAAGTGGATCAGCGTGTGGAGGGGTTGGTGTAAATAGGGCTACACCAAGAGCTGGCTTACACCGGTTACATCTGGACGGGTTTAGGGATGAGGACGGACTCGGTGATCATGTAGCGGAGCATGGATGTCACGACCACATTATCATCATGCGTACGGAAGGGAACCGTACTCGTCTAGGGAAAGGGGTGACAAGGTAGGATAGCGGTGGAAAGAAGGGTCTGCTGGCATTGCCCTTTTCTGATAACAAAGATCAGTAAGGGTTGCCAGAGCAGCGGGTTGGATGGCAAGGTCCGGGATAGAAACATGTCTACCACCAAAATGATAAGTGTGGCTGAAGAGAATATATTGGTGCGATACCATTGCATCAATCCTGCAAGTGATCGACACCACTAGGTACCTCGGCATCACTTCGCTAGGACAGAGATGACACCAAACACCAAAGAGCAAGTATGCAAAACTGGAGGGTGCAGGTAGTGGATCGAGACCGACGCCACCTACACTCACAAGATCAACCGTTAGTGACAAGATAATAAGTCTACATGCATGCTATGCAGCAAACAAATGCAACAAGCAAGCTAGATTCTGAACTACCGGTTTCTAACGCTCATGCTGACTAGGGCGTCCTACAGCCAGACCTGCTCTGATACCAAGCGTTGTGGCACCCCGACTCAGAGGGACCGGAACACCCCGTATTCCAGCCTACAGATCAAGTCTTTTGGAATACGGCACTGCTTGGCATAGATAAAATCAGCTCTTTATTACAAATAATAGTGGTACAAGGGTTCGAGTAATACAAAAGAATACATCGGCACGGCGACACTACGCCTGCTAAGGTAGCTCTATGATAGCAGCGGAACATCTCATAGCAGAATAACTTCTAGCAGCGGAACAACGACGACAGTGGTGGACTCCACTCCGCAGGGACTCTGGCTGGGACACATCCTAGCGCGCAAACTCGGGATCCTCAAGCAATCAATCACGGCATGACCTGCAATCTGGCATGACACGCCAGGTGAGTACTTTGAATGTACTCGCAAGCTCACAGCAACCAAAGCCATCAAGGCAAACAACAACATGGCATTTACAGGTTAATTATCAATGATGATCACGATACTACTAGAACAACATGAGAGTGACCATGGCATGTACTTGTTAATCATGATATGAACATGATGATACTAGCACTAGCATGCAAGGGGGTCGACGTTTAAGGTCTCATGGACCAACTTACTCTGCTCGGAGGTTATCTCGTAACCACCATAGGTATCAATCTTTCTTACCATCGTGATCGTCACACGACCACCTCATGATCAACCATCATCAAGAATACCATCGTGATCATCTCGTGACCACATAAAGATCAACCAACTTCTTTGCTCATGGAACCGGGGTTGTTTATTATCCAGGTTATTATTACTGTTGACCCATAGTGTGACCTACTACGAACTGTGTCCATGACCGAGGACGCGGCTATCGATAGATTATACACTCTACAAAGATTAGTACACTGTACCCACATCACGGAACTCATGGCCTCATGCTCCCATTCGGGTGGACCAACGGCATTCCGACAAAACTAATCTATTGCATGACACCCTCCCGGCCACTCCGACAAACTCCCCTTTGGGCTATGTCATGGGTGGCCCCGATGTCAACTCGTGACATCCGCCACCTTTGTGGCTGCCACCGTCGTGGCCAAAACAAACTCGTCCCAAACGGGGACACCCGGGTACAACACAACTCGGGCACACAAGGGTATGGCCGCCTACCTGATCAGGGTAGCGCGTGCACATAACCTTCCCTAGTTGGAGGCATCGGCGAGAGGCATGACAATAGACCGAATTTGGGCCTCCCCATCCAGGCAAGTGTGGTTGCACTGGTGAGCTCGATTCAGTGGCACCATGACTCAGCCAATAGATTTGTTCAAGTTCGATTAATGTCAGGTTTACCTTGAATGGTGATGAGCTGAGCCATAACAACATAGCATAATGAAATAACAATGCATGTGAGCATGATATCATTGTAACCATGGATGGGCAACATAACCATTTAACATCAACAATGATAAATCAATTAGTCTATGGGATGCACATGAGCGTGGCATAGTGATGATCATGCATAATACAAGTATTTTCATATCAAACCATCCATATGAGCATGTCATTATCACTAGCATCTGAAATGATTACAAGAATAAAACATGATAAGAATAACATTAGCAATTAATCATTCCACTTACTAGATGAAAATGAACATGGCATAAGAAATGAGCATGAATTCACAAGCATATACATAGCATTCAAAATAATAGCATGAACAAATAATTATTTGAACATTCAAGTGAAAACCATGGCTATTGCAATGCCATCATGCAAGTGGCTGTCGTGGTTTGCCTGGGGTTGAAGGATTCACCGGGGAGAAGTGCGAGGCACTCGCGGAAAAATTTGCCGAAAACGTTTCCCTCTTGAAGGGGGCTGAATAAGGGCAGGGGCAAAATGGTCATTTTCAGAATGTTATAGCATGTTGAAACTGATGCCAACAGAACGGGCTCGACGAACTGAGATAGCTGGAGAGGAGATGCCGAGCCGGATGCCGCCGCAGACGCGCGGTCGATGCTCTGACGCGGCTGCGTACGTGTGCGCACGCGCGGAGAGGTTGATGGCAACGAGAGGGGGCTAGTGGAGCGCTAGAGGAGGGCAGACGTGGGAGGGGCGAAGTCCGGTCTGCCACCTCGGCCAAACAATGCCGCGGGTAGGGTCGCCGTGTTGGGAGGAGGGCGAAGGAGGAGGGGGCCAGGGTTGGGTAGCGAATGCGTGGGTACGGCGGAGCTCTAAGACATGCTGGGACGCGCGGAAGCGGCTGGGAGAGAGGTGCCCGAAGCTTAACGACGCAGAGCGCGCGGCCAAGGCATGCCAGCCGCGCGGTCACCGCGTGGCATGGCGCTCTAAGGGCACGCGGGACTGGCACAAGGTGTCCACAGCGTAGTCCTTCCCAATAGGGACCTCCCTGAGGTGATGGCTCAACAAAAGGAGCTTTGGGTTGATTGGATACCTCAGAGAAAGTTTGCTGTAGCAAACTTGGGCATGAAATTGTGGTCAAATGGGGTGGGATAAGGACTAACCAAGATGTCACAGGGGTTTAGGGTAGGAAGGACTACAGTCCTGTGAAATATGAAAGAATTTGAACCAAGGTTTATCATAGTTGCTTCACAACTGCCAATCTGGTCCAGGAAACTAGATCATGAAGTGGCACTCTCATGGATGATTGGATTGAGCTGAAATTTGGGGTAGGATGGTGATTTGGGCATGTGAAGGTACTATATAAATTTTATACCATTTAGATACACAAACATGGTACTTCCTTCACAATGCTTTCTACTGGACAAAAACTTGGGGGAATTTTGTGGAGCAAATGGATTGGCAAAATGATGTGAATCTTGGCATGCTCAATGGATATAGGGATGTTTGGGTCCTAGATTAATTTCAGATTTTATGAAGCAATACAAAATATAGTTGCCTCACAAACTGAAATTGTGACCAGAAACAAAGATTGGATGGTGTGCTCACATAGATTGTTGGATGGAGATGAAATTTGGTGGAGAGTAATGATTTGATCACATGGATGACCTACCAAAATTTCAACTCATTTGGATTAGCCTAGCTAGTACTTCCTTCACAAAGCTTCTCTCTGGACAGAAACTTTGCAAATTTTCTGAGGAAGATTTACTAGGCAAATGAAGCTCAATTTTGGCATGTGGCAATTATTTGGATGTGAAAGAGTGCCCAAAATTTTTGAGGGTAATCAAGAAAAGATAAATAGCACTTCTTTCACAAATTGCCATACTGGACAGAATAGGAAATGAATATTCCAGTATTATTTTTGAACTAGGCAAGGATGGGTTTTGACATATGAGTGGAAGATATGATCCAAAGAATTTATGAGAATTTTGTGAGAATTTTGGGAATGACAGAAATAAAGGTTGCTTCACAACCTAAGGCAAACAGGGTTATTCCTTTAATAGAAAAAGGAATATTCCCAAGAAATAAATATTAAGGTTAGGCTAAGATGGAAATGACATGGCCCTGAAAAAGATTTGGGAGTGACAAGCCACTTGGGAGAGGAAGAAGAGATGATCTTCCCAGGTTTCAAGACCACAGAGCCACGGAGAAAGGAACTCCAAATAAAAATTCGAAGTAATCCAAAAGAAAAAGAAAGGGCCAAAAATAGGGGTGTCACAACAATTATTATCCCTTGCAATTGTAAATTTGTCGTCGTATTATTTTGTTCGTAACCTCGTAGGTACATGTATACGAGTCGAAAATAGGCTAAAACTCACGTTCTCAGCGAGGCACGAACAAAACAATGCTAGCTAGTGTTGAGCGGGGCCATGGGATCACAAGCTAACATCCTCCGTCCAGGTGCATTAACCGCATGTTAAACAGCGGCTCGGCCGCCATTAATGGAGAAGTTGGGAGCGAGGCGGCGGGTGGAGGTCAAAGCGCTCGCTTCCCGGTGTTCTGCTTTTATACGCTGACAAGAGTCACAATGTGCCACATACACGGCTCTATCCCTTTTCATCCTGTGCCACCAAAATTTGTCCAGAAGATCCTTTTACATCTTGGTTCCCCCTGGGTGAATGGAGTATGGAGTGGTATGAGCTTCTGCCAAAATCTGCTGTTTTAACTCTTCCTTATTGGGCACGCATAATCTTTTCCCGTACCACAGGATTCCCTGATTATCAATGGTAAATTCGAATGCCTTGCCTGAATTTACTTTCCTTTTAATTCCTTCAATACTGGGGTGTCCTTTCTTGTTTTCTTTAATCTGGTCTTCCAATGTTGGTTTTATTTCTAGGCGAGCAATAGTTCCTTTCGTGACTAGAACCATGTTAAGTTTGGCGAATTCTCGGTTGAACTCATGCTGTGAGAATTGCACACTGTCACTGTCGGTGCATGGATTTCTACCGAGGGCGTCTGCCACAACATTTGCTTTACCAGGATGGTAATGAATTCCCACATCATAATCATTGATTAGCTCAAGCCAGCGACGTTGTCGTAGGTTTAGCTCTGGCTGGGTGAAGATATACTTAAGGCTTTTATGATCCGTGTATATCTCACACCGATTACCAAGAAGGTAATGTCGCCATTCCTTGAGTGCATGTGCTACAGCTGCTAGTTCCAAGTCATGGGTAGGATAATTTTCTTCGTGTCGTCGTAGTTGTCTTGAAGCATATGCTACGACCTTTCCTTCTTGCATCAATACACATCCAAGGCCTTTTCTGGAAGCGTCATAGTATATTTCAAAATGCCTACGTTGGCTATTAATGTGTGCGCCTTGTCTCTGCCGGGCCCGTTTCCGGAATATATCAGGGAATAGCCTCAAGTCACACCAGCCCCAAGATCAGAACAACTGGTGGACTCCCTTGATATAGATAACCAGTACATACATAATATTACACAGGGTTGAGCCAGAGTGCTCAACATTTATTACAAACTTGTCAATATATGATGGTGGTGGAATATGATAGTGGTGTGGTGATATTACAACACTGATACAATAAAGTAAAGCCAAGCGTCAGTGTGAGGCTTGACTACTTTATTTGTGAAGCGGAAGCACTGTGAATGATACACGTGGTAGACTCCAAGACCACAAGTTGACTGACTGGGATAACCTCTAAGCATCGGGCTCGCTAGCGCACTCTTCCTCCGCAAGATCGTCTTCTTCCGGGTCTGGCCAAATTAACAAGCCAGGGACAAGCCTGTGAGTACGTTGGAATGTACTCGCAAAGATTATGAAGAAAAGATATACCGAATGCATATGATCATGATGGATTAAACTTTATGCATATGCTGACCAAAATTAAAGCATGGCATGATAAATATTAATACGGTGCGGATGAATAAATATATTATTTTAGTAATAAACCAAGAAAATAAAATGGAACATTGGCGCTGGACCGCCCGAGGAATTCCAAGAAAAATGCCAAACGAGTGTCTGAAAGCGACGCCTCGAGAGGTCTTGAAAAGAAATGCCAAACGGGTGTCTGAAAGCGACGCCTCGAGAGGTCTTAAAAAGAAATGCCAAATGGGTGTCTGAAAGCGACGCCTCGAGTGGTCTTGAAAAGAAATGTGTATCCAGGTGGACTAGCCATCCCAAGTGATACCCAGAAAAATAGAAATGAGTATCCAGGTGGACTAGCCATCCCAAGTGATACCTAGAAAAAGAAGATAGAAATGAGTATCCAGGTGGATTATCCATCCCAAGTGATACTCAGAAAAGAAAATAAAATTGGGTATCCAGGTGGATTAACCATCCCAAGTGATACCCAAGGTTGCACATAGAAGAACAGGGTTAGTCCACAATAATATTCATGTTAACAATAGTATTCATGCTGGCATCAGTAGTGACAATAATTATCCTGCAAAAATGAATCATGCTCATTTTTAATCATTTCCTCCGAAGACCGACACCGGGACCGACACTTGACCCTTCCCAGCTAACGTCCTTGACCGTGGACACGACTATTCGAATAGGTATAACTCTACAGAGGGTGTACTCTTTACCCACATGTATAGGATTTCTTTAGCCAACACCGAGACGCTGACTTATTCCCATTACGGTCTTTGGGTTGTAAACACACCTGACCAGCACACACCAGATTAACTTTCCTGATGCCAGGAATCACCCAAAGCATCGTTCAAGAAAAACTCTAAGACGGGGAGACCATCGTCTCGAATAGCATGGGATCACTATTTATAACGCGCGGATTACAAGGGGTGCCCCCCTCTTGGCCCAGCCGTATACACCCATGCCCCCTGACTCGATGACTGGCATTAGTCCGTGGCCATGGAACCCTCATCATGGCCCCTCTATGTGGTGTGCACTCGGAAAGGGGTTAGCAACTTACTAAGCCGTACTCCCCTCGTGGGAAGACAAGTGGCAGCACGAAATTTTAGCTAGGTATGACGGAACAAGAATCGATCTAGGTCGACTCAGGAGGTGTTATTATTATGACTGGCATGCTTCACATGCCATAGTGACACCATGGTGTCATGATGTGACCCGTGCTCACCGGCACGACAAAAGCAGGAGGTACACCCCCTGACTCCTCACAATTTCTTCCAAGTTAGAACAACTCTTGTATGCATGAAATGCACAAAATGATATGACCATGTATGCACTTGCTATCCACTACATATCTGGTGATGTTCCGAACTTATGCAAACATGCATGCAAACACCATATCCCAAGTTCAAAAATGCTTGCCTTGATCAAAGTGGGAAGAAGGTGATCCCTCGAAATTTTCGGCAAAGTTTCCCTCCTCATTTGCTATAAAATGAAAATTCAAATTCAAATCAAAATTTTGTAACAGTACAAAAAGTTGGCTCAAAATATTTTTAAATAAATACTAAAAAAAACTAGAGTGAAAAAGAAAATTTTCAAAAAAGAATCAATTGAAAATGATTTGTGGTTTAAAAGTTATAAATGTTTTAAAACCAGGGACCTCTCTGTAAATAAAATAACTGCTACCGGGTCCCTGCTGTAAAAACAGAAAACGCCTCGGGCAAAAATATGTCTTCCAGTGCAGAAATCGTAAAGAGGCAAAAGACGCTTTCGATTAAAACAGAAAAAGAGAAAAGACTGACAGGTGGGGTCCACCCGTCATGTTTAAATTTTGAAAGCGCTCGCGCGCGAGTACAGAGAGGGGGAGGCGGTCACCGGCGGCGATCGCCGACGTTTCAGGGGGCGGCGATGGTCGGGATGTGCTCGGGGAAGTATTCCGCGTCGGTGGGTGGTGGAGTTGGTCGCCGGCGAGCTCCACAGCGACGGCGGGGTCAACTCCGGCGGACGGCGGCGTCGGGTGGTGATGGATCTTGTCGGGGAGGGCTCCGGTCATCAAATTGACGTGCGGAATGGATGAGTAGGTGCACTAGGAGGCTACTGACGGAGTTTGAGAGGTGGAGGTGGATGAACGACGACGTGAAGTTTGCGGGGACAGTGGCGGATCGGGCGGCCGGAGTCGGGGAAGAAGACCTCCCCGAGGTCGTCCGACTCCTCTGGGGGTCGATTGGGAGTGTGTGGAGGCGGTGCGAGTACTGAACGGAGCTCGAGGGCTCCTTTTATAGGCGAGACGGAGGTGGCCGAAGCGAGGCAGATCGCATCAGAGTAATTCCGGCCGGTGAGGTAGGTTTGGGCGGCGGGCGCGGTCGGTGGGTGATCAGTGAGGTCGGTGGAGTTCTCTCGAAGCGCCTGCGTGACGTCCTCGAGATCTACCGCCTTATCCCGAAGCCGAGCTCTCGTACGGCCATGGCGGGCGGCGTGCGGCTCCGGTGACTGACATGCGGGCGCGGGGTGGTTTGGACGGCGCGTCAACGCCACGCAGGAGGGCGACGCGTGCCAGGTAGGTGGAGGGAGCGGTCAGGTGGAGTGATGGAGCTGGTCGGCCGAGCTGATCCTCTCGGCCGCTGCGGCCGAGAGCAGCGGCCGCTGCACCGGCTCGCAACCGGCTTGTCGGCGATGAGCGGCTGGAGAGAGGGATCCACGGCGACGCATTGATGATCAACAGAGGTGCGGATGAGGGAGAGGTGGCGTGAAGTGCACCGCACGGCAACGATTCCCTCTTCTCTATATTTACTGAATTTTTCGACAGTGAGCTACAGTGCAGATGAGGTGTATGATGATATGCTAGATGGCTCTAGGCATTTTTGGAATTTTTGAGAATTTTTGTGGTGAGGTACTGATGCATAACAGAGATGCTGGCAAGATTTCAGAATTTGTTGAGTAATTAAAATTAGGTTTTGAGCAGAGAGTTTGAATCTGGTCCAAATTCCAATTGAATGAAATTTGAAAATTTTGAACTGTGGAACCGAATGTTTTTGGTGAAATGGGGTGTGGGTATTGTCAAGTAGTTGGGATAATTTTTGTGGGTGCAGAAGAGTTGAGAAAAATATAGTTCCTTTGTAAATCAAAGGAACTAGGGATAAATGGAATTCAAATTTTGGAATTTGCTAAATATGATAAAAATATTTTTGTGGAGAGGAGAAGTGTTCGGTACTGTCCTAGGGTGTGAGGATGACTTGGATGATAATTTTAGAGTGGCAGAATAATTTTTGTGAGAATTTTCTAAGTGTTTGAAAAGAATGAAAGGAACCATTTCATTGAAATAATTTATTTATTCAAAAACTTTTCTAAAAGAAAATATATTTTTGATCGTTCAAAAATATTTACTCAAATAAAAAACCATCAAATCAGAACCATTTTAAAATTTTGAAACCCAATTGAAACTAAAAATAATTTTCAAAACAGAATAAAGAGAGAAGAAGGGCCATAGTGATCCAAAGAATTTTATTTTAAAGAAAAGATTTTAAAAATCAAAAGAAAATATTTTTGTGGTGTTACAACACCTACCCCCCTTAAGAAAAATCTCGTCCCCGAGATTTCAGCTGTCCCTCAAATAGGTACGGGTACTCAGTCCTTAGGTGATCCTCTCTTTCCCATGTTGCCTCTTCTTCGGTGTGATTACTCCACTGAACCTTGTAAAACTTTATCACACTCCGGTGGGTTCTCCGTTCTGACTCTTCCAGAATTTTTATAGGACGTTCCTTATATGTAAGGTCTGGTTGGATATCCAGGTCTTGATGTTGGACTTGTTTGTCTGGATTACTGACACATCTCCTCAGCTGTGACACGTGAAATACATCATGAACATCTGACAATTCTGCTGGTAGCTCCAGTTGGTAGGCAACCTTGCCTCTCCTTGCAATTATTCTAAATGGTCCAATAAATCGCGGTGCCAGTTTTCCTTTGACTTTAAATCTCTGTAGTCCTCTCATTGGGGATACCCTGAGATACACATATTCGTCGGGTTCAAAACTGATCTGACGGTGTTTCTTGTCATAATAGCTCTTCTGACGGCTCTGAGCTGCTTTCAGTCTGTCTCAGATAAGTTTTACTTTTGTTTCTGCTTCTTTTAGAACTTCCGGGCCGAAGATTCGGCTATCTCCGGTTTCAGACCAATTGAGTGGGGTACGACACCTTCGTCCGTATAGGGCTTCGAAAGGTGACATCATTAGACTGGCTTGATAACTGTTGTTATATGAAAATTCTGCATATGGAAAACTGTCCTCCCAGCTGACTCCATAAGTAAGAACACAAGCTCTTAGCATGTCCTCCAATATCCGATTTATCCGTTCAGTCTGCCCTCCTATTTGTGGGTGGTATGCTGTACTGAATACCAGTTGCGTTCCTAAGGCTTGCTGTAAGTGATCCCAAAACCTAGAGACAAACTGAGTGCCTCTATTAGAGACTATGGTCTTGGGTACTCCGTGTAAGCAAACAATTCGGGAGAGGTATAACTTAGCAAGCTTCTGTGTGGAATATGTTGTTTTTACCGGAATCAAATGTGCCACCTTGGTTAATAAATCTGTGATAACCCAGATAGCATCATTCCCGTGTCGTGACCTTGGTAACCCGATGATAAAATCCATCCCTATCTCATCCCATTTCCATTCAGGCACTCTGAGTGGCTGCAACAATCCTGCTGGCCTCTGGTGTTCTGCTTTTATACGTTGACAAGAGTCACAACGTGCCACATACACGGCTATATCCCTTTTCATCCCGTGCCACCAAAATTTGTCCTGAAGATCCTTGTACATCTTGGTTCCCCCTGGGTGAATGGAGTATGGAGTGGTATGGGATTCTGCCAAAATCTGCTGTTTTAACTCTTCCTTATTAGGCACGCATAATCTTTTCCCGTACCACAGGATTCCCAGATTATCAATGGTAAATTCGGATGCCTTGCCTGAAGTTACTTTCCTTTTAATTCTTTCAATACTGGGGTGTCCTTTTTGGTTTTCTTTAATCTGGTCTTCCAATGTTGGTTTTACTTCTAGGCGAGCAATAGTTCCTTACGTGACTAGAACCATGTTAAGTTTGGCGAATTCTCGGTTGAACTCATGCTGTGAGAATTGCACACTGTCACTGTTGGTGCATGGATTTCTACTGAGGGCGTCTGCCACAACATTTGCTTTACCAGGATGGTAATGAATTCCCACATCATAATCCTTGATTAGCTCAAGCCAGCGATGTTGTCGTAGGTTTAGCTCTGGCTGGGTGAAGATATACTTAAGGCTTTTATGATCCGTGTATATCTCACACCGATTACCAAGAAGGTAATGTCGCCATTCCTTGAGTGCATGTACTGCAACTGCTAGTTCCAAGTCATGGGTAGGATAATTTTCTTCGTGTCGTCGTAGTTGTCTTGAAGCATATGCTACGACCTTTCCTTCTTGCATCAATACACATCCAAGGCCTTTTCTGGAAGCGTCACAGTATATTTCAAAATTCTTGTGCACATCTGGCACGGTCAGAACAGGTGCCGTTGTTAACCTCTTTTTTAATTCTTGGAAACTTTTCTCACATGCTTCAGTCCATTCAAACTTTTTATCCTTCTTGAGTAACTGAGTCATGGGTTTGGCTATGGTGGAGAAGCCTTCAATAAACCGTCGATAGTAGCCAGCCAAACCAAGAAAACTCCTGATCTCAGTCATGTTGGTGGGTTGCTTCCATCTTAAGACATCCTTTACTTTACTTGGGTCCACTGCTATCCCATCCTTTGTCAGTACATGACCCAGAAAACCAACTTCTCGTAACCAAAATTCACACTTACTGAATTTGGCATATAGTTGATTTTTCCATAATTCTTTGAGGACTATTCGAAGATGTTGCTCATGTTCTTCTGGAGTCTTGGAATAAGTATGTATGTCATCAATGAACACAACCACGAACTTGTCCCAATATTTCATGAAAACCTTGTTCATGAGATGTACAAAATAAGCAGGAGCGTTGTTCAATCCTAAAGGCATCATAGTGAACTCATATAATCCATATCTGGTGGTAAAAGCGGTCTTGGGGTATGTCTGATGATCGGATTCTTAACTGATGGTAGCCTGATCTCAAATCTATTTTTGAGAAAACCTTAGCTTCTGCCAGTTGGTTGAACAAGTCATTGATCCTTGGGAGTGGATATTTATTTTTGATAGTAACCATATTAAGTGCCCTGTAATCAATACATAACCTTAGGGTACCATCCTTTTTCTTGGCAAATAAAACCGGTGATCCCCATGGTGATGAGCTGGGTCGGACATAACCCTTTTCCAATAATTCTTTAATTTGTTTCTTCAGCTCAACCATTTCTGTCGGAGCCATTCGATAAGGCTTCTTGTAGATGGGTGCCATTCTAGGTGCTAGTTCAATAACAAATTCAATTTCACGGTCTGGTGGCATGCCAGGTTGCTCCTCAGGGAATACATCGGGGTATTCGCATACCACAGGAACCTTGCTTAATTCTGTCATGTCCACTTGATTTAACTTTCCTTGCGAGGTAGAAATCCCTCTTGTCCCAAACTTTACTGTCTTCCCTTGACAATTGGTGAGTCACTGTACGATTGTAGAAGTCTATAAAGCCTTTATTTGTGGTCAACCAGTCCATTCCCAAAATAACATCCAGATCGACTGCTTCCAGTACAATAAGATTTGCTAGAAATTCCATTCCTTTTATTTCAATGTCCACATCCTAACAGTACCATTGTGTGCTTTGCTTTGATCCTGGGGACTGAATAACCATTGAATTTTTCAAAGGCAAAAAAGAAAACTGATTCTTCGAGGCAAATCTTTTAGAGATGCACTAATGGGAAGCTCCAGAATCAAATAAAACTGTAGCATTAATGGTGTTGACAGGAAACGTACCAAACACGATGTCCGGTGCATTCTGTGCTTCCTCAAATGTCACGTGGTTAACCTACCCCTTTCTGTGATTGTTGTTGAGGTTGTTGTGTCGCGAAGTTGCATTAGTACTGCGGCCATTGTTGTTGGGTTTGGGGGCATTATTCCCCTGTTTTGGGCATTGCCTAGCATAATGCCCCTCTGCTCCACAGGCGTAACATGTGATGCCAGGATGGAATATTGTTTCCTTGGCCCTGGTGTTGAAGGTACTGCGGTTTTGTTGCGGTCGTGGTGTTGGAATTGCTGGTCGAGGTGCCACAGGCCTCTGAAATTCATTTTGGGGCCTGTTGTTATGAACCTGTACTGACTGATTCATGCGGCGCTTGTGAATCTCATTCATGTTGCGGTGCTCATTTTCCAGAATAATAGCCTTGTCTACCAGTGTCTTGAAATCCGGAAAAGTATGGACTACCAGTTGGCTCTTTAAAGATGGAACAAGCCCGTCAAGGAATTTCTCCATCCTTTTGCTTTCTGTCATATATTCATCATTGGCATACCGGGCTAGCTGAGTAAACTGGTCGAGGTACTGAGTTACCGTTGTACCCCGTTGCTTGAGATCCTCAAATTCTCTTTTCTTCAATTTCAAGATGCTGTTGGGAATATGTGCTCCCCGGAAGCTTTCCTTGAATTGCTCCCAAGTGATGTCTTCTCCATTGGGATGCGTGTGGCGTAGATTTTCCCACCATGATGCTGCTGTCCCAGAAAAATAATGCGGAACATCTAGTACTTTTTCTTGGTCCGTACACTGGGCTATGACCAATTTTCTTTCAATATCACGCAGCCAGTCGTCTGCCTCCAAAGGTTTGTCTGTGTGAGAAAAGACAGTCGGGTTGGTCCTCTGAAGTTCAGATAATTTTGATCTGGGCTGATGCTGTCCTTGGTGATTTCCCATATTTATCAAATGCTGCATCATCTCCTAGTGCTCCTGCTGACTTTGTTCACAAAGACGGCACACTTGTGAGAATGCTGAATCATTGCTTTGCTGACTTGTCTGTCCGGGTGTGAAGTTATTTCCCATCTGTGCAAAGTTGTCCTCTGGTGGACTGGGCATAGAACGAGTCCAGGGACGATGCATTTTCTTTCTGGGGTATTTGTGTAAACACCGATGAGGAAAGAAATTATAAAGGAAGAAAATAAATTTTAATAGACTGAACATAATTTCCCCCCCAAAAGTGTAAGTACATAAAGGTAGCGGGTTATATTATACATGCAAAATTTAATTATACATGCAAGATTTAATTATACATGCATGATTTAATTATACAGTACTCTTGTCGTAGCCGTGAGGCTTACATGACCGCTTATTTAGACTAGTGTACTCTCCATCCTCTTAGCTTGCTGCGATCCAAGGTCTACTACTCGCCATCTTACAAAGAAGAAAAGAAACAGAAAATAAATATTTTACAGCTACACTCTCATAAAAGGCGACTGCGGTGCTGATGTCTAGTCTGCTATCACGGAGTGTCTGGAACGTCGTAGGCCCTGCTGAGGGTAAGTCCAAGACGGGGTGCTGAAGACTCGACTTCCTCATCCTCGGGTATGGTCTCAAGTCGGGCAGCTGTCGATGCCATGGCTGCTCACGGTGGTACCGTGCTCGTAGGCGGTGAAGCTCTAACCGGAATGGGGGTAGCCAAGCGACTACACTCATCGCTTGGGGATGTGTGTCGAACCGCGGAACGAGTAGGAGGATCGTATGGTGGAGTCAGAATGCGAGGAGCCCTCGCACGAGCCAAGTCCATCCGTGCAGCGAGATAGTTGTCCACCAGTGAGGTGAAGACTGACTCTAGAGCCATGAAGTATTGAACAAGGGGCTCAATCGCCTCGTCCTTTTCTCCCGCGGTGCAAGAGAAAGCATAGTGACAAGATAGTGGTGAAGGAGTACGAAACTCACTCCTGCGTGGAGCCCTCGCACGAGCCAAGTCCATCCGTGCAGCGAGATAGTCGTCCACCAGTGAGGTGAAGACTGACTCTAGAGCCATGATGTACTGAACAAGGGGCTCAATTGCCTCATCCCTTTCTCCTGCGGTGCAAGAGAAAGCATAGTGACTAGTGTATGGAACATGGCATGGAAGATAATGATAGGGACGTGTCTGCATGACTGGAAGAATGTCCCTAAGACGAGCGATGGCCTCTCAGGCAGCTATCTGGATAGCATGCCTCTCAGTAGGCATGACTCTCCCCACAAACCGATAGTTGCGGTGAGGCGCGGCATCTCCACCCCGAATATATACTGAGGCCTGGTACATAGTCAGGGTGTCCGAGATCCTATCAGGAAAAACGGTGTACTCCGGACGGCTCGGAGATCCCATCGCGACCCTGGCGACGTAGACGAGAAGACGGGAAAACCCCGCAGGCTCGTTGGCGAAAATCTGGGTCGGGCAGCTGCTGCCAGACATCTACAACAGTAGACAAAAAATTCCAAATAGTCATATCATAAGTATATGATGACCAAGGAAAATTTGTTACAATGCATGAGATGCGGCTAAAAATTGTTAGGACTGACTCTATTACTAGCGATCGCACCTAGGGCTTCCTACAGTCAGCCTGGCTCTGGTACCAAGGTTTGTCGGACCCGTTTCCGGAATATATCATGGAATAGCCTCAAGTCACACCAGCCCCAAGATCAGAACAACTGGTGGACTCCCTTGATATAGATAACCAGTACATACATAATATTACACAGGGTTGAGCCAGAGTGCTCAACATTTATTACAAACTTGTCAATATATGACGGTGGTGGAATATGACAGTGGTGTGGTGATATTACAACACTGATACAATAAAGTAAAGCCAAGTGTCAGTGTGAGGCTTGACTACTTTATTTGTGAAGCGGAAGCACTGCGGATGATACACGTGGTAGACTCCAAGACCACAAGTTGACTGACTGGGAATACCTCTAAGCGTCGGGCTCGCTAGCACACTCTTGCTCCGCAAGATCGTGTTCTTCCGGGTCTGGCCAAATTAACAAGCCAGGGACAAGCCAGTGAGTACGTTGGAATGTACTCGCAAACATTATGAACAAAAGATATACCGAATGCATATGATCATGATGGATTAAACTTTATGCATATGCTGACCAAAATTAAAGCATGGCATGATAAATATTAATACGGTGTGGATGAATAAATATATTATTTTAGTAATAAACCAAGAAAATAAAATGGAACATCGGCGCTGGACCGCCCGAGGAATTCCAAAAAAAAATGCCAAACGGGTGTATGAAAGCGACGCCTCGAGAGGTCTTGAAAAGAAATGCCAAACGGGTGTCTGAAAGCGACCCCTTGAGAGGTCTTGAAATGAAATGCCAAACGGGTGTCTGAAAGCGATGCCTCGAGAGGTCTTGAAAAGAAATGAGTATCCAGGTGGTCTAGCCATCCCAAGTGATACCTAGAAAAGTAGAAATGAGTATCCAGGTGGACTAGTCATCCCAAGTGATACCCAGAAAAAGAAAATAGAAATGAGTATCCAGGTGGATTAACCATCCCAAGTGATACTCAGAAAAGAAAATAAAATTGGGTATCCAGGTGGATTAACCATCCCAAGTGATACCCAAGGTTGCACATAGAAGAACAGGGTTAGTCCACAATAATATTCATGCTGGCATCAGTAGTGACAATAATTATCCTGCAAAAATGAATCATGCTCAATTTTAATTATTTCCTCCGAAGACCGACACCGAGACCGACACTTGACCCTTCCCAGCTAACATCCTTGACCGTGGACACGGCTATTCGAATAGGTATAACTCTGCAGAGGGTGTACTCTTTACCCACGTGTATAGGATTTCTTTAGCCAACACCGAGACGCTGACTAATTCCCATTACGGTCTTTGGGTTGAAAACACACCTGACCAGCACACACCAGATTAACTTTCCGGATGCCAGGAATCACCCAAAGCATCGTTCAAGAAAAACTCTAAGACGGGGAGACCATCGTCTCGAATAGCATGGGATCACTATTTATAACGCGCGGATTACAAGGAGTGCCCCCCTCTCGGCCTAGCCGGATACACCCATGCCCCCTGACCCGATGACTGGCATTAGTCCATGGCCATGGAACCCTCATCATGGCCCCTCTATGTGGTGTGCACTCAGAAAGGGGTTAGCAACTTACTAAGCCATACTCCCCTCGTGGGAAGACAAGTGGCACAGCACGAAATTTTTGCTAGGTATGACGGAACAAGACTCGATCTAGGTTGACTCAGGAGGTGTTATTATTATGATTGGCATGCTTCACATGCCATAGTGACACCATCGTGTTATGATGTGACCCGTGCTCACCGGCACGACAAAAGCAGGAGGTACACCCCCTGACTCCTCACAATTTCTTCCAAGTTAGAACAACTCTTGTATGCATGAAATGCACAAAATGATATGACCATGCATTCACTTGCTATCCACTACATATCTGGTGATGTTTCGAACTTATGCAAACATGCATGCAAACACCATATCCCAAGTTCAAAAATGCTTGCCTTGATCAAAGTGGGTAGAAGGTGACCCCTCGAATTTTTTGGCAAAGTTTCCCTCCTCGTTTTCTATAAAATGAAAATTCAAATTCAAATCAAAATTTTGTAACAGTACAAAAAGTTGGCTCAAAATATTTTTAAGTAAATACTAAAAAAACTAGAGTGGAAAAGAAAATTTTCAAAAAAGAATCAATTGAAAATGATTTGTGGTTAAAAAGTTATAAAGGTTTTAAAACCAGGGACCTCTCTATAAATAAAATAACTCCTACCGGGTCCCAGCTGTAAAAACAGAAAACGCCCCGGGCAGAAATACGTCTTCCAGTGCAGAAAACGTAAAGAGGCAAAAGGCGCTTTCGATTAAAACAGAGAAAGAGAAAAGACTGATGGGTGGGGTCCACCCGTCAGGTTTAAATTCTGAAAGCGCTCGCGCGCGAGTACAGAGAGGGGGAGGCGGTCACCGGTGGCGATCGCCGGCGTTTCTGGGGGCGGCGATGATCGGGATGTGCTCGGGGAAGAATTCCGCGTCGGTGGGTGGTGGAGTTGGTCGCCGGCGAGCACCACAGCGACGACGGGGTCAACTCCAGCGGACGGCGGCGTTGGGTGGTGATGGATCTTGTCGGGGAGGGCTCCGGTCATCAAATTGATGCGCGTAATGGATGAGTAGGTGCACTAGGAGGCTACTGACGGAGTTTGAGAGGTGGAGGTGGATGAACGACGACGTGAGGTTCGCGGGGACAGTGGCGGATCGGGCGGCCGAAGTCAGGGAAGAAGACCTCCCCGAGGTCGTCCGACTCCTTTGGGGGTCGATTGGGAGTGTGTGGAGGTGGTGCGAGTACTGAACGAAACTCGAGGGCTCCTTTTATAGGTGAGACAGAGGTGGCCGAAGCGAGGCAGATCACGGCGGAGTAATTCCTGCCGGCGAGGTAGGTTTGGGCGGCGGGCGCGGTCGGTGGGTGATCAGTGAGGTCGGTGGAGTTCTCTTAAAGCGCCAGCTTGACGTTCTCGAGCTCTACCGCCTTATCCCGAAGCCGAGCTCCCGTACGGCCATGGCGAGCGGCGGGCGGCGTGCGGCTCCGGCCACTGACAGGCTGGCGCGGGGTGGTTTGGACGGTGCGTCAACGCCATGGAGGAGGGCGATGCGTGCCAGGTAGGTGGAGGGAGCGGTGAGGTGGAGTGATGGAGCTGGTCGGCCGAGCTGATCCTCTCGGCCGCCGCGGTCGAGAGCAGCGGCCGCTGCACCGGCTCGCCACTGGCTTGTCGGCGATGAGCGGCTGGAGAGAGGGGTCCACAGCGACGCATTGATGTTCAACATAGGTGCGGATGAGGGAGAGGTTGCGTGAACTGCACCGCACGGCAACGATTCCCTCTTCTCTGAACTTCTCTGTATTTACTGAATTTTTCGACAATGAGCTACAGTGCACATGAGGTGTATGATGAAATGCTAGATGGCCCTAGGCATTTTTGGAATTTTTGAGAATTTTTGTGGTGAGGTACTGATGCATAACAGAGATGCTGGCAAAATTTCAGAATTTTTGGAGTAATTAAAATTAGGTTTTGAGCAGAGAGTTTGAATCTGGTCCAAATTCCAATTGAATGAAATTTGAAAATTTTGAACTGTGGATTAGAATGTTTTTGGTGAAATGGGGTGTGGGTACTGTCAAGTAGTTGGGAAATTTTTTGTGGGTGCAGAAGAGTTGGGAAAAATATAGTTCCTTTGTAAATCAAAGGAACTAGGGATAAATGGAATTCAAATTTTGGAATTTGCTAAATATGATAAAAATATTTTTGTGGAGAGGAGAAGTGTTGGGTACTGTCCTAGGGTGTGAGGGTGACTTGGATGATAATTTTAGAGTGGCAGAATTTGGTGAGAATTTTCTATGTGTTCGAAAAGTATGAAAGGAACCATTTCATTGAAATAATTTATTTATTCAAAAAAATTTATAAAAGAAAATATATTTTTATCCTTCAAAAATATTTACTCAAATAAAAAACCATCAAATCAGAACCATTTTAAAATTTTGAAACCCAATTGAAACTCAAAATAATTTTCAAAACAGAATAAAGGGAGAAGAAGGGCTATAGTGATCCAAAGAATTTTATTTTAAAGAAAAGATTTTAAAAATCAAAAGAAAATATTTTTGGGGTGTTACAACACCTACCCCCCCTAAGAAAAATCTCGTCCCCGAGATTTCAGCTGTCCCTCAAATAGGTACGGGTACTCAGTCCTTAGGTGTCCTCTCTTTCCCATGTTGCCTCTTCTTCGGTGTGATTACTCCACTAAACCTTGTAAAACTTTATCACACTCCGGCGGGTTCTCCGTTCTGACTCTTCCATAATTTTTATAGGACTTTCCTTATATGTAAGGTCTGGTTGGATATCCAGGTCCTGATGTTGGACTTGTTTGTCTGGATTACTGACACATCTCCTCAGCTGTGACACGTGAAATACATCACAAGGGTGACACGTTCCCTATCGGAACCACGAGGGCTTCTCGCGAGAAGCTCCGATTTGTAAGAGGCTTGTACCAAAACTTGCCCCAAATTGGTCAGTTTTTTTACCATGGCATATATGTGCCATGTCATGACACCATGTAAAGTTTCATGAATTTCAGGTGAGTTTTGGATTTATGGGGATTTAAAAACCAAGATTCTCAATGTTTGAGGCCGAGCCAGGACGTCGAGATGTTTGTAATTCATCCCCATTCCTTGCATGGGACCTAATCATGTACCCAAGGACACATCTATGATTTTTCAACCCATTTTGGTGCACTGGAGCATGTATTTGTAGTGTAAATTTGAATTATGCACATTAAATGCCTAGAAAACTCTATTATAATGTATAAAATTTGCCAAACGAACCCTGAATAATTTAAAGCAGTTCTGCTCAACCGTTTGGCACCCGTGGGTAAGCACTGTGCGCACGCGTCATGCTAGCTCGCACTTCCTTCTTTCCCAAGTTTTCCATACTAATGGTGTTATATATCCAAACACGCTACCATTTCCCGCCACTCCCCCAATCGGTTTCCCGCCAGTCCCCCCAATCGGTTTCCCACCACTCCCCCCATCGGTTTCCCACTGCCAGTGTCAGTGGGCATAGAAGGCTAAGCGGCGACACACCGGCCATATCGCAGTATACCATTCCAAGCATGCCAATCCGGCGAAGCGCCGCCGCCGTCATCAACCTCCTCGACGAGGAGAACGAGCCAGAGCAGGCCGGAGAGCCAGAACGGCCATGCGCTGCCGAGCAAGAGCGGCAGCGCGCTGCCGAGCGTGAGTGGTATCATCGCACCCCAGTGCTTGAGCGGGCCAATGTCTACACATGTGTTCGTCGCCGCCCATGGAGCGGAGCAGAGCAAGAGTGGGAAAGCGCTGCCGCGCAAGAGCGGGAGAATGCCGCCACGCATCAGGTGTGCTGCGCCGCACTATCTGAGTGGAGCCGTGTCAGCATCCTGTTTACTCAACCACTCGAGAGGCTATTTCCAGGGCCTGTAAGCATCCCGATTCCCCACCAGCAATGGACAGCCGCCGTCAGCGCCATAATTGCGCCGGACGGCATACACACTGCCAGAATCCGCCGCCACGACACCAATGGGCTGGTCGATTGGCTCTTCGACCTCCTCGGCCCCCCAGGTGCCGCCAACGATGAAACAGAGCAAAATGCTCGTCGCGGCTTGGAATCGACCGTCGCCGATGAAATATCCTGGGCGGAGATCGATATTGCGGTACAGCAGTTCCGCGAGCGTACCAGACGCGTGGACGAAGGCCTGTACCAGTTCATGCTTAGCCAAGAGTTCCTGTAGGTTTAGGCCCTGTTTGTATTGGTTTTCGCCTGGTTTTCCGCAATTAACTGGGCAACTATCTTGTTCTTAATTAATGAAAAGACCAAGCTTTTGCTTCTTTCGGCTAGTTTTAAGTAGTAAAAAAATAATGTAAGTTTGAATGGAAGTGGTCCGGTATGTAAAGATTGCACACAGTTTCTAAAAGCACAAACGTGTGTGATAGTAAGGAGTAAGTCCCACACGGCGAGCATCGGTTAAGGCCTTAAACGCGAGGAGGCAACTCTTATCAGCAAGGGGCAGCTTCCCATCCGCTAGCCTAGTCGAATAGAACGCATGAGTTAAGCGTGCTCGGGCTGGAGCAGTCTAAGGATGGGTAACTGGGTGGGAAGTTGCTATATCTCAAGCTTCATTTAAGCGCCATGATACGGTCATTATAGACATTTAGCATCTAAATGTGTCTGTAGTGACCGGTCATGTCAATGAAAAAAACCTTGAGATCCTTGTTTTTGAAAATTTGGAGAATGATGTTTTTTCTGTTATTTGTTGTTTTGAAAAATTGGAGAATGATCGAGATCGATCTGTGGGCCCGCCACGTTCTATCCTTTGACCCATAACGTTGGAGATCTATGGGCCCGCATGTTCTATCCTTTGACCCACAACGTACGAGAAGGGTTTGACCATGACAGGTTCCTCTTGGTATAGGTCATGGTGGCATGTCAGGCCAAATTTAGTTTGGGAACATTTGTTGGATTCCCTCCCGCTGGCTCGAAGTTGGGGAACAGGCATCATACGTAACCTGGCTTCCTGGGGGTACGGTGTTCGGTTTGTAATGCAGCTGGTACCCCATTGAAGTTGTGCATTGGGAATTTGAACACATCATACACCACCCATACATATATTTGGGCCACATGTAGGGTATAGGGTCTTCTGATCGACCCCGTCTCCCATGTGCGGTTTTCAACGACACGCCTATCTGTGGGCTTGGTCTATATATATCATCCCTTTGGCCGACAACGAGGGGGTCTGGCCATTTATGGATTCCTCCTGGTTCATGTTACCACGGGTCATGGTGACATGTCCGAGCAAAGTTCGAACTCATGCGTTCTCAGGATTCCCTCCCATGTGCTCGAATAGGTGGGTTGGATCGACACCCTACGTACGTCGACGTCGTCCTTAATTACTACCTAGCTTTCATGGGGGTTGTCCATTTCGTGAGGTAGGCGCCACATCAAAATTGTACATTATTGGGTATTTAAAACACGCCACCCTTCCAACATACATCAATTTGGGCCCCATGTAGGTGGTGCTGGTTTTGTGGCCCCTCTCGTGCGGTTTACGGTGATGGTCAATCTATGGGCCTGAGCGGTCTATTATATCCCATTTTGACCGACAACAACAATGGTCGTTTGGCCAAGATAGATTCACTTGGTCCGTCTTATGGTAGGTCATGGTGACATGCATGCATGTCTGACCAAAGTATGAGTACGTGCATGCGTCCCGCCGACACGAAGTGGGGGTGGGGCAGGCACCCTAGCTACGACCTTAACCTGTCATTATCGATATCCAAGAGGGCTTTCCGATTTGCGAGGGAGGTGCCACATCAAAGTAGTGCGTTGTGTATTTAAACATCACACCCTTTATTCCTACATTTATTTGGCCACTTCCAGGTGGTTGTTGTCTTCTGGCCCCTCTCACCCGATCTTCGACGACGCGCCCACTCGTGGCCCGCGCGTCAAAGTTGTGCATTAGGAGTTTGAACATGACACACCACCCTTTTCATACATATATATTTGGGCCACATGCTGGTGTGGTTGTGTTTTTTTACTTCTTACCCTCTCTCGCCTTTTTTGTTGCCAACTGGTGCTATATAAAATAGCAGACAACTCGGATGAAAAACTGCCTGCGAACGTATGCCCAACGGACACGGGTGCACTGGCTTAACCGTGTGCGAAGCTTGTTCCCTGTAAAATCACCACGACTTCGCAAGCGCCAGCAAGGGTGAAGGGGTAATGTGTACAGGATATTTAGGATGAATTCCACGTATGCGTCTAAAAATTAGGACGAACCGTGTGCGATAAACCAACAAGCTAGAAATCTCAAAAAAAGCTACCCGCCTTGAGCGATGCAAAAATTGGTGGTTCCGCGGATTTTCCTTATTATCATACACAATTATTATGTTTGGACCGTGTGCGATCTTGGTTGCTCCCGCCCCGCTTCATTTCCTTTACCCAAATTTTTGTTGCCGCGGTATTTCAACCATCGCCCTCACTCCTCCACCACCGACCTTATAGTAAAATTCCAGTAGCCGAGGCATTTGAACTATCGCCCTCCCTCATCCACCACCATCTCCACCCACCATTACTAAAATGTTCAGTAGCTGCGGCATATCCTCAAACACCACCCGCCCTAACCCCACCCCCCTCCACAGTCTACCCCCTCGCTCGAACCCTAGCTCGCCGCCGCCGCCGCCACCAACCCCTGCTGGTCTGCCCATGCCTCCTAGCTTAGATAAGTTCAGGTTACCCACCAATTCCCATACCCTCCCCCTAGAACCCCATCCCCTACTCCAGAGAGTCGCAGCCTAAGCCCGACCACATATCCCGGGGAGCCCGAGGAGCGTACGGCCAAAAGGAGGTCTATCATGGCCTCTCCACCGAACGATGTCGAGGTGGCCGCCGTTCGTGCCGACCTGTCGATCCCGGAGGAACACCTCGCCGCGGAAGCCAGCGAGGACGTTGACTACGTCACCATGCCGAAGGCTTCATGTCAGCAGGCTAGCGCATTACTGAATCTCAGGACAGCCGGCTATGACATCAAGCTCATCGACAGCAAAGGCTTCACGGGGGCCATGTCACAGGTTAAGTGGTCCATCCCCAACACCTCTGGTTCAACTGCCGTCAATCTCTTCGAAGGCCCCACTGCTGATCTCCTCCACCTTGCAGTCAAGGATTTGCGATCCTTGTACGCCATCAAGCCCATTATGTCATTTCTGAAGGACACGTTCTACGGCGGTGGCTTGGGATCCTCAGCTACTGATGGTGTCCTGGATTAGGGGGTGCAAACCTAGTCGGCCCATAGTCCTCGGGCTGGGCCTGAGAGCCTTCATTCTCATTCGGATGGACTCCGGAAGCTACACGCCTGGACGTGATTGAGACAGCGCCTACCGAAGACTTGGCGTATACTCCAAGACATCTCCTGCTGCCTCATATGCGTCCTTGGATACCGACTATGTAACCCTAGTTACCCTACCTGGCGTGTATATAAGCCAAAGGGTTTATCCCGTAGCGGGGACCGAATCACAATTACCATTCACCTAGCCTTAGGGTTAGATCTCTCCTTACGATCTCGAGGTAGATCAAGCTTATACTCGATACTTCATCATCAATATAATCAAAGCAGGACGTAGGGTATTACCTCTTCGAGAGGGCCCGAACCTGGGTAACTACTATCTCCTTCGTTCCTGTTACCCCCGATCCGAGATCCATAGCTCGGGACCCCCTACCCCGAGGTCTGCCGGTTTTACCACCGACACTGGTGCTTTCATTGAGAGTTCCGCTGTGAGATCAACAAAGGATCGATGGGATCGTCGGTCAATGACTCCAACCCTCAGGGCACCGCTTCCGTGCTCAAAACCCCCATTGCCGGATTGCATCCTCCATTTCATGAGCATGGAGTGATCCACAACCTTTCTTACACCCCGGCCGAACCTCCCGTAAAGGGCAAAGGGCTGAGGTACTCTCTGGAGAGCGACTTTGACAGCGACCAGCCAGAAACAGCCGACAAGTCTGATCCTCGAATCAGCTCGGCCGATCTGGCAGCTATGTGTCCCTGGCGGGACAAAAACGTCGGGACTTCAAGCCCACGGTCCACGGAAATCGAAATTTCTCTCCCACCCACCTCCCACATCGAGCATTGCCCTGATAATTCGGGCCCTTCTGATGACTGGGATCTGGCCTATGTGCGACAGCTACCTGACGAATCGATTAGGCACTTTTGGGGCAGGTTCTTGTCCGTCAAAAACGACATACCAATTTTTTTGAACCTTGAACAGTAGGAGAACCTCCTACTGTGTAATTAAATTAAAAGAATAGAGTCAAAAGTACATAAGTAATTACCGGGACTTAGAAATAATAGCGGCCTTTCAGCGCGGCTGCAAAGATAAAGGCGTCTTGAACGCTCTAGCCCGCCGCTGTGTTCAAACACTCCCGGAACTGTCCGATCTAGTGTCGAAATTCTGTACCATCGAAGATGCCTGGCTGGCTCAGGAAGAGCAAACGGATTCGATCCGTGACAACAAATTGAAGCGTGACAGGCTCATGCCTCATCGCGAACCCCGTGCGCAACGCACATCAATCGAGCGACCTCGGAAGAAAAAGAAAGCCATTGGCCGATCTAGGACCGCCCTCAATGGCCTCCTAGATGAGCCATGCCCGATCCACTCTGTTCTACTAAACACCTGCCCAACCCACAACCTCCGCGACTGCTGGGTGATGAGGCAGGTAGCTATGAGAGGCCTAACCCTCCTCACCGGCGCGCCTAGGCATTCAGAGGAGTCCTTGGGCAATGACGAGGTCCTGATGATCTATGAGACCTTTACGTCCAATAATCAGAGGAAGCGGGCTCACCAGGAAGTCAATTCAATCCGGCAAGTAATAGCTCGGGGCGCGTGCATAGACACGCCAATTACCTTTGATCATAAAGATTAACTGAAATCCACCCCGAGTAGATGCCCCGCCGCTCTAGTCCTTGACCCAATCGTGAGCAGCTACGGCTTCGGAAGGTTCTCATGGACGGGGGCAGCAGCTAAAATCTAATATATACAGATACTTTGGACAAGATGCAAATCGATAAATCGCACATCGAACAGAGCCGTACCACCTTTAAAGGTATAGTTTCGGGACGAGAAGCATGTTGCAGTGGAAAAATCACCTTGGACGTGGTCTTCAGAATGCCTGATAACTACCGATCCGAAGAAGTGACATTCCATATTGTCCCTTTCAAAAGCGGCTATCATGCCCTCCTGGGACGGGATGCCTTCTCAAGGTTTCATGCAATTCTACACTACGGCTATATGAAGCTCAAAATGCCGGACCCAAACGGGATCATTACAATCACAAGTAACCCCGAGAGAGCACTCAAGGCCAAGAACAAGACGGCAGCGCTCGCCCTAGAGTCCCTATCCGAAGCCCTCATGGCCGAGGAATTAACATCACTATGAGCCGAAGTCGACCGAGATGATATCATCCTCGACAAGCGGCCGAAGTTGACCTCATTCAAGCCGGCCGACGACATAGTCAAATTCCAAGTGCACCCTACGGACCCAGCTAAAACGGCATCCATTAGGGCAAATCTCGAGCCAGAAATCGACGAGGCCCTACGGAACTTCCTTAGAGAAAACTGGGATATATTTGCCTGGCACCCCCCGAACATGCCAGGGATACCCCGCAGACTTGCCGAACATAGCTTGAATATTCTAAAAGGCTACAAGCCTATAAAACAAGCACTCCGGCATTTCTCTGAGCCCAAGCGTCAAGCAATGGGCGAAGAACTGGCCAAACTCCTTGAGGCCGGATTCATAAGAGACATAAAACACCCCGATTGGCTCGCCAATCTAGTCATGGTACCCAAGAAGGATAGGTCCTGGCGCTTGTGTGTTGATTTTAAAGACCTTAACAAGGCCTGCCCCAAGGACCCTTTTCCACTACCACGAATTGATCAGATCGTGGACGCCACAGCCGGGCACGATTCGCTGTGCTTTTAGATGCCTACTTAGGATATCATCAGATAAAGATGAAAGAATCCGACCAGGCTGCGACCGCCTTCATTATGCCCTACGAGCCATTTTGCTTCAACACAATGCCTTTCGGCCTGAAAAACGCAGGTGCGATGTACCAGCGCGTGATTCAAACATGCTTGGAAAAACACATCGGAAAAACTGTCGAGGCCTACATCGACGATGTAGTGGTCAAAACCAAACACATTGGGCAGCTGGTCGACAACCTCTGTGACACATTTGCTAGCCTGTGGGAGTATCAGATTAAGCTCAACCCGGAGAAATGTGTCTTCGGAGTACCTGCGGGCAAACTCCTCGATTTTATCGTGTCCAGCCAAGGAATCGAAGCCAATCCGGCAAAAATACGAGCCTTGGCCCGATTAGAGGTGCCAATCGAGCTCAAACATGTTCAAAAGCTAGCAGGCTGTGTGGCCGCCCTATGTCGTTTTATCTCAAGACTCGGGGAAAAGGGTTTACCCCTTTACAGGCTACTGAGGCAAACAAAGAATTTCAAATGGACTGACGAGGCAGCAGCTGCCCTGGAAGATATTAAAACCCTCCTCGCCACAAACCCCATCTTAGTGGGGCCTGGCATATGTGAGCCGATGATATTATACATCTCGGCCACCAACCAGGTGGTCAGTGCAGTGCTCATGGTCAAGCGAGACATGAAGGGCCGCAAGTTCCAAGTTCAAAAACCAGTCTATTATGTCTCTGAGGTCTTAACCCCGTGTAAGACTCGCTACCCGCACTATCAGAAGATAGCCTACGCCGTCTTTATGGCATCACAAAAACTTCGACACTACTTTCAAGAGTGCTCGATAACCGTGGCATCCGAAGTCCCTCTAAGTGACATAATTAATAATAGGGAGCCCTTCTACACGGGCTCCGGATAGCAGTCTCAATGGGCGTTAAACGCCTCGAGGTCCGAGGAGATTCCAACCTCGCCATCTCCCAAGTAAATGGTGATTTTGATGCAAAGGACCCGAAAATGATAGCTTACCGGAATGCAGTCCTAAAGATCTCGGCAGGTTCGAGGGGCTTGAATTTCATCATATCCCCTGTGAAAGCAACCAAGCCACCGATATTCTCGCCCAAATGGGCGCTAAACGGGATAAAATCCCTGAAAACACCTTCCTCGAATGGCTCTTCAAGCCATCCGTAGTCTGGCAGGACAACAAAGGGGCGTCGGTGTCAAACGACGCAGGGCAGTCTGCTCCACCCGAGGACAAAATGGAACATGATATAATTGGGGGATCGGCCATCCAGGAAATGGCTTCGGCATACGAGGTTATGGCAGTCATTGCACCTTGGACCGAGCCCCTCCTTGCATACCTACTCCACAAGGAGCTCCCCGAAGACCAAACTGATGCATGTCGGATCATAAGGCAGTCCAAAGCCTACAAGGTCCACGAGGGTGAGCTCTATAAGCAAAGCACCACGGGAGTCCTCTAGCGATGTATATCCGAAAAGGAAGGGAGATCGTTGCTTAGCGAAATACACGCCGGCATGAGCGGACATCACGCCGCTGCTTGGACCTTGGTCGGCAAGGCATTCCGAGCTGGTTTTTACTCGCCGACAGCAGGGGCTTATGCTACAACACTAGTACAGCGTTGCCCCGACTATCAGGTGTTTGCCAAACAAAGCCACATGCCCCCTACAGCCCTTCGGACTATTCCGATCACTTAGCCTTTCGTGGTCTGGGGGCTCGACATGGTTGGCCCACTTAAGGGACACGAAAAAAATAAGTATCTACTTGTCATGGTAGACAAGTTTACTAAATGGATCGAAGCAAAACCAGTTACCTCGGCTGGAGCAGTCCCAGTAATTGAGTTCATCTCTGGGGTAGTACACCATTACGGTATCCCCCACAGCCTTATAACAGATAACGGGACAAACTTCACGGCCAAGGAGGTCAAAGCATGGTGCACAAAAATGGGCATTAAGCTCGACTACGTGTCAGTCTATCACCCGCGGTCAAACGGGCAGGTAGAATGCGCCAACAGACTAATCCTTAGTGGCATTAAGCCAAGGCTAGTACGCTCCCTTAAAGAAGCAGACTACAAGTGGGTAGATGAACTCAATTCCGTCCTATGGGGTCTGCGCACCACACCAAATCGATCTACGGGGTACACCCCATTCTTCATGGTATACGGCGTCGAGGCAGTACTCCCCTGCGACATAATCCATGACGCACCTCGGGTACGTATGTACGAGGAACGGGAGGCCAAGCTAGACCGGCAAGACGCCTTGGACGCCTTGGAAGAGGAACGCAATGTAGCCCGGGCACGCTCTGCGATTTACCAGCAAAAAGCACGATGATATCACAACAGGGAAGTCCGCGCAAAGGAATTCAATATAGGAGATCTGGTCATGAGGCTCCACCGGAGAAGCAGAAGCACAAGCTCTCACCTAAATGGGATGGGCCATTTATCATCGACCAGGTCCTAATTGGAGGCGCCTATCGAATCTGAGATCCGACGGACGAGCGTCTAGATCCCAATCCCTGGAATGCCGCACTGCTTCAGCATTTCTACGGCTAAAACCTTAAGTATCTTCTTCCCATGTACATACCTTTCCTTTTAAATATAGCATTACCTTGCTCTCTGTCGATCTTGGGGGCATCTTTATATGTCTTTCTTCGAGGGCCACGATAACATACAGCATGTTCCTTAAAAAAATGTGCGTCCTTTCTATCCTATCGTCATTAAAGCCAAAATATGCACCAATTTGACTTAAGAGTTGGCCAAGCTGGGTTGCCTGGCTCCTGTGCTTGCCCCTTACGTTCCCGATTATTCGGCTAAGGGGCAAAGGGAGCACCGCTGCGTTTTTATTCCCGGGTCACCCGGAGAAGTTCCTCAGACGGATAAAGCCGAAAGCTAGCATTCTTAAATGTACAAATTGGTCGGCCACGACATAGGAGTAGAGTGGAGGGGGTCTTTCAAACCCCGGCCAAGGGCTTTACCCCCGAGGTCACTCGTCTTTGGACACCAATGCTTGACACAATCACCCGAGAAAAGGAACCGTTGGAAGAACTATTTTTCTCGGAAGATGTTACTTACGTTAAAAAGTAATATAACATAACTCTCTAACCCACTCTTGTCTTATGAACCTGAAAGCGCAGGTTTACTCCCAGAGGGGGGGGTGAATGGGAGATTTTTAGAAATTCATCAAACTCCGAAGATTTTGACGAAAATCAGAGTGACGAAATAGAAACAAAGGTGAAACTAGATCGACACAGATACAAGTAGCATGCATATGAAACACAGACAAGTGGAGAGCATGAGATCATACAAGCAGACATACATGAGGAAGATGAACTGAAGAAATGAAAAACAACATGGTGAAAATCTTCAGTTCAAATTCTTCAGAAAAGTAAAGCACAAGTTCTTCAGCAGCGGAATTGCGTAAAGGTAAAGGGGTGAGGAATTTGAAACCAGTTAGGCTCGGTGAAGACACAACGATTTGGTAGACCAGTTCTGGTTGCTGTATCAACTGTACGTCTGGTTGAGGCGGTTGAGTCTTACCTCGGAGGACACTTAGTCCTCACCGTATTCCTCTTGAGCTAATGTCACTTAGACCTCGTCCAATCACTCGTGGTAAGTCTTCAAGGTAGACTTCCAAAACCTTCACAGACTTGTTCACCGACACGCCACAATTACTCTTGGTGCTCAGAACATGACGCCTAACCGTCTGGAAGAATGACAGTCTTCAAAGGTAACAAGCGTCGAATCACACAGCTCAACTTCTTTAGTGATGCTCAATCACTTTGGCGCTGGTTGGGTTTTTCCTCACTTAGGTTCTCACAAAGTCGTCAGAGGAAGGGTTGCTCTCAAATGACAAGTGTCAATCTCTCTTTAGAGCAGCCAACATCTAGTGGTTGTGGGGGGCGGCTATTTATAGACAGGGGGCAACCCGGCATGAATTGTCATAAATGCCCTTCCCAGACATGGCTATTGTCAAGATAAGAATCCACTCGACAGCTGGCACGCGGCGCAGCAACGGTCGGAAAATTGAACTCTCAATTTCGTCGGGGCACTCAATTTCCTCACGATAGGGAGATCGCACTGACGAAATCCTAACTCCTCAGCCAGACCTAATTCGTCAACGACCAGATGAACTGCGTCACTGTCGCTAGCAAATTCGTCAGCTATTCCGAAGATTTCCAATTGCTTCACTCGAAGCGGCTGTAGTGTGTATAGGTTTGAGCATCGCTTTGAAGTATGATAAATGTTTCACCTAGACCCCCTTTAACAGTATGGATTTTCCTATGACTCAAATAAGAAGAAAAGAAACTATGAAAACAAAGTCTTCAAGCTTCAAAGTCTTCACATCAATTTCTTCATAGGCCGCACCAAATTCTTCACTTGAAGAAATACATTTTTAGGGGTCGACTTCCATGGTTAAACCAAGTCTTCAGGGACTGTTTTCACCTGTGTACACTCACAAACACATTAGTCTCTTAACCTATTTGTCTTCAATACTCCAAAACCACTAAGGGGGCACTTGATGAACTTACAATCTCCCCCTTTTTGGTGATTGATGACAAATCAGTTAAGTTTTCAACGGGAGTAAAATAATGGAAGTGTAAGTACAGAAAGTGAAGACATTGGTTACATGATATAGAGGAACCCCCCCTGAAGATGTACATATGAAGAATTTGCTTTTGATTGCAAATGCACATGCCAGGTTGAATTTGTGGAGATCTCCCCCTATATCTTGGAATCAATCATTCATGATCATATGATATTGAAGAATTTGAATGCATGATGAAAATTGGTGTCTGACGAATTATAGCATGCATGCACACACAAAAATATAAGGATCAGAGCATTACCAAGCATGCAGATAAAACGTATCAGAAAAATGTTAGACCACCAACAGTTTTAAAGTTACAACTCATCAACGGAGCGAATCAAATAAAGACCAAGAGTTGCAACTTAGCAAAACAAAAAAAACAGCCCAATATAAGAACCCGCTTGAAGACTAACTCTCAAATTTCTCCCCCTTTGTCATCAAATGACCAAAAGGAGACAAAACTGAGGACTAACGCTCCCACAAAAGATCATCTTGAAGAACGAGGAGGAGCGCCAGCGTTGGTGTTGGGGTTGCGCGTTGAAGAAGGGCCTGCTGCTGTGTCTTTGACGTCTTCATTTTCATCAGTACCTCTAGACGCAGACACATAGCTTGGAACCATCTGAGGAACTTGGACCTTCTTGAACTTCTTCTTGGGCGGGTTGGCCCAATCGAAGTCTTGTTGGAATTCTATTTCGACAAGTTCTTCAGGGGTTTTCAAATGTGAAAGAATGGCCTAGATTCTGTCAAATATCTCATGGGCATAATAATGATTCTTGCGAATGGAGTTTTGCGTCACAGTCATATTTGCGATGATGGCATGGACCTGACGCTTAATCCAGTTGTGATTCCTATCCACCTTCTGATGAAGACTGATAAGAAGTTCTCGATCAGTCATGACTCGTGGAGCTTAACCTTGAGGCTTTTGTTGTGAAGCATTTGCTTTAGTTTCATGGCTTGATGTGTCATAGCCTGTGGACTGTGAGACTGGCTGACGGAATTGCCCATCAAGAGGACGAATTCCTTCATCAATGACTACTTTGCCTTTGCCAGGAATAGAAGAGATGGTACTCTGAAGAATTTCAACATCTGGCATATAGCAGAGATGATTCTGGCAGTCAGCCCTGTAGTTGATTGAAGACCTTGTTCTGATGAATTTTATGATCCATGGTGCATAAGGCTTCAAATCAAATGGTGATTGTGCGACAGTGGCCAAAGTCCTCATGAAGAAATCATGGATATTGAAAGGAATACCTTGGATGATATTGAATAGCAAGTTCTTCATGATTCCCACAACTTCTTCAGTCTCAGAATTGTGGCCTTTGATTGGACTGAGGGTTTTGGCCAAAATGCGATACACTGTCCTTGGCATAAATAGCAAAACCTTCACTAAGAAGGTGGTTCTAGGAGCTTCTCCTTCAGCTAACGGCTTCATCAACACTTGCATTAGATGGTTAGACAGCTCAGGTTCTTCATAATTTTTTTTGGCTTCAATAGAGGGCAGGTCAACAGGAAGAACTCGAAGCAATTCATCAGCAGGAGCCTTATAGTGTGTGTTCTCACTCATCCAGTCGAGAGCCCATGAATGAATGTCATCAACATCACCAGAAAGATGTAGAGTTGCATAAAATTGAAGAATGAGCTCTTCATTCCAGTCGCAGACGTCAGTGACAAAATTGAGCAGACCTGCTTCATGAAGAACTGCCAGTACTGGAGTGAAGCATGGTAGCGACTCCATATCCATGTGAGGAATATGGCGATGAGGAAAGACCTTGTTCTTGTCAAACATGAGTGATGAATAATAGTTCATTTGAGTATTGGTCCAAAATCTCTGACGCCTGATTTTTGCTGAGTCATAAGGTGACTCGCCTATGAAGAAATTCTTCTCTCCAAATAAGGCAACATTGTCAAACTTGGGTCTTCTGATGCTTTTGCCAACTTTGGGCATTGAAGGCACAGGCTGAAGATTGATCTTCTTTGGCCTCACATCAAAGATGGGTCTTGGAGAGCTTGTTGAATCATTGGGATCCGTGATGGCCAAAGACTTAGCAACTTCCTCAGCTGTTGCAAGTGGAACTGTTTCAGAATCTGCTGAGGGAGCTGGTTCTTCTTGTTGAGGTGGAGGAGGTGCAACTTCTTCATCAGTTACTTGTTATGCAATTTCTTCAACTGATGCAGCTAGAATTTCTTCAGTGATGGTTTGAAGGGATGGTTGACGTCCTTCAGAACCAGTATGAACTTCCTCAGTAATAGCAGGCGACTGAGGTACTTGAGTGAGAGGCATGGTGAGGGGTGAGTTCAGATGAGCAACATCCCAGAAGTCATCATGCATAACAGGCGTTGTGGAGCCCACATCCACGTCCTCATCAATTTCATCATTGCTTCTGTATGAAGCCGTTGTTTCATCAGTCACTCGAACTGGAGGCGATGATACCTGATGAAGTGAAGCATCTGCTTCAACTTCAATTTCTTCATCCACCTGCTCTGTGGAAGCAGCAGAGTGGGTAGTCTCTTCATCAAGTGGTGGGATAACATATTCCACACCATATGGGACAATCTGGAATTCTTCAAAGTTCTGGGTCGGGGGTGCCAATGAAATTGGGATAGCATCAATTGGCTCAGTTGAAGACATTGGAGCCGTCTTCAACTTCTTCATAGTCTCTGTGGTAGGGGGTGCTGATACTTTTCTCTTCTCAGCACCCTTGGTATACTTCACTTCTGATGTAGAAGGAAGTGTGATAAGCTTCAAAGATGAAGTCAGTTCAGGCGCTGCTGCTGAGGAACTTGGTGGACCAATTTCTTCAGGCACGACTGCTGCAGTCACCCTGGCAGTTTCTTCAGGCGCAATTTCTTCAGTTGCCCTAGCATGGTCTTGCGGAGGAGGTGAAGGCACAGCCTCACAGGCCTGAGGGGTTTGTTGAGTAGCTGACGAACTTGATGGAGGTGCTTGGCCAAACTTCGCAGCCTCCCTTCTATTATGGTCATCAACCACTTTGTTGGAAGCGTTGATGAACCTGTCCTTCACACCACAACAGTGCTCTGCCTGGCGATCATATTCGTCAGAAAGACGTTGAATCTCAGTTTGCATGGCAACGAGCTGCTGAGGGGTTATGGTGAGCATGTTGTCCTTCAGTTCCTTTTGTTTCTTCTTCATCTGTTTCCACACAAGCTTGGCCTGATCAATCTTGTGCTTCTCATTGAGGACGAAAGCGGATAGCACATGACTTGGTCCAGGAGGCAGATCCAAATCATCAAGTGGAGTATCAGGCTTTTGGCACCAGATATCAATGAAGTCCAAGATCCTTCTGGGGTTCAGAAAGGTAGGGACTGTGGTATTCTTAGCATGAGCAACTTCTTCCATTCTTCTCTGAACGTACTCAGCAAGCTCATCTTCATCAGCCATGTCATTTTCATCAGCCTGAGGCAATACTGCCTTGCTTCTTGGGCTGGGCCTCGTTCCACGGCCTGGAGTGGCCTTTTTCTTCAGCATCGGTGTGTTTGAAGAGATATGCCCCGACGCTAAGGCACTTGATGCAGCTATTGTGGCTGTTTGAAAGCCTTCAGTGCACTGGCAGGATGCTAGCACAACTGGCGTTGAAGCTCTTGCAGCTGCCATTGAGGAACTTGTGGTTGGCGGAGGCACTGATGAACTTGGAGCAGAAGGTACCTTAGGTGCAGAAGCTTTAGATGATGACGGCTTTCGTTCTGAGGGCTTTGCCGAAGACTTTGGTGCAGAAGATTTTGGCCGTGAGGGCACTTCAGTTGAAGGTTTTGGCTTTTGAGCCGGCTTCTTCTTCATGGCTTTCTTGGGCGCGCTGCCACTTGAGCCTGCACCAGCCTCTGCTGATGCCTTTGAAGCCCTGTTGAATTCTTCAATAACCTTCTGAGCCTGTTTCTGCAACTTTTTGTGTGACACCCTGGTTTTTGCTCCTTGTTTTTTTTCTTTCGCAGGATTGGACTCCCTTTTTTTGATGTTATCGGATTTTCTCTCGCTCTTGGGTGTATGAAGATGGTCATTTAGCCTTGCCTTTCCTATCCAACCAGAGATTCTCTCCAGTTCAACCTTGCCACCCAAGATATATCCTCAGGATTTTGCCGCCGAAACCCTACCTTCCGAGTTATCGGAAGGGAAACCCTAATTCCTTCCGTTACAAAGGAACCCCAATTTCCTTTGATCTGTTGCCTCCCAAACTTTTCCCAGTGATCATCCTATCTCTGTAAACCCTGGATATGCAAAAATATTGCCAAGTCATTTGCAATATTTTTCATTTAAAATTAATCCCTTTTTCTGCTAGTTAAATTAATTAAATCCAGGAAAATATCTATCCATCTCCAGAGTTCATGAAAACTTGTGGAGATATTCTTTGTGATCATATTGAGCTCCCATAAAAATATTGGCCATAATTAAATAAGGGGAATTGCATTTTCCTATTTAAAGCCAATATTGCAACTTGGGCACTTTCCAAAGGAACTACCATTTTGGTAGCCAGGAAAAATCCCAAATAATTTGTGGAGCTTCTCCTATCCATATCTTCACCATTTCCATCAAGAACCCAAATTCCACAGTTCAAAGTTTGAGAGCATCATCCAGTTCTTGTTTCTGGACCCATTTTAGATTGTGAAGCAACTATATTTAATATTGCTCCATGATTCTTGAAATTAATCCAGGACCTCACATTACCTATATGATGTGAGCATGCAAAAATTCATATCATTTTGCCAAGCCAATTTCTCCCAGAAATTCCATCTAGTTTCTGTCCAGATTTAAGCACTGTGAAGGAAGTACCACTTTGGCATGTCCAAATGAGCTGAATTTTTTCCAGTGCCTCCATATATCCAAATCATACTTCTACACCAAATTTGAGTCAAATATATTGAGCCATTTGACCACAACATCAAAATCTAGCTTCTGTCCAGATTTCCAACTTGTGAAGGAAGTACCCTCAGTTCTTATCCGAATGGTCTCAAATTTTACCAGGGCATTCACCCTGGTAGATAATAGCCACACGCCAAAAACAATCCCTTTAGCAGTTTCTCCCCAAGAACACCTGTAAGTTTCTGACCAGAACAGGTTTCTCGATGAATCAAGCAACTCCCAGCCGCCCATTGCATTCCAACCACACAGATCACCCATTTGAGGACAAACACACCCCCCAGACATGATATTTCAGCCAGTGGGGTATGGCAAGGCCATGGACACATGGTGACCACGCGCAGAGCGTGCCGAAACCGCGCCCTGTGCACTGGCCTCGCCGTCCGGTCGATTCCTGCCGGCCGCAGCCCGTCCACGAGCGCCGGAGAGCTCCCCACCGCACGTGTGTCCCCTCGCCCCCTCGTCCCCTAGCTCCTGGCCGCTTGTGCCGTCCTCCGGTGCTCCACCGGTTCGCCGCCACGGCACCAAGCTTCCCGATGCTCCGGCCGTCGTCTAGAGGCCCTCCCGCGTCTATTTAAGCATGCCCTCAGCTCTCCCTCCTCACCAGAAGCCCCAACCCTCTTCCCCTTGAGCTCAAGAAGCTCCCGTTCCCCTTTCTCTGACCATAGCCGCCATTGCCGGTGCTCTGGATGGAACCAAGCCCGTGGTCGTTACCCTCCGCCTCCCAGCAACCCCAACCCCTTCCCGCAAGCTTGTGGAGCACCAGCCCTCTCCAGTTCCTCCAGGGAAGCAACTCTGGCATAGGTTCCCTGAAGCCCCGCAGCCGCCATCAAGCTCCGCCCGTGCCCGCTCACCGCAGGCCCTCCCCGGTGTTCGTACGGTGTTGGAGTGGATGCGGCGTTCCATTCTGAGCACGCCGGTAGCCAGAACTCCGCCGGGGACGGCCCGTAGCGCCGGGAATCACCGGTCAATGGCGCCTCTGTCCCTCCGGCCAGCGCGTGCAGCGAGGGAGATGACCCTGCCAGCGGGGCCCCCTCGTCAGTGGCTCCGCCCCCTCCCTCTTTTTTTTTAAAAAAGGCAGCGCAGGTGGGCCGGCCCATCAACAGCAGCGGCTATGTGGCTCGGTCAGCCCCCAGGCTCCAGCCATTTTTGACCCAAGCCAGCCCGAGTGCAGCAGTGCACTTTATTCTTTTCCGCTAGAAAAACTGCCAAGGACTAGGTTGTAAATAAACTGTTTGCAGATTGGTCCCTAACAATCAATCATTTATATCTTTTTAACCGTGACTCCGATTCAGGTGAATCCAAAGCCCACCTTCATATTTTTCCGAGCCCGTTCCGATGGCATCACTTCCACAATGTTTACACATTCTAAAAATGACCATTTTTCCCCTGCCCTATATCCAACCCGTTCGAGAGAGAAACTTTTCCGGCGAATCCTTCCGCGAAATGATCGTACTTCTTCCCAGAGTATTCCCTTGCCCCCAGGCAAGCCGACCATCTGATATATGCCCTAAAGCATTGCTTCTGTGTTATTCTTGTGTGTTTAATGAATATGTTTATGTTCGAGTGCATAGTAGTTGGCAGTATATGATTCTGATGGACCCTTGCTTGCTTTTCTCTGGTAACGGCACCACGCCTGTGTTTTGTGCTGCTTCCGGCCGTACGGGGTGGATGCCGACTTTATATTTCTCTTTTCAACAACTGTCCCGTGTTCTGAGCTACTTTTCGGCCGTCTCGGGCAGCTGTTGAGTTTATTTTTGTACCGGTGACCCCATGCTCTGAGCTGTTCTTCAGCCGTCTTAGGGAACCGCTACATTCTTTTTATCAACACTGTCTCATGCTCTGAGCTGCTTTTTAGCCATCTTGAGCAGTGGTTGAGTTATTTCAGTAATGTCCCAGATCTGAGTTGTAAAGACCGTTCTGGTGGCTACTGACTTATTTGCCGGTTTCATACAAGGGTTCGGATGGTCGTAACCTACAACTAAAACTTGTAAAGTGATAAACTTGCCATTTAAACATTGTTTCACTAGTGACTCGTAGGTGACAATATGGAGATAGGTTGTTATGTTCATTGTGCATGGTTACTATTATGCAATGACAAAGTATGTGACATGATAATAATAACAACCTCCTCCATCGGCTGGATCGAGTCATAGTGCCACTGAACCGAGCTCATCAGTGCAGCCACATTTGCCTTTATGGGAAGGCCCTAACTTGGTCCATTGTCCCGCCTCTTATCGGTACCACCAAAGAGGGAAGGTTATGCGTGCGTGCTACCCTGGCCCGGTAGGCGGCGATAACCTTGTGAGCCCAGGTTATTTGCGCGCGGGTCCCTGTTTAGGACAGTTTAGTTTGGCCATGATGGTGGCAGGTGTCAGGAGTGACACAGGGGCCACCCAGGACTTGACCCGGAAGGGGTATGATTGTCGATGGGACCGAAAGAGTGCCGGGCAATGGACAAGTTTTGATGGAGCAGCACCGGTCCACCCGAATGGGAACAGGTACTAAAGTACGAGGCCAGGAGCTCCATAGTGTGGGTAAAGTGCATGACCTCTGCAGAGTGTAAATCTATTCGAATAGCCGCATCCTCGATCATGGGACACAGTTCGTACTAGGTCGCACTATTTGGTCTATGTCGAGTCCGGAGGAATACACTATATAATGTTATTGCCAAGAGTGAACCAGAGAAAGGTAAGGTTTGTCAGACTTGCAGTGTAGATGCATGGACATCAGATGATGTCAGGGACATGAATATTAGCCATACGATGGCCACGAGATGAGTGGTCGGATAACCGCAAGAGTTAGATTGGATTTGGTTATGATTTGGACTGGATCATGGGAAATATTCAGAGTATGGATTATTTACTTGATATGCTTTACTTTACTTTAGTAGTTATCATGCTAGATAATCCTGTTATGACATGATAAGTAATATTGCTAGATAGGTACGCTACGCCATGATAATTGATATTGCTCTAATAATAAGTGCATGCTTGAATGCCATGGATTACTTTGCTTGGTGTATATGTTATTTGGTTTGCTTGCGAGTACATTCAAAAGTACTCTGCGGCCTTCAAAGTGGCCAGGTTCAGCTTAGGATCTGTCGAGGAGCGGGAGCGTTTGTGAGCTAGAAGAGTAACCCAGTCAGGTCCCTGTGGATTGGAGCTTCTCCAAGTCAGTGCTGCCTTAGTTAGTGTTATTCCGCTGCCCCATCTTTGTAACCATGATGTATTTGTTCCAGCCACAATGGTAATAAATATATTCTTATTACAGTTGTGCCTATGTTCATGATACTTGTTGTAAACGCGCACGCCAGAGTGATTTCCTAGGCTGGTGTGTGCGGCGACCGTCTGGCTACAGTGGTATTCAGGCGGGGCACCACATTTTGCTTGACGCTTGGCCCATTCTTTGGGGAATTCTTCACCCCTTCTGATGCTTATGGGGTCAGCCGTTTGACCAGGAGCCAACTGTGGCCTTTTGCAAGGAGGTTTAACAGCAAAATCCTTCATGTACTCGGGAGTGACGTAATTGTAACTCCTCCATTCATATGTCCAATACCTCTTGACCTTTTGCATGCGCATCTTGCGCTGCTTTTCAGTTTCTTTCCCATGAATCCTTTCATCAGGTGTACAGTACCCTGCATATAATTCATCAGGAATCTCAAATGCAGTATGTTCCTCTTTCCTCATGCCTCCCTTCTGTGGCCTTTTGTCATCTGCCATTTTCTTCAACTGAGGGATTTGAACTTTAGAAGTTTCTGAAGAAGTTTGAAGATTTTCCTCAAGCAATGCTGCAAATGAATTAAGTTGATGAGAACCAAGAGATTCGTCGGCAGACATGTGTACCTGTGAATAGAGTATAGTTGCGAGGAAATTGGGAAGAGTCACATGCATTCTCAGAAGTTTTCAAAAACAAATCCAGTTGAGGAAATTGACCCTTATCTTCTTGAAGAAATTCACTAAGTGTTCTTGACTTAGGTTCCAGAGTTGTATAGATTGTGAAATTTGCACAATTGAGGAATCTAACTGTTAAGCATGACTTAGATGAAATACCAAGACTGGCCAGAAGGAAGTGCCGAAGAATTGGAAAGAAGTGATAAAAACAGCACTTGAAGAATTTTGAGTAGTAAAAAGATCAAACTTGGGCAGTAAAAAATAATTTTTAATTACCCCAAGGATGAACTGGACGACGAGTTGAAGGAAGTCGTCATCTCAGATCTTCGGTGCCCTAACTTGGCGACGAAAGACAGCTACGGCGGCGGCGGAGGTGAAGAAATCCGCGGCCGGCGCGAGTACGACGACGAAGAAGTCGAGGCAGTGAAGCTCTTCCTCTCTGGCGATGATGAATTCCAGCGGCGGCGCTAGGGTTCAGGAGTGAGAGCGACAGGGGCGTGAGGAGTGGAGTGAAATAAGGTTGACGAGCTCAAGCCTTTATGTAGGCGCGGTGAAAACCGGTCGGTCCAATTTTTTGGACGGATAGGCCCCTGGCGATTTGCATCTTTGCGACACGCATCACCCATGCATTTTGAGTGCACTTATCCACGCATTGGAGGGACGGGATTAATTTACTGTGGCAACCGCCAAAAATTTGAATAGAAAATGTTAAAATTTGTTCGCAATTTCTTCAGCTGACAAAGACACGGTGAAGACTTTGAACGTTGTCAATTAGAACGCATATGAAGAGATTGTGAACTGAGTGGTTTGAGTTTAGCATAGAGGGGAGCGGGTCCGATCACATTCACATAGACGAAAAACAACTTGAAGAAATAGCAATATGTGAATGCTGTTGAGGACATGAAAAACTCAGATAAAATATATAGGAAGTATTAGCTCAAGCAATGAAGAACACCCACAAATGACGAATTTGAAGAAATTTGACGAAATTGCAAATGACAAAAAACTCAAGTTTAAGATCGTCAAGAAGAGGGTGGTGGCGTTACCCACCGTATAAGAATTTTTTATGATTTTAGACACCGCCTACAATTGTCGTAGGGCTCTGAAAAATCAAATTCTTCATTAATTTCTTCACACTTAGAGGGTTAGTCTTCATTGATTGAAGAAAAATGTTACTTCTTGTGTTGCGCATCAAAGTCATCAAGAATGCATAAGCGTTAGGATGTGTGTCCTTTTCAAAGGACATTCGAAGATTTTAGGATTTTTAGCTCACACCGCAACATGTAAAACCTTCTCTCATCCAACGGCTTAGTGAAGATATCTGCAAGCTGGTCTTCAGTCTTCACATGGTTGATGACGATGTCTCCCTTCAGCACATGATCACGAAGAAAATGGTGACGAATCTGAATGTGCTTCATCCTAGAGTGTTGCACTGGGTTGTGGGCGATCTTGATGGCACTCTCATTGTCGTAGTAGAATGGCACTTTCTTCACGTTGACGCCATAGTCCTTGAGGGTTTGCTTCATCCATAGCAGCTGTGCGCAGCAGGCACCAGCATCCATGTACTCAGCCTCGACAGTGGAAAGTGAGACGCTATTCTACTTCTTCGAGGACCAACAGACAAGAGATCATCTGAGGAAATGGCATGTGCCTGATGTTGACTTGCGATCCACGCGATCTCCAGCATATGCAGAATCAGAAAATCCAGCAAGATCAAGTGATGAGCCCTTGGGATACCATAATCTAAGCGTTGGTGTGTGAGCTTAATATTGAAGAATTCGTTTCACAGCCTGATGGTGTGATTCCTTCAGTGACGCTTGAAAGCGGGCACACATGCAAACGCTAAGCATAATATCTGGCCTAGATGCACATAGGTAAAGCAGCGAACCAATGATGGAGAGATATACCTTCTGATCGAAATCTTTACCATTTTTGTCAGTGCAGAGTTGACCATTTGTTGGCATTGGTATTTTGAGGCCTTTGCAATCTTGCATGCTGAATTTCTTCAGGCAATCCTTGAGGTATTTCTCCTGAGAGATGAAGATGCCATTGGGTTGTTGACGAATTTGAAGTCCGAGGAAGAATTTTAACTCCCCATCATGGACATCTGATATTCTTCACGCATCATATATGCAAATTCGTCACTGTATTTCTTGTTAGTGCAACCAAAGATAATATCATCAACATATATTTGGCATATGAACAGTTCACCATCATAAGATTTAGTGAAAAGAGTAGGGTCAAGTGAACCGGGTTTGAAACCCTTTTTCTTCAGGAACTCCTCTAGTGTATCATACCAAGCTCTCGGGGCTTGCTTGAGGCCATAGAGAGCCTTGTTGAGTTTAAAGACTTTGTCTGGATGCTTTGGGTCCTCAAAACCTGGTGGTTGTGCAACATATACTTCTTCCTCAAGCTTACCATTGAGGAATGCACTTTTCACATCCATTTGATATAAGAGGATATCATGATGGTTAGCATATGCAAGCAGTATACGAATGGCTTCAAGCCTAGCAATAGGTGCAAATGTCTCATCGAAATCAATACCCTCAACCTGTGTGTAGCCTTGAGCTACAAGACGGGCCTTATTCCTCACCACTTGGCCATTTTCGTCTTGTTTGTTGCGATAGATCCATTTGGTGCCGATGCAATTGTGCTTGCGTGGATCGGGACGCTTGACTAGCTCCCACACATTGTTGAGCTCGAATTGATGCAATTCCTCTTGCATCGCTTGAATCCATTCTGGCTCGAGAAATGCTTCATCAACTTTGGTGGGCTCTGAAATAGAGACAAACGCGTAATGCCCACAAAAGTTAGCTAGATGTGAAGCTCTTGAGCGAGTGAGGGGACCAGGTGCATTGATGTTGTCAAGGATCTTCTCAATCTGCACTTCATTTGCCACTCGTGGATGTGCTGGACGAGGGCCTTGCCATTGTTTTGCCGTGCAGAATCCTCAACATCATTTTCCTCAGGATCAGCAGTTTCTTCACGACGAGGGATCACTACTTCTTCATCAGCTATTTCTTCACTGAGCACAATTTCACAAGTGCCCATAAGCTTGATAGATTCCCGAAGAGGCATTTCATCTAGCACAGGAGGCAGGTGCTCTTTTTGTGAGCCGTTAGTTTCATCGAACCGCACATCTACAGTTTCAACAACCTTGTTGTGGTGGGTGTTGAAGACTCTGTAGGTGTGCGAGTCCTTTCAGTAACCAAGCATAAAACCTTCATGTGCTTTCGGTGCAAATTTAGAACTGTGATGAGGATCTCTGATCCAGCATTTAGCACCAAAGACTTTGAAATAACTCACATTGGGTTTCTTGTCAATGAGGAGCTCATATGAGGTCTTCTTGAGGAATTTGTGAAGATATACCCGGTTGATGATATGACATGCAGTGTCAATTGCTTCAGGCCAGAATCGACGAGGGGTCTTGTATTCATCAAGCATTGTGCGAGCCATCTTGATGAGTGTCCTATTCTTGCGCTCCACACTCCATTTTGCTGAGGCGTGTAGGGAGCAGAGAGCTCATGAGTGATACCAAGTTCGTCAAGATAGTCATCAAGTCCTGTGTTCTTGAACTCGGTGCCATTGTCGCTCCTGATGTGCTTGATCTTGAGACCATAATTCGTCATGGCCCGATTGGAGAATCGTCTGAAGACATCCCGAACTTCAGTTTTGAAGGAAATTATGTGCACCCAGGTGTAATGAGAGTAGTCGTCAACTATGACGAATCCGTAGAGAGATGCTGCATTGGTTAGTGTGGCATAATGGGTAGGACCAAACAAATCCATATGAAGTAATTCAAAGGGACGAGTAGTGGTCATGATTGTCTTAGCTGCATGCTTGTATCTGGTCATCTTTCCAGACTCACAAGCACCACAAAGATGATCTTTGACGAATTTGACGCCTTCGACGCCAATAATGTGCTTCTTCTTGATGAGTGTGCTCAGATTCCTCATGCCAGCGTGTCCAAGACGTCGATGCCATAGCCAACACTCTGAAGCTTTTGCCAGTAGACACGTGGCAGGCTGAGGACCTAGGGAGAAATCTACAATATACAAATCACCTTTCCTAAAGCCTTCGAAGACTTTGGATTTGTCAGACTCCATCAGCACAATACATCTATATTTGCCAAAGATGACAATCATATCAAGATCACAAAGCATTGAGACAGACATGAGGTTGTATCCAAGGGACTCGACAAGCATCACCTTTTCCATGTGTCGATCCTTCGAGATAGTAACCTTACCTAGACCCAATACCTTGCTTTCTTCCTTTGTCAGCATATGTGATATGCTTCAGATGAGACGGAGTAAGGGGAGCATCAGTGAGGAGATTCTTATCACCAGTCATGTGATTCGTGCAGCCACTATCCAGGACCCATTCAGTGGTTGTGGGTGTGTCATCCTATAGAAGCATTAGTCTGACTTACAAAATCATATACTTCAAAGTGAAGAATATGATGAGGATCCATTTCGTCAGACAATTTCATCAACGAATAATATCTAGCAGCATAAGGGATGTGTGAAATGAATAATTCATTCCATCATGATTAGCCTACATCCCAACAGGCACTTTGTCAGGTCTTCAGCAAATTCATCAGACATTTTAGTGGTCTGAAGACCTGACCCTTCAGAAGAGATTAGTTCTTCTTCTTAACCACCCACATTGGAATGGGTGGCTGAGAAGCAATGTAACGAAGTGCATTAATGGAGAACTTAGGCATTGAAGAATATGCATTTCTCTTCATAGAAGGGTTATAGTAATTGAATGAATAAGCAGAGAAATTCTTCGAGGTTTTATGAACATAGTGGTTCGAAGAATAGTGCTCATATTCATCAAATCGCTGTTTGTTTCCCTGCGAAACAGAGGCATTAGCACGACCATAAGTGGGTCTGCGTCCATTTGATGACTTTGATCCCTGTGAAGAATTTGGCCTGGGATGTTTCTTCTTCATCGGTGGTGTCATGATGACATTCACCTGAAGATTTTCCAGAAGCTTTTGGAAACATAGATTTTCTTCACAGGTGGACCGTTCCTGCAGTTAGTTCCAACAAATGTGGCAAAGACTTCACCATTCTAATTCTTGAATAGTTTATAGTTGGATTCAAATGACTCATCTAAAGAATATGAAGTATCACAAGTATAGCCAGATAAGGTAGATGGGTCTATTGGTGGTCCCTTTGCAGCAACCCATGTGGTTTTGGGATACTGCGCAGGCTTCCAATAAGAACCATCAGCATTAAGCTTTCTCTCAAAAGCAATACCCTCTTTCCTAGGAGTCCTGTAAAGAATTTGCTTTTTGAGCACGTCACACAGGGTTTGATGCCCTTTGAGGCTTTTGTACATGACAGTGACATAAAATTCCTTCAGCCCTGCATTTTCATCAGTATCACAGGTGGCTTCCTCAGATGAGGGGTTAGTGGCCACCGTAGCAGTTGAAGCAATTGAAAGTACTGAAGCATTTGAACATTCAGCTAAAGAATTTGAATTACCATGTTCAAGGCATTTTAGGCATGGTGCAACAAATTCTTCCTGAGTGGTACTGATCTGTTGAGCAAGGAGTGAATCATTCTCTTTTTGAAGATCATCATGAGACGCTCTCAGCTTCTTGAGATCATGCTTCCTTTGAAGAAATTCATAGGACAGCTTCTCGTGTTCGGCTGAGAGGGACACATGATGACTCTCAAGTTCGTCATACCGCGACTTAAGCCGTCTGAGATCTTCAGACAAGGCTTGACTATGATCCATTTCCTCCTCCAACAGGTCATTGCTTTTATCTAGTAGTTTTTGAATCTTTTCCATAGCATGTTGTTGCTCAGTTGCAATTTTAGCAAGTTTCTTATAGCTTGGTTTAGATTCACACTTAGAGTCGTCATCACTGGAAGTTTCAAAGTAAGCTTCTCGTGAGGTTACCTTTGCACCTCTTGCCATGAAGCAATAGGTGGGAGTGTAGTCATCAGCATAGTCATCATTGTTGGTGGAGATATCATCATCTTTAGGGTTGAAGATGGACTTGCTGACATACTCAGTAGCGAGGGCAAGGCTCGCCACACCAGAGTCTGACTCCTCCTCAGATTCCCCGGTTTCCTCATGATTAGATTCTTCCTCAGAATCCATTTCCTTCCCAATGAATGCATGAGCTTTGCTAGAACTGCCTTTCTTGCGAGATGAAGATTTTGATGAAGACTTTGAGGATTTCTTCTTTTTGCCATCAGAGTCATCATCCCTGCTCATCATCTTCTTCTTCTTCTTCAGCCATAGAGGGTAGTCGGCGATTTAGTGGCCTAGCTTCTTGCATTTGTGATAGGTTCTCTTGTTGTAGTCTCGAGCAGACGCTTCTCCAGTGTTCTTCGAGTCATACTTTGAAGACTTTCCAAAGCGGTTCTTCTTGGAAAACTTCTGGAACTTCTTCGCAAGCATTGCCAGTTCTCTGCCAATTTCCTCAGCACCATCAGAACTGCTCTCATATTCCTCTTCTTCGTCAGATGAAGAAATTGCCTTGGCTTTTGCTTTTGCCTTCAGAGCGCGAGGATGACCATAGCTGGGACCATACATATCTCTTTTCTCAGCTTGCTGAAATTCATGAGTGTCGAGCCTTTCAAGAATGTCAGCCAGGTTAAGTGACTTGTAATCAGGGTGCTCTTGTATCATCAGTGCCAAGGTGTCGAAGGAACTGTCCAGTGATCTCAACAATTTCTTCACCACCTCATGATCGGTGATGTCAGCAGCACCAAGAGCCTAATGCTCATTGGAGATATCAGTAAGGCAGTCAAAGGTTTGCTGCACATTCTCATTGTCGAGCCTCTTGAAGCGATTGAAGAGATTTCGAAGAACGTCAACTCGGGTGTCACGTTGAGTGGAGACCCCCTCATTGACCTTGGAAAGCCTGTCCCAGATAAGCTTCGAAGTTTCCAAAGCACTCACTCTACCATACTGTCCTTTGTTCAGACGACCACATATGATATTCTTCGCTTGAGAGTCAAGTTGCTTGAATTTCTTCACGTCAGTGGCGTTGATGCTTGGAGCCACGGTAGGCACTCCATTCTCGACGACGAACCAGAGATCGTTGTCAATTGCCTCAAGATGCATTCGCATCTTGTTCTTCCAGTAGGGATATTCCATGCCATCGAAGATGGGGCACACAACGGATACCTTGATCATACCTGCGGTCGACATAACTAAAACTCCAGGTGGTTAAACCAAAATCACATAGAACAAGGGAGTACCTTGCTCTGATACCAATTGAAAGCACAGGTTTACTCCCAGAGGGGGGTGAATGGGAGATTTTTAGAAATTCATCAAACTTCGAAGATTTTGACAAAAATTAGAGTGACAAAATAGAAACATAGGCGAAACTAGATCAACACAGATACAAGTAGAATGCATATGAAATACATACAAGTGAAGAGCATGGGATCATACAAGTAGACATGCATGAGGAAGATGAACTGAAGAAATGAAAAACAACATGATGAAAATCTTCAGTTCAAATTCTTCAGAAAAGTAAAGCATAAGTTCTTCACCAGCGGAATTGCATAAAGGTAAACGGGTGAGGAATTTGAAACCAGTTAGGCTCGGTGAAGACACAGTGATTTGGTAGACCAGTTCCAGTTGCTGTATCAACTGTACGTCTGGTTGAGGCGGCTGAGTCTTACCTCGGAGGACACTTAGTCCTCACCATCACTACAAAAAAAAGACACATCCGTGACATTATGGCCCGAACGAAAAGTTTTTCTGTCATGGTTGTGACACTTCTATGACAATAATTGTGACAAGAACACGTATCATCATAGATGTGGTGGGCTCCTACTTCTATGACAAAAAATTATGATAGAAAAGGGGCTTTTAATCCTAGGCGGGCTGGAGACGCACCCGCATGACATTCTTTGGGCCGTCCATGACGTAAAAAATCATGGTAGAACTGAGGGCGAGGAAATTTTCAGGGAGTTCCCGGTTATGGTGGGTGGTCGGGGCCGAGTGATGCAGTGTGGTTTGCGCGTTTCTCTCATACACGCGCGCGTGTGTGTGCGAGGCATTCGCTAACTGAACCCGAGTGAGGCGTTCGCTTACTGAACCCGAGCGATCGCACTAGCTACGTACTGAAGCCGATCAATCCCTTCACTGTTAACTGAACCCGAGCGATTCCTTCACTGCTAACTGAATCCGAGCGATTCCTTCGCTGCTAACTGAAGCCGGTCGAGCCCCCGTACGTGCGAGATGTAGCCGGTGTTGGTTTGCCTCTTGATGAACAGTGCATGTTGCTGTCGCGCGCGTGATACATAGAACGAGTCGAGATGCATCGATCGAGCCCCTTGCGTGAGACGTGGTGAGTTGACCTAGCCGGTTGGTTGGCTGTGGATGAACAGTTCCCGTTGCTGCCGCCCGCTCGTACGCCCCACCCAAGACGGTGGGTTGGCTGTGGATGAACAGTACCCTGGCCTTGTGAAGGTGGTTGGTGCTGGATGAATAGGACCCCGAGGAGGCCAGCCGATTGGGGGTGGATGAACAGGACCCTGTGGAGGCTGGATGAACAGTAGCCGGTGGAGGCTGGAGGAAGTCGACGGTGGATGAACAGTAGCTGGTGGAGGCTAGAGGAGGTCGACCGTGGATGAGCAGTAGCCCGTGGAGTCCCATTTTGCGGTACGCCACACCCCTCCCGATGAACAGGACCCCCGTTTCGACCATAGGCAGTTGGGGAGAAGTCTGTTTCCTCCGTTTTGCGGTACGCCACACCCCTCCCGATCAACAGGACCCCGTTTCGACCTTAGGCGCTCGAACAGAAGTCTGTTTCCTCCGTTTTGCGGTACGCCAGACCCCCAGCCGATGAACATGACCCCGTTTTGACCGTAGGCGGTCGAACAGAAGGCCGTTTCCTCTGTTTTGCGGTACGCCAGACACCTAGCCGGTGGGGGGTCGATGAATAGCACCCCGTTTTTCTTGTTCCGTCCAAGCTGGTTGGCTCCTGATGAACAGGACGCGTTCCTACCCAGTCGCTTGGCTCCCGATGAACACGACGCTGTTTCCTCCGTTCCGACCCAGCTGGTTGGCTGCCAATGAACACGACGCCGTTGCTGCCATCCGTTGCCTCTCCATGTATACGAGCCATGGCCGTACGTATGCGCGAGTATATATTCGAGACCCAGCCCATATATATGTACGTACGTGCCCATATTTTTTGCCGTGTGGCTGTACGTACATGTACACGATTTAGATGGGGCTGCCTGAACTGCTACGTCGGGGGCTCTACTACGACACGTGCTGCTCCTTACACGCCCACGGTTCATCGTTTCAGAGAGACCGATCGACCAGTATGTACGTACACGTTCGCGACCAGACAGACAATGCTACGTACGCTTCGACCGGGTGGGTCCCAGCTGTCAGGGAGGATAAGGAGGCACTTCCTTGCATGCGAAGACATAGCAGGTGGGTCCCAGCTGTAAGGGGGAATCATTTTTTTGCACGTAATAAGGAGGCACTTCCTTCCGTGCGAAGATGTATCTGGTGGGTCCAGCTGTCAGCCTCACCGCGTACAGTCCTCTTCTGATGGCTACCGTTCATTGACCATGTTGACTATGCCACGCCGAGAGCACCAAGGCGGTGGACGACGGCGAGGCCTAGGAAGGGAATGATGTGGAGCCAGGGAAGATGCGGCAGTGGATGTCCACGCGGAGGGGAGTACGAGGGTTGACTGGTTCGGCTGCGGTGTGAGGCTGCCATCGCCGGTGAATAACAGGCGATGTGGTTGAGTAGAGGGAAGACCTGGCTAGCGGTGGAAGTAGGGTGGGGCGGTGAGGCCTGCGCGGCAGCACAACCGGCCACGGAAGGCAGGAGCAGGCAGTCCCGCCGGCGCTGGTTTGGGCGGCTGGAGCAAGAAGATCAGAGATTGAAGAAGTAGCACGGCCGTTGGATTAACATCCAACAGTCACCACTGCTACAATCGTTTGTTGACTAAGTTGACAAAGCCCTGCATACGCGTCAACTTAGTAGGCCCACAAGTCAGCCTCCAAATCCGGTGGGTCCCAGTTGTCATTGGGAGGAATCATTTTTTCGCTTAATAAGGAGGCACTTCCTTCCGTGCAAAGATATAGCTAGTGGGTCCCAACTGTCAGGGTGAGGAATCATTTATTTTTCACGTAATAAGGAGGCACTTCCTTGCGTGCAAAGATGTTGCTGGTGGGTCCTGGCTGTCAGGGGGAACGAGTCATTTTTTTGCGCGTAATAAGGAGGCACTTCTTTGCGTGCGAAGATGTAGCTGGTGGGTCCAAGCTGTCAGGGGGAGGAATCATTTTTCGTGGCTTGTGACCATGGACCTCATGGGTCCCAGCTGTCTGCCTCTCCATGTACAGTCCTCTTCCGATGGCTGTCATTCGTTGACCGCGTTGACGACACCGTGCCGAGAGCACCAACGCGGTGGACGACGGCGAGGCCCAGGAAGGGAACGACCCGGAGCCGGCGAAGCCACAGCAGTGGATGCCCACCCTGAGGGGAGTAGGAGGGTTGACTGGTTCGGCTGCAGTGTGAGGCCTGTGTCGTCGGAGAATAACAGGAGGTGTGGGTGAGTAGAGGGATGGCTTGGCCAGCGGTGCGGTAGTAGGAGGGGGCGGTGAGGGCTGCGCGGCAGCACAGCCAGCCACGGGAGGCAGCAGCAGGCGGTCCCGCCAGCGCTGGTTTAGGCGGTAGAGCAAGAAGATCAGAGATTGAAGAAGCAGCACGGCCGTTGGATGTTATCCAACGGTCACTGCCGCTAGAATCGTTTGTTGACTTTTTTTTAGAACTCCTCGTTTGTTGACTAATAAGTTCACATAGCCCTGCGTACGCGTCAATATAGTAAGCCCACAAGTCAGCCTCCAAATCTGTGGCAAACAGCATACAACCCATTTGCCATTATTTTTAGGGATTTTTAATAATTTACAGCCCATTTGCTATTTCTTAAGGATTTTTTAAGCCCATTTTCTTTTTGTTAGCATTACAGCCCATATTCTGGCCACGGTTAAAAAATTCAACGAAATTTTGCATATTACGGTGGGGTCCGAACTGTTTTTAATCTCAAAATTTGAAGTCAGATTCAAACTAATTTGAAAAAGTAATTTATATTAATTTAAATCCAACGAAATTTTCCCCGCAGAAAAATCAATGAAATTTAAAATCTCGAAATCCCAGAAAACCGTAATTTGAAACTAATTGCCGGTTTGCATTTTTTTTGAGTGTCTATTTGCCGGTTTGTTGTGTTGTTCTTAAAATTTACAGCCCATTTCTTACTACTTATAGCCCATTTTCTAGGCAAACCCCGAATACATCCCTCCTCGTCTTGAAAGATTTGCAGCCCAGCAGTGCTGAGAAAAGCAAGTAGGCCTCGGTTGGGTATTCTTCAAAAAAAATAGAACTAGGCTAGCCATTTTCTGAAAGAGAAAAAAACAACTGGGCTGGTCATGTGGTAAACAGAAAATAAAAGCCTGGGCTAGACGGTCTACTGCCCCCGCACGGCCCAGTTGATACCCTGCTCCATCTCAAAAACAAAAAAACAACTGCGCGAGCTGCTGGGTCCCTGGTGTCAGCCGCTCGTTGGGCAATTCTCTCGCTTATTGAGTACGTTGACAATGTCGTGGGACCCAGATGTCAAACCATTAGGAGGAAGCATTTTTTTGGCTTGTAATAAGGAGGCACTTGCTTGCGTACTGCAATGACCCTTGTGGGTCCCTACTGTCATCCTCTCCACGTACAGTCATCTCCTGATTCCTCTTGGTTGTTGACCATGTTGACAATGCCAGACGGCGGCGTCACGGCGAGTGAACCAAGGCGGAGGACGACGGCGAGGCCTCAGACGGGAACGAACAGGAGCCGTGGAAGATGCGGTAGTGTAGTCGTAGGCGGAGGGGAGTACGAGGGTTGACTGGTTCGAGTGCGGGGTGGGGCTGACTTCGCCGGAGAATAACATGAGGTGTGTGTGGTAGATGGATGGCCTACCAGAGTTTTAGGGTGCGATGGGGCGGCGATGCATGCGTGGCAGCGCAGCCAGCCGTGGGAGGCGGGAGTAGGCGGTCCCGCCGGCACTGGTTTGGTTTTGGCGGCTGGAGGAAGAAGAGACTGAAGAAACACGACAGACATTGGATGTCAATCCAACGGTCAACGTTGGCAGAATCGTTTGTTGACTAAGCCGACACCACGTTGCATACGTTTTTCGCAAGAAAAGAAAAACTGGGCTCGTTCGCCAGATAACATTCCCGAAACTGCCACCGTTTGATCTTGCGTCGCAACTAAAACTGCCAGGAAAATGCGTTCGTTTGCCATCCTCCTCCCAGGGAACGTTCGCCAGATAACATTCCTGAAAATCAAAGACTTGAGAAGGCATACAGAACAAGCTAGTCCGGCAGTAAGAGACGTTCCTGACTGTTAGAAAAAAGAGAGACATGCTGCTGTAACAGGTTCAAATCGAAACCTAGACTATATATAGTGTTATACTACTCTGCAAGTAATGAAACTGACATATCCAACGTTCGCTTCTCCTCTTCTCTAGTTACTCGGCCTAGCTTCAGAAGCTCCGGCCGTAGCAACCATGTCCGCTGGCTCGTCCACCTACTCTTCAGCAGGGAATCGAGCCAACAACCAGATGTGCGCGAAGTTGCCACCCGTACCACCGCCTATGGGTCTCATCACACACCCGCCGGCACACTCACCGCAGCCGGTTGCTCATCGCACCCCGCTATCGTTGGTGTGGTGCCACTGCTGCAAATCACGCAGAGTCATCTGTCGCGTTTCAACTACAACCCTCAACCCTGGCCGAGTCTTCTACAAATGCCCAAATCATGGGGTAATATGGTCAAGTTGTTCGCCTGCTTTCAGTTGCTGAATTTTATTTTTTAAGAGTTTGGTTGATGATCTTCGAATTTGATTCATGCAGAAAAGGGAGGATTCTTGTGATTTGTATTTCTGGGAAGTTGCAGATGTGGGGGAATGGAACTACGCGGATTATTTGGTTAGCCAACGAATCCCAATACCAGCAGGCTGGGGTGTTGGACAAGTAACTGAAGGAACGGCAGAAGAGGAAGATGCAGAGCAGAAGGTTAAAGACGATGCAGTTCATCAGATCATGGCCAAGCAACAGCTGGTGAACAGCCTTGGCAGCAATGAGGAGATGAAAGAGCTTGTGAAGATAATGGGCAAGATCGTTGTGCTCTGTAGGATGATTGTCTCTTTATTTGCAGTGTATGTAGCACTCATGATGTATTCAGTGGCTCTGACATGAGCACTTTGCTGAAACTAGTAATGAATGAAACCTATTTAGCAGGCTGGGCGTCTAGCAAACTGCCATCAACTACATTTGCAGTTGTACAATCACCAAATACAAGTTTCACAACAAAATATGAGTACTACTAAACAACAATGTCATCATGTTTCAGTCGTCATACAATCACCAAACACAAATCAACATACATAATAAGTGATGTTCTCACTGAACAACTACTTCATCAGGTTTCAGTTGTCATAGCAAACACAATTTAACATAGTAGATAATAAGTTGTCTTCTCACAGGCAAATACGACAAAAGCAATCTAATCATCATCCGTAGCAGCAGCGTCAACATCTTCACCATGTGTGTCAGTCTGAATCGTAATCCCCCCCAGTGTCATCTTCTTCTTCAGCATCAATCTCCTCGAACGTTGGCTTCTTATTGATCAACTCATCTACTTCCATAGTGTGACAGTCAATCTTTTCTCCAGCCTTATTGATGTGATGGTCCGCAAACATATCATAAACATCTATGGAATCCTCTACATCAGCAGCAGTGTAAGCATCATCTTGTTGTGCAACTTCATTAAACGAATTCCTCTGCTCAAACTTTTGCAATATTCTCCAGTCTTGGCTACATGCATATGTGTCTTCCAAGAAAAATATCTGTGTTGCTTGATTTGCCAAAATATAAGGCTCGTCGGTGTGGTACGCCGCCTTGACATTGATGGATTTGAAATAAACATCAGCTTTGGGTTTTGAGATCCTGGTAAACTGGTTATACCAACGACAGCAAAACAGAACCACGCACCGATGAACCTCGAAACTGGAGATATACTGCAACTGAACAATGTCTCTTATGTTAGCATACATTTCAGTTGTCACTTTCTTGTGCGTATCCGTGCTCATGACGGCACTGTTTTGTGTCTTCCTGCCTTTGTCACGTGCAAGGGTGTTGTAGCGCACATCTCCAACAACGCAAGATGCATAATGTCTTACCCGAGTATCAGGACCCAATGCTAGTGCATAAAGGGTATCACTAACTACTTGCCCCTCCTCCCGCATCTCCTTAACCTATGGTTAGAAAATAGACAAGCTGATCATCTTATGTACTCTATATATTAAAAAAACTGACAGTGCAATTCAAAAGCTTACACGGCTCTTCAACCATTTCACAAATCCTTCCCTAACCCGTTTGTCAATGTTTCTTGGATTTTGCGCTAGTAACTCCTCTTCATACATGCTGCAGAACATAGTGACCGCGTCAAACATCTAAATATATAAGAATGTGTTGCAAGTTTAGTAGATTACGATGTATAAGCTGTAGTACTTAGCACTTACTCGATATAGGGTAGAATCTCAGGACAGTTATTCAACACATACCAAACCATTTTGGCCAAATCTTTAGGTTTGTCATCTTGCCGACTCTTCCCTGTGACTTGAATAGCAGGATCGAAAATATTGAGCTCAGGATTTTTTTCGCCCACCTTTTTGCTAGGTTGATCAGCTGTTTCAATGTATCTTGAGCAGAATGTCAACGCTTCTGTAGCAATGTAGGCCTCTGCAATGGAACCCTCAGGTCTAGCTCTGTTCCTAACATAGCCCTTGAAAGTGCCTAGCCGCCTTTCAATAGGGTACATCCATCCATACTGTACTGGACCTCTAAGTAGTGCCTCATCAGGTAGATGAATAGCCAAATGCACCATCACATCAAAGAAGGCTGGAGGATATATCTTCTCAAGGTCGCATAGGATAGTTGGTATCCTCTCTTTAAGACGATTCACAGCATCTATCCTGATATTTCTACTGCAGAGTTCCCTGAAGAATTGTCCCAACTCTGCAACTTCTCTGTATAAGTCAGGGCGGCCCAATCCTCTAAGGAGAACAGGTAAAACCCTTTGAAGTAGGACGTGGCAGTCATGAGTTATCAACCCTTGTACCTTGGTTCCATCTGCACTGATTCTCCTTTCAGGGTTGGAAGCAAATCCATGTGGGAATCTCACACGTGACAGGATCTTGCAGAATTCTTTTCTCTTTTGCTTGTCCAAGACGTACACAGCTGGTGCCATATCCCGTGATTCACCATTGTCTTTCACCTGCAAATCAGATCTGATAGCCAGGTGTGTCAAATCAATCCTAGATTTTAAGGTATCTTTTGTCTTGCCTTCAATATTAAGAAGTGTGCCGATAATGCTGTCACATATATTTTTCTCGATGTGCATCACATCAAGATTATGCCTCAAATCCAAATCCTTCCAATACTCCAAGTCCCACAAAGTGGACCTACAGGTAAACAATAATCCCTCTTTTGCCTTGCCACGCTTCCTTTTCCCGCTACCATTATTGGGATGGTTTGCTGGTGTAATATGCCTGGCCTTCTCTAATTCCTCCTGCAACCCATCGCTGGTGAGCCTCTCTGGTGCATCACGGTTTCCATGAGTTGCATTGAACATAGGTTTTTGGTATTTTCTAAGACGCAGCTTGTCCTTGTCAAGGAAACGGCAGTGTCCAATGTAACCGACCATGCTAAGTATTGGGTATGACAGCGGATTCTTGTCACAGCGAACACATGCATTGTAACCATGCGTCGTTTGCCCTGACATAGTGCCCAAAGCCGGATAATCATGGATGCACCAAATTATAACAGCACGCAGAGTGAAATAAGCTGGTGGGCTGCTATATAGGTCTCGAGTGAGAACACCCCTCCATAGCTTTTGAAGTTCCTCCACAACAGGCTCCATGAATAAATCAAAATCCTTTCCAGGACTTTTTGGACTTGGGATGAGCAAGGCCATGATGTAGTTTGATTCTTTGGGGCAGACATTTGGCGGCATGTTGTAAGAGATAACAAGCACTGGCCACATGCTATATGTCGTGCTCTGGTGGCCAAATGGGTTGAATCCATCTGTAGCTAAGCCAAGTCTAATGTTTCTAGGCTCAGCAGCAAACTCTTCGTGTTTCAGATTGAAGCTTGTCTAGTCACTACCATGAGATGGATGGCTCATTACATTCCACTCTCTGTGCTCCTGGTTCCTAGAATGCCACAGTACACCCTCTCTTGTTTGAGCATCATGAAACAACCTCTGCAATCTTGGTATAATTGGAAAATGTCTCAGAACCTTATGAGGAATCCTCTTCACAGCATCGCCATCTTTCCATCTTGATGATTTGCATTTTGGGCATTCACTTAAGTTGGCATAATCCTTTCGGAACAGAACACAATTATTGTCGCAAACATGGATCATATCATATCCAATTCCAACCGCACGGAGGAAATTCTTCATTTTACTGTAGGTGTGTGGCAGCTCCGACACAGCTGGGTAAGAATCGCGAAAAGCAGCCATCATCGCATCGCATGATTTGTTGGTCATCCGCTGAGATGTCTTCACCTGAAGAAAGCTGACCATAGCTGAGAATACTGACAGCTTACAACCTGCGGTGACTGCCACATTGCATTGGTCCAACATGCGGGCCCACCATTTTTCTTGTACAGGTGTAAGTTCTCGAAATGCACGAGCATTTCGTAGCATTGTTTCAATCTTGGTCAAAATCACTGGCTCCGCCGCCACCTCCACCTCCTCCTCTTCTTCCTGAGCATCAGGCAGATCAAGATGGTGATCGTTCACAGCTTCACCATGATGAACCCTCCTAGTATATGTGACTGACATCCCATACAAGTGTAGATGATTTTGCACAGTTGACTGGGGTCTTGAAACTGAATTCATACAACTGCAACATGGGTAGCGCACATCTGCTTTCGGACCACCGTACTCAGCTCTAATAAAGTTCATGAAGTTTTGAACCCCCTCGACATATGCAGGGGAGAATCGTCGAGCAGAAGTTATCCAAGTCCTGTCCATCTGTTAGACATACAAATTAGTTCTTCTACTAGATATTACAGGAAAAACATAGATGTTTCATTATAAAGTCCAGAAAAAATACCTAGGTCGATGTCTAAAGCTATGACAAAATATTTGGACAAGCAGATCTAAGTAACGAAATATATGTAAAGCTGATTCAACAAACAGATTGAGTGCTAAATTATGGCAGGCTATTTCAGCAATCAATGAGGCCGAGCACACAGCCATCGAAGGCCATCTCAGCAACAAGGATTGAGTGTAAAACGGTGTCGAGCTATTTCACCTAACAGATTGGCTACTAGACCATGGCTATCTACTTCACAATACATACATGGTCCTAAAATATGGCAGGATATTTTAGCAACTAATCAGGTGTGGCATGCCATCTCAGCAAAGCAGATTGAGTGCAGAACAGGGCAAGGTAGCTTTTTAAGCAGAGCATATTGAGTGTAAACTATTTCGGCAAGCAGTGAGATTAACAGCGTCTATCAGCTAATATCCAGCGCTACTCCAACATGCATGGGGTCTCAGTCTAGAATGCGCGTACCGTTGGAGAAGCTGACCGCCGTGCATCTCCACAAGAACGTCGCCATCGGTGGCGGCGCGGCTGGAGGATGGCAATTTATGAGAGCGTACTGTGGGATCGAGAGGATCGCCGTGCGTCCCCTCGAAGAACCGCGGCGCCGACGTATCGACGCGGCGGGGAGGGCTAGTTTGGCGGAGCGAATGGAGTGGAGGGGGGCGGGGGTAGGGGGGTTTGGGGAATATTATTGGCTAGTTGGCCGAAGGGGAGTTGAATTTGGGATTTTGGGGGAATTTTCGCGCGGTGGGCAGGGGAGTTTGGCGAATGGTCGGTTTCTCCAATTGCGGTCCCATGTGTCAGTGAAGAGGCAAGCCGAAGCACGTTCCCTTTGGGTGAGCGGTGTGCAGGACCGACCGTGTGAGGGGTGCAATGCGACCGCGACAGGCGTGCTGTAAGTGTACCACCTTTTCCTTTTGAACTTGTAGAGTGTAACACTTGGTTTTGGTGCTTGGCGCAATCCATCGATACAAATCCCTACTAAAACGGCGCGGGCAGGTCTTTTCCCGCGCGATATGCTGGGAGTTTGGCTTAGTTGGTTTGACAGACAGAGCGAGAGAATGACATGAAATGCGTGAATGTGTAGTGGACGTAATTTTAGAGGGCCTAAGAGAAATTGTGTATGTAAACCCTCTATATTTATTTACTTCACGTATTAGCTTTGTCTCTGGTAAAACTTTCTAAACTTTGACCATGTTTATACATACAAAAACAATGACAACCACAATACGAAGTAAATACGATTAGAATCATTATTCAATATATTTTCATACAACATATGTTTTTATTGTGAAAGTTCATATAACCGGACAAGATTCATGCAAACACGGCAGATTTTCATTACATTTCGAACTTTTAGGGCAAAAAAAGAAAAGAAACACGACCCTAAACCTATCCTACGGCGACGGCGTATGTCCACTTTCCTTTGTATTCCGCATCGGTGACCACGTCCTCCATCTGCCGTCTCCATGAACGGCGGCGGGGTTCAAGACCCGTGATGTAAAGGTGCGGTCTCCGGCGAGGAAGAGTAGAACACGGGAGACGGACCGGCCCACTTGGGACACCATGCCTGCTGCCTCCCATGCCCTACTCATCCTTGGAGGAGTCCGCGACCTCGGCGGTGCCGGTGGATGTGAGGTCGATGATGAACATGGATGGTCCATCGCTGTTCACATGCCATATGCGCCCCCGAACATTGGACGGCAGCACGTAGAACACACGGCTGGCGGTGCTCTTGTCCTCGGATGCCGGCGCGGCCGGCGCTTGTGCGGCCGCGTCCGTGTCCGGCTACGCCGGCATTGCATTGCGAGCGGCGGTTTGAGCAAGGGCGGCAACCTCGAGCTTCATCTCCAAAGACAAGCTCTCCCGCAGAGCGTTCCCACCTGTGGTCATGGTGGATGTGGTGCCAGGGAGGAGGATGTGCTCTGGTGTGGAGTTTAGCTGGGTGTTGCCGCCTTTAAGTAGCGCATACCGGTGAGGCCAAGCGTCCGGGTGCGTTAATGAGTCGCCGGAGTTCATACCTTAGGTGGCGAGTCTGCTGAATGGCGGCATGTGGATGGACGGCATGAATGTGGGCAGCTGGCGCCAGGGGGGGGAACGCACGCGGGCGAGGGACGAGGGTTTTTTGTGGGCCAGGGTAGTCAGCTGTGGGTGTGGCAACGTCGCAGATGCCCTTTGCTCACATGAGATCCCACATGTCAGTGACAAAGCAAGACGACCCGTGTTCCCTTGGGTCAGAAGAGCATGCCGGACCGACCGTCTGGGGTGCGACGTGAATGCGACATGCGTGCTGTCAGTGCACCGCCTTTTCATTTCGAACTTGTAAACCGTAACACTTGTAGAGCGTAAGACCGAAAGCATATAGTATGAAGTTGGCACCTCACCTATATCCAGCCTAGTAGCCCAAGTGTACAATAGTTATTCATACTAGCATATGTACCAGTATAATTAGTGTACCGCCCTTTCCTTTTCAACTCGTGAAGCGTAACGCTTGATTAAGTAGCCGGACAATGTGTGTTGCCTATCTTTGTATGTATTTGAGGTGTGCTGATTGAGGTGTCCGGCTGTTAGAAGGAATAATTGAGGTGTGCCTGCTCCGTGCTCGCATTTAGGTGTCCAACTTACCATGTTCCGGCTGTAGTAACTATACTATGTAAGTTGCTTGGAAAAATAGTTACCTAGGTCGGTTTTGTGAGCCGTCCACTACGTGTCGCTCCCCATCTTAGTAGTGACAAACCCCTTCGGTTCATGACCCGACACACCTTGACGAGATCGATAGATGTGGAGAGATCGAGTGTGTGTCATGCAAATCAAGGTTTTGGTGTGTGTCTATGATAGAAATGGTCGTGTGAGGCGGAGAGTGGGGGGGGGGGGGGTTTGTGTGTACGCTAGTCGGTCATGTACCATCTAGCTGTAGATCGATTGAAATAGTACTAGGGTGGGTCCGGAGATCGATCGATCGACCAATGTACATAGGGGTGTAGAGAAAGATGAATGTATGCTTAAAAAATATAGATGAAAGGCTTGGTTACAATTAATGCACGGTAGAGTGACCTAGGCGTGTGTCGAAGAGCGACCTGATGAGCGAGATACAATCCCGATACCTCAAGAGGTCGATCATGTGTGACATGCACAAAGAGGAAGAGAGGTGCTATGCGTGTGTGCGAGAGAGAGAGAGACCCTGAGATGAAACCGAGAGAGATCGAGTGGGTGTGCAATACAGAGAGAGCGTGTGTCAAAGAAAAAAAAATGTGACAACACTCTATGTTGGGTGTGTGAGACATATTATGCATAAGAAGACACATGGTACTTGAATCCAACCTAAAAAAAGTTCCAAATATTAGAATTCAACCTAAAGTGGATTCAAATATTTGAACCGGTGATCATAGAATTTGCAAATCATATGTAAAGGGCATTCAATCTTCGTTTCGCTTTTCAACTTACAATATACCATATACAAGCACGTATATAAATTTGTATTCAAACAGAAAATGGTTTCCAATTTGTATTCAAACACGTGAATGTTTGTTCTCGCGCATGCGCTTGCTACTAAGATTTCGCCACGTCTTGCCAGTCCAATAGTAGTAGGAGTACTAGTACTAGTAGTACTACCTTTGTTTTTCGTGCCAAATTTTGACCATAATTTCAACTCAATTTTTTTAATGCATGTCATCAAAAATTATATCATTCGATTCGTATTTGAACATAGTTTCCAATGATATTATTTTCGGTTACATGCATTAATATTTTTTTTGACGGGTGCATTAATATTATTTTAGTTAAATCAAGGTTAAAATTTGACACAAAATATGAAGGGGACCAATAAACCAGGACAGAGGCCTCTGCACTAGAGTATGGAGTGCTTATTAACACATGGCCCACCTCACACTCTCGACAAATTTCTTGGAATCCGTGCTACAATCTCTCCCTCCTCGTCTCTCTCTTCTAAATTCAGCCGACGCGGGCGGGGGATGGGGAGATGGAGGGGGAAAGTTTGCCTACCGTCGGTTTGCTCTCAACTGCGGTCCCGCAAGCAAGCGAAAATGCAAGACGAAGCGCGTTCCATTCGGTGAGCGATGTGCCGGACCGACCGTGTCGGGGTGCAACGCGAACGCGACAAGTGTGATGTACACCGTCAGTTCCTTTTGAACTTCCATACTTCTTTTTTTGGGAATGGCTAACGCGCGCGCGCGCGTTGGAGCGCACGATTTCCGACCAGCTGGGCTTGTCCTAATTAAGTAAGTTCATCAGGGTGTATTATTGATAATTAAGGAAAGGGCGGGCAAGTAGCTGGCGTAGAATATCGGGGGTTATCTTCACAAGTTTAAAATGAGGAAAAGGAACAAACACAACACACCTGTCGCGTTCGCATCAGACCAGCACATGGTCGATCTACCCCACCGCTCAACGCCAACCAGCTTGGCATTTCACTAGCATGTGGGAACGCATGTTAGCAATCCGACCATGGGCCAAACTAGCCCGCCCCACCGTCGCCATTTCCTCCTCGCGCGTGGTTCGGCCAAATTTTTTGCTTGCTTTTTTTGAGAAAGTATGCTTGTATTCGAATCACGAAATAATACAAAGAAAATTTTCGCTCACTGATGAACGAGGCAGTGAGGGGAACGAGGATGGAATTTAATGCATTGCCCCTAAGCATTTTGGGAATATCTGATTTTTGTAAGGTGACTTATACACCTGGACAGAGGGAGAAACCGCATGTGATCAAACCAAACTCAGCCATCCAATCGCTGATACCTAATTTTCGTCGATACAGTATGTTTATAAGGCCGATTTATTAAATATAAATATGTTTTTACACAGCAAATGATACCTAAAAACAACAACATAAAGAAAAACTATCACTGCTCATGGAACGAGCTGGCCTCGTCGTCTTTGGCCGCTAGCGCGAACCAGCCAGAGCTGCCGACGTGTGTCGCCACGGCGTGGTTGTCCTCGGCCTCCAGCTACTCGTTCACACAGAGCGTGATGACGCTCTGCACGGACGCGAGCACCGCCCGGTTCACATCCACGATGTTCGGTTCCGCCTGCAAGAGGGCCTCAATGGCAGCGGCATCCACGCGCTCCGCGTCGAGTTGAGACTCCGCCGCCCGGTTCAAGTCCACGACGTCCGGTTCCGCCTGCAGGAGGGCCTCGATGGCAGCGGCATCCGCGCGCTCCACATCGAGTTGAGCCTCCACTGCCCGGTTCATGACCACGACATCCGGTTTTGCCTGCAGGAGGGCCTCGATGGCAGCAGCATCCGCGCGCTCCGCGTCGAGTTGAGCCTCCGCCGCCCGGTTCACGACCACGACATCCAGTTCAGCCTGCAGAGGGCCTCGATGGCAGCGGCATCCGCGTGCTCCATGTCAAGTTGAGCCTTCGCCGCCCGGTTCACGACCACGACATCCGGTTCTGTCTGCAGGAGGGCCTCGATGGCAGCGGCATCCGCGCGCTCCGCGTCGAGTTGAGCCTCCGCCGCCCGGTTCATGACCACGACATCCGGTTCCGCCTGGAGGAGGGCCTCGATGGCAGCGGCATTCGCGCGCTCCCCGTCAAGTTGAGCCTCCGCCGCCCGGTGCTTCTTTAGGATTACCAGGTTGAACCGCTGGTCTGGCTGCACCATGGGGGACCTGGACGCCGGCACAAAGTCAACATCCATCGTCTCCTTCGCCGCGGGGGGCTTCTGCGCCGCGACCTCCGCCATGAACATTGGATCACCTTCCTCCTTGGAGCTCGGCTCCAGAGGACTCGGGGATTGGCCCGCCGCAAAGCGAGCTTGGGAACGGAGGTCTGTGGCGCCTACCGCCGCCGCAATTTCTGCGCGGCACTCCGGCGTCAACATCTTGTAGTACGTGATCTTGCTGCACACCATGGCTATCCGGTGAACTAGGGGACGGCTGATGTAGGCTAGGGGATCGAAAGGTGGGAGAATGGGCTGGGAGGTGGGGTTTTGGGGCAGGGATGACCGGCCGGCAAGTAGCTGGCGTAGGCCGAGCAGCGAAGGTTCCGGTGTGAATAATGGTACCGGTGATGACCGGTCAATCGGTTTTGACTATGCGGAGTTTGCAAAGCCGGACGGCTGGAGCCTGGAGAGTTGTGGGGTGGGATGGGACCAAAGTTTCAGAGTTTGACGTCGCAGATGTCCGGACCTCCCCACCCGTTCGGTCTGTGGGATTTGTTTTTTTTAGATGCTGTAGGTGGGATTCGTATCCGAAAAGACTCTTCCGCGATCACGCATGCCAACGCGCGGATCCCCTTCTCGCAACCTCAATCAAGTTTCGACCAAGTCTGTTTCTTTCCGAATTAATAACTGCAGCCATTTCCATGTATTTACAGTGGCCCCACCTCCTCCTTTGACGATACAAGCAGCACATGGTTGCATGCACATTGGCCCACTTTACTTTCCATTTAATCCTCGCCTGGTGAATGCGCATGGACCTTTCCATCCCCAATTAATCGCCCCCCCTGATTTTCACTTGGGTGGGGCCCGCCCTTTCCTTAATTATCAATAATACACCCTAATGAACTTAATTAATTAGGACAAGCCCAGACGGTCGGAAATCGTGCGCTCCGACGCGCGCGCGCGTATCAAAAAAATTGTGAAGATAACACTTGGTTCTTTGCCTTCGCGCGATACATCGATGGAAATCCCGATTATAATGACGCAGAATTTTCTTCTAAATCCCGTAAAAAGGCGTCCTCTTCGCCCCTCCGGCCACAATCATCGCGCTAATCATATACTTTCTATTTGACTTCTTTCCCCATTACGGTGACGTCGACGATATCGCGATCGTTGTGGCTTTGGCGAAGTGCTTTTGACGGAGCGCACCATTGAGGCAAACGATGGTCATGTCGTTTCAAAGTGCCGCCTGGAAGCCGAGACAACTGCCTTCTTTGCATCCAAGAAGTCCGTAGGAGACAGCAACTATCGTGTCACCGTGACCGTTGGATGCGATGTGACCACCTCGTTCGAGCTCGAGCTGCCGCAAGGGGACTCGAACATGACCGTGTACCCTTACACAAGCACCGGTTTACTGTCAGAAAGGCTCTTCTGTGTCAGGGACCCGCCTAGCCTGTGAAACCAATGGAAATGCCGGCGTGCAGTTCGGGGATGGCTCCGCTCATCGATCTACGTCCCAACAAAACAGAGTGGGAGACGGTCGTCCCCGACGGCGTTGTGAGGAAGATAGTCCAGGAGGCGAATCACCGGCGGTTGCATCAACGAGGAGGGTGTGACTTCAGCTTCGACATGAATGTGGACCGGCATCATGTCGTTACCCTGCCGGCGCTACGTTCATGGAGAAGCTTCTTGGCGAGGAAGGTGCTGGGACGTGCCCGGCATGTCTCGCACACACCATCAAACAAGTAGTATAGTAGTACTGCTTATCTAGGCTTTCGCCGGCCTATTGATGCACATACGAGAATTTTTAAATCATATAATGCTCTATGTACGTTTGGTCTTATCACTAATAAGTACTAGTACTATATTTGTAACCATTGAGTAACTGGTACTAGTTGGTGAATGTTGCGTAGCCATGGATGTCCGAGCTAAATTTGAAACACAGTCATGATCAAACAAGATGTTACCATTGGGCTCCACCACTCAACCAGCCGGAATCACCTTGGCCTATTTGATTTGCAGGATCCTCAAAACGCAGGAATCGCAAAAATATATGATTGTTCTCTTTGGATGGGAATGGCTTGGATTGGAGTATAGGATTAGGATTGTGTGTTTGATGTCATAGGAAAGACAGATGAATTTTTAAAATACTCCTAGGTTGGAGTAGATGTAGGATTTCCTATATTATTAAATGTAGCATAATAGCTTCGTCCGTCCAGCTTACTGCGGGAAAGGTCGTTTCTAGAAGAAGACGATGGAGAAGCGGATTCATCGAAGAGTGAAATTATGGTTGCTTCGCCCGTGACTTTGTGATTTGACGCCTCATTGCTTTGTGATTTGTGATAGTAGAAGGGAGTAGACTCTATGCTCTATGCATGCATCCATGCAAGGGAGAAAGAGGAGAGAGGTTGCATTTTTTGGCATCGGCGCACCACCGAGTTCCGGTTCCCTCTTTTTTTGGCTTTCGCAGCACCCTCCACAATGGTTCCCATCGATGCCAAAAGCTATTTTACCATTTGGCTACACATTGTGGATGCCCTTAAGTGTACCACTTGGTTAAAGAGGAGGTACTTTTGCCGCGCGGAAGGCAGGGTAGGTTGGCCTCACGGTTTGCTAACATGCGGTCCCACGTGTCAGTGATGTACCAAGCCGATCCGCGTCCCACATGACTACATGAGGCAGAACAACGACAGAAGCAACTTCAGCGAGGAGTGAAATGATGGTTGCTTCGTCCCTCCAACTTATACTGTGGGAAAGCTACAACTTTGTGATTTGATGCCTCATTGCTCATTACTACTGCGGCGCCACGACCGGGGTGCGTCCCCCCTGCTGCTCTCCACTGTTATTTGATGCATGGCACGTGGACCCGGATGCTGGATGTCCCACATGTCGGCGTAAGGGAGTAGAACATTTATGAAAGCGAGCGCTCCACTCTTACGACGGAGGAGTACAAGACACGGCGGCCCAGTGAACTGTAACTTGTACTATACTACTGTACTAGTCTTGTACCACTTGGTTTTGCTGTTTCGCGTGATCCATCGATACAAACCTGATTAAACAAGCGAGGGCGGGTCTTTTCCCGCGTGGTAGGCAGGGTAGTTTGGCATAGTCGGTTTGATAGAGAGACCGAGAGAAAGATGTGAAATGCTTGAATGTGTAGTGGGCCTTTTTTTGTGTCATGTGTGTGTGTAGTAGGACCTTTCAGATCACTAGATGATACTAGCCATACATTTCAACACAATTTTAATGTATGCAACATGAATAATTGAAGTAACAATATGAGATCTAAAACTTAAAATACATATGATTTATTGTGTTAGAGTATAGTAGTACTGTATTGCATAGTTGTTAGATATAACATGCGAGAACGTGTAGGGACGTACTTTTTGAGGGCCTACAGAGAGAAATTCGGCATAAAGTGGATTCAAATATTTGTATTCATCATCATAGTATTTGTAACTCATATCTAGAGTTTATACGGTAGACGTGAATGCTTGTTCGCTCTTACGAAACCAGTACAACAATATTGGGGTGGCGTGCGCCAATTTAGGCGTGGGAGGTTGGCCTAGTCGGCTCCACGGAGAGAGCGAGAGAACAGCTAAATACACTGGCGGTCACTGTATTTGAAGCGAAAGCATAACATAGTCACCGGACTTCAGAATACGCTCATTAGGGTCACTATATACGTTTGACGGTGATTATACGGTCACTCGCTCACCGTTCAACATCGTATTGCACTCTGTTGACCGGCCAAATAGTCTACGTGGCACTATGTTGACTGGTTAAATTTGCCACGTTCCTTGTGGGTCCCACCTGTCAGTTGGCAAAGGAAAGAGATAAGATAAACCAAAATTTACGCAGGCGTGACAAGACTCAAACCCTTGCGCGCGAACCACCTGGCTGTGTATGTGTGTGTCAGGGCCTGATGTGTGTGCATGCACGTGTAGGTTGAGCACTTGAGCGTGAGCGTGTGTGTTGGTTGTGTGGCGAGTGCATGCATGCGTGCGTGCGTGCGTGTCTGCGTGTGTGTGCATGCATGCATGCGTGTGTGTGCGTGTGAGTGTTACATGCATGCAGTTCATGTGCATGCGTGCGTGTGTGTATAATCACCACACTAGATCCTGTGTATTAAAAGAACTAGTCAACCAGCACAGCATACCAATACAAGGCCACCTTGTCCGCGCCACTTCGAATCTCTTCTACTAGTGATACCCACCATGCAATATTTTATTTTTGTTTGTTTACATTCTTATACCCGCTGACAGGTGGGCCCTATGGTAGTGAGATAATGAGCGCTGATGATGCAACACTAGATGCGCCACGTGGACTGTTTAACTGGTCAACTAATCGTGTCTTCAACAAATATAGAGCTCTACGGTGACCCCGTGACTGTATAACAACCACAAAACGTATATGGTGACCGTAGTGAGTGTATTGTGAAGTCTAGTGATCATAGCGTACTTTCGCTTCAAATACAGTGATCGTCGGTGTATATCTCGCGAGAGAGAGATGGAACATGCGTGAATGTGACGGGGCGTACTTTTAGAGGGCCTAGAGATAGTTTGTGTGCGTACATGAAAGAGGCGTAGAAAGGGGGGCGATGGGGAGAGAGAGAGATGCTCTTCGTTTCTCTTTATTATGACTAACTTCATAGTATAAAAATATAAACATTCACAATGCGGAATAAATATCATTGGATGCACCATGCAATTAACTTTCGTACTCCATATAACTTTGCAATATTTTATAGATGTAGATTTTATAAAATAAATTTTGGCCACACTTTGCGTAGTTCTAATTCAAAAGGAATCTTGTATGCGAAGTAAACGTGAACAGAGGGCTTTTTAGATCAATGGAGCACATGATAAGATGCAACATGTGTGAATGTGTAGTTTACGTATTTGGCAAGGCCTGGAGAGGGTATATGTACGTATTCGAGAGAGGCGCGGATAGAGGGGGTGTGTGTGCGATGAGAGATAGATAGCACGAGAAATGAGAGAGGTCTAGAGAGATAGAGACAAATAAGATATGTCTCGATGAGAGATGGTCTTGAGTGTGCGTATGCAAGGGAGAAGGGGAGAGAGACATGAGCAGAATAGTGTGTGGGGTGTGTGTGTCTGGTATGCATGTGTGGGTGTGACAAGATACCGAGACCTAGGGGTAGGGGTGTGTGAGGTCTGGTGGGCCGAGGTGAGGCCCCCGGTCGGTTCCGTCCTCCACCACATTGGTCCACCCGTGACACATTATACGGAGACCCCTGGAGGACTAGTCGCACAAGACAAAGAAACCAGAGCCGTGAAGGACATTGTGTCCACTGACAAAGCTGGCTAGGAATTGTAACCCTAGGCCCCAGGTATGTTTATACAAGCCCGGGGCCTAGTCTGTCGATAGCATACACATAATCCCTTGGTATTCACGTAGTGTACTCTGTACACACCCAAGTCACAAATATACATGACCGGGGGTAGGGTATTTCCTGGATCGCAAGGGCCCGAACTAAGGTAAATCCTTGTCTCTTATTACCATGCATCCAACCTAGCTGTAAGGGATATCCTACTGAATGCTCTGCTGGAATCATATTCGTCAACTAGTAAGGGAGGTGGAGATCGACAATGTGTGCGAGATAGGCCTAAGCGTCCGGGAGACACGTAGGCAGGTATATGTATAGAGAAAAGGGTCGATGTAGATCGTGCGTGCCTATGCGTGTGAAAGAGTTCTTTTGATAGAGACTAGTGAAAGGAGTCGTAGATAGTTGTGAGATAGAGGGAGGGAGGGTGATATATATAGACAGCGTGTGTGCGAGAGACACCTTAGGAGACAGTGTGAGGATGTGCGAGAGAGAGGGCCGATTGATATACATCATGTGCACGTATGTGTGAGAGAGAAAGATAACACGTGTGTGAGGAGGGTACGCGTAAAAGACTGATGTACACATCAATTTAAAATATAAAATTGTATCCAAATATTTGGATGGGATCATGATATTTGTGATTCGCGTATGAAACGATCATTGGTGTATCAAACATCCATATTCTGTCGAATTTGAGCATGTGTATGGTATTATTCGACATAATTGATCCATAGAGTCAGTATTTTGAAATCCAGGCAATGCATGGCTTTAGCAATTCAAATATAAACGTGATTATAGTTTATGTTGTGTGTGTAAAGCACATTATACATACAAAAGATACACAGTGAACATTCTAAATAGCTAGCTAGGAAATATCATACGTTTGAAATCAATAAGGTGGTTTCAAATATTCGAATTCAACATGAAGTGCATTCAATTAAGGGTGCATCAATCTTTGCTTTGCTTTTGTACATAATAACATATAGTCGTGTACAAAATACATTCAAATTTACCACCTCCATTCCAAAATAATAGTAGTTATAGGATTTTCAAGAGTCAAAATTTCAAAAGAAGCGCATAATTTAATGAGGTTTTCAATCATACAAGGTCAAATTTAACGAGGTCTATTAAGGTCAATCCTAATAGTTCAAGAGTAATGTAAACATGAATGCTTCTGTTTCAAAATTTTGAATGAAGCGCTAAAAGAGCCTCTCCTCGCCCGAAACCACACGAGACCAACGTTTGGTAGAAGGAAATTACTGTCCTAACTCTGACCCGTGAAGCCTATCGGCCCGACGTCCAGAAGTCTAAACCGGGGTAGGTTTGTAACTTCACCGAGACGCCACACAACCGCCTCCGAAAAACATTCATATACCGCGGGCACCTAAACGCCGATGCGCTCGGCCAAAATCACTCCCGCCCACTATTTTGGACACGTGAGATTACCGTCCTACCCCCGACCCGCTGCATGTCCAAAATGTTAGATGGGGGGAAAGTTTGTAACTTTCCCCAAATTTCAAACAAGCGCGTCCCGAAAACATGGTCCCCCCTTAGCTTCCCCCCACCCCCATCCGATTCCCCATTCATACTCCGTGGGCGCCAAAACTCCCTCTCCACCAGCCGCGAAACCCCAGCCTCCTCCGTCCGCCACCCCATCGCACCGATCCACCGCCGCCCTCCTCCATCACGCCGGAGCCGATACCCCGACGTCGTCGTCCACCACAACCTCAACGGCAGCGCCCTCCAGGACTTAGCAGTTGAAGCCAAGGCAGAGCTACCTCCACGACACGGACGTGCATCGTACCCGAGCCACTTCAACCCCTCCGTGATGCGCCTCACCGCTGCTGCTCCAACGTCACAACCATCCACCGCACCAGAGCTGTTCCCGCTACGCTGTCGTTCGCCGCCTCGGATCTGCTTCTCTGCCGCCGACAGAGGGCCACCACACCATACTCAACAACTTGGCCATGGGTGCGTCCAAGGCTCGACCGTCCTCCACAACATCTGATTTCCAGCGAACCACAAGAAGATCGTCAAAAAATCATAAGGAGGAAGTCGGACATAGCATGGCAAGCCAATATTGGTACTCCTCTTCCCTTATTCTTGCAAATCTTACATGTCTGCTCTCACGGTATTCATCCCACGAAGGAAACTAGTTGACCACTTCTTACTGCACATTCTTCCTGATACTAGATGTTCCAAGTAACTCGCTGTCGGAAGTCGGGCTCCGGGGACCCAAAGATTCGAACACTGGGGTGAGCTAGTTCCTACCTCTCCGTCCCCTACCACGGCTAAGCTACGGCGGAGCTACGGCGGGAGCGCGCTAGTGAAGAGCGGACCGTGGACTCAGCGGTTACCCAGGTTCGGGCCACCTTGCGGTGTAAAACCCTACTCCTGCTTGTGGTTGGGATTGCAAAGGGCAAGAGAGTGTTCTCGCGTACAAGGTGGAGAGGAAGGAAGAATCCATCCTCCCTACAATGGCAGCACTGTCCCTTTATACCCGCCTTGGTCCTCTTCCCCCTCAAAAACTTAGGCGGGAAGGGTTGCCATACTTGGCGGGTTTTGAAAGGGGACAGGCGCTCAGGCTATCCTGACTAAAGGCGGTCTTCGCCTGCAAAAGCATGATCCATGACGCGCCGATGGGCTCGGTGGTGACCTCCGCCCTACGCGCCCGCCGTCTTGGTCTTCCTTCGCCGATCGGGCAACCTTTGGGGTTGCTTTGGGAAGTGGACTGCTGGCCTTGCTCCCTTAGCACAAAAGAGGAAACCATCTTCATCCATGCCTGCTGGCGCGGCCTCTGTCGCCACTCGTCACCGCGCGCGTCACCCACGTGATGGGCACGAGACCGCGCAGCCGTGCCAAATAGCCTTCGTCTTGAGCGCCTTTGGGAGGAGGCCTCAGGAGGCCGCCTCGCGGGAGGGCCTCGCGAGGCTGCTGGTGAAGGTGTTGAGTCTTGTCCGCCGCTCCCTGAGGAGGGGACCTCAGGAGGCCAAGGCCTCATCAGGTGTCTTGGTGAGATGGTTGATGATGACGGTCTGCCGGGCCCACGCCAGGCATTGCGCCCTGGGCCAAAGGCAGACGGGTCTAGATACCCTGGGTTCCATGGGCCGGACAGTAGCCCCCGGGCCCGCGGCGCGCACGTTCCCGCCTACTAAGGGGCAAAACAGCATGGGCCCTAACTGCCTGCGGGCCAGGCACGACGCGTGGCACACGACGTGACGGGGGACGCCCCCACTTCTCCCACGATGCCTCGATAACCGCCCGCGCTGACATAAAACCTGCCGCGCGACGCAAGGCCATCATTGCCTTCCTTCGCACATTCCGTCTCCCCACGCCTTCCTTCCCATGCACAGCTCCTTCTACCTCTCCCAAAACTCCGCCGCTATAGACCCTTGCTGCGCCACCATGTCGCCCCCCGGCAGGAAGGAAGAGGCGGAGGGGACGGTGGTTGCGGAGGTGGTGCCGGAGCCTGCTCTGGGTAGGCCCACGATCGTCAATGCCGAGGGGCTCAGCAAGGTGCTTCCAATGACCGCAACTGCTTCTAACGAGTGGGGGGCCACTCGGATCTGGCCGGCTTCACGCCCGATCGCCGACCTCGACGCCACCTCCGCCGTCCTCTTCCTTCATGCACTCTTCACCGGCCTGCTGCCTCCATTCTCTGATTTCTTCAACGCCGCCCTTTCCCACTACCAGGTCCATGCGCTGCATCTCGTGCCGAACTCCGTCCTTCTTCTTTCCGCCTTTGCCTTTTTATGCGAGGCCTTCCTGGGCGTGACGCCCTCAGTGGCGCTCTTCCGCCACTTCTTCAGCCTGCGGCTGACCGCGGCACACCAATGCTCCGGGTGCGCCTCGTTCCGCATCGTAGATGAGATGCTGGGCGACGGCATCGACATGAGGCTCACCAAGGAGGCTGAGGGCTTCAGACGGCAATGGGTGTACGTGGACGCGGCCCAGTTCAGCCCCTTGCTGCAGCTGCCGACATCCCCGGCAGCGAGAAGCTCCGGGTGGGGGCATGAAAGGCTTGGTGGCGACCAAGATGTCCCGCTGATGGAATCTAAACCGAGAGCCTTCTCCTTCTGCACTAATGAGGATGAGTCTGTTAAGATAGTGCTTAGTTCTACCAACCCAGCCGCATTGTTCCAACTGCCCCTGTCGGCCCAAGCTAGAGAGGAGGTTAGAGAAATTCAAGAGGGGTCTGCCCATGTCCTAATTGATATGAACAGCAATGACACCTGGTCTTGCACGCTCGGGGGTAAATTTTCATCTAGCAAATTCTATGAACATTGCTTCAGAGAGGTGGTGGTTGATGAGGCTTTCAAATGGCTATGGAAGACCAAAAGCCCGATCAAATATAAAGTGTTCTGTTGGCTTCTGATGGTTGACCGTCTAAACACAAGAAACATGCTCAGGCGCCGACACTACACCCTCGTGGATAACAATTATGCATGCATGTTGTGCCAAAATCCTCCTGAGGAGACTGTGGAGCACATGTTCTTCACTTGCCCATTCAGCCAACAGTGTTGGGGTAAGTTAGGCATCGCCTGGCCATCTTCTGGGAATAGGATCACGCTGCTTCATGGCGGCAAGGAGAGCTGGCAACACCCCTTGTTCATGGACGTATTTATGTTGGCTGCCTGGAGCATATGGAAGGAGAGAAATAACAAACATTTCAGAGGGATCCCACACTCCTTCAACTCTTGGCTGGAGTGGTTGAAAAGATCTCTGGATTTCCTTGTTCACAACTGTACAGAAGAGCTACGCCCCTTCATTTCTACTTATCTGCAGTCCCTGTGACCTCCTACTTCCATTTTATTTGCTGCCCCCTAGTTTGTTACTCATCTGCCTGAACATCTCCCTCTAGATATGGCCTGGGGGCCTTAACCCCACCCTTGTAATATGTAAATATCTTGTCTGAGTAATACAAAATTCAGTGGGAGCATCTCCCACTGTCGTTCATGGTAAAAAAAAAGGCTCGCCGACCCAAGGCTGGCGCGGGTGTGGAAGAGGTTGGCCGAGCTGAGGGCCGCAAAAGTAATGGTGGTCATGGTCATGAGGGAGTTCCTCCAGCGCGCTCCCCTCCAGCGACACTCCCGCCCGATGTGGGCCTTCATCGGCCCGGAGGACCCGATGCAGTTGAGCGTGGACAGCTTGTTGCCGGAGGTGCTGGACGGGGTGCTCCATACCCTGATCGGCGAAGAGGCGGACGAGCCACCCAAGGAAGGGCTCCCCTTGTACCGCTACAGGAACAAGGAGGCGCTGGCCAGCTCAATGCCGCGCTTCGACCAGTGGGGGCCGCTTCCAGAGGGCCTCGAAGGGCCCCGAGACAACCCCTTTCTGGCGGTTCCCGGCTCGGGTGATCGCGGCGACGCCGGGGCCTCGGCGGGCATTACGGAGGATGGAGGCGGCCCGGTTCGGCGGGCCCGCCGCTGACTCATCCGCGGGCTTGGAGACGATGATGGCATCACCCCGCCTGGGGCCACGCCTGCCGTGCCTGACCAGGCGGAGGGCGCGGGGAGCCTCCGCGCGGCAGCTGCGAAGCCGCGGGACCCCAGAAGCGGCGGTGAGGGCGGATCCCGTGGTTCTCCTGCAAGGGGGGCCGGTCGCGAGAAGGGGCCCCGTGAGGGCGGCGGCGGCGACGTTCCACCGTGGCCGCTGAAGAAGAGGAGATGGTTTGCCAAGGATCAGTAAGCGTCCGCCTTCCCTTCTCATGCACCCGGCGCGTTGGGTGCGCCCGAGTCTTTGTTTTTTCAGGACCTCCTCGAGCAAGAAGAAGAAGAAGGAGGAGAGGTCCCCCGGCCTGGCGGGGGCCACACCGCCGGTAGCTAGGGCCGGGGGCGTGAGGAGAACGCCGGCGGTCTCAACACCGAGGCTGGCCTCGCGAGGGCAGAGGGGCAGGCAGCCCCTCCTGAGCCGCCGAAGGACGTGGCTCGGGAGGCCCAAGCGGGCGAGCCTCATGAGGCGTCGTCAGGAGGCGGCTCCGCGGTTCCTGGGGCACCCACTGCCAGGGCGGACGTCGCGGAGGCAGAGGTGGAGACGCCGGCTCTCCCATCCCGCACCACGGGTGGCGGCGGCGTTGCGGGGGACCCGCAGGACTCGCTGGTGCGTGGGGCCCCTGCCGAGGAGCCACTGAGCCCGCGGGGCACGCCGCCACGGCGACACGAAGAGGGGGCCCCACGAGCTCTCCGCTCCTGGCGGGCGGCGCCGGGCCCTTGCAAGAGGGCGGCGTTGAGACGCACGCCGGTTGGGCCCTGTAGCTCATGAGCAGCAGTGCAAGGCGCTAGGGCTGCCCTTGATCAGCTAGAAGCGGACCTCCGGGCGGAGGAGACGCACATCATCGAGGAGCGTCAGCGCCTCGCGGAGGGGTGGCGCCAGCTTGATGTGGCCATCAATTTGGGTCGCCGTCAAGATGACACCGCGCGGGAGAAGCATGAGAAGGCCGCCCAGGACACAAAGGAAATCTTTGAGAACGCTGTGAGGGAGGCCGACGAGGCCGACAGGTGGCGCGAGGCTGCAGAGGCCCGCAGGAAGGAGCTCCAGGACCAGAGCACCTCGCTGGAGCGGCAACTCCAAGCGCGGAGAGATGCCATCTCCGCCCTCGAAGAGGGGCTGGCGGCCTGTGAGGTGGACCTTGGCATCCGCGAGCGGGAGCTCGCGCGGTCAGCATCCGCGCAGGAATTGGAGCGCGAACGGCTGGAGACGCAGGAGCGAGAGGTGTTCGCTCCCCAAGGTTCCTACGCCGAGCGCTTAGACAAGGCTAACGCCAATCTGGCGGCCAAGGAGAAGAAGATTCAGGAGGACGCTGACAGGAGGGTCGTGCAGAACTGTGAAGCGCTTGCCAATGAGAACAGCAAGAAGCTGAAGTGGCAGGAGGACCGCTTCAAGGCAAGGCGCGAGGAGTTCCAGCACGAGATCGCGGGCCTCAAGGAGATACTGGTCGAAGCTGAAAAATGGCGGGAGACCGCACTGAAGGCCCGGGCCGATGCCGAGGCCGAGCTGGCCTCCCTCCAGCAGCAGGTGGGGGGCGTCGCCGTGGTCGTGGAGCAGGCGAGGGACGAGGCGGCCCGAGCGCGAGGGCGGCAGCTCCAGCGCTCCAAGATGTTCCGCGCCCTCGACCTCCGAGCCCGCCGCGCCTTGGGCTCCATTTGCAAGGAGGACGTCAGCAGCCCCCTCGAGACTCACGATGGCAGCTACCTCGACTTCTTCACCAAGCTCGTGGAGCGGCTCCAGGTTGGTGCCAAGAAGGTGGGCGGAATCGTCGAGGATGAGTGCAGCGATCTCCTCACCTAGGCCGCCACGCGCATCTTCAGCCATCTTCTCGACGCTGACCCCAACTTTGACTTCGGCAAGGTGATAGTTCCCATCCCGAAGGAGGCCCGTGACACCCTTGGGAAGGCGGTGGAGGATCACGTGGATGCTTTGCACGAGCAATTCGCCCCAGGCGGTAGCGAGAGCTCAGGCGGAGTCGAGGGAGGTGACGATGACGGTGGAAGCAGCGGTGATGGCGACACGCCTTCTTAGGCCCTTCCCCATATCCTGCGTATAGTTGATTGTAACCTTGTGGGGATGTGAGGACAATGCTTTTATATTTCAAGTACTTTGTGTCTGGTTGTACCAAATGCCCGTGCCCTCATGAAGCTTTCTCTTGAGGCCTGTTTTGTTCTTTTTGCTTGCCATGATGCTCTACGTCATCAGGACCCAGCCCCCGAGCAGGCCACAGTCGTCGCTGGTATGTCAGGTCGCGATGCCTGGACAAGGCTAGGAGATGAGGGGCACTGGGAGCTAGTGAGGGCTCCTGAGGCGCAATGCTCAGGGAGCCCCCCTTTGACGCTCAAGCGGCTTGCGCCAAGAGAAACACTGGCGCTCGTGAGGTCACCGGAGGGGAAAGCTTAAGAGACGGCGAGGGCGGCTCGCGAGGCAGGAGACTTAGCTCTGTGCAAGGTAGTGTCTGGTGGGCCATCTCTTGTAGGGTACGCCTCGTGAGGGTTCCGCTCGCGAGATCTCCTGCTGAGACGGCCGTCGTGGGTTAGCTCCCGAGGCAGGGCATGCGGGGCTTCCTGAGGCCCTGATGGGGCCACCTCGTGAGGCATCCTCGCGAGGCCTTTCAGGGTACCTGCTCCTGAGATAACTACATGCAGAATACTTAACAACAGGGGAGCAGCGCGCGCTCGTCGATTCACTCATGGGCATTACGCGAGGAGACAAGACACCAAGAACCTTGGTGGGGTGGCGTGCACGGGAGGAGGCCCACGAGCCAGAGCCTGGTTGCTTGGGTTTTTCAGCGTTGCTGGGACTGACCCGAGCACAGACACCGTGTCCAGCCCCCACTCACGTGAGGCTCGTGAGGGACGTCGTGAGCGCGCGGGGCTCGTGAGGCAAAGACAAAACGAAACACCATGTAAAGAAAGCAAAGCTTTACTGAAGTAAAATAGCAACCCATTACATAACCAAAATGAGATGCGGCTGCCGTGTCCGGCACGGGTCAGCTTGAGGTTGGTGCAACCCGTGGGGCGCCCTCAGTTACACATCAAAATGAGAAAAAAGGTGCTGCCGTGTCCGGCACGGGTCAGCTTGAGGTTGGTGCAGCCTGTGGGGCGCCCTCAGTTGATTGTTCCGCCAGCGCGGAGCATGGGGCTTCCACAGGGGTGTGGGTATGATCGCGGGTCGATCGTTCCGCCAGCGCGGAGCATGGGGCTTCCACTTGGGTGTGGGTGGGAGCTCTCGCGGGCCCATCAGGCGAACGCAATGAGAGGCTCCGGGGCGTGTACAGCCCCATTTCGTTCGTATGCGTGAGGGTCACGGGTAGAACTTGTGGAGGCGTTGGATGTTCCAGGCGTTAGGCACAGGAACTCCGTCCTCCGTCTCCAGTCGGGCTGAGCCGGGCCTGGAGACATGAGTAACCCTGAAAGGGCCTTCCCAAATAGGTGAGAGTTTGTGAAGTCCCTCTCTGGAGAGGATCCTGCGCAGGACGAGGTCGCCGACCTCGAGAGTGCGAGGGCGGATGTTGCGGCTGTGGTAGCGACGCAAGGACTACTGGTACCTCGCAGCGCGAAGAGTGGCCTGGCGGCGGCTCTCCTCGAGGAGCAGCAGATCGATCTCCCGCGAGCCATCCTGACGCACCTCGTCGAAGGCAAGGACTCGCGGGGAGCCGTGCTTGAGCTCCAATGGAAGGACCGCCTCAGCTCCGTAGACGAGGAAGAAGGGTGTCTCGCCGATAGGCTTGCTTGCCGTCGTGCGGATGGACCACAACACGGACTGCAGCTCATCGAGCCAGCCCTTGCCGAAGGCCTTGAGCTTCTTCTTGAAGCTCCTTGTTTTGAGGCCCTTGAGGACCTCGGTGTTGGTGCGCTCGGCCTGGCCATTGCTTCACGGGTACGCCACCGATGCGTAGCAGATCTATGTGCCGAGGCTGGCGCAGTAGGACCTGAAGATGCCACTCATGAACTGGGAGCAATTGTTGGTGATGATGCGGTTGGGAACTCCAATGCGGCTCACGAGGCCCTTGATGAACTTGACGGCAGAGCCTGCCGGGATGGTGCGTACAGGCTCGACCTCTGCCCATTTGGTGAACTTGTCGACGGCGACGTAGAGGTAGCGGTAACCGCCAGCTGCGTGAGGGAAGGGCCCCAAGATATCCAGACCCCAGACCGCGAAGGGCCATGAGAGGGGAATCGTCTGGAGGCCCTGCGCCGGTTGGTGGATCTGCTTGGCGTGGAACTGGCAGGCCTCACAGGCTTGGACCAGTGCGGTAGCATCATGCAGCGCAGTGGGCCAGTAGAAGCCGCTGCGGAACGCCTTGCCGACGAGGGTGAGTGACGAGGAGTGGTGGCCGCAGTCCCCTCCGTGGATATCGGCGAGCAACTCGTGCCCTTGTTCTTCAGAGATGCACCGCAGCGAGATGCCATTGGGGCGCCTGCGATACAGCTCACCATCCTGCAAGCAGTAAGCGGTGGCCTGCCGGGCCATGCGCTCTGCTTCTGAGTCCTCCTCCGGGAGGGTGCCGTGCAGCAAGTAAGCCTTGAACTCCGCGGCCCAGCTATCCGCTTGAGGCTCCAGCGCCAGCAGCAGGCGGCCTCCTGAGGCTGGGCCACAGTCTGGCGCGCCCGTGGGTGGTGCGGGCGGTAGTTCCTCTTGAAGGAGCGCGGCGCTCACGGCTGGAGGTGCAGCTGATGGCTTGAGGAGCCTTTCCTTGAAGACGCCGGGGCTCTGAGGCTCGCGGCGAGATGCTCATTTAGCGATGTCATCAGCCTCTTTGTTGCCGCTGCGGGGGACGTGCTGCAACTCCAAGCCAAGAAAACGTTTCTCAAGTTTACGTACCTCGTCTAGGTAGGCGGCCATGTGCTCGTCTTTGGGCTTGTAGCTTTTGTTGGAGAAGTTGACGAGAAGTTGCAAATCGCCCTTGATGGTCAGACGCTTGATGCCCAGAGTGAACGTGGCCTTGAGGCCGGCGATGAGGCCCTCATATTCTGCGATGTTGTTGGAGAACTTGTCGGTGTGCCTGAAGTAGAGTTGCACGGCGTAGTAGAGCCTGTCTCCTGTCGGCGAGGTGAGCATGACTCCAGCCCCCGCGCCCTGTCGAGAGAAGGCACCGTCGAAGTGCATGGTCCAGCCACCAGGCGTCTCGTCCCCTGGCAAAAGGGATTAGGCCTCGTGAGGCTCCTCCTCATACGTGTCCGTCCACTCTGCCACGAAGTCGGCCAGAGCCGCGCATTTGATGACTCTGGTGGTGGAGAACTCCAGCTGGAAGGCTTGTAGCTCGATGTTCCACTCAGCGACGCGGCCGGCAGCATTGGGGCTGCGCATAACTTGCTCCAAGGGGTAGGAAGAGATGACCTTGATGGGATGGCCCTGAAAGTAGTGGCGCAGCTTACTGGAGGCGACGAGGAGCGCGAGGAGGAGCTTCTGCTGCATGGGGTAGCGCTTGCGCGCATCTCTTAGCACGGTGCTGACAAAGTACACGGGGTGTTCGACGAGGCGCGTAGTTGTGGTGGCAGCTTGCTCTCCAGGCGCCTCACGAGGCTCGGGGGGCTCACGAGGCTCAGAAGGCTCATGAGGCTCGGGAGGCTCACGAGACTCTGGGGGCTCACGAGGCTCGGAGGGCTCACGAGGCTCGGGAGGCTCACGAGGCTCGGAGGGCTCACGAGGCTCGGGAGGTGTGGAAGGCTTCTCCTTAGCACAGACGCGCTCCTCTCGCACCGCCACCAGCGCCGCGCAGGCCGTCTGAGGAGTGGCCGCCAAGTACAGGAGCAAGGGCTCGCGAGAGCGCGGCGCGACCATGATGGGCGAGCTCGTGAGGTACCTCTTGAGGCCTTCAAAAGCGGCATCTGCCTCAGGAGTCCACTTGAAAGAGTCGGACCTCTTCAGGAGCTTGAAGAAAGGCAGGGCTCGCTTGCCAAACTTGGAGATGAAGCGTCCCAGGGAGGCCATGCATCCTGCCAAGCGCTGCATTTCCTTGAGGGTCCGGGGGGGACGCATTTTCTCGATGGCCTTGATCTTCTCAGGGTTGGCCTCGATGTCGCGGTGCGAGACCAGGAAGCCGAGGAGCTTGCCGGAGGGAACTCCAAAGACGCACGTCTCGGGGTTGAGCTTGAGTTTGACCTTACGCAGGTTGGCGAACGTTTCCTTGAGGTCCGCAATGAGGGATCCAGCCTCGAGAGACTTGACCACGATGTAATCGACATAGGCCTCCGCGTTCCTCCCCATCTGAGGCCCCAGCGTGATGCGCATTAGCCGTTGGAAGGTGGCGCCTGCGCTCCTCAAGCCAAAGGGCATGCAGACACGTAGCAGTATATGCCGCAAGGGGTGATGAAGGCCATCCTCTCCACGTCTTCGGCCGCCATCTTGATCTGGTGATAGCCTGAGAAGGCATCTAGGAAGCATAGCAAATCGCACCCGGCGGTGGAGTCCATGATCTGGTCGATGCGGGGCAGCGGAAACGGATCTTGAGGGCAGAACTTGTTGAGGCTGGTGAAGTCGACGCACATGCGCTCCTTGCCGCCCTTCTTGGGGAAGACAACTGGGCTGGCGAGCCATTCGGGATGGCGCACCTCGCGGATGACCCCATCTTCCTGGAGCTTCTGAACTTCCTTGACGATGAAATCTTGCTTCTCTGGCGCCTGGCGCCATGTTTTTTGCTTGACGGGGCGTGCATTGGGGCACACCGCTAAGTGGTGCTCGATCACCTCCCTCGGCACACCGGACAAGTCAGATGCTTTCCAGGCGAAAACATCCAAGTTTGCCCGAAGGAAGGTGATGAGCGCGCTTTCCTATGCAGGAGGAAGGCCAGCGCGATGGTGAAGGCAGTGCCGGAGCCGCTGCCGTCCGCCGACACCTTCTTCGTCTCGGCACGGTCTTGGGAGAACAGCTGCTTCTTCTTCGCGGGCGCGGCCTCAGGAGGCTCGGCCGCGTCCTCGTCAGCCGGATGCGCAACAGCGGCGGCTTTGTAGGCGTGCTCCAGGGAGCAGATCGCGTCCTTCTCGTTGCAGGTGACAGTGATGATGCCGCTGCAGCCAGGCATCTTGAGGACATTGTAGGCGTGGTGGGTTGCCGCCATGAACTTGGTGAGAGCTGGGTAACCCAAGATGGCGTAATAAGGCAGGTCGATGTGCACCACGTCGAAGTCGATGAGCTCGGTGTGGTAGTTCTTGCGGGTGCCGAAGGTGATGGGAAGGCGCACTTGCCCCAGAGGGATGGTGGAGCCATCGGTCACTCCGGAGAAGGGCCTGGTCGGCATTAGCTGGTCGTAGGGCACCTGGAGCATCTCGAAGGTTTTGATGGAGATCACGTTGAGGCCGGCGCCTCCGTCGATGACGGTCTTGGTGACCGCGACATTGCTGATGGTGGGAGTTCACAGCATGGGGAGTGCGCCTACGGAGGCCGTGGACTTGGGGTGGTCCTTGGAGTCAAAGGTGATGGCGTATTGCGACCACTTGAGGAGCCGCGTGGCCTCAGGCCTCAGGAGGGCGGCATTCACCTCGCGAGAGAGCTGCTTGAAGTGGCGGTTGGATGCGGGGGCCTGAGCCCCGCCAAGGATGCAGGCGACCGTGCGAGGCTCCTGGTAGCCCCCAGCGCCCTCATCAGGCTGGTTGATGTCGTTCCTCCGGGGTGGCGGCGGCAGCGGCGGGAGAGCGGCATTGGCCTGAGGGTTCACCTCGCGAGGCTGGTCGCGCCAGGTGGCCTCATGAGGCTGGTCACGCCAGGTGGCCTCACAAGGCTGGTCGCGCCAGCCCTGGCGGAAGTTGCCGTTGCCATTGCGGCCGTCCCAGCGGTTGCCGCCGCGGCCACCCCCGCGACCGGCGCCGCGGCCATTGCGATCGTCTCGGCGGCCCTGGCGCTCGTCATGGAATAGCTTGAGCTCCTGGCAGTCTTCACTGCTGTGGGAGCGCACGTTGTGGTAGGCGCAGAGTGGGCGGCCGTCCTTCCTGGGCTCGTCGCGGTCACGGCCGCGCTTCTGCTCGGACTCTGCCGCAAGCACGGCAGGGCCCTTATGCTTGACGTCCTTGTTCTTGGTCTTGGCGGCCTCAAGCGCCGCGTCAGGGTCGTTGTTGACAAAGAGGCGGCCTTCTTCAGCCTTGGCGCACTTGTCGGCGAGGTCGAATAGTTCAAGCACCGAGTCTAGTTCTCCATTGATGGCGAGCTTCTCGCGCATCTTGACGTCCGTGACGCCGGTGGAGAACGCAGAGAAGATGACCGCGTCGGAGGCGCGCGGTATCTTGTGGCGCACCTGACTGATGCGCTGGATATACTTGCGGAGGGTCTCGTCTGGGCGTTGCCGTACGTGCCGCAGGTCATTGATGGTGAGGGAGTGGTCTTGCGTGCCCTTGAAGTTGGCGACAAACTGGCTGCAGAGCTCGACCCACGATCAAATGGACGCCTCGGGGAGGTTCATGAGCCATGGGGAACCAGTTCGCCCTGACCTTATCGTCGCCATTCGCCGCCTCGACACTCAGCGTGTAGAGCTGAAGGAACTCCGCAGGGTTGGGGGTGCCGTCGTAACGCGGAGGCAGCTCTGGCATGAACTTCGTGGGCCACACCACGCGACACAGCTCGTGAGTGAAGGCATGACACCCACACCGCTTGAGGGGATGCCGCCAGTGAGGGCAGCGCGGTTTTGATGCCAAGCCGCCGCAACCTCCTGAACAGCCTGGTCCTGGCGCTGGCATTGCCGCTCGAGGAGCACTCGCGCATCAGGGGGCGCGCGTCGAATGATCTGGTAGCTGGCCTCGTCTCTGACTGGCGAGGACACGCCACGGGACGGCTCACGCGCCCGCGCGTTGCACTGGGGCCCGCCATGCTCGTCTCACAGAGGAGGCGGCGGGGGAGCGCCATGCGCCAGGTCCCCAGCGCGAGACGGCAGAGGGCGGAGTGAGTGGGAAGGCGCCGGAGCGTCCCCGGCGGTGTTGATGAGCTCGGTGATGTGACCAAGCCAGGCGTCGTAGCCGGCGTCAGCTGGATGGTAGCGGAGCAGCTCGCGCGCCATGGGCAGCGCGGCCTGCGGGTTCGGCGGCCCATGGTGAGCAAGGGAGGAGGCCGTGGCGGTGTGGCCGTTCGCCTGCACGGAGGGGTGCAGGGAGGAGTCCTGCTGCTTGCGGGCAGCGGGGTCGATGGCAGCAGCAGCCACGACAGGGCGGCGGCGATTGTCGCGGGCCACAGGCTCCGTCTGAGCCACGCGGCCAGCCCTGCGCTCGGCGCGCTCGCGACATGCGTCGGCCATGAGGCTGGAGGAACGGAGGGCGGAGCGGAAGAACAGTAGCGCACCCCTACCTGGCGCGCCAAATGTCGGAAGTCGGGCTCCGGGGACCCAAAGGTTCGAACACTGGGGTGAGCTAGTTCCTACCTCTCCATCCCCTACCACGGCTAAGCTACGGCGGGAGCGCGCTAGGGAAGAGCGGACCGTGGACTCAGCGGTTACCCAGGTTTGGGCCACCTTGCGGTGTAAAACCCTACTCCTGCTTGTGGTTGGGATTGCAATGGGCAAGAGAGTGTTCTCGCGTACAAGGTGGAGTGGAAGGAAGAATCCGTCCTCCCTACAAAGGCAGCATTGTCCCTTTATACCCGCCTTGGTCCTCTTCCCCCTCGAAAACTTAGGCGGGAAGGGTTGCCACACTTGGCGGGTTTTGAAAGGGGACAGGCGCTCATGCTATCCTGACTAAAGGCAGTCTTCGCCTGCAAAAGCATGATCCATGACGTGCCGGTGGGCTCGGTGGTGACCTCCGCCCTGCGCGCCCGCCGTCTTGGTCTTCCTTCGCCGATCGGGCAACCTTTGGGGTTGCTTTGGGAAGTGGACTGCTGGCCTTGCTCCCTTAGCACAAAAGAGGAAACCATCTTCATCCGCTCCTGCTGGCGCGGCCTCTGTCGCCACTCGTCGCCGCGCGCGTCACCCACGTGATGGGCACGAGACCGCGCAGCCATGCCAAACAGCCTTCGTCTTGAGCACCTTCGGGAGGAGGCCTTGGGAGGCCGCCTCGCGAGGCTGCTGGTGAAGGTGCTGAGTCTTGTCCGCCGCTCCCTGAGGAGGGGTCCTCAGGAGGCCAAGGCTGTTGGGGAACGTTGCATGGGAAACAAAAATTTTCCTACGCACACGCAAGATCTATCCATGGTGATGAGCATCTACGAGAGGGAGAGTGAATCTACATACCCTTGTAGATCGCTAAGCGGAAGCGTTAATAAACGCGGTTGATGTAGTCGAACGTCTTCGCGATCCAAATCGCCGAGGGTCCCGCGATCCAATCACGATCCTTCCGATCTAGTGCCGAACGGACGGCACCTCCGCGTTCAACACACGTACGGCTTGATGACGCCTTCACCTCCTCGATCCAGCGAGCGATGGTGAAGTAGTGGTTGAGTTCCAGCAGCACGACGGCGTGGTGATGGTGGTGAGGAACAATCTCTGCAGGGCTTCGCCAAGCACTACGGAGATTATGACGGAGGAACTAGAGGGCTAGGGTTGCCGGCACACGGCTTGGGGAAATCTTGATGTGTCCCGTGTGCTAGCCCTGCCCCTCTATTTATATGTTGAGCCTTGGGGTCTAAACTTGGAGTAAAAGCCTCCTCCGGGTCGGTTTTGCCCGCACAAGGTCGGTTTGGCCCGCAGGGAAAGAGTCCAACTCGGATCCCTGCCGAACCGTGCACAGCCGCGCACAAGCGGTAGTACCGCTTCACACAAGCGGTAGTACCGCTTGGGCGGTAGTACCGCTTCACACAAGCGGTAGTACCGCTCGGGCGGTAGTACCGCTTCACACAAGCGGTAGTACCGCTCCTGCGGTAGTACCGCTTCACCAAGCGGTAGTACCGCTTACGCGGCAGCAAAACTACTTTTGCACTTTCCAATACCTTGTGGGCTTTATCCCTTTGGCTCATATAAAGTGTTGCTGCACCCGAACACTTCGGTAAACATCCGGAACCCCTTCCGGTGAACTCCGGAACCCTTCCAGAGATCAAAACACTATTATCACATATATCAATCTTTACCTCCGGACTATTCCGGAGATCCTCGTCATGTCCGGGATCTTATCCGGGACTCCGAACAACTTTCGGTCACCAACATAATAACTCAATTATACTAATCGTCACCAAACGTTAAGTGTGTAGACCCTGCGGGTTCGAGAACTATGTAGACATGACCGAGACACCTCTACGGCCAATAACCAATAGCGGGACCTGGATGCCCATATTGGCTCCTACATATTCTACGAAGATCTTTATCGGTCGAACCTCTATGTCAAGGATTCAGTTAATCCCGTATGCTGTTCCCTTTGTTCTTCGGTATGTTACTTGCCCGAGATTCGATCGTCGGTATCACTATACCTAGTTCAATCTCGTTACCGGCAAGTCTCTTTACTCGTTCCGTAATACAAGATCTCGTGGCTAACACTTTAGTCACATTGCTTGCAAGGCTCATTGTGATGTTGTATTACCGAGTGGGCCCTGAGATACCTCTCCGTCATACGGAGTAACAAATCCCAGTCTTGATCCATGCCAACCCAACAGACACCCTCGGAGATACCTGTAGAGCACCTTTATAGTCACCCAGTTACGTTGCGACGTTTGATACACACAAGGTATTCCTCCGGTGTCAGTGAGTTGCATGATCTCATGGTCAAAGGAACAGATACTTGACATGCAGAAAACAATAGCAATAAACTGACACGATCAAATGCTACGTTTACAGTTTGGGTCTTGTCCATCACATCATTCTCCTAATGATGTGATCCCGTTATCAAATGACATCTCATGTCAATGGCTAGGAAACCTTAACCATCTTTGATCAACGAGCTAGTCAACTAGAGGCTTACTAGGGACACAGTGTTGTCTATGTACCCACACATGTATTTGAGTTTCCAATCAATACAATTATAGCATGGATAATAAACGATTATCATGAACAAGGAAATATAATAATAACCAATTTATTATTGCCTCTAGGGCATATTTCCAACAGTCTCCCACTTGCACTAGAGTCAATAATCTAGTTCACATCACTATGTGATTTACATTGTAATGAATCGAACACCCATGCAGTTCTGGTGTTGTTCATGTTTAGCCCTTGGAAGAGGTTTAGTCATCGGATCTGCAACATTTAGATCCGTGTGTACTTTGCAAATATTTATGTCGTCCTCCTTGATGTAATCGCGGAAGGAATTGAAACGTCGTTTTATGTGTCTGGTCCTCTTGTGAAATCTTGGTTCCTTGGCTAGAGCAATGGCACCAGTATTATCACAAAACAGAGTCATTGGGTTAAGTGCACTAGGCACTACTCCAAGATCTGTCATGAACTCCTTCATCCAGACACCTTCCTTCGCCGCCTCCGAGGCAGCGATGTACTCCGCTTCGCATGTAGAATCAGCTACCACGCTTTGCTTGGAACTGTACCAGCTAACCGCACCCCCATTAAGAATAAATACGTATCCGGTTTGCGACTTAGAGTCATCCGGATCAGTGTCAAAGCTTGCATCGACGTAACCCTTTACGACGAGCTCTTGATCACCTCCATAAACGAGAAACATGTCCTTAGTCCTTTTCAGGTACTTCAGGATATTCTTGACCGCCGTCCAGTGTTCCATTCCTGGATCACTTTGAAACCTTCCGGCCATACTTATGGCAAGGCTGACATCGGGTCTTGTGCACAGCATTGCATACATGATAGAGCCTATGGCTGAAGCATAGGGGATGACACTCATCTTTTCTCTATCTTCTGCAGTCACTGGGCATTGAGTCTTACTCAACTTCACACCTTGCAAAACAGGCAAGAACCCCTTCTTGGACTGATCCATTTTGAACTTCTTCAAAATCTTATCAAGGTATGTGCTTTGTGAAAGTCCTATTAAGCGTCTCGATCTATCTCTATAGATCTTGATGCCTAATATGAAAGCAGCTTCTCCTAGGTCCTTCATTGAAAAACTCTTGTTCAAATATTCCTTTACGCTTTCCAGCATTTCTATATTGTTTCCAATCAGCAATATGTCATCCACATATAATATTAGAAACGCTATAGAGCTCCCACTCACTTTCTTGTAAATACAAGCTTCTCCGTAAACTTGTATAAACTCGAACGCTTTGATCACCTCATCAAAACGAAGATTCCAACTCCGAGATGCTTGCACCAGTCCATAAATGGATCGCTGGAGTTTGCAAACTTTGTCAGCATTCTCTGGATCGACAAAACCTTCTGGTTGCATCATATACAACTCTTCCTTAAGGTAACCGTTAAGGAACGCTGTTTTGACATCCATCTGCCAAATTTCATAATCGAAAAAGGCAGCTATTGCTAACATGATTCTGACGGACTTAAGCATCGCTACGGGTGAGAAGGTCTCATCGTAGTCAACTCCTTGAACTTGTGAAAAACCCTTTGCCACAAGTCGAGCTTTATAGACGGTGACATTACCGTCCGCGTCCGGCTTCCTCTTAAAGATCCATTTGTTCTGAATGGCCTTACGCCCTTCAGGTAATACTTCCAAAGTCTATACTTTGTTTTCATACATGGATCCCATCTCGGATTTCATGGCCTCTAACCACTTCTCGGAATCCGGGCTCATCATCGCTTCTCCATAGCTCGTAGGTTCATCGTTGTCTAACAACATGATGTCTAAGACAGGGTTGCCGTACCACTCGGGAGCAGTACGCGTCCTTGTCGACCTACGAGGTTCGATAGCAACTTGATCCAAAGCTTCATGATCATCATCATTAACTTCCTCTTCAGCTAATGTAGGCTCCACAGAAACAACTTTCTGCGCTGCGCTACTCTCAGGTTGAAGTAAAGGTTCAACAACCTCATCAAGTTCTATCTTCCTCCCACTCAATTCTTTCGAGAGAAACTCTTTCTCAAGAAATGTTCCGTTTTTAGCGACAAACACTTTGCCCTCGGATCTGAGGTAGAAGGTATACCCAATTGTCTCTTTTGGGTATCCTATGAAGACGCATTTCTCTGCTTTGGGTTCCAGCTTTTCAGGCTGAAGCTTTTTGACATAAGCATCACATCCCCAAACTTTAAGAAACGACAGTTTTGGCTTCTTGCCAAACCAAAGTTCATATGGCGTCGTCTCAACGGATTTCGATGGTGCCCTATTTAAAGTGAATGCAGCTGTCTCTAATGCATAACCCCAAAACGATAGTGGCAAATCGGCAAGAGACATCATAGATCGCACCATATCCAATAAGGTTCGATTACGACGTTCGGACACACCATTACGCTGTGGTGTTCCAGGCGGTGTTAATTGTGAAACAATTCCACACTGTCTTAAGTGACTGCCAAACTCATAACTCAGATATTCTCCTCCTCGATCAGATCGTAGGAATTTAATCTTCTTGTTACGATGATTCTCAACTTCACTCTGAAATTGTTTGAACTTTTCAAATGTTTCAGACTTGTGTTTCATTAAGTAAATATACCCATATCTACTTAAGTCATCAGTGAAGGTGAAAAAGTAACGATAACCACCGCGCGCCTCAATACTCATCGGACCGCACACATCAGTATGTATGATTTCCAATAAGTCACTTGCCCGTTCCATTGTTCCAGAGAACGGCGTTTTAGTCATCTTGCCCATGAGGCATGGCTCACATGTGTCAAGTGATTCAAAATCAAGTGACTCCAAAAGTCCATCAGCATGGAGCTTCTTCATGCGTTTTACGCCAATATGACCTAAACGGCAGTGCCACAAGAAAGTGGTATTATCATTATCAATTCTATATCTTTTGGCATCAATGTTATGAACATGTGTATCATTACTATCGAGATTCAATAAGAATAAACCCCTCACATCGGGTGCATGACCATAAAAGATATTACTCATATAAATAGAACAACCATTATTCTCTGATTTAAATGAGTAACCGTCTCGCAATAAACAAGATCCAGATATAATGTTCATGCTTAACGCAGGCACTAAATAACAATTATTCAGGTTCATCACTAATCCCGATGGTAATCGAAGAGCGAGCGTGCCGACGGCGATCACATCAACCTTGGAACCATTTCCCACGCGCATCGTCACTTCGTCCTTTGCCAGCCTCCGTCTATTCCGCAGTTCCTGTTTTGAGTTGCAAATATGAGCAACCGCACCGGTATCAAATACCCAGGCACTACAACGAGAGTTGGTAAGGTACACATCAATAACATGTATATCATATATACCTTGTTTGTTGTTGGCCGCCTTCTTGTCAGCGAAATACTTGGGGCAATTCCGCTTCCAGTGTCCAGTTCCCTTGCAATGAAAACACACAGTTTCTGGTTTGGGTCCAGCCTTGGGTTTCTTCACGAGAGGAGCAACTGCTTTGCCACTCTGCTTGGAGTTACCCTTCTTACCCTTGCCATTTTTCTTGAAACTAGTGGTTTTATTGACCATCAACACTTGATGCTCCTTCTGAATTTCAGACTCAGCGGCTTTCAGCATCGCAAACAGCTCGGCGACTGACTTGTTCATCCCGTGCATGTTATAGTTCAACACGAAGCTCTTGTAGCTAGGTGGCAATGATTGAAGAACTCTGTCAGTGATAGCCTCTGGCGGAAGGGGCATCCCTAACTCAGCCAGACGGGTGGAGTACCCAGACATTCTGAGCACGTGATCACTGATAGACCCGTTCTCCTCCATCTTGCAAGCATAGAACTTATCGGAGATCTCATATCTCTCGATCCGGGCATTCTTCTGAAAGATAAACTTCAACTCCTGGAACATCTCATATGCTCCATGACGTTCAAAACGTCTTTGAAGTCCCGGCTCTAAGCCATACAACATTGCACATTGAACTATTGAGTAATCATCAGAACGAGCCTGCCAGGCGTTCACAACGTCTAGAGACTCAACTGGAGCGGGTGGATCACCAAGCGGTGCATCAAGGACATAAGCCTTCTGGGAAGCCGTAAGGATAATCCTTAGATTACGGGCCCAGTCCACAAAGTTACTTCCATCATCTTTCAACTTAGCTTTCTCTAGGAACGCATTAAAATTCAGGGGTGCTACTGCGCGAGCCATGATCTACAACATAAATATAGCAAAGACAACTTAGACTATTGTTCTTAGATAATGAGTTTAGTTAATCATATTTTAAAAAACTCCCACTCAAATTGACATCCCTCCGATCATTCGAGTGTAACATGATCCAAATCCACCAACTCAAGTCCGATCATCACGTGAGTTGAGGTGGTTTCAATGGTGAACATCTTCATGTTGATCATATCTACTATATGACTCATGTTCGACCTTTCGGTCTCTTGTGTTCCGAGGCCATGTCTGTACATGCTAGGCTCGTCAAGTTTAACCCGAGTGTTCCGCACGTGTAACATGGCTTACACCCGTTGTATGCGAACGTAGAGTCTATCACACCCGATCATCACGGCGTGTCTCGAAACGACGAACTTTCGCAACGGTGCACACTTGGGGAGAACACAATTTATCTTGAAATTTAAGTGAGGGATCACCTTATAATGCTACCGTCGTCCTAAGCAAAATAAGATGCATAAAAGGATTAACATCACATGCAAATCATAAGTGACATGATATGGCCATGAACTTGTGCTTTTGATCTCCATCTCCAAAGCACCGGCATGATCTCCATCGTCACCGGCATGACACCATGATCTCCATCATCTTGATCTCCATCAACGTGTCGCCATAAGGTTGTCGCGCCGACTGTTGCTTCCACGACTATTGCTAACGTTTAGCGATAAAGTAAAGCATTACATAGCGCTTAATGATTGACACGCAGGTCATACAATAATTAAAGACAACTCTATGGCTCCTGCCAGTTGCCGTACTCATCGACATGCAAGTCGTGATATTCTATACAATACATGATCATCTCATACATCACATATATCTCATCATGTAATTGGCCATATCACATCACAACATACCCTGCAAAAACAAGTTAGACGTCCTCTAATTGTTGTTGCAAATTTTACGTGGCTGCTACGGGTATCTAGCAAGAACGATTCTTACCTACGCAAAACCACAACGTGGTGTAGTGATTGCTTTTTGATCTTCTAAAAGAACCCTCTTCATTGAACCGATTCAACTAAAGTGAGAGAGACAGACACCCGCCAGTCACCTTTATGCAACAAGTGCACGCAGCGGTGAAACCAGTCTCGCGTAAGCGTACGCGTAATGTCGGTCCGGGCCGCTTCATCTCACAATACCGCGGAATCAAGTATCAACTAGTAACGGCAAGCAATATGTATACACCCACGCCCACAACTCGTTTGTGTTCTACTCGAGATCTCATCTACGCATAGACCTAGCTCATGATGCCACTGTTGGGGAACGTTGCATGGGAAACAAAAATTTTCCTACGCACACGCAAGATCTATCCATGGTGATGAGCATCTACGAGAGGGAGAGTGAATCTACATACCCTTGTAGATCGCTAAGCGGAAGCGTTAATAAACGCGGTTGATGTAGTCGAACGTCTTCGCGATCCAAATCGCCGAGCGTCCCGCGATCCAATCACGATCCTTCCGATCTAGTGCCGAACGGACGGCACCTCCGCGTTCAACACACGTACGGCTTGATGACGCCTTCACCTCCTCGATCCAGCGAGCGATGGTGAAGTAGTGGTTGAGTTCCAGCAGCACGACGGCGTGGTGATGGTGGTGAGGAACAATCTCTGCAGGGCTTCGCCAAGCACTACGGAGATTATGACGGAGGAACTAGAGGGCTAGGGTTGCCGGCACACGGCTTGGGGAAATCTTGATGTGTCCCGTGTGCTAGCCCTGCCCCTCTATTTATATGTTGAGCCTTGGGGTCTAAACTTGGAGTAAAAGCCTCCTCCGGGTCGGTTTTGCCCGCACAAGGTCGGTTTGGCCCGCAGGGAAAGAGTCCAACTCGGATCCCTGCCGAACCGTGCACAGCCGCGCACAAGCGGTAGTACCGCTTCACACAAGCGGTAGTACCGCTTGGGCGGTAGTACCGCTTCACACAAGCGGTAGTACCGCTCGGGCGGTAGTACCGCTTCACACAAGCGGTAGTACCGCTCCTGCGGTAGTACCGCTTCACCAAGCGGTAGTACCGCTTACGCGGCAGCAAAACTACTTTTGCACTTTCCAATACCTTGTGGGCTTTATCCCTTTGGCTCATATAAAGTGTTGCTGCACCCGAACACTTCGGTAAACATCCGGAACCCCTTCCGGTGAACTCCGGAACCCTTCCAGAGATCAAAACACTATTATCACATATATCAATCTTTACCTCCGGACTATTCCGGAGATCCTCGTCATGTCCGGGATCTTATCCGGGACTCCGAACAACTTTCGGTCACCAACATAATAACTCAATTATACTAATCGTCACCAAACGTTAAGTGTGTAGACCCTGCGGGTTCGAGAACTATGTAGACATGACCGAGACACCTCTACGGCCAATAACCAATAGCGGGACCTGGATGCCCATATTGGCTCCTACATATTCTACGAAGATCTTTATCGGTCGAACCTCTATGTCAAGGATTCAGTTAATCCCGTATGCTGTTCCCTTTGTTCTTCGGTATGTTACTTGCCCGAGATTCGATCGTCGGTATCACTATACCTAGTTCAATCTCGTTACCGGCAAGTCTCTTTACTCGTTCCGTAATACAAGATCTCGTGGCTAACACTTTAGTCACATTGCTTGCAAGGCTCATTGTGATGTTGTATTACCGAGTGGGCCCTGAGATACCTCTCCGTCATACGGAGTAACAAATCCCAGTCTTGATCCATGCCAACCCAACAGACACCCTCGGAGATACCTGTAGAGCACCTTTATAGTCACCCAGTTACGTTGCGACGTTTGATACACACAAGGTATTCCTCCGGTGTCAGTGAGTTGCATGATCTCATGGTCAAAGGAACAGATACTTGACATGCAGAAAACAATAGCAATAAACTGACACGATCAAATGCTACGTTTACAGTTTGGGTCTTGTCCATCACATCATTCTCCTAATGATGTGATCCCGTTATCAAATGACATCTCATGTCAATGGCTAGGAAACCTTAACCATCTTTGATCAACGAGCTAGTCAACTAGAGGCTTACTAGGGACACAGTGTTGTCTATGTACCCACACATGTATTTGAGTTTCCAATCAATACAATTATAGCATGGATAATAAACGATTATCATGAACAAGGAAATATAATAATAACCAATTTATTATTGCCTCTAGGGCATATTTCCAACAAAGGCCTCATGAGGGGTCTTGGTGAGATGGTTGATGATGACGGCCTGCTGGGCCCACGCCAGGCGTTGTGCCCTGGGCCAAAGGCAGACGGGTCTGGATACCCTGGGTTCCATGGGCCCGACACTCGCGATGCACAAGGTTTCCCCCCATTTACTATTTCACTTTAGCTAGAGGTCCGTCGCCTGCCTGGATTTCAATTCAGTGTCAGTTGATTCCCAATTAAAGGAAGCACCACCCGCGGAGGCACGCGGAGCACCTAGTCTGCATGTTCCTCGGGGAATCAGTACCTTAGTGTCTATCTTAGAGGTGTGTGTGGCGCAGGAGCTGCTGGCGCCCGATCTGGAGGTCCGCCGGGCTTAAAGGGATGGCCGGGGGGCGCTGCCAAGCACGGCGGTGGGGTGAGGTCGAGGGGAGGGCGGGGCGGCGGAGGCAAGGGTCTAGGCCGGTGGTCACTGGCGGTTCGAGGAAGATCATCAACAGTGACTGGCAGGAGGTAGATGAAGGCCATCTGCCCGTTCCTTGTCGATCGGGCGGTGCAGAAAAAATCGACTGACCTATTTCTTTTCAGTCGATTGTTATTTTCATAGGACCACATGTGGTGGTTTGCTGGAGGATTACCTGCACTTCCTAGCCATCCCAGTGCTCATATTTCAAAAGCCTAGAATCTAATTTCATGTGCCATGCATGTTGTAGAGCTATCATATGTCTGCCGTCATTTGTTTTTGACCTACCAGCTATCTGATACTTTTACACTGCACTACTTGTGCACAAACTACACCCATACTCTCTCACTATTGTTTTATTGCGCATGGATATTTCAGAATCTCAACCACAATATTCTAAAAAGAAAACACAGCTGTTGCTCCAGTCTGCATCGAGGATTGGAAAGGCGCGGTTTGACGCTCTAAAGAAGAGTGTAGTGTCATTCGATGAAGACTGTCAACATAGCTCTGTAGTTGATGACCCCATTCGCCATACACCAGCATCGCAGGTGCTTGCTTTAACTTCATGGTGTCATATGTGGTTGCATGTTGCATATGGTGTCTACCTTGTATATTGCTTCTAAATTGGTTAAATTGCATCTGCTTAGCCATATATTGTGAATATGACATGCCTTCCTGTTTTTGGTACATACTGCATATGTCTATTAACCATGTTCTTACATCAAACTAATGTTCTTGTGTATCCCTCATCAATCACTTATGATGAGACAGTCAGACAGGTGGGTTAGTGTGAGCCGCACTACTCTTTTAAAGAGTGCAGTGTCATCCTCCCCACATGATTCTCAACAAACAGCAATGCTAGATGAAGATAGTCAACGTAGCTCTGTAGTTGGTGACCGCATTTCCCCTACACCACCATCGCAGGTGCTTGCTCTAACTTGGCAGTGTGATATGTGGTTGCATGTTGCATATGGTGTCTAGCTTGTAATTCTTCTAATTTGGTTAAATTGCAACTGCTATTCTGCCTAGTTTACACATTATACCTGTTAATGTGACATGCCTTCCTGTTTTTGGTACATACTACATCTGTCTATTAACCATGTCCTTACATAAAACTACTGTTCTTGTGTATCCCGCATCAATCACTTATGACGAGACACCTTTAGTATATGCCGCTTGATATTTATTGCATCTTGCATATGATTTATAGCATGTACCGCATCTAATTTGTTGAAACGCCATTTATTATGAGACGCTTTTGACTTGGCAGAGTCATATTGGTTGCATCTTTCATGTGGTGTCTACCTTGCATTGCTTCTAATTTGTTGAAATGGCTTCTGCTTAGTTTACACAAATAGGTGTGAATATGCCATGCCGTCCTGTTTTTCGTACATATTCCATCCTTGTATCATGTGTTTGCCTTACATCCAAGTAGTGTTCATCAGTATCATGCATGAATGAGTTCTGAAGAGTGATTTTTATTCCTTTTTCTTGTCGTTTGACTTGACAATGCAAAATCAATAAAGCGGAAGGAAATTAGCAAGGCAGTGGATGATGGTGCTCCTTCTGACCAACTGAAATGAAGGGTCTCTACAGATTCTACTCCGCTATCCTCCAAACAAGATTTTCAAGACAACACATGCATAGACAGTCAACGTAGTTGTGTTGATGATGAGCACATCTCCCCTACCCAACCATCACAGGTGCTCGCTCTAACTTGGCACTGTTATATGTGGTTGCATGTTACGTATGATGTCTAGCTTGTATTGCTTCTAATTTTGTTGAATTGCATCTGCTTAGTTTACACATTATACTTGTGAATAAGACACGTGTTCCTGTTGCTAGAACATACAATATCTGTCTATCATGCCATGTTCTTACATCAAAGTACTAGTGTTGTGTAACCTGCAAGAATCACTTATCATAAGCCACATTTAACTTGGGAGTGTGATATAGGTTGCATCTTGCATTGTTTTCTAGCTTTTACTGCTTCTAATTTGTTGAAATGGCACTTATGACGAGACAATTTTAATTCGGTAGAGTGACATACGTTGCATCTTTCATACGGTGTCTATCTTTCATTGCGTGTAATTTGTTGAAATGTCTGCTGCTTAGTTTACACATCATAGGTGTGAATATGCAATGTTGTCCTTTTTTCTTACATACTCAATCCTCCTATCATGCGGTCGCCTTACATGAAAGTAGTGTTCGTCAGCATCATGCATCAATGAGTTCTGAAAAGCGAATTTTATTCATTTTTCTTGTGGGTTTGACTTGACAAGGCAAAAAAAACAAGAGAGAGGAAGGAAAAAGTAAGGCAGGGGCTGATGGCGGTCATTTGGCGCCGCCGGTAAGGAGGCGCTCTAGAGATTCTGCTACTACTGCTAGTGCAGTAGAAGTTCCAAGTAAATATGATGTGCCCAACAACCCTACTCTAGCATCCCAGGTGCTTTCTCTAGCTTGGCAGTGTGATATTTGCTTGCATGTTGCATATGGTGTCTAGCTTGTGTTGCTTCTAATTTGATTAAATTGCATCTGCTTAGTTTACACATTATACATGTCAACATGGCATGTCTAACTTTTTTATGCATATACTACATCTGTCTATTACATGTTCTAACATCGAAGTACTGTTCGTGTCTATCCTGCATCAATCACAAATGACAAAACACCTTTAACTTGGTAGTGTGATATTTTTTGGATCTTGCATATGATTTATTGCTTGTACTGCTTGACATTTGTTTAAATGCCACTTATGACGAGACACTATTAACTTGGTAGAGTGATATTTGTAGCATCTTTCATATGGTGTCTAGATTCCATTGCATTGCTTCTAATTTATTGAAATGCCTTATGCTTAGTTTACGCATCATAGGTCTGATTATCTCATGCCATCCTGTTTTTCGTACATATTACATCCTCCTATTATGCGGTTGTCTAACATCAAAGTTCAGTTCATCTAAATCACACATCAATTAGTTCTGAAGAACTAAATTTTTATTCCTTTTTCTCGTGGGTTTGACTTGACATGGAAAAAAGAGAGGAATGTACATAGAATGGTAGGGGATGGTGTTACTACTCGGGAGGCACGGAAACGGAAGCGGAACAGCTCTGCAGATTCTGCTGGTACTGATAGTTCAAGAGAAGGTCGAAGTCCACCGGATAAATGTACAAACACAGTATCCCCTGCTGCACCACCTGCAAAACGTACCAAAGACAAACGAACCAAACAAGCAACGACAGCCCTAGTGGTTGCAGCACCTTCTTCCACAGTACCAACATGTGTACGACTTACTCGTTCGTCAACTCTGCTAGCGGCAAGTTCCCAAGCTCCTTTACCACCTGACACTACTTCCGAAGAACTCTTGGCATAAGAGGACTTGGCAAGATCAGATGAACCTTGTGAGCTTCAACACCAAGACGGTAGTTGATCGAGTCAAGTTACAGTTGCATGCTTCTTTATATGTAGTCTTTGACGAACTCTTTATATGTAGTCTCACAGTTTGATGTACACTAACACTTCCCATGTTCGTTGTTGAACTAGCACCTAGGCGCAAGAGGAAACAGACATCAGGGATAATGCTCAACAGGTTAACTAAATCTTAAGAAGGAAGCATGGAGATCCATTTTGAGTCAGGTTTAAAAAGGCCACGTGATGCTACAGAGTCAGCCAAGTTAGTATCAGAGGCAGCCGTTGCTGTTAGGTGTCATGCACGTATCCTCCCAACATGGATTCAGTACAGGAATGACAAAGACAAAATCCAGTTTAACACCTTCCTCGACCATTTATCTGTAAGTATTGTTATTTATGGAACTTAGTAATATCATATTGCTCTGTCCCATACTTTCTAGGTTGCTGGTAATGAGACTCCTATAATTTTGAACAGATGAGGTTCAAGTTGGATCGGCAAGATGATGCAACCAGACAAGCATGCACTCATGTTTTCAAGTCTGCTCTGTGACAGTATCGGTATAATCTGAGGAAAACTCACTTTGAAGGCAAGGCTAACAATGAACTTGCCCAAACATCTCCAGTGGAAAATATAACGGATGAAGACTGGACAGCCCTTGTTAAACACTGGTCTGATCCAAAGTATCAAGTATGTTATATAGATGTGATCAGATCACATGTTGAACTCCTATTTACGCATGTCCCTCACAAATCTATCTTCTTCTAGGTGAACTGTTCAAAGAACATGGCCAACCGTACGAAAGTGAAATTCCAACAGACGACATGATCTCGTAGCTATATTGCACACTACGAGGCTCTGGTAACTAGCTGCTGTTTCACTCTTTTGGTTGTGCCATATTATCAGATCTATATTGACTTGTTCCAAATGTAGAGGAAATCCCGTAAGGACCAAAAAGAACCTGAATCAAATGCGGTGGAAATCTTCAAGGACTGTCACACCAGCAAGACGAAGGGCATGACTACACCAGTCAAAGCCGCTGTAGTAAGTCCTTAATCCTCAGGTCCTTTGAACTACTGGTTACTCTGACTTGTGGTGCATTGAACTGCATGGTTTGCAGCCAATGTCTATTAGTCTTTTCAATTTTATACATAGTTGTCTGAACGTATCATTGCACTTTACAAGGTTTAAGAGAGAGGAACGATGTTCCTTTGATCTTGATCTGTAATCTAGTTCTGTGATGCACACAATGTTACAATTGCCTGTTTGTCTGATCTCAGTAGTTTTGTGATATGAATGATGTCATACTATGCTCACCGTATTATAAACTTTCTCTCTTTATCTTAGCTGTCAATACAATGTGAAGAAATAGACAATACATTAGCCATGGTATATGGTCATATGTTTGGAACCTGGTTTTATTATGTACTTTGCAGTAAAATACAACTGATATTTTACACGGATTCACCAAAATAATTTCTGTATATAAACCAAAGCTATTCTGTTTGGTTTTGCTGCCTCATTAATAACTTCTATTCTGGTACTACTAATGTACAAACTCAACTTTTCAGCAAGCTATGGAACAAATGGTGGAACCGCAACAACCTCCTGAAGGTGATGAGGCAACCATAACCACAATGTCACCTCTTGCTGCAGTGGGCCAGTATCTCTCCACTAACAGTGCCAAAAGCACCTTCCTGCGTAATACTGGGTTGGTTGTTAAGGCAACCTCATCCAAACTGCCTCATGAACAAGATCTACAAGCTCAACAGAATGACATATCTGCGCTCCAGACACAAGTCCAATCCCTAACAGAGACCCTTTGTGAAACAAGAACAACCATTGTTCGATGTCGTCAAGATATGCATGGTTTTGAAACCAGACTATCAGACATTTGTTATGTTGTTCAAGAGCCTAGGAGAAATGACAGCGAAGTTTATGGTGCTCCATCAGACACTATAGCATGAAAACATACCAGTCAGGTCAAATCATTAGAGCTTCTAAACTTCTGATGGTGCATTTACTTTTATGCCAACCCTCCTTTTGTTATATGGTTGTAATTTGTTTTGTTGCATTACAAAATTTGTTCTTAACAGGAAGCGACCGGCTGAAGAAAATAGCAAGCGATTTTTGTATAGTTTAGGGCCTTCCCTATATTTGCACGGGTGGCGAACTTTGATGCCCAGTGGATGTAATGTGTGCAATCGTCGTAATAGCCTAGAGTTAGTTGCTTGCTTATTTATTTCCTCGTAGTCATCTTTTTCCTTGGTTTGTTAGTGGCCGCAATAACCATGGGCCACATACGGCCCATGGTAACCATGGGCCTGCTACCTGCTGTAGTGCCCAAGGGCCATCTACGGGCCGTAGGATCGTGGGCCAAAAGTGGACTGCATTATAGGCCATAAACGGGCCATAGTGGGAATGGTCCGTTTAAGGGCTCGTAGCATAACGGGCCGTTAACAGGCCAAAAGTCATCACAGGCTTAATTCTATCGACAGTCATAACGGGTCGTTAATGGGCCAGAATACATGACGGGCTGAAAATGGCCCAATGGGTTAATAGACCACAAACGGGTCGATTGTAACCACAGGCTGAATCTGGCTCATTAGCATAATGGCCAGTAACGGACCGTAAGTAATCGAGGGCCAGAAATGAGCCCAAGATTTTATGGGCCTTTAGAAGGCCGAAAGAAAACACGGGCTGGAAACGGCTCAACTGAATCATGGGCCTTTAATGGGCTCAAAGCCGTTTACTTTTCATGATGGGCCAGAATCACCACGGGCCGTCAATGGGCCCAGAGAAACAAAAGGCCTAATATGGGCCGAAAGACGTCACGGGCCATAGATGGGCCGAAAGTGACAACGGGCTGAAATCATAAGGCACGACCCACATGGCGCTACTGGGCCGAATTTTGAAAGGCCATAACGGGCTGTGAGTACCCGGGCCGTAAATGGGTTGTATGCGAACAGGCCGTTAACAAGCTTTCCTTGGGCCGGCCCGCTTACTTTTGACCAAGTCAAATGGGCCGGCCTTTTTAACGTAAATGGGCCACTATTGGGCCATGCCACGTGTCGACGTATCATAGGTGTCTCGCGTCCAATGAATGGATGACATCTGTCCCAACGCCGAGCTGACACGTGGTTCCGCCGACGAATGAGAAATTTACACGTGGAAAATCGTCATTGGTCAGGGCTGCTAACGGGTTATCGGATCCAAACCGGAACCCGATAGCTTAATGGCGACCCGTTACGGTGAATGCCACATGTCGGTTACCCTTGAAGAAAACACTTCCATGACGCGACATTTATCGTCATGGAAGTGGACACTTCCGTGATGATAATTTCAGTATTGTCATGGTACACTTCTACGACAGCACAGTTATGACTATCTTGATTCTGTCATAAAATTGTCACGGATGTACATGCATGACAGAAAACTTGACCTACTGCGACAAAGACGTATCATCACGGAAGTGTTTTTTTTGTAGTGCGTATTCCTCTTGAGCTAAGGTCACTTAGACCTCGCCCAATCACTCGTGGTAAGTCTTCAAGGTAGGCTTCCAAAACCTTCACAGACTTGTTCACTGGCACACCACAATTACTCTTGGGGTGCTCAGAACATGACGCCTAACCGTCTGGAAGAATGACAGTCTTCAAAGGTAACAAGCGTCGGATCACACAGATCAACTTCTTCAGTGATGCTCAATCACTTTGGCTCTAGTTGGGTTTTTCCTCACTTAGGTTCTCACAAAGTCATTAGAGGAAGGGTTGCTCTCAAATGACAAGTGTCAATCTCTCTCTAGAGCAGCCAACAACTAGTGGTTGTGGGGGGCGGCTATTTATTGCCAGGGGGCAACCCGACATGAATTGTCATAAATGCCCTTCTCAAACATGACCGTTGTCAGGATAAGAATCCACTCGACAGCTGGCACGTGGCATAGCAACGGGCGGAAAATTGAACTCTCAATTTTGTCGGGGCACTCAATTTCCTCACGATAGGCAGATCGCACTGGCGAAATCCTAACTCCTCAGCCTGACCTAATTCGTCAACGACCAGATGAACTGTGTCACTGTCGCTAGCAAATTCGTCAGCTATTCCGGAGATTTCCAATTGCTTCCTCGAAGCGGCTGTAGTGTGTATAGGTTTGAGCATTGCTTTGAAGTATGATAAATGTTTCACCTAGACTCCCTTTAACAGTACGGTTTTTCCTATGACTCAAATAAGAAGAAAAGAAACTATGACAACAAAGTCTTCAAGCTTCAAAGTCTTCACATCAATTTCTTCACGGGCTGCACCAATTTCTTCACTTGAAGAAATACATTTTTAGGGGTCGACTTCCATGGTTAAACCAAGTCTTCAAGGACTGTTTTCACCTGTGTACACTCACAAACACATTAGTCCATTAACCTATTTGTCTTCAATACTCCAAAACCACTAAGGGGGCACTTGATGCACTTACAGAACCATGTAGTCGGATTGCCTGGTCGCCCGAAGTACCTGGTCTGACTAGTTCGGCCACTCCTCGGCGGGGAGGCAGAAGCCGATGGCTGGTTGACAGAGTTTTTGATGTGCAGATTGATTCATTAATGACGTAAAGTACTTTGATACATAGAGTCATACAAAAATATTCACCTACGCTCAGTCCAGTCCAACTATTAAGGTGTCTAGGGCACAGTCTTTCTAAGAAGAGCGAGCCGCAGGCATAACATTTTCATACGCCAGGCTGGTGGGTATTTCTTCCCCGTCAGGCCCCATGGGCCCTACCTCGTCCAGATGTGCTGTATCTACGCCGGTGTACCGCATCTTGACTATGGCCCAGGCCTCCCTTGCACCTTCACGACACGCTACTACCTTCCAGGCCTGAATCCGGCGCTGAGCTCTTTTAAGACGCTCGGCAAGGACTGCCATGTCTTCGGGCACGTGTTCCTCCTCGGGCCATAAAGCCTTAAACACTGCCTTCATCGACTTTCGTGTGCTTTCATGCACCTCGTATAGACAAGTTGCGGCGTCTTCGGGTAACGGGCCAGGGGCCTCCAGGGGCTGACCGGTTAAGGAAGCTGCCAGGAACCAAAATATTAGTCGGCCGATCAACTCTAGCAATCCTACGACCAGGAAACCATCTTAAATGGAAACAAAAGGTTACCAAATATTGCTTCATTTGTTTGATGGTTCTTCGCTTCGGCGGCGGCTAGTCGAGCTTTCAAGTTCTCGATCTCCTGAGCCTATCGGGCATTTGCCGCCTTGAGCGCGCTCACATCCTCCCTCCTCTGGGTTAACACATGCTGGCCAGCCTGCCACTGCGACTCCGTATAGAGCTAATCTTTGCAGGCCTGTTTAAGATCCCTTTCCAGGTGACCAAGGGCTTCCGCTGCTACAAAAAAACATGTTGTTACATAACTCAAGGATCTTCACCACAATAATACCATGTGAAACGGAAACACTTACCGTGTGCTTCTCTGGTGAAAGTTTTCACCTGCTCTACTTCGACTAGAGCAGTGTTCAACCCCCCTTCTGTCCGGGAGAGCACCTCGGCAAGATGACCACTCTTCTCCCGACCACCCTGTCAAAGGAGTCATTTTTATTACCATCACAAGCCTCGATACGGTCGCCAGCGCCCATATCGAGCCTTAGGGGCTACTGCCGTGTTCGGCAGTTAGTTTGCCTTTAAGCAAACAAATTACGACAACCACAAGAAATCTCCGAAAACAGCGTAGACTAGGGCAGGGCCTTACCTGTAAGCCCTGTGATAAAACACCCACTGCCTTCTCAAAGACAGAACGGGTCGCACCGAGGTATGCATCCAACGAACTAAGGGTGTTAAACTCCTGACTCATGAAGGCGGCACTCCTTAGGGAGGCCTTCCGTCGTCGGTGGCTCATGGCGCTTTTGACCTCAGACGGGGTGGCTGAACAGGTCCCCGAATCCTCTGATTGGGGAACTTCGGGAGTAACTCCCGAGGTAGGGTGGGATCCCATACCACTGCTCGGTGCCGATGTCCCCTCGGCTCTTGTGTCCTCCGTCGTCGGAGGGGGAGCAGGCTGTCTGCAAATGGAGTAAAAGAATTGAAATCCGTGACATCATTCTCAGGGATACAATAACAAGAATGTTACCTATGAGGGGAGGAAGCATTTCGGTCTGCCTCCACGGCCGCCACGTGTGCCCGAGCTCCGCGCGTCTCCCACGGAGGGCTCCTTTGAGGGGCTGGTTCTCCGCGTGGACGTTTCGGGCGTCGACCCTTTGGAGGAGAAGTCAGAGGACTAGGGGCTTCAGGACGAGAAGCTCTCTTTTGAGTAGAGGTAGGGGGCTTTACCGATGAGGACGGCCGCGTTCCCGGTGCATCGGGAGTAACGGCCACCCTTGAGCCGTCAAGGCTCTCCAGATAAAACTTCCCTCCTTCATATATGAGGGATAGTTCCTCATCCTCAAGGAAGACGGGGTCCTCCGCCCGACGGTGTGCCTCTGGTTCAAGCGTGAGACTGCTCAAGGTCTCGACCCAACGTCTCCATCTTTGTCCAGATTCAGTAAAAAGTCGGTCAGAAGAATTAACCATGAAACAACTCGGATGGACGAGGAAATCCAGGGAAACTTACTATATCGGCAGGGTTGTAGTAAGATAGCCCGTCTCGGAACTGCCGCGTTGCGAAATCCTCCGCTGAGCCCTGGTAAATGCCGGCTAGTATGGTCCCAAAGGCCATCTGGTCATTGAAACTCTTCCGAATCGATCGGGAGGCATATTCGGTTCCATTATACATGAACAACGGGTGCTGGCATTGCCAAAGTGGTTGGACTCTTCGGTTGATCGCCGTGGCCATTACGTCGATGATGGTGTGGCCGGTGCCGGATAGCAGCTTCACCTGAGCTACTAGGCTAACCACATCGGCGTTGTCCTCCTAAGCGACGCTCCGTGGTCTCCAGCTGTAGCACTTCTTCGGGGGTTCCGAGGAGAATGCTGGGAGCCCGGGCCGAACTGGGTCATACAGCGGAACGTCGTCTATATAGAACCACTCGGACGGCTAGATGTCGGCATCCTCTCAAGGGGTACCTGATGGGTAGTTGGTCCTGTCAATTCGGCAGACCTCGGCTGCTCCCACTTCGTACATATTCCCAGTTGGGGAGCAGGGCATTATGCAAAAATACCTCCGCCACAGCCCGAAGTGTGCCTCGCATCCGAGGTACATTTCACAAAGAGCAACAAACCCCGCGATATGTAAAATTGAATTGGGGGTGAGGTGGTGGAGTTGTAGCCGTAGAACTCGAGCAAGCCCCGAAGAAAGGGATGCATGGGAAATCCCAGGCCACGAAGGAGGAAAGGAACAAAGCATACCCGCTCATCCCCGTGCGGGGTTGGGTAGCTCTCGGTGTGCGCTTGCCTGTTCATGGTAGTTAATCCCGGGCGAGTGGAGGCCAGATCTGAATCTGGCAAATAGCCCTGGGTGGCTAGGCGCTCCAGTTGAAGACGCGTAACGGAGCAGCTCACCTAGTCACCCCTAATGGGGCCATGGGGTCGCCTCGAGGATCCCGCATCGCTCGCCATTGTTTAGAGCTCTCGGGGTTGGACCTAGGAAGAAAAGGGAAGGCTTGCGGGGATAGTCGAAGGGGGCTTGAGATGCGCTTTGTCGTAATCCTGTGCTATGTATTTATGAATAAAAGGGGCCGACGCTTCGATGTCTCACCATAAAGCAACTCGGTTCCCCAGAAGGCGCGGTGATCGAGGTCATAGACCGGACGCCACGTGCAGTGGGGCTGGACCCCGAGTAAAACTGTCAGACCAAAGATTTCAAGGCCGAGTTAAAAGGCTGGAACTCGCCTGTTGAGCCAAAGACTCTGGAACCGAAGTTTAAAGATATCGTCCTCGGCGTCGAAGACCAGTTCAGGGGCTACTAACAGTGTCCTGGATTAGGGGGTGCAAACCTAGTCGGCCCATAGTCCTCGGGCTGGGCCTGAGAGCCTTCATTCTCATTCAGATGGACTCCGGAAGCTACACGCCTGGATGTGATCGAGACTGCGCCTACCGAAGACTTGGCGTATACTCCAAGACATCTCCTGCCGCCTCATATTCATCCCTGGATACCGACTATGTAACCCTAGATACCCTACCTGGCGTGTATATAAGCCAAAGGGTTTATCCCGTAGAGGGGACCGAATCATAATTACCATTCACCTAGCCTTAGGGTTAGATCTCTCCTTATGATCTCGAGGTAGATCAAGCTTGTACTCGGTACTTCATCATCAATATAATCAAAGCAGGACGTAGGGTATCACCTCTTCGAGAGGGACCGAACCTAGGTAACTACTGTCTCCTTCGTTCCTGTTACCCCCGATCCGAGATCCACAGCTCGGGACCCCCTACCCCGAGGTCTACCGGTTTTACCACCGACAGCTGCGAAGTCAGATCTCATCGACCACGACCACACGAAGGGCACCCACTAGGGCTCTTCCAAGGTGAAATAGCCCATCTGCGACATCAGGGAGCGCACCCTGGGTCTGTGCTCTTCCAAGTGGAAGGATCCCGTCCATGAGAAGTGAGGCAATATCCTATAAGCAAATCTTACTTTTTCTAGCTAGCCAACTCGTACCCATTGTTGTAGTAGCTTTTGCCATGTGATGTTTTAAGTATGCCATGTTTAATTATTTCAGTTATGCAAAAATGTAATGTTCAATAGGGCTATCTGATGTTTAAGTATGAATTGCCCACTTCAGTTTCACGAATGGCTATATTTGGTTGTTTATAGTGAGTAGATGCCTTGTTTATCTGTATTTGGTTGTTAGGTTGGTTGCAGTGAGCATTTGCCCAGTTTTGAAGCAGATGCCCTGTTTATCTGTATTTGGTTGTTAGGTTGGTTGCAGTGAGCATTTGTCCAGTTTTCAAGCAGATGCCTTGTTTATCTGTATTTGCTTGTTAGGTTGGTTGCTGTGAGCCTTTGTCCAGTTGTAGGATCGAAAGTATGTCTAGAGGGGGGTGATTAGACTACTTGACCAAATAAAAATCTATCCTTTTCCCAATTTTAGTTGTGGGCAGATTTTAGCAAGTACACCAAGTCAAGTATCACCCTACACATGCAATTCTAAGAGTGTAGCAGCGGAAAGTAAAACATTGCACATGTAAGTAAAGGAGGGGATTAGAGATTTCAAACGCAATGAAGACATGATGATTTTTGGCGTGGTTCTGATAGGTGGTGCTATCGTATGTCCACGCTGATGGAGGCTTCAACCCACGAAGGGTAACGGCTGCGCGAGTCCACGGAGGGCTCCACCCACAAAGGGTCCACGAAGAAGCAACCTTCCCTATTCCACCATGGCTTACATCCACGAAGGACTAGCCTCACTCGGGGTAGATCTTCATGAAGTAGGTGATCTCCTTGCCCTTAAAAACTCCTTGGTTCAACTCCACATGATCTTGGAGGCTCCCAAGTGACACCTAACCAATCTAGGAGACACCACTCTCCAAAAGGTAATAAATGGTGTGTTGATGATGAACTCCTTGCTCTTATGCTTCAAATGATAGTCTCTTTAACAATCAATCTCTCTCTCACACAGATTTGGCTTGGGTAGGAGAAGGATTGGAGTGGAAAGCAACTTGAAGAGGCTAGAAATCAAGGTTCAAATGGTTGGATTGGAATCTCTTGATCTCAACACATGAGTAGGTGGTTCTCTCTCAGAAAATGTATGGTGGAAGTGTAGGCACATTCTGATGGCTCTCTTACTAGGTAAGAGGGGGGGTAGAGGGGTATATATAGCCTTCACCCAGAATCCAACCATTACACACTTTTGACCCATCTCGGTGGCACCGATCATAAATCTCGGTGAGACTGATCTATATAAAAGATATGAACGTTGGGCTTTTCGGTGGGACCGAACGGGAACAACTCAGTGAGACCGAAAGTGCAATGGCTAGGGAAGACTCAGTTTCGGTAATTCCGATTATTTCAACTCGGTGATTCCGAAGTGAAATAATGGCGTTACAACAACTTGGTCATGCCATCTCGGTGAGACCGAGATCCTTTTTGGTGAAACCGATTTGCTAGGGTTTGGCTGTGGCATTGGAATGATCATCTCGGTGGGTCCGGAGTAGGTGATATCGGTGGGACCGAAATGATGAATTAGGGTTTGGACAAATGTGTTTTGGGAAAGTGACTGAGGATTTTGGAGCAATACCACTAAGCACTTTGAGCAACAACCTCATCAACAATACCTCATCCCCTTTTAATAGTATTGGCTTTCCTAAGGGACTCAATGTGATCTTGGATCACTAAAATGAAAATGAAGAGTCTTGTGGATACCAAACTTGTTCTTGACATTTTGAGGGGTCCACATCCATTAGTCCTTGCCATGCCAATCGTTGATCTGTTCTGAAATTTACTAGCAATAAGAATTAGATCAATGATGTATATGTTGTTATTGATTACCAAAATCACCCGGGGATTGGTTGCACTTTCACCAGTTTTCAAGCAGATGCCTTGTTTATCTGTATTTGCTTGTTAAGTTGGTTGCAGTGAGCCTTTGTCCAGTTTTCAAGCAGATGCCTTGTTTATCTGTATTTGCTTGTTAGGTTGGTTGCAGTGAGCCTCTGTCCAGTTTTCAATGGCTATATTAGGTTGTTATAGTGAGCATATATGCCTTGTTTATTTCAGTTATTCACAATGTGATGTTCATTATGTGCAAGTATGAACTGTGTAGTTTGATTTCATCAATACCAGTTTGAACGGCTATATTTGGTTCCTGTTATGCCTGGTGAAGTTAACACATGCCCTTTATTTCAGTTTTACACATTTATGCAGTGTGATGTTTAAGCATGAGCTACGTTCTATTCATTTTCAGTAGTACAAGTTTGAATTACAATATTTGGTCCCTGTTAAGCCTGTTGTAGTTAACATTCCCTTCCATTTTTTATCTGCTTTAACAACATGGTGAAACCAACACATTCAATCTATCATTTTGAGATGTTGTTGTTTACCATGGCTATATTTGGTTGATGTTAAGCCTGTAGTACTTATCACGCCTTTCCATGTACTTACGCAGGACAACAATGGGAGTGGCCAGCATTTTCCACCAAGGTTAGTTTCATCCCTTGGCTTATACTGCCTCCGTTCCATAATGTAGTGCATACAGATCCACGGCTGGACACTTTTTAGCTTCTAATATTGACTTGTTGCTTGTAGGTACATATGTCCTAGGCAAAGATCCATGCCTCGACCCTTTTTGCATATGGGGCAAAGAGATATTCATGAACCAGCATCAAGTGAGGAAACTGATAAGAATTATTAGCAAAAAGATACGAATGATGGCAATTAAATTATTTGTCTATGCTCTATTCAACACAACAGTGAGCTATAGGATGGTAACTACGAACTCTGTAGCCTTCTCTTTTTACTGCCCATAATGAGTTGTTAGACAACAATGTCTGAATCTTTTTTGTTTGCAGTAGTTCCCAAAGCAGTTTACTTAAGATTACCTCGCAAAGTACATGATTGGTGGACATGCAATGAAGGTTTAAGTATTTCATCGAGACTACAATGAGCATCGAGAAGTCCTAATGAAGACAGTGAAGGATGGGCGGGCGGCCATCACAAGGGTTGGCCTAGAGTCATGCGTGCATTAGGCATGGAGGAGGGCACAATATGGGCATCCTGCTTCACCTTCTCCAGCAACTAGAATGTCTTCCACCTCTCTCTTTACAGTCTTTAGTACAACTGTGGTTCATCATTCTTTACTTGCTGCTTCTGTAGTTCTTCAGTATATGTACCTGTGCATCGAATTATGCATTCCTCCTCGAACTTGTATTTGTAATAAACATGGTTCAATATGAAATAAGTGATTGCCTACTTTCATATTGAAAATCTGTTTCAAATTCAAATTCTGTGAATTTTAAATGCAGGGATTAAATTAGGGATAAATTATGTTGTGCAGGCCATTACACTGCACATGGTTTGCGAAAGCAAAACATCTGTGATAATCATCAAGATCAGACATGTTTCTCAGATTAGTACATGTGCGATGAAACTCTACTGCACACACGACCAGACAAGAAAAAATGTGTGAGATTAACAACAACAACGCACACAGTTCCTTCTTAATATATGTTTGTGAAAGTCACCTTATCACACACGCTAGACAATTATGAACTGTTTATGATGTCATGTGCATCATAAACGTTTGCTCATAGAAGAACATGTGTGATAGGCCTTCATCCGACATGGGTAATACGAATGAATCGTTTGGGACATTTTATACATCTCAAACGTTTATGTACATACAAATGTGTGAGATATATTCAAGCTTCGCATACGGTGTACAATCGTGAACTGTTTGTGATGGGGCGAGCATCATAAATGTTGCACCACAGAATACCGAGTGCGATGGTAATGCGAGCACACACGAGTAGCAAGGATGGAGCGTTTGGGAAAGATGTGGGCATCGCATGCGCTTAGTTCTGCGAAACGTATGCTTACGTGCTCCCTATCGCCGATGGTTTCTGGGTCATGTGGGAAGACCCCCCCCCCCGATCGCACATACAGGCAAGGCGATGGTTTAAAACTCTGTCGCAGAAAGGGGGTAAAAACCGTTTGTATAGCAGGTCGCTGCACCAGTGGTAATTCGTTTACCCACTGTATGCTATGTTTCGAGAGAGAAGCCTCTAGTGAAAACTATGGCCCCTGGGTCTACTTTAATTATATTAGAAAACCCTAAATTACTTTGTTGCAATTATTTTACTTTTTATTGACTTTTCAATTTATATATCTATCACTATCAGATTTAATCCTTGCAAGTAACGAGTTCAAGGGGATTGATAACCCTCTTGCCCGCGTTGGGTGCATGTATTCGCTCTCTTGTGCATAGGTACTGCTTGACTAGGATTTGCTTGGTTCTCCTATTGGTTCAATAACCTTGGTTCTCACTGAGGGAAATACTATCCGCTACTATATTGCTTCACCCTTCCTCTTCCGGGAAAATCCCAACGCAACTCACAAGTAGCATAAAGAATTTCTGGCACCGTTGCCGGGGAGACATCATCAAATACTTACAGGTCCCTTCACACAAATTATCAATTACTTGTTATACTTTTTATTTTATTTTATTAGTTTCATTAAAAAAAATAAAAAATACAAAAATATTTTACTTTGTTTGCTTTCTTGAATTGTCACTATGTCTCAAGAAAACACTAAGTTGTGTGACTTCTCGAATACTAATAATAATGATTTTATTAGTACTCCAATTACTCCTCCCGCCACTAGTGCAGAGTCATATGATATTAATGCTGCATTGCTAAATCTTATAATGAAAGATCAATTTGCTGGAAACCCTAATGAAGATGCTGCATCCCATCTTAATAGCTTCGTTGAGTTATGTGATATGCAAAAGAAAAAAGATATGGATAATGATATTATTAAGTTGAAATTATTTCCTTTCTCACTAAGAGATCGTGCTAAAACTTGGTTTTCATCCTTACCTCGCAATAGTATTGATTCATGGAATAAATGTAAGGATGCTTTTATTGCCAAGTATTTTCCTCCCGCTAAGATTGTTTCTCTTAGAAATCAAATAATGAACTTTAAGCAACTTGAGCAAGAACATGTTGCACAATCTTGGGAGAGAATGAAATTGATGATTAAAAATTGTCCCACTCATGGATTAAACTTATGGATGATACTACAATTTTTTTTATGCGGGACTAAACTGTGATAGCCTGGTATAATAGGGATGATGGACTACTCATATCAATAAGGAATTCCTTCTTTTCCGGGAGCCCGTTCGGAAAGAACTCCAAAGTTAAGCGTGCTCAGCTTGGAGTAATTTCAGGATGGGTGACCGACCAGGAAGTTGCTCTCGGGTGCGCACGAGTGAGGACAAAGTGCGCAGGAAAGACTAGTATTGATCTGTGGGGCCAGTCTAGATCCCGCCAGGAGTAACGACCACCGGCGGGTGTGTCCGGGGCGTTAAAAGTTGGTATAAGAGCCGACCCTCGCGGTTACACGGATGTTTGCAGACAGGTGCGCGGTCATGTTGTGCATGACGTTTGTGACCCGTCGTGGCACACGACATGTCACATGTGTCGGACTGGATGCACAGACGTATGTGCCAAGAGGGAACGTTCCTGTGGGCCGACGAGGACGTCGGTTCCTCTGAGTGGGGGTGTATGTGATAGCCTGGTATAATAGGGATGATAGACTACTCATATCAATAAGGAATTCCTTCTTTTCCGGGCGCCCATTCGGAAAGAACTCCAAAGTTAAGCGTGCTCAGCTTGGAGTAATTTCAGGATGGGTGACCGACCAGGAAGTTGCTCCCGGGTGCGCACGAGTGAGGACAAAGTGCGCAGGAAAGACTACTATTGATCTGTGGTGCCAGTCTAGATCCCGCCAGGAGTAACGACCACCAGCGGGTGTGTCCGGGGCGTTACATAAACTTTGTTTCGAGAATTCTTCTAGACTCTGCTGCAGGTGGCACCATTATGGGAATTACATTAGGAGAGGCAACGAAGCTTCTCGATAATATGATGAAAAATTATTCTCAATGGCACGCCGAACAAGCTCCAACTGGTAAGAAGGTAAACTCTGTTGAAAAAGTTTCTACTTTGAGTGATCAAATGGATCCTCTTATCAATATGCTTACTAGTAAGAATGCTCATGTTGATCCTAATGATGTGCCACTATCTACCTTGATTGAGCAAAATAATGATGCTATTGATGTGAATTTTGTCGCTAGAAATAAATTCAATAACAATGCTTATAGAGGGAATTTCAATCCTAGACCGTATCCCGGTAATTCCTCTAATAACTATGGTAATTCATATAATAATAATAATAACAATAATAGGATACCTAGTGAACTTGAGAACAACATTAAATAATTTATTAGTTCTCAAAAGATTTTCAATGCCATGGTAGAAGAAAAACTACATAAAGTTGATGATATGGCTAGAAACATGGATATAATTGCTCCTGATGTGGAAACTCTTAAAATTAAAATTATGCCACATAAAATTGATGCTACTGAAACCTTAAAGTCTATCCAAGTCACCATGAATGAAAGTAAAGAAAGAATCGCGATGATTAGAGGTAAGCGTGAATTCTTAGAAAAAGCGATTCCACCCGGTTTTTATCATAATCATGATGAAGATATTATACCAATTGGTGTGACACCTATTGAATCTTTGTTTAGTAATATAAAAATTAATGAAAAAGTGACTGAAGATGAGTCAACTTTAGCTAGAAGGCGTCCCAATTATTCGGATGGTGATGATCTTAATGATAAAAACAATAAAAGTGGGTTTGAAGAGGTCAAGACTTTAAATAGCAATGTGCTCACTACATTTGATTACAAGGACTTTAATTATGATATTTGTTCTATGATTTAATGTATTTCCTTGTTGCAATCCATGATCAACTCACCTAATGCTTACGAACAAAATAAAGCTTTTACTAAACATATCGTAGAAGTAATGATTAAAGCTCATGAAGAAAAGCTAGAATTGGAAGCATTATACCAAGAAAGCTACATGATGAATGGGAACCAACTATTATAGTAAAGATTAAAGATTATGAATGTAATGCTTTGTGTGATCTAGGTGCTAGCGTCTCTACTATACCAAAATCTATATGTGACGTGCCAGGTCTCACAATATGGATGAATGTTCCCTTAACTTGCATTTAGCGGATTCAACTATTAAGAAACCATTGGGTAGAATTAATGATGTTCTTATAATGGCAAATAGAAATTATCTCCTGTGGATTTCATTGTGCTTGATATTGAATGCAATCCGTCTTGTCCTATAATACTTGGTAGGCCTTTCCTACGAACCATAGGTGCTATTATTGACATGAAAGAAGAAACATAAGGTTCCAGTTTCCACTAAAGAAAGGGATGGAACACTTCCCAAGGAAGAGAATTAAACCACCATATGAATTTATTATGAGAGCTACCTATGGAATTAATTTGAAGGATGATAATACTTGAAAGAATTCATTATGCCTAGCTAGGGGCGTAAAACAATAGCGCTTGTTGGGAGGCAACCCAATATTTATCTTTATTGCAATTTTTATTTTCTTGAGTCACATAATTATTGCTACTGTAATGATTGTGTTTTTATCTTTTAATTAGTGTTTGTGCAAGTAATGCCTTTGGGATTATTTGAATGATATTATAATTGATCCTGTTTGAAAACAAAAAGTTTTGCGCCCAGTATTTGATTTTTATTTTATTACTGGAACATAAAAAAAACTGAATTTTTTACATAGTATTGGGGTAAAAAAAATTACAACGTCCTAATTTTTTATAATTTTTGGAGTTTCATAAGTATGGATAAGTATTCTGTCATTATGTACTGTTCTGTTTTAGACAGATTCTATTTTTATTGCATATTATGCTTGTTTTAATGAAACTATGGATTATATCGGGGGGGGGGGGGGGTATAAGTCATGGAGAAGTTAGAATACAGTAGGTATTATGCAAGAACAATTATAACAGTACCTAAAGTGGATGATTGATTTATTATACTAACAGATCTCACGAAGTTTCTGTTAAGTTTTGTGTACTAAAGTTTTTGAAATTTTGGGTGAGATCACGATGGATGAAGGAATAAGGAGCGGCAAGACCCCAAGCTTGGGGATGCCCAAGGCACCCGAAGGTAATATTCAGGGAATACCAAGCGTCTAAGCGTCTAAGCGTCTACAATCAATCGGTAACTTGCTTGGAGCTATATTTTTATCCATCACATGATATGAGTTTTACTTGGAGTGTCTTGTGCTATAGTTTTGTTTTGCTTTTAGTTTGCCACAATCATTGTTTGCTGGACACACCTTTTGAGAGGGACACACATTTATCGTGATTTGTTAGAATACTCTTTATGCTTCACTTATATCTTTTGAGCTAGGCAGTTGCTCTTGTGCTTCACTTATACTTGTGAAAGCACAACTGTGGTTATATTTTATAGAAATGATTGCATTCTCATGCTTCACTTAAATCTTTTTGAGAGTCTTAAATAGGAAGTGGTAATGTGCATGAGTTATGAGATTAGACCAAAAAGGATAGGTATTCGAGAGTGGTATAATAAAAACTTTCATGTAGATCACTAAATATGAAACGTATTTTTAATTATATTGATGTCGTAATATGAAAGGGTATTAGTTCATGATCATTAGTTAGTAGAAATATTGAGATTAAAGTTTGTTATGCACTACTCATTTAAGTGTCCGTTATGGCATGGTGGGGATGTTTGAGCATTTTTATGTCTGATTGAAATCCTTGTGTGCCGTCATAATCGGGGGTGAGCGATGGTTAACTCCTACCAACCTGCTCCCTAGGGGCATGCGAGTAGTACTTTGCTTCAAGGGCTAATAAAACTTTCACGATAAGTATATGAGTTCTTTATGACTAATGTGAGTTCATGGACAATTACGCACTCCCACCTTTCCGCACTTTGCTAGCCTCTTCGGTACCGTGCATTGCCCTTTCTCACCTCGAGAGTCGGTGCAAACTTCGTCGGTGCATCCAAACCCCGTGATATGATATGCTCTATCACACATAAGCCTCCTTATATCTTCCTCAAAACAGCCACCATACCTACCTATCATGGCATTTCCATAGCCATTCCGAGATATATTGCCATGCAACTTCCACCGTTCCGTCTTATGACATGTGTGTTCATCATCATATTGCTTTGCATGATCCTATAGAGCTGACATGATATTTGTGGCAAAGCCACCGTTCATCATTGTTATACATGTTACGCTAGATCATTGCACATCCTGGTACACTGCCAGAAGCATTCATATAGAGTTATCATGTATCAGTTAATCGAGTTGTAATAACGAGTTGTAAGTAAATAAAAGTGTGATGATCATCATTATTAGAGCATTATCCTAGTGAGGAAAAGAATGATGGAGACTGATGAGTCCTCCAAAATGAGGAGATGAGGTCCATGCGATTGTTCTAAAAAAAGAGAGAAAAAGAGAGAAGGGACAATGCTACTATCCTTTTACCACACTTGTGCTTCAAAGTAGCTCCATGTTCTCCATATAGAGAGTCTCCTCAGATATCACTTTCATATACTAGTGGGAATTTTTTGTTATAGAACTTGGCTTGTATATTAAGATGATGGGCTTCCTCAAATGCCCGAGGTCTTCATGAGCAAGCAAGTTGGATGCACACCCACTTAGTTTCCATTGAGCTTTCATACACTTATAGCTCTTAGTGCATCCGTTGCATGGCAATCCCTTCTCCTCGCATTGATATCGATTGATGGGCTTCTCCGTTGCATATTGATCCGCCGAGTTGATGCGGGCCTTTCTTCCTTTTTGACTTCTCCTATATACCTTTACCACCGCATTCTATTCCACCTATAGTGCTAATGTCCATGTCTCACACTCATGTATTGAGTGGAGTTGAAAATGCTGAAGCACGTTAAAAAGTATGATACAATTGCCTGGTTTGACACCGGGGTGCTCATGACTTATATTTATGCGGTGAAGGCGGAGTCATGCCATGCTTACATAATTCAATGAGTAGGGGTAACATTCTTTGAGCATCGTATATTTTGAAAATTTAATGATTATCTTCTCGTATTCATGGATATTATTATGTTGATAGCAATTACTTCATCGTTTCTCAGTATTTAAACCATAAGAGAGATTACATGATAAACATGCTAGGTAGCATTCAACATCAAAAATTATGTTTTTATCATTTACCTACTCGAGGACGAGCAGGAATTAAGCTTGGGGATGCTGATACGTCTCCGACATATCTATAATTTTTGATTGTTTCATGCTATTATATTATCAATCTTGGATACTTTACATGCTTTATATGCAATTTTATATCATTTTTGGAACTAACCTATTAACTCAGTGCCCAGTGCCAGTTGTTGTTTTTTGCTTGTTTTTGGTTTTTTAGGAAATCAGTACGAAACGAAGTCCAAACAAAATAAAACTTTACGATGATTTTTTCTGGACCAGAAGGGACCCTAGAAGCTTCGGGAGGAGGCCAGAAGCCCTATGGGAGAGCCACGAGCTCACCTGGCGCACCCCTGGGGGGGCGCCACCTGAGCTCGTAAGTCCCACACAGCTCCGTTTGACCTAATTCCACTTCTATAAATTCCCATAAATCCCAAAACCAACAGAGAGCCACCCGAAATAACTTTTCCGCCGCCGCAAGCTTCTGTTCTTCCGTGATCCCATCTGGAGGCCTTTTCCGGTGATCTACCGGAGGGGGAATTGGTCATGGAGGGCTTCCACATCAACCTTGCTGGCCTTTCGATGATGTGTGAGTAGTTTAACACAGACCTATGGGTCCATAGCTAGTAGCTAGATGGCTTCTTCTCTCTCTTTGATCTACAATACAAAGTTCACCATGATCTCCATGGAGTTCTATCCGATGTAATCTTCTTTTGCGATGTGTTTGTTGGGATCCGATGAATTGTGGGTTTATGATCAGATTATTCATTGAAAGTAATTGAGTCTTTTCTGAACTTTATTATGCATGATTGTTATAGCATTGTATTTCTATCGGAGATGGGGCTCCGGGGACCCAAAGGTTCGAACACTGGGGTGAGCTCATTCCTACCGCCACGTCCCCTACCACAACACAACTACGGTGAAGCTACGGCGAGAGCGCGCTAGCGGGAGCGGGCCGGAGACACAGCAGTTACCCAGGTTCGGGCGACCTTGCGGTGTAAAACCCTACTCCTACTTGGTTGAGATTGCTCTGGTGTGAGAGTACAAGGTTTGGGGCGGAAGAGTCGATGCTCTCTACAGCGGCACCCTGCCCTCCTTTTATATCTGCCTTGGTCCTCTTCCCCCGAAAACATTGGTGGGAAAGGTTGCCACACAATGGCAAGTTTGAAGGGGGACAGGGGCGCAGTCTATCCTAACAAAAGGTGGTCTTCGTCTGCAAAGCAATTATCCATGACGCGCCGGTGGGCTCGGGGATGACCTCCGCCCTGCGCGTCCGCCATATTGGTCTTCCTTCACCAATCGGGCAACCTTTGCGGTTGCTTTGGGAAACGGACTGCTGGCCTTGCTCCCTTAGCACAAAAGGGGAAATCCTCTCTATCTGCGCCTACTGGCGCAGCCTCTGTCGCCATTCGTCGCCGCGCGCGTCACCCACGTGGCGGGCATGAGACCGCGCGACCGAGCCAAACATCGCTAGCCTTGCATGCCTTCGGGAGGGTGCCTCGGGAGGCAACCTCGGGAGGCCGCCTCGCGAGGCTCTTAGTGACGTCGTGGCTGAGTCTTGCCTGCTTGCTCCCGGAGGAGGGGTCCTCAGGAGGCCAGGGCCTCATGAGGGGTCTTGCTCGCGGTGCCCGCTGGTGGGCCACCTACTGGGCCTCCGCCAGGCAGTGCATCCTGGGCCGCAAGCAGATGGGCCAAGATACCCTGGGTTCCACGGGCCCGACAGTAGCCCCCGGGCCCGCGGTGCACACGTTCCCGCCTATTAGGGGGCGAAACGACGCGGGCCCTAACCGCCTGCGGGCTAGGCGCGATGCGTGGCGCATGATGTGACGGGGGACGCCCCCACTTCTCCCACGATGCCCGGTAACTGCCTGCGCTGAAATAAAGCCTGCCCGTGCACGGTGCGAGACCATCATTGCCTTCCTTCCGCTACTTCGATTCCCGGCTCCGAAGAAGGCGGAGCGACTGGGAGAGCACCACCATCGAGCATAAAGAGGGGGGGGGGAAGCGGTGAGCCGAGGTCCTTCGCCCATCTTCTCCTTCTCCTGCTTCTTTCTCCCTTTCCTTCCTTGTCTTCCAGAGCCACTGCTGTGATGGCGAGGGGCAGAGGGAGAGCTCGCGCATCCACCGCCACCGCGAGAGTTCTGCCCCGGGGGCGCGGGCGCCCCTCGGCGGTTGTCGAAGCTGGGCCAAGCGCTCGTGGGAGGGCCGGTGCCCGCGGCCGCGGAGGGCGCGGCGCGCGTGGCCGAGGCGGGCACGGCGGGACGGTCGCCCGTCCTCCCCAAGCGGGGTTTCATTCGGCAGATGCGACGTACGAGTTCATCATGGGAATGCATCACCGGCCTTATAGCTGGCTCCGACTCCCCGACTCCTTCGCGAAGGCGATGGAGGGGAAGGAGCCCGAGGAGCTGTGGGTGCAGGCGGATGGGTGCTGCAACGGGCCCTCCTGGGTGGCGACGGAGTTCGCCCCTTGCGGCTTCATGTTCTTGAAGCGGGGGTGGAAGTCCTTCGCCCTCGCCCGCGGCCTGAAGCGGGGGCATCTCCCCCAATTCAAGTTCGATGGAGCTGACACCCTCTTCATGAAGATCTTTGGGGCCTCCGGGACCCGCCTTGGGTGCTGCGTGGAGAGCGAGGATGACATCGGCTCCGAGTCCTCCGACGAGAGCGGCAGTAGCACCAGCGGGGGCGAGAGCGGTGAAGGCTCTCCGCGCATCAAGAGCGAAGACGAGGACTCCGATTAGGCGCAAGCGGCGTCCGTGTTGGATCTCGTAGCACGCTGTGTACCCCTTGATCTCTTTCTTTTGTCCCTCTCTCCTGCACCGGATCGATGTAACCCCGAGAGGGCGTGAAAACAGTGGCTTTTGCTTAAGTACTGTATAATTTATCGTAATGCATATCTCCTCGTGATGCGCTTTCGTGAGGTCTCATTTATCTCTTCTTGTTTGCCATGGTGCTCTATGTCGTCAGGACCCAGCCCCCGGGCGGGCTACAACCATCGCTGGTATGTCCGGTCGCGTTGCCTGAACATGGCCAGGAGGTGTAGGGCACAGAGGCGGTAAGGACCCCTGAGGCGCGATGCTCAGAGAGCCCCCCTTTGGCGCGCAAGCGGCTCGCGCGAAGGAGAAAACGTGGGCACTCAACGAGATTGCAAGGGGAAAGAGCTTGAGAGATGACGAGGGCGTTTCGTGAAGTAGTCGGACTTAGCTTTTGCGGAGAGGGGTGTCGGGCAAGCCGTGGCTAACGAGGGCGCACATGGCTAACAAGACGTGCCTCACGAGGCTTGGCCCTCGAAGTTTTCGGCTCGTGAGGCCTTCCGGTTAGGCGACCGTCACAGACCAGCCTTCGAGACGCCGCCCGCGAGTCTCCCGAGCGGCTTCCTCCTGAGACAACTGCATGTCGACAAGCTTCACGACACGGGAGCGACGCGCGCTTGCTAGCTTGCTCGTGGCCATTACGTGAGGATATAAGGCACCAAGGACCTTGGCGAGGTGACGTGCATGGGAGCAGGCCCGCGAGCCAGAGCTCAGTCACTTGGATTTGGCGGCGCTGCAGGGACAGACCCGAGCACAGGTGCCGTGCCTAGCCCCCGCTCAGGTAACGGTCAGGAGGAAGATCGTGAGCGCGCGGCGCTCTCGAGACGGCATCGTGCCAAATACACAATTATGCAGGCAACACGAACTTACGGGGTGCAATAATAAGATTCATTACATAACCAAAATGAGATGCGGCTGCCGTGTCCGGCACGGGTCAGCTTGAGACTGGTGCAGCTCGTGGGGCGGCCTCAATTGAGTAAAACAAAATCACCTTGGTAGGAGGATCCCAGAAGCTACGGTGCAGAGGGCGCGGCGAGGAGGGACTCGGGCCGCGCGAGGTAACGCTTGAACGCACCTGGCAGAATTGTGCTGGAGAAGTGCGCAGGTCACCTGGCGAGGCGTGCCGTGGAAGCTCGCTCCTTAGAGGCCGAGGGGCTCTTGAGGCCCAGGGGGCTCGCGAGAACCATGGGGCTCGCGAGACTCAGATGGGGAGAGGTCTGAGGAAGCGACGCGCCAGGGACGTCCTGGGAACTCCGCGCCCCTCCCCGTTCGAGGCCCCGGTGCGAGGCGTGTCAGCCTTTGGAAGGTGGCGCTGGCGCTCCTCAGGCCGAAGAGCATGCGGGCGTAGCCGGTGGTGGAGTCCGTGCCCTGGCCGGCGCACGGCAGCAGAAAGGGGTCCTGATGGCAGGCCTTGTTGAGGCTCATGAAGTCGACACACATGCGTTCCTTGCCGCCCTTCTTGGGGACGACGACTGGGTTGGCGATCCATTCGGGATGGCGCACCTCGCGGACGACCCCAGCTTCTTGCAGCCTGTGCACTCCTTGAATGATGAACTCTTGCTTCTCGGGCGCCTAGCGCCGTGCTTTTTGCTCGACGGGGCGTGCGTTGGGGCACACCGCTAAGTGGTGCTCGATCACCTCCCTCGGTACACTGGACAAATCAGATGCTTTCCAGGCGAAAACATCCGAGTTTGCCCGAAGGAAGGCGACGAGCGCGCCTTCCTATGCAGGAGAAAGGCAGGTGCCGATGGTGAAGGCAGGGCCTGAGCCACTACCGTTAACCGACACCTTCTTCGTCTCGGCGCGGTCCTGAGAGAACAACTGCTTCTTCTTCGCGGGCGCGGCCTCAGGAGGCTCGACCGCATCCTCGTCAGCTGGATGGGCGGCTGTGGCAGCCTTGTAGGCGTGCTCAAGGGAGCAGATCGCGTACTTCTCGTCACTGGTGACGGTGATGATGTCGCTGCAGCCAGGCATCTTGAGGACGTTGTAGGCGTGATGAGTCACCGCCATGAACTTGGCAAGTTCGGGGTAGCCCAAGATGGCGTTGTAGGGCAGGCCGAGGTGGGCGACGTCAAAGTCGATGAGCTCACTGTGGTAGTTCTTGCGGGTGCCGAAGGTGACAGGGAGGCGCACCTGCCCCAGAGGCAGCGTGGAGCCGTCGGTCACGCCTGAGAAGGGCCTTGTCGGCATGAGCTGCTCGTAAGGCACCTGGAGCTGCTCGAAGGTCTCGATGGAGAGCACGTTGAGGCCTGCGCCTCCGTCGATGAAGGTCTTCACTACTAGGGAAAACCCTAGCAGTAGTGCTAGGTTTTTGCCTACCAGTAGCGCGGGGGGCCGCGCTACTACTACGGTGCTACAGCTAACTTGTAGCAGTAGCGTTGGTTAGACCAGCGCTACTGCTATCCCTACTTAGTAGTAGCGTTGGTCTATGCAGCGCTACTGCTATATAGCTGTAGCGTTGGCCTACATCCCGTGCTGCTAACATACCAGCGCTACTGCTACTTGTCAACCAGCGCTACTGCTACTTGTCAACCAGCGCTACTGCTAACGTTACGCATATTTTTTTATGCTACGTATTTGCGCTGTCTTTGTACAGGGTTTATACAGTAGTCTAATAATATCATGAACAAACAATATTCTCATCATATCATACACATAATAGTCTCATCATATCATCACATCATCCGAAACAAATGATGTCTCTCATCATCATCTCGATATAGCGATACAAGTTACGTGACATGTCTCGAATACTAGCAACTGCATGGTCATCACATGTTTCATCATCTATATCTAAACTATGATATAGAAGAGAAGAGCGATCACTATGAGCAAGAGCGTGATAATGTAGTAGTTCTTGAGGCGCCGGTTCCCTTCCCTCTCTAGCGCTAGCGTGAACCTCAAGTAACTATCTTCCGCTTCGGCTCTGCTATCGAACCCTCTCTGGCTGCCGCCCGGGAACCGGTACACCTGGGCTTGACACTCAGGCCATTCGTCGTACACTCCTGGAACCTTCCCTACATACACGACGTAGCACTTCTTTGTCACCGATGATCTATATACCTGCATCGTCACATGACGAATTCATCGATAATATGCAACATAATATATAGTTTAGCAACACAAAGAGACAGAGTTAGCAAAAATGGAAGCAACATATCGTAAACATAAATAACAAAGTTCATCATACCCAAACTAATTAACTAGAGTGATCTACGCTAGTTGAGGATGACGGTTTAATTATATCACAAAGTTTTGTCGTGCATAAATTCAAAGTTTTGTCATAGAGAAAGTATTGACTAAACGGACACATTGTCATCGTCAATCACTCCAACATGTTGTGCCATCCTTCCAAATCAGGGAGGAAGGACCCGAGCGACGTGAAAGGCTTCAGGTCGAGACGCTGAGCGGCTACGCGTGTTCGGACGTCTTCCCGCGACATTTGCCCTTCTTCGTAGAACATCCCTGTTTTTTCGACGACCTCCTTCATGATGACTTGGGCAAGTTCACGCTGGATGTGATAGACTTCAGCTCAGAGTCGATGATCCGGTACATTTCCTAGTTTCTTGGCCCATTGCAGAATATCGGCATCGCCGGATTTAGGTGACATGCGAAGATTTTGCCGATCCCTTCTGTACTCCAGCATGTGGTGGATGACGTAGAATCCATCACTGAGACTACCATTCGGTTGCTGGATGCAGCAGAAGTCGGTCTTATGGCCGAAGCAGGGCATGCGGTTCTTTGTCCTCTTGACCGTGATCTGTCCACCCCGTTGGCCGTAGCTTAAGATAGCACTGTCGAGAACACTCTTGATGTGTGTGTAATCCTTTTTCTTTATGTTCTTCGACGAGTCCAAGTAAAGAGCATGGGAGAATCGGGGGTTAAGAATGATGAGGACGGCGCACCCCTCGCTGTGCAAAATAAGTACACCTCAAATTAGCTTCCACGCGTGCAAATGAATGATTGAAATTTACGAAAGTATGTATGTGTCACAGAGGATATCCGCGGATGACTTACATGGGATGATAAGGCAGGAGAATCATCTCCTTGTCCTTATTGGCGACCATGAAGTCAGCGATGTAGGTCCTCGCATATTCACGGTGCTCTGTGCAGACTGCCAAGAAGGCCTTGTGCATAAAGTACGGATCCGTGACTGAGATATAAGATATTTGCTCGCGCCTGATGATGTAGTTCATATACAAGGCATAAAGGCGGACGAACGTAAAATCCAGCTTTGTCATGTGAAACATGTCGAAGAGGTAATCAAATCGAAGGAAGAACTTATCCGCGGGGAATGTCTGGACGTACAACCTTTGCTGCGGCACGTTAACCACGTAGAGCGGGTATCCTGGATTTGTCGAGATGCGAAGGCTTTTCTCTCTCGATAGCACCTCGTCATAAAGTCTCCTTAGATCACCATCTATGCCCTGTAGCGCTGCCTTAGGTAGGATCAGATCACCGGGGACATGGAATTTTGCCGCACCTTTGATAGGTATACGGTCTGCAACCCAAGGCTGCGGAGGCGGCTGGCCTTTCCTTGGTCTCTTCCTATGCTTCTTGGGTGCCGGAAGTGAGCCTAACAAACTGTCCCTGAGCACCGCCCCCAGTGTTGTCGGGCTCAGCATTGCACGACCCTCACGTTGTTGATTCTGGGTTGAGGCGGCATCTGGAGGCGTGTCCTGTGAGGATTGCATGAAGAGAGACTTCTTGCAATCAGCCTTAAGACATTCCTGCTCCGGCAATTCAGGCATCAACTCATCACGCTCAAAGCCTGAGTCATACTGCTGACCAATCAATCCTCCGTCGTCATAGCCGCCGGTATTGATAAACCGTAGAGGGTCATCATCCTCGTCCATGACATCATCCATTGCTTTTTCGACGGCGGCGCCATCATCAGCCACTAATGGAACCTCTTCCTCACATAGTCCGCTATCACCCGGCACGACAGGCGCCGCTAATTGGGTAGGTGGGGTGGTGGTGTTCATACCTTACTGAGGCTTGGTCGTTGGTGTGCTCCCGGCCGCCTCCAGACGAAGGAGATTCTTCGGCCACAACAGGACCCAACTCTTGCAATCGCCAAGCCGGGGCGGGCTCTCGTCGTCATCTCCCCCTAGTGGTACTAGAGGAGCCAAATTCTCGTGGCCGCTTTGACACTGGCCATGGAAACCTTGAAGACGCCAGGGGGCATCGGCCGGCTGTGGAACGAGTGATCCTTCGGCTTCACTATCGTTGCCTTTCCCACGTCCACCTTCTAGCCGCTGATGGTGTACAGTATGGTGCACGGGGTTTCGTCGGCCTGCGAAGACATGTCTGCGACGTCAGACATCCGAAAGGCAACGGAAACGGAAGATTATATATATGTTGAAGAGGGCCGGTGTGACAGGTAGTTACCGTGAGGGTGTCGAGCTCAGCCAAAGACGAAGCCCCGCCGAGCACACTAGAGACGGAGGACGGGCTGCTATGAGTAGGTGCGGGAGCAGTTGCGTGAGCAGGTGCGGTTGCGTGAGCAGGTGCTGGTGCGACGTTCACCGAGTTGCTCCCGACGAAGCTGGGAAGGGGAAAGTCTGCTGCCTCTTTATCTGGATTTTGCTTCGTCCAATCGACAATTGCCGGAACCAAGGCACCAATCGAAGCTACAAGTTCCTCTCTGCAGGCAGCTACCGCTGCTTTGACTGCCCCGCACACCAACTCAGGTCGTATCGCTTATTTGGTCTCAGTTGTTCTCTTATCGACCGCAATCTCAACCTTCTTGTCGATGTTCTTTTCGTTTAACTTCAATCTCTGCTTTCTCTCCTCGGCATCCTCATGGTAGTAGTACTTCCACATGGCGTAGTCTCTGACGGTGTGCACACGTCCATACAACGGCCGCTTGTCCAACGTGAGTCCTTTCATTATGTTCAAGGCTCGGTTGAAAGAGGTGTCCCACTTGGGCCTTGCCGACGACTCAGACAACGAGTCGCTTTCGGCCGCAATCCTGTGCTGCTCTTTCTGCAAAAGGAACGTGGATCGTTTACAAATGTGACTAAATGTGTAGTCGAATTGATCAGAAGCTAAAATAAGGTGGTAAAATAATAATTACCAGCAGTCTCATGAACTCCCTCGTGGGCGTGTCCGTTTCAAAAACCTTATTTACTGTGTCCCAAGTGTACCGGGCCCTGATGAAGTCATGCTCCTGCGGGACGGTGAGCCCCGCCAACGGGTCTGGGAGCCCCAGACTTTCACGTTCCGCGTCCTCCTTGGCCCATATGTGCCTCTTGCCCGAGTAACCACGGCTTCCGAGGCGGTGGTACCCCATGTTCCTTTCCTGAAGCCCCTTCATGTACTCCGACTTTTCTTTGGCAGCTTCGGCAGCGCAAGCCGCCTTGAATATTTCGAACTACTCTTCCGTAATTATCGAATTATCCTTTACAATCTCGGAGTAGAGTTCCTTTTTGGCGATCCGACTTTTCACCCTTACTTTCCAGGCGGACAGCGCGCCGCTAAACTTGCCCATGGCTCTTTTGTTTATCTTCTTCATTCCCTTGTCTAGCCACTGTGATGGATATTTGGTTTCATCCCGGTCGGGGAACAGGAATCTCTGGTGCAACTTCGTGAGGAGGAAGTGCTCCATATTTGGTATCTTCTTTAAGTTTTCGTCGTTGATGGTGCCGGTTTCCTGTAGGATGCATCCTATTTGATTGCTGTAGCACTTGCGCACTTCCTCAGGCTCTGTTGGCTCGAAATTGCCGGGGTCCACCGCCGTGACCACCAGTCTTCCGGTGCCGAGCTGGTTTGGGCGCCGTATCCTCTTCGCTTTCGGTTCTTTACTGGCTAATTCGCCAGCAACGGTGCCGGTCTCGGCGCCGGTGTCGGTGCCGATGTCAGTGTCGGTGCAACCCTCGGATGTGACAGGGAGGCCTGCAACAACCGTTGTTCGTCCAGATACTCGAAAAAGTTGCGTGCCGCCTCATAGACATCTTCGCAGTTACCAGAACCCCCGCCTACGTCGTTGTTAGCCATGTTTCCTATGATTAAGTCTGCTCGTTTAATTCTAGACCTAATAAAATGAATAATGACATAAAAAAAGGCCCTATGTTTTGCCGGAATGTTGATTCATTCCGTTTCGTCAAATCCCGGGCACTCGATATGTCCTAGTTTCTAGCACAAGTCATGCCGAAATTCATGGAAAATTTTGGCATGACCTTTGCTAAAAAGTGGACAAATCGAGCGCCTGAAATTTGCCGGAACGGAAATGAATCAACATTCCGGCAAAATATAGGCAACTCGGAATCAGATTCCCTGCAAACAATGTTCAAATATCCATCTTCTACACCGCAACACATGTCCAAATATACATGAGCAACCACAACACTAGATATACATGAGAAAACACTATTGAGGAATTTGCATATAACATGACCACTTCAAATTTGCATATATCAGGACCACTTCAAGAAAATCTAGAACTTGAAGAAAATCCTAGTGTTTGACACTTCAAGAAAATCTACACAAATCTCATGCTCTCTCAAACTCAATTCAAAAACCAAATAAAAATTCAGAAACCTAGAAACTTTACATATTTCTGTCCTAAATTTCAAATTATGAACCCTAGAACTCAATTTCTGTCCTAAATTTCAAATTATGAACCCATGTCCAAATATCCATCTTCTATACCGCAACACATGTCCAAATATACATGAGCAACCACATGTCCAAATATACATGTCCAAATTTCAGAAGCTAATTCAAAAAATAAGTGCATAACAAAATTCAGTTAACTACTAATAAAAACTAAGTAAATTCACCTAATTAACCTAATGTCCTACTTAACCTAGTTAAGCACATGTCCTACTTAACCTAGTTAACCTAGTTAACCTAGTTAACATAGTACAGTACCAAACTAACCTAGTTAACCTAGTTAACCTAAGTAACCTACTGCCCTAATTAACCCCTAGAACCCTAATGCCAGGAAGAACCCTAGAACCCTAATGGCAGAGAGAGAGGAGGGGTGGGGGGCTTACAAAGGGTGCAGGGGCGTCTACGGCGAGGAAGCAGGGGTGTCGACGGCGAGGAGGTAGGCGCGACGACGGCGGCGAGGCAGGCGCGACGACGGCGGAGGTAGGGAGGAGGAGGAGGTCAGAGCGGCCGAGGGAGAGGGCGCGACGGCGAGGGAGGGGGCGCGCGGCGTAGGGGTCGGGGTCGGGGCTCGGGCGACGGCGGCGACGGCGACAGCAGGGAGGAGTGGGGATTTGGGGGAAAGAGAATTGGGGGGAGAAAGGAGGGAAGCCCGCGCTGGGCGGTTAACTCAAAATAGCGGTAGCGTGGGTTCCTAACCCGCGCTATAGCTAACTTAGCTATAGCGCGGGTTAGGAACCCGCGCTACCGCTATAGTAAGTAGCTATAGCGCTGGTTTGTAAGCAGCACTACTGCTATTTCTTTCATTTTTTCTTTTCTTTTTATTTTTCTTTTCTTTTCCTTTTCTTTTTCTTTTTCTTTTCTTTTCTTTTCCTTTTCCTTTTCCTTTCCTTTTTCTTTTTCTTTTCTTTTCTTTTCCTTTTCTTTTTCTTTTTCTTTTTCTTTTTCTTTTTCTTTTGCTTTTCTTTTTCTTTTTCTCTTCCAAAAGACGACCGAGCCGTAACCATATGTATATGCATGGTGGGAAGGGGATACAATGTATATAACTAAGGCGATATATATTACATCATTTGACCGATAAAGGTTAAGTGCGTATACAAAATAGGAACATATATATAAATGATGGTTTCTCAGCGTCGACGTTGTCGTTTCTGAGTGAGCTTCTTTCCTTTCTTGTTCGCTGCTGAATAATTGAGCCCCTCGTCGTGACTTTTCCTTTTCCATGGAGTATGATTTTTATTAGGTAATGTAGTCTTTCTTCTTCTTTTGACATATGCTTCATCGTCAACGTCATCTTCCCTCATCGGGTCACCGTACTGGTCGTAGTCTTCCTCGTTAGCGACTCCATCCATTCTGACGATGCTCCTTTTGCCTCTCCTCACGACAACACGACTGGGATTGCTCGGGTCGGTTATGAAGAAGCATTGTGTCACGTGCTTAGCGTGTGCCCATGGCTCAGTTTTGGCGATGACGTTCACGGTAGCTGCGCTCTTCGCGTCGGGTATAGACATGGTAGTGAAATACCGGTTTTCTCTTTCGACGGCCTTAGCCCATCTGACACGGAACATCGTCGCACTATGCAGTCCAGCATAATCAAGCTCCCAGATCTCTTCGACCCTTCCGTAGAATCTTTTAGTTGCGCCGTTGTCGCCGGTCATGCATTCCATCGTCACCCCTGAGTTCTGGTAATCACTGTCTATGTCTTTGGCCTCCGTGTAGAACGTGTATCCGTTGATATCGTATGCTTGATAGGTCACGAGGTTGGCCGCGGGGCCATGTGCTAAGGCGTGTATGCGTAATCCGTCCGCACAGCCCTCTTCCGGGGGATTAGCAAGAACATGCTCTTTGAACCAACGCAAGAAAGTGGAGTTGTGCTCTCTAGTAACCTCGGCGTCCGTCTTGTTTAACCCCTTGTCACGGTACTTCTTTGTGATAGTTTCTTTGTGCAGTGCCACGAAAGGATCTACCACGTCTAGGTGTTGTAGCACTACTAAGTTTGCTATGTCCAAGTCATTGCGTCGACCCGAGTGGTCCACATGCAATTCCCTCCAGCCGTTCGTGTGACCTTCTCCTCCGAGCCTCCTAAGGTGCTTGTTGACGGGCAAACCAACAACAGGGTTTTCGCCACCTAGATAATTCTCGCAGAAGGAGATGCACTTTTCGGTCAGATAGCCCTGCACGATGCTTCCATCTGGACGGGACATGTTACGAATGAATCCTTTGATGACCCCATTCATCCTCTCGAACGGCATCATGCTATGAAGGAATGACGGCCCGAGGTCGATGATGTCATCCAAAATGTGGACACACAGATGCACCATGACGTCAAAGAACGCGGGCGGGAAGTAAATCTCAAGCTCATTTAGTACGACAACGATCTCTTCCTGTAGCCTTCGGAGTTGCTTCACACAGATCGACTTTCGAGAGATAACGTCGAAAAAGTTGCAGAGACCAGTAAGCATCTCACGGACGTGCTTGTCCATTATCCCTCTAAGGGCAACCGGAAGGATCTGCGTCATCATCACGTGACAGTCATGAGACTTCATCCCGCTGAACCTTTTCTTCTTGGTGTCAAGAAATCTGCTTATCTTCCCACAGTAACCGGAACTAACTTTGATTCCAGTAAGGCACTTGAAGAATTGATCGATCTCCTTCAGACTTAAGGTGAAGCAAGAAGGGGGGCAATAATTCTCTTCCTTCTTGTTGACTCTTTGCCCCTGTCCCCCACCTCCGTCTCCGTCTCCGTCTCCTCCGACTTTTTACGGGGCGGCATGTGGAGATCTGCCCTGATGTTCAAATCTTCCAAGTCTCTTCTTGCCTTCGGCCCATCCTTGGTCTTATCCGGCATGTTCATCACTGTTGCAAGCAAGCTCTCAAGGACATTCTTCGTGATATGCATTTGATCAAGGCAATGAGGCGTGTCGAGTTTGGGCCAGTACTCCAAGTCCCAGAAAACAGACCTCGTCTTCCATACCTTTAGCAGCGGCTCCAGCGCCTTTTTCATCTTTCCCGGCACGGGGCACTGTTCCCAGTTTTTCAATAGCTCATCGATTTCGGCGCCGCTTCTCTTACGTGGAGGTCCTCGATGCTCAGCCTCACCATTGAATAGATCTCCACGGTTTCTCCACGGGTCATCCTTCTCGAGCCATCTTCGATGCCCCATGTACATGATTTTCCCAGACCCTCCATCTTTCGTTAGCTGCTGAGACGTTGTATCATCCATGCACCGGGTGCATCCGCAATATCCGTGGCACACCTGGCCTGCGACATATCCATAACCGAGATAGTCGTGCACCGTCGTTATCAGCGCAGCTCTCATATAGAAATAGTCGCCTTTGCTGGTGTCCCATGTCTTCGACGGTGTTTTCCATAACGTGTCTAACTCCTCTTTCAGTAGCCCCAGATACAGATTAATATTATTTCCCAGTTGTTTCGGCCCTTGAATCAGCGTGCTCATGTGTATGTACTTTGACTTCATGCACAACCAGGGGGGGAGGTTGTACATCCATACAAACATGGGCCATGTGCTATGGTTGGTGTTCTGGTTGCCAAACGGATTCATTCCATCGGTACTCATGCCAAGCACGATGTTCCTTGCATCATCTGCGAAATATCCATATTCGGCATTGAATGCTCGCCACTGGCTAGCATCTGTGAGGTGTCTCAGCTTCGGATCATCTCCGTCGTCGGGCTTCACCCTCTCCGCGTGCCAGCGCATGAGCTTTGCTTCCTTAGGATCTACGAAATAACGCTGCAGACAGGGAGTGATCGGTAAGTACCATACATCTTTCTGAGGAGATTTCTTCCCGGCCTTCTTGTATCGAGAAACATTGCACACCGGACAGCTGTTTTTTTCCGCGTGCTCCTTCCGATAAATGATGCAATCGTTGATGCATGCATGGTATCTAATGTGGGGCAGATCAAGAGGGCACACGATCTTCTTGGCCTCATCGACACTAGTAGGACACAGGTTCTCCGTGGGAAGAACTTTATTATGTAGATACTTCAAATGCTCATCGAGGCTTGCATCTGTCCATTTGTTTTTGGCCTTCGTCTTTAGAAGTTCGAGCGTGAAACTCAAGTGGGTCACCTCGGGATCGCAACCGTCATACAATGGAGTCTTCGAGTCTACCTCCAGTTGCGCTAGCTTGGCCTCCTCTATAGAAGCAGCTCTATCGCAACTCGTATTCTTGCGAAGCAGGTCTCGAACATGAGGGTCCTGCACAACTGAACTTAGTCGCGTCGAAGACTACGGCGTGTCCGCCTCTTCTCCGCCGTGTCCAGCCTCTTCTCCGCCGTGTACGGCCTCTTCCCCACCGTGTCCGGCCTCTTCTCCGCCGCCATGTCCTGCGCCCTCGTCTTCGGGTCCATCGTCGGTCATCTCTTTGTCTAGCCCCATGTCGTTATTGCCTACCATGTGGACATCCTCATCATCATCTTCAATTATCCACCGAGTATAGCCATCCATGAAACCATGCATGAGCAGGTGCGCCTTCAAACTACCACGGTCAAAGGGGTCCAAGATGACGATTAGTTTGCATCTTCTACACGGACATAAAATCCCAGCCCGGTTATTTGAATACATGTCATGCACCGCGGATCGCAACCATCTTTCCACCACCCTTCCACTGACCTTCATGATTGTCTGCATGGTATAATAAGCAAAAACATTATTACCATGCATGCATATGCATACATCAAAGTCACACAAAAATTCGGCATGACCTTCCCTAAAAATAGGACATATAAAGTTTGCCCAAAATTCACCGAAACGGAAATAAATCGACATTTCGGCAAAACATAAGCAACTCATGTCAAGCACGATCCGACAAATACACATAGGCGGCAACTCATGCCACACGCACATTCCCACCATCATAGCGCAAACACACATATTTCCATTCTTGCAAAGCACAACTTTTTACTCACCTATCGTCCCGAGAGAGGGATCGAGCACACGGTACCTATAGATGGCCGGTGCCGCTATCTAGGGATCGAAAGTAGTGGACAAAGATGCATGGCTTACTTCTAAAATGGGTAGATCTAGTTGGAAGGAGATGCTCTACCTAACTAGTGGAGAGGGAGGGAGAGCTAGCTAGTGAGACAAAGGTAGGAGTGGGGAAAGGGAAGGAGGGAGAGACAAATAAAGTGAGGAAGAAGCTAGAGAGAAAGAGAGGTCATTAATGGAGGAGATGGTGGATGGGGACATTAATGGGGAGAGAAGAGAGATAGGAGAAGTAAGAACTAAGTGAGGGAGCTAGAGGAGGGAGAGGGGAAAGGGGGAGGGGGAGGGGGAGGGTGGGGGAAAAGGTGGCTGCTACGCATAGAAGTAGCGCGGTATTCCTAACAGCCCTACTGCTAAGCTCTATAGCAGTAGCGCATGTCGGTGGCCCATCACTGCTGCTAAGAGGGGCCCACCTGCTGGCACCGTGCACACATAGCGGTAGCGGTGGGCCACCGATACGCGCTACTGCTACGAGAATAGTAGTACCGCTGGTTTTTGCCGGACGCTACTAGTACGGGCAGCCCCGGTGGGTGACGATGGGACCACTTAGCAGCATCGCTGGTTCTCAGGCCAGCGCTACTGCTACCTTCCTACTTGTAGCACTAGTACGTGCCACGCGCTACTACTAAGTAGCAGTAGCGCTGCGCCCCAGCCCCGCGCTACTGCTAAGGTTCTATCTATAAGCTTTCTCCTAGTAGCGCCGCGCCCCAGCCCCAGCCCTGAGCGGCTTCCTCCTGAGACAACTGCATGTCAACAAGCTTCATGACAGGGGAGCGACGCGCGCTTTCTAGCTTGCTCGTGGCCGTTAAGTGAGGATATAAGGCACCAAGGACCTTGGCGAGGTGACGTGCACGGGAGCAGGCCCGCGAGCCAGAGCTCAGTCACTTGGATTTGGCGGCACTGCAGGGACAGACCCGGGCACAGGTGTCGTGCCTAGCCCCCGCTCAGGGAACGATCAGGAGGAAGATCGTGAGCGCGCGGCGCTCTCGAGACGACATCGTGCCAAACACACAATTATGCAGGCAACACAAACTTACGGTGTGCAATAATAAGATTCATTACAAAACCAAAAAGAGATGCGGCTGCCGTGTCCGGCACGGGTCAGCTTGAGGCTGATGTAGCTCGTGGGGCGGCTCGATTGAGTAAAACAAAATCACCTTGGTAGGAGGGACTCGGGCCACGCGAGGTAACGCTTGAACGCACCTGGCAGAATTGTGCTGGAGAAGTGCGCAGGTTGCCTGGCGAGGCGTGCCATGGAAGCTCGCTCCTCAGAGGCCGAGGGGCTCCTGAGGTCCAGGGGGCTCGTGAGAAGCAGGGGGCTCGCGAGACTCAGATGGGGAGAGGTCTGAGGATGCGACGTGCTAGGGACGTCCCGGGAACTCCGCGCCCCTCCCCGTCCGAGGCCCCGGCGCGAGGCGTGTCAGCCTCTGGAAGGTGGCGCTGGCATTCCTCAGGCCGAAGAGCATGCGGGCGTAGCCGGTGGTGGACTCCGCGCCCTGGCTCGTGAAGTCGACACACATGCGTTCCTTGCCGCCCTTCTTGGGGACGACGACTGAGTTGGCGAGCCATTCGGGATGGCGCACCTCACGGACGACCCCAGCTTGTTGCAGCTTGTGCACTCCATGAACGATGAACTCTGGCTTCTCGGGCGCCTGGCGCCGTGCTTTTTGCTCGACGGGGCATGCATTGGGGCACACTGCTAAGTGATGCTTTCCAGGAGAAAACATCCGAGTTTGCCCGAAGGAAGGCGACGAACACGCCTTCCTATGCAGGAGAAAGGCAGGGCCTGAGCCGCTGCCGTTAACCGACACCTTCTTCGTCTCGGCGCGGTCCTGAGAGAACAGCTGCTTCTTCTTCGTGGGCGCAGCCTCAGGAGGCTCGACCGCGTCCTCGTCAGCTGGATGGGCGGCTGTGGCAGCCTTGTAGGCGTGCTCAAGGGAGCAGATCGCGTCCTTCTCGTCACTGGTGACGGTGATGATGTCGCTGCAGCCAGGCATCTTGAGGACGTTGTAGGCGTGATGAGTCACCGCCATGAACTTGGCGAGCGCGGGGTAGCCCAAGATGGCGTTGTTGGGTAGGCCAAGGTGGGCGAAGTCGAAGTCGATGAGCTCAGTGTGGTAGTTCTTGCGGGTGCCGAAGGTGACAGGGAGGCGCACCTGCCCCAGAGGCAGCGTGGAGCCGTCGGTCACGCCCGAGAAGGGCCTTGTCGGCATGAGCTGCTCGTAAGGCACCTGGAGCTGCTCGAAGGTCTCGATGGAGAGCACGTTGAGGCCCGCGCCTCCATCAATGAGGGTCTTGGTGACCGCGACGTTGCTGATGGTGGGAGTGCACAGCATGGGAAGCGCGCCTGCGGTGGCCGTGGACTTGGGGTGGTCCTTGGAGTCGAAGGTGAGGGCGTACTGTGACCACTTGAGAGGCCGCGCGTCCTCAGGCTTCGGGAGGGCGGCATTCACCTCGCGATAGAACTGCTTGAAGTGGCGATTGGACGCGGGAGCCTGAGCTCCGCCGAGGATGCAGGCAACCGTGCGAGGCTCCTGGTAGTCCCCAGTGCCCTTGTCAGGCTGGTTGACGTCGTTCCTCCGGGGTGGCGGTGGCAGCGGCGGAAGAGCAGCGTTGGCCTGAAGGTTTGCCTCACGAGGCTGATCGCGCCAGCCCTGGCGGAAGTTGCCATTGCCGTTGTGGCTGTCCCAGCAGTTGCCGCTACGGTCACCTCCGTGGCCGGCGCCACGGTCGTTGCGGTCGCCTCGGCGGCCCAGGCGCTCGTCACGGAGCAGCTTAAGCTCCTGGCAGTCTTCGGTGTTGTGGGAGTGCACGTTGTGGTAGACGCAGAGCGGCCGGCCGTCCTTCCTGGGCTCGTCACGGTCACGACCGCACTTTTGCTCGGGCTCTGCCGCAAGCACGGCAGGGCCCTTGCGCTTGATGTCCTTGCTCTTGGCCCTGGTGGCGTCGGGCGCCGCATCGGGGTCGTTGTGGATGAAGAGGCAACCTTCTTCAGCCTTGGCGCATTTGTCGGCGTGGTCGAACTGCTCAAGCACCGAGTCGAGCTCGTCGTTGATGGCGAGCTTCTCGTGCATCTTGACGTCCGCGACGCCGGTGGAGAACGCAGAGATGACGGCCGCGTCGGAGGCACGCGGGATCTTGTTGCGCACCTGGCTGAAGCGCTGGATGTACTTGCAGAGGGTCTCGTACGGGCGCTGCAGCACGTGCCGCAGGTCGTTGATCATGAGGGAGCGGTCGTGCGTGCCCTTGAAGCTGACGACGAACTGTGTGTAGAGCTCGCTCCACGACGAGATGGACGCCTCAGGGAGATTCATGAGCCAAGAGCGCGGGCCGTCCTTGAGGGTCATGGGGAACCAATTCGCCATGACCTTGTCGTTGCCGTTCGCCGCCTCGACGCTCAGCGCATAGAGCTGAAAGAACTCTGCGGGGTTGGGGGTGCCGTCGTAGCGCAGAGGCAGGTCCGGCTTGAACTTGGCGGGCCACACCACCTCACGCAGCTCGAGGGTGAAGGCGCGGCAACCCACGCCGCTTGAGGGAACACCGTCGGTGAGGGCGGTGTGGTTCTGGCGCCCAGCCGCCACGACCTCCTGGACGGTCCGGTCTTGGCACCGGCGCTGCTGCTCGAGGAGCACGCGCGCATCAGGCAGCGCGCGGCAGACGATCTGGCAGCTGGCCTTGTCTCGGACCGGCGAGGATGCACCGCGGGGCGGCTCATGTGCCCACGCGTCGCGCTGGTGCCCGGCGAGCACGTCGCGTAGAGGAGGTGGCGGGGGAGCGCCATGCGCGACGTCCCCAGCGTGAGACGGCGGAGGGCGGAGCAAGTGGGAAGGCGCCGGAGCGTCCCCAACGGTGTTGACGAGCTCGGTGATGCGACCAAGCCATGTGTCGTAGCCGGTGTCAGCTGGACGGTAGCGGAGCAGCTCACGCGCCATGAGCAAGGCGGCCTGCACGTTCGGCGGCCCGCGGTGGGCGAGGGAGGAGGAAGCCGTGGCGGTGCGGCCTTCCGCCTGCACGGAGGGGTGCAGGGAGGACTCCTGCTGCTCGTGGGCGGCAGGGTCGGTTGCGGTAGCAGCCTCGACGTGGCGGCGGCGGTTGCCGCAGCCCACCGGCTTCGTCTGGGCCACGCGACCCGCCCTGCGCTCAGCGCGCTCGCGGCGAGCGTCGGCCATTAAGTTGGTGGAGTGGAGGACGGAGTGGAAGAACAGTAGCGCACCCCTACCTGGCGAGCCAAATGTCGGAGATGGGGCTCCGAGAACCCAAAGGTTCGAACACTGGGGTGAGCTCGTTCCTACTGCCTCGTCCGCTACCACAACACAACTACGGCGAAGCTACGGCGAGAGCGCGCTAACGGGAGCGGGCCGGAGACACAGCGGTTACCCAGGTTCAGGCCACCTTGCAGTGTAAAACCCTACTCCTGCTTGGTTGAGATTGCTTTGGCGCGAGAGTACAAGGTTTGGGGTGGAAGAGTCGATGCTCTCTACAGCGGCACCCTACCCTCCTTTTATATCTGCCTTGGTCCTCTTCCCCCGAAAACATTGGCGGGAAGGGTTGCCACACAACGGGAAGTTTGAAGGGGGACAGGGGCGCAGTCTATCCTGACAAAAGGTGGTCTTCGTCTGCAAAGCAATTATCCATGACGCGCCGGTGGGCTCCGGGTTGACCTCCGCCCTGCGCGTCCGCCGTCTTGGTCCTCTTTCACCGATCGAGCAACCTTTGGGGTTGCTTTGGGAAACGGACTGCTGGCTTTGCTCCCTTAGCACAAAAGGGGAAATCCTCTCCATCCGCGCCTGCTGGCGCGGCCTCTGTCGCCGCGCGCGTCACCCACGTGGTGGGCATGAGACCGTGCGACCGAGCTGAACAGCGCTACCCTTGCATGCCTTCGGGAGGGTGCCTCGGGAGGCCGCCTCGCGAGGCTCTTAGTGACGTCGTGGCTGAGTCTTGCCTGCTTGCTCCCGGAGGAGGGGTCCTCAGGAGGCCAAGGCCTCATGAGGGGTCTTGCTCGCGGTGCCCGCTGGTGGGCCACCTACTGGGCCTCTGCCAGGCGGTGCATCCTGGGCCGCAGGCAGACAGGCCAAGATACCCTAGGTTCCACGGGCCTGACAATTTCTCTCCGATCTATCCCTTTGGTTTGGTCAACTAGATTGATTTATCTTCAGCAGGAGAGGTGCTTTGTAATGGGTTCAATCTTGCAGTGTCCTGACCTAGTGACAGTAGGGGTAGCGAGGCACATATTTGTATTGTTGCCATTAAGGGTAAAACGATGGGGTTTATTCATATTGCTTGAGTTTATTCTGTCTAAATCATGTCATCTTGCTTAAAGCGTTACTCTGTTTGTTATGAACTTAATACCATAGATGCATGCTGAATAGTGGTCGATTGGTGGAGTAATAGTAGTAGATGTAGGCAGGAGTCGGTCTACTTGTCACGGATGTGATGCCTATATACGTGATCATTACCATGAATAACATCATAACTATGCGCTTTTCAATCAATTGCCTAACGGTAATTCGTTTACCCATTGTATGCTATGTTTCGAGAGAGAAGCCTCTAGTTAAAACTATGGCCCCCGGGTCTACTTTAATTATATTAGAAAACCCTAAATTATTTTGCTACAATTATTTTACTTTTTATTTACTTTTCAATTTATATATCTATCACTATCAGATTTAATCCTTGCAAGTAACAAGTTCAAGGGGATTGACAACCCTCTTGCCCGCGTTGGGTGCAAGTATTTGCTCTCTTGTGTGTAGGTACTGCTTGACTAGGATTTGCTTGGTTCTCCTATTGGTTCGATAACCTTGGTTCTCACTGAGGGAAATACTATCCGCTACTATATTGCTTCGCCCTTCCTCTTCGGGGAAAATCCCAACACAGCTCACAAGTAGCATTTGCCCACGGTATGCTATGTTTCGAGAGAGAAGCCTCTAGTGAAAACTATGGCCCCCAGGTCTACTTTAATTATATTAGAAAAACCTAAATTACCTTGCTGTAATTATTTTACTTTTTATTTACTTTTTAATTTATATATCTATCACTATCAGATTTGATCCTTGCAAGTAACGGGTTCAAGGGGATTGACAACCCTCTTGCCCGTGTTGGGTTCAAGTATTTGCTCTTGTGTGTGTAGGTACTGCTTGACTAGGATTTGCTTGGTTCTCCTATTGGTTCGATAACCTTTGTTCTCACTGAGGGAAATACTATCCGCTACTATATTGCTTCACCCTTCCTCTTCGGGGAAAATCCCAACGCAGCTCACAAGTAGCACACGTGAAAAAGTATGATCCAATTGCTTGATTTGACACCGAGGTGCTCATGATTTATATTTATGCGGTGAAGGCGGAGTCAGGCCATGCTTACATGATTCAATGAGTAGGGATAACATTCGTTGAGCATCGTATATTTTGTAAAAGTAATGATTATGTGCTTGTATTCATGGATATTATTATGTTGATATCAATTACTTCATCATTTCTCAATATTTATACCGTAAAAAGATCACATGATAAACATGCTTGGTAGCATTCAGCGTCAAAAATTATCTTTGTTTTATCATTTACCTACTCGATGACGAGCAGGACTTAAGCTTGGGGAAGCTGATACGTCTTCGACGTATCTATACTTTTTGATTATTTCATGCTATTATTATATCAATCATACATACTTTATATGCAATTTTATATCATTTTTGGGAACTAACCTATTAACCTAGGGCCGAGTGCCAGTTCCAGTTTTGCCTATTTTATTGTTTCAGGGAAAAATTATACCAAACAAAGTCCAAACGCGATAAAATTTTACGGTGATTTTTTCTGAACCAGAAGACACCCAGGAAGCTTCGGGAGGAGGCCAGAAGACCTACGAGGGAGCCACAAGATCACCCCACGCGCCCCAGGGGGCACGCCACCTAAGCTTGTGGGCCCCTCGTAACCCCTCCTGACCTAATTCCACTTCTATAAATTCCCTAAAATCCCAAAAACATCAGAGAGCCACCCGAGAAATTTTTTTCGCCACCGCAAGTCTCTGTTCTTCCGCGATCCCATCTGGAGGCCTTTTCCGGTAATCTGCCAGAGGGGGAATCGATCACGGAGGTCTTCTACGTCTACCTTGTTGCACCTCCGATGATGTGTGAGTAGTCCACCACAGACCTACGGGCCCATAGTGATTAGCTAGATGGCCTTTTCTCTCTCTTTGAACTTCAATACTATGTTCTCCTCGGAGATCGATCCGATGTAATCTTCTTTTGTGGTGTGTTTGTTGGGATCCGATGAATTGTGGGTTTATGATCAGATTATTCATTGAAAGTAATTGAGTAATATTCTGAACTTTATTATGTATGCTTGTTATAGCTATGTAATGCTTTCCGATCTATGAGTTTTCTTTGGCCAAGTTGACGATTAGGTCTTCGATGGAAGTGGTGCATAGTAGTAGGTTCAATCTTGCGGTGTCCTCACCTAGTGACAGAAGGGGTAGCGAGGCACGTATTTGTATTGTTGCTACTCAGGAGAAAACGAAGTGGTTTAATCATATTGCTTGGTTTTATTCTATCTACATTATGTCATCTTGCTTAAAGCGTTACTCTGTTTGTCATGAACTTAATACCATAGATGCAGGCAGGAGTTGGTCGATTAGTGGAGTAATAGTAGTAGATGCAGGCAGGAGTCAGTCTACTTGTCACGGATGTAATGCCCATATACATGATCATGCCATGAATAACGTCATAACTATGCGCTTTTCTATCAATTGCCCAACTATAATTTGTCTACCCACCATATGCTATTCTTATGAGAGAGATGCCTCTAGTGAAAACTATGGCCCCCGGGTCTATTTTAATCACATTACAAAAAACAAAAATACCTTGATGCAATTTATTTATTTATTATTTACTTTGCAATTTATCTATCTACCAGTACCAGATTTGATCCTTGCAACTAACGAGTACAAGGGAATTGACAACCCTGTTGCCCATGTTGGGTGCAAGTATTTGCTCTTGTGTGTGCAGGTAGTGTTGATGGGTGTTTGTGTGGTTCTCCTATTGGATCAATAACCTTGGTTCTCTAGTTAGGGAAATACTTATCCGCTACTATATTGCTTCACCCTTCCTCTTCGGGGAAAATCCCAACGCAGCAATGTGCAGCAACTGTTTAAGATTCATAACCATGAAAAGGATCGGATTCTACCAAAGTAATAAGTTCTGGATCCTCAGAGAATTCATAATCCTTATCAGTAACAAAAATAGGAGAAGTTGCAAACTTAGGATCATATTTTATCATTTGATTCATAGCTTTTTCTTTCATTGTAGCCATAAAGCCTTCTATGCCATTACGAGTATCATAAGCCATTAGTTCTCTAGTAAACTCCCCAGGAAAAGTGTAACCTTCAGGTATATCTTCTAATAATTTACTTCTAACAGGAGTACTAGGTGTAGCAGGTGATTCACATTTTTCAATAATTTTAGATTCTTTAGCTTTAGCAATATGAGCATCAAGTAATTCACCAAGTGGCACAGTTTCATCAAGCAAAGTAGAAGCATCATCATGAGATCATCAATAGCAGAAGCTGTGTCTATTACGTGCGACATATCAGATTGAATAGTAGGTGGTGGTATCGCAAGCTGACTTAAAATAGAAGGTGAATCAAGTGTAGAGCTAGTTGGCAGTTCCTTACCTCCCTCGTCTTAGAGGGCATGATCTTGGTCTTAGAGTCTCTCAGATTCTTCATAGTGAATATTATTTGCAGTAGATATTTAACTCCCAATTGAACTTAATAAATAGAGATATGATCCCCGACAACGATGCCATAAGATAGTCTTGATGACCCACAAGTATAGGGGATCCCAACAGTCTTCGAGGGTAGTATTTCACCCAAATTTATTGATTCGACACAAGGGGAGCCAAAGAATATTTACACTACTAGGAAAACGGCTATAGCTAATATGGACATTAATGGCGCACCATGTATGTGGTGCGCCACTGCTATATAGCAGTGGCGCACCAGAATCAGGTGCGCCATTAATGTCCATATTACTAATGGCGCACCTGTTGTCTGGTGCGCCACTGCTAAGTTTGTCCTGTGCACACCCCTGTCCCCAGACTTATCAGTGGCGCACCGTGGTGTGGTGCGCCATTACTAGTTTTAACTAGTAATGGCGCACCACACAACGGTGCGCCACTACTAAATTTTTTTTTTCAATATTTTTTTTCAAAACAACTAATGGCGCACCCACACCAGGTGCGCCATTAGTAACCCTGGTTACTAATGGCGCATTCTTAGGAGGTGCGCCATTACTAGCCTGAGATCATCTAGATATTTTTGACAGCCACCTACCACACTCACTTTCCCCACTTCATTCTCTCCACCTCTACCAAGCTTGGTCTCGGCTGCCTCCTCCTCCTCACCTCATTTGCACCATAGATTCACCCAAATTAAGTGGTTAAATTTCCTTTTTTTGATAGGTAAGTAAGGGGAAAGCTTTCTTTATGTTGTAGATCTACTTTTTTCTCCCTCCAACGTACACACTTTTTATGGCCTAGATCTACACTTTTCTCATTGACCTAGATCTACGTATGTTTGTGGTGTTGCATATGTTTGTGTTTGCAGGTACCGATATTTGAAATGCGATAGTTGCCAATTTTTTGCCAGAATGTTGATTCATTTCCGTTTCGGCGAGAATCGGGCACTATGCATTCTTTTTGGTCCTATTTTTAGGCAAAGTCATGCCAAAAAAATTTTTGGTTCTAAAATATTGTTTTGCTCTACCCCGCAGGCGACCATGGTCCGCACGATGACCGAAGGCATCGTGAATAGGTTTTTGAGCTCCGCGAAGGCCGAGATGCTTAAAAAGAACGAGACGGAGATAAGATGTCCGTGTCGAAGATGCAAGCTGAAGAGCCTTATGGACCCGGATTCCAGACAGGTGCGGGACCACCTGCTCGTGCGTGGTTTCATGGATGGCTATCGGTGGCAAGGTGATGAAGATGATTATGAAGTCGTCCATGGGGGCCGGGCAAGAAATAAGGAAGGGCAGCAAGACAACAGCGGCGAGGGCGGGCGAGAAGACGAAGAATCTCCAGGACATGATCACGAAGTAGATGCAGGACACAGTCATCATGTAGAAGATGCCGGACATGATGATGAGGAAGATCAAGACGAAGGGCATGATCATGAAGATGAAGATGCCGGAGCAGACGACGATGGACCATCGATGGGCTGGGTGCAGGACCCTCATATTCAAGAGCTGCTTCTCAAGCAGACGGGTAACGCAAGAGCTGCCGCCCGAGAGAAAGCCAAGCTGGATCAACTGGAGATAGACGCGGTTACTCCATTGTATGAAGGATGCAGGACCGAGGATACCCGCCTGAAAGTAACGCTCATGGCTCTGGAGATGAAGGTAAAACACAAAATGACCGACGCATGCTTCGACGAGAACATGTCATTCTGGCACGAACGTCTTCCCAAGGGGAACTAGTGCCCGACCAGTTTCGAGGAGGCGAAGAAAATCGTGTGTCCTCTGGATTTACCGCACGTGAAATACCATGTGTGCATGAACGATTGCATCATTTATCGGGACGAGCACGCGGAGTCTACCATATGTCCGGTGTGCGGCGTCACTCGATACAAGAAGAGGAAGAAAGCTCCTCGAAAAGTGGTGTGGTACTTTCCGATCACTCCTCGTCTGCAGCGGTATTTCGTGGACCCTAAGCTAGCAGAGCTCCTGCGTTGGCACGCGGATAGGAAGGAGAAGAAGCGAGAAGATGACGGAAATGATCCGGAGATAAATAAAAAAGACAAGATGCTGAGTCACCCTAAGGATGCGAGCCAGTGGCAAGCGTTGAACTTCGAACACCCAGAATTTGGGGACGATCCAAGGAACATCATGCTGGGCGCGAGCACCGATGGAGTCAATCCGTTTGGCAGCCAGAGAAGCACACATAGCACCTGGCCTATGTTTGTGTGGATGTACAACCTTCCCCCCTGGATGTGCATGAAGAGGAAGTATATTCACATGAGTATGCTAATTGAAGGGCCGAAACAACCAGGGAACGACATCAATCTGTATCTGGGGCTGCTGAAAGAGGAGCTAGACACGCTGTGGAAAACGCCAGCCAATACGTGGGACGCCGCAGCGAAAGAATATTTCCCTATGAGAGCCGCACTGCTCACGACGGTGCACGACTATCTCGGTTACGGATATGTCGCGGGGCAGGTGGTCCACGGATTTTGTGCATGCGTCAGGTGCATGGATGACACAACGTATCGCCAGCTAGATAGAGATCCCGGGTCTTCGAAAACTGTGTTCATGGGACATCGAAGGTGGCTTCGCGACGATAACGCATGGAGAAAATGCAAGGATCTGTTCGATGGTGAAACCAAACCCCGAAGACCCCCACGTACGAGGAGCGGCAAGGAAATAGACGAGCTGTTGAAAAATTGGAAAGAGTGCCCACCGCCGGGAAAGAAGCGAAAGGCGCCAGAGCCGCTGCTGAAGGTATGGAAAACGAGGTCTGTTTTCTGGGACTTGCCGTACTGGAAGATCCTCCGTGTGCCTCACAGCCTTGATGTCATGCATATCACGAAGAACGTGTGCGAGAGTCTGCTTGGTACCCTGCTCAACATGCCAGAGAGGACCAAAGATGGGCCGAAAGCAAGGGCAGACTTGCAATCAATGGGCATCAGGGAGGAGCTTCACGCAAAACGCCCTAATGATGATGATGATGATGATGATGATGATGATGAGGCGAAGGACACGGAAAGTCATCGCAAAGGCCAAAAGGCCAAGAAGATCGAATATGACTGCCCTCCCGCGTGCTTCACTCTAAGTCAGAAGGAGATCGAGCAGTTTTTCGCCTGCCTCGTAGGAGTAAAACTTCCTTACGGTTATGCGGGGAAGATAAGCAGATACCTAGACTCAGCGAAGCAGAAGTTCAGCGGGATGAAGTCTCACGACTGTCACGTGCTGATGACACAGATACTTCCAGTTGCAATCCGTGGGATCATGGACGTGCATGTCCGTGAAACGCTATTTGGCCTATGCAACTTTTTCGACGTCATCTCTCGGAAGTCGGTTGGCATGAGGCAACTCAGAAGGCTACAGGAAGAGATCGTGGTGATACTATGCGAGCTTGAGATGTACTTCCCGCCCGCATTCTTCGACATTATGGTGCATCTGCTGGTCCATATCGTGGAGGATATCATCCAACTCGGGCCGACGTTCCTGCACAGCATGATGCCGTTCGAAAGGATGAATGGTGTCATCAAAGGATACGTTCGTAACAGGGCACGTCCAGATGGAAGCATAGCCAAGGGCTTTCTGACCGAAGAGTGCATCTCCTTCTGCACGAATTATCTAGGCATCGAGAACCCCGTTGGTCTGCCCGTCAACAGGCACCTCGGCAGGCTCGCTGGATGTGGTCACCGCGAGGGTCGCCGCGAAATGCATGTAGACTTCAAGGGTCGACTCGCCGACTTTGAAAGAGCAAACCTAGTCGCGCTGCAACACATTGACGTGGTCGATCCTTGGGTGGTAGAGCACAAAACATCTATTGAGAATACATACAATGACCGAGGTCAACAGTGGACGGACGGAGATGTACTCAAAGAGCACAACTCATGTTTCACGCGTTGGTTCAAGGACAAGCTTCTGTCGTACCCTTTACATGAGGATTCTTCCGTGGAAGAAAAACTCATATTCGCCTTGTCACAGGGCGCCGAGCACAACCTGATGACCTATGAGGCGTACGATATCAACGGCTACACATTCTACACCGAGGAAAAGGACATGAAGAGCGATTATCAGAACTCCGGGGTAATGATGGAATCCTACACCGGTAACGACAAGGACAGATACTACGGAAGGATCGAGGAGATCTGGGAGCTGAGCTACGCTGGAGAGAAGGTCCCGATGTTCCGTGTCAGATGGGCCAAGAGCGTCCTAAAAGAAGACCGGTATTTCACCACCATGGTTATACCCAAAGCCAAATCCAAGACCGCGGGCGCAAACGTCACCGCGAAAAATGAGCCATGGGTACTGGCGTGCCAAGTGGACCAATGCTTCTTCATTACCGACCCGTCAAAGCCCAGTCGTGTTGTCGTGAGGAGAGGCAAAAGGAACATCATCGGAATGGATGGAGTCGCCAATGAGCAAGACTTCGACAAGTACGGTGACCCGAAGATGGAAGATGACTACGACGATGAAGTACCACACACCACAAGAAGAAGCAGGACCACCCTACCTAAAGGACGTCCGTTCAAGAGAAGAAGTCAAGGGGTTCCGGGGCTAAATTATTCAACCGTGAGAAAGAAGGGCAAGAAGATTGTGAAAAGATAGCTAAGATCGAATCACGACGTGTCGGCCGCGTGTGTATGTGGGCATATTATATTATGTATCATTTTTCTATGGAGATGGATATGGCATATTGTTAATCTACACATTTTAACGACCTTAATAGTCATATACTATATATTTTCTTTAGAGTATTTGGATATGGCGCATCTTATGTTTCAGTTGGAAAAAAAACAAAGTTTGAGATCGTCCCTTTTTCGCCAATGTCGATTGTAAAAAATATACTCACAACAAAAATACAAATTTATATATATGTCGATCGTCCCCTTTTTTTTTGCGGGGGGGTAGATGGTCATGTTAAGTTGTTAACATGGAAGGATACAGTAGATAAGTCAATTTAATAGATCCAACTGCACAACCTTTTTTTAGAGTATTTATTTTAGACTATTTGGATATTCAAAAAAAAAATTAACAAAGGCGCACTAGACTGAGGTGCGCCATTGTTATATGGTTATTTATGGCGCACCAGACTGAGGTGCACCATTGTTATATGGTTATTTATGGCGCACCAGACTGAGGTGCGCCATTGTTATACCTGTGTATCGATAGGCCTGGGCTCACCCGACCGCCGTTACCCTCACTCTCTCATCTCCTCCCCGGCCCTGACCCTCCCTCGACCGCCGCTCTCCCCTCCGTCGCCAGGCTCGTCTCCCCGCCGTCCACCTGAGAGCCGCCACCACCGGTTCGTCGACGTCCCCTCCCCACGGTGAGCAGCCGGCTCCCATCCTCCCGTCCCGTGTTCCTGTTCGCCGCCGTAGTCCGCCCCATCCCCACCCGTGACCCCGACCGCCGCCGCCGTTGAAGAAACCCCCGCCCCGCCCACCAACCCCCGCCCCGTCGTGGATGCCATAGGCGTGGTCATCCACGAGCAGGCCGCCGCCGCCCGCCCTTCCTCCTCGATGCGCAGGTCACCTCGTTCCTCCACCTCTCCGTTCCCACCGCCAAGGTTGCGGGGCCGCCTTTCCCCGGGAGCTCCAAGAGCTCAAGGCTGGCCGACCTCTCCCCTCCCCTCCCCGTGAGCCACACCACTAATCTTTACCTATCACTGTTTCTCTTTTCCTCTGTTTTCACTCTGTCATGTGCATGCCATATGTTCGACAGAACGCCTACGAGTAATTCCATCGCTGTGTGTCAACTGATTGTTGTGTTTTAGTTTATTTAGCACGAGCCACCATCTCTCTCTCTCTCTCTCTCTCTCTCTCTGATCTCTCATTTTGTTCGAGCAGGCTACAAAGTGGAAGCTGTGGCGGAGTTTGCAGAGGTGGAAGAGGAAACAGAAGAGGTGGTTGTTCACCGAGGTGCCCACGGCAAGCTGTTCACCGAGGTGCCCAAGAACAAGCAGATCACCCTCTCCATCCTCTCCTAGGTAACAATCTTCTGCATCTCCTTCTTTGTGCTACCTGTCAAGATTTAGAGCATGCTGCTGTTATGGGGGAATCAAGAGCAGTTTGTACAAGAACACACCCGTGTGCTCTAAGCCTCTGCATATGTGAGAACATTCCAATTATTGGCTAATGAATTACTAGTTTGTATCAGTTTTTTCTTTTATTTTTCATTTATTTTTCATTCATGATTTACTAGTTTGTATCAGTTTTTTCATTTATTTTTCTCCTATATTTCTGATTAGCCTAATGGCTGATGCTTTCAGTTTGAGGCACAACTTGACTCAAAACTGAATAATGCAGTAGTATATTATCTTTGTATGTCCTGTTATATCCTCCAGTAATCTTGACTCAAAACATATAGTGCCAGTAATCTTAGGTATCTCCATGCAAATATCCAGTGATTCACTGTAATTATCTCCCTCCAAGTATTTTTCTTCTTTTCATGTAATTCACTGTTACTGGGCAATGTGATACGTATCTCCTTGCAAATGCCCACCCAATATATTTGTCCAAAAGTGTGATGTTTTTCCTGTTTTTTGAATTTTCTGTGCAGAGAGCTGTTGCGATCATTCTTCAGGAAGAGTGTTGGCCTTGGCTTCAAGACCCCAAGGGTGCCACTGAACATAGTTCATCCGCTGATCTTGGTCTACAGTAGCATTCTTTGTGGTAATTTTGGAGCAGCACATCTATCTTGCACTACTAATGCATTATGGTGTTATCTGGATGTATAAACAATATTCCAGTGGTTATAGTGCAATTACTCTTGGCACTTGTGTAGTGCTGGTGGTGTTGTTGTTCATGTTCTTTATCTGATGATAAGAACAGATGATGCTGCAGTTGCTCTTTTATTATCCTATGATGTTGGTCTGAGGCCTCCTGTTCATGGCACAAAACATGCATGCTTGTCTTGTACTCCTACATTTTGTGCAGGGATTTGTGCCCGTTATCACCGAAATGTTGATTCATTTCCGTTTCGGCGAAAAACGGGCACTTCTAGATCAAGAAAATAGCAAAGGTCATGCCGAATTTTTCCTAGAAGTAGCTTATTAGATTTTGTCGTGACCACATGATTATTGCTCTTGGCTCCATATGCTTTTTGTTAAACTTCCTCATAAAGCACATAACTTTGAACAATACAATGAAATCAGTAGAAGCATCACATGATATGATTGTTCATATTGAAGGAATAACCTAGCTGCAGCTGTACAATACTGTCATTGTAGTAGCATTCCCAATTTTTTATATTCCTATATTCTGAACACTCGTTAAAATTATGTCAAAAATGACAGAATTTTGTGAACTGGAGGGAGTAACCGGCCACTCCAACAAGGTTAAACACCACACACACACTTAACCAGCAAATGCTCCCTCCGCTACAATAAATAAACTACTACAAGCAACTAACCAGCAAATGCTCCCTCCGCTACAATAAATAAATATCATCCCTCTCAATTCTTCTTTCAGTACAGAATTTCCATCCCTGCTCTTGTCTCAACAAAACTAACGCACACATAACTAAGCAACTTCCTCCTACAAGCCTTCTTCTTCCTTCCTGTGCATGCAGACTTTAAAAAACAAACACTATACATATGTGCAAGAGGCTCCAGGCCGTCTGTCTAATGGGAGAAAGCAAGCAAACTATACTGTACATATATAACCCCTAGGACGCATAATGGGAGATAGCAAGCAAACTATGGAAATTATGAATAATCATATTCTTCACATGTATCTTGGTAGAACTGCCTCATCACGCTGACAAAGATTATTAGCTACTAGTATTAATTGTAGATCACCATGGCACTAATTATTAGCCATTTTTTCCTATTTAGAGCGAACATGGCCGACAACGATGAGGCCGGCGGTTCGGGCAAGCCATTCTGGAGGCTGTCCCAGGAGATGGAGGAAGAACCTCACCGCTACGAAGGATACACCACTAGGGTGGAGGCGGAAGCTAGATACGCGCGCTATCTAGCGGGAGAGAGGAGGGAGCGGAGGAGGAACCGGATGAAGACCAGTTTCATCGCGATGATGCTCATCGTGACCGCAGCTCTCTTCTATGTGATGGTAGTTTAGATGATATCGACTTTGTAATGTGACGACAAACTCGCTACTCGGTCTCGAGACCTAAACTTGTCTAATATTTGAACTTTGTTCGCTATTTCGAATTCGGAGACTAATGTGATGAATTGTATTATGTCCTGTTTATACTTGACTAACTGTGGTGCTGTATTGTATTGTATATTCTGTGCTGTATAATTAATATATTCTGTGCTGTGCAAATATCAGAAAAGCAAAAAATAAAAAAAATCCTATAATTCATAGTAGTGGCGCACCTGCCAGCACATTAGTGGCGCACCGTGCAAAATATCAGTGGCGCACCTATAGATACATCAGTGGCGCACCTGTTGGTTACCAGGGCCACCTCATCTGCATTAGTAGTGGCGCACCAGTAGCCATAGTAATGGCGCACTACAGGTGCGCCACTGTTATACTGAATACTAATGGCGCACCAGGGGTGCGCCATTAGTATTTCTTATTAGTGGCGTGGTAATAGTGGCGCACCTATGGTGCGCCATTAATACCCAAAAGTGGTGCGCCACTAATGTGCTTTTTTCTAGTAGTGTTATGAGCCTTAGCAGTTGAGTTGTCAATTCAACCACACCTGAGAAGTTACTTCCTTGCAGCAAAGTATTAGTAGCACAGTAATATGATAGTTTTGATAGTAGTGGTAATAGTAGCAACAGTAATGGTAGCAGTAACAGTAGCAATTTTGTAGTAATTAGAACAGCAGCAACAATAGTGATTCAAGTAAAGACAATATTATGAAAGCATAGGCATGGAGTAGCGATGGATATTTGGATGAAATTCATAATGTAACAGTCACAACCTAGAGCGATCTACAATAGCTCCAATTCATCAATCATATGTAGGCATGTATTCCGTATATAGTCATACGTGCTTGCTGTAAGAACTTGCATGACATCTTTTGTCCTACCTTACCATGGCAGCGGGGTCCTAATGGAAACTAAGGGTAATTAAGGCGCTCCTTTTAATAAAGAACCGGAACAAAGTGCTACTTGTAGACTGCATTGGTATTTCCTCGAAGAGGACAGGATGATGCAGTATAGTAGAGATAAGTTTTCCCTTAGTTAAGAACCAAGGTTATCAATCCAGTAGGAGAACCAAGCAAAATCCTGCTAAACGCACCTGCCCACACAAAAGCAAACACTTGCACCCAACGCAAATAAGAGGGTTGTCAATCCTCTAAGCGGTTATTTGCAAGGATTAATTCTGATAGTGATAGATAGATAAACTAAAATACTAAATAAAATAAAAGTAAATAAATTGCAGCAAGGTATTTTTGGTTTTTAATATATGATAAAAGTAGACCCGGGGGCCATAGTTTTCACTAGAGGCTTCTCTCTCGAACACATAGCATACGGTGGGTAAACAAATTACTGTTGGGCAATTGATAGAAAAGCAAATAATTATGATGGATTCATGGCAATGATCATGTATATAGGCATCACGTTCGAGACAAGTTGACCGACTCCTGCCTGCATCTACTACTATTACTCCACCCATCGACCGCTATCCAGCATGCATCTAGGGTATTAAGTATGAAACAGAGTAACGCCTTAAGCAAGATGACATGATGTAGACAAAGTAAACTCAAGCAATATGATTAAACCCCATATTTTTATCCTTAATGGCAACAATACAAATACCTGTCATGTCCCTTTCTGTCACTGGGATTGAGCACCGCAAGATTGAACCCATCACAAAGCACCTCTCCCATTGCAAGATAAACCAATCTAGTTGGCCAAACCAAATCGATAGATCGGAGAGAAATACAATGCTATAATAATCATGCATAAATGAGTTCAGAGAAGACTCAAATATTTCTCATGAATAATCTGATCATAAACTCACAATTCATCGGATCCCAACAAACACACAGCAAAAGAAGATTACATCGGATAGAACTCCAAGAACATCGAGGAGAACATGGTATTGAAGATCAAAGAGAGAGAAGAAGCCATCTAGCTACTAGCTATGGACCCGTAGGTCTGTGGTAAACTACTCACACATCATCGGAAGGGTAGCAAGGTTGATGTAGAAGCCCTCCGTGATCGATTCCCCCTTCGGCAGAGTACCAAAAAAGGCCTCCAGATGGGATCACCGAAGAACAGAGGCTTGCGGCGGCGTAAAAGTTATTCGGGGTGGCTCTCTGTTGGTTTCCCAATATTTGAGAATTTATAGAAGTGGAATTAGGTCAAACGGAGCCACGAGGGCCCCACAAGGCATCAAGGCATGCCCCCCTGGGGCCGCGCCCTGTTGCCTTGTGGAGGCTTCGTGAACCTTCTGGCCTCCTCTCCAAGTCTCCAGGGTCTATTTAGTCCAGAAAAAGTTCTCCAAAAAGTTTCGTGGCATTTGGACTTTGTTTGGTACTGATTTCCTGAAAAACCAAAAACAAGCAGAAAACAGCAAGTGGCACTGGGCACTAGGTTAATAGGTTAGTCCCAAAAAATGATATATAATTGCATATAAAACATCCAAGATTGATACTATAATAGCATGGAACTATCAAAAATTATAGATACGTTGGAGACGTATCAAGCTTCCCCAAGCTTAATTCCTGCTCGTCCTTGAGTAGGTAAATGATAAAAACAGAATTTTTGATGTGGAATGCTACCTAACATGTCTCATCATGTAATCTTTCTGTTACGGTATGAATAATAAGATCCGAATGATTCAAAGCAATAGTCTATAGTTTGATATAAAGACATCAATACTCAAGCATACTAATAAACAATCATGTCCTTCAAAATAAAAATGCTAAAGAAAGTTATCCCTACAAAATCATATAATCCTGTCATGCTCCATCTTCTTAACACAAAATATTTATCATGCACTACCCCGATGACAAGCCGAGCAATTGGTTCATACTTTTTAACGCGCTTCAGCTTTTTCAACACCCACGCAATACATGAGCGCAAGCCATGGATATAGCACTATGGGTGGAATAGAGTGTGGAGGTAGAGATAAATAAGGGGAAGTCAAAAATAAGAAGACAGTCTCACATCGATGAGGCTAATCAACGGGCTATGAAGATGCCCATCAATTTATGTCAATGCGAGGAGTAGGGATTGCCATGCAATGGATGCACTAAGAGCTATAAGCGTATGAAAGCTCAACATGAAAACTAAGTGGGTGTGCATCCAACTTGCTTGCTCATGAAGACCTCGGGCATTTGAGGAAGCCCATCATCGGAATATACAAGCCAAGTTCTATAATGAAAAATTCCCACTAGTATATGAAAGTGACTAAACAGGAGACTCTCTATATAAAAAACATGGTGCTACTTTGAAGAACAAGTATGGAAAAGGATAGTAACACTGCCCCTTCTCTCTTTTTCTCTCATTTTTTTTCGTGGGCTCTTTTTGGCCTCTTTTTTTTTGAATTTCCTCACTGGGACAATGCTCTAATAATGATGATGATCATACTTCTATTTACTTACAACTCAAAAAAAAATTACAACTCGAAACTAGAACAAAAATATGACTCTATATGAATGCCTCTGGCGGTGTACCAGGATGTGCAATGACACTAGTGTAACATGTATAAAAAATGATGAATGGTGGCTGAGCCACAAATACTATGTCAGCTATATGATCATGCCTAGCAATATGACAATGATGATGCGTGTCATAAAAACGGAACGGTGGAAGTTGCATGGCAATATATCTCGGAATGTCTATGGAAATGCCATGATAGGTAGGTATGGTGGCTGTTTTGAGGAAGATATAAATAGGCTTATGTGTGATAGAGCGTATCATATCACGGGGTTTGGATGCACCGGTGAAGTTTGCACCAACACTCGATGTGAGAAAGAGGAATGCATGGTACCAAAGAGCCTACCAAATTGCGGAAAGGTGAGAGTGCGTATAATCCATGGACTCACATTAGTCATAAAGAACTCACATACTTATTGCAAAAGTTTATTAGCCCTTGAAGCAAAGTACTACTATGCATGCCCCTAGGGGGATAGATTGGTAGGAAAAGACCATCGTTCGTCCCCGACCGCCAATCATAAGGTAGATAATCAAGAATAAATCATGCTCCAACTTCTTAGCATAACGACAGACCATACGTGCATGCTTCGGGAATCACAAACCTTAACACCAATATTCTTACTAAACCACAATTATCTACTAGCACCTCCCACATATTACCATCTTAATATCGCAAAACTATTGCAAGGAATCAAACTTATCATATTCAGTGATCTACATGAAAGTTTTTATTATATCCCTCTTGAATACCTATCATATTAGGACCAAATTCATAACCCGTGCATATTACCATTGCTATTCATTAGACTCTCAAAAATATATAAGTGAAGCATGAGAGTGCAACTATTTCTTTAAAATATAACCACCACCGTGCTCTAAAAGATATAAGTGAAGCACTAGAGCAACTACCTAGCTCAAAAGATATAAGTGAAGCACATAGAGTATTCTAACAAATCACGAATAATGTGTGTCCCTCTCAAAAATGTGTGTTCAACAAAGATGATTGTGACAAACTAAAAAGCAAACAAACTATATCACAAGACGCTCCAAATAAAACACATATCATGTGATGAATAAAAATATAGCTCCAAGTGAGTTACCGATAGATTGTAGACGAAAGAGGGGATGCCTTCCGGGGCATCCCCAAGCTTAGAAGCTTTGAGTATTCCTTGAATATTACCTTTGGGTGCCTTGGGCATCCCCAAGCTTAGGCTCTTGCCGCTCCTTGTTCCTTTATCCATCGTAGTCTCACCCAAAACTTGAAAACTTGAACACACAAAACTCAACAGAAACTTCGTGAGATCCGTTAGTATAACAAACAAATCTTAAACTTTAGGTACTGTTGTAAATTGATTTATATTTAATATTGGCATAATGCTACTGTACTCCAACTTATCCATGACTCATACCCCCCGATACGATCCATAGATTCATCAAAATAAGCAAACTATGCAACAAAAACAGAATCTGTCTAAAACAGAACAGTCTGTAAAGATCTATTTAAAATCCATACTTCTGTAACTCCAAAAATTCTGAAAACTTAGGAAAACGTAGAAAATTAATATACCAATACTGTGTAAAAATTTCAGATTTTTCTGACACTCCGGTACAGAATCAAAAATCAAACACTGGACGCAAAACTTTCTGTTTTCCAAACAGCATCAATTATACTATCATCCAAATCATCCCAAAGGCATTACTTGGCACAAACACTAATTAAAAGATAAAAACACAATCATAACAGAGGCTATAATTGTGTAAACACACAAGAACAGAAGGTAAAACTAAAAATTTATTTTATTCATTGGGTTGTCTCCCAACAAGCTCTTTCTTTATAGCCATTAAGATAGGCTTGAGATTTCAATGATGCTCTCATGAAAGATAATAATTGAAACACAAAGAGAGAATCATGTAGCATGTGAAAAACACATTTAAGTCTAACATACTTCCTATGCATAGGCATTTTATAAGCAAACAAATTATCAAGACAAGCAATATCTAGCATATGCAAGTAGATAGAATGAAGCATTAATAATTTCAACATAACGAGAGGCAATTTAGTAACATGAAGATTTCTACAACCATATTTTCCTCTCTCATAATAATTACATGTAGGAACAAACTCAACAATATAGCTATCATAAACAATATTCTCTCTATGATCCACATGCATAAAAAAATTATAATCTTCCAAGATAGTGGGATTAACATCAACTAAAGTCATGACCTCTCCAAACCCACTTTCATCAAAAATTTCATAAGATTGAACACTCTCCGAATATGTGGGATTCTTTTTTCCTAAAGTTGACACTCTTCCAAACCCACTTTCAATATTATTGCAAACATTATTATCAATGTCATATTCATCATGAGGCTTAAATAAATTTTAAAAATCATAAGAAGCATCACCCCAATCATGATCATTACAATGAGTAGTGGACGTAACAAAATCATCATCCCCAAGCTTGTAGTTTTGCATATAATTAACACAATTAACATTAATAGAATTTATAATAAAATCATTGCAATCATGCTTTTCATTCAAAGAGCTATCATGAATCACTTTATAAATTTCTTCTTTTAACTCTTCATCACAATTTTCAGATTCATGATTTTCAAGCAAAACTTCATAAAGATAATCTAGTGCACTCAACTCACTAGCAATTGGTTCATCATAATTGGATTTTTTTTGAAAAGATTAGCAAGTGGACAAGGATCCATATCAATAGTTTTTTAGCAAGCAAAGATGCAAGCAAATAGGAAGCACATGGCAACACAAGCAAACAAACGAGCAAACAAAAATATTTTTGTGTTTTTGTAAAATTGTTTTAGAAGTGGAGGAGATGAAAATGAGAGGCAAATGCAAATAAAAAGGCAAATAAAATAAATGCAAGTGGATGATAGTCTGTGCGAAGGTACTTGGTAATTTTGATGATGTCTCCCCTGCAACGGCGCTAGAAATTCTTCCTGCTACTTGTAGACTGCGTTGGTATTTCCCCGAAGAGGAGAGGATGATGCAGTATAGTAGAGATAAGTATTTCCCTCTGTTAAGAACCAAGGTTATCAATCCAGTAGGAGAACCAAGCAAAATCCTTGTAAACGCACCTGCCCACACAAAAGCAAACACTTGCACCCAACGCAAATAAGAGGGTTGTCAATCCTCTTAGCGGTTATTTGCAAGGATTAATTCTGATAGTGGTAGATAGATAAACTAAAATACTAAATAAAATAAAAGTAAATAAATTGCAGCAAGGTATTTTTGGTTTTTAATATATGATAAAAGTAGACCCGGGGGCCATACTTTTCACTAGAGGCTTCTCTCTCGAACACATAGCATACGGTGGGTAAACAAATTACTGTTGGGCAATTGATAGAAAAGAAAATAATTATGACGAATTCATGGCAATGATCATGTATATAGGCATCACGTCCGAGACAAGTAGACCGACTCCTGCCTGCATCTACTACTATTACTCCACCCATCGACAGCTATCTAGCATGCATCTAGGGTATTAAGTATGAAACAGAGTAAAGCCTTAAGCAAGATGACATGATGTAGACAAAGTAAACTCAAGCAATATGATTAAACCCCATCTTTTTATCCTTAATGGCAACAATACAAATACGTGTCATGTCACTGTCTGTCACTGGGATTGAGCACCGCAAGATTGAACCCATCACAAAGCACCTCTCCCATTGCAAGATAAACCAATATAGTTGGCCAAACCAAATTGATAGATCGGAGAGAAGTACAAAGCTATAATAATCATGCATAAAAGAGTTCAGAGAAGACTCAAATATTTCTCATGAATAATCTGATCATAAACTCACATTTCATCGGATCCCAACAAACACACCGCAAAAGAAGATTACATCGGATAGAACTCCAAGAACATCGAGGAGAACATGGTATTGAAGATCAAAGAGAGAGAAGAAGCCATCTAGCAACTAGCTATGGACCCGTAGGTCTGTGGTAAACTACTCACACATCATCAGAAGGGCAGCAAGGTTGACATAGAAGCCCTCCGTGATCGATTCCCCCTCTGGCAGAGTACCGGAAAAGGCCTCCAGATGTGATCGTGGAAGAACAGAGGCTTGCGGCGGCGTAAAAGTTATTCGGGGTGGCTCTCTGTTGGTTTCCCAATATTTGAGAATTTATAGAAGTGGAATTAGGTCAAACGGAGCCACGAGGGCCCCACAAGGCATCAGGGCGCGCCCCCCTGGGGCCGCGCCCTGTTGCCTTGTGGAGGCTTCGTGAACCTTCTGGCCTCCTCTCCAAGTCTCCAGGGTCTCTTTTGTCCAGAAAAAAATCTCCAAAAAGTTTCGTGGCATTTGGACTTCGTTTGGTACTGATTTCCTGAAAACCAAAAACAAGCAGAAAATAGGAACTGGCACTGGGCACTAGGTTAATAGGTTAGTCCCAAAAAATGATATATAATTGCATATAAAAACATCCAAGATTGATACTATAATAGCATGGAACAATCAGAAATTATAGATATGTTGGAGACGTATCACAAAGCATTAACACAAAGTGAATACATGAACTCTTCTGTCGGGCCCATGGTACCCAGGGTACCCAGGCCCGTCTGCCTGTGGCCCAGGGCGCAACGCCTGGCGTAGGCCCAGTAGGCCATCATCACCAAGAATCTCACGAAGACTCCTCATGAGGCCCTGGCCTCCTGAGGACCCCTCCTTAGGGAGCGGGCGAGGAAGACTCAGCACCTTCACCAGCAGCCTCGCGAGGCCCTCTCACGAGGCGGCCTCCCGAGGCGGTCTCCCGAGGCCTCCTCCCGACGGCGCTCAAGACGAAGGCTGTTCGGCACGGCTATGCGGTCTCGTGCCCATCACGTGGGTGACGCACGCGGCGACGAGTGGCGACAGAGGCCGCGCCAGCAGGCGCGGATGAAGATGGTTTCCTCTTTCGTGTTAAGGCCGTCTACTCCCCAAAGCAACCCCAAAGGTTGCCTGATCAGCGAAAGAAGACCAAGACAGTGGGCGCGCAAGGCGGAGGTCATCACCGAGCCCACCGACGCGTCATGGATCATGCTTTTGCAGGCGAAGACCGCCTTTAATCAGGATAGCCTGAGCGCCTGTCCCCTTTCAAAACCGCCAAGTGTGGCAACCCTTCCCGTCTAAGTTTTCAAGGGGGGAAGAGGACCAAGGCGGGTATAAAAGGGACAGTGCTGCCATTGTAGAAGACGGCCCAGGCTTCCTCTCCACCTAGTACGCGAGAACGCTCTCTTGCTCATTTGCAATCCCAACCACAAGTAGGAGTAGGGTTTTACACCGCAAGGTGGCCCGAACCTGGGTAACCGCTGAGTCCATGGTCCGCCCCTTGCTAGCGCGCTTCCGCCGTAGCTCTGCCGTAGCTTAGCCGTGGTAGGGGACGGAGAGGTAGGAACTAGCTCACCCCAGTGTTCGAACCTTTGGGTCCCCAGAGCCCGACTTCCCACATTTGGCGCGCCAGGTAGGGGTGCGCTATTGTTCTTCCGCTCCGCCCTCCGTTCCACTAGCTTCATGGCCGATGCACGTCGCGAGCGCGCCGAGCGCAGGGCCGGCCACGTGGCTCAGACGGAGCCCGTGGCCCGCGGCAATCGCCGCCGCCCTATTGAGGCTGCTGCCGCCACCGACCCCGCTGCCCGCGAGCAGCAGGACTCCTCCCTGAACCCCTCCGTGCAGGCGAACGGCCACACCGCCACGGCCTCCTCCCTCGCCCACCGTGGGCCGCCAAACCCGCAGGCTGCGCTGCTCCGCTACCGTCCAGCTGACACCGGCTACGACGCCTGGCTTGGTCGCATCACCGAGCTCGTCAACGCCGCCGGGGATGCTCCGGAGCCTTCCCACTCGCTCCGCCCTCCGCCGTCTCGCACTGGGGACCTGGCGCACGGCGCGCCCCTGCCGCCTCCTCTGCGAGACGAGCATGGCGGGCCCCAGCACAACGCGCAGGCGCGTGAGCTACACCGTGGCGCGTCCTTGCCGGTCCGAGACGAGGACAACTGCCAGATCATCCGACGCGTGCCCCCTGATGTGCGAGTGCTCCTCGAGCGGCAGCGCCAGCGCCAAGACCAGGCCGTTCAAGAGGTTGCGGCGGCAGGGCGTCAAAACCACGCTGCCCTCGCTGGCGGCATCCCCTCAAGCGGTGTGGGATGCCGAGCCTTCACTCGCGAGCTGCGTCGCGTGGTATGGCCCGCGAAGTTCAAGCCTGAGCTGCCTCCGCGCTACGATGGCACCCCCAACCCTACGGAGTTCCTTCAGCTCTACGCACTGAGCGGCGAGGCGGCGAACAGCGACAGCAAGGTCATGGCGAACTGGTTCCCCATGGCCCTCAAGGACGGCCCATGCTCCTGGCTCATGAACCTCCCCAAGGCGTCTATCTCATCATGGGCCGAGCTCTGCAGCCAGTTCGTTGCCAACTTCAAGGGCACGCAAGACCGCTCCCTCACCATCAATGACCTGCGGCACGTACGGCAGTGCCCAGATGAGACCCTTCGCAAGTACATCCAGCGCTTCAGTCACGTGCGCAACAAGATACCGCGCGCCTCCGATGCGGCCGTCATCTCTGCGTTCTCCACCGGCGTCATGAACATCAAGATGCACGAGAAGCTCGCCATCAACGGCGAACTGGACTCGGTGCTTGAACTGTTCGACCTCGCCGACAAATGCGCCAAGGCTGAAGATGGCCGCCTCTTCGTCCACAACGACCCTGACGTGGCGCTCGATGCCGCCAAGACCAGGAACAAGGACGTCAAGCATAAGGGCCCTGCCGTGCTTGCGGCGGAGCCCGAGCAGAAGCGCGGCCGTGACCGCGATGAGCCTAGGAAGGACGGTCACCCACTCTGCGCCTACCACAACGTGCGCTCCCACAGCACTGAAGACTGCCAGGAGCTCAAGCTGCTCCGCAACAAGCGTCAGGGACGCCGAGATGACCGCAGTGGCCGCGGTGCCGGTCGCGGAGGTGGCCGCGGCGGCAACCACTGGGAGGGCCGCAATGGCAACGGCAACTTCCGCCAGGGCTGGCGCGATGGGCCTCGTGAGGCCGCCTGGCGCGACCAGCCTCGTGATACCGCCTGGCGCGACCAGCCTCGCGAGGGGAACCCTCTGGCCAATGCCGCTCTCCCGCCGCTGCTGCCGCCACCATGGAGGAATGACATCGACCAGCCCGATGAGGGCGCTGGGGGCTACCAGGAGCCTCGCGTGGTCGCCTGCATCCTTGGCGGGGCTCAGGCCCCCGCGTCCAACCGCCACTTCAAGCAGCTCTCTCGTGAGGTGAATGCCGCCCTCCCGAGGCCTAAGGCCACGCGGCCCCTCAAGTGGTCGCAATATGCCATCACCTTCGACTCCAAGGACCACCCCAAGTCCACGGCCTCCGCAGGCGCACTCCCCATGCTGTGCACTCCCACCATCAGCAACGTCGCGGTTACCAAGACCCTCATCGACGGAGGCGCCGGCCTCAACGTGATCTCCATCGAAACCTTCGAGACACTCCAGGTGCCCTACGACCAGCTAATGCCGACCAGGCCCTTCTCCAAAGTGACCGATGGCTCCACCATCCCTCTGGGGCAAGTGCGCCTTCCCGTCACCTTTGGCACCCGCAAGAACTACCACACCGAGCTCATCGACTTCGACATGGCGCACATCGGCCAGCCTTACAACGCCATCTTGGGTTACCCAGCTCTCACCAAGTTCATGGTGGCGACCCATCACGGCTACAACGTCCTCAAGATGCCTGGCTACAGCGGCATCATCACTGTCACCTGCGACGAGAAGGACGCGCTCTGCTCCCAGGAGCACGCCTACAAAGCCGCCGCTGTCGCGCATCCGGCTGACGAGGACGCGGCCGAGCCTCCTGAGGCCGCGCCCGTGAAGAAGAAGCAGTTGTTCTCCCAGGACCGCGCCGAGACGAAGAAGGTGTCGGTGGACGACAGCGGCTCCGGCCCTACCTTCACCATCGGCGCTGGCCTTCCTCCTGCATAGGAAAGCACGCTCGTCACCTTCCTTCGGGCAAACTCGGATGTTTTCGCCTGCAAAGCATCTGAATTGTCCGGTGTGCCGAGGGAGGTGATCGAGCACCACTTAGTGGTGTGCCCCAATGCACGCCCCGTCAAGCAAAAAGCACGGCGCCAGGTGCCAAAGAAGCTAGATTTCATCTTCAAGGAAGTTCAGAAGCTCCAGGAAGCCGGGGTCATCCGCGAGGTGCACCATCCTGAATGGCTCGCCAACCCAGTCGTCGTCCCCAAGAAGGGCGGCAAGGAGCGTATGTGCGTTGACTTCACCAGCCTCAACAAGTTCTGCCCTCATGATCCGTTTCCGCTGCCCCGCATCGACCAGATCATGGACTCCACCGCCGGGTGCGATTTGCTATGCTTCCTAGATGCCTTCTCAGGCTATCACCAGATCAAGATGGCGGCAGGATGGCCTTCATCACCCCTTGCGGCATATACTGCTACGTCTGCATGCCCTTCAGCTTGAGGAGCGCAAGCGCCACCTTCCAGCGGCTAATGCGCATCACGCTGGGGCCTCAGATGGGGAGGAACGCGGAGGCCTACGTCGACGACATCGTGGTCAAGTCTCGCGAGGGTGGATCCCTCATTGCGGACCTCGAGGAAACGTTCGCCAACCTGCGCAAGGTCAACCTCAAGCTCAACCCAGAGAAGTGCGTCTTCGGAGTTCCCTCCGGCAAGCTCGTCGGCTTCCTGGTCTCGCACCGCGGTATCGAGGTCAACCCTGAGAAGATCAAGGCCATCGAGAAAATGCGTTCCCCCCGGACCCTCAAGGAAATGCAGCGCTTGGCAGGATGCATGGCCTCCCTGGGATGCTTCATCTCCAAGTTAGACGAGCGAGCCCTGCCTTTCTTCAAGCTCCTGAAGAGGTCTGGCTCTTTCAAGTGGACTCCTGAGGCACACGCCGCCTTTGAAGGCCTCAAGAGGTACCTCACGAGCCCGCCCATCATGGTCGCGCCGCGCTCTCGCGAGCCCTTGCTCCTGTACTTGGCGGCCACTCCCCAGACGACCAGCGCGGCACTGGTGGCGGTGCGAGAGGAGCGCGTCTGTGCTAAGGAGAAGCCTTCCGCACCTCCCGAGCCTCGTGAGCCCTCTGAGCCTCGTGAGCCCTCTGAGCCTCGTGAGCCTCCCGAGCCTCACGAGGCGCCTGGAGAGCAAGCTACTACCACAACTACGCGCCTCGTCGAACACCCCGTGTACTTCGTCAGCACCGTGCTAAGAGATGCGCACGAGCGCTACCCCATGCAGCAGAAGCTTGTCCTCTTGCTCCTCGTCGCCTCCAGGAAGCTGCGCCACTACTTTCAGGGTCATCCCATCAAGGTCGTCTCTTCCTACCCCTTGGAGCAAGTTCTACGCAGCCCCAACATTGTCGGCCGCGTCGCCAAGTGGAACATCGAGCTACAAGCCTTCCAGCTGGAGTTCTCCACCACCAGAGTTATCAAAGGCGCGGCTCTCGCCGACTTCGTGGCAGAGTGGACGGACACGTATGAGGAGGAGCCTCACGAGGCCAAATCCCTTCTGCCAGGGGACGAGGCACCTGGTGGCTGGACCATCCACTTCGACGGCACCTTCTCCCGACAGGGCGCGGGGGCTGGAGTCATGCGCACCTCATCAACAGGAGACAGGCTCTACTACGCCATGCAACTCTGCTTCAGGCACACCGACAAGGTCTCCAACAACATCGCAGAATACGAGGGCCTCATCGCCGGCCTCAAGGCCGCGTTCGCTCTGGGCATCAAGCGTCTGACCATCAAGGGCGATTCACAACTTCTCGTCAACTTCTCCAACAAAAGCTACAAGCCCAAAGATGAGCACATGGCCGCCTACCTAGACAAGGTACGTAAACTTGAGAAGCGTATTCTTGGCCTGGAGCTGCAGCACGTCTCCCGCAGTGGCAACAAAGAGGCCGACGACATCGCCAAACGAGCATCTCGCCGCGAGCCTTAGAGCCCCGGCGTCATCGAGGAAAGGCTCCTCAAGCCATCAGCTGCACCTCCCGTCGCGAGCATCGCGCTCCTTCATGAGGAATTACTGCTCGCACCGCCCACGGGCGCGCCTGACTGCGGCCCAGCCTCAGGAGCTCGCCTGCTGCTTGCACTGGAGCCTCAAGCGGATAGCTGGGCCGCGGAGTTCAAGGCTTACTTGCTGCACGGCACCCTCCTGGAGGAGGACTCAGAAGCAGAGCGTGTGGCCCGGCAGGCCACCGCTTACTGCTTGCAGGATGGTGAGCTGTACCGCAGGCGCCCCAATGGCGTCTCACTGCGGTGCATCTTTGAAGAACAAGGGCGCGAGTTGCTTGCCGATATCCACGGAGGGGACTGCGGCCACCACTCCTCGTCATGCACCCTCGTCAGCAAGGTGTTCCGCAGCGGCTTCTACTGGCCCACTGCGCTGCATGACGCTACCGCGCTGGTCCAAGCCTGCGAGGCCTGCCAGTTCCACGCCAAGCAGATCCACCAGCCGGCGCAGGGCCTCCAGACGATTCCCCTCTCATGGCCCTTCGCGGTCTAGGGGCTGGATATCTTGGGGCCCTTCCCTCTCACAGCTGGCGGTTACTGCTACCTCTACGTCGCCATCGACAAGTTCACCAAATGGGCAGAGGTCGAGCCTGTACGCACCATCCCGGCAGGCTCTGCCGTCAAGTTCATCAAGGGCCTCGTGAGCCGCTTTGGAGTTCCCAACCGCATCATCACCGACAATGGCTCCCAGTTCACGAGCGGCCTCTTCAGGTCCTACTACACCAGCCTCGGCACATAGATATGCTACGCCTCGGTGGCGTACCCACGAAGCAATGGCCAGGCCGAGCGCGCCAACACCGAGGTCCTCAAGGGCCTCAAAACAAGGAGCTTCAAGAAGAAGCTCAAGGCCTGCGGCAAGGGCTGGCTCGATGAGCTGCAGTCCGTGCTGTGGTCTATCCGCACGACGGCAAGCAAGCCTACCGGCGAGACCCCCTTCTTCCTCGTCTACGGAGCTAAGGCGGTCCTTCCATTGGAGCTCAAGCACGGCTCCCCGCGAGTCCTTGCCTTCGACGAGGCGCGTCAGGATGGCTCGCGGGAGACCGATCTGCTGCTCCTCGAGGAGGGCCGCCGCCAGGCCGCTCTTCGCGCCGCGAGGTACCAGCAGGCCTTGCATCTCTAGCACAGCCGCAACGTCCGCCCTCACACTCTCGAGGTCGGCGACCTCGTCCTGCGTAGGATCCTCTCCAGAGAGGGACTTCACAAACTCTCACCTATGTGGGAAGGCCCTTTTAGGGTTACTCATGTCTCCAGGCCTGGCTTAGCCCGGCTGGAGATGGAGGATGGAGTTCCTGTGCCTAACGCCTGGAACATCCAACACCTCCGCAAGTTCTACCCGTGACCCTCACGCGTACGAACGAAATGGGGCTGTACACGCCCCGGAGCCTCTCACTGCGTTCTCCTGATGGGCCTGCGACAGCTCCCGCCCACGCCCAAGTGGAAGCCCCATGCTCCGCGCTGGCGGAACGATCGACCCGCGATCATACCCACACGCCTGTGGAAGCCCCATGCTCCGCGCTGGCGGAACAATCAACTGAGAGCGCCCCACGGGCTGCACCAACCTCAAGCTGACCCGTGCCGGACACGGCAGCACCCTTTTTCTCATTTTGATGTGTAACTGAGGGTGCCCCACGGGTTGCACCAACCTCAAGCTGACCCGTGCCGGACACGGCAGCCGCATCTCGCTTTGGTTATGTAATGGGTTGCTATTTTACTTTAGTAAAGCTTCGGTTTCTTTACATGGTGTTTCGTTTTGTTCTTGCCCCGCGTCCCACGTCCCTCATGAGGCTCACGCGAGTGGGGGCTGGACACGGTGTCTGTGCTCGGGTCAGTCCCAGCAGTGCTGAAAAACCCAAGCAACCGGGCTCTGGCTTGCGGGCCTGCTCCCATGCACGCCACCCCACCAAGGATCTTGGTGTCTTGTCTCCTCGCGTAATGCCCATGAGCAAATCAACGAGCATGCGCTGCTCCCCTGTTGTTAAGTATTCTGCATGCAGTTATCTCAGGGGCAGGTCCCCTAAAAGGCCTCGCGAGGACGCCTCGCGAGGTGGCCCCCTCAGGGCCTCAGGAAGTCCCGCATGCCCTGCTTCGGGAGCTAACCCACGATGCCCGTCTCAGCTGGAGATCTCGCGAGCGGAACCCTCGCTAGGCGTACCCTACAAGAGATGCCCACCAGATGCTACCTTGCACAGAGCTAAGTCTCCTGCCTCACGAGCCGCCCTCGCCGTCCCTTAAGCTTTTCCCTTCGGCAACCTCACGAGTGCCAGCGTTTCTCTTGGTGCAGGCCGCTTGCGCGTCGATGGGGGGCTCCCTGAGCATCGCTCCTCAGGAGCCCTGGCTAGCTCCCGGTGCCCCTCACCTCCTGGCCTTGTCCAGGCATCGCGACCTGACATACCAGCGATGGCTGTGGCCCGCTCGGGGGCTGGGTCCTGACGACGTAGAGCATCAAGGCAAGCAAAGAGAGCAAAACAAGCCTCAAGAGAAAGTTTCACGAGGGCATGCGCGTTCATTACAACAAATCATAAAGTACTTAAATACAAAGGCATCGTTTTCATGCCCCCACGGGGCCCCATCGATCTAGCGCAGGATGGTGAAGGAAAAAGGACCCTAGGAGCTCACGCCATCGTCGTCGTCGCCGTCACCGCCGGAGCTCTCGCCGCTGCCGCAGGAGTACTTCCCAAGCAACGCGTCCACGTGGCCTTCTACCACCTTTGCGAGGCCGTCGCGGAGCTCCTCGGGGACAGGGGCTATCACCTTGTCAAAATCAAAGTTAGGATCGGCGTGAAGGAGGTGACTGAAGACGCGGGTCGCCGCCAGGGAGAAGAGGCCGCGGCACTCCTCCTCCAAGATGCCGTTCACCTCCTTGGCCCCGTCCTCGAGCCGCTCCACGAGATTGGTGGAGAAGTCAACGTAGTCGGCGTCGCGGGACTCGTGGGGGGCTTCAAGCCTCCCCTGGCAGATGGAGTTCAGGGCGTCGCGGGCTCGGCGCTCGAGGGAGTGGAGCATCTTGACGCATTCGCGCTGCCGCTCCCTTTCCTGGTCCACCTTGCCTCCAGCTTGCTCGACGGTGCTGGCGGCGCCCCCCACCTGAAGACGAAGGGAGGACGGCTTGGCCTCGGCGCCGGAGCCGGCATGCGGCGTGGCCCCTCGGCGGGTCTCTGCCTCGGCAAGTGCCGCCTTGAGACCAGTGATTTCCAGCCGGAACCGCTCATGCTCCGTCTCGAAGGCGTCCTCCTGCCGCTTCAGTGCCTTACCATGCTCCTCGGTGAGCACCATGTGCGCTTCCGCAACCTTCGCGTCAGCGTCCTCCTGGGCCTTCTTCTCCTTAGCCTCCAGCTGGGTGTTGGCCTCGTTGACACGCTTCGTGTGGGCATCCTGGGCGTCGGCCAGCTGGCGCCCCCACTCAGTGGCCTGCTCGGTCGCCACCTTCCCGAGGTCTCCCATGCGAGTCGCGAGGCCCGCTTCGCAGGCCGCAAGTTCCTTCTCGCAAGTGGCGAGGGCGCTTTCCCACGCGAGGAACGACTGCGCCTGCGCGGCATGTTGATCCTGGACTTCCTTCAGGCGAGCCTCCGCCTCCTCGCGGCACGTAACGGTCGCTTCGGCCTCCCAGAGAGCGCTCGCGCGGACCCCCTCTGCTTCGGCGGTGTCCTTCTCACCCTGTGTGCGAGCGCTCTCGTTTTGGCACTGGGCCGCTTCGACGGCGACGCTAAGCCGGCACCACCCGTCAGCAAGCTTCAGGCGCTCCTCGGCGAGACGCGCCTCCGCGTCCTGGAAGTCTATCCCGAGCCGAGCGAGCGCGGCCTTGGCGTCGCGCAAGGCTACAGGCCTAAGCAGGGCACGGCTGCTCGCGAGTGCTAGGGGCCAGTCCGGGTCAGGCCCCCTGGCGTTCTCCGTCGCCATGGTCAGGGGTGCCCCGGCGCCGCTGGCCAGGAGCGGTGGGTTCGTCGGGCCCTCCCCCGCGTTCGGCTGCGGCGGCGTGCTATGGGGGCCCGCCATACCTGCGGCGGCGCGCCCCACGTTTTCTCTTCCCACGCCAAGGGAGGCCTCTGGCAGGGAGGTGGGTGCTTCGGCCTACCCCATCGCTGTTACTTCCCTCGCGGCGGGGTCTGAGGGGAGCGCGTCCCCGCCCCCGGAGGCTGCCTCCCGAGGCTCCTTTGTCTCGCCCTCGCGAGGCGCGCCCACGTACGGCTCCGAAGGAACGACCGTCTCCTCCTCGGCTTCCACACGCCCCGCCTCGGCGTCAGGGCGGCGGGCGGCCTCTCCATGTTCCTCGGCGCTCGGAGCGGGTACCGATGCCCCCTGCGGGCTAGGGGTCACCTTTGCCTTCATCGTCATCTTTTTCTTCTTCTTCCTCTGGTCCCTGGTGGACCTCCTGTGCCAATGGTGGTTCAGCTCCCAGCCTGGAGAAAGAGCAAAGGCTTGAAACGCCGGGAGGAGTCAGGGGGACTTACTCGTCACTGACGTACCAGTTCCTCTTCTTCTCCCCCGCGGGGGGCGGGTCGTCGCTGCCACCGTCAAGCATCGCCCCGGCTCCGCCGCTCGGCCCCCCGGGGTGTGCCGCAGTAAACCCGGACGCGTCGTTGCCCACCTCGAGGCCCCGGGAAGTTTCGGCCTCGTGACGGGCCTCAGGCGGTAGGGGCTCGACCGCCCCCTGGCCGAGAGCCCCCTCCACCGCGGGTGGCTCACTCTCGGCGTCATCATCCTCGAGCTCGCAGAGGAGCTGGCGGCGGGTGCGTGGTAGTGCCCAGTTAGCGTCCTCCTCTGTGGCCTCCTCCGAGTCCTCACCACCGCCGCTGCCGGCCGAATCCAGCTCCACAACGAAGGGGTCTCGCAGGGTCTGATGTGGCCCGCCGGCACAAGCCCCCACTGGTCAAAGAGAGGCATCTCCTCGACCAGCTCTGCCTTCACCTTGTAGCGGAACAGCGGGAGTGCCCTCTCGGGCAGGTCCACGGCAGGAGTACTAAGCAGAGTCGCCAGGGCCCCGTCCAGCGCCTCTGGCCCCAGGCTGCCAGGGTTCAGCCTCATGGCATCGCCCGCGCCGGTGTACTCTCACACGGGGTGCGAGTGCTGTTGAAGTGACCCGATGCACCGCCGCAGGTATTCCATGACGACCGTCGCCCCCGACAGCTTCGCGGCCTGGTGCGTGGCCATCCGCTCCAAGACGGACTCCATCCTCAGGTCAGCAAGCTTCTCGTGCCCCCACACGGAAATCTTCTCAGCCGGATCCGTCGGGATCATCAGAAGCCGGCTGGTCCGGCGTGCGTCCATGTAGACCCAATGCTGCCGATAGCCCTCCACCTTCTTCGCAACCCTCAAGTTGATGATGTTGTTCTCCATCCCCTTAATGGCGAGGAATGACATGCATCCGGAGCACTGATCCGCCGCAGTTAGCCGCAGGCAGAAGAAATGGCGGAAGAGCGCCACCGAAGGCATCACGCCCACAAAAGTCTTGCAGTAAAAGGCAAACATGGCCAAGAGGAGAATGGAGTTGGGTTGAAGGTGGAGGGCGTGGATCTAATAATGGGAGAGAATGGCGTAGAAGAAGTCCGAGAATGGCGGCACCAACCCGGCATAAACGCTGTGGAGGAAGAAGGGGTAGGCCGTCGCCCCCAGGTCACGCCGCTCGCGCGACCCCGGCCAGATCTGGGTCGCCTGATTCTCGTTCTGATCGCCAGCCACGAACGGGAGCACCTTGTCCAGGCCCTCTCCGTCGATGATGGAGGAGCGCTGCAGCGCCACCCTGATGGCGGGCGCGCTTGGGGACGGGGCCGCTACCTTTCCCCTATTGTCAGCGGGCACCATCTGCGCGGCGGAGGTGCGGATTGAGGAGTGAGAAGCGCCGGAGCTCGGACGCGGGGTCGCGAGGAGCTGCGCGTAGGAAGGAAGGCGTGGGGGACGAAATGCGCGAAGGAAGGCAATGATGGTCTCGCGTCACCCGTGGCAGGCTTTATGTTAGCGCGGGTGGTTATAGAGGCGTCGTGGGAGAAGTGGGGGCGTCCCCCGTCCCATCGTGCGCTACGCGTCGCGCCTGGCCCGCACGCGGTGAGGGCCCGCGCCGTTTCGCCCCCTAGTAGGCGGGATCGTGCGTGCCGCGAGACCGGGGGCTACTATCAGGCCCATGGTACCCAGGGTACCCAGGCCCATCTTCCTGTGGCCCAGGGTGCAATGCCTGGCGTAGGCCCAGCAGGCCATCATCACCAAGCATCTCACCAAGACTCCCCATGAGGCCCTGGCCTCCTGAGGACCCCTCCTTAGGGAGTGGGCGAGCAAGACTCAACACCTTCACCAGCAGCCTCGTGAGGCCCTCTCGCGAGGTGGCCTCCCGAGGCTGTCTCCCGAGGCCTCCTCCCGAAGGCGCTCAAGACGAAGGCTGTTCGGCACGGCTACGCGGTCTCATGCCCATCATGTGGGTGACGCGTGTGGCGACGAGTGGCGACAGAGGCCGCGCGAGCAGGCGCGGATGAAGATGGTTTCCTCTTTCGTGTTAAGGGAGCAGGGCCAGCCGTCCACTCCCCAAAGCTACCCCAAAGGTTGCTCGATTGGCGAAAGAAGACCAAGACGGTGGGCGCGTAGGGCGGAGGTCATCACCGAGCCCACCGACGCGTCATGGATCATGCTTTTGTAGGTGAAGACCGCCTTTAATCAGGATAGCCTGAGCACCTGTCCCCTTTCAAAACCGCCAAGTGTGGCAACCCTTCCTGCCTAAGTTTTCAAGGGGGAAGAGGACCAAGGAGGGTATAAAAGGGACAATGCTGCCATTGTAGAAGAGGGCCCGGGCTTCCTCTCCACCTGGTACGCGAGAACGCTCTCTTGCTCATTTGCAATCCCAACCACAAGCAGGAGTAGGGTTTTACACCGCAAGGTGGCCCGAAGCTGGGTAACCGCTGAGTCCAAGGCCCGCCCCTCGCTAGCGCGCTTCCGCCGTAGCTTAGCCGTGGTAGGGGACGGAGAGGTAGGAACTAGCTCACCCCAGTGTTCGAACCTTTGGGTCCCCGGAGCTCGACTTTCGACATCTTCAAATTACAGTCATCCCCGAAGAGTATCCCAATTATTGTCACCTTGGGGTCTACGGCTTAGAACAATAACAGGAGCATATAACTTGCAGGATAGGATCAAGAACTCAAATATATTGATGAAAACATAATAGGTTCATATCTGAAATCATGGCACTCGGGCCCTAGTTACAAGCATTAAGCATAGCAAAGTCATAGCAACATCAATCTGAAAACATAGTGGATACTAGGGATCAAGCCCTAACAAATTGACTCGATTACATGACAAATCTCATCCATCTCCATCTACCTCCAGTATGCCTATGATGAAATTACTAACTCCCGGTGGTGAGCATCATGATGTTGTCGATGAAGAAGGGTTGTAGATGACGACGGCAATGAATTGCCCTCCCCGGAGCCCTGAACGGACTCCAGATCAGGCCTCCCGATAAAGAACAGGAGGTGGCGGTGGCTCTGTATCGTAAAACGCGATGAAACTTTCTCTCTGATTTTTTTCTTGGGAAGACGGTACTTATGGACTTGGGTTTAGGGCAAACGGAGGCCTGAGGGCCCCACAAGCTCAGATGGCGCGCCCTGGGGGGGGGGGGGCGCCCCCTGAGCTTGTGGCTCTCTGGTGGCCCTCCTCTGGTAGTTCTTCGCGCCAATATTTTTTATATATTCCAAAATAATTCTCCGTAAAATTTCGTCCAATTCCGAGAACTTTTTATTTTTGCACAAAAAACAACACCAAGGTAGTTCTGCTGAAAAGAATATTAGTCCGTGTTAGTTTCATTCAAATCATGCAAGTTAGAGACCAAAACAAGAGGAAAAGTGTTTGGAAAAGTAGATACGTTGGATACGTATCTAAGTCCATGGGCATAGGTAGGCACTCTAGCTTCTGGGCAAGTATAACCTTGCAGAAGTGAGTAGGACCACCCTCCTCATGGTAGTGCCGGTAGTTCCGACGCTTGCCGCTGGGGGGCTCCTCCAGCAACACGGCCTCGTCCGTGGGCGGCACCTCCTCCAAGGGCGGCACCACCTCCTTGCCCTTCTCCATGGACGGCACCACCTCCTTTCCATTCTCCATGGACGGCACCACCTCCTTGCCATTGTTCTCCGTCTTGATCTGCATTATGAATAGCACAAAGTTCTGCATTATGAACAACACAAAGTTCAAAGGTTGATCGACATTAAATCCTATCGTCCAAAGCCCCTATAATTACCCAGCCAAACGCTCACTACTTACCCACCACCACACTCAATTAACCCTCTTTGTCTCTCACTCCTCTTCCACCTCTCCATCACCATGAACTCCAACCCCAACCCCTTCCCCTGGGGCATTGGATGGAGGGCTTTCTTCCTCGGGTGCTCGCTCGGTGACCACACCAAGTTCGAGAACACCATGGAAGTGTGCTCGAACTTCACCAGCATCGAAGACTTGCATAAGGAGGCAAATATTGTGGTGAAGAAGGTGACGGTGGAGGAGTTGAAGGCCCTGATTCCTGACCCAGTGAAGGGTGCTATGTCAATGGACATTCTGCGTTGGGCCATGAATCAGGCAGACTCCGGCGATGCTGGACAGAGGGAAAGATGGGCCAAGTATAGGGAGTATAGGGTGACGGTGTCCTGGACTAAGGGGTACCAACCTAGTTGGCCCATCATCCATGGGCCGAGCTTATGGCCCACCGATCTCAAAAGGAAGGACTCCGGGAGCCTCGAGCTTAGGCGTGGTGAAGATGGACTCTACCGAAGAGTTGGCGTGTACCCCAAGGATTGCTGTGGCTATTGGCATGTGTTTCTCCAGCTGGCCACGGACCATGTGTAACCCTAGATACCCTCCAGTGCCTATATATAAGATGAGGGGTTTAGGTCGTAGGCCTAGATTGATCATTATTCACCTCAGGGTAGACCACAACATACGATCTCGTGGTAGATCAAGCTTGTACTCGATACTTCATCATTAATACAATCAAAGCAGGACATAGGGTTTTACCTCTTAGAGAGGGCCCAAACCTGGGTAAATACTGTCCCCTTCGTCTCCTGTTACCCCTCGATCTAAGATCTACAGCTCGGGCCCCCCTACCCGAGGTCTGCCAGTTTTAGTACCGACAATGGTGCTTTCATTGAGAGCCTCGCTGTGCGTCAAAGAAAAGATCGATGGAGGTTTCGTTTAACGAACAAGACTTTCATGGCATAATCTATACACCCAAATCTCTAGTTAGTGGATCGCACCTCCTCCATCAAGAGTCGAGGCACGATAAGCTAGATTCAGCTCCTGAGCTTCGCGCTCTTTCTCCTACTACGGTTAGAGACCTCTATATGGAAGAGGATCAATTCCCGAAGTATTATACATCGGACGATCGACATGTTAGCCTGTCAGGAATATCCAAGGACTCGAACCTCAAAACTAATTCGCCTGGCTCATCGTCATCTCCCCCAGCTAGGGATGAACTCATCGGAGCCTCGAGCTCGCAAGCGACGGGGTCGAATTTTTAATCCCACCCACCCCCACATCGAATACTGCCCGAGTAACTCAGGGCCTCCCAATGTTTGGGATCTAATCTACATAAAATAGAAGTCTGACGAAACAGTGCCACAATTCTGGGCTAGATTCTTGTTCGTCAAGAACAAGATACCAGACTGTTGCGATTCAGATATCCTGTCAACCTTTCAGTTTAACTGTCAAGACGAAGGCGTCTTAAACGCCCTCGTCCGATGTCGCGTACAGACCTTCGTTGAGTTATCGAACTGGTGTCAAAATTTTGCGCCATCGAGGATGCCTGGCTAGCCCAAAAGGAGCAAGCGGACTTGATCTGCGCCAAAAGATCAAAACGTGACAGGCAAAAGTGCCAACAAGATAATCTCCGTTGCCCGGCGCTGGTCGAGCCATCACGGAAAATAAAGAAGCATGTCGCAAGAACTAAAACGGCCCTCGATGATCTGCTGGACAAGCCATGCCCAATCCACTCTGTCTTATTAAACACCAGCCCAAAATCACAGCCTTCGAGACTGTTGGGTGGTTCGACATGTGGCTAAGAGAGGCGAGGCCCTCCTAGCGAACACGTAGAGCCATAAACACCCGGCGTCTTCAGACGAAGCCGAGGTCCTAATGATCTACGAAACCTACACGACAAAAAGGCTAGAAAAGAGCCCTGTGGGAGCTAGGCCATGTTTACCAGGTCGCGAGCTCGGATGCATGGTTAGACACGCCAATCACTTTCGGATAATAGGACAGGCCGATGTATGGCCTAAGCCGATGTCCGGCCGCCCTGTTCCTCAACCCCACAGTGTGCGGGTGCAGACTCCGCAAGGTTCTAATGGACGGCGGCAGCAGTCTAAACCTCATCTACTAGGAGACTTTGGATAAGATGCAAATCGATAAAACGCGCATCAAACAAAGCCATACTACTTTCAAAGGGATAATCCCTGGAAAGGAGGCGCGATGCGGCGGAAAAATCACACTGGACGTGGTCTTCGAAACTCCTAAGAACTATCGATCTGAGGAGTTGACATTCCACATCGTGCCCTTCCAAAGTGGTTACCACGCCTTGCTAGGGCGTGATGCCTTCTCAAAATTTCATGCCATCCCACATTATGGGTATATGAAGCTCAAGATGCCAGGCCCCAATGGGGCGATCACTATAACAAGCAACCCCGATAGGGCACTCCGAGCCAAAAACAAAACGGCGTCACTCGCTCTTGAGTCATTATCCGAAGCCTTAGTGGCCGAGGAGTTAATAGCACTTCGCACCACCGTGGACAAGGACGATGTCATATTGGATAAAAGATCTAAGTCCACCTCATTCAAACCAGCCGATGAAATCATCAAATTTCATGTGCACCCAATGGACCCAAACAAGACAGCGTCCATAGGGGCATAGCTGGAACCGGCGGTCGATGAAGCCCTGTGTAATTTCCTCAGGGAAAATTGGGATATTTTCACTTGGCACCTTTCTGACTTGCAAGGAATCCCGTGTAACCTAGCCGAGCATAGCCTAAATATAATCAAAGGCTCCAAGCCCGTTAAACAGCCGCTCCGGCGATTTTCGGAGCCCAAGCGTCAAGCTATGGGCGAAGAATTGGCCAAACTACTTGAGGCCGAATTCATAAGAGATGTCAAGCATCCCAACTGGCTGGCCAACCTGGTCATGGTACCTAAAAAGGACAAGTCCTGGCGCCTGTGTGTCGATTTCAAAGACCTCAACAAGGCCTGCCCTAAGGACCCCTTCCCCTTGCCGCACATCGACCAGATCATGGACGTTACGGCAGGACACGACTCCTTGTGTTTTCTTGATGCCTACTTGGGGAATCACCAAATCAAAATGAAGGAATCAGACCAATCAGCCACAACATTCATTACTCCTTATGGGCCTTTCTGCTTCAACACAATACCCTTCAGACTTAAAAATGCAGGTGCAACTTACCAACGCATGATTCAAACATGCCTAGAGAAGCAAATTGGAAAAACTATGGAGGCTTACGTGGATGATGTGGTTGTCAAAACCAAAAACATCAACCAGTTAGTAGACGACCTCCGGGAAATAGTTTTGAACCTCCGAGCATATCATATCAAACTAAATTTGGAGAAGTGTGTTTTCGGCGTACCCGCAGGTAAACTGCTCGGATTTATCGTTTCCCATAGAGGAATAGAGGCTAATCCTACAAAAATCCGAGCACTAGCTCGGCTGGAAAGACCTACCGAACTCAAACACGTCCAAAAACTGGCGGGTTGTGTCGCTGCACTGAGCCAATTCATTTCGCGACTCGGAGAAAAGGCTCTACCCCTCTATAGGCTGCTCAAATAGACCAAGAATTTCACATGGACTAGCGAAGCTGGAGCTGCTTTAGAGGAAATTAAAACCCTCCCTGCCACCAACCCCATATTGGCAGCTCCTCGGGTAAGTGAGCCGATGTTATTATACATTTCGGCCACCAACCAAGTAGTTAGCGCCGTCCTCGTCGTCGAGCGCGATATGGAGGGCCATAAACTCCAAGTTCAAAGGCCTGTCTACTACATTTCCGAAGTACTTACCCCGTGTAAAACGCGGTATCCCCACTACTAGAAGATAGCTTACACGGTCTTTATGGCATCTCAGAAACTTCGGCACTACTTTCAACCGTAACTCCGAATCAGGTGAGTCCAAAGCCCACGTTCTCAGTTCGTCGAGCCCGTTCTGATGGTATCATTTTCACCATGTTGTAACATTCTGAAAATGACCATTTTGCCCCTGCCCTAAATCATCCCCTTTCGAGAAGGAAATGTTTCCGGCAAATCTATCCGCGAGCTCATCACACTTCTTCCCGGTGACTCTATCAACCCCAGGCAGGCCACAACAGCCACTTGCATGATGGCATTGCAATAGTCATGGTTTCGACTTGAATGTTCGAATAATTATTTCTTCATGTAATTATTTTGAATGCTACTTATATGCTTGTGAATCCATTTCTTAGGCCATGTTCATTTTCATCTAGTGAGTGAAATGACTAATTGCTAATGATATTATTATCATGTTTCATTCTTGTAAGCATTTATGATGCTAGTGATAATGATATGCACACATGAATAGTTATGGTTTGGCATGCAAATACTTGTTGTATTCATGATCATCGTTATGCCATGCTCATTTGCATCCCGTAGACTAAATGATTTATCATTGTTGATGTTATGATGTTAAATGGTTATGTTGCCCATCCATGGTTACACTGATATCATGCTCATATGCATCGGTATTTCATTATGTTATTGTATTATGACTCAGCTCATCACCATTCAAGTTAAACCTGACGTTAATCGAACTTGAACAAATCTGTTGGCTGAGTCATGGTGCCACCGAATCGAGCTCACCAGTGCAACCACACTTGCCTGGATGGGGAGGCCCTAATTCGGTCTATTGTCATGCCTCTCGCCGGAACCTCCAACTAGGGAAGGTTATGTGTGCGTGCTACCCTGATCAGGTAGGCGGCCATAGCCTTGTGTGCCCGAGTTGTATGGATCCAGAGTCCCCGTTTGGGACAGTTTTTATTTTGGCCACGACGGTGGCAGCCACGAGGTGGCAGGATGTCACGAATTGATATCGGGGCCACCCATGACATAGCACAAAGGGGAGTTTGTCGGAGTTGCCAGGAGAGTGTCATGCAATAGATTGGTTTTGTCGGAATGTCGTTGGTCCACCCGAATGGGTGCACGAAGCCATGAGTTCCGTGGTGTGGGTACAGTGTACTAACCTCTGCAGAGTGTGTAATCTATCGATAGCCGCGTCCTCGGTCATGGACACAATTCGTAGTAGGTCACACTATGGGTCAACAGTAATAATAACCTGGATAATAAACAACCCCGGTTCCATGAGGAAAGAAGTTGGTTGATCTTTATGTGGTCATGTGATGATCACATGTAGAGATCAAGCTCCGTGTGGTCATGTGATGATCACGATGGTATAGTTGATATCGAGCTTGGTTGATCCTGAGGTTGATCGTGTGATGTTCACGACGGAAAGTTTGTTACATATGGTGGTTACGAGATAACCTTCGAGAAGAGTAAGTTGGTCCAAGGTACCTTAAACATCGACCCCCTCTCATGCTAGTGCTAGTATCATCATATCATGAGTAACATGTACATGCCATGCTCATTCTCGTGATTGTTCTAGTAGTATCAGGATCATCATTGATATTTAACCTGTAAATGCCATGCTGTTGTTTGTCTTGATTGCTTTGGTTGCTGTGAGCTTGCGAGAACATTCAAAGTACTCACCTGGCGTGTCATGCCAGATTGCAGGCTGTAACACCCCAAAAATCGGGTTATCGATTTTTGTGCTGTTATTCCTTCTTAGCTTTCCTCTCCCAAATTTTTTCCTCTGGAATCTGGTGAGTGACTAGGTGAATCCAGACAATCCTCAGCCTCTCCATATCTTTCTCATGCTCAGGTGCCAGCCAAGCTTCCATCAGTAAACCCCAAACTTCATTTAAACCCTAGTTCCAAAATTTCGGAACTGGAAATCCTGCCTTTGTGTTTACAAAGGAGCTATCATTTTTCTTGCTCTGCTGATCCTCTCAAAATTTCCAAAGATCATCCTTCACTCATAAACCCTAGATGTGCAAAAATATTGCTAAGTCATATGCAATATTTCTCATCTAGAATTAATTCCTCTTTCTGCCTTTCTGAGGAATTAAATCCAGGAAAAATATTTTCCCATCTCCAAAGTTCATGAAAACTTGTGGAGATATTCTTTGTGATCATATTTAGCTCTCACAAAAATAGTGGCCATAATTAAATAAGGGAAATTGCATTTTACTATTTAAAGCCAATATTTCAATTTGGGGCCTTTCCAAAGGAACTACCATTTTGGTAGTTAGGAAAAATCCCAAATAATTTGTGGAGCTTCTTCTATCCATATATTCACCATTTCCATCAAGATATCAAGTTCCACAATTCAAATTTTGAGCACAACATCCATTTGCAAATTCTGTCCAGATTTCCAGTTTGCAAAGGGAGTGCTTGTTCCCTTGATCTTTTTGGGCTGAGATTTTTCAGGGTGGTTAACCTTGATAAATCACCTTTGGATACCTAAAACCAGCCCATTTCATCTAGCCAATTTTCCTCAGTAAATTATCCAAGTTTCTTTTCAGATTGCATCTCTGTGAAGGAAGTACCCTCATGGATGATCAATTTGAGCTGAAACTTTTCCAGCTATCTCTAATGACCAAATCATCACTCCCCACCAAAAATCATCCAAATCCATTTCGCCATTTGACCCCTACTTCCTCATTTGCATTTCTGGTCAGATTGGTGCTTTGTGAAGGAGGTACCATCTAGAGTTGTCCATTTGTGCTGCAATTTTTCCCAGATGGTCACCATAGTGAGTGGTCACTCTCAGCCATAGATCATGCCAATAGGAGCAAGGAGCTGTCCATGTCATCAATCAAACACCTTGCTGTTCATCAGCAGTTGACCATCGTGCAGTCACATCAGAGCTCCCTGTTCCTGTTTGTTGGATCAAATCATCTACCTGAGGGGGGTGAACCTCCCGGACATGGTTTGATAGCCAGGCATGCGTGGCAAGGCCATAGCCGCATGGTGACCATGACAATTGCAGGCACAGCCGAAGCTCTGCACTGCGTCGTCGCGTCCCTCCCCTGTTCCTCTCGCCGTCGCCTTCTGCCGACGTCTGCGACGACGTATGGCACCCCATCCACCTCCCAGCTACTCATGGAGCCTAGCTTGTGGCCGTTCTTGCCGACATCAGGGCACTATTGGGACACGGCCGCGGCACCGCGTATCCCGAGCCTTCTGGTTGGCGGCCACAGCTCGTCCGGGAGCGCCGACGACCTCCTCGCCACACACGTACCTCGCCTGGAAGCCTCTCCCCTCGTCCCCTAGCTCGCGGATGCTTCTGCCGAAGTCGAGAACGTCGCCACCTCGCCGTGCGTCTCGGAGCTTCGGCTACCATCGCGAGACCCCCTCCCCGAGCCTATATAAGGCGCCCCTCGAGCTCTCACCCTCACCAGCAGCCCCCTCTCCCCCTCCCATCTCGAAGGAGCGAGTTCCCGCGCCCAATTTAGCCACAGCCTCCATGGCAGTCGCCGGCCCTCCGCTCAAATTTGAGCTCCATGGCCTCTTTCCCCTTCCCCTAGCCGCCACCGTAGATCCTCACTACCACCAAGAAGACTCCCCGCCCTCCATTCGGCCTCGGGGATGATCGCTGCCTCGGCCCCGAGCTTGCCCCGCCTCCGTGCACCCTCTCTATTTCCGCCGTGGCACCAGCGCTGTGGTCCGCCTCGGGCTCCCCCACGGCCACCCTCTGGCGCGGTGTGTAGCGGCCGCGCCGCCGCGCTCGTCAGCCGGCCCTGGGGAGCAGCAGGGCGGCAGCCACGCCAACGGCCGAGCGGCCGCGGCCATCCTTTGTCCGGCGTCGGGAGCTAGCAGAAGACAGGAGAGAGAGAGAAGGAGATAAGGCGGGACCCGCTCGTCAGCCAGAGAGGGAGAAGTCAACCCGGGCCTGCTGTCAGGTTAAGTGGAGGCGGATTTTGAGAAATACGCTTTCGAGTCGGCAAAGCGTATTTTCCCGCGGCCTCGAAGGGAAATATGTTTTCGCTGCAGCAGAAGCGTAATCACGGAAGGCGCTTTCAATTTCCAGCTGGCCGCCGAAGTGGTTACTTTGCGAACGTTCATTCGTTAAGGGCCGAAATGCACAGTTTTCTGTCTGTTTCTCCGCTTAACAAACGAACGGCCCTATCTTCGCGACCGTAACTCCGATTGAGGTAAAACCAACGCCCACGTCTTCAGTTCGTCGAGCCCGTTCCGATGGCATCATTTTCATAATGTTTCCACACTGTGAAAATGACCATTTTGCCCTTGCCCTTAATCAGCCCCCTTCGAGAGGGAAACCTTTCCGGCAAATCTTTCCGCGAGCCCATCGCACTTCCTCCCGGTGTATTCCTCTACCCCATGGCAAGCCAACCTCTTATCATGAGCTCCGAACTTGCGTGATGACTTTGCTTGCACCCTGTGTGTGTGTATTGCAGTATACTCCAGATCATCTGTTAGTTTGCACTTACATAGCCCTGTTACTTCATCTGTGCCAGATGCTAGTGTTATTTACCATGTGATATCATGAATTGCTGTCATGTCATATTTGCCCATGCTAGTAACAATATTTTTAATACCGTTATCATGTTAGTGCTATGACTTGATCTCATGCCATGATTGTCAGTACCGTTATGATTTTGCTATGCTGTTGTTAAGTAATTGTTCTTACTCATAAATGTTAATGTTATGATGAGATGATGGAAATATTAAATTGAACTTGTAAACTAAACCTCCTCCGTCATCGATGGGATCGAGTCATAGTGTCACCGAATCGAGCTTACCCGTGCAGCCACATTTGCCAGTATGGGACGGCCTTGACTTTGTCTGACTGTGTGCTCTTCTGTCGGTACCACCAAACTAGGGAGGGTTATGCGTGCGTGCTGCCCTGATCAGGTAGACGACGATAATCCTGTAAGCCCAGTTGAGTTATTTGCGCGTGGTCCCCCTTTGGGACAATTTAGTTGGCCACGACGGTGGCAGGTGTCACGGGGTGACACAGGGGCCACCCAGGACATGACCCTGGGAGGGTATGATTGTCGGTGGTACGATGGAAGAGTCACGGGTTAGGTAGGTTTCGTTGGAGCAGCACCGGTCCACCCGAATGGGAACATGTACTGAAGTACGAGGCCGGGCGCTCCATGGTGTGGGTAAAGTGCGCAACCTCTGCAGAGTGTAAATCTATTCGAATAGCCGCGTCCTCGGTCATGGACAGTTCGTACTCGGCCACTATTTGGTCTTTGTCGATCTAGAGGACAAAACTGTTATGATAAACTTGTTAAAGAATGTGCTATTAAGTAAATGTGGTAACTTGGATTATGGGATAATTGTGAGCAGTCAACATGTGATTCTGACATGATCACGAGATGGGATCTCGGTGAGTCAGGAGTTAGCCCAGAGGGGCAGTAAAACTGAATGATGTCACCACATGTTACTTTGGTGCTTCATGGGAGGTAAGAGTAGTGTAGGTTCCAGTTTCGTTTGGATGCCATGTCTCGTAAGAATAGCCATGCCATGCCATGATATGTAGTTGTTATGCCTGATCCATGTTATGCCATGTTTGATCCATGTTTTCCAGTTAATTCCATGCTATGTTTAGAGTAAATTCTTTCATGAGCATAGGGCTTGCTTTGTTATCTGCTTGTTTGGATGCTATGTATTTGGTTGTCTTGCGAGTACATTCAAAGTACTCACCTGGCCTTGCACGTGGCCAGTTGCAGGAGAAGATCCGTCGTGCTAGATCGTAACCCAGCCAGTCCGGTGCGTTGTGGAGCCCAGCCAGAGACGTCATTGCCGCTGAACCAAGACCTCCGCTGCCACTTAGTTAGTCTTGGAGCTATGTAATATTGTTGTAAGCAACAGTATTGTAGAACTCCATTTCATATAATAAAGCCATTTTTGTGCCTGGAATTGCTGTATCATGTCTCAGACGTGCGCCAGGTCTTATCCTGGGACTGGCGTGCGTCGGCCCTCTATCGGGGTGCCACACAGGCGATGCCATGATTGATTGTTTATCGAGGATCCCGAGGTTGCGCTCTAGGATGCGTCCCAGCCAGAGTGCATGCGGAGTGGAGTTCATCACCGTCGTCGTTGTTCCGCTGCTAGAAGCTATTCCACTACGAATGTTCTGCTGCTAGCATAGTGCTACTTTAGCAGGCGTAGTGTCGCCGTGCCGATGTAATCCTTTGTAATATCGGACCCTTGTACCCCGATTATTTGTAATAAGAGCTGATTTGTTCTATGCCAAGTAGTGCCGTATTCCAGAAGACTTGATCTCTGGGCTGGAATGCGGGGTGTTCCGGTCTCTCTGAGCCGGGGTGCCACAGCTATCATGCCACAGCTCGGGCCCTGGTCAGCAAGGCATTCCGAGCAGGGTTCTACTGGCCGACTACCAGCGCAGACGCCAAAGCATTGGTACAATGCTGCGCCGGCTGTCAGGTGTTCGCTAAACAAATCCATATGCTCCCCCGCAACTCTTAGGACCATTCCGATTACTTGGCCTTTTGCGGTCTGGGGGATGTACATGGTTGGCCCACTTTGAGGAGGGACAAAGAAAAACAAATATCTCCTTGTCATGGCAGATAAGTTCATTAAGTGGATTGAGGCGAAACCCGTAACCTCGGCTAGAGCAGAACTAGTCATTGAATTTATCTCCGGAGTGGTACACCAATATGGTGTTCCCCATAGCGTAATAACCGATAATGGATCCAACTTCACGGCCAAGGAAGTAAAAGTGTGGTGCGCCAAGATGGGCATTAAGCTCGATTACACATCCTTACATCACCCACAGTCTAACTGACAGGTCGAGCATGCCAACGGACTAATCCTTAGTGGCATCAAGCCAAGGTTAGTACGTTCTCTCAAGGAGGCAGACTGTCAGTGGGTAGAGGAACTCGATTCCGTACTATGGAGCTTGCACACCACACCCAATCGTTCCACAGGCTACACACCATTCTTCATGGTTTACGGCGCAGAGGTTGTGCTCCCTCGCGATCTTATTCATGACGCCCCTCGCGTATGCATGTACGAGGAACGGGAGGCCGAGCTTGATTGGCATGACACCCTAGAAGCCCTGGAGGAGGAGCACGATGTAGCTCGGGCACGTTCTACATTCTATCAATAGCAGGCAAGGCGCTATCAAAGCAGGGAAGTACGATCGAAGGAATTCAATGTCGGAGACCTGGTCATGCGGCTCCACCCCAAAAAACAGAAGCATAAACTGTCACCTAAATGGGACGGACCATTCATTATCGACCAAGTACTCATCGGAGGTGCGTATCGCATTCGAGACCCCGAAGACAACAGACTCGAGCCAAATCCTTGGAATGCCGCATTGCTCCGGCGTTTTTACGGTGAGCTGGAGCAACCCCTCACTATCTTTACTATGCATTTAGCCATAGTCCATTTCTTTTTTAGCATAACGCAACCACCACTTGTTTGACACCCCTCTGTTTGGGTTCTTAAACATTTAATCTCGGCATAACTGCTTGGTTAAGACGAAGTGCATTTAGATACTTCGGACGCATGCTTGAATGTATGACCAGTACGGCCATGGTGGCAATATGGCCAACGGGGGCGCCGGATACTCCTGTTATTCCTGTGAACACTGCCTTCCCATAAATAATCAATTCTTAAGCCAAAATATGCACTGATTTGACTTAAGATTTGGCCAAGCTGGGTTGCCTGGCCCATGTGCTTACCCCTTACGTTCCCGACTATTCGGCTAAGGGGTAAAGGGGGCACCGCTATGATCGTTACTTACACATCATCTGGGTTAGTACCTCAGACGGGTAAAGTCGAAAGCTAGCATTCTTAAGAAAATAATTGGTCGGACACGATGGAAGTAAAACTATCCGGTTCTTCAAAACCCCGAACAGGGGCTTTCCCCCGAGGTCACGTGTCCTCGGAAAAACATGGTTAACATGACGCCCTGAGAAAAGGAACTACTAGAGGAACTCTCAGAAGATGTTTCTTATGTTAAATAGTAATATAACATACCTCTCTGCTTCACTATTGTTTTTCGAACCACATGGCCGGATTGCCTTGTTCTCCGAAGAGCCCAGCCCGATATTTCGGCCGGTAGTAGGAAACACTCCTAGCCCACTAGACGAGGAGGTGGAAGCCGATGGCCGGTTAACAACGCCTGAACAGCAGATACGAGCTAAGTGATGTAAAGTACTTTGATACATAGAATCACCACATACAAATGTTTTTACATTTCGTCCAACCCATCTATCAAAGAATCAAGGGCATAGTCTTTCTGTGAGAGACAAGCGGCTGGCATTACATTTTCATACATTAGGTGTATTGGCACTTCCTGCCCGTTAGCTCTGATAGGGCCCACCTCGGCAAGGTGCTATGTATCCTCGCCAGTGAAGCGGGTTTTTATCATAGCCCATGCCTCCCGCGCTCCCTCCCGGCAAGCTGATATCTTCCATGCCTGTATCCGGCGCCGAGCTCTTTTCAGGCGATCGGCAAGCTCGGACATTCCTTCGGGAACAGATTCATTGGGCCATAACACCTTAAAAACTGCCTTCATCACTTTCCGAGATCTTTCATGCACCTCGGTGAGTACCTTTAAGGAATCTTTGGATGAGCTTGCGGTTTCTTGCGGCCGTCCTATCCAGAGCACTAAATAAAGAAAATGTTAGAAGATTGAACGATAGCATGGCACATCGGTATTTTAAAACCAAATATGTTTACCAGCTAAAGCTGCACTCGTCTTTTGATTTTCTGCCTCGGCGGTAGCCAATTTAGCTTTGAGCTTCTCTATCTCGCGGGCATGTCGATCGTTCTCCCCCTTAAGCTTGTTGTTATCATCCACCTTTTGGGTCAACACACGACGGCCAGCCTGCTCTTATGATTCGGCATACAGCAAGTCCTTCCGAGCCTGCTTCAGGTCCATCTCCAGTTAACCAATGGTTTCCGCTGCAAAGAACATAGTTCCCATTAGAGAAGATCTTAAGCTTCGGGGAACTAATTATCAAAGCATGTGTACCATGTGCTTCTCGGGTGAACTTCTTAGTGTGCTCCACTTCGGCCTACGCGGCGTTAAGCTTCTCCTTGGTCAGTGACAGCACCTTGGAAAGACTCTTGTTTTCCGTACGAGCAGCCTGCGCACCAAAAATGTCAGGATTTACATTCGACCCTTAATGCGGCCACCCGTGTCCACATCAAGGCTCGGGGGCTACTGGGTTTTGTGCTAAATCCAAGAAGTAAAATATATTACGGCAATCCACTCGTTGAAGAAGGCGAAGGTGGAGGAGTTTAAGACCCAGATTCCTGACTCCGGCGATGCTGGACAGAGCGCAAGATGTGCCAAGTATAGGGAGTACATGGCTCCTCAAGACCAGCATGCCGCAATGTTCTGGACTAGGACGTTGGTTGCGCTGGAAGGTCATTTCTCTGGAGCCGGAGGAGGAAGAAGAAGCGGTGGAGGTGGTGGTCAGGGCGCCAGAGCCAGGTCACCATAGTATGCCAATCGATCTGGACGACGGGGAGGATGATGAGACGGTGCATGCTATGGTCGAGCTGGAGGACAACAACAAGGCCAAGGGCCCCCGCCGCTTGAAGCGCCTCCTGGGCCGCCACGGCTAGGATTTACTGCAACTGTGTAAGATTAACCCTGAATCCCCATTCCCCTTCTACTCAATCCCGATCAAAACCCTAAAATCCATCGCTACTTAGTACTCATGAAGAAGTGCTGATCAATCCTATGGCTATTTACCCTGATTCCCCATTCCCCTAGATCGCGGATCGAATACGTGGATCGAATACAAAAATCGTAAGCGAGGAGGTGAAAATAGGGCTTACCACCATTGTCGAAGTGTTGCGGGTGATGTTGGTGATGCCGATGATGGAGGCCAGTGGTCACCTTGCTGTTCTCTAATCCGCTGATCACTGCCGCCGTTGTGAGAGTGGGAGAGTGGAGAGAGAGCGGTGAGGGTAATTATTGCTGGCGCTTCAGGAAACAACGTGATGTCTCGAGCGTGGATCCTCATGTGCAGCCACCGCTGACCACGTGCATCCTGCGGGCCTGGCAGTGGAAAAACTGCCGATTCGGTGGTTCCTAGCGGGCTTGGCCCCAAGGTGCTTTAAGTTTCGTGCTATGCAGGCCAAATAGTGAACGTAGGTAACCAAACAACTCATTTTTCTTCTTGTGCGGGCCTGGTTGGGCCTCATGCGGGCAACCAAACATGTCCTACGTCTCTCTTCTCTCATCAACACACAGGCTCACACTAGCCAAAGAAGAAGAACAAGGCTTTGCCAAGAAAACTTCCTTGGTGACCACCGTGGCTACATTTTTCTTGCTTTCTCATTTACTCAAGTAAACATGTTGGTTACATATATATAGCAGCCCATCTCAGGCCATTATCTCTTGAACTTACGCCACCACTAACTCAACTAACTACCTTATCCTAGCACCACATGCACCTAATCACTACGACCTCTTCTCAAGGCCACAAACTAACTAACTTTCTTGACTATACAAGCAAGCATTTACTTGACCGAAACACTCACTCATAAAAGATAACATCAACCTCCACTAGCTAAGGCTGCCCTTGCACATCTGGTCATCTTGTATGAATACCGCTTCACACGGCGACGTCCGCCTCATGCGGCACATCAACTCCTGCTACTTGTGAGCTGCGTTGGGATTTTCCCCGAAGAGGAGAGGAGATGCAGTAAATTAGAGATAAGTATTTCCCTCAGTGAGAACCAAGGTTATCGAACCAATAGGAGAATCACGCAAAGCCTCGTGAACAGCACCTGCACACACAAAAGCAAATACTTGCACCCAACGCGGGCAAGAGGGTCGTCAATCCCCTTGAACTCGTTACTTGCAAGGATTAAATCTTGTAGTGGTAGATAGATAAATTGCAAAATAAAATAAAAGTAAATGAAATTGCAGCAAGTATATTTTAGTTTTCTTTTTATATTTAAAGTAGACCCGGGGGCCATAGTTTTCACTAGAGGCTTCTCTCTCGAACACATAGCATACGGTGGGTAGAAAAATTACTGTTGGGCAATTGATAGAAAAGCGCATAGTTATGACGATATTCAAGGCAATGAGCATGTATATAGGCATCACGTCCGAGAGAAGTAGACCGACTCCTGCCTGCATCTACTACTATTACTCCACCCATCAACCGCTATCGAGCATGCATCTAGGGTATTAAGTTAATGAAAATGGAGTAACGCCTTAAGAAAGATGACATGATGTAGACAAAGTAAACCCAATCAATTTGAACAAACCCCATCGTTTTACCCTTAATGGCAACAATACATATACATGTCTTGTCCCTTTCTGTCATTGGGATATATAACCCCGCAAGATTGAACCCATTACAAAGCACCTCTCCCGCTGAAGATAAATCAATCTAGTTGGCCAAACCAAATTGATAGATCAGAGAGAAATACAAAGCTATAAGAATCATGCATAATAAAGTTTAGAAAAGACTCAATTATTTCTCATGAATATTCAAATCATAAACCCAAAATTCATCGGATCCCAACAAATACACCGCAAATGAAGATTACATTGAATAGAACTCCAAGAAGATCGAGGAGAACGTTGTATTGAAGATCAAAGAGAGAGAAGAAGCCATCTAGCTACTAGATATGGACCCGTAGGTCTGTGGTGAACTACTCACGCATCATCGGTAGGGCAGCAAGGTTGATGTAGAAGCCCTTCGTGATTGATTCCCCCTCCGGCAGAGTACCGGAAAAGGCCTCCAGATGGGATCGCGGAAGAACAAAAGCTTGCAGCGGCGAAAAAGTTATTTCAGGTGGCTCTCTATTGGTTTCCCAATATTTGAGAATTTATAGAAGTGGAATTAGGTCAAAAGGAGCCACATGGCGCCCACAAGGTAACAGGGCGCGCCCTGTTGCCTTGTCATCTCCTCGTAGGTCTTCGGGTCCTCCCCCGAAGCTTCTAGGGTCTCTTTTGTCCCAAAAACTAGTCAAAAAATTTCATAGCATTTGGACTCCGTTTGGTACTGATTTTCTGGAAAACCAAAAACAAGCAGAAAACAGCAACTGGCACTGGGCACTGGGTTAATAAGTTAGTTCCCAAAAATGATATAAAATAGCATATAATTGCATATAAAACATCCAAGATTGATACTATAATAGCATGGAACAATAAAAACTTGTAGATACGTTGTAGACGTATCAGCATCCCCAAGCTTAATTCATGCTCGTCCTCGAGTAGGTAAATGATAAAAATAGAATTTTTGATGTGGAATGCTTCCTAACATGTTTATCATGTAATATCTTTTACGGTATGAATATTAAGAAACGAGTGATTCAAAGCAATAGTCTATAATTTGATATAAAGACATCAATACTTGGGCATACCAACAAACAATCGTGCCTTTCAAAATAAAAATGCTAAAGAATGCTATCCCTACAAAATCATATAGCCCGTCATGCTTAGTCTTCCTAACACAAAGTATTCATCATGAACTACCCCGATGACAAGCCGAGCAATTGGATCATACTTTTTAACGCGCTTCAGATTTTTCAACTCCCATGCAATACATGAGCGCGAGCCATGGATATAGCACTATGGGTGGAATAGAATGCGGTGATAGAGATCAATAAGGGGAAGTCAAAAAGGAATATAGTCTCGCATTGATGCGGCTAATCAACGGGCTATGGAGATGCCCATCAATTGATATCAATGCGAGGAGTAGGGATTGCCATGCAACGGATGCACTAAGAGCTATAAGTGTATGAAAGCTCAAACTGAAACTAAGTGGGTGTGCTTCCAACTTGCTTGCTCATGAAGACCTCAGGCATTTGAGGCGGCCTATCATCGGAATATACAAGCCAAGTTCTATAATGAAAAATTCCCACTAGTTTATGAAAGTGACAACTTAGGAGACTCTCTATATGAAGAACATGGTGCTACTCTGAAGCACAAGTGTGGTAAAAGGATAGTAACATTTCCCATTCTCTCTTTTTCTCTCATATGTTTTTTGTTGGGCTCTTTTTGGCCTCTCTCTTTTTCATCCGGAGTCTCATCCCAACTTGTGGGGGAATACAATTCTCCATCATCCTTTCCTCACTGGGATAATGCTCTAATAATGATGATCATCACACTTTTATTTACTTACAACTCGATATTACAACTCGATAATTAGAAGAATATGACTCTATATGAATGCCTCCGGCAGTGTACCAGGATGTGCAATGATCAAGCGTAACATGTATAAAAATGATGAACGGTGGCTGAGCCACAAATACTATTTCAGCTATATGATCATGCAAAGTAATATGACAATGAAGATGTGTGTCATATAAACGGAACGGTGGAAGTTGCATGGCAATATATCTCGGAATGGCTATGGAAATGCCATAATAGGTAAGTATGGTGGATGTTTTGAGGAAGATATAAAGAGGCTTATGTGTGATAGAGCGTATCATATCACGGGGTTTGGATGCACCGGCGAAGTTTGCACCGACTCTCGAGGTGAGAAAGGGCAATGCACAGTACTGAAGACGCTAGCAAATTGCGGAAAGGTAAGAGTGCGTATAATCCATGGACTCACATTAGTCATAAAGAACTCACATACTTATTGCAAAAGTCTATTAGCCCTCGAAGAAAAGTACTACTCGCATGCCCCTAGGGGGATAGATTGGTAGGAAAAGACCATCGCTCATCCCCGACCGCCACTCGTAAGGTAGACACTCAATAATAAATCATGCTCCAACTTCATCGCATAACTAGGGACTATACGTGCATGCTTCGGGAATCACAAACCTTAACACCAATATTCTTACTAAACCACAATCATTCACTGGCACATCCACATATTACCATCTTAATATCGCAAAACTATTGCAAGGAATCAAACAAATCATATTCAGTGATCTACATGAAAGTTTTTATAATATCCCTCTTGAATACCTATCCTTTATGGACTAATCTTATAACCCGTGCAAATTGCCATTACTAATTATTAGACTCTCAAAAAGATTTAAGTGAAGCATGAGAGTGCAACTATTTCTTTAAAATATAACCACCGTCGTGCTCTAAAAGATATAAGTGAAGCACTAGAGCAACTGCCTAACTCAAAACATATAAGTGAAGCACATAGAGTATCTAACAAATCACGAATAAATGCGTGTCCCTCTCAAAAGGTGTGTCCAACAAAAGATGATTGTGGAAAACTAAAAAGCAAATAAAGCAAAAGAAACCATGGCACAAGATGCTCCAAGTAAAACTCATATCATGTGATCAATAAAAATATAGCTCCAAGTGATATACCGATAGATTGTAGACGAAAGAGGGGATGCCATCCGGGGCATCCCCAAGCTTATACGCTTGGGTATTCCTTCAATATTACCTTGGGGTGCCTTGGGCATCCCCAAGCTTAGGGTCTTGCCACTCCTTATTCCTTCATCCATCGTGATCTCACCCAAAACTTGAAAACTTCAGCACACAAAACTCAACAGAAACCTCGTGAGATCCGTTAGTATAACAAACAAATCTTAAACTTTAGGTACTGTTATAAATTGATTCATATTTAATTCTTGGATAATGCTACTGTAATCTAACTTCTCCATGACTTATACCCCCCTATATAATCCATAGCATCATTAAAACAAGCGAATTATGCAATAGAAAACATAATCTGTCTAAAACAGAACAGTCTGTAAAGATCTGAATAAAAATCATACTTCTGTAACTCCAAAAATTCTGAAAAATTAGGACAACTTAAACAATTAATATTACAATACTGTGTAAAAAATGCAGGATTTTATCACGTTCCAGTACAGAATGAAAATTCTAGAATTGGGTGCAAAACTTTCTGTTTTTCAAACAGCATCAATTATACTATCATCCAAATCATCCTAAAGGTATTACTTGGCACAAACACTAATTAAAACATAAAAACACAATCATAATAGTATCTATAATTTTGTGACACAAGAAAAAAATTTGCAATAAAGATAAATATTGGGTTGCCTCCCAACAAGCGCTATTGTTTTATGTCCCTAGCTTGGCATAATGCATTATTTCAAGTAATATCATCCTTAGTTTTCAAATCCTTTTTAATCAGGTCTTCAAAGACTTTTCTCATTAATTCTCTACTCTCATGTTCTACTTTTCTAGTAGGAGAGCTTAAATAATTGAAGGGGCTTTGTTCGATGATCTTAACATTCATTACTTCAAACTCCGAATCATCACCATAAAGATCCTCATATAAAACATGTATTTCATTAGCAGTACCTTCAAACCATTCTTCACTAAATCCCTCATCAATTCCCTTAGTGATCCACTCAAATTTATTACATGTATTGTGGTACAAAGTTTTAATTATTTTAGCATAAGGGATTCTTCTTCTAATATTCTCACCATAAGCAAAATAATCCTTAGATTCCAACCTATGTATAGTATCCTTATCATGGAGGATTTCTTCTATTGGAGGGTGCTCAAAATCTATTTTATAAAAGGAAAAGATGTCCCTAGCTTCTCGAATTATATAGTCAAATTCGTGCATGAGGATAATAGTGGCAATCTTCTTAGCCCTAGGATTATGGATATTGGGAAGTTCATAGAATATCTTTTGTAATGCGGGATGAATATGCAAAAAAAATCGTTCTAACTAAACCACAAGCATAGAAATAGCATCCACATAGCAATTTGTTTTATCAAGAATAGATCCTTTAATTATTGGTATGACTCCCTTGCAATTAAAGAATTCTTGAATGATATTCTTCCCGATAATATTACCACTACCCACATGATAGATTTTAGTTTTAAAATTTGTGGGAATTTTGTTCTCCGGGGGATCATGATTACGTAAATTAAGTTTCTCCTCTAGATAATCGCTAGTACTATCTTCACTAGCACTTTCAACAACAACTTTCTTGAACCCAGACATGATAGCAACTTCAAGCAAAGCAAACAAACAAGCAAAAAATATTTTTGTGTTTTTGTGATTTTTATGAGAAGTGGGGGAGATGAAAACGAGAGGCAAAGGCAAATAAAAAGTAGAGCAAGTAAATGATAGTTTGTGTGAAGGTACTTGGTAGGTTTTGATGATGTCTCCCTGGCAATGGCGCCAGAAATTCTTCCTGCTACTTGTGAGGTGCGTTGGGATTCTCCCCGAAGAGGAGCGGAGATGCAGTACAATAGAGATAAGTATTTCCCTCAGTGAGAACCAAGGTTATCGAACCAATAGGAGAATCACGCAAAGCCTCATGAATAGCACCTACACACACAAAAGCCAATACTTGCACCCAACGCGGGCAAGAGGGTCGTCAATCCCCTTGAACTCGTTACTTGCAAGGATTAAATCTTGTAGTGGTAAATAGATAAATTTCAAAATAAAATAAAAGTAAATAAAATTGCAGCAAGTATATTTTAGTTTTATTTTTATATTTAAAGTAGACTCGGGGGGGCATAGTTTTCACTAGAGGCTTCTCTCTCGAACACATAGCATACGGTGGGTAGACAAATTACTGTTAGGCAATTGATAGAAAAGCGCATAGTTATGACGATATTTAAGGAAATGATCATGTATATAGGCATCACGTCCGAGACAAGTAGACCGACTCCTGCCTGCATCTACTACTATTACTCCACCCATCGACCGCTATGCAACATGCATCTAGGGTATTAAGTTAATGAAAACAGAGTAACGCCTTAAGCAAGATGACATGATGTAGACAAAGTAAACCCAATCAATATGAATAAACCCCATCATTTTACTCTTAATGGCAACAATACAAATACGTGTCTTGTCCCTTTCTGTCACTGGGATATAGAGCAGCAAAAGATTGAACCCATTACAAAGCACCTCTCCCGCTGAAGATAAATCAATCTAGTTGGCCAAACCAAACGGATAGATCGGAGAGAAATACAAAGCTATAACAATCATGCATAATAAAGTTCAGAAATGACTCAATTCCTTCTCATGAATATTCAGATCATAAACCCACAATTCATCGGATGCCAACAAACACACCGCAAAAGAAGATTACATCGAATAGAACTCCAAGAAGATCGAGGAGAACGTTGTATTGAAGATCAAAGAGAGAGAAGAAGCCATCTAGCTATTAGCTATGGACCCGTAGGTCTGTGGTGAACTACTCACGCATCATTGGTAGGGCAGCAAGAAGGTTGATGTAGAAGCCCTTCATGATCGACTCCCCCTCCGGCAGAGTACCGGAAAAGGCCTCCAGATGGGATCGCGGAAGAACAGAAGCTTGCGGCGGCGGAAAAGTTATTTCGGGTGGCTCTCTGTTGGTTTCCCAATATTTGAGAAATTATAGAAGTGGAATTAGGTCAAAAGGAGCCACGTGGGGCCCACAAGGTAACAGGGCGTGCCTACCCCCCAAGGGCACGCCTTGTTGCCTTGTCGTCTCCTCATAGGCCTTCTGGTCCTTTCCCGAAGCTTCTAGGGTCTCTTTTGTCCAGAAAAAAATCGTCAAAAAGTTTCGTAGTGTTTGGACTCCGTTTGGGACTGGTTTTCTGGAAAACCAAAAACAAGCAGAAAACAACAACTGGCACTGGGCACTGGGTTAATAGGTTAGTTCCCAAAAATGATATAAAATTGCATATAAAACATCCAGGATTAATTCTATAATAGCATGGAACAATCAAAAATTATAGATACGTTGGAGACGTATCAACTCCTACCCATCCATGCACTCCAATTGATGCTCATCAAGTTCGAGCTTCCGTCGTGTCTTGCCGCTTCTCACGGCGGTGCCAGATCGCACAGCCCATCGACATCTCACCGTGCTTGCCGTCTCACACGGAAGCCTGGCATCTCACCTCCTTCACGCGATCAGCTAAAGCTTCGCTGGACAAACAACACCCTAGACTAGACTACATGCAAAACAAAAATACATATGCACATACGTATGGCGAGATTAGTGCTAACAATCACCTCCCTAATCTTGTCATGCTAACTTGCCAAATCCTTAATGTGGATCACCCACAACTACTTGACGTGGACGGCACCATCGCAGCGCCAATCACCACGCACCATCTTGTCGTGGACGACGCCGTCGCGGCGTCAGTCACCACACCATCTTGCAACACGCAGCGGCCGCCTCTTGATGTGGACGACGCCTCCAGGACGCCGATCACCACGCCGTCTCCATCTAACGACATCGCACCACAACCGACCACCGGTGACATCGTGTCGCCGACGGCTTTCACCTCGCGCCGCCGTCCTACACCTCAAATGGAGTCTACCGTCGTCGCCGTCACCTCCTCAGATCGACAAGGCTCTAATGCCAATTGTTGGTGTTACCTCTCACAACACCTCTTCTTCTTCCTCACAATCTCTAGGTCTACCTTCTCTCATCAACACACACATTCACACTAGCCAAGGAAGAAGAACAAGGCTTTGCCAAGAAAACTTCCTTGGTGACCACCCTGGCTACATTTTTATCACTTTCTCATTTACTCAAGTAAATATGTTGGTTACATATATATAGCAGCCCAGCATAGGCCATTATCTCTAGAACTCACGCCACCACTAACTCCACTAACTACCTTATCCTAGCACCATGCATGCACCTAATCACTACGACCTCTTCTCAAGGCCACAAACTAACTAACTGTCTTGACTAGACATGCAAGCACTGACTTGACCGAAACACTCACTCATAAAATATAACCTCAACCTCCACTAGCTAATGCGGCCCTTGCACATCTGGTCATCTTGTATGCAAACCGTTTCACACGACAACGTCCGCCTCACGCGGCACACCAACTCCTACCCATCTATGCACTCCAACTGATGCCCGTCAAGTTCCAGCTTCTGTCGTGTCTTGCCGCTTCTCACGGCGGTGCCACATCTCACAGCCCATCGGCATCTCACCGTGCTCGCCGTCTCACATGGCAGCCTGGCATCTCACCTCCTTCACACGATCAGCTAAAGCTTCGCTGGACAAATAAAACCCTAGACTAGACTACATGCAGAACAAAAATACATATGCATATACATATGACAAGATTAGTGCTAACAATCACCTCCCTAATCTTGTCATGCTAACTCGACAATTCATTAATGTGGATCACGCACAACAACTTGACGTGGACGGCACCATCGCAGCGCCGATCACCACGCACCATCTTGTCGTGGACGACGCCGTCGCGGCGTCAGTCACCACGCCGTCTTGCAACACGCAGCGGCCGCCTCTTGATGTGGATGACGCCTCCATGACACCGATCACCACGCCGTCTCCATCTAACGACATTGCACCATAACTGACCACCGGCGACATCGCGCCGCCGACGGCTTTCACCTCCCGCTACCGTCCTACACCTCACATGGAGTCCGCCGTCGTCGCCGTCACCTCCTCAGATTGACAAGGCTCTGATGCCAATTGTTGGCGCTGCCTCTCACAACACCTCTTCTTCTTCCTCACAATCTCTAAGTCTATCTTCTCTCATCAACACACACACTCACACTAGCCAAGGAAGAAGAACAAGGTTTTGCCAAGAAAACTTCCTTGGTGACCACCTTGGCTACATTTTTCTCACTTTCTCATTTACTCAAGTAAATATGCTGGTTACATATATATAGCAGCCCATCTCAGGCCATTATCTCTGGAACTCACGCCACCACTAACTCCACTAACTACCTTATCCTAGCACCATGCATGCACCTAATCACTATGACCTCTTCTCAAGACCACAAACTAACTAACTGTCTTGACTAGACATGCAAGCACTGACTTGACCGAAACACTCACTCATAAAAAATAACCTGAACCTCCACTAGCTAATGCGGCCATTGCACATCTGTTCATCTTGTATGCATACCGCTTCACACGACAACGTCCGCCTCACGCGGCACATCAACTCCTACCCTTCCATGCACTCCAGCTGATGCCCGTCAAGTTCCAGATTCCATCGTGTCTTGCCGCGTCCCACGGCGGTGCCGCATCGCACAACACCATCAACATCACACGGTGCTCGACGTCTCACACGGCAGCCTGGCATCTCACCTCCTTCCACTACTGCAGGCGACCGCTAACGCGACACATGAATCAGAGACCCCGCGACCAAACTGTGTGCGATGCATGAATCACAAACGGTGTCGTAAAAAAACCGTCCCCAATAAGACGAACTGTTTACGATGCCGGAGACATAAAAAACGATTCAGATTAGAGACGCGTGTGCAATACATGGCATACAGTTGATCCATACGAACTGTTTGCGATAAGCCAGAACAGCAAACTCGGTCAGCCAGTTCTTGGTGTGTGCGATACATGTCATACAGTTCACTCGGATGAACTGTTTGTGATTACGCAACACAACAGAAACGGGCAGGCAGATGAAGGTGTGTGCGATATATGACATGCGGTTCACTCAGATGAACTATTTGCGATTACCCAGCACAACAAAAACGATTCAACTTAACAAGATGTGTGTGATACGCGGCAAACAGGTTAGTAATCCGAAATGTGTGGGAAGACGGATAACAACACGGACGATTCCTGCTAAGAACCCATGTGTGTTGTGGGCAAACGCTTGCTGGTATACAATTGTCAGCGATTGATGAAATCATCACCGACGGGTTCCCTAGATTAGCCCATGGGCGATGTGATTTGCTCAGTCTACAGAAGAACAACATATATAACCAAATTAAACAACCAATTACATAGGTGACTATACAAAACATTCGCACACACCTCAATAAACAATTACATGCATTCTAAACAAGGAGAAACGATCATCTAATCATCTACTTCTTGTGACGCTGCCACCACTACTCTACTTGTGGCTCGATCCCTCGTCGTCCACGGGAAGGAGGCACTCCCTCATGTCAACGACCCGCCTGTACATCTCGTAGCTTGTGTACGCGTCCTTGGCCGCGTACTTGAGATGTTCTTCATCCAGTCTCCGCACCCAGGCCATGTGCCAGGCATCCTTGTTCTTTTTGCACTCATCCTTCATGCCTCTGTAGTAGGGGTCGATGATGGCCACGGCTAGGTCAACCAGGGAGTCCTTCGCCTTCTTTCTGCCCCAGACCCTGTACTGGCCTTGGATGTCGACAAGATTCTGGCAGGCCAAGCCCGTAGTCTCGAGCACCTTTAGATCGTTGAAGGTGTCCACTGTAGCGAACCTGTAGTCGGGGCTGTTGATAAACCTGGCGAAACGCTCGCAAGGCCTTGTGGCCAGGGAGTAGTGGTAGACGAGGACGTGATGGCGCACACACAACTGGGCGACGACAACCTTCTGATCATACCTGGCATGACCGCCGGTGAACTCGAGGTCGAAGCCGACCACTTGGTACTCGTCCTCAGCAAGCAACTGGTCCATAGTGTGGATGGAGCTCTCCACCGAAACCGGCTCATTGGTATACATCACCGAGAGGTCCTTCCTCCTCACGTGGGTGTCCACTACGTGAGGCGTGGTGAACTGCCACCCGTCGTCGTCGTCAGCCGCAGGGAGCGCCATTGGAGCTGGATATCCTCTCTGTATGTGTCGTCGTGGGTGTGCTTATTGTGTCGTGGGGCGCGAGAGATGAAGGTAAATGGGCGCAGGAATAAATGAGGGCTGGGCGGCCAGGATTCTCGGCACGTCCGCAAGGCAGTTTTTGCTGCACGTAACTGCGTCGTGGCGCCACGTCCGGCGTAACCACATGCATAAGGCACCCCGAACGTTAGTGATCATGCGCCAGCCCGAAACGCTTGCAGCGCGCACGGAGGGATGCGAGCAGAGCACGCGCGGTGGGACGCGAGCAGAGCACGCGCGGCGTGACGTGAGGAGAGCACACCGCGGCCGCCTCAACTACGAGCAACCACACGCATAGAGTAGTTGAACACGCAGGGAATGGCCGTCTACAAGCCGGTCGGCAGTTGCGAGCCGGTGACGTGATGTGAAACTACGTCGCGTTCCACATCACACAGTGGGCAAACAATCGTTTGCGACGCTGCGTAGAGAGCGGCTGTGTGCTAGGTAATTAAATCACAAACGTTTTTTTATTAACCGTTTGTGTACGAGTCATTTCGTCCTCCTCTCGCACGTCTTGTCACCGCACTGCCGCAGAAGGCTTAGAGCGCAAGCTTGAGCACCGCACACGCATTCTTTTGGCCAAACGTTAGCTTGAAGAGACGCCAATGAATCGTCAGTGAGCCCGTTCCCGCGCAACCGCGCAAGCTTCCCGCCCGACTCGGCGAAATCCCAAAAAAACCAGTGCTTACCGGTCTTATTTATAAACAGTCACGGCCGGCAAGTCGGCATCGCATTTTCCCATCCCGTAGCTTATCTCGTCTGCTTCTCCCACCATCACCAATGGCACTGGTCCATCGTCATCGCTCAGCCACTTTGCCGTCGTCTGAGGACAGCTCCAGCTGGGAGGCTACACCGCGGCAGCGGCGCAGTCCCCGGCGGCGTGTACTGCCCGTGGCGTCCCTGTTGGGTGTGCGCACAACACCCGCCACACGCTCCCCCGCCACTACCCGATGGCAGCTGTTGCCGCGATGTCTACTAAGCAACTTAACAACCTATATTCTTAGTCACCAAACAATTGTAATTCAACTTATCTTCAACAAAGTCTAAGTAAGAGCTCCACATACTTAATTATCATATAGTCTTCTATGATTGCTAGTACTCAAAGTATATTTTTAGAACAAATGGTATCCATCAAACACAGAGAAAGATAGGGGCTTAATGTTTCGCCTCCCAACTCATTTATCATAGAGATAATTGTCAACAATAATAAATCATGATCAAATATATTTGAATGGATATATGTGCCTGGATCTATCCCCACCACATGATGCTTTCCAACTAGAGAATAGGTTGCAATAAGAAGTTGACTCAACAAAAATAAATAACATGAAAGTAAATAGCATAAAAGTAAATAGAATGTCCCTTCGCAGAGGGAAGCAGGGATTTGCAGAGGTGCCAGAGCTCATAGCTTAAAACAGAGATGAATACATTTTGAGAGGCATGCCTTTCCTGTCAACGTCACGACCGAGAGTTCTCAATATCTTCCATGCTAAACACATTATAGGCGGTTACCAAGCGGAAAGGTAAAGTTTACTCCCCTCAACCATTCAAACACAAGCCATGGCTAGCCGAATCCTTGGGTGCCCTCCATACAATCAACTTTTCGGGGGAGTTTGTTTAATTATTTTGTTTTGCGGGACTGGGCATCCCAATTACAGTCCTCTCTCGTGCAATGACAAGTGAATAAACACTCATCGTGAGAATAACTCGCCTAACATGGAAGATACTGACCACCCACTACCGCTTCATGAGCGGTACGGGCACACAAAACAGATGCTTATTTGAATGATTAGAGGTGGCACATGCAAATTTACTTGGAACGGCAGGGTAATACCGTATATAGGTAGGTATGGTGGACGCTCATGGAAGAAACATGGCTCAAGGATTTTGGATGCACAAGCAATATTCCCACTTAGTACAGAAATTTTGGCCAGGAAAAGATTCTAAACAAGCACCACATGTTGGAGGATCCATAACAATATAACTTCTATGCAAATATACCCAAACATAACTCATTACGTTGTCTTCCTTGTCCAAATTCAACTAATTTGCTCAAATTTGAAAATAATTAATGGGTATTCACAATCATAAAAGATGTCCAAGATAATATATTTGTATGTGAAAGTTCTCTTCCATATACTATCTTTCATGAATTGCTCGAATGACTAATATTGTGATTGTCAAACTTCAATAGATTTTACTTTCTAAACCAAGTGTGAAATATTTCTAAGCATGAGACAAGCATATGAAGCACATCTAATTTCAAATTTATGATATTCAATTCATTCAACAATTTACTCTTAGGATATAAGTGAAGCACGAGAGTAAATGACAAACTACTCCAAAAGATATAAGTGAAGATCAATGAGTAGTCAAAGAATTAAGTAGCTATGTGAAGACTCTCTAAAAATAAATATTTCAGATCTTTATAATTTTATTCAAACAGCAAACAAAATTAAAATAAAGGGACACCCCAAGAATAGCACATATCATGTGACCAAGTATAAACTTAGGCTAACCGATAGGTGTTGATGAAGAAAGGTGGGATGCCTATCGGGGCATCCCCAAGCTTAGTTGCTTGAGACTTCTTGGAATGTTATCATGGGGTGCCTTGGGCATCCCCAAGCTTGAGCTCTTGTGTCTCCTTAATTCGTCTCATATCATGGCTTCTCCTAAACTTAAAACTTCATCCACACAAAACTCAACAAGAACTCGTGAGATAAGTTAGTATAAATCGACTCAAAACCTTAACATTCTCTACTGTAACAAATCACTAAAATTATAATTAAGCATTGCATACTAAATTCCTCTATATATTTAATACTCCTATCCATAAATAGAGACATTAAACAAGCAAACATATGCAAACAATGCAACCATAACCGGAATCTGCCAAAACAGAACAGTATGTAAAGGGGGATTTAAAATTCATACTTCCCTAACTCCAAAAATTCTGAAAAATTACCACGTGACAGAGAACTCATGCATGCTTACTGTGTAAAAATTTCAGATTTTTATCATGTTCTGAAAATTCACAAAATTCAGGACATAACAGAAAACTTTCTGTTTTCAAACAGCAACACATGAACTTGCAAATTGAGCATGGTAATGGCTATAATTGGCATTTTATTGAACTAAAAGATACAAAACTAGATTATTGATAACAGCAAGAAAATATTAACAAAATAAAATGACGCTCCAAGCAAAACTCATATTATGTGACGAATAAAAATATAGCTCCAAGTGAGGTTACCGTAAGTGTTGAAGACGAAAGAGGGGATGCCTTCCGGGGCATCCCCAAGCTTAGTTGCTTGGGTCTTCCTTGAATATTACCTTGGGGTGCCTTGGTCATCCCCAAGCTTAGGTTCTTGCCACTCCTTATTCTCCTCATATCGATATCTCACCCAAAACTTGAAAACTTCAATCACACAAAACTTAACGGAACTTGTGAGATAGGTTAGTATGATAAAAATAAATCATCCACTTAGGTACTATCAAGGAAAGATTCATAATTGTTCTCACATAATTCCTACTGTATTCCATCATTTCCACAATTTATATTACTCAATATAAGCTATGGAAACACTAAAACAAGCAAACTATGCACCGAAAACAGAATCTGTCAAAAACAGAACAGCATGTAGTGAGCGATTTAAAAAGCATACTTCTGTACCTCCAATACTTTATAAAAATTTCAGAATTTTATCATGCTCCATTACAGAATAGCAATTCCAACACTGGACGCAAAAGTTTTTGTTTTTGCACAGAATCTAATCAACAAGCATCCACACTATCCCAAAGGCTTCACTTGGCACATTATTGAAAGAAAACATATAAAACATGATTACTACAGTATCTTAATCATGTGGACACACAAAAAATAGTAGGTATTAGTATTGGGTTGCCTCCCAACAAGCGCTTTTCTTTAATGCCTTTTAGCTAGGCATGATGATTTCAATGATGCTCTCATAAAAGTAAAGAATTGAAACACAAAGAGAGCATCATGAAGCATATGACTAGCACATTTAAGCCTAAACCACTTCCTATGCATAGGGATTTTGTGAACAAACAATTTATGGGAGCAAGAATCAACTAGCATAGGAAGGCAAAACAAGCATGACTTCAAAACTTTCAACACATAGAGAGGAAACTTGATATTATTGCAACACCTACAAGCATATGATCCTCTCTCATAATAATTTTTAGTAGCATCATGAATGAATTCAACAATATAGCTATCACATAAAGCATTATTTTCATGATCCACAAGCATAGACATTTTTTTATTCTCCACATAAGAGAATTTATTCTCATTCATAATAGTGGGAGTATCATTTGAAACTTGAATACTATAAATTGTTTCCACATTAAAAGAGTAATGTTCAGAAAAAGGGTATTCATAATTATGACAAGTTTTATAATAATAATCATCACTACTTTTTATAACATAAGTATCATCACAATAATCATCATAAGTAGCAACTTTGTTCTCATCATAATCAATTGAAACCTCTTCCAAAGTAGTGGATTCAACACTAAATAAAGTTCTGACCTCTCCAAATCCACTTTTATCATTTTTATAAGATTGAACACCCTCCAAAATAGTGGAATAATTATCACCTAAAGTTGACACTCTTCCAAACCCACTTTCATTATTATTGCAATCATCATAGATAGGAGGCATGTTATCATCATAATTAATTTGTTCATCAAAAGTGGGGGGAATAAAAAGATCATCCTCATTAAGCATAGCATCCCCAAGCTTAGGATAAACATCATTTGCAGCAAATAAATTCTCAAACATGTCATTCCAATCAAACATAGCATCCCCAAGCTTGTGGGTTTGCATATCATGAGCATAATCACTCTTATCATCAATAGTATGAATAGCACCAATAGTATAACAATTATTGTCATCATAATTTCCCAAGTTGGTGCCAAAAAGGTTTTCAAGACCATAAGAAGTACCATTATCTTCCCAATCATAATCATTACAACAAGCAATAGGCATAACAAAATCATCATCAAGTGTATCATCTTCCACAATTATTTTTGATTCATTCTCATGAGGCACAATAATAATAGGAGCAACATTATTTGGGACAGATACCTCTTTACCTCTACTTTTCCTTCTTTTCTTCTTCTTCACCACATTATGTGTGGGTTTATTTATTTTTTCCAAGCTTTTTATTGAAGAGATTGGTTGGATAGGAAGCTCCTTCTCATCACCTGTTTCATCACGAGAGACGATAGGAGGGAAAGTGGAAATCTTTACCCTTTCATTAGTATTCCTCTTATACTCTATTGGTTTTCCCATCTTTCTGTAGTTGGCAATATAAGCATTCTCATTGCAATTTACCACACAAAACATATAGATTTCCTTTAGATTAGTTTCAATGTCGTCCGTGAGAATGAATACTTCAAACCAACTATTTTTATGTGTCAATTCTTCACACCCCAAAAATAGAAAATTTTCATTATAAAGTTCAAGGGTGGTCAAGTTATTGCAATATTTGGACATGATTCGATCATGAAAGAGTATGCATTGGAAATTAAGATGACCAATCTTATTGCAAAGTTCACAAGTAATGGGATGAAGAGAGCATAATTTTGTAGCAAATTCATCTGTCACTTTAAGCCACCAATTGGTTTTATCATGTTTATGCTTCTTACAAAATCTATCATCCCTATATGGCATGTCTTCACAAATTTTATTCACTCCACAAAAATTGACATGCTTATAAGAAACCTTTTTATCATGACTAGTGCAATCATCATTAGCACTATGGATATTCAAAGAATTCATACTAACAACATTGCAATCATGCTCATCATTCAAAGGTTTTATACCAAACATTTTATTGAATTCTTCTTCTAACACTTTGGCTCAATTTTCCGAACCATCATTTTCAAGAAAGCCATTATAAAGATGAAGCATATGAGGCAACCTCAATTCCATTTTTTGTAGTTTTCTTTCGTAAACCAAGCTAGTGATAAAACAAGAAACTAAAAGATTCGATTGCAAGATCTAAAGATATACCTTCAAGCACTCACCTCCCCGGCAACGGCGCCAGAAAAGAGCTTGATGTCTACTACCCAACTTATTCTTGTAGACTCGTGTTGGGCCTCCAAGCGCAGAGTTTTGTAGGACAGTAGCAATTTTCCCTCAAGTGGATGACCTAAGGTTTATCAATCCGTGAGAGGCGTAGGTTGAAGATGGTATCTCTCAAACAACCCCGCAACCAAATACAAGAAATCTCTTGTGTCCCCAACACACCCAATACAATGGTAAATTGTATAGGTGCACTAGTTCGGCGAAGAGATGGTGATAAAATTGTAGTATGGATAGTAGATATAGGTTTTTGTAATCTGAAATAATAAAAACAGCAAGGTAACTAGTAATAAAAGTGAGCACAAACGGTATTGCAATGCTTGAAAATAAGGCCTAGGGTTCATACTTTCACTAGTGCAATCTCTCAACAATGCTAACATAATTGGATCATATAACCATCCCTCAACGTGCGATAAAGAATCACTCCCAAGTTCCTATTAGCGGAGAATATAAGATAGAAATTGTTTGTAGGGTACGAAACCACCTCAAAGTTATCCTTTCCGATCGATCTGTTGAGCTATTCCTATAAGTGTCACAAACAGCCCTAGAGTTCGTACTAAAATAACACCATATGATATGCATCAACCAACTCTAATGTCACCTAGATACTCCAATGTCGTCACAAGTATCCGTGAGTTGATTATTCGATATGCATCAAACAACTTCAGATTCATAATATTCAATCCACACAAAGAACTTCAAAGAGTACCCCAAAGTTTCTTATCGGAGAAAAGATAATGAAAACGTGCAACCAACCCCTATGCCTAGATCACCCCAAGGTCACGGGAATCCGCGAGTTGATTACCAAAACATACATCAAGTGAATCAATAGAATACCCCATTGTCACCACGGGTATCCACATGCAAGACATACATCAAGTGTTCTCACATCTAAAATATTCAATCCGACAATAACATAACCTCAAAGGGAAAGACTCAATCCATCACAAGAACATAGAGAGGGAAGAAACACCATATGATCCAACTATATTAACAAAGCTCACGATACATCAAGATCGTGCCAAATCAAGAACACGAGAGAGAGAGAGAGAGAGATCAAACACATAGCTACTGGTACATACCCTCAGCCCCGAGGGTGAACTACTCCCTCCTCGTCATGGAGATCGCCGGGATGATGAACATGGCCTCCGGTGATGATTCCCCCCCCCCCCCCCGGCAGAGTGCCGGAACAGGGCTCCGGATGAGATCACTTCGGTACAGAGGGTTGCGGCGGTGTGGAAGTTCTAGGTTTAATTCTGGGGTTTTTGGTATTTATAGGAATATTTGGCGTTGGAATCACGTCAGGGGGGTCCACGAGGAAGCGGCAAGCTCGGGGGGGCGCGCCCTAGGGGGGGCGCCCCCCAGGCTTGTCGTGCCCTCATGGCTCTTCTGGCACTTCCTGGAAGCTTCGGGGTTCTCTTTTTGTCCATAAAAAATCACCGTAAATTTTGGGCCCATTTTGAGAACTTTTATTTCTGCACAAAAAACAACACCACGGTAGTTCTGCTGAAAACAGCGTCAGTCCGGGTTAGTTCTAATCAAATCATACCAAAACCATATAAAATTGTTGTAAACATGGCATGAATACTTCATAAATTATAGATACATTGGAGACGTATCATGCCGCCACCCCACCGTCGGCAGCCGTGGCCGCCACACCACCAAAGCCCGCCAGGGCCATCGCCCGCTCCGCCACCGCGGCCCGAAGGCGGGTGGTGGCCTTCTTGGCCGCCACCCCACCGTTGGGCGCCGTGGCCATCACCCGCTCCGCCACCGCGGCCCGAAGGCGGGAGGTGGACGCCACCCCACCGTCGGCCACCGTGGCCGCCTCCCCACCGTCGACCGCTGGGGTCATTGCTACTTGTGAGCTGCGTTGGTAATTCCCTGAAGAGGAAGGGAGATGTAGTACAGTAGAAATAAGTATTTCCCTCAGTTATGAAACCAAGGTTATCAATCTAGTAGGAGAATCATGCAACACCTCGTTAGCAGTACCTGCACACAAAACAACAAATCCTTGCACCCAACGCAAACAAGGGGTTGTCAATCCCTCTGCGGTAAATTGCAAGATTAAATTGTGTGGTGATAGATAGATAAATTAAACTAAAATATAAATAAAATAAATAAAGAAAAAGTGCAGCAAGGTATTTTTAGGATTTTTAATATATGAATTAAGTAGACCCAGGGGCCATAGTTTTCACTAGAGGCTTCTCTCTTGAAAATAGCATACGGTGGGTAAACAAATTACTGTTGGGAAATTGATAGAAAAGCAAATAATCAAGACGATATCCAAGGCAATGATCATGTATATAGGCATCAAGTCCGAGACAAGTAGACCGACTCCTGCCTGCATCTACTACTATTACTCCACCCATCGACCGCTATCCAGCATGCATCTAGAGTATTAAGTTCATAAAGAACGGAGTAACGCCTTAAGCAAGATGACATGATGTAGACAAAGTAAACTCACGTATGAATAAACCCCATCTTTTTACCCTTAATAGCAACGATACATACGTGGCATGTCCCTTTCTGTCACAGGGATTGAGCACCGCAAGATCGAACCCATTACAAAGCACCTCTCCCCATGGTAAGATAAATCAATCTAGTTGGCCAAACCAAATCAATAGATCGGAGAAGAAATACGAGGCTATAATAATCATGCATAAAAGAGTTCAGAGAAGACTCAAATAATATTCATGGATAATCTGATCATAAACTCACAATTCATCAGATCCCAACAAACACACCGCAAAAAGTGATTACATCGGATAGAACTCCAAGAACATCGAGGAGAACATTGTATTGAAGATCAAAAAGAGAGAAGAAGCCATCTAGCTACTAACTATGGACCCGAAGGTCTGTGGTAAACTACTCACGCATCATCGGAAGGGCAGCAAGGTTGATGTAGAGCCCCTCCGTGATCGAATCCCCCTCCGACGGAGTGCCGGAAAAGGCCCCCAGATGGGATCTCTCGAGAACAGAAGTTTTCGGCGACGGAAAAAGTATTTCGTGGACTCCTCTATTGGTTTCCTGATTTTTGGGAATTTATAGTGGTGGAATTAGGTCAAAAGGGGCAGTGGTGGGCCCATGAGGCACCAGGGTGAGCCTGCCCCCCCAGGCGTGCCCGGGTGGCTCGTGGCCACCTCCTGGGTCTTCTGGCCTTCTCCCGAAGCTTCTAGTGTTTGGTATGTCCAGAAAAAAAATCTCCAAAAAGTTTCGTGGCATTTGGACTTCGTTTGGTACTGATATTCTGGAAAACCAAAAACAGGCAAAAAACAGTAACTGGCACTGGGCACTAAGTTAATAGGTTAGTCCCAAAAAATGATATATAATTGATTGTAAAGGTATATAAAACATCCAAGATTGATAATATAACAGCATGGAACAATCAAAAGTTATAGATACGTTGGAGACGTATCAAGCATCCCCAAGCTTAATTCCTGCTCGTCCTCGAGTAGGTAAATGATAAAAACAGAATTTTTGATGTGGAATGCTGCCTATCATATTCATCCTATAATCTTTTCTTTTCTTAGCATGGACATTTGGATTTGAATGATTCAAAGCAATAGTCTATAATTTGACATGAAGACATAAATACTCAAGCATACTAACAACCAACCATGCTTTTCAAAATATCAATGCTAAAGAAAGTTATCCCTAGCCCATTATGCTCAATCATTGATCCATTCATGAAACACACTCCATATTAGCTACACACAATGCACAAGTATGACAATAGTGCTCTCTAGTTGGTGCTTTTATAAGAGAAGATGGAGACTCAAAAAATAAAAATTGCATAAAAGTAAATAGATAGGCCCTTCGCAGAGGAAAGCAGAGATTTGCTAATGTGCCAGAGCTAAAAGCTTAAATTAGAGAGATAAAATATTTTGAGAGCCATGCTTTTCCTATCAACGAAAACGAACGAGAATTCCCAATATCTTCCATGCTAGACACATTATAGGTGGTTCCCAAACAGAAAGTAAAGTTTATTTCCTTTCCACCATTCTTTCACAATCCATGGCTAGCCGTATCCACGGGTGCCCTCCATACCAACACTTTCCAAGGAATTTTGTTGTTATTAATTTTTGATTCATTATGGGACTGGGCATCCCTATTACCTACCACACTCTCGTGCAATGACAAGTGAATAAACACTCATCGTGAGAATAACACACCTAGCATGGAAAATATTGGCTACCCCCTTCCGCCTCATGAGTGGTACGGGCACACAAAACGGAAAATTATTTTGAAAATTAGAGTTGGCACACGCAAATTTACTTAGAACGGCATGGAAATACCGCATATAGGTAGGTATGGTGGACTCATTTGGCACAACTTGGGTTTAAGGAGTTTGGATGCACAAGCAGTATTCCCGCTTAGTACAAATGAAGGCTAGCAAATAGATTGAGAAGCAACCAACCAAAAAACGAAAACGGTCATAAGCATGCATTGAACATAACTAACACCGAATAATGCACCATAAGTAGGATATAATTTCTTTGCATAACTATTGACTTTACGTGCATGCATAGGGAATCACAAGCCTTAACACCAATATTCTTACTAAATCACAATTACTCACTAACATGACTCACATATCATCATCTCCATATCGCAAAACTATTGCAAGGAATCACACTTATCATATCCAATGATCTATATGAAAGTTTTTATTATATCCCTCTTGAATATTCATCACTTTGGGACCAAATTCATATCTTGTGCAAATTACCATTACTATTATCAACTCTCAAAAAGATATAAGTGAAGCATGAGAGCACAAGTATTTCTTCAAAATTTTAATTTTTATCAACTCTCAAAATAATATAAGTGAAGCATGAGAGTTCAAAATATTTCTTCAAAATATAGCCACCGCCATGCTCAAAAAGATTTAAGTGAAGCACTAGAGCAACTGCCTAGCTCAAAAAATTTAAGTGAAGCACATAGAGTATTCTAAAAAATCATGATAAACGTGTGGCTCTCTCAAATAGGTGTGTCCAGCAAGGATGATTGTGACAAACTAAAAAGCAAACAAAGCAAAGACTCATATAATACATGACGCTCCAAGAAAAACACATATCATGTGACGAATAAAAATATAGCTCCAAGTAAAATTACCGATGGTTGGTAGAAGAAAGAGGGGATGCCTTCCGGGGCATCCCCAAGCTTAGACGCTTGAGTCTTCCTTGGATGTTACCTTGGGGTGCCTTGGGAATCCCCAAGCTTAGGCTCTTGCCACTCCTTATTCCTTCATCCATCGTGATCTCACCCAAAACTTGAAAACTTCAATCACACAAAACTCAACAAAACCTTCGTGAGATCCGTTAGTATAACAAAATAAATAACTACTTTAAGTACTGTTGCAAACCCATTCATATTTTGTTTTTACATTATACCTACTGTATTCTAACTTCTCCATGGCTTATACCCCCCGATACAATCCATAGTTTCATCAAAACAAGCAAGCAAAGCATCAAAAACAAAATCTGTCAAAAACAGAAAAGTCTGTAACAATCTATTTAAAAGCCATACTTCTGTAACTCCAAAAATTCTAAAAAATTAGGACAACGTGTGAAATTCATATACCAATACTGTATAAAAATTTCAGATTTTTCTGATGCTCCAGTACAGAACCAAAATTCCAGCACTGGACGCAAAACTTTCTATTTTCCAAACAGCATCAATTGTACTATCTTCCAAATCATCCCAAAGGCTTTACTTGGCACAAACACTAATTAAAACATAAAAACACAATAATAACAGTAGCATAATTGTGCAAACACACAAGAACAGAAACAAAAAGTAAAAAATTATTTTATTCATTGGGTTGCCTCCCAACATGCTATTGTTTTATGCCCCTAGCTAGGCATAATGCATAGTTTCAAGTATTGTCATCTTTCTCCTTCTTATCCAAAGACGTACTTTTATCAAAAGGTTTTTCAAAGGTAATATGAAACACATCATCCATAGAAATTTTAGCATTAGCAAGTTGTCCATCTGTAAATCCCTCTTGATTACCGGCTACAATCCAAGAGTATTGTCTATTAACACTATTGAAAACTTGTTGGATTATATTCAAAGGCGGAACTTCCTTTTTAATATTCTCATCAAAGATGTGGTCATTGCGGAACAAATACCTCAACAAGTAATCATTATTATAAAGGATCTCATCTATTACCGGTTTTTCACGATTCATACCATAAAAAATAAAAAATTCCCTAGCTTCTCGCACTATGTGATCAAATTCATTCATGAGGACAAGGGTAGCTATTTTCTTAGCTCTAGGATCTTTTATAACCGGTAACTCAAAAAACAATCTTTGCAAAGTAGGATGGGTACGAATAAATCTTCTCTCAAGTTTAAGAACCAATGCGGAAACAGCGTCGGCATAATTTTTGGTTTCTTTAAGTATAGGAGCATCACCACAAGCCAAGGTCCCAATACAATTAAAGAATTCTTGGATGACACTTTTTCCTATAACATTCCCATGTCCCAACACAAAAGTTTTAGCATCAAGATTGGTAGAACTTCCAATTTTAGGAGTTCTACCATCATCAGTTTCTGCCATGCCAAAATCACTCATGATAACAACTTCGAACAAGCGAACAAGAAAACACGCAAAAAGGCAAACGGAAAATATTTTTGTATTTTTGTAAAAAAAATTAGAAGTGGGGGAGATGAAAACGAGAGGCAAATAAAATAACTGCAAGGAGATGAAAGTTTTATGCATAGGTACTTGATAGATGTTGATGATGTCTCCCCGGCAACGGCGCTAGAAATTGTTCCTGCTACTTGTGAGCTGCGTTGGTAATTCCCTGAAGAGGAAGGGAGATGCAGTACAATAGAGATAAGTATTTCCCTCAGTTATGAAACCAAGGTTATCAATCTAGTAGGAGAATCACGCAACACCTCGTTAGCAGTACCTACACACAAAACAACAAATCCTTGCACCCAACACAAACAAGGGGTTGTCAATCCCTCGGCGGTAAATTGCAAGATTAAATTGTATGGTGATACATAGATAAATTAAACTAAAATATAAAATAAAATAAATAAATAAAAAGTGCAGCAAGGTATTTTTAGGATTTTTAATATATGAATTAAGTAGACCCGGGGGCCATAGTTTTCACTAGAGGCTTCTCTCTTGAAAATAGCATACGGTGGGTAAACAAATTACTGTTGGGCAATTGATAGAAAAGAAAATAATCATGACGATATCTAAGGCAATGATCATGTATATAGGCAGCACGTCCGAGACAAGTAGACCGACTCCTGCCTGCATCTACTACTATTACTCCACCCATCGACCGCTATCGAGCATGCATCTAGAGTATTAAGTTCATAAAGAACGGAGTAACGCCATAAGCAAGATGACATGATGTAGACAAAGTAAACTCATGTATGAATAAACCCCATCTTTTTACCCTTAATAGCAATGATACATACGTGTCATGTCCCTTTCTTTCACTGGGATTGAGCACCGCAAGATCGAACCCATTACAAAGCACCTCTTCCCATGGCAAGATAAATCAATCTAGTTGGCCAAACCAAATCAATAGATCGGAGAAGAAATACAAGTCTATAATAATCATGCATAAAAGAGTTCAGAGAAGACTCAAATAATATTCATGGATAATCTGATCATAAACTCACAATTCATTGGATCCCAACAAACACACCGCAAAAAGTGATTACATCAGATAGAACTCCAAGAACATCGAGGAGAACATTGTATTGAAGATCAAAAAGAGAGAAGAAGCCATCTAGCTACTAACTATGGACCCGAAGGTCTGTGGTAAACTACTCACGCATCATCGAAAGGGCAGCAAGGTTGATGTAGAGCCCCTCCATGATCGAATCCCCCTCCGACGGAGTGCCGGAAAAGGCCCCCAGATGGGATCTCTCGAGAACAGAAGGTTTCGGCGACGGAAAAAGTATTTCGTGGACTCCTCTATTGGTTTCCTGATTTTTGGGAATTTATAGTGGTGGAATTAGGTCAAAAGGGGCAGTGGTGGGCCCATGAGGCACCAGGGTGAGCCTGCCCCCCCAGGCGCGCCCGGGTGGCTCGTGGCCACCTCCTGGGTCTTCTGGCCTTCTCCCGAAGCTTCTAGTGTTTGTTATGTCCAGAAAAAAAATTCCAAAAAGTTTCGTGGCATTTGGACTTCGTTTGGTAGTGATATTCTGGAAAACCAAAAACAGGCAAAAAACAGCAACTGGCACTGGGCACTAAGTTAATAGGTTAGTCCCAAAAAATGATATATAATTGCTTGTAAAGGTATATAAAACATCCAAGATTGATAATATAACAGCATGGAACAATCAAAAATTATAGATACGTTGGAGACATATTAGTCATCACCCGCTCCGCCACCGCGGCCCGAAGGCGGGATGTGGAGGCCCGCACGAGCATCAGTGACCTTGCCGCGCACTACATCGAGTTCCTGCGGGAGGAGGTGGAGTGCCTGGTCGAGCACGCAAAGCGTCTTACCGCCGCCATGTCCGCAGGAGAAGCCGCCGTAGTGGCGCGGAATGCGGAGATATACCAGGAGTCCTGCCGCTTCGAGAGGGATCGTCTGGAGTGGCAGAGGGCGTTCGAGCTGGGCGTCGCTAAAGGTGTAGCAGCGGCAGGCGCCAGATTCCGCTTCTCTAGCTCGTCGATAGGCTCCTCCTCCTCGGCGTCTTACTGAGCATGCTCGGCAGAGGAGAGGCTACTGGAAGTAGTACAAAGCCTCTCCGTAGTAGTAGTATTTAGGGGCTATTTTGTTCAGTTCATCTGACTATAGATATGGTTGAACTGTACTACATACTTAAATTTAGCTAGTATATATATAGTTGAACTAGCTATTTCAGTACATGGTTGGCAACAATTGGGTAAAAGTTTGTTCGGTTCAGCTGTTGAGTTGAAAGGTTTGTATAAATAACAACTGCTTAATCTATGAATGAAATCTATGCTTACTGAATTTCATTTGCAAAAATTACAGTACTAGTGATTTTTGGCTGCAAAATTTGACAAATGGTAGTATTTTTTTCTGAGGAGCACAAATGGCAGTGTTACTAGGTTGACAAATGGCAATGTTACTAGATTGACAAATGGCAATGTTACTAGATTGACAAATGCCAGTTTTTCCAATATGACAGATGCAAATCATACCATATTGTTTGTACGTCGTTGCACACGGGTCATCATGAAAAATCGTTTGTGATGAAGAGCTGCACAAAACTTGTGCGCCACATTTTCCCTTGGCTTAGCTGCGAAGGAACCCAGCTCTCGCTTTACATACGGGTGTTCAGTCTGAAACGTTTGTGATGAAGAGATGCACAAAACCTGCGCGCCACATTTTCCCTTGGCTTAGCTGCAAAGGAACCCAGCTCTCGCTTTGCATACGGGTGTTCGGTCTGAAAATGTTTGCGATGAGTGTTTTATTCAAAGAAAGACATTGATGTTTTTTTTTTACTTTGGTAAGTCTGTACATTCAGAGAAAAAACGCTAAGTTGATCAAAACCATAGATTTCATTCAGTGACACTCTGGTTTTACATTCATACGATCGGGATACAATATTAAACAAAAAAACTAATTGCAGCAGCGGCGACGGTGGCGGCGTGCTGCACCGGTGTTGTCGTCGTGCGGGACGCCGTTGTTCAAGTCTTCATGCCATCCCAGAATGTTATGGACTTCCAAATCCAAGAGCGTTCGTCGCGTGATCGACGGGCGGGGCATGGGGGGACGACGACTCACGGCGCTGTGAGGTAGCAGTCGACGGTGGCGTCCCATGACGCTGAGGGGGGCATAGCAGGTGCAGGCACGCGCACGGGCACGAGCGTGGCTGGTGCAGAAAAGCGCACGGGGACCGGCGCCGCGGTGGGTGCTGGGGCGCGCACGAGCACAGGCGGGGGCGCTGGCGCTGGTACGTACACGAGCTCGCGTGGGTCCGCGCGGACCACGCTAACGCCCGCCGCTTCCAGCTCTACGATTTTGCTCGGCGACCAGCCCGTCAATGCCACGGGGATGGTCGCTGGCGCGGGCACGGGGATGGGAGCTGGGACGGGCGCGGGGGCAGCATCCATCCTGCCAGCTCGTTCAGGGCCATGTCCCTGAGGTCCCATTCCTCCTTATTTTCTATCTCCTCCGGCTCGGAGTCGACTTCACCAAATCGGAAGACTAGTGGCAGATGATCCTTGTGCGCCATGGAGTAGGTGGAGCTCTGGAAAATAGGATTCGGGCGAGAGGGGAATGGGAAGCGAAGAGAGATCAGTAAGGCCGCCTATTAAACAACGGCTTGGGCGCCATTAATGGAGAAGTTGAGAGCGAGGCGGGCGGCGATGGAGGTCAAAGGGCTCGCTTCCCGGTCAGCCTGCGCAGCGTACTGCTCGCATGCCTCCCAGTGAGCCTGCGTAGCGGAGGACTGGTCGCACGCCTCCCGGTCAGCTTGCGCAGCGTAGGACTGGTCGCACGCCTCCCGGTCTACCTGCACCGCAGACTTCGCTCGCACGCCTCCCGTCTACTCAAACAGCTGCCCGGACGGCACCTCCTTGCCATTAAAAAAGTGGGACGCGTGGCGGCACGTAAATGGTCAGTAGAACGCCCACGATTGAAATAATACTGTACAACCGTTTGTGACGATAACGTGACAGCTATTTGTTGGCAGTTAATTTGTGCGCCTTCTCTCATATTGGACAATTTTTTTACCACAGCATGTTGGTGCCATTCCATGACACCATGCCAAGTCTCATGAATTTCAGACGAGTTTTGGATTTACTAGAATTTCAAAACCAAGTTCTCAAGTTTGCGGCCGAGCCACGAAGAGCCTAGGTGTTTGAAATTCATTCCCATTTCTTGCATGGGACCTAAACATGCAACCAAGGACACATATATGATTTTTCAACCCATTTTGGTGCACAGGAGCATGTGCATGCAGTTCAAATTTGAATTATGCACATAAAATGCCTAGAAAACTCAGTTAAAGTATAAAAATGTCCAAACAAACCACGAATAATTCCAAAATTTAACACGACACTCCTATTGGTCTATGTTACCTGTAGCAAAAAAAATCAAGGCAAGAAGAGGCAACGAATGTGTAAGTGTATAAAACATGGGTATTTTATACCCTGACCTATGCACAGACAGTAGCAGCCTCCTTGCCAGCCATGCCTTGCCGGGAACCACCAAGACCAAGACTCAAGATCCAGTTGCGGAAGCCACTGGGGAGAAGCTCAAGGCACAGCATCAATGAGCACTCAACTAGTACTAAAGATGAAGACATTCCTGGCCGGCAAGGCTAAACCGGCAAGGTAAAGACCCGGCAAGCTCCGTACCGGCAAGCTTCTGCCAGCCCTCCAGCGCTCCACCTCACCGCGCAGGTGTCCACTAGTGGATGAGGTGTCGACTGCGCAGGCTGGTTGGTGAGGCCTGTCGGGCACGTGTCAGCACACTGGGATAGGATTTGCCTCTAATGACACCCGTCCAGGAGGTGTGTCAGAATAATACGATGTAGCTGGGCGAGCGGTGCAGAAACCTTGCCAGGACTACCTCTCCACATGACACCTCATGGTGCATTTAATGCTTTTGTCCTAAACCGGCAGAGTTAGGTATGATAGCACTGTTTGCTATCTAATTGCTAAGTAATTACTGTTTTGCCACTGTGGTGACCCCTTGAGCTATAAAAGGAGGGCCAAGGCAACAGTTAGAGGGATTCGGACCCCTTTTCAAACACTTGCACATCTCGCGTAGCAGCTCTCCCCGCACCTTGCCGGGAGAAACGCTCCTTGTACTTGTGCTCTCATACAACCAATACACCAAAAGCAGGAGTAGGGTTTTTCTCTTCTCAGTGGCCCGAACCTGGGTAAATCCCTAGCGTTTCCCATTGATCATGGTCTTTGTGCACGTTGATCCCCTCTGCCAAACCACAAGGGACTGGATGGCCCCATAGATGGTCGTCCCACCATGACATCTTTGGCATGCCAGGTAGGGGGGGCTTCGCTTGCGCGAACCTTGATCAGTGGGTCGCGCGTCTTATTCATCATCTTCATCGACTTCCTCGTCGTCCTCCTCCTCATCGATGGCGCCCAAGAAGAAGGGCATCATGATGACGGCCACCCCGCACACATCCGTAGACGGCGCAGGCCAATGCGGGCGGTGCGGATACTGCGGTTGGCACGACCAGCGCAGGCGGCGCGGTCGTCATGCCCACCGCGGTCGGCGCAGGAGACGAGCGCGCTGGAGGCAGTCGACCTCCTCGATCCTCTGGCGAACAGAGCCGCGACGGTGCGGGCGGAGCGGACGGACGACCTCTTCCTCCTCCTCCTCCTCGCCGCGCCGACGAACGCAGCCACCGGAGCGGTAGCGCCCGGGCCGGCGCGAGCCAAGATCCCGCTGCGGCAGCGTCCAAGAATGCGGTTTCGGGACAGACGCCGCGCCCCTAGCACAACGGGCGCGGCACAGCTCCGAGCGGCGCTGACGACTCCGGGCAGTGGCGACCTCACGGCAAGACCCCTGTTGGTCAAAACCCAGATCCTCAGGCACCGCCTCCGCCACGGTGACCCGCCGCTGACCGTGTGCCGCGGCAGCAAGACCGTGATGGAGCCCCTGCTGGCTCTGCTAGGAGTAGAGCGACGTCGCGCTCTTCACTTCCGGCCATGCCAGCTACAGCGGCAGAAGCAATGGCGCGAGCCCAGATGCTGCTAAGTTTCCCTCCTGCGGCAGAAAAAATGGATGAATGGAGAGCCACCATCCAAAGCTTGATTGGGTTTGTCGAGGCCAGTAAATCACAGCAAGCGGAGCCCTCACGGCGTCCGCAAATACCACCAGCAATCCCAGTTGGTGGCCGCACTGACGGTGCGGCGCTAACGGTGCAATCGCCTCAGCGGCAACAGTCTCAACAGCAACAACACCAACAACCGCAGCAAGCTCGACGATCCTTCGAGCCCGATGAGGTGTCGATGGCCTCTTCGGATCCACGAGCACGGCAAGATCAGCGGCAAGTGTTGTGAGACAGGCGGGCAGAAGACTCCCGCACAACCATCGAACGGCGTCGGGAGGCGCGCCGTCAATCCGACGCACGCAACAGCCCCATCGTTGATTGGCCTGCGCCAGGGGTTGGCGGGTATCTACCTTACGAGGTTGGATGTCCTGCCTTCACCCGTGAGCTGCGGCAAGTCCGATGGCCGTCCGTTCGAGCCTTCAAGCCGGAAGTACCAGAAAAGTATGACAGCAAGCTGAACCCGGCAGAGTTTCTGGGCATCTACATGATTGCCGTGCAGGCTGCCGGGGGAAGAGATGAGAAAATCCTCGCCAACTACTTCCTGTTGGTACTAAAACCCAACGTGAGGTCTTGGCTGATGAACTTACCAGAGAACTCCATTTCTTCTTGGTCAGATATCTGTAATGAGTTCGTTGGTGCCTTTACCGGAGGCCACAAGGCCCCTGGACAGCCAACTGACCTGCAGGTGATCCCACAAAGAGATGGTGAAACTTTGCGCAAGTATATCCAGAGATTCAGCCGCGTACACCGCAATATCCTAGATGTGCACCCCGCAGCTGTGATTGCCGCATTTCACATGAATGTGCGCAATCAGAGAATGCGGGAGAAAATGAACGTCTAGTTGTCCAAGACCGTCAACGAGCTCTACACGTTGGCGGATAAGTGCGCACATGCCGAAGAAGAAAGTGGTGCAGCGACCTGTGTATTTTGTCAGTTCCCTTCTGCAGGGGGCTAGGTCGAGATACTCAGGGGTGCAGAAATTGCTTTTCGGCCTTCTTATGGGCTCGAGAAAGCTGCGTCACTACTTCCAAGCACACGAGATCACCGTCGTCACTCGCTTTCTGTTGCAACGCATTTTGAGAAATCCAGAAGCAACCGGCAGGATAGTAGAGTGGGCGTTGGAACTATCAAGCTTTGCACTTAAGTTTGAAAGCACTTCAACCATCCAGAGCAGAGCCTTGGCAGAGTTCATTGCTGAATGGACGCCAATGCAGGACGAAGAAATTCGAGAAACAGCTCTCCCCGGCAAAGAAACAGCCAAAGAATGGATCATGTACTTTGACGGCGCTTTCTCGCTGCAAGGCGCCGGTGCCAGAGTGCTGCTTGTCGCACCCACCGGAGAGCGCCTCAAGTACGTAGTTCAAATGCACTTTCCCAGGGAGCAGGCTACAAACAACACTGCTGAGTACGAAGGACTCCTTGCCGGTCTTAGGATTGCAGTAGACCTTGGAATCAAAAAATTGATCGTCCGCGGTGACTCGCAGCTTGTTGTGAAACAAGTAAACAAGGATTACCAAAGCCCGTTGATGGAAGCGTACGTGGAAGAAGTGAGGAAATTGGAAGAACACTTTGACAGGTTGCAAACAGAGCACATCCCTCATGCGGAAAACAGCATCGTTGATAGCCTGTCAAAGTGTGCCGCTCAAAAGCTTCCCGTGGAACCGGGAACTTTTGTGCTCCATTTGAATCAGCCAACAGTCACTCCATCAACGCAGGCCAGTAAGAGAAGGAAGTTGAATACCGGCAAGTATTTTTCGGCAGAGCTCCCGCAAGCCGCCGACAAGGATGTTGCCGGGAACAACGACACGGTTGCTGGTGAGCAGCCGCTTAGCACAGAACCCCAGGTTCTTGCCGCAAAAGCAAGCGCTCTCGTGGCCGAAGAGATGCCTTTAGTCCTTGTCGTCGAGCCGCAGGCTCCGGCATGGGCACAGCAGATAGTTCGTTACCTTCAAACAGGAGAACTTCCCGATGAACAAGAAGAAGCTGAGACAGTAGCCCGTCAGTCAAGTATGTATCAGTTTGTTGATAGCATTCTATACAGAAAGCGACCAAACGGTGTGAAATTGAAGTGTATTTGTCGGGAAGACGGACTAAAGCTATTGGCAGAGATACACGGAGGCATATGTGGCTCTCACATAGGATCAAGGGCACTTGCCGGCAAAGCTTTCCGGCAAGGCTTCTACTGGCCCACTGCCCTCCAGGATGCGACTGAGCTAGTCCTGGCCCTTTTCGGTCTGGGGGCTCGATATCTTGGGCCCCTTCCCCCGTGCTGCCGGGGGCTTTGAGTTCTTGTACGTCGCAATCGACAAGTTCACAAAGTGGCCTGAAGTGGAGCTAGTGAGGAAGGTGACAGCGCAATCAGCCGTCAAGTTCTTCAAGGGATTAGTTTGCCGTTTCGGGGTTCCTAACAGAATCATCACCGACAATGGCACACAATTCACGAGCCGCACCTTCATGCAGTATATCCAAGACCTTGGCAGCAAAATCTGTTTTGCATCTGTTGCTCACCCGAGAAGCAACGGCCAGGCGGAAAGGATGAATGCTGAAGTGCTGCCTGGTCTCAAGACAAGAACCTTTGACAAGCTGCGCAAGTGTGGAAGGCGTTGGATTGATGAGTTGCCGGCAGTTCTTTGGTCACTCAGAACGACACCAAATCGAGCTACTGGCCAAACACCCTTCTCCCTAATCTACGGTGCAGAAGCGGTGCTCCCCACGGAACTCATATACGGGTCACCTAGAGTGCTCGCTTACGATGAAGCTGAGCAAGAGCAACTGCGGCAAGACGAGGCAACGCTCCTTGAGGAAGATCGTCTTTGGGCGGCTGTGCGAGTTGCACGCTACCAGCAAGCCTTGCGCCGCTACCATAGCCGCAAAGTGCATGCCCGAAGCCTTGAGGAAGGTGACCTTGTTCTTCGGCGCGTTCAGCCCGCCAAGAGATCAAACAAGTTGATGCCGAAGTGGGAAGGCCCTTACCGGGTAGTATGAGTCACCAGGCCTGTCACAGTCCGCCTGGAGATCGAAGATGGCACTCCAATGCAGAACTCATGGAATATTGAGCATCTTCGCAAGTTCTCCCCGTGAGGCGCAGTTGCCGGGACGCCTCCCGGCAACCCCTTTTGTACAAGCCTTGTCGGCCAGACATGTAACCCTTTGTACAAAGCCAGGAGCAGATCCTGTGCATAATAAAGCTAAGTGTTTCGCAACTCATCGTACATATTGATTTATATGTGAATGCATGTGATGTTGTGATTTACACTTTAGTTTATATGGAATGACACTGATGAACCATCGAGGTTCCCCAACCCACTCTTTTCTCTTCTTTCTTTTTCTTAAAAGGATAGAAGGATCCCTCGCGTGCAAGTTTCCTGGGGGGAGTAGAGATGGGATACCATTTTAATAACGTTCAAGTGATCATCTCATGCAACGAGAAAAACGACGCAAGGAAAAGCTAAGTTGAAAAACTTTGGAAATTTTTCCTTATTACATTCGCATTTTCCCTTGAACGATTCTGTACTTTGTATGAGAAACCTGCATGCGAAGGAACCTTGTCGCGGTCAGTCCGCACTCTAGCTTGCCTCGAGTCCGCTCGGCAAACTTAGCGGCTGCGTTCTGACCTGGCAAGTTACCTTGCTGGCAGCGGCGCTTCCAGCAGGCTGTTAAGGACCCGTTCCTCAAAGCGCTCGCGGCAAGTGTGCGCACCGGCAAGATTCCAAACAAGCATAGGGAACACAATCATACAAAGGCAAAATAAAACAAGGGGAACGACGCACATGCATTCAAGTAGCACAAGTTATATTACATCACAGAAACAATGCGGGTCTAATATAAGATCAAATGTGTCTTTCACATGCAGCGCAGTGATGAGTGTAACGGCAACTTAATCCCGACGATCGCCCAGGACCCTGGGGATTTGGAGAACCTTGTCGGCGAGAGGGGCTGCAATCTTGTCGGCAGCAGTAATGTCGGTACTCGCCGGCAGCCTCCTGAAGACCCCAGAAAGATCAAGGCCGGGGTTGCGATGGGCGATCTTGAGCAGCACCCTGTACACTATTTCGTGTGCAAACTTCCGGGATTCATCAGCGAAGGAATCGGACCTGTCCTCATGATACGTCTTCAAGGCGTCAATAAGACCCTTGAAGAACTTGGTCAGTCTGACGCTGGTGGCCTCCTTGTCGTTGATGGTGAAGCCCCAGCTCTTCATATCCATCTCTGCGATTTAGAGGCTGATGCGCTCGGCAGCATTAACAAGCCTGCCAGTCCAGAGGGAGAGGTTCTTGTGCAGTTGGGCGTAGTTGTTCTCAGCCTCCTTCTTCGAGGCCTCTTCCTTCTCCAGCTTCTCTATCAAGACCGTCTCCCTCTCCTTGCGGATTCTGAAGCTGTCACCACGGTGGCCAATTGGGATTTCAGATCTCCAATCGTCTTGGTGGCGGCGTCAAGATCTTGGTTCTTGGAAGACAGCTGTGTTTGCAAGTCCCCTAGAGTGCGGGCTGCCTTCAACGCTTCGTCCTTGAGAGCTTCGATTTCTTTGCCGCTGCCGACAAGATCTTCCTTCAATTTGGCCACCTGGGATTCCAGTTCTGCCTTGGCAGAGTTAGCAGCAGCAGCCTCCTTGAGCTTGGCGGCGTTTTCCAAGGCCTGGGCTTCGATGGATTTCTTGTGCCCGTCCTCCAGCTCTTGGGTCCACTGCTTAAGGAGCGCTTCAATCTCATCATCCTTGCCGTGAAGAGTGGCGGCAAGGGCTCCTTCCCGTGTGGCAAGATCCTTCTCTTTGGCATTGAGCAGCGTTTCACGCTCTGTCTGCTTGCCGTCACGGATTGCTGCTTTTTCGTTGGCGGCATTAAGATTTCGGTCCTGCTGGTTGTACCATAGGCGCAGTTCGTTCGCCTTTTCTCTCAGCTTCTGGTCAACTAGATTCGCAGCTTTGCGCTCCTCCTGCAACTTCTCCCACCTCCGACTGTACCATTCCTGGACGCCTTTGAAACCGACAGCCATGATTTCCATGAAGGTGAGATCTTCGGCATTGTCGGCCGCGTCGGTGGATTTGTCGACTCTTTGAACTAAGGGGAGCAGGATCCGAGCTATTTCTTCATCAAAGTTTGGCCCCGCAGTGCCAGATGAACTGGGGGCCCTAGACCCATGCTGAGGAGCGATCAACGCCAAGTTGCTTGACGGGGCTTGCAGGGTTTGCACCACTAGTTGGTTGCCGGGGTTCGGCGCATCGGTGCTTACGGGCGCCTTCCCCACGGCCCCCCTGGCGGGGTCAGACGTGTTGTCGGAAGACCTCTTGGACTCTTCGGGGAGTATTCTGATCTCCTCGGCAACTTGTGCGAGGCCCTCCTAAGCGGCAACCTTGGCGGCTTCATCAGCAGCGTCCCTGGCGATGTTGGCTACCTCCACAAGAACGTCGCCTTCTTCTGGAGGTGTCGGGGCTGTGGATCAAAGCAGGAACAAAGGTGAAATAGGGTTCCAAAATCAAAAGTCAAATTCAAGAAGACAAAAAGGAAATCTTTCCCACAAGAGGTATGCAAAGGCAAGAGGATTATCCGTTGGTGCTTGCTGAAGAGGGACGTCTCCTTCCCCGACAACTTGCATTGCCGGTGCACGGTCGTCGGCAGCCCCGCTCGTCGGGGTGGCCCCCGTGTGGGCAGGCTCATCGGTGGAGGCCCTTGTCGGGGAAGCGCTCTCCAGAACATTGATCGATGGGGGAGCCACTGTCGGATCCGCCTCTTGGCGCTCCTCCTCTTGGCGGGCCTCCTCCGTCTCCACGACAAGCTCAGCAGTAGGGACTCCAGTACTGGTGCTGGTGGGAGGCACCTGCACCACGTCCTCACGCAGGGGGCTGGGCTGGGGGCTGGTAACAATGGCTTCGGCCATCGCGACCCCCTACCCAGCACTTGCCGCAGGACCCTGTGCTGCTGCAGACCTGGGCCGCTTCGACCGATGCACAAGCGGTTCTGGATCCCTGTCAAGGCAAAAGGAAACAAGTTAAAATGATAATCAAATGGAACCAAGGCTTGATGGGAATAAGCAAAGTTACTTACTCCTCCTCTTCGGACTCGCCAAGGACGTCGAAGTCATACGTCACGGGTGGGGGCGATTCTCTGGCCCTCTTAAGTGCCGGGGGAGGCGAACTCGTCGGCTGGATGGATTCAATCTCCTCGACCACCTCCTGCTGAGGAGACGAGGGCTGAGTTCAAGGACGCCGGGTCGATTGCCGGCGTACTTTCTTGGCGGCCGGTCTTCGTGGTCGTCTTCTTCACCATGGGGCCAGCTCTCGGCGAAGAAGCACGCACCGGCTCTTGATTGACCGCCCTCCGAAGATGGCGCCTCCTCTTCGGGGCTCGAGGACCTTCCCCTTCTTCGATCTCTCCGGCAGCCTCGGACCCAGCAACCTCAGCCTCAGCGACCTCATCCCCGGCAGGCTCTTCTTGTTGCCCTTCGGCAGCCTCCCCCTCGAAATGCTCCTCTTCATCATACTCGGCTGCCGCGGCACCAGAACCGCCCGCCGCATTGATCCTCGCGATCTCTGCGGCCTTGCTGGCGATATACGCCAGTTCCTCCTCGGTGGTGGCCCAGATGAGATCCGTTTCCTTCCGGGAAGCTTTCTCCGTCAGGTTGGAGGCCCAATCCATCTCATGCTCCAAGGTGGGCAGATCCCAGTCCGCTTTTACTCCATGGGCGTTGCAGCCTGGCATCACCGCCAGGATGGAATCCTTGGCGGAGTTGATGTGCAGCGGAATGATCTTATCCGGCAAGTGGAATTTGCTAGTCTTCCGGAACAACTGTTCGCAGAGGCAGGCGTGCTCCATCACCGACAAGTTGTTGGCGGTCCCAGGGTACAGTCGCATGATGTCGGCGGCGTTCTGGTACTGCCAAGCAAATCTCTCCCTCTTCTGCAGCGGCGCTATGCGTCGCCAGAGTAAATCAACGCCAAACATCTCTATGGTTAGATTGGCGGCCTTGAGGCGGGCGATCCTATTCAGTGCCGGACGAAGCTTGGCGTCAGTAGCACCTATACTACTCCAGTTCTTGCCGCGCTCGACCTTCACGGTGCGCGGTATGCAAAATTGGGGGATGTCCTTCTCCTGGATCCAACACCACTTAGCCCTCCACTTGTTCCACTTGAGGTGGAGCTGCCCGGCAAGGTACTTGCCCTTCGTTTTTGCCCTGGGAATCCAGGCCACGCTGTCGGAGAGAGATTTGTCTTCGATCCGGGGGATGAAAAAGTGATGGAACAGATCCACATTGGGGGCCACTCCAACGAAGTTCTCGCACAGATGGGCATAGACCGCCATGCAAGTCATTGCGTTCGGAGTAAAATCCAGCAGCCTAAATCCGTAGCTGAACATCATGGCGCTAAAGAAGTCCGAGAATGGGGGAATCAAGCCGCAGTAGAAATAAGCGCAGAAAAACGGATATGAATCCGATGGATCCTTGTCGCCCTCAGGAAGCACTACGGGCGCCTTGTGGTCCTTGGTATCCCTCCCCCACATGTATGCGTACCTCCTGATCAGCTCGTTGGCATCTAGAGAACACAGTGAGAAGATCGCATTCTCCCTCTGCTGCTTCTCCAGCTCCTCCAGTGCCTTCTTCTTCTCCTCCGCCTTGGGATCGAGCGGCTTGGTGGGCTTCTTCTTCACCACATCGGCTCTCTTGGGTGCCATCAAGAATTGGGAAGGAAGAAGGTGGCTGAATCGAGGTGCAGATCAGTGGCGGCGGCGGCGGCAGCGGCTAAAGCAGTTCTGGCATGAGGAAGAAGATGAAGCAGGGGAAAGCAGGGGTGAATGAGCAGCGCCTCCTCGTGGTTGCCTTTTTATGGGGAAGACGCGAGGGGGGATGGCTCTTCACTGTTTACCCCTACCACGTTCTTTTACAGGCGCACTACCGCAATATAACCGCAAGAGTCCAAGTTCCCACGACCCGCATTTAATGCGTGGATTGGACATGCGTCAGGATAACCATCATGACCGAAAAATTACAGCGGCAATTTTCCCGCCGCGTGTCTGTGCATTGTTTGGGCCTAGCCCAACAACGCTTCGGACGCGCGTATGGCCAAGGCCCGGGGGCTCTTGTCGGTGTATAAAACATGGGTATTTTATACCCTGACCTATGCACAGACAGTAGCAGCCTCCTTGCTGGCCATGCCTTGCCGGGAACCACCAAGACCAAGACTCAAGATCCAGTTGCGGAAGCCACTGGGAGAAGATCAAGGCACAGCATCAACGCGCACTCAACTAGTACCAAAGATGAAGACATTCCTTACCGGCAAGGCTAAACCGGCGAGGTGAAGACCCAGCAAGCTCCGTACCGGCAAGCTTCTGCCAGCCCTCCAGTGCTCCACCTCACCGCGCAGGTGTCCACTAGTGGATGAGGTGTCGACCGCGCAGGCCGTTGGTGAGGCTTGTCGGGCACGTGTCAGCACACTGGGACAGGATTTGCCTCTAATGACACCCGTCCAGGAGGCATGTCAGAATAATACGAGGTAGCTGGGTGAGCGGTGCAGAAACCTTGCCGGGACTACCTCTCCACATGACACCTCACGGTGCATTTAATGCTTTTGTCCTAAACCGGCAGAGTTAGGTATGATAGCACTGTTTGCTATCTAATCGCTATGTAATTACTGTTTTGCCACTGTGGTGACCCCTTGAGCTATAAAAGGAGGGCCAAGGCAACAGTTCGAGGGATTCGGACCCCTTTTCAAACACTTGCACATCTTGCGTAGCAGCTCTCCCCGCACCTTGCCGGGAGAAGCGCTCCTTGTACTTGTGCTCTCATACAACCAATACACCAAAAGCAGGAGTAGGGTTTTACGGTTCTCAGCGGCCCGAACCTGGGTAAATCCCTTGTGTTTCCCATTGATCATGCTCTTTGTGCACGTTGATCCCCTCTGCCGAACCACAAGGGGCTGGATGGCCCCATAGATGGTCGTCCCACCACGACAGAATGTCGTTTCGTCCACAAAGGTGACATGTTCCCTACCGGAACCATGAGTCTTCTTGTGAGAAGCTCTGGTTTGTGAGAAGCTTATACCAAAACCTGCCCCAAATGGGACAAAATTTTTACCACAGCATGTTGGTGCCATTCCATGATAGCATGCCAAGTTTCATGAATTTCAGACGAGTTTTGGATTTACTAGAATTTCAAAACCAAGTATCTCAGCGTTTGCGGCCGAGCCACGATGCTGAGGTGTTTGATATTCATTCCCATTTTGAAAGAACATGTGTTGCCCCCATGTTTGGTTTTGGTAATTGATGACAATCTCTATGGACTAATGGTTGCCTTGAGTTATATTTGAAGGGTTTGTCCATAGGCATTGCTTGAAGACCATTTGTTGGTTTCAAGGTTATTAGAAGAAGAATGTGTGTTGACCAAGGTGCTATTCAAAGATTTATCCAAAGATTGGTCATGTGAGTGTTGAGCCTATTGCAAGCATGTCTTGAAGAAGAAGATTGTGTGAACATTCATGTTTACCTTCAAGACATCATCCTAATGAAGAGAGTTGGAAAGATTCAAGGTTGATCAAGACTACATATGAAGAGTGATTCAAGTTGATCAACACACAAAGCGTAGAAGATGTACCAAGCGAGATCAAGTGATCTCATGGTATGGTAAGCATTGTCCATTACGCTTTGTGTACTAACCCGTGTTCTATGCGAGTGTTCTTTGTGGGGTTAGGTTTGTTTCCATGAGCGTGCATCAAAAGGAAGATATCACACAACCCATGGAGGATGACGTCAAGTGGTGATCGTCATCAAGATTGCGGTGTGCAAGTTCAAGTGGAGCATCACGAAGAGATCACTGCTTGAAGCTTGCCGTCCATTGTGGTGACAATGGACTTGTGAAGATGTGCCGAAGAGCGGCTCACCCATAGTGTAGTATGGGGGAGCAATCAACTAGTCTTCATCGAGCCGGCGCATTCAAGAAAGGTGGTCCAACTTGAGGAGGTCAAGATCGTCATCATCTAGCTCAAGTGGACTGTGCGCAAGGCAAAGGTTTGCCCTTGATAGGTTTTCTATTTTACCGGTCTCATGGTAGTAGTTGGGAGACCGGGTTATAGGATCGATAGCCGTACTATCAAGGGGGGCTCTCAAGTGAGTAGCTTTATCGTATCTTCGTAGAGAGCTCAAACCTTTGCATCCTTGCATCATCTTTCTTGGTTCTTGTTCGGTGTTTCTCTTGGTGAGTCTTTGAGCTTTTGGTCATCTTCATGACAAGCTCGAGGTCATCGAAAACGGAGTTCATCTATGCATCTTCTATGATGTTTTCGGTGTTGGAGTTTATGACGGTTCTTCATTCATAGAGGTTTCTCATCTCTATATGTTAGGCATATCTCCCCTGTCACTTCTTAGTATTTGTCGTCATCTATCCAACAAGCTTGAGTTTGCTCAATTCGGAGCTCATTTGCAGAAGTTATGGCAGTTCTGGTTTTATTTGTTTCCTCTATTTTCTGTGGATTTTCTGTGGCATGCAAGCGGTAGTACCGCTGGTGCCCACGGTAGTACCGCTTATGCGGTAGTACCGCTGGGTACTTCCGTGGCACTGCCGCTTGGGGTTTCCCCAAGCATGCAACTCTCTGTTGCCAGTTTGCCATTCACGGTAGTTGCACGGTAGTTGCACGGTAGTACCGCTCTGGCGGTACTACCACCCTTACTACCGCCGCCACTACCGCTTGCGGGGTTTTCCTCAGTGCACGCTTCTGTTTCCTTTTTCCCTTTAGCGGTAGTAGAGCGGTACTAGGACGGTAGTACCGCTTCGCACGGTACTGCCGCCCTGGCTGCCTCTACTATTGCTGCCTCTCCTGGTCTAAACCCCCTAAGCGGTAGTACCGCCAGGGGCAGCGGTAGTACCGCTCCGGCGGCACTACCGTGGTACACTTAGTGTGTTTCAGGCCAGTGTTTGGTTGTATCGCCTAAGCGGTAGTACCGCTCCGAGGAGCGGTAGTACCGCTCTGTGCGGGCTGAGACAGGTAACGGTTGGATTTGGGGTGGCCTTTAAAAGGGGGTCTTCTTCCCCCTTGCCCCCAACGGTTCTTTTATCCCCTTGCAGCTCTCTCTCCTCCATTGTTGACCTTCTAGAGCTTTTCTATCTCTCCATCCCTCCAATGATTCTTGCTCCTTCTTGAGGGAATAGAGAGAGGAGATCTAGATCCATCTTTCCACCAATCACTTTCTCCTCTATGTGAGGGAAACCTTGTGGATCTAGATCTTGGAGTTCTTGGTGTTCTCCTTGTTCTTCCTCTCACTTTCCTCTATAGCTTTTGTTGCTTTGGTGGGATTTGAGAGAGAGGGACTTGAGCACTTCGTGTGTTCTTGCCATTGCATTAGTTGCATCGGTTTGAGTTCTCCACGGTGATACGTGGAAGTTAGTAGTTGAGAAGCTTATTACTCTTGGGTGTTTGAGCACCCTAGAGCTTGTTCCTCTTGGGTGCTTTGGTGCCCTAGACGGTTGGTGGTGCCTCGGAGCTCAATCATTGTGGTGCAAAGCTCTGGGCAAGCATCGGGGTCTCCAATTAGGTTGTGGAGATCGCCCCGAGCAATTTGACGGGTACCGGTGACCACCCCTAAGGGTTGCCAAAGTGTACGGGTTCGGTGACCGCCCTCAAGGGTTGCCATTTGTACGGGTTCGGTGACCGCCCTCAAGGGTCCCTTAGTGGAATCACGGCACCTTGCATTGTGCGAGAGCGTGAGGAGAATACGGTGGCCCTAGTGGCATTGTTGGGGAGCATTGTGCCTCCACACCGCTCTAACGGAGATTAGCATCCGCAAGGGTGTGAACTTCGGGATACATCGTCGTCTCCGCATGCCTCGGTTATCTCTTACCCGAGCCCTTTACTTATGCACTTTACTTTGTGATAGCCATATTGTTTCTTGTTATATATCTTGCTATCACTTAGTTGTTTATCTTGCTTAGCAGAAGTTGTTGGTGCACATAGGTGAGCCTAGTCGATTTAGGTTTTCTGCTTGACAAATTAAACGCTAGTTTTATTCCGCATTTGTTCAAGCCTAAACCGTAATTATTTTAAAGCGCCTATTCACCCCCCTCTAGGCGACATCCACGATCTTTCACATTTGTTGCATGGGACCTAAGCATGCACCCAAGGACACACATATGATTTTTCAATCCATTTTGTTGCGCCGGAGCATGTGCATGTAGTTCAAATTTGAATTATGCACATAAAATGCCTAGAAAACCAAGTTAATGTATTAAAATGTCCAAACAAACCCCGAATAATTCCAAATTTTAACACGATACTCCTGTTGGTCTATGTTGCCTCTAGAAAAAATGAAGGCAAGAAGAGGCAACGAATGTCGTTTCGTCCACAAAGGTGACACGTTCCCCACCGGAACCATGAGGCTTCTTGTGAGAAGCTCTAGTTTGTGAGAAGCTTATACCAAAACCTGCCCCAAATGGGACAAATTTTTTACCACAACATGCTGGTGCCATTCCATGATAGCATGCCAAGTTTCATGAATTTCTGACGAGTTTTGGATTTACTAGAATTTCAAAACCAAGTATCTCAACGTTTGCGGTGGAGCCACGATGCCGAGGTGTCTAAAATTCATTCCCATTTCTTACATGGGACCTAAACCTGCACCCAAGGACACATATATGATTTTTCAACCCATTTTGGTGCACCGAAGCATGTGCATGTAGTTCAAATTTGAATTATGCACATAAAATGCCTAGAATACTCAGCTAATGTATAAAAATGTCCAAACGAACCCCGAATAATTCCAAAATTTAACACGAAACTCCTATTGGTCTATGTTACCTCTAGAAAAAAAACAAGGCAAGAAGAGGCAACGAATGTCATTTCGTCCACAAAGGTGACATGTTCCCTACCGAAACCATGAGGCTTCTTGTGAGAAGCTCTGGTTTGTGAGAAGCTTATACCAAAACCTGCCCCAAATGGGACGAAAAATTTACCTCAGCATGTTGGTGCCATTCCATGACAGCATGCCAAGTTTCATGAATTTCAGACGAGTTTTGGATTTACTAGAATTTCAAAACCAAGTATCTCAGCGTTTGCGGCCGAGCCACGATGCCGAGGTGTTTGAAATTCATTCCCATTTCTTGCATGGGACCTAAGAATGCACCCAAGGACACACATATGATTTTTCAACCCATTTTGGTGCACCGGAGCATGTGCATGTAGTTCAAATTTGAATTTGCACATAAAATGCCTAGAAAACTCAATTAATGTATAAAAATGTCCAAACGAACCCCGAATAATTGCAAATTTTAACACGACACTCGTATAGTTTTATGTTCACTGCAGACAAATGTTCTAGCAATTCAAACACCACCCTTTGCCGCTGTGACCCCATTCCGTATTTCAAATCAAGATGAAAAATCAAGTACATCACACACAGTTTATTATCACCAACTGTGTGAGATGCAGTACAAAATATCTTGGTGTACCATCATATATGGCTTACGCGAGAAGGTTCGTCGGCTACAGTCCACAGCTGGCGCGTCAAGTAAACTAGCGTCCCAAATATCATATCATTGTTCAATCATTGCCGGTCAAAGATGGGGACGTGGACCCGCGTCGTGAGGGCAACTTTGGCGGCCCACTCCGGCGAGAGCACGGCCGCAGCCTCCATGGGCGTGCTTACAACCTACTTGAGCGCGGCCGCAATCTGCAACCGGGCGGCTGCAGCAGTCGACACGGCCGCTACTGCAGCTGAGATGGCGGGAGCAACATCTGCGACGGGGATAGAAAATGGCGAGAGCGGGACAGCAACTGTCCGTTCCGCGGCGGCCGCCTTAGCCCTGATGGAGGCTGCCCGCGCCCATGTTGAGGCCACCCGCGCCTAGCTCCTGGCGGTCACCGCACAAATCACACGAAGCTTCTCCGACAATGGTCAGCAACCCACAACCGAAGAGTTGGCAATCGCCGAGAGCGTTCGAGCAGCCGTCCGTTCGTTCACGGCATACATTGCCGAGATGGAGCCCGTCCAAGCCCAGACCGTAGCCGCCCACGCCCAACTTGTGGCGGCCTTTTCCAAAGAGATGGCGGACACGGATGGCGAGATGCTTGTCGAGTATGGTGCGATGGATGACATGGAGCCCCTTCCCTAGGAGATCGTCGAGCGCGAGCTGGACATGGAGGAGGCGGCGGAGATCGACGAGCGCCAGGTAGAGTAGTAGTCTTTGTTTAGAGCGCCGGTCTTTTGTTAGAGTAATGTTTAGGTCGGCTAGCCCTATTTAATTGCTGAACTTGCTCGATTAAGAAGTGTGGGAGTGCTGTAGGCTCTTTTGTGTACCCAAATTATGCAATGACGTGGATGACCACTGTAACCAGGGAAATTCAAACCAAAATTTGCACGTTCAAACTCATCACACATGGGGTAAGCCATATGAATCGTTTGATGTTCAGATATCGTACACAGTGCTGAATAAGGGACCGTGTCTGATGACACTTCGCGCGCCAGTTTTTCGCTGCACGGAGCAAAAAAATTCGGCATCCGCGGAAATATCTACCTCCCATGGCCCCCTCATCCTTACCAAAAGCCACATTTCCCCTGTTTCCGCCTTCCATTCCAAGTTCAAACCTTCACTGCTTGCTTGCAGTGCCACCGCCTCACCGGCGACACGCCTTCCTGCTGCTCGACTCGTTGATCTAGTCAGGTAATCCACACCCGACCCCCATCCTCCACCTCCTTCTACATCGCACATGCCCCGACCACCGGCGCGACACCTTCCACCCAAATCACCGACCCATCCTCCAAATAAGCGCCGCCCTAAACCATGGTGCACGCAGTATAGCCAGGAGCTCAAGGAGCATCTGGCAGAGGAGAAGCAAATCACGGCCGCACACGCGGATGAGGTCGCGATGGCTGCCATGCGTGCCGACCCCCAGATCTTGGAGGAGCACCTCGCCGTCGAGGCCACCGTCGAGGCCTCACACGCGGAAGCCGCCACGCGGTTGGCTACTTTAAACGACAGTTTGTGGCATTTTCTCGAGGCCACTGTCGGTGCCTTCGACGAAGACTACGAGGTGTTTTCTCAGCGTGCTCATGCTTACCTCAACTCCAGAGCCAGTAGGTTGGTGCCCGGAGCGGCTCAGGCGACTCACCAGTACGAGGAGGGCACCCACGATGTGGAGGCCTTGCCCTCTTCCAAGTCTAAGGAGCCCATCATCATCGATATCTCCGACGATGAGGAGTAGCTTGTCTTTCTAGCTCACTACAAGGACCTATGTTCAGTTAGCTAGCTACGCCGGTTAAGCATGTTCGGTTTACCTTGTGCATGTGCTGCTTCTGCCTTTCCATTACAAATTCTAGTGAATTGTCCTATGTACTCTTACTATGCAATCTGGTCCTCTAGTATATATGTTCTATATATTGTGCAATGTGGTGCTGAGTTAACTGTTTGGTTATGTTTTTGTCATGTTCAGTTAACTGTTTAGTTCAATTCTCCAACGTGAAGCTCAATTCTTGTGGGTGCAATTTTGTATTCTCTTGCATGTGAGAGATAATCGAATTTGGCTGTACAAAATACATGAGATACAAATACAATTGCTATATTTCCAAGTTGTTAAGCGTACTAGGTTTGGTTAACTGTCTGATCTTGTAGTATGTTCTCTTGTGCAATGTGGTGCTCAGTTAACTATTTGGTTCATTTGTTGCGGTGCTTAGTTAACTATTTGGTTCAATTCTGCAATGCGATGTTCAATTGTCGTGGGTACAATTTCGTATTGTTATGCACGTGAGAAATAAATCGAATTCGGCTGTACTAAATACATGAGAAACATATACAATTGCTATATTTCCTGGTTCTTAAGCATCCTTGGTTTGGATAAATGGCTTTTCCATGTGGCTTGAATTAATCTGCTGAATCTGCAATGTGTTTATTTTTCATCAACATATTTTACTGATAGTATGCCAACCCTCACTTAGCCTGATCAATAACTACCTTATATGTGTTGCAGGGAAACAATGGGAGCCACTGAGGTTTACCATCTAGGTTCGCACATGCATGGTCCTTTGTCTAATAGCACATTATTGTGCAATTGCAGGAACCATTCTAGTATTTAGGTTTTTACCAATTTGGTCTTGCACATGTAGGTCCTGCTGTCAGAGGTTTTGACCCACTGTTCGACCCATTTTGCATATGGGGAAATGAGATGTCCATGAATATCAGTCAAGTCAAGAAACTCAGAAAGATTGTGAGGATAAAGAAACTAGCGACGAAAAACAACAAGATCTTTGTCTACACAATGAAGAAGACATCAGTGAACTACAGGATGGTACTAACTCTTATACTCCCTCCGGTCCTTTTTAGTCTGCACATAAGTTTTGTCCGAAGTTAAAGTATCTCTACTTTGACCAAAGTTATAGAAAAAAGCATCAACATTCAAACTGCAAAATCACTATTTTTAGATGCATTATGAAATACAATTTTATAGTTTACATGTTTGGTATCGTGGATGTTGATATTTTTTTAAATAAATTTGGTGAAACTTTACAAAGTTTGACTTGATACAAATCTAATGCGCGGAGTAAAAAGGACCGGAGGGAGTACCTTGTTTTTTTATTCCTTTGCGCCATTTCAAAATTCAGAAAAGATATTTATGCATATCTTTGTTTTCAGGCCTTTCCAAAGCAGTTCACAGATGATTACTTCTCAAACCACCTATATGGTCAAGAGGCGAGGAAGGTGTTCATACAACACCCACGGTACAATATTGAAGTCTTCCTCAAGAGGACGAAGGATGGGCGGTCAATCATCCACACGCACTGGCCTAAAGTTGCAAGGACATTCAACATCATTGAAGGCTCAATATTCGCGTTCTGCTTCAGCAGTTTTCCAGATGAGATTCATCTGTCTATCTACTGTCTATGATGCTAATTTCCAAAGGTTTTAGATGTTGCATGTGAAACTTGGTGTTGTTGTGTAATGGGGTAGCTAGCTATATGCCTATATGGTGTGAGTGAGTGCTGAAGCTATATGATGTTGTACTCTGATGTATTTCAATTATGAAATCCTGGTTCCGTAATACGAAAATGAAATATATTGTGTGTTTATTATGAAATGTAAATTTGATTACTAAATGGATTAATAATAATAGGCCAATTAGCCTTCTTATTCGGTTTTTCTAGTGCAAATGGTTATTGAGACAACACCGTGGGTGATGATCTTAGACAACCCACATAGTTTATAGGAAGTAAACGTGTTGGATCAATGAACAATCACACACGACTTCCTCTGGACAACTGTTTGCGTTAGGCCACCTTACACAAACGTTTTCCACATAAAAAGTGTGTGTGATGGACAACCTATGCCACACAGTTTCTTCTAGACACCGTGCGTGATGCATTCAATAACATAAATGATAAAATTATTACTATCGTCTGCAATGGCAACACTATCACAAACGATGTGATGCAGAAAACTGTGTGCTTTGTATATACAAATGGAAACATTTGTCTGGGATTCACTGTGTGGGACGTATATACGAACGGAAATGTTTATCTTGGATTCACTGTGTGGGATGTACATTCAAACGGAAACGATTGGGCCATTATAATTGTCTGCGATGGCTCACCCGATCGCACACAAGCTCTTTTTGCCCCGCGTGTGTGACCAGAGGCCCTATCGCAGACGGTTTCTGGGTCATGTGGAAAGGACCCCCCTATTGCACACACAGGCAAGGCGATGGTTTAAAACTCTGTCGCTGAAAGGGGGTAAAAACCGTTTGTATAGCAGCTCGCTGTACTAGTGTTCACGCGATCAGCTGAAGCTTCGTCGGACAAACAATACCCTGGACTAGACTACATGCAAAACGAAAATACATATGCATATACGTATTACAAGATTAGTTATAAAATCATCGCCGTGTGTCACCAGAGAGTACTCGGCGGCATGAAGCTAGGCTAACATTGTGGAAACGTATATGCCGACGACGGCTGTAAGAGAGCATGCGTGTGTGGAAGCATGGAGGCGATCGACTGCAACTGACCCTGGTCTCATCTGGAGGCATAAAATCGATCGACGTTGAGATGCTTCTCCAACAAAGCAATTAATCTATTGCAGCTAATAGATAATGTTAACATGCTTCTCTTACTAATCAACCAGCCGGAGAAACATGTAGCCAACAAATAAATGACTTCAACTACAGGACATCGGTTGCCCACATGAAGCCCATGGGGATGGGAGCGAGTGTGAGTTGCAACATCAAGTGGTAGTGGGGATTCTAATGGCGAGCAAGCAGAACCCGAAATGGCGACATCTGCCTAGGCCTGCACTCCACGGAGAAGCATGTGGTTGTAGGCAACATGGGAAAAACCAATCACTTACAAAGCTCTCAGGTGGTATTGTAAATGGTTTTGTGAAGTTTAGGGGGAGGTATGCCCGGTTTGTAGTTAATGGGGTCAAGTATCCGATTCCTAAAACATGGGGGGGTATATCCGTATATGGACTTCTGTTATATATATACTATGAGGAAAATAGTAGATGGGATGGAGAGAGAAGAGGAAGTGGGCATGGGAGGAGAGGAGGAGGTCAAGGCATGGGATTTCGACAGGGAAAATGGCATGCATATGTTGAGACAACACATACGCCTATTCCGGGAAAGCCACATCGCCACTTTAGCATGTGGAAAATGTTTGCGCTTCCACTCACATAAGGTGTGGTGAGTCACTGTTGCCAATGCTTGTTGACCAGACAGAGATGAAGAGGATGGGAATGAAAACATCGACGAGGAGAATAAGAATGAGGAGCAACAAGAACAGCAAATGAAGAACAAAGCAAATAAAACACCGAATACACGGTGAAAATGAACATACATTGTTTTTGTTGATGGTTGCGTGACTTGTGGTCATGCCACACCATGACCAGAAACGCTGGCGGGGTCGACATACAATGAGCAAGGAGAGGAGCTATGGGAGGAGAACTCAAAGTGGAGCCACGGACTGACGATGTCACCCCCAAGTTTGACTGCCGACTGTCGTGGCCACTACCAAAGTGAGGAGAAGAGGGAATAGGGAAGAGGGATACCAAGAAGAGCGATGGACCGGCGACATTATGCCCTAGGCATAGTGGTAGACCTGCAATCACTGCTAAAAACAACACCGGGAAAATGGCAAGATGTGGGGGTGGATATAGAGCAATGAATGGATGAACGTGACGCGCCGCCAGGGTAGTATAAGGGTATGGACAACACATCGCCTCATCTTGCTGCCCCGCAGGGACAGATAGGCTCGGACGCCATGCTGGTTGTTCGATTAGTGCCTCACAGGTGTTAGGGGATCCTGCAGAGGAGCCGATCTCTCCGAGGGAAAAAGTAGAAGCGAGAGGAAAAAGTAGAAAGAGGAAGAAGAAAAGGGGGAAGAAAGGAAACTGGAGACAGCGATGACTCATGTCACCAAGCCACAGATGCGTTGGATGCATATGAAATTAAATGGCAGTCTTAATTTCATAGGCTGGTGTGCATGGGCTAGGGCAGCAGCAAGGTGATGCCCCCATAGCTCATGCCCTAAGTAGCACAGGGGGAACGTTGCCGCCTGGTGACGCATATGCATGGATGGGTAGGTGGTGACCCACGGACCAACGCAAAACAGTCGTGCCCACGTCAATGAGAAACCAGCCTACGTAGGAGCGACACTATAAATATAATGTAGAAAGGACAACCAAGTCCACCCATCACGTCTGATGTTGTTTGAGAGGATTATGATTAAAGAGTGAATTTGGACAATCAAATTACGTCTTATGTTTTAAAGAGGGTAAAACTACATCTAGGGGCGTGTTATATTACATATCTATCTCTATTTTACTTTATTATACTTATAAAAAGAATGTAAAGTTCCAGCTTTCACTTTTCTTCCCATCACCCCTTTGTCCAACATTCCTATATATGATAATCAATCACCTTAATTGCTTACCTTCTGAACAAATTCCACTTAAGTTTACTTATCAAACTTTTCATCAAACTATAAGGTAAATCACCGGCATGATTTGATAAACATTTATTTACAGAATCGCATTAATATGGGCAGGTAATCACAGGCTAACATACTAGAATATTTATATCCTGTTGCAACGCACGTGCATTGTCTAATTAAAGAATATATATAGGTTGACGCCAGACTCCTATTTTTTTTTAAACTATCATGGGGAGATTCCTGACCTGGATATGTTCAAAAGTAATAATTTGTTTTTACAATAGTTTTTAGTAAAGGTGAGAGGACACAAAAATCAAAAATCAAGCCACAATCCCACATGTTTCTTGAGAGTTCCCTGCTTTAGACTGTGTGACCAGAGTGTGGTAAGATCAGAGATAATGTTAGACACTACAACATTTGTGGCCATATTTATGCCCCTAAACACCTGGAGTTCACCCACAAAAAACCCACATTGAAGTTTCTAGCATCCCACTGACACCTAGTTGAATTTACGGGGCGGAGAGAGTTAGCAACGGGCTCCCGTAACCTACACGTAGTAGGCCAGCAGGTCTAGGCCGAAATAACTAGTTAAGGGTTACCCCTTGCTAAGGTCACTCCCCACCATCTCAGGTGCTGGCAAGTGGAGCACTGCATGTGCATCACTTGTCACAACCTGAGAATTTTCCCTTTTTTTGTAGGTTCTTTCTTTTTGCGGGGAAAAACTTCAGGTCTATTCATCGAACAACGTGGCAGTACAAAGAACATCAAAAGTAACAAAAATTACATCCATATTCATAGACGACCTAGCGATGCCTACAAGAACTGGAGCGAGCCGAAGGCACACCGCCGTCATCGCCCCTCCCTCACTAGAGCCGGGCAAACATTGTTGTAGTAGACAGTTAGGAAACACGCATTGTACTGCTTATGATCATGTGGCGTGTGTGGTACATGCGCAATGAAATAACCCATGGGAAGATCCCCCACCGACCGAAGCTTCCCGTAGATTCCTCCATGGGTATATCAACTCTCTCTTGTGTATCCATCAGTGGCCTCAAGGAGATATGGCGAAGGGTAAGATGGTTGTCCAGGTGGGAGCTGTTGCTAGCTCTCGCACAGTGAAGCAGAAGGAAGAGCTGTGCTGGGAGGTACCACATTCTGGATGGACCAACACTATAAAAAAAGACACATCCGTGACATTATGGCCCGAACGAAAACTTTTTCTGTCATGGTTGTGACACTTCTATGACAATAATTGTGACAAAAACACGTATCATCATAGATGTGGTGGGCTCCTACTTCTATGACAAAAAATTATGATAGAAAATGGGCTTTTCGTCCTGGGCGGGCCGGAGACGCACCCGCATTACATTCTTTGGGCCGTCCATGACTAAAAAATTGTGGTAGAAGTGAGGGTGAGGAAATTTTCAGGGAGTTCCCGGTTACGGTGGGTGGTCGGGGCCAAGCGATGCAGTGTGGTTTGCGCGATTCTCTCGTATGCGCACGTGTGTGCGAGGTGTTCGCTAACTGAACCCAAGCAAGGCGTTCGCTTACTAAACCTGAGCGATCGATCGATCCCTCGAACTACTACACGTACTAAACCCGAGCGATCGATCCCACTGTGTACTGAAGCCAAGCGATCCCTTCGCTGCTAACTGAACCTGAGCAATCCCTTCGCTGCTAACTGAACCCAAGCGATTCCTTCGCTGCTAACTTAACCCGATCGAACCTTCTCGCTGCTTACTGAAGACGATCGAGCCCCCGTGCGAGACGTAGCCAGCCGTTTTTGGGTTGCCTCTCGATGAACAGTGCCTGTTGCTGCCGCGCGCACGATACACGTAGACACGAGTCGAGGCGCATCGATCGAGCCGGTTGGTTGGCTGTGGATGAACAATTCCCATTGCTGCCGCCCGCTCGTACGCCCCACCCCAGCCTGTGGGTTGGCTGTGGATGAATAGTACCCTGGCCGTGTGAAGGTGGTTGGCGCTGGATGAACAGGACCCCGAGGAGGCCAGCCGGTTGGGAGTGGATGAACAGGACCCCGAGGAGGCCAGCCGGTTTGGAGTGGATGAACAGGACCCCGTGGAGGCTGGATGAACAGTAGCCCGTGAAGTCCCGTTTTGCGGTACGCCACACCCCTCCCAATGAACAGGACCCCCGTTTCGACCGTAGGCAGTTGGGGAGAAGTCCGTTTCCTCCGTTTTGCGGTATGCCAGAGCCCTCCCGATCAACAGGATCCCGTTTCGACCATAGGCAGTTGGGGAGAAGTTCGTTTCCTCCATTTTGCGGTACGCCAGACCCCCAGCTGATGAACAGGACCCCGTTTCGACCATAGGCAGTTGGGGAGAAGTTCGTTTCCTCCGTTTTGTGGTACGCCAGACCCTGAGTCGATGAACAGGACCCCGTTTTAGCTGTTATGTCCAAGCAGGTTGGCTCCTGATGAACAAGACATGTTCCGACCCAGTCGCTTGGCTCCTGATGAAAAGGATGCGTTCCGACCCAGTCGCTTGGCTTCCGATGAACACGACGCTGTTTCCTCCATTCCGACCCAACCGATAGGTTGCCGATGAACAGGAGGCCGTTGCTGCCGTCCGTTACCTGCTAAGGTATAGAACAAATCAGATCTTTATTACAAATAATAGGGGTACAAGGGTTCGAGTATTACAAAATATTACATCGGCACGGCGACACTACGCCTGCTAAGGTAGTTCTATGCTAGCAGCGGAACATCTCATAGCGGGATAGCTTCTAGTAGCGGAACAGTGACGATGGTGATGGACTCCACTCCGCAGGGACTCTGGCTGGGTCACGTCCTAGGGCGCAAACTCGGGATCCTCGACAAGCAATCAATCACGGCATCACCTGCAATCTGGCATGACACTCCAGGTGAGTACTTTGAATGTACTCGCAAGCTCACAGCAACCAAAGCAATCAAGACAGCCAACATCATGGCATTGACAGGTTAATTATCAATGATGATCATGATATTACTAGAACAATCATGAGAATGAGCATGGCATGTACATGTTACTTACGATATGAACATGATGATACTAGCACTTGAGAGGGGGTGTCGATGTTTAAGGTCCCTTGGACCAACTTACTCTTCTCAGAGGTTATCTCGTAACCACCATATGCGTCAAGCTTACCGTCGTGAGCATCACACGATCACCTCAGGATCAACCAAACTTGGTATCAACAATACCATCGTGATCATCACATGACCACAAGGAGCTTGATATTTACCTGTGATCATCGCATGACCACATAAAGATCAACCAACTTCTTTTCTCATGGAACCGGGGTTGTTTATTATTCAGGTTAATATTACTGTTGACCCATAGTGTGACCTACTACGAACTGTGTCCATGACCGAGGACGTGGCTATCGATAGATTATGCACTCTGCAGAGGTTAATACACTGTACCCACACCACGGAACTCATGGCCTCGTGCTCCCATTCGGGTGGACCAACGACATTCCGACAAAACCAATCTATTGCATGACACTCTCTCGGCCACTCCAATAAACTCCTCTTTGGGCTATGTCATGGGTGGCCCTGATGTCAACTCGAGACATCCTGCCACCTCGTGGCCGGCCACCGTCGTGGCAAAACAAAATCATCCCAAACGGGGACACCCAGGTAAAACACAACTTGGGCACACAAGGCTTATGGCCGCCTACCTGATCAGGGTAACGCGCGCACATAACCTTCCCTAGTTGGAGGTACCGGTGACAGGCATGAAAATAGACCGAATTAGGGCCTCCCCTTCCAGTCAAGTGTGGTTGCACTGGTGAGCTCGATTCGGTGGCACCATGACTCAGCCAACAGATTTGTTCAAGTTCGATTAATGTCAAGTTTAACTTGAATGGTGATGAGCTGAGACATAATAAAATAACAATGCATATGAGCATGATATCAGTGTAACCATGGATGGGCAACATAACCATTTAACATCATAACATCAACAACGATAAATCATTTAGTCTACAGGATGCAAATGAGCATGGCATAACCGTGATCATGAATATAACAAGTATTTGCAGACCATAACTATTCATGTGAGCATATCATTATCACTAGCATTGGAAATGATTACAAGAATGAAACATGATAATAATAACATTAGCAATTAATCATTTCACTTACTAGATGAAAATGAACATGGCATAAGAAATGAGCATGGATTCACAAGCAGCATTTAAAATAATTACATGAACAAATCATTATTCGAACATTCAATTCGAAACCATGGCTATTGCATTACCATCATCCAAGTGGTTGTTGTGGCTTGCCTGGGGATGAAGGATTCATCGGGAAGAAGTGCAAGGAGCTCGCGGAAATATTTTGCCGGAAAAGTTTCCCTGTCGAAGGGGGCTGATTAAGGGCAAGGGCAAAATGGTCATTTTCACCATGTGAAAACATTATGAAAATGATACCAATGGAACGGGCTCGACGAACAGAGAACGTGGGCTTTTGAATCACCTGATTCGGAGTTACGGTTGCGAAAATACGGCCATTCATTCATTAGGCAGAAAAACAAATAAAAACTGTGTTTTTCTGCTGCTAACGGACGAACGTCCGCAATTTAGAGGTTTCGGTGCCGGCTACTGAAAACAGAAAGCGCCTTTCAGGGAATATGCCTTTGCCATTGCCAAAGCGTATTTCGGTCCGAAGCTGTGCCAGAATACGTTTTCAGAAATGGAAAATGCATTCTTTGAAAAGCGTCTCCACTTAAACTAGCGGCCCGGGCACTGTGTCACTAACACGCGGGCCCCACGCCACCTCTCTCTCTCTCTCTCTTCCTCACCTCTCCTTCAACCTCCCGATGGGAGACAGAGAGGATGCGGGCCGCCGCGGTTCCCGTCGCTCCGCCGCGCAGGAAGTCGAGCCGAGGGTCCAGGAGGGAGCCCCGCTCGAAGGCGCGCCCACCGGTGGTCGCCTAGGCCGCTGGGGCTGCCGGAGACGACCGGCACGTCGACAGGGCGGACGGCGGCAACGGCGATGTTGGGGCGTACAGCTCCGTGGCGGAGGGGAGGGGCCGGGGATACGGGGCAGCGTCTAGGTAGTCGGGGAGGCTTCTGGTGGTGGCTAGATGGAGAGAGGGTGGCCAAGTCGCTCAAATTTGAGAGGCGGCCGACGGCGGCCATGGCGTCAATGGGAGGGCAGGGGAGCTCCGGAGATCAAATGGATGTGTTGGGGAGGTTTCTGGGAGAGAGAAGAGGAGGTTGGGGTGCAGTGGCGAGCTCGGGGCTGGCTATATATAGCCGGGGCGAGCTCGCGGGCGTGGCGACACGTGTGCCGCGCACCGGAGCTCGGAGGACACGCGGAGGAGGAGGGGAGAGGGGCCAGAGGCCTTACGCGACGCAGAGAGGCCACGGGGGTGCTCGAGAGACCTCGAGGAGGAAGAAAACAGGAGGAACACGACGACGGCCACGGGCATGCGGTGCGGCGTGGCACACCGGGGAGAAAGGAGGAGGGGTCCAGGGTTCGCGTGGACGGAGGGGAGTGCGGGCGACGCTGTGGACATGGTGTGGTGGCGAGAGCTCGGCGTTTGGGGGGTGTCCGAGGGCCCTAGTGCCCAGAGCACGCTTCTGGCATGCCAGACCGCGTGGTCACCGCGTGCACTGGCACACGCGGGGATTTTGGGCCGCTCAGACCGTGTCTGGCGTGTAGTCCATCCCAAATGGGGCCCCTCTGAAGTGATGGTTCGAGGAAAGCAACTGTGTGCTGATGGGAGTGATCATCTAAAGTTTGCTGTAGCAAACTTGGGCATAAAGCTGTGTTAAAAATGAAGGGGATAAGGGCTAACCAGGATGTCACAGGGGTTTAGGGTAGGAAGGACTACAATACTGTGAAATATAAAGGATTTGGACCAATATTTATCATAGTTGCTTCACAACTAACAATCTGGTCCAGAAACTAGATCTTGAAGCTGCACTCGCATGGTTGATTTGATTGAGCTGAAATTTGGTGGAGGGTGATTATTTGGGCATATGAAGGCACTGTAAAATGTCATACCATTTGGACAAATAAAAATGGTACTTCCTTCACAATGTTCCACACTGGACAGAAACTTGGGGGAATTTTGTGGAGAAAATGGCTTGGCACAATGATGTGAATTTTGGCATGCTCAAATGATATAGGGATATTTAGGTTCTGGATTAATTTTAGAATTTATGAAGCAATAAAAGATATAGTTGCTTCACAAACTGAAATTTTGACCAGAAACAAAGATTGGATGGTGTGCCCACGTAGATTGTTGGATGGAGATGAAATTTGGTGGAGAGTAATTATTTAATCATATGGATGATCTTCCAAAATTTCAACTCATTTGGATTAGCCTAGATAGTACTTCCTTCACAAAGCTTCTCTCTAGACAGAAACTTTGGATATTTGTTGAGGAAGATTTACTAGGCAAATGAAGCTGAATTTTGGCATGTGGCAATTATTTCGATATGAAAGAGTGCTCAAAAAGTTTGAGGGCAATCAAGAAAATATATATAACACTTCCTTCACAAAGTGACATACTAGACAGAATAGGAAATTAATATTACTGAATTATTTTTGAACTAGACAAGGATGTGTTTTGATATATTTGTGGAAGATATGATCCAAAGAATTTATGAGAATTTTGTGGTAATTTTAGGAAAAACAGAAATACAGGTTGCTTCACAACCTAGGGCAAATAGGGTTATTCCTTTAATAGAAAAAGGAATATTCCCAAGAAATAAAAATTAGGGTTGGGCTAAGATGGAAATGACATGGCCTTGAGAAAGATTTGAGAATGGCAAGCCACTTGGGAGAGGAAGAAGAGATGATCTTCCCAGGTTTTAAGACCACAGAGCCACAGAAATGGAATACCAAATAAAAATTTGAAAAGATCCAAAAGAAAAAGAAAGAGCCAAAAATCGGGGTGTCACAAACCTACCCCCCTTACAAAAAATCTCGTCCTCGAGATTTGGTTGCTCAGGGAACACGTATGAATATTCTGACTTAAGGAAACCGTTTCCAACTCAGGTATCCTTTTCCTTTATAAGTTGTTCCCACTGAATTTCATATGATCTGATTACCTTGCTCTGGGTGGTTTGCTTCACCATCTCCCACATTCTGACAGGTCTTCCTTCATATGTTCATCCTTACTCTGACTCCAATTCTTTCATATCTGCTGGCTTATCTGCTATTATCATGACTGGAATTTTCATAAGTCTGGGAGTGATTTCCAATTGATGTGACATTCTTCTATCCAGCACCGATAGTATTCAATGGAGTTATAAACAAATTCCCTTGGTGGACATGAAACATGTAATCATTGCATCGGGTTACTAGATGCATGTCTTCCGGGCTCAAAACCATACTGGATATCACAACCGCTCCCTTGGCGGAATCTGACTACTTGTGGGGAGTTTTGAATCATCTTGGCTGACTTCTTTGTCTCAAATCCGTATTGACGATTCGACTGTCACCTGTCATGACCAGTATAAAGGAGTAATACCTTATAGCAATAGCTTCTAGAGACTTGACTGACGGTGGTTCTGGCGGAAGAATCTTGTTCATGACAGGCTATCATTTCACTGGGAACCATATGTGAGGACACATGATCCGAGATTGTTGTTCCGCATTCTGATTACTCATTTTGTCAGTATAGCCACATGTGGGTAGTAGGCCGTGCGATGCGTTAACATGGTTGCTGGAGTCAAACTGTGAAGTTGGCCTTTGGTCTGATATGGCAGACTTGGATATTTGATACTGACAATTCTGAGCATATACATTTGAATAAGCGAGTTACCTCCATATGTAGTCCTTACAAACAGAGTAGACTCCTTGGGTGTATATTCATGGTGATCGATACAGAATCAGACTGTCTTGGGTATCCGTACCATGTTGTTCATTTAACAATCATCATACCCGTATTTCTGGTCTTGCTCCTTCATTAGTGTTCTCTTTGTCTGGATCCTTTGCTGAAAGAACTTGGCCTTATATACTCTTAATCCTTCGTGTGACCATAGGTGCAACATTTCAGCATTCATACCTTATCCTTGTTCATGACTCATGTCATAGGAAATATACCAGGTTCACATGTACTTGTATAAGGCTCCTTGTTGTCGGCAATCCTACAAGCTGGTGACGAGGGTTAACGATATCGCCTTGTCGGGCGTGAGGAAACTGGCCTTGATAACCACTGCCAAGATTGTTGTCCCAACGTTGTCTTGCTTCATAGCTTGTTGGTCCTTTCATTACACTGAGGTGTATAGCTTGCTTCCTTCCTCTTGCATAACTCATGTGGTGGTTGGATTCTCACCTTGCTTGCATAATTGTACGAGCGACTTGTATGACCTTGGCAACATGCTTACAATATATATGGAAGTATGTGTAGCTGAGCATTTGATTCCCAAGGTAGACACTTGTGTCCTGACTAGCTCGTGCTTCTGACCCAACTGTTGCGGACCTGATTCTTGAGATGCACTGCCATATACTACCAACTCACTGGGTAGCATCTTATACCAATGTCGATGACTGTTCATAGTGCCGTACTGACGAAGAATAGCTTGTGTTGGAAGTTATCTGAGAGTAGCATGTTGAGGAAGACTGAATAGCTTATGCTCGAAGCTTTTGCCAGGATAGCTTGCTGAAGAAGACTGGGTACCGTACTTCAGAAGCTTCTCCTCCTGGTTGCTTGCTGGGGAAAATTTGGTGACTTATGCCAGAAGCTTTCTGCGGTGGCTTACCGAAGAAGACTGAGTATCTTACACTAGAAGCTATCCTCATATCATATCGAAAAAGATTGAGGAGCCTTGCATTGTAAGCTTCTCTGGTAGCGTGCGGAGGAAGACTGGGTTGCTTACTCCAGAAACTTCTCTCTGTGATATGCGGACTGAATGCCATTTATATATCCTTGATATTTCTGCTGTGTCTCGAAATATACGGTTGGCCTTGCACACAAATTATCTTCCTGCTGGTTCATTACGGTTGTAATGGTTGCACACTGAGGTAGACTTGATGCTGATAGTCAATCCAAAATATCATTTGTATTCAAACCAGATATTCCCAATATAATGCAGTCGGCTGAGAATTCCATAATGTTTAGCCGCGCGTCCAAGTATTTGAAATCCTCATTGATTCTTTGAGTCCGGTGTCGGTTGATGAGCAACTTTCATAAGGGGAAATAAGGTGACACCGAAGGCCCAAAGAAAGAAGCAAAAGAAATGATTCAAACAAAAGCACCTAAGCAACATCACATTTTACTGCTATCCACCACAATATGCATGCCTACTTAAGCACACAAATCTCGCGGGAACTCTGGTACTACGATCTAATATGCTGTGGCGGTGTGCACGAAGATGAATCAACGTGTGGAGAGGTTGGTGTAAACAGAGCTACACCAAGCGCCGGCTTAACACCGGTTGCATCTGGACGGGCTCGGAGGTGAGGACGTACTCGGTGATCATGTAGCGGAACACGGATGTCATGGCCACATCATCATCAAGCGTACGGAAGGGAACCGTACTCGTCTAGGGAAAGGGGGTGACAAGGTAGGATAGCGGTGGAAATCAGGGTTCGCTGACATTGCCCTTTTCTGGTAACAAAGACCAGTAAGGGTTGCCAAAGCGGCGAGTTGGATGGCAAGATCCGGGGTAGAAACATGTCTATCGCCGAAACGATAGGTGTGGCTGAAGAGAATATATTGGTGCGATACCTGTGCATCAGTCCTGCAAGTGATGGACACCACAAGGTACCTCGGCATCCCTCCACTGGGACAGATATGTCACCAAACACCAAAGAGCAAGTATACAAAGCTGAAGGGTGCAGGTAGTGGATCGAAACCGATATCACCTACACTCACAAGATTAGCCGTTAGCGATAAGATAATAAGTCTACATGCATGCTATGGAGCAAACGAATGCAACAACCAAATGCAACAAGCAAGCTAGACTCTGAACTACCGGTTTCTAACGCTCGCGCGGACTAGGGCGTCCTACAGCCAGACCTGCTCTGATACCAAGCATTGTGGCACCCCGGCTCAGAGAGACCGGAACACCCCGCATTCCAACCCAGAGATCAACTCTTCTGGAATACGACACTGCTTGGCATAGAACAAATCAGCTCTTTATTACAAATAATAGGGGTACAAGGGTTTGAGTATTACAAAAGATTACATTGGCACGGCGACACTATGCCTGCTAAAGTAGTTCTATGCTAGCAGCGGAACATCACATAGCGGGATAGCTTCTAGCAGCAGAACAGTGACGACGGTGATGGACTCCACTCCACAGGGACTCTGGCTGGGTCACGTCCTAGGGCGCAAACTCAGGATCCTCGACAAGCAATCAATCACGGCATCACCTGCAATCTGGCATGACACACCAGGTGAGTACTTTGAATGTACTCGCAAGCTCACAGCAACCAAAGCAATCAAGACAACCAACAGCATGGCATTGACAGGTTAATTATCAATGATGATCATGATATTACTAGAACAATCACGAGAATGAGCATGGCATGTACATGTTACTTATGATATGAACATGATGATACTAGCACTAGCATGAGAGGGGGTGTCGATGTTTAAGGTCCCTTGGAACAACTTACTCTTCTCGGAGGTTATCTCGTATCCACCATATGCGTCAAGTTTACCGTCGTGAGCATCACATGATCACCTCAGGATCAACCAAGCTCGGTATCAACAATACCATCGTGATCAACACATGACCACAAGGAGCTTGATCTTTACCTGTGATCATCGCATGACCACATAAAGATCAACCAACTTCTTTTCTCATGGAACCGGGGTTGTTTATTATTCAGGTTAATATTACTGTTGACCCATAGTGTGACCTACTACGAACTGTGTCCATGACCGAGGACTCGGCTATCGTTAGATTATGCACTCTGCAGAGGTTAGTACACTGTACCACACCAAGGAACTCATGGCCTCGTGCTCCCATTCGGGTGGACCAACGACATTCCGGCAAAACCAATCTATTGCATGACACTCTCCCGGCCACTCCGACAAACTCCCCTTTGGGATATGTCATGGGTGGCCCCGATGTCAACTCGTGACATCCTGCCACCTCGTGGCCGGCCACCGTCATGGCAAAACAAACTCGTCCCAAACGGGGACACCCGGGTACAACACAACTTGGGCACACAAGGTTTATGGCCGCCTACCTGATCAGGGTAATGCGCGCACATAACCTTCCCTAGTTGGAGGTACCAGCGAGAGGCATGACAATAGACCGAATTAGGGCCTCCCCATCCAGGCAAGTGTGGTTGCACTGGTGAGCTCGATTCGGTGGCACCATGACTCAGCCAACAGATTTGGTCAAGTTTGATTAATGTCAGGTTTAACTTGAATGGTGATGAGCTGAGTCATAATAAAATAACAATGCATATGAGCATGATATCAGTGTAACCATGGATGGGCAACATAACCATTTAACATCATAACATCAACAACGATAAATCATTTACGGGATGCAAATGAGCATGGCATAACGGTGATCATGAATATAACAAGTATTTGCAGACCATAACTATTCATGTGAGCATATCATTATCACTAGCATCGGAAATGATTACAAGAATAAAACATGATAATAATAACATTAGCAATTAATCATTTCACTTACTAGATGAAATTAACATGGCATAAGAAATGAGCATGGATTCACAAGCAGCATTCAAAATAATTACATGAACAAATAATTATTCAAACATTCAATTTGAAACCATGGCTATTGCAATGCCATCATGCAAGTGGCTGTCATGGCTTGCCTGGGGATGAAGGATTCATCGGGAAGAAGTGCAAGGAGCTCGCGAAAATATTTTGCCGGAAAAATTTCCCTCTCGAAGGCGGCTGATTAAGGGCAAGGGCAAAATGGTAATTTTCGCCATGTGAAAACATTATGAAAATGATACCAATGGAACGGGCTCGACGAATAGAGAACATGGGCTTTTGAATCACCTGATTCGGAGTTATGGTTGCGAAAATACAGCCGTTCATTCGTTAGGCAGAAAAACAAATAAAAACTGTGCTTTTCTGCTGCTAATGGACGAACGTCCGCAATTTAGAGGTTTCGGCGCCGGCTGCTGAAAACAGAAAGTGCCTTTCAGGGAATACACCTTTGCCGTTGCCAAAGCGTATTTCGGTCCGAAGCTGCGCCTGAATACGTTTTCAGAAATGGAAAACGCATTCTTAGAAAAGCGTCTCCACTTAAACTGGCGGGCCCGGGCGCTGTGTCACTAACACGCGGGCCCCACGCCACCTCTCTCTCTCTCTTCCTCACCTCTCCTTCAACCTCCCGATGGGAGACAGAGAGGAGGCCGACCGCCGCGGTTCCTGTCGCTCCGCCACACAGGAAGTTGAGCCGAGGGTCCAGGAGAGAGCCCTGCTCGAAGGCGCGGCCGCCGGGGCTGCCGGAGACGACCGGCACATCGGCAGGGTGGACAGCGGCAACAGCGATGTTGGGGTGCAAGGCTCCATGGCACAAGGGAGGGGCCGGGGATACGGGGCGGCGTCTAGGTAGTCGGGGAGGCTTCTGGTGGTGGCTCGATGGAGAGAGGGTGGCCAAGTCGCTCGAATTTGAGTGGCGGCCGACGGCGGCCATGGCGTCAATGGGAGGGCAAGGGAGCTCCGGAGATCAAATGGATGGGTTGGGGAGGTTTCTGGGAGAGAGGAGTGGAGGTTGGGGTGCAGTGGCGAGCTCGGGGCTGGCTATATATAGCCGGGGCGAGCTCGCGGCCATGGCGACGTGTGTGCCGCGCACCGGAGCTCGGAGGACATGTGGAGGAGGAGGGGAGAGGGGCCAGCGGCCTTACACGACGCGGAGAGGCCATGGGGGTGCTCGAGGAGGAACAAAACAGGAGGAACACGATGACGACCGCGGGCACGCGGTGCGGCGTGGCGCGCCGGGGAGGAAGGAGGAGGGGGCCAGGGTACGCGTGGACGGAGGGGAGTGCGGGCAATGCTGTGGACATGGTGTGGTGGCGAGAGCTCGGCGTTTGTATGGTGGCCGAGGGCCCTAGTGCCCAGAGCACGCTTCTGGCACACCAGACCGCGTGGTCACCGCGTGCACTGGCACACGCGGGGCTTTTGGGCCGCCCAGACCGTGTCTAGCGTGTAGTCCATCCCAAATGGGGCCCCTCTGAAGTGATGGTTCGAAGAAAGAAACTGTGTGCTGATGGGAGTGATCATCTAAAGTTTGCTATAACAAATTTGGGCATGAAGCTGTGGTAAAAATGAAGAGGATAAGGGCTAACCAGGATGTCACAGGGGTTTAGGGTAGGAAGGACTACAATACTGTGAAACATGAAAGGATTTGGACCAATATTTATCATAGTTGCTTCACAACTAACAATCTGGTCCAGAAACTAGATCTTGAAGCTACACTCACATGGATAATTGGATTGAGCTGAAATTTGGTGGAGGATGATTATTTGGGCATATGAAGGCACTGTAAAAATTTCATACCATTTGGATAAATAAAAATGGTACTTTCTTCACAATGCTCCACACTGGACAGAAACTTGGGGGAAAATGGCTTGGCAAAATGATGTGAATTTTGCCATGATCAAAGGATATAGGGATATTTAGGTCCTGGATTAATTTCGGAATTTATGAAGCAATAAAAAATATAGTTGCTTCACAAACTGAAATTATGACCAGAAACAAAGAATGGATGGTGTGCTCACATAGTTTGTTCGATGGAGATGAAATTTGGTGGAGAGTAATGATTTAATCATATGGATGATCTGCCAAAATTTCAACTCATTTGGATTAGCCTAGCTAGTACTTCCTTCACAAAGGTTCTCTCTGGACAGAAACTTTGGAAATTTGCTGCGGAAGATTTACTAGGCAAATGAAGCTGAATTTTGGCATGTGGCAATTATTTGGATATGAAAGAGTGCTCAAAAAGTTTGAGGGCAATCAAGAAAAGATAAATAGCACTTCCTTCACAAAGTGCCATACTGGACAGAATAGGAAATGAATATTCCTGAATTATTTTTGAACTAGGCAAGGATGGGTTTTGACATATTTGTGGAATATATGATCCAAAGAATTTATGAGAATTTTTTGGGAATTTTAGGAAAATTAGAAATATAGGTTGCTTCACAACCTAGGGCAAACAGGGTTATTCCTTTAATAGAAAAAGGAATATTCCCAAGAAATAAAAATTAGGGTTGGGCTAAGATGAAAATGACATGGCCTTGAGAAAGATTTGAGAATGGCAAGCCACTTGGCAGAGGAAGAAGAGATGATCTTCCCAGGTTTTAAGACCACAGAAAAGAAATACCGAATAAAAATTCGAAGAAATCCAAAAGAAAAAGAAAGGGCCAAAAATCGGGGTGTCACATGGGTCCCAGCTGTCAGGGGGAGGAAACATTTTTTCCGCGTAATAAGGAGGCACTTCCTTGCATGCGACCATGGACCTCGTGGGTCCCAGCTATCAGCCTCTCCACGTACAGTCCTCTTCCGATGGCTGTGGTTCATTGACCGCGTTGACGACGCCGTACCGAGTGCAGCAAGGCGGTGGACGACGGTGAGGCCTAGGAAGGGAACGACCCAGAGCCAGGGACGACAAGGCAGTGGTTGCCCACGCGGAGGGAAGTACGAGGGTTTACTGATTCAGCTGTGGTGTGAGGCCGCCGTCGCCGGAGAATAACAGGAGGTGTGGGTGAGTAGAGGGATGGCCTGGCCAGCGGTGGGAGTAGGGTTTGGTGGTGAAGCCTGCGCGGCAGCACAGTCGGCCATGGGAGGCAGGAGCAGGCGGTCCCGCCAGCGCTAGTTTGGGCGGCTGGAGCAAGAAGATCAGAGATTGTAGAAGCAGCATGGCCGGTGCTGCTAGAATCGTTTGTTGACTAAGTTGACAAAGCCCTGCATATGCGTCAACTTGGTAGGCCCACAAGTCAGCCTCCAAATCAGGTGGGTCCCAGCTAACAGGGGGAGCAATCATTTTTCTTGCGCGTAATAAGGAGGCACTTCCTTGCGTGCGACCATGGACCTCGTGGGTCCTAGCTGTCAGTCTCTCCACGTATAGTCCTCTTCCGATGGTTGCCGTTCGTTGACTGCGTTGACGACGCCATGCCGAGAGCATCAAGGCGGTGGACAACGGTTAGGCCTAGTAAGGGAACGACCCGGAGACGAGGAAGACTTGGCAGTGGTTGCCCACGCGGAGGGGAGTACGAGGGTTTACTGGTTCGGCTGCGGTGTGAGGCTGCCGTCGCCGGAGAATAACAGGAGATATGGGTGAGTAGAGGGATGGCCTAGCCAGCGATGGGAGTAGGGTTGGGCGGTGAGGTCTGTGCGGCAGCACAGCCGTCCATGGGAGGCGAGAGAAGGCGGTCCAGCCGGCGCTGGTTTGGGCGGCTGGAGCAAGAAGATCAAAGATTGAAGAAGTAGCATGGCCGTTGGATTAACATCCAACGGTCACTGCGGCTAGAATTGTTTGTTGACTAAGTTGACAAAGCCCTGCGTACGCGTCAACTTAGTAGGCCCAAGACAGCCTCCAAATCCGTGGCAAACATCATACATCACATTTGCTATTATTTTTAATAATTTACAACCCATTTGCTCTTTCTTAAGGATTTTTTTGCAGCACAAATTCTTTTTGTTAGCATTACAGCTAATATTCTGGCCACGGTTAAAAATTTCAATGAAATTTTGCATATTTTGGTGGGCTCCGAACTGTTTTTAATCACTATGTTTCGAGTCTGATTCAGACTAGTTTGAAAAATAAAATTATATTAATTATAATCCAATGATATTTTCACTGCAGAAAAATCCAATGAAATTTAAAATTTCAAAATCCAGATGAAACGAAATTTGAAACTAATTATCGGTTGCTGTGTTTTTTAAAATTTACAGCCCATTTCTTATTGTTTATAGGCCATTTTTTTTAGGGAAATAGGCCATTTTGTGGGCAAGCCGAATGCATCCCTCCTCGCCTTGCAAGATTTGAAGCCCAGCAGGGCTGAGAAAAGCAAGTAGGCCTCGGTTGGGTATTGTGCAAAAGAAAATAGAACTGGGCTAGCCGTTTGAAGACAGAAAACAAAACTGAGCTGGTGATGTGGTAAACATAAAATAAAAAACTGGTCATTGAAATTTTCGAACTATTTTTACTCCCGAAATTTTGAGCCTGATAAAAACAAAGTTTAAAATATATTTAAATTATGTTAAAATCCAATGAAATATGAAATATGAAAAAATAAAATAAAATTCGCAATTTGAAACTAATTGCCCATTTGATGTGTTTTTTATATATTTACACCCCATTTCATATTACTCACAAAATTTATAGCCTTTTTTTATGGCCAGGCCGAATGTATCCCTCGTCGTCTTGAAAGATTTGCAGCCCAGCAGGGCGGGGAAAAAGAAATTGGCCTGTGTAGGGTATTGTGCGAAAAAAGGTGCGCTAGTCATTTTCATAGACAAAAAAACAGTTGGGCTCGTCATGTTGTAAATAAAGCCTGGGCTAGACGGGCCACAGACGCCGCACAGCCCAGTTGATACCCTCCTCTGTCTCAACAACAACAACAAAAAAACTGCTCGAGCTACTGGGTTCCAGGTGTCAGCCGCTCCTTGTGCAATTCTTTCGTTTAATGACTACATTGACAATGTCGTAGGTCCCGGATGTCAGCAAACCATTAGGAGGAAGCATTTTTTCATGTAATAAGGAGGAACTTGCTTGCTAACGGCAATGGACCTAGGGGTCCCTACTGTCATCCTCTCCACGTACAGTCCTCACCGATTCCTGTCGTTTGTTGACAGTCGCTCATTGTGTAATTCTCTCGTTTATTGACTACGTTGACAATGGGATGGGACCAAGATGTCGGGAAACCATTAGGAGGAAGCATTTTTTTGGCTTGTAATGAGGAGGCACTTGCTTGCGTACTGCCATGACCCTGGTGGGTCCCTACTATCATCCTCTCCACGTACAATCATCTCCTGATTCCTCTCGGTTGTTGACCATGTTGACAATGCCAGAAGGTGGTGCCGCGGCGAGGGAACCAAAGCGGAGGACGATGGCGAGGCCTCGGACTGGAACGAAAAGGAGTTGTGGAAGATGCGGCAGTGTGGTCAGAAACGGAGGGGAGTACGAGGGTTGGTGCGGGGTGGGGATGCCGTCGCCGGAAGATAACAGGTGGTGGGGGTGGGTGGGTGGGGGTGTAGAGGGATGGCCTGGCACCGGTTAGGGTACGGTGGGACAGCAATGCATGCACGGCTGCGTAGCAAGTCACGAAAGGCAGGAGCAGGCGATCCTGCCGGCGTTGGTTTGGTTTGGGCGGCTGGAGGCTGGAGGAAGAAGACAAGAGATTAAGAAAGCACGACAGACGTTGGATTGACATCTAATGGCTTAGCCTGCGACAATCGTTTGTTGACTAAGTTGACAAAGCCTTGTGTACGCGTCAACCTAGTAGGCCCACAAGTCACCCTCTTAATCCGTGGCGGACAAATACAACCCATTTAAAAATATAACAGCCCATTCCAAACGTTCAATCGGAAAGTTCAACATTCAGAGCAAAGTAACAGGACTGATTCAGAGATAGAGTACTGAACTTCCACGTTGACAACCATCATAGCCAACTTAACTATCTACTCCCAGTAATACTCGAGTTTAGAACAATTAAGATACTCTTAGCTAACTAGACGATGCCAGCCGCCATCTGCGGCACACGCTAAACGCTGGCACCGACGTCCTCCTCGTCACCTCGGACTTGGCAGAGGTAAGATAGGGCGCGTTGCTCGCGCCCGTTGGCCCTTTCCATGCCGGCGTGGTCCACCGAAGCTTCGGCTTCTAAGCGGGAAACCAACTTGACGAGATGGTAGTAAAATTCAGCGTCGCGCACGCGTGCATGCCCGACATCCTCTAGGGCTATTCACCGGGCGCCGGCCTCCACGTAGTCGGCCTAGTTGCGGGCGCTCTGCTCGCGACGGTGCGCTGCTCCTCCTCCATGCTCTGCTGGCGGCGCAAATCGGTGGTACGCTGCTCCTCTGCCATGCGGTCGCGCTCCAAGGCATCCTCATACTCTGCATTGCCATCTAAAGACCGCCAGAATGCCTCCTCCCTCCATCTGCCTTCCCATGAAAAACCGAACACTAACTCCGGCGGTGAGCGCCTCTGGCGTCGCCTATTGATGCCGCGCGGGGGCATGACGGATGTGGCGAGAGCGAGGGCAAGTGGTGAGCGACGTGTGGCCGGTGGGGTCTTGTGAAGATAGGGTGCATTGGGTTAAGGTGCCACCGGAGCACACCGGGAACCAGTAATTATAGGCAGACGGTAGGTAAACCCGCGTGTCGCGGGAAACGCGAAGGTCATCGGAATTAAATGCATAAGCAAACATGGCTTTTAGCGCGCCAGCTTGCCATGGAAAACTGGAAAAACTGAAATTATGACTGTGTCGTACTCCCGTCCCGTCTCGTCAGTGCTGGGTCGCACATCGGCATGACGGTCAAACGAGTGCACTCGATTCATCCAGATGAGGTACGTGCGTGATCCGCTGGTTATTCGTGTAGGATCGAGTCGGTCTGCGCGAGCTGCTGGGTCCCTGGTGTCAGCCGCTCGTTGAGCAATTCTCTCGTTTATTGACTAAGTTGACAATGGCGTGGGACCCAGATGTCAAACCATTAGGAGGAAGAAATTTTTTTTGGCTTGTTATAAGGAGGCACTTGCTTGCGTACTGCCAACGTTTGAGGGTACGGTGGGGCGGATATGCATGGGCGGAGGTGCAGCCACCCATGGGAGGCAGGAGCAGGCGGGACACATGCCGTGGTTTCGTTTGGGCGTCTGGAGGAAGAAGACAAGAGATAGAAGAAACACGACAGATGTTGGATGTCAATCCAATGGCTGGCAGGCAGAATCATTTGTTGACTAAGTCGACACCACCTTGGATAGGCTTTTTCCTTGTGGGTCCCAAATGTCAAAATCCAAATCTGTCACGGCCATGCAGCCTTTCTTATTAGGAATTATAGCCCATTTGGTGTACTAGCCCAAAATAAATTTGTGGGTGCTGGCGGGCGCTAAGCACTTGGGTTCTGTAATGCACAATGAGATCAAGTAGCCGGCGCTAAACGGTTAATTCTAGTACACTATATATGGGCTTCCAATGTGCGTGAAATCATCACCTTTATATACAACTTCTCCAGGCATGGAAAGCATCGCAACAAGCCAATAATCTTGTGCAGATCAAAAGTATTCATACTGATATATAAGATCTTGACAGAATCCAGCACCACTGATAGGCTATCCATGGACAAACTCTTCATTGAGCATATAGAACATAATATTAGTACAAAAAGTGTACTCCGAGATGATATAAAACTTATGCGCACAAATGAAAAATGCAGCTTATGATTACAAAAGTGTAGATGATAATATACAGTACCTGGATAACTGTGGAGCCAAACACCATCTTGAAATGATCACAGAGATCATGAATTACACCCAAGGTCTCCAGTTTAGGCGCAGAGACGACAGTTATTTGTGAAGGTGAATAACAAGAATCAAGGATCAAACTTTGAAGTGAAGGGGCATCTTCGATGATGAGCTCCCCTACATCAAAAGAAATTCCAATTCTTACAAGGTTAGGCGACTTTATTCGGAAACAACCGATTTTAACTGTCAAAACAAGCACTAAGCACTCCAGGGCAGGCAACTGGATTGGATGATGCTGTGCAGTGAGGCCTCCGACATACGAACCAACACAAGTGAAAGTTTTTTGAGAAGTGGGAGTCGAAGCTTTTGTACCAGATTGTCTGGTAGTCAGCACAGGGCAAAGGTGGTTGTCGGTGTACTAAGACATGGGTGCCCTCGTACCCAGACTTGTGCACAGGCAGTTGTAGCCTCCCTTCCGGCAAGGGCTTGATAGGGGATAACTACGACCCAAGACTCAACACCAAGACCGTGAAGAAGACCTCAAGGCAGGTCATCGAGAAGTACTATTCTAAGTACTGAAGATCGACGCTGCTCTTGCCGGCAAGCTTCGCCCCAGCAAGGTGAAGACTAAGGCTATGGTTGCCGACAAGCTCCCTTGCCGGCAAGCAAGGCCCGGCAAGCTCCGTGCCAGCAGGTTTGTTCTGTCCTGTTACCGCTCCACCTCACCATCGACCAGATAGGCTCGTGGGCTAGGTGTCGAGCGGGCAGACAGTTAACATGGCCGGCCAAGGCACGTGTTAGCACGCCGTGCTGAGATTAACTTTAATGACACCCATCCCTGGGACGTGTCGAGATTACAGGAGGGCGCCAAGACCGATGATGCAGATCTTTTGCACAAGGCCTCGCCTCCCCAACGTAGCACCTAACAGTGCATTAAATGCGTTTGTCTTACCCCCATTGGAAGATAGACGTGATGACGGTGCAAGTCACTGTTCACACTCTGTAATGACCGTATTAGCCATTGTGGTGATCCCTTGGCCTATAAAAGGAGGCCCACGGCTACAGGTAGAACGGTCGACACCCAGTTCAATTACACGCCATAGCTGCATTTTCCCGAGCACCTTGCCGAAAAACTACGCTCCCTGTAACCAGAGTCCATATTCGATCAACCACAGAGCAGGAGTAGGGTTTTACGCTCATAGCGGCCCTAACCTGGATAAATCCCCCGCATGTTCTTGCACTTACTAAAAACCTCCTCTTTGTCCCATGCACGTCCCCTGAGCCGAATCGCAAAGGGACCCGTTCGGTCCCATAGATAGTCGTTTCCCATGACATCTTTGGCGCGCTAGGCAGGGGCTGTATGTGTGTCACAAATCAGTTCTTTGGTAGTGTGAGTACCAACTTCATCATCTTCGTCGATGGCGCCGAAGAAAAAGAGTGGAGCCACGAAGGTTCCTACCGCGTCCAAGCCACCTTCCCAGGCGGCCGCAGGTGGCGCAGCCGGCACGGGCGCTACGGTTGGGACGGGCGGCGCAGGAGGCACAAGTGGTGTGGGTGCCTAACACCCCCGCCGCGATACTGGACCTAGCCACAGGACCGGCGACGTCGCAGCCGGTCAACTTCCAAGACATTCTGGTGAGCGCATTCATCATAGTAATATAATTCATACTGCTGCCACCCAGAACCCAGCCGCCACAACGTCTCAGAACGTAGCGGCGACGTCCAATAACGGCGCGGTGAGGCATACGCCGCGACCATCGCAAGATGGGAACGACACGCTCCCCCACGTTGCTGGCAGTTCCAGACGACCGCAAGGCGGGATTCCCGTGCAGCAACTTCCGATTGCTCACGGAGCACCGCCGCCACCACCACGTCCGCCTGTTGGCGAGCATGAGCCGCGGCGACACGTACGTAACGAAGCTCCTTCTGGCTCCGCCAGGAGTCAAGCGATGCCTCGTTCTGTGCTCCCAGCCATGCCGACCACGGCGTCTAAGGCCATGGCACGGGTTCAAATACATTTGAACTTCCCGCCAAGCCCAGACAAGATGGACAAATGGAGAGCTACCATTCAGAGTCTCATCAGTTTTGCCGATCCCGGCAAAACACAAGACGTGGGGCCATCGCGGCGACCACCCACCATGTTGGCGGGACCCTCCGGCTACCTTGCCGGAGACACCACGCAGACGGTGCAGTCGCCTCGCCACCCCCCACCGTCACAGCGGCCAGCCCGCCAGTCAGACGACCATGACGTGATGTCCATGGCTTCGTCAGATTTGCGGTGCCGCCAAGATCAGCGCCAAGTGCTCCACGAGCGGTGCGACGAAGACGCCCGCACGAAGATCGAGCGGCACTGGGAAGCACGTCGTCAGTCCGACGACCGTGCCAGGCTGGCGGTGAACGTGCTCGCTCCGGTAGCCGCTGGGTACTTGCCCTACGATGTGGGGTACCTAGCGTTTACTCGTGAGCTGTGGCAAGTTCGTTGGCCGTCCACCGAGCCTTCAAGCCAGAGCTGCCCGACAAGTACGACGGCACGCTCAACCCAGCCGAGTTCCTTGGCATCTACACCATCGCGGTGGAGGCTGCCAGGGGACGGGACGAGAAAGTGCTTGCCAACTACTTCCCGTTGGCACTTGGGCCCAACGTCAGGTCGTGGTTGATGAACCTGCCTGAGGTCTCCATCTCTTCTTGGGCGAATCTGTGCCATCATTTCATTGGCGCTTACCAGGGTGGCCACAAGCTCCCGGGTCAGCCCAGTGATTTGCAGGTGATCCCCCAAAGGGATGGAGAGAACCTCTGCAAGTACATACAACGGTTCAGCCGTGTGCACGACAACATCCCCGACATCCATCCCGTAGCTATTGTTGCCGCGTTCCACACGAATGTGCGCAACCGCAGGATGCGGTCAGAGATGAATGTCGAGCGGGTCAAGACCATCAACGATCTGTATGTCTTGGCGGATAGGTGTGAACGTGCTGAGGAAGGGAGGTGACTCCCCGGGGAAGATGCGGGTGCAGACGTTGATTCCGAGGACGACGACGCATCAACCCCACAGAAGAAAAATAGGAAGCGCAACAGAAAGCGCAAGAACAAGACTGTACTGACAGTCGAGAGCTCCGGCGACACCAATGCCACCAAGAAGTCGAAGGCAGACATCCCCGGCAAGGAGATTGCCGGGTGCGATGCTTGGTGGGAAGCTGCGGCACGCGAGAAGGCCGGCAAGACCGGCGGGCCGTACTGCAAAATCCACCGTACCAAGGGCCATGACCTCCAGCAATGCCGGCAAGTAGAGCAACTTGCTGAAAAGCAGAAGCAAGAGTACGAGAAGCGAGATAAGGAGAAGGCCCAAGATGGTGCTGGTGGGTCCGGCAAGCAAGACCATGGTGGCCGCGGAGGCCGCCGCGGCAAGGTCAAGCAGCCAAAAGAGAAGGCTGCTCAGGGCCAGCAAGAAGAGGATGATAGAGATGAGGATGGAGGCGGGTCCGGCAAGGAGTTCCAAAATGCAGTGGATGCCATGTGTGTTGACGGAGGTGCATCTTTGCACTCCTCACACCGGTGACTAAAGCACTGGATCCGCAAAGTCAACGCAGCAGAACCGGTGATGGAGGCACAGAAGCCACTCAAGTGGTTGCACTCGCCCATCATCTTTGACGCCGAGGACCACCCTGATCGCACCACTGCGGTCAGGTGTTTGCCGTTGTTGGTCTCACCAACAATTCGCAGCCTCAAGGTGACAAAGATGCTGTAGACGGTGGGGCAGGCTTGAACTTGATCTCCCTAGATGTTATCAAGAGGCTACAAATCCCCGACAAAGATCTCGAGGAGACATGCAGTTTCCAAGGGGTCAGTCCAGGGAAGAACAAGCTGAAGGGCCAGATCACATTACGGGTCACGTTCGGCAGCGAGCTCAACCATCGGACAGAGAAGATTACCTTCGACATCGTCAAGATGCCGCTGTCGTACAATGGGATTCTGGGCCACCTAGCCCTGGCAAAGTTTATGGCCTTGTCGCACTATGCGTACAACGTCATCAAGATGCCGGGGCCGATGGGGGTCCTCACCCTCAAGTCAAACCACAAAGACGCGATCATCTGTACCGACAAGCTCTACCGGGAGGCGGCGGCAGCAGCTGCCATCGAGGCGCTTGCCCCTGCCGTCAATGCTCCCGGGGAAGGAAAGAAAAAGAAGGCCGGCAAGACCTCTGGGAAGGACTCCGGGAAGCATGCTTCAGAGTGCAGCATGCCTGCCGAGGACGTACTAGAGAGCTCTACCAGCAAGAGCAAGAGAGCCAAGGCTTCCGCATCCATGACCAAACAAGTTTCTGCAAAAGGGGATGGGACGATTGGCACTTTTTCTGAAAGTGCCACTCTCGACAACAAATAGGGAGTCGAGCTCGTTGCCTTCCTACGGGTGAATGCCAGTGTGCTTGCCTGGCAAGCACCTGACGTCCCTGAAGTTCTTAGGAGGGCAACTGAGCACCACCTTGCTGTCTGCCCTCATGCGAGACCCCTCAAGCAGAAGGTCAGGAAGCAAGCCTTGGTGCAGAAACAATACTCCCCACGGAACTCAAACACGGGTCACCTCGAGTCTTGGCCTTTAATGAGGAGGACCAAGATGAGCTGCGGCATGATGATTGATACGTCCATTTTGCATCATGTTTTACTACTGTTATTTATAGTGTTTTTAATCAATATAACACTTTGTGGAGCAATTCTAATGCCTTTTCTCTCTTAATATGCAAGATTTACACAAGGAGGGAGATTGCCGGCAGCTGGAATTCTGGACCTCAAAAAGCTATGTCAGAGATACCTATCCTGCACATCTCCAAATGAGCTGAAATTTCATGAAGATTTATTTTGGAATAAATATAAAATATTGGAAGAAAGAAGTACCAGAGGGGGCCACCCAGGTGCCCACAAGGCACTAGGGCGTGCCCCCCCAGGCACGCCCTGGTGGCTTGTGGGGCCCCTGGCCAGCCTTCGGTGCCCATTTTCTGGTATATAATCCCATTTGCCCTAGAAAAAATAAAGAGAAGACTTTTGGGATGGTGCGCCGCCGTCACGAGGCTGAACTTGGGCAGGAGCACTTTTGCTCTCCGGCGGAGCGATTTCGCCGGGGATACTTCCCTCCTGGAGGGGGAAATCGGAGCCATCGACATCACCAACGATCCTCTCATCATGGGAGGACCAATCTTCATCAACATCTTCAGCGCACCATCTCATCTCAAACCCTAGTTCATCTCTTGTATTCACTCTTTGTCTCAAAACCTCAGATTGGTACCTGTGAGTTGCTAGTAGTGTTGATTACATTTTGTAGTTGATGCTAGTTGATTTACTTGGTGGAAGATTATATGTTCAGATCCAATATGCTATTCAATACCCCTCTGATCTTGAACATGAATATGATTTGTGAGTAGTTACTTTTGTTCTTGAGGACATGGGAGAAGTCTTGTCATAAGTAATCATGTGAATTTGGTATTCGTTCGATATTTTGATGATATGTATGTTGTTGATTCTCTTAGTGGTGTCATGTGAACGTCGACTACATGACACTTCACCATCTTTGGGCCTAAGGGAATGCATTAGTAGTAATTAGATGATGTGTTGCTAGAGTGACAGAAGCTTAAACCCTAGTTTATGCGCTATTCCGTAAGGGGCTGATTTGGATCCATATGTTTAATGCTATGGTTAGAGTTATCTTAATTCTTCTTTCGTAGTTGCGGATGCTTGTGAGAGGGGGTAATCATAAGTGGGAGGCTTGTTCAAGTAAAAACAGCACCCAAGCCAGAGGACAAGCCCACCACTTCATCACCACCACCATCACCGAAGAAGGAAACTTGAGTACATGGGTATGGGCACTCCCCTTGGCTTGTGCCAAGCTTGGGGGAGGTGCCCCGGTATCGTATCACCATCACTTTTATTATCTTTACATATTTTTAGTTCGATCCTTAGTGATTTCGTGATTTAGTTGAATAAAAGTTTCGTATGATCTATTTTTGAGTCCTAGTTACGTGATCTATCTATCTATGTAATTGAGTTGAGAGTTATATAATAAAGAGTAGTTTGAGTTTTTGCTTGTTTACTTTTATGTTTCAATCCTAGCAATGAAAATAATGAAAAAGATCATATGCTAATCTTATGGAAAGTAATGAAATTACATAAAGAAAAGTATAAGTGGTAAAATTTATTGAAAGTTAACAAACATAGCATTGGTCAATGATGCAATTCATGAAAAAATTAATAAGGGAAGAGAAGATTCACATGCAAATACACTATCTTGGACATCTTTTATGATTGTGAGCCCCCATTAAGTATTTTATGTCAAATTGTTGACATTGGACAAGGAAGACAACGTAATGAATTATGTTTACTTATATTCACATAGAAGCTATATTGTCATAGATCCTTCAACATGTGGTGCTTGCTCAATATCTTTGCTAGCCAAAAATCCGCACCAAGTAGAGATACTACTTGTGCATCCAAAACCCTTAAACCCAGTTTCATGTCATGAGAGTCCACTATATCTACCTATGGATTGAATAAGATCCTTCAAGTAAGTTGTCATCGGTGCAAAAAGCAATAAAAATTGCCTCTAAATGTGTATGAACATTTATTGTAAGGGAAAATAAGCTTTGTACAAACTTGTGATGGCAAAGAAATAAAAGCGACGGACTGCATAATAAAGGTTGCCATCACAAGGGGCAATATAAAGTGTTGTTCCTTTGCATTAAGAGCTTGTGCATCCAACAATAAAAAGCGCATGACAACCTCTGCTTCCCTCTGCGAAGGGCCTATCTTTTACTTTTATGTATTTACTTTTTATGCAAGAGTCAATAGTGTTCTCCTCTATTCCTTTTTATTTTTCTCTTTTGCAAGCATCATGTGGTGGGAAAGATCTAGGCATATATATCCAGTTGGATATGAGTGATCATGAGTTATTATTGTTGACATCACCCTTGAGGTGAATAAGTTGGGAGGCGAAATTATAAGCCCCTATCTTTCTATGTGTCTGGCTGAAACTTTTTGCTCCATATATATGTTGTGAGTGTTAGCAATCATAGAAGACTATATGATGGTTGAGTATGTGGACTTGCTAAAAAGCTCCTACATCAGACCCTTCCTGAAAATATGATGAATTGCAATTGCATTGTTGACTGAGAACATAGTTTGTTAGTTTTCAAGAAAGTTTATGCCTTATACTTCGTTGTTGTGATGAATTGTTACTTGCTCATGAAAAGTTTTATGATAATGAATATTGCTGTTATAATAATGATCATGATGCCACTATGTCCGTATTTTGTTTTTATCGACACCTCTCTCTCTCTAAACATGTGGACATGATTATTGATATCGGCTTTCGCTTGAGGACAAGCGGGGTCTAAGCTTGGGGGAGTTGATACGTCCATTTTGCATCATGTTTTACTACTGTTATTTATAGTGTTTTTAATCAATATAACACTTTGTGGAGCAATTCTAATGCCTTTTCTCTCTTAATATGCAAGATTTACACAAGGAGGGAGATTGCCGGCAGCTGGAATTCTGGACCTCAAAAAGCTATGTCAGAGATACCTATCCTGCACATCTCCAAATGAGCTGAAATTTCATGAAGATTTATTTTGGAATAAATATAAAATATTGGAAGAAAGAAGTACCAGAGGGGGCCACCCAGGTGCCCACAAGGCACTAGGGCGTGCCCCCCCAGGCACGCCCTGGTGGCTTGTGGGGCCCCTGGCCAGCCTTCGGTGCCCATTTTCTGGTATATAATCCCATTTGCCCTAGAAAAAACAAAGAGAAGACTTTTGGGATGGTGCGCCGCCGTCACGAGGCTGAACTTGGGCAGGAGCACTTTTGCTCTCCGGCGGAGCGATTTCGCCGGGGATACTTCCCTCCTGGAGGGGGAAATCGGAGCCATCGACATCACCAACGATCCTCTCATCATGGGAGGACCAATCTTCATCAACATCTTCAGCGCACCATCTCATCTCAAACCCTAGTTCATCTCTTGTATTCACTCTTTGTCTCAAAACCTCAGATTGGTACCTGTGAGTTGCTAGTAGTGTTGATTACATTTTGTAGTTGATGCTAGTTGATTTACTTGGTGGAAGATTATATGTTCAGATCCAATATGCTATTCAATACCCCTCTGATCTTGAACATGAATATGATTTGTGAGTAGTTACTTTTGTTCTTGAGGACATGGGAGAAGTCTTGTCATAAGTAATCATGTGAATTTGGTATTCGTTCGATATTTTGATGATATGTATGTTGTTGATTCTCTTAGTGGTGTCATGTGAACGTCGACTACATGACACTTCACCATCTTTGGGCCTAAGGGAATGCATTAGTAGTAATTAGATGATGTGTTGCTAGAGTGACAGAAGCTTAAACCCTAGTTTATGCGCTATTCCGTAAGGGGCTGATTTGGATCCATATGTTTAATGCTATGGTTAGAGTTATCTTAATTCTTCTTTCGTAGTTGCGGATGCTTGTGAGAGGGGGTAATCATAAGTGGGAGGCTTGTTCAAGTAAAAACAGCACCCAAGCACCGGTCCACCCACATATCAAATTATCAAAGTAGCGAACGCGAATCAAACCAACATGATGAAAGTGACTAGATGAAATTCCCATGTGTCCTCGAGAACGCTTTTCTTATTATAACAAATCATTCCGGCTTGTCCTTTGTTCCAAAAAGGATTGGGCCACCTTGCTGCACTCTTTTTTACTATTGTTACTTGTCACTTGTTACAAATTATCTTGCTATCAAACTACTCGTTACCGATAATTTCAGTGCTTGCAGAAAATACCTTGCTGAAAACCGCTTGTCATTTCCTTCTGCTCCTCGTTGGGTTCGACACTCTTACTTATCGAAAGGACTACGATTGATCCCCTATACTTGTGGGTCATCAAGACTCTTTTCTGGTGCTGTTGCCGGGGAGTGAAGCGCCTTTGGTGAGTGGAATTTGGTAAGGAAACATTTATATTACGTGCTGAAATTTACTGTCACTTGTCACTATGGAAAGTAATCCTTTGAGGGGTTTGTTCGGGGTATCTTCACCTCGACTGGAAGCACAAATAGTTGCTCCTCAACCCACTGCACCTACTGAAAATATTTACTATGAGATTCCTTTGGGTATGATAGAGAAACTGCTAGCTAATCCTTTTGCAGGAGATGGACCGGTACATCCTGATATGCACTTGATCTATGTGGATGAAATTTGTGGATTGTTTAAGCTTGCAGGTTTATCCGGAGATGGAGTTAAGAAGAAAGTATTCCCTTTATCTTTGGAGTGAAAGGCATTTACATGGTATAGGCTATGTGATGATACTGATACATGGGATTGGAACTGATTGAAACTGGAATTCCACCAGAAATTTTATCCTATGCATTTGGTCCATCGTGATCGGAATTATATATATAATTTTTGGCCTCGTGAAGGAGAAAGCATCGCTCAAGCTTGGGGGAGGCTTAAGTACATGATGTACACATGCCCCAACCATGAGCTCTCAAGAGAAATTATCTTACAGAATTTTTATGCTCGGCTTTCTCATGATGATCAAACCATGCTCGATTCTTCTTCGACTGGCTCCTTTATGAAGAAAACTATTGAATTCAGATAGGATTTTCTAGAAAGAATTAAACGCAACTCTGAAGATTGGAAACTCGACAAAGGTAATGAGTTAGGTATAATACTTGAGTTTGATTGTGTTAAATCTTTTATGGCTACCGATGCTTTTCATAAGTTTAGCACTAAATATGGACTTGACTCTGAGATAGTAGCTTCCTTTTGTGAATCATTTGCTACTCATGTTGATCTCCCTAAGGAGAAGTGGTTTAAATATCATCCCCCTGTTAAAGAAAAGATTGAGGAACCCATTAGTGTTAAAGAAGAAACAATTGTTTACCATGTTGATCCAGTTGTGCCTACTGCTTATATTGAGAAACCACCTTTTCCTATTAGGATTAAGGAACATGCTAAAGTTTCAACTGTGGTTAACAAAAGTAATATTAGAGCACCTAGACGCTCTGAACAAATTAAAGTTGAACCTAATGTTGCTATGGTTAAAGATCTCTTGGTCGATAATATAGATGGGCATGTTATTTACTTCTATGATGAACCAGCTAGAATTGCTAAACCAGATCCTAAAGATAAAAACAGACCTGTAGTAGGCATGCCTGTTGTCTCTGTTAAAATAGGAGATCATTGTTATCATGGCTTATGTGATTTGGCTGCTAGTGTGAGTGCTATTCCGTTTACCTTATATCAAGAAGTTATGAATGACATTGCACCTATTGAAATAGAGGACATTGATGTTACTATTAAGCGTGCAAACAGAGATACCATTACACCGCTTGGGATCGTCAGAGATGTTGAAGTCTTGTGTGGAAAAATAAAATACCCTACTGATTTTCTAGTCCTCGGTTCTCCACAAGATGATTTTTGTCCCATTATATTTGGTAGACCTTTCTTGAACACTATTAATGCCAAGATTGATTGCGCTAAAGAAACAGTTAGTGTTAATTTTGGTGGTATGTCTCATGAGTTTAATTTCTCCAAGTTTCGTAGACAACCTCATGGTAAAAAATTGCCTAGTAAAGATGAAATTATTGGTCTTGCTTCTATTGTCGTACCTCCTACTGATCCGTTAGAACAATATTTGCTAGACCATGAAAACGATATGCATATGAATGAAAGAAATGAAATAGATAAGATGTTCTTTGATCAACCACCTATCCTTAAACACAATTTGCCTGTTGAAACTCTTGGAGGTCCTCCTCCACCTAAGGGTGACCCTGTATTTGAATTGAAGCAATTGCTTGATACATTGAAATATGCTTATCTAGATAAAAAGAAGATATATCCTGTTATTATTAGTGCTAACCTTTCAGAGCATGAAGAAAAGAGATTACTAAAAACTCTGAGGAAGCACCACGCTGCTATTGGATATACTCTTGATGATCTTAAGGGCATTAGTCCCACTCTATGTCAGCACAAAATTAATATGGAGCCTGATGCTAAACCAGTTGTTGACCACCAACGACGACTAAATCGTAAGATGAAAGAGGTGGTAAGAACCGAAATATTAAAGCTTCTGGAAGCAGGTATAATCTATCCCATAGCTGATAGTAGATGGGTAAGTCCCGTTCATTGTGTCCCTAAGAAAGGAGGTATCACCGTTGTTCCTAATGATAAAAATGAACTCATTCCACAAAGAATTGTGACTGGTTATAGGATGGTAATTGATTTTAGAAAATTAAACAAAGCTACTAGGAAAGATCATTACCCCTTACCTTTTATTGATCAAATGTTAGAAAGATTGTCCAAGCATACACACTTTTGTTTTCTTGATGGATATTCTGGTTTCTCTCAAATACCTGTATCACAAGCCGATCAAGAGAAAACCACCTTTACTTGTCCTTTTGGAACTTATGCTTACAGACGTATGCCTTTTGGTTTATGCAATGCACCTGCTACCTTTCAAAGATGTATGACTACTATATTCTCTGACTTTTGTGAAAAGATTGTTGAGGTTTTCATGGGTGATTTTTCCGTTTACGGAACTTCTTTTGATGATTGCTTAAGCAACCTTGATCGAGTTTTGCAGAGATGTGAAGAAACTAACCTTGTCTTGAATTGGGAGAAGTGCCACTTTATGGTGAATGAAGGTATTGTCTTGGGGCATAAAATTTCTGAAAGAGGTATTGAATTTGATAAAGCTAAGGTTGATGCTATTGAGAAAATGCCATGTCCTAAAGATATTAGAGGTATAAGAAGTTTCCTTGGTCATGCTAGTTTCTATAAGAGGTTTATTAAAGACTTCTCTAAAATTTCTAGGCCTCTTACTAATCTTTTGCAAACAGATATTCCATTTGTTTTTGATGATGATTGTGTAGAAGCCTTTGAAACGCTTAAGAAAGCCTTAACCACTGCACCTATTGTTCAACCACCTGATTGGAACTTGCCTTTTGAAATTATGTGTGATGCTAGTCATTATGTTGTTGGTGTTGTTCTAGGACAGAGAGTTGATAAGAAATTAAATGTTATCCATTATGCTAGTAAAACCCTAGACAGTGCTCAAAGAAATTATGCTACTACTGAGAAAGAATTTCTAGCAGTTGTGTTTGCATGTGATAAATTCAGATCTTACATAGTTGATTCTAAAGTAACTGTTCACACCGATCATGCTGCTATTAAATATCTTATGGAAAAGAAAGATGCTAAACCTAGACTCATTAGGTGGGTTCTATTGCTACAAGAATTTGACTTGCATATTATTGATAGAAAGGGAGCTGAGAATCCCGTAGCAAATAATTTGTCTAGAATGGAAAATGTTCTTGATGACCCACTTCCTATTAATGATGATTTTCCTGATGAACAATTAGCTGTTATAAATGCTTCTCATAATACTCCTTGGTATGTGGACTATGCTAATTATATTGTTGCTAAATTTATACCACCTAGTTTCACATACCAACAAAAGAAAAAGTTCTTCTATGATTTAAGACATTACTTTTGGGATGACCCACATCTTTATAAAGAAGGAGTAGATGGTATTATTAGACGTTGTATACCTGAGCATGAACAGGAACAAATCCTACGGAAGTGTCATTCCGAGGCTTACGGAGGACACCATGCGGGAGACAGAACTGCACATAAGGTATTACAATCTGGTTTTTATTGGCCTACTCTTTTTAAGGATGCTCGTAAGTTTGTCTTATCTTGTGATGAATGTCAAAGAATTGGTAATATTGGTAGACGTCAGGAAATGCCTATGAATTATTCACTTGCTATTGAAACATTTGATGTTTGGGGATTTGATTATATGGGACATTTTCCTAAATCCAATGGGTATACTCATATTTTAGTTGCTGTTGATTACGTTACTAAGTGGGTAGAAGCTATTCCAACTAGTAGTGCTGATCATAACACTTCTATTAAAATGCTTAAAGAAGTTATTTTCCCGAGATTCGGAGTCGACTGATGGTGGTTCACATTTTATTCATGGTGCATTCCGTAAACTTCTTGCTAAATATGATGTCAACCATAGAATTGCATCTCCCTATCACCCTCAATCTAGTGGCCAAGTAGAATTGAGCAATAGAGAAATAAAATTAATTTTGCAAAAAACGATCAATAGATCTAGAAAAAATTGGTCTAAGAAACTTGACGATGCATTATGGGCTTACAGAACTGCTTATAATAATCCTATGGGCATGTCTCCTTATAAAATGGTTTATGGAAAAGCATGTCATTTACCTCTTGAGTTAGAACATAATGCATATTGGGCAATTAAAGAACTCAATTATGATTTTAAACTTGCCGGTGAAAAGAGGTTATTTGATATTAGCTCATTAGATGAATGGAGAACCCAAGCTTATGAAAATGCCAAATTGTTTAAATAAAAAGTTAAAAGATGGCATGATAAAAGAATTCAAAAATGGGAGTTTAAAGTGGGTGAGCAAGTTCTATTGTACAATTCTCGTTTGAGATTCTTTGCAGGAAAACTTCTCTCTAAATGGGAAGGACCGTATATCATCGAAGAAGTCTATCGCTCCGGAGCCATCAAAATAAACAACTCCGAAGGCACTAATCCGAGAGTGGTGAATGGGCAAAGAATTAAGCATTATATTTAAGGTACTCCCATTAATGTTGAAACTATTATTATTGAAACAATTACACGGAGGAATACATAAGAGAGACCTTCCAGAACATTCCAGAACCCTGAAAAGGAAGAGGTACGTGATACGGTAAGTAAACCGACTCCAAAAATTCCATAAAAATACTTTCTGTCAGTTTTGGAATATTAGAAAAAATACAAAAATAATAAATAGCCGAGGGGACCCACGAGGTGCACACGAGGCACCAGGGCGCGCCACCCCCCAGGCGCGCCCTGGTGGCTCGTGGGCCCCTCATGAGCCTTCCCGACTACGTTTTCTTCTGGATTACTTGTTTTGCAAGATAAAAATTCCTTATATATACTCCCGGACGTTTTGACCACCGTATCGCAGAAATCTCCCCTGTCCTTGTTTCGTGCTATTTTTCTGACAGATCTAGATCGCTATGGCTCCACCAAGCTCTTCCAAGGACAAGTTCTACGAGAAGGTCATCAACCCCTACCTACCGGAGGTGGTGAAACACCCTCAAGCCATTGAGATGCGTGAGGGGGTGCTTCACATCCGGGATGTTCAAGGACCCAAGAAGACCGGGAGCGTGGAATCTAGGCTCGAAGCGGTGGAGCAGGAGATCTTCAAGTGCCAAGGGATGGTAGAACGTGGACTCAGCGCCAACCACTCCATGATCACGGAATTCACCCACAATCACAAGGTGAATGACCAATCGATGGGGGACATCATCTTCAAGCTCAATGAACGAATCGACTATCTCCAAGGCCAAATCTATGATCTTCAAAACTAAAATTATGAGTATGAGGCAAGATTCAAAGGTATGAGTTTAACTGCAAGTTTCACGACTACAGAGACTCGTTCATCTTTTTATGATGGGGAACCTATGCCATGGAAGCCAGAGGACAAGCCCACCACTTCATCACCACCACCATCACCGAAGAAGGAAACTTGAGTACATGGGTATGGGCACTCCCCTTGGCTTGTGCCAAGCTTGGGGGAGGTGCCCCGGTATCGTATCACCATCACTTTTATTATCTTTACATATTTTTAGTTCGATCCTTAGTGATTTCGTGATTTAGTTGAATAAAAGTTTCGTATGATCTATTTTTGAGTCCTAGTTACGTGATCTATCTATCTATGTAATTGAGTTGAGAGTTATATAATAAAGAGTAGTTTGAGTTTTTGCTTGTTTACTTTTATGTTTCAATCCTAGCAATGAAAATAATGAAAAAGATCATATGCTAATCTTATGGAAAGTAATGAAATTACATAAAGAAAAGTATAAGTGGTAAAATTTATTGAAAGTTAACAAACATAGCATTGGTCAATGATGCAATTCATGAAAAAATTAATAAGGGAAGAGAAGATTCACATGCAAATACACTATCTTGGACATCTTTTATGATTGTGAGCCCCCATTAAGTATTTTATGTCAAATTGTTGACATTGGACAAGGAAGACAACGTAATGAATTATGTTTACTTATATTCACATAGAAGCTATATTGTCATAGATCCTTCAACATGTGGTGCTTGCTCAATATCTTTGCTAGCCAAAAATCCGCACCAAGTAGAGATACTACTTGTGCATCCAAAACCCTTAAACCCAGTTTCATGTCATGAGAGTCCACTATATCTACCTATGGATTGAATAAGATCCTTCAAGTAAGTTGTCATCGGTGCAAAAAGCAATAAAAATTGCCTCTAAATGTGTATGAACATTTATTGTAAGGGAAAATAAGCTTTGTACAAACTTGTGATGGCAAAGAAATAAAAGCGACGGACTGCATAATAAAGGTTGCCATCACAAGGGGCAATATAAAGTGTTGTTCCTTTGCATTAAGAGCTTGTGCATCCAACAATAAAAAGCGCATGACAACCTCTGCTTCCCTCTGCGAAGGGCCTATCTTTTACTTTTATGTATTTACTTTTTATGCAAGAGTCAATAGTGTTCTCCTCTATTCCTTTTTATTTTTCTCTTTTGCAAGCATCATGTGGTGGGAAAGATCTAGGCATATATATCCAGTTGGATATGAGTGATCATGAGTTATTATTGTTGACATCACCCTTGAGGTGAATAAGTTGGGAGGCGAAATTATAAGCCCCTATCTTTCTATGTGTCTGGCTGAAACTTTTTGCTCCATATATATGTTGTGAGTGTTAGCAATCATAGAAGACTATATGATGGTTGAGTATGTGGACTTGCTAAAAAGCTCCTACATCAGACCCTTCCTGAAAATATGATGAATTGCAATTGCATTGTTGACTGAGAACATAGTTTGTTAGTTTTCAAGAAAGTTTATGCCTTATACTTCGTTGTTGTGATGAATTGTTACTTGCTCATGAAAAGTTTTATGATAATGAATATTGCTGTTATAATAATGATCATGATGCCACTATGTCCGTATTTTGTTTTTATCGACACCTCTCTCTCTCTAAACATGTGGACATGATTATTGATATCGGCTTTCGCTTGAGGACAAGCGGGGTCTAAGCTTGGGGGAGTTGATACGTCCATTTTGCATCATGTTTTACTACTGTTATTTATAGTGTTTTTAATCAATATAACACTTTGTGGAGCAATTCTAATGCCTTTTCTCTCTTAATATGCAAGATTTACACAAGGAGGGAGATTGCCGGCAGCTGGAATTCTGGACCTCAAAAAGCTATGTCAGAGATACCTATCCTGCACATCTCCAAATGAGCTGAAATTTCATGAAGATTTATTTTGGAATAAATATAAAATATTGGAAGAAAGAAGTACCAGAGGGGGCCACCCAGGTGCCCACAAGGCACTAGGGCGTGCCCCCCCAGGCACGCCCTGGTGGCTTGTGGGGCCCCTGGCCAGCCTTCGGTGCCCATTTTCTGGTATATAATCCCATTTGCCCTAGAAAAAATAAAGAGAAGACTTTTGGGATGGTGCGCCGCCGTCACGAGGCTGAACTTGGGCAGGAGCACTTTTGCTCTCCGGCGGAGCGATTTCGCCGGGGATACTTCCCTCCTGGAGGGGGAAATCGGAGCCATCGACATCACCAACGATCCTCTCATCATGGGAGGACCAATCTTCATCAACATCTTCAGCGCACCATCTCATCTCAAACCCTAGTTCATCTCTTGTATTCACTCTTTGTCTCAAAACCTCAGATTGGTACCTGTGAGTTGCTAGTAGTGTTGATTACATTTTGTAGTTGATGCTAGTTGATTTACTTGGTGGAAGATTATATGTTCAGATCCAATATGCTATTCAATACCCCTCTGATCTTGAACATGAATATGATTTGTGAGTAGTTACTTTTGTTCTTGAGGACATGGGAGAAGTCTTGTCATAAGTAATCATGTGAATTTGGTATTCGTTCGATATTTTGATGATATGTATGTTGTTGATTCTCTTAGTGGTGTCATGTGAACGTCGACTACATGACACTTCACCATCTTTGGGCCTAAGGGAATGCATTAGTAGTAATTAGATGATGTGTTGCTAGAGTGACAGAAGCTTAAACCCTAGTTTATGCGCTATTCCGTAAGGGGCTGATTTGGATCCATATGTTTAATGCTATGGTTAGAGTTATCTTAATTCTTCTTTCGTAGTTGCGGATGCTTGTGAGAGGGGGTAATCATAAGTGGGAGGCTTGTTCAAGTAAAAACAGCACCCAAGCACCGGTCCACCCACATATCAAATTATCAAAGTAGCGAACGCGAATCAAACCAACATGATGAAAGTGACTAGATGAAATTCCCATGTGTCCTCGAGAACGCTTTGCTTATTATAACAAATCATTCCGGCTTGTCCTTTGTTCCAAAAAGGATTGGGCCACCTTGCTGCACTCTTTTTTACTATTGTTACTTGTCACTTGTTACAAATTATCTTGCTATCAAACTACTCGTTACCGATAATTTCAGTGCTTGCAGAAAATACCTTGCTGAAAACCGCTTGTCATTTCCTTCTGCTCCTCGTTGGGTTCGACACTCTTACTTATCGAAAGGACTACGATTGATCCCCTATACTTGTGGGTCATCAAGACTCTTTTCTGGTGCTGTTGCCGGGGAGTGAAGCGCCTTTGGTGAGTGGAATTTGGTAAGGAAACATTTATATTACGTGCTGAAATTTACTGTCACTTGTCACTATGGAAAGTAATCCTTTGAGGGGTTTGTTCGGGGTATCTTCACCTCGACTGGAAGCACAAATAGTTGCTCCTCAACCCACTGCACCTACTGAAAATATTTACTATGAGATTCCTTTGGGTATGATAGAGAAACTGCTAGCTAATCCTTTTGCAGGAGATGGACCGGTACATCCTGATATGCACTTGATCTATGTGGATGAAATTTGTGGATTGTTTAAGCTTGCAGGTTTATCCGGAGATGGAGTTAAGAAGAAAGTATTCCCTTTATCTTTGGAGGGAAAGGCATTTACATGGTATAGGCTATGTGATGATACTGATACATGGGATTGGAACTGATTGAAACTGGAATTCCACCAGAAATTTTATCCTATGCATTTGGTCCATCGTGATCGGAATTATATATATAATTTTTGGCCTCGTGAAGGAGAAAGCATCGCTCAAGCTTGGGGGAGGCTTAAGTACATGATGTACACATGCCCCAACCATGAGCTCTCAAGAGAAATTATCTTACAGAATTTTTATGCTCGGCTTTCTCATGATGATCAAACCATGCTCGATTCTTCTTCGACTGGCTCCTTTATGAAGAAAACTATTGAATTCAGATAGGATTTTCTAGAAAGAATTAAACGCAACTCTGAAGATTGGAAACTCGACAAAGGTAATGAGTTAGGTATAATACTTGAGTTTGATTGTGTTAAATCTTTTATGGCTACCGATGCTTTTCATAAGTTTAGCACTAAATATGGACTTGACTCTGAGATAGTAGCTTCCTTTTGTGAATCATTTGCTACTCATGTTGATCTCCCTAAGGAGAAGTGGTTTAAATATCATCCCCCTGTTAAAGAAAAGATTGAGGAACCCATTAGTGTTAAAGAAGAAACAATTGTTTACCATGTTGATCCAGTTGTGCCTACTGCTTATATTGAGAAACCACCTTTTCCTATTAGGATTAAGGAACATGCTAAAGTTTCAACTGTGGTTAACAAAAGTAATATTAGAGCACCTAGACGCTCTGAACAAATTAAAGTTGAACCTAATGTTGCTATGGTTAAAGATCTCTTGGTCGATAATATAGATGGGCATGTTATTTACTTCTATGATGAACCAGCTAGAATTGCTAAACCAGATCCTAAAGATAAAAACAGACCTGTAGTAGGCATGCCTGTTGTCTCTGTTAAAATAGGAGATCATTGTTATCATGGCTTATGTGATTTGGCTGCTAGTGTGAGTGCTATTCCGTTTACCTTATATCAAGAAGTTATGAATGACATTGCACCTATTGAAATAGAGGACATTGATGTTACTATTAAGCGTGCAAACAGAGATACCATTACACCGCTTGGGATCGTCAGAGATGTTGAAGTCTTGTGTGGAAAAATAAAATACCCTACTGATTTTCTAGTCCTCGGTTCTCCACAAGATGATTTTTGTCCCATTATATTTGGTAGACCTTTCTTGAACACTATTAATGCCAAGATTGATTGCGCTAAAGAAACAGTTAGTGTTAATTTTGGTGGTATGTCTCATGAGTTTAATTTCTCCAAGTTTCGTAGACAACCTCATGGTAAAAAATTGCCTAGTAAAGATGAAATTATTGGTCTTGCTTCTATTGTCGTACCTCCTACTGATCCGTTAGAACAATATTTGCTAGACCATGAAAACGATATGCATATGAATGAAAGAAATGAAATAGATAAGATGTTCTTTGATCAACCACCTATCCTTAAACACAATTTGCCTGTTGAAACTCTTGGAGGTCCTCCTCCACCTAAGGGTGACCCTGTATTTGAATTGAAGCAATTGCTTGATACATTGAAATATGCTTATCTAGATAAAAAGAAGATATATCCTGTTATTATTAGTGCTAACCTTTCAGAGCATGAAGAAAAGAGATTACTAAAAACTCTGAGGAAGCACCACGCTGCTATTGGATATACTCTTGATGATCTTAAGGGCATTAGTCCCACTCTATGTCAGCACAAAATTAATATGGAGCCTGATGCTAAACCAGTTGTTGACCACCAACGACGACTAAATCGTAAGATGAAAGAGGTGGTAAGAACCGAAATATTAAAGCTTCTGGAAGCAGGTATAATCTATCCCATAGCTGATAGTAGATGGGTAAGTCCCGTTCATTGTGTCCCTAAGAAAGGAGGTATCACCGTTGTTCCTAATGATAAAAATGAACTCATTCCACAAAGAATTGTGACTGGTTATAGGATGGTAATTGATTTTAGAAAATTAAACAAAGCTACTAGGAAAGATCATTACCCCTTACCTTTTATTGATCAAATGTTAGAAAGATTGTCCAAGCATACACACTTTTGTTTTCTTGATGGATATTCTGGTTTCTCTCAAATACCTGTATCACAAGCCGATCAAGAGAAAACCACCTTTACTTGTCCTTTTGGAACTTATGCTTACAGACGTATGCCTTTTGGTTTATGCAATGCACCTGCTACCTTTCAAAGATGTATGACTGCTATATTCTCTGACTTTTGTGAAAAGATTGTTGAGGTTTTCATGGGTGATTTTTCCGTTTACGGAACTTCTTTTGATGATTGCTTAAGCAACCTTGATCGAGTTTTGCAGAGATGTGAAGAAACTAACCTTGTCTTGAATTGGGAGAAGTGCCACTTTATGGTGAATGAAGGTATTGTCTTGGGGCATAAAATTTCTGAAACAGGTATTGAATTTGATAAAGCTAAGGTTGATGCTATTGAGAAAATGCCATGTCCTAAAGATATTAGAGGTATAAGAAGTTTCCTTGGTCATGCTGGTTTCTATAAGAGGTTTATTAAAGACTTCTCTAAAATTTCTAGGCCTCTTACTAATCTTTTGCAAACAGATATTCCATTTGTTTTTGATGATGATTGTGTAGAAGCCTTTGAAACGCTTAAGAAAGCCTTAACCACTGCACCTATTGTTCAACCACCTGATTGGAACTTGCCTTTTGAAATTATGTGTGATGCTAGTCATTATGTTGTTGGTGTTGTTCTAGGACAGAGAGTTGATAAGAAATTAAATGTTATCCATTATGCTAGTAAAACCCTAGACAGTGCTCAAAGAAATTATGCTACTACTGAGAAAGAATTTCTAGCAGTTGTGTTTGCATGTGATAAATTCAGATCTTACATAGTTGATTCTAAAGTAACTGTTCACACCGATCATGCTGCTATTAAATATCTTATGGAAAAGAAAGATGCTAAACCTAGACTCATTAGGTGGGTTCTATTGCTACAAGAATTTGACTTGCATATTATTGATAGAAAGGGAGCTGAGAATCCCGTAGCAAATAATTTGTCTAGAATGGAAAATGTTCTTGATGACCCACTTCCTATTAATGATGATTTTCCTGATGAACAATTAGCTGTTATAAATGCTTCTCATAATACTCCTTGGTATGTGGACTATGCTAATTATATTGTTGCTAAATTTATACCACCTAGTTTCACATACCAACAAAAGAAAAAGTTCTTCTATGATTTAAGACATTACTTTTGGGATGACCCACATCTTTATAAAGAAGGAGTAGATGGTATTATTAGACGTTGTATACCTGAGCATGAACAGGAACAAATCCTACGGAAGTGTCATTCCGAGGCTTACGGAGGACACCATGCGGGAGACAGAACTGCACATAAGGTATTACAATCTGGTTTTTATTGGCCTACTCTTTTTAAGGATGCTCGTAAGTTTGTCTTATCTTGTGATGAATGTCAAAGAATTGGTAATATTGGTAGACGTCAGGAAATGCCTATGAATTATTCACTTGCTATTGAAACATTTGATGTTTGGGGATTTGATTATATGGGACCTTTTCCTAAATCCAATGGGTATACTCATATTTTAGTTGCTGTTGATTACGTTACTAAGTGGGTAGAAGCTATTCCAACTAGTAGTGCTGATCATAACACTTCTATTAAAATGCTTAAAGAAGTTATTTTCCCGAGATTCGGAGTCGACTGATGGTGGTTCACATTTTATTCATGGTGCATTCCGTAAACTTCTTGCTAAATATGATGTCAACCATAGAATTGCATCTCCCTATCACCCTCAATCTAGTGGCCAAGTAGAATTGAGCAATAGAGAAATAAAATTAATTTTGCAAAAAACGATCAATAGATCTAGAAAAAATTGGTCTAAGAAACTTGACGATGCATTATGGGCTTACAGAACTGCTTATAATAATCCTATGGGCATGTCTCCTTATAAAATGGTTTATGGAAAAGCATGTCATTTACCTCTTGAGTTAGAACATAATGCATATTGGGCAATTAAAGAACTCAATTATGATTTTAAACTTGCCGGTGAAAAGAGGTTATTTGATATTAGCTCATTAGATGAATGGAGAACCCAAGCTTATGAAAATGCCAAATTGTTTAAATAAAAAGTTAAAAGATGGCATGATAAAAGAATTCAAAAATGGGAGTTTAAAGTGGGTGAGCAAGTTCTATTGTACAATTCTCGTTTGAGATTCTTTGCAGGAAAACTTCTCTCTAAATAGGAAGGACCGTATATCATCGAAGAAGTCTATCGCTCCGGAGCCATCAAAATAAACAACTCCGAAGGCACTAATCCGAGAGTGGTGAATGGGCAAAGAATTAAGCATTATATTTAAGGTACTCCCATTAATGTTGAAACTATTATTATTGAAACAATTACACGGAGGAATACATAAGAGAGACCTTCCAGAACATTCCAGAACCCTGAAAAGGAAGAGGTACGTGATACGGTAAGTAAACCGACTCCAAAAATTCCATAAAAATACTTTCTGTCAGTTTTGGAATATTAGAAAAAATACAAAAATAATAAATAGCCGAGGGGACCCACGAGGTGCACACGAGGCACCAGGGCGCGCCACCCCCCAGGCGCGCCCTGGTGGCTCGTGGGCCCCTCATGAGCCTTCCCGACTACGTTTTCTTCTAGATTACTTGTTTTGCAAGATAAAAATTCCTTATATATACTCCCGGACGTTTTGACCACCGTATCGCAGAAATCTCCCCTGTCCTTGTTTCGTGCTATTTTTCTGACAGATCTAGATCGCTATGGCTCCACCAAGCTCTTCCAAGGACAAGTTCTACGAGAAGGTCATCAACCCCTACCTACCGGAGGTGGTGAAACACCCTCAAGCCATTGAGATGCGTGAGGGGGTGCTTCACATCCGGGATGTTCAAGGACCCAAGAAGACCGGGAGCGTGGAATCTAGGCTCGAAGCGGTGGAGCAGGAGATCTTCAAGTGCCAAGGGATGGTAGAACGTGGACTCAGCGCCAACCACTCCATGATCACGGAATTCACCCACAATCACAAGGTGAATGACCAATCGATGGGGGACATCATCTTCAAGCTCAATGAACGAATCGACTATCTCCAAGGCCAAATCTATGATCTTCAAAACTAAAATTATGAGTATGAGGCAAGATTCAAAGGTATGAGTTTAACTGCAAGTTTCACGACTACAGAGACTCGTTCATCTTTTTATGATGGGGAACCTATGCCATGGAAGCCAGAGGACAAGCCCACCACTTCATCACCACCACCATCACCGAAGAAGGAAACTTGAGTACATGGGTATGGGCACTCCCCTTGGCTTGTGCCAAGCTTGGGGGAGGTGCCCCGGTATCGTATCACCATCACTTTTATTATCTTTACATATTTTTAGTTCGATCCTTAGTGATTTCGTGATTTAGTTGAATAAAAGTTTCGTATGATCTATTTTTGAGTCCTAGTTACGTGATCTATCTATCTATGTAATTGAGTTGAGAGTTATATAATAAAGAGTAGTTTGAGTTTTTGCTTGTTTACTTTTATGTTTCAATCCTAGCAATGAAAATAATGAAAAATATCATATGCTAATCTTATGGAAAGTAATGAAATTACATAAAGAAAAGTATAAGTGGTAAAATTTATTGAAAGTTAACAAACATAGCATTGGTCAATGATGCAATTCATGAAAAAATTAATAAGGGAAGAGAAGATTCACATGCAAATACACTATCTTGGACATCTTTTATGATTGTGAGCCCCCATTAAGTATTTTATGTCAAATTGTTGACATTGGACAAGGAAGACAACGTAATGAATTATGTTTACTTATATTCACATAGAAGCTATATTGTCATAGATCCTTCAACATGTGGTTCTTGCTCAATATCTTTGCTAGCCAAAAATCCGCACCAAGTAGAGATACTACTTGTGCATCCAAAACCCTTAAACCCAGTTTCATGTCATGAGAGTCCACTATATCTACCTATGGATTGAATAAGATCCTTCAAGTAAGTTGTCATCGGTGCAAAAAGCAATAAAAATTGCCTCTAAATGTGTATGAACATTTATTGTAAGGGAAAATAAGCTTTGTACAAACTTGTGATGGCAAAGAAATAAAAGCGACGGACTGCATAATAAAGGTTGCCATCACAAGGGGCAATATAAAGTGTTGTTCCTTTGCATTAAGAGCTTGTGCATCCAACAATAAAAAGCGCATGACAACCTCTGCTTCCCTCTGCGAAGGGCCTATCTTTTACTTTTATGTATTTACTTTTTATGCAAGAGTCAATAGTGTTCTCCTCTATTCCTTTTTATTTTTCTCTTTTGCAAGCATCATGTGGTGGGAAAGATCTAGGCATATATATCCAGTTGGATATGAGTGATCATGAGTTATTATTGTTGACATCACCCTTGAGGTGAATAAGTTGGGAGGCGAAATTATAAGCCCCTATCTTTCTATGTGTCTGGCTGAAACTTTTTGCTCCATATATATGTTGTGAGTGTTAGCAATCATAGAAGACTATATGATGGTTGAGTATGTGGACTTGCTAAAAAGCTCCTACATCAGACCCTTCCTGAAAATATGATGAATTGCAATTGCATTGTTGACTGAGAACATAGTTTGTTAGTTTTCAAGAAAGTTTATGCCTTATACTTCGTTGTTGTGATGAATTGTTACTTGCTCATGAAAAGTTTTATGATAGTGAATATTGCTGTTATAATAATGATCATGATGCCACTATGTCCGTATTTTGTTTTTATCGACACCTCTCTCTCTCTAAACATGTGGACATGATTATCGATATCGGCTTTCGCTTGAGGACAAGCGGGGTCTAAGCTTGGGGGAGTTGATACGTCCATTTTGCATCATGTTTTACTACTGTTACTTATAGTGTTTTTAATCAATATAACACTTTGTGGAGCAATTCTAATGCCTTTTCTCTCTTAATATGCAAGATTTACACAAGGAGGGAGATTGCCGACAGCTGGAATTCTGGACCTGAAAAAGCTATGTCAGAGATACCTATTCTGCACTTCTCCAAATAAATAAAAAATATTGGAAGAAAGAAGTACAAGAGGGGGCCACCCAGGTGCCCACAAGGCACCGGGGCGCGCCACCCCCAGGCGCGCCCTCGTGGCTTGTGGGGCCCCTGGCTAGCCTTCGGTGCCCATTTTCTGGTATATAATCCCATTTGCCCTATAAAAAATAAAGAGAAGACTTTTGAGACGGTGCGCCGCCATCTCGAGGCAGAACTTGGGAAGGAGCACTTTTGCTCTCCGGCGGAGCGATTTCGCCGGGGATACTTCCCTCCGGGAGGGGGAAATCGGAGCCATCGACATCACCAACGATCCTCTCATCGTGGGAGGACCAATATTCATCAACATCTTCAACAGCACCATCTCATCTCAAACCCTAGTTCATCTCTTCTATTCAATCTTTGTCTCAAAACCTCAGATTGGTACCTGTGGGTTGCTAGTAGTGTTGATTACATCTTGTAGTTGATGCTAGTTGGTTTACTTGGTGGAAGATTATATGTTCAGATCCAATATGCTATTCAATACCCCTCTGATCTTGAACATGAATATGATTTGTGAGTAGTTACTTTTGTTCTTGAGGACATGGGAGAAGTCTTGTCATAAGTAATCATGTGAATTTGGTATTCGTTCGATATTTTGACGATATGTATGTTGTTGATTCTCTTAGGGGTGTCATGTGAACATCGACTACATGACACTTCACCATCTTTGGGCCTAAGGGAATGCATTGTGGAGTAGTAATTAGATGATGGGTTGCTAGAGTGACAGAATCTTAAACCCTAGTTTATGCGCTATTCCGTAAGGGGCTGATTTGGATCCATATGTTTAATGCTATGGTTGGAGTTATCTTAATTCTTCTTTCGTAGTTGCGGATGCTTGTGAGAGGGGGTAATCATATGTGGGAGGCTTGTTCAAGTAAGAACAGCACCCAAGGACCGGTCCACCCACATATCAAAGTAGCGAACGCGAATCAAACCAACATGATGAAAGTGACTAGATTAAATTCCCATGTGTCCTCGAGAACGCTTTGCTTATTATAACAAATCGTTCCGGTTTGTCCTTTGCTACAATAAGGATTGGGCCACCTTGCTACACTCTTTGTAACTATTGCTACTTGTCACTTGTTACAAATTATTTGGCTATCAAACTACTCGTTACCGATAATTTCAGTGCTTGCAGAAAATACCTTGCTGAAATCCGCTTGTCATTTCCTTCTGCTCCTCGTTGGGTTCGACACTCTTACTTATCGAAAGGACTACGATTGATCCCCTATACTTGTGGGTCATCAATGATGCCGCGCGCCTTGAGGAAGATCGTTTCCAGGCTGCTGCCCGTGCTACACGGTGCCAGCAAGCTTTGAGTCACTGCCTTAGCCGCAAAGTGAAAGCCAGGGACCTTGAGAAAGGCGACCTTGTTCCTTGTCGGATTTGATCCACGAAGGATAAAAAACAAGTTGACGCCAAAGTGGGAAGGCCCTTACTGGGTAATACGAGTCACTAGGCCCGGCACAGTCCACCGAGAGACCGAAGATGGCACTCCGGTGCTAAACTCATGAAATATTGAGCATCTTCGTAAGTTTTACCCATAAGGCGCGGTTGCCGGGCTGCCTGATGTCTACTACACAACTTATTCTTGTAGACTCGTGTTGGGCCTCCAAGCACAGAGTTTTGTAGGACAGTAGCAATTTTCCCTCAAGTGGATGACCTAAGGTTTATCAATCCATGGGAGGCGTAGGTTGAAGATGGTATCTCTCAAACAACACTGCAACCAAATACAAGAAATCTCTTGTGTCCCCAACACACCCAATACAATGGTAAATTGTATAGGTGCACTAGTTCGGCGAAGAGATGGTGATAAAATTGTAGTATGGATAGTAGATATAGGTTTTTGTAATCTGAAATAATAAAAACAGCAAGGTAACTAATAATAAAAGTGAGCACAAACGGTATTGCAATGCTTGAAAATAAGGCCTAGGGTTCATACTTTCACTAGTGCAATCTCTCAACAATGCTAACATAATTGGATCATATAACCATCCCTCAACGTGCGATAAAGAATCACTCCCAAGTTCCTATTAGCGGAGAACATAAGATAGAAATTGTTTGTAGGGTACGAAACCACCTCAAAGTTATCCTTTCCGATCGATCTATTGAGCTATTCCTTTAAATGTCACAAACAACCCTAGAGTTCGTACTAAAATAACACCATATGATACACATAAACCAACTCTAATGTCACCTAGATACTCCAATGTCACGACAAGTATCCGTGAGTTGATTATACGATATGCATCAAACAACTTCATAATCATAATATTCAATCCACACAAAGAACTCCAAGGAGCACCCAAAGTTTCTATCGGAGAAAAGATAATGAAAACGTGCATCAACCCCTATGCATAGATTACCCCAATGTCACCTCGGGAATCCACGAGTTGAGTGCCAAAACATATATCAAGTGAATCAATATAATACCCCATTGTCACCACGGGTATTCATATGCAAGACATACATCAAGTGTTCTCAAATCTGAGATATTCAATCCGACAATAAGGAAACCTCAAAGAGAAAAGATTCGATTCATCACAACAAGGATAGAGAGGGAAGAAACACCATATGATCCAACTATATTAACAAAGCTCGCGATACATCAAGATCGTGCCAAATCAAGAACACGAGAGAGAGAGAGAGATAAAACACATAGATACTGGTACAAACCCTCAGCCCCGAGGGTGAACTACTCCCTCCTCGTCATGGAGACCGCCGGGATGATGAAGATGGCCTCCAGTGATGATTCCCCCCTCCGGCAGGGTGCCGAAAAAGGGCTGTAGATGAGATCGTGGAGGTACAGAGGCTTGCGGCGGCGGAGTCAAAGTTCTAGGGTTATTTCTGGGGGTTTCTCTATTTATAGGATTTTTCAGCGTTGGAATCAGGTCAGACGGAGCCACGTGAGCCCCACGAGGTACCACGGCGCGCCTGGGGGGGTGGCGTGCCCTGGTGCCTCGTCGGCACGAGGTGGCCCCCTGTAGAGGGTCTTGGTTCCAGTATTTTTTATTTATTCCATAAAAACTCTCCAAAAAGTTTCATCCAATTCCAAGAACTTTTATTTCTGCACAAAAAACAACACCATGGCAATTCTGCTGAAAACAGCGTCAGTCCGGGTTAGTTCTAATCAAATCATACCAAAACCATATAGAATTGTTATAAACATGGCATGAATACTTCATAAATTATAGATACGTTGGAGACGTTTCAGCATCCCCAAGCTTAATTCCTGCTCGACCTCAAGTAGGTAAATGATAAAAGAAATAATTTATGAAGTGTGAATGCTAGCATAGTGCATAAGTTTGATCAATGATAATTTCAATCACTTTTTCTAGCATCAATATATATCATAATCAGTAGCTCATCTCATAAAACTTCTCATGATCAAGTAGCAAGCTATTCACATGTTTAAAGTATAGGCCATAAACTTTCTTTAAAACTAACAAACTATGTTCTCAGTCATCAAACAATTGCAATTCATCTTATTTTCAGGAAGGGTCTATGTAAGAGCTTTGATCTAGCAAATTCCACATACTCAACCATCTTTTAGTCTTCCATGATTGCTGACACTCAAAGCATATTTTTAGAACAAACCGTTTCAGTCAAACACATAGGAAGATAGGGGCTTAATGTTTCACCTCCCAACTTATTTATCTCGGGGATAATGTCAACAATAATAACTCATGATCACCTATATTCAACTGGATATATGTGCCTGGATCTTTCCCTACCACATAATGCTTGCCACCTAAAGAATAAATAGAGCGGAATAGGGATGAACATTAATGACTCTTCCATAAAAGTAAATACAGAAAAGTAAATGCATAAAAGTAAAAGATAGGCCCTTCGCAGAGGGAAGCAGAGGTTGTCATGCGCTTTTTGTTGTTGGATGCACAAGCCCTTAATGCAAAGGAACGTCACGCTATATTGCCCCTTGTGATACCAACCTTTATTATTCAGTCTGGTGCTTTTATTTCTTTACCATCACAAGTTCGTACAACGCTTATTTTCCCTTGAAATAAAAGATCATACATTTTTTAGGAGCAATTTTTATTGCTTTTTGCACCGATGACAACTTACTTGAAGGATCTTATTCAATCCATATGTAGATATGGTGGACACTCATGGCAAGAAACTGGGTTTAAGGGTTTTTGGATGCACAAGTAGTATCTCTACTTAGTACGAATTTTTGGCTAGCAAAGATCCTAAGCAAGCACCACATGTTAGAGGATCCATGACAATATAACTTCTATGTGAATATAAACAAACATAACTCATTACGTTGTCTTCCTTGTCCAATGTCAACTACTTGATCAAGCTTGAAAATAAATAATGGGGGCTCACAATTATAGAAGATGTCCAAGATAGTATATTTATATGTGAAATTTCTCTTCCTTCAAAATTCTATCATGAATTGTTCAAGTGACCAATGCTATGTTTGTTAACTTTCAATAAATTTTACCAATTATACTTCTTGTATGTGAAGTCACTACTCCCCATGGGACAAGAATATGAAGCATATAAAATTTCAACTTTATGATATTCAATTCTTTCACAATTTACTCATAGGATATAAGTGAAGCACAAGAGTAAATGGCAAACTACTCCAAAAAGATATAAGTGAAGATCAAATGAGTAGTTAAGTAAATAGGTAGCTATGTGGGGACTCTCTTTCATTTAAAAATTTCAGATCTTAAGTATTTTATTCAAACAGCAAAGAAAACAAAATAAAATGACATTCCAAGGATAGCACATATCATGTGAAGAAGCAAAAACTTAGGCTCAACCAAGACTAACCGATAATTGTTGATGAAGAAAGGTGGGATGCCTACCGGGGCATCCCCAAGCTTAGATGCTTGAGACTTTTTGAAATATTATATTGGGATGCCTTGGGCATCCCCAAGCTTGAGCTCTTGTGTCTCCTTAATTCCTCTCATATCATGGCTTCTCCTAAATCTTAAAAACTTCATCCACACAAAACTCAACAAGAACTCATGAGATAAGTTAGTATAAATCAACTCAAAACCCAAACATTCTCTACTGTAGAAAATCAAAAAATATATAATTAAGCATTGCATACTAAATGCCTCTTCATATTTAATACTCCTATCCGCAAATAGAAACATTAAACACGCAAACATATGCAAACAATGCAACTATAACAGCAATCTGCCAAAACAGAACAGTCTGTAAAAGGGGAATAAGAATCCATACTTCCCTAACTCCAAAAATTCTGAAAAATTACCACGTGACATAGAACTCATGCATTCTTACTGTGTAAAAATTTCAGATTTTTATCATGTTCTGACTATTCAGGAATATTCTGGACATAACGGAAAACTTTCTGTTTTCAAACAGCAACACATGAAGTTGCAAACTGAGCATGGTAAAGGCTATAATTTGGATTTTATTGAACTAAAAGATACAAAACATGATTATTGATAACACCAAGAAAATATCAATAGAAGAAAATATCGCTCCAAGCAAAACTCATATTATGTGACGAATAAAAATATAGCTCTGAGTGAGGTTACCGATAATGTTGAAGACGAAAGAGGGGATGTCTTCCGGGGCATCCCCAAGCTTAGACGCTTGAGTCTTCCTTGAATTTTACCTTGGGGTTCCTTGGGCATCCCCAAGCTTAGGGTCTTGCCACTCCTTATTCTCCTCATATCGATATCTCACCCAAAACTTGAAAACTTCAATCACACAAAACTTAACGGAACTTCGTGAGATAGGTTAGTATGATAAAAATAAAATATCCACTAAGGTACTGTCAAGACAAGATTCATAATTTTTATCACATAATGCCTACTGTATTATATCATTTCCACAATTTATATTACTCAATATAAGCTATGGAAACACTAAAACAAGCAAACTATGAATCGAAAATAGAATCTGTCAAAAACAGAACAGCAAGTAATAAGCGATTTAAAAACCATACTTCTGTACCTCAAAAACTTCTGAAAAATTGAGACAACGTAAAAAATTTATAACCCAATACTGTGTAAACATTTCAAAATATTCTCACGCTCCAGTATAGAATAGAAATTCCAGCACCGGACGCAAAAGTTTCTGTTTTTGCACAGAATCAAATCAACAAGTATCCACACTATCCCAAAGGCTTTACTTGGCACATTATTGAAAGAAAACATATAAAACATGATTACCATAGTAGCTTAATCATGTGAACACAAAAAAACAGTAGGGGTAAATGTTGGGTTGTCTCCCAACAAGCGCTTTTCTTTAATGCCTTTTTAGCTAGGCATGATGATTTCAATGATGCTCGTATAGAAGTAAAGAATTGAAACACAAAGAGAGCATCATGAATCATATGTCAAGCACATTTAAGCCTAACCCACTTCCTATGCATAGGAATTTTGTGAGAAAATAGTTTATGGGAGCAACAATCAACTAGCATAGGAAGGCAAAAAAGCATAACTTCAAAACTTTCAACATAAAGAGAGGAAACTTGATGTTGTTGAAATATGTAGAAGCATATATTCCTCTCTCAAAATAATTTTCAGTAGCATCATGAAGAAATTCAAAAATATAATTTTCACATAAATCATTCTTTTCATGATCTACAAGCATAGAAATTTTATTACTCTCCACATAAGCAAATTTATTCTCAACAATAGTAGCTTATGGCTTTGCATATCATTAGCATCATGGATATTCAAAGAATTCATACTAACAACATTGCAATCATGCTCATCATTCAAAGATTTTATGCCAAACATTTTATTGAATTCTTCTTCTATCAATTGAGCACAATTTTCCGCTCCATCATTTTCAAGAAAGACATGATAAAGATGAATAATATGAGGCAACCTCAATTCCATTTTTTTGTAGTTTTCTTTTATAAGCCAAACTAGTGATAAAACAAGAAACTAAAAGATTCGATTGCAAGATCTAAAGATATACCTTCAAGCACTCACCTCCCCGGCAACGGCGCCAGAAAAGAGCTTGATGTCTACTACCCAACTTATTCTTGTAGACTCGTGTTGGGCCTCCAAGCGCAGAGTTTTGTAGGACAGTAGCAATTTTCCCTCAAGTGGATGACCTAAGGTTTATCAATCCGTGAGAGGCGTAGGTTGAAGATGGTATCTCTCAAACAACCCCGCAACCAAATACAAGAAATCTCTTGTGTCCCCAACACACCCAATACAATGGTAAATTGTATAGGTGCACTAGTTCGGCGAAGAGATGGTGATAAAATTGTAGTATGGATAGTAGATATAGGTTTTTGTAATCTGAAATAATAAAAACAGCAAGGTAACTAGTAATAAAAGTGAGCACAAACGGTATTGCAATGCTTGAAAATAAGGCCTAGGGTTCATACTTTCACTAGTGCAATCTCTCAACAATGCTAACATAATTGGATCATATAACCATCCCTCAACGTGCGATAAAGAATCACTCCCAAGTTCCTATTAGCGGAGAATATAAGATAGAAATTGTTTGTAGGGTACGAAACCACCTCAAAGTTATCCTTTCCGATCGATCTGTTGAGCTATTCCTATAAATGTCACAAACAGCCCTAGAGTTCGTACTAAAATAACACCATATGATACACATCAACCAACTCTAATGTCACCTAGATACTCCAATGTCACCACAAGTATCCGTGAGTTGATTATATGATATGCATCAAACAACTTCATAATCATAATATTCAATCCACACAAACAACTCCAAGGAGCACCCCAAAGTTTCTATCAGAGAAAAGATAATGAAAACATGTATCAACCCCTATGCATAGATTACCCCAATGTCACCAAAGGAATCCGCGAGTTGAGTGCCAAAACATATATCAAGTGAATCAATATAATACCCCATTGTCACCACGGGTATTCATATGCAAGACACACATCAAGTGTTCTCAGATCTGAAATATTCAATCCGGCAATAACGAAACCTCAAAGGGAAAAGATTCGATTCATCACAACAAGGATAGAGAGGGAAGAAACACCATATGATCCAACTATATTAACAAAGCTCGCGATACATCAAGATCGTGCCAAATCAAGAACACGAGAGAGAGATAAAACACATAGCTATTGGTACAAACCCTCAGCCCCGAGGGTGAACTACTCCCTCCTCGTCATGGAGACCGCCGAGATGATGAAGATGGCCTCCGGTGATGATTCCCCCCTCCGGCAGGGTGCCTGAAAAGGGTTGTAGATGAGATCATGGAGGTACAGAGGCTTGCGGCGGCGGAGTCGAAGTTCTAGGGTTATTTCTGGGGGTTTCTCTATTTATAGGATTTTTCAGCGTTGGAATCAGGTCAGATGGAGCCATGTGGGCCCCACGAGGTACCAGGGCGCGCTTGGGGGGGTGGCGCGCCCTGGTGCCTTGTGGGCACTGGGTGGCCCCCCTCCAGTGGGTCTTGGTTCCAGTATTTTTTATTTATTCCATAAAAAATCTCCAAAAAGTTTCATCCAATTCCAAGAACTTTTATTTCTGCACAAAAAACAACACCATGGCAATTCTACTAAAAACAGCGTCAGTCCGGGTTAGTTCTAATCAAATCATACCAAAACCATATAGAATTGTTATAAACATGGCATGAATACTTCATAAATTATAGATACGTTGGAGACGTACCACTGCCCGGCAACCTCTTTTGTACAAGTTTGCCGTCAAGGCATGTAAACCTTTGTACAAAGCCGGGCGCAGATCCCGTGCACAATAAAACTAGGTGTTTCACAACTATTTGTCCAAATGCATATTTACTTATGTGTTGCATGTAGTCTTGTGTTGCAGTCTTTGCCTTGCATAAGGTGGTTAACGAATCGTCAAGGTTCCAGTTTCCTCTTTTCTCTTCTTTCTTTTTCCTAAAGGAAGGATTCCTCGTGTACAAGCTTCCCGGGGGGAGTGACGGTGATGGATACCAAAGGACGCATTCAAGATATCACCCTACGGCAAGAAGTACAGCAAGGAATGAGCTAAGTGGCAAAAACTTTGAAATCAATTCTTTGTTATAGTTGTGGCTCTCCTTGACCGATTCTGGCCTTTGTATGAGAAACCTGCATGCTAAGGAACCTTGCCGTAATCGACTGTGCTCTTACTTTGCTTCGAGTCTGCTCGGCAACCTAAGTAGCTGCATGGTGATCGACAAGCGTGATCTTGCCGGCAGCAGCACTTCTGGCAAGCTGCTGAGGACTTGTTCCTCGGGTATTTGCGGTAAGGGCATGCACACCGGCAAGTCTCCGATAAGCGTAGGGTACGGAAATCATGCAGAGACAGAATGGAATAAGGGGAACAACATGCATACGTCCATTCAAAGTATGAACTACAGCAACTGTTAAACATTTAGATACAAAAGTTATCTTCCATGCCCCCACGGTGCTACATTGGTTTTGATACAGGAGCTAAACAGAGGAGTCTAGGCGGAGCATGGTTCATCATTAAGATTCGGCTGGGGCAATACTTTGCACCTAGTCGGAGCGTCGCCTTCGCTCTTGATACGCGAGGAGCTTTCGTCGCTCTCGCTCTCGCTCTCGCTGGTGGAGTCGGTGCTGCTGCTGCTCTCACTTTCCGCACAGCATTCGATGCGGCCGCCAGAGACCCTGAAGAACTTCACGAAGAGTGTGGCAGCTCCGTCGTACCTAAATTGGAGAATCTGCCCCTGCCCTAGACCGCGGGAGTGGGCGAACGACTTCCACCCCTGCGTCAGGAACAGAGAGCCGGCGGCGGAGAACTCTACCGCTACCCAGGAGGGGCCGTTGCAGCAGCCATCCGCCTGTAGCCACAGGCCCGAGGGCCTGCTGCTCTCCATCACCCTCGCAAAGGGATCCGGGAGCCGGAGCCAACTGTGAAACCGGCAGTGTAACCCCACGACAAACTCGTGTGCCACCACCGCCGTGTGGGACTCCTGTGCTGCCACCGCCGTGCGGGCTTCCGCCTAAGGAGGAAGGGCAGCCGCCCCACCACGTCTACCGCGCCCGCCTCGTCCACGGGAACCACGCCCTCCGTGGCTGTGGGAGGCGGCTTTGCTGTGGGCGCTAGGGCTGGCGCTCACGACAACCACCGAGGAACGCGTCCGGCCCCTAGAGAGGACCCGAGAGGCGGAAGCAGATGCGTGGGCTCGACCTCCACCCCTCGCCATCGCAGCGGTAGACCCAAGGAAAGCAAGGATGAATGAATGAAAGGTTATAGGAGGAAAATGGCAAAGGCAGAAGATGGGTGGGGAAGATTGCCACTACCCCCGCCCTATCTTATAGCACCCTAAGGGGATTACTCTCCGTGCCGCCTCGCCTCCCTTAATGGCGGAATCGAGGAAGGAGATGTGAGAAGTCAGGCAAAATGAGCAGCGCCCTCCACGTTTTTCCTTTTTATGGGGAAGGCGCGAGGGCTGGCTCTTTTTCGTCCTACGTGGCTATGCTTTTCAGACGCTCCACCTTCTGCCGCCGTTCCGCTCCACCTCTCCCACGCCCGTATTTAATACGCATCATGGTTGGGTGCGATAAAAGAGAAAATTATGACAGTTATCCTCTGCCACGCGTCGCCTGTGCACTGTTTGGGCCTAGCCCAACGACGCCTCGCATGCGCACGTGGCCCAGGCCCAGGGGCTCCTGTCAGTGTACTAAGACATGGGTGCCCTCATACCCAGACTTGTGCACAGGCAGTTGTAGCCTCCCTTCCGGCAAGGGCTTGACAGGGGATAACTACGACCCAAGACTCAACACCAAGACCGTGAAGAAGACCTCAAGGCAGGTCATCGAGAAGTACTATTCTAAGTACTGAAGATCGACGCTGCTCTTGCCGGCAAGCTTCGCCCCGGCAAGGTGAAGACTAAGGCTATGGTTGTCGACAAGCTCCCTTGCTGGCAAGCAAGGCCCGGCAAGCTCCGTGCCAGCAGGTTTGTTCTGTCCCGTTACCGCTCCACCTCACCATCGACCAAATAGGCTCGTGGGCTAGGTGTCGAGCGGGCAGACAGTTAACATGACCGGCCAAGGCACGTGTCAGCACGCCACACCGAGATTAACTTAATTGACACCCGTCCCTGGGACGTGTCGAGATTACAGGAGGGTGCCAGGACTGGTGATGCAGATCTTTTGCCCAAGGCCTTGCCTCCCCAACGTAGCACCTAACGGTGCATTAAATGCGTTAGTCTTACCCCATTGGAAGATAGACGTGATGAAGGTGCAAGTCACTATTCACACTCTGTAATGACCGTATTAGCCATTGTGGTGATCCCTTGGCCTATAAAAGGAGGCCCACAGCTACAGGTAGAACAGTCTACACCCAGTTCAATTACACGATGTAGCTGCATTTTCCCAAGCACCTACCCGGATAACTGCGCTCCCTGTAACCAAAGTTTATATTCGATCAACCACAGAGCAGGAGTAGGGTTTTACGCTCATAGCGGCCCGAACCTGGATAAATCCCCGCGTGTTCTTACACTTACTAAAAATCTACTCTTTGTCCCATGCAGGTCCCCTAAGCCGAATCACAAAGGGACCCATTCGGTCCCATAGATTGTCGTTTCCCGCGACAGTGGTAGTGTGGAGAGAGGAGGAAAACCGCGAGATGGACATCGGTGGCGACGGGTCAAATATATGGTGTTCGGTTTGTGGTATGTTAGTTTCGTAGGAATAATAGAACTCAAGCATCTGGAGTTTGCGGAAATCAGGGGATGCCAGCCAGGCGTTCACCATGCGGGGCACGTGTAGGTAGCATGCCGGGATGCAAAGGCAGTGAACGGAGCCCCCGTGGGAGGAGATGGTGGCTCCGGGGAGTTCAAAATCGTCAACGAGAGATAGGCCATGACAGTCAAGATTAAGAGGTGTGGCGCGCCATAGGGGGCGCCACCGAGATGCGAGGACTTGGGTGTGGCAGAAATCCTTGGTGGGGAGAAGCGAGATGATCTCCCCAAGGATGGCGTCCAAGAGATCGCTGATACGGTCCGCCCGAGATTCTTCGGGTTCCTCAGATACGGGCGGGGGGGGGGGGGGCTCGCCGCTTCTCCCCACGCTACCGGGTGTGGGATCTACAACCGGCATCGCCGCTGGCGGGAGCCTCATCTTCTTGGCGCTGGGGCCAGCCGAATCCATTTTCCTTGCAGGCGTCGCGTCGAGCTCACGGATTTGAGCAGAGAAACAACTGACGAGCCTAGTTGTGGTGCGAGTGAGGTAGAAGGGGAGCTGGGGTTTTTTGTAGCAGTCAGGAAGAAGGGGAGCTGGGGTTTTCTGTAGGAGTGAGGTGAGGAATTTGGGGGTACAACCGGAGGGGAAGACGAGTCGAGTGAGCGGACGTGAGGTGGGAGTGAGGAGGAAGAAGAGCAGCCGGGTTTTTTTGGGGGGCGGTGCAGTGGGGGGTGCCTCTTCTTAAGTAAAATAAGGGCTTTTGAATTGATTTTATTAATTAGCGTGGATGGGCTATTTTGTCTTGGGACCAGAAAAACAATTACTACTAGTAATACAGTGGGGACACTCTACCACTCCCCAAAAAAACAATAACTCAATCCTCAAAAAAAACAATTGCTCCTATAGTATAGTGGAGACACTACCGCTTCTGGCTCCTTGTCGGTCATCGAAACGGCTCCCGCTACTGCCGTTTTACTTTGGTTCGCCGACATGTGGGCCATGCAGCGCGCGGGCCCAAATGGCATCCACCAAATTAGAAGGCGGTATGCAGGCGCAGAGTCACCCCGATCATAGCGCGGTAGTAATGAGCCATCATATCACAAAACCCCACCTCCCCGCAGTAAGTTGGTCAGACGAAGCAACCATCATTTCACTCTTCGCTAAATCCGCTTCTCCCTCATCTTCTTCAAGAAAGCCACCACTCGCTTCCGCCATTGTTCTTCTCTCCCAACGAAGGGAAGGTGAGCACATCCGTGATGTTGGTATATTTTCTTTCCAAAAAAAATCTTTTGCAAAGCAGTCAATGATCCTCACTCCCTTTTTGTGTGTCATTGTCATTGCTATTATGTTTTCCTTTTGGTTGTCTTCTATTTGTCAGTTTCATTATGGATCATGGAGAACCGGGCAAAGATCTGCCGATGTTGGAGCAGACGCGGCATGCTGGTCCCCTTGAGACAGAGAGCTCCAAAAAGATGAAGGCCACCACCGAGCTGACCCCAGATGCGCTCATGACCACTACTGAGATGGTCAATGCCACGTTTGAGGTTACAGCCCCCGTGGCCGTGCAGGAGCAGTTTTCCCCCGGCAAGATGGACCCCTTCGAGGATGTGTCCCCCCCCCCCCCCCCCCGCTGAGCTGCCCAAGGTGATTTTCTTCTTTGGCGATCTTGATTGTGGGTTTTCATCTAAGTATGAGGTGATAAATAATGCAAGATTTATTAGCTCCGATGCCATGCTACCTTCCTTGTCATGCATACTTTTGACTCTACATGGTGGTTTAACTAACTTGTATTTTTTATATTCGAAAGTAATTCAGAATTCGTTTCTGTTTCAATTAGAGCCCTGATGCAGACAAGGATTGTGTGGTTGTACATGTCACTCGCTATGAGGTGGATGACCTGAATATATGCACTGGGAAAACAAAGTTCTTAGGTTGTTCGATCTTGGAAGCCATTTGCACTTATACGGAAGACGAAATGTATTCCAGCCACACTGTTGTCAGGTGTGTTATCCAGGGTGTACTGAAGCACAACAAGTTCACAGCTACTCCTTCGTTTGTGAGGCATAATGTTCTTGTCAAGCTTATCCATGAAGATGATGTGGCATGCCTCGACAAACAAGTTTATGAGTGGAAAGGCCACAAGGTTATCTTCAAGAAGGTTGACAGGATTGAGCTGCTGCCAGACGTCCTCGAGGATGTTCATGGCAAGGTCCGTATTGTGTCCATCCCCAATTAGATCGATGGCATGAAATAGTTGGCCCACTTTGTGTTTCAAAGTAGCTTGGATTGTGTTTAATTACCCGAACCTTGCATATTATCGAGCCCTCTTGGGGTAGTACTCTGTTTGAATCCCTCTATGGGAACTGCTGCTACTTTTGTGTGCCCGTGAATCATGTGAGAACCCTCGTAAGTGTTGCCGAAATAGATGCATCCTCACGAGTTCTTTCATGTAATATGGCATTGTAAGACATAAGTTGCCACTGTTTATCAAACGAGCAGTGTGTGTTTGATAAAATACTTGTTTGACAACTCTTGGTGCACCGACGTATACATAGTGTAGATAATGCACTGTTGGTGCTACCCCACTTGTAAGCACAGTTGGTGCAAACACGGCACATTGGCGCAGATCGCTTCAACACTAGATCAACCAGCTCACACTCATACTCTGCTGTCTGACATATAAGCAGCTACGTATCTAGTTACAGTGGTTCATGCGGTTAATTGAGGCCACAATATAGATTCCAAATGTTAACACGCTACTCCAGCATTCATGTTAAACATTCACAATAAACTCGGCTGCATAAAATACTTCAAAAGCATAAGTTGAGCTTTTTTATACATCTCAATGATTCATTGAACATAACATCTCTTTTAGAAGTTGACAGCAAAAGACAAAGTTGTGAGAAGGTTTACAAATCAGGAAAAATCAAGCCAGGCTTCTCTGAGCAAAGGGCCTCCCTAGGCAAGCTTTAATTTCCTGGGGTTCACTCTGGTTTTTCTTGTTGCCACCATCCAGGGTTAGGTTCTCTCATTCCCGAATAACAAATTATAATTGTGTTCTCAGTTGGAATATTGAACTGAACCTTGAAGTGGATTGACCATCTGAACTTCTTGTGCAGTTCCACTAAATTTAAGCACCGCTATTTGCAGAAATAAGCAGACCGCAATGCCTCTTTTATGCGCACCTAACCCCAAAACCTCTGTGCAGCCATGCAAGCTCGTCCTCGTGCCATCCTTAAATTGGGAGTGAGTGTAGTTCACGGCGCGGACACACTGCTTGTTTTCTCCACCACACATGACATGCTCGTTCCTGCACTGCAATCAGGAAGTCCACGTACGAATCAACTTCTTTTAGCTTGCGTTGGTCATTCTAGCTAGTTATGAATGTAGGAATACCTGGAATACGGGTGGCTAGAGGACGGCAGGTAGGAACAGCCATCTGATTTTGTGCAGTTCTACTAAAATTGATGTGTGTGCTTATGATTGCACAAATAGAAATGATATGGAGATAGACATCCCTGTTTGCACAAATATGTAATATGGTTATTTAAGCAGTGGCAGTTATTTGCAATGGCATATGATTAACAACAGCATCTCTTGTGTTATGAATGGCATTACATTGACAGGAAGAAAAGTGCCATTAAGTAAGAAGTAGCCTCACATCACATCAACACTGGTACTAGATTAACATGCAGAACAACAACACTAGTATTACTGTCATGAGAGTAGCACATGGTCAGTGGCTCCGTGCACGGTGCAATCAAATTTGTGCAGTTCCAATGGGATGAAGCAATGTTAGCGGTGTGAGATTTAAGTGTAACTGGCAAAACAGAATTCATGGGAAATAAAGCAAGATAGAAGCACTTCATAAAATGGTGGTGTCATTGCTTCAATTTATCGATGGCACTAGACTGACAGCAGCATTACTTAGAAGTGACATTAGGGTAACAGTGGCATTGCTTCATTTTTCCTCTAATATTAGATAAACGGTAGCGATAAGGTCAAAGGGACAGCAGGGGCATAAAGTGGTGAAGCAGATCTGGTTGCCGAGAGCGGCAAACATTCAGGCAGCATGTCTGGATTTGTCCAATTTTTTATCTCCTCGGCGACCTTTTCCTATGTGGGCACAAGAAATCTAGACCTGCTCGTTCTCAGTTGTGTTGCCCCCCCCAACACCCCCTCACTTTCTTCCATTTTTCGACCAAGAGACCGGTATGGCCAGTATCTTACTAGTACTTCCCCCCACGCTTCGCTATCCACCCCACTTTCTTCCCCTTTTCAACCAAGAGACCGGTTGGGTAGCCAGTCTCTACTACTTTCCCCCTTTTCTTTCCTCTTTGAACCAAGTCCTAGATTCATTCTACAACTTTCCCCCCCTTTCTTCCCTTTTGAACAAAGTCCTAGATTCGACTGCATGAAGTAGGTTTACCTCTAATAATAGTAAAAATTTAGGTGCCTTTGGAACAGTCGAAGGAAGTAGAAAAAGATCCACATGCAGCCACGTGGTGAGCTGGGGCAGTAGAGCAAGGCCGGTTTCGGAGGAAGTTATACCTGAGGGTCATCCGGATGTGGCTAGGAGGGCGGCAGGAGGCCGGATCTACAATACGGCAGGGAGGAAGAAGGGGTTGGAGGCCCTCCCGAGCCGGCGCTGTGTCCGTCAGAACGGAACGGGCCGCCGATCGGGACGCGCTGGCGGCTGTGGGTCTCCTCCCTCGCCACCGATGACCGCGTGAACGCTGCACCTTCTCCGCTTCGCCGGTGGAGGGGATCCGGCCGGAACTGTGAACAACGATGAGCAGAGAGAGGGTGTGGCCGCCGCTGTCTTGCTTAGATTTGGAGAGGATGAGAGAGTGAATGAGAGCAACCCTAGTAAAGCAAGCGCTCAAGCTCCTGCTTATATATATAGTGGAGTGATTTTCTTGTAGCAATTGTTTTTAAAATGAATACGCGTGAACCACTATTTTCATTTAACATTCCAGTAAAAAAAACTCAATCAATAACGCGCCACCGCGTCCAGGTCGCACTATGTACTTGTGTGGTCCCTGACCCTCCATGAAGTTGAAAACTGCACGAGTCAAATTGTCACTTGGGATGCCTCTTTGTAAACAAATGCGCTCGTACGTGTACCCGCGCGTGGGTGTTAGAGAACTGGTGCGTGCGTGCGCCGCTTCTCTTCGTGTACTACGTACTCCACCTAGAGTAAGATGTATACATGTGTGACGTCTGAGTTACAAAAAAAAATATGTGTGACGTCTTTTATTTTTTAGAAGTTTTTAGGGAAGGGTGTGAAGAGCACATATATGTGTGTCACGTCTACCTACATAGTACAGATAGATGGTGTGTGCGAGAAGTCTCGGGAGAGTCGTGAGGTGCGTGTGTGCATGCGTGTGTGAGAGGGAGGGTTAACGTGTCAATGCAATGCGTGTGTCCATAAATCATATCTGGCGAACGTTCACCACAAGCCGTTTCCTGGCGAACGCCCAAAGAACCGTCAGATCTGCATCTGACGGTGGCAGTTTTGCCATGGCATTTGATAGAACAGCCACTCCTCCGACACATAAAATTTCCACGTGAACGTTCGCAACTGCCGTATGCTCCCTCCGTTCCAAAATATAGTGCATATAGCTTTAATGAAAATTCAAACCTCACAAACTTTTACCGATTTTTCGTAGAACAACATGCACATATAGAAAACCCAGCATATATCATTTCATTCATCATCGAGAGATATCTATAGAGATGGGGGAGGAATGTACGAGTGTGTCTTCAATAAAGAGGGGCCGTATGTGTGTGTTTGTTGTGAGAGAGAGCGAGAGACATCGTAGGATTGAGTCCTCTAACTAAGGAGAGAGAAAGAACGATCGGGATCAGTAGAGAGATGAAATATAGTGTGTTCCTTCATTAGAAGAACCGGGCAAATATTTTGCTGAGTTATAAACTCGGCAATGTCCCATCGAGTAAGGACTCGATACGTGGCACTGCTCTATTGCCGAGTGCCACACTTCACCAAGTTTGTTAGCCGAGTCTCCGTTAGCTGACACTCGACAAAGGAAGACCGCCGTATCACCTGCAGCAATTTCAAGCCTCCTTTGGTGTGGAGGAATATTATAGGAATTCTATATGATCGGATTTTTATAGGAATTTTTCCTTTAGAGCCATTTGGTTCATAGGAATGGATTCCTATACTCCACATTTAAGAGGAAAATAAACATTAAGACTCAATGGAAAAATTCATATGATGTGAACCAAATGACATCTCTTTTCCTATCCCTACTCAAAGGATTTGAGATACATGTCGGCCTCCTCTGGTTCATAGGATAGGAATATCATAGGAATAGGAAAAACATAGGAAGTGAGATGACATGCATCTCAATTCCTATAGAGAAATAAATGTCATTTGATGCATAGGATAGGAATTTTTCCATTGAGTCTAGGGTAATGGTTTTTTTCCTTTAAAATGTGAAGGACTGGTTCCTATCCTACATAGGATTAGGAATCCATTCCTACAAACCACAGAGCTCCATAGGAATTTTTCCTTTGAAGATTCTATACTATGAAATTCCTACAAACCAAAGGAGGCCATACGTCATCTCTTTTCCTACAACTTTCATACTCCTATAATATTCCTACCCTGTGAACCATAGGAGGCCGCGGGTATATCAAAATGCGGGACCCATGTGTCACTGCCTTTGGGTCGAAGCTGCGTCCACAATTTTTCGTACTCCCTTGCTCCGTCCAGCTTACTGCGGGCAAGGTGGGGCTTTGTGATTTGATGCCTCATTGCTCATTTACTAGTACTGCGGCGCTACGACCGGGGTGCCTCCCCCAGCTGCTCCAAACTTTGGTGCATGGCACGTGGACCAGGATGGTGGATGTCCCACATGTCTGCGAAAGGCGTGCTGTTAGTGTGTCGCCATGAGCAATGCTAGACTCACGGGGAGGATTTTTACCGACTTTACGGAGTAGCAAACGTGGAGGATTAGGATTGGATTTAGGGGGTGGGAAGGGGCCCACCCCCCTGAAATCAGGGGGGTCTAGTTTGATTAGTTGGAAGATGCCCGTATTAGCCCCGTAAAGGCCCATGAGTGCAGCATTTTTGGTGTCACCATTTCATGTGCGGATTGACCCTGCGGACTTGTGACGCGAACGCGAAAGCCGTGCTGGAAGTGTGCCGCCGTTTCGTTTTGAACTGTAAAGCGTACCACTTGGTTTTGCTTCTTGGTGCCAATTATACAAATCTCGATTATATTGATCTAAAAGTAGATATCTATATTAGTAAAAAGGAGGTGCTTTTGCCGAGCGGTGGGCGGGGGAGCTTGGCCTGTCGGTATGCTAACATGCGGTCACACGTGTCAGTGATGTACCAAGCTGAAGCGCATCCCTCATGAAAAATTAGAACAATGGCAGAAGCAACACGTGGTTTTCTTGAAGAAGATGATGGAGAAGCGGATTCTGCAAAGAGTGAAATGATGGTTGGAAAGGTGCGGCTTTGTGATTTGACGCCTCATTTCTCATTAGTACTACTGCGGCGCCACGACCGGGGTGCGTCCCCCCTGCTGTTCTGCACAGTTATTTGGTGCATGGCACGTGGACCCAGATGATAGATGTCCCACATGTTGGCGAACGGAAGCTGAACATTTATGAAAGTGAGTGTCTCCACTCTTACGACGGAGGAGTACAAGACACGGCAGCCCAGTGTACTGTAGTAGTACGTAGTACCAGTAGTCTTGTAACACTTGGTTTTCCTGCTTCGCGCGATCCATCGATACAAAACCCGATTAAAAAAGTGAGGGTGGGTCTTTTCCCGCATGGTAGGCAGGGGAGTTTGGCATAGTCGGTTTGATAGAGAGAGCGAGAGAACAATGTGAAATGCTTGAATGTGTAGTGGGCGATAATCCACTTCTGAGCCCAGGCTCATCTACACCCGTGCTGAAGGAAAAAATCAAAACAAATACTAGAAAAATTCAAAAAATTCCAATTCTTTTTTGCATGGTAGTTAATATGATGCATGAGGTCCGCTCCAATTTTCAAATCATTTGGACATCTGAGCAGCTCTCGGCAAAAAAGACAAATTCGGGGTCTGTAAAAAAGGTTTACTATTCATGCACTGTTCTGACCCGATTTGTCTTTTTTGCCGAGAACTCCTCAGATGTCCGAACGAATTGAAAATTGGAGCGGACCTCACGCATCAAATTTTCTACCATGCAAAAAAAACTGGAATCTTATGAATTTTTTGAAATTTTTGTGACTTTTTTCCGACCGAGTGCAGATGAGCCTGGGCACCGAATCGCCTTTCTTTCTTTTTTGAAGTGGGCCCTTTCAGATCACTAGATGATACTAGCCTGCACGTTGTTAAGTACATTTCAATGCAATTTTAATGTACATGCAACATGAATAATTGAAGTAACAATATGTTCCGGCCCGCTGCTCAACGCCCATTACCAAGGCATATGAGTAACATGTGGGACTGCATGTGAGCAAACCGACGATTGGCCAAGCTGGCAAACTCCCCCTCTTATCACGCGGGAAAAGCCCCGCCCTAGCGTTTTCAATCGTTATTTGTGGCTATCGTCGCTCCAAGGAGCAGAACCAAATTTTACAACTTACGAGTTCAAAATGAAAAGCCTGCTGCATTCGCGTCGCACCTCCACACAGTCGGCCCGGCACGCCGCTCAGGCTAGGGAACGCGTGTTGTCTTGCATTTTCACTGACATCTGGGACCGTTGTTGAGCAAACCGACTATCGGCAAACCCTCACCCTGCCCGCCACGCGTCGGCTGAGTTTAGAGGAACGAGGAGGGAGAAGTGCTAGCTGTAGCACGGACTCCAAGAAAATTGGTGTCCGATGGGACTCGTACTGGTTTGTACTCTACTACCACTGTACTACTCCTGCTCCTACTACTCTACACTAGTAGTACTAGTGCTAGTACAAACTAACTAATATGAGGCCATTCAACCGTGTCCCGGCAAAATACCCCGGACACCGATTATTCGTTGATATTTAAATTTGTTTTCACACAGCAAAATATCCCTAAAAACAACAACACACAGCAAAATTTCACAGCAATTGAGGGATTTGAATGTGCTGGGCAGGGTGGGGTAGGAAGTTAACGCAGAGGCTCGGTTTGTATTTTTTGGCAAAATGCAGAGGCTCGGGTTTTGGCGCCAAACCGGAAATTTTGCAAATATTTGTCACGCACCGGACGGCGCGCCAACCGCGTGTGGTTGTCTGGTGGTGTGTGCGGTAGACTTGAATGCTTGTGAAATGCTTGTGACCGAGCACCCCGCTCCAGCACATAGCGGTACCACGTGCAGCAATGCTGAGGTGGCATATAACTAAATGAAGAAAGAGAGGGTTGAGTATCATATCAGATACCCTATCATAATAAACATATTTAGGAATAATTGTTATGATACTAACCACTACAAGCAGCCTTTATATCACAGAGAAGATTAATACTATTAAAAATTCATGTCCTTAACAAAGGGTGCAATGATGACTGCAGCTTATCGCTTCTGGACGACCTGGCTATTTGAGCCGGTCGACCAGCTCCTCACGCGGCGAGGTGGGACTAAACATCCGAAACCCGCTGGCCCAATACGGATGTGAAAATCATAATTACAAATTGCACTCAGTTGACCAGTCAAAAAGTCTACGTGGCACTCTGTCAACTGGTCAAACTGGCCACGTGGCTTGCGGGTCCCACCTATCAGTTGGTAAACAAAAATATACGCAGCCACGTGAGGGGTCGAACCTGCGACCCCGCGGAACTGGCCCTTGCGCGCGAACCACCCTGGCTGTGTATATGTGTGCATGCACGTGTAGGTTGAGCACTTGAGCGTGAGCGTGTATGTTGCGTCTTGTGCTGTGTGCATGCATGCGTGCGTGTGTTCATGCGAGTGTTGCATGCGTGCATGTGTACGTGTGAGTGTTGCATGCATGCTTGAGTGCGTGTGTTCGTGCGAGTCTTGCATGCGTGCATGTGTACGTGTGAGTGTTGCATGCATGCTTGAGTGCGTGTGTTCGTGCGAGTGTTGCGTGCGTGCATGTGTACGTGTGAGTATTGCATGCATGCATGCGGGCATTGCGTGTGTGCGTATTTGTCCGGATGTGTGATGTGTGCGTATTTACCACAGTAGCTCCAGTGTATTAAAAGGCCGGCTCAGCATATCATCACTAGGCGACCTTGTCCGCTGTGGTTATCGCGCGCGGGCTTCCAACCTGAGGTCTCGACTTTGAATCCCCACCGAGCACTAATTTATTACCATTTGTTTCTTTCTTATAGCCGCTGATAGGTGGGCCCTATGTTAGGGAGATAATGTGCGCTTCTGATGCAACAATAGTTGTGCCACGTGGACTGTTTGACTGGTCAATTGATCGTGTCATCAACAAAATACGTAGTTGTACGGTGAGCCAGTGATTGTATAATCACCACAAAATGAATATGCTGACCGTATCGTGCTTTCGTTTCAAATACAATGACCGTCAGTGTCACCATCAAAATACGGAGCTATACGGTGAGCTAGTGACCATATAATCACCAGAAAATGTATATGTTGATCGTAATGAGCGCATTCTAAATCCAGAGACCGTATTGCGCTTTCGCTTGAAATACAATGACCGTCATGCGTGAATGTGTATGGTGCGTACTTTTAGAGGGCTGAGAGATAGTTTGTGTGCGTACGTGAAAAGGGCGTAGAGAGAGGGGGTGTGCGATGGAGAGAGTGAGAGAGAGAGATGCCCTTCATTCTCTTTATTGTGACTATTTTATAGAATAGAAATGTAAACATTCACAATACGGAACAAATATCATTGGATGCACCATGCAATTAACTTTCATATATAACTTTGTAGTATTGTATATGTAGATTTTCTTAAATATTTGTTTTGTCACAATCTGTGTAGTTTCAATTCAAAACAAATCTTGTATGCGGAGTAAAAGTGAACGGATGCCTTTTTTAGATCATTGGGAGCACATGATAATGAGATGTAACATGCGTGAATGTGTGGTTGACGTATTTTGGAGGGCCTGGAAAGGGTATGTGTACATATTCGAGAGAGGCGTGGATACGAGGGGGGTGCGATGGGAGAAAGAGAAAGCACGAGTGTCGGCGTACGACACCTATGGGATCGAGAGGATCCCTTTTACGGTTCGGCTAGGGAAAAGATATACACAAAGAGCGGATCCAACGATCAACGCGGGGATCTTTACCCAGGTTCGGGCCGCTGAGAAGCGTAAAACCCTACTCCTGCTTTGGTTTATTGTGGGCGTTCTTAAGCTCAAGTACACGGAGCGCTTGCGATGAACAGTACGTTCAAGATGTAGCTACGCATGCAGAATGGGCCAGAAGGTCCTCCCCTGTAGCTTCGCCATGGGCCTCCTTTTATATGTCCAAGGGGTCACCAACAGTGGCGAACAGCTCGTACAAGAGGTGTAAAGTTACTACAGTGTTTACATGCTTATCACTAACGACTTAGGACAAACGCATTTAATGCTCCACTTAGGTGTCCCTTACTTTCTTGGGGACGGAAAAAGAGCCCGTCCCATCAGCGCCGCTTAACCTCATCCGCCGTTAGTGCCATGACATGCACCCAGGAGGACAAGCCCTAAACGACAGGCTGGTCGCTGCGCTGGAGCGGTGGCAGGGCGGTGGAATCTTGCCGGGTGCGAGACCTTGCCGAGCTTTCACGAGCCTTCCAGGCAAGATCTTGCCGGGAAGCCAGCCTTCGGTCTTCTGTCTTTTGATCATTAGCTTGAGTGCCTTCTTGATATTCTTGTGTTTGTTCCCAGCTGTCCCCCGGCAAGCCTTGCCGGGTCTTGTCTTGCTAGGAGATCATGCCGCTGGGAAGAAGCTTCTCCCCAACGAGCTCTTGTTCTTGCTTGTTAATATAATGCTTGCCAGATATGGTATTCGCCGGGAAGCTTGGCCTTGCCGGGGTTGCCAGGCAACAATCCTAGACGGGAATGACCCATGCTAAGAAAGTTGATGAGACCCTGGTTCTCATTACACCGACAGGAGCCCCCGGGCCCGCCTTCAGCAGAGAACTCAAAGATCTCGATGCTGGAGGTGGGGCCAAATTTGGCGTGGGTCATGACTGCCATGCCCTTTCCTTCTGGAAGTATAGTTGCTTAAGAAAAATAGCTCTTGTCGGAGGGCATGGCTCGACGACAAGGTTGAAAGCCCCCTTGTCGGAGCGCATGGCTCGACGACAAGGTTGAAAGCCCCCTTGTCGGAGCGCATGCCTCGACGACAAGGTTGAAAGCCCCCTTGTCGGAGCGCATGGCTCGACGGCAAGGTTGAAAGCCCCCTTGTCGGAGCGCATGGCTCGACGACAAGGTTGAAAGCCCCCTTGTCGGAGCGTATGGCTCGACGACAAGGTTGAAAGCCCCCTTGTCGGAGCGCATGGCTCGACGACAAGGTTTGCTATTCTTCCGCCGAAGAATATTTCTGGAAAAGTTTGCGATTTCAGCAGAGAACTTTGACGTTCTCGATGCCGGCCTCCGGCAAAGATGTTGCCGGGAAGGCTTATGACTTCAGCGGAGAACTTTGATGTTCTCAACGCCGGCTTCCGGCAAGGATGTTGCCGGGAAGGCTGCAAAGTAATCGCCCACCTGTATACCTGAAACACTAATTCGGACATGTAATGCCATGATAGCGTTTTAACACAACAAATTAATTAGCTTCTGGCTTTATGACTAATTTGTTGTAATTTTGACTTCTGCCGAATATTCCCTTGCTTTCCGGAACACTTTCCGGTGCGCACGATCTAGTCAGCAGCGCTTTGAGGAGCGGGTCCTTAGCGGCTTGCCGGGAACGCCGCCTCCCGAAAAAGGTTTTTTCTTCCCAGCTTTAGTGCAGCTGCTCACATCGCCGAGCGGACTCGAGGCGACAAGGAGCGCAACTAGCCCCGGGAAGGCTCCTCAGCATACGGGTTTACACAGAAACCTTAAAATAAAACTTGCTAAGCCCTTTCCTTAAATGATTGCATTTTTGTACAATGAATCCCTACGCTTGCCGGAATACCTCCCGAATGCGCACGTCCTGGTCAATGGCGCTTAGGACCGGGTCCTGTCTAGCAGCCTATCGAGAACGCCACCTCTTCGGGAGCTTAACGCTCTAGAAACAACTACAGCTGCATCTGTGTTGCTGGGCGGACCCAGAACAACCAGGAGCGCAGAGTGTTTTAAGAGCGCTCCCCCGCGCACAGGTTATACAAAAACACCATCAAGGATAAGACTACGCGGTAGAAAGCGATTAAAGTTTTAGGACTTAGCTTTCGCAAGGAATTTCAGCCGCCCCCGCTTCTTCTTGGGCGCCTTGACGATGAAGACGATCAAAAACTGACGTGCTGACCGCTAGATCGGGTTCGCGCAATCTCTTCCCCTACCTGGCGCGCCAAAGATGTCGGCGTACGACACCTATGGGATCGAGAGGATCCCTTTTACGGTTCGGCTAGGGAAAAGATATACACAAAGAGCAGATCCAACGATCAACGTGGGGATCTTTACCCAGGTTCGGGCCGCTGAGAAGCGTAAAACCCTACTCCTGCTTTGGTTTATTGTGGGTGTTCTTAAGCTCAAGTACACGGAGCACTTGCGATGAACAGTACGTTCAAGATGCAGCTACGCATGCAGAATGGGCCAGAAGGTCCTCCCCTGTAGCTTCGCCTTGGGCCTCCTTTTATATGTCCAAGGGGTCACCAACAGTGGCGAACATCTCGTACAAGAGGTGTAAAGTTACTACAATGTTTACATGCTTATCACTGATGACTTAGGACAAACGCATTTAATGCTCCACTTAGGTGTCCCTTACTTTCTTGGGGACGGAAAAAGAGCCCGTCCCATCAGCGCCGCTTAACCTCATCCGCCGTTAGTGCCATGACACACACCCAGGAGGACAAGCCCTAAACGACAGGCTGGTCGCTGCGCTGGAGCAGTGGCAGGGCGGTGGAATCTTGCTGGGTGCGAGACCTTGCCGGGCTTTCACGAGCCTTCCCGGCAAGATCTTGCCGAGAAGCCAGCCTTCGGTCTTCTGTCTTTTGATCATTAGCTTGAGTGCCTTCTTGATATTCTTGTGTTTGTTCCCAGCTGTCCCCCGGCAAGCCTTGCCGGGTCTTGTCTTGCTAGGAGATCATGATGGTGGGAAGAAGCTTCTCCCCAACGAGCTCTTGTTCTTGCTTGTTAATATAATGCTTGCCAGATATGGTATTCGCCGGGAAGCTTGGCCTTGCCAGGGTTGCCAGGCAACAATCCTAGACGGGAATGACCCATGCTAAGAAGGTTGATGAGACCCTGGTTCTCATTACACCGACATAGACTTTGTAGCGCTTGGCAAGCAGGAAAACAAGTTGGAGGAAGTCATCCCGTGAAGAACATCATGACCACAAGGAGACCACTCGAACTACTTCATATGGATCTCTTCGGTCCCAATGCTTATAAAAGCCTTGGTGGTAACTCTTTCGGTTTGGTCATAGTTGATGATTTTTCCAGATTTACGTGGGTGTTCTTTCTCGATGACAAATCGCAGGTACAAAAGATTTTCAAGAACTTCGCTAGGAAGGCCCAAAATCAGTTTGAAGTGAAGATTAAGAAGGTTCGAAGCGACAATGGAACGGAGTTCAAGAACGCCAATCTGGATACCTTTCTTGACGAAGAAGGCATCTCACATGAGTTCTCGGCTACATACACACCTCAACAAAATGGAGTTGTTGAGAGGAAGAACCCAACTCTTATCGAGATGGCAAGAACAATGCTAGATGAATACAAGACACCAAAACACTTTTGGGCGGAAGCAGTTGAGACATCTTGTCATGCTACATATTGACTTTATCTTCACAAGCTTCTTGGTAAAACGGCGTATGAGCTACTCACCAGTAACAAATGACAAGTTGGATATTTTCGAGTATTTGACTCAAAATGTTACATTCTTGATAAGCATCGTCGTTCAAAATTTGCTCCTAAATCACATGAGGGTTTCCTACTCGGTTACGGATCGAACTCTCACACTTACTATGTCTACAACAACTTCACTTGAAAAGTTGAAGAGACGGTAGATGTGAAGTTTGATGAGACTAACGGCTCGCAAGTCGAGCAATTGCCAATTGATGTAGGAGATCAAGAACCATCGGAAGCAATCCAAGACTTGTTTATTGGCAAGATTCGTCCCATGGAGGTTAAGGAGAGTACTTCGTCCATTCAAGTGGAAGCCTCAACTTCACGCCAAGGTGAACCGCAAGTTGATATGCATGCATCCACAAGTGGAACACGTCAAGACGAAGGGAATGAGGAAATGCAACAAGATGATCCACCTCAGCCTCCCTCTCCACCTCCTCAAGTGAACAACGACAACAACAACAACAACAACAACAACAACAACAACAACAACAACAACAACAACAACAACAACAACAACAACAACAACAATGAGGAAGAAGAATATGATGATGAGGAAACATCACCACAACCCAAGCAAAAGCTACCTCGAGTTAGAGCAAGAGTTGACAAGAATCATCCCGTCGAACAAATTCTTGGTGACATCAAATCTGGGAGAATCACTCGCTCTAAATCTCGTTTAGCTAACTTTTGTGAGCATTACACATTCATCTCTAGTGTTGAACCTGTGAAGGTAGAAGAAGCTCTCTAAGACCCGGATTGGGTAAACGCTATGCATGAAGAGCTACACAACTTCGAGAGGAATCAAGTTTGGACGTTGGTTGAGAAGCCTAAGGATGAGAAAAACATCATTGGAACCAAATGGGTGTTTCGATACAAGCAAGATGAAGATGGACAAGTTATACACAACAAGGCTTGTCTTGTAGCTCAAGGTTACACACAAGTCGAAGGTATGGACTATGGTGAGACCTATGCCCCCGTTGCTAGACTTGAGTCCATTCGCATTTTACTTGCTTATGCCAATCACCATGATATCACCCCTTATCAAATGGATATTAAAAGTGCTTTCCTAAATGGTGAAATTGAGGAGGAAGTTTATGTTAAACAACCTCCCGGCTTTGTTAATCCCAAGAAACCTAACCACGTTTATAAACTTCGTAAAGCTCTTTATGGTCTCAAACAAGCCCCTAGAGCTTGGTACAAATGCTTAACAAAGTTTCTTCTTGAAAAAGGTTTCAAAATTCGGAAAATTGATTCAACCTTGTTCACTAAAAGGGTTAATGAAGAACAGTTTGTATGCCAAATATATGTTGATGATATTATTTTTGGATCTACTAACCCTTCTTTTAGCAAGGTATTCCCTGCAAGTACAAAAAGTAGCGGTAACAGATAGTTTTGTCGCAAGGTAATTCGTAACAAGTAACAAGTGACAATAGTAATAAAGGTGCAACAAGGTGGCCCAATCCTTTTTATAGGAAAGGACAAGCCGGAACATTCTCTTATAATAAGCAAAGCGTTCTCGAGGACACATGGGAATTGTCGTCTAGTCACGTTCATCATGTTTAGTTGATTCACGTTCGCTACTTTGCTAATTTGATATGTGGGTGGACCAGTGCTAGGGTGCTGTTCTTACTTGAACAAGCAACCCTCTTATGATTACCCCCTCTCGCAAGCATCCGCAACTATGAAAGAAGAATTAAGATAAATCTGACCATAGCATGAAACATATGGATCCAAATCGGCCCCTTACGGAATAACGCATAAACTAGGGTTTAAGCTTCTGTCACTCTCGCAACCCATCATCTACTTATTGCTCCCCAATGCCTTCCCTTAGGCCCAAGTATGGTGAAGTGTCATGTAGCTGACGTTCACATGACACCACTAAAGGAAGAACAACATACATATCATCAAAATATCGAACGAATACCAACCTCACATGATTACTTATAACAAGACTTCTCCCATGTCCTCAAGAACAAAAGTAACTACTCAAAAATTATATTCATGTTCAAAATCAGAGGGGTATTGAATATGCTTGAAGATCTGAAATATAATCTTCCACCAAATAAACCAACTAGCATCAACTACGAGATGTAATCAACAGTATTAGCAACCCACAGGTACCAATCTGAGGTTTTGGGACAAAGATTGAATACAAGAGATGAACTAGGGTTTGAGAGGAGATGGTGCTGGTGAAGATGTTGATGAAGATTGGTCCTCCCACGATGAGAGGATCGTTGGTGATGTCGATGGCATTGATTTCCCCCTCCCGGAGGGAAGTATCCCCGGCGGAATCGCTCCGCCGGAGAGCAAAAGTGCTCCTGCCCAGGTTCCGCCTTGATATGGCGGAGCTTCGTCCCGAATGTCTTCTTTTGATATTTTTTTCTAGGGAAAATAGCATCATATAGGAGAAGATGGGCCCTAGAGGCCTGCTGGTGGGGCCATGAGCTCACTAGGCGCGCCCTAGGGGGGCGCGCCCCCTGAGCTCGTGGCTCTCTGGTGGTCCCTCTCCTGGTATTTCTTCCACCAATATTTTTTATATGTTCCAAAATATTTCACCGTAAATTTTTAGATCATTTGGAGTTGTGGAGAATATCTATCTCTGCTGTAGCTTTTTCAGGTCCAGAATTCCAGCTGCCGGCAATCTTCTTCTTCATGTGAATGTTGCAAAATAAGAGAGAAAAGGCATTCGGATTGCATCATAAAGTGAAATAATGACCCAAAACATAATAAATAGGGATTTCTATTTCTGTGCCCCTCATTCCTTAGTCCTCCTAAGTTTTTCCCAAGCACAATTATTTTGCTCACTTTTCCCCTCCACCGCGCCACCCACCCTCACCAATGCCCAAACAGGGGTTTGCCATTGGTCAAGGGAGTTGACTGTTAGCCGACGCTGTTACTGACGCATGGGTCACACCGTGCCAGGTGGCGTTCTCACAATCGGCGGTGTGTGTGCCCGCATGCATGAGTAGTTATATCGCGGTCACGTCAGCGCTTTCACACACGGGGACTACGCATCGGGTGGTTTCCCATGTGAGAAGTCGCGTCGCCGGTGTGCCTGACACCCACTCCTATCCCATTCCCCTCCCCTCCCATCGCCGCCCCACAACCTTCTCCGCTGGGCACCTCCACCAAACCCTAGCCACCTCCACCAAACCCTAGCCGCCTCCCCTTCCGCAGCCGCAACAATGGTGGGGCGGGAAGCAGCCACCGGGAGCGACGTCACGCGTATGTCATTCTCGGCCTGCCACGCGCCCTACGGGTCGACGAGGCATCGCTGCTCACCCCCTGCAGCATCATGGTGCCGCCGGACACGCGCCTGCTGTCCGAATGGCACCTAAGTGTCGGGGGGCTCCCGGTGGAGCCTGTCCCCACCGTCGGCATGCCGGCCATGTCGCGCTTAATACACGACTTTCGGCAAAGCCTGCTGCCGGAGGAGCGGTTGAAGCAGCACTACGCGACCAGCAGCCCGCGGTGGTCGGAGATCCTGGCGGCGGAGAACGCTGCCCATATCCAGCGCTACGACGGCCGCTACCCATCGCCGTCGCCTTACAACATCGACTAGAGGTACGCCTTCTGGGAAGGGCGTACCTTCCCCGATGTCATGGGCGCGTGCCGTGTCTAGCTCGGCCTGGACGAGGGTGACCGGGTTTCACGGCTGTGAGCCATGGCTCGATCCACGACGCGGGCCAAGCCCACATCTGTAGGAGGAGGCACCGGTGCCAGCAGTAGCCGGGGCCTCCACGTTCCTAAGCCGGAGCCAGCGACGCCGGGGATGAGCTCCACCGAGTCATTCCTACGCATCCCAAAGCCCGCGCACCCCCTGCTTGTGCCCAAGCCGGAGCCGGGGACGAGCTCAGGCACCCGCCTGCTCATGCCCAAGCCCGAGTCCGGGAGAAGCTCGTGCCCAAGCCCGAGCCTGGGACGGGCTATGGCGGCCCCCTGCTCAGGCTAAAGCCAGAGCCGGAGCTGCCGCTGCTGGCGGAGTACAGGGGGGCGGTGGCCAGCGAGCCCGGCGACCCTGCAGACATGCCGGGGCTCCTCCAGGTGCTGCACGAATCGACAAAGGGGCCGCAGCGCCACCCCGATGACCTAGTGGACTCGCCGGGGCTGTGACAGGCGGTCGTCGCCCCGGTGGCTGACGTCACCATCGACCTCATCAGCGACGAGGACGAGAAGGAGGAGGATGACGAGGACAAGAAGGTGGAGGACGACGAGGACTTCTTCGGCGGCGACAGCGGCTCCAACATGGACGACGACGATCAGTAGCTTTGTTTAGGGTTCATGTCTGTACAAATGATAAACTTTAAATGAAATTTGTGCTGTTTGAATGTCCAATTTGAATGTCAATAGCTATGCATGTTTGAATGTCCAATTTGTGCATTGTTTGGTTGTGTATGACAAGTTGTGAGCCAAATTTCATTAAGATGCTAGAATAATTGGGTGTTTTCAATCAAACAGTGCCAAATTTGTGAAGTTTTTTTTTTCAAACTTCTTGTATTGCAAGTTTAATATTTTCCCCACAAACTAGTGCACATAAGATGGCTCAATGCAAAGGCATTTGAATTTTTGAGCCTTTTTCATTTTCTTTGTTTTTTTTCAAATTGGGGTCAAACTTGAAGTGTTGACCATTCATACAAAATGGTTTGGAATTCCTACTTTCCTTGTCCTGAGTTCATACACCACCAATATTGAAGCATAAAATGATTTTTGGAAATTTTCAGGACCAAACTACGTCACACTTGTAGTGCAAATTTGGGCCTTTTTTGATAATTCACTGAAACTCAACTAAATGTATTGAATATAGCAATATTACTCTGAAATTGCTGAAACTTGGTCAGTGGCCATCTAATGTGGCCTGCTATTGATTAAAAATGAAATGGAACAAATTTCAAAATTATTTGAGGCACTTCCTTCACAAAAAAGTCATTTCTAGGGCTCAGCAAATGGAAAATTTATTTTTTATTAAAAAATAATTGCAAATTCCTATGCAAAATTGTCCACAATGGTAACACCACTAGTTGTCCCAAATTTGGGCATGTTATCATGGATTTTGCCATGTATGTGGCCATTTCCATGTGCATATGCCTTGAAATCCACAAAAGTCCATACTAGATAGGCCAGTTTGTGAAGTTTTTTTTAAACTTGTTGTATTGCAAGCTTAATATTTTTCCCACAAACTAGTGCACATAAGATGGCTCAATGCAAAGGCATTTGAATTTTTGAGCCTTTTTCATTTTCTTTGTTTTTTTCAAATTGGGGTCAAACTTGAAGTGTTGACCATTCATACAAAATGGTTTGGAATTCCTACTTTCCTTGTCCCAAGTTCATACACCACCAATATTGAAGCATAGAATGATTTTTGGAAATTTTCAGGACCAAACTACGTCACACTTGTAGTGCAAATTTGGGCCTTTTCTGATAATTCACTAAAACTCAACTAAATGTATGGAATATAGCAATATTACTCTGAAATTGCTGAAACTTGGTCAGTGGCCATCCAATGTGGCCTGCTTTTGATGAAAAATGAAATGGAACAAATTTCAAAATTATTTGAGGCACTTCCTTCACAAAAAAAGTCATTTCCAGGGCTTAGAAAATGGAAAATTTATTTTTTTATTAAAAAATAATTGCAAATTCCTATGCAAAATTGTCCACAATGGTAACACAACTAGTTGTGCCAAATTTGGGCATGTTATCATGGATTTTTTCCATGTATGTGGCCATTTCCATGTGTATATGCCTTGAAATCCACAAAAGTCCATACTAGATAGGCCATTTTGTGAAGTTTTTTTTTAAACTCATTGCATTGCAAGTTTAATATTTTTCCCACAAACTAGTGCACATAAGATGGCTCAATGCAAAGGCATTTGAATTTTTGAGCCATTTTCATTTTCTTTCTTTTTTTTCAAATTGGGGTCAAACTTGTAGTGTTGACCATTCATACAAAATGGTTTGGAATTCCTACTTTCCTTGTCCCATGTTCATACACCACCAATATTGAAGCATAAAATGACTTTGGGAAATTTTCAAGACCAAACTACGTCACACTTGTAGTGCAAATTTGGGCCTTTTCTAATAATTCACTGAAACTCAACTAAATGTATGGAATATAGCAATATTACTCTGAAATTGCTGAAACTTGGTCAGTGGTCATCCAATGTGGAATGCGTTTGATGAAAAATGAAATGGAAAAAATTTCAAAATTATTTGAGGCACTTCCTTCACAAAAAAAGACATTTCTGGGGCTCAGAAAATGGAAAATTTATTTTTATTACAAAATAATTGCAAATTCCTATGCAACATTGTCCACAATGGTAACACCACTAGTTGTGCCAAATTTGGGCATGTTATCATGGATTTTGCCATGTATGTGGCCATTTCCATGTGCATATGCCTTGAAATCCACACAAGTCCATACTAGATAGGCCATTTTGTGTTGGTTTTTTTTTCAAACTTTTTGTATTGCAAGTTTAATATTTTTCCCACAAACTAGTGCACATAAGATGGCTCAATGCAAAGGCATTTGAATTTTTGAGCCTTTTTTCATTTTCTTTGTTTTTTTTTCAAATTGGGGTCTAACTTGTAGTGTTGACCATTCATACAAAATGGTTTGGAATTCCTACTTTCCTTGTCCCAAGTTCATCCACCACCAATATTGAAGCATAAAATGATTTTTGGAAATTTTCAGGACCAAACTACGTCGCACTTGTAGTGCAAATTTGGGCCTTTTCTGATAATTCACTGAAACTCAACTAAATGTATGGAATATAACAATATTAGTCTGAAATTTCTGAAACTTGGTCAGTGGCCATCCAATGTGGCCTGCTTTTGATGAAAAATGAAATGGAAGAAATTTCAAAATTATTTGAGGCACTTCCTTCACAAAAAAGTCATTTCTGGGGCTCAAAAAATGGAAAATTTATTTTTTATTAGAAAATAATTGCAAATTCGTATGCAACATTGTCCACAATGGTAACACCACTAGTTGTGCCAAATTTGGGCATGTTATCATGGAATTTGAGCCTTTTTTCAATTTCTTTGTTTTGTTTTCAAAAATTACGCCACACTTGTAGTGCAAATTTGGGCCTCTCCTGATAATTCACTGAAACTCAACTACATGTATGGAATATACCAATATTTAGGCCTAAACTAATTTGGCTGACTCAAGTGCATCCGCCACACCAAATGGAATATACCAATATTTTTCAGGCATTCTGCCCGCAAACCACCGCGGACCAGCTGACAGATGGACCCGCTGTTGGTGTCCCATCCGCCAGTAACTGCGCCCAACACCAACGACCGCGCAGCCGTTGACAAAGGTGTCCCACAAGCCAATAACTGCGATAACTACCTACGATCACGAAGCCACTGACAAAGGTGTCCCACGCGCCAATAACCGCTACCACCACCTATGACCGCGTAGCTGATGACAGAGGTGTCCCACAAGTCAGAATACGCGCCCACCATCTACGAGCACACAACCGCTGATAGGGGTGTCCCACAAGTCTGTATATGCGCCCACCATCTACGACCACGCAGCCGCTGACAGAGGTGTCCCACAAGTAAGTATATGCGCCCACCATCGACGAGTCGGGCAGCCGCTGACAGGGGTGTCCCACGCGTCAGTAACCACGCCCGGTAATGGTCAAAGACTTTGACCAGACGGCAAACCCCCGTTTGGGCTTTTGCGAGGGTGGGCCGTGTGGTGGAGGGGAAAAGTGAGGACTGCCAAAGAGCGTGGGAAAAACTGAGGAGAACTAAGCAATGAGGGGCACAGAAATAGAAATCCCTAATAAATAATAGTAGGAAAACATGACGCAAAATGGACGTATCAACTCCCCCAAGCTTAGACCTCGCTTGTCCTCAAGCGAAAGCCGAAATCGATAATCATGACCACATGTTTACAGAGAGAGGCGTCGATAAAACAAAATACGGGCATGAGAGCATCATGATCATTATCATAGCAACAATATATCATCATAAAACTTCTCATGATCAAGTAACAATTCATCCACAAGCTAAAGTATGAACCATAAACTTCATTGAAAACTAACAAACTATGATCTCAGTCATGGAAACAATTGCAGTTTATCATATTTTCAGAAAGAGTCTATGTAAGAGCTCTGTTTAGCAAGTTCACATACTCAACTATCATTTAGTCTTCCATGATTGCTAACACTCACGGTATATTTATAGAGCAAAAGTTTCAGTCGAACACATAGGAAGATGGGGGTTTATATATTTCACCGCCCAACTGATTTATCTCGAGGATAATGTCAACAGTAATAACTCATGATTACCTACATCCAACTGGATATATGTGCCTGGATCTTTCCCTACCACATAATACATGCCAAGTGGAGAATAAATAAGAACGGAATAGGGATGAACATTATTGACTCTTGCATAAAAGTAAATACCGAAAGTAAAAGATAGGCCCTTCACAGAGGGAAGCAGAGGTTTTCATGCGCTTTTTATTTTAGGATGTGCAAACTCTTAATGGAAAGGAACGTCACTTTATATTGCCCCTTGTGATAGTAAACTTTATTATGCAGTCCGTCGCTTTTATTTCATTACCATCACAAGTTCGTACAAAGCTTATTTTCCCTTACAATAAAAGATCATACATATTTAGGAGCAATTTTTATTGCTTTATGCACCGATGACAACTTACTTCAAGGATCTTATTGAATCCATTGGTAGATATGGTGGACTCTCATGGCAAGAAACTGGATTCAAGGGTTTTTGGATGCACAAGTAGTATCTCTACTTAGTACGGATTTGGCTAGCAAAAGATTATGAGCAAGGACCACATGTTAGAGGATCCATGACAATATAACTTCCATGTGAATATAAGCAAACATAACCTATTACGTTGTCTTCCTTGTCCAACGTCAACTATTTGATCAAGCATAGAATATTTGATGGGGGCTCACAATCATAAAAGATGTCCAAGATAGTATATTTATATGTGAGACCTCTCTTTCTTTATTACTTTTTCATGAATTACATCAATGACAAATGCAATGTTTGTTAACCTCCAACAAATTTTATCAATTATACTTCTTTCATGTGAAGGCATCACTCCCCATGGGATTAGCATATGATCTTTTATTCTTTTCATTGCTAAGATTTAAGCAAGAAGGTAAAACAACCAAACTCAAACTACTCTTTATTATATAACTCTCACACTCGATTACATAGATAGATAGAACACGAAATAACTAGGGATCGAACTAAGATAGATAACGATGGTAAAAGTGATGATGATACGATACCGGGGCACCTCCCCCAAGCTTGGAACAAGCCAAGGGTGGTGCCCATACCCGGGTACTCAAGTGTCTTTCTTCGGTGATGATGGTGATGAAGTAATTTTCATTGCGATGATTCCCCTAAGGGTACAAATCTCCTACTTGAGCTCACTGACTTCCTTTTTAAGATCCAAGTTCTCCTTGTGAAGCCTGCTTGTAACAGTTAATGCACCATCCACCAAGGGATGAATTTTGGCGGTGGAAGAGGAAGCAATATCCACCTGCGCACGACGATAAGGGGTAAATCGAGTACTGGAGGGTTTAACCTTATTTGGCAAACTCGACTTTTTGAACTCCTCATGCATATCTTCTGATTGAGGCAAAGGATCTTCTTCTTCACTTGAGGATTCCATCCTCTTCAGATTGGCATCCTCCTCCTCATCCGTTGTCCAGCCATAGGGATCAATATCCCCATAGACTCTAGGGTTCGCGGTAAGGTGCGAAACGTAGTTCTCCCCGTCCGACTCTTGAGATGACATGATGCTTCTAGATCTGTCAGAAAATAGCCCGAAACAAGAACAGAGGAAAAACTTGCGATACGGTGATCAAAACAGCATGGAGTATATATAATGAATTTTTCCTGTGCAGGACAAGTAATATGGGAGAAAACGGAGTCGGGAAAGTCCACGGGGGAGTCACGAGCTCACAAGGCGCGCCCTGGGGGGTAGGGCATGCCCCCTGAGCTCGTCGCTCCCTCGTGTACTTTCCTGATTGTTTATTATTTTCCTAATTTTTTATATATTCCGAAACAAACAAAAAGTACTTTTATGGAATTTTTGGAGTCGGTTTACTTACCGTATCACGTACCTACTCCTTTTCAGGGTTCTGGAGGACTCCGGAAGGTCTCTTTTATGTATTCCTTCGATTTCATAGTTTGAATAATATTACTTTCAATATTAATGGGCGTACCTGAGATATAATGTTTAATTATTTGTCCATTAACCACTCGGATTAGTGCCATCGGCATTGTTGATCTTGATAGCTCCGGAGCGATAGACTTCTTCGACGATATATGGTCCTTCCCATTTAGAGAGAAGTTTTCCTGCAAAGAATCTGAAATGAGAATTGTACAATAGAACTTGATCACCTACTTTAAATTCCCTTTATTGGATTATTTTGTCATGCCATCTTTTAAATTTTTCCTTAAACAACTTGGCATTTTCATAAGCTTGTGTCCTCCATTCATCTAGGGAACTAATATCAAATAACCTCTTTTCACCAGCAAGTTTGAAATCATAATTAAGTTCTTTAATTTCCCAATAAGCTTTATGTTCCAACTCAAGAGGTAAATGACATGCCTTTCCATAGACCATTTTATATGGAGACATACCCATAGGATTTTATAAGCAGTTCTATAAGCCCATAGTGCATCGTCAAGTTTCTTAGACCAATTCTTTCTGGATCTATTAACAGTCTTTTGCAAAATTAATTTTATTTCCCTATTGCTCAATTCAACTTGACCACTAGACTGAGGATGATAAGGTGATGCAATTCTATGGTTGACATCATATTTAGCTAGAAGTTTACGCAATGCGCCATGAATAAAAAGTGAACCACCATCAGTCATTAAATATCTAAGGACTCCAAACCTCGGGAAGATAACTTCTTTAAGCATTTTAATAGATGTGTTGTGATCAGCACTACTAGTTGGAATAACTTCTACCCACTTAGTAACATAATCAACAGCAATTAAAATATGAGTATACCCATTAGAGGAAGGAAAAGGTCCCATATAATCAAAGCCCCAAACATAAAATGATTCAATAACAAGTGAATAGTTCATAGGCATTTCCTGACGTCTACCAATATTACAAATTCTTTGACATTCATCACAAGAAAGGACAAACTTACGTGCATCTTTGAAGAGAGTAGGCCAATAAAAACCAGACTGTTGTACCTTATGTGCAGTTCTGTCTCCCGCATGGTGTCCTCTGTATGCCTCGGAATGACACTTCCGTAGGATTTGTTCCTGTTCATGCTCAGGTACACATCATCTAATAACACAATCTACTCCTTTATATAAATGTGGGTCATCCCAAAAGTAATGTCTTAAATCAAAGAAAAACTTTTTCTTTTGTTGGTATGTGTAACTAGGTGGTATATATTTAGCAACAATGTAATTGGCATAGCCTGCATACTAAGGATTATTACGAGAAGTAGAAGCATTTATAACAGCTAATTGCTCATCAGGAAAACTATCATCAATAGGCAATGGGTCATCAAGAACATTTTCCATCCTAGACAAATTATCTGCTACAGGGTTTTCAGCTCCCTTTCTATTAACAATATGCAAATCAAACTCTTGAAGTAAAAGAACCCACCTAATCAGTCTAGGTTTAGCATCTTTCTTTTCCATAAGATATTTAATAGCGGCATGATCGGTGTGAATAGTTACTTTAGAATCAATGATATAAGGTCTGAATTTATCACATGCAAACACAACTGCTAAAAATTATTTCTCAGTAGTAGCATAATTTGTTTGAGCACTATCTAAGGTCTTACTAGCATAGTGAATAACATTCAATTTCTTATCAACTCTTTGACCTAGAACAACACCAATAGCATAATCACTAGCATCACACATAATTTTAAAGGGCAGGTTCCAATCAGGTGGTTGAACAATGGGTGCGGAAATTAAGGCTTTCTTAAGTATTTCAAAGGCTTCTACGCAATCATCATCAACAACAAATGGAACATCTTTTTGCAAAATATTAGTAAGAGGCCTGTAAATTTTAGAGAAGTCTTTTATGAACCTTCTATAGAAACCAGCATGACCAAGGAAACTTCTTATACCTTTGATATCTTTAGGACATGGCATTTTCTCAATTGCATCAACTTTAGCTTTATCCACCTCAATACCTCTTTCAGAAATTTTATGCCTAAGGACTATACCTTCATTCACCATAAAGTGGCACTTCTCCCAATTCAAGACAAGATTAGTCTCTTCACATCTCTACAAGACTCGGTCAAGGTTACTTAAGTAATCATCAAAAGAGGTTCCGTAAACGGAGAAATCATCCATGAATACCTCAACAATCTTTTCACAAAAATCAGAGAATACAGCAGTCATACTTCTTTGAAAGGTAGCAGGTGCATTACATAAACCAAAAGGCATACGTCTGTAAGCATAAGTTCTGAAAGGACAAGTAAAAGTGGTTTTCTCTTGATCTTCTTTTAATATAGGTATTTGAGAAAAACCAGAATATCCTATTGAAAATATGCCCTAGAGGCAATAATAAATTGGTTATTATCATATTTCCTTGTTCCTTATAAATGTTTATTATTCATGCTAGAATTGTATTGATTGGAAACTTAAATACATGTGTGAATACATAACCAACACCGTGTCCCTAGTGAGCCTCTACTAGACCAGCTCGTTGATCAAAGATGGTTAAGGTTTCCTAACCATAGACATGAGTTGTCATTTGATAACGGGATCACATCATTAGGATAATGATGTGATGGACAGACCCAACCGTAAGCTTAGCATCAGATCGTATCACTTAGTTTATTTGCTACAACTTTCTTCATGTCAAGTATCTGTTCCTTAGACCATGAGATCATGCCACTCCCGGACACCGGAGTAATACTTTGTGTGCTATCAAACGTCACTACGTAACTTGGTGATCATAAAGGTGCTCTATAGGTATCTCCGAAGGTGACTGTTGGGTTGCACGGATTGAGACTGGGATTTGTCACTCTGTGTAACGGAGAGATATCCCTGGGCCCTCTCGGCAATACAACATCACAAGAAGCTTCATGTGACTAATGAGTTTAGTCATGGGATCTTATATTACGGAATGAGTAAAGACACTTGCCGGTAACGAGATTGAACTAGGTATGGAGAAACCGACAATCGAATCTCGGGCAAATAACATATCGCTGGACAAAGGGAATTGCATACGGGATTAACTAAATCCTTGACGTCGTGGTTCAACCGATAAAGATCTTCATTGAATATGTAGGAACCAATATGGGCATCCAGGTCCCGCTATTGATTATTGACCGGAGAGGTGTCTCGGTCATGTCTACATATTCCCGAACCCGTAGGGTCGCACGCTTAACGTTCGGTAGCGCTAGGGTAGCATTGAGATATTAGTAGTGGAAAGTCCAAAGGTTGTTCAGAGTCCTGGATGAGATCCTGGATATCACGAGGAGCTTCGGAATGGTTCAGAGGTGAAGATTTATATATGGGAAGTCCTATTTTGGTCACCGGAAAAGTTCAGGGGCATGCCGACAGTGTATCGGAGTTACCGAAGGGTTCCGGGGGCCCACCGGGAGGGTCCACCAGCCCCGGGGACCCACATGGGTTGTAGGAGGGATGCCTTGGCCTTCTTGGGCCAGGCGCACCAGCCCCTAGGAGATCCATGCGGCTAGGGCTAAGGGGAAACCCTAGGTGGGAGGCGCCCCACTTGACTTGGGGGCCAAGTTTCCCCCTAGGGCCACCGCCCCCTCCCTTTAGGAGGGGCTAGGGCCGGCGCCCCCTCCCCCTCACCCCTATAAATAGTGGGGAGGGGTGCGGGGGCTGGACCCCTTCACCCTTGCCCTCCGTCACTCCCAACTCCTCCCACTTCTCCTCTGGTACATGCTTGGTGAAGCCCTGCCGAAATTCCGCTGCTGCCACCACCACCATACCGCCGTGCTGGTTCTGGTCTCATCTACCTCCTCTCCCTCGCTTGCTGGATCAAGAAGGAGAGGACGCCATCGAGCTGAACGTGTGCTAATCTCGGAGGTGCCGTCCGTTCGGCACTAGATCAGATTGCATCGCGATTGGATCGTGAAGAGTACGACTACATCAACCGTGTTACGACGCTAACACTTTCGGTCTACAAGGGTATGTAGACACACTCCCCTCTCGTTGCTTTGCATCTCCTAGATTAGATCTTGGGTGTTCATAGGATTTTTTTTTATTTTCATGCTTCGTTCCCCTTCAGTGGCATCATGAGCTAGGTCTATGCGTAGATGTATATGCACGAGTAGAAGACAAAGATGTTGTGGGCGTTGATGTTCAAATTGCTTACTTCCTTTGTCTTATTTGGATTCGGCGGTATTGTGGGATGAAACGGCTCGGACCAACCTTACTTGTCCTCGCACAAGAGACCGGTTCCACTGAGTGACCTACAACTTGTATTGCATAAAAGTGGCTTTGCGGGTGCACTACAAAAAAAAAGACACATCCGTGAGATTATGGCCCAAACGAAAACTTTTTCTGTCATGGTTGTGACACTTCTATGACAATAATTGAGACAAAAACACGTATCATCATAGATGTGGTGGGCTCCTACTTCTATGGCAAAAAATTATGACAGAAAATGGGCTTTTTATCCTGGGCGGGCCGGAGACGCACCCGCATGACATTCTTTGGGCCGTCCATGACGTAAAAAATCGTGGTAGAAGTGAGGCCGAGGAAATTTTCAGGGAATTCCCGGTTACGGTGGGTGGTCGGGGCCGAGCGATGCAGTGTGGTTTGCGCGTTTCTCTTGTACGCGCGCGTGTGTGCGAGGCGTTTGCTAACTGAACCCGAGCGAGGCGTTCGCTTACTGAACCCGAGCGATCGCACTAGCTACATACTGAAGCCGATCGATCCCTTCGCTGCTAACTTAACCCGAGCGATTCCTTCGCTACTAACTGAACCCGAGTGATTCCTTTGCTGCTAACTGAAGCCGGTCGAGCCCCCGTACATGCTAGACGTAGCTAGTTGGGTTGCCTCTCGATGAACAGTGCCCGTTGCTGCCGCGCGCGTGATATGTAGAACGAGTCGAGACGCATCGATCGAGCCCCTTGCACGAGACGTGGTGAGTTGACCTAGCTGGTTGGTTGGCTGTGGATGAACAGTTCCCGTTGCTGCCGCCCACTCGTACGCCCCACCCCAGCCGGTGGGTTGGCTGTGGATGAACAGAACCCTGGCCATGTGAAGGTGGTTGGCGTTGGATGAACAGGACCCCAAGGAGACCAGCCGGTTGGGGTGGATGAACAGGACCCCGTGGAGGCTGGATCAATAGTAGCCGGTGGAGGCTGGAGGAAGTCGGCGGTGGATGAATAGTAGCTGGTGGAGGCTGGAGGGAGGTCGACCGTGGATGAACAGTAGCCCGTGGAGTCCCGTTTTGCAGTACGCCACACCCCTCCCAATGAACAGGACCCCCGTTTCGACCGTAGGCAAGTCCGTTTCCTCCGTTTTGCGGTACGCCAGAGCCCTTCTGATCAACAGGACCCCGTTTCGACCATAGGCGCTCGAACAGAAGTCTGTTTCCTCCGTTTTGCGGTACGCCAGACCCCCAGCCGATGAACAGGACCCCGTTTCGACCGTAGGCGGTCGAACAGAAGGCCGTTTCCTCCGTTTTGCGGTACGCCAGACCCCGAATCGATGAACAGGACCCCGTTTCGGCTGTTCCGTCCAAGCCGGTTGGCTCCCGATGAACAGGACGCGTTCCGACCCAGTCGCTTGGCTCCCGATGAACACGACATTGTTTCCTCCGTTCCGACCCAGCCGGTTGGCTGCCGATGAACATGACGCCGTTGCTGCCGTCCGTTGCCTCTCCATGTACACGAGCCCTGGCCGTACGTATGCGTGAGTACGCATTCGAGACCCCACCCGTATGTACGTACATGGCCGTATTCTTTGCCGTGTGGCTGTACGTACGTGTACACAATTTACACGGGACTGTTTGAACTGCCATATCCGAGGCTCTACTACGACACGTGTCGCTACTTACTCGGCCACGGTTCAACCTTGCAGAGAGACCGATCGACCAGTATGTACGTACACGTTCGCAACCAGTCAGACAACGCTACGTACGCTTCGACCTGGTGGGTCCCAGCTGTCGGTGGATAAGGAGGCACTTCCTTGCGTGCGAAGATATAGCTGGTGGGTCCCAGCTATAAGGGGGAGGAATCTTTTTTTTGCGCGTAATAAGGAGGCACTTCCTTGCGTGCGAAGATGTAGCTGGTGGGTCCAGCTGTCAGCCTCACCGCGCACAGTCCTCTTCCGATGGCTGTCATTCATTGACCACGTCGCGCCGAGAGCACCAAGGCGGTGGATGACGGCGAGGCCTCAGAAGGGAACGACGCGGAGCCGGGGAAGATGCGGCAGTCGATGCCCATGCGGATGGGAGTACGAGGGTTGACTGGTTCAGCTGCAGTGTGAGGCTGCCATCGCCGGAGAATAACAGGGGATGTGAGTGAGTAGAGGGAAGGCCTGGCCAGCGGTGGGAGTAGGGTGGGGCGTTGAGGCATGCACGGCAGAACAGCCGGCGACGGGAGGCAGGAGCAGGCGGTCCCACCGGCGCTGGTTTGGGCGGCTGGAGCAAGAAGATCAGAGATTGAAGAAGCAGCACGGCCGTTGGATTAGCATCCAATGGTTACCGCTGCAAGAATCGTTTGTTGACTTTAAGTTGACAAAGCCCTGCGTACGTGTCAACTTAGTAGGCCCACAAGTCAGCATAACATCTGTGGCGGACAGCATATAGCCCATTTGCTATTTTCCTAAATTTAGAGACCATTTGCTAATTATTACTTAATTTATTGCCGCCCATATTATATTTCAGAATACCTTACCTTTTTATCGCAAGGATAGGATTAAAAATTTCAGCGATATTTCATTGAAATTGCCGAACTATTTCTAATCCCGAAATTTCGAGCCTGATAAAAACTAAATTTAAATTATGTTAAAAATGAAAATTGAAATATCAAAAAATAAAAGAAAATCCGCAATTTGAAACTAATTGCCCATTTTCTTTGTTTTTATACATATACAACCCATTTCATATTACTAATAAGATTTACAGCCCTTTTTGTCTGGGCAGGCCAAATGTATCCCTCGTCGTCTTGAAAGATTTGCAACCCAGCAGGACGGAGAAAAAGAAATCGGCCTGTGTAGGCTATTCTACGAAAAAAAGAGGTGGGCTAGCCATTTTCACCGAGAAAAAAACAGCTGGGCTCATCATGTTGTAAACATAAAATAAAAGCCTGGGCTAGACGGGCCAAAGACACCGCACAGCCCAGTTGATAACATACTCCCTCTCAACAAGAACAAAAAAACAACAACAACAAAACTGATCGAGCAACTGGGACCCACGTGTCAGCAGCATTTTTTTATGTAATAAGGAGGAGCTTCCTTGCGTGCAAAGATGTAGCTGGTGAGTCCAAGCTGTCAGGGAGTGGAATCATTTTTCTTCTACGTAATAAGGAGGCACTTCCTTGCGTGCAACCATGGACCTCGTGGGTCCCAGCTGTCAGCCTGTCCACGTACAATCCTCTTCCGTTAGCTGTCGTTCGTTGACCACGTTTTCGACGCCGTGCTGAGAGCACCAAGGCGGTGGACGACGGTGAGGTCTAGGGAGGGAAACGACCCAGAGCTGGGGAAGACTCGGCAGTGGACGCCCACGCGGACGGGAATACGAGGGTTTACTGGCTCGGCTGCAGTGTGAGGCTGCCGTCGCCGGAGAATAACAGGAGGTGCAGGTTAGTAGAGGGATGGCCTGGCTAGCTATGGGAGAAGGGTGGCGCGGTGAGGCCTGCACGGCAGCACAGCCGGCCACGGAAGGCGGGAGCAGGCGGTCACGCCGTCGCTGGTTTGGGTGGCTGGAGCAAGAAGATCAGAGATTGAAGAAGCACGCCAGCCGTTGGATTGACATCTAACGGTCTCACGCTACTAGAGTTGATTTTGTTGACTAAATTGACATAGCCCTACGTACGCGTCAACTTAGTAGGCCCACAAGTCAGCCTCCAAATCAGGCGGGACACAGCTAGCAGGGGGAGGAATTATTTTTCTTGCGCCTAATAAGGAGGCACTTCCTTGAAAAAGATGCAGTTGGTACATCCCAGCTGTCAGAGGGACGAAACTTTTTTTCCCGTGTAATAAGGAGGCACTTCCTTGCATGCGAAGATGTGGTTGGTGGGTCCAACCAGTCAGGGGGAAGAATCTTTTTTTTCACATAATAAGGAGGCACTTGCTTGTGTGCGGCCATGGACCATGCGGGGCCCTACTGTCAACCTCTCCACCTACATCCCTCTTCCGATGACTGTAGTTTGTTGACCACGTTGACCACGCCGCGCCGAGAGCACCAACGTGGTGGACGACGGCCAGGCCTAGGAAGGGAACGACCCGGAGCCGGTGAAGACACAGCAGTGAATGCCCACGCGGAGGGGAGTACGAGGGTTGACTGGTTCGGCTGCGGGGTGAGGCTGCCATCGCCGGAAAATAACATGACGTGCGGGTGGGTAGAGGGATGGCCTAGCTAGCGATGGGAGTAGGGTGGGAGCAGGCAGTAAAGCCGGCGCTGGTTTGGGCAGCTGGAGCAGGAAGATCAGAGATTGAAGAAGCATGACGGCCGTTGGATGAATATCCAACAATCACTGCTGCTAGAATCGTTTGTTGACTATAAGTTGACAAAGCCTTACGTACGCATCAACTTAGTCGGCCAACAAGTCAGCCTGGAAATCTGTGGCGTGTACAGCCCATTTGCTATTATTTTTACAATTTAAAGCCCATTTCCTAATTCATATGGAATTTATTACAGCCCATTTGCCATTTTTAGAATTGCTGCCCTTTTCTGGTCAGGACCAGTGCTAAAAAATTGCTAAAAAATATGCGAAATTTTTGAAATTTCGCATATCTTTGCTGGGGTCCGAACTATTTTTAATCCCAAAATTAGGAGCGAGATTAAAACAAATTTAAAAAAATCTGAAAATCCAATGAAATATAAAATCTCAAAAAAGAAAAAAAAAGAAAATATGAAACTAATTGCCCATTTGCTGTGTTTTTTTTACATTTGCGGCCCATTTCATATTACTTTTATGATTTACTGCCCATTTTCTGGCTAGGCCGAATGCATCCCTCCTTGTCTTGAAAGATTTGCAGCCCAGCAAGTCGGAGAAAACAAATAGGCCTAGGTTGGGTATTCTTCAAAAAAAATGGTGGGCTACCCATTTTCCCAAAGAAAAAACAGCTGGCCTGGTCATGTTGTTAGACGGGCCACAGACACCGCATAACCCTGTTTATACGCTGCTCCATCTGAACAACCAAAAAAACTGCTCGAGCTGCTGGATCCCTGGTGTCAGCCGCTCCTTGTGCAATTTTGTCGTTAATTGACTATACGTTGACAATGATGTCGGTCCCATATATCAGCAAGGTGGATATGAGTAAAAAAATTGAGGGGTGGATCTAAGTAGTAAGGAGGCACTTGCTTGCGTTCGGCAATGAACCTGGTGGGTCCCTACTGTCATACTCTCAAGTACAGTCCTTCCCCGATTCACCATGTTGACCATGTTGACAAGGCCGGACGGCGGCGCCGCCGCGAGCGCACCAAGGCGGAGGATGATGGCGAGGCCTCGGACGGGAATGAACAGGAGCCGGGAAAGATGCGGCAGTGTGGTCATAGGCGGCGGGGAGTACGAGGGTTGACTGGTTCTGGTGCGGTGTGGGCTGTCGTCACTGGAGAAGAATAGGATGTGTGGGGGAGTAGAGGGATGGCCTGGCCAGCATTTCATGGTACGACAGGGCGGTGATCCGGGCACGGCACCACAACCAGCCGTGGAAGGCGGGAACAGGCCGTCCCGCCGACGCTGGTTTAGTTTTGGCGCCTGGATCGGTCAGACCCAAAAACTCAGCATGCTCGATAATAAGAATTAATTTTATATGGCTACAACTTATTGTAAAATGAAGTTGCGCACTTTTTTTCTTTAGGTGTGAAGCCGAGCACATTCAGAAGCCCTGGGATAAAGTGGGGTCACCACATGTGTTGGGCTGGGCTGGGCGTTCTTATAGAAAAATAATGTTGGGCTGGAACTTTTTATCATAAAAAAAACTCGGCTTGTCAAAAAACTTGTGATACCTGGGTTTCGAACGAGAGACCTGGGCAGCACAATCCATAAAACATACAATGCAACGGAAAAAAATAGTGATATTTATTACAAGTTGCCGCTAATAATTGTTAGATGTTGACCACGTCGACTACGATTTGCATTGGCTTCAACCTTGTGGGTACCAAATAACAGTCCGCTGGTTGCACGAAGAAAAGGGTGTGAGAAAAAAGACTGGTTGCTATCTTTGCCCAAGAATAATATCGACTGAATGTAAATATACTATCATAGGAAAATAATATCCTCCAGTTAAAATCATACTTTTCAAATCGTAAATTTAAACAACCTGTGCATGAACATTTAGCTTTATTTATTTATTTAGGGGAGCATGAGCATGTAGCTGGGCCGGATTCATGTGAGAGCCTCCCCCCTAGTTAATTATGGGCTCTTCTATTGGGCCTAAATCACTGGGTTGCATGTCCTTGACAAGTGGAAGATTTGTTCCCTAGAAAAAAAATAGTATGTGCTACGTACGGGGCACTAACCTCTCAAAAAAAAGTACAGGGCAGTAAAGGATTGGATGGTACGACTTCCAAAACATTGTTTTTTCATTCTAACACCACTATTTATTCAACCAACAGACAAAATATATTACTCATTGTACATTGAAAACACCAGCAGCATCCATGGCTCCATATTGTTTTAGTAAAAGGGGTTTGCCGCAAATTTTCCATTAATAGAAACCACTAGAGGTTCACAGCAAACTAGAGCCCTACAAAGGAGCCTTGGGATTGAAGATACCACCAGGGGTCGGGGTGCAATAGAAGCAGTAAGCAGGCCAGAAGAGTAAAGACACGGCTCTCTCTTCCAACTAAACATCAGCAAACATTACAGAAGGGCTACCAAAAAAACCAAGTGTATGCATCAAACTTAATAAAGATCCTACTACACCAAGTGTACGCATCTAACTAACTGGCTCAGTTAGACATTACTATTTATTAAGTTGTGGAGATTGGCTGAAGGCTTGAACCAGATGGGTGCCTGACGAGGGAAATTCCAGTCAGCAGGTCGAAGTTTGATACATGCGACCCTCTCTCCTACTTTGGGCTGCAGAGCGTGGCGGCACATATCAGGGTATAATGCATGGAAAGACGCATGGTACGCTGTGTACACACAGTTTTGCCTGATGAACGGAACCGCGTTGCCATCAGGATCCTTGACATTAGTGATCTCTTGGTTAATCGGATAATTCAGTCCGAGAAACAAAGAGCGTGTGCCGAGGCTAGTTACCGGCCTCCAGTAAAAAATTCCTGAAGGCCCAAAGAAGATGGGATCCTGCTCAAAGACCATGCAGTGACTGTGATTGTATTCCGCGAAACAACACGTCCGGTACATGCGAACGATCATCAATCGTTTGCCATCGTCTGATCGAGCCAGGAACCACCTGCAACTTCCATGCCGCTTTTCTTTGAAAGGTTCTGGGATTAGGAAGGGAAGGGACACCACGCGGCCTACAACATCATATCAAGTTGGAGTCAAATAAAAATGGGCTGGTACTGTAAATCTAAGAACAACATGTTCAGAGCATGAATATTTTTCAGTAAATGTTGACAGTAATATAAGCATGGGAAGGATGATTTGATTTCATCAAAATTCTACTACATCTGATCACCAATGTGGGGCGTTTTGGCAGTTCGAATTAAACTCTCAAAATGTCCACGTTACTGAACAGAGGGTGTATTTGACAGTGTGGTGTTAATTTCTAACAACAATATCATGATTCTAACTCTTCTCAAACTATACTCTGACAATAGGAAGCAAGCCATCATGATATCATAGGAAATTAGGAGTAACATACTGCTGTAACAGCCATTTGTAGTGATGACTGGAGTAGGCCAGCAATATGTCCAACCATAGAAGGAGTCCACAGCATAAATGAAGCCCTTGTGTTCAATGGCATCAGAGAGCCATGGAGGATGTATGATCCTGCGATGGACGTGGAGATTTATCCACTTACCATAGTGACCTATCAGATAGGCGAGACCGTGGTTGAAGAACGCAATTAGCCCAAAGTCTTTATAATTCGCAGATCTTGTTGGCACTTGGCAGATTACAACCTTGAGCAAATCAAACTTGGTATCATGTTGGCCACTGTAAGATTCCAAGTATTCTGGGCCGCAGTGCCAAAACAGTGCAGTGTTAATTGAAGGAAGGGGTATCAATCGCTGGGTGTAGACCTTCACGAGCATCCACCTGCTGCGTCCGTCGACGAGAACCATCCAAGACGTGTTCATGCCGACCCAGTACATACCGTTAATGTAGTTGAGGGTGACGGGGATCGGATCGCAGTCGAGGGGGTTGATGCTCGCCACCCTAGGATCCTTAAGCTGCGTGACACGCTGTTTCTGAAGATCAGGTGGCATCAGCAAGCAGGGAGCTGGCTTAAAAAGCTCCGGCCTAAGGGCTTTGAGTAAACGGTACAGCCTCGATGAGCACGGGGCGAGCGGCATGGTACTGAGATAGTCCACACACGAAACAATGAGTTTCATTACCTCTGTGGGGAGCGAATTCCAGCCACTCTTTTGGTGGACGCTGCTCAGTTCTGCCATTGTTAGTGCTTGGGTTTTGGAAGAGGGGGGAGGTGCCTAGCGAGGATGGAAGATTGGACAATTTTGTGATGGCGAGGATGGAGAAGCGAATATGTGCTACGGGAAGTGGACAGGTGATGATGACAATGTAACAGCAGCATGCCGCTTGACTTACGAGACACATCCCAGCAGCGTAGGGTCATATCGATGCGAGACAACTTGACTGATTACAGTACTACTAAAATATACTCCTATAAACTACAGTACCTACTATAGTGGAGTAGGACTCCGCTCTACCGGAGTAGTATAGTAAATAGTACAAATTCAATGCCCGAGCGTGGAACTACTAGGAACCACCATCGGTGCTAACGTCAATCTCCATCACACGTTCGTTGGGAGACATGGCAGTTGCAAACGCCCGCGTTGCAGTTACATGTGTAAGGGTGGCAATTTTGTCAAATACCATGGGCTTAAAAAAAGGCCACTGTCGGATGGAAATCTGGCCGTTATGCGGGCGTTCGCCAGGATTGGGCTCGTGGAGAACGTTCGCCAGGTATCATTACTAACTACTACCTCCGTCCTGGTTTATTGGTCCTCATTGTATTTTGTGCCAAATTTTGACCAAAGATTTAACTAATAAAATGTTAATGCATGTCACCAAAAATTATACTCCCTCCATTCCCTTATACAAGGCCACTTCATATTTTTATGTCTAACTTTGACCATTAATTTTACCAACAAAAAATGAGTTTTATGCCACAAAAAGTATTTCATTAGATGCATATTTCAAAGAACTTTCCGATGATATATTTTTGATGACATATAATCCATATTTTGTTAACCAAAATTTAAAGTCAAAGTTTGACACGAAAAACGAAGTGGCCTTGTATAAGGGAATGGAGGGAGTATCATTGGATTCGTATTTCAACATAGTTTCAGATGATATTATTTTTTTATGACATGCATTAATATTTTGTTAGTTAAATCTTTGGTCAAAAGTTGGTACAAAATACAACGAGGACCAATAAACCAAGACGGAGGTAGTAGTAAGTAGTACTGGTAGATGCTCATAATTAATTAAACAAACGTACGGGCGACACACACACTAACTACTTCTCGCATGCTGTCCAGACCCAAACGCCATCGTTCTCTTTGTCCATGTCGGCGGCAGCCCACCGTGCTTGTTGGACCTCTACCCAGCTCTCCTCAGCATCGCGGTAGCTACCGTCGCGATCCTAGCAGGTGGAGGCATCGGGCCATCTTGGCCAGAGACCGTTGTTCTCCTTCCCGGCCTTCTCGGCGGCAGCCCGCCGTGCTTGGATCTCCGCCTGGCTCTCCTCAGCAGCGCGTGCGGCAGCTTCTTTCTTGCGGCGGTGGGACTCTCTATTCTTGAGTGCTTTCTGTCTTTTCCGCTCCTTCTGTGTGGCTTTGGCCTCCTGTTGCTCCACCACCCATTCGGCCATGGCAGCTTCAAAGTCCGCCCACATAGGTGTGCGGTCGCAGGAGGCGATGAACTCGGCGCGGCGGGATGCCATCGCTTCCTTACCAGTTCGTGTGCGGTCGCAGGCGGCGATGAACTCGGCGCGGCGGGATGCCATCGCTTCCTTACCAGTTAGTGTGCGGCGCGGTGGCATGAACGGCCATGCTTGGGGAGAGCTCTGGGACGGGGTGGCCGGACAATTGTATAGTGTCGTGGTTTTTTAGAGCACTCGAGATCTGATTGCCTATGAGAACCATGTGGGCTGATCTATTTTGCGTTGCGTTCTGAATGGCCGGAACCCCCGCCACGCGGATCACGCATGTTCACCTGGGCATATGCATTACCAAGTTAACTATTCATCATTAGTCTTCGCTCAATGGAAGCAGCTGTCTAAGAATGTGGACACCGACGCTCTCACTAGTTTCATTACCAAGATCCGTACATCTGCCCTTAGCCTTCGTCCTGCAGCCCGTGAGAGCCAGCTCCCTTGAGTATGATTTGTGCTGCTTTATCTTCATTCGTTTCGATGGGCCTGCGTGCCTTTTGCCTGCTTGGCTGTATTAAACCTTCCTTGTTGTCGTACTGTTCATGTTGGTACTCTGTGATTTGGCTGGTTGGGCGGGCGATCTGCCTTTTCTCTAAAAAAATCTACCGCTTCCTGGATCCTCTTTGATCATCGGAACCGGTTTCTTGACTCGCAGCCATCATAATTTGCATTTGAATGCACTTTCTAGTAATATTATTTTTGCCAGGGCATATAACATACACTATTTTTTAACCCGAATCCAACGTCGAATTCTTTTTTTTTTGAATTGTTTGGATTGCTTACCACATGTGTCACGTGGTTCCGATGTCGAACTTTATACTGGAGTACTATTTCCCTACAAGTTAAATTTATGGTAAAAAATATAGGTCGAAAAGTCAAAATACGAGAGGTGCTAGTAAACCGGGACAGAAGTAGGAGTAGTAGGGGCTACTAGAGTAGAGGGCGGCGCTGCAGGGGAGTCTCACCCCACGCGTGGCGTGGCAGTAAAGCCATCATATCACAAAACTCCACCACTCCCAGTAATAAGTGGCCTGGTAAAATGAATGGACAAGCAACCATCATATCAATCATGTCTTTATTGCATTTCATCTCTCTGTAGTCCGGTTCATCTCTCCACATTTACGGTCGATCCTAAAGCAGCACGCTCGATCCCTATCTACTAGTAGTACTCAAGTTGTAATTCCAATTGCACGGCACAACTTTGTGTACGAAGTGATTTGGGAGTACGAAGTGATTTGGGAGTAGTAGTAGTACTGGCAAAAAAAATAGTGCGTATAGATTTTTTGAAAAGTCAAACTTTACAAACTTTGACCAAGTTTATATAGAAAACTACTTGTATCTATAATAGTGAATATAAAAATTATGAAACTATGTGTTGTGATGAATCTAATGAAATATGATTTGCACTCTAGATGCAAATATTTTTCTCCAAAAACTGGGTCAAATTTAGTGAAGTTTGACTTTTGAAAAAGTCTATATGCACTACATTATGGAACGGAGGGTAGTAGGAGTCACTTGTAGGAGTACGTGCTAGTACGTACGGTGTGCCGCCAAAGGACACTACTCCCTCCCTGGTGCATAGGGCATAGATTGAATGGCTGATCTGCGGGATTCGCTTGAACAGTAGTTGCTGCATCGGTACTATTCCGGAACAATCACAAGGGCACTTGTCCGTAAAATTTGCATGACTCCCGACCAGTGAGATATAACTACCATGATAGAGAAAAATCTACAGAGAGAAGGAAGTAAACAATCAAATGAGAATGAGTCCTGCCATTTATAGCTCATCAGAAAACAATCAATGGAGTTTTCACTTTTCATTCTTGCATTTCTTTTGCATTGAATCATTTCACAAGGCTGTCTACTATTTTACTACTTTTACCAAAACCGCATCGTAATATTCGAATGCACGTGTATACATATATACTAGTTGTCCTAGTGCATAAGCCTAGATATATAGAGAGACGTGTACTGCGATATATAGTGTTGAACTTCATGCTATGTACGTACTCTACTTACAAAAAGTAACAAGTGTACGGATACAAAAGGTTTTCAAACCTGTTCCTTTCATACATAATTAATTAAGGACGCTAATAAGTCCCGAACATTCGGGATTTATCATTTCCGTCCCAATACCATAGAAAACTATGAGTACTCCTACCTACTAATGGGACCACCTTACGACAATAAATTATTCCTAATAAAAGCCACGACGCTCGCAGGAGCACTTGCGGCTCACCACGAGTGCCCTGGTGCGCGGCTGTTTCCCAGCGCGGCAAGACAATGCCTCTTCCTCGGCCTCGCAAGTCGCGAGGTGCTGATTAGCCTCTTCCCGGCGGGTGAGCGCGATCTCACCGGTCTGGTGATCCGGCGCCAACAGGTACTCCTCCTTGCTGGAAGCGTGCACCTGATCGACGTACCGCCAAGCGTAGATAAGGCGCATCGACCCGACTGCACTCAAGGCTTTGGCACGGGCGTCCTCCGCCACCCACACGGCCCTCGCACGAGCCTTCTGCCAAAGAGCGAATTGCCTGACTCTCTCGGAGGTGACATAGGCCTGCCAGGCAGCATCCCTCGTGGCGCGCTTCTCTTCCTCGGCCTTCTTCTCCGCCTCTCTTTTGGCGCGCTTCGCAGGAGGCAAAGCCTCCCACAAGGCGACCCCCATTTCTTTCCATAGCTCCTCCAAGCTGGGCGGCTCGGGGGCCAGCGCGACGTCCTCCTCGTAGCGGGGCGGCAACGTGTCCTCCGATGCGCGTGCTGGCGAGTCTGGGAACGCCGACGCGTCCACCTCAACGCGTCGCGGCGATGGGGAGGAGCAGAACGCCGACACGTCATCCTCGACTCGTGGCAGCGAGGAGCGGAACGCCGACGCATCCTCCTCGAATCGTGGCAGCGAGGAACGGAATGTCGACGCGTGATCCACTGCGTGGGGCAGCGAGGGGCGCCTAGGGCTAGGGAGGGGCGATGCCATGGTGGTCGACGGGTCCGTAATTGAGAGGGAGGGCGAGGAGATGAATGTGAGCGTTCTTCGGAATGCCGTGGGAGGCGCATTATTTATAGTGAGCAATGGTACACCAACGTAAGATAGGTTGCGTGATTAACGTAACAGCTAGGTGGGCATTTTTTTGTTGGAGGAAATTAAGGGGGAGGTTGGGGGGCACCGAGCTGAATTCAGGGGGCGAGGTGGAGATATTGCTGGTCACAACGGTTTAGGGTTTAGGTGATGTGCAATTTATTAGGCAGGAGGAGATTGGACAAGCACGGGAGGGGGAGTTAACAATCGGCTACACTAGTATGCTATAGAATTAATATATAGCCCACATGTTTCTCTCAGAAAGTGTGTTGGAGCTCGTGCCACAGCCGGCTGTAAGTTTGTAGCTTGCTTCTCTTCTCTCTCCTCTTCTCTCTCATCCAACTCAGCAAAAATATATTAGTATTTAAAATATTACAGCCCGCCTACATCACCTTATTGTACTACTTGCTCTCATGCATGCAGATTGTTTTCACACGGGGAGGACAGGTGGGACTGCGGGGGGGGGAGAAGGAGAGTCATGCAGCAGACTGTTTTCACACATGGAAAGGAAAAGATTTGGAGGCGAACGGGTTTCCTGGTAGGCCGAACGAGAAAAATGAATCGAGAGGGAGGTGGCCGCATGAGGCGGTTGAGTTAAACGAGGCGCAGCTTAATTACTACTGTACATCGCAGCTCATACTTTAAGATTTTCTGAATTCTCTTAGAGTAAGTACAATAATGAGCTTACAGCCCGCTTACATGGCAATTTTGCCTATGTGGAGTAGAGAGAAATGGAAAAATGGTGGGACTGGGCTCTCATGCAAGAGCCTAGCTATATGCGTACTCCTTGGCAAATGCAAGAAATACGAAGAACAAGATAGAGAGAAGGTTAAAAAAACAGTACTCTTATAGACAACCTTATAGCTAACCTTGTTGTATGAGTGACTATAAGTGATGACTACATATGACACGGCAACATCATATAGCCTAATGCACCCGAACGGAGGAAGTAGTACTCTGGTCTGGTGTGTAAGGCTCACTAGGAATCGCATCGTGACCAAGGTGGATGTCGGGCCCATGGAACCCGGGGTATCCAGGCCCGTCTGCCTTTGGCCCAGGGCGCAACGCCTGGCATGGGCCCAGCAGGCCGTCACCACCGAGCATCTCACCAAGGCCCTGGCCTCCTGAGGCCCCCTCCTCGGGAAGTGGCGAGCAATCCTCGGCACCATCATCAATGGCCTCGCGAGGCCCTCTCGCGAGGCGGCTTCCCGAGGTGGCCTCCCGAGGCCCCCTCCCGCAGGCGACGAGACGAAGGCCGTTCGGCGTGCCGCGCGGTCTGGAGGCCATCATGTGGGTGACGTGCGCGGCGACGAGCAGCAGCAAAGGCCGCGCCAGCAGGCGCGGATGAAGATGGCTTCCTCTTTCGTGTTAAGGGAGCAGGGCCAGCTATCCACTCTCCAAAGCAACCCCAAAGGTTGCCCGATAGGTGAAGGAAGACCAAGACGGCGGGCGCGCAGGGCGGAGGTCATCACCGAGCCCACCGGCGCGTCATGGATCATGCTTTTGCAGGCGAAGACCACCTTTAGTCAGGATAGCATGAGCGCCTGTCCCCTTTCAAAACCGCCAAGTGTGGCAGCCCTTCCCGCCTAAGTTTTGAGGGAGAAGAGGACCAAGGTGGGTATAAGGGGGGCAGAGCGGCCATTGTAGAGGGGGATTAGCCCTTGTTCTCATCATCCCCAACCTTGTACTCTCTCTCACCAGAGCAATCCCAACATAGCAGGACTAGGGTCTTACATCGCAAGGTGGCCCGAACCTGGGTAAACCGCCGAGTCCCCGCTCTTTCCCTCGCCAGCGCGCTCTCGCCGTAGTCTCGCCGTAGCTTAGCCGTGGTAGGAGACGAAGCGGTAGAATGAGCTCACCCCAGTGTTCGAACCTTTGGGTCCCCGGAGCCCGACTTCCGACATTTGGCGCGCCTGGTAGGGGTGCGCTACCGTTCTTCTGGTCCGCCCTCAGCTCCACCAACCATATGGCCGACGCACGTCGCGAGCGCGCCAAGCGCAGGGCTGGCCGCGTGGCTCAGACAGAGCAGGTGGCCCGTGGCAATCGCCGCCGCCCCGAAGCCGAGGCTGCTGCCGCCACCGACCCCGCTGCCCACGAGCAGCAGGACTCCTCCCTGCACCCCTCCATGCGGGTGGACGGCCGCACCGCCACGGCCTCCTCCCTCGCCAACCGTGGGCCGCCAACCCGCAGGCCACGCTGCTCATGGCGCGTGAGCTGCTCCGCTACCGTTCGGATGACGCCGGCTACGACGCCTGGCTTGGCCGCATCACCGAGCTCGTCAACGTTGCCGGGGACGCTCCGGCGCCTTCTCACTCGCTCCGCCCTCCGCCGTCTCATGCTGGGGACCTGGCGCACGGCGCTCCCCCGCCGCCTCCTCTGCGCGACGAACGCGCCGGGCACCAGTGCAGCGCGTGGGCTCGTGAGCCATCCCGTGGCGCGTCCTTGCCAGACCGAGATGAAGCCAGCTGCCAGATCATCTGCCACGCGCCCCCCGACGCGCGAGTGCTCCTCGAGCGGCAGCGCCAGCGCCAGGACCAGGCCGTGCAGGACGTTGCAGCGGCCGGGCACCAAAACCGTGCCGCCCTCGCTGGCGGCGTCCCCTCGAGCGGCGTGGGCTGCCGTGCCTTCACCCGCGAGCTGCGTCGCGTGGTCTGGCCCGCGAAGTTCAGGCCTGAGCTGCCGCCACGCTACGATGGCACCCCCAACCCCACGGAGTTCCTCCAGCTCTACGCGCTGAGCGTCGAGGCGGCGAACGGCGACGACAAGGTCATGGCGAACTGGTTCCCCATGGCCCTCAAGGACGGCCCGCGTTCCTGGCTCATGAACCTCCCCGAGGCTTCCATCTCGTCGTGGGCCGAGCTCTGCAGCCAGTTCATCGCCAACTTCAAGGGCACACAGGACCGCTTCCTCACCATCAACGACCTGCGGCGCGTTCGGCAGCGCCGAGACGAGATCCTCCGTAAGTACATCCAGCGCTTCAGTCAGGTGCGCAACAAGATCCCGCGCGCCTCCGACGCGGCCATCATCTCTGTGTTCTCCACCGGCGTCACAAACGTCAAGATGCGCGAGAAGCTCGCCATCAACGGTGAGCTCGACTCCGTGCTCGAGCTGCTCGACCTCGCCGACAAGTGCGCCAAGGCTGAAGAAGGCCGCCTCTTCGTCCACAATGACCCCAACGCGGCGCTCGACACCGCCAAGGCCAAGAGCAAGGACGTCAAGCACAAGGGCCCTGCCGTGCTTGCGGCGGAGCCCGAGCAGAAGCGCGGCTGCGACCTCGACGAGCCCAGAAAGGACAACCGGCCACTCTGCGCTTTTCACAACATCCGCTCCCACAGCACCGAAGACTGTCAGGAGCTCAAGCTGCTCCGCGACGAGTGCCAGAGCCGCCGGGATGACCGCAACGGTCGCGGCGCCGGCCGTGGAGGTGCCCGCAGCGGCAACCACTGGGACAGCCGCAACGGTAATGGCAGCTACCACCAGGGCTGGCGCGACCAGCCTCGTGAGGCCGTCTGGCGCGATCAGCCTCGTGAGGCGAATCCTCAGGCCAATGCCGCTCTCCCACCGCTGCCGCCGCCACCCTAGAGGAACGACGTCAACCGGCCTGACGAGGGCGTTGGGGGCTACCAGGAGCCTCGCGCGGTCGCCTGCATCCTTGGCGGGTCCCAAGCCCCCACGTCCATCCGCCACTTCAAGCAACTCTCTCGCGAGGTGTATGCCGCCCTCCCAAGGCCTGAGGTCGCGCGGCCCCTCAAGTGGTCGCAGTACGCCATCACCTTCGACTCCAAGGACCACCCCAAGTCCACGGCCTCCGCAGGCGCCCTCCCCATGTTGTGCACTCCCACCATCAGCAACGCCGCGGTCACCAAGACCCTCATCGACGGGGGTGCCGGCCTCAACGTACTCTCCATCGAGACCTTCGAGACGCTTCAGGTGCCCTACGACCAGCTGATGCCGACCAGGCCCTTCTCCGGAGTGACCGATGGCTCCACCATCCCGCTGGGGCAAGTGCGCCTCCCCGTCACCTTTGGCATCCGCAAGAACTACCACACCGAGCTCATCGACTTCGACGTGGTGCACATCGGCCTGCCTTATAACGCCATCTTGGGCTACCTGGCTCTCACCAAGTTCATGGCGGCCACCCATCACGCCTACAACGTCCTCAAGATGCCCGGTTGCAGCGGCATCATCACCGTCGCCTGCGACAAAAAGGATGCGGCTAGCACCCTCGAGCGTGCCTACAAGGCTGCCGCTGTCGCGCACCCGGCTGACGAGGACGCGGCCGAGCCTTCCGAGGCCGCGCCAGCGAAGAAGAAGCAGCTGTTCTCTCAGGACCGCGCCGAGACGAAGAAGGTGTCGGTGGACGGCAGCGGCTCCGGCCCTGCCTTCACCATCGGCACAGACCTCCCTCCTACATAGGAAAGCGCGCTCGTAGCCTTCCTTCAGGCAAACTCGGATGTTTTTGCCTGGAAAGCATCCGACTTGTCCGGTGTGCCGAGGGAGGTGATCGAGCACCACTTAGCGGTGTGCCCCAATGCACGCCCAGTCAAGCAGAAAGCATGGCGCCAGGCGCCAGAGAAGCAAGAGTTCATCGTCAAGGAAGTTCAGAAGCTCCAGGAAGCCGGAGTTGTTCGTGAGGTGCGCCATCCCGAGTGGCTCGCCAACCCAGTCGTCGTCCCCAAGAAGGGCGGCAAGGAGCGCATGTGCGTCGACTTCACCAGCCTCAACCAGCTATGCCCGCATGACCCCTTCCAGCTGCCGCGAGATGGCCAGGGCGATGGCCCCGCCGTCGGTGGCATGCGCATGCCCTTCGGGCTGAGGAACGCCGGCGCCTCTTTCCAGAGGCTGGCGCCCTTCGCGCCAGGGCCTCGTGAGCCCCCTGCTCCTCGCGAGCCCCCTGGCCCCGGAGGAGCAGACTCCCCTGGCGCGCCCCGCCAAGCGGTATGACCTCGCTACAGCGCGGTTCTGCCAGGTGCGCCCGGCGCGTCGCCTTGCGCGATCCTCACTCCTCCTTGCTGCGCCTACCGCGCCTCCAGAGCCTCGCTCCCGGAACCCTATCCTTTTGGTTGTGTAACGAATTTTGCTGACTTTACCTTGATGAGTTGTGTTACATGCTTAATTGCCTGTTAAGTTCGATGCCGACCGGAGAGCGCCACACGCTCGCGACCCCTCCCCTGACCGATTCCGTGAGCGGGGGCTAGGCACGGTGCCTGTGCTCGGGTCCGTCCCTGCAGTGCCGCCAAATCCAAGCGACTGAGCTCTAGCTCGCAGGCCTGCTCCCGTGAACGCCACCTCACCAAGGTCCTTGGTGCCTTATCTCCTCACGCAACGGCCACAGGCGGGTTGGCGAGCGCGTGTCGCTCCCCCTATCGGGAACCTGTTGACATGTAGTCCCTCAGGAGGCGAGCTGCGCAGGGACCTCACGGGCGGCCTCTCGCGAGGCGAAGATTCGTCGAGCAATGAGCCTCGGGAACAAGCCTCGTGGGCGTGCCTCGCAAGATGCGTGGGCTCCTCATGAGCTGTGGCTCGCCCGGCACCGCTCTCCGCCCAAAGCTAAGTGTGACTGCCTCACGAGGCGCCCTTACCATCACTCAAGCTCTCTCCCCTCGTGATCCCGTTGAGTGCAGCGTTTTGATTCTGCGTAAGCCGCTTGCACGCTGAAGGGGGGCTCCCTGAGCATCGCGCCTCGGGAGCCCTCACTAGCTCCCGGTGCCCCTCACCTCCTGGCCTTGCCCCGGCATCACGACCGGACATACCAGCGACGGCTGAGGCCCGCTCGGGGGCTGGGTCCTAATGGCGTAGAGCGCTGAGGCGAGCAAAGAAAAAAGACCAGCCTCACGAGAGGACTTCGGGAGAGAATGCATACATCCCCATGCCACAAAAGCATTAAGTTAAGCATAGAAGATACTGTTTTCACGCCCCCGCGGGGCTACATCGGTTCAATGCAGGAAAATAAAAAGAAAGAGGGGGCCTAGGCGAGGCGTCGTCGCCCTCAGGACTCCAGTGCAGGGCGCCGCGCGCGTTCCCAAGAAGGCGCTGCAGGCAAGTGCGGCTCCGTCACCGTACGCGCAGTGCCCGCCGCCAGGGGTTCCGGAGTCATCGCCGCGCGCGCCTAGTCGGAGTCCTCATCCTCGCTCTTGACGCGGGGGGAGCCATAGACGCTTCCGCCCCCGCCGGAGGGGGCAGCACCGCCGGAGGAGCCGTCCTCGCTGGAGGAGCCGCTGTAGCTGTCCTCGCTCTCCGCGCAACACTCCAGGCGGCTACCGGAGAGCCCGAAGATCTTCACAAAGAGCGTGGCGGCCCCGTCGTACTTGAACTGGAGGACATGCCCCCACTTCAGGCCGCGGGCGAGGGCGAATGATTTCCACCCCTGCCTCAGGAACATGAAGCCCGAGGGGGTGAGCTCCGTCGCCACCCAGGAAGGGTCGTTGCAGCAGCCGTCGGCCTGCACCCACAGGCCCAAGGGCACGCGGTCCGCCATTGCCGCCGCGAAAGAGTCCGGGAGCCGGAGCCAGGTGCAGGGGCTGCGGTGCATGTTCACAATGAACTCATCCGCCACCTCCGCCGAGTGGCTCCCCGCCTGGGGCGGAAGCGCAGCCGCTCCGCCGCGGCCGCCTCGGCCCCGCGCGCCTCGCCCTCCGCGCCCACGAGCGGCGCTCCTTCCACGATTGCTGGGCCCAGCGCCGGCGGCCGTCAGGGAGCGCCCGCGCCCCCGGGGCGGAACCTGGGATGCGGCAGCGGAAGCACGGCCTCGCCCTCTCCCCCTCGCCATCTCTTCGACAGCTCTAGCAAGAAACGGAGGAAGCAGGAGGAAGAAGAAGACTGGTGGAGGACTCCGGCTCTCCTCTTCCCCCCTTTATACTCGGCGCGGAGCCCCCCTCGTCGCCCCGCCTTCTTCGGCGTTGGGAATTGAAGTGTCAACAACATACGAAGGAAGGCAATGATGGTCTCGCATCGCCCGCGGCGGACCTTATGTTAGCGCGGCAGTTTCTGAGGCATCGTGGGGAAGTGGGGGCGTCGCCCGTCACATCGTGCGCCACGCGTCACGCCTGGCCGCAGGCGGTTAGGGCCCACGCCATTTCGCCCCTCGGTAGGCGGGAACGTGCGCGTCGCGGGCCTGGGGGCTACAGTCGGGCCCATGGAACCCGGGGTATCCAGGCCCGTCTGCCTTTGGCCCAGGGCGCAACGTCTGGCATGGGCCCAGCAGGCTGTCACCATCGAGCATCTCACCAAGGCCGCTCATGAGGCCCTGGCCTCGTGAGGCCCCCTCCTCAGGAAGTGGCGAGCAATCCTCAGCACCATCATCAACGGCCTCGCGAGGCGGCTTCCCGAGGTGGCCTCCCGAGGCCCCCTCCCGTAGGCGACGAGATGAAGGCCGTTCGGCATGCCGCATGATCTGTAGCCCATCACGTGGGTTGACGCGCGCGGCGACGAGCAGCAGCAGAGGCCGCGCCAGCAGGCGCGGATGAAGATGGCTTCCTCTTTCGTGTTAAGGGAGCAGGGCCAGCTATCCACTCTCCAAAGCAACCCCAAAGGTTGCCCGATCGGCGAAGGAAGACCAAGACGGCGGGCGCGCAGGGCGGAGGTCATCACCGAGCCCACCGGTGCGTCATGGATCATGCTTTGGTAGGCGAAGACCACCTTTAGTCAGGATAGCCTTAGCGCCTGTCCCCTTTCAAAACCGCCAAGTGTGGCAGCCCTTCCCGCCTAAGTTTTGAGGGGGAACAGGACCAAGGCGGGTATAAGGGGGGCAGAACGGCCATTGTAGAGGGAGGATCTGTTCGCACACAAACACGTCACCGTGTACCCTCGAGGCCGGGGGTGATGCACCGCAGCTCACGTCGAAGGAGACCCGTCCGGAAGCGCGGTACGCAAGCAATCCGGCGGGCGCTTTTGTAGACCCGACGCACCGCTTCTCCGGGATGGAACCCGTCGGGAGTCACGGATGGACGATGGGCTGCCCTAGGTCGGTTCGCCCGCCCCTAGAGCCTCGAGGATCGCTGCCCTTCAACACAAAGAACGAACGAAGAACGAGAGAGAAAGAACAAGGGAGAGATGTAAAAGCTAAGGTAAAAAGTAGTAGATTGATTTGTTCGATTGTCTGTGTTTTCAATCGGCCGTCACCCCCAACATATATAAGAGGCGGCTGGACTTCCCGTACAAGCAAAGGATTCATCTAGGCTTTTCCTTACAAGAAAATTACATCAATTCACGTCCTAGAGTCCTAGTTCTGGTCCCACTCGGACTCAGCCCGAATCTATTCTAATCTTCTGTCTTGCTCCTTGCGTGGACCGTGGAATCTGCATATGACTTCCGATGGAGACGGTTCAAATACCAATTTTGTGCGCTTCGACGAGGCCGACAATCCGTATGTTGATCACTTTTCCAAATAAGGCCATCTTGAATACTCCACGGGGTCATCTTTAATTTCGAGTCGGACTCGGTCATGTAGCTGACTGTACCGTCCGACTCTTGTAGCGTCTCTGCAGGTCGTATACTACGTCGGATGATGATGACTCCAAAAGCAAAGTTGACCGTTTCGACGTTACGAACAACTTTCATGTTGAACACTTTTTCATCCGAAGCCATCTAGATAATCTTTTGAGCCCGTATTTAGCTTCTGGTCAGATCGCCCAAAATTGACATTCTTCACTCGGCCGGCAAGCTTTCACCCGGCAAGGTTTCCATCCCGGCAAGATTTCCCCGGCAAGGTTTCTATCCCGGCAAGGTTTCCATCCCGGCAAGGTTTCCATCCCGGCAAGCTTTCTGGCTGTACCTTGCGGGTCTTTTTTGTGGCAGTAAACGACCTCGGATGAAAATGTGCCCAAAAGCAAAGTTGACCGTTTCGACGTTACGAACAACTTTCATGTTGAACATTTTTCGATTCGAGGCCATCTTGAATGGCTAATTGCTCACGCATTGCATCAGACACTCGCCAAGACGTGTCTGGTCTCCCGCGTCTTATTTCGCCTCTTGACATGGCTGCATTCAGATAGCTCTAACTTTTGCATACGAACTCGGATTGAGACGATTTTTATATGAAAATAGACCGATTCGACGAGACGAAGACAATTCATGTAGAAAGTTTTCTCATATGAGATCATCTTGAGGGCGTAATCAGCCGAATAGTGTTCTGGATACAAAATCCCAGTACTTCGAACACAACTTCGGCCTTAGAGATGAGATCGGATGGCTATGGCCCAAACATCAAAGTTTCTTCTTTCGATGATACAGAACTTTCTCACTTTGAGTACTTTTCCATTTGAGGCCTTCTTAATTGTGTTTTGGCTTCGTGCCAAAAACTGGTGTCAACACATGCCCCCCTGTTTTTCGGCAAAACTTGTGTGCCGAAAAATAATTTGTACCACATTGGTTCTAAGGACGATGTCAACACTCCATCGGCCATTTATATTCTTAGGGCGATAATCATATATCGGCCATGTTTGTGCTTAGGATGACAAGTATATATCTTGAAGCCGATTGCCACCAATCGGTCTTAAAGAGATGGGCACAAATCCGCTCCTTGTAGCACTAAGGAAATCAAACTCCGAAAGATCACGTCCTGTTAAGCAAGTAACATCGGGATGATTCCAATCCACCGATGCATCGGCCAAAACAACACAAGCCGAATTATCCGCGTGAATAACTTCTACTTCATCATCGACCCATTGTATTAAGAATTGATGCATGGTAGATGGCACGCACTGGTTAGCATGAACCCAATCACGGCCTAATATAACATTATAGTTACCTTGCACCTCGGCGATGAAGAATGTGGTGGCCAAAGTTTTGCTTCCCACAATGAGTTCCATGCACATCACACCTTTGGCCTCTGTCTTTTCTTTACCCTCAAATCCATTAAGCACCATATTGGTCTTCATCAATGCATCATCGTGTAATCCCATCTTCTTGAAGACCGAATAGGGCATAAGATTTACCACAGCACCACCGTTAACGAGCATCTTATCAACCGGTGATCCGTTAATATGACCTTTGATGTACAATGGCTTCAAGTGTTTCACCGGTTCTTTTGGTTTCTCGAAGATAGCGTTCTTAGGACCAAAATCTAGTTGGGCCACCTCTCCTTGTTCATCTACAGCACGAAATTCGGCGGGTAAGTAATACACCATATTAATATCCATACCTTCCCGAGCCGGCGTAGATTCAAAATCCTCCATCTCATCTTCATCTCCCAATGTGTATATTGGACTTGTAGTTTCCTCAATTAAAGGGGATGTTTCAGGTGGTGTGGACGATGTAATAGGGACTGCATCATCCTTTTTTGGTGGTGTAGGTGCTGTTGTAGCTAATGTAGAAGCATATGCGTTTTCCTTCTGTTTAGGCCTCCACACTTGCTTTGCGGGTACCATGGGCCGAATTTTATTGAACAATTCGTCCCTTCTCGTTTCAGCTTCTTGTTCCGCTTTCTCGTGGTTCCTCATGCACTGCAATCTTCTCTTTTGTGCCTTGGACAGACCGGGAGGACACCACTTAGGTCGAGTATATTTGGGATCCCTAGGCTTGGCCTTGCTTGTACTAGCTTCATGATCATTAGCCATGGGTCCTTGCGGAACAGCAACAATATCATCATTAAAATTAGCCGAATTACCAACAGCGTTCGGCTTTTTGATCTCCTTTTGCTTGTTAGATTTTGAAATTTCTGCATTAGGTGACTTAGCACGCCATACTTTTTTACTGACCTTGCTCGGAGAAACTTGTAATGGCCGATTAGCACCATGATTTAAACGGCCTTGTGAAGAACAAGAAATCTTCTCACGAGTAGGCCTTCTAAGTGCTGCCCACCCCATATGAAAAGCATAAGGAGCCATTGGGGGCTGCCCCCATCCTCCATTGAAGTCTCCCATGTAATATGGCGCATAGGGAGGTGGTGGCATCCATGGTGCTGGTGCCCATGACCCATATGGCCTTGCATAGCGTCGAAACTCTTGCTTCGGAGGTGATCTTGAACGCTTTGAATGTGATGGCCGATTAGAGCTAGAACCAGCCGCTTGACTTGCATATTTGGATAGCAACATATCAAAAGTCGGCTTGATTTTCTTGCGCTGCACCTTAGCTTCATTTGCTTTCCACTTGCTGACTTCTGGACTTTTGGGTTTAACAAATTTGACACGGGTATTCTCTTGCACTTGTGGTTGCCCCCCGAGTGTAGGATTTTTAATGGTGATCTTGATTATCTCTCCACCATCGGGTTGCTTGTCAAGCACAACTTGCCTCCCCAAGACCTTGTCGCCATCTTTGTTTTTCCTGGGCTCCCCAATGACAATATTATCTTTGTTAGCTGATTCGGCTATATCGGGCCGAATTAACACCTTTTTTCCTTCCAAATCCATGGTGTTCATCGGGAAGGGCTGCTTATCAACTTGCATCTCAGAAAAATTCAATCATCCGTCATTAATGGCCGATTGTATCTGTCTCCGAAAAACATTGCAATCATTAGTAGCATGAGAAAATGAATTATGATACTTGCAATACGCACGCCGTTTCAGCTCCTCAAACGGCGGTATGTTGTGTGATATTCTAATCATCTTATCTTGCAAGAGAGCATCAAATATTTTATCACACTTAGATATATCAAAAGTAAATTTCATCTCCTCATCACGATTTTTGCGAGTCGGCTTAAGAGCATTGCACGTATAAGGTTTGGCCTTTCAGGACCAAACAAACTCAGTGGCATAGACATCAACTTCATCGTCCGAATTATCATCATTGTAATCAACCATATGCATCCTAGGACGATCGGTTGTTGACCTATGAACCTCTTTACTTCGGCTCTCTTGGGCCAAAGCTTTCTGCAAGACTTGGTTAATATTTAAAAACTCATAACTTTCTAGTCTCTCTTTAATGTGAGCTTTCAAACCATTAAGAACAAGATCCGCCAAGTCTCTTTCGGTTATCACTAAGCTATAACATCGGTTTTTTATATCTCTAAATCTCTTGACATAATCGGTGACCAATTCATCATGTTTTTGCCTAACCGATGTAAGATGTGACAACTTAAGCTCATTACCGCCACTATAAAAATGATCATGAAACTTTTGCTCTAATTGTGACCATAAGAGAATTGAGCCATGTGGTAAAGCAGCAAACCATGAAAACGCGGTGCCAGTTAAAGATAAGGGAAATAAACGCACTTTCAACTCTTCTATGGAACCTGCTTCACCCAACTGTGCTAGATACTGACTCACATGCTCCCAAGTTGTTTTCGTGCCCTCTCCACTAAATTTAACAAAATCAGGAACCTTGTAACCTTGAGGGTATAAAACTGCATCGAAGTGTTCAGGATAAGGCTTTTGATACACACGACTCTTTACTTTCGGCTCGTTTCCGAAAGTTTCCTGAAACATCTTATGCAAATCCTCCCTTAGTTTGGCTAAAATCGGATCTAGAGTAGATGATGATGTTTGTGGCAATGACATAGGAGCAACTTGGGTACTAGCTGGTGGCGCAGCTTGTGAGATGGACGCCGAACCATAGTTCGGCGGAAGACAAAACAGGCCTGCACTTACGGGCGGTGTGGCAAAGTGATTCGGCATTAACGCCGAATTGGGTACACTCATAATAGGATTAGGGTATGTAGGTGCAGCCACAAGCTGTTTGGTTTGGCTAGGATAAAAATTCATCGGCAAATTGTAATGTGGTTGCATAGGAGGTGCCGATGAAATAGGTAAAGTTGGATTAGGTTTTTCTGGGCTAACGGATACACCAACATTACCACTAGATGGGCGGCATATTTTTCTGAGCATTGGTATTTGCTATGAATGCATTATACAACATATCATTACCCTTGCTAACAATGCTTTCAATCATAGCCACTTGCTCAAGAGAAAAAACTTTACTCACAGTGATTTCATCTAGTTTGTCATTGAGTGGAGGTAACCTGATTTCTCCAATCGGAGTGATGTTGCCTTGGCGGTCCTTCTTGAAACTTGAAAGAAACGCCTCCAAATCCTCCTCCTCGCGCTACTTCCTGAGCGCCTCAAAAGCCTCTTCACGCTGCTTCTTGAGCGCTTCGTAGTCCTGGCGTTGTTCATCCGATAATTCATCAAGACCGGGCTTGATGATGTTATTGGCGCTAACTTCTGAGGGCTTGGGGAGATTTGACATGGTTGATGATGATTCTTGATCTTTCGTCCCCAGCGGAGTCGCCAAAAAGTGTGTTCGCACATGAACACGTCACCGTGTACCCTCGACGCCGAGGGTGATGCACCGCAGCTCACGTCGAAGGAGACCCGTCCGGAAGCGCGGTACGCAAGCAATCCGGCGGGCGCTTTTGTAGACCCGACGCACCGCTTCTCCGGGATGGAACCCGTCGGGAGTCACGGATGGACGATGGGCTGCCCTAGGTCGGTTCGCCCGCCCCTAGAGCCTCGAGGATCGCTGCCCTTCAACACGAAGAACGAACGAAGAACGAGAGAGAAAGAACAAGGGAGAGATGTAAAAGCTAAGGTAAAAAGTAGTAAATTGATTTGTTCGATTGTCTGTTTTTTCAATCGGCCGTCACCCCCAACATATATAAGAGGCGGCTGGACTTCCCGTACAAGCAAAGGATTCATCTAGGCTTTTCCTTACAAGAAAATTATATCAATTCACGTCCTAGAGTCCTAGTTCTGGTCCCACTCGGACTCAGCCCGAATCTGGTCTAATCTTCTGTCTTGCTCCTTGCGTGGACCGTGGAATTTCCATATGACTTCCAATGGAGACGGTTCAAATACCAATTTTGTGCGCTTCGACGAGGCCGACAATCCGTATGTTGATCACTTTTCCAAATAAGGTCATCTTGAATACTCCACGGGGTCATCTTTAATTTCGAGTCGGACTCGGTCATGTAGCTGACTGTACCGTCCGACTCTTGTAGCGTCTCTGCAGGTCGTATACTACGTCGGATGATGATGACTCCCAAAGCAAAGTTGACCGTTTCGACGTTACGAACAACTTTCATGTTGAACACTTTTTCATCCGAAGCCATCTAGATAATCTTTTGATCCCGTATTTAGCTTCTGGTCAGATCGCCCAAAATTGACATTCTTCACTCGGCCGGCAAGCTTTCACCCGGCAAGGTTTCCATCCCGGCAAGATTTCCCCGGCAAGGTTTCTATCCCGGCAAGGTTTCCATCCCGGCAAGGTTTCCATCCCGGCAAGCTTTCTGGCTGTACCTTGCGGGTCTTTTTTGTGGCAGTAAACGACCTCGGATGAAAATGTGCCCAAAACCAAAGTTGACCATTTCGACGTTACGAACAACTTTCATGTTGAACGTTTTTTGATTAGAGGCCATCTTGAATGGCTAATTGCTCACGCATTGCATCAGACCCTCGCCAAGACGTGTCTGGTCTCCCGCGTCTTATTTCGCCTCTTGACATGGCTGCATTCAGATAGCTCTAACTTTTGCATACGAACTCGGATTGAGACGATTTTTATATGAAAATCGACCGATTCGACGAGACGAAGACAATTCATGTAGAAAGTTTTCTCATATGAGATTATCTTGAGGGCGTAACCCTCCGAATAGTGTTCTGGATACAAAATCCCAGTACTTCGAACACAACTTCGGCCTTAGAGATGAGATCGGATGGCTATGGCCCAAATTTCAAAGTTTCTTGTTTCGATGATACAGAACTTTCTCACTTTGAGTACTTTTCCATTTGAGGCCTTCTTAATTGTGTTTTGGCTTCGTGCCAAAAACTGGTGTCAACCGGATCAGCCCTTGTTCTCATCATCCTCAACCTTGTACTCTCTCTCACCAGAGCAATCCCAACCAAGCAGGAGTAGGGTCTTACACCACAAGGTGGCCCGAACCTGGGTAAACCGCCGAGTCCCCGCTCTTTCCCTCGCCAGCGCGCTCTCGCCGTAGTCTCGCCGTAGCTTAGCCGTGGTAGGAGACGAAGCGGTAGAACGAGCTCACCCCAGTGTTCGAACCTTTGGGTCCCCGGAGCCCGACCTCTGACAGTGGATGACTACTGGCTAGTAGCGATTACTCGTCTCGTTCCTTTCCTCCAATCAAGATCCTGTTTAGTTAATTAATAGAGTTGGTTTCCCCCGATATGCATGCATGCAATTGTATTCTCACGGTGTGGTCAATGCAGCCCCCTCATGATGACCAATGGAATTCCCACCTGCTGGCATGCTAGTCGTTTCCACCAATGGAAAAAAGGAGAAAGGACCGGTAGAGAGTAATTAGCATGAGTAATTCGCATTAGGAGATGAGCCTTAGAGAGAGTGTAAATCAGAAGAAGAAAAATGCTCATTTATAGCCATCCGAAGTCTCAAAGGGCGCGACCGCGCGAGCGAGGCGACGGTGGTGGGAGGCGCGATGCTTGACAGAATTAAGTCAAAGTTGCATGCACACGCTGGCATGGCGTGCGAACACACAGATCCTATACTGTCAGCCCTACGAAGTGGGTCTAATAGACATGACATTCAGTGGGTCCCCCATAGTACTAGAGAACTCTTTGGGGGCATGCAGCCGTTTATCCACCGGGCAAGCCACTACCCCACGCTGTTCGCATGCCCTACTCAGCATTTTTACAATCGGAAAACCACTAGCAGTTCGCTCCTACTCGTCCCCGTCCTTTAACATTATAGCAGTTTGCTCCCACTCGTCCCGTCCTTCCGCATTACAGCAGTTCCACTTCTCCTAGCCCTCCTCCAAACTCCATGGCCTCCCAAATCTCCATGATCAACGGTGAGTACAAGGTTGAAACCATCACCAGCGATGAGATTGATGTCACCTACACCCGTTCTTCTGCGACGGTGCAAGGATGCCTTCGTCGCTTCCAACGCATGTTCCAAAATTCAAATGATGAGTGGGTCGCTGGGCTAGATGTTGAGTACACCACAGTCTTGGAGAAAGAGAGGTTGCTAAAGGAGGAAGAGAAGAAGAAGCCCGCCGTGATCCAGGTTTGCGTACATAGCTTGTGCTTGGTGTACCACATATGCCATGCCGACGTAAGGTGCCAGAATTTTGAAGAATTCCTCAAGGACGAAAGAGTCAAATTCGTTAATGTAGACTTTACCAATGACAAGGAAGACCTGGGTCGGATAGGCCTCGTTGTACACCAGCCCTTCGACCTCCAGAAGAAACGCCTGGTGTCCTCCTCTCAGCCTTCAATGCTGACCCTGGCAGAAGCCATGATTGATCCTTCGTATGGTAAACTGAAGAAACCTCACTATACGTTTCATTATTCATGGGAGCAGAAGAATATAGATGAAGCTGACATCGGGTACGCAGCACTGGATGCCTACCTTTGTTTAAATATCTACAAGGGTTGGATGAAGAGGCGGAGCCTAGTATCCGGTTCAAGCAAGGAAGTATCGGCGAAGAGGAAGAGGGACAAGGACGAAGTCGAGGACGTGGACGAGGACTCCGAGTAAGGTGGCATTGTCGTTGCTCATGCTGGTTCTGATGTAGTTTCAACCGGATTAGTTGCTTAGTTTTATTTCAGGGTGCTTAGTTTTATTTCAGTGTACTTAAATTTTATTTCAGGGGTGTGTTGTGCTAAGCCCCCAGCAGAACTATGTTATGTTCTTTCTTGTTACTTGAACTCTTTACTGTACATACTAGTATTTCTTACAGTTCGAGTTGTAGATGGTACTGCTACCCGTTTCTTCACCTTCCTAATGTACTTAATAAGTACTAGTAATATTATTTCCATCCGTCTAACTAGTTGGTACTATTTGTCTGTACTACTCATTTCTTACACAACAGCTATAGCAATTTGGGTCAGTCGATTTGTGAAAGAAGAAGTTCGCCGGAGGGAAGGAAGAAGACAGCAGAGATGCTACCCCAGTATCTATATTATGGTGGCAGGGTGCCCATGATCTATCTTATGAGTGTTGGGTGTGGGATGCAGTTCGCCGGAAAAAATGGATCGTGCCCGGGGTTAGACGGATGGCAAGGGGGGGAGCATGGCGGTGGGAGGCGGTTGAGGGGAGGGCAGGGCAGCGGCAGCAGGAAGTTAGGGCCTATGGCGGCTCGATGTTTGAGAGAGAAGATGAAGAGTGCATCATTTTCGGAGGTTGAAGAAGCCCTTCTGGCCGTCCATGTTGCATCCAACGGCTCACAAGAGTCGACTGGCCCAAATTGTTCCTTCAGATTGGATTATCCACGTGGCGTTGAAGGTCTTGAGGGTAGATTCCACGTCTGCACCCGGTTTGCGGCCTCGGCACGGACGCAACCGGATTCCGCCGCAACAGCCACCATGCGGGCCTCCTCCTCGCAGGCGGAGACCACAATGACCCGCTAGCTCCTCCTCCTCGCCGGCGTGCTGGAGCACGCGCTCGTCCTCCTCCTCCTCGTACGCTGCGGGCATAGACGCGGCTCCAGCTGCTCATGTCCTTGGCAGCGCGGCGGCATCGCCCGGAGGGACTGCAGACGACGTAAGCGGGCGAGCCTACGACTTCATGGCACCGGGATGGCAGGGACACGGCGGTGATGGGCGAGAAATGGTCGGCCGGAGCAGTACCACATTAATTAGCACAGCATCGATACGGAATCCTCTACAAGTGCGTGCACCGCGGCCGCGCAATCGATCGAACGGTGTGTCACGGTGTCGCGCTCGAAGGGTATCCACCAAACCTTTGTGTGTGTGTGAAAACAATCCCCGAATATCACGCTACACTTTTTTGCTGGAAAAGTTCTTCACGCTACAATATTTCCATATATTTGAATTTAGCTTCAGTTCGTGCTTATTTGGATTTGGACGTTTTGGGTGCACCCTAATAGTATTTTTTTGAGAGAGATTCTGTGGGTGTGATGGAGAGAGAACGTGTGTATGTGTCTATGTGTTGTGGCAAAAGGGCAATGTGGAGACGGTGTGCGTGTGATATAGAGAGGTGTGAATGTGCAAATGATCATGTATACGTGAGACATAGAGAGATGCCGAGATATGGTGTATGCATGAGAGAACGGTCTTGTATTTGTGTTTGTGCATGAGAGAGAGAAAGAGAAAGGCATCCGTAACACAACAACCATCTCTCTCGATTCGACCCTCCGTCGCACACTTACATGTAACACATGCATCAACGCACACATTTTCACACCCTCACCCAGCCCCTGCCCACCTCAAGGCCCCTCTCCCTCTCTCTCTCTCTCTCTCTCTCTCTCTCTCTCTCTCGCACACACAATCTCTTTCCGAAAACCCTATTTAGCATGTACCTCTCCGTCACATACACCCTATACCACACACACACATTTATCTCCCGCTATGTCTCTCTGTGTCACAAACACACTCCCCATAGTCCTCTCTTCGTATCCCGCACACGGTCTCTCTATATTGCTTAAACACTCACGCACACGATGTATCCATCTCGCACCATTAGCCTCTCTCGCCTGCACACAATGCACACACATTCTCTCCCTAGGTTTGATTTCTCTCAATATTTCGCACACATCCCCCCCCCCTCGCACACTATCCATACCCGTCCAATGTTATATAGCGACCACTATCGCTTGTGCTTCTCTGCAACCCAGCATGCACACCACCTCGATCTTCAAGGAGGGCATCGGGAAGAACGAAGACGCCGACCAGACCGCACTAGAGAATGCGGGGCCAGTTGGAAGCAGGCTGACATAAAACCGGCTGACTGACTCCTTTGCTCTCTCTCTCTCTCTCTCCCGCACAAAAATATCAATCCCAGAACCCGCAAGGCCACAAGCACACACACAAGCTCCCCCCCCTCTCGTCCATGTTTTTTTAGCTCTCTCATCAAACCTTTTGTCTCTTCTCCTTCCACATGTACAAAATATCGATCGCACGCACGCATCTCACTCTGTATATATACATGTCTCCATCTTTCTCACAGACCTAACTTCTTCCTTCCTATGCAAATGTCCCTTCTCTCGCACACTTCCTCTCTCTCTCTCGTGAGGTTTCTCTCCTACTCTCTCACCCACATATGTACAATCTTTCCCGCCCTCTGTCTCTCTCTTCCATGTGGTGTATATCTTGTGTGTTGTGCGTAAACCCGGGCATGGACAGCCCGGCCCAACGACCCGGCCCGAGCCTGGCCCGAAAAAAAGGGCCGGGCCGGGCTCGGGCCTTGTTTTGCAGCCCGAAAGGTAGTTCGGGCCGGGCTCGGGCTTCTCTTTTTCTGTATTTCGGGCCGGGCTTGCATGTGTGTACACTAGAAAACAGCGTTCGGGCCGAGCGTTCGGGCCGAGCTTTCGGGCTTCGGGCTTCATTTCGGGCCATGCTCGGGCTTCAAAACAGAGTGTATTTCGGGCTTCGGGCCAGGCTCGGGCTTGAGAAAGGAAGGTCGGGCTTTTACAAGCCCGACCCGAAACCCGGCCCGGCCCGACGTTTGCCCGGGTTTTGTTGCACGCACAAATCACTCTCCCGCCATTGCTACATCGTCACACACTCTCTCTCTACGCTTCATTCACAAAAGCAGGAATTCACACATTGGGATGTGTTCAAATATTGTTTTGGACTGGATCATGTAGAGTTATTGATGGTTTTGTTGCATCCAACTAATTAATAATTATGAAATGCATTTAGATTTTCATTTGAGTTGGATTATGTGAGTTTGAGTATATTGTGAAGTACCATAGACTTGGTATTCATCTTGGAATTCAACAATGATTCTAACTGTTGAATTGTATAAACCATTACATTCGAAGTCAATAGCTTAATATATTTATTTGACAACTACAACAAATAATTAATGTCACGACAGTAAACTAAGAAAACATATGTGTACTAGTACACCTAGTTGCTTAGCCCAATCATCCAACACGCCGGACGGGGAGTACAGTGTTACAAATTTTTAGGTCAGCGGCAAAATCTCCCGCTCCCATCGATATCTCCCGCGACCCAGATTCGAGCAATGCGAAATGACCATCATACCCTTTGTACAACTGGCTGAAGGACGGTGTTGGGTCGAGGGTTGCTTTGGTAACTTCTTGTTCACCCCGCCCAGCCACCCCCACCCCCGCACCCAGAGGACACCTCGATAATCCCCATTTTCTATCCCCATAGCAAAATACACTTCTCCACGGCACCGCAGCACCCCACAACAAGCCCATCCCCTTCTACATCAGTGCACTCGTCCACCGCAGTGCATCTGCCTCATCGACGACGTCGTACGCCGCACTGGAGCCGGTACACCGTCGCCGTCGTACACCGCACAGGAGCCGCTTCCCCGGCGCCCTCGTCCACGGTCTCGGATCTGCTTCCCGGTAGCCGACGGCAAGGACAGCAGCAGCACCGTTGGCGACAATGAACTGACTCCCGTTGTCGCCCATGATGCACAGATGAGGCCGCGACATTCATGCTCCTCTGCGATTGGTAATGTGTACATTGATTCTCTTAGCTGTACTTGTGCAGTTCCGATTTTGTTCATACCTACCCATCAAATTTCCATGCTACTATTGTTCCCCTTTCCTGGCTGCCATTGTTCCAATAAAAGTAATTGGTTATAGCTTGCATTATCCAACATAATATCATCTTGTAATTGGGCGTCCCTCTTGTATTGTGGTGTGCTTGTGTAGGTTCTTCATCTCTAACCAGTAGTGTGGCAGATGGTTAAAAGTTTTTGAGAATAGAGGGAGGTGATCCCCCAGTTCTATTGACTCAGAATGAGACCACAACGTATTTGTAGCAAAGTTAAATAACCACAAAGTAGGATATTAAAAATTACTCGTGCCAACATTGTAGATGAGTGCTTTAATGTTTCCTACAAGATGTGTGAGTATTACTATATTTTTCTTGCCATGTTGGGATTTTACAAAACTACTAATGCCAACATGCAGAGGGGAAATGAAGATCAAATACGGGATGTTGGGGACATCTTCAAGGAACGTCGCAAGATAAAGACGAGCTGCACCGAACCTGTAAAACGAGCTTTGGTAAGTAACAGCCTTTCAATTACTTTGACATGGTATGTGTCTGGCAACAGTATTGTAGACAGGACCAGGCCAGGCCCTGGACAAGCCCCGAGCCGAAAACAGCGTCAAACAATGTTGTGTGCTTGGCTAGGGTTCTTGCCATGCAATCCAGCAGTGTGGCAAATTATTAAACAGTAATAGACAGGACAAACTATTGCCTCTACACTTGATTAGGCTCTCTATCATTTGTAGGATCTCAATTTACTCACTGGACCCACCATGCCGTAGGATGAAAAACTAGTCAGTCAAACGCGGCTATAGAGGCCCTGGAGATCATCTGGTTGCCGGTTGTTTTGCAAAAGCTACCCTTGGCTTAGTGCACCCCTCTGCTAGTTTTCCTATTTGGCTTAGCCTTGTGTTCTTTGATGTCTATATTGTAGTTTCTGTAAAGTAGCTCTGCTCGATATATAATAAGCACACTCTTAATCGTCCTAATGCTTTCCTTTTTGGCCTCTTTGATTCGCAGGATTTTGAAAATGTAGGAATAGGAAAAGTATAGGATTGGAGTGGCATGCCAACTTGAATCCTATAGGATTAGCAAGGAGTGTTTGATGCCACATGAAAAACAAAGTAATTGTAAAAGAGGTTGGAGTGCATGTTAGATTTCCTATAAAATGTAGTACAAAAGATTCCATAGGAAAAATTCAATTGTATCCAATCCTATGAATCAAAGGGGCAACATAGGAAAAAGTCCTAAGGGTTCCAATCCTCCAGAAATCCTATAGAATTCCTTTGAATCAAAGGAGCACATAGCTTGATGTAGGAAGTAGGTGTTCTCACCCTACGAGTCTATTTTTATATTTCTCCTTCTCAACTCACTTCTACTAGTCCTGTTTATGGGGCTTCTACTGAATGGATCTGTGGAGCTCTCACTATTGATCTAAAAAAGAAGTAACTTCTTCATGTCAGGATGCAGTTCGTGCGAGGAGGGAAGTATGGTCAACCTCAAGATCAGGTTTTGAGGCTAGTCCTATGTGCCAGTTCCCAAATGATGCTAGATTACACACAAGGTGCCAGTTCCCTAATGATGCCAGATTAGACACAAGGTGCCAATTCCTAAATGATGCTAGATTACACACTAGCCAGGTGAAGTCATCAAGTGTTCGTGTCCTCGTGGCTCTAGTAAAGGCTGAAAGAAAGTGTGCAGCAGCCCTTGAGAATGTAGCTGAGTTCCTGAAGATGCGAAAAGAGCAATCAGATGCTCTCTTCATCCAAGCCAAACAAGAGATGGAAGAAGCCAGAAAGAAGCTAGCAGAGGCAGAGCAGGCTAAGCGTCTCCTGCTATCTAAAACTGATGTCAATCCGAATTTTCATTCATAATAGCTAGGTTCAAATGTTGATCCAGTCAGCATGCATATTGTGATGTTCGTGCATCGACTAAGATGTATGTAAGTCTGATGCCGAGATGTGGCACAGAATATTTTTTTTTCGGGTCATGTAATAACTTACTCTATTTCCAGAACAATAACAGACAAACCATGGGACATGGTATAGTTCACATGCAAGCCCAACATTCCAAGTTTAACTTTCACATCAAACTCATGTTCACAGATATCTTCACATTCATAGATAATGTCCACAACCAATTAATAGCCATAGTTGAAATAGTTTATGCATCTCAATGATTCACTTCAAAGCTAAAAACAAAGTGAGGAGAATTAGAAATAAAGAAAAATATATAGTTCTTACTACCAACATCAATGCTTCTCCAAAACAACATTTAGTTCACAGCCAAAACACAAATTCCTTCTGAGAGCATTGATAAAAAAGGTGCATTTTCTAACAATGGCGGAGAGACTCCTGTATAATTTTGTGGTTCCACTAAAATTGAGGTATCTGCTTCTGTTTGCACAAACATGCCTGAGATTGACATCTATGTTTGCAAAAATATGTAAAAGGGTTATCGATGGCATTGCGTCATTTTACAAGTGCCATCAGATTTATCGATGGCACTAGATTGATAGCAGCATATTACTCCCTGTGTGACATTGCAACATTTTTCAAGTGACATTGGATTGATAGCAATTAAACAATGGCAATATAAGGGCATGGCGATGTTGGGTGCGCCAACACCATGTAAAGTACTGCCATAGATGCAATAAATTGTCGAGGCAGAGCTCGTTGCCGAGAGCAACAAACATATCAGTGCGAGCATAACAAAACTAGACCGTACGAAATTAATTACATTTTGGACATTTTTTAACTAAACGAGAATAACTTCCGGAGGTAGGTATAATCTAATGCCGGCCGCGGCGGCCCTCCGTGCCTTCCGCCTCCGTGGCCTCCGCCTCCGCCATAACTTCCTTGTGTCTGGCTGCGCTTCAGCCAAAGGGGATGACCCAGGGGAAGAGTGGCTCCTCTGCTTCCGTGAAGCCGAGGCGGGGGTCAACAGTGTTGTGCGCTAAACCGGGCAACACACCGGGTGTGTATGCCGGCGACGCGGTGGCGGTGGCCTTCGTGGGATCCAAGCGGCGGCGGCTCCCATGGTCTACTTTTCCTCGGTGTCGGCGGTGGCCGCGGAGGTGCTGGCCGCCTCCGCCGGCAAGCCGCGGTACCGCCAATGTTTGCAGCGGATGGCACGGCCGGCCACGGTGCACTGGACACCGTGCTCCCTCGCGTGCTGGCATGGAGCACCTGGCCACTCCTCTACGAGCTGGCTTGGAGCGACGAGTTGCTGCACCAGGGGCCAGCTTGGAGCGGTGGCTTGCTCCTCCGCTTGCCCGCCTGCAGCCTCGCCCAAGGTATTGACGGCCTGGGGCGGGGAGGGAGGTGGAGCAGCGAGTTTCCTGGCTCGTATCCGGCAGGATCGGCTTGGCACCCAGCCGACTTTTATGCCGGAGAACTTGTCTTCATGCTCGCCGGATGCTATGGAGAGTGTGGAGAAAATGGTGCAAGGAGGAGATGGGGAGCGGAGGTGTGGTGCAGTTCTTGCCAGGCATCTGGCCTCGTTTAACTAGTGGACGGACGCTAGGAGCCAAGCGGCGTTGTGTTGAATGCCGGTAGGCTCGCGGACGGACATGTGGGCGGAGTTGGTTTCTCGGCACACGCGAGGGTTCAATGGACGTAGGCGGGGCAGTCTGAAGCTGGTTGAGAGCATGGTTAATAATATAGCCAACAATTGGCTATAAGAAGTTGCCATGTCATTTGTTAGAGTCAACCTAATAGCTGGCTTGTACAAATGTTAATAGCCGGCTCTTATTCTACAGCCCGCTTTCCTTCTCTCTCCTCTTCTCTCTCCTCCAACTAAGCAAAGATATAATGCGGCGAGGAGGCGTGTTCAGCCTGGCGTGCAGCGGGTGCTGCTCTCTCGGCCGATGCGCCGGTTCAATGCCTGCGCCAGTGAGAGGTCGCGTCCGCTCTGGCACCGGGTGAGAGAGGATGGCATGGTCCGTAGATCGGGACGCGCTGGCAGTGTGTCTCCTACCTCACCGACGGTGACCGCATCTACGCTTCATCGCCGCCCTTCCACGGCGGACAGGATCCGGTCGGATCTTTCACCGCTGGTGAGGAGAGAGACAATGGCTACTGCCCGTCTTGTTTAGATCAGGAGAGGGTGAGAGTGTGAAGGGAGCAACCCTGGCTAGCAGCAAGCGCTGAAACTCCAGCCTACGTGTATAGTGACGATTTTCATTTTTCGCTCCATACCAATCGTTTTAATAAATTGTATAACGCGATTCTAAAAAAAAGTATAACGCGCCATTGAAAAACGGAACTCGTGTCTTGATAAAAAATGTATTTTATAAACGTGGCAACTCGATCAGTAGCAAGCCACCGCCTCCAGGTCGTTCACGTGTAGTCCCGGACCGTCAACACCTCCGGATCAAATTATCATGCGGGCTGACTCTTCGTACAAAAGTGCGCTCCACCATGTACCCGGTACCTGCGCATGCATAAATCCTGCACCTACGGGTTTATTTGTTTACTGTGCATTACGTAACTCTCATATGTGCGAGACAGCGAGAGACCGACTGTGTGCGCCTCTTCTCTTCGTATATGTACTCCACTGTTTGTGTGATGTCCAAAAAATAATTATAATACTCCAACGTTCCTGTGGGGACCGTTGGATCGTCGATCAAACGTACACAGGTAGAGGTCGTAAAAATTTGCAGAAAACCCCTCAAAGATTCTCAAAATTTTGCTCGGGTCCAGAGGCTTTTTCCACGATCCAATGGCCGGAGAACTATCGTATCGTGGGAGCTTGGGAGGCCTTGGAGCACCAGATTTTTTCCTACAAGGGATCCTCCTACAAACAAATGGTGTGTGTGCGTGAGAACCGGCATAGAGAAAGAGAGTAACCTAGAGAGAGAGGGGGGGAGAGCGTGCATACGAAAGATCTACCTCGAGATAGATCGTGTGTCTGAGATTGAGAGGAAGAGAGAGAGGAGGGAGTACTGCATGTGTGAAAAGACACGAAGAGTGTGTGTGCGAGAGGTATCGACATAAAGAGAGACGGTAGCTAGTGTGTGTGCATGATCGAGAGAAATAGAGGTAGACAAAAGATCGAGGATCAGTGAGAGACATCGGAGTATGCGGGTGTGAGAGATGTAAGGAAGAAGGCTCGGTGATCGATTGAGCGCGTTTGTGTGCGGCGGAGAAAGGATGGGAGAAGTTACATGGAGTACACATGAATGGTTAGGGAGCGAGATACATTGTGTGCAAGTGAGGCCGAGAGAGACGGGGTGCGTGGAACGAAGGGGCCTACAAACATTGTGCGAGAGAGACCTAGAGAGAGCGCACGAGAAAGAATGCCGAGTGTGTGTGTATGTGTGCTGCGGAGAAAGAGAGTTCTTGCTACAAACAAATAGGGAGCGTGGGAGACACTACACAGAGAGGGTGTGTTTCAAGAAGGTGCGAGATATCTACATAGATACAAGGAGCGCGAGAGAGACATATACGAGAGAGGGGAAGCGAGGGTGTGTAATAGATGGATAAACCTAGCCAGAGGTTGGTCTATAAGTGTGTGTGGGAGAGACAGGAGTCGGGGGTGCGAAAGGGAGAGTTGTGTGTGTGTGTGAGGGAGACAGGGGTCGGGAGGGGCGGTCATAAGCAAAGAGGTGTGTGTGTGTGAGAGAGAGAGAGAGTTAGAGAGAGTGAGAGAGAGATTGTCTGACTAGTAAACAAATGAATAGTTTTAGTTTTGGAACGGAGGTGAAGAGGGAAAGGAGACGCCGACAAACGGTGTATGTGAGAGAGACATATAAATTTTAGTGGTAGGAGTCATATCTAGAAAGAGATGAGGTGCGTGATAGATCCCTAGAAAGAGAGAGACAAAATGAAAGGCGAGTGAGAGAGTGTTGTGGCGGGGGAAAATAACGCTAGGTAGCTAGAGAGACACCAGAGCACGATAGAGACGTAAAAGATAATGAAAGCCGAGTGGTCTACAGAGATAGAGAGAGTGTGACACGTGTCGAGAGAGACGGCGAGAGACTGTGTTTGTGAAAAAAGAGAAACATGTACTGAGTGTGCGGGTGACATAGAGAAAAGAGAGTGATAGCTATACTACTATATGAAGGGGCACGCGAGAGAGACCTAGAGAGAGATGGGCATGAAAGGAGATTCAAGTATTTAGTTGCGTGTGTAAAAGATGTCAACATAAAAGGGATTCAAATATTTGATTTAGAGATGACGATACATGTAATTCATACTCGAACCAAAAATGATCTATCAAACATGCATATTCATTTGAATTTGGGCGCATGTATGTTATTTATTTCTTGATATTAGTGATCCATGCACTTGAGTTGAACATAAAGTGCTTTCAAATGATTGAATTCAACCTTATGAATTTGAGATTATGGCATTTGTAAACCATTTATATATATAAAGGGTGTTGTGCTTTTGAAAGTATATATAAAAAATGATGTATATAGATTTGTATTCGAATACAAACTGGATCCTGCCCGAAAAAAAAGAATACAAAATGGATTCGAATTGAGATGGCACGGTAAACATGCAAGCTTATTCTCCTAAAATTTGAACAAAGCGGCGAAACACCCAGTCCCTCATCGTCCTTAACCGCCCGAAACCAAATTTTGGGTGATGAAAATTACTGCCTATGCTCTGACACGCAAAACCTGCAGGCTCGATTTCGATAGGTCTTGATAGGGGTAGGTTTGTAATTTCACTCAAACATGACATAACCGCCTCTCACCCTGATTCATACACGGTGGGCGCCAAAACACAGTCTCTCCTCGGCCGAAATTGGCTCTCACCCCGATTCATACACGGTGGGCGCCAACAGTGGGTGCCAAAACGAACTCTCCTTGGCCGAAATCGCTCTCGCCCAATATTCGGGGTATGCGAGATTACCGTGCTACCCCCAACCGACCAATATCGCTTTGATATCTGAAATTTCAAACGGGGGCTAATTTTATAACTTTCCCTGCATCTGAGAAAAGCGTGTCCCAAAGACATGGTTCCCCCTACCTCTCTCTCCCTCCATTTTCCCATTCGTACTCCGTTTGGCGCCAAAACACCCTCTCCACCCCACCCTCCTCCGTCCGCCACCCCATCCGCCGCCGTCCTCCTCCGCCATGCCGGAGCTGATACCCCGACATCGTCGTCCATTACAAGAGATCGACGTCTCTCATCCATGGTTCTAGACCAGGATCCTTGCATCACGTCCTCTCGCTTCATCCGCGCTGTCGTTCGCCTTGCCGGGGCCGCTCCTACGACCGTCTCGTCCACCGAGCCGGGACATATCCCCCGCCGCCACCGTTTGCCCTACCAGATCTGCTTCCACGCTGCCGACAGCCATCGCAACCGTAGCACCCTCAACTTCTCAGCTGATGCCTACATGGCACCGCAATAGAGGCGGTACTCTTCCATATCTACTCAAGTTATTTATCTCAGCCAGAAAATAGATCGCCACTGCTTTACTGTGGTTTCTTGTCCATCACTTAGAATCTTACTTCTTAGTTGAAAGCAAACATTGTTTGCGAAGTAGCCTTTGTCTCCTTTGCACCTTCAGATCCGCCATGGTACGTATTGACCCACAAGTATAGGGGATCAATCGTAGTCCTTTCGATAAGTAAGAGTGTCGAACCCAACAAGGAGCAGAAGGAAATGACAAGCGGTTTTCAGCAAGGTATTTTCTGCAAGCACTGAAATTATCGGTAACGAGTAGTTTGATAGCAAGATAATTTGTAACAAGTGACAAGTAGCAATAGTAACAAAGAGTGCAGCAAGGTGGCCCAATCCTTTTTGTAGCAAAGGATAAGCCGGAACAATTTCTTATAATAAGCAAAGCGTTCTCGAGGACACATGGGAATTTCATCTAGTCACTTTCATCATGTTGGTTTGATTCGCGTTCGCTACTTTGATAATTTGATATGTGGGTAGACCGGTGCTTGGGTGCTGTTCTTACTTGAAAAAGCCTCCCACTTATGATTACCCCCTCTCGCAAGCATCCGCAACTACGAAAGAAGAATTAAGATAACTCTAACCATAGCATTAAACATATGGATTCAAATCAGCCCCTTACAGAATAACGCATAAACTAGGGTTTAAGCTTCTGTCACTCTAGCAACCCATCATCTAATTACTACTCCACAATGCATTCCCTTAGGCCCAAAGATGGTGAAGTGTCATGTAGTCGACGTTGACATGACACCACTAAGAGAATCAACAACATACATATCATCAAAATATCGAACGAATGCCAAATTCACATGATTACTTATGACAAGACTTCTCCCATGTCCTCAAGAACAAAAGTAACTACTCACAAATCATATTCATGTCCAAGATCAGAGGGGTATTGAATAGCATATTGGATCTGAATATATAATCTTCCACCAAATAAACCAACTAGCATCAACTACAAGACGTAATCAACACTACTAGCAACCCACAGGTACCAATCTGAGGTTTTGAGACAAAGATTGAATACAAGAGATGAACTAGGGTTTGAGATGAGATGGTGCTGTTGAAGATGTTGATGAAGATTGGTCCTCCCATGATGAGAGGATCGTTGGTGATGACGATGGCTCCGATTTCCCCCTCCCGGAGGGAAGTATCCCCGGCGGATCGCTCCGCCGGAGAGCAAAAGTGCTCCTGCCCAAGTTCCACCTCGAGACAGTGGCGCACCATCCCAAAAGTCTTCTCCCTATTTTTTCTAGGGCAAATGGGCTTATATACCAGAAAATGGGCACCGGAGGCTGGCCAGGGCCCCCACAAGCCACCAGGGCGCGCTTGGGGGGTGGCGCGCCCTGGTGCCTCGTGGGCACCTGGGTGGCCCCCTCTGGTAATTCTTTCTTCCAATATTTTTTATTAATTCAAAAATAAATCCCCGTGGAATTTCAGCTCATTTGGAGATGTGCAGAATAGGTATCTCTGACATAGCTTTTTTAGGTCCAGAATTACAGCTGCCGGCAATCTCCCTCCTTGTGTAAATCTTGCATATTGAGAGAGAAAAGGCATGAGAATTGCTCCAGAAAGTGTTATATTGATCAAAAACACTATAAATAACAGTAGTAAAACATGATGCAAAATGGACATACCAACTCCACCAAGCTTAGACCTCGCTTGTCCTCAAGCGAAAGCCGATATCGATAATCATGTCCACGTGTTTAGAGAGAGAGGTGTCGATAAAAACAAAATACGGACATAGTAGCATCATGATAATTATTATAACAGCAATATTTATTATCATAAAACTTCTCATGAGCAAGTAACAATTCATCACAACAACGAAGTATAAGACATAAAATTTCTTGGAAACTAACAAACTATGTTCTCAGTCAACAATGCAATTGCAATTCATCATATTTTCAGGAAGGGTCTCATGTAGGAGCTTTTTAGCAAGTCCACATACTCAACCATCATATAGTCTTCTATGATTGCTAACACTCACAACATATATATGGAGCAAAAAGTTTCAGCCAGACACATAGAAAGATAGGGGCTTATAATTTCGCCTCCCAACTTATTCACCTCAAGGGTGATGTCAACAATAATAACTCATGATCACTCATATCCAACTGGATATATATGCCTAGATCTTCCCCCACCACATGATGCTTGCAAAAGAGAAAAATAAAAAGGAATAGAGGAGAACACTATTGACTCTTGCATAAAAAGTAAATACATAAAAGTAAAAGATAGGCCCTTCGCAGAGGGAAGCAGAGGTTGTCATGGGTTTTTGTTGTTGGATGCACAAGCTCTTAATGCAAAGGAACGTCACTTTATATTGCCCCTTGTGATAGCAACCTTTTTTATGCAGTCCATCGCTTTTATTTCTTTGCCATCACAAGTTTGTACAAAGCTTATTTTCCCTTACAATAAAAGTTCATACACATTTAGAGGCAATTTTTATTGCTTTTTGCACCGATGACAACTTACTTGAAGGATCTCATTCAATCCCTAGGTAGATATAGTGGACTCTCATGACATGAAACTGGGTTTAAGGGTTTTGGATGCACAAGTAGTATCTCTACTTGGTGCGGATTTTTGACTAGCAAAGATATTGAGCAAGCACCACATGTTGAAGGATCTATGACAATATAACTTCTATGTGAATATAAGCAAACATAAATCATTACGTTGTCTTCCTTGTCCAACGTCAACAATTTGACATAAAATACTTAATGGGGGCTCACAATCATAAAAGATGTCCAAGATAGTATATTTCTATGTGAATCTTCTCTTCCCTATTAATTTTTTCATGAATTGCATCATTGACCAATGCTATGTTTGTTAACTTTCAATAAATTTCACCACTTATACTTTTATTTATGTAATGTCATTACTTTCCATAAGATTAGCATGTGATCTTTTTCATTATTTTCATTGCTAGGATCGAAACATAGAAGTAAAGAAGCAAAAACTCAAACTACTTTTTACTATATAACTCTCAACTCAATTACATAGATAGATAGATCATGAAACTAGCACTCGAAAATAGATCATACTAAACTTTTGTTCAACTAAATCACGAAATCACTAAGGATCGAATTAAAAATAGGTAAAGATAATAAAAGTGATGGTGATACGATACCAGGGCACCTCCCCCAAGCTTGGCACAAGCCAAGGGGAGTGCCCATACCCATGTACTGAAGTTTCCTCCTTCGGCAATGGTGGTGGTGATGAAGTGGTGGGCTTGTCCTCCGGCTTCCATGGCATAGGTTCCCCATCATAAAAAGATGAACGAGTCTCCGGAGTCCTGAAACTTGCAGCTAAACTCATACCTTTGAATCTTGCCTCATACTCATAATTTTGGTTTTGAAGATCATAGATTTGTTCTTGGAGATAGTCAATTCATTCATTGAGCTTGAAGATGATATCCCAGATCGATTGGCCATTCACCTTGTGATCGCGGGTGAATTCCGTGATCATGGAGTGGTTGGCGCTGAGTCCACGTTCCACCATCCCTTGGCACTTGAAGATCTCCTGCTCCACCGCTTCGAGCCAGGCCTCCACGCTCCCGGTCTTCTTAGGTCCTTGAACATCCCAGATGTGAAGCACCCCCTCACGCATCGCAATGGATTGAGGGTGTTTCATCACCTCCGGTAGGTAGGGGTTGATGACCTTCTCGTAGAACTTGTCCTTGGAAGAGCTTGGTGGAGCCATAGCGATCTAGATCTGTCAGAAAAATAGCACGAAACAAGAACAGAGAAGATTTCTGCGATACGGTGGTCAAAACGTCCGGGAGTATATATAAAGAATTTTTTATCTTGCAAAACAAGTAATCCTGGAGAAAACGGAGTCAGGAAGGCTCACGAGGGGCCCACGAGCCACCAGGGCACGCCAGGGGGGTGGCGCGCCCTGGTGCCTCGTGTGCACCTCGTGGGTCCCCTCGGCTGTTTCTTATTTTTTTTCTAATATTCCAAAACTGACAGAAAGTATTTTTATGGAATTTTTTGTGTCGGTTTACTTACCGTATCACGTACCACTTCCTTTTCAGGGTTCTGGAGTGTTCTGGAAGGTCTCTCTTATGTATTCCTCTGGTGTAATTGTTTCAATAATATTATTTTCAACATTAATGGGGGTACCTGAAATATAGTGCTTAATTCTTTGCCCATTCACCACTCTCGGATTAGTGTCTTCGGAGTTGTTTATTTTGATGGTTCCGGAGCGATAAACTTCTTTGATGATATATGGTCCTTCCCATTAAAGAGAAGTTTTCCTGCAAAGAACCTCAAATGAGAATTGTACAATAGAACTTGCTCACCCACTTTGAATTCCCATTTTTGAATTCTTCTATCATGCCATCTTTTAACTTTTTCTTTAAACAATTTGGCATTTTCATAAGCTTGGGTTCTCCATTCATCTAGTGAGCTAATATCAAATAACCTCTTTTCACCGGCAAGTTTAAAATCATAATTGAGTTCTTTAATTGCCCAATATGCTTTATGTTCTAACTCAAGAGGTAAATGACATGCTTTTCCATAAACCATTTTATAAGGAGACATACCCATAGGATTTTTATAAGAAGTTCTATAAGCCCATAATGCATCGTCAAGTTTCTTAGACCAATTATTTCTAGATCTATTGACGGTTTTTTGCAAAATTAATTTTATTTCTCTATTGCTCAATTCTACTTGATCACTAGATTGAGGGTGATAGGGAGATGCAATTCTATGGTTGACATCATATTTAGCAAGCAATTTACGGAATGCACCATGAATAAAATGTGAACCACCATCAGTCATTAAATATCTAGGGACTCCAAACCTTGGGAAAATAACTTCTTTAAGCATTTTAATAGAAGTGTTATGATCAGCACTACTAGTTGGAATAGCTTCTACCCACTTAGTAACGTAATCAACAGCAACTAAAATATGTGTATACCCATTGGATTTAGGAAAAGGTCCCATATAATCAAATCCCCAAACATCAAATGGTTCAACAGCAAGTGAATAATTCATAGGCATTTCCTGACGTCTACCAATATTACCAATTCTTTGACATTCATCATAAGATAAGACAAACTTACGAGCATCCTTAAAAAGAGTAGGCCAATAAAAACCAGATTGTAATACCTTGTGTGCAGTTCTGTCTCCCGCATGGTGTCCTCCATAGGCCTCGGAGCGACACTTACGTAGGATCTGTTCATGTTCATGCTCAGGTATACAACGTCTAATAATACCATCTATTCCTTCTTTATAAAGATGTGGGTCATCCCAGAAGTAATGTCTTAAATCAAAGAAGAACTTTTTCTTTTGTTGCTATGTGAAACTAGGTGGTATAAATTTAGCAACAATATAATTAGCATAGTACGCATACCAAGGAGTATTACGAGAAGAATTTATGACAGCTAAGTGTTCATCAGGAAAATCATCATTAATAGGAAGTGGGTCATCAAGAACATGTTCCATTCTAGACAAATTATCTGCTACGGGATTCTCAGATCCCTTTCTATCAATAATATGCAAGTTGAATTCTTGTAGCAATAGAACCCACCTAATGAGTCTAGGTTTAGCATCTTTATTTTCCATAAGATATTTAATAGCAGCATGATCGGTGTGAACAGTTACTTTAGAATCAACTATGTAAGATCTGAAGTTATCACATGCAAACACAACTGCTAGAAATTCTTTCTCAGTAGTAGCATAATTTCTTTGGGCACTATCTAGAGTTTTACTAGCATAGTGGATAACATTTAATTTCTTATCAACTCTCTGTCCTAGAATAGCACCAACAGCATAATCACTAGCATCACACATAATTTCAAAAGGCAAGTTCCAATCAGGTGGTTGAACAATAGGTGCAGTAGTTAAGGCTTTCTTAAGTGTTTCAAAGGCTTCTACACAATCATGATCAAAAACAAATGGAACATCTTTTTGCAAGAGATTGGTAAGCGGCCTAGAAATTTTAGAGAAGTCTTTAATAAATCTCCTATAGAAACTAGCATGACCAAGGAAACTTCTTATACCTTTAATATCTTTAGGACATGGCATTTTCTCAATAGCATCAACCTTAGCTTTATCAACTTCAATACCTCTTTGAGAAATTTTATGCCCCAAGACAATACCTGCATTCACCATAAAGTGGCACTTCTCCCAATTCAAGACAAGGTTAGTTTCTTCACATCTCTGCAAAACTCGCTCAAGGTTGCTTAAGCAATCATCAAAAGAAGTCCCGTAAACGGAAAAATCATCCATGAAAACCTCAACAATCTTTTCACAAAAGTCAGAAAATATAGCAGTCATACATCTTTGAAAGGTAGCAGGTGCATTGCATAAACCAAAAGGCATACGTCTATAAGCATAAGTTCCAAAAGGACAAGTAAAGGTGGTTTTCTCTTGGTCGGCTTGTGATACAGGAATTTGAGAGAAACCAGAATATCCATCAAGAAAGCAAAAGTGTGTATGCTTGGACAATCTTTCTAACATTTGATCAATAAAAGGTAAGGGGTAATGATCTTTTCTAGTGGCTTTGTTTAATTTTCCAAAATCAATTACCATCCTATAACCAGTTACAATTCTTTGTGGAATGAGTTCATTTTTATCATTAGGAACAACGGTAATACCTCCTTTCTTAGGGACACAATGAATGGGACTTGCCCATCTACTATCAGCTATGGGATAGATTATACCTACTTCCAGAAGCTTTAATATTTCGGCTCTTACCACCTCTTTCATCTTAGGATTTAATCGTCGTTGGTGGTCGACAACTGGTTTAGCATCAGGCTCCATATTAATTTTGTGCTGACATAGAGTGGAACTAATGCCTTTAAGATCATCAAGAGTATATCCAATAGCAGCTCGGTGCTTCCTCGGAGTTTTTAGTAATCTCTTTTCTTCATGCTCTGAAAGGTTAGCACTAATAATAACAGGATATATCTTATTTTCATCAAGATAAGGATATTTCAATGTATCAGGCAATTGCTTCAATTCAAATACAGGATCACCCTTAGGTGGAGGGGGACCTCCAAGAGTTTCAACAGGCAAATTGTGTTTAAGGATAGGTGGTTGATCAAAGAACATCCTATCTATTTCATTTGTTTCATTCATGTGCATATCATTTTCATGGTCTAGCAAATATTGTTCTAACGGATCAGTAGGAGGTACGGCAATAGAAGCAAGACCAATAATTTCATCTTTACAAGGCAATTCATTATCATGAGGTTGTCTATGAAACTTGGAGAAATTAAACTCATGAGACATACCACCAAAATTAACACTAACAGTTTCTTTAGCACAATCAATCTTGGCATTAACAGTGTTCAAGAAAGGTCTACCAAATATAATGGGATAAAAATCATCTTGTGGAGAACCGAGGACTATAAAATCAGTAGTGTATTTTATTTTTCCACACAAGACTTCAACATCTCTAATGATCTCAAGCGGTGTAATGGTATCTCTGTTTACAAGTTTAATAGTAACATCAATGTCCTCTATTTCAACAGGTGCAATATCATTCATAACTTCTTGATATAAGGTAAACGGAATAGCATTAACACTAGCACCCAAATCACATAAGCCATGATAACAATGATCTCCTATCTTAACAGAGACAACAGGCATGCCTACAACGGGTCTGTTTTTATCTTTAGGATCTGGTTTAGCAATTCCAGCTGCTTCATCATAGAAGTAAATAACATGCCCATCTATATTATCGACCAAGAGATCTTTAACCATAGCAACATTAGGTTCAACTTTAATTTGTTCAGAGGGTCTAGGTGCTCTAATATTACTTTTGTTAACCACAGTTGAAACTTTAGCTTGTTCCTTAATCCTAACAGGAAAAGGTGGTTTCTCAATATAAGCAGTAGGCACAACTGGATCAACATGGTAAACAATTGTTTCTTCTTTAACACTAACAGGTTCCTCAATCTTTTCTTTAACAGGGGGATGATATTTAAACCACTTCTCCTTAGGGAGATCAACATGAGTAGCAAATGATTCACAAAAGGAAGCTACTATCTCAGAGTCAAGTCCATATTTAGTGCTAAACTTACGAAAAGCATCGGTATCCATAAAAGATTTAACACAATCAAACTCAAGCATTATACCTGACTCATTACCTTTGTCGAGTTCCCAATCCTCAGAGTTGCATTTAATTCTTTCCAGAAGATTCCATCTCAAACAGTTTTCTTCATAAAGGAGCCAGTAGAAGAAGAATCGAGCATGATTTGATTATCATGAGAAAGCCGAGCATAAAAATTCTATAGGATAATTTCTCTTGAGAGCTCATGGTTGGGGCATGTGTATATCATGTACTTAAGCCGCCCCCAAGCTTGAGCGATGCTTTCTCCTTCACGAGGCCAAAAATTATATATATAATTCCGATCACGATGAACCAAATGCATAGGATAAAATTTCTGATGGAATTCCAGTTTCAATCGGTTCCAGACCCATGTATCAGTATCATCACATAGCCTATACCATGTCAATGCCTTTCCCTCCAAATATAAAGGGAATACTTTCTTCTTAACTCCATCTCCGGATAAACCTGCAAGCTTAAACAATCCACAAATTTCATCCACATAGATCAAGTGCATATCAGGATGTACCGTTCCATCTCCTGCATAAGGATTAGCTAGCAGTTTCTCTATTATACCCGAAGGAATATCATAATAAATATTTTCAGTAGGTGCAGTAGGTTGAGGAGCAACTATTTGTGCTTCCGGTCGAGGTGAAGATACCCCGAACAAACCCCTCAAAGGATTGCTTTCCATAGTGACAAGTAACAGAAAATTTCAGCACGTAATATAAATGTTTCCTTAGCAAATTCCACTCACCAAAGGCGCTTCACTCCCCGGCAATGGCGCCAGAAAAGAGTCTTGATGACCCACAAGTATAGGGGATCAATCGTAGTCCTTTTGATAAGTAAGAGTGTCAAACCCAACGAGGAGCATAAGGAAATGACAACCGGTTTTCAACAAGGTATTTTCTGCAAGCACTGAAATTATCGGTAACGAGTAGTTTGATAGCAAGATAATTTGTAACAAGTGACAAGTAGCAATAGTAACAAAGAGTGAAGCAAGGTGGCCCAATCCTTTTTGTAGCAAAGGACAAGCCGGAACAATTTCTTATAATAAGCAAAGCGTTCTCGAGGAGACATGGGAATTTCATCTAGTCACTTTCATCATGTTGGTTTGATTCGCGTTCGCTACTTTGATAATTTGATATGTGGGTGGACCGGTGCTTGGGTGTTGTTCTTACTTGAACAAGCCTCCCACTTATGATTACCCCCTCTCGCAAGCATCCGCAACTACGAAAGAAGAATTAAGATAACTCTAACCATAGCATTAAACATATGGATCCAAATCAGCCCCTTACGGAATAGCGCATAAACTAGGGTTTAAGCTTCTGTCACTCTAGCAATCCATCATCTAATTACTACTCCACAATGCATTCCCTTAGGCCCAAAGATGGTGAAGTGTCATATAGTCGACGTTCACATGACACCACTAAGAGAATCAACAACATACATATCATCAAAATATCGAACGAATGCCAAATTCACATGATTACTTATGACAAGACTTCTCCCATGTCCTCAAGAACAAAAGTAACTACTCACAAATCATATTCATGTCCAAGATCAGAGGGGTATTGAATAGCATATTGGATCTGAATATATAATCTTCCACCAAATAAACCAACTAGCATCAACTACAAGATGTAATCAACACTACTAGCAACCCACAGGTACCAATCTGAGGTTTTGAGACAAAGATTGAATACAAGAGATGAACTAGGGTTTGAGATGAGATGGTGCTATTGAAGATGTTGATGAAGATTGGTCTTCCCACGATGAGAGGATCGTTGGTGATGACGATGGCTCCGATTTCCCCCTCCCGGAGGGAAGTATCCCCGGTGGAATCGCTCCGCCGGAGAGCAAAAGTGCTCCTGCCCAAGTTCCGCCTCGAGACGGCGGCGCACCATCCCAAAAGTCTTCTCCCTATTTTTTCTAGGGAAAATGGGCTTATATACTAGAAAATGGGTACCGGAAGCTGGCCAGGGGCCCCAAAAGCCACCAGGGCGCACCTAGGGGGGTGGCGCGCCCTGGTGCCTCGTGGGCACCTGGGTGGCCCCCTCTGGTATTTCTTTATTCCAATATTTTTTATTTATTCAAAAATAAATCCCTGTGAAATTTCAGCTCATTTGGAGATATGCAGAATAGGTATCTCTGACATAGCTTTTTCAGGTCCAGAATTCCAGCTGCCAGCAATCTCCCTCCTTGTGTAAATCTTGCATATTAAGAGAGAAAAGGCATTAGAATTGCTCCACAAAGTATTATATTGATTAAAACACTATAAATAACAGTAGTAAAACGTGATGCAAAATGGACGTATCAGTACACTCAACACTATACTCGCAATGCTTATGATTTTCCCCTTTTATATTCACTACCATCAGGGTAGGTGCTTCGTGTTGTGCCAGTACTGCTCCTCAACCCATCAAGCGAAATAACATGCCACTCATATTTCCAAAGCTTAGTTGTTCAAATATGAATCTGATATTAGTAAAACAGAGAATGTTTAATTGGTCAGCTAATGTTCCTACTTTAGTTTTGAAAAAGCATGTGCACCACATATTGAGAGACATCAGGGAATTGCATTTCTTTATGCGCTCTGCTTCATCATGGGTGGGCAACGAACATTGTAGTATCCAAACTCTGCTTGCTCTTCTTTAACCTTTTCCTCTTCTGTTTTTTATTAAGTATAGTAGTACAGTATGTTCCTTGCCTGGAAGAGGAGCAGGGACATTTGCAGTCGACAGGTCTATTGTGTCACTTCTGATGGATGCTTTGAACTCTTCGAGTTGGATCTGCCTTAATATCTAGGAAATGCTGGGAGCTGTGTCGCCTTTGAGAGTCTAGACTGATAGTAACAGTAGTGCACCTTCAATTGAAGAGAGCTGCCCCTATAGGGGATCCAAAGCCTAGCTAGCCGTACCGGCAATACAAGCCCATATTTTGCAGCCCGATTTTACTCGTGATGCTTAGGGTTTTCCCATTTTATCTACACTATGGTTTGTATGTGCTTTGTGTCATACTAGCAGAACTCCACCCTTCAAGCTAAACAACACACCACTCATAATTCCAAAGCTTAGTTGTTCATATACGAATGTGGTATGATAATGATATTAGTTAACAGACACACATTTAATTGGTCAGCTAATGTTTCCACTTGAGTTCCCAAACGCACATGGCCACATATAGAGAGACAGCAGGGAATTGCATTTCTTTGTGCGCTCTGGTTCATCATGGGTGGGCAACAAACATTGTATTATCCAAAATCTGCTTGCTCTTCTTTAACATGTTCCTCTACTGTTCTTCTTTAATAAGTATAGTAGTACTGTATGTTCCTTGTCGGAAAGAGGAGCAGGGACACTTGCAGTCCACAGGTCTATTGGGTCGTTTCTGATCGATGTTTTCAACTCTTCGAGTTGGTCTGCCATAATATCCAGAAAATGCTGAGAGCCGTGTCGCCTTTGATAGTCTAGACTGCTAGTAACAGTAGTGCCCCTTCAGTTGAAGAGAGCTGCCCCTGTAGGGGATCCAAAGCCTTTGTAGCCTTACCGGCAATACAAGCCCATATTTTCCAGCTAGTTCCACTTTCCGAATTTTACTCATGATGCTTAGGGTCTTCCCATTTTATCTACACTATCAGCTGCGTAAGTGCTTTGTGTCGTACTAGCAGCACTCCACCCTTCAAGTTAAACAACACACCACTCATATTTCCAAAGCTTAGTTGTTCATATCCGAATGTGATATGATAATGATATTAGTTAACAGACACATTTAATTGGTCAGCTAATGTTCCCACATGAGTTTCCAAATGCACGTGGCCTGGTTTATAATGATCTTAGTTTCCAAATGTATAGAAAGAAGTGGAATCTCCATAATATGCTTCCTCTTCTATTCTTTAACGTGTTCCTCTTCTGTTCTTCTTTAACATGTTCCTCTTCTGTTCTTCTTTAATAAGTATAGTATGTTCCTTGTCAGGAAGGGGAGCAGGGAGATCTGCAGTAAACAGGTCTATTGGCTGCTTCTGCTAGATGCTTTCAGCACTTCGAGTTGGTCTGCCATAATATCCAGGAAATGCTAGGAGCTGTGTGGCCTTTGAGAGACTAGACTGATAGTCACAGTAGTGCGCCTTCAGTTGAATAGAGCTGGCCTGTAGGGGATCGACATGCTTTCGATTAGTAGCTGCAATACAACCCCATATTTTCAAGCCAGTTCCACTTTCCAGATTTATTTATGATGTTATGGTTTCCCCCTTTTATCTACACTACTATCTGCCTAGATGCTTCTTGTCGTACTAGCAGCACTCCATCCTTCAAGATAAACTACATGCCACTCATAATTCCAAAGCTTAGTTATCAAATTCAAATCTGATATGATACAAATACTAATAAAATAGAGACACATTTAATTGGTCAGCTAATGTTACTACGCGAGTTTTGAAATGCATGTGCGCCACATATAGAGTCATGAGGGAATACTATTTCTCTGTGTGCTCTCGTCATCATGCTTTGGCAATAAACTTTGCATACAATATATTTTGAACCTATCATCTGCCAACTATCATTACTTCTGGAGCTCCCAACAGGGAGCCTATTTTTTTGAGTAGTAGTGCCAGATTATATTAATGTACGCACCAAATTACAGCATACATGGGCTCTCTCATCAGAATTCCAAAGGTAGCACACAAGGGTTTGCAGGGAGCCCCTATTATATTAGGATATCCTATGCATTTTGAAGATAATCTCACAACTATTTCTGTTTTCATGCATATCAGATATTGAACATGATCACAATGAATATGAGAATGCGCGCATCAAAGGAATATTGCGGAAAAGTGCAATGGCTAACAAACCTGGCATCAAGGGATTGAGTTCCATTCTGGATGGAATGAAACCCACACGCTCCCCACCTACAGCTTCGTGTTCAGAATATGTTCCTAATGACTATTCTGAGCTCGTGCAGTCAAAGGCAGATCGCCTATCGTGTTCACCCATCAAGGTGTCTGTTCTAATTTGGCAAGGTTTTATTGGTTGCACGTATCTTGCATAAGGTATCTTGCATTTCTTCTAATTCGTTGCACCGCCATCTGCTTAGTTTACTCATCATACATGTGAAGATGCCATGCCCATCCATTATCAATACCTATTCCATCTGTCATCATACCATGTTTTTTCATTCGCTGTTCTTGTGTATCAGACATCCAAAAGGAAGAGGGTGATTGCAAAACCTGAAGGAGTACAAACAAAGTCTTTGAAAAAGGTGGTGGTACCGGAGAAATCAGATAGCACCCCACTTATATTGGCGACAGAACCAGCGCCACAAAACCTAGGCCCGACTCCAGCAGACTGTAGCCATACCCCACTAGCCATACCACTAGCCCCACCACACAGGAACTGCACTCCAGCAAAAGGTATGCCGATTTCAGTTGCCATAGCACCAGCAGTACCACAGAAAAATCCCAATCTAGCAAAAAGTACACCAAATCCACAGGCCAAAGACCTATTCCAACTGTAGAGTGCCCCAATTCCTGCAGATTGGAACCTCATTCTAGTTATTCCCAGTTTAAAAGACAATGCTTTCAATGTTGTTAGGAACCATGTGCGTATCTTCCCATCATGGGAAGATTATAGTGAAGACAAACAACATTTTCACATCTTCCTGTCGCACTTACGTGTAAGTGCTATTATTCATGGTGACTATTCTCTTGTTTTCTATTGATTGAACACATCAATGATTTACATTACATTCTTCTAAATAGGAGAGGGTCAATCTGGATAGTCATGACAAGCAAAGCTTGCTTGCGCTTTTCAAGGACGCATTGCAGCAGTATCGGTGTTACCTGAGGCAAACACACTTTGATGACAAGTCTATAAATGAAATTTCAGTGAAGTCTCTTGTGCTAAATTTACAAGATATTGAATGGAAAAACCTTGTTATGCACTAGTCTCATCCCCAGGAAGAGGTACTGTCTATGAGATCACATGACAATTTGAACTCCTACATTTCTGCATGTGCCTTACCGATCTCTTTTGCAGGAAAACTGCTTGAAGAAGAATAACGGTTTGAAATGGACGACAGGATATCGCAACTATGCTGCTCGCTACTTTGCTCTTGTTAGTACCTGCTGCCCTATATCGCTGTACTTACATTCATACCTGGTTGATTATGTGACATCTGTGTGCATGATAGCTTGCTTATCCATTGTTCGCTCCAAACTATCAGATCTATATTAATGCTTACATTAATGTAGAATAAACCCAATTCTTATGAACAAGTTTAGCTCTGCATTGTTCTTGTAAGTACATGTTGTCCTTTTGCACTGTACTTATATTGACAGCTAGTTGTTCATGTACCATCACTCTGCAGCTTATTTCCCCTTGCCCTCCATTTTCTAGTCCTTATCAGATCTATATTTACTCCTACCAAAATGTTGAATAAAACAAATGCTACTGAAGAAGTTTAGCTCTGCATTGCTCTTATCAATACCTTTTTGCCTGTACCGATGTACTTACATTTCTAGCTAGTTGATTATGTAGCACCACTCTGCATCTTAGCTTAAATATTCTCCATTTGTTCCTATATTATCACATCTATATTTACGCTTAACAAAATGTAGAATAAAGGCAATGGTTATGAAGAAGATTCTGTGGTAAACTACTTGAATTGACCCCCCCCCATCAGCATGGACAAGGGCTTTATAGAGCCCGTCTTCACTACTAACGTAAGTTTGTCCTTCTCGAGCCTTCAAACTTTGTTGAGTATATTTGGATAGGCATGACTGCAACTGCTGTTTATTTTTCGCGTTTGCATCAAATTGCATGTTTAAAGTTTCTTATGAAGAACTTCATAAACATAAGTTTGTCCTTTTCAATTTCAGTTTTTAGTTGTACAACCAAGTTCCTTATTCATACCATGTAAATGAAACTAAACAGAGCAAGTGATCTTCTTTAGAGTGCATGCATGCTTGTGTTCTTGATCTGTAATCCAGGGGTGTGGTGAAACTACCCACTCCAGCACAATGTCATATCCTGCTATGTCTTAACTATGAACTATGCCATATTTTGTTAATGTTATTTAAATCATGTCTCTTTATTTGCCAATCTGAAATGGGATTAATTGACAGCACACTGGCCATTGATGCTTATACGTTCTTTAGCACCGCATGTATGCTTGTGTTCTTGATCTGTAATCCAGTGGTGTGGTGAAGCTGGCCACTCCTGCACAATGCCATATCCTGCCATGTCTTAACTATGAACAATGCCATATGATGTTAATGCTATTTTAAACTGTGTCTCTTTATTTGCCCATAAGAAATGGGATGAATTGACAGCACTGATGCTTATACGTGCAAAACCTGTTATCTGTTTTCTTGTTTGTCTTTCAGAGTGATATCTTTGACGCCAGGAAGAACTGCCACAATGATAGTGAGACAAAACCATTGCTTGTCCCTCTAACATATATTGCAGGGAAGAAGGCAACACATCTTGGGGATAGCAAGACAACCCCAAAGTCATGTCTTGATGTAGTGTCGAAGTTACTCGCTAATAGCAGTGACACAAGCTCGATGAAGTTGCCGCCTGAATCTGTTCGACTTCTTCAGCCTCAAATTCAAGCAGAAAGACATGCTTCAGCTCAACTCGTACTGGAACTCCAATCTCTATGGAAGATTAACCAAAAGTACATGACGTTTATTGATGCTATGCAGCTAGAGTTGGAGGATATAAGCGTCAAACAAGCGCAGTCTCATCAACTTGCTCAGCTGCTTGCACTGCAGCTCCCGGGCAGGGCTAACCTTTCTTGAACTGTGTTGAAGTGTTGTCGGTTCTGTATATTATTTTGTCAGCGTGTTTATTTGCACTGGTGGCGACCTGTGATGCCCAGTGTATGTAATCCGCTGTCTGGTTGCGCTTTATTAGCACTGGTGGCGAACTTTGATGCACAGTGGATGTAATATCCCGTTATTTCATTGTTGTATAGTCTAGGTTTATTCTTAGTCACTATCCTGTAATTTATTTACTGTATATGCTATCGTCGCTAGGAGCTTCGATGGAGATCAATGGGCCAAAACGTTATTGGTCCGTCAGTGCTATATATTAAAAAATTAGACTACGCAACGGGCCGGCCCGCAACTTTATATATGGGTCGAAACATGGGCCCACAATCATCTCGGGCTGTTAGCAGGCCTGAGCGTAAACCGGGCCCAAGTAGTTTAGGGCCTTTAACAGGCTGAGTAAACCACAGGCCTTGGTTGGGCTAGAAAATACCATGGGCTTTTAACAGGCTACAAATTAGATCTGGCCTGAATTGTGCCTAACAATTCACGGGCTGACAGCAGGCCTAAATATACCTCGGCCCATGATTGGCCCAATTATATGATGGGCCGTTCACAGCCAAAATTTATCTCGGGCCGTGTTCGGCCCAATAACATGATGGGCTGTAAGCAGGCCGGATGCAAAGCGGGCCATAATTAGGCCCAATTCTTTCACGGGCCTTTAATAAGCTGATAGTCAGAGTGGGCTTAAATTTATCCACAAAGACCACGGGCCGTTAAGAGGTCGAAAGTCACTAGTACCAGAAATGGGCCCAAATGCCGCACGGGCCGTTAAGAGGCCGAAAGTCACTTGTACTAGAAATGGGCCCAAATGCTGCATGGGCCGTTATGAGGCCAAAAGTCACTTGTACCAGAAATGGGCCCAAATGCTGCACGGGCCGTCAAGAGGATGAAAGTCACTTGCACTTGAAATGGGCCCAAATGCCGCACGGGTTGTTAAATGGCAAAAAGTTAAATCGGGCTGAAAAGGGCCCAATTGCGCGAAGGGCCGCTAACAGGCCGAAACAATCATCGGGCCAAACTGGGTCAAATTGTTCAACGGGCCTTTAATAGGCCATAATACAAACCGGGCCATAAATGGGCCAAAAATACAGTGCACTGTTAACGGGCCATATCTGATATGGGCTGTAATTTGGCCCAAAACATTGCAGGCTGTTAACGGGCCGGTCCACTCTTATCTTACAAAATCTTGTGGGCTTTCGGCTGGGCTGGCCCGTTTAACCTGAATGGGCTACTATTGGGCCGTGCCATGTGTCGACCTGTAATAGGCGTTTCCCGTCCAATGAAAGGATGACAACTGTCGCGACGCCGAGCTGACACGTGGATCCTTCGGCCAATGAGAATTTTACACATCGAAAATCGCCATTGGTCCGAGCTGTTAACGGGTTATCGGATCCAAACCGGAACCCAATAGCTTAACGGCGACCCGTTACGGTGGATGCCACATGTCGGTTACCCTTGATGAAAACACTTCCATGACATGACATTTATCATCATGGAAGTGGACACTTCCGTGATGATAATTTCAGTATTGTCATGGAACACTTCTACAACAGTACAGGTATGACTATCTTAATTATGTCATAAATTTGTCACGAATGTACATGCATGACAAAAAATGTGACCTACTGTGACAAAGACGTATCATCACGGAAGTGTTTTTTTTGTAGTGTTGTCTGTCTCTCCCACCTTAGTTGAATCTGATTTGACAACGGCGGTCCTTGTAGAAGGTTAAAAGGCAACTTGTACATCACCGTTGTGGTTTTGCATAGATAAGAATTGTTTTTATAGTTTGCCCTAGCAGCCACGTAAAATTTGCAAGAACAAAGTAGAGGACGTCTAACTTGTTTTTGCAGGGCATGTTGTGATGTGGTATGGCCAAAGCGTGATGTGATATATGGATGTATGAGATGATCATGTTTTGTAATAGGTTCATGACTTGCATGTCGATGAGTACGGCAACCGGCAGGAGCCATAGGGTTGTCTTTAATTTATTGTATGACATGCGTGTCAATCATTAAATGCCATGTAATTGCTTTACTTTATGGCTATGAGTTAACAATAATCGTAGAAGCAATAGTTGGCGGAGACAACCACGTGACGACACGATGATGGAGATCATGGTGTCATGCATGTGATGATGGAGATCATGCCCGTGCTTTGGAGATGGAGATCAAAAGCATGAGATGACAATGGCCATATCATGTCACATATTGATTGCATGTGATGTTTATATTTTATGCATCTTATTTTGCTTAGGACGACGGTAGCATTATAAGATGATCCCTTCACTTAATTTCAAGATAAAAGGTGTTCTCCCTAAGTATGCACCGTTGCGAAAGTTCATCGTTTCGAAGCACCTCGTGATGATCGGGTGTGATAGACTCTACGTTCGCATACAACGGGTGTAAGCCAGTTTTACACATGCGAAATACTTGGGTTAAACTAGACGAGCCTAGCATGTACACAGATGGCCTCGGAACACGAAGGACCGAAAGGTCGAACATGAGCCATATAGTAGATATGATTAATATGGAGATGTTCACTATTGATGACTGCCCCATCTCACGTGATGATCGGACATGGGTTAGTTGATTTGGATCATGTAACACTTAGACAACTTGAGGGATGTTGATTTAAGTGGGAGTTCTTTAGTAATTTGATTAACAGAACCAGTTATCATGAACATAGTCTAATTGTCTTTGCAAATTAATGTTGTAGATCAATGGCTCGCATTGTAGCTCCCCTGAATTTTAATGCATTCCTAGAGAAAGCTAAGTTGAAAGATGATGGAAGCAACTATGCGGACTGGGTCCGTAATCTGAGGATTATCCTCACTGCTGCATAGAAGGCTTATGTCCTTGATGCACCACTAGGTGACCACCCGCTCCCGCCAATGTAGACGCTATGAATGTCTGGCAGGCAAGAAATGATGACTACTCGATAGTTTAGTGCGCCATGCTTTACGACTTAGAACCGGGGCTCCAAAGACGTTTTGAGCACCACGGAGCATATGCGATGTTCCAGGAGCTGAAATTGGTATTTCAGGCTCATGCCCGGGTCGAGAGATATGAAGCCTCCGACAAGTTCTTTAGCTGCAAGATGGAGGAGAACAGCTCCGTTAGCGAGCACGTACTCAAAATGTCTGGGTACTTCAACCGCTTGAATCAGTTGGGAGTTAATCTTCCGGATGAAGTAGTGATTGACAGAGTTCTTCAGTCACTGCCACCAAGCTACAAGGTCTTCGTGATGAACTATAATATGCAAGGGATGGAGAAGACGATCCCTGAGCTCTTCACGATGCTTAAGGCCGCGGAAGTAGAAATCAAGAAAGAGCATCAAGTGTTGATGGTCAATAAGACCACCAGTTTCAAGAAGAAAGGCAAGGGAAAGAAAGGGAACTTCAAGAAGAATGGCAAGCCAGTTGCCGCTCCCGTGAAGAAACCCAAGGCTGGACCCAAACCTGAGACTGGGTGCTTCTATTGCAAGGGGAATGGTCACTGGAAGCGGAACTGCCCCAAGTACTTGGCAGATAAGAAGGCTGGCAACATCAACAAAGGTATATTTGATATACATGTTATTGATGTGTACCTTACTAGTGCTCATAGTAGTGCCTGGGTATTTGATACTGGTTCGGTTGCTAATATTTGTAACTCAAAACAGGAGCTGCGGAATAAACGAAGACTAGCTAAGGATGAGGTGATGATGCGCGTCAGAAATGGTTCCAAGGTTGATGTGATCGCCGTCGGCATGTCCCTCTACGTTTACCTTCGGGATTAGTTTTGAACCTGAATAATTGTTATTTTGTGCCTGCGTTAAGCATGAACATTATATGGATCTTGTTTATTGCGAGACGGTTATTCATTTAAGTCAAAGAATAATGGTTGTTCTATTTATATGAATAATATCTTTTATGGTCATCCACCCTTGGTGAATGGATTATTCTTGTTGAATCTCGATCGTAGTGATACACACGTTCATAATATTGATGCCAAAAGATGCAAAGTTAATGATGATAGTACCACATACTTGTGGCACTGCCTCTTAGGTCATATTGGTGTAAAGCGCATGAAGAAACTCCATGCTGATGGACTTTTGGAATCTCTTGATTATGAATCATTTGAGACATGTGAACCATGCCTCATGGGCAAGATGACTAAAACCCCGTTTTTTGGTACGATGGAGCGGGCAAGTGACTTGTTGGAAATAATACATACCGATGTATGTGGTCCGATGAGTGTTGAAGCGCGCGGTGGATATCATTATTTCCTGACCTTCATAGATGATTTAAGTAGATATGGGTATATTTACTTAATGAAGCACAAGTCTGAAACTTTTGAAAAGTTCAAACAGTTCCAGAGTGAAGTGGAGAATCATTGTAACAAGAAGATAATATTCTTATGATCTGATCATGGAGGAGAATATTTGAGTTACGAGTTTGGTATGCATTTAAGACAATGTGGAATTGTTTCACAGCTCACGCCACCTGGAACACCACAGCGTAATGGTGTGTCCGAACATCGTAAACGTACTCTATTGGATATGGTGCATTCTATGATGTCTCTTACCGATTTGCCACTATCGTTTTGGGGTTATGCATTAGAGACAGTCGCATTCATTTTAAACAAGGCACCGTCTAAATCCGTTGAGATGACACCGTATGAATTATGATTTGGAATGAAACCTAAATTGTCGTTTCTTAAAGTTTGGGGATGCGACACTTATGTCAAGAGCACTACTAGGGAAAACCTTACAAGTAGCGCTGGATTTTGAGCTACCGGTAGCGCTGGCAAACGCGCTACTGGTACGACACTACAGCTATTTTTTAGCAGTAGCGCTCTTTTTGACCAACGCTACTGGTAAATTAACATACCAGTAGCGTGCTTGTTACAAGCGCTATTGATACATATCTGCAGCGCGTGTATGAGGAAAGCGCTACTGTTAAAAGCGCGCTGCTGGTAAACATTGGCCCCGCGCCACTGCTAATGTTTTATGTTTTTTTTATGTTTTTATGCTGTATTTAAACAGATACAGTTTTTATACAATAACAACATGCATATTCATTGAAAGAGATGTAAGACAAAAATGTCTAATCGTCGGTATCGATGAGCAAAAGTTATTAGAAGTCTCTCATCTCATATCATCGTCATCATTCATCGGTGAACACATGTCTCGAAATAGCGTTACAAGTTATTAGAAGTTCCGAATACATGCAACTACATGGTCACATACTCATGTTTCATCATCTATGTAGACTTTGATATGATCGCATAGAAGAGAAGAGCGATCACGATGAGCAAAAGCGGGATTATGTAGTAGTTTTTGCGGCGCCGGTTCTGAATCCTCTGTTGCGCTATGAATCTCAAGTAACTAGCTTCGGCTTCCATTCTGCTATCAAACCCTTTCTCACTTCCGCCCGGGAAGCGGTACACTTGGGCCTGACACTCCGGCCACTCATCGTACACACCCAGAACATGCCCTACATACACGGCATACCACTTCCTCGCCATCTTTGATCTATATAGCTGTCAGAGATGCACATATATCATCAAGCGAATTCAACGATATATAATATGCAGCGTAAGATACGTCGGCCTGTGGAGAGAAACAGTTATGAAATAGAAGCAACGTATAGTAAACATAGTTAACGAAATTCATCGTACCGAAACTAATTAACTAGCGCAGCACCATTTACATCTAATAGTTTCGTTGTACAGAGACATTCAAAAGTTTCGTCGTACAGAAAGTAACAACTAACTAAACAGACACATTGTCTTCAAGCAGTGCACTCTTCCCATCCGGCCATATCTGGGAGGATGCACCCAAGCTTAGTGAAAGGCGTCATGTCCTGACGCTGTAGGGCTATGTGGGTTCGGACGTCAGCTCGCGATATTGAGCCGGCATAGAACATCCCATTCTCTTCGAGGACGTCTTTCATGATGATGGACGCAATTTCCTGCTGGATCCGGTAGAAATCATTTCGAAGTCGATTATCCGGCACGGTTCCAAAGGCTTCGGCCCATCTCCGGATATGGGCATCGCCGGATGAAGATGTCATGCAAAGTGATTGCACATCCCTTCTGTACTCCATCATTAGATGGATGACGTAGAATCCATCATTAACACTTGTTGCCGGTCGCTGGAGGCACCAGAAGTCAGTCTTATGGCCGAAACACAGCCCGGCCTTACTCTTGATTTTTTGACTTGGATGTAGCCACCCCGCATGCTGAAGCCCATGAGAGCTCTGTCCAGAACATACTTTATGTGTGTGTAATCTTTCTTCTCTATGTTCTTCGATGGGTCCAAATATAGAGCGTGGGAGAAACGCGGGTAAAGAATGATGAGAACGGCACGCCCCCCCCCCCCCCCCCCCCCCGCTGCGCAAAATACACGATCAAGTTAGCCTCCATGCGTGCAAAGTAATTATTGAAATGCACGAAAGGATGTATGTGTTATAGTGGCTATCCGTGGATGACTTACCCGGGATGATAAGGTAGGAGAATCTTTTCTTTGTCCTTATTGATGACCAAGAATTCTTCGATGTACTCCCTCGCATATTGACGGTTGGCTTCGTTGATTGACAAGAAGCCCTCATGCATGTAGTATGGGTCCGCGACCGCAAGACCAGTGATTTGCTCTCTCCTGACGATGTAGTTCATGTGCAGCGCATACAGGCGGACGAACGTAAAATCGAGTCTCCTCATTTGAAACATCTCGAAGATGTAATCAAATCGCAGGAAGAACAGGTCCGCGGGGCATGTGCTGACGTACATCTTGCCACTGCACGGCACCCTAACCGTATAAAGTGGGTATCCTGGATCATCCGAGGCGAGGAGGCTTCTCTTTGTCGACAGCACATGGTCATGGAGTCTCATGAGATCCCCTGTTATGGCAGCTAGCACATCCGCCGGTACCATTGGCTTTCCCACGACATGGAGTAATGGCGCGTGTTTCATTGGTACACTGTCAACCCTGGTCTGCGGAGGCGGCTGGCTGCTAGAAGCAACATTGGCAGCTTTATGGCCTTTTCTCATCGGTCTCTTCCTCTGCTTCTTCTTGGTGGGCTCAGGTGCTGGTGGGTCTGTCAGACCCTCCCTGACCACCGCCCCTAGTGTTGTCGGGCTCAGCATTGAACGCCTCTGGCTAATTAGTTGAGCTTGGGTGGAACCGGCATCTGGAGGCGTGTCCTGTGAGGATTGCATGAACAAAGACTTCTTGCACTCCCGAGGACGTTTCGGCTCTGGTACACAATGCATGTCATATGGTTGACTCATCGTTACTTCGTGGTCAAAGCCGGTATTGAGATACTGGAGAGGGTCATCCTCCTCCATGTCATGATCCATATCCTCTTCCATGGGGCCGATGTCATCATCCGCCGGAACGGTTGGCCCTCCTTCCTCATGTCTCTCGATCTCACCCAGCAGCACAGACGATGGTTGTTGTAGTTGTGTAGGTGGGGTTGTGGTCATACCTGCTTCCTGATGAGGTCCCGTTGGTGTGCTCCCGGCCACCTCCACACGAAGAAGATTCTTCGGCCACAGGATCGGCCAATTTTTGCATTGGCCAAGCTGCGTGGGGGTCTCGTCATCCTCTCCACCGGTTTGTATGGGACGAGGAAAACCCTCGTAGCCCACTTTCACACTCGCCACGGAGACCCTTAAGGCATTATCAGGCATCTGCCGGCTGTGGAACAATCGATCCTTGGGCTTCACTATAGTACCCTTCCCCACATCCACCAACCCGCCCTTCATGTGCTAAAGGAGGGTGCACGGAGTGGAGTCGGCCTGCGAAGACATGTACATGTGCGGCGCCAGAGATCCAAAAAGAACGGGAACTGAAGATTAATTAGTTGTGTTGATGAGGGTGTGAAGCGTATTTACCGTGAGGGCATCGAGCTCAGCCAATGTCGACGGCCCGGCATTCAAGCCAGAGACGGAGCTAGGGCTACTGTGAGAGGGTGCGGGAGCAGGTGCTGGAGTAGGTGCGGGTGCGGTTGCCATATCAGGTACGGGTGTGGGTGCGGTGTTCATTGAGTTGCTCCCGGTGAAGCTGGGCATGGGAACATCAGTTGGTGCCGCGTTTGGATTTTGTTGCAACCAGCTGACCACACTTGGAATCAAGCTTGTAAAGGCAGTTGCCATATCATTTCTACAGGCAGCTACCGCTTCCCGGATTGTCTCAGCTTTGGTATCAGCGCTTGTTTTCTCGATCGCCTGCGCCACCTTCTCGTCGATAGTCACTTGACTTAACTTCTTTCTCTGTCTTTTGTCCTCGGGGTCCTCGCCATAATAGTAATTCCACGTGGCGCTGTCCCCGGCGCCGTGCACACGTCCATATTGTGGCCGCTGGCCCTGCGGGTGTCCCATCATTATGTTAATGGCCCGGTTGAAAGGGGTGTCCCACTTGTACATCACCGACGACTGAGTCGACTGAGTCGACGAGTCGCTTTCGGCCGCAATCTTGTGTTGCTCTCTCTGTAAAATGGAGCGTGAATCATTTACGAATGTGACTAGAATGTAGTAGACTTCATTCATCGGAAGCTAATATATAAGGTGGTAAAAGGATAATTACCACTAATCTCATGAATTGCCTAGTCGGCCCGTCGGTGAAAAAAAATCTTTTTTTTGGGGTCCCACGAGAATCGGGCCCTGATGAAGTCGTGCTCCTGCTGGTCGGTGAACTCAGCCAAGGGGTCTGGGATCCCCAGACGTTCACGTTCCGCGTCCTCCTTCGCCCACATGTGCCTCTTTCCCGTGTAACCACGACTTCCGAGGCGGTGGTTCCCCATGTTCTTTGCCTGCAGCTGCTTGCCTCTCTCCGACCTGGCCTTGGCAGCTTCTTCATTGCAAGTCGCCTTGAACTTTTCAAAGTCCTCTAGCGTAATTGTCGGATTGTCTGCAACAATCTCGGCGTAGGTTTCATGGTCTACTTCAATCGCCTTTTTCACCCTAGTTTTCCAGGCGCTCAATGCGTTGCTGAACTTCCCTAGGGCTTTGTTGTTGATTTTTTTTCCTGGCATCATCTTTCCATGGGTCAACGTCGTCATTCCGACCGGGGAACAGGAATCTTGCGTGCAACCTAGTTAGGAGCAGCTGCTTCAAATGTTCATTCTTCCGTATTTTTGTGGTGTTGATGTTAGCGGTATCCCGTAGGATGCATGCTAGTTGGTTGCCGTAACATGCTGCCACTTCCCGCGGCTCTACAGGCTCGAAGTCGCCAGGGTTCACCGCCGTGACCACCAGTCTTCCGGTGCCGAGCCCATTTGGGCGTCGTGCCCTCTTTGCCTTCTTTCCTTCACTGGCTTGGGAGGTCCCACCATCCGTGCTGTCGTTAGCAACATCATCAGGGCCCGTCTCAGTGCCGGTGTTGGTGGCATCAGTGTCGGCGCCGGCGCCACCACTGTCGTCGTCCGTCATGACAAGGGGGTCCTGCCACCCTTGTTTCTCCTGAGCCGCAAGAAAGTCGAGGTAGGCGTGTGCTTGACCTTCTTGGGTGTGAGAACCTCCGGCCTCATCATTGTCGGTCATGTTTCCTAGATAGGGTTCAATGTCGTAGTCGTTTAATTATCGAGCTTTATATAATAAAGTGAATAATGACAAAAAAAAAGTGACCTTTGTTTTGCCTGAATGTCGTTTCAGTCCCGTGGCGGCAAATCTCGAGCACTCGATATGTCCAACTTTCTAGCACAAGTCATGTCGAAATTCACGGAAAATTTCGGCATGACCTATGCTAGAAAGTGCACATATAGAGCGCCTGAAATTTGCCGGAATGGAAATGAATCAACATTTCCGGCAAAACATAGGCCACTCGGAATCGATTTCCCTGCAAATGACAATAAGCACTATGTGCTGAAGTAGCATTTCACTAACAATCACGGAGATGCAGCCCTCACAAGAAAATTTTCATTTTCATTTACATCCTCATTTTCATTTACATTTAAAAATCCTCATTTTCATTTAAAATGGATAGCAAGATAATCATTTGTTCATTTGGACACAGCAACATCCTCATTTTCATTTGGACAGCAACATAATCAACATTTTCAAAAAGGACAACAACTACAAATTAAAAATCCTCAATTTCATAATCAATTTACATAATCAACATTTTCAAAATGGACAGCTCATCTACACCGCCCAGGTGAGCAAACCTGCCCAGCAACAAACACCTGAATGTCAACCAAATTAGCGCAATTCGGTCAGACTTGCAGTTTGCATCTGGTGGTTAACAAATCAATCGGTTTCTCTGAATGTCTAGCAGGGTAAGCATTTCAGCCATGGCATCAGATTCTTGACCAACAGACAGTTTATTTCTGCAACTAAAACTCTGAAGAAAACCATTTTTTTTTGCAACCAGGGGCAGAGGATCGAGAACGGGATGTACCTGGGCCCGACGGGGAGCCTGAGCTTCGAGGGGCGGCTGTCGTGGAAGAAGAAGATCCTGGCCTTCGTCTTTGAGCGGATGCGCGTCAGGCTTGGGCCGCTGGGCCCCCTGGAGATCCCTCCCGGCGGCGGCGATGTCGGCAGGGAGCCGAGCACCAAGGACCCCTTCTTCCTGTGGTTCTACGTGGACGAGGAGGTCGCCGTGGCACAGGGCAAGGGCGGCGACATGGGCGGTGCGTGCGTCGGCGGCGGCGTGGGCTGGGGAGAGAAATCGAGGGGGGGCGAGAGATCGAGAGAGAGAGGAGTGCGTGGGGGGCTGGACAGGGCCGAGGCTATAGCCAACTTAGCTATAGCGCTGGTCGTAAAAACGTGCTATAGCTAAGTTAGCTATAGCGCGGCTTAGGAAAACGAGCGCTACTGCTAGTATTTTATTTTTCTTTTTTTAAATTTTGTGGCCAGTTTAGCTATAGCGCTTGTCCTATAAAAAGCGCTACTGCTAGTCTTTTTAATTTTTCTTTTTATTTTTCTTTTTCATTTTTCTTTTCATTTTTCTTTTTCTTTTTCTCTTTCTTTTTCTTTCATTTTTCTTTTTCATTTTTCTCTTTCTTTTTCCTTTTCTTGTTGTAAGTTGTAGCAGGGGTTAGGGTTAGGTCTGTTTATGGACTAATAACACCCTCCGGATATAATTAGTGCATAATATATATATTACATCATTTGACCACTAACGGTGTTAAGTACGTATACAAAATAGATATAGACAAATTATGATAGTTTGTCAGCTTGGTCGACGACGCTTCAGACTGATCTTCTTCTTTCCTCTTTTGTTCGTTGTCGAATAATTGAGCCCATGGTCGTGACTTTTCCTTTTCCAGGGAGTACGATCTTTCGTAGGTAATGTAGTCTTCATCCTTCTTTTGACGTATGTTTCATCGTCATCAGCATCATCTTCCCTCATCGGGTCACCGTACTGGTCGTAGTCTTCCTCGTTGGCGACTCCATCCATTCCGACAATGCTCCTTTTGCCTCTCCTCACGACAACACGGCTGGGATTGCTCGGGTCGGTTATGAAGAAACATTGTGTCACATGTTTAGCATGTACCCATGGCTCATTTTTGGTGGTGGCGTTGACGATACCGCTACCGGAGTCGGGTATACACATGGTAGTGAAATGTTGGTTTTCTCTTTGTACGTTCTTAGCCCATCTGACACGGAACATCGCCGCGCTATGCAATCCAGAGTAGTCAAGCTCCCAGATCTCATCGACCCTTCCGTAATATCTTTCAATTACGTTCCCGGTCATGGCTTCCATCGTCACCCCTGAGTTCTGGTTATCACTGTTTATATCTTTGGCCTCCGTGTAGAACGTGTATCCGTTGATATTGTATGCTTGATAAGTCGTGAGGTTGACCGACGGGCCATGTGCTAAGGCGTATATGAGCGTTCCGTCCGGACAGCCCTCTTCCGGGGGATTAGCCAGAACTCGCTCTTTGAACCAACGCAAGAAAGTGGAGTTGTGCTCTCTAATAACTTCAGCGTCTGTCCTGTGCACCCCACGGTCACGGTAGTTCTTTGCGATGTTCTCTTTGTGCAGTGTCATGAAATATTCTAGCACATCTAGGTGTTGTAGCACTACTAAGTTTGCCCTGTCAAAGTCGTTTTGTCGGCCCGAGCGAAACACATTCACATCCCTCCGACCATTGGTGTGACCTTCACCTTCGAGCCTTCCACAGTGCTTGCTGACGGGCAAACCAACAACAGGGTCTCCGGTGCCTAGATAACTCTCGCAGAAAGAGATGCACTCTTTGGTTAGATATCCCTGGGCTATGCTTCCATCTGGACGGGACATGTTATGAACGAATCCTTTGATGACCCCATTCATCCTCTCGAACGGCATCATGCTATGCAGGAATGTCGGCCCTAGGTCGATGATGTCGTCCACGATGTGGACACATAGATGCACCATGACATCAAAGAACGCGGGCGGGAAGTACATCTCTAGCTCATTTAGTATGACAACGATCTCTTCCTGTAGCCTATGGAGTTGCTTGACACTGATCGACTTTCGAGAGATAGCATCAAAAAAGTGGCATAGGTCAGTAAGCGTCTCACGGACGTGTGTGTCCATAATCCCTCTAAGTGCAACCGGGAGTAACTGCATCATCATCACGTGACACTCGTGAGACTTCATCCCGCTGAACCTTTTTTTCTTGGTGTCCAGATATCTGCTAATCTTCCCACAGTATCCGGAACTAACTTTGATTCCGGCAAGGCACTTGAACAATTGATCGACCTCCTGCGGATGTAAGGTGAAGCAAGAGGGGGGGCAATATTGTTCTTCCTTCTTGTTTACTTTTTTCCCCCTATCTTACGTCTCCGTCTCCGTCTCCGTCTCCTCCGACGACTTTTTACCGGGCATTTGGAGATCTTTCCTGATATTCAAAAATTCCAAGTCTTTTCTTGCCTTCGGCCCATCCTTGGTCTTCTCCGGCATGTTCATCAATGTTCCAAGCAAGCTCTCAAGGATATTCTTCATGATATGCATTTGATCAAGGCTATGAGGCATGTCGAGTTTGGGCCAGTACTCTAAGTCCCAGAAAACAGACCTCGTCTTCCATACCTTCAGCAGCGGCTCCGGCGCCTTTTTCTTCGTCTTTCCCGGCGAGGGCACTGTTCCCAGTTCTTCAATAACTCATATATTTCGGCACCGCTACGCTTACGTGGAGGACCTCGATGCTCAGCCTTACCATTGAATAGATCTCCACGCTTTCTCCACGGGTCATCCTTCTCGAGCCATCTTCGATGCCCCATGTACACGATTTTCGAAGACCCGCCATCTTTCGATAGCTACTGAGAAGTTGTATCATCCATGCACCTGGTGCATCCGCAATATCCGTGGCACACCTGGCCGGAGATATAGCCATAACTGAGATAGTCCTGCACCGTCGTGATCAGCGCGGCTCTCATGTAGAAATACTCTCCTTTGCTTGCGTCCCATGTCTTGGCCGGCGTTGTCCATAAGGTCTGTACCTCCTCTTTCAGTAACCCGAGATACAGATTTATATCATTTCCCGGTTGTCTCGGCCCTTGAATAAGCATAGTCATGTGTATGTATTTTTCCTTCATGCACTTCCAGGGGGGAGGTTGTACATCCATACAAACACGGGCCATGTGCTATGATTGGTGTTCTGGTTGCCAAACGGATTCATGCCATCAGTACTAGCACCAAGCACGATGTTCCTTGCATCATCTGTGAAAAATTTAAATTCAGCGTTTAATGCTCTCCACTGGCTAGCATCTGCGAGGTGTCTCAGCTTCGGATCATCTCCGTCATCTGGCTTCACCCTCTCCGCGTGCCAGCGCATAAGCTTTGCTTCCTTAGGATCTACGAAATACCGCTGCAGACGCGGAGTGATCGGAAAGTACCATACAACTTTCTGTGGAGCTTTCTTTCCGGCCTTCTTATATCGTGAAGCATTGCACTTTGGACAGATGGTTTTTTCCGCGTGCTCGTTCCGATATATGATGCAATCGTTGATGCATGCGTGATATCTAATGTGTGGCAGATCAAGAGGGCACACGATTTTCTTTGCCTCCTCGACACTAGTAGGACACAGGCTTCCCGCGGGAAGAACCTTCTTTAGATACTTCAGAAGCTCATCCAGGCTTGCATCCGTCCATTTGTTTTTGCCTTCGTCTTTAGAATTTCTAGCGTGAAACTCAAGCGGGTCACCTCGGGATCGCAACCATCATACAATGGAGTCATCGAGTCTACCTCCAGTTGCGCCAGTTTGGCCTCCTCTCTAGAAGCAGCTCTGTCGCTGGTCGTCTCCTTGCAAAGCAGGTCTCGAACATGCGGGTCCCGCATGGCTGAACTTAGTAGCGACGAATGCTGCGGCGTGTCCGTGTCTTCTCCGCCTTGTACTGCCTCTTCGCCATCACCATTTCTAAGGCCCTCTTCTTCGGGCCCATAATCGGTCATCTCTTCGTCTGGCCCCATGTCGTTATTTCCTGCCCCATCGACGTCCTCATCATCATCATCTTCACTTATCCACCGAGCATGGCCATCCATGAAACCATGCATGAGCAGGTGCGCCTTGAATTTTCCACCCTTAAAGGGGTCGAGCCTGACTCCTCCTTTGCATTTTCGACATGGACATAAAACATCCTTCAGTCTTTTTTCATACATGTCGTCCACCGCGGATTGCCTGTATCTTTCCACCATCCTTCCATTTACCTTCATGATCACCTGCATGCGCGGAGCAAAAGAATTATAACCACGTACGCATGCATGGATCAAATTCATACAAAAATTCGACATGACCTTCCCTAAACATAGGACATATTGAGTTTGCCCGAATTTCACCGAAACGGAATTAAATCGACATTTCGGCAAAACATAGGCAACTCATGTCACTCACATGCCACACACAATTCGGTATATTCATATCGCGCATAGTTTCGGTCCTAATCGCACACACACATATTTCCATTCTTGCACAACTCTTTTTTTGCTCACCTATGTGTCGAGAGGGATCGATATCGAGCACCTTCTTAATTAGCTAGTAGCTCTAGATAGTGAGGTACCTACATATAGCTCTAACTAGGGAGAAAGAGAGAGCTAGTGGAGATGGGTGGATGGGCAAATAAAGAGATATGGAGGAGGGAGGCCATTAATTAATGGAGAGGTGGTGGAGGGGCAAAGAAAGTGAGAGGGAGGAGGGAGGGCATTAATGGAGGGGTGGAGGGGCAAAGAAGAGAGGGGGAGGAGGAAGAACCAACAAGCAAGTGCAAGAGGAGGGGGAGAAAGGAAGGGGGGGAAGAGGGGGGGAAGGTGGCAGATATTTTGGCTGGCGACCATAGCAGTAGCGCTGTCACCAAAAACGCGCTACTGGTATTTGCACTAGCTATAGCGCTGGTTGCAAAACACGCTACTGCTAAATGGACCCACAAGTTTACACGCAGAAGAAATAGCAGTAGCGCACTTTGTAGACCAGGCGCTACAGATAATGCTTTAACAGTAGCACTGGGTAGATCGCCCACGCTGCTAATATATCTTGACCCGGGGGTGTGGTGTGGCACACTTACCAGTAGCGCGTCCGAGCAAAACCAACGCTGCTGCTAAGTTATACCAGTAGCGCGTGTTGTACCAAGCGCTACTGGTACTTACCAGTAGCGTGGGGGCTCAAATAGGCGCTACTGGTAAAGTTCTACGTATAAGCATTTTCCTAGTAGTGGAGGCTTCTGCCAGATAAGCTCGAACCCAAAGCGGAGAAGTGCGTCTCCATAGGATACCCTAAAGAGACCATTGGGTATACCTTCTATCACAGATCCAAGGGCAAGATCTTTGTTGCCAAGAATGGGTCCTTTCTAGAGAAGGAGTTTCTCTCGAAAGAAGTGAGTGGGAGGAAAGTAGAGCTTGATGAGGTAATCATACGTCCTCTCGAATTGGAAAGTAGCACGTCACAGAAAGAAGTTCCTGTGATGTCTACACCAGCCGGAGAGGAAGCTAATGATGATGATAATGAAACTTCGGATCAAGTTACTACTGAACTTCGTAGGTCGACCAGGGTACGTTCTGCACCAGAGTGGTATGGTAATCCCGTCCTGGAAGTCATGTTGTTAGACAACGGCGAACCTACGAACTATGAAGAAGCAATGATGAGCCTGGATTCCGATAAATGACTTGAGGGCATGAAATCCGAGATAGGATCCATGTATGAAAACAAAGTATGGACTTTGGTGGACTTGCCCGATGACCGGCAGGCCATTGAGAACAAATGGATCTTTAAGAAGAAGATAGACGCTGATGGTAATGTCACCGTCTATAAAGCTCGACTTGTCGCAAAGGGTTTCCAACAAGTTCAAGGGTGTGGCACCCCGGCTCAGAGGACCGGTTTACCAGTGTTTCCAACCCAAAGATCATGTCTTCTGGAAACACACAACAACTTGGAACAGAACAGAACTGATCTTTATTGATATTCTTCGAGTACAAGCTCAGAGTTACATCAAGGAGTGAGGCCGGAAGCACTACACGTGATGTGACAATATCTACATTATTTATGGAACATAGCAAGGCCTCGGTACTACTAGGTGATTCTACGGCGTAGCAGAACATCATGCGGGAAACTCCATCCCATAGGGACACTGCTGCGACACGGCCTAGTTAGCGTAGCACGAACCATCAGGACCTCCGTCCTTGGCTTCTCCTGCATCTGGCATGATACGCCAGGTGAGTACTTGGAATGTACTCACAAGCTCACAGCAACCACAACAATGCAGCAAACAACAGCATGGCAATTATCATGTTAAATGCTTAGGTTGCTTACTTATTATTACCGAATATCAACTTACTCTCTTCTGGGTTGTTCCACAATCCTCGGAATACTCATGATCCACTGAGCACTTCCGAGCATAAGACAAGTTCTTCCATCATTATTATCATTACGGTTGACCACTCAGTGTGACCTAGTGCGGACTATGTCCAATACCGTGGACGCGGCTATTCGAATAGATTTTTACACTCTGTAGAGGTTGCGCACTTTACCCACACTATGAAGCTCCTGGCCCCGTACGTCGGTACACTTCCCTTTTTGGGTGGACCGGTGCTGCTCCAACGAAACTTGCCTAACCCGTGACTCCTCCACCATACCAGCGACAATCATCCTCCCCCAGAGTCATGCCCTGGGTGGCCTCTGTGTCACCCTGTGACACCTGCCACCGTCGTGGCCAACTAAACTGTCCCAAACGGGGACGCCGGCAAATAACTCAATTGGCTCACAAGATTATCGTCGCCTACCTGATCAGGGTAGCACGCACGCATAACCCTCCCTCTTTGGTGGTACCGATAAAAGAGCACGCGGTCAGACCAAGTCAAGGCCGTCCCATTCCGGCAGATGTGGCTGCACGGGTAAGTCCGGGTCGGTGGCACTTGATCAACCATTAAGCTTAGTTTTAATATTTATATGACAAGCAAGGTTGTTTATCATGAACAAATTAATATGGCAGTAGCTATGCAACAATATATAATTTACAATGAATTATCACCTATTAGAATAATGCAAATAATTCAATTAATAAACCAATACTATTGAAATGCTTCATGTAATGGATGATGTGGCTTGCCTTGCTCAGTTGGGTTGTCCACAAACTCCTGGTCTTCAAAACCAAAATGATTTCCTTCTGAAAATATTTTAAAATGGCAAAAGAAAATGTCACATAACACATTTCTGTTCACCAGAAATTCTGTACATGTGAGAAAAATACCAAAATTTACCAATAAATAGAGGGGCTCAAGACAAAGACAATGCAAAAAGAATCAATTGATTTGGACTTGTGGATAAAAAGTTATGAGCAGTCAAAGTTTCTGGTCAAAGTTGGATTTAAACAGAAATTCTAAATTCTCTGGGAGGGCGACGTCAAAAGCGTATTTCCCGAATACGCTTCCACTTAGGTACCGGTTCAAGCGAGCGACGGGTCACTGACGAGTGGCTCCCGCTGTCAGATTTAAAAAGAAAAAGAGAGGAACAGTAAGAGGGCGGCTCACCGACGGCGATAGCCGGAGTTAGCGACGGCGGCGAGGTCGGGAGATGGCGGAGATGGATCGGCCACTCAACGGCGGTCCTCCCTGTACCAGTGGCATCTCCAGAGACAGCCTGACGGCGTCGCTTTCTTCCTCTCCGGCGGTGGCTGGTTTCGGGGGTCGTCGGCGACGGCGAATCCGGTAGAGCTCTGGCTAGGCAAGGGGTTAGGGGAGGTCGTGGTGGTGCATTGAGCTCGTGTATGCGGTCGGGCAGAGCTGGGGTGGAGGAAATCGAGCTTTGGCGGAGTGGGGATCGGCGGCGGAAGGCCGGTGAGCTGCGAGGCCAGAGGGCCTCTCGGCCATGGCTCGGTGCTCTGGTGGGCGATAGGGAGTGGAGGGAGTGGGGTGAGGAGCTAGGAGAGGCCGGGGAGGCCTATTTATAGGGAGGGGCGGAGCTTCTAGATTCGAGTGGCGCCGCGGCCATGTCGCCGGAGCGAGGACGTCTTGCTGGCTGGTGCGGCGCGGGCGACGTGATGGAGGAGGGCAGAAGGAGTAAATGCGCACAGTGGCGGCACGCGGGGAAGAAGACGGCCAGCGAGGCCACAGTGCCAGCACGGGCGCCACAGTGGCCGCGTGCGGTGGCGGGCGGCGGGAGCGATTCCGGCGAGGGGAAGAACCTAGAGTGTCTAGGTGGACGGCGGAGAGTTAGTCGGCGCAAAGGAACACGGTATGGCGACGCGGTAATCGGCCTCCGACGAGACTCGTGCCTGGAGGCGCCCAGAGCGCGGTTTTGGCAGGGCTGGCCACGCGGTCACCGCGTGCACAGGCACACGTGGCGCGAGCTGGCCTGCCAGGCCGTGTCTGGTGCGTCGACCTTGCACCCTGGAACCCTCTCATGCCACTAGTTCTTCTAGAGACTCACTGAGCCTAACTGTAGCATCAACTACAGATTGCTGTCAGTAACTTGGGAGGGATCTGGAGAGAAGATGAGCTGGAGATGAAACCAATCGAGATGTCTGGAGTGATCTACATTGGAAGGACTACAAGCTAGCAAGATTTGAGAACCTTTCATCAAAGTTTGGACATAGTTCATGTACAAATGCCATAATGGTCTAGAAACTTAGTGAGGTTGTTGCACTCATATGGGTGATCTTCTGGAGCTGAAATTTGGTGTGTGGGGGTTATTGGGTAATGCCAACATGTCATAAAAATTTCAGCTCAAATGGATGCCTCTAGCTGGTACTTCCTTTACAGAGGTTTGAAATGGGTAGAAACTTGGCAGAATATTTTTGTTGAAAATTTATATTGGACAAGGAGATGTTTTTGGATATTGTGGCAAGATATATCCCCTAGTACCTCAGGGAATTATTTGAGAGTTTTCTAAATTGAGGAAATATGAGTTGCTTCACAAAGGACCAGTGCTATCCAGAAGGTAAATGGAATATTCTGGACCAAATTTTGTACTGGACCATGAAATGTTTTTGAAGATTGTGGGAGTAGATGATGACAAGAAGGTGTGGTATTAATTTGGTATTTTTCTGATCATCAGAACTATAGGTTGCTTCACAACCCAGAGTGAAGACAGATTTTCCCAAAGAAGAAAATGAATTATTTTGGAGGAAATGAAAATTGGAATTTGATCCAGAAGGTGTGAGACAAGATTTTGGCAAGATGTTGAGGGCTTTGGATCACTTAGAGAGAAATTCAAAAGTTTCCCAAGTCAAAGTCAACTGAAAAGATTCAAAAGCCAACCAATTTGCAAATAAATCCAAGAAAATTTAGCAAAAGAAAAAGTTGCCAAAAACCAGGGTGTCACAAAGGGGTTGACTACGATGAGACTTTCTCACCCGTAGAGATGCTTAAGTCTATAAGAATTATGTTAGCAATTGCCGCATATTTTGATTATGAAATCTGGCAGATGGACGTCAAAACAGCGTTCCTTAACGGGTTTCTTAAGGACGAGTTGTATATGATGCAACCGGAAGGTTTTG